>OX941081.1:14910000-19910000 GCA_954870635.1 Arctium minus | reverse complement strand
TAAATTTGGTTAGCACGGTTAGTACCAATGGAACGGTTAGCAAGTGAAGAGGACCCTACATATATATATATATATATATATATATATATATATATATATATATATATATATATATATATATATATATATATATATACACGAACACCACACACCACCACCACAAACTCCGACCAAATCACAACAGGGACCAAACTCCAACCAAATCACAACAGGGACCAAATCAGCAAAAGAAATCATGGGTCTTTCTTGTTGCTACCCTTTTCTTCTGGATTTTCCATGTCAAGTTTCTATAATTCCAACTTTTCTCAGGCAAGAGTTGTGTTTCCACAGACAACATCCCCACCGACACGTCTTGTAGATCCCAGTGCAGTGCAATCACAAGTAAATATGATCAAAGATGAACAGTTTATAGACCACAGTAACTAGTCATATGATTGATAATACTTCAAAGGTTTAGGTTTACAGAGAGAATTTCTGATCAGGGTTTGTAAACCTAATGACTAGAAAACTGAATAATGAAATTATGAACTTCTAACCTTACAAATGAAATAGAAAATAACTTTAAATACTTAGGCACGCAGGCCTGACAGGCTTATGGGCTTTTAGGCCCAACAAGCTTACAACTTTGAATAATTACATTACGAACCCTTATAAATACTTTATTCCACTTTCAACACACAGGACTTTCAGTCCTAACAATCTCCCCCTAAAGTTGAATAAAGCATTTATCTTCTTGAAATCTTCAAACATTGATCTTCTTTCCCTCTTGAATCTTTGATGTTGCTTGACTTCATGTCTCTCCACGCTCCCCCTTGAATAAAGCTCTTGTTCTTCATAGTATCAACTTTGTAACCAGATTCAATGTACAGTAGCCTCGACTGAACGCACTATCAAGCAGTTTTCAGCTGTAAAAACTCAATCACATCGGATCAACACACAATAAAGATAATGTGAGAGTTACTTGACATTCCACGATGCATCTTCAGTTTAAAACAAAGAATCTGTCTTTGAACCGCGAATTGAATAGGCTTTCAGCTTAAGAACTTGTTTCAATCAGCTCGTAGGAGGAATAATGAAGAAACTTGTAGCAGACACCACATGATACGGGAAAGAATCAATACAAACTTTGAAAACTTCACTGTCTTCAGACAAACAAATTTAGCATTAAACTCATATCTTCATCTCTTTGATCTTTAGACCGTCTTCAGAAAAACAAACTTTCTTTCTTCAAAACTTTGAAATTGAACTTTGAAAACTTCTCCCCCTTTTTGATGATTGTGAGCATCATGATCATCAAAACTTCTTCAATTTCAACGCATTCTTTGATCTCCCCTTTATGATAATATGATATTCTTCGTCCTTTGATCTGAGTATCCGTCAATTCATGAAATGTATATATCCGAATCTTTTCAAATTCAGACATAATGGACAATGTAACCCTGATTCAACAGATGAAACAGTTAGTATGCCTGTAAGTAGCACAGAGCCACTTTGTACAACGGATGTACATTGGAAAGGAGTTTTTGTGATGTTCACTCCCCCAGGGCTTCCATTCAATCATCGAAAAACCACAAAGGAATTTTCTATGAATGCTATGACAAGAAAACTCATTCCTTGTGTGCTCGTGAAAGTGTAGAAATGATTGAAGCTACTTAGCTTGATCAGGCTCAAATTGTGTAAACTGTTGAGACAGCAACAGATATTACACGGACTCAATGTGTATGAAAGAGGTGCGAAGGTGGGGCAACTTTCCTTCTTTTTCAATATCTAAATCTTCCAAATGAAGACTAGATAGCAGATATGTTGCGTCCCCAAAGAAAATGAAACATTTCTTTGTTAAGAAAGAAACGAGTGGCTGGTGGGGTTATAGCAAGAGTTGGCATGGGCTCACTGCCTGTTTCAATGATGGTCACCAAGGAATGTGAACCAATCAGAATATTTGGCTGCCCGACTCAGAAAGTGGTTGGTACAGAGTTCTGATATTCTTTTAACTCTGTTCTCACACCCTCTTTCTTTTTAACATTAAAGCTCACTTCTAACCAAAATCTATTTTTCATTTTTCCGCTCAACACAATGAGAAAAACTCAACCCGATGAGTTATCTCCCCCACTCTTTGATTTATGACCCCTCACCCCTCAAATCACTCTAGGATAACTTCCGAGGTAGGAAACACTGGTTTACGTGAATCCATGGAAGTTCTGTTTAAGCTCACTCACAAATCCCATGTAATTCCTATAAAGAATGTATGCTCAACAGTTTAACTTGACCAGTTAAGCACATATAAGATAACACTGTCAAAATGTATGCTCATTTAAAAATATGAAGGAATTTTGAGCATTTGAACTTTGAAGATTTCTCAAAACAAGAATATCGAATGAATGAAATGAAATCACGAGATTTGTTTTGAGAATCTGACAATGTAACAATCAGATCAAATAAATTGGTTAGGGTAACAAAGATTTGGATATTTTGTTTATATGAACGAATATAAACAATTTTGCAATGAAAGCACAAGATTAGAACTTATGATTGATGCTCAACAACATTGAATTTCAAACGGGGGTATTACCATCGAAAAAATTGGTTCGTTATGAGACATGGTAATAACAAGTACAAATGAAGTATTGAACCTGTGTGTGTAAATACGTTTCAGTATAAAGACAAGATAATACGCAAGTATTGACCTTTAGAAACACACAGTCAGTTAAACATTAATCTAAAAAAATGAAAAACATTTAAAATCACACTTCTAGATTCATGAAACCTTTTGAAAATCAGAAGTGGTTTGAACATTTCAGAAACTGTTTTTCATGCTGGAAAGTTGTTCGTCTTCCAAACAATCAGAGATCTAGAGTTAGAAGATATTTACTTTTAAGCTCCCCCTCAGATCAAGATATAATGATTTAGGTCTTTTAAGCTTCCCCTTGATAGTTGCAAAATATCCAGGTCTGAACGTTGAAGAACGGGTACTGATCTGTCATGTGATCAGAAGCCAAAATTCGTTGAAGTCCGGGTTCTAAGCTGATTTACTTATAAGCCATTGTTCTTCTACTCCCCCTTGACAGTAGGTGCCTGCAACAAAGAATCAGTTTTCGGCTTTGGTACCCACTGGTATTTGGGTCCATGAATGTTAGTTGCAGTTCTTGTGGGGGATATAGAATAAGAACCATACCAGAAATGATCCTTGGATTTGTGAATGTGATCATGTGTACGACAATAAGAACAATGGTATTTCTTACCTGACAACCTGAGTAATTGATCTCTCGAGTAGATATGATCAGGTTTACCTTTACTCGCTTTGTTCTTCTTGGCATTAGATGCATGTACACACGATTCTCTTTCTTTCAGATCATCTTCAACTGGTTTCTTCTTCCAGACCAGTTCCTCATCTTTGTATCTCCTTCTTCTTTGATGTGTACCTGAACCATCTATATTGCTATCATAGAAAAGGTTAGTTTTACGAATCCGATCAAAAGATTTAACTGACCTTTGTGGAGAGACAGATTTCTGATTTGTACTTGATACAGACTTTTCAAGCACTTTAATCGTCGAAGCAAAGTTGTCTCTTTCTTTAACAAGCAGGTCAATATTCTTCGTGAATTCAGACTTCGTTCTCTGCTCTTTTAGTGCCTTCTCAGATAGTTCAGATAACTTGGCAGTCAACTTTTTGATCTCAGTCTCAAACATGCTTCTCTCTTCTTCAAATCCCTTCTCAGCATCATTTCTTTGGCCGGATATTTCTTTGAAGAATCCCACATTCTTTTTTTCAATGGCCTTCTTTTCTTTTTCAAACTTTTCTCTTTCAAGGATGATTACTTTCTCGAAAGCAGAAACTTGTTGAGAAAGTTTTATGCATTTCAGCTCAACTTTGTTCTTCTAATCAGCACATTTTCTCGAGAATTCTGAGAACTTCTTTGCGAAAGATTTCTCTTTAGTCTCAAAATCAGATTTGTGTTTAGCAAGCAGTTGCTCCAAATCAGATAAACGCTTTTGAAGTTCTGCATTTACATCTTTCATATCAGAGATCTTTTTCTCATAGCTTTCAGCGGAGACTGGTTGCTGAGGGTTAGCTTCCAAAATAGAAATCTTTCCTTTTAGCTCAGAGTTCTCAGCTTCCAATTTTCTTCCTTTTAAAATCTCATTTGGCCCTAACACCAACCATTCAGTACAATCCCACAACTATTTTCCTGTCATTTTGTAGGTATTTATTTGATCAATAAGTTCACTAAAAATGTCACGAAAAAATTCACAAGTAATACTATCAGTCATATAATTTCGAGCTATATTGTTAGCCCTCTCTCTTTCCTCCTTTTCCACAGGTGAAGCTTCTGTAGGAACCTGGGATTGCATCTCCCCTTCAGTCAAAGATAATCTGATGTAGGGACCCACCTCATGTTTGTCCACACGGTTCAAAAAATGAACTTTCCACTCTTCATATTCTCTTTTGGACTGCAGCCTTGGTAGGTACACCATTTTGATCGTTTCGAATAGAATGTATTCGCTCCGGCTTTGAAGAGAGATGAAACTTAAAAGTGCAGGGACCAAAAGTGACAAATTGTGAAACTTGAAAGTTTCGGGTCACAAATGACAAACTACTGAAACCTTGAAGTACGGGGGCTGAAAGCGACACTAACTAAAACATAAAACTAGAAGGACTAAAAATGACAAATACTAAAACTACTAACTAGAGGGACTAAAAGTGTAAAAATAAAACTTCTAACGGACTATCTGAAAAAGGACTAAAAATGAAATAAAAACTAACCAAACTAACAAACTAACGGAACTAACGGAGACTTAACGGAAAAGGACCAAAAAGTAAGAAAATTAACCGTCACTTAACGGAAACACTATTCATCATCTTCCTCGTTGAGCCATCCTGCAAAACTCGAAAATGGTTAGAAATTTTCAATGCAAAACGATCGTTAAAGCTCCCTGATCAGTCCTTAACAGATTAAAATTCAACCGGTCAACCCACGATCACAAACGAACCAACCGAAAACTTTTTCGGAAAACGATCGAAACTTTAGAAAATCAGTATGAGTTCAAACTTTTCGATCAAAAATGATCGTTTATATTCCCTTAAGCTCTCTCAACTGATTAAATCTCGAAACAGTCGCTCAAACTCTCGAACGAAGCAACCGAAGATTTTTCGGAAACCGAACGAGAATTTAAAAACTTGAAATGAGATGAGATTTTTCGATAGAAATCGACCGTTTCGACTTTATAAGCAACTCTTAACAATTTAAAATCAAAAAAGTTCACGATCGCTACCGAGTCAACCGAAATGAATTCGAAAAACAATTCGAAAAACTCAAGAACTTGTTCTTGACGTGAGAAGTTGGTTGGATGGACACCGGGCGTTAGATATCGGTCGGTTGGTGATCCGGTCGATTGATGATAGTGCCGGTCGAATGATGGTACCGGCCGCTTTAGGTGCCGGTCGAATGATGGTACCGGTCGTTTAGGTGTCGGTCGAATGATGAATACCGGTCGTTTAGGTGCCAGTCGAAGGAATATATATATATATATGCGATATATGCGTGAGATATTAACTATGCATGTATGTTATGGATATATGAATGCTATGTATGTATGAGATAGATATAGATTTAATCAAACAAGCCTCCGATCTCAAACCCAAATGCATCGTCCCACTAAATTTAAATTGACCAATCACAATTAACCAAGTCAAGACTTTAAAACACAAACCATGCAAAAAATGGAGACCCGGGAGAATAAGACCGGGAGACAAGGTACCGGTCAAACAAATTGTAGTATACCGGTCGAACCACAAGACCTGTAAAAACAATGTATCGGTCGAACCAAAGGACCGGTAAAAATAATGTACCGGTCAAGCAAAAGATATCGGTCCAATAATATATCGGTCGATAACAGATAAATAGATAGACTTAAAAGCCCGATAACCACGAAGAACACTCCGATAATCACGAAGAATCTCAAGAACAATCGACTTTTATTAACCCAGAAATTCAACAGCTTTGCAGATCGAATTAGTAAACCCAGAAAAAAAAATCAAACCCCAGATTTGAACTTTAGGAACACTGAGTCGATTTAATTGATTAATTTCCAGAAAAAAATTCGACCGCACTTACACAGAACAACCAGATCGTTCGATAATCAATTTTTTTTTCTTCAGAAAAACAGTTCGACCGATGGCACAGTACCAAATCGATTTTGCAGAAACCAAATACCCGGAAATCAAACTTTTTAGAACAGATCTACCCCGAAAACAATACAATAAAAAAAACAGATACGAACACATATTTCAACTCATGCAGATACGAGCCCAGAAAATCGATTTCAGAAACACAGATAATAATAATTAAAACAGATAATCGATTAAAGGGTATTAGACAAACCTTTTTTGATCGTATCGAATAAAATTAACTCGATTCTGCTCTGATACCAATTGTAGATCCCAGTGCAGTGCAATCACAAGTAAATATGATCAAAGATGAACAGTTTATAGACCACAGTAACTAGTCATATGATTGATAATACTTCAAAGGTTTAGGTTTACAGAGAGAATTTCTGATCAGGGTTTGTAAACCTAATGACTAGAAAACTGAATAATGAAATTATGAACTTCTAACCTTACAAATGAAATAGAAAATAACTTTAAATACTTAGGCACGCAGGCCTGACGGGCTTATGGTCTTTTAGGCCCAACAAGCTTACAACTTTGAATAATTACATTACGAACCCTTATAAATATTTTATTTCACTTTCAACACACAGGACTTTCAGTCCTAACACGTCTCCTCCTCCGCTACCACTCCCCATCGATATCCCTTTCAACCTCGCCTCCATTTCCTTCCCCCAAACCCTATCGGAACTCGAGTTTTTGTTCTCGTTCCGACGATACGACCACCGGAATCGCTCCGACACAGAAGTCGATAAGTTTGATTCCACATCGTTGCTCTTTTGCAACTGCTGTTGTGGAGTCGTCATCATCGTCGCTCCTGTACAAGGATTGCAACTCCGGTACGCTGATCCAGACGCTTTAAGCGCCATATCCTTGATCTATGAACACATATTCAATCAACAATAGTAACTCTAGCCATTTATGCAAAAGAAATAAGACTTTTTGAATTATAAATCAAGAAAATAGTCATTTATTGTTCAAAGCTCCAGCCTTTTATGCAAGTTTTTCCCATTTGCACCAGACTCTTGAATCAAGGTTTGATTGATTTTGTAGATCTTAATTTCAAGGGGTTTATGGTCTCTTTCAAATGATGAACTTTATGCCTTAATTAAGCACCTAATTCTTGAACCAACAACTAGACAGAGAACACTACTAGTATCAAGAACCCTAAACATTGAGCTTATAAAAAGAAGCTTTTTTGAATTTGATTGAAGAACACATTATTAGTTTACCCTTTGACTTGAGTAGCAGTACAAAGAGGCTGAGTGTAGACTTATTAAGAAGAATCTTTTAAGCCCTGGAGAACATGTAGTGCAATCAAAATCTTGAGTGTTCATAACATTGCTATTCGCTTATTGGTGGTATTGGTCCATCAACACTTGAGTGTTTGTGTGTGTGTGTGTGTATGTATATATATATATGGTCCTTGTTATGATTTGGCCGGATTTTGGCATCCCTGTTGTGGCGGTGTGTTCGTGTGTATGTATGTATGTATGTATATATATATATATATATATATATATAGTTAATTACAAGTTGGTCCCTGTGAGTTGATATTTTTTTACAAAAAAAACAAGAGAAACAAAAAAAGTGCAAAAAGAGGACAAAAACATGGTTGGACAATTTTTCCCTGGCTCTAACGGAGCTTTTTAATGGAGTTAGTGACTAGGTCCTTCTTTCAAAGCCAAATTCAAACTATGAGGACCAAAACTTGAATTATTAAACCACAAGTCTCGCTTTCAAAGAAATCAACAAAACCCAGGGACCAAATTTGGAGTTTACTCTATAATATATTATATGTATGTATATTATATAGAGTAAATTTCAAATTTAGTCCCTATGGTTTGTTGTTTTTCTCGGTTTTGATCCCTACAAATTTTTTATTGCAAAACAACCCTCGTGGTATGCAAAAGTGCTTGGTTTTGGTCCCTCAAACTAACTTCGTTAAATTTCCTCCCGTTAAAAACAACCATGTGACTTGCACATGAGGGCATTTTGGTCCATTTACTTTCTTTTTTCGGTTTTCATTAAAAACAACAAACCATGGGGACCAATATTGCAATTTACTCAAAATAGTTAAAAGCAAACATTATATATAGAGAGAGAAAAGTTCAAATGAAAACTCAATTTTCATTGTGCACGTGAGGAAAAATCTCAATCACTTCATCTCTATTGATCCAACAACTCATATTAAATAGAGTTTTTAATTTTAAGATGTTTAGGGGTAAAAATGGAAGATAATTTAAAGTCACGCCTACCATATTTGACCTTTTATTTTCTTTTTTAATTAAAAACTTTTACCCACTTAAAGTTTAAAATAAATTATCTTAAAAATTATTAATATTTCAATCAAACAAATTACATCAAGAAAACGAGAATCTCATGCTCTTTGATATGACATCCATCTCGATATAGTTTTTTTTTTGTTTTAATCGTTTTTTACGTGAAATGTTATACATGTGTTATATTCCTTATGAATATTTATGTACGTTCAAGTCTGTACAATATCTCGACACTATAAGTATGTACCTCAACATCACCTTCTTCAACACTTTCTTCAAAGTCGTAAAGCATCGCGTTCTTCAGCACCGTAACCCAACACCCATCAAGACGAATCGAGAACCTATCGAGTAATTTGGTTGTGAACCGGGAAACAAAAGAGAGCGCGTCACGTCTCCACACCTTCACGGGTCATTCATGTATTATTCATCATAAATAATGTATCATTCTGTATGAATAATACAACATTCAGGGTGAATAATACACGATTCATGAATTCGTGTATTATTCATCATGAATAATGTATCATTCAGGATGAATAATACACGATTTATGAATTCGTGTATTATTCATCCTAAATATTGTGTAATTCATCCTGAATATTGTATTATACATCATGAATAGTGAATGAACGTTCACATTTGTTATTCATACTGAATGTGGGACATCCGGGGATGCACATACATATTCATAATGAATTAAACCAAATTTCGGTTGTGAATTGGGAAACAAAAGAGAGTGTGACATGTGTCTACACCTTCACGGGTCATTCATATATTATTCATCATGAATAATGTATCATTCAGGATGAATAATACAACATTCAGGGTGAATAATACACGATTCATGATGAATAATACATGAATCATGAATTCGTGTATTATTCATCCTAAATGTTGTATTATTCATCCTAAATATTGTATTATTCATCATGAATAGTGAATGAACTTTCATCTTCGTTATTCATACTGAATGTGGACACTCGGAGACGTGCATACATATTCATAATGAATATAACACATATATAAAATTTCACGTAAAAACGGTTAAAACGGGGAAAAAAAACTATATCGAGATGGATGTCATATCGAAGGGCATGAAATTCTCATTTTTTTTATATAATTTGTTTGATTAAAATATTAGTAATTTTTAAGATAATTTATTTTAAACTTTAAGGGGGTAAAAAAAATTTTAATTAAAAATAAAATAAAAAGTCAAACAAGGTAGACGCTGATTCAAATTTCCAATTTTGTCCTTAATCACTTCTCAATTGATGTTATTATGTTTTAACTATTGATTAGTTTTCTAAGTTTTGATCAATGGTTAAGATTTGTCCTCATGTGCATAATGAAAGATGAGTTTTCATTTGAACTCACCCCTATATATATTTGTGGACGTCTGCAACAAAGCCCCATGGAAATAGCCTATGATTTTAAGCTCTATGGAAATAACCTTCAAACCACAATACCCGTTTAACTCCAACCCACCATTTCCTCATCAACCACCATTGATTTTAAGATGAGATCAACCTTCCATGGAAATAGCCTTCTGCCTTCGAGCACCCATCTCCGGTGAACCCACACCATCTCCAACTGCCGTCTCTGGTGATGCTCTGAGAAATATACACCATCTCCGATAAACCCATATCATCCATTGATTATATTTGAGTCACAAAGAGGGGGCAGTGAGGGTTTTCTGTATCGACATCCATGGAACAGATTTGGGAAGGGAAAAAATAAAAAACATATCTAATTGGAGATGCACGATGGAGGACCATATCTCGTTCGCTGCACTCTCTCATGCTTCTAGTCCGACCACCATCTTCGTTTATGCTTCAACCCTCAATCTCTGCTTTGTTTAGAATAAAAGCACACAACACGTACAGATTGATGAACCTGGTGATTAATGACTTGAAATTGTTGTTCATTTGTCTTGTTCCCAAAAGGTAACCAAAGCATGTCAATGTTCGTAAGAATAGCCTTAAATGGATCTACAGTTTTGAATTTAGGGTTTAGTTTTTGATTTGGGATTTGATTTATTGTTTTTTATTTTAGTTTTTTCTGGGTTTGTTTTGATAGAATCCAGAATACGAGGGAAGATGAAGAAGATTCAAGTAAAGAAAAGAAAATAGGTTAAAAAAATTATTTTTGGTCCCACTTTTGTTGTTTAAGTGGAAAATGAAATAAAAAGTCAAAATGACCCAAATACCCTCGTGTGTAAGCCATGTGATGGGATTTAACGAAAGGAAATCTGACGAAGATAGTCTTAGGGACCAAAACCAAGCACTTTTAATACCACGAGGGTTTTCTTGAAATAAAAATTTTATAGGGACTAAAACCGAGAAAAACAACAAACCACAAGGACCAAATTTGCAATTTACTCTATTATATAACACCGTCTCAAAAAAAGAACGAAACTCGCCATGCGGCTTCCTTCCCTGTCACCGGGAACCACCATCTTTGGCCTCCTCCCACGTAACTGGCCACCACCCTCTCCGGCGATATCTAAAATCTCATCTCATTTAGAAACCTTATCCCTGTCGCCATCTAGACCTTCCCCTTCATCAAGGATGGTGGATCCAGATCCACGATGACGGTGATGTTTCCCCTGACCCCCTGACTCCCCCTTCCCTCTCCACTGTGGTGAACCTCCTTCTTCCTTTTTCCGGTGACTCCTTTCCCCGATCTTCACTCCTCACCCCAACAACTGCATCAAAAAAACCATCATCGTGTAGTGAACAAAGCCCCCGGACTTGCAACTCTGGTGGACCCCCTAATGGCTAGCGTGTCTTTCTTCTCTCGTCGAACACACCTCACTCCACCATTAACCTTATCTTCTTCCCCAGAATCATCTTCAGTCTCCAACGAAAATCTTCGATCGTCGACAAACATGTCCGGTCACCATTGAACATCTCCAGTCGTCAACAAGAATCTCTGGTCGCCATCAAACATCTATAGTCCTTATCGTAAACATCTTATTAGCCTACCTTCTTCCATGTGACCCTCTCATCTCCCACACCTACAACTCCCCTTAAACCCGATCTATACCTCACGACGTCTTGCGCCTATTCAAAGCAGATATGCACCTCACCCCTTGGTGACAAACCTAGCGGCCACCACCTCCCGATTTGCACTTCTCCAACCCCTAATGAATACGGACCTGATCATCTTGCAACAAAACACCAACCCTTGGGTTTCATTTTGGTGTATGTATTTGTTATGGGTGTTCGCGGTCCGGTTTGGGCGGTTTAACCCCTCAGACCACAAACCAAACTGCAAGTGGCGGTTTGTTGATTTTTCAAACCTAGCGGTTTGACATCAAGTGCCCAGACCGGTCAAGTCGGACCGCGGTTTAGGCGGTTTGGTCGACCGGTTTAGGCGGTTTGGGCCTTTTAGTGGACTTTTAAGTTTAAACATAAAAACATATAAAACTTTGAATTTTAAAGGCTTGTTGGCTTGAGTCCATTTGAAATAAAGAACAAAGTCCACAAAAGTTAACTAAATATCCGAAGACAAAACACTAAAAAAAAGTAATATGCAAAGTGCAAATAAAATCAACGGCTTCAGTTCTTCATTTTTCCGTTCTTTGTATTCCACAATCCATAAAGATTTCAATCTTTTAAAATACCTTGGTTCTTTTTGTATATAGTTGGACATTTGGGCTTTATATAATCTATTTTTATAATAAAGGTATATATAAAAAAAATAAAAAATATATATTTATATATTTGGCGGTCGGTTTGGTCCAAACCGCCCAAAAAAACCTCCAAACCGCAGACCAGACCGGACCGCCCGGTTTGACAATTTTCCAGACCGGACCGGATCGCCAGACCGCTCAAACCGCCAAAAACGGTCCGGTTTGACTTGGTTTGACCGGTTTGAGCGGTCCAACGGTTTTTTTGAACACTCCTAGTATTTGCATTTGGGTTTTGTTTTAAGGTTGGTGTTTGGCTAGAATATTGTCGGGAAGGGTTACCGGTGAAGTTCACCAACTGGGTCTTAAAGTTTATTTGGGAAGGAGGTGGACACGTGTTGTTCTTTTAGTGGATGGATATAAAAGAAGTTCAATTTTTAATAGAGAATAAAACAAAAATCTAAAAAGACAAAAATATCCCTCATTTAACGGAATTAGTTAATGCTCGTTAGAGACAGGGACCAAATCCGGTCGTTTTTGCATACCTCAGTGGCAAAACTGTAGGGACCAAAAGTGTTATAAATAAGAAACCACAAGGACCAAATTTGTAATTTACTCTAAAAGAAATATGTCATTTGTTGTTGGTGAGGAAGGTAAATGTGAAGTTGATGGTGGACATGGTTACGTGAAAGTTAAATAATTTATATCTCAAACTTGAAATCGGTGATGCAACTGAAGAAGAGTTCATGCTAAAACCTCCTACTATGCCTCAACCTTCAATTCTTCCATAGAAATAAAAGGGAATAGTAAAATCAAACACATGAACCCGTATATGACAAAGAGAGGTGAGTCTTTAATAGATAAAACTCTTAATTTAGATTAGGCACTACTTTGTAATTGCAAGTGACACAACTTTTGGTGTATTCATTTGTTAGTTGAATGGACATTTTGTAAAAAACATAACAACTTTGGGTATATTTTGTGAAAGGTGTGAATATAAATTCAATATGCATCTATATATGTTTTTGACAAAACTTTTGTATAATTGTATGTATAGAATTATTAATGAAAATGATTTTCTTTTGTTTAAGTGATTTATTGTACTTTGTTGCTAATAAGTGAAATTATATATTCCTTATGTTTTCAAAGTTTAGAGATTTTGTAACACTTCTAAACTTTGAAAATAGCAGACAAATTAAAACTTCCAAAACTCCCTTAAATACATAACTCGAAATAACAAATATCTAAAGTTTACAAGAGAAGAAACACTACAACGTGTATAAGATTTCTAACGGAACTATCTAGTCCCACAAACGGGGACAAAGTTAATCGGGTGTTACTAAAACCACCAAATCTGCTATCTTCTCAAAACCGGATAACGTCTCTAACGTCATCCTACCAGAACTTCTATCAAGCTCCACTCGCCACTCAGATCCATCTAACACCTGATATACATGTCGAAAAGAAAAAAGTGTTAGGCTTAACGCCTAGTGAGTTAAAACAGTTTTATCATATAAATCATAAAACGTTTAAAACAAATATTTCACTCTAAAAACACATGTTCCTGGAATATAAGTTATAAAAAGGATTTACTTACAAACCACATTTCTAGCAATGCCAAACACACCTTTTTAAATAAATATCCACCCTCCAATTTCCCCAAAACGCACCCACGAGGTATTTCATCAAAATACTATTCATATAAGTAAAGTGGTACGTTTCAACACTGAAAGTACGGGTAAGGGAATACTTGAAGATAACACCTTTCGGTGATGGGGGAGAGCCGATTCCATCGAATGTGGCAGGACACAAAGTTAAGTCACTTATCAACGTTCACGAGATTCACTTCAGGTCATGGATCCCCGTATACGGCTCCATTGAGCAACCACCGCAAGATACCCAAATGACCCTAATGTCTACTCGACCTCTATATGAGTGTCACCACAAAAGTCACAAGTACCCGTATCCAACTCACCATGGGCACCACCGCAAGACTTAGCTTCGTATACAGCTCTCCAAGAGCATCACCGCAAACTTACATAAAAACATGACTTGGGGACCACTCACTAGACTCAAACATGGACATCAAAACTCCATGATGAACAAAACGACTCCTATGCCTATGGATCCATTGCATTACAGTCTAAACATTACATGACTCCAAGTGAATGAACTAATGCATTCAAAACATGTAATACCCAATATTTGTGCAATAATTGCATTTCCATAAAATGCTCCATACCAAGCCATTTAAAATTCGGACAACGTCCCAAAACTCATTAGAGTATAAGTCAAGCCATAAGGCATCATAAAACATTTGGCCATTTAAATAAAACCACTATAGCTACATAAGCCGATGTACAACTTTCCCAAAATTGGCATTTTCCAAAGTATGGTTGCCGAAGGCCCAAACCGTAAAGTTTACAATTTCCCAATATCATAAGGTCAAAGAATGACCGTTTCCAATAACTCACACCATTAAAGTAAAAAGGGCTTAAAATTTCCAACGTCCCAAAACTCGTAAGTTGGGTAAAATCCCAAAATAAACCAAAACCAATTAATCGTCCACAAAATCCCAACTCTTAAGGTCAATCCATAAAAGAAAACATTTGTAACCCAATTTACACATATTAGAAACCAACGAAATATATTACCCCAAATTCTTCAAATATCCAATAAATCCTTATTAGTGGTTCAACATCCTTTTTGGTGGCGAAAACGCCAAATAACATATCGTAAATCATTTATAAACATTTAACAACTCAATATGTTCAAGAATACCAAAATCACAAAACTCATTAAATATAAAGTGAGCACATAAAGGTATGTCCAAAACCCAAAATATTTATATTTTGACATGTATATAGTTTTGTAAAGCAACTAGAACTCACCTTCCTAGATTTAGACTAAATCTAGGTTTTTACCCACAAAGTTTGAGCTCTTGGATAAAGACTTGAAACCTTCTAGATATGGACTCCAATCTCTCTACACATATCTTAACCATAAATGTTTTCAGTGTTACACCTAGTCTTAACAAAATGGAAAGGAAAGGGTGATAACGAAACCCTAGCTTTTTGGTAAAAAGATGAGGAGATTAGATTACCTTAATCACTTCTCTTGAATCCAACAAGATTTGCACTTCTAAGGCTAAGTATTCGGACCTCAAGCTCTAAAACACACTAAGAGAAGGGAAAATGGTTTGGAGGGGGTTTGATGAAGAGAGAATGAAAGAAAATGGGAAGATGGAAGTTTGGGTGAAAGAGTTATGAGGAAAGGTTGTAAAAATCGGAGCATTTATCACCCTGCCCCCCGATCGCGATTGTGCCAGTGACAATGTCACTATCGCATGTCACTCTCGTTGAGAGAATAACGCGGGGGTACAGTGCCACGCGATCGTCCCCCTATGATAGTGACCCTGTCACAATCGCAGGGCACTCTCGCCCAACGCGTATCGAGCCTAAAATTTGGTTTTCCAACTTCAAAATGCTCCCGATCCGATAGGTTCCATAGACATAACATTTTTCCGACATTAACCACTAATTAAGAACAATCGAAGGTCATAAAGGATATCTATTACTTAACGAAAATTTCGGGTGTTACAGATTTATTTGTTCAAAAAAATTCAAAGACTTAATTGTAAAAAATATGAAATTACTTGGCATTTTTCAGACTTTTCAAAGATTTTATCACATTACTTAACTTATAAATCACAAGAATGTATTTAATCGGTTTCAAAAAATATAAGAATTTATTCATTAATAAAAGTTAAAAAAAATTGATCATTTAAGATAGAAATATTATGTTCTTTCTTGCTTCTATTCAAATAGACTAAATTACATATTTGGTCATGTGGTTTATGTGTTTTAACACTTTGGGTCCCTACTTTGAAATATCTATGGATTGCATCCTCGTGGTTTGCAATTTATAACGCCTTGGGTCCCTAAATCTAACTCTGTTAGATTTTTCTGTTATGTAGGATAAGTAGAGGGGAATTCTGGTCATTCTATTCCTTTTTTATTTTCAATAAAAAATCAGGGACCAAGAATGTAATTTAAGGTCCCGTCTTTCATCTTCCCCCACCTCCCCACCTCCCCACGTATTTCATCTTCCCCCCACCCGTTTTACCATCGTTGGTGAAACCCCCCATCCCTTACCATCGTTGTTGTCTTCCTCCTCCAACGACCAGATCTTGACCTGTCTCACCACCTACCGTAGTCGGTTTTAGCGTAACCCTCCCCCTCCGGCGTACCCCTCCCCCTCTTCCAATCCCCAGTGAAGCAGATCCCTTCGCCACCTCCCCCCTCTGGTGTAACCCTCCCCATCGTGTTCCTTCACCGACCCCCTGGCTTCTCAACCATCCCAACCTAAGTTTATATCTGAAATCCTCGAAGTGAAGATCCCCTGGCTTACCATATCTCAACCATCCCCCTCCCCTCAGTTTTCATCGTCCCTATGGTTTTTGATTTACATCACCGTAAAGCGGTGGTTTCCGATTTACATCACCTTCTTTTTTTCTTGATTTGATTTAATGCAAATGAAATTTTTGATTTGGATTTAAGGGTTTGTTTGATTTGGATTTAAGGGTTGTTTGATTTAAGGATTTGTATAGATGATGTTCATTCTTTTCATTTTTTTGGGATGATTGGGAGGGGGATTAATCGGAGAAAGGGGAAAGGTACGATTGGGTTTTGATAGTTTTTTGAAGCTGATGGAGTTGGGTTTTCAGATGTATGTGATGCAGAGATCGGGGATAGTTGTTGGAGGTATCACCGGAGAAGATGAAGACCATGTGGTTTTTATTACATGTTTGGCCCCTATGATTAAAATGACTAAAATGCCCTCATAATTATCCTACTTAATAGAAAATTTTTAACGGGGTTAGATTTAGGGACCCAAGGCGTTATAAAATGCAAACCATAAGGATACAATCAATAGATATTTCAAAGTAGGGACCCAGAGTGTTAAAACACATAAACCACATGGACCAAATATGTAATTTACTCATTCAAATATATTTACTTTTCGACATAAATGATCCACCAAGCTGACTTTTGTGAATGTCAATTGTCAAGTACATAAGGTCATTGATTTCACCCCAAAATAGATGATAAAATAAATGCAAATTACTCATAAATAGACACTCTGTTAAAAAAAACATTGGTTTTGCATAACTAAAAGTATCAAATAATTGTAAACATTTTACAACTTTTATTGTATATTGTACAAATTGGATTAGAATACAAAAGGCCTTCATCTAATTTGAGTTTAAATAATCTTTGTACTTGGAAATTAGAATAAAAAGATCTATCAATATAATCAAATCAACCGATTCACTAACAAGAGAACAATGGAAAAGTAATTTGATAGAAGATATAACTATAGAATTAATATATATATAGGGGTTAAATCTAATGAAAACCAAAAAAATGTTACAAACTTAAGGACTAATCTAAACCCTTGATTAGAAAAAATCAAGGGTCATTAAGAAAAAAGCTTATTTGTAATAAAAGGAAAACATAAGGGTAATTTTGACATTTTGCAATGATTTTTAGGGGTATAATTGAAATTATATTATATTATTAAATTCAAAAACATATTTACACGGATTTCAAATCTAATATAAATGAAATTGTATTATTTATTAAATTCAAATACTTATTTACACAAATTTCAAATATAATTCATAATTGATTAATTGCTACTCCAGTTCATTCATCGTCTCCGTCGAGCTTATGCACCATCAATTTCATCGCTGATAAAGATCAATCACTGGAGTTTGATTAACAATCTGTAATCGAATGGCAACTGATAAAGTTCATTCACTGCCGAAGATAAGGATCAAAGGTAACGTTTTTTTTACTAAATCTTTAACATTCAAATTTTAGGGTTTTAATAGGAGTTAAAATCGATATCTTGATCTGCAGTTGGTAGAAAGAGCGAGAGGTTGGTAGAGAAAACAAATCAAGATGATAATGTACCTCTTCATAAGGTGAAACAATCAGATTGATAAGGTGAAACAATCTAACTATGTTTCATCGAAACGATAAAACTATGTTTCACAAGGTGTTTTTTTAACTATGTTTCATAAGGTGAAATAATGTTTATATAACTATGTTTCATAAGGTGAAATAATGTGAAGACAATGAATTTATTGATGTTTCACAATGTGTTTTTTAACTATGTTTCATAAGGTGAAGACAATGAATTTATTGATGTTTCATAAGGTGAAATAATGTCATTTTGTTTCATAATGTGAATCTATTTCATAACGTGAATATGTTTATGTTTTCATAAGGTGAATATATGCTGCAAAGATACTGCTATCGGATATCAACAATCATCGCCCAAAATTAGAAGAAAGAAAAACCTGTTTCAACCATTCGATCCTTCAGATCGTTATTGATAAAATTTAAAAGTCGATCTTCATCCAAATCTTCATCAGCGAGATTATACTATGCAAATTCTATTGATCTTGAAGAACATAGAGACGAGGATTGGGATGAGTACTAAAATCTGGAGCTCAAATTCGTGAATATGAATCTGAATTATGAATATGTAAAGGAACGATCATATATATATGGAACAGAATTGACGTAAAAAAGGAAATTGTGTTTTATAAAATAATAAAATAAAAATTATTATTATATTTGTTACCAAAATTACTATTATGCCCATTTTAGTTTAAAATCACCATTTAATTTAAACCATAGGATTAAAATCTATTTAGGGCTTAGTTTTTTTGGATTAAAACCATTTAAACAAAGACAGGTTCGGTTGAGAATCGTCTTTTCATTGCAAACGGGGGAACCGGTGAGAACGCACTATGTGTCCGGGACATTTTTGATGAATGTTGTAAAGAATTCACATCCATCATTCATGATGAATATGGACATGTAGCATATTTCTCAATTCGTAATGAGATTACGGTTCTCAACCAAACTTTTTTTTTATGAAAGTACACTATATGTTTTATATTAAAAGAATTTATTAGAAAAAGGGTGAAAATATTATTACCTTATTCTTTATTTTTGAAGGGGATAGATTGTGTGGTTCATTTCACGGTAATTAAATGTTTGAACGGCCCCCTCGATTCTACATTATTGGCTCCTTCACCAGCCACCACCTACCAATAATATACTCTATATATTAGAGAAATAGACAATCATATGGATTTCGGATGTGTTTTGTTTTTTTGTGTAATTAATAAGATAATTAAATGGGAAAAGTATAAATTAAGTATATTAGGAGTAAAATAGGATTTAACGAAAAACAAAGAAATATTCTGATAACCATTCATATGGACAGGATGTATATGTGCATATAAGTAGTTAAAATCGATTTTGGTTTTTATGCACGTGTGCATTATGCACATGTGTATATACAAGTGTGCATGTCACAAATTATTTGTATGCACGTATGCATACCATTCAATTGAATGGTTATCAAGGTATTACTCAGTTTTTCATTTTTTTGTTGTTTTCCCTTGAAACTGACCCTTATATATATATATATATATATATATATATATATATAGGGAGACGTTCATTTGAGAAATGGTAAATATATATAGGGGTTGGTTCAAATGAAAACTCATCTTTCAATGTGTACATGAGGACAAATCTTAACCATTGATCAAAACTTAGAAAACTAATCAATGGTTAATACATAATAAGGTTAATTGGGAAGTGATTAAGGACAAAATTGTAATTTTGAATCAACACCTATCTTTTTTGACTTTTTATTTTTATTTTTAATTAAAAAAATTTACCCTCTTAAACTTTAAAATAATTTATCTTAAAAATTACTAATATTTTAATCAAACAAATTACATCAAAAAAACGAGAATTTCGTGTTCTTCGATATGACATCCATCTCGATATAGGTTTTTTTTTCGTTTTAACCGTTTTTTACGTGAAATTTTATATACGTGTTATATTCATTATGAATATGCATATACGTCTTTGGGTGTCCACATTCAGTATGTATAACAAAGGTAAATGTTCATTCACTATTCATGATGAATAATATCTATGCAGGATGAATAATACAATATTCAGAATTTTTTCGTTTTAACCGTTTTTTACGTGAAATTCTATATATGTGTTATATTCATTATGAATATGCATGCACGTCCTCGGGTGTCCACATTCAGTATTAATAACAAAGGTGAACATTTATTCACTATTCATGATGAATAATACAGTATTCAGGATGAATAATACACGAATCCATGATTCATGTATTATTTATCATGAATCATGTATTATTCACCCTGAATGTTCTATTATCCATCCTGAAAGATACATTATTCATGATGAATAATATATGAATGACCCGTGAAGGTGTAGACACATGACACGCTCTATTTTGTTTCTCAATTCACAATAGAAATTTGGTTTAATTCATTATGAATATGTATGCGCATCCCCGGATGTCCCACATTCAGTATGAATAACAAATGTGAACGTTCATTCATTATTCATGATGAATAATATAGTATTCAGAATGAATTACACAACATTCATGACGAATAATACACGAATTCATGAATCGTGAATTATTCACCCTGAATGTTGTATTATTCATCCTGAATGATACATTATTCATGATGAATAACACATGAATGACCTGTGAAGATGTGGAGACGTGACGCACTCTCTTTTGTTCCCCGATTCACAACAGAAATACTCGATAGGTTCTTGATTCGTCTGGATGGGTGTTGGGTTACGATGCTGAAGAAACGTGATGCCTTACGACGTTCAAGAAAGTGTTGAAGAAGGTGATGTTGAGTTACATACTTACGGTGTCGAGGCGTTGTACAAACTTGAACGTACATAAATATTCATAATGAATATAACACATATATAACATTTCACGTAAAAAACGGTTAAAACGACAAAAAAAACTATATCGAGATGGATGTCATATCGAAGAGCACGAAATTCTCGTTTTTATGATGTAATTTGTTTGATTAAAATATTAATAATTTTTAAGATAATTTATTTTAAACTTTAATTGGGTAAAGAGTTTTTAATTAAAAATAAAAAATAAAAGGTCAAATATAGTAGGCGTGTGTTTAAATTTTCTTCCATTTTTACCCCTAAACATTTTAAAATTAAAAACTCTATTTAATATGAGTTGTTAGATTAAAAGAGATCAAGTGGCTGAGATCTGTCCTCACGTGCACAATGAAAAACGAGTTTTCATTTGAACTTTCCTCTCTCTCTCTCTCTCTCTCTCTCTCTCTATATATATATATATATATATATATATAGTGGAAGGATATTTTGCAACCCTGAAAAAAGTTGCAACCCTTGCAACCCACATCATAACCGTTGGATTCATGATCGACGATTATTTTATTTTTATTTTTCTGTTTTTTTAATTAAAAATATTGGGCCCCATATCTATTGTAACCGCCGATCATGAATCCGACGGTTAAGATGTGGGTTACAAAGTTTGCAACCTTTTTAAGGGTTGCAAATAAAATTTAAGAGTGAATTACGTTGGTTTGCTCAAATTTTGGATTTGATCCCTAAAACAAACTACCTACGTTGATGGTCCCTAACTTTTCATTTTCATAACAACATGGTCCCTTCATTTAACAACGTTAGTTAGCAACTGTTAGGAGGGACTAATGGGTCTTTAAACAAACTCTAAGGACCAAAAGTGTTTTACTCTAAAATTTAATGTCATTCACGCTTTATTCTATTTTTTATTAAAAAAAATATTTTATATATTCAATCAAAAATCAAAATTCTTAAAATAAATTATATATTAAATAAAAATATTTATATTTATATTTATTTAGAAACTATTATATTAAAAAAAAATTAGCGTTAAAAATCTCAAGTTTAAGAAAAAACAAAGAAAACCAAGATAAATTCACATATCCTTTGAGTTGAGAATTAAAATATACAAGAAAAATATTGAAAATTAAGTTCGGTTAACGTGAGATTATTAATATATGATCAAACTACAAGTAATCAAAAGAACGACAAAACAGAAATTATAAATTAAGATTAAAAAAACATTGATTATTCAAACAATTAAAAAAAATATTACAACGACTAAATTAAGTTTATATGTCGCCAAAAAAAATTAAGCCTTCTAATAAACCACTTTATAAGACTTAATTTATATGATCAAAAAATAAAGTGTTCTATCTAAAATCGTTGCAATAAATTTATAAGACTTTTTGGACGTTCTAACAAGTTTTTAAAACACTTAAAATACAAAGTGTCGCATTATCAATTATATATATATATATATATATTATCAATTATATATATATAAGGAGATGTTCATTTGAGAAATGGTAAATATATGAGAAATAGAGAAATAATCTTAGTCATTCATCTAGTCAACATTTGCGGCTTTGACCGCGAACCACCGGATAATTCCTTGCGTGGTCTATAGAAGGTAGAGAGGTAGTTTCGTAAAATAATGGGATGAGTTCATATATGAACCTGTATGATTCACATATGAACTATACGTTCATATGTGAACCAGTTAATTAATTCATATGAGAATTAGTTAATTAGTTCATATATGAATCACAAAGGTTTATATATGAATCTGTTAATTAGTTCAACTGATTCATATATGAACCTACAGTTAATTAGTTCATATGTGAATCAGTTAATTGGTTTATATATGAATCACAAAGGTTCATATATGAATCAGTTAAAAGAGTTCAGATGTGAATTACACTGGTTCATATATGAACATATAGTTCATATGTGAATTATACAGGTTCATATATGAACACAACCCGTATATTTTGTAAAAATTACGAAAGTGTCATTCTATTTTTGGAATAGCCACAACTTTTGACCAGTCAAAGTCACAACTTTTGACCAATCAAAGCCGAAATATTTGACCAGTCAAATCCGATCTTGACCGTATGAATGGCTAGGATTACTTCTCTATTTCTCATATATTTACCATTTCTCAAATGAAACTAAGGGGGCGTTTGGTTCGCAGATTCTGATGGAATTGGAATGTTGAATTCTGTTGACCAGATTCCATTACATTGTTTGGTTCATTCTTTTTAAGGAATTGGAATGTTGAATTCCAATGAATTCCACAAATGAAGGAATTCAACATTCCTTGGGAGGGAGGTGGTATTTCATTGGAATGGAATGTCATATTTTTTTTTTGGACAAAATTGCCCCTCATCCTAATATGCACCACCACCTTCGGCCATCGCCACAAGCCCCCATTGACCACCACCTCCGGCTACCAACACCGGCCACCACCACCGGCCACCACCACCTCCGTCTACCAACACCGGCCACCACCACCTCCGGCCACCGCCACCGGCCACCATTGACCACCACCTCCGGCAACCACCTCCGACCACCATTGACCACCACCTCCGTCTACCAACACCGGCCACCACCACATCCGGCCACCACCACCACCTCCCACAACCAACACCGGCCACCATTGACCACCACCTCCGGCTACCAACACCGGCCACCATCACCACCACCTCCGGCCATCATTGACCACTACCGACCACCACCAGCCACCACCACCTCCGGCTACCAACATCGGCCACCACCACCACCTCCGGCCACCGACCACCACCACCTCCGACCACCACCAACATCGACCACCACCTCCGGCCACCGGCAACCACTCTCTCTCTCTCTCCCTCTCTCTCAATCTATCCTCTCTCTCCTCTATCCCCTCCTCTCTTTCCTCTTTCCTCTCTCTCTCTATCCTCTCCCTCTCTCTCTCCTCTTCTCTCTCACTCCTCTCTCTCTCCCTCTCCCTCTCTCCTCTCGTCTCTCGTCTCTTTCTCTCCCTCTCTCCTCTCCTCTTTCTCCTCTCTCTCTCACTCCTCTCTCTCTCTCCCTCTTCCTCTCTCCTCTCCTCTCTCTCTCTCCTCTATCTCTCTCTCATCATCATTCGTGTGCTAAAATAATCAAAGCAATTTTAGTTAAAAATTAAACTATTTAATGACTATTTCATTAAAGTATTTTTTGTTGAAAAAATTAAAATAAACAAAAGGGTATTTTGGTCATTTACCAAAATTCCATTCCAATTCTAAAGCTACAATATGTGAACCAAACAGAAAAATTCCAATTCATTTAACAGATTCCATTCCAACTATGTCAACCAGACAGATGGTCAAACCTGACAACATTTCATTACAATTCTTTCAAAGTCAAATTTCTTTGACAGATTTCATTCCATCCAAAAACATTCTGCGAACCAAACGCCCCCTAAGGCTATATATATGTGTGTGTGTGTGTCTGTGTGTGTCACCATTAAAAAAGTTTCCTTTAAAAACAAGCATCTTATAAAAACATGGGTTTTTAGGATGATTAACTCTTTTTGGCGTCATATAAACCTAATTTTATTGCGGTGATAGTTTTTTTAATTGTTCATATATTAATAATCTTTACGTTAACCGAATTTAATTTTAATTATTTGTTGTTTGACTATATATTAATAATCTTACGTTAACCGAATTTAATTTTCAATATTTTGCTCGCATATTTCAATTCTCAACTCAAAATATATGTGAATTTATCTTGGTTTCCTTTGTTTTCTTAAACTGGAGTTTTTCTAATGCTAACTTTTTTTTGTAAATTTAATAGTTTTTAAATAAATATAAAGATTTTTATTTAATATGTAATTTATTTTATAATTTTTGATTTGTGATTGAATATATAAAATAATTTTTTTTATAAAAAACAGAATAAAGCATGAATGACATTAAATTTTAGAGTATAACATTTTTGGTCCTTATAGTTTGTTCAAAGACTCACTAATCCCTCTTAACGGCTGCTAATTAACATTATTAAGTGGAGGGATTATGGGTGTTATGGAAATAAAAAGTTAGGGACCTCCAGTGTAGATATTTGTTTTAAGGACCAAATCCAAAATTTGAATAAACTACAGGGACCACCAGTGTAATTCACTCTAAAAAGAGTTTCTCTTTTTCTTTTTGTATAATACCGTTATTCAAAGTTTTATTATAATTCAGATTCAAGATAAAAAGTGAATTATGGATTTGGTCCTTGTTTTTGATGTTTTTTATGACTATAGTCTCAATACTACAGTTAGGGGCTGTTTGGTTGGTTTTCCATTAAGTCATGAGTGAATAAAGTTGTCTGTGTGAATTAATCTGTCTGTATAAATTAGAAAGGTTTTTGTTTGGGAGGGGTTTTTCGTAGATGGAAAATGTTTGTTTTTTAATCGGGAATGACAGGTTTGGAGAAAACTTGGCTTTCTGCATAAAGTTCCCCCCTAAAAGCTTACTGAATAAGTCACTTTCTATATCATTAAGCCACTACCAAACAATCATGTATAATTGACTGAATAAGTTGTGAGTCACATTAAGCTCATTAAGCTGCTAACAAACAGACCCTTATTATGGTTTTGATCCTATGGTATTCGGCTTGTCACAACCATGGTTCCTCTAATTAACACTGTTAAAATAAATCTATTAGCTCGGTTAAATCAAACGTTATTTTAGTCTTTTGACCCTTTTTTTCTCTTGTTCCCATTACAAAAATTAAATACAATAATACACACATATATATATATATACACACGATATTATAAACTATTTAGGTTTTACTTCTTAAAAACTCTTAATCTTTTCGTTTTTATAATGTTTGCATTAACCCTCCTGTGAACAATAAGAATGAAAGATTGCAAGTATTTAAAAACTTTGGAAATTCACGAACTTATCTCAATTTTTAAAAAAAAAATCTAATTGTCTTCAATTTAATTAATTTTTTTAAGTAAACAAATTATGCAAAAACGATATCTTATTTTATTTAATATGATATATAAATACTAACATATAAATTATTGTTTTTAATAGGAAAAAAAGTCAAAAAAGAGAAAAAAAAACTAAAATCATCTTTGTGTTAACTGAGTTAACGGATTCATTTTAACGGTGTTAATTATTCAAGGATCATGGCCGTGATAAATTAAATACCATAAATACCAAATCCATAATAAACGTAATATAAGGACCCTAATCATTAAAAATTTCAAAAAATAATGATTAAATTTGTAATTCACTCAAAAATAAATAGTACTTGTGAATCCTAGATTGCTCAAGTGACAACGAATAATTGAAAGATTAATTGTATTGAATGTTTGAGAGAGTTACAAACATAGGATTGAAAAGCAAACTTTCTCTCTAAACCTGATAAGCGTACAATATTATCTCTCAACTTCTAATCCTAATGATTAGAAAACAAACATTAAATACTAAGGCCTAAAACCCTATAGGCCCAAGGTCCAACAAGCAAAACTAAGGCCTAAATAACAAACAAAACCCAATATTAATATAAAGGCTTTTACAACGCTTTTAATAAACAAATAAAATATTTTATATAACTTTCCACGCACTAGGACTTTCAGTCCTAACAATCTCCCCCTAAAGTTGTATAAAGGATTTATCTCTTTGAAATCTTCAGGACTTGATCTTCTCTCCTTCTTGAATCTCTGAAAAACTTTTGATGTTGCTTGTCTTCATGTCTTTCCCAGCTCCCCCTTAAATAAAGCTTTTGGTCTTCATAATTTCAACTTTTTAACCAGATTCAATATACCATAGTCACAACTGAATGCACAAACTGAGCAACTTTTAACTGTAGAAACTCAACACATCGGATCAGCACACAAGAAAAATAATGTGTGAGTTACGTGACATTCCACAGTGCATCTTCAGTTTAAAATCAAAGAATCTGTCTTTGAACCGCGAGTTGAATAAACTTTCATCTTAAGAATTTGTTTCAATCAGCTCGTAGGTGAAACGTCTTGTAGCAAACACTACTAGGCAAGGATAGAAGAACCAATGCAATCTTGAAATCCATGGCTTTTCAACCTCAGATTTAAGAAAAATAGGATAATGTTGCTCCCCCTCCGCTTTTGCTAACTCCCCCTCAACATGATAATCTATCTTTGAAACTTGTGTCTTTGTTATTGCATTCTCCCCCTCATGATGATTAGGATAATTCTGAGCATCATGTATGTTCTAAGACTAACCGGATGAGTAGCAAAAGATAAGATAAAACATATGGTAACCAAGATGGGGTAATCAAGTAACACAGAAACACATTAGTAACTGTTATCACAACAATTAAAATAATTGTGTGGCCTATTTTCAGAGTTGGCAAAGGGGTATCTCTGATAGGACTTCCAGTTATCACTGAAGTACGATTTTAAGAATCTACTTCTCAAACTGTTCCGGCAATATCACAAAGATATGCGATTGGAATCACAAAGATTCGTGCGTGTGTGAAAGAAATATAATTATGTATCTGTTAGGCTCAAATATTGATTTAGCCTGGAACGCAGGTTCATAAATCAATAGACACAGTAAGATGAATATGAACTTAGGAGACCGGAGTTGATGTCTTCCTTTTTCAATATCTAAGTTCTCCGAGTGAGGAATAGATAGATTATGTGTTAAGTCTCCGTGAATATATGAAACAAGTACCTTTTGTGAGATACTTGAGTGGCCAGGTGGGGTGACATGAGTTATCGACATTGGGTCCATGTCTGTTTCAATATCCATATCCAAATAATGAGAATGAATAGACTATGTGGTAACCCGGATAACTGACTCGGTTTGGTAAGGACCAATAATTCTTTTAAGTCCTGTCACATCCTCACCATATTCTTTTCACTCCGAACTCATCTATCATTCTAGACCCCTCACTGATATCTATGAACGATGTGTTTCCTGGGTAGGTCCTTCCGGTTCTGGATTGACCATAGAAACATTATAAGCCCTAACACTCCTTTAACTCACCAAGATAGAACATTGAAGTAAAATTTCTGATTAGAGATAATCAGAAGTCGACAAACATTTAAGAACGAGTCCTGAACTGAAGTGTTCAAAAGTCGATATAAAAGTTCAAAGAAAAACCCGGTACTCCCCCTCAAAAAATGGTATAACCCTTGATTGTAGTCATGTGACGTGAATAATCTGAATTAAATCACACATGACATTCCTGCAAAACAGATTAGGCAGATTTTGGTTTTGGTATACATGATTTAATGGATCCTTGATGGTTAGTGGACTTAGCTTTGAAGCTATGAAACTGGGGATTGGGGATACTATAAGTATCATACCAGCTATTGACATACCTGGAATCCACAAAGTTACTATTTCCACAATAAGTGCAACAAATATTTGATCGGTTTAGATTGATCAACTTAGTTGTGGAATAGACATGAGTCGGTGACTTTGGATCAACTACAGGAGATTTGTATGACGTGTTTCCACCACTGTCTTCTGTAGTTGATTTCTTTTTCCAAACCATTTTCACTTTTCGAAACACTTGATTATCTATATTATCAACAAGAGAATTATAGAAAAGATTTGAAGGGCGAATCCAATATTTTGAAAATTCATTTGATTTGACACAACTTTTCGAAGAAATAGTTGTGGAAGTTGAACTTGAAGAATAAGGAGACTGAACAACAGTGTCGGGACTGGCTTGTTCAGATAAATCGGCTTTGAAATTGAGTTCTTAAACTTTCTTGACTTTTACGGATAAACCATTTCTTTCTTCGAGAATTGAATCAAATTGATTTTGTAAATCGGATTTTACCTTTTGTTCTTTCAAGATCTCTGTCGTTAATTCAGACAAATTCTGTGAAAGCTTAGAAATTTCTGTTTCGAAAAACTTCCTCTCACTTTCAAAGTCTTTTTCGATATTGTTGCATTTATCAGATATTTCTTTGAAAATTGCAACATTTTTCTTTTCAAGCACTTTCTTTGCCATTTCAAACCCTTTTCGCTCTTTTGCAAAATTATCTCTCTCAATTATCAAAATTGTGGGTCCGTGTGATTGAACACGATCTTTACCAGATAATCAAACAACAAACATATATAGATTACCAACCTGTTTCGATTACAAACGATGGATTATAAGGTTGATGTTCTTCACTGTTTTAATCTCTCTCACTTTCTCTCTGATGTTGGCGATGATAAGATTTGAGATGTGTTGAGATTGTATGAGATTTGATCTGAGATCTGATCTTATCTCACCTAACATCTAATCTAACATAATATAATATCTAAACTAATAATATCCTAAAATATCTTAACAAATAGATATTTAGGAATATTATAATAATATAAAATACAATAATTAACTTTGACATTTTATTACAAACTAACATTAGACTAATATCAAGAGTGGCTTTTCAGCTTTAGCTTCAGATTCCAGTCTTCAGATTGGATGATCTTGAATCCAATAAATCTGTGATCTAACAATCTCCCCCTTTGGATCAAGATCATTACTAAAATGATTTAGCAATTCAGTCTTCTCTTTCAGCTCAGAAGATGGAATCTCCTTCTTTATCTTCAAAATGCTTTAGCAAAGTATCTTCAAAGAAAATTTCTCTAAAATCAGTATGTCTTCAGAATACTTTGATCTCTCGCATTTCTTGGTTAGCTTTTCTCTTCTCCAATGTCTCTTTAGACACAAGTTGTAAAGGACATTTCTTCAGTCTTTAGGTTCTCCCCCTTTTGATGAATAGAGAAATGATTTCACCAAAACTCTGAGTAAGAAATGTCTTTCATTTGGAGCTTCTGATCCGTCAATTCAAAAGATAATCATCCAGGTCTTTGCAAATCCAGACAAAATAATCGTGTAACACCTGAATCAACAAATGAATCAGTTAAAATGCCTGTCAGTAACACTAAGTCACTGTGTGTAACAAATACACAATGGAAAGGAGCTTTTTGATGTTGACTCCCCCAGGGCTTCCATTCAATCATCGAAACAGCACAAAGGCAATTTCTATGAACGTTATGACAAAGAAACAAATTACTTGTGTGTTCGTGCATGTTATAGAAAGAATTAAGCACGGATGATTGCTTATAGGCTCAAAATTGTGTAAACCACTGAGACAACAGTAAGTTAAACACAGACTCAATGTGCATGATTGAAGTGCGAAGGTGGGGCAGACTTCCTTCTTTTCAATATCCAGATTTTCCAAATGAAAATCAGATAGCAAATGTGCTGCTTCCCCTTTGAAAATGTGAAACACTTTCCTTTTGAGAAGAAAATGAGTAGTTGGTGAGGTTTGATCAAGAGTTGGCATGGGCTAGTTGCCTGTTTCAATAATGATCACCAATGAGTTGTGAAACATTAGAATTGTGGTTGCCCGGCTCAGAAAAAGTTGGTGCAGAGTTCTGATATTCTTTTAACTCTGTTCTCACACCCTCTTTCTTTTAAACACTAAGCTCACTCTAACCACACTCATTTCTTTTGATTTCTCACGCTCAATCACTATGGATTAACTTCGTGGGTAGAAATCATTGGTTAAGGTGATTCCATAGAAGTTGTGTTAAGTCCTAGCACAATGAAATCATGTTTTCCTATTATGCATATGATGCTCAAATTGGTTTAATGATTTCAGTTAAAGCACAAATAGATCTTGAAAACATTTAAAGTCACACTTCCAAATTCATGAAATCTATTTGAGATTCGGGAAGTGGTTTGAACATTTAAGAACAATGTTTTCTATGATTGAAAGTTGTCCACTTTTCAACCATATATGAGATTAAGATAAAGGATTATACCTTTACGTGCGATCTTACATCTCATGAAGCTAAGCTTAAAGTCATAAAGATATGATCTTGTAAGCATCTCTCAAAAACTGCAAAAGTCTTATGTCATAGTCAAAGCAAATTTATTCACTTAAATTAAAATGACAAAAAGCAGAAAAACAATGAAAGTACGAGTTCTGATCAGAAATAATCAGAAGTCATATCCATACTCCTTTGACTTGAAGAGCTCCCCCTAAAATCATGCATTACAAAAATTTGACATAAAAGGTAAATGCAGGAATTAGGTATGCTCCTCCTCAAAAATAACAATGATCATCTTTGGAGTTTCTTCTCACACTCCCCCTTTGATCATGAACAGACTAATAAAGAACAGACATCTTGCGGAAATGAAGAAATGATGAAGAATTTACAATAAGAAACTTTAATAGGTAACTACCGATCAGGTCTTAAGATTAAGCATACCAAGCTTAGAGACAAGAAAATTGAATCTCTTTTCGTCCAAGGGTTTGGTAAACAAATCTGCAAGTTGATAATCAGTTTTTACAAAGTAAAGTTCAATTGTTCCTTTTCGACATTATCTTTGATAAAATGATACCTAACATCAATGTGTTTGGTCTTTGTATGTTGAACAGGATTAGCTGTTATCGCGATAGCGCTCTTCGAGTCACAATAGATCGGGATTTTGTTGAAGTGAAAACCGTAGTCTCGAAGTTGAGTTCTCATCCACAAGACCTGAGAACAGTAGCTAGCAGCAGCTACATATTCTGCTCCGGCCGTTGAAGTTGAGACACATAATTGCTTCTTTGATGCCCAACTGACGAGTTTATCACCGAGGAACTGTATATGACCTGACGTGCTCTTCCTGTCTAACAAACAACCAGCATGATCTGCGTTTGTATATGCTGTTAGTTCAAAACTAGTATCTTTAGGATACCACAGACCAATATCTGCAATCCCCTTTTGATACCTAAAAATGCGCTTTACAGCAGACACATGGGATTCTTTAGGATTAGCCTGATATCTTGCACATAAACATGTAGAAAACATTATATCTGGCCTACTTAAAGTGAGATACATTAAAGAACCTATCATCCCTCTATAAGTAGTACCATCAATAACCTTTCCCGAAGGATCGGTGCCAATCTTAGTACCAGGTGCCATGGGGTACCAATCGATTTAAAATTTTCCATTTTGAACTTCCGAAGAATATCAAGAATGTACTTAGATTGATTGATGAAAATCCCCGATGAAAATTGTTTGACTTGTAATCCGAGAAAGAAATTCATCTCTCCCATCATATTCATCTGAAAACGTGACACCATAAGGTTTGAAAAATTCTTACAGTATTTAGGATTAGTAGAGCCAAAATTAATATCATCCACATATATTTGAATTAGTATGATATCGGCTTTCTCCTTTTTCAGGAATAAAGTGGTATCGACTGTACCTTTTGTAAAACCTGACTTGACCAAAAACTTAGATAAGACATCATACCAGGCGCGAGGAGCTTGTTTCAGACCATAAAGAGCTTTGTCGAGAATGTATACATGATTCGGTTTCTCTTGATTGACAAAACCTTCTGGCTGCGAGACGTAGACTTCCTCCTTGAGAATGCCATTCAGAAATGCTGTCTTCACGTCCATTTGAAAGACCGTGAAGTTCTTGTGCACAACGTAGGCTAGAAACATCCGAATTGCCTCTAAACGCGCCACAAGAGCATAAGTCTCGTTGTAATCTATTCCTTCCTCTTGCCTATATCCCTTGGCAACAAGTCTTGCTTTATTTCTGATTACAGTACCATCTTCATCTTTCTTGATTTTGAAAACCCATTTCATACCGATAATGGTTTTACCTTGAGGTTTGGGTACGAGTCTCCAGACTTTAAGTGCGTCGAACTGATTCAACTCTTCTTGCATTGCAGTCACCCAGTCTGAATTGGCAAGAGCCTCTGATACGCGAGTAGGCTCGATCTTGCTCAGAAAGGATTCATGCATACACATATTCATTGACGTTGACCTAGTTTGTACCGGTTTGGTTGGATCACCAATGATATGGCTTATCGGGTGCTCTTTGGTCCATTTATGTTCATGAGGTAGTGGATTATATGAATATATATCAATATTATCATCTAAGAATCCACTTGTACCTTCTTCTGGTTGTTCAGGAGGAATGGTGATTGCAGTTGAAGTAGTAGGTGCAGAAGTTTCAGTAGGTACAGCTTGGTCCGACTGTAGATTAGTCTGTATAGAACATTCTACTGATACAGCAAATTACGTCTCTTCATTATTTGTCACAACTTCAACTGTTGGAGTCGGCATTTGAACTGTAATTTCAATAGAGATATCTGAACTGGTTGGATGAGTAGTCGTTGAGTCTTCCATCCTGTCAACCACAACAGATTTCTTCACATTAGATCCAAGAAATTCATCATAAAACAGTTCAAATAATAAATCTAAATCAGATAAATGATTAGTAGACGTTGATGCTTCATCTGATTTGTTCGCTTGAGACGCAGGTTCTGGACTGATTTGCCCAGAAGCTAGTACTCCTGTTATCACGGGTTCTGAACTGTGTTGTTCAGAAGCCATATTTCTTTGACTTTAAGATCCGGGTTTTGAACTGTTGTGTTCAAAAGCCATTTTGACTTTGATGTCCGGGTCTTGAGCTGATTTACTCAAGAACCATTTTTCTCCTACTCCCCTTTGATAGTAGGTGACTGCAACACAGATTCATCCTTTTTCTTTGGTATCCATTTGTATTTGGATCCAACTGTGTTAGTACATGATTTTGGTACCCATTTGAAATTGGGTCATCTTTTCTTTTGAGAATCAAATGAAGAAGTATAAGACTGAACATGATATGTACCGAACCAAACATCAGAATCTTGACAAGAAGCACAAACATGTTTATCATAATATGAAGACTTTCTAGTAGACAGACGTAACTGGAATAATTGCTTCATAGAATATTTCTTGCGATAAACGACAAGTTTTGGTTTCAAAATAGTAGCAACATTCGCATTCAAAACATCTTTACTAGTCGGAGTCTTATTACAATCAACACTACAAAAAGATTTAGCAGTCTCGTCAATCTCCTGTTTTGGTTTCCATTCAGATTTAACTCCTGGCCTTTTCTTGCTCAGATCTGAAACATTTGAAACCGATGAGTTAGATTTTTGAGAAACAAACGAATGCTTCTTCTTTGGCTTACCAGTAGTGATCGGTTTCTGTGAATGCTGAGATTTAATCTTACCTTTAGCATTCTTAGTGTTCACAGAGACTGATTTATCAACTTTCGTTGATTTTGAACCTTTTACAAGCATACTGGTTTTTCCCAAGGATTTCACAACAAAAGATGAATGGTTAGGAAGTTTCGCATTAAAATCAAATTGATCAAAACAATCATCTAAAACACCATTAGAGTTTAAAAAATCATACCCTCCATCAGTTGAATCAAACAAATCATCAGATTTTGAAGCTTTAGTTGATTTAGAAAGAACAGTATTTTTAAGCACAGTTGAAAACACGTTTTGTTCAATATCAATCAAAAGTCTTTCGTATGCTAAAGATTTCTCAAGTTCATAAATTTTACTTTCCAAAACGAGAGCAGGAACGTAAAGTTTACCTTCAATAGGCTTAGCCTCCATTTCTTTTACAGAATAACTCTGAAAGAAGTAATTTGAAAGAGATTTTGATCGATATTTAGGATCATCATTATAACTATTATTCAACTTCGCATAACAAAATGGAAGATGAACTTTAGATAAGTTCTTTCGTTTTTCGGTTTCCTTGGCTTCATCCTCTTTAGACAGTCCAGTCCAAAAAACTTTAAGGTCTGGGTATCATCGAGAAAGTTTCATAAATGTAAAATCATAAAGTGCATGCACTTCAGATTTACCCTTTTTAAGGTAGTGTGGATTCTCGTATCCAATTCCCAACTTTCTTTATTCTCTTTGGGTTTGTTTAGATGAATGGTTTGTTCAGATTGACCCAATGAGTATAACTTCTTTTCCAAAGCATTTAATTTTGCAAGTAAAGATTCGTTTTCTTTGGAAGTTGAAGAATGCAATTTCGTAAGCTCTTTGAAATCAAACTCACTTTTTTTTTAATTTAGACGTTGTTTCAGTATTCTCTTTAAGAATTATGGTCTTTTCTTTTGCGCTGGTGTCATTGTTTCTATGTAAAATCTCAATCAATACTTTATTCTCAGCAAGGTCATTGCTAAGTTTCTATATTGACTGGTCTTTGTCATTAATAACACCCTTTTCACATTTAAGTTTAGACTCTAATTCTTGGAGTTTTATCATCATGACATGCATTTGATTTAAGAAATCTGATTCAGTTAAATCATATACCTCTTCGTTGTCCTCTTCATCGGAATCAACTTCATCTTCTATTTCCAGCTTACCCATGAAGCATAGATGTGTTGTCTCTTCCTTCTCTTCATTATCATCTTCTTGTTCTGATTGATCTAGCCAGAACTCATCTTCTGCCATCAATGCCTTTCCTACTTCCTTCTGCTTGACTAGAAGCATTTTGTTCTTGTAGTAGTCGGAGTTCCGGACTTTGGGTCTTCGGCAGTCTTTGGCAAAATGTCCAAGTCTACCACAGTTATAGCACTTTGGAGGTTCAGGTTGATTGATCTCTACTGCTTTAAACCTTTTCTCTTCAGGCTTCCTTTCTTCTAACCTTTTTCCATCGAATCTCTTTCCTTCAAACCTCTCCTTGTGAACATAGTTGCTTGGACCAGATGAATACCTCTGACTGTTTGAGCTAGGCTTTTTGTAGAACTTCTTTTGAAAATCCTTGATCAACATAAGCATAGCCTGCTTTAGTTGTTCACAGTCGTCGGAGTCTGAGTTCGCTTCACTTTCAACATCATCTGATTCAGACAAAATCATCATCTTCTTCTTCTTTTTCACAACAAGAGCAATTGAATCATCAACTGTCTTCTCAGTCTGTCTCTTCTCATACATGATCTCATCCACCTCTTCCTCATTCTGCTTGAGGGTTTCATACACCTCGTGAAGTGGAATATCATTCAGATCTTTGATTTGCTTCATCTGTCTTGTAAATCTTTTCCATTCAGGCTGAAGGATGCTAAGGAATTTGACATTCAACTCGATCTGTGTTTTATTGACCTTATTCTTGCTTAACTCATTCAGCAAGGTCATAAATCTGTCATATGTTTCTTCTAGAGATTCTCCAACTCTGCCTTTGAATTCTTCATATTTGTTGAGGCAGTTGGATATCTTGAGTTAGTTTCCAACTTTTGAACCAAGCACCATTTTCTCTAGTTGATCCCACATTTGTTTACCTGTGACTTTGTAGCTGTCTATCTTCACGTATATTTCATTAGTAATTCCTTGAAGAATGAAAGACTTTGCTAATCTATCAGCTTTTGCTCTCGTGAGTGCATCACCTTCGAGATCATCAAACTTAAGTTGATATGGTATCTCCACAGTTCCCTCTGTACGAGTTTCCCAAACAGGTGGCATAACTCCTTCTTCTAAAGATTTCCTGATTAAAGTACCCAAATCATGTCTTTCTATGAAGTCCATGAACCGATCTTTCCACTGTTCATACTCTCCCCTGAAGAGTACTGGTGGCTTTGTGTCAGTTCCGATAGCTAGGGCTTCTCTTGATGTCATCCTGTTCTGTTTAGTATGCAATAAGAACTTGTACTGATCGTTAGTCCAGAAAAAAAATAGATAATTACTGAAAATTTTGACTAAGTCTGGAACTGGCGCAAAAAGGTGAATTTGCGCTACTTGAAGGTGGCGCAAAAGTCAACTTTACGTGAGAGGCGGGTCGCGAGAACTGAAGTTTGTGCGAGAAATGGTTGGCGCAAAACAGATTTGCGTTTGAAGTGGGTCGCGCGAAAGGAACTTTGCGCTAGTAGAACGTCGTGCAAAATGAGATTTGCGCTAGAAGTTGATGGCGCAATTCGTAATTTATTGGAAAATCCACTTTGATTCTCTATCAACCAATAATGTGGGACCATTAACATGGTTAAAGTGAGTTTTGCGTGAGTAGTTGGTCGCGCAAAACAGGTTTTGCGTGAGACGTGTATGGCGCAAAAGTGATTCGACCGGTATGATGTCGACCGGACTGATGTTGTGACTAGGGTGATACAGTCGACCGATGTTATGTAGTGACCGGATTGGTGATCGACCGGAGATGTTTACGACCGGATATGAATGTAAGTGTGACCGAAGATAGACTTCGACCGGGGTTAGCTTTTTCGACCGGGGTTAGCTTTTTCGACCGGGGTTGTTGACTGGTATGGAGACGTGACCGGTATACTGAGTGGCGCAAAGATAGATTTGCGCTACCAAAAACCTTTTTAAAATCAGAAATATGTTTTGAAAGTTTTGCATTTTGAAGCTCAAAAACCTTTCTTTCATCGAAAACTTTCCTTGAAAGCTCGAGAATCTTTCTATCAAAAATTTTCTTTACATTTGAAAAGTCTACTTTTTCTTGTTAAAAAATAGAAAGCCTATTCTTGAGACCAAGATCTTCACTCTCCACAGCTTTTAGTTTCTCTTCAAGTTCTAAAGTCTTCTCTTCTTAGGCTTCAAAATTCTCTGATTTTTCAAACTTTTTCAAGAGTTCTGAAAATTGCTTTTTCAAAACATCATTTTCTTCAGCAAGTTTCTCTTTTTCTCTTTTTAAGCTTTGTGCCCAACTCAGATTATCATCATTTTCACTATTAACTTGCACAAGCACGTTGTAATTGTTTTCCAATCTGGCTTCAAGAACTACAATCTTGGATTTGAGATAAACAATTTCTTGTTGACAATCAGAATAAGACATTGTTATTTGAACAAAATGATCGTAAGACGATCGCGATTTGATTCAATAAAGTCAGACAAAGTAATACACAAAAAAAACGCAAAAAAAATGTTCCCCTCCTACGACTTAGCAAGCGGGTCCTGAGATTTTTTTTTCGGGATAAAGACTGGATACCTTGATCCGAGTTAAAAAAAATTTGTTCGGCGAATCAGGGGTCACGGGCCTGGATGGCGCGGTCCGGGAGTCTGCTGGTGCGGGGACGACACGGGTCGGTTGGGTGGTATTGGACCACGACGCGGCGCGGCGCGGAGACCGGTCGGAGCCGCGACACGGGTGGCGCGGGCGGCGCGCGGACCCGGGTGAGCCGTGACACGGGAGGCGCAGGACCCGGGTGAGCCACGGCACGGGCGGCGCGGGAACCGGGTGGAGTCGCAGCACGGGCGGCGTGGGGGTCGTGTTTGGTGAAAAGGGGTGTGGGTCTCGGGAGTGTAAGCGGGTTTGGGGTAAGCGGGTTAGGGGTTAAGCGAGTTTGGCTTTGAGTAGGAGAGGGCTTCAATAGAAGAGGGTTTGGCAAGGGAACCGGGTTTGGGAAAGTGAGTATGTAACATCCGTATTTTTCGGGTAAGTATAAGGTTCTATTAATCTTATATTTTTGTGTCTTTTAAAGTAGAACTTATATGCTTGAGTGATATTGTGTTTATATATGATTATTTGGTTCTGTTGGTTTGGAAGCTTTAGAAATCACCCTTGGAAGATAGTGACTCACGCGACTTACGCCGCGGGTTGGAGTCACGGCATAAGCCGCGTAAGCCACTGGAGTTCATTTTGTTTAAGTAAGCGGGCGACTTATGCCGCGGGTGAAAGTCGCGGCACAAGTCGCGGGGTGACCTGCAGTCCCCAAAACCCCCAACTTGCCCGTTTTTCTCTCATTGTTATCACAAAAATCAGTTCTAAACCGAGAGGAGCTAGGGTTTGGGCGATTTTCTTCCCCTCTAAACCCTCTTGTCATTTATTGCAAAGCTTGGTAGGTGAAATCATTATTTGGGCTTCCATCTACCTCAAGTTCTCAAGACATCAAGTCTTCATCACCTTCATCCAACTTCTAGGGTTTTCATATTTTCTAGGTTTTGGTCAAAAACCTAGATTGTGAGTTTACTAAATCTTTGTCAAAACTAGATACACATCATATGCTTCTACTTATGGTTATTTATCTCTATATGTTCAAATACTTGGGATTTTCTTATGAAGGAATGTTGGAAAATATGGTTATATGTAAAATACCATGGTCTACTCTAAATGTGCAAGTATTGGTACTTTTTCTTTTGGATTCATAATATGTACATGTTGATGTGATGAATGTATACATGTCTCGATATGACGATGGTTTCTAGTTGGAATACCTTTTTGGTAATATATAATATGCATGATGAACATGATTGTTATTTGGGTCTCATGATAGACTTATGTGATAGGATGGTAACATAGTACCCATGGTTGGTATCGAAATGTATTGGTTGAAATATACCTCAAGACCTCCTATATGATATGTTGGACGAACCAAGTCAGTAGACACTAGGAGGATGTAGTCTTGGGTGCCACCGTGATGGTATGTGCCTAGACCTCCGCTTTTCGGGGTAATGTCATGGTTGTAGTCCTCGGATGTGCCGGGCCTTTCGGGTGTCTCTTGTTAGAGGGCATCAAGGTATATCGACTCTTTGGGTGGAACTTGATTGGTGTTATGGGTCTCCCCTATTGACTCCACATTTGTTGATATATGGTTAACTGTTGATAAGAATTGTAATTGTTCATGCATGCTTATTATTGTTCAACTCACTAGGCTTTTTGGTCTAACACTTGTTTGGTGTCGATGTGTATCTCAGGTTCTAGCGGCGCCGGTTCTAAGATGGCATAGTTGCTTGGGTGAGAGCTTGGGGAACGCTTGCAAATTAGCATTCTTTGGATAGAAGAACTTTTGGAACTATAAATGACAACCCTTTTGTAATATCCTTTCTAGTTATAGAAATTATATTAGTTGGTTGTTAATTTATTGTCCGTTGAACTTACAACTGTGATTAAACAGGTTTGTATTATTTCCCCATTTTTGGGAGGCTCTTGCTTTGGCAATTATATATACCGCGTGTCCGTTTTTCGGATTTTGTTATCCCTATTTTTAGGGTGTTACAGAGTAAGAGGGCTTCGCGATAGGAAGAGGGCTTCAATAGAAGAGGGCTTCGATAGAAGAGGGTTTGGCGATAGAGGAAGAGGGCTTCGTGAGAGGAAGATGGTTTCGATAGGAAGAGGGCTTCACGAGGAGAGGGCTTCGCGAAGAGAGGGCTTCGATAGAAGAGGGCTTGGCAATAGAGGAAGAGGGCTTCGCGAGGAGAGGGCTTCGATTGAAGAGGGCTTGGCGATAGAGGAAGAGGACTTGGGAGGAGAGGGCTTGGGAGGAGAGGGCTTGGGAGGAGATGGCTTGGGAGGAGAGGGTCCACGAGACCTGGGTAGGGTAAAGACTGGGTTTCGCGGCGCTGATGACCCCAAACTCAAAAAAATAAAAACTTTTAATCGAAAACCAATCAACTTTAGCAATGATTATCGATTAAATTCAGAAATCTAACACCCTTTCAATCGATTATCGAGCCAAAAACAATGATTTTCAATAAAACTCAAGAACACAGTCTAAAAAATTTAGATCTATAAAATCCAAAGTTCTACTTCAATCTTACGAATTGGAAGATGAAACTTTACCAAACCTTTAATCTAACACAACTAAGTAGATTGGGAACAACTAGACTCAATGATTTAGCAAAAATCAATAAACCCATAAATCAATTGAGAAGTCGATCGACACAGAGAAGAGAATTTTTTTTTACCTTTTTCGAATCAAATCTTCGTCTCTTTGCTCTGATACTAATTGTGAATCCCAGATTGCTCAAGTAACAACGAATAATTGAAAGATTAATTGTATTGAATGTTTGAGAGAGTTACAAACATATGATTGAAAAGCAAACTCTCTCTCTAAACCTGATAAGCGCACGATATTATCTCTCAACTTCTAACCTTAATGATTAGAAAACAAACATTAAATACTAAGACCTAAAACCCTATAGGCCCAAGGCCCAACAAACAAAACTAAGGCCTAAATAACAAACAAAGCCCAATATTAATATAAAGGCTTTTACAACACTTTTAATAAACAAATAAAATATTTTGTATAACTTTCCACGCACTAGGACTTTCAGTCCTAACATTACTCTTGTTATACTTTTATAAATAACTTTTTTTTATAAATAACGTTTTATTTAATTATAATTTAGTGGGGTGGTTCAAATTGCCTTCTCCGTCAATGGGACTCTCTCTTTCTTGAACAACACTCTTTTTTTATTTGTTCTCTTTGGCGCTCCCCCTCCCAAAGGGGGGAGCACAAAAAGAACTATTGTTCGTGCTCCTCCCAAGAAGCACTCTCTTGTAAGTTGTAAAGAAAAATACATTATCATCTCTACCTACCTTCCCCGATACCAACAATCAGGGTATGGAGCCGCATCGTTTGTTGGCGTGCTCATGGTGGCTCACATTACGATTGTGTCTCCTAATCAAAATTTTAGTTAAGGTTTGTGGAGAAAGTTGGCTTCTTCCATACCCAAGGGTGGTGAGCGGAGTGAGGAAGGCCCCTTTCTTATTTAATAAAAAATCCATTTAATAAGAATGTTATGATTGAATTAGATAAATGGATTGTTCTATATTTTTTGAAGTCCTATCTCGAACACAACCCTGTTTGCCCTTGTTTATATATAAAAGTTTATATTATGATATGCAGGGGCGGAACACAAGCTTTAAAACCGCAGGGGGTCGAGTCTAATATGTTATATAATTTCCAAAATACAAAAAATACATTATCCAAAGTTATAACGTATTTAAAACTCTAAAACTCTAGATCCATCGAAGTAGAGAGTCCATGGAACCACCTCTGCAAAGGCGAGGACTTCTTCATCGAGCTCCACTGGTTCGAAAACATTCATGGCATGATCTGCCAAGAAGTCTGCAAATGCATGTCCTTTGACCGCCTTCATAGGAACGAACCGATCCCTTTGCCGTAAAGCTAAGACAGAACTTTGCAAGAGGGTTTTTATAGAAAAATTTAAGTTAGTAAAGATCATATGAACAAACCCATGAAGATTATCAAGAAAAATGAACAGGGGTAGATATGAAAGACACATGAGTCTTGATTCTTGAAACAGACCCACCTTCCTTCCATTATAACCCTACCAAAAACCACCCTACAAACACCCATAAAACCTAAAAAAGAAAACAAATGGAGGGTCGTAGAGAGAACTGAGAGAGGGCTAGCTAAAGCCTAAAAATTCGATGGAGACATCTCACATCAGACATGGAGTACTACTTACCGCCTTACTGACTGGCCGCTGGCGACTACCAAGAGACAGAAGGAGAAGCAGAGGAGTCGGCAACTGGTTGAGTGCCTGAGTGGTCGCCGACGGTCGAATGCTTGAGTGGTCGCCGGCGGATGAATCGATGTATTAGGAGTAATGCAGTTGCAGTTCGATGAATCGATGGAGTGAGTACTGAGTATGAATCGATTTTTGAACGTAACTCGTCTCGATGGAGATCAGGAGATGGACTTTGGACTTCCCATAACCCTATAATGTGGACTGGACTGACATGGGGGGCCCAAATAATTTTTTTTACACTACAGAAATTATAGGTACTTCTTGCAGGTTTTTAAACCACAGGGGCCAAGGCCCCTAGTAGCCCACACTGGCATTCGCCCCTGATGATATGAATTTATTGGTTTCATGATTTTTCACCAATTTATTTTTCATTCTCGTCACAAATTTGATCCTTAATCTTATTACAAAATCAATGATCGATTAATCCTTTTAGTTATTATTATAAATCTGAAAACGATGATAAAAAATAAGCTCTAGCATCTTCAATAAATTCTATAAAAGTAGAGTTCCAACGATTCTTCATAATTTTTCTTCTTAATTTAAAGAACACTTCAAAAGTAATTTACATGATACATAAATATTTTTTTTATTATATTCCACCAATAAAAACTATGAAATTATATACTTAGACAACAATAATATTTTATTATATAAAATAAATATTTTAATAATATAATTATTGTTGGAATTGAATATAATTTTTGTTAATTTTAAATTTAATTTTTCATTTTAAAAAATCCATTAAAAATACTCTAATTCTAAAAAGTTATATAAAAAAGGATTTTGCCTTCTAATACACGTAGATGTTCATAACACAAAGCCATCACTAGCAATAAAAGGAAATCATCGAAGACACGACTATCACATCATTAAAAACATTGTTGATTTTGTTTAATATTTTTTTATTCAATTAATTTATTGGTGTTTATTTATTATTATTAGAGAAAATTATATTTTTGGTCCCTAACGTTTGGTGATTTTGAAAGAGAGACATGTACTTCAATAAATCAAGTTGTAGTTTCTGAGGTTTGAATTTTATTTTGAAAGAAGGATCTGGTCACTAACTCCGTTTAAAATGACTGTTAGAGACAGGGGTATATTTGTCCAATCATGTTTTCTTATCTTTTTGTAATCCATTTTTGTTTTTTCTTGTTTTATAAAAAAACATCAATCTTCAAGGACCTGTTATGTAATTAACTCTAATATATATATATATATATATATATATGGGTTATTATGCAACTTTTTACCTGATGCAACCCTTGTAACCCTTTATCCTCCACACGTTTTACTTTTAACTTTTTTTTCCTTTTTTTAAATTACATAAAATGTGTGATGGAAAAAAGGGTTACACCATATGAATGTGTTGCATTTAAACGCCCCCCTCTCTCTCTCTATATATATATATAGAGAGAGAGAGAGAGAGAAAGAGAGAGTCGGGTTCATACGCGAATAATATCTATTTAAAAGAATAAGAGAATAATTCTGAGTCAATCGTTTTATAAAATAATATCTTAAATAAAACTTTATTAAAAAACGTCTAAAAGGGCATATGTGTCATTTGTTGTATACATATTATATATGGAAACTCATTTATTTCTATATATATTATGTAATAAATTTAATTAAGGTATTTATTCATGATTTTTTTTAATTTTCTTGATTTAAGCATGATTACTTATTTATTTTACAACATTAAAATAAATGTGATTTAGTTTTTTATTTTAAATATTTATTTTTATTGAATTAGTTTATTTTCAAAAAAATTACATTTTTTGTCAAAAATTACATGTGATATCCACAATTAATCGACATTTTTTTTTTCTAAAAAGACTCGCTAATTTTCATCAAAATATCATTATATGATCTTATATGTTTTAAAATTATTTAATAAAAAATTAAATTATATTAAATTCACAAATATGGTAAAAGTAGAATTTTAAATAAATATTTAAAATAACTTTTATATAACTAAATTACTTTTATACCCTAAATTATTTATTATTAAAATTAATTATTTAAGATATTATTTAATGAAATGATTGATTTAGAATTGTTCTTTTATTTTTTAAATAGATATTAGTCTCGTATGAACCGTCTCTCTTTCTCTCTCTCTCTCTCTCTCTCTCTCTCTCTCTATATATATATATATATATATAATATTTGATTTAATTACCTATTTAGTCCCTAGAGTTTGATATATTTTACATAAATAAGAAAAAAAAACAAAGAAAAAGTGCAAAAAAGGGGACAAAAACATGGTTGGACGATTTTACCCCTGCCACTAACGATGGATTCTAACGGAGTTAATGATGAGGTCCCTCTTTTAAATCAAAATCCAAACCTCAAGGACTACAACTTAACTTATTGAATTACATGTCCTATTTTTTAAAGAAATCATCAAACTTTAGGGACCAAAAGTGTAATTCTTTATTATTATTATTATTATTATTATTGATAATCAATGAGTTTGTTGTGGTAATAATGCGCCAAAATTGGAACAGGAAAGCATCTTCTCTGAATCCACCGATATGCTCTTCGTCCACTCCACCACACCGTCAATTTTATTTTATTCTTACAAAATAAGACAATTAAAAAATCCCCACTTGATATTCTCAACATCATTCATAAATTAATTTTTTAATTAACACAAAATAATAATTTAAACATGAGCCTCAACTTTGGGAATAGCTTTTCATTTCTTATCGTAAAATATTTAATCCATTTGATATTAATAAATAACAATTTATTTTCCTTAAATTATATATTTTTTTTCAGTATCCATTAATTACATGAAATCATATCATTCATTTTATATGAATAAAGAAAAAGTAAGATGAACTATATAAAATCATAACATATTTTCACATAATCAAATGTGTTGGAACTTTGTTAGGCAAAAGAAAACCCAGTTTCACATTAATAGGGGTGCTCAAAAGACCGATCAATCTGATTAACTCAGCCTACCCGAGGAAACTAAGAAAAATTAACCCGAGGTAACCCGTCATATAATCGATACAAAATGAGGGCAAATCGAATCTATTGGATTGAAATTGGGTTAGGCCCAAAGTAACCCGACCAACCCGATTATCCAATGAAAGTTTTAGCCGTTTCTCTAAAATTATTTGTATACCTTTTTAATATGTATAGGTTACCTGAAAAAGGTTTTAGTTTGAAAAGCGAGGGTTAGACTATGAGGTCTAGTGGGTTTCCTCTAGCAACAACATTCGTACCGCAAAAAGCATTTAAAATAGTTTATAAGCATTTATAAATAATTGTAGCTTACAAATCATCACAACGTCACACGTTGATAGAACACACTGAAGTCACGTACATGTGACAACGTGTTTGTCTCATACTGCCTTTATATGGGACCAGGGTCGGTCCTCATATTTTGGAGGCCCTGTGCAAAAAACTAAGTATACGATTAAACTTTTTTAATTACTTTTTTTTACTACATTTCGACATTTGACTTATAATAAATCGACCGCTAACTCCTATGAATGGGTATGTGAGTGAAATAGGAGGTATGAGATAGCATTGTATGCAAGTAAGGAAGAGATATAAATAACAACCATTTTATATAGGATTGATTAACTTCTCCGTAAATACAAAACCCATATCAACAAGAACCTTTTATTAATGTATGTCATTGAAAAACAATATATTAAAAATTAAAATGTACCAAAAAACATATAGAAAAAATCAACAAATATCAAAAAAATCTACACTCTATTAAATATTCGAAGAAAAAGTATAAGATAAATCATTAAAACAACACAAAACAACCAAAGTTATTCAGAGCATCTTTAACATTTATTCTATACTTTTTCTAAAAATAGAGAATCTAAATTTAAAGTCTCTAAAAAAATTACATCAAATTCCAACAACTACTTTAAATTTAAAGCCCCTAAAAATAATATAAAAACTTGTAACGCATTCAACCTCATAGGTGGAAACGGTTAAAATAATATATTTCTATCTAAAAAATTATGTTTTAAAGATTTTTACCTTTTTTTCCTTCTATTTTAGCATGTATTATACTGTAATTGTTGCAGATGGTCTAAATCCTTATACCCAGAACTCTAAAAAATGCCAAATAGAGGTGTTACTTGTTGAGTGATGACAATGAATAAAAATTAAAAAAAAATATGAATTAAGAGTTTTATTTTTGACTTTAAAGGATATATAATATAAACAAACTTATTAAATTAAATGAACTCATCTTAAGAAGAAAAAAAAAGAATTTTCAGAAATAAATAAATTGTTAAAAATTTTATATATTTAATTCTCCCACGAAAAATAGTAAAAACTAAGGTGGCGTTTGTTTTTTAAGAGGTGTTGAAGTCTGAAGTCTGATTTCACTTCTGATTAATAAGAAGTGGAGTTGAAGTCTGAATAATAAGACTGTTTGTTTTGTAAATTGTAAATGTCTGGATCTGAATAATCACAACAGAAACATAACCATTTTAGTGATCAAGTATCCATCATCTTGTTTAACAATCTGCTGGACAGAAACACGCAACATATGTAACACCCCAAAAATTTCACGGGTGTTACAACATAAACCCAACCACAATCTTCGGCATATGCATAAAATCGATAGAAACAAAAACAGAAGTCGAACCATAGTGTTCGACACAAACAGAAGTTCGAGAACACAGGGAAGATGCATAAAATTGACAGAAACGAAATGAGATGCATAAATTCATCAATTCATTTTGAATGGTGTTCATCAATTGTCAAGTTACAATATGATTACCATACAGATTCAAGAAGGAACATGTACCACCCGTAATTTGGGGACTTCCTTTAGTGATAGTTCTGATTTTCTTTTGGCTTTTGGAACGTAAAGGTGTTGGGAAATCAGATGAGGTTTGCTATGGAATCATCAAGGATCGAATCAGGTGAGAAGACACGAGAAAACCGAGATTTGGGCTGGCGCGAGATTTGGGCTGGCGCGAGATTTGGGCTGGCGCGAGTTATGGCGCGACTTGGGGTCGTGGCACAAGCCGTGTAACTCACTGAAAGTGAGTTCTGGAGGAAACGGGCGACTTATGCCGCGACTTGAGGTCGCGACATAACCCGCGAGTCGCACTGTTGAGTTAATAACCCGATTTTCAGCCATCAAACCTCATTCCTCTCAACCCAAACCCTAAATATTCTTCCCTTTTCTCTCCCAAACCCCAAATGTCGAACCCTAACCCATTTTGAGGGTTTTCCCTCCTTAAACCACATGATTCTTCATCATCTAACTAGTTGGGATCTTGAACCACAAAACCTCCATCTTCATCTTCCTCACAAAGTTCTTGGGGATTTCATCTAACCTTTCCACCATTTGAATATTTGGAAGCTTATGGTTCGTTTGGGTGATCTACAAGTGTTTTGGTAAGTGGATTCAAGCTTTTGGTTGAGGTAATCATCTTCTTCTTCATTTATGGAAATTAGGGTTTTGACCTAAGTTGAGATCTTTATGTAAAATATTTGAGGAATGTTCCTATATGGTGGGATAGGGTTATTTATGGTTGGAAATGTATGGATCTAGGTTTTGGAAGCTTGAGTTGAAGAGTTGGAATGGATGTCTTCGGAAAGCTTTGGGAGTAGATCTATGCTTTTGGAGGCCAACGGTTGGGGATTGAAACCTAGGTTTAACTTAACCTAGCGAGGTGAGTTCAAGTTGATTTGTGAAAACGATGTACATGCCAAAATGATTATTTTAAAGTGTTTTGCATCTTACATGAAATTGTTAACTGCTGATCAGTTTGGTTATTTTGAAAGTGTTTAACTTTACAAACTTATATAGCACACATTCTTATGATTTTTGGGCATTTTGATAATGAGTCATAAATGGGTGTGTTTGGTAAGCTATTGCATAAATGATATTATTTGGTTAAAAAGGGCATTTTAGTGTTTGTTTGGGTAAAAGGTTTAATTTTGTGTTATGGGACATTTTGAAAGGATAAAGAGTCTAAATTTATGTGGAAAAAACTTTTGTCCCGACTTAAACGGCGTTGGAGTCCATTCAAGTATTTTGGTGTGAGTGAGTTCATGGTATGGATCAGGTACATTTGTTATTTGAAAAATGTTAATCATTGATCAAAAAGAGATTTTGAGTATTTTGGCTTGATGTCGTTTAAAGGAGTCTTGAGGACACTTGTCCGGTTTTATATGGCTCAATGTGGGGTCCAGTTATGACGTACGTACAAATGCGTCGTGTTGCGTATTGAGGTTGATTTCAGGCTCGAGTGCTTTGGCCATTCATGTTTAGTCCGGTAAGGTTAGACTGTGTTGCATTGGATCCATAGGCACGTAGTCAATCTGTTTTGGATGGTCGATTGGGTATTGTTGGGTGATGACCTTCAGTATCCATGTTTTATGACCGGAAACTTTACAAGCGATCGCTAGGAGGGTTGAGTCTGTTAGTGTTGCCGGGACGGTAGGCACTAGGACCTCCGCCGCTTGAAATTCCTGTGACAGGTAATCTTTAAGTGTGACGGGCCTTTGGGGTGGGATTCTTCGGAAGACCCATCAAGCGTCAACTGACTTGGGGTGACGCTTGTAAAGAAGTCGTAGGGACACCTGGCTGTGATGTCGTGAGGTGTCATGCGATTAACGTTGTATGGGTGGTATACTTTTGTGTTTCCTCCACTCTCAACGGATACGGGTATCCCCCGTTGTCGGATACCAGTAATTTAAATAGAAAGATGTTTTATTTTAGTGTCATTTGTTCTATATGGTCGACAATGAATGAGGACCTTAATATTGGACCTTCCTCCTCGTATATTAAGGTTTGAATGAAATATGTCATCCCCGTGTTTTGGTATTTATATTCCTTTTGATGTGGTCGCGTGAGTTTTGGGCCTAGTGTCGGTGTTTTCGGACGTACGGTATATATGGTTTTGAAGTTGATTTTTGGGTGTTTTGGAATATAACGTTTATGTACTCATGTTAAAACTCTTGAGCTCACTAGGCGTTAAGCTTAACCTTTTTATTTGTCGACATGTGCATCAGGTTCCAGTTGGGGGTATGGTTCTAGCAGTATTGAAGAGATGTGCTTTAGTGTTCGCAAGTGTAAGGGTTTGGTGAAGTCTTCCGCAGTTTGGAGATAGTGACTGTTATTGGGTTTTAGTAGCACCTGTCCTTATTATAGATTGTATGTATAGAATGAATGTGTGTATTGAGGTTGAACCTTAAATTGTGATTGTAGATGAATCAATTATTGATGTAATTAGAAAATTTTAAATTAATTGCTATTTTCAGATTTTGAGGGTGTTACAGAACAAATTCTACATATGATTAACATACCACAAATTCTATATATTGTTACCATACAGATTCAAGCATAGTATACAAATTATATACATGTTTAATATAGAACGAACCATAGGGATGAAATCAAACAGGGTCGAACCACAAGGACGAACCAGGGACGAAATTAACACCGATCTAGAAATCGAGACGAAATCAACACAGGGTCGAACTACAAGGACGAAGCCAACACCGATCCGGTCTCGATTTGGGTCGAAATCAACACAGGGATGAAGTCAATTTGGTCGAACCACAGGGACAAAGCCAACACCGATCTGGTCTCGATTTGGGTCAAAATCAGTGAAACCACAGGGACAAACCAGGGACGAAATCAATTTGGTCGAAGCATAGGGACGAAGCCAACACCGATCTGGTCTCGATTTGGGTCAAAATCAGTGAAACCACAGGGACAAACCAGGGACAAAATCAATTTGATCGAAGCGTATGGACGAAGCCAATACCGATCTGGTCTCTATTTGGGTCGAAATCAACACAGGGTGACACCACAAGGACGAACCAGCGACGAAATCAGTTTGGTCGAACCACAGGGACGATGCAACACGAATTTGATCTCGGTTTGGGTCGAAATCAACACAAGGATGAAAGTAGAGGGGAAATCGATAAGGATTTGGAGATGGACTCTTGAAGAAGACGCTATGAACTTTGGAGGCGGACATAAAGAGAATAAGAGGAATTAAGTGGGTAGGTTACCACTTTTTTATCAGGGGACTTTTAGATTTAAGTGCCTCTGAAAAAAGAGAAAAAATAAACGCACTGAATCTGGTTTTGTCTAACCAATTCAGTGAAAAAAGCTCATTAAGAGCTGAAAACCCAAAAACAAACAGGCCCTAATTAACACAAAAAATAATATAACTTTCAGAAATAAAGAAATTGTTAAATATTTTATATATTTAATTCTCCCACGAAAAATAGAAAAAACTAATTAACACAAAAAATAATATAACATCAAATAAAGACAACACATCATTCTACAATTCAAAACTCAATATGCCTCAAAACATAAAATTCGATAAATAACCTCAACAAATACAAACTCCAATAATTTACAAGGACTAGACTGAAGTCGGGTGTTACTTAACCCAAATACAGTTGCTCTCCTCAACCTAATGCGGAAGACTTCACCAAGCTATTTACTCCTCGAGCACACAACCAACACTCCTCTCTTCACAGTGCTATTAGAACTATTCCCAACCAGAACTTGTTGCACATGCCGACAAATAAAAAGGTTAGACTAACGCCTAGTAAGTTCAAGAGTCTTACAATATGGATAATTATATTGTTAAAAGGGAAGAATACAACTTAAATCATAGTCTTTCAAAATGATTCACTTTAAGTATGGAAAAGACTCGTTCTCCAATAATATGCATTTTCAAAGATGAACACCTCAATACAACACATTCTTATATAATGCATCTCAAAACTCACTCAAACGAGAGTAGAATCGACTTCCAATTTATGAAAACATGAATAATATTTCATATTCCGAAACATCCAAAACACGAGTGAGACCCAATACTCTACACACAAAAATTATGGACAATAATACACCCATAAAAGACATCACCGAAAACATAAATATAAAAGACCCAACCCGAAGACAACACCTTTCGGTGACGGGGGAGACCTGATTCCATATAATGTGTCAGACACAAAGTAAGCCACACATTATGTTATTAACACCATTTACATGGTCATATCGGTATTAAGTATCGAGCTCGACATCTTTCAGCGTACACCCATATATACTTGCACGGAGGACTTACACCATATTGTAGATGCCTAATCGCGCCACAATGGGGGAAAACTAGCGTTCCACCATCGGACAAAATAATTAAAATATCGAGCTCAACATCTTTCAGCATACATCCATAGATACTTGCACGAAGGACTTACACCACATCCGATGCCTAACGTGCCACGATGTGGAAACCAAGTCGTTCCATCATTGGACAAAGTGATAAAAGTGCTCATGGATCCATAGCAGACAGGGCTGAAACATAACGTGACCCAAAATGAATGACACACACACTCAAAATATGAAATCTTCAATAATCATACATTATAACAAAAGCTCTACATTGAGCTATCAAAATTGGACAAATGTCCCAAAAACCCAATCGTAATCAAGTACCGAGCCACAGGCTCAAACAACCAAATGACTCATTGTCAAAAACAACAAAAAGCAATAAAACGCACTCGACCAATGTTTATGCGACACGTGCTCCAAAGTACACGACCAAACTCCAACACAACTTAAAATAAGACAGATCATTTTCCCAAAACAAGGTTATACCATTGATCCCTTTCACAACGTCTCAAAACACGAGGTATGCATATTTTCCAACAAACATAAAAAATGCATTTTTACCAAGTAAACTCCATTTATGCAATAAATTATTAAAACACTTCCCTTTATGACTTATTTATCAAAATGTCCAAAAGTCCCAAATGTGGAGGTTTTTACAAGGTTTATAAAGCCAAACACCTCCAATAATTTAACCCACCAAATAACTCAACAAATGATAATTTTCATGTAAACACTTTAAAATAGACATTTTGGCATGTACAACGTTTTTACAAATCAACTTGAACTCACCTTGCTAGATTTAGGCTAAATCTTGATTTTACCCAACCTGAGCTCCTTTGAAGAACACTTGGATCCTCAAGCCAAAAACTTCTAAAAACCTAGATCCATATATTTCCAACCATAAATATTTACATCCAACCATAAAGAATTGATTCCCAAACATTTTACATGAAGACCTCATCTTAACCCAAAACCCTAACTTCCATAGATGAAGAAAAGAGAAGATTACCTTTGCCATAGCTTGAAACCATAAACCACATCCTTTTAGATTCCCACAAAAAGCCACAAACTCCCAAATGTTCAAAGTGGTGAAAAGGGTTGGATGAAACCCTAGAAAGTTTGGTGAAGAAGGTGAAGATGAAAGGGTTGTAGGTTTATCTTCCAACTTGCTAGATAGAGAAGAAACATTTAGATTTAGGAGGAAAACTCTCAAAAATGAGTTAGGGTTCGATTTAGAGGTTGGAGGGTCTATTTGGGAGAGAAATGGGGAGAAGATTTGAGGTTTGGGTGAAAAATGGGGTTTGGGGTCAGTTCCTCCCTTTTAAATGCGCACAGTGGCTCTGTGCGGATGGTGGCGCTGATCGATCCGCGCGGTGCACTGGGAACAGAGTCTCACGCTGATGGTGGTCCGATTTTCTTCATTTTTCTAGCCCGATCACTGATTTGGTCATAACTTCTTCGTTTTAACTCCAATTTTGCTCCGAAAAGAACCGTTGGACTCGTAATTGAACCCTTCATCCAACAAGGCTATAAAATATAGGATTCAAGTTCAAAATCCTATTTCTTCTTTTTCCCTTAAAATACCCATTTGTATTAACTTGGAATCATATCTTCCTAAAAACAAATCGGGGTGTTACAGGCCTCCCCGGGTTACCACTCCAACCGTTTCCCCTTGCGATTTGGGTAAATCGTCTATCGGGTACTGCTCTCTTTCTGTTGGGTGATTCTCGGTATCGCTAATAGGCGTTGCCCATAGCCATCAGGGGTCGATTACGCCTCTTCCAAGGGAATGATTCCTTTTTTAATCGATTCACAACCCAAGAGTTTTATCGATTAATCTCCCTTTACATAGGCAACACTAAGAATTCAAATACAAACCCTACCGCCTTAGAAGAATAGTAGATTCAATACCCTTTCTCATCCCAACCCAAATAACATTCTCATCCACAATTAATAATTAGAGAGAGCAATGAAGATTACCTGGTTGAGGATTTGCAATGGAAGTCCTTCCTCCATTTGCACTCTACCTTGATTTCTCTTTCAAGCACGCCTCCCACACACACAAGAAACTTTCTGATATCTTCAGCCTCCAAAACCCAAAAATGATTAGGGCAATAGGGATATTAAGGTTTTGACCTCTTTTTCAACATTTACAACTTAGCCCATGAACTTTGGGTTTTCAACAAAATCCCACTAACCTCTCTATTATTAAGGTTTAAAGTCTTAGTTATTACAGTTTGCACTTTTGTTTGATTTGGATTGAAAATTTTCAAATTTTCAAATCTCCAACATTAGGCTGGGTTGTTCGATTGCCTTCAACCCGATCAACCCAACCCATGAACACCCTTAGGAGCCAAAAGGAAATTGAACTCACTTAATAAAGCCTAGTGCTTGAGCATTAAATGAATCATTTAAGAGCTTGGGCCTTGGTGTGTGGGTGTTCATGGTGGGCTCTCCTTGGCATATACATATTAAATGTCAAAGATAAGGTTTCTCTCATTTTCCCTCTCCAAATCCATCACCAAACATCGTTTAATTTGCAAGATTCAAGTACAAAACTTGAATTGATTGTTGTATCCTCTAGACAAACGCCCATCCACTACAATACAATTTCTAACACAATTTCTAAAGTGTCACGTCACCTTTTACATTTTATCTAGAAATTACCCTCCACTACAAGGATTTATTATTAATTTCTTAAGTGACATATCATCATAAAAAACTATATTTTAATCAAATAACAACAAAACTACAACTAAATATTCTTTAATATAACTTAAAGCATTATGTGACATAAATTATTCATACATTTTTTTTATAAATTATTCATGGCATCTCCAACCCAACCACTATAAAAAGAATACTAAGGGCGTGTTTGGTTTGCGGGATTGGAATGGATTTGGAGGGATTTGGATTTCAAATCCATTCCAATCCTGCGTTTGGTTTGTAGGAAAGGATTTCGTTGACCGGATTTCAAATCCGTTGACCATTTTAAAATCCCTCATATGATGGATTTGGAAATCCTTGGCTTTGGGCATGGATTTGAAATCCAAATCCGATGGATTCTAAAGCGTGATCCAGACCAATGTTTTAAAACCCGGTTTTTTGATTGACCCGATGTGGTAACCGGGTCACGGTTCAACCACTGGTTCAACCCGGTTTCAAGAATTTCTATGTATTTTTCATTTTCAAGCATACATACATACATATATATATATACACTATAACCAAAATATTGATGTCCACAAGTTAAAACATTAGAAAAACACATAACAACAAGTTTTACATCCAAAAACATTAAATAAACACACATAAGTTTTTCATCAATCCAAATACATCAAAACGAAACATAACGATCAAACCTAATCATAGATCTTGAGACATTGGATGTAACGCCCTAAAAATCAAGATGAAATAAAACTGCGGAAATATAGGCAATATGACTTAGCATTTGGTATAAACCTCCCAAAAAGGGGTAAAGTACTAACCTTTACAAAAACCTGAGAATAAATATGGAAATCAACAACAAACTAATCTAAATACATCTATCTAGATTACATCGGTTGTCGACCCAAAATCACCAAAAGATGGGACTTAAACAATGCCCAACATTGACTACTAGTCATTCCAAAAATGCCTCTAAGACATGCTCGTCACTCACGACCTTGGCACCCCACCGCTAAGGGAACCTGTTATACATATCATTTGAGAAAAAGTGTTAGGCTTTAAAGCCTAGTGAGAACATACAGTTTATAGAATTCAAGAGATATAAACATTTGTAACATAGATAAATCTTTACAAAACTTTTAGTTTACAAAAGAAGATCTTTAACAATAAAGGACAACCGGTCCAAAAGTTCATCTCGCGATGACGGGGGATACCCGATTTACCAAGGGTGGTGACGGAACACAAAAGTAGGCCACGACCCGAGTTGTGAGCTAAATACTTGGAATCCATGGCCACGAACACTTCGGAACGTACTAAGATGTGAGGGAGGGCCCCCAAGGAAACCAAGTCATACTCGTTCACTAGGACTACATTTGATCCATGACTAGTAACCGGTCTCACATAACCATACCATAAAGGCCCCCAAGGATCAAATGCATCCATAGCTACAAAATGGGGAAAAGACATCCCAATAATATAAGTCGACTCAAAACCTAGGGATCCACTAGTAATAGTCTAAACTTGTCACAATAACACGTGTGACTAACCAAAGCTAAACGTATAGCTTCCAAAAACATTTATAACCAAAATGCCTTTTTCAAGTTTAACTGCTGATAAGAATGAAAATCATAAAATGAGTTTATATACATTCTTTCAAGTAAATCACATAAATGTACAAGTAAATCTCCATTTTACTCTCAATAAGATCAAACCCTTTACATTTCAAGAAAATGATTAGGAACCTAAAATATCCCAAAAACTCAAGTTAGGTCAAAATGCCATAAACTTAGATCCAAAACAGAGATATATAGAAGTTCAAAAAAGTAACATTTGATATGTATAAAGTTTGTAAAATGATAGTAGGAACTCACCAAGTAGGTTTTAGAAGAAAACCCCAAAATGCTAGGTTGGACCTCTTGGAGAAGATGACAATGGAGGTGAAACTTCAAACCCGAAACCTTGAATGGAACACTTGATTCAAGCAATAAATAGGATGATTGGTGGTTGGAGAAACCCTAGAGGAGTAAATGAGGAGGGAGGAGGTTTGAGAGAAAGAGACTTGAAAGATGAAATGAGAAATGAATGAGTTTTGGGAATAAAATCTCATTAAACCCACTTTGATGAAGTCCCTGACAAAACGCACGACCCGTGCGTTTTTGCTGAAGGAGGAACGCACGACCCGTGCGAAACCTACTGTCGCGGCCCCTGACTTAGCGCACGACCCGTGCGGAATTTCTGAAGGAGGGCGCACTGTAGACTAGCGCAGGCAACCCCTGTTCCTTAAATTCTACTTCACAAACGACCAAATGAAATTCGGGGTGTTACATTGGAGTGTTGGTTTTTAACGCTAATACATATTGCGTATTGGACTATTCGTTTTTAACTTTTGTTACTGGGTCAACCGGTTCGATATCGGTTCGTTATGACCGGTTCAACCAGTTTTTTAATAGAACCGGTCAGTTCAATCTGGGTCATAAAATGGCATAAACCCGATCACAATTGACCCGGTCTCTTCACCGGTTCCCGGTTCAACCGGTTCGACCGGCCGGATCAACCCGATTTTTAAAACATTGATCCAGACTTCAAATTGTATCGATCCAAATCCGACGTTTACCAATAAAAATAAATTATTTATAAAATAAACAAATAATTAAAAAAAACTCAATCCAAATCCTACAAACCAAACAAGACTTGTAAAGGAATGGATTTGAAATCCATTCCAAATCCTACAAACCAAACACATGAAGGGATTTCAAATCCCTCCAAATCCAAATCCCTCCAAATCCAAATCACTCATTGAAATCCAATCCATTCCATTCCAATCCCGCAAACCAAACGCGCCCTAAGAAAACTAAAAATGGTGGGTCATTTATCAGTAAAAAGTACTGATGTAACATTAACAATTACTAAAAACCAATTACTCATTAAAAAATCATACTCACAACTACCACAATTTTTTATTAGAAATCCTACATGTTAATTAGAAATTCATTAAAAATCTATCAAAAAAGCCTTGTAGTGAATGATCTAATATATTTTTTTAAATAAAACAATTTAGGAATAATGATTAAATAAATACATTTTGTGGAATTTCAACCGATTTCCTGTATAACTATTTTTATTTAGAATAAACTACGATTTTCTTCCTTCTGGTTTGTTGTTTATAACCATTTTCGTCCCTAACTTTAAAAGTTACTTTTTTGGTCATTGTAGTTAGAGGTGTAAATGATGCGAGTCGAGTTCGAGTACCATTATACTTAACTCAAACTCGAAACTCGATTATCAAGCTCGAACTCGACTTGAAAACTCGTGAGTAGTGAAAATACAAACTTGACTCGAACTCGATAACCAATTTTCAAACTCGAACTCGAGCTCATTTCAAGCTCGAATCGCAAATTCGAACTTAAGCTCGAAAACTCGAATCAAACTCGAGCTCGAAAACTCAAATCAAGCTCGAACTCGAACTTGGATCAAGCTCAAGGTCGTTTAATACATAAAATAACTCAAGGTGAACAAATAGCTTAAAAGAACTCAAGGTGATCCCACTTTTAAAGGGAACTTCTATTAAAAAAAGCACATAGGCTCAAGCCATTTAGCAAAAACAAAGAATGTAAAAGCAAGTGAGGGAAATGTAAATATATAGTGGAGTTCTAAGCTTTGCGTTTTATATTCCACCAATGTGGGATGGATTAGAGACACACCCTATATCTTTTACACTATCATTTTCCATTTTTTTTTTAAAAACTTGAGTTTGTTTTTATTATCATCATCATCATCATCATCATCAATTAAATTAAAATAATATTACTAATTATTATTATTATTTTGCTTATATATCGAGTATCTCACGAGCTTATCGAGTCGAATATGAGGTTGCTCGACTCGACTAGTTAGTATATTGAGTCGAGCTCAAGTTCGAGTCAAGCCTATTCGAGTGGAGTGTTGACCGAGTCGATCTCGAGTAGCTCGTGAGTTGTCTCGTCTCATTTACACTTCTAATTGTGTTTTGCAATTCCTTTTCATTTTCGTCCCTAAAACTAATATTCTCAGAGACTAAAAGCAAAAGGAGTTTCAAAAATACAAGGACCAAAAAAACAATTTTAAAAAATCAGGGACGAAAATAGTTATAAACAACAAACCACATGAAAAAAAAGAGTAGTTTACTCTTTTATTTATTTGACCTGTTAAAGATATACTATAAAAGTATAAATCAAAGATCCGCCCATTCTTGATAATGAGTCAAAATTATCAAAAAAACAAAAAACATGGATCACCGGTATGTCAGTATGTTGTTATTCTTATGATCTGGCTATTTTAAAACCCTAAACTACAAGCATCTAAAAAGTTGTTATCTTCCTATATTAGTATACTAGGTTCGATCTCGTGTATTACACGGAGTAATTTAAAAAATTAAATCATACCAGAAAATTTATCTTACAGATATGAATAATCATCGAAAGTACGATACTACTTTTCCAAGTTTTTTCCCCTTCAGAGTTGTTTTTTTGCAGTTGGTTACAAAATGTAAACAAGACAGTTTTCACAAAGGATATTTTGCAAAAAATTAATAGAAAATATGAATAAATATTAAGAATTTATAAAACAAAATTTATAATAGAACGTAAATGAAATTATGGAAAAATACATAGTTAAAATTGATATGAAATTGCAGAAAGAAAATCACGACAATTTGGTGATTATTTGTACCAAATCTCATACTAATTTTAACAAATTTCATACTAATCACGACACATTAATTCGTATATATTTATGATATTTAATAATATAATTAAATCCAAAAGTATTCAATATTGGACTCATTTCGAAGGTATTGACGAATCGATTACAATGGTATAATTTGTAAAAAATAAAAATGTTTTTAATGCATTTTAGTTCATATATATTATTTATGGTTATATGATAAGATTTTAAAATAAAAAATAAAACAGTAAATAATTAAAAGTAAACAACATACCTCATTATAAGGGCATCCGCAATGGTCAAGTCTTTTAAAGACTTGATCTATTTGTCACCTCACCAAAAAGTCATCTTCAAATTACTACTCCAATGGTCAAGTCTTCCAAAAGTTTTTTTTTGTATTTTTAATTCATTTTTAATATATATACATAAGCTATCCTCATCTATTTGAAATGTTTTATATGAGTGTGTATATATATAGGGAGATTGAGAGGGTGAGAGTTGGAACTTTTCAATATAATAAACAAAATTTCTAAAAATAATATGTAGTTTTTTTATAAATATAAACTATATATACTTAAAACTATGATTTCTAAAAACAAAAATATTTATTTTTTGTGTTTTTTAATTTTCGATATTTACGAAAGTGTTCCAATAATGTATTTTGTTAATAATAATAATAATACTTTATATATTTAATAAATGAATTATTATTGAATGAAAGTGTAAAATAAAAAATGTAAACCTATAATTGTTGAGGGATCAAATATAAATATTTTATAAATCCTCAAACACTTGACATCCACCAAGTAATTGGATGTCAAACTATTATTCAAGTTTTTGCTCCCATAATGAAATTTGCCATAAAGTCTTCATCAAGTTATTCATCAAGTCATTAAAGTTACCATTGGAGATGCTCTAAGGGTAATATAAGATATAAATTAAAAAAATTGAATTAAGGAAAAATTTAAGGAGGAATGAATGTGGATGTGTTAAATGAACTTATAATGTAAAATGCGTCCAAATACATGTTTAGACGGGAAAATGAAAAAAATGGGCTCACCAGAAGGCGACACGTGTCCTTCTAGTTACTTATTTATTATATGTATAGATTAGAGAATTTTTAATAGATTATTTAAAAATGCAGAATCAAAATTCAAAATTTTTTAAAAAACGTTATAAGACTTCGACAACTTTTCTATTTTATAAAAATATTTCAAACATTTAATAAAATATTATTTATGTCCCTTAAACATTTAATTTTTAAGGTTTTTATTGGTAAAATATATGATAAGATAATTAATTTCTTCATTTTTGAAACAAAGTTTTTGAAGAATCTAATGGAACAAAAAACTTGTTCAATTTTTTTTTTAGAATCTGTATAGTAGAAAAAATGAGCAAAGATATAACTTTTTTTTGAAGAAAAATGATTTATTGATTTGTTATTTTATTTGCTTCTAAAATTTTTGTCAACAAGAGTGCAACATTTTGCCATGGGACTATAACTTTCATAAATTCTCAATTTTCACTCGACTTTAGTAATTTTGATGTTTATTGGATTGATTTTATAGGACAATACATTTTTCTTTTGTACTGGTTTTTAGAGCATCTCCAACAGCTTCTCTAAAATGGAGAAAATTGAGATTTTGAGTAAATTTTTGCTCCAACAATTTCTCAAAAACTTTCTTCAAAATGGAGAAAATAGGATAGAGAGTGTAAATTTCTCCAAATTTGGAGATATCCCTGAAAATGATTACCAAGAGAGGGAAATGAATTTTTGTTATATCTCACCAACGAGAAACTTTGAAATGAAATGTATAAGTGAGAGAAAACAATATTTTATTAAATATGTAGAATATTTTAATAGTTTACTTTATAATCAATGATATATTTTCAAAATGAGGAATCTGTTGGAGATGGATGCAATATTTTTTTGGAGATTTTGACTTTTGTTTCTCCATTTTGGAGAAATTTTGGGAAAACTGTTGGAGATGCTTTTAGGTATTTATTAATTGTTTGTCTAAAATTTTTCTGCCCTAAAATAAATCTCTACAATAAAAATGACATATATTTTTAGGAGTGTTTAATTATTACACTTTTAAGTAATTAAATGACATTTTTACCCTTAATAATATTGAGTTTATTTTATTTTATAATTAAGAGTAGAAAATGAAAGTATACACTTACGGGCTGTTTGTTTTTTAAAAATTACCTCTTAGGGTGCGTTTGGTACGCAGACTGGGTGGAACAGGACGGGTCAAAAAAAATAGTCTCATGTTTGGTATGCCATGGGACAACATGGGACAAAAATCAAATTTCATGGGACAAAACTTAAGTTTTTTAGTTCCACCAAAATAGGTGGAACAACATGGGACTAAATGTAAAATTACAATATTACCCTCTTTCAAACATATGATTTTAAACCTAAACTAAACGTGCGACAGACAGTTAGTCCCGTCCCGTCCTGTTCCGTCCTGTCCCGTCCTGTCCCGTTCCGTCCCATCCAGCCTGCGTACCAAACGCTACCTTAATGACTCTTAATTCTAAATCGTTCAGACCTTTTTACATTTAGACTGTTTTTTTTTCCAGTTTTCAAAACCTCTTAACTCCTAAATACATATGAAATAAGAAGTGGTAACCTAACTTCTTAAAACCTCTTATCGTCGGCTCATTTCATATGCTCTCATTTCTCTAAAGATGCCTTCAAATGTTACAAAAACAAACAGTCTTATTGATTTAGATTTCAGACTTCAATACCAATTTTTATTAATCAGAAGTGAAATAAGACCTCAGACCTCTGAAAAACAAACACAATCTTAATTTTCAAAATGAACGCTTATTTTAATACAAACTAAAATAGAGATGTGAACATTTAATTTGTGATTGAAGAAGTGTGAAATAAAATTTGAAGGGGATTAAAAGACGACTTCGTTTTGTGAATAACTACGAAAATAAACTAAAATGCAGGCCACGAGCAGACCTTGTTCGCCACTAGTCTTATCCTTCTTTGGTCAGTCGTTCGTCGTCTTTGCTGAATTTCTATTCTTCCCCTATATTTATTGATATATTCCTATTACCCCCCTCTACTTTTGGAACTTACACCTGCCGACTTATTTCCAAAAATTTCCCAAATTTTTAGTTGATTATGCCAAAATCCCTAATAAGCCCCCCATGAATTTTTGAATATATTTACTTCACAAGCAATCATGTGATCTCGTGAGATCATATTCTATGATGTTTTTAGTTTTGAACAAATTCGAGTACCCGATAGCAAGACAAAAATATTCGTGATAATAAATTAAACATTGGGATGTGTCCAATCTATTAGTTGAATTTTATAACATAATCTATCCATAGTTGAGAGTCTTTCCAACAACTATGCTAAAATAGAGATGTTGGAGCTATGATATCATGTATGATAAAATAGAGAAAAGAAGAAAATGATAGTGTAAATTTCCAAATTTAGAGAAATATTTAAATCTTCATATTTAAGAGAGAGAAATAATATTAAATATTTTTCCATCAATAGAAAAAAATTTGAATATTTTAATAATATAATTAATGTTGGAATCTCTAAAATAGAGTAAATCTTGGATTTGTAATGTAATTTTTTTTATAACTTTTAATACTCGATTTTAGAAAAATTATAGAGATTTTCTGAGACGATTAGGTTTGCATTTTTTGAAGGGGGTTATTACAACTAAAAGCCAACCTCAAGGGGTAACAAGTGTAAATATATCTATTTATAGTATATTCACCACCATTGGCCTATTCCTCGGAAACCCAACTTCCCCACCAGCACCAGTGGCTGCTACTGTTTTCTTCTTTTAGAACCCCTCTCTTTCTATAACTAAATCCCACATTTTCTTGCCAAAATCAAGAATCTCATTCGGGTTTTTCGTCTTTCTCTTACAACTTCAACTACTTCATTGGAATCAAGATTTCTTGAACTTCATAATCTACTGAAAAATTTGTGAAAAAATTCAAAGAAAAATCATGTCTTTGAACATTCGGTCCCCAACAGAAGTCAGGGTGATCTCTTTCTTGGACACCTCCAAATCCAACACCCACCTTCTCAAGCTTCAAGGTGTTGTTTAATTATCCAACATTTTTTAATGAATCCATTTTTAGCTATTTTAGTTTCATACTTCAGCTCATTTGTATCTCTTCCTAGGTTTATGTTTGACGAGGGTGACATAATTTGTTAATCTTTTGATTCTGTATTCTTGATTATGACGTTTGATGGTTATTGGTCGTTGGGCATGATTAATTTGTAGGTGGGTTTTCTTTTAAGAGAAAGGACAGTAAAGTAGCATTCGGAAAAGGGATCCATTGTTCGGCGGCGGCGCCACCACCGCCGGCGTGGCCGGGAACGGCCGGTGTTCAGCCGGGGACCAAGAATTGTGACGGTCCTAAACCCATCTCAATCATTGGATCCACTGGTTCCATTGGGACTCAGGTAAAATTCACTTTAATCCTTCATGGGTTGTTTGTTTAGCTGATAATAGTTCCATTAACATGCAATATCTAAATCGTCAAGAGTTGAATCTTGTTTGGCAATCGGTAAAAAAGTCTACCTCCTTATTGGTTCTAAATCTCTATGAATGATTTTGTATTTTGGACCTCCCTTAACCGACCCTAATTTCATTAGGAACAATTACCAAACAACCATATTTCATTTTATAGTAATAAGAGTCTCTTAATTATTCTGACCACTTAATCATCCTGCACCAAACCATTCAGCAACTATCAAACAATCTATTAGATTTGTTTCATTTGAAGTTGTTGATTTGCAGACACTCGACATTGTTGCCGAACACCCAGATAAATTCAGAGTTGTGGCACTTGCTGCTGGCTCAAATGTCACACTTCTTGCCGATCAGGTAACCTCAAAGTTTCGAATTTGCAATCTAGGTTAAAAAGAACCAAACTTTAAATCTGTTATTTGTCTTAAAAAGTTTGAGGTTTCTGTTGGATTCATAAGATGATGACCAAGTGTATTTCCTTTTGGCAGATTAAGGCATTTAAACCACAGTTAGTTTCTATCAAGAATGAATCGTTGGTTGGTGAACTCAAAGAAGCTTTGGCTGGTTCTGATTATATGCCTGAAATTATTCCTGGTGATGAAGGTGTCATTGAGGTCAGTCACCACTTCTTTAATTATCATTTTAAGCTTACGCTAATTACCAGATTACTCAACGAAAACTTCTAATCGTCTGCAGGTTGCCCGCCACCCAGATTGTGTTACTGTAGTCACTGGAATCGTTGGTTGTGCTGGTTTGAAGGTATATCTTTATATCCTTTCATTCGTGCGCATTGTATCTGTTATAGATTTGGACCATTTCTCTCCTAATAGTTATTTTGGAGAGTAATTTGATGGGGTTCCACGTATTCTAACAGTATCATTTCGTGTTTGATTAGACACAAATTAGCATAAACACTCTTGATCTGAACTCTAAAAAAGATGGGTAGTTTACATTCATCAGTTTTATGTTCATATTGTATGTTAAAGCAAGAATCTTTTTGGGGGCAGAATATGTAATGTGAGTTATTTTCTGTTGGGGTGGAAGGATTCATGCTTGTTTGAGACATTTGTTTTCCTGTTTTTCTTTCTTAGCCTACAGTTGCTGCTATTGAAGCAGGGAAAAACATCGCGTTGGCAAATAAAGAAACCTTGATTGCTGGCGGTCCTTTTGTTCTTCCTCTTGCACACAAGCATAATGTAAAGATTCTCCCTGCTGATTCAGAACATTCTGCTATATTTCAGGTATAATACCTTTATGACGTGTTTAGTATACAAGTTATATGCCACAAAATCGTTTTTTTTTCTTTTTTAACATGAATGATATAAATGTTCGGTTTTAGTGTATACAAGGCTTTCCTGAAGGTGCTCTAAGGCGTATAATCTTAACTGCATCCGGAGGTGCTTTCAGGTACACTTTTGTTCTTGATGAAATTTGGATATTAGTATCTAGAAATTTGGATTACTCGTCAATTCCCATGTTATTTGTTAGAGTCCTACATCAGCTATACTTGGACACTTTTTGTACAATATATGTTGGAACCCCCTTCTATCCTCGAGGAGTCCTAGGTGTCGTTTGATTTTTAGGAGGTCTGAAGTATGCTGCAGTCTTATTTTACTTCTGATTAATAAGAGGTAGTGCTGAAGTCTGAAATTTGAATCAACAAGACTGTATGTTTCTGTAACATCTGGAGGCGTCTGGCGATAAGAGGTTTTAAGAAGTTAGATCACCACTTCTTATTCCAGATGTATTTAAGAGTTAAAAGGTTCTGAAAGCTGGAAAAAAAACAAATAGTCTAAATGTAAAAAAGGTCTGAACGATTAAGATTTAAGAGCCATTAAGAGGTTTTTTTATAAAAAAACAAACAACCCCTTATTCTCATGGTTTTTGATACGGTTTCACATATTCTCATGGTTTTTGTTTGCTGTTCGTCTTAGGGACTGGCCCGTTGAAAAACTGAAAGATGTTAAAGTAGCCGATGCCTTGAAACATCCAAACTGGAGCATGGGGAAGAAGATCACTGTGGACTCGGCCACACTCTTCAATAAGGTAATCTTGCTTTCTACCCACTATAAATGCATCTAAAAAATCAATTAAAATTGCATAGATGAATCGCCTTCGTGTTCACAGGGTCTAGAGGTTATCGAAGCTCATTATCTTTACGGATCTGACTACGACAACATTGATATCGTTATTCACCCTCAATCTATCATACATTCCATGGTCGAGACACAGGTAAATAAGCTTTTCGACATGCTGTTTTTTGCACTCAAATACTGAATCAATGGTTATACCATATATTTTTTTCGGTTGTTATTTTCAGGACTCGTCTGTCCTGGCACAATTAGGATGGCCCGACATGCGTTTGCCAATTCTTTATACATTATCGTGGCCCGATAGAATACACTGCTCCGAGATTACATGGCCCCGTCTTGATCTCTGCAAGTATGTAACACATTCTTTCTCCTACTCTTAGAAGGAAGACTGCAAAACTATCATCTTTAACTATGATAAATATAAGCTAGCTTCATTTTGTTAGCCATAAGCGAGCCTTTTGAAACTCCAGTGGATTTTTCCGATTATGCCCCTTATATTTTTCCAATAATTTTTCAACATGTCCTTTTCAAGGTCATTTTACTTTGTCATCTAGCATATCTGCTAGTTTTTACCAAACATGACTAGTTTATCAGCCAACTTATCAACTTTATCTGCTAATAACTAGTAACTAGTTTTTCGGCTAACAGCTAGTTTTTCAGTCAACGGCTAGTTTATCAGCTAGTTTGCAAACATAGGCTTAGAAAGTTGGATTGTGATTGAAGTGAGGAGAGTAGAGTCATTTACGGTCCAAATCGCACTCCATATCTAACGCAAAGATTGCGTTTTGGGTTCTAATTGTCGAATCTGGAACTGTGATTACAGGCTGGGATCACTGACATTCAAGGCTCCAGACAATGTGAAATACCCATCAATGGATTTGGCTTATTCCGCTGGGAGAGCTGGTGGTACGATGACCGGAGTTCTTAGTGCCGCTAACGAGAAAGCCGTTGAAATGTTCATCGATGAAAAGTACGGATTCGGAACCATCAGAGGGTGTGTTTCTTGATGGAATATTGCGGTAATCTGATGGTTTTTTTGTGGTGTTTTCAGGATTAGCTATTTGGACATATTCAAGGTGGTGGAGTTAACTTGCGAGAAGCATCAATCAGAGTTGGTGTCGGCACCTTCGCTCGAAGAAATCATACATTACGACTTGTGGGCTCGAGAGTATGCCGCCAACGTGAAGACATTGTCATCGGGTTTAACTCCGGCTTTTGTATGAGCAAAAGATGTTGGGTTGGAAAGATGTGTTTGATGTTTGATTCAAACTGGAATTATGCAACTGTATGAATAATCCATTTTCTTATGTATGGATCCAAGAGTTCTTGAAATGGTTGATAAGTTATCAGGTCATGATGTAAATGATCTGAATAAATCAATTTCTTTATAAACATGGACCAAACTGTTCATAATCCATCTAATTTTTTTTTCTTGAAATATAATCGAACCTAAAAGATCGAATAAAAATATGTTGTCTCAAAATTCACCGTTCTCTTTCTGCCCCATCAATAAGGTGAAGGCACGTAATTATCTTATTTAATTTATGATTATCGTCTCTTTGATGATATGTATTAACCTGATTGGTGGACAGGAAAAAGACAGAGAATTTTGGGACAACGCGTTTTTCTTAGTAAGATGGTTAGATGGAATTATGCGTGATAATGATTCGAGCATTTAACAAGTTATTCGAGCTTGACGTTAATACTTCTAGAGGTCGAGTTGACATGAACACAAAATAAACTTCATTTAGCTTAACGAGTCGAGTTTCATAACACTAATGTCAACTCGGCTTGTTCAAGAGCTCGATTAAATTTTTGAATTGAGCCGAGCTATATGAACACATGTATTTTGTTCGTAAATCATACAATTAGAAGATAAAAAATCAAGCTCAAGTCAATATACGAGTTCGAACCCATAAACAAGCTTGTATAAGTTGATTTTTTTTGAGTTGGTATCATTTTGTTGAACCGAGCTCAAATAACTTATACTATACTCGACTCGACTTGTTAACACCTTAGATGGAGTCGTAGAATCTCTTTGTTGGCTCTTTTCGAGTTTTAATGTCACACTTGTATTTATAAAATAAAATAGCATAACATTTTAGCTAATAAAGGCATATAGGTGAGTTCATACGAGAACATCTATTTAAGAAAACACGAGAACGACCGAGTACATACAAAATCATATATGATTCACGCGACTTTGCGCGCGACTTTAGGTCGCGCCCAAAGTTGTCCGCGTCCATTTTTTTCGGGTTAATGTAAAAGGAAATATGATTTTGTACACGATCTGTTGTTTTTGTTGTTTTCTTAAATAGTTAATGTTATTGTTTGAATCTATTTAAATAAATATTGAGAATGGGCCAAAGATTGAAGCCCCAAAACCACACTACTAGCCCATCAAGTTAAAAAGTTACGAAGGTCCAAAAGCTTTTAGGCCAAAATAAAGTCATCATGTAGTGTGTTCGGACTTTGGATGATTTCAAACGTGTAAATTGTATAAAAAACCAACTTTGTTTTCGTTAATTAATCCCGATTATCGTAACATATCGTTTTAGAGAACCAACTTTCGGGTCTTTGAATTTTTGAAATGATTCATTTTACTTTCTTTAATATTTTATAAATGAGAAGTGTTGAAAGTTGCTTTTCTAAATTAAAGGTTTAGAAAGTCGATTTTCTAAAATACGAGGAGGGACCCCTAGTATCATTTTAATATGATTTATAAAATAAACACAACCAATAAAGATTTTGACCTCTTTATTGTAACGACCGTTATTTCCACGTTATCTATAGAGTAAATTTTAAGTGGTGTTAAAATGGTGAAATAAGAAAGTTTGGGTGCCTTTTTGAATTATTTAGCAAACACACCTAAAATCCTAGTTCTTTCCTCATTTGGCTAAATCAGTAATATGTGAGCGGCATTAAGAAGAGAAGAAGGAAAGTAATCGGTGTCTAAGCTAGAGGGGTGAAGGAGTTGGCATTGAGGATTCGTTCTTGGAGGTCAAACAATCATCTAGAGGAGGTTTCTTTCTAAAGAGGTCATCCTTATTTACCCTTGTTAGTCTTAGAAGTATTAATCGATTAAAGAATTTCTCCTTCGTATTGAATTCCCTCTAAGGAAGTAATGAAATAAGAATCTGATCTGAGGAGTTAGGGCAGTGTTTAAATATTAATTTTGGGTTTTAATCGGTTTGGGACTTGCATCGTTTGGGGTTTTGGGTGTTTGTGGTTTTTACTGTGCGAGTGTTCGATTGGGTTTCGACCCCAAATCGCCGTCGATGTGTTCGTGACCCAGGGAGTGTCGCCCAGGATCAACCGGGAGGTCCCTAACCCGAGATCAACCGAGAGGTCCTTGGCCCCGGGATCAACCGAGAGCATAACCCCGAGCTTAGCCTGGAATTCCCGAGGTCGGGTCACCCGGGAGGCACCAACCCGGGCTTAGTCGGGAGCGCTTCACCCGAACACACCCGGGAACATCTCACCCGGGCCAACCGGGAGTTACCCCATCGGACTCATGGGCCTCGGCCAATGGAAGGTTTAAACCGGGGTTTGTTTAATTGTTAGTTACCGAGGGAAATTGGGGTTATCGGATAGAGTATGAGGTCGATACCGAGGGCTTAACCTCGAGGTTATATCTTTTGTAGGAGTTCGTGTCGCTAAAGAGTGAATTTTGTTCGTGTGATTTAATCTCTCAAATCCAGGTGAGTTCCTTTTTGTCCAAAATCTTCGTAAACTGGAAATGGCTTTTGTGATGATGTCTAAATGTTTACATCATTTCGTAAATTGATTCCGAACTATGAGATAATTGGTTTATTACCGTTATTATGCTTGTGAACTCTGATGTGTTATATAAAATGTGGAGATGTGTTATTTAATGAATTGTACGCCATGGCTTACCTTCAATCATCGGGGATGGTTGAACCATATGCATGGAATTCGTTTCCTTACACACGGGAACGACATCTACTAGGGGGGCGAGTGGGTATAACAACCCAAATACCAAAACTTAAAACATAATTAATTACCAAAAACTTCCATGCCTAAAACGGCCCAAAACACCAACCAATCCTTCAAAGTCTACAATAAGGTAATCTATTACAACTGAGAAAAATAAAGAAGATATATTAAAAGGGGTCTTCTAAACTGGCACTCGATCACACCTTCTCTTTACCTTTGCCCGAACCTCCTACCTCGCGGTGACCTGAAAAGGTTTTTAGTTTTTGGAAAGGCGAGGGTTAGACCGACGGTCTAGTGAGTCCCCCCTTAAAACAATTCAAAACACATAGGATAGAAAATTCGTAATAAAGCTCACCCATTCAGTTTAATAAATAAAGAACCACATTCTAGAATTTGTCTCTGGCACACACTACCGTTACCCGAATGTATCAGCGTGTCTGTCCCATACTGCCTTTGATGGGTCACACCTCCCAATTGGCATAAACGGGACCCCCTCCCCCGATATGAGTACAGGCGGGCCACACCCCCTGACTTTGGAAAAATAGCTCGCAACAAGGTATGCATACATGTTATCAACAGGAAAACATATACCACTTTTTAAAAGAAACTCGCATAAATAAAGCTCGCGAAAAAAAATTAAAGATGTACTTTAAAGTAAATCTTGCATGTCTTAAGCATTGAATAAACCACAAGACTATATTTAGAAAATCCTTATGCATAAATAACATCATAAACTTAGAGGTTTTAATTCAGAAAACTCACCTGGTCGCAAAACTTCCTTAACTTCCTTATCCCCTGCCCAACTCCTAAATGACCACCTAAAGAGATGAAGCATTAAATACTGAACTACTACCCAAACTTACTAAACTTCCTCGACCCCTGGCCCCCCCGGTCCAACCGACCGACCGGTACTCCCCACCCCAGGCGCCCCGCCTCCCGGGGTCTCGCCCGGGTTCAATCCATCCCCCGGTATACACCGGGATTTCCCATCCCCCGGGGTCCTCCAAAACCGCCCGAAGGCGATTAAGGGTTTTGCACGAACCCAGACTTCGAACAAAAACTCCCAAATGTTATAACCCCGCGGGTAAAACTTACCAAACTATATAGGATTAGGACTATAAACAACATTAATCAACTAATAACACAATCCAACATTAGGATTGATTTTTAGGGAGAAAAGTAGGGTATTCTATCATCTCCTCACCCTTGCAATTCAACCCTCAGACCTCCATTCTTGAGAAAGGTCTTACTCCCTTACTATTTCCTATAGAGAAATATCTTAGAAACCTTACCTTTAATCGACCGTTGATGAGCCTCCCAAATCCAAGATTTCTGTGTTCTTCTCTTCTAGCTAGCTATCTCTTTCTCCTTCTCTTCTTACAATACCCAGCCGCCAACCAAAATGGGAAAGATCCCTAGGTACAAACCCTTTCTAATGCACAATTTACAAATTGCTCCCCTCAACTTTTAGGCTTTGACCACTTCACTTCCAAACTTTAAAATTAACTATCTTTAAACCCGGTTATTACAATATCCCCCCCCCCCTCAAAAGAATTCCGTCCTCGGAATTCCATCGTTGAACAAATGGGGATACTGAGACCTCATGTCCTCCTCCACTTCCCACGTTGACTCATGCCCTTTGTGGAACTTCCACTGCACTCTCACCAATCGAATCTCTTTATTCCTTAATTTCTTGACCTTATAGTCCAGAATGGCCACCGGTTCTTCAACTTAACTTAACTTTTCATCCAACTGGATATCCTCCAACGGTACTACTACATCAGTCTCCGCCAAACATTTCTTTAGGTTCGACACGTGAAACGTGGGGTGAATCCCCCGTAACTCCGCGGGTAGATCCAACTTGTATGCTACTTACCCAACACGCTCTAGGATAGAAAAAGGTCCAACGAATCTCGGTCGCAGCTTACCCTTCTTTCCGAACCGGACTACTCCCTTCCAGGGTGAAACTTTCAACATGACCAAATCTCCAACTTGGAATTCGATAGGCTTCCTTCGCTTATTTGCGTACATCCGTTGTCGGTCTTGCGCCGACCTCAACCTTTCACGAATTTGATTTACCTTATCAGCCGTCACTTGCACTATCTCCGGACCTGTCAGTTGCCGCTCTCCCACTTCATTCCAACACAACGATGTTCTACACTTGCGACCATACAACGCCTCGAATGGTGTTGCTTGAATGCTGGCGTGATATCTATTGTTATATGAGAACTCTACCAATGGCAAGTGAACTTACCACGAACCCTTGAATTCGATCACACATGCTCGGAGCATGTCTTCCAACGTTTGTATGGTCCTTTCACTTTGACCATCAGATTGTGGGTGATAGGTTGTAATCAACTTGAGTTGTGATCCCAACTCTCTTTGCAAACTTCTCCAAAAAGATGACATGAATCGGCCGTCTCGATCTGATACAATAGACGACGGTACTCCACGCCTGGATACTATTTCATCTATATACAACTTTGCCAATTTCTCCAACGGATACGTCTCCTTAATTGGTAGAAAATGAGCGGACTTAGTGAGTCGATCCACTATCACCCAGATAGCATCGTGCCCCTTAGGGGATCGCGACAGTCCGGTAACGAAATCCATCGCTATTTCATCCCACTTCCAAACCGGAATTTCCAACGGTTGAAGCTCCCCGTAAGGCCTTTGATGCTCCGCTTTCACCCTTAGACATGCCAGACATCGCTCTATGAATTAAGCGATATCTTTCTTTAAACCCGACCACCAGTAATTCTGTTTCAGGTCACGGTACATCTTGTTGGTTCCTGGATGTACGGAGTAACGTGACTTATGCGCTTCTTCCAACAATCTCTTTTGGAGTTCGCCCAGCTTTGGAATCCACACCCTATTCTTGTAACATTTCACTCTGCGACTGTCGGCGATCAACGAATCAACAATTCCGATGATTCTCTCGGTCTTCAAGTTTTTTCCCAGAACTGCTTCCGCTTGATACTTCCTGACTTATTCCAAGAAATTAGATGTGACTTCGACTCGAAAGGCTACCACTTTTATTGCTTCCCCACGCTCCTTACGACTTAGGGCATCGGCCACCACATTGGCCTTGCCCGGATGGTAAAGGATCTCACAGTCGTAATCGCTCAACAATTCCATCCACCTACGCTGTCTCATATTGAGCTCATTCTGATTGAATAGATGATGATGCTCTTGTGATCCGTATAAATCTAACATTTAACCCCGTACAGATAATGCCTCCAAATCTTCAAAGCGAAGACTATTGCTGCTAACTCCAGATCATGCGTCGGGTAATTCTTCTCGTGCTCCTTCAACTGAGGAGACGCATAAGCAATCACCTTGCCTTCTTGCATTAGCACACACCCCAGACCAAATTTTGAAGCATTGCTGTAGATTACGAATCCTTCCTTCCCGTTGGGTAGGTACAAGATAGGTGCACTACTCAGGATTTCCTTCAATTTACTGAACGCATTCTCTTGAGCCTCTGCCCATACGAATTTGACGTTCTTCCTGGTTAAAGTCGTTAATGGCGTGGCTATCCTCGAGAAGTCCTGAATGAACTTTCGATAATAACCCGCCAATCCAAGAAAACTTCTTACTTCAGATGGCGATCTAGGAACTTCCCACCCTTTTATAGCCTCTATCTTAGCCGGATCGACCTTAATCCCTTCTTCCGATGCTACATGCCCTAGAAATTGTACCTCTCTCAACCAAAATTCGCATTTTGAGAACTTGGCGTATAATTTCTCGCGTTTAAGCAATTCCAATATTGCTCGCAAATGAGACTCATGATCCTTCTTAGACCGTGAATAAATCAGTATGTCGTCAATGAAGACAATGACACACTTATCTAAGAGTGGGCTACACACTCTATTCATCAGGTCCATGAAAGTTGTTGGTGCGTTTGTCAACCCAAAGGGCATGACTAAAAATTCATAATGCCCATATCTTGTACGAAAGGCAGTCTTAGGCACATCCTCCTCCCTCACCTTCAACTGATGATACCCCGATCGCAAGTCTATCTTCGAGAAGTAGCTCGCTCCTTGTAGCTGATCAAAAAGGTCATCAATTCTGGGAAGTGGATACTTATTCTTGATAGTTACTTTATTAAGTTCACAGTAGTCTATGCACATCCGCATAGATCCGTCTTTCTTCTTAACAAACAACACTGGCCCTCCCCAAGACGAAGTACTAGGGAGAATAAACCCCTTGTCGAGCAGCTCTTGCAGTTGGGTCATCATCTTCTTCATTTCTGTCGGTGCTAGACGATAGGGCGCTCTTGTGATAGGTTTCGCTCCGGGCATTAGATCAATTCGAAACTCCACTTGCCGATCAGGAGGCAGTGTGGTTAAGTCTTCTGGAAATACTTTCGGATATTCGCTTACCACCGGAACCGACTCTAACCCCTTCTTCTTTTTCTTAGCGTCTACTACATACGCTAAGAACCCCACACACCCTTTCACTAAGCACCGCTTAGCCTTGATCATAGAGATCAAACACGATTTCCTATCCCGACGATCCCCATACACTACCACCTCTTCCTTACCCGACAACGCTATTCGGATCAATTTCTTATTACATACTATATGAGCATCATTCGACGCCAACCAATCCATCCCCACAATGACGTCAAATTCCCCCATACCCATCGGGTATAGCCGAAGCGGGAATGACTGACCATCGATGTCAATACTACACCCTTCATATACTTCCCTCACCCAGACTCGACTATCATCTGCTACTTCTACCTCAAACCCAAGACTGAGCTTCCTGGGTTTCGCACGCAAATTAGGAACAAAATTTGGCGACACAAATGAACGGTTTACGCCTGAATCAAAAAATACCTTAGCAAAAGTCGATTCTACAAGGAAAGTACCTGTCACCACATCTAGTATTTCCACTGCCTCCTCTGCCGTCATGTTGAACGCCCTCGCTATAGCTCGGGTGGGTTCCCCATTCTTCTCCCCTCCTTTTCCCCCAACATTCCCGACAACTCCCTTTTTCAATTGCGGACAGTCTGATTTAATGTGGCCTGTTGAACCACACTGGTAGCAGGTTCTAGGTCCTTGACAGTCCCGAGCCATATGTCCAGTCTTTTCGCATTTAAAGCACCCTTCCCGATCTACTAAGCATTCCCCTTTATGCATCCTGTTACACTTACTGCACGACTTGCTCTCAAACCTCGGTATAATTCGCTGATCGGATCTGGCACTTTTGAATTTCTTTGGATCACGTGCTGACCCTTCCCATTTTCTCTTCTCACCGACCTTCTCCGTCATTTGGCGCGCCTTATCTTTTTCAGTCATCTCGGCTGCGTTAATAGTTGCTTGAAAGGTAGTAGGCTCTCGAGCTGCCGCCGATTCTCGGATATTGCTTCTTAACCCAAATAAATACCTGTCTACTCGACGTTCCTCATTCGACACATACACTTAAGCAAAATGAGCCTTTTCAAGAAATTTTGTCGTATACTCCCGAACCGACATATCCCCTTGCTCTAAGTTCAGGAATTCCTCCTCTAACTTCTTCACAGCTGCCAACGGACAGAACTGCCGTTTAAATTTAGCCACAAAGGTCTCCCAATCCATACCTCTAGCCGCCTTCGAACCCTTGCCCCCTGTCTCTGCCTCCCACCAGAACACGACATCATCCCTCATCATGGATAAAACAAACACGACTTTATCTTCTTCTGCACACTTACATGTGTCAAACGCTAGCTCCATATTTCCGATCCACTTGATAACCACCACCGGATCGCATTCCCCTTTGAAGGTAGGAGGATTGCAAGTAGTAAATGCCTTGTAGCTATATCCTTTCCCAATATCTGTCTTGACTTCCAAACCAGGGGTTGACTGAGAGTGACTGCCCACCACAATCATCGGCGAGTTGGCCATCTTAGTCGTCTCCCTTTCCTCACTCTTTTCTTGACTTCTTGCTGTCCTTCCAGTCTGATGAGCCAGTAAAGCTTTCAAGGTTTCCTGCAATTTACCCATCTCTGTAGCGAAAGTCTCTTGCGTGACAAAAGCTTGAGCCCGACCTCCTCCACGGTTCTTCACTGGCCTTCTTCCCCTCGCAGTAGCTGAACTTTCTTGAAGAGAGGGTTCTCATTCAGCCATGATCTCCACACTTCTGGCTCTTTGGGCAACCCACACTGTTCTTTTCCCTGGAGCTCTCACTTCCGGTTCCTCCACTTGAGTGGCTGCCTTTTGGGTTGTCTTTCCTTTCCCTTTAGGCCGCCCACGTCCCTTTCCTCAAGTGGCAGTAGGTCGGGGAGGAACGAATGGTCCATCCTCAACAGTTTCATTCACAGGTGCCGCCTCAGCTACCGGCACAGATCTGCTCCTAGTAACTCGCTCCGACATGACTACAGATAAGACACCGACACGCAAACTTCTTTATGATAAGTCAAAAGTGATAAGGCAAGTTAAGCACACACATGTACCTGTAAATTTATAATTACACTGGCCAGATGTAATTTTAAATTTACCTTAAATGTTAGTCCTCGTTACCCTATCGCTCGTCTCCTTAAGGTCTTCCTATAATCTCAGTTGTATCCTACCCTCCTAGTTTAAGTCTAGGCCCGTCCGGTCACCAAGATCCCTTAAACTATGGCTCTGATACCAATTATAACAACCCAAATACCAAAACTTAAAACATAATTAATTACCAAAAACTTTCATGCCTAAAACGGCCCAAAGTACCAACCAATCCTTCAAAGTCTACAATAAGGTAATCTATTACAACTGAGAAAAATAAAGAAGATATGCTAAAAGGGGTCTTCTAAACTGGCACTCGATCACACCTTCTCTTTACCTTTGCCCGAACCTCCTACCTCGCGGTGACCTGAAAAGGTTTTTAGTTTTTGGAAAGGCGAGGGTTAGACCGACGGTCTAGTGAGTCCCCCCTTAAAACAGTTCAAAACACACAGGATAGAAAATTCGTAATAAAGCTCACCCATTCAGTTTAATAAATAAAGAACCACATTCTAGAACTTGTCTCTGGCACACACTACCGTTACCCGAATGTATCAGCGTGTCTGTCTCATACTGCCTTTGATGGGTCACACCTCCCAATTGGCATAAACGGAACACCCCCCGATATGAGTACAGGCGGGCCACACCCCCTGACTTTGGAAAAATAGCTCGCAACAAGGTATGCATACATATTATCAACAGGAAAACATATACCACTTAAAAGAAACTCGCATAAATAAAGCTCGCGAAAAAAATTAAAGATGTACTTTAAAGTAAATCTTGCATGTCTTAAGCATTGAATAAACCACAAGACTATATTTAGAAAATCCTTATGCATAAATAACATCATAAACTTAGAGGTTTTAATTCAGAAAACTCACCTGGTCGCAAAACTTCCTTAGCTTCCTTATCATCTGCCCAACTCCTAAATGACCACCTAAATAGATGGAGCATTAAATACTGAACTACTACCTAAACTTACTAAACTGCCTCAACCCCTGCCCCCCCCCCCCCCCCCGGTCCAACCGACCGACCGGTACTCCCCACCTCGGGCGCCCCGCCTCCCGGGGTCTCGCCCGGGTTCAAGCCATCCCCCGGTATACACCAGGCTTTCCCATCTCCCGGGGTCCTCCAAAACCGCCCAAAGGCAATTAAGGGTTTTGCACGAACCCAGACTTCGAACAAAAACCCCCAAATGTTATAACCTCGCGGGTAAAACTTACCAAACTATATAGGCTTCGGACTATAAACAACATTAATCAACTAATAACACAATCCAACATTAGGATTGATTTTTAGGGAGAAAAGTAGGGTATTCTATCATCTCCTCACCCTTGCAATTCAACCCTCAGACCTCCATTCTTGAGAAAGGTCTTACTCCCATACTATTTCCTAGAGAGAAAGATCTTAGAAACCTTACCTTTAATCGACCGTTGATGAGCCTCCCAAATCCAAGATTTCTGTGTTCTTCTCTTCTAGCTAGCTATCTCTTTCTCCTTCTCTTCTTACAATACCCAGCCGCCAACCAAAATGGGAAAGATCCCTAGGTACAAACCCTTTCTAATGCACAATTTACAAATTGCTCCCCTCAACTTTTAGGCTTTGACCACTTCACTTCCAAACTTTAAAATTAACTATCTTTAAACCCGATTATTACAGTGGGGATCTACTGGGGGGCCCCGGGAGCGTGAATACTCTGAAATTATCGAGAATTGGTTCCGGACACGGAATGAGTTATTTTTACGTGGTGATAAATTTTCTCTTTAAGATGAGTTTTGTAAATTCATTTTGTTAATTATTTAAATAATGGGAATTCACTAGACCCTTTTTGGTCTAACCCTCGCTTTCAAATTTTATAAAACCCATTTTCAGGTAAGAGTGTTGTTGGTGCATCGTCCAAGGGAAAAAGGAGAAGTGTTAAGAGCTTTTTCGAGAGTCTTTCCGAGAGTCTGGGGCAGTTCGATTAGATGCGGTGTTAGCATGGACCTATAGTTACTCGGTTGTGATAGAACCGAAACTTTTCTTGGATATTGTTAATCTTTCTTTTCATATGCATTGTATTGAGACCCATTTTCGGATGTTAAATTTTATGTTATGCTATGCTTGTTTTGGGGTGTTACATTTATTATTCCTCTTACCAAACTTAATCTCCTTTAATTTATATTAATTTGATCTTGCAAATGTATCGAATCACAACATTATTTCGTTTTGGGTCACATTAGAATAGCAGATACCACAAACGAAAACCGACACTATGATTGCTAATGTACTAAAAGTTTCATTAACATGGTTTCCAAAGTATATAATTAAATAAAAAAGAAGAAGAAGGTATTGATATGGATTGTTGGCATTGAAATTGGTCTGCCAATAACTAGAAAGATAGAGAAATAAGGGGATGAATTTGTTGAACATAAGCAAGTGCCAACCTAATGCCCACTTCACCAATCTTAGGTGTCAATTGAACATAATGTTGCCTTCATGTTTGGTATTAGGATAAATCATCCTAAGGGATAATCCAACCTCTTGAATAACGTATCAAAAATTAATTATTAAATAATTGTTTTTATTAATAAGTGGGTATTAGTAGTGATAAAATGGTTGAATGATTGAGTCAGGGATTGTGATAAATGTTTATATAATTGTCCTTCATGTTGTAGCTCAGTGGTTTGGTAAAATCCTGGGAGGGTCAGTGGATGGTATCCCTGACTACCCAGGTTCGAACCCCGTGGTGAGCATCCTGTGACATCCAGATCATGGGTCTGCCACTTAGTGATACCCTTAATTGGGCTGGGCCGTGGTCGACGGGGATTAGTCGGGTGACACCCTTAAGTGGGAGCCCGGATACCCCGGGAACGTGTGTGTGTGTGTTAACTTGTCGTTAAAAAAAAACGTTTATATAATTATAGTCGTGACCCTTTAAAATTAAAAAAAAATGGCATTTTTATAGCTTCAAACATACATAGTCATATGCTAGATCAAATATTTCTTTCTGGTTGCACCTAAATTTCTTCTTGATTATTCTGAAAGAGCTAACAAAATATCATATATGATTGTATTAACATAAGATACAAAAATCATAAACACTAAGATATCATATATAAACAAAACTAGGTTAGTTAAATCAAATTTCTAATTCTCAAATCAATATAATTCCTTGACTTGAAAGTCATTACGGAATCATGGATTATCAATCCTTATCACCAAATGAGATGAGAGAAAATCACCAAAAGCACTTAATTTCCTAATAAAAATTAGAGAAAAGTTCAAAAAAACCTAATGGACTTTAGTGTTTGGAGTGATTAAGTCCCTGAACAATTTTTTCGAACAAGTAAGTTCTTGGACATTTCAAAACCTGTTAAATAAATCATTGGACTTTTGTAACCTGTTGAATACATTCTTATTACTTAAAAATATAACTTGCAACCTATATAGCAGGTAAAACTACAAATTAAAAAAATGTCACTTACTTTATCCTTCTACAAATTAAAAATGAAGAAATTAACTACAATAGTCAATCTCATCAACCAAATTAATTTGAACCACTTTTCAATTTTTTTTCCTAAAATAGCCAAAGTTTGTATAAAATATTTTTTCCTACGTAAGCAGGGGCGGAGCCAGATTATTTTTAGGGGGTGCTTAGATAAAAGGTAAAAAAAATTCATGATTTCAAGGTTGAGAAACCCTTTTTAGTATATATGTCTTTTTAGTTAATAGTTGTCCTTAAAATATTTGAAAAACATGAGTGACCTAAAACAAATAGAATAAGCATTTGTTTTGTTTTGTTTTTGTGAAAGTGTCGATACTCGGAGAGGTGGAAAAAAATAAATACATAAAAACTGTGAATATTAGTAACCAGAAAGAAGGTGCCTAGTCCATTACATTTAAAAATTGAACCTTAAAACTAATACATAAAAAAAAGAGTGAATTGTGGATTTGGTCCCTGTGGTTTTATGATTTTTTTGACCATTATAGTCCCTGTGGTATGCAATATATTGTGGCTAGGGTCCCTAAACACTAACATCATTAACTTTAAAGGGTTAAATGCATCATGTACCTTGCACACTATGGGTATAATAGTCATTTTACTTTTCCCTTTCAATTTATTTTATACACCTTTAAAACAAACAATACTAAATTGTGGATTTGGTCCCTATGCATAACTCATCATCTTTAAAACACATTTATCATCTCTCTTAATTTTTTTTCATCCAATCTTCATTGTCAAAGTACAAGAAAAACTAACTTGTTAAAGTGCAAAAAAAAAAATTATTTGCCTTTAAAAATAACAATTGTTTGAACCCAACACTACATCCTAAAAAAGACAATCTATCAAAATAACAATTGTTTGAAACCAATATTACATCCCCAAAAAGACAACCATCAAAATGACAATTGTTTATACCAACATTTATGTAGTAATTGTTGACAACTGTTTTGTTTATTTTCTTGACGACATCTAAGTGACTTGAGTAGGAAGTACGTTAATAATTTTCTTAAAATGCATAGACCATTTGGAAACCATGATGTGGGAAAAGGCTTATATACATGTCAGTTGACATCTGTAAACACAAATATATTATGACATAGGAGGTTGAAGGAAAGACAATAATGTCATAAGAGCATCTCTAACCGGCCGTTAAATCGCCTATCAAAATTTATTTATACAAAAATTAACATTTTAACATTTATAATTTGTTTTTAAAATTAACATATTTATATTAAGTAAATTATATATACATTTAATATATATTTGATGTTTTTTTAGAGTGTGATTAGAGTTGGGGTTTTTTTTGGTGTTGATGGACCTACCAAATTTGGTATTTTTGATGTTAAATTTGGTGTTGTGGTTTGAGATGCTCTAAATAGTCATACTTGAATTACACACAAAGTCACTTGATACTTGCTAGGGATCCATACCCTTTCAATTAGCATTTTAATATCTAATGCACTATATAATGAAGTTTGGATCTCCAAAATGAAGATGATTATATCACATTTCCAAATGGTCTATGTATTTTATGAGAATGATTAATGTACTTCATACTAAAGTCACTTAGATGTCGTCAAGAAAATAAATAAAACCGTTGTCAACAACTACTACATAAATGTTTATATAAAACAATTGTCATTTTGATGGGTTGTCTTTTTGGGGATGTAATATTGGTTTCAAACAATTGTTATTTTGATATGTTGTCTTTTTTAGGATGTAGTGTTGTATTTAAACAATTGTTATTTTTAAATGCAAGTAATTTTTTTTTTTGCACTTTAACAAATTAGTTTTTCTTGTACTTTGACAATGAAGATTGGATGAAAAAAATTAAGAGAGATGATAAATGTATTTTAAAGATGATGAATGATGCATAGGGACCAAATCCACAATTTATTATTATTTGTTTTAAATGTGTATAGAATAACTTGAAAGTGAAAAATAAAATGACTATTATACCCATAGTGTGCAAGACACATGATGTCTTTAACCCTTCAAAGTTAATGATGTTAGTGTTTAGGGACCCTAGCCACAATATATTGCATACCACGGGGACTAAATCCACAATAAACATAGAATGAGAACCATAGACAAAGAAATCACAAAACCATAGGGACCAAATCCACAATTCACTCTAAAAAAAAATTAAAAGGGTGAGGGGGAGCCACTGCACCTTTTGGTGCTAAGGTGGCTCTGCCCCGACGCATAAGGTGTTTTTTTTCCCAAAAAGATAAAAAAATAAAAAACGTCATTATGTAAAAAAATTATATGTAAAGATTAACTTTCGGCTTATAGTTTTGGAAAAAAATTATACTTTGTATCCTTATAAAGTTTCAATTAGTTACTTAATTTATTTTATATCCATTATTTTTTCATTTTTCATTTTATTATATTAAAACACATAATCATATATTAACTAAAATATATCAAAAAATTAGTTTTTTTTACAAATTACACCATTATAATCGTTTCGTCAATACGTTCAAAATGAACTCAAAATTGTTTTAGAATTTAATCTTATATTATTCAATATCATAAATATATACGAATTATTTTTAATATTTACATTTTATACCATTAAGGTTACAGATTAATCTTGTACTATTAAATAAATAACTCTAAAGAATATAAAATGTAAGTATTAAATATAATTCGTACGTATCAATGATATTTAATAATATGAGATTAAATAAAAAAAATTCAATATTAGTCTCATTTGAAACGTATTGACGAGAAAATTATAATGGTGTAATTTGTAAAAAAACATATTTTTTAGTGGATTTTAGTTAATATACGATTATATGTGTTAATATAATAAAAAGTTAAAATGAAAAAAAGAAGAAGTAGAAGATATAAACTAAATTAAATAACAAATTATAAAGATGCTTTCTATTTTATTTTTCCTTTTTTTTTGCCAACAAAAAATTTTAAGGGAAAAAAAATTATGCCTAAACTTTAAATATTTTAAAAAGAGACTTCGTAAATTGCTTAAAAAATGAATTTGATTGATAAGATTGACTATTTTAATTAATTTCCGTATTTTTTTATTTGTAGGGGGATAAAGTAGGTGACATTTTTTTTAATTTGTATTTTTACCTGTTATATATATAGGTTGCAAGTTACATTTTTAAGTAATAAGAATGTATTTAACAGGTTTCCAAAAGTCTAATGATTTATTTAGTGTGTTTTGAATTGTCTAAGAACTTGTTTGTTTAAAAAAATTGTCCATTAACTTAATCACTCCAAACACTAATGTCCATTGGGTTTTTTAGACTTTTCCCTAAAAATTATTATTATTTTTTCTTCATTTTATAAAGTAAACGAATCAAATAATATGTCAAACTACATCGAATTAAAACGAGTAATATTTTAGTGTGGGTCAAAAGGTTCGCTTCAACCTTAAAAAGGTGTTTGATCTACCAACATTTTCTTTTGTTATTTTTTTCATAAATAATTATCTTTTAAATATAATTATTAAGGTTGTATTATTAAAATAATCATCTAGTTTTGTTATAATAACAGCTTTGGATTGAGTATCCATTTTCCTCCTTTTGCTGCTAGGATTGTAAGGTCTATCGAGGCCATTACAAAGTATTTACTGATGGATAGGGTAAACTCTTTCTATTCTGGTTCATGGTTTCCCTTAGCTATATGGTTCATCTGTGAGTGAGATCAAGCTTCAAGAAATAGTGATTGATCTTACGTAATTAGAACACTTTGAACAACTTTCTACATGTTCGATCGTTTCATCTATGATTACTTTTTTTTTATCTATTTGACCCGTTAGAAATAAAAGATAACAAATACTGACTCTTTAAAAAAAATTATATGAAATGTGATTGCAACTACTAATAGTATAGCCTTTATGACATTGTAAATTGACATGTCAACCCTTATAAAAAGTTGAAAACGCCACTTCAACGAATAATAGATAGGCAACAAGTTGTCAACTAGAATACATGTTTTATTTTTTATTAGGAAGAAAAAAAAAAGAGTAAACTACAATTTTGGTTCCTGAGGTTTACACCTTACTTTGAAAATGGTCCCTAAACTTCAATAACTGCAATTATCATCCTTACTGTTTATATGTGTGTGTGTGTATGTATGTATGTATGTATGTATGTATGCATACAACATATATACATACGAACACGAACACAAGGACCGTAATCTCCGACACCCTCCTCCGGCGATAACTCCGAGTCTTCGACCAACTCCCCACCCTCCTCAAGCACATGTTATATATACATACAATATATATATATATAGAGAGAGAGAGGTGGGTTCAAACGAGAATAGGGTATATTTAAAAGAATACAGGGACAAATCACAGCCCTTGGTTAGATTAGATCAATGGTTTAAAATAGTAATGGAATTTCCTGTAATTTATAAGAATCAAATACCCTCTATAATTAATTATCAATTTAATATAGGGGTAAAATTGATTTTTTTTAACAGGGATGATTCTACGTGGGCGAATTAAGCGGGATTTGCATATAAAATCAAATCACAAAAGAAATTATTCCTAAATACTCTCAACAACTATCTACCTATTGATGAAAACTCATAATCTCTAAGAAAATTATGGTATTATCTACTGATTCGGTGAATAAGGGTTTTAAAAAAGGCAAAACCCTAAACAAAGAAAATCGCAAATTGCAGAGAAGAAACTCATTGTGATTGAGCTCGTGAGTGTGAGACCATGGATGGTCAAGGTATGTAAACACTTTTGATTCTAGTTTTGTGATTGATTAGAAACCCTAATTTCTTGATAACAATGTAGGGTTTTCTGATTATGCAGGAGTTCGAAAAAGCCCTAGAATCGCAAAAAAATCAAGACTCAACATACAAAAAAAGGTTGTCAGACGTGTGCAAAGTAAAGTTGATGACTCTACCAGTGAGAAACGAAGACCCCCTGTTCCAAATCGGCCATTACGTTCGGAAGCTGGTACAACTCTTACTTTGGTACTTACCAATCTGAAAAAAAACATGAAATTAGCAACATTGCAGTGAACAATTTTTGAATAACAAAACAATATATAAGGATGAGAACCTGTTGAGAAGTTGATTGTTGCTCATCAAAATGTGAATCTTTGTGGTTATTTGTATTTTTTTGGTTTTCGACAGTATATTGATGAGTTAGTTTGACAATGGTGATTTGTAATGATTTTAGATTTAAGTTATAGTAATTTATAATGGTGATTCAAAAGCTGAAAATAATGACTTGTAGTGGCTTCTAACTGATCAAATCTTACTTTCCTACTTACAAGGCTGAAAAAACATGAAATTAGCACTACGGTGATTCACAAAACAGAATCTTGACAATGGTGATTGTTGATAAACATGAGAACCTGTTGAGAATCTTATTTTTGCTCATCAAAATGTGAATCTTTTTGGTTATTTGTATTTCTTTTGGTTATTTGTATTTCTTTTTGGTTATTTGAATTTCTTTTGGTTATTTGTAATGACGTGTTAACTTGACAACGGTGATTCATAAAACAGGATGTTGATTCAGAAAACATAATAGTGATTCACAAAACAGAATGGTTATTTGGTTATTTCTTTGGTTATTTGCAATGGATAGTTGTAATCAATAGTGATTTGTAATGATGGGTTAGCTTGACAATGGTGATTCACAAAATAGGATTTTGATTGACAAAAAAGAATAGTAATTCACAAAACAGAATGGTTATTTGGTTATTTCTTTGGTTTTTTGTAAGGGATATTTGTAATCAATGGTGATTTGTAATGATGGGTTAGCTTGACAATGGTGATTCACAAAACAGGATGGTGATTCACAAAAATTGAATTGGTGATTTGGTTCTTTCTTTTGGTTATTTATAATGGATAATTGTAATCAATAGTGATTTGTAATGGCTTCAAATTGATCTATATAACTTGATTGTGAGAAATGGTATAGAAATTACAATTTAAATTGAAAACATTAGTGATTGTAATAATATTATGGAGTATTTATTTTCATTACTGATGGTATAGGGTACTTTGATAATTGAGAAAGCAAATAAGAAATTGACTATCACTAATTATTTTTTAATTGTATCAATTTAATATATAAGAAATATATCTGTTGTTAATAGTAATATATTTGTTGTTAACAGTGATTATACCAACTGTGCAGGTCCTTCTACCGCTAAGACGAGAACTACAAAAAGAGGTAGGCAGAACGAATACTCGGATGAATCGAATAAGAAAAGATGTCATGATCTTAATTCTAAACAAGAATAAACACTCAGAAACAATATCAAAGAAGTTTGCGGAATAACACTTTGATATTCAATAATTAATTGAACACAGTAAATCAGAATAAGAACTTGCAAACTTTATTGAATGATTATAAAGTTACAAGATTCAACACACAACCTCAATATTGATGAACAGGCTCATCAATACGAATTCTACTTCTCTAGAATTAGGATTACAAACCTTGAGGTTGATTCTCTCTATCAAAACAAAAACTCAGAATGCTAAAAGTTGTTTTCTATCAAGTCTAAACTATTCTATATATACTGAAGATAAAAGATAATTACAAATAATAAAAGATCTTCAAAATAATCTTCTATCTTTATCTTCAAGCTTTCCTTAATCTTCAAACTTGATCTGCACGAATCTTGATTATCTCATAAGCAGCACTAAGTCTTCAGCAGTATTAATACTTTGAGCAGTATTAACATTCAGCAGTACTAACTACTAGTAGTACTAAAATTGCTTAGCAGTAGTAATCTCCTCTAGCAGTATTAACCTTGACTTAGCAGCATTAATCTTGTTCAGTAGCATTAACTTCAGAAGTAGTAATCTTCAGAAGTAGTAACCAAGTTCTTCTAGCAGTATTAACTGTACTTGTGAAATTCTGAATTTCCCAACAATCTCTCCCTAACTTGACTTTTAGGAAGAGAAGTCAAGTTCTTCAGATAATCTTCAAGATGCTCCCAAAACTTCATCATGTCTTATACTCCTGTATTTGCATCCAACCCCAAACTCTGATTTATAGTTCTTTGGATCAAATACTTAGCCATTTCTGAATTTGAAACACATCCTAGCTTCTTCTTCAGCATTGCATGAAGCTTCAGTCTGCTGTGATTGTACACTCTATCCACTAGAAAGTACTCTATGTGATTTAAGTCCATAGTTAGTGCATATACTCCACTAGTTTCATATAGAGTCCACTTGTTGACAGTTTTGAACATATTTCTGATCACATGCTCTACTTATTCAGGTTTGAACATCATACACAGATACTCCATCACTAATTTTGTAATTGAAATCTCTGGAGCTTTCAGTTGATCTGCATACAACTTCATTCCTATCTCAAACATTTCTTCAAGATCTGACCTGGAGCATGTTCTTACAATCTTTGCCCAAGTATTGTATACTTCATACTTTTCATCCTTCCTCTTGAGCCTGATGTACTCTTTACCATTAACCTTCAGTGTATCCCAGAAGATGACTTTAGGAGGCTTCACACCAACAGGTTCAGCTGAAATTGGTTCAGGCACTTTGTCCATCACTACCATGTATAGATTTACATCATCAGACCTTGCTGATTCTTTCTGCTCAGATGACTTAGGTGCCTCTTCTTCTTAAGCAACCTTCTCAACTTCTTCTGCAACTCTAGGCTTCTTGGTTGACTTTCTCCTTGCCATCATCTTGGTTCTTTTTAAAGTCCTTAGACTTTCACCAAGAGTTGCTTCTTTCTTTGGTGGTGTTTCTTGCTCATCAGGGAAAGGTTTTTCTATCATGAAATCATTGCTTTCTTTCATTCTCTTCTCCATATCCACTCTTGCAGTTTCATTCCCTTGAAGCTTTATCATTTCAGAATTGTACAACTCTTTAATCTGCTCAAATGTCATCTTTGAGAACATTTCCTTTCTGACTCCTACAGCACCCTTGAGAAATGTAATCATCTTGTTTCTCTCTTGGGTACTTAGGAATGTCTTTGAGGGTTGTCTCTTCTTTGCAGCTGTTTTGACCACAGATTTCTTCAGAGATGCTGCTTTCTTCTGTGCAAGTTCAGTTGCCAGGCTTTGTTGATAGGCTTCATTCAGTTCAGCAGCTAGAGCCTTAGCCATTTCTCTGTCCTTTTCAACCTGAACCCTTTCTTCTTTTTCAATATCAGCCTGCATCTTCCTGGCCAAAGCTTCATCTGATTCAACCAACCTTTGCTTTTTGACTGGTTGATCAGATTCCACCATTTTAGCTTTGCCTTTGTCTTTGCTTTCCTTCTTCTCTACATTTGCTTTCTTGATCACTTCACCTTTTTCTTTGATGACAACTCCTTTGGCCTTTGAGGTGACCTTGGGAGTATCATGTTTGGCTTTGATTAAGGTCTCAGCAATTTCAAGATCTGTTAGTACTTCTTGTACTATTTCTGCTGCTTCTTTCAGGTCAGAAGTAGTAACTGTTTCTGCTGCTTGGCTTGACTCAGCAGTATTAACTGTTACTGCTTCTTTCTCTTTTTCTGTTTCTTGTACTATTTCTGCTTCTTGTACCAACTCAGTTTCCACTTTTTGTTGCTCCCCCTCAACATCCACTTTCTCTTGCTCCCCCTTAGCTTTGGCATCTTCCATGTTGACATCAGCTTCTGACTCCCCCTTTTTGGGAGCATCAGTCACTGGTTTCCTCCTTCTTAGCACAAATTGTTTCTTCTTCTTTTGTAGAATCAATTTCTTCACCATTTGCTTCAAGTTGACAATCTGTTCTTGTTGAGACAGAACTATCAGTTTCAGCTCTTCTATTTCTTTCCCCTGCTTGATCACATCCATGTTTATGTTTCCCATGGTTTCCATCAATTCAAAATAGTTATATCTATCCTCACCTTCTCCAGAAGTATTACCCTCTTTTGAAGGATCATGGGATCTTTTTGTAGTAGAGGTCTTCTGCCTAGCAGAAGCACTTGCTACGCCCGTGGTTTTTTGGCACCTGGGACCTTTGGATGATTGCTCATCCAAAGTTGCCATGGGGAAGGTCTTATTTATATTACCACTGACCTCCTCTGTGCTAGCAGGAGTAGTGGCAGCCTTAGCACCCATATGCTCATTCATCTCCTTGTTGAGCACCTCCTTGGGGTTGGGAGACACCCCTGTGGTTTCCCTGTTGATATTCTCTAATGGAGAATTCTCCATTAGAGGGCTTATAGGCTTTGTGGGTGAAGGTACAAGAAGGGAAGGAGCCTTCTTTACCTTTTTCCTTATATAAGTTTGGGTTATTGGAGAAATTGGCTTTTGAACAAGAGACTGAGGGATTGATATGGAGGGTGAAGGTTGGGATTGACTAGCAGTGGGATGGTCTAATGAGGGCCTTGACCCTGCTGCCATACCTTCTTCAGTGTGGGACACCACCATCATTGTAGAGAACAATGGGGTGTCAACTCCTTCCGAGTCCAATGGAGATATTTTCATGTTTGAAAAGACCTTATCTTTGGGGATTTTTGGTACATATACCTCATCAAAGTGAGGCATATCCGTCAATTCATGGGTTATAACTTCCTGAACAAACCTGGGGTACATGTAAAAACTCTTTTTGCTTCCCAAGTTTGATACAAGATCACTGAAAATCATTTGTGAAAAATTGTACTTTCTGGCAGTGGCCAAGCAGACCAAAGCATAAGCAATGGTACTGCCAAACTCACTCCATCCAGTAGTCTTTTTGGAAATACAGTGCATTAAGGTATGAACAAGAAAACGCCATTGGGTATAAAATTTTGCTTTTGAGAATTTGAAACCACCCAATTGGCCTCCATACCCCATTCTTGACAAATTAGAGAAAAAGTTCTCATTTGGAATAGAAGTAATACCTGCAACATCATCTAGACGTAGACAAATGCGTATCACCTCTTCAGAGACTGACAAGGGTTTATCACACACCCTTGTCTTCAGAATCTGCACTCCATTCTCTAAGACTATGGAGGCATTTGCCCAGAATTTCCATTGATGCTCTATGTAGATTGTCGGTGACACAGTGAGAGAATGGGCAATGTGGTTGGACTTAAGAAAATCCACAATCTGGTGGAATCCATCAGCTTGTTTCGGCTTCTGTAGCATCGCAATCTCGTTGTGCTCATCAATGAAAGCCATGGATGCCATTGAAGCTTGAGTATGTTGGACTGAAACACTTGTTCTTGAGAGAAAAAGGGTTAGAGAGCAGATGAATAGAAATCAAAGAGTCGTTATGGACTTTTGGGCGGGCAAACAGGGTATTTATACGATTCGGAACATAAGCAGTATTAACACCTAACAGTATTAACGAACTAGCAGTATTAACTGAGAGCAGTATTAACCATTAGCAGTATTAACTGACTAGCAGTATTAACTGAGAGCAGTATTAACCACTAGCAGTATTAACTAACTAGCAGTATTAACTGAGAGCAGTATTAACCACTAGCAGTATTAACTGTGCACTGGTACTATTAAAACTGTAATGGCAGCATTAACTATACTTACACTGTTTGAAGCTTGAGGTACTCTGAGCAAGGTAATAGAAAAAGATGTTAGTAGCACCAAAGAATAACCAATAACAGGTATGAAAACACTTTTTAAACCAAATGAGCTTATTCAGAGTTGATCATGCCCACACTTGTGACCAAGAAAGTGAATCTACCCACATCAAAAGCTTTAGTGAATAGATCAGCAAACTGGTTGTCAGTATGAACTTTAGCAACTTGAATTAGCTTCTTTTCATTACAATCTCTGATAAAGTGATACCTGATCTCAATGTGCTTAGTTCTGGAGTGCTTGACTGGATTGTTAACAATGCTTATAGCACTGCTATTGTCAATGAAGATTGGAGTGTGAAGAAAGGTTACCCCATAGTCCAGCATCTGATTCTGAATCCATAGAACCTGAGAGCATCAGCTTGCAGCAGCAATATACTCAGCTTCTGTTGTTGATAAGGACACTGTGATTTGTTTCTTACACTGCCAGGATACTAGTCTTGCACCCAAAAGTTGACATCCACCTGAAGTAGACTTTCTGTCCATGTTAGCACCTCCCAAGTCACTATCTGAATAGGCAATCAAGTCAAAGTTGGATTCATATGGATACCAAAGACCTAGTCTAGGTTGCCCTCTTAAGTATCTGAAAATCCTTTTAACAGCTTGAAGATGTGATTGCTTTGGATTGACTTGGAATCTGGCACACAAACACACTGGAAACATGATGTCTGGTCTTGAGGCTGTGAGATACATGAGTGATCCAATCATTGATCTATAAAGATGGACATCCACATTCTCCCCCTCAAGATCAGCAGTGATCTGTTTATGAGTCTCCATATGTGTGCTTGCTGGCTTTGAGTCTGTTAGACCATATTTGTCCAAGATGTCTTTCACATATTTTGATTGGCTTATGAAGATCCCATCTTTCTTCTGTCTCACTTGAAGCCCAAGGAAGAAGGTAAGTTCACCCATTGAACTCATTTTAAAGCTCTTGTGCATCAACTTTTCAAAGTCTCTACACATCTGATCTTTTGTGGATCCAAAGATGATATCATCCACACAAATCTGAACCAATAGGATGTCCTTCTTACTTCTTTTAATGAATAGGGTCTTGTCAATTATTCCTCTTTCAAACCCATTCTCCAAGAGATAGGTAGACAGTGTATCATACCATGCTCTTGGGGCTTGATGCAGACCATAAAGTGCTTTCTTCAGTTTGTATACTCTGTCTGGATATGATGGATTTTCAAATCCAGGGGGCTGATAGACATATACTTCTTCATCAATTGTACCATACAGAAAGGCACTCTTCACATCCATTTGGTATACCTTGAACTTCATATATGAGGCATAGGCTAGAAATAGCCTAATTGCTTCTACCCTTGCCACTGGAGCAAACACTTCTTCATAGTCAATGCCTTCTTCTTGAGTGTACCCTTGTGCTACCAGCCTTGCTTTGTTTCTTATCACAATGCCTCTCTCATCCTTTTTGTTCCTGAAAATCCACTTGGTGCCAATAGCTCTATGACCTTTTGGAAGGTCCACCAAGTCCCAAACTTCTTGCAACTTGAACTGCAGTAACTCTTCTTGCATAGCTTCTATCCAACTGGAATCTTTCATTGCTTCAAAAACCTTCTTAGGCTCAATCTGAGATAGAAAGCAGGAGAGTACTGTGTGTTGCTGATCCTGCAACTCTTGAAGTCTGCTTTGAATCCTTGTTATCATAGGAGAAGAGATGTCTCCTATGACCAGCTCTGGAGGATGATTCTTTTGAGTTCTAGTCTGATGACTAGGTTCTTCATTGATTCCCACATCCAGATTGGAATCATATAAGTCAGCTGAGGGGATCTCATCAGCTGCTTCTGGCTCTTCATGCACTTGATTCTCCTCATCTCTTCCTTCTTCTTCATTCTGAAAAGGTTCAGTCATTGTCTCTTTTGCACAGACATCAATAGGCTCTCTTGTAGGTATGGGAAAGATCACAGACTGAGGAATAATGTCTTGTACTTGTGTTTGTTCATCCCCTGATCTTCCACTTCCTGAACCTGTATGATAATCACTACTGAAACCCAAAGAGTTAGTTAGTGAATCAATGTCAAATAACCACTGAGGACCAGATCCAATAGGATTTGGTGTGTTCTCATTGCACTTGACATTGTCACTTTCCTCAATTATTCTAGAAGAAGTATTAAAAACTCTGTAAGCCTTACTCTGAGATGAGTAACCAACAAGAAAACCATCATCTACCTTGCTATCAAACTTTCCTAAGTGAGTTTTGGTATTGAGTATGGTACAAGGACACCCAAAAGGTTTGAAAAATCCTATAAAAGGTTTTCTGTTATTTAAAAGCTCATAAGGTGTCTTGTTTTTAGGCTTGACTACTAGAACTCTGTTTCGGACATAGCAAGCAGTATTAACTGCTTCAGCCCAGAAAGTAATTGGAAGTTTTGAATCTGCCAACAGAGATCTAGCAGCTTCAATCAGTGTCCTATTCCTTCTCTCAGCAACACCATTTTGTTGTGGAGTCCTAGGAGCACTGTATTGCATCTCAATTCCTTTTTCCTCACAAAAGGTGTTTAGGTCATGATTTTTAAATTCAGTACCATTGTCTGGCCTAATGACTTTTACCTTTTGATTAGTTTGGTTTTTAATTCTTAGAATAAAGGATTTGATCAGTCCACTTGTCTCATCCTTAGTCCTTAGAAAATATACCCAAGTAAATCTAGAGTAATCATCAACAATAACTAGGCAGTATGATTTCTTACCAATACTCATAACATTTGTAGGACCAAACAGATCCATATGCAACAACTGAAGAGAAGTAGAGATTGTGTTCAACTCTTTGGACTTATGAGAAGTTTTGTGTTGTTTGCCTTTGAGACAGGCAACACAATGATCATCACATGAAAAGACTTTGGAAGGTAAACCTCTTACAAGGTTGTTTTTAACAAGTTTATTCATTGTTTTAAAGTTCATGTGACACATCCTTCTGTGCCAAAGTGACGATTCATCCAAAGAGGCTTTTGAAACAAGACAGTTTAGGGATGAATCAGTTGAAACACTTTCCATATCTAAGCAATATACATTATCCTTTCTGGGAGTTCTTAGTAGTATCATCTTCTCATCAACTACCTTGAATCCAGGAGCAAGGATAATGCATTCAAAATCTGTAAATAATATACTATGTTGCTTGTCACAAACCTGTGATACACTTAACAGGTTGTACCTTAACTGTTCAACATAGAATACATCTTCAAAGGTCATTTTACCTTTGGATACATCCCCCTTACCACTTATCTTACCTCCATCTGGAGTATTACCAAAGGCAACATGTCCACCATCAATTTTCTTGAAATTCTTGAGGCATTACATGTTCCCTGTCATGTGCCTAGAGCAACCACTATCAACATGCCAGATGCTCTTCCCCTTGAGCTGCTGGTTGCCCTGCACATAAGATTAAACAATTAGTATTGATTGGGGACCCAAGCCAAAGTGGTCTTGGGTCTCCCTTTCTCATCAAAGTATTTACATTCCTTTTTGATGAGGTTTTTAAACTCAGAGCACTCTTTATTAGAGTACTTTGTCAATATGATTGGCTTAGCAGCACAAACACTAGAAGCAGTACTAACTTTGGAAGCACTAACAGAGTTAGCAGTACTAACAGGTTGAGCAGTACTAACCTTATTAGCAGCACTAACAGAGTTAGCAGTATTAACTTTTGAAGAAGTACTAACAATGTCAGCAGTACTAACATTGTTAGCAGTAGTATTACTTCTAGCAACACTATCATTGTCAGCAACACTATTTATGGTAGCAGTTCTAACATTTTTAGTGCTTTTAGGAACCCACATATTGACACTTTCTTTAACAGACTTTTTCTTCATGTGGCTTTTAGATTTAACAGATTTCTTAGCCACATGGTTCTTTTCAAACTTCCTATAACCCAAGGGTTTTTGCATAGGTCTTCATGTGGCTCTGATACCACTTGTCAGGATCTTTGAAAGTTCATCCTTTGGTTTATAGGATTGAAATAACAGTATTTGGCAAGATGATTTAATTTGCCACAGATAAAACAAGGTTTTGGTCTATTGATTTTACTCAGATCAACCCCTTGTTTCTGTGCCCACTGATTATTCCAGTTTCTTTGATTTCCCCTCTTTTTATCATGTTTTTGGGGCTCAGTCTTCTTACATGCACACTGTTTGCAAGGACCTGGATTCACAACTGTGGTCTGTTTGTAATGGACCTTACCAGACTTTCCCTCTGTCTTCTCTATGTCCTTGGATTTGATCCAAGCCCTTCTACAGTCCTCATTGGTGATAATATTATTTTCTAGAGGAATCTCACCACTCACCTTGTTCTCCTTACTCTTGTCAACCTCTTTGTCAGACTTATCTTCAACAACTACCTCATCTAAGGGATCTATCTCAGTGGCTCCCTCAGGTAAGTCCTTCCTATCTTTGGTTTCTAACAGGTCTAAAGTAGAAGGAATGTAATTGTTGTTATATGGTGGAGGTGTGACATTATATCCAATTCCTCTTCTCAGCTTATCATGAATCTGAGTTTGTAGTAAAGAGTCCATTGCTTTAGAAGCATTGGAAAACTTTTCTACATCAAGCTTGACCTTGGTTAGTTCATCTCTCAATTTCTCACTCTCCTCTTTAGATTTGGTCAGTTTGAGCTCTAGATCCTTTTTCTCCCACTTTCAGTAATTTGTGTCAAATGAGTGTTGGAGTTCATTGGCTTGAAAACCTTTAATCTGTTCCTCAAACCTCTCAACAATTCTCACATAATCTTTGATATCCTTTTTCTAATCTCTTAAGGTCATCACTCATCTTCTGATTGTGATCCCTGTACATTTTAACAGTGTCTATGCAAGTTTTAGAACAGAGATTAGAATTTACCTCAGATGGGAGATCAGATACTTCAGCCATAAGAGCTTGATTCTGGATAGCCTCTTCTGCTTGATCACTCCAATCAAACCCCATTCCTTGTTGAGAAACAAGGGCTTAAGCAGAGTTTCTGTTGTTATTGAAGCTTCCAGATTGAGCTTGTTGGTGGTTGTTGTTGTGAGACACTCCACTTCTGCATTCCCTTGCAAAGTGTCCCTTCAGATGGCATTTGTAGCATTCCACCTTTGATTTATCAAACCCTGCTCCATCTTCTCTTCTTTGGGAGAAGTTGTTCCTCCCAGTCCTCTTTATGAACTTCTTCACCCTCATGGAAAGCATGGCCATCTACCATTTAATATCCATCTCTTCCAGATTATCAGGATGAAGTTGTTCCAAATCATCATTGATTAAGGAGGAATTCCCATGACTGGCAAGAAAGGCTTCAAACACAGAATCAGTGCCTTTTTCTTGATTTGCTCCATTAGCAGCATTCACTGATTCAGGGTTAGCAGTAGAATCAATTGATGCTGATAGGAGTGCAACATTATGAATATATCCAGAAGGCTTCTTCTTTGCCTCTACTTCAGCTTCAAATACTCTAAGATCATTGTATAGATCATCAAGTTCTTTTTCTTCCAACTGATCATTCTGTCTGAATGAAACAGTGTACATGGTCCACTCATCTCCAAGAGACCTTAAGAACTTTCTGTTCACATCATCTTGATCAATCTGTACTCCCATAGTAGCCAGTTCACCAATCAGTTTGTTAAACCTGTCAAAAGTTTGAGTCATGGACTCATTCTTAGTTGACATAAAGTTTTCATACTGTTGTTTTAGGATTGCCTTTTGATTTCTTTTGGTACTTTTGGTACCAGAGAATCTCTTCTCTAGAGCATTCCAGAGCATCTGTGCATCAGTGCCATCACAGAATTGGTGTTGATATTCATTGGGAATGGCCAAGAGCAGTGTGCTCAAGGCCTTCATCTCTGTCTGCCTTGTCTTTCTTTCTGCATCCGTCTTTGGAGGGGTTCTTTTTCCATCTTCACCAATCTTTCCGGCATCAGATGGACCATTCTCAATGATGTCCCACATAGAGTAATCTGTGAGGAGAATGTATTGCTTGATTCTAATCTTCCACATGTCAAATTCATTGGATCTGAGCATTGGAACTTTTGATACCAGAGTACTGTTTGATTCAGCTGTGTTTTCCATGATGAATAAGATTTCTGAGAATACTAGCTTTGATACCACTTGTCAGGATCTTAATTCTAAACAAGAATAAACACTCAGAAACAATATCAAAGAAGTTTGCGGAATAACACTTTGATATTCAATAATTAATTGAACACAGTAAATCAGAATAAGAACTTGCAAACTTTATTGAATGATTATAAAGTTACATGATTCAACACACAACCTCAATATTGATGAACAGGCTCATCAATACGAATTCTACTTCTCTAGAATTAGGATTACAAACCTTGAGGTTGATTCTCTCTATCAAAACAAAAACTCAGAATGCTAAAAGTTGTTTTCTATCAAGTCTAAACTATTCTATATATACTGAAGATAAAAGATAATTACAAATAATAAAAGATCTTCAAAATAATCTTCTATCTTTATCTTCAAGATTTCCTTAATCTTCAAACTTGATCTGCACGAATCTTGATTATCTCATAAGCAGCACTAAGTCTTCAGCAGTATTAATACTTTGAGCAAGTATTAACATTCAGCAGTACTAACTACTAGCAGTACTAAAATTGCTTAGCAGTAGTAATCTCCTCTAGTAGTATTAACCTTGACTTAGCAGCATTAATCTTGTTCAGCAGCATTAACTTCAGAAGTAGTAATCTTCAGAAGTAGTAACCAAGTTCTTCTAGCATTATTAACTGTACTTGTGAAATTCTGAATTTCCCAACAAAAGAAAACAGGTAACTGAAAGCGGAAAAGCTAAGAAGGCAATGAAGAAAACAAAGGAAAAAAATAGGAATTTTTTTTCAGGTTATAGTTTTTTCAAGTTAAATTTCCCAAGTGGTTGAACAATCTTGTTTGGAATTTTTTTGCTTTTTTGTCTAGGAAGCTTTTGCATTTTGAATTTTGGAAAAACAGAAGATGTTTTGATTAGGTATTATGATAATGGTGTGGTTAATGACTATATGGATTTCGTAAATGGGAAGATCTTTATCTTTAATGTCTATATGGATTTGGTAGAGATTTTGCATTTTGAATTGTGTTTGTTGGTTTGTGATTAAAAATAAGGTTTTTTTGATTATCACATATGATTGGTATATAACTTAAAACGTATATATTCGAAATCACCAGTGATGTTATAAATTTGAATTTACCTTGAAAATTTCACCATCCAGGGTGTTCTAAATCATACATGATCCATGACGGTCATATGCAACAGAAAAGTAACAAAAAGTGATATGCCAACCATGAAATTTCAAAGCACAATTGATTTACTGAACACGTAATAGTGATGTTCTAAATATAGATTTACCCAAAAAATTACCCCATCCAGGGTGTTTTAAATCGTACATGATTCATAATAGGCATATGCAAACAGAATAGTAACAAAAAGTGATATGCCAACCATGAAATTTCAAAGCACAATTGATTTACTGAACACGTAATAGTGATGTTATAAATATAGATTTACCCAAAAAATTACCCCGTCCAGGGTGTTTTAAACCGTACATGATTCATAACAGGCATATGCAAACAGAATAGTAACAGAAAGTGATATGCCAATCATTACATTATCAAATCATATGTGATTTACTGAACATAATGGTATCAGAAGTTATTCACAATCCATATAACATGACAATACATGGTTAGAAAAGTTTAAATATCAAAGAACATCACAAACCATAAATAAAACTACCTTTATTGAAAACAATGACTAATCAAGAACTAATTCCAAACAATTAACCTTCATCCATCGCCTATTAACATATTGAGTAGGAATCTATTCGGCATCTATGTTGAACAAAACACTAAAAATGTGGCAACACAAAATGCCAAAGTACTCGTAGAGTTGACACGAACACGACAACGATCCATCATGTTCAATACGAACAACCTGAAAATCAAGCATGAGGGAACAACTGCTTATACTTACATATCTGTGATGATAAAACAAACTTAACAACTTAAAATAAACATATATTAAAACTCTTGTACCTTAAACTCTGCCTTGGTTTTAAATGATTTATCCTTCTGCCTTATGGTGAAAATCTGTCGCCCATCATCAACCTCCACATTCCACTGAGCACACTAATTTGAATACATCCCAAATACGAAATTCTTATGATTGGAACTAAAATGAATAGATGAATCTTGAGAATTAACAAGCAATGATCACTGGTGATCTTGCTGTTACTGCAATCAATGGAATGTTCACAAAAAGTGACAAAAAACTCAAAAAAGAAGAAGAAAAAAAGCTCCTTTTAATATGCAACTTACAAGACCCTGCCATTCTAGTGGTGCTTAACAATGTAGAAGAAGTTATGAATATGTAAACTAACAATCAAGGGAATATTGAACAAATTCATTTTTTTACAAAAATGATTACTAATATGGAAGAACTTAAAATAATGGGATGTCAATAAGACAGAACACTTATTTACCTTCAACATCTTGTAGAACTTCATCACCAGTAAAAGTGTCATTCATGGCCGAGTTTGGTTGATTGTCTCCAGTGTTGAAATCATTTGAAGGAACGAAATCCTTGGTCGGTTCACTAGCATCCTCCATAATCGATACACCTTGAGTGCAACCATCAACAACAATCGATTTTGTTACATCCTCCATGGTCGGTTGATTCACAAAATCCATTGTCGATTGTGATTAAATGATACCATAAAAAACAATCGATCCCATCAAAGCCACCATGGATGATTGTAAAATCGTTGAAATAGCGAACCTTTTCCTTCAAATTGATCTATGATTTTCCAAAATCATCTAATTGAATCACACATTTTTGCAACACAATCGGGATATGGTTGGAATTCAGTAATCGATCCATATCAATTTGGATTGGGATCTGCTTGGAGAATCACTTGAAATTAGGAATTGATAAACTATCCTAAATTATCCAGGAAAAATATGACAATTATACCCTTCTGAAAATAATTTTCTATTAAAATAATCAATTAATATTTTCTTAATTATGATTGGTCTAGGATTGTCCCTTTATTCTTTTAAATTGATGCCGTTCTCGTATGATCCTCCCTCTCTCTCTCTCTCTCTATATATATATATATATATATATATATGTTAGGTCTAAATATTGTATCCAAGATTTAATAGGAAAGTCAAATATGTAAAAGTTAACATTGACCTTGTTATAGTTTGTCAAAGCTAGTTTAGTTTCCTTAGCCATTAAGGCTTTGTAATAGATAGATGGTTTATATAGGTTTTGTTTAGACTTCATGTAGTAACGAACTAGTCTAAGTATTCATTGTAATTCTAGAGGGTGTAATTCAAGATCTACTTTCTCTCTCTAGTTCTTGAGCATATTAGGTAAATCTTGTGTAATTAACTTGATAGATTGGGATTTAATGATTAACAATTGGTATCAGAGCCATACCAAACTTTTCAGAATGATTTGATCAGAGTTTGAATTGAAATTCGGTGTTTTTGGATCGAAAATTTGATTTTTTGAAAAGTTTTTCAAGAAAACGAGTTTGTTACTGTTTCATCGAATTTCATGTGAAAAATTGTTTTTAATGCAAGAAAATGGATTCATTGTGTTCGATTTATGTTGGTGATTGATTGTTGTTTTGATTCCATCTTGAAATTCGAACAAAATCGGTTTCAATTTTTCATTTTTGAGATTTTCGTGAAAACGTGTTTTGTCACTGTTCTTGAATCAAAATTGTTGATTTCTGTGTTTTTAATCGAAATAGTGTATTAGAATTGTGTTCGAAATGTGTTTGTGAATGAATTGTCAAATTTTCAGATCGAAATTCGAGGTCTAGATAAGTTTTTTGGTGCAAATTTGTTGGTTTTATAGATATGCGTGTCATTCTTATGAAGTGCGGGTCATTCATCCTGAAATGCGGGTCATTCATCCTGAAATGCGGGTCATTCATTCTATTATGCGTTGTTGATTTTCTTTTGGAAACGCATTTCTACAAGTGCGGGTCACTCTGAACACGCATTTCTACAAGTGCGGGTCACTCTGAACACGCATTTCTTCAAGTGCGGGTCACTCTAGACACGCATTTCTCTGAACACGCATTCCTTATTATGCGTTCCCTTCATGACACGCATTCCTCCTATGCGTCTCCTTCAGCACCCGCAAACCTCTACTTTGCTCGTGTAGTGTGACCCGAATTCCTCTGTGATCCAAATTCCTTTGTGACCCGAATATCTCTGGAAATTTTTTTTGGTCATCTTTGGAAATAATTTTTTCTACACTGCGAAATATCAAGTATTGTTCAAATTTCAATTTTCACGAAATATTTTTTAAGATTTCAATTTGATCTGATTTTTAATTTTTGTGATATACAGTTTGGGAACGATTATTCTCATCAAGCTATTTCTAAGAGAGAGATGAGTTCACCAATTTTGCTTAGAGGAAGATACGAGAAGTGGAAAACTGATTTTTTCAAATTTGTAGATACAAATGAGCTGAGTTGTCATATCAGATTGTCATTGACTGAAGGAGAGATGACAACTCATACTCCAACAAAAGATTGTACTGAGGATCGAGAGAAAAGAAAGAATGCTGATTATATGGCTCAAACTTTTCTGTTGAATAGTATTCGTCATGAGATTAAAGGTCATATAGATACATATCAGTTGACAGGAAAAGATTTGTACAAATCAACAGGAAAGGAGATATGGGACTATCTTGAATGGAAAATGTTAGGGCCAACAGTTGTGTCAGATCTAAAAAGAAAGATTTATGAATTGGAAGCTAAAGTTCAGCAGACAGTCTCTGTTGAGAGCAATGAGCAGAAAGTAAAGAAATTGGAATATGAGAATGCTGAGCTTAGAAAGACTATATCTGATTTGAAGCAAAAGCTTACTTAAGATAAAGCTAATTTTGAGAGCGAAAAGAAAAGTTTTTCCAAGAAGTTCTCAGATTTCTCTAAAAAGTGTTTTGAAGAAAAGAAGTCAGTGGAGCTTAAATGTCTTAAACTTTCTCAACAAATTTCAGATTTTGAGAAAGTACTGATATTGGAAAGAGAGAAGTTTGATAAAGAGAAGAAGGCCATAGAACAGAAAAATGTGGGATTCTTTAAAGAATTATCTGGCCAGCGATCTGATTCAGAAAAAGAGTTTGAAGAAGAACGTTTAATCTTTGAGAATGAAATTAAGAAACTGACTTCAAAATTGTCTGAATTGTCTGCAGCTGCGCTGAAAGAGCAAAAGACGAAGTCTGAATTCAAGACAAAGATTGATCTGCTTGAGAAAGAAAGAGATATCTTTGCGTCAAAGATAAAAGAACTTGAAAAATCTGTTTCAAGTTCAAATCAGAAATTCATCTCTTCAAACAGGTCAGTTAAATCCTTTAATCAGATTCGTCGCACTAACCTTTTCTATGATGAATTTTTAGATGGTTCAGATACTTATCCAAGAAAAAGTTTCAAGAACGAGAAACTGGTCTGGATGAAGAAATCAGTCAAAGATGACAAGACTGATGAGCTGAAAGAGAAGAAATCATGTGTACATGTACACAAAGCAAAGAAGAACAAAGCACCTAACGGTAACAAATTTTATTGTTCTATTTGTTGTACACATGATCATTTTCATAAAACAAATGATCATTACTGGTATGGATCTTACTCTGTATCCCCCACACGCACTGCAACTAACATTTCTGGACCCAAATACCAGTGGGTACCAAAACCGAAACCTGAATCTGTGTTGCAGGCACCTTACTCCAAGGGGGAGTAAGAAAGAAAATGGCTCTTGAGTAAATCAACTCAAGACCCGGACTTCAATGTCAAAATGGCTCTTGAATACTACAGTTCAAGACCCGCACCTCAATGTCAAGATTATGGCTTCTAAGCACATCAGTTTAGGACCCGTTCTTCAAAGGAGTTTGACTTCTAAACAAAACAGTTTAAGACTCGTACCTCAGAGATCAAAAAGACTTTACTCCTGTATGCTTGCATCCGATGGATATTGATGGTCTTCATCCCGAGTGAATTGATCTGATCTCTATCCTAAACTTTTTATTTGCTAGATTTTTCTGATATTGATGGTCTAACAATTCAAAGGGAGTGTTTGATCTCTATCCTGTTTTAACTGACATATTTCAGATGCTTAATTTAAGGGGGAGTAAAGGTGATGACTTCTGATTATTTCAGATCAGAACTCAGTCTATAAACCGTTTTACTGCTTTCTGTCTTTTATTTTTAAATAAATAATATGAATAAAGTGGCTACTGATCAAATGACAGATCAGGACCCGTTTTTCAACGATCAAAGAAGGAGGATCTCAAAAGATATAAATCATTTGATCATGATTTGAGGGGGAGCCGAAAAGGTAAAAATCTTCTGATTCTAGATCTCAGATTGTTTGAAAGAAGGACAACTTTCGAACATGAAAAACAATTTCTGAAATGTTCAAACCACTTCTTATTCTCAAAAGTTTTATGAATTTAGAAGTGTGTTTTTAAATGTTTTTCAAAATTTCGAGCCTTATTGTTTAACTGACCGTGTGTTTCCAAAGATCAATACTTGTGTATTATCTTGTCCATATACTGTCAAGTATTCATACACACCGGTTCAGTATTTTATTTGAAATTGTTATTACCATGTCTCAAATTCAAACAATTTTTCGATGGTAATACCCCCGTTTGCTTTCAAAGTTGTTGAACATCAATCATCTTTTTCATATTTGTGCTTTCATTGACAAATTGTTTATATTTGTTCATATAAACAAATTTCCAATTATTTGATACCCTAACCATTTGATTTGATCTGTTTAAGTCATTGTTAGATTCTCAAAACAATTCTTTTGACTTCATTTCATTCATTCAATATTCTTGTTTTGAGAAATCTTCAACGTTCAAATGCTCAAATTTCATTCATATTTTTAAATGAGCATACATACACTGACATATGATTTCTTGTGCTTTACATGTCAAGAAAATCATTGATAAGCATGTACTTTTAGGAACATGGGATTCAGTATGAGTGCTTAATAGATCTTCCATGGATTCATGATAACCAGTGTTTCCTACCCCGGAAGAAATCCTTTGAGTGATTAAGGGGAGAGGGGTCTAAAAGAATTGAGTGTGGGAGTGAGCAGAGGTAAAATGGAAATGAGAGATTGGTTAGATGTGAGCTTATATGATTAAAAGAAAGAGGGTGTGAGATCAGAGTTAAAAGAATATCAAAACTCTGCACCTACCACTTTCTGAGCCGGGCAGCCACATTACTGATTGGTTCACATTTCTTTGGTGACCATCATTGAAATAGGCAAATAGCCCATGCCATCTCTTGCATACAACCCCACCAGCTACTCATTCTTTTCTTAAAAAGAGAATGTTTCACATTTTCTGGGGAAGCAGCACATAATCTATCGGATCTTCTCTTGGAAGATACTGATATTGAAAAAGAAGGAAAGTTGCCCCACCTTCGACCCTTTCTCATGCACATTGAGTCCATGTATAATCATTGATGTCTCAGTGATTTACATACTTTGAGCCTTATGAAACACAATCATTGTGCTAATTCTTTCAAAACACAAGCACGAGCACACAGAGAATATGTTTTTCTGTCAGAACATTCATAGAATTACCTTGTGTCTTTCAATGATTGAATGGAAGTCCTGGGGAGTCAACATCAAACCAGCTCCTTAAATTGTACATTCGTTGTACACAGTAACTTTGTGTTACTGACAGGCATTTCTAACTGTTTCATTTGTTGAATCAGGGTTACACGCTCATTATGTCTGAATTTGCAAAGATTCGGATATATACAGTTCATGATTCGGCTCTTCAGATCAAAGTACAACATTTATCAAAGGGGAGATTGTTTCAAAGGGGTTATCAAAGTCTGAGCTGAAATTGAAGAAATTTTGATGATCTGATGCTCACATCATCAAAAAGGGGGAGAACGATATAAAGATTCAATTTCAGAGTTCAAGTTCAAAGTTCAAGCCTAAAGTTCAAATTGCTTCCGCTGATTTAAAGTTCAAATCTGATAAAGAAATTCAAAGCCAAAAGATTCTGAAGGAAGAATGTTCAAAGTCAAATCAAGATGATTCGTGAAAGTTTGATTCTTCCGAAGATGATTCAGAGATCAAAGTGATGAAGATACAATTTTGTTTTAAGACGAAAGATTTTTTAGAAATGAAGTTTCAAGTTTCAAAGAAGTTTCAAGAATTTCCTGTTTTGTTCAAGGCATGTTGACTTTCCAAAGCGTCAAATATTAAAAAGACTTTCCAAGATTCTTCAAAAGCTGCAAAAGAGCAAAGTTTGTGAAAGCTTCAAGAGATGAAAGATGAAGAATCAAGAGTTGAAGATCTGCATCAAATTTTTATTAAATCTTGAATACAAAGGGGGAGATTGTTAGGTCTAAATATTGTATCCAAGATTTAATAGGAAAGTCAAATATGTAAAAGTCAACATTGACCTTGTTATAGTTTGTCAAAGCTAGTTTAGTTTCCTTAGCCATTAAGGCTTTGTAATAGATAGATGATTTATATAGGTTTTGTTTAGACTTCATGTAGTAACGAACTAGTCTAAGTATTCATTGTAATTCTAGAGGGTGTAATTCAAGATCTACTTTCTCTCTCTAGACTCTCTCTCTAGTTCTTGAGCATATTAGATAAATCTTGTGTAATTAGCTTGATAGATTGGGATTTAATGATTAACAATTTATATATATATATATATATATATATATCTATACTATATTATATTATAAAGAAGACATAAAAAACTCTTAAAAACAAGTCTTAAAGCTTAATGTATCGCCATTTAATGCTAATTACTTAAAAAACAACCATTAAAGCTATATGTACTACATTTAATGCTATTTATTAATTTTCAATCATTATCTCTAACCATTTTAACTCCCCTAAAATCATTTCCTACTTTAACTTCCCTAAAATAACTCTCAACATAATTAAATATAGAATAAAAATCAAATTTTAAATATAAAAAATATAAAATATAATTAAAAAAATGTAACATAATATTTTATAAAAAAATTATATTCTGAAACCAAAATAAATTACATTATATTATTAAGTCTAAATTGAACAAATTTATATAAAAAAAACATTATCACTCTCTCACAACCATCCAAAATCGTAATGTAAATCGACAAAAACAGAAAATAAAATGAAACATTAAAATCGTGATGTATCTAGCTGCATTGCGCGAGTACACTTCTAGTATATATATAATCAGTTAATCACATACACACCCCTTACACCCTCACTTTTCTTATCACCATGGATGACGATGGTCTCACCTTTCTCCTTGCACACAAACACAAACTGTAACACCAATGTAAAACACACATACAAATCGATGGACATGGTGACTGAAGCATTGAGGTCGCCGAAGATGGTGACCGGAGCATGTGAGGTTGTCGGGGATGGTGATCGGAGCATATGGCGTGGTGCGATGTGTCTTGGTTTTGGTCGCAAGATTTTTTGAAATCTGAAGATGGGGAAGGAAGATGGAGGAAGAAGGAAGATGGCGGAGGAAAAAAAAGGGAAGATGGAGTACGAGTTTTAGGAGAGGAAGAGACAAGAAAAGGACAAAAACAAGTAAAGACAAAAAATGTGTAAAAAGAAGAAATACCCTTCACTTAACTGAGTTTTTTAACGGAGTTAACAACGAGAAACCACTTTCAAAGCAAAATGCAAACAATAAGGATGTTCTCTGTAGTGATTGAAGTTTAGGGACGATTTTCATAAAAACATGTTATCCTCAGGGACCAAAATTGTAGTTTACTCTTAAAAAGATTATGTCAACTTTTTATATTAAAAAACGACAAAATAGAAAAATTTATAGATATCGTTCTAAGAAAATATGTTTTAGTATGACTTTTATTTATTAATTATTAGATGTTTTAGTGATGAAAAAATAATGAATTTTCTCATTTTAAATTATTAAATTTTTAAATTTAAAAAAATCATTAAACTTTTTAATTTTAAATAATTAAGTCCTTCAATTTTTTTAATAAATAAACTATTTAACTTATGAGAAATTGGTTACCTACATTTTTTCAATAACAAAAAAATTGTAACCCGTTAGAAGTATTTTGAAGTAAAAAAATCCTCCTAAATCAGTTTTATTGTTCTTAAACCCTACATCGTTCAAACTTCTCACTACCGGCCCTTGTCGCCCTGGTTCGTCATCCATTCGGTCGTCGCCCCCTGCTATCAATCTCCTTTTTATCTATTTTTCTTTTCGATTCTTCCTCTTTTCCAACAAGTTAAGTGTTTACGTATAGACAAATCAAAAAAAGGAGAATCGGGAAAAAAAATATCAAAGAGAGGGAGATCGATGGCACAGGCCAAAAACGACAATGGGAGGTGATCGAGAATGGACTACGATGGGGCAGCGAGGGGTGAAAGGGCCGGTGCAAGAGATATGAATGGCATAGGGTGTGGGAACAATAAAACCGATTTAGGTTTTTTTTTTGGGTTAAAAAGATATAGACAACTAATTTTCAAAAGTTCAAAAACTTTATTTATTCAAAAAGAAAATTCAAAAAACCTAATTATTCATAACAAAAAAAAATTATTGGTTTAGTTATTTTAAAACATTTAAGAATTTAATCATTCAAAATAATAAAGTTCATTAGGGTTTTTTTGGACTTTTCTCAAAAGAATACTCATTATTTTAATTGGTTTATATCGTAAAATGTTGGCCAAACTAATAGTTTTGGTTTGAAAATGTTGGAATTACACCGGCCAAATAAATGGATTTCAACGATTGGATTGATCAAACTAAGATTTGTTTGACGATTTAAAACAAGTTTTGATTTTTCTGTTTTAATTAAAAGACATTGATCGTTCTCATGGGAAAAAAAATACACATCTAACAATTATATTCTAATGTCTGAAAATGTATCTAAAAGCATCATGTAGGGTTTCAATAAGTAACTAGATCTAAAAAGCAACGGAAAAATAAAAATAGATCTTTAATTGGTTACATTTATTTAGAAAATATTTTCACAAAATGAAACTCATAACCGATTCAATGAGATAATAAATTGAGCAGTAAACAAACATAGGGGGTTTAGAATTTTATCTTAGGGTTTGTAGTTGATTGGACTATAGCACAAGAAACGAAAGCAAATCTCCTCTAGAGTAGTCCTAACACGAACACATTTGACGTTAATGGAGTGCTAGCTCCAAACCTTTTTTGAGTAACTAATTAGTGTTCATATGTTGCCTCTGAATAGAACTATTAAGAGGTAAACAAACAGCCCCTTAGTATGTGTTTTAACAGAAAATAATAAGATTTCTTTTCTGATTAATAGGTAACCTCAAATTGTATCCTGATTAGATTGATTTTAGGATTTATTACCTTATTTATAGGTTGGTCTAAAAGTATAGATAAACCCTAACTCCCAAACATGAGCCGAGTTTACCTTAAATCTTTTTTAAATAAGATTTTATTTAATTTTATTATTTAAAAAAAATTATATATCTATACTATATTATAAAGATGGTATAAAAAACTCTTAAAAACAAGTCTTAAAGCTTAATGTACCGCTATTTAATGCTAATTACTTAAAAAACAACCATAAAAGTTGTATGTACTACATTTAATGTTATTCATTAATTTTCAATCATTATCTCTAACCATTTTAACTCCCCTAAAATCATTTCCCACTTTAACTCCCCTAAAATAACTCTCACCATATTTTAGATATAAAAAATCTAAAATATAATTAAAAAATCTTACAGAATATTTTATAAAAAAATTATATTATTAAACAAAAATAAATTACATTATATTATTAAGTCTAAATTAAACAAATTTATATAAAAAATTATTATCACTCTCTCACAACCATCCAAAATCGTAATGTAAATCGACAAAAAACAGAAAATAAAATGAAACATTAAAATCGTGATGTATCTAGCTGCATTGCGCGAGTACACTTCTAGTAAATATATTAACAATGAACTTGTAAATATCTTAATTATAGTTTTAACACATATTTTATTATTATTCTAGAATAATGATTAATGATCAATATCATAAACACATGATATTTATTCGGCTTTTTGATTCACTACTACAGAAATGACTTTTTTAAACGCACCTTTTTAAACGGTTTTTAAAAAAAATTCAAAAAAACCGTTTAAAAAGGTGGCCGCGTTTTTTAAGACTTTTTTTAAACGGTTCTGCGGTTGTGGTACCGTTTAAAAAAGTCATATGACTTTAAACGGTTGTTATAAAAACTCGTTTAAAAAGGGATACGTATTTCACACGGATAATTGAACAAAACCGTTTAAAAAGCCGCCTAACTTTTTTACACGGTTTTTTCATACAACCGTTTAAAATACATACATCTTTTTAAACGGTTCTCTAGAAACAACCGTTTAAAAAGGCCAAACACTTTTTCAAACGTTTTCACTATCACAAAACCGTTTAAAAAGGCCTTTAAAAATTTAGGGTAAAACCGAACTACATTAATGTGTTTTTATATTTTGATAGGTTCGGAACAATTTGGAGCGAAAAAGAACAAAACGATAATTTTTGACAGATTTGCGTAACTGTGGCGTTTTGATCATATCTCACTCGTCCGATCTCCGATTTGAGTGATTCAAGATGATCTAGAAACCCAACACACAGATCTACAATGTTCGTGTTTTGAGTTTTTGGTAATTTGGAGTAAATCTGGGCCGAATTTGAAGTTGAAGTTGGGAGTACAAAGCTGGACAAAAAATGAATAAAAAAATTAAAGGTGCTTCTATAAACACAGAAGAAGATGTGGTGGAATGGTAAGTGTCGTGGGTTTGTATGGTTGTGGTTCCAAGATTGAGCCCTATGTGTAGCAGATAGCATTCTTTTATTTTTTAAACGGTTTAAAAACCGTTTAAAAATGTGACTTTTTTAAACGGTTCAAAAACCGTTTAAAAAACTCCTGACTTTTTCAAACGGTGCCCTTTCAAACGGTTGTAAAACCGTTTAAAAATGTCCAAAACAACCGTTTAAAATAACTATTTCTGTAGTAGTGATTATCCAATAATCATACTAAAATATACATATTCTTTGTGTGTAACCTATAAGTTTACGTACTCTTTAGCAAATTACTATCTAACAGGTGTCATGGACATATAAAATTTACACATCCCATAATAGTAAAGCATTTACCTGTTTTTACAAAAAAATTACAATATTTTTGTTATAACACATTAACAATTTAGGGGTTGTTTGGCAGTTACTGAATGGTTAGGTGCAAAATGATTAAGTGGTCAGAATGATTAACAGACTTCTATGATATAATGGGAAATGAAATATGGTTGTTTGCTAATTGTTCAGGATGAAATCAGGGCTCTGAATGGTTAAGACATGTTCAAGACACTAAATCATTGAGAGAGTTTTGGAACCATTAAGAGGCAGACATTTTTTTTACCAAACAAGATTTATCTCTTAATGGAACCATTAAGAGGTAAACAAACAACCCCTTAGCATTTTATAACATTTTTAACTTCATTCAACCCATCTCACAATCATTAACACTAGAGTTTCATAAATGAGTGTCCTCTTCCCTTTTCAAAAAATAAAATAAGTGATCATTATTTTTTTTATAAGACAAAAATCAGATTAAATAAGCAAAATAAACATAATAATTTATTCCCAATAAAAACTATTTTGATTTCAATAATTATATTGATATTAAATCAATGGAATTCAATGAAACATTCGTTGTATAGGGAGTTAGGAATGTTCACGGGTTGGGTTGATCGGGTTGAAGGCATTCGTAGAATTACAAGATAGAATACGTTTAATTCAGGGATAGAATTACAAGATATGAAAATCATAAGTACAAGTGAATAACTAACTACTGTAAGTATAACTAACAGATTATAGAATTACGTTTTAATATGTATTAGTGTTTCACCATCAGCGATCAGACTGAGTCTGTTCAGTTATCGCTGATAGTATCTCTCATAAACATTTCTATGTATTAGTGTTTCACTATCAGTGATCAGACTGAGTATGTTCAGTTATCACTGATAGTTTCTGAAGTAAACAGCCAACGTAATCCCTGAAGACAAGTCTCGCGTCAACATATGTTCATAAGCTGAATCGAAGACGAAGCCGCTGAACAAAGAGAAGTCTACTAGTGGCCTGATGCGGATATCAGTGAAGCAAAGACAACTCTACATATACGCGAAGGAACATGAGGAAAAGCTTCAGCGATAGCTGAACTTTATCTCTGGAAGAAGAGATACTCAGCGATCAACGATCACAAAGCTTATGCCTCAAGTTTCCTTTTGTCTTACCTTGCACAACCAGTACGATGTGTCAGAACGGACACGTCTCTGCCACAAATCGTACAACAACTCTGTCAACTACACTGTTCCTAATACGGCCAAAAGCATGTCTCCAAAAGTCAGACTCCCAAAGCCAATCTATGAACGCCACGTGTAAAGTGCCCTGCCATGCATTTAATGCATAGGGTATAAATAGGAAGCTCACCCCTTCATCTGAAGGTGTGCTCAATCCTTGAACTCCATATAGAAACCCTTGTTTTCTATCTCTCTTAATTCCCCATTCTCTGAATTTCTTGTGCAATCATCTTAGTGTTTCTTAAGTTTGTTTAGATTGAGTCTGTCTTAATCTTATTCCGCAACAAACTTGTAAATTGTATTTTGATTTATCAATAAACAATTTATTAAACTTTAATTTCTGTGTTTGTATTCAACCCCCCCCCCCCCCTTCTACAAACTTGTTAAGCACCTTCGGGACCAACAAGTGGTATCAGAGCAGTTTGTTTAATCTAATAAACAAGATCTTGTTGTATACTCTTCCTTGCTATTCTAAAATGGCACTAAACACAAACACAAACTACTATGATAATGGTTCACTTTCTAAACCTCATCGATTTAGCAGAGATAACTTTTCTCTATGGAAAAATCGAATGATGCTATTTCTTGAAGGTGCGGATCCTACTATACCTGAATATATAGAAAACGGACCCTATGAACCTGTTAGAATTATAGCTGCGGTTCCCGCTACTGCCACCACTGAAGCTGTCCCTGAACGATATGTCGTTAAGGAAATAAGACAGTGGAGTGATGAAGATAAAAAGAAGGTAGGCATAGATGCAAGAGCAAAGACCATTATATCAATGGCTCTGCCTGATGAAGTTTTCCATTCCATCATGCATCTAAAAACTTCTAAAGAAATGTGGGAAACCATATGTGTTCAATATGAGGGCACCACTGAAATCCAAGAGACTCGAAAGATTAACTTGGTAAGACAGTATGAAAGTTTTATCGCTGGTAAGAATGAATCTCTTTCTGACATTCATCAGCGGTTTAACTGCCTGATCATTGACCTAAGAACTGTTGGAAGGACCTATTCTAATTCTGAGGTCCTAACAAAATTCTTGGAAAGTCTTCCTGAAAGCTGGGACAGTTATTCAATATGTCTTAAGCTGACAAAAGACTTACATACTCTCTCTCTAAGCACTCTGTATGGAATATTGCTCAACTATGAGCAATCTAATCTCCTGAAGAAGAATCTTGTAAAAGATTCTAAAGACTCCAGAAGCACTTCTGTTGCTTTAGTCTCGTCAGAGATAATTCCATCTCAGCGATCTACTCTCACCATCACTGAGTTAGATTATGAATCTGAGGATTTATCAGACCCTGATCTTTCAGAGTTTAATGAGTCCTTAGCACTCTTGACAAACTCTTTTAAGAGATTTGCAAGAAAGAGTAACTTCCGAAGAAGTAAACCTCTCTCTCTTACTGAAAAGCCAAAATCAACTCCGGTTGATAAGGCTACAGCCACTTGCTATAACTGCGAAAAAATTGGACATTTTGCTAGTGAGTGCAGGTCGAAAAAGGTCTTCAAACCTTCTACCTCAAGAAGATCCAGTGATGAAAAATACCATAAGCTGAAGAACAAATATCAAAAGCTGAAAAGCTATCAGCGAAAAGGTAAAGGTCTCATCGCTGAAGAACATGACTGGGCTGAATCAGAAGAATCATCTTCTGATGAAGAAGAAGTCGCTAATATTTGCCTCATGGCTGAGATTAAAGAAGAAGTATAAGAACCATCTGAACCTTCTATGAGCTACATATCATCTCAGGTATCTATCTCTACAAATCCCTCTCTGCCTGAAGCTGAGAGAAGTCGCGCTGTTGATGTGCTGACGATTGACCTTTATAATGCTTTAAACGACAAAACTCAAGCTGAAAATAAAAATGTTTATTTAACACAAGAGCTAGAGAAATGTCATGAAAAGATCAGTGAACTAAATCTTTTAGAAGAAAAGCTGAAAGATCAAGTCATTATAAATGAAATCATCAGCATTGAACGCGAACAAGCCATCGCTGCTCTAAAAGCAGAAAAGGCTCATGTTGAAAAATGGTGCAAATCATCAACAAAGATCTCTGAGATAATAAATGCTCAAACTCCTGAAAGTGATAGAACTGGTCTTGGTTTTTGGACACCACAGGATGATCCTAAAGAAGAAAGTTCCTCGCTTAAGTTTGGAACTTTTGTCACATCTTTCTTTGACACTTCTTATAATCAATTCTATCCTTGTTCTTCTTCAAATCCCATCCCTGAGGAGATATCTGCAAGATCTAAGCCTGCAGATAAAGGAAAGTCTATTCTCCCTCAGAAGGCTTCCAAGAAAACCAAACTGAAAGTTCCTTCCAAACCTTCAGTGGATAAACCTTCTAGCTCAGTGACAGAAATCTTTGATATCTGTCCTCCAAAGCTGAAGGCTGATCTAAAGCCCGTGAGACCTGAAGAAATAAAAATTCCTCCCAGATCACGTGCTAAAGGCATTCTTGGAGCTGGTCCTGCTCATCTTAAACTTGCAAAACCTTCTACTGATCCTAAAACCATTTTCAAATACAGAAAATGTTATCACTGTGGTTTTACTGATCATATTGCAAGTAAATGTCCAAATACCACCAAAGCTGATAAAACAGCTAAAGTGAAGAAAAATGCCTCTAAGGCAAAGAAAGTCACCAAAGTTGAAAAATCAACCAAAGTGAAATATACCACTAAGGTTAAGAAATTAACCAAAGTGAAGATTACCACTGAAGCTGAATCTTCATCAGCTGTGAAGACTGCTGAATCTTCCTTATCCACTAACTCTGAAGGACCCATTGAAAAGTGGGTACCAAACAACACTTAATCTTCCTTATGTATGCAGGGATCAAAGGGCATCTGGTATCTCGATAGTGGATGTTCTCGTCATATGAATGGACAAAGAGACCTGCTCACTGAATACAAGGAAGAGAAAGGTCCCTCTGTGACCTTTGGTGGAAATGGAAAAGGATTTACCCGAGGGTTTGGTGTCCTCAGCAATGGGACAACTACCTTTCGAAGAGTCGCTTATGTAGATGGACTGAAGCACAATCTTCTAAGCATCAGTCAGCTATGTGACAAAGACTACGAAGTTCGCTTTTCTAAGAAAGCATGTTCAGTGGTAGATGAAAAAGGAAAACTTGCTCTCAGTGGTTATCGAAGAGAAAATGTCTATGTAATAGATATGGACTCTACTATCACTGAAAACTTATGTTTTCTCTCTAAGGCCTCTTCTGATGTCAACTGGCTATGGCATAAAAGGCTCTCTCATCTAAACTTCAAAACCCTGAATTCTCTCTCATCTAAGGAACTGGTTTCTGGTCTTCCTCAGCACTCATATGCTAAAGAATCTCTCTGCTCAGCATGTGAAAAAGGAAAACAAACAAAAGCTAGTTTCAAGTCGAAACAAGTTTCCTCAGTGACAAGTCCTCTTCAGCTCTTGCATATGGATCTATTTGGCCCTGTCAACATCCAATCAATAGCTGGAAAGAAATATACGCTTGTCATTGTAGATGAATATTCTCGCTACACCTGGGTTATCTTTCTTCGCTGTAAGAGTGATACTCCAGAAGAACTAATATCTTTTGTCAAAAAGATGGAAGTGCTGAACAATCTTACTGTTCGTTCAATAAGAAGTGATCATGGAACTGAATTCAAAAATAGTTCCCTGAACAATTTCTTTGAGAACAAGGGAATCTCTCACAACTTCTCTTCAGTAAGAACACCTCAGCAAAATGGAGTCGCTGAAAGAAGAAACAGAACGATCATAGAAGCTGCTAGATCAATGTTCAGCGATTCTCACCTCCCTACTCAATTTTGGGCAGAAGCTGTAAACACTGCATGTTTTACTCAAAACAGATCGCTGATAATAAAGCGATTTGGGAAGACAGCTTATGAACTTTTTCTTGGAAGGAAGCCTTCTATCAGCTTTCTTCATATCTTTGGTTGTCAGTGCTTTATCTTAAACAACAGAGATCAACTTGGAAAGTTCGACCCAAAAGCCGATGATGGAATATTTCTAGGATATTCCTCCATCTCCAAAGCCTACAGAGTTTTCAACAAGAGAAGACAAACCGTAGAAGAAACAATTCACGTCACTTTTGATGAAACTCGCTCAGCGAACTCTAAACCAATCGCTGACAATGAAGAGTTAAATGCTTGGATACTTTCTCACTACAGAGAAACAGAACCCTTCTTTTCAAACCATCAGCATTCTGATCCTTCAGCCGCTGATGATGATCCAAACATTATACATCCTACCGCTGAATCCACCTCATGGGTTTCAGCTGAACCTCTAAACACATTACTACCATCAAATCTGCCTTCGTCTGGAAACCTCTCTAGTGAACCTACTCAACAGTTAATTGCTGATGAACCTCAAACGTCCTCATCAGTAAACATCCCAATTGTTGATCCAACCTCTGAGTTAAGCGATCATGCTCCTGCTCAGCGATGGACAAGAGATCACCCAATAGATCAAATTCTCGGTGATCCAGATGCAGGTATTCAGACACGACGAAGCTCAGGTAATATCTGTCTCTTTGTAAACTTTCTCTCTTTAATAGAACCAAAGAAGACTGATGATGCCCTAAGAGATCCAAACTGGGTCAGCGCTATGCAAGAAGAGCTGACTGAATTTTCTCGAAACAAAGTTTGGAATCTCGTTCCTAGACCATCTGATAAAACTGTAATAGGCACCAAATGGGTGTTTAGAAACAAGTTAGATGAACATGGAACTGTAACCCGCAACAAGGCTCGACTTGTTGCTCAGGGATACAGACAAGAGGAAGGCATAGACTATGATGAAACCTTTGCCCCTGTGGCCAGGCTCGAAGCAATTCGACTATTCTTAGCTTATGCAGTCTATAAAGACTTCATCGTTTATCAAATGGACGTAAAATCAGCATTTCTGAATGGAAAGCTGAATGAAGAAGTCTATGTAGAACAACCACCAGGGTTCTATGACCCTAAGCATCCAAATTATGTTTATAAATTGGATAAGGCTCTCTATGGTCTAAAATAAGCCCCTCGTGCTTGGTATGACACTCTCTCATCTTTTCTTATCTCTGAAAATTTTGAACGTGGCAAGATTGATAATACGTTATTTTTCAGAAAGATAAAAGGTCATATAATTCTTGTACAAATATATGTCGATGACATAATATTTGGTTCTACTAACCCATCTCTGTGTACTCGCTTCGCTGAAAGAATGAAGAAAGAATATAAAATGAGTATGATGGGTGAGCTGACATATTTTCTTGGTCTTCAGATTAAACAATCTGACAAAGGTACTTTTATCTGCCAAGGTAAGTATGTTAAAGATATGCTAAAGAAGTTTGATCTCACACAAACTTCAGCGATGAAAACTCCTATGGCACCACCTCTGACACTTAACAAAGATCCTTCTGGTAAACCTGTTAATGTCACTGCCTATAGAGGAATGATAGGCTCCCTGCTGTATCTCACAGCGAGCCGACCTGACATCATGTACTCTACTTGTTTATGTGCACGCTATCAATCTGAACCCAAGGAATCCCATCTGATCGCTGTAAAGCGAATTTTCAGATATCTGAAAGGAACTCCTAACCTCGGTCTTTGGTATCCCAAAGACTCAGGGTTCGATCTAACTGGTTATTCTGATAGTGATTTTGCAGGCTGTAAACTCGACAGAAGGAGTACCACTGGTGGATGTCAACTCCTGGGAGGAAAGCTGGTAAGCTGGACAAGCAAGAAGCAAAATTTTGTGTCCACTTCCACAGTTGAAGCTGAATACGTAGCCGCTGGAAGTTGTTGTTCTCAAATCTTATGGATGAGAAATTAACTATTAGATTATGACCTTCAGCTGTCAAAGATTCCTATCTATTGCGACAGCACTAGTGCTATCGCTATAGCAAATAATCCTGTGCTACATTCAAAGACAAAACACATAGAGATCAGATATCACTTTATCAGAGATCATGTGATGAATGGTGATATTGAACTTCACTTTATCCCTACTGACTTTCAGCTTGCTGATATATTCACCAAACCTCTTGATGAGACAAGGTTCAACTTTCTCATCAGTGAGCTTGGAATGCTGAATCTTGAAGAATAATTCTTCAGCGTTCATGTATTGTGTCAGTAATCAAAAGTTCCCCTTTCATCATTCTCTGATAAATTTTCTGATCCTCAGGTATGTTTTCTCAATCCCTACAACTGAATCTTCATTCAGTTGAGATGTTTTTTTAAATATCAACCTTAATCACTGATATTTCTTGTCAGATCTTTTTAAAAAGAAAATCTATCCCCATCTTTACTATCAGGGATACTTTTAAAAAGGAAATTCTATCACTGACCTTTCTTCAGTGATAATTTCAAAACGGACAAATGTACAGTCTCTCTCTTTTATGACGTCATTTGAACCAACAATCCACGACATGCCTTTTCTGACACGTTCGTCCGTTGCTCTTCTATCCAATCAACTTCGTGGAACGTGTCAATGTCATGATGATCCTTTCTTTTCCCGCTTCATTCTCTCTCTCTCTCCTCTCTCTTCGTATAAAAGGAATTCTTCTCTCCTTTATACAGTTTACGCTTTCGAAACTATCAACGCAAGAAACATTCTCTCTCAAGAACACTCAAGCAAGTAACCCAGAATATTGAATCTGCAACTTTTTTTCTTCAAGATACACAGGTTTATTTCATGTTTATGTGCTTTGTTCGTATGCTTTTTATTTTTTTTAAATCCTACTCGTTTTCTATGGATTTTATAAAACGTTTTTTAAAAAAAAAAAAACTAAAGATCATTCTTTCTGATTTTATGTTTTTCAATAAAAACCTTTTGGTTTTAAAGTGTTCTTCATTCTTTCTACCCAGAACACTATTTTTCTACTCCTAAAAATAACTTGATATTTTCCAGTTTCCCTTCTTCTATGGCAACTGGTAATCATATTATTTTTAATCTAAATCATTTCTTCTATTATGCCTCTTTCCATAACAGAAATGACACAGTCTTCAATCGTTGCTTCTAAGCATGTACGATTCGCTCTCACGGAAGTTGAGATTACTAAATGTAATCATTTGGCCAGACTCGAGTTCAAAGCTGACAAATACCCACATCTGGTGGAAGCTGCTGAATTCCTCAAGCAGTCATGTATAGCTTAAGCGATCACTGTGGATCCTAAGCCTTCCAAGACTCTACTCCAGCAGTTCTGGTTCACTGCTGATGCAACTGAACTCACCAACAAGAAAGGTGAACGAGTCCCTGCTATCTCTTTCAGCACGGAATTGGGGCCAGGGAGCATGACCGCTCTTAGCCTCAGGAAATCTTTAAGATTCCCTGACAAACCAAAGAGTGGGTTCGACGCACTCCCCACTGATGATGAGCTGATATCATTCCTGGACGCAATGGGCTATTGTTGGGAAAACAAACCGAGATCTTCTATTCCCAACAAGAAGCTCACCAAGATCCTCAAAGCTCAGATGCCATCACAACTGAACTTTATCTTCTCGCACATAATTCAGTGCATGAGCGGGAAGAGTGGTTCGCTGGATCAAGCTAGCAAAACACAACTGCAGATGGCCTACTCCGTTATCGCTGGTCAAAACTTTGACTACGCCACAGCAATCTTTGAAGACCTGAGGTCGAGATTAGAGAAGCCTGAACGAGATCCCAAGATCTCGTACGTACGTTTCATATGTACGTACATCAAGTTCCTCTATCCCAACACCTATCCCACCAAAGATGATGGCACCTTTGCCAGGGTAGGTCAACGATCACTGGAGGTAAAGCCACTCGCCGACGAGGTAAGTATCTCTCTCCTTCGCTCTCGTCTCTCTCTCCATTCTTCTTCATCTTCAGCGACTACGCAGACGGTTCCTTCGTCTGCTATCCCTGTCGCTACCACTACTTCTAAACGACCATCAACTAGTCCGATTCGTCCTTCCAAAAAGGCCAAAAAGACTAAGGAAAGTACACCCTCTAGTACTATACCTGAGGGAGCTTCTCAACAAGCTACCTTAGATGCATTTGTGGGTCTTTCCTCCACAACTTCAGCAGTCACTCATACTGCCGTGTCAGCGATCTCGCTCGCTGTCACATCATCAGTGACCCCACCTACTATCTCATTCGCTGAGATTAACCCCATCCCTACTTCTATCCCCAAAACTCTTCATTTTTCTACTCATTTGGTCTCTGAACCCGCTACCTCTTCTTTCCCTATAGGACCTGAACATCAAACTTTTGAGGAATCTATGCAGTTCTACAAAATGTTTGATACGTCAGGTACACCTATAATCCTAAACACTTCTCTCCCCACCTCTCCAAATAAGCCCGTATCTGAACTAACATTATTTTCAGGTCCTAGTTTGGCGTCTGTTGACACGCATGTCAACAGTCTGGGAGAAAAGGTGGACGCCCTCACCAACACCATCAACGACACCACCAGCGCCGTCAATCAGGCTGGTGAGGAGCTGAAGAAGTTGACCGCGACCTGCTCATCTAAAGCTGAGAACTCACAACTTTCAGCTGTTGAAGAACAAGTCGTCCACCTCAAAGAGTCCTCTCAACTCTTTCAAGGGCGATTTGAGTCTCTTACCGCTGAAGTTCAGGGTCTCTCTTCAAAGGTTGACCTCTGCACGTCCCTTCTTCAGCAAATTCTACAGAAAGTGAATGCACCAGCTCCAGCGTTGCCTCCCTCCTTCACTGAAGATGATCGTACCAACCTCAACATCGCTGTGGAATTCATTCATGATGCCACGTGCGACATCCCTACGGTTGAAGACCGGATTAAGCGTCTGGAGGCTGACGTCCAAGTGCTAAAAGCTTCAACAGCTACTCCAGCAGCTGAACAATCCCCTACCGCTGATAATGACAAAGTGGGGGAGAAAGCTGAAGAAACTTCTATCGCTGCTGCTGGGGAAGCTAAGACTCCAAAGAAACCTCCCTCTCAATCTGAGGGGGAGAAGGCAAAAGAATCCTCATCTATTCACTCTATTCTCTTTGAAGAGGATGAGGAAGAAGACGATGAAGAGGAAGATGATCTAGATCTTGATGATCAAGAAAAGGATCAGCCCTCCGATGACGACGACGACGATGAAGACCAATCTATGTGGTTCTCCAAGCCGAACGTCGCATCAGGGACAACTTCGCAAGAGGTTGTCAAAGCAGGGGTGAAAGGTGATACATCTTCAAGCGTTCCTTCGCAAAGCAAAGACAAGCAACCAATCGCTGAAGAATGCTTGAGGACTGGATCACAATCTGAGGGGGAGCATCCTTCTCAGGTATGTCTTTCAATTGTACCACTCTCCTACTCTTTCCAAACCCCTATTTCCTTCTAGCCTTTATCTCTCTTTTTCTAAAAATATACACTTATCCCTTCTTTCCTTCTTTTTCTATCCAGACAGTTCTCACCCCTGCTTAAGGGTTCTGAACTACAAATAATTCCAGCTACTATCGCTGAAGAAATAATCCCAATCTCTATCGCTGAGATTGATGAAGAAGAAGAAGAAGATTCCCTGATCCATCCAGGAAGGCCCTCTCGACCATCTCATTGGTCAGAGGAAGTGGTAAAGAAAAGAGTTGAAATGATCGCTCAACTAGAAAGTCAACGGCTGAAAATTCCTCTTCAAACATCCTTCTTAGAGCTCGACTTCCTCACTAAAGCTGAACGAGAAGAATCTGCCAAAGCTGAGAAACTGATCGCTGAATGCAAACGAGATGCCCAACTCGCTTTAAAGATTCAATCTTCTCAAGTCAAGGACAAAAAGCTGAAAAGCAAACCTGTGGAAGTTCAAGCTGCACTGCTGAAAGAAATTGAAGAGGAACGCTCCAAAGAACAAGAGATCAACGATAGGTCTATCGAATGGTGTAAACAGAAGATGGACTATCGTTCTGATCTTCTTCCAATATCAGCCGTGACTATCTCTGGTCGCAAGAAGAAGGATCAACTCTCAGTGACCATGGAGATTACCAGAGAGGATGGAACCCAAAAAGCTATGTACGTATCCAAACTTGAGAGCTTCGGATTTACGGAATGGTTAGAGTTCTGGGATGCGCTGAAGAAATCCAAATCTACATACAGAGGATACGTTGAAGGACTTCTTGAAGCCCTTATAAATAGAGTCACTTCTGTACTGAAGCTGCCATCTCCTCTTCCTCCCAAATCTTTGAAACTCAAGAGAAGAATTTGGTCCTCCTCCTCTGAAGACGTCGCCATCATCAGGCATGAAACTTCTATCATATTTTCAAGAGATGCACTGTTTGGTCCTCCTCCCGATCTTTCAGTTCTGGATCTATCTCTGCCTCCTGGTGGTCCTTTCCAAGCTGGTCAAGTAATTGACAATCCTTATGGAATATTCTTCAGAGATGATGATGAGGAACTCAGATTTCAAAGAATCTCTGAGATTCCTATCTGTCCTCTGAATCATCTCAAGGATCTCTTATGCTTATGGTGTGATTTCTTCCCTGCTGCTGAAAAAATTAAAGAAATTATCAGTCAAGAATCTTTGGAACGAACACAGAAAGGAGAAGAAATACCTGAGTATATGATCAATCCTCCTAAATCTTCTTTTAATAGCTGATAGATTAGTTTCCTTTTCTATAATCTGTTAGTTATACTTACAGTAGTTAGTTATTCACTTGTACTTATGATTTTCATATCTTGTAATTCTATCCCTGAATTAAATGAAAATTGCAGTCATGTACTTAACCCTATCAGTACTGTAAAAGATCCCTCAAAATAGTAATTAGGACATGCATTCTATGAGTCCTTTTTATTCCCATATTTTGAATTATAAAGTAATTTTCTTCAGTTACTTTGTCATTATCAAATAGGGGGAGATTGTTGATCCAAACTCTCACAGTGATTTGATAACGACCCTCTTCTGTACTTAGTGAAAATTACGTTTTAATATGTATTAGTGTTTCACCATCAGCGATCAGACTGAGTCTGTTCAGTTATCGCTGATAGTATCTCTCATAAACATTTCTATGTATTAGTGTTTCACTATCAGTGATCAGACTGAGTATGTTCAGTTATCACTGATAGTTTCTGAAGTAAACAGCCAACGTAATCCCTGAAGACAAGTCTCGCGTCAACATATGTTCATAAGCTGAATCGAAGACGAAGCCGCTGAACAAAGAGAAGTCTACTAGTGGCCTGATGCGGATATCAGTGAAGCAAAGACAACTCTACATATACGCGAAGGAACATGAGGAAAAGCTTCAGCGATAGCTGAACTTTATCTCTGGAAGAAGAGATACTCAGCGATCAACGATCACAAAGCTTATGCCTCAAGTTTCCTTTTGTCTTACCTTGCACAACCAGTACGATGTGTCAGAACGGACACGTCTCTGCCACAAATCGTACAACAACTCTGTCAACTACACTGTTCCTAATACGGCCAAAAGCATGTCTCCAAAAGTCAGACTCCCAAAGCCAATCTATGAACGCCACGTGTAAAGTGCCCTGCCATGCATTTAATGCATAGGGTATAAATAGGAAGCTCACCCCTTCATCTGAAGGTGTGCTCAATCCTTGAACTCCATATAGAAACCCTTGTTTTCTATCTCTCTTAATTCCCCATTCTCTGAATTTCTTGTGCAATCATCTTAGTGTTTCTTAAGTTTGTTTAGATTGAGTCTGTCTTAATCTTATTCCGCAACAAACTTGTAAATTGTATTTTGATTTATCAATAAACAATTTATTAAACTTTAATTTCTGTGTTTGTATTCAACCCCCCCCCCCCTTCTACAAACTTGTTAAGCACCTTCGGGACCAACATCTTTTGTCCCGTTTTGGACAAGTTCACCACTTTGGCACGGAGTAGGCATCGGGTCATCATGGTAAGTATGGTGTGGACCTATACGGTCGGGCAACGTCCCATGGGCAGTAAGGTGTAATTCCCTTGTGCATAAGTTCCCGTTTTGGAACTGGGTTCCCCTGTTTTGGAACTCTCAAGAATAGACCTAGAGGGGTTGATTTGATGTTTTCGAGCAATAGACTTAGAGGAGTTGAGCTCGGTATGTTTTATGGGTATAACCCATATGTTTTGGTTTCCTACATAGTTATGTGACCTACTTTTGTGTTCCGTCACATACTATGTAATCGGGTCTCTCCTGTCACCGAAAGGTGTTGTTTTGGTTATGGAGTTTTATAATCCATGTTTTCGATGATGTTTTGTGCATGGATTGTTATCCATGTTCTTGGGTTTTGCATACTGAACTTTATCCATGCTTTTGGAATATTTTGGATGAGAGAGTTTATCCACGTTTTCAGTATTTGATTATTAAAGTGTCAGTTATGTATTACGCGAGTTTTGGGTTTTGGATTTATATTCGAAGAAACGTTTCGTTTTGTGATTTTAATCACGAAGAGGGTGAATGTTGAAAAAGAGATCGTTCCCAGATTTAATGTATTTCATTTTGGTTGCTTTCAGATTGAACATATTTCATTTTGGAAATCACGTTTTAAATAACGTTCTTAAAGTTATTGTTTCATATAAATCTAAGGAAAACTCTTGAGCTCTCTAAGCGTTAAGCCTAACCTTTTTATTTGTTGGCATGTGAATCAGGTTCCAATCGGGGGTTGATTCTAGCGGTGCTATGAAGAGATGAGCACTAGTTTTACACGAGGGTGAGAAGTTTGGTGAAGTCTTCCGCAGTTGGAGATAGTAACTGTTATTGGGTTTTAGTAACGTCCGTAACTATTATAGATCGTGTATAAGGATTGAATTGTGTGTATTGAAGTTAAACCTTAATTTGTCGTTGTAGATGATTTAGTTATCGATGTATTTAGAAAATTTTAAATTAGTTGCTATTTACAGATTTGAGGGTGTAACAAGTTGGTATCAAAGCTTAAGTTTGAGAGAATTAGGTATTTATTTTGGATGCCTAGACTCAAACTATCGTTATTTTAAGTGATTGAGAGAGAAATTTCACTAATAGGCACTTTAAGATTGGATGTTTTGAGGTCGTTGGAGCTTCTAGGAGCGGGAATCACGTTGAGGTAGCAAGGACGATCATGTACAGTACGTTCATAATTGCACATGGCCAGTGTTATGGTGAACTTACGTGTTACATGTGTATGCTTGAACTGCCTTGGTATGATGACCGTTGGGGGTAGTGAAGAAGTTTTCTAAATGAGCAACCGTTAGAAGGGGTTGATGATTTTAGCATTCGTCATTTGGAGTGACAGTAAGCATGGTGATTACATTAAGGGCGCATTTGGTTTGCATGATTGGAATGGAATGGATTGGATTTCGAGTAAGGATTTGGACTTGGAGGGATTTGGATTTGGGGGGATTTGAAATCCCGGTCCATTGCAAAGGAACTCCAAATCCATCAAGTAAATGATTTTAAAGAGGTCAAATGATTTCAAATCCGGTCAACAAATTTCATTCTTGCAAATCAAATACAGGATTGGAATGGATTTGAAATCCAAGTCCCTCCAAATCCATTCCAATCCCGCAAACCAAACGTGCCCTAAGAAGACTATTTCGGGTCGGAATGATTTGTTGGGTTAGAACCGTAGACTTTTGGAATCGACATTAATCGAGGAGGAATGGTAAGGCAAGCGGATGAAATATTCGATGATTGCCTTAAGATGTTTAATCATTCGGTTGACGATAGTGGGATTAGGAAATTGAGGAGCGTGGTTTCGAGGTGTTGAGTGCCGACCCAACTCATGCACGCAATTTATTTCTGAAATAAGTTTGCATCAAATTTTTCTTATGTTCTTAAATCATAATGTGAGTAGAATTACGAAAAATTGGGAAAAAGATTTAGCACACACAAGATTTTAATCCATGAGTTCAAACGTGCATAAAATTGTTTTATTGCATACGATTGCAGACTTTGTTGAGATTTTACTTATCCTTGCTTTTGTCGAATGATATTTTCGGATATTGTAGTATTTGCGATTCAACCTTGTTTAGAGTCTCGGGCAAGTAGCTGCGATTTATAACCTTGACATTGGATATCTTCCACATATGTTAAGGTTTTAGAGGAAAAACTATTTCCATGTTTTGGTATTTGAATTTTATTGTAAACTTTATTCCGTGAGAATTTTATTGAGATTTATGAGGTATTATGTTGCGACATTTTTCTACGCATGAGAGTACCTTGAAATGCGTAGGCTTTAATTTTGATGCATGAGAATTTACAAGTTTTATTGAAGCGTTAAGTCTCATGCGAGTTTTGTTGAAAAATATCGTTTTATATCACAAATACGATAAAAGAATTTTTTTTGGGAATTATGACATTTTAGTCATAACTTTGTTTCATGCTATTTGATTTTGGGAATGACGGTTTTGGCACCATCTGATTTTTGAGCGTCGTTGGGTTTCATTGAGTTTTATGGAAAATTTTAGTGGGTCTTATGGGATTCTATTTTACGACATTTTGTGTCGTGTAGTTGAACTTTGTGAGGTGTATACTTACATTATTGTGTGCGTTAACTTATGAATTTTCGTTTAATATTTTGTCTCGTGCGGGTTTGCACATGTCCTTTCACAACCATAAAAGACGTTTTGAGAGTTTTGTTGATGAATGTTATATCACATGTTATTTTGGGAAGTTCATTGTCGTGTGGTTTCTCTTTTGGGTTTTATACAAAATCATTTCGTTGTATGCTAATTAACATTTGAATTGATTTACATTTTCTGTGAGTAAGCATGTGAAAGATCTCTAATGGTTCGAGTTGAACTTTTGCCTTATACCTTCTTCAGTTGCTAATTTTACTGTTATAAATTTCCGCAATGCATTAAATGAGTTATCGGTATACATGTCATTGTAGCTACTATTTTTGGACAAGTGCATTCTATTTGTGCGGCCCAATGTTTGAATTTGATTTAAAATTTATTTACATATGATCAAGTCATACACACCTATCGTTTTACTAAGTTTGGGGAATAAATTGATGTATACGGGCCTTGTTGAAATTTTATTCCACGACGTTTCGTGGTTTAAAGGAAAGAATTTTGAAGTTGAAATTGTGAAGGTCCCTTCTGGAGTTGTACAAACATTTGTTGCATATGTTTTAGTGCATAAAATTATTTTCACGTACATAGTATTAATTGATGCATGCTAGGACCATGGTAGTCCATTTGAAAATTTTGTTGCACATCTTTTGTTATTGTCATTATTAACGTGATTAAGGACCAAATGAATTTCGAAATTGCTTTATATGTGTAACTTTAATGACCATTTTGCACACCTATCAAGAAATCGGTAGTGGATTTTACTCATACGATTAATTGTTATAAAGTTTGGGTATTTGAAAGTTTTATAAAATTTCAATTGGCATATTAGTTGAAAAACCTTGAACTCATTAGGGCTATAGATTTAAAACCATATCTTGAAAAGAGTTGTAATTAGGGACTAGAGGAGTCCTTGGGTATTGAAGCGTCGGATGATCCGACTTGCGGCCGGTCTTGAATTCTGGGTTTCAGTTTTGAATCTGTGCGCGCATGATTAATGGAGGTATTAGATTTAAGTCTTCCCAGTTAATTAAGGGGTGATTTTTATGCTTCGGTAAACCTGCAGGATAAGGTCTTATGTGACTATCTGTGCCTGATTGGGTTCGATTTGATGGGTTGCTTGTCTGTTTGACACCATGTTATATGTTGACAGTGTACCGTCTTAATAGGTTTTCGCGAATAAAGGAATTATTGTGGTCCGTTCGTTAGGGATGTAAGATTGGGAATATTAGCCCTCTATTAGATGTTAACCTTAATGCGACAATACTTCTGGAATGAAATATTGGGCGGGATGTCCACATTTTTGATGTCACCATTTTGGTTTTAGGCGTTGACTTGTTTTCTTGAAGTCAATGAATCTTGGAATACTTGGAGGTACCCCCGTTAGATCATGAGAATTGATGACCTCTCGGTGGTGAAATTTAAAGGAAGATTAGATGTTGGTAATTAAGTATTGGTGCGTATAGGTTTTCCTGATGTGGTAAAGACTTTATTGAGGGAATGACTTGAGGTTGAGAATAGATCGGAGTTGAATAATAGCCGGATCTGCATTAACCAGCTACTCGGAGAGCGTATTGGCACGGCTTGGAAGGACGACCTTATCAATGTCAAGAATGGATCGTTAAGAATTTTGAGAATTCTTTGGGGTTTGATGTCGGTCATTGGTTTTGGGTTCAGAAACATGTGGATCTGAGATGAATTGTCCAGTGAGAAGTTGAGATCACAAACTATCCTTGAGGTAGTACGTGTCACCCAAGGTTGGGAGACAACCGCAGTCTCATAGTTAAAGGATACGTTAGTAAGATAAGTGTCCACTCGGATATAAGTGTGAGGTGCCTAAGGGGACATTTATCGTGAGGACCAGCATAAGGTTATGGTGGTAGTTCTGGCAAGTGGAGTAGAGACAACCTATTCTGCGGTCAACGTTTCATGGGAATCTAGATTTCAAGGACGAAATCTCTTTTAAGGCTGGGAGGATTGTAACACCTCGATTTTAGAAAGGTATAATTTCAAGTTAGTATAGAAATCAGTATTTTAAAAGAAATATAAGAATTAATATTTTGGGCTTGAATATTGTATTTTTATAGTCTTGTTGGATGAAGATTCAAATACGAGTCCAACGGTTCTTTCCGGAGCAAAATCGGAGTTAAAACGAAGAAGTTATGGCCAAAACAGTGATCGGACGCGAGAAATGGGGGATTTCGGAGGCCGCGGGTTGGTGGGCGACCCTAGGCCGTGACCTAGGCCGTATAACCCTCTGGGTTGATGCTGAGGAAGCGCGCAGTTTAACCCGCGACTTCCAAGCCACGGGCCAAACCGCGGGAAACGACCTGAGGGTTTTATACTCGATTTTTGGAGATCTAACTTCATTTCCTCATAACTTTCTCCTCCTAAATCCGATCTTGTTGATTCAAGTTTCTATGGTTTCGTTTTTGAGAGGCCTTCAAGAATATATCAAGATATTTGAAGTTTAATGGAGTATCCAAGAGTATTTTTGTGGTGGTAAACTTCTCATCTCTCTTAATGTTAAGCTAGGGTTTGATGTTTACATCCTCTTTCCTTTCATCCTTCAACTTGGGTGTGATTTTGATGACTTGTGTGGTAAAGGAAACTATGTAGATGTGTTAGATCTAAGATCTAGAGAGGTTGCTTCGAGATTTCAAGCCTTCATAGAAGGAGATTCAAGTTTTGGGGGTAAAAACTAGATTTAGCCTAAATCTAGCAAGGCGAGTTCAAGTTGATTTGTGAAAACGATGTACATGCCAAAATATATATTTCAAAGTGTTTGTATGTTTTACATGAAAATTATTAACTGTTGAGTTACTTGGCGGATCTTGATTATTTGAAGTGTTTGGTTTTATAAACTTCGTAAAATACCCACTTTGGGATTTTGAGCATTTTGACAAATAAATCATACACATTGGTATTTTAAGGAGTTATTTCATGAAATAGAATTTGGGTTTAAATACATTTTATTGTGTATTTTAAATAAGTGTTTGAGTTTGTGTGATGGGACGTTTTTGAAAGAATAAATGATATAAATCTACTTGGAAAATGATTTGTCTAAATCTAAGCTACGTTGGAGTTATTTATATAAATTGGAGTATGGGTTTTCATACATGCGGGTTGTTTACGCTTGGTTTCACTTTATGATTTTCAACGTTGGGTCTTTGGATTTGTTAAGCTTATGGCTCGGTTTGGATTATGTTGGGTTTTGAGGACACTTGTCCGTTTTTAATAGCTCCATGTAAAGCGTTTGGTCATGATTTGCATTTACTGCATCTTATTTGAGAATTACATGTTTTGAATGCGTTAGTTCATTCGTTTTAAGTCATGTAATGTTTTAGTTAGTGCAATGGATCCATAGGCACAATGTTCTTTTGTCCCGTTTTGGACAAGTTCACCACTTTGGCACGAAATAGGCATCGGGTCACCATGGTAAGTAAGGTGTGGACCTATACGGTCGGGCAGCGTCCCATGGGTAGTAAGGTGTAATTCCCTTGTGCATAAGTTCCCGTTTTGGAACTGGGTTCCCCTATTTTGGAACTCTCAAGAATAGACCTAGAGGGGTTGAGTTGATGTTTTCGAGCAATAGACTTAGAGGAGTTGAGCTCGGTATGTTTTATGGGTATAACCCATATGTTTTGGTTTCCTACATAGTTATGTGACCTACTTTTGTGTTCTGTCGCATACTATGTAATCGGGTCTCCCCCGTGACCGAAAGGTGTTGTTTTGGTTATGGAGTTTTATAATCCATGTTTTCGATGATGATTTGGGCATGGATTGTTATCCATGTTCTTGGGTTTTGCATACTGAACTTTATCCATGCTTTTGGAATATTTTGGATGAGAGAGTTTATCCACGTTTTCAGTATTTGATTATTAAAGTGTCAGTTATGTATTACGCGAGTTTTGGATTTTGGATTTATATTCGAAGAAACGTTTCGTTTTGTGATTTTAATCACGAAGAGGGTGAATGTTGAAAAAGAGATCGTTCCCAGATTTAATGTATTTCATTTTGGTTGCTTTCAGATTGAACGTATTTCATTTTGGAAATCACGATTAAAATAACGTTCTTAAAGTTATTGTTTCATATAAATCTAAGGAAAACTCTTGAGCTCACTAGGCGTTAAGCCTAACAATTTTATTTATCGGCATGTGCATGGGGTTTGGTTCTAGCGGTGCTATGAAGAGATGAGCACTAGTTTTACACGAGGGTGAGAATTTTGGTGAAGTCTTCCGCAGTTGGAGATAGTAATTGTTATTGGGTTTTAGTAACGTCCGTAACTATTATAGATCGTGTAGAAGGATTGAATTGTGTGTATTGAAGTTAAACATTAATTTGTCGTTGTATATGATTTATTTATCGATGTATTTAGAAAATTTTAAATTAGTTGTCATTTCCAGATTTGAGGGTGTAACACTATACTCTCTCTGTCTCTCACACACACTTTCTCGCTCTATTTGTTTCTACACACGTGCTCGGAGAAACTTACATGGGCATGGAACAATCATAAAAGGATAATAACAAGAATGAAAAGATAAAATCTTTATATGAAGATATATTGTTATGTTTCAAACTTGATTATCAATCTATAACGAAACAACAAACCCATTCAGTCTTATTCTCATCTTCAAGTTCTAGATTAATCAATAATATATTTGATTTTGTTATGATTTTTCCTTCCAAATTTTTGTAAGTATATTTTCATTGAAATAGAACAACAAAAGGATGATTATACATTTCCATGTTGCATCAATTTGCATTTCAAGAATCAACAACTGAGCATGAGCATCAAATGGAGATGAAGAGTCTGGCATCCTATCGAAACATCGTCATTGTTTTGAGAAACCCTCCTCGTAGAGCTAGATCCACACCTTTTTATGTCGTCCCCTCTCACTGCCTTTGTCGAGTTCCCTCAATCCCCCTTGTGCCATGTTGAGTTGCATCGAGCCCTTGTCGAGCACCATTGAACTATATACCCCCTGTTTTTGTGTTACCGAAGTTGTATCTTCTAGTCAAGTTTGGCTCTAATATGTATTGTTTCTAGTAGAACCGTTCCAATCTTTTTGAAGACCCTGTTACACCTATACCAAAACTATACATCGACTAATGTACAAGTAATAAGTAAATCGAAATATATAGTTCATACCATATATTATATAAAAAATCTTACAAATTAAATAAAAAAAGTTTTAAAATTACAAAGTAACAAATGAAACTCACTTAAAAAATCATTTTTTGAACATTCCTCGAAAATCGTCAAATCGATTAGAAGAGTAAAAGTTCAAAACATTCTAATTGGCTAAAATATTGTAATTAGGTTACAATTAAGTTAAACTAAACATGTATAATTAAGCCCAAAAAACCATATCTCACATAGGAACACCTTTAAACACAAACATGTTTTTTAGCTCACAATTCAGAAGCTTAGACAAAACCCATAGGCAGGGATAAGGATGATTCACACTTTCTTCCTTGTTCCATTCTACATCTCTCTCTCTCTCTCTCTCTCTCCCTCTCCCTCTCCCTCTCCCTCTCCTCTATGTTTATTTACATTTTATTTTTGTTAGAGTTTGATTCTGTAATAATTATGGAGTGTTCATCTTACTTATATCATTATTATTTTTAGATCTTTTTAGTCGTGGATGTTCGGATCGACTTGTATACACCTCGATTAATTCAAGGGTCTTAAAGAACAGTCAGAAAAATCTCCAGTACTCTTTTAGGACTCAAAGTGATGACCTCTAAAATGGATCTTTATTACAATTACTTAAAAAATTATATGTATGAATTTCGTAGTGTAAAACAAAATTGTTTTTTTTTTTTTTTGTTTTGTTTTTGTACTTTTAGCGCTCTTCATAAATTCCATTATGTTGTTGTAGCGGAAGAAGGAAACAAAGAAGAGGAAAAGACTAAAAAAAACTTATTTGATTATTTTTGTCATTAGAAAAGATAAATATTGTTGGTATTTCTATATGTATTTTAATAATACATATAATATTACAACGGATGTAATAAACTACAAAATCAACAAATGATTAATAATAATTCGAATATAAAGAAATTAACATAATCAACTGAAGATAAATATAAACGAATAAACGAAGACGATTCAAACGAAGTTGAGGCTCGTGTGTAACACGATTCTCTTAAACAGATTCGCCGTTTGTTCCCAGGGTACAACATCCAAAGCAGTAGTACTGTCGGAGATGACCACTTGCCTGAAAAGTCGCCGGAACTAAGCGTATGCCGTAGAGATATCAGAGAATCGTGTGCTTGTTCGATATATGGTGTTCCTGGAGAGCAACCGGACTCCACCTTTTATATTTGAGATCGAAACCGACGCATTAATATGTAATTAATCCGCCAATTATCTGATCATTCACCAAGTTCACCTGGAGTGCAACCGGACTCCACCAAGTTTGTGCGAGCACAAGATTTTGGAGTTGCATTCGTGTCCGCAGGTGGCGCCCACGCACAAGTTCGCCGATTTTAGCTTACGAAAATCTCAATCGGCACCCTCCTGTGCGCGGGTAGGAGTTGGAGTAAAACCAATCAAATGAACTTGTAAGCCCTTCCCACATTCATGGTTATAAACCACAAAATGTTTTACTACTCCTTCCTATGTGGGACACATTCCCACACCCACTTGATTTCCTATCACATTCATTCCAAACACTCATCTTTGAGCATCGATATCTCATTCACACATATTCCGTTTTGGACACATAATATATCGTTTCGAATATCTCATATAGAAAAACACAAACCCACTAAGAGTTCGATATATACAATACATATACATGTATTTAAATGTGTCCAAAGTTAGTAAAAAAACATATTTTTACTAAAATTTTCCAACAAATATATTTTTTAAGGGAATGCAACATTGAACATGTTTACGATATAGATAACTTTATTAAGCATATTTCTCATATAACTTTATTACTTCTATGGATTGTAACAACAATATAGCACCTTTATATATATAAAAGCAAAAACCAAGAGAAATGACATGGCACAATGTGGATTGAGAATTTTAAAATATTGGATTGTGCTTAACTTTGGTCATCCCACATTGATAGAAAGATTAAATGTTGGAACATGAAGATGATTATAAAAGGAAAATGATGCCAACTTTTTTTTTACATGATTTATGATTTGTTTTAATCCATTTTGGATTAAAGAGTTGATTTTTAGTTACAAATTTGTTGGTGTTGATATATATTGTATTACAACTAATAAGATACACTTATTTCATTTAATTTGTTTATTTTTACATCTTTTTGTCTTTGTATACATAAAATGAAAAACAAGACAAAATGACATGTCATGATGTAGATTAAGAAATCTAATATATACATATAAAAGTAAAATTACCCAAGAGAAATGACACGCCTCAAATAAGAATCATCAATATATATATTTATATATATATATATTTATATAAAAGAAAGAACCATAGAGAATGATATGACATTGTGAGATTTGAGTAATGTACGTACCTATAAGAAACGAGGACATTTGAATTTGATATGAGATACGAGTATTCTCAAATACTACTATATTCTGGTCGTGTTTTACACATCTCACATTGATGAGTGAATATAAGATTGGATAATAAGATTGTAGAAACACAGAGATTTAGATTTTGATAAATTAAAGGATTACTTGGCTAAATATTCTTTTTGGCCGACCCCTATTTTTGTTAAAAATACCCATTTATATAAGCAAATAAATAGATAGACAAATGTATACAAATCATCATATTTCATCAATTTATACAATATTATCAATGTTGAACTTTGATGTCTTTTTATTATCTCACAAGTCACAAGAAGATTTAAGTATTCTCAAATCTTGAATTGTGATGTTATTTGGTTATCCCACGTTGATAGAAAGAAAATAAATTTTGGAAGAATGGATGACTATGTAAAATTTGAATGAGATGTCTTATTTGATTGTCCCACATCGACATAAAGACAATAGATTTGGAAGAAGATGTTAGTATATAAAAGTTGGATGAAATGTCTTATTTATTTATCTCACATCGGTAAAAAAAGATAGATTTGAAAGAAGAGGTTAGTATATAAAAGGTGCATGAGCTGTCTTATTTGGTTAATCCACATCAACGTAAAGATAATAAATTTGGAATATGAGGTAAACAAAAGAAAAGACGGATAAGATGACTTGCAAGTTTAAAAGTTTGTGGCAACCTATGTGGTTGTCTCATTTTTAGTCGACCTCTTTCGCTAAAAATCAAATTTTATAAAATATTAATCTTTATGTGACTTTATTTATATAAAAAGAACAACCATAAATAATGATATGACATTGTGAGATTTCAGTATTCTAAAATATTGCATTGTGTTGTAGTTCAATTATCCCACCTTGATGCGAGATGCAAGATTGGAGAATGAAGATGACTGTAAGAAACAAGGGTTGATTTTGATAATCAAAATTTTAGTTGGATAAATATGTTTTAACTCACGATTAGAATCCCATAATAAATTAGCAAGAAAGTAGGATTTGGAAGAGAGGGTTGATATTGATTGTCAACTCTCATTTTCCAAAAAAAATTATATATATATATATATATATATATATATACAAATTAACCACTCATCGAAACACATTAATTATTGTATATTGTATTCAATTAACTGTTAACTGAGGAATTATGTTTTATATATCTTATCTCGACACATATATTTCCTGAAATAATTATTGCCACAACTGATGATGTGGCCAAAACCAAGTTTAAGTATTATTAAACGTTAAATTATGGTTTGGTTAAATTATCCCACATTACTATGAAGATGATAAAATTTAAAAATAGATGGTTATATATGAGTAGAAGTTGGCTTGAAAAATTTTAAAATAGGTTTGACTAAATATATTGGCCAACAATAATTTTTCAAAAAATCTATACATCTACTTTAGGCCTTAAGTTTAAAACTTAATGTCAACATGTTTGTTAGAGTGTTTTTATTATATTTCACCTTATATATAAACTCAAGAGCATTAAACGAACTTTTGGAACGAATCAAGTTGGATATCATATTAGCGCATTACAAGTTTGAGTCATTAAAATAATAAGCAACATTTTTTAAGTTCAAACTTCAAAATTATCAAACTTAAATTTGAGTCAGACGGTGATTCCTCAAAACTTTCGTAACAACAATAATGATATGGGTGTATGACATGTTGTTTCATTCTAAATAACATAACAAAAAAGTTAATGTCAATACGTGTCAAACTCTTCGTAACAATAAAAGGTTAGCAATACGTGAAAATAAACCACTCATGTAAATACATTCTTCATTTTAAATTGTATCTCATTAATTATTAAGTAAGAAATTATGTTCTATCTTAACTCGGTCAAGTACTTCTTTAAAAAAATTATCGCTACCGTGCAACGCACAAGGTTGCCACTATTTATTTATAAGAACACATACCGGAAGTTTGTTTAGGGACGCAACAAAGATTGTTATATATACTATTTATTCTGGTAATTAATTTAAGTTAAAAAAATTAATTAATTAGGAATTACCTAAAATACCCTGTTAAAACAAATAAACAAATCCAAATATAATGTCATGTGATAATAAAATTTATACACGTTTAATTAAATTTAAATACTAACAAAAATACTTTACTAAAAACATCAAGAATATTAGGATTTCTGTAACGGTTACCACAAATAAAAACATAAAGAAATTTGAAATTTAGATGCATTATTTAATTTATTAGTTTCAGGTTTTATGTTTCCTTGTATTGATTATCAGTTTTGGTCTCTTCAATATCATTAATAGTTTTTGTGGCTCAGACCGTTGTATTGTTTGATGGGTTGGTAATAAAATACCCTCTTGCCGTTTAAAAAAAAATATCATTAATAGTTTATTTAACTATTAAATTTAATGTGTATAATTTGGTCTAGACACTATGGTATAATTAAAAGTTGATACATATCATAAATATTAAAATAAGTAAAAGTTAATTATTAGTATTTGTATAAATATATCACTTTAAAATTAAGTTTGTTGTATCATGTGAGAAAAACTATCAACATTGAAAAACATTTATATATACAATTAATGTATAAAGTTTTACAAATTACAATTATACAATTGATTTTAATATTTTGATGATATAAAAAAATACATATTGACTTTATTAACAAAAATGAGCTTTCAAATAAATAGCTTTTAATTTCAAATTTATGATGTATATATACATATATTGACTAATAGGACATGTTTCGTTTTGAATCTAAAATTGATTAAAAACCTGAAAACTATACACAACACAACGTGAAATATATTCATTAAGATTATGGACATGTTATGTATAATGTATCATGATTGCTTGATTCATGATAAATAGAACTCCCAAATTAATCATGAATATTTTATTTATGATAAATATTTATCCTATAAGAAGATACATGTGGTACTCTATACGATTCCCAGATTTTTAATCAATTTTAGTTTCCAAACAAAAAAAAGTTTCTTCTTAATTAATATATGATCTGAAAGCTCAAGGCAATTGACAATGGCACGTATATATATATAATAAAACTTTGTGACACGGTGATTACGTGATAAAACCTACCCACACGCTTTCCGTATGCTCCTTCCCTCCATTTCTTTCTTTATTCCTCCTTTAACTTTTTCATTTTTCACAAATTGACCCCCCACCCTTTACCTTTTCCAAAAGAAAGCTGTCCCATTATTGCTCCATTATTCCCCTAACAATATTATTATGCACCGCCGCCGTAATTATCTCCGACAACCATCTCCACCGCCGTGAAATAAGTCACTCAACATAACAGAATCAACATAATTAAATTAATTTTGTATGTACAGATCACACACTCACTCTCACTCATCGTCATGTATTTGATTTCATAAATGCAAACCCTAAAACTATCTTCCCAGGCTAAATCAGAAGGGACGTAGATTTCTGTTAGATCGGCTTACGTTAGTAAATGCACCTACCAGAGCTTGTCCAGACGGTAGGTACGACCGTCGCCGGCTTCCTCCGTTTTCCGCTTTATTTGCTGGATCCGGCTCCACCGCTGATCCACCGTCACCGACGGCAGAAGCTACCTTGGCACTTTTCTCAACCTTCTTCACTTTTTCATTGTTTATCTTCTTGTTCGTTGAGATTAAAGGTTTGAAGAAGAGAAACGGCGAATCCTTGCCGTCGCTGTTGCTCCGGTAGAGAATGTCACGGAACTTCCACCGCCGTGACGAATTACCGACGGAATTACTCTTCTTACACTTTTCAGGTGACTCTGATTTCGGCTTCCATACGCAATAAGTCCCAGGGTTAACTCCGTCGAGATCGTCCGCCTCCGATGACGACAACGACGAGAAATCGCGCTCTTCACTGAAAAGCTTTCTCAGAGGAAGTCGTACCACCAGCGATGGCTTAGGATCAGTCTCCGGCGAACCGTTAACAACCGTAACTAAATTAGGATCGACATGATCTAACAATAAACTCCGATCAAACAGGGGATACCGAGGCGAGATATGACCTTGGGAGAAGATCTGATCAGACGAATTAACGTGGCTAGAAACAACAGCGAACTCGAACTCATCATCATCATCGTCGTCATTATCGGTATCAGAATTCTCATCCTTCAATTTTTGTGAAGGAGTATTAGTGTCAGGTTTTTCGTCGGCGGGAACAGCGAACTGACTGTCATCGTAATCATGATCATAACCGTTAAAATTGAAGATATCATCATAATCGTCGCCATTTTCGTGGCGAAACTCTTCGACAACCCTAGCGGCAACATCCGCAAGGTTGGTGGAAGAATGGCTGGTGAAGCTGGGCGATATACCGATAACTGTACTTGACTTCATGGTGCTGAAATTGAGGATCTAGTGGTTGCTCAATTTGTGTGTGGGTGGTTTGAGATGATTTTGGAGAGCGAGAGGAGAGGGTGATTGAAAGTGTTTGCGGGAAGTTACTTGTCAAGTGGGAAATGGGGCTTTTCATTGGGCCAAGGGCATACAGCATACTTGGGGGGGCGTGGGCTTCCTTTTTTTCCTCTTAAATTAAATATGATTTTTATCTACACTACTATATTATAAAGCACGGATAAAAAACCCTTAAATACAAATTATTAGGCATAAAGTACCATTATTTTATGCAATATTTTAAAAATCTCTTAATTTACAAGTTTTAAAACACAAGATACATATTACTACTGGAGACTTCTAACACTCACCAATTTGGTATGTGCAAGGCCTTTCTTTTATAGAGACATTTACATGTATCACTATTAATTAATATATTATATTACTATAAATTTGTTTTAATTATATTATTAAATATGTAATTGGTTATTTTTTCTAGATGTCATTAAAATATATAAGATAATAATTGAATTCTAACAAAATACTTAATTTCTTTATATAAAAAGCAGTATATTTAAGCCTGAATTAAACAAATTTATAAAAAAATACATTATCATTTTCTTAAAACCATCTAAGATCGTACTGTAAATCAACAAAAAAACAAAAAATAAAATAAAACATTAAAATAGTGATGTATCTCGTTGTATTGTACGAGTACTGCTTCTAGTTTAATATTAATTTGGCAATCTATGTAAACAATTAATCTTAGAAAAGAAAAAAAGGAAAAGAAAGTATTTGATAATTGGTGTATTACCATTGTTGATAAATATACCAACAATAAACTTTCTTAAAAAATACACACATATATGTGTAGGGCAAGATTGATAGAGTGCCTAAAAAATATGTGTAGGGCAAAGAATGATAGAGTGCCTAAAAAAGGAACTGAAGAATTGTCAAAAAACGAATGAGAAATTATATTTAAGTAAAATATCAAATTCAAAATTATTATTGTTTTTTTGGTATAGTTTGTTTAACTTCAGTTTTTATTATATTTCTCTGATTTTCAATTTAAAAAATAGGAGATATTTATATTTTGAGTAAATTACATATATCGTCCCTGTTTTTTTTTTTTTGAATCAGCAAGAAATTTATTACCACAATGAATAAAAGAAACACATAATATTCATACAATAATCGGGACTGTCCCGCCAGATTAAAAGCGAACAATCATACGTAACAAAAGTTGTTAATCCTAGAATTCAAGTTCTAATTATTACAAACAATCAAAATGAACAATTTTGTAAATCATATGTCATTGATTATATATCTCAGATTACAATATTCACTTTCTCTCTCTAATCTCTCTCACTAGAATGATATGAACATATCCTCTTCTCTCATATGCTCTAAGTACCAAGTGTTACAAAGACTAAACTATTTATACTAAGCAACATTACAAAGAAAACAACTACTTTGACTTTGACCTTTATTACATTAGACTTTGACTTTGATGCTTGAGAGTTGACTCCAGCTTTGACTTTTAGTCTTCAGACTTCTACGATCTTGTATCCAACATATTTATGCTCTAACAATCTCCCCCTTTGGATTCAAGATCATCTCAAAAAGATTTTGCAGAATAATCTTCTCTCTTTAAGCTCAGTAAATGTAATCTCTTCCTTCGTAAAACTTTATCATTGAAAACCAGTCTTCTATTTATACTTGAAACAATCTCTTCTTTCTTTGATCTTTAACAATCTGTAATCTTCCCAAAGTTTGTCTTCAAACAAATAACAATCTCCCCTAAAGATGGTAGATATGCTCTTCAACAATCTCCTCAAGGTTATCTCAAACCTCTTTCAGACTTCAGAAAGAAATCATCTACAATTTCAGCTCGATTTGTTTCAGCAAATTATCTTCAAAGAAAATTTCTGTAAATTTTAGCTTGTCTTCAGAAATCTTTGAATTTGCTCTTTCTGCTTTCAATCTTTGACAACAAATATTCTTCAAAACAACTGTCTTGAATAAACTTTTCCAATAAGTTCCAACTTTTCTTTATCACTCTCTCATTTCTTGTAACTTCTCCCCATAACTGATATTAGCTGTTCTTTTCAACCAACATTTCTTGATTCACACAATTCTTTAACTCTTCTCCCATATCTGATACAAACTTTTCGTTCTAGACATTTCTTGAACATAACTTCTCCCCCTTTTTGATGAAAGAAGGCATGAAATCATCAAAATTTTAGCAAGAAATGTTTGTATCTGACAACTGACCTGTAACACCCTAAAAATTGGGGAAATTTAAAACTTGAAATTTCGGAAATATGACAGCTGTAAACAGAACAAAACCTGATTAAGCATAAACCTGTTGAAATGATTCTAAGGTATCGTCCCAATTGGGGAATATAGCATAGCCTTTACAATTTCAATGAATGGAGAATAATATACGACAATCTATTAATCTAAACTATTCCAATAGATTACGGTCGGGTGTCGCTATTCTCCCAAAATGGTTAACCACCAAAAGCATAAACCGATCTCTAGACCTCCAAAAATGACCGCTCTCGATCACGTGATCGACCACTCGATCCCGTCGATCCCCGCCACTAGGATGCCCTGTCCTCCAAGACAACCAAATAAACCAGTGTTAGACTTAAGTCTAGTGAGAAGCAATATTCGTAAAGTATTTAGCGAAATAAAGTTATACTACACAGAATTATCCACATTGATATGGTGTCAACACCAAGTTACGTCACCTGCCATCAAAGATTAATTTTCAATATAATTTCACCATCAATGATCATAAGTCCAACAAGCCATCTACTTGATAGCATCAACCCAAACGAGATCTTTAGCTATTAGAGACATCAACTCAAACCGAGTCTTTAGTCTATTAGGGACATCAACTCAAACCGAGTCTTTAGTCTATTTGGGACGTCAACTCAAACCGAGTCTTTAGTCTAACACACGACATCAACGCAAACCGAGTCTTTTAGTCTATTTGGGACGTCAACTCAAACCGAGTCTTTAGTCTATTAGGGACATCAACTCAAACCGAGTCTTTAGTCTATTTGGGATGTCAACTCAAACCGAGTCTTTAGTCTAACACACGACATCAACTCAAACCGAGTCTTTAGTCTAACATACGACATCAACTCAAACCGAGTCTTTAGTCTAATTAATATAAAGCCACCGACAAACTATTAATGAGACCAATACATGTTATGGTAGTTCACATAACCCATATTACTTACTACAATCAACTTTCTCTTCAAATACTCTTCTTTAAGACATTACCCAAAAATGGGATTTTTAGGTTAACTTTACTTGAATCAACTCCAAGGACAAGAAAGGTTGAAATAGTCATTAGTACATAAATGAACATGTAAATAAGTAGGAAGGTCAAGAAGCACCCTCACCTTAGTGATTTCCTACAAGAAATCAAACCCTAGAAGTGGTAGATGGAGAGTTGATGACTTGAGATGGTGACACAAGATAGCTTCCCCAAATGACCACCCTAACCAAGCATTAAACCTCCATAAATGCTTGGGATACACCAATAAATGAAGAGAGATGAGGGAAGGATTACCTAGGGTTCCAAAATCGTTCTCCTTAGCTCCACAATTGAGACCAATGAGGAAAAGGGGAAAGAAACCCGTATTTGGGAGTTCAGGGGTGTTCCGCGGGTTATGCCGCGACCTCAAGTCGCGGCATAAGTCGCCAGTGTTTCTGAGAAGTTAGACCAACAGTGAGCTACGCAGCTAGTGCCGCGACTCCAAGTCGCGATGAAGTCGCGAAATCCGCTGTTTCCCTTATCCAAAATTTCAAGCCTTGACACACGACTAGGCTACGAACACGCGGTGCTCACTAATATGATAGCGTTCAAAAACCAAGATTAAAATACGGAAGACCAGGAGTCTGAACGATAGAATAATTACAACGAAAATTTCGGGATGTTACAATCCTCCCCAACTTGGGAATGATTTCGTCCCCGAAATCCAACTAGCTAAAATAAATGAGGGTATCTACGCTTCATGTCCTCTTACGACTCCCATGTCACGTTCGTGCCTCGGTGGTGTCTCCATTGTACTTTGACCATCACGACTTCCTTATGGCGAAGTCTCTTAGTTTCTCTTTCCAAAATAGCTTCGGGTTCCTCAACATGGCGGTTGTTCTCCACACGAATCTCGGATAGCGGTATGACGCTCTCTTCCTCCGCCAAACATTTCCGTAAGTAACATACATGAAATGTAGGGTGAATTCCGTCCATCTCGGGCGGTAAGTCTAGTTTATAAGCTTGTTGCCCAATACGTTCAATAATGGAGAACGACCCGAGGAAACAGGGACTTAGCTTCCCACGCTTCCCAAAGCGGATCAGACCCTTCCAAGGAGATACTTTCAACATTACTCGATCTCCTACTTGGAACTCTACCGGTCGCCTCTTCTTGTCGGCATAACTTTTCTGGCGATCTTGTGCATCTTTCAACCTCTCTCGGATTGCCTTAATCTTGTCCGCCGTCTCTTGAACTATTTTCGGACCGGCAAACTGTTTCTCTCCTGCCTCTAGCCAACAGACGGGGGTTCTACACTTTCTCCCGTACAAGGCATCGAATGGCGCCATCCCGATGCTAGAGTGATAACTATTGTTGTATGCAAACTCCACCAAAGGCAGATGGGTATCCCAACTACCGCCAAAATTGATCACACAAGATCTAAGCATATCCTCCAAAGTTTGAATTGTCCTTTCGCTTTGACCGTCCGTCTGTGGGTGATATGCCGTGCTCAGGTTCACTCGCGTGCCCAACTCTTGATGTAACGCTCCCCAAAATCGTGACGTAAAACGGCTATCACGGTCGGAGACTATAGACAAGGGTATACCATGTCTAGAGACTACCTCGTCAATGTAGAACTTTGCTAACTTATCCATGGGCAAGGTTTCGTGCATCGCTAGAAAGTGAGCGCTCTTAGTCAAATGGTCAACGATAACCCAAATGGTATCGTTTCCTCTCAACGTCTTCGGAAGTTTGGTCACAAAGTCCATCGTAATGTTGTCCCATTTCCACTTGGGTATTTCTAACGGTTGGAGACTCCCATATGGTCGTTGGTGTTCGGCTTTCACTTGCGAACAAGTCACGCATCGTTCTACATAGCGTGCCACATCCAACTTCATGACTGGACACCAATAGAGTAATTTCAAGTCTCTATACATCTTTGTGCTCCCCGGGTGGATCGAATACTTGGATTTATGCACGTCTTCCAAAAGTAACCCTCGGTTCCCTCCGATCTTTGGCACCCAAATGCTCCCGTTGTAACATTTTATCCCTCTACTATCTTCGGTTAACAATAACCGTTGCTTGGTCATCACTTCCTCCTTGAGATTTTCCTCCTTTAATCCTCTCCATGAGGCTTGATACTAGCTCGATCCTTGTAAGTTTGGCTTGAAGTCTCCCGCTATACTCCTTCCGACTTAAGGCGTCAGCCACCACGTTGGCTTTACCCGGGTGGTAGAGTAATTCATAGTCGTAATCCTTAAGTAGTTCTAACCACCTTCGTTGCCTCATGTTGAGTTCCTTCTGATAAAAAAACATACTTCAAGCTCTTGTGATCCGTGTACAAGGTACACTTTGTGCCATAAAGATAATGTCGCCATAATTTTAATGCAAACACTACCGCTGCCAATTCCAAGTCATGAGTGGGGTAGTTCTTCTCATACACCTTCAATTGTCTAGATGCATACACGATCACTCTCCCTCTTTGCATTAGTACACATCTAAGTCCCAATTTGGACGCATCGCTAAAGACCACAAAATCCTCCGATCCCTCCGGCAAGGATAAGATCGGAGCCTCGCATAATTTCCTTTGCAAAGTCCTAAATGCTTTCTCTTGCTCTTCGGTCCACACAAACTTTATATTCTTCTTGGTCAACATTGTCAACAAAGAAGCAATCTTGGACAAGTCTTGTATGAACCTCCGGTAATACCCCGCCAAGCCTAGAAAACTTCGAATCTCGGATGGACTTTTGGGAGGTTCCCAATTCATCATAGCTTCAATCTTGGCCGGATCCACCTTCACTCCATCTTTAGAAAGTACGTGCCCCAAGAATTGCACTTCCTTCAACCAAAACTCGCACTTGGAAAACTTTGCGTAGAGCTTCTCCTTCCTCAAGATTTCCAAGACATCGCGAAGATGGCGCGCATGATCGGTTTCGTCCTTCGAGTAGATAAGAATGTCATCAATGAACACGATGACGGACTTATCTAGAAATGGTCGACATACGCGGTTCATTAAGTCCATGAACACCGCTGGGGCGTTCGCACTAAGAATTCGTAGTGACTGTAGCGCATCCTAAAAGCGGTTTTAGGAATGTCTTCCTCTTTGACCTTCACTTGGTGATAACCCGAGCGGAGATCGATCTTTGAAAAGCATCCCGCTCCTTGCAATTGGTAAAATAAATCGTCGATTCTAGGGAGTGGATACTTATTCTTTACTGTAACCTTATTCAACTCCCTATAGTCGATGCACATACGCATCGTGCCATCTTTCTTCTTTACAAACAAAACTGGTGCTCCCCACGGTGACGAACTCGGTCTCACGAAACCCTTCTCAAGGAGATCTTGCAGTTGGCTCATCATCTCTTTCATTTCTGATGGAACTAGACGGTACGGGGCTCTAGCTATCGGGGCCGCTCTCGGCGTTAGGTCAATCTTGAACTCCACTTGACGATCGGGTGGTAGTCCCGGCAAGTCGTCCGGAAACACTTCGGGAAATTCTTTTACTACTGCAACATCTTCAAGTTTCTTCTTCTCGAGCTTCACATCTATGACGTATGCCAAGAAGGACGAACATCCCTTTGATAAACACTTTTGCGCCTTCACTAAGTTAGTAATAGCCACTTCGCCCTTCTGTCTTTCGCCGTACACAGTTACCGACTCAACATTCGAGATTGGAATTCGGATTAACTTCTTAGCACACAGGATTTCAGCATGGTTAGACGACAACCAATCCATACCGATAATAACATCAAATCCTCCGATGACCATGGGCATTAGGTCGATCGGAAATTCTCTCCCTTCGATCTCAAGTTTGCAATATTTCACAACGCTACGAACCACTACCTGATCCCCATCCGCTAGCTCAACTACTAAAGCATCCTCTAGACTAGTAGTGGGCATGGATAGTTTTGGGCAAAATGAACTTGATACAAAAGAGAAAATAGCTCCCGAGTCAAATAATACACGCGTAGGTACGGAGTTTAGGAGAAACGTACCAGACACTACATCCGTTGAACTTTCGCCTCCTCGGTGGTCATCTGAAAAGCTCTGCCGGATGCTCTAGGAGGGTCTGACTTCTTGGCCCTGCTACCTCCTGACTTCAACTTCGGACATTCACTCCGAAAATGACCCATTTCAAGGCATTCGAAGCATGTGACTCCCTTGACCGGGAAATCGCGACATTCGTGTCCCGACTTCCCACACTTGAAACATTTCGACCTGCCTGACGTGCACGGGCCAACATGCTTGCTCCGGCACTTAGAGCAACATCTATCCTCACGACTATAATCGTTCCCACGTTAGTTGTTGTTGAAAGGTCTCGACTTTCTTGAGGGCGTAGAGTTCCCCTCCCACTTTCTCTTCTCAACCGGCCTACTCTTTTCTTCTCTGCTCGGGCCGTAGGAATCTTCTACCAATTGATCTTCCTCGATTGCCTCCCGTAAGGTGGAGGCCTTAGACACCCGCACTAGGTTCATCATTTCCGATCGTAAACCCTTAGTATAGGCTTTGATCTTCTCCTTCTCGCTCGGAACTAGATGTCCCACCAACCCCAATCTGTCCATGAATTTCCGGTTGTACTCCTTCAGCGACAAACTACCTTTCTTCAGATTTTAGAATTCTTCTTTGATCCGGTCCATTGTCCATTCGTTGCAATATTCTTCTAGCAATTTCTCCTTGAAAGTATCCCAAGATAGTTTCTCCAGAACAGCCGTCTCTACGGAGGCGGAATATACGTCCCACCACGTGAGAGCCGTACCCCTCAACATACGCGAGCGAAAAATTACTTTTTGATCTTCTCCGCATTCACTTAAGCGGAAAGCCTGCTCCATTTATCTAATCCAGCTCACACATGCGTACGGGTCATCCAATCCTTTGAACTCGGGTGGTCGACACCCGAGGAATGCCTTGAACATACAAGACTTTGCCTCGTGACTAGCGGTCGGGGTTGCCGTCACATTGGTAGGGATACGGGGTCCCAAACCCCCAGATCCTGCCACTATGACGTTTTCCGCCACCGTCTCATTCCTACGGTGGGTGGCATCCCGGTCTTCCAACAATTTCAGAAACACTTCGTGCTGTTGAGCCATGGCAGCACTCATGGCTTGCATCATCCGATCCATCATTCTGGTCTTCGGGGTTACTTCTTCCATAACCGGATGAGTTGCATCTATGTTGCGACGGGGTATGTGCTCCGATCCTTCGCCCAATGTGTTAATAAACGGTGGGGGAATATCTGCATTGGTTACCCTTGGTTGGTCGTCCGTAGACGCCGCCGTATCTTGACCTTCCGGTCGATTACGAGTGTTTACCATACTCTGCCATACACACGTGAGAATATAGGTGAGATGGGGTCATACAGATTATGAATAAGGAAACGTACTATTACATTCATTAATCATCATAACAATGGAAAACAAGCATAATTACGTAAAACATCCTCATAATAACGTTAGCTAAGCGAAATTATGAACATGCGATACATAAAAATTTTCATCTCCATTACCATAACTCTCAATTTGGGGACATCAACTCAAACCGAGTCTTTAGTCTATTTGGGACGTCAACTCAAACCGAGTCTTTAGTCTAACACACGACATCAACTCAAACCGAGTCTTTAGTCTATTAGGGACATCAACTCAAACCGAGTCTTTAGTCTATTTGGGACGTCAACTCAAACCGAGTCTTTAGTCTATTTGGGACGTCAACTCAAACCGAGTCTTTAGTCTAACACACGACATCAACTCAAACCGAGTCTTTAGTCTAACATACGCCATCAACTCAAACCGAGTCTTTAGTCTAATTAATATAAAGCCACCGACAAGCTATTAATGAGACCAATACATGTTATGGTAGTTCACATAACCCATATTACTTACTACAATCAACTTTCTCTTCAAATACTCTTCTTTAAGACATTACCCAAAAATGGGATTTTTAGGTTAACTTTACTTGAATCAACTCCAAGGACAAGAAAGGTTGAAATAGTCATTAGTACATAAATGAACATGTAAATAAGTAGGAAGGTCAAGAAGCACCCTCACCTTAGTGATTTCCTACAAGAAATCAAACCCTAGAAGTGGTAGATGGAGAGTTGATGACTTGAGATGGTGACACAAGATAGCTTCCCCAAATGATCACCCTAACCAAGCATTAAACCACCATAAATGCTTGGGATACACCAATAAATGAAGAGAGATGAGGGAAGGATTACCTAGGGTTCCAAAATCGTTCTCCTTAGCTCCACAATTGAGACCAATGAGGAAAAGGGGAAAGAAACCCGTATTTGGGAGTCCAGGGGTGTTCCGCGGGTTATGCTGCGACCTCAAGTCGCGGCATAAGTCGCCAGTGTTTCTGAGAAGTTAGACCAACAGTGAGCTACGCGGCTAGTGCCGCGACTTCAAGTCGCGATGAAGTCGCGAAATCCACTGTTTCCCTTATCCAAAATTTCAAGCCTTGACACAAGACTAGGCTACGAACACGCGGTGCTCACTAATATGATAACGTTCAAAAACCAAGATTAAAATACGGAAGACCAGTAGTCTGAACGATAGAATTATTACAACGAAAATTTCGGTATGTTACAATCCTCCCCAACTTGGGAATGATTTCGTCCCCGAAATCCAACTAGCTAAAATAATTGAGGGTATCTACGCTTCATGTCCTCTTACGACTCCCATGTCACGTTCGTGCCTCGGTGGTGTCTCCATTGTACTTTGACCATCACGACTTCCTTATGGCGAAGTCTCTTAGTTTCTCTTTCCAAAATAGCTTCGGGTTCCTCAACATAGCGGTTGTTCTCCACACGAATCTCGGATAGCGGTATGACGCTCTCTTCCTCCGCCAAATATTTCCGTAAGTAACATACATGAAATGTAGGGTGAATTCCGTCCATCTCGGGCGGTAAGTCTAGTTTATAAGCTTGTTGCCCAATACGTTCAATAATGGAGAACGACCCGAGGAAACAGGGAGTTAGCTTCCCACGCTTCCCAAAGCGAATCAGACCCTTCCAAGGAGATACTTTCAACATTACTCGATCTCCTTCTTGGAACTCTACCGGTCGCCTCTTCTTGTCGGCATAACTTTTCTGGCGATCTTGTGCATCTTTCAACCTCTCTCGGATTGCCATAATCTTGTCGGCCGTCTCTTGAACTATTTTCGGACCGGCAAACTGTTTCTTTCCTGCCTCTAGCCAACAGACGGGGGTTCTACACTTTCTCCCGTACAAGGCATCGAATGGCGCCATCCCGATGCTAGAGTGATAACTATTGTTGTATGCAAACTTTACCAAAGGCAGATGGGTATCCCAACTACCGCCAAAATTGATCACACAAGATCTAAGCATATCCTCCAAAGTTTGAATTGTCCTTTCGCTTTGACCGTCCGTCTGTGGGTGATATGCCGTGCTCAGGTTCACTCGCGTGCCTCGGTGGTGTCTCCATTGTACTTTGACCATCACGACTTCCTTATGGCGAAGTCTCTTAGTTTCTCTTTCCAAAATTGCTTCGGGTTCCTCCACACAGCGGTTGTTCCCCACACGAATCTCGGATAGCGGTATGACGCTCTCTTCCTCCGCCAAACATTTCCGTAAGTAACATACATGAAATGTAGGGTGAATTCCGTCCATCTCGGGCGGTAAGTCTAGTTTATAAGCTTGTTGCCCAATACGTTCAATAATGGAGAACGACCCGAGGAAATGGGGACTTAGCTTCCCACGCTTCCCAAAGCGGATCAAGCCCTTCCAAGGAGATACTTTCAACATTACTCGATCTCCTACTTGGAACTCTACCGGTCGTCTATTCTTGTCGGCATAACTTTTCTGGCGATCTTGTGAAGCTTTCAACCGCTCTCAGATTGCCTTAATCTTTAACTCTTCTCCCATATTTGATACAAACTTTTCGTTCTAGACATTTCTTGAACATAACTTCTCCCCCTTTTGATGAAAGAAGGCATGGAATCATCAAAATTTTAGCAAGAAATGCTTGTATCTGACCACTGACCTTTCAAAATCTGAGCCTCCAACCATTCATCAATTCATAAAGATATTCATCTAGATCTTTTCAAATCCAGACAAATTAGAGTGTAACACCTGAATCAACAAATGAATCAGTTATAATGTCTGTCAGTAACACAAAGTTACTGTGTGTAACGAATACACATAGGAAAGGAGCTTTTGTGATGTTCAATCCCCAGGGATTCCATTCAATCATCGAAACACCACAAAGATATTTCTATGAATGTTATGACAAGAAAACATATTCCTTGTGTGTTTGTGCAAGTGTTTGAAAGAATTAAGCACATGATGATTGCTTTTTATAAGGCTCAAAATTGTGTAAACCACTGAGACAACAGTAGTATAACACAGACTCAATTGTGCATGATCGAAGTGCGAAGGTGGGGCAGACTTCCTTGTTTTTCAATATCCAGATTTTCCAAATGAAAATCAGATAGCATATATGTTGTGTCCCCTTGAAATATGAAACATTTTCTTGTTAAGAAGAAAATGAGTGGTTGGTGGGGTTTTTATCAAGAGTTGGCATGAGCTAGGTGCCTATTTCAATAATGTTCATGAAGAATTGTGAAACACTAGTAATGTGGCAGCCCGGCTCAGAAAGTAGTTGGTCCTGAGTTTGATATTCTTTTACTCTGTTCACTCAACCTCTTTCTTTTAAATATTGAGCTCACATCTAACCAAACTCTCATTTTCATTTTACCTCTTCACTCAACCCACACTCAGTATTTGACTCCTCACACAATCGATCACTCAAGGATTAACTTCTTGGGTAGGAAACGCTGGTTAACGTGAATCCATAGAAGTTTCATTGAAGCTCACACAAAGAAACCCATGTAATCCTAAATGCACAAAGTTGCACAAATGGTTTAACTATATCGGTTAAAGCACAATATACATGTCAGATGTCTATATGCTCAATGAGATAATCATGAAGATTTAAGCATTTTAAACATTGAAGACTTTTCAAACAAGATAATTTGAATGAATGAAATGAATGCAAGAAACTTGTTTGAAAATCTGACATTTTATGTGTAACACCCCGAATTTCGAAAAGCACCATTTCAAGTTAATATAGAAATCAGTATCCTTAAAGGGGAAAAATAAGATTTTTGATTTTGGACTTGAATCCTAGATTTTATAGTCTTAATGGATAAATGATTCAATTACGAGTCCAACGGTTCTTTCCGGAGCAAAAACGGAGCTATAACGAAGAAGTTACGGCCAAAACAGTGAACGAGAAGAAAACCAGGGGAAGCGGGCGACTTATGCCGCGACTTAGGGTCGCGAGATAAGTCGTGAAACCCCTTGGTCGAGCTAAAAACCGATTTTCAGCCACCAAACTTCATTTCTTCATATCTTCTTCATCCCAACTCTGTTTTCAGTGATTCAAGTTGCTATGGTTTCGTTTTTGAGAGCTTGTCAAGGTTAGATGGTTAGTTTTGGGAAATTATCATGTTGGATTGGAAGCTAAGACCAAGAGCTCATCATCATCACCTCCATCTTCAAGAATTTTGGGGTTTTCTAGGTTTTTATCAAAACCTAAATGGTAAGTTCATCCCTTCCACTTCCAAACTTATTTATCAGTTATAAATGCTCGATGGATGTCAACCTAGTGTTTGATTCCTCTAATTTCATTTTGAAAGATTTTGGGAGTCTTGGGTCAAAATTAGGGTTTTGCCCAAAATAGAGATTTGGATGATTTAGTGTTTGGGGAATGTTTCTATGTGGTTGGTTATATGTTTTGATGGTTGGAAACTTATGGATCTAGGTTTTGGAAGTTTTTGCTTGTAGATTCAAGTTTCTTCAAAAGAGCTCAAAGCGGGGTAAAAATCTAGATTTAGCCTAAATCTAGCGAGGTGAGTTCAAGTTGATTTGTGAAAACGGTGTACATGCCAAAATGTTTATTTTAAAGTGTTTTTATGACATGGTTAACTGCTGATAAGTTTTGAGTATTTTGAAATAAAATATGTTTACTTGGTTAATTGTCAAAGGGTAAGTATTTTGATAAGTTTTCATATTTGGTAAACTTGGGTTGTGTTGACCTCTTAAAATGCTTATATTGGGCTTTGAACGTTTCAACAACTAAATAGCATGAATTACGCATTCTTGGTGATTTTGTACAAGTAAAATCTATTTTATGAGTTATACATCTTTGACGATTTTGTACAAATGGAGTCTATTTCATGTTATATGCATTTTGGTGTATTTGCATTCATAAACCCTTTGGAAAATCTTTGGTCCCATTAGGTGTTGAATTTTGGGTTAATCCCGTCTTTAAGGTATGTGTCTTCGTAAACGTTGTTTAAAGACATTTCATTATTTGGGGGACCGGTAATTGTTGGTCAAATGGATTTCGAGAATTTTAGCTCGGTGTTGGCTTAAAAGAGTCTTGAGGACATTTTTCCGGTTTTATTGGCTTGATGTAGAGTCTAATTTTAATGCATATTTATAATCATTACAGGCTCGAGTGCTTTAGTCATTCATGAGTAGTCGTGTAATCTTAGACTGTGTTGCATTGGATCCATAGGCACGCAAGTCAGTCTTATTTGATGGTCAATTGGGTGGTACGGGGTTGGACTCCGGGACTCATGGTTTATGACCTTGTCTTTACGAGTAGGCACTAAGAGTGGTTGAGTTCCGGTTGAGCTATTATGACTATGGGTAGTCCTCTGATGGGCGTTGGGACCTTCGCCATGTGGGGCAATGCCTTCGTTGTATCCCCCGTGTGCCGAGCCTTTGGCGGTAATTCCGGTGTTGTTCGCTAAGGTCAGCTGTCTCTTTGGGTGAAACTTGTTAAGAGGTCGTAGAGACACTTGGGCTTACGTGTCGTGAAGTGTCGTACGATCAATGTTGTTTGAGTGGCATACTTTTGTGTTCCTCCGCTCTCAACGGATACAGGTATCCCCCATTGTCGGCCCGCTGTATTTTGGATATTTAATTGTCCATGCTTTGATATTTGGATTTCATTCCATTTTATGGTCGCGTGAGTATTGAGATTCAGTTCCATGTTTTAATGGCGTTTCATATTTATCTGGATTGTTTTCCGTTATTTAAGGGTCGAGTATTATGTCCCACCCGTGTTTTTGGGTGTTTTGGGATATGAAGTGTTGTTTACATCTTCACAAATTTGAGTATCGAACTATGACCCCATTTGGACGAGTTACGGGTTGCATCGTTTTATAAGAAATGCATGTTTGGGAAACATTGTCTTTAAAAGTGTATATTAAGGGAAAATGTGTCGTTTCCATTTTGAAGTATAATATTTCGAAGGACCTTGCTTTAAACTGAATTTCCTTGCTTTTAAAGATATATTCATTTATGATAAAACTCTTGAGCTCACTAGGCGTTAAGCCTAACCTTTTTATTTTTTGGCATGTGCATCAGGTTCCTGTCGGGGGTTCGGTTCTAGCAATGCTTTGAAGAGTTGAGCCTTAGCCTTACAAGAGTGAGTAGTCGGTGAAGTCTTCTGCCGGTGGGAGTAGTATTTATTATTGGGTTTAGTAACACCCGTTCTTTTCATAGAGTGTAAATATAGGATGAATGTGAGCGTTGAGGTTAATTCTCAATTTATGTTTGTAGTTCGAAGTAATTATTGATGTATTTAGAAAATTTTAAATTAGTTGCTATAATCAGATTTGAGGATGTTACATTATGAAAAGATCACAATGAAATGATTTATCAATTAAGACTTAGGTCAGCAAAAATTGAAATTATGTCTATACGAAACAAGATATAGACATTCTTGAAAAAACGTTTCGAAATGAAATCATGCTCAAAATTCTTTGGATTTCAATCGGGGTGTCTTACCATCGAAAATTTGTTTCAATTTAGAGACATGATAAGAACATATTCAACAAACATTAAACCGGTGTGTGTGAATACTTGACAGTATATGGAAAAGACAATACACAAGTATTTATCTTTGGAAACACACGGTTTATAAACATTTCAGCGCATCTAATAATTAAAACATTTATAATCACACTTCCAAGTCATGAAATCTATTTAAGAATCAGAAGTTGTTTGAACATTTAAAAATCATGTTTTCATACCTGAAAGTTGTCTTTCTTTCAGATACATATGAGATTAAGATTAGAAATAAATCTTTTCATTTAGTCTTAAATCTCATGAAGTCAAGCTGCAAGTCATATAAGATATGATCTTGTAAGCATCCTCTCAATCTACATCAGTCAGAAAGTCCGTCAAAGCAACTTTATTCACAACATTTATTGAAAAATAAAATGACAGAAAGCAGTAAAACATTGAATGTACGAGTTCTGATCTAAAGTAATCAGAAGTCATAATTCATACTCTCCCTGAAAATATGCATCTAAAATATGTCAGTGAAAAACATGATAGAGATCAGATACAACTCCCTTTTGAATTGTAGATCATCATATCTTCCGAATACATATTTCCAGAAAAAATATGTATTCCCCCTTGAAGGTTGATTTCCTCATTTGAGTATTAGAAGTCAAACTCCTTAATCTTTGAAGAACGTTTTCTGAACTGTAGTATTCAGAAACCTTGGTTCTCTTACTCCCCCTTGACTTGAAGTGCCTGCAACACAGAATCTTCTTTCGGTTTTGGTACCCACTGGTATTTGGGTCCATGTTTGTTAGTTGCAGTTCTATTAGGAGTAATTGAATAAGAACCATACCAATAATGATCACTAGCTTTATGAACATAATCATATGTATGACAGTAAGAACAATATTTTTTCTTTGTAGACAACCTGAATAATTGATCTCTCGAGTAAACAAGATCAAGTTTACCTTTTCGCACATTGTTCTTCTTTGCTTTTGATGCAGGTACAAATTATTTGTTACTTTCCTTCTCTTCCTTCTTTCCTTTCTTTTCTTCCTCGTTCTCATCATTCTTGTCTTCATCTACTGGTTTGACTTTCCAGACCAGTTTCTCTTCATTATATTTTCTTCTTCTATGTGCACCTGAACCATCTACATTTCTTTCATAGAATATGTTAGTAGTACGAATCTGATCAAATGAATTACATGACCTTTTTGAAGAAACAGTTTTCTGATGTGAGCTTGAGGCTGGCTTGTTTGAACCAACTGAACTATTTCTAGGTGTGTGAATTTTTGACTCTGGAGTCGTTTGCTCAGTCACCACCACCTTGGAAATAATATCTTCAAGCTCTTTTATCCTTGAAGAATAACTGTCTCTTTCTTTGACAAGCAGGTCAATCTCTTTCTTGAATTCAGACTTCACTTTCTGATCTTTCAATGCACTTTCAGATAGTTCATATATCTTCTCAGTAATCTTTTTGATCTCTGTCTCAAAGATATTTCTTTCTTCTTCAAAGTCCTTCTCAACATCTTTTCTTTGACCAGATATTTCCTTAAAAATTCCAACATTCTTTTGTTCTATGACCTTTCTTTCCTTTGCAAACTTTTCCCTTTCTAGTATGAGTACTTTCTCAAAATCTGAAATCTGTTGAGAAAGATTTATACATTTCAGCTCAACTGTCTTCTTCTCTTCACAACTCTTTCTTGAAAAGTCTGAGAACTTATTTGAAAATCCTTTCTTTTCACTGTCAAAATGATCTTTATCTTTGACCATCTTTTTTTTCAAATCAGATATTTTCTTTCGAAGCTCAGCATTAGCATCTTCCAGACTCTTAATCTTCTCCTCATAACTTTCAACAAATGCTTGCTGGATTTGGATAGTCTGATGTTCCAAGTCAAAGATTTTACTTTTCAGCTCAGTGTTCTTAGATTCCAAACTAATTAACTTATCTTCACTAATCCTAGAAGTCTGTTTCAGAAGTTCTTCATTAACCATCTTTAATGCACTAACTTCTTCTCTCAGTATTTTCCTTTCATCAGAATATCTCTTTGACCGCTTTGAATAATAGAGAACTGAAGAAACGAGATTTTTGTTCTCTATTCTGAGCTTGGCAATCTTCTCTTCATCATAAGAGAATGACATCTTGAACTACACTGTTAAAAATAAGAACTTGAAAATGATCGTTAGAAATTCAGAAATAAACTGTATTTAAAAAAATCAAATTTGGTCAAATTTAAGAAAACTCAGAAAAATTCCAAGTATAAAGCACGCATAACAAAAAAAATCAACTTTGCGCAAGAACAGTATTGTGCGAGTTCCTGAACTTCGCGCAGAGTGTGTCTTGCGCGTTTGAACTTCACGCAGACCAAAGGATGCAAGAATTGAACTTCACGCAAGCAGGGATGTGCGAGTTCTATGTTCGCGCACACTGAAGATTGCGAGTTCTTGACTTCGCACAGGAACCTTCGTGCGAGTTCTTGATACTTCGTGCACAATACTTCTCGCTATGTGTTTGCGCGTTCGAGACTTAGAAATATTTTCGAATTTGACTTTGCGCTAAATGTAAACTCACAACCAATCTCTTCTCACAAAGTTTTTGTGCGTTCAACACTTAGAAAAATTTCTAATCTTCACTTCTCGCTGAATGGAAACTCGCAGAACACAACTTCTCGCAGATAGCTTACTTCACGCACACTGAAGCAAGTCAACAGTACAAACTCGCAGATAAGGACATGCGAGTTTCTACTTCTCGCACCAAGCACTTTGCGAGTTCATCACCTCAAACATGATTTAATGCCTTTGCGCATTCATCCAACCTTGCGAGTTTTACCATATGCGAGTTCTTCCTTAGCGAGTTCTTGAGATCTAGCGAGTTCTTCACTTAGTCTTCTGAAAATTCCATTTTTCTCACTAATTTCGATCAAACCTTCTCCGATTGGCTTGAAAAATTGCAGGAATATTAAAAAACAGATCTCGAACAGTTTACAACAAATGAATTTCAAATTAAAACAACAAAATTGAGACTTCGATCTAGAACAGTACGTTTATAAACTTCAAACTAAAACTTTACAAAAACTAAAATTCAGATCGATCTATTGTAAATTTGACAATACTATTCAAACTAAACTTGTTCTAGACATATAACCGAGTACAAAGACACAAAAACCAGATCAAAAACATCATTGTAGCAACAAAAACGAATCTGAACAGTTCGACTTGCGAGTTCTTGATTTATCGACCAAACAATCTTCAAATTCAATCAAGTTTCTGAATCTCTTCTGCTCTGATACCAATTGTTAATCCCAGAATTCAAGTTCTAATTACTACAAACAATCAAAATGAACAATTTTGTAAATCATATGTCATTGATTATAAATCTCAGATTACAAGATTCATTTTCTCTCTCTAAACTCTCTCACTAGAATGATATGAACATATCCTCTTCTCTCATATGCTCTGTGTACCAAGTGTTACAAAGACAACAAAGACTAAACTATTTATACTAAGCAACATTACAAAGAAAACAACTACTTTGACTTTGACCTTTATTACATTAGACTTTGATTTTGATGCTTGAGAGTTGACTTCAGCTTTGACTTTCAGTCTTCAGACTTCTATGATCTTGTATCCAACATATTTATGCTCTAACAAAAGTAACCACGAAAAGTTAACAAAACTGTAAATCTTCGGCGACGACACAGTTCGTGAGAGACGAACGTCCGTAAACAGCCTTGGACGAACAGTTGCGAGGTCAACTGCATCCCCTTTCTATACCAAGAGATCGTCGACATTCCCACATTCTACGCTGCACTATGACTGACCCGCTGCGCTATCGGAAACCTGCAAAACCGGTGATCACAGCAGAGTGTCGACCTCCCTTCCGAATATTACTCTGCAACTACCACAGGCCGCTACACTTGGTTGACATAATCCATAGACGATCCAGTGATAGCCACCATACGCATACATGATTCCTTTTTGTGCTGCAGCAACATCACGGACATATTCCACTATATCGTCCCTGTTGTTGTATGAATATTATGGATTGAGTCCTTCAAATAAATAATAATTATGGATCGGGTGCCTGTGGTTTCATTTTTGTTATGTATTAGGTTCCGTGTATTAACTCCGTTAGTTAAATTATGGGCATTTCAGTCTTTTTATATTTTTTTCGTTTTTAAAAAAATAAAAATATATTGTATTAATTATTAATGTTTTTCTTGTATCAACCACCTACCCCAACTCTACTTTCCCTCATACGAAAGCTACGGTCAAACGACCAATCCCCAAAAAGAACCCACCATCGCCATTAGGTGTACACACCTACGTATGCAAGAAACCACCATTTTCGCTTCCGCCACTTTCACTACTACCACCACACTCCACCATCACCCATCAACCATTTCATCGGATGAAGAATTGAAGATGATGCATCGACATACCTATTAACCTGAAATTGACTTCAACGGAATCTTTATCTAGCGAATAGGAGTAAGCTTTACAGTTTGATTCACCTTAAATGTAAAGAAATCTAACTTGTACCTACAATGACCATTACCACCATTATGTACGACATCATCAGTAAGAAGAAAGAGACATTGTCGTCTTCTTTCACCCATCTTAACTCTACTCTCATTGTCAGGCTCTTCAATGCCAAATCGTTGCATGTGTTAGCCCAGGAAAGTAGTTCAATGAACCAAATTCGAAAGAGGGTTGTTGGGAAGGGGGTGTCACTGGAGAAAAGGAGGGTACAGAGATGGGGTTTGGATTTGAAATTGATATTGATGGGTTTGGGTTTTTTGATTTTGATTTTGATTTTGATTTTGATTTATGGTGATTATGATTTGGATTTGAGTTAACTTAGGTTGCGTGGTGGCCGAAAATAATCGTGGAAGATGACCGATGAAGATGATCGGTTCAAAGTCACTGCCGGGAGATTTTAGGAGGAGGAGAGAGTCACCAAAGGGGGATTATATTAAGTATATATAATATTAAATAAAATAATCCATAATAAGTAACAAATTATATTATTTATTTTTTGTCTTTTTAGATATAAGAAAGAGTGTAATATAAACAAAAGACCCCTTACTTAACAGAACCAAGGTTAACAAGGTTAGGACAAGGGACCTAATACATAACAAAATTAAACCATGGTGACCATATATATACTTATATCGTTTGGAGGATCCAATGCAAATTTTCATGTAATCACAGGGATGAAATTTGTAATTTACTTTTTTATTTTGAAAAAAAATTGAATATAACCACATTTTTTAATCAAATCTATTGGATCATATTAATCAACAGTTCAGAAGGGTTCTTCATTTTTTTTTTCCTGGGATCTCTATGGATCTTTCCTTTATATGTGTAATACTCTCATAGGGGGAAGTTCAAATAAGAAGGTTAATATCGTGAGAATGAAAAGTTAATGGAAGGTTCATACGCGAGTCATTAAGCAAACCCATTTGAAAATGTATATGTAAGCTCATATGAATTATCTGTAATGTTGGTTCACATATGCATCTTTAAATAGATTCTTTATAAGTTTTTCAATGGATTTACACATCAACCTTTCTTTCTTATATTATCACGATATTTAGCTTTGTTATTTGAACCGACCTCTACTCACATATATACAAGCACAAATGATAGGCTCAAAATTTGATTTGCACCCTACGTCATTCTTGAATCCCAATCCGGCTTAAAAAATCATACATACATACATACATACATACATACATACATACATACATACATACATACATACATACATACATACATACATACATACATACATACATACATACATACATACATACATATATATAGGGTCCCTTCATTTGTTAACCACGACATTGGTGTTAACCGTGCTAACTAATTTTCAACCAATAAGAATCATCCTAGAGTTTATGTTCTCAAAGGGTAATATGGGCATTTCATAATTCACGCTTATTTAATGTATTTACATATTTCAAGGAGTTATTAATATGGTAGTTATCTAAATATTAAATATAATATTTAATGTATTTCCATATTTCAAGGAGTTATTAATATGGTATGAAAATGTATTTTCCCAACAATCAAGCATAATTCAACAAGATATGACAGTTTAGATCTTGATCTAGAGAGAGAGAGTGTGTAGAGAGAGAAAGCTTTGTATTCATAAAGCTTTGGTGGAATTTGCGTACAACAATAGTTATCATTCTAGTATTGGAATGGCGCCATTTGAAGCTTTGTACGGGCGGAAGTGTAGAACCCCCGTATGTTGGCTAGAGGCGGGAGAGAAACAGTTTGCCGGCCCAAAAATTGTACAAGAGACGGCCGACAAGGTCAAATCAATTCGAGAACGGCTAAAAGCGGCACAAGATCGGTAGAAAAGTTATGCTGACAAAAAGAGAAGGTCGGTAGAGTTCTAAGTGGGAGATCGTGTGATGCTAAAAGTGTCTCCTTAGAAAGGGTTGATTCGGTTTGGGAAGCGTGGGAAGCTAAGCCCCCGTTTCCTAGGACCGTTTACCATTCTTGAGCGTATCGGACTCCAAGCTTACAAGTTGGACTTACCGCCGGAGATGGACGGGATTCATCCCACTTTCCACGTGTGTTATTTACGGAAGTGCTTAGCGGAAGAAGAAAGCGTCATACCTTTGTCCGAGATTCGAGTGGATGATAATCGTTGTATTGAAGAGCCCGAGGCAATTTTGGAAAGGGTAATTAAGAAGCTCTGACATAAAGAGGTGGCGATGGTAAAGGTTCAATGGAAACACCATCGCGGCACCAATGTGACTTGGGAAGCGGAAGAAAACGTGAGGCGTAGATACCCTCACTTGTTTAGTTAGTAGGATTTCGGGGACGAAATCATTTCCATGTTGGGGAGGATTGTAACACCCCGAATTCTGATGACCCATGTATTATTTTTCTCGCTTTGGAACATATACATGTTGGGATTTTAAATTACTTAATATCGAGAAAGTTGGATTTAAGCATCGTGGGTTAAAAATCATCAAATTTGGGAAATTTGGGGCTGTTCGCGATTGTGCCTGCGAGAGTGACATGGTCACAATCGCGAAGGCACTATCGCCGGAGGGCACGAGGCCTCGGTACGTTCCTCGCGATTGTGCCCGCGAGAGTGACATGGTCACAATCGCCGGGGCACTATCGCCCAATCTGTACCGAAGGTGGTGAGGCGCTCGCGACCTTGCCCGCGATAGTGACAGATGTCACTATCGCCGACGGGGGTTTCGGGTATAAAAAGCATAAGTCGCGATTTTCAGTCATTTATCTGATTTCTAGGGTTTGGGAGCGACTTTGGCAGCTGACTTCGGTAAGCACTCTTCCTTTAGACTTCTCTCTTCATTTATGGTGATTCTAGGTCATTAATGGTGGTCCTTAATACATTTAGAAAGTGATGATTGGTGAGCTCTCAAGTGATTTCATCTCCTTTATTTCTAGGGTTTGGTTTCCTTCTCAAGGAAACTACCAAGGTGAGTTCTTACACTTTTACTAAACATTATACATGTCAAAAAGTGGATTTTGAATACCTAATATATCCTCTTTCACATATTTGAATTTTAAGACATTATGCCAACCTTAGCTTTTGGGGATATTAGTATTTGGGATGATTTTGGAGAAATGGTGATTTGTAAACTCTATCAATGTTCTTTAGCTTATTTTTACTTAGGTTATACCTTTATGTGGATGGCATTGCTATGCAAAACTTATGGACTTGAAAATATGGGTATTGTGGTTAACTGTTGATAAGTTACATGTTAAACTCACTTCATATTTTGGGGATTTGGAAATAAAGAGAAATTATCTATATTTTGACTAAGTGGTCTCTTGGCAAATAATAGGAGTGGTTTTGGTGAGAAATACCCTTCATATCATTTATTGCACACTAATCATTGTTGGAATTATTTGTGAGCCTTATGTGCATTATTTGGCTTAATTGATGCATTGGGAGTCATGACCCCGTATTTGGTTATTATTGTTCCGGCGTTGGGACGACTAGTTTTCCACGTTGAGGCACGTTAGGTACCGCGTGCGGTATAAGTCCTTCGTGTTGCACGTTAGGTACCGGGTGCGGTATAAGTCCTTCATGCTCAAGTATTACGATATTGGATGAGGAGCTTGACATAGGAACCCGACGGGGTTGAACTCGAGTTTCCGTGGGTGTACGTTTAAAGCCACTGAGCCTAACATCCCTTGCGTGTACTTTATGTGTTTATTGGCTTTACTGACCCATCGAATGACTTACTTTTGTGTTCCGTCATTCGGGTTAGTAGGCGGGTCTCCCCCGTTAACCCAAGAGGTATTTGTTATATTTCAAAGAGCATTATTTTTGTTATTACCATTATTGTTGTCGTATAGAAAGAGATCTTTTTACTCATTTATATATTCAATTCTTAAACTGCAAATGTTTGATCTCACTAGGCTTTAGCCTAACACTTTTTCTTAAAATGACGTGTATAACAGGTCAGGTTTCCGGTGGGGTTCGTCGGGACTGAGCGGATAGCTTTGGGACCAAGAGCGGTCTTTTTGGGAGATGTATAGACCGGCTTTTTTGGAATAGTGAACATACCTTTGGGAAGAATAGCAACACCCAATATTAATCTTTCTTATTTAAGTTAGATTATTAGGTTGTTAGTCTATCCTTCAATTGATTCATTGTAATGATTATAGTATTGTTTCCCCGTTCTATCGGGATGATACTTTGGGATTGATTGTAGCAGGCTTTATGCCCAGGTTTTATCCATTTATAGCCGTCATATTGCAGAAATTTCGAATTTTTTTATTCCGCTATTTTTAGGGTGTTACACTGAATCAACACATGAAATAGTTAGGAATGCCTGTCAGTAACACAAAGTTACTGTGTACAACGAATGTACAATTTAAGGAGCTGGTTTGATGTTGACTCCCCAGGACATCCATTCAATCATTGAAAAACACAAGGTATTTTCTATGAATGTTCTGACAGAAAAACAGATTTTCTGTGTGCTCATGCATGTGTTATGAAAGAATTAGCACAATGATTGTGTTTCATAAGGCTCAAAGTATGTAAACCATTAAGACAACAATGATTATACATAGACTCAATGTGCATGATGAAGGGTCGAAGGTGGGGCAACTTTCCTTCTTTTTCAATATCAGTATTTTCCAAGTGAAGAACCAATAGAGTATGTGTTGCTTCCCCAGAAAATGTGAAACATTCTCTTTTTAAGAAAAGAATGAGTAGCTGGTGGGGTTATATGCAATAGATGGCATGGGCTAGGTGCCTTTTTCAATGAAGGTCGCGAAGAAATGTGAACCAACAGTTTATGCGGCTGCCCGACTCAGAAAGAAGTTTGGTGCAGAGTCTGATAATCTTTTACTCTGTTCTCTCACCCTCTTTCTTTTATCATTTTAAGCTCACTTCTAACCAATCTCTCATTTACATTTTACCTCTTCACACACCAACACTCAAATCTTTTGTCCCCTCTCCCCTCACCCCTCAATCACTCTTAGGATTACTTCCGGGGCAGGAAACACTGGTTATCGTGAATCCATGGAAGTTCTTTTAAGCTCTCACACTGAATCCCATGTATTTGTCCTAAAAACATGCATATCTCAATGATTTTCTTGACATTTAAGCACAAGAAATCATTTGTCAGTATGTGTATGCTCATTAAGAATCAGAATGAATTTTGAGCATTTTAAACATTTAAGATTTCTCAAAACTTTTTATGAATGAATAATCATGAAATAATAGAAATGTTTTGAGAATCTGACAATGATTAAGATCAGATCAAAATTCATGAAGAATAATAATAAGGGAAATCAAAGACGTAAGATGTTTATATGAACAATATATAAACATATTAACAATGAAAGCACAAATAATAATGAAATGACGTTTGATTCAAACAATAATGAATAACAAACGGGAGTATTACCATAGAAAGATTAAACTTTTGATACATGGTAATAACAAAGTCAATATGAAGTACTGAACCGGTGTGTGTGAATACTTGACAGTATATGGACAAGATAATACACAAGTATTTATCTTTGGAAACACACAGTCGGTTAAACTTTAACGCTTAGTAATGAAAAACATTTAAAATCACACTTCTAAATTCATGAAATCTTTTGAGAACCAGAAGTGGTTTGAACATTTAAGAAAACATTTTTCATGCTTGAAAGTTGTTCTTCTTTCAAACAATCAGAGATCTAGATCAGAAGATATTTACCTTTAAGCTCCCCCTCAAATCATGATAGAATGATTTATATTCTGATAAGCTCCCCCTGGATATTTGCATAATATCCTCATTTTAAACATTTAAGAACGGGTCCTGATCTGTTTTAATCAAAAACCACTCTTGACATTGAGGTGCAGGTTTTGAACTATTTTGTTCAAAAGCCTTTGTCTTGACTTTGAAGTCCGAGTTCTGATCTGTACATAATCAGAAGTCGTTGTTCTTTCTCCCCCTTAAACTTTGGGTGCCTGCAACACAGTTTTAGCTTTTGGTACCCACTGGTATTTGGGTCCTGAAGTATTAGTTGCAGTTCGTGTGGGGGTTACATAGTAAGAACCATACCAGTAATTGACAAAATTATTACTTACAAAGTCATTTGCTCCACAGTAAGAACAACAAATCTTCTTTTGAGCAATCCTGATCAAATGATTAGTAGAGTAAAACATATCAGAATTACCAAAAGATTTACCTTTATGCGCTCTGTTCTTTTTGGCATTTGATGTGGAAGCAAATGCTTTGTCTTTCTTCTTCTCATCAGAAGAACCTTCCAGACCATCTGCTCTTTCTTAGATTTCTTTCCAAGAGATTTAACATAAAAGTTCGTTGGACTATCAACAGATTTGTCATAAAACTGATTTGATGGTCGAATCTGATTTGATTTAACAATTTGTGGTTTGACACTTTTCTTTTTGAAAACATTTTTCTCATGGATAGAACTTGTAGCAGTTTTAAAAGAGCAAACTGATTCAGTTGAATTATCAACTGGTGATTGATTGATCACATCAGCACAAACTTTTTCTGACAAATCAACATTTGCAACTTCTAAGTTATTTATCTTTTCGGATAAAATGTTTCTTTCAGTAATAAGTGTGTCAAACTTTTGTTTCAAATCAGCTCTAGCCATCTGTTCTTTTTGGACATCTGATGACAGAACAGATATTTTGGATATGAGCTTAGATATTTCAGATTCAAAGATTTGACGTTCTTGTTCAAAATCTTTTTCCAAGTTCTTGGTTTTATCAGAAATTTCATTGAAGATCCCAACATTTCTCTTTTTAGATTTCTTCTTTTCAATCTCAAAAGACTTTTTCTTTTCATGAAAAGCTTTTCTTTCTTTCTCAAGTAAGTCTTGTAAAACAGAGATTTGTTTGGGAAGTTCAACATTTTTGTCTTCAAGAACTTTTCTCTCTTTAGCAAAAGTGTCTCTTTCTGTAATTAAATTTTTTTCAAACTCAGACACTTGCTTAGAGAGTTTAAGACATCTAAGCTCAAGATCCTTCGTCTCTTGGTTAACTTTCTTGGAAATATCAGACAGCTGTTGAGTAGAAGCATTCTCTAGATTTGATTTGACTTTATCTGCTTGGAAACTTTTCAGTAGTTCGACATTTTTTGACTCCAAAGCATATATCTTGTCTTCAAAAGCCTTAAACTTTTGTTGAAGCTCAACTGATTCAGCTTGTTGTTCAGATGACTTTTGTTCAGTTGATTTCAGTTGGTTTTGAAGATTTACAATCTTTCTTTCTTTCAGCTTGATTTCCTTTTCACAAGTCTGAATAGTATTCTCTTTTAGAACAATAATTTTCTCTTTCTCTTTTGCACTGATGATACCTGCAAAATCAGATTTAACAGTATTAGTACATTATGCACACTCAGAAGTTTTATTAGGATTTGACAATTTAGATTTAAACTCCTGAATTTGTTTAAGTAAAACTGAATTCTGATTCTTTAGTTTGTCCCTTTCAACATCAATTGTCGGTATCTCAGGCATGTACAATATAGCACAGTATTTGGCCGATAGTACAATATTTCCTCTCTCATCTGTAGTTGGCATTTTGAAAGATAGATGAGCTTGAATGAATGATCGTTCCCAAAATATTCAGAAAAAAAATTTGGATCAAACTTGAACAACACTTGAAAAGATCAGAAAATTTTCTAAGGCACAAACTCGTAAAACACAGAAACTCGCAAGTTACTGTTCACACTACTTCGCGCTAACAAGCATGTGCGCGTTTATGGTTCACGCAGAGCACTACTTGCGCGTTTTGAAGTTCGCGCAAACAACGATATGCGCGTTTTGGCTTCTCGCAAGGTTAGACGTGCGCGTTTTGGTTCCTTTGCGCGTTTCTATGCCTTTGCACGTTCTGTACTTAGAATAAATTTGAACTTCCACTTCGCGCAAAATGTAAACTCGCAAACCGAAAGAACTCGCAGATCACTGTTCACTATGCTTCTCGCATATAGCTTTGTGCGCGTAGTTACTTCTCGCAGATAGCTACGTGCGTGTTCTTCATTATTTTGCGTGTTTAGGGATGTGCGTGTTCTTCCCTTGTGTGTTTTTTGAATCTTGCGTGTTCCTCAGTTGAGCATACAGATTCAATCCACAATTCGTAAAACCTGCAATCACGGCTCCAAAATGCACTATGATGATCGAAAAATGATGTTAAACACTTTTCTAATACACAAAAACGTCTAAAAACATCAAAACTATAGTGAGATCTTCATACACAGTGTTTGGCATACTTTTCAAGAAAATTTCAAGAAAAACCAAAATTCAACACGATTTTGTGATTAAACCGTGATCAAATTTGAACAAGAAAGATTCTATAACCCTTAATGATCACAGTGAACACATTTTCAAATCCAAAAATCGATTAACAATGATGAATTTGATGAAATGGTGCACTTTCAGAAAAACGGGTACGAGTTCTTCAATAAAATCAAAAATTCGATCTAATTCAAGTTATCTAATCCATCTGAAATGATTTTGGTTCATCTCTGATACCAATTGAAAATGTATTTTCCCAACAATCAAGCACAATTCAACAAGATATTACAGTTTAGATCTTGATCTAGAGAGAGAAAGCTTTGTATTCATATATCTGACAATATCAAAATGTTACAAGCTTCGTTACAAGATTTCTTACAACATTTACTATTTATACTACAACTACTTCTTTCACATTACTTACAACAGAAACTCTCACATCATAGAAACACTTATATCACTAAAGTTGACTTTGTTGACTTTACAACACTTTGACTTTTCTCATTAAATCTTGGATACAATTATACACTAACATGGTAGTTATCTAAATATTAAATATAATATTTAATAGTTAATAGTTAATGTATTTCCATATTTCGAGTGTACATATATGCATGTCTAGATGTCAGTGTGTATCTTAACCAATGCAGAATAGATCAGTTGATATGCATATATGCACATATACAACATGTACATATTCACGCTAGTCAATGTGCACATATGCATATTAGATACCAGTGTGCAGATATGCATATGCTCAATGTGCACATATGCATCTACTCAATATGCACATGTGCATATTAGATATCAGTGTGCATATATGCATATAATATTTCGGCAAACATATGCATATATGCACTGTATGCAAGTGTGCACATATGCACCATCCTGAAAATCGATTTCTTCAAATCCTGAAAATCGTTTTAACCAACTTTCCGGCCAAATTCCGGCGACCCCTATCTTGGTTCAATTCAACTCCACTTCATTTTCCGGTAACGTTGATTTATGTGGCGATGTGTTTAACCTCCCATGCATTATTTCTCCGTCTCCCTCTTTTTATCCGGCGAACCCAACCCCACCCACCACCGCCGCCAAGAAATCGAACCATCGCCGGAAAATCAAGATTCTCATAATCGGCGTTTCCGTTGGTGGGTTTTTGTTATTATGCATCTTGGTTGCATTATTAACGATTTGTTTGAAAAGAAAAAAGAAAAAGACGTCGGCGGTGGGTGTGAAAGGCGCTGAAGCAGTTCCGGCGGCGAGTGGTGGCGGCGGCGGCGGAGGTGCGGCGAGTGGTAGTGGGAAGAATGGTGGAGGTGGGTTTTCAAGTGAAGATGATGACGGCGGTGGGATTGGGAATTTGGTGTTTTTGATGGGATGAAATCCCTAATTATTTGAGTTTTTAATTTGGTAGGCCCATGTTCCCCAAATTAAAAGGAATTGTATTTTGACCGAAATACCTCTATGCATACATGCATTGTATTTTTTTCAACCGTTTTTAATATTTTAATTTAATAAAAAATCAATTAATTGTGAACCATTGATCTCATCAATCTATGGTTGAGATTGGTTAGCACGGTTAGCACTAATGTCGCGGTTAACAAATGAATGGGCATCTCTCTCTCTCTCTCTCTCTCTATATATATATATATATATATATATATATATATATATATATTCTCCCGACTTCAATTATGTAAGACAAAATTGAATAAATTTCTTTCTTACTTACCGTACTATCAGAGGGCGTTTGGCTCGCAGAATGTTTTTGGATGAAATGAGATTTGTCAAAAGAATTTGACTTTGAATGAATTGAAATTGAATGTTATCAAATTTGATCACTTGTTTGGTTGACAAAATTGAAGTGAAATCTGTTAAAAAAAGTTGGAATCTATCTATTTAGTTCACATAATGTAACTTTGTAATTAAAATGAAATATTGATAAATGACCAAAACTTTTTGAAATTGGAAAAAACCCAAAATCCAACTATCGATAATTGCCTTTTATCCATCAATTTGAGTTAAATTTCCTCATTTGAAACTTTAGTGGTTTATTATAAATTTTTGTGTATTCATCATCTAAAATTAATATTTACAATTTATAAAAGTCAAAACAATTTAATTCGAACAAAACTCATGGAGTTTAGAAAATTTCCAAATATTTGATTTAATAGAAATTATAAGCTTCGCATTAAAATCGTTTTAAGAGAGTAATCGGGTAATTACATATTAACTGTAAAGTCATTAAGTAACAATTTGGAAAATTAATTACTTAATTAAATAATTACTAATTAATCCAAAAATTGGGATAAACAAAATTTTTTATATAACGAAAACATGGTATATAAATATCAAGATATGAGTCATCCCAAAAAAGGTAATCAAACGGAAGAAGAGATAACCTATTAATCTAAAAATAAGATTACAATTGAGTGTCATCTATATCCCAAAAATAGGGTTCTTCAAAGAAAGGTGTCCCAAAAATGTTTCATAAGCTCACTTCTCAGTCCGGCTTTCTTGGCGACCACAGGTCCACGACGCTAAAACCTGAGATACATGTCGACACCAACAAGTTTTAAGTCTAAAAGTCTAGTGAATTTGAACAAATAATTAAATAACAATTGATAATGATTAAAACCATTTATGGAATCATAATAACCAATTATTCAGATAATTGGGGTGACCCATTTCATTTTAACAAGTTTCACCTCAAGTGACGGTTTACCTTAGTGTACTCCATGAGTAATACCACAAGACCCGACACATTCAAGGACTAACTCCAAGACATTACCTCAAATGGCGGAGATCCTAATGCATACCTCCAAGGTGACACCACAAGACTAAACCCACCTCATGCCTACTTGGAAAGTTCATCCACAAGTTTCATATCAATAAACCATACACATTTAACAAATATAATTAATTTTAGTAATTATCCCTTGATTTTAAAAATAAATAAATTTATGGATAATATTTAAGGGTAAAGTAGACTTTTTATAAATCACTCTCCTGTTTCCTCTCTCCGGGCAAACTTATCCAACCAAACTTGTTCTAGCATATAGCACTGTGATACCCAACACAAAACCACTGTGGTACATGTGATACCCATAGTGATACCACCTACTTCTCGTATCCCTCACCTTTCCCTGCCCAATGTGATACCCAAAAACTTCTAAATAGTAAGACACAAAATCACTATGATACCACTATGACACCCATTGTGATATCACCTACTTCTCGTCTCCCTCATATTTCCCTTCTTCAAATCACCGCCCCCATTAACTCCTCAACCGCCAATCTTTCTACCATCGGATCTTGATTGCCTAAATCTTCAATGTCCGCCTACGCCACCACTATTTCCGCGGCCGAGAAGCTTGTTAGGATATTCCCGCCACCGTGTTGGACCCAAGATGAAGCACTAGCACTAATCACGCCTGCAGGGAGAGATGGTACGCCCTTCGTCATGGGTATCTATGCCCTGTTGACTTGGTTCTACTTTGAAGCCATGGATTCCATGGAGAAAAATGGTAATGAATCTAATCTCGATAAAACTCAATCTGGTGATGATCTCAATTATGCTTGTACTAAAAATTTTCCTTCGAAAAATAATCATGAATCGAACACAAATATTGATTCAATTTATGCTGGTTTGAACGGCGTGGAATTCGATTCAAACCAATTGTTATACTACTCAAGAGGAAGATAATGATGATGAATTTGGAGATGGGTATTATGGAAACTCTAATCGATAAGAATTAAGGTAACCGCCTAAAATAAGACAATTACTAAAATATAAAGATTCGGGCAGTGAGTGAGGGCCGAGCGGCGACTATGCCACAACATAGTCGCGGTGGCAATGTCGCGCGCGGGGGTGAAGCCTCAGGCCATTAAACGCGATTTTTGGGCTTTTGGTTCTCATTGTCTACACTTAAGAAACTCAAATCAATCTCTCTCTTTTGGGGGCGATTTTCACCCTTCTTCCTCTCTCTTCATTTAACCCTCAACCTAAACCTCACCAAGTGCATTCAATAGGATTCAACCACCATCTCTACTTCCTTTAAGTGAGCATTCAAAGGCCATTAAAGCTTCTAGTAAAGATTTACTTTCTAGGGTTTCTCCATTTTAGGGTTTTCACTTACAAACCCTATAGGTGAGTTTCTACTAAACTTTCTATGTGAATAACAACTTATATGTATACTTTTTTGCTAACAAATTTCTTGACATGTGAGTTTGACCTAACTGCTGATAAGAATGACATTTCATGTTTAATACATTGTGTGATGAATATTTGGAATAATAAACTTTAATAAATCATGTGGGTATGTGGTTAAGACTATTTATATATTGGTTCTTAGAAAAATGTACTATGTGGAATTATTATTTATGGTACCCAATCCTTGTGCATGAGGATTGGGAGAGTGTTGGTGGATTTATAACTCTCAACTAAATTAGAGAGTAGACACTAAAGGAATGACTCCTTGAGGTGAAACTTTTCTAATGTGAGGATAGGCACTAAGGTTCAACGAGCCTTGAGGTGAAACTCCACGGAGTGGACACTAAAGGTAATCAAGACGCTTGAGGTGACGCCGGATACGGTGTGCACTAAAGTAAGAGCCTGAGGTGTAAGTTCCTCGTTAATAAACTCAAGTGACTCCATTCATGGATCTAGTTACTTGAGAGAACATGGGTCTCCCCCGAAAAGAACTTGTATTGTTTTATGAAGGATTGTGTACAGGTTGGCCTTTAATTCATATAACGGGATGTACTGCGAATACCATCATGGTTGGGGTAACTTGGAAGTTTTCTCACATTTCAATATTAAATTATTTATATACTTGTGGGAAATCTCATCTAGGCTCTTAGCCTAACACTTGATATCGTGTTTTGTCTTCAGGTCTTCGTAGTGGTGTGCAAAGGGCACCTTGAGTAGCGGTCGTGTGCATAGGACACTTTTGGAGGACCGGGCTTTTTGGGATTCATTGTGAAGAGCGTTTTGGAGACATAGCAACACCCACCTTAATCTAGTCGTGTCATTGAAATCTATATTAAATAGGTTGTTGTAACTTATGTCATATTTTATCACTACTAAATTGTTACGAAATACCCCGACCCGTTGGGTTTTAGTTGTTTTAATTTACAGAAATGGAAACCTTCGTATTTTAAATGTTATATTGCCGAAATTTAAAAATTTAAATTGGCCCTATTTTTAGGGTGTTACAAAAGCCGATCTTGACCGAATGAAAGACTAGGATTACTTTTATATTTCTCATATATTTAACATTTATCAAATGAAGCTCTCCATATATATATAGGTGGGTTCAAATGAAAACTCATTTTTTATTGTGCACGTGAGGACCAATCTTAACCATTGATCAAAATTTAGAAAACTAATTAATGGTTAAAACATAATAAGATTAATTGAGAAGTGATTAGGGACAAAACTGGAAATTTAAATCAGCGCCTACTTTGTTTGACTATTTATTTTCTTTTTTAATTAAAAAACTTTTACCACCTTAAAGCTTAAAATAAATTATCTTAAAAATTAATAATATTTTAATCAAACAAATTACATAAAAAAACGAGAATTTCGTGCTCTTCAATATGACATCCATCTCGATATAGTTTTTCTATCATTTCAACCGTTTTTTACGTAAAATGTTATATATGTGTTATATTCATTATGAATATGTATGCACGTCATCGGGTGTCCACATTCAGTATGAATAACAAAGGTGAACGTTCATTCACTATTCATGATGAATAATACATTATTCAGGATGAATAATACAACATTCAAGATAAATAATACACGAATTCATGATTCATGTATTATTGATCATGAATCGTGTATTATTCATCCTGAATGATAAATTAATAATGATGAATAATATATGAATGACCCGCGAATGTGTGGATACATGACACACTCTCTTTTGTTTCCCAATTCACAACCGAAATTTGGTTTAATTAATTATGAATATGTATACGCATCCCTAGGTATCTCACATTCAGTATAAATAACAAATGTGAACGTTTATTCATTATTCATAATGAATAATACAATATTTAGGATGAATTATACACATTCAAGATGAATAATACACGAATTCATGAATCGTGTATTATTCACCCTGAATGTTGTAGTATTCATCCTAAATGATTAATTATTCATGATGAATAATACATGAATGACCTGTGAAGGTGTGGAGACGTGACGCACTCTCTTTTGTTCCCCGATTCACAACCGAAACTCGATAGGTTCTTGATTCGTCTCGATGGTTTTGGTTACGGCGATGAAGAACGCGATGCTTACAACCAGGGGCGGACCTACCCTTCCCAGGGGGGTCCCGTGCACCCGCTCAAGTTTGTTTCGTAAGGGCGAAAAAAAATTCGGTACGTAAGGTGCACTCGCTCAACTACAAGAGGTGCTCCGTGATATATACATTTTTTAGGGGTGAAAGGTGCACAAGTCCCAAAAAACCAAAATTTACTATCGAAGCCAACCAAAAAATAAAAAAAAAATCTCTTGAAATCAATAAAAAAAAACCCAAAAAATCCCTCAAATCAACACAAAAACCCAAAAAAACTCCCATCGAATCAATACAGAAGCTTAAAAAATCCCTCGAAATCAACCAAAAACATAAAAAGTCCCCCAATAGAGGAATTCGGCTAAAAACACATCGACAATAATTTCTTAAGCTTTTCGTTGGTGCACCCGCTCACCTAAAATCCTGGGTCCGCTACTGCTTACGACGTTGAATAAAGTGTTGAAGAAGGTGATGTCGAGTTACGGACTTACGGTGTCGAGGTGTTGTACACACTTGAACTTACATAAATATTCACAATGAATATAACACATATATAACATTTCACGTAAAAAACGGTTAAAACAACAAAAAAACTATATCGAGATGGATGTTGTAACACCCCCAAATCCACCCTTGGGTAATGTCACATCTTTCATTCCAAATATTACCTTATGTCGTCGAATACGACATTATGATACAATCAAATAACCATCACAGCGGAAGTCTTAACTTAAAATAAATACAAGTCTCCAACATTAGTCCGTCCCATACCGGACCATGCTACATAAAACCCAAATTACATAATAAGTTTGACAACTAGCAAAGCATAAAAGAACATAACCATGATAAATCTATCTACGCCTTGCCCTTCCCTTTTGTCCAAACCTTAACAACCGACTCCTGAGATGCATACTAATAGTTAGCTAAAAAACAAAGTGAGTTCATGGTTTACGTGCACATAAATACACACTCCATCAAGCATAAAAACATTAAGCACCAATAAAATAGTATGCATATTGTTTTCAGAAAACATTTGGAACCAATGTGATCTTCTAAACCTCCTCGTCCACTCTGTCACTGGCATTCCCTGGGTCGCACGGCTCACACCCGTCCGACACCCATTACGGGGTCGTGCCAATCCTCCTTTGGATAGGTTTGCTATGTCACTGGCATTCCCTGGGTTGCACGACTCACACCCGTCCGGCACCCATTACGGGGTCGTGCCACTCATCAACGTGACATATCGATCCCGAACCCATACCCCATATCGGCACTAAAATGTGCCAGATGAATCAACTCCAAAAAAAATACATATAGCATGCTAAAACAAAATGTTTATAAACCAATTAAACAATAGCATGCAATCTCCAACATAATGATTACATACATGGAACGTTCACCCATAAACATGTGCATAAAATATCTCCTCATGCATAACATACGTAACTCCAAATAAATAACATATCTATATACATGTAAACATGCTCCCGTAAACATGCATATGAAAATATATCATCATGCTCCACATAACTCCACATAATTATCATGCTAACATAATTTTTATTTACGTATGTATGCATTCCAGAAAAGTCTCATGAAGACTCACCTTAAAACGTGTGTGTCCAAGCAATAAACTCCGCTTAGTGAACTACACGACATGCACCAAATATATATATTCTATCAACAGCGTAAATTGCCAAAAAGTCAACAAAAGTCAACTACGGTCAACCCCCGAGCACTCGGCTCATCGACGTCCTAAAACGTCCATTTAATCACTCCATAATTTTATAAACTTCATCTCTTATTTTAAAACGTCCAAATTAATTATTTGGCTCCAAAATGGCTTTAAAATCATATTATTAAACCATTAACATTCAAATGATTTAATATTTATCAACCCTTAGGAACAATTAATTAATAAATATTAATTTCTAATTAACAAATATATTAAATTAAATTAAATCTATAATATATTTATTAAATTAGAAGCTAATTTAAATTAATTAATATCTTAATAATTAATTACGACAACCTTTCGTAATTAAATAATCCTTCAATAACTAATTATTTAAATCCTTAAGTTTAATCACTTAAATTGGCCTAATCAAAATTTAATTGAGCAGACCCAATCTCCCGGCCCAAATCCTTTTGAAAGGATCCGGCCCATTGCCCGTCCGGGTCGGTCTGACCGAACCGCCGTCGCACAGCCAAACGACGTTTTCAGCCTGTTTCTCCACCTTTTTACGCGATTCTTTTTGCGTTAAATCGCTATAATATAAAGCCTCATCCAACAATCCAAAAATTCAAGGAAAAGGTGCACTGTAGCACCCGGAATTCGCGATTAAACGTCCCGGTTTTTACCGAAAACTCTCCAAATCGCGTTTCTGACCAAAACGACGGATCCCGGGTCATTTTTACGACCCAAAACTTCCAGAAAACGTAAAGAAAGTATAACACACCAAACGTAAACTTTTACTTTTGAAAACGAACGTAGGAACTCACCGTAATACGTCACGACAACACCGAAACGTCACACGTTCGACCACCGTTTTCTCTCAAACCAGACGACCGTTTTGCTCTGCACCAATTCCAAACTTGATCGAAATCCAGAGACGAAGAGAATGGTTCCAAATTTTATGTGTATATACTTCAAATGAGAAAAATCGCATCATAAACGAATTCACGGTAGTTTTGGGGCGTAACCACCCCTCATTCCACATTCATGCATTGAACTTTAGGGACTTGCCACCTTTGGTCCCTGAAGTTTACATTTACAACCCTCATTCTTTTCTCCTCTTTTCACTTTTCACCTTTCACTTGCGTTTGAATTATTTTCTTCCCTAAACCTTTATTTCTCAATTATTTTGTTTTTTTTTTCGAGTGTTACAACTCTCCCCTCCTTTTAGGAATTTCCGTCCTCGGAATTCACACCACTTGAAAATAGTTGAGGGTATTTCATCCTCATCTCCTACTCCGACTCCCAGGTCATTCTGACCTTTTATAAAATCTCCATTTGACTAGCACCAAATGTATAGTTTTGCTCCTTAACCGTTTTGTTTTACTGTCCAACACCTGGACTGACTCCTCAATATAGTCGAGCTTATCATTAGGCTCAACTTCTCCTAAATTCACCATGTCTGAATCGTCATCCAAACACTTCCTTAAATTTGACACATGAAATGTGTCGTGTATACCTCTGAGATTTTTCGGCAGCTTTAACCGATAAGCCACCGCTCATATCCATCCAATGACCTCTAATGGTACAATATATCTCGGGCTTAATTTGGCCCTCTTTTTGAATCTTACGATTCCTTTCCATGGTTATATTTTTAACATCACATTATCTCCTATTTGAAAGTCCAAAGGTTGATGCCTCCTATCCGCATAACTTTTCTGCTTGTCATGCGCGATTTTCACCCTTTCACGTATTTGCACTATTTTGTCTGAAGTCTGCTGGATCAGCTCTGGTCCGGCCAACTGACTTTCTCCGACGTCAGCCCAACACACTAGCGTCCTACATTTATGGCCATACAAGGCCTCGAATGGTGTTTCCTTGATAATAGAATGGTAGTTGTTGTTATAAGCAAATTCTACCAGATAGAGATGGTTATCCCAACTCCCTCCAAAATCGATAGTGCAAGCTCTTAGCATTTCCTCCAAAGTTTGTATCGTCCTCTCACTTTGTCCATTAGTCTGAGGATGATACGCTCAAGTTCAGTCGAGTTCCCTTTCCTTGCTGAAAACTAGCCCAGAACCTCGACGTGAACCTTATATCCTTATCTTTGAAAATCGATAGTGGCATTCCATGCCTTGAACTATCTCATTGACATACATTTGTGCCAAATTTTCTAAGGAATACTTTTCGCTGATCGACAGGAAATGAGCAGACTTCACGAGTTGGTCAAAAATCACCCATATAGCATTATGCCCTTTCACCGTTTTAGGCAATTTAGTTATAAAATCCATCGTGATCACCTCTCCTTTCAATACTGGAATCTCCATTTGTTGTAACATACCTGACGGTTTGGATGTTCCGTCTTCACCTGTAAGCATGTCAAACATTTCTCCACATATTTTGCTACCACCTTCTTCATTCCAGGCAGGGGCGGAGCCAGAATATTCAATCAGGGTGGTCCTTTTGAAAAATACTAGTAAGGTACCCGTACAATGCTACAATGTTCATTTTGATATAGAAGTCCAGAACATAAAATGTTAATCATGTTTCATTTTTTGTCTCTTTTTTGTCCATTCTGATGCTAGTTGTATACTAGCACAATTTAGTTGAGTATAAATTTTGAAAAGATGTAAGAAAAAATACCTAGTACAAATAAGTTTTTACCAAATAAAATATAAGCGAAATATCGTGTGAGAAGTTGAGGTTAACGTGAGAAGCATGAGAAGTGGATCTGAACCGTTGATCACTTTTAATCTCATGTCCTCCCATGAGTTGCGCCTTCGAAAGGAATTGATCCGGTGCATCTTGATGCATCTTATCTCGATGCAGCTCATCCTAATGTGCATTCATTTCTCATCCAACGGTTGATAACCACTTCTCACGTTTCTCACATTAAACTCAACTTCTCACCGGAACCTAAGCCATAAATATATATATGTTGATTTATTATATATTTTTATGTAGAATGTGAGATGTAATCCATATGTATGAAACTAATTTATATAATTGCAAACCGACGATTTTCGTTTTCTGAATATATCAATAATATTTTTATTATATAACGTGGACACGAATATCATTTCTAAATAAGTAACCAAATATGAATGCCGCAGGTAAACTATAATTTTTAAAAACTAGAACTTTAAATTTATATTTAATAACAAAAAGATATAAAATAAATTGATAAAAAAAAACTATGATCAAACATATATACTATTTGTTGTGTGAGAGGAAGAAAAAACTAAAATTATCAATTAAATAAATACATAGCTCATTTGACCGTGCATAAAAGAAATTTTTACAAAGTTTGAGGGTGGGCCCAGGACCACCTTGGGCCAAGGCTGGCTCCGCCAGTGATTCCAGGCCACCAGTAGCTCTCCTTTAAACTTTTATACCTCTTATCACTGCCTGGTTGCATAGTATATTTGGATTTTTATATGCTTCACCTAACACTATGTCTCTTAGATTTCCTTTGCAAGGAATCCAAACCCGATTCCCAAACCTATATACACCACCTGACCCAATGGTCAGCAGTTTGACCTGCAGTTTGACCTGTCAGGCAATCCTCTCCTTCTTGATGTTGTCCTCCAATAGGGCCTCCTTTTGAGCTCCTCGTATTTGGTCAACCAGATCTACCTGAACGTTCATCCACATAACATGAACCTTAATCGGTTCGATTCTCTCTTTTCTACTTAGGGTGTCAGCGACCACGTTCGCCTTACCCGGGTGGTAATGAATCTCACAATCGTAATCTTTTAATAGCTTCATCCACCTTCTTTGCCTCGTAATTATCTCCTTCTGATCGAAGAGATACTTCAAGCTCATGTGATCCATGTAGATCAGATATTTCCTACCATACAGGTAGTGCCTCCAAATTTTTAGTGCAAAAAACACTGCAACTAACTCCATGTCGTGTATTGGAAACTTCTTTTCATGCTCCTTTAGTTAGCGTGATGCATAGGCAATAACCTTGCCTCTTTGCATCAATACACAACCTTATCCCATTTTGAAGCATCATTGTACACAACAAAAGTCATTTGTTTCCTTTGGTAAAGACAATACTGGTGCACTAATCAACCATCCCTTAAGCGTTTGGAACACTTCTTCTTGTTTATGACCCCAACCAAACTTGACTACCTTTATCTTCAGAAATCCTGGATGAATCTCCTATAATAGCCTGTTAAGCCCAAAAAACTTCGGATTTCTGACGCTGACTTAGGCGACTCCCAATCCATAACTACCTCGATCTTGGTTGGATCTACCTTGATCCCCTCTACGTTAACCACATGACCAAGAAATTTCACCTCTCGCAACCACAATTCACATTTCGATAATTTGGCGTATAACCTCTCCTTAGCCAATAGCTCGAGAATCGCTCTCAAATGTTTCTCATGCTTCTCTTTGCTCCTCGAATAGATAAGGATGTCGTCAATGAAGACTATGACAAACTTATATAGGTAGGGTCCACAAACCATGTTCATCAGATCCATGAATGCAACTGGTGCATTCGTCAACCCAAAAGGCATCACTAGGAACTCGTAGTTTCCATAACGAGTTCTGAAATCCGTTTTTGGTATATCCTCCTCTCGAACCTTCAGCTGGTGGTAACTAGATCTCAAGTCAATATTTGAGAAATAACTGGCTCCTTGAAGCTGATCAAATAAGTCATCGATCGTTGGTAAAGGGTACCTATTCTTGATCGTGATCTTATTTAGCTCCCGGTAATCAATGCACATCCTCATCGTACCGTTTTTCTTCTTGACGAACAATATCAATGCTCTCCAGGATGACGAACTCGGTCATACAAACCCCTTATCCAACAATTCCTAAAGTTGTTTCATTAGCTCCTGAATCTCCGTCGAAGCCAACCGATATGGTGTCTTTGCGATTGGTGTTGCGTCTGGCACCAAGTCAATTCAGAATTCCACTTGACATTCCGGTGGTATCCCTGGAAATTCCCCGGGAACACTTCTGGGTATTCCCTTACTACCGGTACATTTGATACTGTTTTCTCCTCCAGTTGGGTGTCTATAGCATAGGCTAAGTAAGCTATGGACCCCTTTCGAAGGCATTTTCTTGCCTTCAAAACCAAGATCACCTTAATATTGTTTTTCTTCCGATCCCCGTAGACGTGAACCATCTATCCACCTTTAGGGTTGAATCTTTATCATCTTCTTATTGTGCATGATTTGGGCATGGTTGTCCATTAGCCCATCCATGCCTAGGACCACATCAAAACCTCCTAGACACATCGTCATGAGTCTAACAGGCTCAATTATCTCCTCTACCTTAATATGAACAACGTCAGTTGTTTCTGTAGTGTAGCTTTTCTCCAATATACATGTATCTTTGTTCATGTAGTGGCGGAAACAGTAGACACAAAACTACCATTTGCACCCGAATCGAATAACACATGAGCATAGGCATTGTTGATAGAGAACATACCTGATATGACGTCAGGAGTGTCCGAAACCTCCTCCAATGTCATGTTGTAAGCTCGGTCACATCCCTTAGGTACCTCCTTTCTTTTATCAGAACTCCTTCATACACCGTCACAAAACGGTTTCACACTGTTTAGTGCCCATTTAGGGAACTCAAACCGTAGATGTCCTGTTTCGCCACACTCGTAACAAGTATTCCTTTTTGGGCATTCTCACACCGTATTCCATGGCTTTCCACACCTGTAGATGGATAAACTCCTAGCCAGGCACTCACCCTTGTGCCTTCATCCACATTTGCTACATTGAGGAACCATGATTCCTCCTCCCTTTATCTTCATTGTTGAAGAACTCACCTTCTCCTTCTTAACTATCTTACTCAAACCTTCCCACTTCCCTCACTATCTCTCCTTTCACCTGTTGCCTTAATGTTCTCCATGGCAACTGTCACCATCTCCACTCCTTGAACGAACGTTTTTAGTGCGTTTATGTGTTGTTATTGCTCTATCTCTATCCGGAGACCGTCCTTAAAACGATCTATCTTCCTCTAGTTTGACGCCACCTGGTGGCTTACAAACTTGACCTTTTCCATGAAGTCATTAACATACTCTTGGACTGAAGAGGTCCCTTGCTCTAGCCTTAAGAATTTATACTCCAATTTCTTCACCTCTGACTGAGTGCAATATTTCTCCATCATGAGATCCTTCATCTGTCCCCAAGTCACAATGATCATCTCCTTGTCTCTTTTAATCTCGCACTCCGTTTACCACCAATGAAGTGCAAAATCTACAAAGGTAGTGGTCGTACATGTCACCTTCTGGTTCTCATAACACTTGCAGATTCTGAAACAAACCTCCATCTTCCTTATCCAATTCATTAGGGTCATCTCACCCTCAATCCCTCTAAACTTTGTTGGACTCGTGTTACTGAAGTCCTTGTAACCACATTCTTTCTCCTAAGTGGATGAAACCACTATCATGTCCTCTCCGTTGTTACTCACCTTACTCTTCTCCTGGTTGCTTGCCTTAGTATCCTCCTGGTCCCCTATCTCAGTATTTTATTTTTAGTCTCCTCTTCTTCTGTTTCCTTAGCTTGATCTCTAACATCGCCTCTATCATACCAGGTAGGGTATTCTGGAGGATTTGTGTCATCTTATCGACCATTGTCTCCTCAGTCATAGGGTTTCCACCTCTTTCCATGTGTCCTCCCACGTCCTCGACCTCTACCTGTGGCTGTACTAGCATGTATAGACGGGGTGGAACTCAAGCTAGTCGTATGACCATCACCACGACCTCGTCCATGGCCTCGACCTCGTCCGCGGCCTCGACCTCCCACCTGTGGTACTGCATCGTTGGCACATTCCCCGATGAGTTCAATCCTCCTTGATCCTCTAGACACCATACTGATACAATAAGACACCGTTAGTCTCCATATTTTCTCCTAATCCATGGTCTTAATAGACATCATAACACAAAGGCACATGCTAAGAGAAACAATATTTCCAATCTTCCAACACCATAATCATATATATGTTGAGAATAAGTCATGTATATATCCTATCATATATGTCTATCCACCACGATGTAATGATATAACCAAGTATGTCCAAAACACCTCCACTAACAAGACCACCATATTAACCATACCATACCAGGTCAGCTATAAATGCTCGACCTAAACTCCTAAAATATGAAAATACATCATAATGTACAACCATATACACTTCTCTCTTAGCAACATGCTAACAACTCCTTATTAGCTCGATAGGTGATAAAATCCCCCTACGATTGATCATAAGCAGATCATATACTCCTACTCCTTTCCTGATCTCCACACCTATTACACCCTTCAGTTTAAGCTTAGGCTATAAACATAACCTAATTCTCTTAAACTACGGCTCTGATACCAACCTGTAACACCCCCAAATCCACCCTTGGGTAATGTCACATCTTTCATTCCAAATATTACCTTATGTCGTCGAATACGACATTATGATACAATCAAATCATCATCACAGCGGAAGTCTTAACTTAAAATAAATACAAGTCTCTAACATTAGTCCGTCCCATACCGGACCATGTTACATAAAACCCAAATTACATAATAAGTTTAACAACTAGCAAAGCATAAAAGAACATAACCATGATAAATCTATCTACGCCTTACCCTTCCCTTTTGTCCAAACCTGAACAACCGACTCCTGAGATGCATACTAATAGTTAGATAAAGCTAAGTGAGTTCATGGTTTACGTGCACATAAATACACACTCCATCAAGCATAAAAACATTAAGCACCAATAAAATAGTATGCATATTGTTTTCAGAAAACATTTGGCACCAATGTGATCTTCTAAACCTCCTCGTCCACTCTGTCACTGGCATTCCCTGGGTCGCACGGCTCACATCCGTCCGACACCCATTACGGGGTCGTGCCAATCCTCCTTTGGATAGGTTTCCTATGTCACTGGCATTCCCTGGGTTGCACGACTCACACCCGTCCGGCACCCATTACGGGGTCGTGCCACTCATCAACGTGACATATCGATCCCGAACCCATACCCCATATCGGCACTAAAATGTGTCAGATGAATCAACTCCAAAAAAAATACATATAGCATGCTAAAACAAAATGTTTATAAACCAATTAAACAATAGCATGCAATCTCCAACATAATGATTACATACATGGAACGTTCACCCATAAACATGTACATAAAATATCTCCTCATGCATAACATACGTAATTCCAAATAAATAACATATCTATATACATGTAAACATGCTCCGGTAAACATGCATATAAAAATATATCATCATGCTCCACATAACTCCACATAATTATCATGCCAACATAATTTTTATTTACGTATGTATGCATCCCAGAAAAGTCTCATGAAGACTCACCTTAAAGCGTATGTGTCCAAGCAATAAACTCCGCTTAGTGAACTACATGACATGCACCAAATATATATATATATATATATTCTATCAACAGCGTAAATTGCCAAAAAGTCAACAAAAGTCAACTACGGTCAACCCCCGAGCACTCGGCTCATCGACGTCCTAAAACGTCCATTTAATCACTCCATAATTTTATAAGCTCCATCTCTTATTTTAAAACGTCCAAATTAATTATTTGGCTCCAAAACGGCTTTAAAATCATATTATTAAACCATTAACATTCAAATGATTTAGTATTTATCAACCCCTTAGGAACAATTAATTAATAAATATTAATTTCTAATTAACAAATATATTAAATTAAATTAAATCTAATTTAATATATTTATTAAATTAGAAGCTAATTTAAATTAATTAATATCTTAATAATTAATTACGACAACCTTTCGTAATTAAATAATCCTCCAATAACTAATTATTTAAATCCTTAAGTTTAATCACTTAAATTGGCCTAATCAAAATTTAATTGAGCAGACTCAATCTCCCGGCCCAAATTCTTTTGAAAGGATCTGGCCCATTGCCCGTCCGGGTCGGTCTGACCGAACCGCCGTCGCACAGCCAAACGACGTTTTCGGCCCGTTTCTCCACCTTTTTACGCGATTCTTTTTGCGTTAAATCGCTATAATATAAAGCCTCATCCAACAATCCAAAAATTCACGGAAAAGGTGCACTGTAGCACCCGGAATTCGCGATTAAACGTCCCGGTTTTTACCGAAAACTCTCCAAATCGCGTTTCTGACCAAAACGACGGATTCCGGGTCTTTTTTACGACCCAAAACTTCCAGAAAACGTAAAGCAAGTATAACACACCAAACGTAAACTTTTACTTGCGAAAACGAACGTAGGAACTCACCGTAATCCGTCGCGATAACACCGAAACGTCACACGTTCGACCATCGTTTTCTCTCAAACCAGACGACCGTTTTGCTCCGTACCAATTCCAAACTTGATCGAAATCCAGAGACGAAGAGAATGGTTCCAAATTTTATGTGTATATACTTCAAATGAGAAAAATCGCATCATAAACGAATTCACGGTAGTTTTGGGGCGTAACCACCCCTCATTCCACGTTCATGCATTGAACTTTAGGGACTTGCCACCTTTGGTCCCTGAAGTTTACATTTACAACCCTCATTCTTTTCTACTCTTTTCACTTTTCACCTTTCACTTGCGTTTGAATTATTTTCTTCCCTCAACCTTTATTTCTCAATTATTTCGGTTTTTTTTTCGAGTGTTACAGATGTCATATCGAAGAACACGAAATTCTCGTTTTTTTGATGTAATTTGTTTGATTAAAATATTAATAATTTTTAAGATAATTTATTCTAAACTTTAAGTGGGTAAAAGTTTTTTAATTATGAAAGAAAATAAAAGGTCAAATATGGTAGACATTAGTTTAAATTATCTTTCATTTTTACCCCTAATCATCTTAGAATTAAAAACTTTATTTAATATGAGTTGTTGGATCATAGAGATTGAGTAACCGTGATTCGTCCTCACATACACAATAAAAATTGAGTTTTCATTTGAACTTTCCCCTCTCTCTCTCTCTCTCTCTCTCTCTCTCTCTCTCTCTATATATATATATATATATATATATATATATATATATATATATATATATATATATATATATACAAGACCAACTAGTGATCCAATCACCTTCTCGTTGTGCACCATGTGGTTTCCAATAAATCAAAGACCCCTACTTAGGTCAAATACAACACATACCAAAATGTAAGGCATATTCAAGTTGTGAACCAAATTCCATGGACTTTCCATTTACACAAGTTCAACCATAAAGTCTAGTTTAAAACCATAGACATGTTATTTCCCTTCTCATCATGTGCATAAAATCCAAGAAAATGAGTTATACCTCTAAATTAACACATTGAGAGTAAATACTTGAAATAAGTATAAAGATGCAGTTAAAGCCAACATTAAGACACGTATCTAGTTTTTACAAAACATTTAAAGCTCACATCTTAGGGTTTTGGAAGAAAGCCTAGAAAACTTTGCAACTCTAGAAGTGTAGAAGAAGATGAGGTTTAAACTTGATTCTTGGTTAGAACCTCCACAGTTGATGACCAAGAGAAGCTAGAAGAGCTCAATAAATGCTCCCAACAAACCCTAAGATTGGATCTAATGAGAGGAGGGTTTGATGTAAGAAAAATCGTTCTTAGAGCTCCAAAATCGCACACAAAATCGATTTAGGAGAGGAATGAGAGTAAAAATCGGGCTGAGAGGGTTTTATACATCCAAACAAAACCAGGCAACTTTGTTCGATGACTTTGCCAATGGCATTCTCGCCGACATTGTCGCCAAACATGCTCCACCTGTTGTCCCTTTTCAGCGAGTATGACAGGCAATTATGCTTGAGGGCACTCTCGCTATCAATCTCACACAGAGTGTACCGTGGTCACTCCTCTACGATTGTGACACGTGATAGTGCCCAAGGGCACTCTTGCCATCACACTCGCACGAACCATACTGAGTCCCAACTTTCCACTTGATTCAAACGACTAACTGAAAACATGGAATAAAACAGTTTAGGATCTAGACTTGGTAATTCCTAACCATGCTAAATATCCAAGATAAAACAGTTTAGGATCTAGACTTATACTAAACGCAAGGTTTTAACTTGCCTTAAAATATTTCCGGGTGTTACATAATCACTACTTGATTAATTGCTTTGTTAAAACAAACAAAGAAACTAGTTAATTCATTGGCAGAAATCCACAAATAAAATAATTTGGCAGCCCATGTACTTAACTGAGGTAGTGTAGTCTAAAGATAATCTAACCATCCAATAAGTGGGTTTAAAGAAAAATATGGTGATGAGGTAAAGAAGCGTGAGAAGTGATTGGATTGTCAATACATTGATTTTATAATAAAAAAAAAGTGAAATGATTTAAAAAATTAAATCTGATGATGGTGGAAAATCCAGAGACCTACCGATCCGGTTTTCAAGGGATTGATTTGAAACCGGTTGGGCAGGGACCGATTTTTTTGCCATCTCTAGTGCAGTCAACGACGGCCCATAAGAGATGGCAACACAACACAATGTCCACATGGCTTCAAGGTCCAAGGTTCAACCAACATCTTAGCAAGGATATCCTGCGGCATAACCACTTTTGTCCATATTTAACAATGGTTTTGATGATTCAGGATTAGATTACTCAATATGTGATTCTTTTTGCTAAAAATCTAATACTAATTACTCCTAACTATTGGACATAAGATTTAGCATTTAATTCATGGTATTAAGCCCATATGTAAGTTTTCCATGCCTTTGCAATTGATGGTGTACTTGGTCAAATAAGTGGTTTTCGAGCCAAAGTTCTGGCTTGGTTTTCATACAAAAAAGGTTATAAATCATCTTATCTAACTAAAAAAATATTTTTTACTATGAGATCAGCACATAAAATTACTTTAAATTGTCGCTATTACTAATACAAACCCTAACTCAAATTCTCTTACAGAACTCTATATTTTCTTGTCTTTTCAAACGGGTTTTGCTCTGAAATAATGGGTGACCATTATGAGGAGTTTGTGGGTTTTATAATGGCACGTTGTGCACAAATTTCGCTTCCCCGTCTCTCCACATGATACAATTTATCTCCATTTTGAATTTTAAACCTTAGGGGTGTTACAAATCCATTTTTATAACAAAAATCCATATTACAATTAACTAAATAATTTGATATATTTTACTCCTCTCAACTTCAAGTTCCCAAGTCTCTCCGGGGCCCATATGGAACCACCATTGCAAGCTCACTAGGGGGGATATCCTTGTTTCTTCTTCGAAATGGAGCTCGTCGTCTACTCTCATATCTTCTAGCAATACTACCGATGATTTATTAGCTAAACATTTTCGAATGTTCGATCCATAGGAGGTATCATGTATCACATGCAATTCTTTTGGTAATTTTAGAAATTAGGTTATCACCAACTCTAGCCACTACCTTGAAAGTTATAATATACTGGGATCCTAGTTTCCCTCTTTTGCTAAACCTTACCGTTCTTTTTCACAAAAATGTCTTCGGCATCACTCGGTTCCTGACCTCAAACGCTAGCTAGCTAGGGGCCACCTTTTCTTGGCATAATTTATCTGTATATTTCTTGAGCAGTTTTCATCATCTCCTTGCTATGTATAATGTTCTCAGTTGTTTCTTGTAATAATCTTTGATCCTACTAATTTTTGTTTTCTCCAACATCAATCCAAGAGACAAGTGTTTGGCATTTCCTAATTCCTATCATGCATCATCAGAGCATCTCAAACAGCATTGCTAAAATAGAAAAAAAATGGCTTTTGTTTTGCTATTCATCTCCAACAGCATTGCTATATGGTTTGCTAAAATAGAGAAACTTCAAAAAATCTCTAAATATAGAGAATTCTCTATAATCTCTAAACATGAGAGATAAAGTATTATTTTAATGATTTCCTACCAAAATTAAGAGAAGGACAACCCTTTCAAGAGAGAGAAAATATTATTTTAATCTCTAAACAGGAGAGGGAAAATGTTATTTTAATAATATATGTAATGATTAATTCTCTAAAATAGAAAAACTGTTGGAGTTAGAAGAAAATATTTTTAGAAATTTTGACTTTTCATTCTCTATTTTAAAGAAATTTTAGCAATGTTGTTGGAGATGTTCCCATAAGGCGTTGCTTCAATGCTTAAATGGTAATGATTATTCCCAGCAAATTATGATATTGATATTTATTTATTGAATACTCCTTAAACTTATAATTGAATATCTTATAATTATACCGATTTGCACAAACATCGGTGAAGTGAAAGAAATTATTTCACAATATAAGTTTAAGATTTTGTTTTAAAAGTCGAATAAAAGAATACCTCAATATGTGATAAATATATATGATTTGTCAAATTCATCATTTGGTTATAATTTGTATAACTTAATGTTATAATCAAATCGAATATTTGCACACATAATTAATTCAATTTTTTCTTAATTGAATAGTAACAACTAAAAATTATATAATTATTTTAAAGAGGATATATATACTAAGTGAGAGCCATAAATATTTTAAAAATCAATTAATTATAAAAAATAATTATGAATAACTGTCACGACACTTATTTTTATCAAAAATAATACAAAAAATAATACAAGAGCAAATAGTTTCCTAGTCCTCAAAATATCTACAGTTGTTATTTGAACACGGCTCATAATACATAACATCATAAAGAGGGCAAGAAAGGCCAGATTTCACATCAAAGATCCATTTTTCGATAACGAAAAAGGCCATGACCAAGAAAAAGCTAAGATTTCATATCAAACAACCATTTCTTGATTGCATCCAAAACAATAAAATCTTCAACTCCATATCTCTGTAATTCTTCGAATTGTATGGGGTACATTCGTTAGGGTCGCTTATAACGTAACCTACCACATCTAAAACAGAAACCCTTCAATCTCCTTTCGGTTTTCATTTTATTCCCACCTGCAAACAAGCACTTCTCGTGGATCTTTACTTGAACAGATAGGATCTCGACTCCAATTTCCCACCAAGGCCATGTCGTCGCTGCAAAATTAAACACCAAGAACATCACCATCAGCCACAAGTCTAAAGTTGCTGATATTGTCTCCTAAGAGTTTGTTTAGTACACAAAATTGAACTGTATAGGACTGAACAAGACTGATCAGGACAGGCAAAAAGTTAGGTGGGTGGATGGAAAGATTGTGGGAGGCAATCTAACATACGTAGTTTAGTAATTTACCAATCTTGTTTTATTTTCCCTGCTTTTTGTTCCACCTACTTTAGTGGGACAGAAAAAAAAAATGCATTTTTATCCCACGTCTAGTTCAGTCCCAGTCGAATGTTGTACTATATTGTTCCACATACCAAACGTATCTGGATTTCATGTTGAAGCTCTTAAATCTCTCTTCAAGATGTGTTAAACAAGTAAACAACCATGCCTTATTGGCAATTACACATCAAACAGGCAAATTTGAACTACCAAAGATATGTCTCAACAAAATTCTAATGAAAAGACTGTTTCTTGATCATAATTCCACAGTTTCAACCATTAAAATCTAATTTTTACAGCAACCAAATGCATACCTGCTCTGTGAAATCTTTTAGGACCATCAGCAACAGCCTGTCTCCGGTAAATTCTCTGATTCCTTGTATCATCTCGCGTCTAGATATCTTATGCTCCTGCGAAAACAAAAGCCATTACCATCAAGAAAACGAATCCAAGCTTCAAAGATACAAAAACATACGATTTTTAGCACTTACGATGTAACTGCGACGATACTGTGTGATTTCCTTCATCGCCTTAGGGGGCAAAAGCTTGGAAAGTGCTGCAATGAGATCTGGAATCGGGATCCATGGAGAAACAGGTTTCCGTAGATGAACTCCATCGAGTTGAGGCCCTGGATCACATCAAAATTGGGTACATAATTAATCGAAACCATTTATCGAATACAGTGAAATTCAATACCAACTCAAGAAATACAACTCAAGAAATACTCGAAATGACTCACTGTTTGTGATCAAGAACGACTTGAAGCTTATCATGAATTCAGGCAATATATGAGTGTTCATCTGACTGCTCCACACAACAAACTTCGTAGGAGAACCTAAGTTATCAACACCCGATTGGAAATCCTCCGAACTCGGATGGCATTGTGTCGAAAACGGATTCACAAGCTCCGTTTTACCCAATAACACACGGCAAAGCAAAATGTGTTTTATACCATCATCATCAGGAATTGCAGACTCCATACTGTTAATATAAACATAACCAATAAGTTCATATCATAACTAATGGATAAACCCTATTGAAAACAATTACTTGATCACATATAATCGTAGAGTAAATTGAAGAACATGGATCAAAAGAAAACTAACCTTTCAAGAGGAGAATGATCAGCAGAAAGAACAACACCATGACCAAAAGAAGTTCGAATGTTATCATGCCCAAATCCGTGCAGAATAATCTTGTTAATTTCATCTTTTGAACCACCAAACCAGGCGTACTTGATGTTAGAATCACCCCCATTTTTCTTCTCCACAGCTTTTGTGAAAATTTGAAAGCTTCTGAGCCGAGCAAGAGAGATTGCACTAGAATTGAACAGATTCCTATGGATGTGTTGAACTTGAGCATTAACCCCATGAACACTCAATCTAGATGTGAACTTTTTCTCAATAATTCCATGCAATTTATCGCTCTGATCCAATCGAACCAACCCATCTGGTTGGATTTCTCTGGGGTGTGGTTCCACGATTCGTGTTCCAGAAATAACACTCTCACAATCAGAAACAGACGAAGAATCATCTGAACTTTCATCTTCTGAAACAGAGATTTCGTCATCCTCAGGTACCAATCTCCGATCAACGGCGGCCGGAAACAATCGTAACATTGTTGGAGAAGTATGTATACGTAGAAAATTTGGAACTTGATTTGTATGTAAGAAAAGAATAAATAAATGACAACTAATATCTTAATTATCCTACTGGAAAATAGGACTAATTAACGAGAATCGCTTGAACAAAACGCTGGGTATATATACCGACATAGATTAATCCAAAAGAAGAATCTATATATGATTCCAAATCAAACTATAAACAAAAAACCCACAACTAATATAATTGAAGAAGAAGATTGTAGAGTACAAAAATCAAGATGTATGTATGTGTATGTGGTTATCGTGTGTATGCATTAATTCACATATGAATGTAGAACAAAAGAAGTATTAATTGATAGATGTATAAATAAATATAGGCACGCCAATGGATTGCAGAATGGGACGGTGGGTGAGAGTTCGCGGCGGAAACTGGTGGCGATGGCCACCAGTTTTATGAGGAAAAAAGGTCGGTTGGTTACAAAGAAGAAAACCTCTCCTCCACGGAATAAGCACGATCTTCTGAAATGACGGATGTACCCTTGGGGTTTCTTGGAGAAGTGGGCATATCACACGCATTAAGTCGGCATTTTTGGGATCCTTGTTCCTTAGGAAGGTGGTTTTTTTGTCTTTCTATTTCTATCTTTAAAAACTGTCCATGTTATATGTATCACGTATAGGTGTTAGTTTTGAATATTGATTAATTGGGGGTTTTATTGAAACATGTGTTCGATTTTTTTTTTTTTTTTTTTTTGGGAGATGAAGATATTTTTTTCTATTCATAAAATAATTATTATAATATGAAGAATAATAATTGGTTATAGAATGAAAATTAAATATAAAATAATTATATAGACTTTTGGATTGGTTAAATATAAAACTAAAACTAAATATTAGATCATTGAAAAAATTAATACACTAATTTCTTTTTATTTATCTCTTAAAACTTGAAAATTAATAGATTTTTGGTCTATTTTTAGTTTTTTATTTAGTGATTTTATATGATCAGATTGAGAGATTTTTTAAGGTATTGATGAGATATTTGTGACGGTGTAATCTGTAAATATATATATATATATATATAATTTTTTAAGCACCAACGGAGTGTCTTTGTGTTTATTGTTTTTGTCTTATTATGCTTGTGTTAGCCGCTTGCAGTTAATAAGAAACACACTGAGAGGTGTCTATAGGCCTCTATAACTGCAAAAAAAAAAGAAAAAGAAAAAAAGGGTCTATGTAAAATGTATTTTAGCTGATAATTAATTAATTAATTAAAATGATAACAATATATAATGGAAAATGAAAAATGAAAAAAAAAAAGAAATGTAAATTAAAAACACTAAAATCTTTGAAGGGTAAAAAAGTTAGTCAACCTCCGTCTGAAAGTTCGTATTATCTTCAAGCTTTTATTTCTATGACTCCTTGCTCAAAAATAAAACTTATGCTTTCACCCATAAAAAACATATGTTAAGAACAAAAAAAAGTTACATTTAGCGCATAAATTTCTATGACTTTATGAACAACCACAGTACCACACCACTCAACGTAAAAAAGCGGCCAGGTACATGTATTTAAAAACCCTCTTTAGATAAAATATATTAAACTCGTTTAGTTTGATTTAATTATTACTTAAATAATAGCAACCTCAAACGTCACTTGATCAAATATGTAGGCTTAGGGATTGTTTGGCGGTTGCTTAATGGTTTGGTGCAGAATTATTAAGTGGTCAGAATGATTAAGAGGCTCTTATGATATAGTGCGAAATGAAATATGGTTGTTTGCTAATTGTTCAGAATGAAATCAGGGCTCTGAATGGTTAAGACAGGGTCAAGATACAAAATCATTCAGAGGGTATTTGAACCATTAAGAGACAGACGTTTTTTTGCCAAACAAGATTTACCTCTTAACGATTCAGAGATTGCCTCTTAATGGAATCATTAAGAAGTAAACAAACAGTTCCTTAATTTATGGTTAGAATTGACGAAAAAGTACTAATCATAAACATGTCATATGTCAGATTTTTTAAAACATTCAGTTAGATTCGAACGATGAAAATAAAATCTCCAGGTTAATTTATTTCTACGTTAATTACTTTAAAAAAGATGCTACAAAGTATATGGTTTAAACGTTGAACATGTATTACGTATATTCGAGTCATGTAAAATATCGTATTTTCCAAACACAAACCATACAAATTACAAGGACTGAAATTGAAATTAATAAAAAAAACGAGGGGGAATGTGTAAATATGTAGAAATCTCATTTTAAAAAGGGGGGCATTCCGAGAATCGAACTCGGGACCTCTCGCACCCAAAGCGAGAATCATACCACTAGACCAAATGCCCACATGTTGTTTCTTATAACATTAAACATCTATATCTAATCATACACTCCAATTTCCCATTTTCCACACCAACTCCCTCTTATCCATCCGGTTGGCAATCCTCTCTTCGGTCCTAGCTGAGTTCTGTCTTAGCTTTACGGCAAAGGGATAGGCTTAGCCTATTGAATGGGGAGAGCTAGGCTGCATTTAGCTTGACGGTCAGCTAAATGAGTCCCTTCCCTCTTCACATGATGAATTTTAACCCAACATATATTGAGAAATGTTTTCTCAGGATAAAGCATAGGCACCCAGGTTCTTGATTATTACCATTCGTCCATCTAATCATGTTAAGAGAACCCCTTTTTGTTTGATATGATGCACAACCAAAGTCGTGCGAACCATTCTCTTTTGCTTACTTTTCCTGTTGAGTGAAAGCACGAGCTACTCGATACTATATTATAAAACACGGATAAAAAACTCTTAAATACAAATTATTAGGCACAATGTACCATCATTTTATGCAAGATTTTAAAAATCTCTTAATTTACAAGTATCAAAGCACAAGATACATATTACTATTGGAGGTTTCTAACACCCACCGATTTGGTATGTGCAGGATCTTTCTTTTATGCATATTTTTCCATGTATCACTATTAATTAATATATTATATTACTATAAATTGTTTTAATTATATTATTAAATATGTAATTGGTTATTTTTCCTAGATGTCATTAAAATATATAAGATAATCATTGAATTCTAACAAAATACTTAATTTTTTTATATAAAAAACATTATATTATTAAGCGTAAATTAAACAAATTTATAAAAAAAAACATTATCATTTTTTCAAAACCATCCAAAATCGTACTATAAATCGACAAAAAAATAAAATGAAACATTAAAATCGTGATGTATCTCGTTGCATTGCGCGATTACGCTTCTAGTGCTTCTTAAAAATCTAATCAAACAAACAACTCAATATATATCTATCTCATTCGGAAGCAAGTAATATAATGTTTGTGAGATTTAATTTTCTAGCGGCAAAAAAGTGAAATATAAAGTGGTCCATTATTAATATTATTTTCAAAGAACAAGATACTGTGTTTCTTTCTGGGCAATGGACAGAAATGCGCCAGACGAATACAACCCAAAAGCTAAAAGGTTATATAAATCAAGTATGTTTGGTGATTTGAACACATTTTTTTGTAATACATTAATTTCACCTTTCTTTTTATGATACAAGATCCAACAATTATCAAGAAACATTACTACCAAGATTTCAATTAGCCGGCTCATATCTGCAGACACAATCGTATATATTCCCTTTAATCAACTTCTCAGCCAACCGTTGATTCTTCACCATTGCAAGCTGTACACAAAACATTGTTCGTAACAGTTACAACGCCCCCAAAAAACCCGGTTCTTAGCCTCTTTAAAATACCCAAATCAAATAAATAACGATAAACAAGAAAAAAAGTTCTACTTTGAGTCTGTTTTAAATCACAATTGGAAAGCAACAAGTTTGTTAATGAAGTAAGGAAGTTTATGGAAATGGTGGTAAGATGGCGTTTTTTTTTTTTTTTTTACCTTGAGAGCATCACATTTAAACCGAGCATTATAGTTGGTATGCAAAGCGCGCCCCATCCCTTCTAAGATGACCTGCGCAACACAGAATTCCCAACGAACCATCATATAACATACCCAAACTTGTTCCTAGACTCGTTTACAATAGAACATGTTAGAATATCTAAAACCCCTTCTAACAGATATAGAACTCCAACACGCCCCCTCATACAAAGGCTAGGTGCCCCCAAGAACAGACGCGAAAGAGTGTGCCTAGTCCTTGCGTGGTGCTAAACCCCGGTTCTGATCAGAGGCCGATCCAATTTTTTTTTTTTGCAGTAGTAGCACAAATGATTATCGTAATATAAAATAAAATAATTATAGTTATTATAGTTGAAATTACAATATAAAACACTAAGGGGGTGTTTGGTTCACAGAATGGAATTTGATGGAATTGGAATCCATCGAAGGAATTTGACTTTGAAGGAATTGGAATGAAATTTGACCTAGCGTTTGGTTGGTAGGAATTCAATTCCTTCACTTAAGACAAGGAATGATGAATTCCTAAAAATGTGGAATTCAAATGGAATCTTTCATTCCGTGAACCAAGCATGGGCATGGAATTTGGTCAATGGAATTGGCCATTCCAATTCCTTCAAATTCCGTGAACCAAACAACCCCTAAGAAATCAGTAAAATTTCAATGATTTACAGTCATGGCTTTTGTGTTCCACCATTATAACTCAAATTTAAGTTTTGATATGATACTATAGCCTCTCAATTTTTCGGCAACACAGTAGTAGCACAAAACAAATCATAGTGGCAGCACCTTTAAAGGTCGTAACTTTTTTACACTGCAATGAATAATTAGTAGTAATTTGCCAAGGGATTTTTACACTGCAATCCATGCGTACCCAACAATTGTGATCAGGGCTGATGTCTTACAGTCATAATTTGCCAAGGGATTAGTCTAGACATAGCCTAGGACACCCTTCCAAAAAAAATTAAAAAAATAATAATAATAATTAGTAGTAACCTGTGCCACCACATCCATAAAGGTAGATCCGGTCCCGACTCTGATACCATGCTAAGATATATGGAACCATTTAAATCTTTTTTTTTTGTTTCTAAAAGAGTGCTCATAGGGAGACGCGAGGTTTGATGGTCCATGTCTAGCTGATGTGCGAGTCCAACAAAATATATTGCAAAAACAACCCGATTCCAAGTGGAAGGAGAGAACAAGATTAATAGAACAAGGAAACAGCATACCAAATCAGCATCTTTTGCAACAGCAGCTAGCTCGGAGCTAACTTGCCTCAAGTCGATGCATGGGCTTCCACAACCATTTTCGACAACCATTAAAGGAGTAGAAGATGACTTCTCCCTTGGACTGTCCTGGATATTGATCATTGCATCCATAAGTAGGCCACCAGCTTCAGCAGCTCCACGAAGAATGTCACAGTGCTGCGATGACAATCATTGCTTCATTATTATTAGAAAACCGAACACCATTGATGCTTCAAAACATTTAAAAGTTATGAAATAATATTATCGATCAAGAATATAAAAAAGTTTCATGAAACCTTGGCAGCCTCGGCAACGATTTCTGGAAGCTCCATCGCAGTAACATCATTTAGTGCTGGAAGGGAGTTTGCAACAAGCACAACCTGCAAAAATGTCCATAACAAAGTTGTAATGTTCTATGGGTATTTGTGTCACTTTTTCTTCTACATTATGAGGTAAATGCACAAAAAGCCAGATCAGGCCCATATTCACACAAAAAGCCCGGCCGGTCCCGAGCCTGAAATAGCCTCGTTTTTTTTTTCTTACTAAAGACGGGCCTTTTGAAGCAAGGTCCTATACTTTTTGACATTCAAAAGCATGGACTCACTTCAGTTCCACGGCGTAGAAGTTCTCGGGCGAGGGGAAGCATTCCTAAAACAACATCGGCACCCGAGTTGTCCACAAAGAGCAAGGCTCGTTTATGACGTTGATGCTTCTTGTCTCCAAAACCCATCCTCTCCTTAAACGCATCAAAATCATCCACCTACAAAATACATGCAAAAAGGTTTTGTCATTTGTCATGCACCATCTACCAAACAATAAGTCTTTCTTTCTTCCTAATCGATCTGATATTTAATCCACTTACCCGCCAAGGTCTTTGCATCTTTTTGCGACTCATTCTATAGATTTCAATGATTGTCCCTTTGTGATAAAGATCAACACACGCACGAGATCCCCAATCAAAGATGTTTGCAGCAAGAACGCCTTCTATTAACGTAAGAAGTCGCGTTTCCTGAAAATGAAAGAATGTTAGCATCACGTGAGATATAAAGAAGCCTTCCGTTTCAGAATGATCTTAATGACCTGACGGACTGCAATCGTACCTCACTCATAACATCAAGCTCCATCAGAAGGTCGGGCAAAACAGCAAGTGATGCCTCGTTCTCTCTGCCAACGAATCCAAATGAACTTTTCAGAGGCGACAAGTGAAATAAATTTCTAAAAAATTTGAAATTTTATATGGGTTCAAAGAAAAACGAAACATGCTACAGATAAAGCACCTATGTTTTATTGTACTATATGCGTCAAAAAAGTTGAATTCTCTCAAGCATTCTTCTCTCAACTCGAGAAGATTGGCCAGGCCTAATTTCCCGTAAGCAGCAGGCTCCTCCATTAACCTGCAATGCATTAACGAGTTACTTACAAGTATTAGTCATAATTATGCCAAAAGATGTAGCCGTTGAAGTAAGAATTAAGAAGGTGCAAACTTTTAAAAATTTATCTTGCTTGTAGTATTCCCAAACATTCTAATTTCACACACCACACGTATAGTGCATCTGGCGCCATACTTTACAGTGTTATTTATCATAATTATATCTACTGGTAGTGTGATTTGTGGGTCCACACAAGACGGATAGTACTATACAGTGTTATTTTTATCATAAATATATCTACGAGAATATGTGTTTATGTGTGTAACATCGCTTTCACAAGTAACATCTCTTGTGCAATAGCTCAAATGCTCTTTTCCCGTAACATTTATAAACAGAGGCACACATTTCCCTGAAGACAATGTACGTATGTACCTTGCCAAATGGGCAGAAAATGCACGGGCAAATGCATTGCCCCTTCTTCTAGCATCATCTGTTCCACCTTCACTGGCCACTGCCTGCATATTTCACAACTTTTAAGCATAGAATAACAAGCCTTTTGGTTATCAAAATATAAAATCACATGGTTTTGAAGCACAATCTCAAATCAGGTCAAAGAAGAGCACAACATTTTCAACATGGTGCCAATGTTTAAACATTTGTAATTGGCATACACATATCCGACCCTCCAAAAATATCCCTACTCTAACCCACCACAAGCCCCAAAACAAGCCACAGAAAATATTATCTTTACCTTATCAACGAGGTCCGGTAAATGCTCAGACAACACTGTGAACCAATATCTACACCAAGATAGAGATCCAACATAAGCAAAAACAAAAAGAAAATCTTTTTTACCTCGTTGACCCATATAAAAACTTGAAACTTACTCAAGTTCATTGGGATCCGCAAGATCAATAGTGTTCGGTTCATAGCTGTTAACAAGACAACATAATAGAATCAATCACGGGACAAATTACCACTATTTAATCTTGAAATAAATAAGCCAGATGAATCTTTAAAACCAGGGTGCCCTATACTTTTCCAATAACATGAGCCATGGTTCGTTTTTCATCATCAAGTTCGTTTACCTCTATGATTGTAGGTTATCAGATGTCTATAAAATACAGAACAGTTCACTACAATATTTCTTTAACCCAAAAGTTAGGTTGTTTGATGATAAATAAAAACCTTGTTGAAACATGAAAGCATGTCTATATTGATTTGTGACAATTCATAAGGGATATGGCAGCAACTGAACATATAAGCAGACCGAGTGACAGTAATTTGCATACGTTTTAGGGTCAGCCAACAATGGGAACACTTCTAGAGACGGGACCAGATGGAGGACACCGACATTTAAATTACTTTCATCACAACGTAGGGTGTCTCCTTTTGATGATGGGGCCTCAAAACCACCTAAACCAGTAGTTCTTGGAGAAGCCATTGGAACAGGAGCAGTAATTTTAATTCCCTTTCGTACAAACTTCTCCATCCATGATATCTGCAACAAGTTACAGATACAATACTATGTCAAATAACGAACTCTCCAGTAATGCTCCAAAAGAATAAAGCATAATATCATGCAAATCTAGAGAAACACATAGATCAAAAGGTTATGAATACATGGACATAAATCAAAAGGATTACGTGATGGAATGAAACTCAAAAATCAAAATCCAGTCGAATTAGTTCAAGATTTACAGAACACGAATTGGCACATTAATTCCAAAACTAACACAGCCACATGCCCGCATGGTCAAAAATTACAGCATTTTAACCTTTAACAGGATAGGAACGAGCTTTGGAGCAACTAGTAAGGTTGCTCCTTGTTGGTCGGTATGTCATAGATTCAAGTCACAGAAACCGTCTCTGAAATGCACAGAGAACGCTACACACAGAGACTTCCATAACTTATCTATACTTATGGTCCTGCATTTTGTTTTAAACATATCCTCTTTTGACAAAAGCAAGTTACTATTTTCTTCTTTTGATATTGGAGCGGCAAGTGTACATAGAACTTGTTGCAGAGGGCGCCCACCCACTTAAAACCATTTCAATTTACATTCATAATCAATACATACGTAAATGGATGTAAGATCACAATGATTTTCAGCATAACAACAGAGTCACAATATTTTGTTCTGCAAAATTTCTTATACGTCCAATATTACATAAATTGTTATGGCTAGAAAATAAATAACTCGACACAATTTATTCAAATAAATGAATACGTAGCAAATTATATTTACAACACAAATTCATTGAAAACCAATACAAGATCGTTCCAGTTTCATCATTACAGTTAACGCATGAATTATAAAAAGAACAAAATTACAAAAGGGGATATATTAAGAACAGGTACAAGATGAAGTCACTAATCAAGTTACACAAATGTTTTCCCTCTCTGCTTGCTAATCAGGTACAAGATCTGGACCTTGTATCCATTTCTTCAAAATCCATGAACACATGCTCACATATGAGGACATTAATGAAATGGTTTGCATCAAGTTTAAGTTAATCAATCTGCATCAAGCTCGATACAGGATGTTTATTATAAATCACAATTCATTCTGCACTATATTAAGTCACCAACTGACCTAGAAAACTTAATGAGTCCAATAATGTATGACTCAAAGCCAATCGTAATAAACACTACTACCCATGTTGACTATAAAAAAATTTCCAGCAATCGGCTAATTATATAACTCATATCATGTGTTTTGACCATATACTTGCCTTCTCATTTAAATCCCCAAGTGGAGGACCATGAATCTTTCCTCCGGTGTACGGAGCACCCATCGGAAATCTTTCCACCAGCTGATGAACCATCAAGTCATCTAATCCATGCTTCTCATAACTCATAAATGCGCCTAAAGCTCCTAAAAACCCTTCATGACGCAAAAACATAGCTTGCGCTCCTCCTTTTGACCTAAAGAAACGAATAAGGTCAAAATATTCATCAATCAGTGATGCACAATTATCAGGAATTCAGGTAAGCAATTAACAGAAGCACGAAAGTGTATAGGAAGAAATTTCCTAAAGCTTTTGGTAATAAAACTTAAATGCAATTGTAATGGAAATAATTCCGCAGTTTAACTCTTCAGAAAGATACGAAAAGAGTAAATCCTTACCAAAATTGGATTGCAAATGAAATTGTGTCCATGGTATAAGCATGGCCTCTTATGAAAAATCCTCCAAAAAATATCCGCTTAATTCCAAGTTGCAATGCGGTTAAATAAGATATCTATAGAAATTAAAAGTGAAATCAGATCCATGATGAGCACTGAATTATGATAAAAAGATTCCTTTATCATACTTTTTCTGTTATTTCCACCAACAAGAAAGAACAGAAGTTTGTCACCAGAAAATATGAACAAAAACAGAATCAGGTTTACTTCGTGATCAAGTTGTTATCCGGAATTCTTTTGTGTTTTTATGTGATGTTTTGATTTAATGATTTTGTGTATTTGAGAACTTCGACCCGTTACTGGTATATTTTAAGATCCGTTGCCAATTAAATGATTTGGAACCTCAATGGTTTTATTTGACTTGCTATCCAAATGGTGAATTCAAGATCTGATTTTTATTTCTCTACGTCATTTCACTGTCTATTTTCTCTTGACCTAGAACTGTTGGTAATCAATTCCATTATCTTTATGGAAAGGAAAAACTGATTCTATTAGAAGGTTCTGTAGACTTACGTTCCGTAACTTCTCTACATTAGGTGCATTACATAAATCGGCACACATGTGAGCATATGCATTAGTAAAGAGTAAATTTGAGCAATCATGAAAAGCAAATACAACTTGGGAATCTGATATACAACTCATATAAAAAATCCGGGTATAAATGATATAAAGTTACGATGGTTTAGAAATCAGATCAGAATCAGAACCATGACGCAGCTGATAACAGCATCATAAAAAGCTACCAATCAATGTTCCTAGAACATTAAAAGCATATTTATCACCAATATCTATGATTTCATTACATGTAAACATCATCTCCTTCAAATTGTACTATAAACCACTAATTGACAACCAAAATGTCAGGTCAATATGCAAATTCCAACATCAAAAACCTCAATTTACTCTAGTTATTTAGTAGCACTTGAAGGGGGGATTAAATATTCTCCCACGTTTAAAAGAACTTGGAGAAAGCAGGAGGGTCGTTGTGAGACACAAGTAAGTATGTCATATTCTCGTTTACACTTATTAATAAAATTAAATTTCATAATGATAAAGTATGTAATCTTTCATACCACAACAACGTCATGATACACCATACCTGGCCTATATTGTAAGAAATCATACGAAGAAGAGATAGAGAAATGTCTTCAGGTCTATAGTCTTCGATCTCCTTGTTCTCAGAAATTGCCTTGCCAAAACTAGAAGCAATTGTTGATGCAGAAAGTCCAATCTGAGATCATACGACAGATCACGCACAATTATATTAAAAGAAGCGATAAAGCCATAAACTTTTTGCAAATATGAGTTGCTTAGAAAGACACAACATAAATATCTATTTAATTACATACTGCAACCAGTTTACCTTTGAGTAATCCAAGCCCCCATAAATGTCCCCAACAAGCATATCTACGGAGCTATTATCTCCCCTTTGACTTAACTCCAGCAGTTCATCAAAACTGTAATAACCCATTATTTTATAAGAGCCATCGAAGTGGAAACCGAAAAAGAAGTACCAAAGTGGTCAGAAGATAAAGAGTAACCTCTTGCACTTAGTTAACAGCCTCCCTAACCCCCAATACGTACCACCACCTACATTTGTCCCACTAACCCGCTGAAACTTCCCATCTCCATCAACCTACATAAAAATGCAAAATGTAAACTAACTACACCGAAGCACTAAATAAAACAAGATCAAAAGAATGACAATAAAAAAAGCACAAAGATATGGTACCTTTATCATGCTCACACCAGATCCGATGTTAACAAGAAGATATGGGTACAAATCGTTATGGTCTATCTGCACAAACTCTTTATGACCTTCCTTATGGGTGAAGGCTTCATGACGAATTGCCTACACAAAGTTCAGTTTATTAAACCTTAATCCCTACATATTCATGGACTTGAGAAATAAATTGATGCAAAAAAGATTAGAATAGCACCTTTAGCAAAAAATTTGCACCCGCTACAAGACAATCCATCTCATCTTCTTTTTCAATGCTAACTCCAAGTTTTTCTTTGAATAGATCAGCAAATTTGTATGCCCCACCACCTGTAGCCTTCTCAAACATTCTAATAAGTCGATAGATTAAGGGGTTGTCTGTTTAAAAAAAAAAAAACCTCTTAATGGCTCATAAGTCTGAATCGGTCCTGGGGCCTAGGTGCGAGGCGCGGGCCTCACGAATGCGAGGCGCATTGAATAATAAAATAATATATATACACACACACATAAATACGTACATACATACACACATAGTAATACACAACCCAAATACCATCATATAAAAAGTAGAAATATCAACTCAAGTACCATTATATAAAGCATAGTTCAATTTCAATTTCAAAAAAGTAGTAATATGAATATCAAACATATCTAAATAAAGTCTTGAGTAATAGGTCGATAAAGACTTGAGGGAGAAGAATAGATATGGATTGTATTTATAGGGAGAATTATCTAGTTACACTTTTTATAGGAGATAAGAATGAAATAGATCATATAGACTTATCACTTGCCTCATAACTCCTTTTTGTAGAAGTCTAGGTGGTTAAAACTTAAAAGGCATCATTAATATTATAGTTGACTTGATTATTAAGTTTTTTCTGCAAAATTCTAAGAGGCAAAGCAAGTAATTTTTTTTTTAAAAAGATCAATATTCGTGAAGCACGCCTAAGCCCAAACTGCACCTAAGCCCAAGGCGTTGCGCCTTGGTGCGCCTCTTCAATGTGCCTCGCCTTGACTTCTAAAAAGCCCAGGGTTTTGCGCCTTATGCGCCTCAGCGCCTAGGCGCGCTTTTCACAACTATGCGGTCAGACATTTTTACATTCAGACTGTCTTTTTTTTCTTTCTAGTTTTCAAAACCTCTTAACTCTTAAATACGTCCGAAATAAGAAGTGGATACCTAACTTCTTAAAACCTCTTATCGCAGCCTCAGTTCATATGCTCTCCTTTCTCTCAAGACGCCTCCAAACGTTACAAAAGCAAACAGTCTTATTGATTCAGATTTCAGACTTCAGCACCACCTCTTATTAATCAGAAGTGAAATAAGGCCTCACACTTCAGACCTCTTAAAAAACAAACGCCACCTAAGTGTTCAAGTTCAACTCTTTGAAGTTTCTGTCTTCAAGGCCATGCTAAAGAACAAAGGAAGTGCAATCATAACTCATACCCGCATATATAAAAGTTGTTATTGTTCTTTCAAATATGACAAGTTCAGCAATAAATCATGGGGCATGGTAGCAAAGTTTGGTATTGTGAGATAAGCAAAGACACATAAGTAGAATGATCATAGCTCGGACAAAATATGAACTTGGAAATATTAAAATCGAGGAAAAAGAACGGGTATACCTTGATTACTGCGTTGTCATTGTCTGGAATTGGAGGATGGCAGGACAGGTATCCATTTGATACATGATAGAAAATATAAGTCATATTAGAAATGTGAAGTATAAGTGAAATAAATACAAGCACTAGCTCGGAAAATCAGTAAGTATCATAGGAAAAGAAAATGTTCTAAGCTAGCAACAAAAGAGTTGCACCTCCTCTGTGAAGTTGCTTCGAGCGAATGAATTCCAAACATTCATTAATTTTCGCTGTTTCAAACTTGACAAAATGCAGCCTCCCTCCAAGGATCGGAAAAGTCCTCCTCATGTTACCATTACTAACACCAAATCTCTCCTTTGCAGACTTCTTCCTCTTGTCATTGACTAAACGATCCTCGTGTCTCGAAAAATAAACTAACTTGATAAGAGACCCTGGTACCAATTGTTCACATTAGATATGTTTGCAAATTACAAAACCATTCAAAAAGAAACACCCAAGAGCAATCTTTAAAAATTATGACTAAAAAACCACATTAGAAGAGCAAAAATCACCTCCAATGTCGAGTGCCAAATGGGATATATCATCGGATTGATTAGGCAACAGAATCGTGGGGTCTCGCTCTTCGAAATTCCCTTGAATGGCTGCACCACTAAGATCAAGCTGTGGGCGTGAACTCGACCTATGAATCGAATTTCCAACGGGTGGAACCATCTCTTTTTCGGTCTCTTCTTCTTCTTCTTCTTGTGAGATAGCTTTGTGAGTTATGTTGTTGGTTTCTTCATTTATATTGTGAGTAGTAGTAGCTCCTACTAGTGATTGGTCCTTTCTTAGACCATCCATTGATGCTAAAATTCAATGCTATCACTCTCTCCACCTAACCACCTCCTAAACAGGTCAATGTCAAAAATTGGATTCCTCCATTACTTCATTTCATAACCAGACAAACCAGAATTAAATTATCTAAAAATTTAACACATACCACCACCAGAAAGGCAAAACCAAAACAACAATCAATGAATGCTCGATTATATATATCTATATAATATCAAATCAAATCAGTACACAATTCACACCCACATGGAAATTAACGATATAACTAAAAATTTCAGCTAATAATTGTAAAAAGTGGTCAATAATGAGCGCCTAAAATAGACTTTTTTGAATTTTTTTCATCGACTGAAATTCACTTTACCCTTTTGTTTTCTATAAAATTCAAGACTAACCCAACAAATTGTGCGGCTTTTGAGTGATCAGCATTAACGCAAGTGAAAGAATTTGATAAAGTTTGGAACCAGATCGGTGGTCTTTAAATGAAAGAAAGAAGAAAAAAAAAAGGACACTAGTTTTGGGTGAAGTAACGAAATACAATCGAATCAGAGTCGAACAAAATAAATAGTAGTTGAGAGAATTAACAAGTTGGGTTTTGAATAGGAGGATTATAGATAGATAGATACAAGTAGGAAAGTTGAGGAGGTTGTTCGTCTGTGCCAACCTTGATCGATCGGCGCCCCTATCCACGAACAGTTCGCCTAACACGAAGTACTTGAGTATGCGATTAGAATCTTGCAAGTAAAATCAAGAAAATTCCAAAAGTGGTGCAATTGTGACCGAAAATACTCAAAATAGAAGGCTTTATTAGTTACAAAAACGGTCCCCCAAATATCCCAGATGATTTGGGATCTATTCGTTTCTTAAAAGTAAATTATGAAATTGCTTTTATAAAATGTGTACGGGTTAGCTTACACATACCTTAGGATATCCTAAGCTGGTATTTGGTTCGTAGATTCTGAAAAAATTTGATAAAATTGAAATGTTGAATTTCATTGATCAAATTTCATTTCTTTGTTTGGTTCGTTCTTTACATAGAAAAAATCTCTAAATTCCACAAATGAGGAAATTTAACATTCTTTAGCTATTACAAGGTATTTTGATGTAATGGAATTCTTTTCTTCATAATACCACATATGCCCTTAATCTAATATAACTTAGTCACATAAAACATATTTGATTAAACCACGCCTCCATCGGTTCCTTCTCCAAACCACCGCCAATATGAACCATCGTCGACCACCGCCGACCACATCCGATCTAAACCACCGTTACAAAAAAAAAAAAATTAATGACTATTTTATTAAAGCATTTTTTTTGTTTAGAAAAAGTTAAAATTATCAAAAAGGTATTTTGGTCATTTATCAACATTTCATTACAATTTCAAAGTTATATTTTGTGAACCAAACAAACAGATTCCAATTCCTTTATCAGATTCCGTTCCAATTCTGTCAACCAAACAGGTGGTCAAACCTGACAACATTTCATTTCAATTCCTTCAAAGTCAAATTCTTTTGACCGATTCCATTCCATCAATAAATATTTTACGAACCAAACGCCACCTAAGTTTTGGATAGTAGCAATGAAAATTATGGATTTTTGTATGATATATGAGGGTGTTTTGATTTTCATTCATTTATTTAAGAATTAATATATGTTTTGTATGGTATGTTTTTTGTTTTGATTTTATTCACCAAGGTATTTGGTCATTTTGTTTTGGAATTATGACATTGCATTTTGGGTAGAAAACTAAGAACATACAAAACATTATCAACAATGTCTTGATGCATTAAGCAAAAGCATCAAGAAACTTTATTCAAAACCTCCAAATCCATTTCCATATCAAGAAACCCACCATCAGATTTGAATCTTAATCATTCCATATCAAAAACTTTAAAATCGTTAATCACTGTAAAAGCATTAAGCATGAGTTGTAGGAACGAAAACCACCATAATTTGCTCTCTTTTTTTTCTTCTCAAGACAAAATAACAAACATAAAAAAGCCTTTTCCTTATTCAGATATCCACAATGTCATCCATCACCAACATCTATAGAAAATTAACAATGTAAGCAACGGTTGAAGCTTCGTCCTCCATTTCGTTTACCTTACATACATATCACAGACTAAGGCCAAAATACAAAAGAAAAATAAAAAGAACAAAAAAGAAAAGAAAAACATCAACATTAATCGTATATCTTGTTCTCTGTTTCGGTATGATTTAAGCATCAGCAGCCTTGCCAGTAGTGGAAGAAGCAGTTTCAACCGATTTACCACGTTTAGTCTCGTAATCTTTCACTGCTGCCTTGATGGCATCCTCTGCAAGCATGCTGCAGTGAAGTTTCACAGGAGGAAGAGACAGGTGTTTTGCAATTTCTCTGCAACATTATCAACCATCAATTTTAAATCTATATATACTGCAACCACCAATCCACATACATACAAATAAACATTTCCTTCCAATTACTAACTAAGAGTAAAATAGCATGTATAGATGACTATTTAAGAGTAAAAATTGTAGAAATCTGTGCAGTCAACCATTGTTAATTTAAATCACAGCTCAAAAGGTAGATCAGACTGCTTGAATCTCTACCAGATGCAATTTGCTACAAGCAAGCAAGGTTTATCTCCAAAGTTACAGTCTACTACAGAGTTGGTTGAGAGATTATTGTCACCATTCTATACCAATGGTATATCCACTCATGTAACTCTTTTTTTAATGGCATACTGATGAACTCAACTAACTAAACCTACACACAACCAGGTGATCAACTTCCTCATCAGCCTTTCCCTTTTATCAAATACATATATATACATATACACACACAGAGGTACTCCTCAAAGAGTGTCAAAGAAGCAAAAGTAAGACACTGTCTACTGTTTCGGTTTCTATGACATTTTCCTGTATTTCTACCTGCCGGCAGTGATATATCTGCCACCTATCAGGTCAACATGCTCTACCACACAATGGCATAGAAAACCATTTATATCAGGGCAGGGGCGGAGCCAGAAAATTTATTCAGGGAGAGCCTAAAAAAATGCAAGAAAATTCATGATTTCAAGGTTCGAAAGTCCCTTTCAAAAGAAATGTTTTTAATTTAAATACGTATTCAAATATAATAGTTATTAAAAGAGAGTCGGAAAGTATGAATGAGCTAAACTGCATAACTATGTTTATAGTTACCCAAACAAAGATGTGTCTACACATATAAATAAACATATGAACTTTTGAAAATACATAAAAATTACCGTAAAACTTTTTTTATTAATCAAAACAAGATATGACTAATTTAAAACTTTTGATTTTTTTGTTTTATTGGTGCATTTTTAAAGAAATATTTTAATAAACTAATGTTAAAAAGTGGGTTTTTTATTTAATTTCTCTTGAATCCATGAGATGAATGTAGGAGCACTTGTCATTTCTGAAGAGAGAGCCAACCCTTTAATGAGTCACACCCAAGGTTCTAAATGGCGTGAGGCGTGGCGTGTCGGCGAGGCCAAGCCTCAAGCCTTAGGAGCCACGACGAAGCCATGACGTTTTCAAGGCGTGACTTATGGCGTTAAATTTCTAATTCATATATAATATTATATATAAAAGCGTATGTTTTGTAGTGTTACTCAATGAGTCAATAGTAATAAGCAAGTTAAATTAGATTATATATTAAAAACTTGCAAATAAGACATTGAAAACGTAAAGAAAAATCAAATATCTCATTACAATAACTGTGCATTAGGCCATGGCGTGCAATGGGCTTAACGTGGCATGACACACAAGCCTTGGTGTCATGGCGCGCCATGGCGGCTGTGCGGCGAGTTTTTTAGAACAGTGGTCACACCTATAAGGCTATATACCTATATCAACATTTCTAAATAAATCTCAGGAGGGGCAAATGCCCTCTCTGGTTCTTAAGTGGCTCCGCCACAGTATCAGGGTACAATAATATATTCTCTTGGACTTGGCTTGCTCCACTGATGGTGCTTGGATAAGCTTTACATAGAATTGTTTTATCGTGCTGTCTCGGTTGATGATGAAAATAATGTTGTTATTCTAGATCTGGTTTGTTGTCTGATCTTAAATGGGAAGGAAACATATTGTTCAAGGTGCATGCCATGGCACAAGCATCAGCGTTTTTTTCCTGGCTTGAGCATCCGCCAAGCCTAAGAAGATGACAGTTAGGAAAATAGGGCACAGCATTGAAATAAGATGGGTTAAGTCAATGTTGGGTAAACTTGTTGAATATTTCACTAACACCACACAAAACAAATAGTAGTATGACCTTAAAGAAATCATTTTGTTGCTCTTTTCTGTTCTTTTGCATACCACAAACCACAACTCACAGGACCTCTCTCTCTTTCTCCATCCCTCACTCGCTCACTGTCACAACCACAGTTGTAGTCTCTTCTCCCCAACGTTTCTAAAAGGCATTAGAAAAGGCTAGATGGTGAAGTGACCTAGAGCCTAATTGTCTAAACGAACGTTTACATAGATGAATACACATATATATATATATATATTATTTGTTATTTATTGCGTGTATATATATATTTATTAAAATTAAGAAAATATAAAACAGTCAAACAAGTAGAGAAATGGAGAAAATAAGGAAACCTCCCTAGTTCCAGAATTGCGAACCAGTAACCAAAATCTAGCCATTCTACCATCCAAGGAACTAGTCTTCACTCTCCAGTCTACAAAATGAGCATGGATTCAACTTTAAAGGTCTCAGAGATATAGAAAACTCACTTATGCAGAAATACGTTACATCGATATTTTTGCATGCATTTTAGTGATAAACTCATCATTTTGCATTTCAGTTTTCATTAGTTTGTGTATATTTAGGTGTAATTTTCTCGCATCCATCTTTTGTATCATGGTTAGGCCACGTTCGGCAAAATGAACGGTTTTATTGAGTTTTTAGGTCATTCATACCGTCGGTGGTTGGCTCAATGAAATGCTTGAGAGGCAACCAGAAAGAAGGAAGAGAGAAGGGCAAGAAGAAAAGAGCCATGTCTTATGATGAAGTAAGAAGAAATGGTGAAGAGTGGCATGTACCGTACCAAATCAAGAAGGAAAACAACACGGTTGTGCAAGATGGGCAGAAGCATTGGCAAAGACCACTCTGAAATCAGAAGAAAAGATGCCTGGTCATGCACCGACAGTAGGTTTGGCACGGACCGTGGCAAACATGAAAGCAAAATGGCACGGACCGCACCCGGCGAGATGGCAGATTTGTAATTTCCTTTTTCCGGACTTGGCTTGTATTTTAACCCTCAACTTTTGTGCTTTTCTTAATAAATATTGCTAGGGCCTTCCCTGTTGTACTCGTAATGATGACTTATGTAAGGGAATTGATATATCCTCCCATGCTTGGATTGTTTTTCCATGCTCTTTTGGTGTTTTATAAAATTAAGAAGTTTGATAATTCTCTCCCTAGAAATCGGATTTCTATCATCTCCCTTCTTCCCTAGTTTTGTTCTTCATTTTGTGGTTGTGATTATCTACATTTTGGGAAACAAATTATATGAAAGTGAAGTTGAAGCTTTGAAGTTCATTGAAGATCTTGCTTGGTTATCGTTTAGAGTATTGTAAATTCTTCCCTATGCTTTTTATCCATTATCGAGTTCATCTATTTGTGGAACCTTGATATTATATGATTAAATGACCATCATGCTATAGAAATGATATTTGTAATCCCAGTGGACTTTGAATGTACAAATGCACATCTTGGGTTATTATTGTTGAAAATTCTTGTATGATTGATCTATGTACATGTAGGAAATGTTTCGTGTTCTATTATCATTTTGTTTGGTGGTTTTACTTGTTTACTAGAAGTCTCTTCTAGTTTATCGTAGTATAGATTAATGTAGCAATGTTGTATGGATCTTATTGAGGATTTGACTAATTGGTTTTAACATTCAGTTATCGGTAGATCAGTTTTATTATTTGTCGCCAAGGAAAGTTGGGATATAACGGGATACCACCAGTAATCATTTACACAACAAACTGATTTTAAACAAAAGTCTGATTTTGATCCTTGAGCAATCAGTCAACTATTCTAAAGTTCTAAATGAAAATAGGTAAAAGCGATAGTCGGGGGAAATGTTTATCAAATCTTAATGCTCCTTTTGATTGTTTTTTACGAAAGTAAACGAATATATGAATTGGGAAGACTTACGTCATCTCGGAAAATGGTTCTAAGTAGTCCTCAAACGATAAATCATCACCTCAATGAATCTGTTCGACATTACTTACTCCCGTTTAATGTAATGTCGAAGCTAATTAATTTTTGTAACTCCTAAGTAGTTAAATTTCCTTCCTTTTATTCATCATCTCGGAAAATGGTTCTAAGTAGTCCTCAAACGATAAATCATCACCTCAATGAATCTGTTCGACATTACTTACTCCCGTTTAATGTAATGTCGAAGCTAATTAATTTTTGTAACTCCTAAGTAGTTAAATTTCCTTCCTTTTATTCGTCTTCTTATTTTATTGTCTGTAGGTTTAATTTTTGGTCCGTTATTCACCATCATAATATTATCCACAATTCCACATAGCTAGTTCATGATTTGTAGCCGTTTAGTACTTAGGCCGTTGTCTCCCAATGATCAACCCGTATTCTACACTGCTTGTACGCTTGCAGTAATTTTATACACGTCTAGTAAAGAGATATATCAAAGGACAGATTCGATGGTTTATGAGGAGAAAAGGATACCAATACCAAGAAGAAATCATCAATCTTATCAACAATTCTCATCACCAACCTTGACAACTGAATATCAAAGAACAACTTAAAAGTCATAGCTACATGGTAATATGGTTGGGATTGCATTACCACAACACAAAAGATGCACATTTATAGAGCTAAGCAATTAACACGGTTAGTTTTTGAAACTGCGATCATAAGCGTTATTTGATATAGCAATTATCGCGTTGGTAAAGCGACAAAAATTTTAGGTTTGATTCCTCTATCCAGCATCTCTATATACAAATTCAAGAAAAGTGGTAATGATACTATAAACAGAAGTGCCATATACCAGGAAGAATGGAACTTTTTAAGAAGTGCCGTATACCATAAAAGATTTAAATAGTTGGATAAAATAGATCAAATTTTGGGAAGGTCATTTTTATATTGGATACTTCTAGTGAAGAAGTAGCATAAGATTAAGAATGAGACAATAGAGGTTATCACACAACATAGGAGGTCATGAGCCTGGAAAAAAAACTAATCGAATTTGCAAGCATGGCTGAATCTCTTTGGAAGGGACGAATATATAAAACCTAATCCATAAAAAAGTTAGTCGCTCAAGGAAGAGCCCAAAACATATTAACAGAAGCCCATAAAATAACCTAGTCCACACCAAAACAACCCAGGGAGAAATTGCGTTTATGTGGCTGCTATTTGAGGTCCATTAGGCAGTCAAAAAGAGGTAGATAGCACTGCTAATCGCAAAACCACTATTTGACCAACGCTACTTCCTCGACCACGGTAATCGCTATAGCACCACTCAACCACCGGTATTGTGCCGCTATTAACTGTCTATTGACCACATTATTGTGCCACTATTATCAGATGCAATTGAAAGGCTATATGGAAAATGGATGTTGGATGAAAGAAAGGTTGCATGCTGGCCAAAAGACTGATGATATTAAAGAGAAAGTGACAGCAGAACAAAAAACCCAATCAGTAGTGGAATGTCGAAGCACACAGTGTTTAAGAACAGAGTTACCAGATGAGCTAGACAGAAGCATAGGTATCATGGTCGAAAATGCAAAACGAGACTTGAGAGTCCTGGAGGATGAGGCAAAGAAAGGGGGCCTCGGTTATCTGGAAATCTCTCAAAGAAGTAAAAGGGAATGCATTATTTGGAGCAACAATGCGGAGAATCTTGAGACATATACTAGTTTATTGTCCTTAAATCTTTATTATGTCCTTTCAAAGTCACTTGCATAATCTATGTTTTCAAACTTTCTTTTTTATTTAGATTTGTATCTGGAAACACCACGGCTCAATTTTGGGTTTGTGCCATGTGCCATACAGTTTATGATAGATGTTTTTGTTATATGCTTATTTGATCTTGTAGTGTTTGGCAAATTGGAAATGGTGATATCCATGATCCAACTTGAGGGGTGTTGGAACAAGTGAAAACTAGGATTTCATTCTGTTAATCAGCTTAGACCTATGCGTAAATTTGTATTATACATTTTAGGAATCTTCATAGTAACAGAAATGCTCCTTTACTACCTTAAATTTATCATATATCATTAAAAACCTGCATCACAAGCTAAGTTAACAATGATAATGCATGTACCAAGTCTTGGTACACACTTCGTATATAGACCAGCAATCCTAATTAGCTATCGTTTTATAAGCAACAGTGTAGCATAGATTTACGAGTAAATAAGTATAAGTAGTTAAGTACACAAAATACACTTTAACAAAGCCATGCATGAGGAGCAAAAAGTATTAGTTAAAACAATCATACAAAAAAAGTACAAAAAGGACTGAAACTCACGTGTTCTTGATGGTGAGAACCTCTTCCATCTGTTTTCCTTTGACCCATTCAGTAGCTGAAAACACAAGGTCAACACTACATCAATTATCATCATCCAGAAATACCCAACAATTCATCAAACTTTTTAGCACACATCAATCTCTGAATTTTGCACATGTATTTTTAAGGAGCAGGTTCTTGATCAAGCAAACAACATAAGACTTAATAATATTAATTATTTCCACCCACACTCCATACAAAAAAAAACATGATGTGAACCCCATGAGTTACAAAAGAAAGCATGTGTACAAATCTTTTAGTCGGGGCAAGAATATATTACAAGGAAGGAGTAGAACATGGAGGCTAGATGTCAAAATAAACATGGTGTTCGATAAAGCATTTAGCAGCCTAGGAGGTCGAGACATTTTAGCGCTTAATCGCCAACCGGACCGACTATTAAGCAGCAAGCACAAAAGGTATGATACTATAATACACATACTTTACCACTAATTACTAGTTTCATTGTTTCATTTAATACAGTTACTCGGAAAAATATTCTTCCAGAAGCTTAATTCAGCGATTAGCAAGAAAGCAATCTAGGAAACTCCTTGGCATACCTAACTAATTGATACAATGGGGAAAGCTTAACGCCTAGTAGCTAAAGTTTAACCAAAACATGTACTTAAAATTTAGGTATGGATTGCGCTATTACGAGAACTAAAACACTATAATTCTCACACTGAAAGGTATTGTTATAACATCAATAATCCAAATACAAACCTCCTTAATAAAAAACAGCGCTAGGGTTTCAAAAAGAGAAAACTAACCAACAGAAGACGATGCGATGGCAGACCCACAACCAAACGTCTTGAAGCAAGCATCCGTAATCTTTCCAGTCTCTTCATCAACCTTAATCTGAAGCTTCATAACATCTCCGCAAGCCGGCGCACCCACAAGCCCCGTACCAACTGTGGGATCGTTCTTGTCAAAAGCACCGACGTTGCGGGGATTATTGTAATGGTCGACGACCCTCTCATGGTAAAACCTCGGCAGAATCCGAGTAACCGCCGGTGCAGACGACCGTGTCTCAGCTAATCCTAACCCTAGAATCGTCTTAGTAGCGTGCCTCAACATTTTTCGTGATTATCTGTTCTGGATTGAAAAAGGAATTTGAATTGGTATTTGAGATTAGGGTTAAGTTGTGAAGATACGAATGAATATGAATGGAGGGAGATAATTTTGAGGAGGAACAGTTGTTGTTGGCGTTATTTTGGGAAGAAAAGTTACGTGTCGTAATTTTAATGAATTTGGATCAAACCCGAAAGGCCCGTTTATTCTTAATATTGGGCCTTAACGTTTGAAGTTTGTACGCATGTTGGGCCACGAACGTATGGTCTTGGAAAATACATATTATACACAATATAACACCCACTGTTATTTATCATAAGTTCTGTCTAGGATAATAAGTTTAATAGGATTCACAATTTATTCGGTCAGATATATGTGATTGTTTGATAGTTTATGGTATAGAAAGTGCCTTATTCCAATAAGTTTTTAGTGGGGTGCTTTATGTAGAAAGTCAAGTTTTTTTCTAAATCTACTCTTCCCAATTAAAAAGCATGCTCATTCGATCTATGAAAAAATTATTTCAAACAAAAATCTTCCTAATCTATATATGTAACACCCTAAAAATTTAGACATTAAAAAGGGGTATTTCCAGAAATGAGGAATATAAAATTTCCAAAGTTAACTATAACCCACGAAGGGGAAGTTTGTACAATCAATAGTGTTAAAAGGTGAGACATAAGATTAACAACCAACTTAATCTAGACTAGAAATAACTAGATTAACATGGGTGTTACTATGTCTTCCAAAAATTGTCACTCTTCACAAAAGTTCCCAAAAGCCTAACTCCTTAGGTGCTCCTAGTTGCATCGGTCGGCACCTCAACTCCTCCCAGATCCGCCACTAGTGGGACCTGTAGAACAATTACACTACAACAAGTGTTAGGCTAGAAGTCTAGTGGGTTCACATACAAAACATTTATACACGGTAAGATATCATATTTTAAAGTATAACTGTTACCTGATTCGTTTGGGTAGTACTTTACCAAGAGTCTTGTTTTCACAAAACATTCCACACCTGTACACGTTTCTTCAAAGACAACTCATGAAATTTATGGGGAGACCCGTTTCCATCAAGGTGACGAGAACACGTGAGTGTACTCACCTAGTGATGTTATTAGGACGACACCTCAGGTTCTTTGTTTTAGTGCACGTACTATTTTGGCATCACCTCAAACCTTCGCATACCTTTAGGGCTTACTCCAACGAGTTACACCTCAAGGATTTATTAAACCTTAGTGTTTACCCAATTTAGATGAATTTCACCTCAAGGACATCGATATCTCTCTAGTGTATATTCTCTAGAAGCCACATTAGGCTTACACAACGTCCAAACCCACTTGTCAGGATCGAATTCTTAACAAGAATTAATACTCAGAAACTAATATCAAAGAAGTTGCGGAAAAACACTTTGATATTTGATAAAACAGTAATCAAAACACAGTATATAATTATCAAACAGTAAACTTGTATTGAATGCTTAAAGTTACAAGATTACACACTCAACCTCAATATTGATGAACAGGCTCACCAATACGAATTCTACTTCTCTAGAATTAGGATCTATGCCTTGAGGTTGATTTTTCTCTTGAAAAACAATTATCAAAAGTTATGTCTATCTATTCTAAACATTCTATACATATACTGATAAAAAGATAATTACAAAGAATAAACAAATCTTCAGTATATCTTCCATGTATATCTTCTAAGTATATCTTCAGTATATCCAGCTGTAGTACTTTCCATCCGTATCTCTTTAGCAGCACTAATAATGCTCAGCAGCATTAACTTCAACTAGCAGCATTAACTTCAAGCAGTACTAACTACTAGCAGTACTAACTAGCTAAGCAGTACTAACTTTGTTCAAGCAGTACTAACTTTAACTAGCAGTAGTAATTCTACTAGCAGTTGTAACACTTAGCAGTATTAATCTTCAACTTGTTCTGGCAGTAGTAACTACACTTGTACTAGCAGTAGTAACTACACTTAGTAGAATCTTCAGTTCCCAACAATCTCCCCCTAACTTGACTTTTAGAAGAGAAGTCAAGTTCTTCAGATATTCTTCCAGATGCTCTTTTTGATGCTCCCAAAACTTCCAAGATCATGCTCCTAAGTCTGGATTCAGTCCCAAACTCTGATTGATTATCCTCTGAATTAGATACTTGGCCATTTCTGAATTTGGTGCACAACCCAACTTCTTCTTTAGCATGGCATGAACCTTCAGTCTGGTGTGATTATATACTCTATCCACTAGGAAGTATTCTGTGTGATTTCTATCCAAAGTCACTGCATATACTCCACTAGTTTCATATAGAGTCCAACTTGTGACTTCTTTAAACACACTCTTGATGACCTGGTCCACTTCTTCAGGTTTGAACATCATGCATAGATACTCCATCACCAGTTTTGTAAGAGAAATTCCTGGAGTATTCAGATGATCTGCATACAGCTTAATTCCTATGTCAAACATCTCTTCTATATCAGATCTAGAGCATGTTCTGACAATCTTGACCCAAGTGTTGAATACTTCATACTTATCACCCTTCCTCTTGAGTCTGATGTAATCTTTCCCATCCATTGTCAGTACATCCCAGTGAATGATCTCGGGTGGCTTAACTCCAACAGGTTCTGCAGAAATTGGTTCAGGCACTTTGTCCATCACTACCATATATAAGCTTACATCATCTTTGATTGATGACCCTTGCTGGCTTGATGACTCAGGTGCCCCTTCTTCTTCAGCAACATTTTGTTCTTCTTCTATTCTAGGCTTCTTATCTTTCTTTCTTTTGGCCATCATCTTGGTTCTTTTCAAAGTCTTTTGAACCTGTACTAGAGTAGCTTCCTTCTTCTTTTCTTCCTTTTCCCTTGCCATTTCTTTGATAGGAGTTCCCTCTTCACTTTCAGGAAATGGTTGATTCATATCTATATCATTACTCTCCTTGGCCTTCTTTTCAAACTCTACTCTTTTCTTTTCATTGCTCTTCAGATTCCCCATTTCTTTTTCATAGAGCTCTCTGATTTGATCAAAACTCATCTTCACAAACATTTCTTTCTTTACCCCAATTGCACTCCTCAAGAAAGTTATCATTTTGTTTCTTTCCTGAGTGGCTTGGTAAGTTTGTGAAGGTCTTCTTTTCTTTGCACTTGTATTAGCCATCATAGCTTTTCTCAGACTTATAGCCCTTTGTTTAGCCTTTTCAGTTTCAAGCCCCTTTTGATAGGCTTTATTTAGCTCAGCAGCTAAAGCCTTTGCCATTTCCCTGTCCTTCTCCACCTGAGCTCTTTCTTCTTTTTCCATCTCCTTCTGCATTTTCCTTGCTAAAGCTTCATCTGATTCAACTAACTTTGCCTTACCTTTATCTTTACCCATCTCCTTCTCAATGCTAGAGTTCTTTGCTGCATCACCTCTTTCTTTTATGACAACTCCTTTGGCCTTTGAGGTGACCTTGGGAGTATCATGTTTTGCTTTGATGAGTGTTTCTGCAACCTCAAGCTCTGTAAGGACCTCTTTTACTTGTTCTGCTGCTTCTTTCAGCTCAGCAGTATTAACCATTTCTGCTGCTTTACTTGAACTGGCAGTATTAATGGTTTCTGCTGCTAGCTCTGTTTCTGCTTCTTTTTGTACTGAACCTCTTTCTGTTTTTGCTTCCTTCTCCCCCTCAACTTCAACTCTCTCTTTATCAATCTCCCCTTCCCTTGATGCTTCTTCCATGTTGATCTCCCCCTTTTTGGGAGCATCAGTCACTGAATTCCTCCTTCTGAGCACAAATTGTTTCTTCTTCTTTTGCAGAATCAGTTTCCTTACCATTTGCTTCAACTTGATGATTTGTTCTTGTTGTGACAGTACTATGAGTTTTAGCTCTTCTATATCTTTGCCCTGTTTGAGTACATCCATGTTGATGTTGCCCATTGCCTCCATCAATTCATCATAGTTATATCTGTCCTCACCTTCTCCAGGAGTGTTACCCCCTATTGAAGGATCATTGGATCTTTTAGTAGTGGAAGTCTTCTGCCTAGCAGAAGCACTATCCACCCCTGTGGTTTCTTGGCACCAGGGACCTTCAAATGAGTGCTCATTCAAAGTTGCCATGGGGGAGGTCTTATTGATGTTACCACTTTCCTCCTCTGTGTTAGCAGGAGTAGTGGCAGCCTCATCACCCATATGCTCTACCTCCTCCTCAGAGAGCACCTCCTTTGGGTTGGGAGACACCCTTGTGGTTTCCCTTTGGATATTCTCTAGGGGAGAATTCTCCCTTAGAGGGCTTAAAGGCTGTGTGGGTGATGGTACAAGAAGGGAAGGAGCCTTCTTTACCTGTTTTCTTTGATAAGTTTGGGTAATTGGAGAGGTTGGTTTTGTAAGAATGGACTGGGGAATTGTTTTTGAGTGAGAAGGTTGGGCTTGGCTAGCAGTGGGATGGTCTAATGAGGGCCTTGACCCTGCTGCCATACCTTCAGTGGTTTGGGACACCACCATCATTGTAGAGAACAATGGGGTGTCAACTCCTTCCGAGTCCCCAGCAGATCTTCTCATATTTGAGAAAACCTTGCCTTTTGGGGGTTTAGGTACATATACCCCAACAGGTTGAGGTATATCCGTCAATTCATGGTTAATTACTTCCTGAACAAATCTGGGATACATAAAGAAACTCTTTTTGTTTCCCATATTTGATACAAGATCACTGAAAATCATCTTTGAGAAATTGTACCTTCTGGATGTAGCCAAGCATACCAAAGCATATGCAATTGGACTGCTGAACTCACTCCATCCAGTGGTCTTTTTGGAGATGCAATGCATCAGGGTATGAACAAGAAAACGCCATTGGGGTGAAAACTTTGCTTTTGAGAATTTGAAAACACCCAATGGGCCTCCATACCCCATTCTAGTAAGATTAGAAAACAGTTCATCATTAGAGATAGACATTATACCAGAGGCATCGTCTAGACGTAGACTGATGCGAATGACTTCTTCAGTAACTGTAAGTGAGTGATCACAGATTCTTGTCTTGATCATTTGCACACCATTTTCCACAACAATGGTTGCATTAGCCCAGAACTGCTTTTGGTGCTCAATGTAGATTGTAGGTGAGACAGTAAGAGCATGAGCAATGTGACTTGACTTGAGGAAATCCACAATCTGATGAAATCCTGAAGCTTGCTTTGGCTTTTGTAGCATCGCAATCTCGTTGTGCTCGTCGATGAATGTCATGGATGCCATTGGTCTTAGTGAAAACTTGCCTGAAAACTACGAACTTGAGAGAGAAAAGGTTTTGAGCGCAAGAGAACAGTATGCAAAGAGTCGTTATGAACTTTTAGGCGGGCAAAAAGTATTTATAGTATTCGGAATATAAGCAGTATTAACCTAGAGCAGTATTAACTAACTAGCAGTATTAACCGCGAGCAGTATTAACCACGAGCAGTATTAACTGAACTAGCAGTATTAACCGCGAGCAGTATTAACCACGAGCAGTATTAACTGAAAGCAGTATTAACTGAAAGCAGTATTAACTGAAAGCAGTATTAACCACAAGCAGTATTAACCACAAGCAGTATTAACTGAAAGCAGTATTAACCACAAGCAGTATTAACTAGACTTACTCCTTTTAAACTTGCTAAATACTGAGTACTGCTATGCATATCCTGAAAAGAAGATTAGTAACACCAAGAATAAAAATATACAGGTATAAAACCACTTTTTGAGAAGAAGATTATTCAGAGTTTATCATTCCCACACTTGTTACCAAGAAAGTGAATCTACCCACATCAAAAGCTTTAGTGAATAGATCAGCAAACTGATTATCAGTGTGAACTTTGACAACTTGAATAAGTTTCTTTTCATTACAATCTCTTATAAAGTGATACCTGATTTCAATGTGCTTTGTCTTTGAGTGCTTGACTGGATTATTTACAATGCTAATAGCACTGCTGTTGTCAATAAAGATTGGAGTGTGTAGAAAGGTTACCCCATAATCCAGCATTTGATTCTGAATCCATAAGACTTGAGAACAGCAACTTGCAGCTGCTATGTACTCTGCCTCTGTTGTAGATGTGGATACTGTGGTTTGTTTCTTGCACTGCCATGAGACTAGTCTAGCACCCAAAAACTGACATCCTCCAGAAGTAGATTTTCTGTCCAAGTTTGCCCCACCTAGATCACTGTCTGAGTATGCTATTAGGTCAAAAGGTGAGTTATGAGGATACCAAAGTCCCAATCTGGGTTGCCCTTTGAGATATCTGAATATCCTCTTAACAGCTTGAAAGTGAGATTGCTTTGGCCTAACTTGAAATCTTGCACATACACAGACTGGAAACATAATATCTGGCCTTGATGCTGTGAGATACATGAGAGAGCCAATCATGGATCTATAAAGATGCACATCCATATCCTCCCCCTCAAGATCTGCTGTGATCTGCTTGTGTGTTTCCATAGGTGTGCTGGCAGGTTTTGATTCTGAGAAACCAAACTTGGTTAGAATATCCTGCACATACTTGGATTGACATATAAAAATGCCATCTGACTTCTGTTGAACTTGGAGTCCAAGGAAGAAAGTAAGTTCCCCCATGGAACTCATTTTGAACCTTTGATGCATTAAATCCTCAAACTCCTTGCACATGTTGTTTCTTGTAGAACCAAAAATAATGTCATCAACATATATTTGGACCAGCAAGATATCCTTCTTCTTTCTTTTGATAAATAGAGTCTTATCAATGACTCCTCTTTCAAAGTCATTTTCCAAAAGATAGGATGACAGGGTGTCATACCATGCTCTTGGGGCTTGATGTAGTCCATAAAGTGCTTTCTTTAATTTGTATACTCTGTCTGGATAGCTTGGGTTTTCAAACCCTGGTGGTTGGCAGACATATACTTCTTCTTCAATTGACCCATAGAGAAAAGCACTTTTTACATCCATTTGGTAGACTTTGAAGTTCATGTAAGAAGCATAGGCTAGGAATAGTCTGATTGCTTCTATCCTAGCTACAGGTGCAAAAACTTCTTCATAATCTATGCCCTCTTCTTGAGTGTAGCCTTGAGCTACCAGCCTTGCTTTGTTTCTTATAACAATACCTCTTTCATCTCTCTTGTTTCTGAAAATCCACTTTGTGCCAATTGCTCTGTGACCTTTAGGAAGGTCTACTAGATCCCATACATCTTGTAGCTTGAACTGTAACAGTTCTTCTTGCATTGCTTCTATCCAGCTAGATTCTTTCATAGCATCATGTGCCTTTTTAGGCTCAAGCTGGGATAGAAAACATGAGAGCACTGTATGCTGTTGATCTTGCATTTCCTGAAGCCTGCTTTGATGTCTAGTCATCATGGGAGAAGAGACATCACCTATTATCAACTGTGGAGGATGATTCTTTTGAACTCTTGTGTTATGACTAGGTTCTACATTCAGTCCAGCCTCTAGATTAGAGTCATGCAATTCAACTGAAGTGTCTTCAGATGTCACTTCTGATTCTTGAGTCTCCTCATCTCTAGTGTCTTCTTCACTCTGACTTGGTTCAGTAAATGATTCCTTGTCACAGTCTTCATTTACTGTGGGTTTGGGAAAAATCACAGATTTAGATATACTTTCTTGAACTTGTGTGATCTCTGATTCTCCACCATCTGTTCCTGTATACTCATTACTGAAACCAAAAGAGTTAGTTAGTGAATCAATGTCAAATAGCCATTGAGGTCCAGACCCAACAGGATTTGGTGTGTACTCATTGCATTTGACATTGTCACTTTCTTCAATTATTCTAGAAGAAGAGTTAAAAACTCTGTAGGCCCTACTCTGAGATGAATATCCAACAAGAAATCCATCATCTGCTTTGCTATCAAACTTACCTAAGTGAGATTTGGTATTTAGAATTGTACAAGGACACCCAAAAGGTTTGAAGAAACCAATAAAAGGTTTTCTTTGATTTAAAAGCTCATATGGGGTCTTGTTCTTTTGCTTGACCACTAGAACTCTGTTTTGGACATAACAAGCAGTATTAACTGCTTCAGCCCAGAATGTAATTGGCAATTTTGAATCAGCCAACAGAGATCTAGCAGCCTCTATTAGTGTCCTATTTCTCCTTTCAGCAACACCATTCTGTTGAGGAGTCCTAGGAGCACTATATTGTCTCTCAATACCTTTTCCTTCACAAAAAGTGTTTAAATCATGATTTTTAAATTCAGTTCCATTATCTGATCTAATGACTTTTACTCTTTGATTAGTTTGGTTTTCAATTCTTAGAATAAAGGATTTGATAAGACCACTTGTTTCATCCTTAGTCCTTAGAAAATATACCCAAGTAAATCTGGAGTAATCATCAACAATAACCAAGCAGTAAGATTTCTTTCCTATACTCATAACATTTGTAGGACCAAACAGATCCATATGCAATAACTGGAGACAAGAAGAAACAGAATTTAACTCTTTGGTCTTATGAGAAGTTTTGTGTTGTTTGCCTTTAAGACAAGCAACACAATGATCATCACATGAAAAGACTTTTGAAGGTAAACCTCTTACAAGGTTATTTTTAACAAGATTGTTCATAGTCTTGAAATTCATGTGACACATCCTTCTGTGCCAAAGGGAGGATTCATCTATAGAAGCTTTTGAAACAAGACAATTTAAAGATGAATCACTATTGACATTGTCCAAATCAAGACAGTAAACATTGTCTTTTCTTGGAGTTCTAAGTAGTATCATGCTTTCATCAACTACCTTGAACCCTGGAGCAAGAATCATACACTCAGTGTTAGTAAATAATATACTATGTTGTTTGTCACAAACCTGTGATACACTTAACAGGTTGTACTTTAATTGATCAACATAGTAGACATCCTCAAATGTCATCTTACCTTTGGTGACATTACCTTTTCCACTTATCTTACCACCAGTAAGATTGTCTCCAAATGCAACATGTCCTCCATTAATTTGCTTGAAATCCTGAAGGCATGACATGTTGCCAGTCATGTGCCTAGAGCAACCACTATCAACATGCCATATGCTCTTTCCCTTGAGCTGTTGGTTGCCCTGCACATTAAATAAATCAATTAGTATGATTGGGGACCCAAGCCAAAGTGATCTTGGGTCTTCCTTTCTCATCAAAGTATTTACATTCCTTTTTAATGAGGTTTTTAAACTCAGAGCACTCTTTATTAGAGTACTTTGTCAATATGATTGGCTTAGCAGAATCAACACTAGAAGCAGTACTAACCTTAGAAGTACTAACAGAGTTAGTAGTACTAACAGGTGTAGCAGTACTAACAGGTTTAGCAGTACTAACCTTGTTAGCAGCATTAACATTGTTAGCAGTAGTATTACTTCTAGCAGCACTATCATTGTCAGCAGCACTACTTGTGATAGCAGTACTAACAGTTTTAGTGCTTTTAGGAATCCACATATTGACACTTTCTTTAACAGAATACTTTTTCTTCATGTGGCTTTTAGTTTTAACAGTTTTCTTAGCCACATGATTCTTTTCAATTTTCTTATAACCAAAGGGTTTTTGCATGGATCTTTGGAAATTCATTCTTTGGTTCATAGGATTGAAATAACAGAATTTTGCAAGATGATTCAATTTGCCACAGATAAAACAAGGTTTTGGTCTATTGATTTTACTCAGATCAACCCCTTGTTTATGTGCCCATTGATTATTCCAGTTTCTTTGATTTCCCCTCTTTTTGTCCTGTTTTTGGGGCTCATTCTTCTTACAAGCACACTGTTTGCAAGGACCTGGATTCACAACTGTGGTCTGTTTATAATGGATCTTACCAAACTTTTCCTCTGTCTTCTCTATGTTCTTGGATTTGATCCAAGCCCTTCCACAATCCTCATTGGTGATAATGTTGTTCTCTATAGAAATCTCACCACTCACCTTGTTCTCCTTACTCTTGCCAACCTCTTTCTCAGTCTTATCCTCAACAATTACCTCATCTAAGGGATCTATTTCAGTGGCTCCCTCATGCAATTCCTTCCTATCTTTGGTGTCTAATAGGTCTGAAGTAGGAGGAATGTAATTGTTGTTATATGGTGGAGGTGTGGCATTATACCCAATTCCTCTTCTCAACTTATCATGAATCTGATTTTGCAGTAAGGAGTCCATTGCTTTAGAAGCATTGGAAAACTTTTCTACATCAAGCTTAACTTTGGTTAACTCCTCTTTCAGTTTTTCACTCTCCTCTTTAGATTTGGTCAGTTTAAGTTCTAAATCCTTTTTCTCCCACTGCCAGTAATTAGTGTCATATGAGTGTTGTAGTTCATTGGCTTGAAAACCTTTGATTTGATCTTCAAATCTCTCTACTATCCTCACATAGTCTTTTATATCCTTTTCTAGTCTCTTCAGGTCATCACTCATCTTCTGATTGTGATCCCTGTACCTTTTAACAGTGTCTATGCAAGTTTTAGTGCAGAGATTAGAACTTACCTCAGATGGGAGATCAGATACTTTAGCCATAAGATCTTGATTCTGAATAGCTTCTTCTGCTTGATCACTCCAATCAAACCCCATTCCTTGTTGAGAAACAAGGGCTTGAGCAGAGTTTCTGTTGTTATTGAAGCTTCCAGATTGAGCTTGTTGATGGTTGTTGTTGTGAGACATTCCACTTCTGCATTCTCTAGCAAAATGTCCCTTCAGATGGCATTTGTAGCATTCTACCTTTGATTTATCAAACCCTGCTCCATCTTCTCTTCTTTGTGAGAAGTTGTTTCTTCCAGTCCTCTTTATAAACTTTTTAACCCTCATGGAGAGCATGGCCATCTGCCATTTAATATCCATCTCTTCCAGATCATCAGGATGAAGTTGTTCTAAGTCATCATTGATCAAAGAAGAATTTCCATGATTAGAAAGAAGAGCTTCAAATACATAATCAGTGCCTTTATCTAAATTTGATCCATTAGCAGCATTAACTGATTCAGGGTTAGCAGTAGAATCAATTGATGCTGATAGGAGTGCAGCATTATGAACATATCCAGAAGGCTTCTTCTTTGCCTCCACCTCAGCTTCAAATACTCTAAGATCATTGTACAGATCATCAAGTTCTTTGTCTTCCAACTGATCATTCTGTCTGAATGACACAGTGTACATGGTCCATTCATCTCCAAGGGACCTTAAGAACTTTCTGTTCACATCATCTTGATCAATCTGTACTCCCATAGTAGCTAGTTCACCAATTAGTTTATTAAACCTGTCAAAAGTTTGAGTCATGGACTCATTCTTAGTTGAGGTGAAGTTTTCATACTGTTGTTTTAAGATTGCCTTTTGATTTCTCTTGGTACTTTTAGTACCTGAGAATCTCTTCTCTAGAGCATTCCAGAGCATCTGTGCATCAGTACAATTGCAGAATTGGTGTTGATACTCATTTGGAATGGCCAAGAGCAGTGTGCTCAAGGCTTTCATCTCTGTCTGTCTTGATTTCCTGTCTGTATCTGTCTTTGGAGGAGTTCTTTTGCCATCTTCACCAATCTTTCCTCCATCAGATGGGCCATTCTCAATGATGTCCCACATAGAGTAATCTGTGAGGAGAATATATTGCTTGATTCTGATTTTCCACATGTCAAATTCATTGGATCTGAGCATTGGAACTTTTGAGACCAAAGTACTGCTTGATTCTGTAAGATTTTCCATGATGAATAACTGTTTCTGAGAGAATTTAGCTCTGATACCACTTGTCAGGATCGAATTCTTAACAAGAATTAATACTCAGAAACTAATATCAAAGAAGTTGCGGAAAAACACTTTGATATTTGATAAAACAGTAATCAAAACACAGTATATAATTATCAAACAGTAAACTTGTATTGAATGCTTAAAGTTACAAGATTACACACTCAACCTCAATATTGATGAACAGGCTCACCAATACGAATTCTACTTCTCTAGAATTAGGATCTATGCCTTGAGGTTGATTTTTCTCTTGAAAAACAATTATCAAAAGTTATGTCTATCTATTCTAAACATTCTATACATATACTGATAAAAAGATAATTACAAAGAATAAACAAATCTTCAGTATATCTTCCATGTATATCTTCTAAGTATATCTTCAGTATATCCAGCTGTAGTACTTTCCATCCGTATCTCTTTAGCAGCACTAATAATGCTCAGCAGCATTAACTTCAACTAGCAGCATTAACTTCAAGCAGTACTAACTACTAGCAGTACTAACTAGCTAAACAGTACTAACTTTGTTCAAGCAGTACTAACTTTAACTAGCAGTAGTAATTCTACTAGCAGTAGTAACACTTAGCAGTATTAATCTTCAACTTGTTCTGGCAGTAGTAACTACACTTGTACTAGCAGTAGTAACTACACTTAGTAGAATCTTCAGTTCCCAACACAACACACTTCCAAATCCTAATGCATAAGGATTTAGACATAATTCTCATATACAAACGTGCACATAATTATAATAAAATGACCATTTGTGAATTATGAAGCACATAATCACCTCATAGCCTCAAGTACTTAACATGACATCTCAATATGTCAAATCCCCATTTTTATCAAGTTATATCATGATTAGAAGCATATCCAAGACACCAACTCATCATACATATGTTTAAATAATATATGAACCATTAATTCCACAAGGTTCATATTTGCTCTTTTAGGTCAAATCTCTCCATATCTTCACATTAGACATTTTAGGTCAAAATGGCAAGTTATCACTACATACATAAATTTCATCAAGAATAAACACATTTAGATGGGTGAGAATGAAACATTTGCAACTATCATATCTAGGTCACAATTCCAAGTATCATCCCATATGCAAGAAAATTGAACTACACATGTTTATAAAGGTATAAATGTATAGGAAACTCACTAAATGGGTTTATGAAGTAAAAAACCCTAAAAGATGAGGAAACCCTAGAAATGGTGATGGTGGATGAGAGCTTGAATACTTGATAAGAAGACTTATGCTTTCCACTCTACTACTTAGAATCTAAAGGAGAAGAGTAATAAATGTATAGATTCTTCCTTGTATTCAATAAGGTAAGAGAGAGTTTAGATGAGAACAAAAACTGCTCAAGAGGAGTGGAAAATCGCTGCTATATATTTCTCAAATGAGCTCCCCTTCAAAAATGAGACAAAGCCCCTATTTAACCTCCCTGGGCCCGACGGCGATTGTGCTAGGGATGGCAGAAAACCCCGAACCCGACGGGGAAACCCGAAACCCGTCTAGGTTCGGGTCGGTTCGGGTTAGACAATTTCGGGTCGGGGTCAGGTAACGGGGAAAATTTCGGGGATTTTATCGGGTTCAGGGCAAGGTATCCCCGCCACGCCCCGATATATATATATATATATATATATATATGTATATTAATAAAAATAAAATTGTATATATTATTAATATTTAATATATATATATAAATTATATAAAAATAAAATTATATATATTATTAATATTAAAATTATATATATTTTAGGTTCGGGTAGGGTTCGGGGATTCCCCATCGGGTCGGGGACGGGGCATAAAAAATCCCCGACGAGGCGCCCCGAATAAAAACCCGACGGGGAACAGGGCGGGGACGGGGATGCATTTCAGTTTTGGGGATGGGGACGGGGGATGGCAAACCCGCCCCGAACCCGCCCCGTTGCCATTCCTAGATTGTGCCATGCGAGAGTGCTCATGGAAAAGTCTCTAGGCACTCTCGCACCAGGGTACCGCGACTCCATCTGATGCGGCGACAATGACCTGCGAGTTTGCCAATGGCAATCTCGCTAGGCATACTCGCTGAATGTATACCGCGAGTGAGGGTTTTCGGGTGACAATGTCACCGCGATTATGCCTGTGGCAAGGTCACCGGTCACTCCCCAGGCCTTAAAACTTCAGAATTTCACCCGAAACGATCTAAATTTTGAGAGACTACGCTAACCTCCAAAAACTCAGACTTAGACACAACAACGAATATGCATAAAAGTACACACATATAAAATGATGGTCATGAGGTTCTAAGGATTTCTATACAAGTATTTAGAATGGGAGGAAAGTACTCATTCGAGAATCAGGGTGTTACAATACAGAAGGATTAAACAACACCGACAACTTTATCCATACAAGACTTAATGAAAAACCTACATAACAACCCAATAGTCGTATATCGTATCACAAACTACATCTTATAAACTCTTACTTTTGCAACAATAGTGTAACACCCTAAAAATGGGGGTAAATTTAAATCTGAATATATGCAGAAAAAGACTAACTAACATAAGCAAATCCCTCAAAGAGGGGAAATATTATAGCGTTTACACAACACGTTAATAAGAAGATACAACTCAACAACTTATTAATCTAAACTATTATGGCTTAGATTAAAGACGGGTGTTGCTATCTCACTTCCAAAAGAATGCAGGCCTAAAACAAAAGTGCACGCCTTTACTGTATTTCACCAGAAATGTTATTTCCTCTTCTCGACTCATGCGCTCAAACCCAAGAAGTCCCATCGCTAGAATGATCTGATATACATGTCATTTTAAGAAGAAGTGTTAGGCTAAAGTCTAGTGAGAACAAACAGTTATATTTGATAATGGTAGAAATAAACTCGTTAGAATGTAATGCGGGAAAAACCATTATATTAACCTTGGGGGAAAATCCAACATTACACAATACCTCAAACATTGACTGGGAGACCCATTTACCATAATCAGCGACGTAACACAAAAGTAAGTCACATGATAGGTTAATAATTTGAACGCATACATCATAAACAGATGGACATCAAGCTCAATTCCTCTAAGTCTATTGCTTGTGGATCCCCAATTTTAACCCCTCTAGGTCTATACATTAAGATCACATTGGAATTACACCTTACTGCGCATGGGACAATGACTGACGATACAGGTCCACATCTTACTTACCATGAGGCCCGATGCCTAATATGTGCTACAATGAGGGAAACTTATCGTCCCATAATTGACCACAAACACTCAAGTGTCTATGGATCTATTACACTACAATTAAAACCCAACCGCATAGTTGAAGTGTACTACACCAATACTTTTGAGATTAACATGAAAATGCCTAGACACCATATAATCAAACCAATCTTTTATTCTAACATCATGGCTACATACAATCCAAATGACCATTGATAGTGGAAATCCATCAAAATCATCTGTAGAACATCATTTGAAACATAAGGAACCATTATTTAAGACATTGCCATCAAAATACTCAATTACAAACTCAAGTTAAACCAAGTATTTTCCAAGATTCCCATTTACAAGGTGAATTGAACCATAGTATTCATAATAATCCCCAATACACATTCAAACCCATTTTATGCACATATTTAACATTTCCATCTCAAATCATCAAAACCCTAAAAATTCCCAGACTCAAGTTTTTAAGTCAAACTTTTCCAAATCAAGATAAAATAGTGAGGAGATGTTTAGAAGGTTAAAAACACAATTTATGACATGTATAAAGTTTTAGAAATGAGAATGAATTCACAAAGTTAGGTTTTGATGAAAACCTAGAAAACCAAGTAGGATTGGAGAAGGATGGAGATCTTGATTTTCCCCAACTTATCTTCTTGAATCTTGAGGCTAAAGATGACACAAAGCTCCTTAATGAACAAAGTTTCGGACCTAGGGTTCTTCTAAAGCGAGTTAATAAAGAGAGAGGGGAGGAAGATGGCATTCAATGAGAAAAAAGGGGGAAAATCCTGAGTTTGATCTGCAGGTGAGCCCCGCGGCTCCAGTCGCGACTTTGGGGTCTCGCCACAAGTCGCACACATGCTCCTAGACCTAAACTCCAGCGACTTCTGCGGCTTTGGCTGCGGTTCTGGGACCGCACCGTAAGTCGCGCACGTGCCTCTAGTTTTGAACTCCAATGACTTTTGTGGCTTTGGCCGCGACCTAGAGTCCGTGTTAGACCACAGTCTCATTGGATTCAAGATCATCTAATATGAAGATCCAATCTGAAGCTAAAGCCGGAAAGTCGACTCTCGATACAAAGTCTAATGTCGTTTGTAATAAATGTCGAAGTAAATTATTGTCTACTGTAATTTTAGTATTTAGTTTAACTTAGTTTAAATATCTAATTATGTTAGATATTAGTTTGTTAGATTAATATCTAATTTATATATTATATTAGTTGTTAGATAATATCTAGATAATATCTAGATATTAGTTTAGCTAGTTAGATATTAGGTGTAGTGTGTTTGATAAGCTATCAAATTTCGTAGAACTCATATCACTTTCACACACACACAAAAGGTGTAAAAACAGAGAGAACACATCAAGAGCTAAATCCGAACATCAAACCTTGTAATCGTTTGTTATTAATCAAACAGGTTGGTAATCTTGTTATTGTTGTTGTTTTGTAAGAACTTGATATAAACATTGTGGACTGACAATTGGTATCAGAGCCTGATTTTAGATTCAAATCAAGTTTTTCAAACTCGACTCTGTGTTCTTATTTTTCAAAATCATTTTCGAGTTTAAGAGTGTTTTAGGTGTGAAAATCGATCAGGTTGTGATCGATTAGGGTGCTAGATCGAGTTGTGAGTGATTAATTTCAGTATATAACTGAATTTGAGTACCAATTTGTGATTTTAGTGATAAAACAGTCGACTTTTTAAAGTCACTGTGCCATCGATTTGCTTTTCAAAAAGTGAGTTTTATCGAGATCGAGTGGTAACAAATTGTTCTAGAAGTGTTAGTAGTCACTTTGTCAAATTTGGGACTGCTAATTCAAAGTACAAACAGATTTTTGGTTGAAATTCGAAGTTACAGGGACGAACTCGTGCAAACACAGGGACAAACTCACGCAAGTTGAACTTTGCGTGACCCACTTTGCGCCATAAACTCTTCACGCAAAGCCCACTTTGCGCCACCAAAAGCTCACGCAAACCTCAACTCTCGCGACCAACGGATCACGCAAACCTCAGTTCGCGCGATCAACTCTTCACGAAAAGCACAAGTCTCATTTGCGCCAACTCCTTGAAACGCAAACCTTACTTTGCGCCAACCTCCACTAGCGCAAAGCTCTACTTAGCGCTACGTACATTTCGCGCAAACTTCAATTCGCGCGATCAACTCTAAACGCAAACTTCAGTTTACGCGAACCACACTTCACGCAAACCTATTGTGCTCCAGTCTCTCATCGCGCAAACCATCCTTTGCGCCAACCACCACTAGCGCAAACCTCATTTGTGCCACCTTCTCAAAACGCAAAGTTTGCTTTACTCCTATACCAGACTTAAATCAGAATGACATCCAGAGAAGCCCTTGCAATCGGAACTGACACCAAGCCACCAGTTCTCTTTAGAGGAGAATACGAACAGTGAAAAGACCGGTTCCTGAACTTTATCGAAAGACATGAGTTGGGTGAATTAATCAGGAAATCGATAAAAGAAGGGATTATGAAACCAGTTACGACTACTCGTATGGTTGGAACTGTGCCGACACAGTATGAACTTAAGTATCATGAGCTCGATGATGATAACCTAAAGAGAGCAAAAAGTGATAGATTATCAAAGTCATACATTCTACAAGGAATTCCAAACGAAATCTATGTAAAGATTGATAGCTATAAAGCCTCAAGCAAGGAGATGTGGGATCAGCTAGAGAAGATGATGTTGGGTTCAAAGGTTGGGAACCAACTCAAAATTTCCAACTGCCTAAACAATTATGAAGAATTTAAAGGCAGAGCTGGAGAGTCTATAGAAGGAACTTATGACAGATTCGTGACCTTGCTAAACGAACTAAGCAAGAACAAGGTCACCAAATCTCAAATCGAGCTGAATGTCAAATTTCTAAGTATTCTACAGCCGGAATGGAAGAGATTTGCCAGACAGATGAAGCAGATCAAGGATCTGAATGAGATTCCACTTCATGAGGTGTATGAAACCCTCAAACAAAATGAAGAATAGGTGGATGAAATTCTAGATGAGAAGAGGCAGAAAGTGAAGACAGTTGAAGACACAATTGCTCTTGTTGTCAAAAAGAAGAACAAGACGATTGTGTATGAATCAGAAGAAAATGAAGCTGATGCAAACTCTGACTCGGATGACTGTGAACAACTGAAGCAGGCTATGCTCATGCTGACAAAGGCCTTTCAGAAGAAGTTCTACAAGAAGCCAAGTTCAAACAGTCAGAGGTATTCTTCTGGTCCTAACAACTATGCTCATAAGGAAAGGGTTGAAAGAAATCGATTTGAAGGAAAGAAGTTTGAAGGGAAGAGAATAGAGGAGAAGAAACCGGAAGAGAGAAGAATTAAAGCTGAAGGATCCAGTCAGTCAGAACCACCAACGTGCTACAACTGTGGCAAAACAGGTCACTTTGCCAGAGACTGCCGAAGACCTAAAGTCAGAAACTCCGATTATTACAAGAACAAGATGCTTCTTGCAAAGCAACGGGAGGTGGGTAAGGTACTGATGGCAGAGGATGAATACTGGCTTGATCATTCAGATCAGGAAGAAGATGATGAAGAGAAGGATGAGTCAGCCAACATGTGCTTGATGGGAAAGCAGGAATCAGAAGCTGAAGCTGATTCAAACGATGAAGAAAATGAGGTATGTGATTTATCTTATTCAGATTTCATAAATAAAATGCATGCCATGAATTTAAAACAACAAGAGTTAGAGTCGAAGCTTAAGCGAGAAAATGGTGTTATAACTGACAAAAACCAATCGATACAGAAACTTAGCAATGAAATTGCTGAGAGAGAAGTATTGATTGAGGTTTTACATAGAAACAATGACACCAACGCCAAAGAAAAGACAATAATTCTTAAAGAGAATTCTGAAATCAAGTCTAAACTGCGAAAGAGTGAGTCTGATTTCAGAGAGCTTACTAAAATGCATTCTTCATTTACTGAAGAAAACAAAACTTTAATTGCAAAATTAGATGCTTTGGAAAAGAAGTTATACTCATTAGGTCAAAGTGAGCAAACCATTCATCTAAACAAACCGAAAGAGAATAAAGAAAATTGGGGAATCGGTTATGAGAATCCTCATTATCTTAAAAACAGTATATCTGAAGTGCCTGCACTTTATGATTTTACGTTCTTAAGACTCTCTCGTCGATGCCCTGAACTTAAAGTTTTCTGGACTGGACTATCAAAAGAGGATGAAGCCAAAGAAACGGAAAAACGGAGGAAATCATCTAAAGTTCACCTTCCATTTTATTATGCGAAGTTGAATAATAGTTATGATGATCCAATTAATGAAAAGAAATCTCTTTCAAATGACTTCTTTCAAAGTTATTCTGTCAAAGAAATGGAGGCAAAGCCTGTTAAAGGTAAACTTTATGTCCCTCCTCTTGTTTTGGAAAGTAAATTTTCCGAACTCAAGAAATCTTTAACAGATGAAAGACTTTTGATTGAGATTCAACAAAAAGTTTTTACAACTGTGCTGAAAAATGTTGTTATTTCAAAGGCTTCTAAATCTGATGACATGTTTGGTTTATCAAACGGAGGGTTTGATTTTCTTAACTCTGACGGTGGTTCGGATGGTTGTTTTGAACAATTTGATTTTAATGCGAAACTTCCTAACCATTCATCTTTTCTTGTGCAATCATTGGGAAAAACCAGTATGCCTGTTAACAGTACAAAATCAACGAAAGTTGATAAATCAGTCTCTGTGAAAGCTAAAAATGCTAAAGGCAAGATTATATCTCAGCATTCACAGAAACTGAACACTACTGGTAATTCTAAGAAGAAGCATTCGTTTGTTGCTCAGAAGTCTAACTCACGAGTTTCAAATGTTTCAGATATGAGCAAGCGAAAGCCAGAAGTTAAATCTCAATGGAAACCGAAACAGAAGCTTGACAAGGCTGATAAATCGTTTTGTAGTGTTAATTGTAATAAGACTTTACCTAGTAAAGATGTTTTGAAAGCGAATGTTGCTACTATTTTGAAATACTCTTTTACGCAACTATTCCAGTTATCTAAATCTGCTAGAAAGTCTTCCTTTTATGATAAACATGTTTCTAATTCTTGTCAAGATTATGAGATTTGGTTTGGAAATTATCATGTGCATTCATCTCATTATAATGCTTCAAATGAATTTCAAATGAAAAGAGGACCCAATTTCAAATGGGTACCAAAATCTAGTGCTAACACAGTTGGACCCAATTTCAAGTGGGTACCAAAAGCTAAATCTGTGTTGCAGGCACCCAACGTTTAAGAAGGAGAAATCTGAAATGGTTTCTGAACACGTCTGTTCAAAACCCGTGCTTAAGAGAAATTATGACTTCTAAACACAACAGTTTAGGACTCACACTTCAATGATCAAATGACCTTACTTCCGAGCTAAAAAAGAGATTGTACTCCAATACTCGAATGAGGAAATCAACCATCAAGGGGGAGTACATATTTGTCTGAAATTTTAATGCATATCTTTTTACCTGACATATTTTTGGATACATAATTTCAGGAGGAGTAAAGGTGATGACTTCTGATTATTTCTGATCAGAACTCGTACTTTAAAAGTTTTACTGCTTTTTGTCTTTTCAATTTAAGTGAATAAATTTTACTTTGACTTGACATAAGACTTTTGCAGAAGTTTTGAGAGATGCTTACAAGATCATATGTTTATGACTTTAAGCTTAGCTTCATGAGATGTAAGATCGCACATTAAGGTATAATCCTATATCTTAATCTCATATATGGTTGATAAGTGGACAACTTTCAATCATAGAAAACATTGTTTTCAATGTTCAAACCACTTCCCGATTCTCAAATGAATTCATGAATTGGAAGTGTGACTTTAAATGTTTTCAAGTTCTATATTGTGCTTTAACTGAAATAGTTAAACCAATTTGAGCATCATATGCATCATAGGAAAACATGAATTTCATTGTGCTAAGACTTAACACAACTTCTAAGGAATCACGTTAACCAGTGATTTCTAACCAAGAAGTTAATCCATAGTGATTGAGTGTGAGAAGTCAAAAGAAATGAGTGTGTCAAACAGAGAAAGAAAGTTTGGTTAGAGTGAGCTAAATGTTTAAAAGAAAGAGCGTGTGAGAACAGAGTTAAAAGAATATCACAACTCTGCACCAACTTTTTCTGAGTCGGGCAGCCACATTACTAGTGTTTCACAATTCTTTGGTGAACATTATTGAAACAGGCAACTAGCCCATGCCAACTCTTGATCAAACCTCACTATCTACTCATTTTCTTCTCAACAAGAAAGTGTTTCACATTTTCAAAGGGGATGCAACACATTTACTATCTGATTTTCATTTGAAAAATCTTGATATTGAAAAGAAGGAAGTCTGCCCCACCTTCGCACTTCAATCATGCACATTGAGTCTGTGTTTAACTTACTGTTGTCTCAGTGGTTTACACAAATTTTGAGCCTATAAGCAATCATCAAGTGCTTAATTCTTTCTATAACAAGCACGAACACATAAGGAATTTGTTTCTTTGTCATAACATTTATAGAAACTACCTTTGTGGTGTTTCGATGATTAAATGGAAGCCCTGGGGGAGTCAACATCAAACAACTCCTTTTCAATGTGTATTTGTTACACACAGTGACTTAGTGTTACTAACAGGCATGTTAACTGATTCATTAGTTGATTCAAGTGTTACACGACTATTTTGTCTGGATTTGAAAAGATCTGGATGAATATCTTTTGAATTGACGGATCAGAGGCTCCAAATGATTTACATTTCTTACTCAAAGTTTTGATGAAGTCGTTGCCTTTTCATCAAAAAGGGGGAGAATCTAAAGCTTGAAGAAATGTCCATTACATTACAAGACATTGGAGAAGAGAAAAGCTAACCAAGAACTGCGAGATCAAAGTATTCCGAAGACATGCTGATTTCAGATAAATTTTCTTTGAAGATACTTTGATAAAACATTCTGAGCTAGAGAAAGAGATTGCATCTTCTGAGCTGAACAAGAAGACTGAATTGCTAAAATCTTTTTAGTAATGATCTTGATCCAAAGGGGGAGATTGTTAGACCACAGTCTCATTGGATTCAAGATCATCCAATCTGAAGATCCAATCTGAAGCTAAAGCCGGAAAGTCGACTCTCGATATAAAGTCTAATGTCGTTTGTAATAAATGTCGAAGTAAATTATTGTCTATTGTAATTTTAGTATTTAGTTTAACTTAGTTTAAATATCTAATTATGTTAGATATTAGTTTGTTAGATTAATATCTAAGTTATATATTATATTAGTTGTTAGATAATATCTAGATAATATCTAGATATTAGTTTAGCTAGTTAGATATTAGGTGTAGTGTGTTTGATAAGCTATCAGATTTCGTAGAACTCGGATCACTTTCACACACACACAAAAGGTGTAAAAACAGAGAGAATACATCAAGAGCTAAATCCGAACACCAAACCTTGTAATCGTTTGTTATTAATCAAATAGGTTGGTAATCTTGTTATTGTTGTTGTTTTGTAAGAACTTGATATAAACATTGTGGACCGACAGTCCGCACAGAACCCGCGCAAGTTGATGTTTAATCCCTAAATTCTTATTCGATGATTCCATAGAATGAGCTCTCAAACCTACGTGTTAAGATTTATAACGAATCTACATTAGGTGAGTTCAAGGTTAACAATTGGGTTCAGATATACATATACATATACATATACATATATATACATATATATATATATAGAGGGGTGTTCAAATGCAAACTTTTTAATGGTGCAAACCCATGCAACCCACTTATCTACCACATATTTTATTTTCCCATTTTTTTATTAAAAAGGTAAAAACAAAATATGTGGTAGATAAGTGGGTTGCATGGTTTGCACCATTAAAAAGTTTGTATTTGAAGGTGTCTCTCTCTCTCTCTCTCTATATATATATATATATATATATATAACTTACATGATACAAGCGAAATTACGGGCGTTACAAATATAAATGCTAAAAATATTATGTGTAAATCAATAACTGATATAAAAAACTTCAATTTTATAATATTCCTATTTTACCTCTTTTGTAAACAATAAATATGAAAACTTGAAAACTCATATTATATTTTTCATAAGAACGGTTAAATTTTGAAAACCTACATATTTATTTTAATTTTAAATAAATGTAAATTATCTTAAACATAATTACTTTTTAATTAAATAAAGTATATAAAAAAATGTGTATTTTAGTCATTTTAATTTGATACTCGTATTGATATATATACCTTTTACAACTTTTTAACTCGTTTTTCGAAATTTCAATTACAAGTATATTCACACATACACATATTTGTACAATATTGTTACTATATTATATATCATTTACAATTTATTATTACATGCGTACAACTTATTACCATGTACCAACTTTACAAATTAACTGATAAACATATTCAAATACAAAATAAACATTGAGCACCACTAATATAACAAATATTCCAAAATAACTAATAGCTAACAGAAGATTCTCTCGTTCCCTCAAAACCACACAAATTTATAAAATAAAATCAAACCCTTCTTTATATTCTTCAATATAAAGAAATAAAGATTTCAAAGTTTCTAGCTTTTTTTTTCCTCCAACAAATTCTCTAAAACTTTACTTAAAATAGAGAACGAAGAAAGAGATAATAAAATCTCAAAATTTGGAGAATTCTCCGAAATTAAATGCACTAAGGAGAAAACTGTTTTTTTTAATTGTTTTTACTAATGAGATTAAATGTATTATCATTCCATATAAAGTTTATTCGAATTTTTATTTGAGTACTAACTCTATTGAATATTTTTAATAATGTAATCAATATAAAAATCTTTAAAATAAAAGAAATTGTTAGAGTTGAATATACGTTTTTTATGAGATTTTAACTTTTAATTCTTCATTTAAAAAAAATTATAAAAAATTTGTTGAATTTATTATTGGATAAGCCAAACATAACAATTTCAACACTGAAAATTTGTTTATTACAACCTCAATTCACAATAATCATATAATAAAAGATTTAAGACACGTAATCAAAACACCCTCACGGTTTCTTTCAATTTTAATCACCATTTTTAAAATTAAAACTGTATACAAATTAAATGGTGAGGTCATGAGTTTACTTGCTCCACATTAATCACTCCTTTGAGTTTTTTCACAATAACTGAAAGTTTAATTGACTGTTAAGTTCGAGATCTCATATAATTAATCAAGTTGCACAAATTGAATCGAGCACTTATGGTTGTCAAAAGAGTGTATCTCTACATTGAAAAACGAACCCAAAATATTACATTTAATTTAAACAACAAAAAAATAGTTGTATTATTTATTTTGAGACAAGTTAATATACAATTTGTTCCAAGAATAGATGTTCATAAATGAAAAAGAAGATCATATAGGAAATTGAGGGGTTTACAATGCTATATATTTTACTTTTATAAAAGGAAAAGTTCAGAAAAATCCAACGTAATAAGTCATTGAACTATTTTTTTAATGAAAAAACTATTAAACTTAATTATTTTTATTGATTAAGTCTACGAACTATTTTTTTGAATGAAAAAAAAACATTAACCTTTCTCATTTTTATTGATGAAGTCCCTGAACTATAATTTTAAATGAAAAACCATTAAACTTTCTCATTTTGAATGAGAACATTTTTTTAATAAATAAATTATCGAACTTCTAAAAATTGGTTACCAACATTCTTTTAACAAAAAAAAAATAGAAACTACTTGTAATCGACTAGAAAGATTTAAAACTAAAAAGAAACCTAAATCAATTTTACCATTCCCAAATCCTACATCATTAATTCAACCCCTTGCAAACAATGACATCACTCCCTTCACCACCCCCTGGCGCCTCATCAGTGTCCGTTCTCCATATCGTCTATCACGTTGTTGGTCTCTGTCATCGATCTCCCTCTTTTTTTTTTATCTATCAAAAGAGAGATAATCAAACGATCAAAAAGAGGGAGATCGATGGTAGGGGCCAACAACATGATAGGCGATATGGAAAACAGACAACGACGGGGCGACGAGGGGGTAATACTGGTGTTTGAGTGACATAGGGTTTGGGAAAGTTAAATTGATTTAAGTTTCTTTTTACTTTAAAACATTTCTAGTCAATTACATGTAGTTTTTTTTTGAATTAAAATAAAGTAAGTAACTATTTTCTAAAAGTTCGATGATTTACTTTATTGAAAAAAAAAATGTTCCAAGGATTTAATCATTCAAAATTAGAATGTTTAATGGTTTTTTTATTAAAAAAATAGTTCGGGGACTTAATCATTCAAAATGAAAAAGTTTAATAATTTTTTCACTTAAAAAAACAGTTCAAAAACTTAATCATTCAAAATAAAATATATAATTTATTGGGTTTTTTTGAACTTTTTCTTTTGTAAAAATATTATTTTATGCTTTTTCCTTCTAAAAATAAAAAAAATTCAACGTTTACAAACGTAAAGACTTTGAAAATCATTTCAAGTAAGACGGTATTGTTATATGTAATTATGTATCAAACTTTTAGTAAGAGCATCTCCAAAACCTTCCTCAAAATTTATCTAAAATGGGGAATCAAAGTCCAAAATCTTCAACAAAAATTATATTAATCTCCAACAGATTATCCATTTTGAAGATGACATAATTATTTATATTATTAAAATAATGTATATATCTAATAAAATATTTTTTCTCTCTCATACACATTTCATTTCAAGATTTCTTATTGGTGGAATAAAATAAAAAACCATTTCTCTCTCATGGTAATCATTTTTGGAAAGATCTCCAAATTTGGAGAAAAATTACACTCTCTCTCCTACTTTCTCCATTTTAGAGAAAGATTTGGAGAATCTGTTGGAACAAAAAAATGAACAAAATCCCCATTTTCTCTATTTTGGAGAAGCTGTTGGAGATGCTCTAAGTTTTTCTATACTTGGAAAAGCATTTTGCAATGCCACATAGGATAACACAATTAAGTTTAGTTATATTAGTTAAGAGAAGGGTTCAAACGAGAACACACTTATTTTACGAAAATATGAGAACACTTTTAGACTTCCAAATTAATTAACACATAATAAAATTTAGAAAAAATAAAATAAATTAGTATTTATTATTAAATTTCTGTTATTATGGATTTGTTCTTATCCATTAAATATTATTGATATCATCGGAGACTTCTTACACTGATGTCTCCGTTGTCAATAATTATGTGATAAGATGTGATAATGTTGTGATAATAATGTGACAATCTTTTGATGAATCGAAGACTTCTTATGATGTGATAATTATATGGTAATTACGTAATTTTGCTGTGATAACAACGTGATAATCGAAAACCAGTAATGATCATGTCCACAATCATCGCTTTGCTTGTTCATCATGTGATTTTATTGTGATAATAATATGATAATGATTTGGTACATTGTAATAAGTGATTATATTATTTGTACGTAATTTTAGAGATAAGGAAATTACTTACTTTATTTTATTTTATAGATAAATACAAAATTACATAATTATTCTTAATTATTGCTTGATTTTAATTTTGCTTTTAATTATGGGTTAAGTAAGTTGGAGGGCCCAAAACTGTTCTCGCATTTTGTAAAACAATAGTATTCTCGTTTGAACCCCACCTATTAGTTAACATTTTATTTACTAAAGATTAGTAATAAAATAATTATATAATATACTATTTATCATTTAATAGTTTAATTGTGTATTAAAGTTTATGTAATTTAAATGATCTTTAAATAAAATATTAAGAATTAACAACGGAATTTTAATTATTAAGGAGGTGTTTGGGATTGTTTATTTAAAACAACTTCTGTTTTTTTTTTTTGAATGTTTGTCAACTTATGTGGTGTTAAATTGGAGTTTTATAAAAAGTGTTTTGATTAGATTATGGTGGTAGCAAAAACGTAATAAGCTGATAAGTTGTTTTTTAGTGTTTGACAAATAAACAAATAAGTTAGAAGGGAGTAACTTATGACAATACCACATCGGAATAAGTTAATAAGTTAGAATGAAGTAACTTATCAAAAGCTCCTTATTACCAGTGCTCAACCGATATAAACATTTCTTTTCTTTTCTTTTTTTCCTCCAAACACTAAAAACTCTTTATTACCGATACTACACCGGAATAAGTTAGGTTATGTTTGGCAAACTAACTGATAAGCTAGCTGGTAGCTGATAAGTTAGTTTATGAAAAAGTCACGGTTAACAAAAACTAACTTATAAGCATGTAATATTACCAAAAAGGACAACTAGAAAAAATAATCAATTACAATATTTAATAATATAATTAAAATAAATTTATAGTAATATAATATATTAATTAATACAAATAAGGTAGTAAATAATATAATATGTTAATTAAAATAATTTGAAATATATTATTATATATATTATAAATTTTGAATTTTAAACCAAATTTAAAAAAAAATCTACATTACCTTATGATTTTAAATAACCGTTATATATAATATGAAAAAAATAATCAAATAATAAATTAATAATTACAAAAATAATAATAATTGATAACTAAAATATATTGATCAATATTAAAAAAATGGATATAATTATCAATAATTCTAAATAATTAAAAATTAATATCAATGTAATTAAAAATATATGTTATAATTTTTAGATAATATCAATTAATGTTTATTAATTAATAATAATGAATTTTAATAATTAATAGTTAATATATAATAATGAATATTAATTAATGAGGGCATAATTGGAATAATCACAAAAAACTTTTCATAAGCTACTCCAAATAGCTTATCAAAAAACATAGCTTATAAGCTAACTTATGTTCATCCAAACATGTACTAAAAAAATAAATTAGCTTATAAGCTAGTTTATTTTTGTCAAACGATGCCTTAGTAAGCACTTTACAAACACAATCCGAAACACCCCTTAGTTGTTTATTTTCTTTAAAGTATAAATGAATAAAATGCAAACTATGAAGTTTAAGTAGTTGTTGATATGCCAAAGACTATTCTTAAAAGATTATTGATATTGCATTAATGTAGTAGATAATTACAAAATGTTGATCTATCATTTTTGAAAGATTATTATGATTGTATTGGTGTAAATAAGTCTTCTAAATTTTCTGTCTAGATGTCACATCAACCAAAAGTGATCTTATCAACTACACGTCAATGTTATTAAGTTTTTCAATGACTTCTGGCAAGGAGTAGTAAAAAGTGATAATGTCGAATTTCGACATTATTAATGATCTAAAATCTAAGTGAAATCACGTGTTCCAAGGGAATATAGTGATGTTTTTAACGGATTACTGAAAGTAAGTACAGGTTGAGAATAGTTGAAGAAAAATGGAGAATCATGGTGAAATCAGGCTAAAAATGGAAGAGATAAGATTGAAGTGATGACCAAGTTTAAAGGGCATGTCGAATGATGGATGAGTCAAAGTATGGAGGAAACAGTGTTCCAAGAAAATTCTACGCGGGTTTGGACACCCGCGCGAGTTTTTGGAAGCAAGAGACTTTCCATACGGGTTTACTCGTGCCCAAACCCGCGCCAGAGTCTGTTTCTGCACTTAATCAATGTTGCAACTAGGGTTTTGTAACACCCTAAAAATAGGGGTAAATTTAAACCTGGATAAGGCTACAAATGACATCTTAAATAGAAATTAATCACCCAAAAGGGGAAACTGTAATAGCGTATACAAATGCTATGAATGGACAATAAGTTAACAATAAACTAATCTAGATCATTAAATCTAGATTATGGTGGTTGTCAACCAATTCTCCCACAATCTCTATCCTTTTATGTACGTCAATGCCCAAAAGGTATGTCTCAAAAAGATGCCATAATGGCCGACACTCGTCCCTCAAACTTTGGACGCCCCACCGCTAAGGGAACCTGTTATACACGTCATTTGAGAAAAAGTGTTAGGCTTAACGCCTAGTGAGAACAAACAATTTATATCAATAATTTGGAAATGATTTGAGTATAAATAAATAACTTTTCAATGAGTTAAGTAAATAAAATGTAACAACATCTACATAAGAACCTTTCGGTCCAAAAACACCTTATGATGACGGGGGAGACCTAATTTCCAAGGATCGTGGCGGAACACAAAAGTAATCCACTCTCTGAGTTGTGAGCTCAATACTTGGACCCATGGCCACGAACAACGCCGACTCGTACTCAGATGTGGGGGAGTGCACCCGAGGATCCAAGTCATACTCATTCACTAAGATTACATTTATGGCCCATTGCTAGTATTCGGTTCCACATAACCGTACCAAATTGCCTCCGAGGACCCAATGTCTCAACTAGTTACAAACGAGAATTTATCCCAAAATTAAGCTGACTCTATACTTATGGATCCACTAGTAATAGTCTAAGGCTTGTCACTATCACATTAATGACAAAACTATAGTTGCACATATAGTTCTCATATTATATTTCCAAATATAAATCGTTTTCAAAATGGATAATTTTCCAAAGTTATCGATACTCCACAATGCTCATTATTAGCACAAACATAATGTGAAATCCAAGTATATAACCTTCCAAAATCTACTTTTAACAAGTAAATCCCCAACATATTGTGAAATCCACATATAACCAAAATGACACCATTTCAAGAGTTTTTGACCATCAATATACGAGTTTTATCACATAATGTATCACAAGTTATAAAACTCTTTGGTATAACTCAAAATGGTAAAAACCCTAAAATCTCCAAAATACCCAAGTTAGGTTAAAATGGTTCAAATCAAGAATATGTAGTAAAGGGGAGATCAAGAGTTCAAACTATAAGTTTTGACATGTATAAAGTTTAAAAATGATAGATTGAACTCACATATTAGGTTTTGTTAGAAAACCCAAGTTAATGCTTGAGGTTGAAGATGGAGATGGGGAGATGGTAGATCTTTTTAACTAGAATTCAAATCCTTGCTAGATGGCTAAGAAGCACCTTAAATCTTAGGGATCAAGGACTTTAATGCACCCAACTTTGAAATAAATGATAGGGGAGAGTTCTTGAGATAAAAGAGGAAGGTAGATGAGGAGTAAATGAGGTTGGGGCCGATTTTTACCTTTTATCAGCGCACAGAGGCCGCACGCGAGCGGTGACATGGATTGACTCACGCAGAGGGGCTTGCGGGGCTCTGGAGTCGCGCAAGGGCAGAGCCTCACGTGGATGGTGGCGAGGATCCATTCGCGCAGAGAGGCGCGCGGGGCACTCCCAACATTTCTTCTATTTAGCCCAGAATTCAGAGTGTTACAGGTTTCATGGGTGACATTTTTACTTGGCGGCTGGAAGCTTAGGGGAGGCAATTTTAGACAGCTTTGGAGCATATTTTGAAGTAAGAAATTGGGAGATAACATATTGGCATTAGAGATTGATCTTATCATCGAATACGTGTGCGTGGAGAATTCACATCTCAGGGCGTTTTAATTTTCTTTCTAGATTTCAGTTGAAAAACAATGTCTAGTTTTGTGATTTCCTTGTTGAATGCTTTGCTTTTCACCAACCCCAACATGAACTAATCCTTAGATGTTGGGGGTTGGATGATTTTTGGGTTTGTTGATCATTTGGACATGTGATTGAGATTTGTATTGAATTCGTTTTAATTCAATAAAGCATATGACATGTGTTTAATGCTTTTCTTAGTCTATCAACTAATGATTGATTCCTTGATCTAGATTTTGTTTGAGAACAAAAATTTTAAATTTGATGTGTATGTTGTATGCTGTATGCCTAGAGATATCCTGTACTCAATTCATTTTGGAAATTAATTGTTGAGATCGAGAGATAAAACGTTTTTTCAAATGATAAATTCATTATAGCTTGAGAAAGTGTAATGAATATTCTTGTGATTATATTTTCATTGACTCTTGAACCCCGAATATTTATCCAATCACATTGCTGTTTAATAAAGTAAAACCTACTAATTAGGATTCTAATCCCCTGACAGTTTTTCTCCAATCAGAATTTGTTTTCGTTTGATCGTCAGAATTGCTATCTTATTGGGTTTTAAATATTTCTTAATTATAGCGACTACAAAATCCAATTTTTGACCATTTAGTTAATAATTGATATAGTCATTGTGATACTTAGTACATGGTTCCTTTGGTTCAATACTCGTACTTTCGTACGTATTACTTGATTCGACAGCGTACACTTGCAGTTAGATTCAGGTGGGTGTAAACCCGCCTATTAAAAAGCTTGTCTCAAAAGCTTGAAGATGTTTAACTTCAGGGGTGTTTAAAATGGTTACACTATTCAAATCGGTCGAATCAAGTTAAATCATATTGTTTTTGGTGGTTAAGCAGTTAAGTAGTTCGGTCCAGTATGAAAAATAGTCAAACTGATCGGTCTAATCTAGTCTGCGGTTTGAACATTTTTTTCGAGCTATCTGGACCAAACCAACTGCTAAAAATACGCATTTATTAATTATATTTAGTTTTCATGTTGTAAGCTCAACTTTTATGACCCAATTACAAAAAAGTTCATTCAAAACATTATGTTTTTAGTTTTCATTTCTTACTTGATTGCGTTATCTAAATTTGCAAAATTCCGAAATTCGTCAAAAATCAAATTCAAAATTTCAAGTCGTCCTTCGACTTGCTCAATGTTTGTCCAAAATTCAATGATTGTTGGTGGACATTTTTAACTTTTTTTTCAACTTTCTCAATATATATATATATATATATATATATATATTTAAATTTAGAGATAGACGTTGTAACACCCTGATTTTGGAAAGAGCAACTCTTTAAATTTTTTGATATTACATCTAGCAAAAGATAAATCTTCTTCCTATGAATCTAAACTTGATACACTTCCAAAATAAAATTCTTTATTTAACCTCATCAATCAAAAACTCCAGTCTTATACAAGGACTGAAACCTAAGTCGATGTTATTTAACTCCAAACATAAGTTACTCTTTTCAAACAGATGCGGAAGACTTCAACAAGCTAAGCACTCCTCGAGCACATAACTAGCTCTTCTCTCTTCACAGTGTCACTAGGACTATTCCCAACCGAACCTGTTGCACATGCCGACAAATAAAAAGGTTAGGCTAATGCCTAGTGAGTTCAAGAGTTTTCAGCATGAATAAATATATCGATGAAAGGAAGAGATGCAATTAAAATTATACTCTTTCAAAATGATAAGCTTCGATTATGAAAACGACTTGTTGTCCAATAATATGCATTTTAGACGAAGGAACCACTAATATAAACGTTTTCCAATCCAAACTATTTTAAGGGCGAAGATCCCAATATAAGACGTTCTTTCGTAAATTAAATTCAACCAAAAACTCACTCCAAATGAGAATAGAAATCAAACTCCCAAGTGATGAAAAACGGATAAAACTTTATATCCCGAAACAACCAAAACACGGGTGGGGCGTAATACTCAACCCAAAACCATATATAAAATCCGTAAATGTAAAACGTCACCGAAAACATGGATACTAGACACAATACTCAAAACAACACTTTTCAGTGACGGGGGAGACCCGATTCCATAAAATGTGACGGTACACAAAGTAAGCCCCATTTTATGTCGTTAAGACTAGTCATATAAACAAGCACACACAAGGGATGTCAGGCTCGGTGGCTTTAAACTTACACCTACAGAATGTCAACTTCAACCGCGAAAGGTCCTAACGTTGAGTTCCTCATCCAATATCGTGTACTAGCACGTAGAACTTACAGCCCAATCCGATGCCTAAACGTGCCTCAATATGGAAAACTAGCGTTCCATCATTGGACATAATGATTCCAAGCGCAAAGGATGTCAGACTCGGTAGCTTTAAACGTACACCCACGGGATATCAACTTCAACCATAAAAGGTCCTTACGTTGAGTCCCTCATCCAATATCGCAATCAAAGCTCTAAGTCGAGCTATCAAAACTGGACAAATGTCCTAAAACCCAATCATAATAAAATACCAGGCCACAGGCTCAAACAACCAAATGACTCATTGTCAAAAGCAATAAAATGCAATAAACGCACTCGACCAATGTTTATGCAAATACGTGCTATAAAGTACATAACTAAACCCCAACACAACTTAGAATAAGATAGATCGTTTTCCAAACAAGGTTATACTATTGACTTCTTTTTAAAATGTCTCAAAACACGAGCCATGCACATTTTCAACAAACACTAAAGATGCATTTTTACCAAGAATCCATTATGCAATAAATTATTTAAAACATTCCCCTTTATGACTTATTTATCAAGATGATCAAAAGTCCCAAATGTGGGTGTTTTACAAAGTTGATAAAGCTAAACACTTCAATTAATCACAAGATACCAAATAACTCAACAATTGATAGTTTCTTGTAAAACACATAAATACTTTAAAATGGACATTTTAGCATGTACAACGTTTTCACAAATCAACTTGAACTCACCTTGCTAGATTTAGGCTAAATCTATATTTATCCCCAACTTGAGCTTTCTTGAAGAAATCCGAATCCACAAGCAAAATCCTTCCAAAACCTAGATCCACAAGTTCCCAACCATAAGTAATCACGTTCTACCATATATAATCGTTCCCCAAACATTTTACATAAAGATTTCATCATATCTCAAAACCCTAATTTCCATAGTTGAAGAGAAGAGAAGTTTACCTTTACCAAGACTTGAATCCCTCCACAAAACACCTATAGGTCATCACTATGGACATCACCCTTCAAATCTTCAAAAGGGTGGAGAAGGTTTGATGAACTCTTAGAAGTCCATGAAAGGTGGAAGATGATATGGGTCTCTAACTTGCTTCCAAATCTTAACCAAAATGTGATAGGTCACATTAGGTCTTCAAATTCAAGGTCTTGAATGCTCCAAGATCCATAAAGAAAGAAGGGTTTTCGTCCTGAGGTAGAGAGGAAATGAGTTGGGAGAAGAACAAATGAATTAGGGATGAAAATCGGGGTCTTAAACCAATCTGGGGCCGATCGCGATTGTGCCCCGCGATTGTGCCCTTGGCACTCTCACGGGCACTCTTGCTGGAGATGTACCGCAGCTTCACCCCAACCCGCGATTTTTCCCCGCGATAGTGACACACGTCACAGTCGCGAGCACTGTCGCCCAAGCTATGCAGGATCCCGAAATCTTCCTTTTTCCGCATCTGAAAGCTCCCGATACTCCAAGGGACTTAGATAATGTTTTCCTAACACGATCCCACCATTTACAAGTTTCAAAAACGTCCGAAGACCTTTACAGGCCAAAAATTACGGGTGTTACAGACGTTTCTTTAATAACTTAGTATACTACGGAGTATTTTTTTTAATAATGTTATATTGGTAGAAATTTCGTTTTAGATATAGATTTTATATCTTTTCAGTTTAAAAACTTATAAGAAGTCCAAACTGCCTAAATTGGTCAGATAGGTGATCTGGTATGACCGGTTTAGTCATTTGCTACCAAATCGCACAGTTTGAAATTTTTTCAAAACTGCCATTACAATTTGGTTTGTGATTTGGGGAGTATACCGTCTAAACCGGACCAAATGTGGAGCAACCTTTTGGTTCTCTTTTCCTACTTACTATTGCTATCACCTCAACTACTTTTACATGCTAAGTTAGAGAGAAAATCAATAATGGTGGAAGAAAACTTTAGAAATTTCCATTCTTCTCTGGTGACAGGGGAAGGCTACCCTTGGAAAAAAAAACACTCATCTGTCTATCTACTTACTACCTAACTAAGAGAATGGTATTTATTGAGAGAAGTAGCATGAGGAGCTAGATTATTGTTGTATTCTTTTTTGTGGTAGGAAAGGGAAACTGTAAGGATTGACCTTTCACTCTTTTACTTGATATAACACTCTTATTTTACCATGAGAAATGTCACATTATCAACAATAACTTTTCGATAAATACTCCAAAATAATGGCTAAATTAAAATTGTTTACAACAACAATCTTACTCAATATGTATTGAGATTATTCAGGAGACATGGTCCAAGCCTAGTACGAGGATGACTTGCAAAGGAATTCTTTCCTTTTTCTTACGGAAGACTTTAAAACAATAAATATGTAACATAAATGTTAACTCGTCCCATACTGGGCTGTGTTACAGAATTTATCCAACATAGATGTATGATCATAAATATTGAAGTTAAATGGACAGGGCAAGTCATTATGTGTACCATTTTCCTTTGTCCAGCCTGGAACCTTCTATACCTGAGACGCATACTATAGTCGGCTTATAAAGCTTATTGAGTTAATGGTTTAAATGAATAAAATCATTTCACATCATATATACCAACTTGTAAATTCTGTGTCAAATCGTATGCATTTTTTGAAAACATGAAACACTGAAATAAATGAGATCTCGCAAATTTTCTGGTTAGTTATAGATCATTTAGTCACTGACACGCCCTAGGTTGACTTTCTTGTTTTGTTCAATAACCCACTTGTCAAGGTCGTGTCTCTTGTCATATGATTTATTGCTCAAATGTTCAACCATCAAAACTGATCATAAAATTGTCTTATGAAATAACATGTTAAAGTTGTTTGAAAATAATGAATGTATAACATGCAACTGGTCATAAATACATACATGTAAATATATTGTAACATGAATATGAACACATCACCATACAAATCATATAATGCTCAAAATAAATTTGTACGTATATATGCATCCCATTGTATCTCTCATGAAGATTCACTTCCTTGTGTGGATCGATTATTGATATATATTGTTTGAAGACCTACATTTCATAATATCCAACTAATAACTTAGTTTCTCCAACAGTTATGTTAGAGAATATATTTGTTGGATACAAGATCATGAAGATGGAAGACTGAAAGTCAAGCAAGTCAAAGCTCAAAGTCAACTCTCAAAGCAAAGTCAAAGTCAATTGTAATAAAGTCAAAGTCAAAGCCATGTAAATTTGTTTCTAGTTGTTTTGTAAGCGTGCCTTTTAAGAGACATGTAACTAGAGGTTTAGTTAGTAGTTTCAAGTTAGACATTCATTGTACGGACTGTATCTTGTAGAGAGAGAAAGTGACAGAGAGAAGTGTATACGAATTCCTCCAGTAATTGAAATTGAAATAGGTTGAGTATTCCATTTGTAATCATCTTGTTTGTGATTGAATCGTGATTAGAAATTGATAATATTGGGACATAATAATTGGTATCAGAGCAGATTCAAGTTGAAATCGATCGAAATATGGAAGTTCACACTGTTTTTTGAATCGTAGATCAAGTTTTGAGTTTTTGTGTGAATTTGTGATTGTATTTGATTCAATTGTATTCGTATAATGGTCTAGAACAATCTTGTATAGGTTTGTGAGATCATTGCACTGTAATTTTCATCAGTTTGATGATTTTGTTGGCTTTCGAAAGTTCACGAGTTCGAAGTACTGTTCAATCACAAGTTGTATTGTTAAATGAATTTCTTTGAAATTCATTGGTTGTAATAGATTTGAATAGTGTTAGGGATCATATTGTCAAAGTTTTAGACCAAAAATCGAAGAATTGATGGGTTTTTGAAGAGATCAGAGTGTATTTTCATCGAGATCTCTAGAACTCACATATATCCCAAGAACTCGCATCTTAGAGGATTTCACATGTCTGTTTTTATCTGAAAAATCTCACAAGTAAAGAATTCGCACATGTGTGTTGTGCGAAATGAGAAGAATTCACATATGTGTGTGATCAGAATTTCTCAGAATTCGTATATGTTCATTTGCGAAAAGTTAGAATTCGCATAACATTTTATACGAAAAGTTTTTCTTGAAAATCTCAAGGACAGAATTCGCATCTGTGTCTCGTGCGAAAAGTTAAGAATTCGCATTAGTGTGTGATACGAATTCTTCAGAACTCGCATAAAAAGGTTTTAAAATTTCTTCAAGTCCAGAATTCGTATAATCCCTTTATGCGAAAAATTTTATACGAAAAGTTGTATGCGAAAAGTATTTCTCAAAATGTTTCTAAGTCTAGTTTTCGCATAAGGTTATATGCGAATTCTTAGAACTCGCATATAATTGCATGCGAATTCTGTGTGTGTGCGAATTCTGAAGTGTTTTTGCATGCAAATTCTGAAATTTGTCTTGTGTACGAATTCTAAGGTTTGAGTGTGTAGTGTGCGATTTCTTGGTTGTTTGTGCTTGTGTGCGAATTATGCATGCGAAATCCTTGTATTTCACAGTGATGTGCGAATTCCATACTTAGAGATTTTTGGAAAATTTATTTCTAAAAAATTCTTTCTAAGTTTTTCTAAATTTTTGTGATTTCACTTGGACTAACGATCATTGTCAAGTTCTTATTTTGAAAACAGTATAATTCAAGACGAGTTTTTCCGATGATGAAGAAGAGATTGCAAAACTCAAAATAAAGATTCAAAATCTTGCTTCATCAGCTGGATACTCTTCAAAGCGGTCAAAGAAATATCATGATGAAAAGAGAATACTAAGGGAGGAAGTCAATGCATTGAAGAAGATTAATGAGGATCTTCTGAAGCAGATCTCTGACTCTCAGCATTTGAAAGATGGTAAAAGCAATGAAGAAAAGGTACAGAGTCTGATAACTGAGAACACTAAGTTAAAAAGCAAGATCTCAGACTTAGAAGATCAAATTGTCAAGATTCAGCAAACAGAGTGTGCTAATGAAGAGCTAATAAAGAAGATTTCTGAGTTAGAACTGCAAATTGCTGAAGAGAGATCATAATTTGATAAAGAAAAGAAAGAGTTTGCAAAGAAATTCTCAGAGTTTTCAAGGAAGAGTTTAGAAGAGAAGAAAACTGTTGAGCTTAAATGTTCCAAGCTTTCTCAACAAATATCTGACTTTGAGAAAGTAATCATAATGGAAAGAGACAAGTTTGCAAAGGAAAAGAAGGTCATTAAACATAAGAAGATTGGAATATTCAAAGAAATATATGGTCAGAGAACGAATGATGAGAAGGACTTTGAAGAAGAAAGAAACATTTTTTAGGCAGAGATAAGGAAGCTTACTGACAAGTTATCTGAACTGTCAACATTTGCTTTGAAAGATAAGAATACGAAGTCTGAATTTCAGAAAGAGATTGACATGCATATCAAAGAAAATGACAGTTTATCTTCAAAGATAAAAGAGCTTGAAGAAATTATTTCTAAGGTGGTGGTGATTGAGCAGAAAACTCCAGAGTCAATTATCCACACACCTAGAAATGTTTCAGCTGACTCTAAACATATAGCCGCAAGTTCATATCAAAGAACTGTTTGTTCAAAAAGGTCAGTTAATTCATATGATCAGATTCGTACTACCAACATTTTCTTTGATAGAAATGTAGATGGTTCAGATACATTCAGAAGAAGAAGAAGAAGAAGAAAGTATGAAGAAGAAAAGTTGGTCTAGAAAGTGAAACCAGTTGTTGATGATGAGAAGAAGGATGAAAATAAAGGTAAGAAATCATGTGTACATGCACCAAAAGCCAAGAAGAACAATGTGCGAAAAGGTAAACCTGATCTTGTTTACTCGAGAGATCAATTAATCAGGTTATCTCATAAGAAGAATTATTGTTCTTATTGTCGTACATATGATTTTGTTCATAAAACAAATGATCATTACTGGTATGGTTCTTACTCAATTACTCCTAATAGAACTGCAACTAAAAAACATGGACCCAAATACCAGTGGGTACCAAAGCCAAAAGATGAATCTGTGTTGCAGGCACCTCAAGTCAAGGGGGAGTAAGAGAACCAAGGCTTATGAATACTACAGTTCAGGACCCGTTCTTCAAAGATTAAGAGTTTAACTTCTAAACACAACAATTTAGGACTCGTACTTCAACGATCAAAAGAGATACTACACCCGTGCTGATATGAGATTGTACTCCGATACTTAAATGAGGAGATCAACCTTCAAGGGGGAGTATATATTTTTACTGAAAATATACATTCGCAAGATAAGATGATCTACATTTCAGGGGGAGTTGTAGATTTCTATCACATGTTTTTCAATGACATATTTTTGATGCATAATTTTAGGGGGAGTAAGAGTTAAGAAGTATGGAATATGATTTCTGATTACATCTGATCAGAACTCGTACATTCAAAGTTTTATTGCTTTATGACATTTTCTTTTCAATAAATTTTGTGAATAAAACTTTGCACTTTGACAGACTTGTGATTTTTGCAGGACTGAGAGAGAACTTACATGATCATATCATGTAAGACTTAAAGTTGACTTGATGAGATTTAAGACTGAGCAAAAGGTTTATTTCTAATCTTAGGTGCCATTTGTTTTTTAAGAGGTCTAAAGTCTGAAGTCTTATTTTAGTTATGATTAATAAGAGGTGGTGTGTAAAAAGGTCTAAACGAATCAGACTTAAGAGCCATTAAGAGGTTTTTTGAAAAAAACAAACAACCCCTTAATCTCATACGTGTCTGAAAGAAGGACAACTTTCAGATATGAAAACATTTTATTAAATGTTGAAACCACTTCTGATTCTTAAAAAGATTTCATGCATATAGAAGTGTGATTTTAAATGTTTTCATGTTATATGTGCTTAAATGTTTAACAAACTGTGTGTTTCCAAAGATAAATACTTGTGTATTATCTTTTCCATATACTTTCAAGTATTCATACACACCGGTTTAGTATATTTTGTTGGAAATGTTCTTAAAATTTGAAACATATTTTCGATGGTAAGACACCCCGCTTGATATTCAACGTTTGAGCGTGATTTCTTTTCGAAATATTTCTTTCAAGAATGTCTATATTTTGATTCGTATAGGCACATATCCAATTTTTGCTGACCTAAGCCTAAATTGATAAATCATTCCGATTTTGATCTTTATCATACAATGTCAGATTTTCAAACAAGTTTCTTGTATTCATTTTATTCATTCAATATACTTGTTTTGAAATATCTTCAATGTTTAAAATGCTCAAATCTTCATGATTATCTAAATGAGCATACATATATCTGACTTGTATTCTATATATGTGCTTTAACTGCAAAGTTAAACCAGTTTGAGCAACATGTTCTTTTAGGATTACATGGGTTCATTGTGTGAGAAATTAACTAAAACTTCTATAGATTCACGTTAACTAGTGTTTCCTACCCAAGAAGTTAATCCTTGAGTGATCGAATGTGTGAGGAGTCAAAATAACTAAGTGTGGGTTGAGTGATGAGGTAAAATGGAAATGAGAGTTTGGTTAGAAGCGAGCTCAATGTTTAAAAAGAAATAGGGTGAGAGAACATAGTAAAAGAATATCAAACTCTGCACCAACTTTTTCTGAGCTGGTCAGCCACATTGCTGGTGTTTCACAATTCTTCGTGAACATCATTGAAACTGGCACCTAGCCCAAGTCAACTCTTGATAAAAACCCCACCAACTACTCATTTTCTTCTCAACAAGAAAATGTTTCAATTTTTCTTAGGGACGCAACATATAATCTATCTGATTTTCATTTAGAAAATCTGGATATTGAAAAAGAAGGAAGTCTGCCCTGTAACGTCCTAAAATTCAGAGTAATTTAAAACTTCATAATTAAGGCAATATGACAACTGGTTTGATACAAACTTCTCAAAAGTGTATCAGTCCTTAAGACTTTACAAAAACCTGTATGGATTTAGAATTCATCAACAAACTAATCTAAACATAACTATCTAGATTACATCAGTTGACAATCCAATATTCATCAAAAGAATGGGACTTAACAATGCCCAACTATCAACACACTATAGTCATCTCAAAAATGCCTCGAGACCAAACTCGTCTCTCCGAACCCTGTACATCCCACCGCTAAGGGAAACCTGTTATACATATCATTTGAGAAAAAGTGTTAGGCTTAAAGCCTAGTGAGAACATACAGTTCATAAATATCAAGAGATATAATCAAATGCATCAAATTAAATCTTTCCAAAAGTTTAGTTATGCAAAATACAGTTCTTTGGTAATATACGGACAATCGGTCCAAAACACATCTTCCGATGACGGGGATTACCCGATTTACCAAGTATTATAGTGGAACACAAAGTAAGCCACAAATCCGAGTTATGAGCTAAATACATGGAACCATGGCCACGAACGCTACGGTCCGTACCACGATGTAAGGGAGGGCCCCCGAGGAACCATGTCATACTCGTTCGTTAGGCTACAATTTGACCCATGGTTAGTAACCAGTCTCACATAACCGTACCAAGTTGCCCCCGAGGATCAAATGTATCTAACTACAATAGAAGGGGCATATCCTTCCCAGCCATAAGTCGACTCGATACCTAGGGATCCACTAGTATAGTCATGACTTGTCACAATATTTCATGTGACCATCAAAGCTAGATAAATAGCTATCAACACATTTATATTTCAAAATGTCGTTTTCCAGACCAACTGCTGGTAAGAAAGATAATCATAAAACCAGTTTATAAACATTCTTTCAATAAGCCACAACATGGGCAAGCAAAACATCATTTTACTTCTAATAAGGCGGAAACCGTCATTTTAGTCAATACCGATCGGGAACCCCGAAAGTCACCAAAAACTTCATTTATATCAAAATGTAGGGAACATGAAATCATACCGTAGAAATACTTCGGATTTCGCAAATAAGAGTTTTTATATGTATAAAGTTTGTAAAATGGTAGTAGGAACTCACCAGTAGGTTTTAGGATAAAACCCGGAAAACCAGATAACGATAACGACGTAGAGGTGAAGCTTAAAACACCGAAACCTTGGATCGAACACCAACTATGACTACCAAACTCTAGAGAGAGAGAGAGAGAATCGATTTAGAGAGAGAAGAGAGAGATTAGAGATTTGAGAGAAATGAGATATTTTGGGAGACTGAACCCTTAAGTCGGCCAGGCAACTACGCGGGTTGTGCCGCGACTTTAACTCGCGGCATAACTCGCCCGTGTCCCAATGAACAGTGAGTTACGCGGGTTGTGCCGCGACCTCTAGTCGCGGTGCAACTCGCGTAGTTCACTGCTTGTCCCCCAAAATTCTAAAAATCCAACTCAACTTCAAACGAAACACGGTGCTAACGACAACAGCTTAACACAAGAATACAACAATGAAATATAATGAAAATCCAAGGTGTTACAATCCTCCCCAACTTGGGAATGATTTCGTCCCCGAAATCCCAACTATACAAAAAGATGAGGATATCTTCGCTTCATATCCTCTTCAGCTTCCCACGTCACATTTGCTCCCCGGTGATGCTTCCACTGCACTTTGACCAAAGTGACCTCTTTGTGATGCAGCTTCTTAGACTTTCTCTCTAAGATGGCGTCGGGTTCTTCCACACAATGGTTACCTTCGTCTACCCTTAACTCTGAAAGGGTAAAGACGCTGTCTTCTACCGCCAAACATTTCCGGAGGTAGCAAACATGAAACGTGTTGTGTATTTTGCTCAACTCCGGTGGCAGTTCCAACTGGTAGGCTTGCAAACCCACCCGCTTAAGCACTTTAAAAGGTCCGAGGAAATAGGGACTCAACTTCCCACGTTTTCCGAACCGTATAATGCCCTTCCACGGCGACACCTTAAGCATAACGCGGTCGCCTACTTGGAATTCTATCGGTCGTCTCTTCTTATCGGCATAGCTTTTTTGTCGATCCTGAGCCGCTTTCATTCTTTCACGAATGCACTTGACTTTATCGGCAGTCTCTTGCACGATTTCAGGTCCGACAAACTGCTTTTCTCCCGCTTCAAGCCAACACACGGGAGTCTGACACTTTCGCCCATACAATGCCTCAAAAGGTGTCATTCCAATACTCGAGTGGTAGCTGTTGTTGTAAGCAAACTTCACCAAAGGCAGGTGAGAGTCCCAACTACCCCCGAAATCGATGACACAAGACCTCAACATGTCTTCCAAAGTTTGGATCGTTCGCTCGCTCTGCCCGTCGGTTTGCGGATGGTAAGCCGTACTCAACTTCACTCGAGTACCAAGTTCTTTCTGAAACCCATCCCAGAAGTTCGAAGTGAACCGACTGTCGCGATCCGACACGATTGACAATGGTATGCCGTTCCTCGAGACCACTTCATCGATATAAAGTTTTGCTAACTTATCCATCGTTAAAGTCTCGCGCATAGGCAAGAAGTGAGCGCTCTTTGTCAATCTATCAACTATCACCCAAATGGTATCGTGACCTCGAAGAGTTTTAGGCAACTTCGTCACGAAATCCATGGTGATATGCTCCCACTTCCATTCGGGAATCTCTAAAGACTGTAGACTCCCATACGGTCACTGATGTTCGGCCTTAACTTGCGAACACGTCACACAACGCTCAACGTAACGCGCCACGTCAAGTTTCATTACCGGCCACCAATAGTGCAGCTTCAAGTCTCTGTACATCTTTGTACTCCCCGGATGAATGGAATACTTGGATTTATGTGCATCTTCTAGCAATAGCGCACGGTTACCCCTAATCTTGGGTACCCACACACGACCGCTGAACAGTTTTACTCCACGACTATCTTCCGTTAAGAGTAAACGCTGCTTCGTCATGACTTCATCCTTTAGATTCTCTTTTAACAGTTCTTCCACCTGTGATGTCTTGATCTTTTCAACAAGACTAGACACTAGTTCGATTCTCGAATGGGTAGTCCGAATACTCCCACTATAGTCCTTTCGACTTAACGCATCGGCCACCACGTTCGCCTTACCGGGATGGTAAAGCAATTCACAGTCGTAATCTTTAAGCAATTCGAGCCACCGCCTTTGCCTCATATTCAGCTATTTCTGATCAAAGACATATTTCAGGCTCTTGTGATCCGTGTATAAAGTGCATTTCGTGCCGTAGAAGTAATGTCGCCAAAGCTTCAAAGCGAACACCACCGCCGCTAGCTCCAGATCATGGGTTGGATACTTCTCCTCGTGTATTTTAAGCTGCCTCGAGGCGTAAGCGATTACCTTGCCCCACTGCATCAATACACAACCTAAACCCATCTTCGAAGCGTTTCTATAAACCACAAAGTCTTCTGACCCTTCAGGTAATGACAAAATCGGAGCTTCACACAACTTCTTTTGAAGTATTCGGAATGCCTTCTCTTGTGTTTCGGTCCATTCAAACTTCACATTCTTCCGAGTCAAAACTGTCAAGGAAGAAGCGATTTTCGAAAAGTCTTGGATAAATCTCCGGTAGTACCCCGCCAGACCCAAGAAACTTCGGATCTCTGACGGACTCTTGGGAGATTCCCAATTCATCATAGCCTCAATCTTGGAGGGATCCACTTTCACTCCGTCTCGAGTGACAACGTGACCCAGAAATTGTACCTCTTTAAGCCAAAAGTCACACTTGGAAAACTTGGCGTACAATCTTTCCTTTCTCAACACTTCAAGCACTTCTCGAAGATGTTGTTCGTGTTCTGACTCGCTCTTGGAGTACACGAGTATGTCATCAATGAATACAATGACCAACTGGTCGAGGAATGGTCGGCACACTCTATTCATCAAGTCCATAAATATCGCCGGTGCGTTCGTTAGACCAAAAGGCATTACAAGAAACTCGTAATGGCCGTAACGCATTCTGAAAGCTGTTTTCGGAACATCTTCTTCACTCACCTTCACTTGGTGATAACCCGAACGTAAGTCGATTTTGGAAAAACAACCCGCCCCTTGAAGTTGATCGAACAAGTCGTCTATTCTCGGAAGCGGATATCTGTTCTTTACTGTAGCTTTGTTCAACTCACGATAGTCAATGTACATTCTCATCGTGCCATCTTTCTTCTTTACAAACAAGACCGGAGCTCCCCAGGGTGACGAACTCGGTCTTATAAAGCCCTTCTCCAAAAGCTCTTGGAGTTGTGACATAATTTCTTGCATCTCTGACGGCGCTAGACGGTAAGGAGCTTTAGCAATTGGTGCTGCTCCAGGCACAAGATCAATCCGAAACTCTAACTGGCGGTCGGGTGGTAACCCGGGCAAGTCGTCCGGAAAGACATCTGGAAACTCACGCACAATCTTCACATCTTCCAGCTTTGATTTCTCTAACTTGGCATTGATCACATAAGCTAGGAAAGACGAACATCCTTTTACTAAGCACTTGCGTGCCTTTGCCATTGTGATTATTGCCACTTCACCTTTTCTCTTTTCACCATAGATGACAACGACTTCGCCAGAGGGGTTGGGAAGTCGAATCAACTTCTTGGAACATACGATCTCGGCGTGATTATTTGACAACCAATCCATGCCGACCACAACATCAAAACCCCCGATCAACATCGGCAGTAGATCGATCGGGAATTCTCTCCCTTCGATACTAAGAGTACACTGCTTCAGAACATCGTGTATCAGAACTTGACTACCATCGGCTATTTCTACCACTAATGCATCCTCAAGACTAGTAGTGGGCATATAATTCTTCTGACAGAACAAATCAGATACGAAAGAGAAACTGGCACCTGTATCGAATAAAATACGAGCAGGTACAGAGTTTATAAGAAGAGTACCCGATACCATATCAGCGGATGACCTGGCCTCATCAGCCGTCATCTGAAATGCTCGGCCCGGAACCCTCGGAGGGTTCTCCTTCTTTGTCTCCACGCTACCAGACTTGAGCTTCGGGCAATCTCTCTTCATATGCCCCGGTGCCTTACACTCGAAACAGACCATCCCCACGACAGCACAGTCGCGGGCGGTGTGATCATTCTTACCACACTTGAAGCAGAATCTAGAAGTGGAGTTACAGTTACCATGGTGCTTGGTCCGACACTTCGAGCACCATTTAGCTTCTTGATAACCGCCGAAACTGCGGTTTCCGACAGAAGGTCGGGTCCTCCTGGGAGGTACAGAACTGCTCTCCCACTTTCTCTTATCAGTCACCACCACAGCTTTCTCAGCTTTGTTCCTTGCGAACATCTCTTCCATGTACTGAGCTTCTTCAATCATCTCACGGAGGTTAGAAGCTTTAGAATTGTGGACCATAGATTGCATGTCCGCAGGTAGACCATTCAGATAGGCCTTCATCCTTTCCTTCTCCGTTGGGGCAGCGTGCCCCACCAGATCAAGCTTCTCCATAAACTGACGGGTGTACTCTCTCACCGTCAGGCTTCCCTTTACCAGAGACCAGAATTCTTTCTCGATTCGGTCCATTGTTCTTTCATTGCAGAACTCTTCTAACAGCTTTTTCTTGAACTCGGCCCAAGACAACTGGGCCAACACAGCAGGAGATAGGGTGGACTGAATGACATTCCACCAAATGAGCGCAGTATCCCTCAGCAGTTGGGTCCGCACTCTTTGTTCATCTCCGCATTCGGAAGAGCCAAAAGATTGCTCGACTGCTCGAATCCACTTCACACACATGACTAGGTCGTCGGAACTAGAGAACTCTGGTGGTCCGCAACCCAGAAAGGACTTGTAGGAACAACTTTTCCTATTTCCCGGAGCACCAACAATCCCGTGCTCCTCAGCCCTGACTCCTGCACCAGCGTCTCCAGGACCCGCTACAATGTTTTCCACAACCGTCTCACTTCTACGATTGTTCACATCGCGGTCCTCAATCACTTTCAGCAGAAACTCTTGCTGCTTTGCCATTTCTTCCCTCATTGCCAACATCATGCTGGCCATCAACTCAGACAGGGAACTAGCATCCCTGATGACTGGGTGGGACGAAGCCAGGTCCATACGCGGAATGACCTCTGGCCCCCCACCTAGTATTTGTTGAACAGATGGACGTACAACAACCTCAACTCCCTCTGGCTGATCAGCGGTGGAGGCTGTCGCTTCCAGACCATCAACACGCGTACGCGGTCAACCACGCGTATTCACCATACTGAACTGCTTCACAGAACAGAGAAAGAGATAAGAGATAGATTGAATAAACACAAAGGAAACGTACTACCACATTACCAATCGTCATAGCAATAGAAGTTCAAGCACACTTTCGTACGATATCCTCATAATAACATTAGCTAAGTGAGATTATGAACATATAATACATAAAGGTTCTCATCACGATCACCACAACGCCTGATAAACGTACTTTCCGTTGACTTTAAGACTAACCCATCTTAGAAGCTCTACCCAATCTCACGGATCAATTCTTATCATACTCGGTCTAAGTCTAGACATCTTACATTCATGCCTAGTTCACTTAAACTAGAGCACTGATACCAACTTGTAACGTCCTAAAATTCAGAGTAATTTAAAACTTCATAATTAAGGCAATATAACAACTGGTTTGATACAAACTTCTCAAAAGTGTATCAGTCCTTAAGACTTTACAAAAACCTGTATGGATTTAGAATTCATCAACAAACTAATCTAAACATAACTATCTAGATTACATCAGTTGACAATCCAATATTCATCAAAAGAATGGGACTTAACAATGCCCAACTATCAACACACTATAGTCATCTCAAAAATGCCTCGAGACCAAACTCGTCTCTCCGAACCCTGTACATCCCACCGCTAAGGGAAACCTGTTATACATATCATTTGCGAAAAAGTGTTAGGCTTAAAGCCTAGTGAGAACATACAGTTCATAAATCTCAAGAGATATAATCAAATGCATCAAAGTAAATCTTTCCAAAAGTTTAGTTATGCAAAATACAGTTCTTTGGTAATATACGGACAATCGGTCCAAAACACATCTTCCGATGACGGGGATTACCCGATTTACCAAGGATTATAGTGGAACACAAAGTAAGCCACAAATCCGAGTTATGAGCTAAATACATGGAACCATGGCCACGAACGCTACGGTCCGTACTACGATGTGAGGGAGGGCCCCCGAGGAACCATGTCATACTCGTTCGTTAGGCTACAATTTGACCCATGGCTAGTAACCAGTCTCACATAACCGTACCAAGTTGCCCCCGAGGATCAAATGTATCTAACTACAATAGAAGGGGCATATCCTTCCCAGCCATAAGTCGACTCGATACCTAGGGATCCACTAGTATAGTCATGACTTGTCACAATATTTCATGTGACCATCAAAGCTAGATAAATAGCTATCAACACATTTATATTTCAAAATGTCGTTTTCCAGACCAACTGCTGGTAAGAAAGATAATCATAAAACCAGTTTATAAACATTCTTTCAATAAGCTACAACATGGGCAAGCAAAACATCATTTTACTTCTAATAAGGCGGAACCCGTCATTTTAGTCAATACCGATCGGGAACCCCGAAAGTCACCACAAACTTCATTTATATCAAAATGTAGGGAACATGAAATCATACCGTAGAAATACTTTGGATTTCGCAAATAAGAGTTTTGATATGTATAAAGTTTGTAAAATGGTAGTAGGAACTCACCAATAGGTTTTAGGATAAAACCCGGAAAACCAGATAACGATCACGACGTAGAGGTGAAGCTTAAAACACCAAAACCTCGGATCGAACACCAACTATAACTACCAAACTCTAGAGAGAGAGAGAGAGAGAATCGATTTAGAGAGAGAAGAGAGAGATTAGAGATTTGAGAGAAATGAGATATTTTGGGAGACTTAACCCTTAAGTCGGCCAGGCAACTACGCGGGTTATGCCGCGACTTTAACTCGCGGCATAACTCACCCGTGTCCCAATGAACAGTGAGTTACGCGGGTTGTGCCGCGACCTCTAGTCGCGGTGCAACTCGCGTAGTTCACTGCTTGTCCCCCAAAATTCTAAAAATCCAACTCAACTTCAAACCAAACACGGTGCTAACGACAACAGCTTAACACAAGAATACAACGATGAAAATCCAGGGTGCTACATGCCCCACCTTCGCACTTCGATCATGCACAATCGAGTCTGTGTTTACCTATTGTTGTCTCAATGGTTTACACAATTTTGAGCCTTATCAAAAGCAATCATCTATGCTTAATTCTTTCAAACACAAACACGTACACACAGAGAATTTGTTTTTCTGTCAAAATGTTCATAGAGTAAACTTGTGTTATTCGATGATTGAATGGAAGACCTGGGGGAGTGAACATCACAAAAGCTCCTTTCCAATGTGTATTCGTTACACACAGTGACTTAGTGTTACTGACAGACATTTTTAACTGCTTCATTTGTTGATTCAGGTGTTACACTTATATTTTGTCTGAATTTACAAAGATTCGGATGAATATCTTTATGAATTGACGTAGAATCAAAGGCTCAGTATAAAAGATCAGTGGTCAGGACAAATCAATGACATTTATTGTGAAAGTTTTGATGATCTCATGTTCCAATCATCAAAAAGGGGGAGAGGTAATCAAGAAATGTTATAGATGGGAGAGGATCAAGAAATGTTTGAGAAATGATCAAGAATTATTGGTTTGATAAAGCAAAGTTGGAACTGAAAGAAGAAGTTTGTGTCAATACAATTATTTTGAAGAAAGTTTGTTTAGAGCTGAAAGAGCAAGTTCAAAGATTTCAGAATGCGAGCAGATGTTACTGAAAAAAAAAATTCTTTGAAGACAATTTGCTAAAGCAAACCGAGCTGAATGTGAAGATAATTTCTTTCCGATGTCTGAAAGAGGTTTTACAACCTTGGGAAGATTGTTACTATTCTTGAAGACAGACTTTGGGAAGAATACATATTTGCTTTGATCTGAGTTGACAAGAAGTCTACAAGAGGAGATAAAGTTGTTAAAGATCAATCAAAAGGGGAGATAGTGTGTGTTGTACAGAAAGGGGGATTGCACAAATTGAGCTTAAAGAGGAAGATTGAATTGCAAAATCTTTAGAGATGATCTTTAATCCAAAGGGGGAGATTGTTAGAGCATATATTTGTTGGATACAAGATCATGAAGATGGAAGACTGAAAGTCAAGCAAGTCAAAGCTCAAAGTCAACTCTCAAAGTAAAGTCAAAGTCAATTGTAATAAAGTCAAAGTCAAAGCCTTGTAAATTTGTTTCTAGTTGTTTTGTAAGCGTGTCTTTTAAGAGACATGCGACTAGAGGTTTAGTTAGTAGTTGCAAGTTAGACATTCATTGTACGGACTGTATCTTGTAGAGAGAGAAAGCGACAGAGAGAAGTGTATACGAATTCCTTCAGTAATTGAAATTTAAACAGGTTGAGTATTCCATTTGTAATCATCTTGTTTGTGCTTAAATCGTGATTAGAACTTGATAATCTTGGGACATAATAAGTTAACTACGGTTAAATTTGACCCAACGTAAAGTCAAAATCCAAACCTGAGTCTCTTAATATATCTCAAATATCTCCATTTGATCTCATTGTTAAAATCCTTGTGGGTCAAACGAGGTAAAAGTCAACCATTGGTCAACTAGGTCAACCTCGACCAACTTTAAACCCTAAATCTAAAACTCGAAGGCCCCATAATGTAACACCCTAAAAATAGGGGGAAATTTAAACCTTAAAACTTACGAAAAGAGGTAACATAAATAGATGGAAATCACCCAACAATGGGGAAATTAATGTAATAACGTTTACAAATTTCTATAATTGGACATTAAGATCAACAACATGCTAATCTAAACAATGATATCTAGATTATGAAAGTTGTCGACTCAATCTCACAAAGAATCTATCTTTCATGCACACCATGTCTCGAAAAGTACTGTACCAAAAGATGCCTTAATGGCCCAACGCTCACCCCTCAACCCTTGTGCGACTCGCCACTAAGGAAACCTGTTATACACGTCATTTGAGAAAAAGTGTTAGGCTTTACGCATAGTGAGAACAAATAGTTTATATAAATCTGGTAAATGTACAATTGATAAGGAAAGATTTACAATTTCAATAAACAATTTACTTTTCCAAAACATCACATATGACCCAAAGAGTCCAAATACATCTTGCGATGACAAGTGAGGCCCGATTTTCCAAAGATCATGGCGGAACACAAAAGTTGGCCACTTTCCAAGTATTGAACTCAATATTAGGATCAAGGCCACGAGCTCGTCGACTCGTACTCAGATGTGGGGGGTAGGGCACCCAATAATCCTAATCATACTCATTTCACTAGGATTAAATTTACGGTCCATGGCTAGTACCCGGTCCCACATAACCGTACCAAGTTGCTTTTCGAGGACCCAATGTCTCAACTAGCTACAAACGGGAGTTATCCCACAAATAAGCTGACTCTATACATATGGATCCAATAGTAATAGACTAGGGCTTATCACAATTTCATTTGTAACAAAACTATAATCACACATATAGTTTCTCAAATCACGTTTTCCACAAATATACACTTCTTTGGAAAAGTCAAAGCCATATGAAGCCAAATGAAAATAAAGGTCCAACTATGATCATTTCCATTTCCCAAATAAATCTCTCATGAAATAAATTTTCCAAAAGTTACATAACTTTAAAATAATAATTTTTAGCACCAACAACAATACTCATATTTCCTTCTCCAAAATACTCACATTTTCCAAGAATATCTCACCATCTAGCACAACTATGAATGGGACTAAAATGGGTCCAGCCAAGTATTCAACTTCAAATATGTAACTAACTCACATTTTATAAACCAAATCATAGAATACTTCATCATATCTCAAAATAGTAAAAACCCTAGAAATCTCCAAAATACCAAGTTAGGTCAAAATCTTTTTAACAAAGAATACATAAATAAGGAGATGAATAGAGATCTAAAATGTGATTTTAACATGTATAAGTTTTTTAAAGTTGAGAATGAACTCACAAAGTGTCAGGATTGAAACTCAAACAAGAATTTAACACAAACTCAGAAACAATGTTAAAGAAGTTGCAGAAAAACACTTTAACAGAAAATCAATGAAACAATATATAGGACTCAAATCACAAGTTATATTAATTCAACTTGATGATTACACACAAAACCTCAATCTGTTGAACAGGCTCAACAGACGTTCTATACTTCTCTATAGAAAGGATCTAAACTATTCTTGAGGTTAATTCTCTCTAAACAAAACGTATGAATAAATTGTTAATTCTAACAAAGACTTCTATACTATATATACAAAGTTGATTACAAGATAATTATCAAAATAAAATTGATCTTCAATATCAATACCATAATTATCTTCATCCTTATCTCCAGCTCATCTTTATCTTCAAGTCTTTATCTTTAGAAGCAGCACTAACCTTCTTTTAGCAGTATTAATCATTGAGCAACATAAACATCCTCAGCAGTATTAATCCTTGAGCAGTACTAACCATGCTTGCAGTAGTAATTTTGAACAGTACTAACTACTAGCAGTACTAACTCTCCAAGCAGTACTAACTATTCAAGTAGCAGCACTATCTTTTCAAGCAGTATTAATTCTACTAGCAGTATTAAAATTACAAGCAGTAGTAATACCTCTCAAATAGCAGTAGTATCCATCTTTGACATATTCTGACCCAACAATCTCCCCCTAACTTAACTTTTCAGAATGAGAAGTTAAGTTCTTCATTATAAGGTTTTCATGATGCTTTCAACACTTCTTCTCAGTTGCCCAGATTTGGATCCAGTCCCAGACTTTGATTGATAATTCTTCTGACTACTATCCTGGCCATTTTTGAATCCTTTGAACATATAAGCTTTGCATTCAACATACCTTGCAACTTGTCAGGATCTGAATTCTTAACAAGAATAAACACTCAGAAACAATATTAAAGGAGTTTGCGGAATAACACTTTAATATTCAAAGATCAATGAAACAGTGAATATGAATCACAACTTGTAAACTTTATTGAATGATTTAAAGCTACAAGATTTCACACACAACCTCAATATTGATGAACATACTCACCAATACGAATTCTACTTCTCTAGAATTAGGATTATAAACCTTGAGGTTGATTCTCTCTATGAAAGCAAAAACTCAGAATCAAAAATTAAATTCTAAACTATTCTGACTAAGTCTATACATATACTAAAGATAAAAGATAACTACAAAATATAAAAGATCTTCAGTATAATCTTCCAAAGTTATCTCCAAACCTTCCATGATTATCTTCAGTCTTGATCTGCACGTATCTTGATTATCTCTTAAGCAACATTAAGTTGTAGCAGTATTAACACTCTGAGCAGTATTAATCTTCTTCAGCAGTAGTAACTGTGCTCAGCAGTATTAATTCCTTAGCAGTACTAACTCTCCAAGCAGTACTAACTATTGAAGTAGCAGTACTAACTTGTCAAGCAGTATTAAATCTACTAGCAGTAGTAATCAGTTGTGCTAGCAACATTAATCATACTTAATCAATTCTTTAATTCCCAACAATCTCCCCCTAACTTGACTTTTAGGAAGAGAAGTCAAGTTCTTCAGATATGGTCTTCAAGATGCTTTCAACACTACAGATTAGTTGCCCAAATTCGGATCCAGACCCAGACTTTGATTAATTGTTCTTCTTACCACAATTCTGGCCATTTCTGATTCCTTTGCACATACTAGCTTAGCTTTCAACATCCCATTCAGCTTCTCCTTGCTATGATCATACACTTTGTCCACTAGGTAGTACTCATGATAACAGTTATCAATTGTGATCATGTATACACCACAATTTTCAAAGAGTATCCACTTATCAATCTTCTTAAACCCATACTCATGATGTAGATCCTTGATTCTATAAACCACTTTTTCTGGTTCAAACATCATACAAAGATATTCCATTGCAATCTTGAGTAGACTTTCTTCAGTTCCTTTCAAAACATGTTCATAAAGCTTTATTCCCACCTTATGCATCTCTTCAAGATCAGCTCTGGAGCAACTTCTGATTACTTTCCCCCAAGTTGAATATACTTCAAATACATCACCAACTCTTTTAAGCCTGAAGTAATCCTTTATGTTGTCTCTCAGAATGTCCAAAAAGATGACTTCTGGTGCTTTCACAGAAATGGGAACAACCTGAACTGGTTCTATTACAGTCAGATAAAGACCCACTTGCTCATCAAATTGCTTATTGGACTGCTCTGGGTTCTGCACAGATTCTGCTGAAGGTGTAACTGAAGGTTCTACCTCTATTTCAACTTCTTCAACCATTGGCTTCTTGGACTGTTTCTTGGAAGCTATGGTCTTTACTCTCTTTGCAGATTTCATTTCCATACCAACATTCTCTTCTTTAGTGTCTTCAGCCTTTTCTTTGGTAGGAGTGACTTCCTCAGGGAATGGTTGTTGAATGTTTAGATCATGTCTCTCCTTCATCCTTCTTTCAGCCTCTTCCCTTTTTAAGTCCCCTTGAAGCTTAGCCATTTCCTTTTTATAGAGCTCCTCAACTTGACTGTATGCCATATTAGTAAACATCTCTCCTTTGACACCAATTGAACCTTTCAGGAAATTTATCATTTTTCTCCTTTCCTGATTGGCCAAAAAGGTCTTGGAAGATTGTCTTTTCTACTTTTTGACTGGCATTCTTTTGACTGGTATTTTCTTGACTCCAGCTACAGTTTTTATGCTCTTTTGATATTCTTCATTGAGCTTTCTGGCCATCTCCAGTGCAAGCTCTCTGTCCTTATCTGATTGGAGTTGTTCCTCCTTTTCCATCTCAGCTTGGATTTGTTTTGCTACTTCTTCATCTAACTCCACCTGGTTCTTCTTCTTTTAAGGTTGTTCAGATTCAACCATCTTAGTTTTACCCTTTGCATCCTTCAAACCTGCCTCACTTCTTTCTTTTCTCTTCTTTTCAAGGCCTCCTTCATTGATGACCACTCCCTTGGCCTTTTGAGTAGCCTTAGGAGTGTCATTCTTTGCTTTTACCAAAGTTTCTGCTATTTCCAATTCTTCAACAGATAGCCCTGTTACTGCTGCTACCTATTCTGTTACTGCTGCTGCTTGAACCTTATCTGTTTCTACTGCTTGTGCTTCTGTTTCTGCAACTTTCTCCCCCTTAACATCAAATCCCATCTCAGATGTACTTTCCTTTTCTGCTCCAGCCTCTGAATTCTCCCCCTTGTTGAAAGCATCATTAGCATTTTTCCTCTTCTTCAAAAGAAACTGCCTTCTCCTCTTCTTTTGCACCAATCTTGTCACCATTTTCTTCAATTTGGTAATCTGTACTTGTTGAGACATAATTACCATTTTCATTTCTTCTATGTCTTTGCCTTGTTTGATGACATCCAGATTGATGTTGCCCATTGTTTCCATCAATTCATTGTAGTCATATCTGTCCTCACCTTCTCCAGGAGTGTTACCCCCTTTTGAAGGATCATGGGATCTTTTAGTAGTGGAAGTCTTCTGCCAAGCAGAAGCACCTTCCACCCCCTTGGTTTCTTGGCACCTGGGATCTTTGAACGATTTCTCATTCAAAGTTGCCATGGGGGAGGTCTTATTGATGTTACCAGTGTCCTCCTCTGTGCTAGTAGGAGTAGTGGCAACCTGCTCACCCATATGCTCATACATCTCTTCATTGAGCACCTCCTTGGGGTTGGGAGACACCCCTGTGGTTTCCCTATAGATATTTTGTAATGGAGAATTCTCCATTAGAGGGCTTAAAGGCTTTGTGGGTGAAGGTACAAGAAGGGAATGAGCCTTCTTTACCTTTTTCCTGATGTAGGTATTGGTGATTGGAGAAGTTGGTTTTTGAATAAGGGACTGTGGGATTGATATGGTGATTGAAGGTTGGGATTGGCTTTCAGTGGGATGGTCTAATGAGGGCCTTGACCCTGAAGCCATACCTTCTGCATTGTGGGACACCACCATCATTGTAGAGAACAATGGGGTGTCAACTCCTTCCGAGTCCAATGAAGATCTCTTCATATTTGAAAAGACCTTACCTTTGGGAATTTTGGGTACATATACCTCATCAAATTGAGGCATATCCATCAATTCATTGGTTATAACTGCCTGGACAAATCTTGGGTACATATAAAAACTCTTTTTATTTCCCAAGTTTGACACAAGGTCATTGAAAATCATTTTTGAAAAATTGTACTTTCTGGCAGTGGCCAAGCAAACCAAAGCATAAGCAATGGTACTACTGAACTCACTCCATCCAGTAGTCTTTTTGGAAATACAGTGCATCAGGGTATGGACAAAGAACCGCCATTGGGGAGAAAATTTAGCTTTTGAGAACTTAAAAACACCCAATGGGCCTCCATACCCCATACATCTGATCTTATAAAGATCCCATCTTTCTGCTGTTTCACTTGAAGCCCAAGGAAGAAGGTAAGTTCACCCATTGAACTCATTTTAAAGCTCTTGTGCATCAACTTTTCAAAGTCTCTACACATCTGATCTTGTGTGGATCCAAAGATGATGTCATCCACATAGATTTGAACAAGTAGGATGTCCTTCTTACTCCTTTTAATGAAGAGGGTCTTGTCAATTATTCCCCTTTCAAACCCATTTTCTAAGAGATAGGTAGACAGAGTATCATACCATGCTCTTGGGGATTTATGTAGACCATAAAGTGCTTTCTTCAGTTTGTATACTCTGTCAGGATATAATGGATTTTCAAATCCAGGGGGCTGACAGACATATACTTCTTCATCAATTGTACCATATAGAAAGACACTCTTCACATCCATTTGATATACCTTGTACTTCATGTATGAGGCATAGGCTAGAAATAGCCTAATTGCCTCTACCCTTGCAACTGGAGCAAAAACTTCTTCATAATCTATGCCTTCTTCCTGAGTGTACCCTTGTGCCACAAGCCTTGCTTTGTTCCTGATCACAATTCCTCTCTCATCCTTTTTATTCCTGAAAATCCATTTGGTGCCAATAGCTCTATGACCTTTTGGAAGGTCTACCAAGTCTCAAACTTCTTGCAATTTGAACTGTAGTAACTCTTCTTGCATAGCTTCTATCCAACTGGAGTCTTTCATTGCATCAAAAACTTTCTTAGGCTCAATCTGAGATAGAAAGAAAGAGAGTACTGTATGTTGCTGATCCTGCAACTCTTGAAGTCTGCTTTGATTCCTTGTTATCATAGGATAAGAGATGTCTCCTATGACCAGCTCTAGAGGATGGTTCTTTTGAGTTCTAGTCTGATGACTAGGTTCTTTATTGATTCCCACTTCTAAATTGGACTCATTTAAGTCAGTTGAGGTGATCTCATCAGCTGCTTCTGGCTCTTCATGCACTTGATTCTCCTCATCTCTTCTTTCTTCTTCACTCTGAATTGGTTCAGTCATAGTCTATTTTTCACAGAAATCAACAGGTTCCATTGTAGGTATGGGAAAGATCACAGACTGAGGAATAATGTCTTGTACTTGTACTTGTTCATCCCCTGATCCTCCACTTCCTGAACCTGCATGATCATCACTACTGACACCCAAAGAGTTAGTTAGTGAATCAATGTCAAACAACCACTGAGGACCTGAACCAATAGGATTTAGTGTGTTCTCATTGCATTTGACATTGTCACTTTCCTCAATTATTCTAGAAGAAGAATTAAATACTTTGTAAGCCTTACTCTGAGATGAGTAACCAACAAGAAAACCATCATCTGCCTTGCTATCAAACTTTCCTAAGTGAGTCTTGGTATTGAGAATGGTACAAGGACACCCAAAAGGTTTGAAAAATTCAATAAATGGTTTTCTTTTATTTAAAAGCTCATATGGTGTCTTGTTTTTAGGCTTGACTACTAGAACTCTGTTCTGGACATAACAAGCAGTATTAACTGCTTCAGCCCAGAAAGTAATTGGAAGTTTTGAATCAGCTAACAGAGATCTAGCAGCCTCAATCAGTGTCCTATTCCTTCTCTCAGCAACACCATTTTGTTGTGGAGTCCTAGGAGCACTGTATTGCCTCTCAATTCCTTTTTCCTCACAAAAGGTGTTTAGGTCATGATTTTTAAATTTAGTACCATTATCTGACCTAATGACTTTTACTTTTTGATTTGTTTGGTTTTCAATTCTTAGAATAAAGGATTTGATCAGTCCACTTGTCTCATCCTTAGTCCTTAGAAAATATACCCAGGTAAATCTAGAGTAATCATCAACAATAACTAAGCAGTATGATTTCTTACCTATACTCATAACATTTGTAGGCCCAAACAGATCCATATGCAACAACTGAAGAGAATTAGAGATAGTGTTCAACTCTTTGGTCTTATGAGAAGTTTTTTGTTGTTTTCCTTTGAGACATGCAACACAATGGTCATCACATGAAAAGACTTTTGAAGGCAAACCTCTTACAAGGTTGTTTTTAACAAGTTTATTCATTGTTTTAAATTTCATGTGACACATCCTTCTGTGCCAAAGTGATGATTCATCCAAAGATGCTTTTGAAACAAGACAGTTTAGGGATGAATCAGTTGAAACACTTTCCATATCTAAGCAATAGACATTTTCCTTTCTGGGAGTTCTTAGTAGTATCATCTTTTCATCAACTACCTTGAATCCAGGAGCAAGGATAATGCATTCAGAATCTGTAAATAATATACTATGCTTTTTGTCACAAACCTATGATACACTTAACAGGTTGTACCTTAATTGTTCAACATATAATACATCTTCAAAGGTCATTTTACCTTTGGTTACATCACCCTTACCACTGATCTTACCTCCATCTGGAGTATTACCAAAGGCAACATGCCCACCATCAATTTTCTTGAAATTCTTGAGGCAAGACATGTTCCCTGTCATGTGCCTAGAGCAACCACTATCAACATGCCAGATGCTCTTACCCTTGAGCTGTTGTTGAACTTTTTGTCTTGAAGCTTTTTGGCCACTTCTTCATCCAACTCAATCTGTTTCTGTTTCTTCAATGGTTGCTCAGATTCAACCATCTTCTCCTTTCCCTTCTTCTTTGCATCATCCACACTTATCTTTTTCTTTTTCTGATCTGATCCAACTTCTTTGATTACCACTCCCTTAGCCTTTGGAGTAGCTTTGGGAGTGTCAATTTTTGCCTTCACCAATGTCTCAGCAATTTCTATCTTTTCCCTGGATAATTCTGTTTCTGCTGCTGGAGAAGTTTCTACTTCTGTTGTAGTTACTGCTGCTGGTGTGGTTTCTACTTCTTTTGCTTTTTCTGCTGCTTTGCTACTTTCTGATTTTGTACCCAACTCCCCCTCAAATACAGAATTTTGTTTCTCCCCTTCAGCTTGTCTCTCCCCCTTGTTGAAAGCATCTTCCCTTTTCTTCAATACATACTGCTTTCTTTTCTTTTTCTGCACCAACCTCAGAACCATTTTCTTTAGTTTGGTAATCTGCACTTGTTGAGACAGTATCACCAGTTTCATCTCCTCTATATCAGCACCCTGTTTGATGACATCAAGATTGATATTTCCCATAGTTTCCATCAATTCATCATAGTTATATCTGTCCTCACCTCCTTTGGGTGTCCTCACCTCCTTTGGGTGTGTTGACCACCCTTGAAGGATCCTTGGATCTTTTAGTAGAGGTCTTCTTCCTAGCAGAAGCAGCCTCTACCCCCTTGGTTTCTTGGCACCTGGGACCTTTGGATGATTGCTCACCCAAAGTTTCTGTGGGGAAGGTCTTAGGGATGTTCACACTATCCTGCTCTGTACTTTGCGCAAAGTCAGTAGTGTGAGCCTCACTGCCCACATGCTCAACCTGCTCCTTAGTGAGCACCTTCTTGGGGTTGGGAGACACCCCTATGGTTTCCCTATCGATATTCTCTAATGGAGAATGCTCCATTAGAGGGCTTGAAGGCTGTGGGGGTGAAGGTACAAGAAGGGAAGGAACCTTCTTTACCTTTTTCCGTATATAGATTTTGGTGATGGGGGATGTGGGCTTTTCAATAGGAATCTGAGGAGGATTACTAGAAATGAGTGGTGTGGGTAGGTCATCATGGGAATGTGACACACCCATCATTGTATAGAACAATGGGGTGTCTTGGCCAGAAAAGTCCTTGGAGGGCCTTTTCATGTGTGAGAATACCTTCCCTTTGGGAGGTTTTGGTACATACACCTCTTGAAAAGAGGGTAGATCCGTCCATTCCTGTAGTATAATCTCTTATACAAACCTGGGATACATATAAAAGCTTTTGGATTTGGTATCCAGGTTTGACATAAAATCATTGAAAATCATTTGTGAGAAATTAAACTTTCTAGAGGTAGCTAAGCAGACCAAAGCATAAGCTAAGGTACTGCTAAACTCACTCCATCAAGTTGTTTTTCGTGAAATGCAATGTTGTAGGGTATGAACAAAAAATCTCCACTGTGGTGAAAATCTGTTCTTGAAAAACTTGAATACATCAGCGGGACCTTCATACCCCATATTACTAAGAATTTGGAAAAGATCTTCCTTAGGTAAAGAGGTTATACCTGAGGCATCATCTAAGCGTAGATGGATGCGAATACACTCCTCTGTGATGGCCAGGTTTTTATCACATACCTTTGTTTTGATGACCTGATTGCCCTCTTCAGATTGAATAGCAGCATTGGCCCAAAACTGCCTTTGATGTTCCACATAGATTGTGGGGTTGACAGTTAGAGCGTGGGCGATGTGTGAGGATTTGAGGAAATCCACTATGGCATGGAAGCCTTCATCTTGCTTTGGTTTCTGCAACATGGCGAGCTCGTTGTGTTCATCAAAGAATGCTCTTCCTGCCATCGTTTTGGTTAATTCTAGCGTTCGAATCGTGAATGGGGTTGACACTGGTAAGCAAGAAATCGAGAGAGAGAGAAAAAGAAGCAATGGAAGTTCAAAGAGCCGTTTGTATTTTGGCGGTCACAAGGGGTATTTATAGGAGGAGGGTTTCAGTTAGAAGCAGTACTAAGTACCTTAGCAGTATTAACTAACTCGCAGTATTAACTCATATTAGCAGTAGTAAGACATACTGGCAGTACTAACACGGACTAGAAGTATTAACACAGACCAGCAGTAGTAATACTGATTAGTAGTAGAAATAATACTAATTGGATCATAAATTGTATTCAAGATTAAAGTTAAAGTTAAGGGTTTAAACTGCAATTGTGCTAAAGTTAATTAGAGGGTTTATTATGTAATAAGTTAATAGTTATTAAGTTATTGGGCCCAAGCCTATTAGAAAGCCCATTAAGGTTAAAGCCCATATGGCCTGGGTATTTAAAGTTTTGATTAGTTTAGTTTTAGGTTAGAACTCTGATAATTTTCTAAATAGTCGCTGTAAGTTTTCTCTGTATTCAAAGGGTATCAAGAACACTCAAGGGTTTCATTGTTTATTCAAGGGATTGGTACGTTATTATTAATCTTTATATCTCTTGATTATTATTGTGTTGCTTGATTACTTGATTGATTGTTAACCAACTAGATAAAACTGGGATAACAATTGGTATCAGAGCCAAAAGAATCAAATTTTTTTACTATTCATCGAAAATCACTGTTCATCGAAGTTACTATTCATGTGAATACTGTTCATCCGTCTTCATGAATCTGTGTTTATCAATCAGTATGATCTTATCGCTTTCTGTCAATTTTTTGAAAAAGGTGTTTCCGGTCAATTAGTGGTTGATTATATGTGTTTTATTCGATCGAATTGCTTTCTGTTGCATTTATTGTGTTCATCGGTCGATTAAAGTTTCTGGGTTCGGTTTCGGTCGAATCCCAGAAACTCATCGTGTTCTTCGGTCGTTTAATAGTGTTCATCGGTCTTATGAGTTAATAGAACATATCTGTTACTGTGGTTATCAATATTATTGTTCGACCGATAGTTATTCGACCTTAGCCTTCGACCGAGTGTTTGTAAACACCAGTCCTTACTTCGACCGAATAGTTGTGATCTCCGGTCTTTCCTTCGACCGGATAGGAGTATCGACCGGACCTTAGTGGTTTCCGGTCTAGTATTCGACCGATACTTTGTTACATCGGTCTTCGCCATTCGACCGGATAATTGTTTCTCCGGTCTTCCCATTCGACCGGGTAATTGTTTCTCCGGTCTTCCCATTCGACCGGGTAATTGTTTCTCCGGTCTTCCCATTCGACCGGATACTTGTTACTCCGGTCTTGCCATTCGACCGGGTACTTGCATACTCCGGTCTTTCCTTCGACCGGTACAGTTCATTCTTCGAAGCACATTTTCCAGTCCTAGACAAATTTTTGCAAGCGGGATCCCCGTGCTAAGTCTGCGAAGGGGGACAAAAGTTTTGTGCTTGATCAAAATTTTCCTAATTTCAGTATTATTTCTTTGTGTGTATTACTGCTCAAATTCTGCACTTAATTATTTTTGGAAATTTATTTTTCTGAAATTTTTTGAGTGTGGTTGTTATTTTGATTCTAACGATCTCATCTAGTTGGTTGTCTTGATACAGAAAAGACTATTTACTAACAGTACAGCTAAGATGTCGAATCAGCTTCTCTCGATGGGCTCTCAAGTCAAACCTCCTGTCCTCGTGGCTAATGAGTATCGGCAATGGAAGACCAGAATGATTCAGTTCCTGAATCACAAAAACAAAGAATTCATGAAAATAATCATTGAAGGTCCTAAACCTCCAATGATCACAGTAAAGGGTCAACCTGCTACAGATTCCTCTCCTGAAATCCCTGACAGAGAGATTCCTAAACCTGTTCAGTTCTTCACTGAAAAGCAGAAAGACCAACTCAAGCTAGAAGAAGAGGCTCTAATCTATCTGACGATGGCAATTCCAAACGACATCTACAATCGTGTCGACAGTCAGAGCACTGCAAAAGGAATCTGGGATGAACTAGCAAGGCAGTTTGAAGGAAGTGAAGCCTCTATTCAAGCTAAGCAGAATCTGTGCATAAATGCTTACGAGGGATTTCATGCAAAAGAAGGAGAGCTGCTTTTAGATACCTACAATAGGTACAACATTATCCTCAATGACTTGCGGAGGAACAACATCGCCAAATCTGCTTCTGAGATAAACTACAAGTTCATCAAGAATCTGAATCCAGAATGGAAGAACTTTGCTATCAACCTCCAGATGTCGAAGAATATGGCTCAAGAAAATGTCACCGATATCTTCTCTACTCTTGCTCAACATGAGGATGAGGTGAGATCCATTAACAATGAGTCGAATCATCTGAAGGATTCTGTGGCTCTCATAGCCGGCAAAGGTTCTGTATCCTCTGCAAGGTCGAAGAAAAAGGCATCTAAAGCTCTAGTTACCGAAGTTACTGACTCTGACTCTGATTCAAGTGATGAAGAACTGGAAGTTGATTCAGATCCTGATATTCAAAAGTTCTCTGAAGACTTGGCTCTCATTACACGACGATTCAAGAAGAGCTTTGGCAAGAAAAGATTTTACTCAAAGCCAGAGTATGATGGATACAAGAAAGAGAAGTCTGAGATGCGATACAAGCCGAGGCATGGAAAGAGAGAGGAAGGACGAGAAGATCGGAAGGAAGATAGAAGAGAAGGAAAGAGAGAGGAGAAGCGAGAAGAGCGAAAGGATGAACCAGAAAGATGCTACAACTGTGGCAAATTTGGGCACTTCTCAAGGGACTGCAAATTCAAGAAAGTGAAGAACTCAGAGTACTACTCAAGAAAGTCACTAATTGCCAAGAAAGCTGAAGAAGGAAAAGTACTAATGGCTGAAGAAGAGAACTGGCTGTTCCAAAGTTCTGATGACGAGGAGCAAGCACATTTCACCCAAGTTTCTTACATGGCAAAGCTGGAAGGTGACGATGAAGACTCTGAGACACAATCCGAAGAAGCAAACTCTGAGGTAAGTGAAAATTCTGAACTTATTGAATCTTTAATGGCCCAAATACATGGCATGAAAGATGAATTTGCTTTACTGAAAGGCAAACTTAGCTCTGCACATCAATCTGTTTTAAGCTTTCGTGATGAAAATGCTATTTTAAAAGTTGTTGTGGAAGAAAAGGAAAAGGAAAAAGATGATTTAAAAGCTGAAAAAGAGTCTTTAAAAGAAAAAATATCTGGTTTAGAAACAGATCTTGTGAATCTTAATGCTGAAAAGGGTGAGTTTCAAATCAAATTTGAAGTTTGTTATAAAGAAAGAAATGAAGCTTACACCAAAATAAAGCAACTGGAGGACATTAACATGAAACGAGGTCAGACTGAACAAACATTAAATCTGTTGACCAATAAACTCCAAGACGAAAGGTTTTACAAACTTAAACCAGGTTTGGGTGTGCCAATTAATGAAATTTTGAAAAAGGCACCGGAGCACCTATATAATTTTGATAAATTTGGCTCCGCAATAAAACCCATTCCTGACATTCGCGCTACTTTTGTTGAAGCAAGTTCTCCTAAACCTTCTGAAGAGACCAAAGGTCAAGAAGAAATAAGAAAGAACAAGTCTGGTGACACTGATTCTCAAAATCTTTTTAAATCTGTTGGTTTTACATATGGTGATTTGAACGAAAGCTATGCAACTCGAAAGATCGAATTTACTGAGTTTGAATCACTATTTACCACACCTTCTAAAGAATCAGTGAGCACCAACACAGTTCTACCTGAGACTGCATGCAAAATTGATGAGTATGAATCGGATGTTGATCCATCTACTATACCATCAGTCTCAACTCCCATTGCTTCTAAACCTTTACTTCCTGAAGAGGTTGAAGAAGTTGCTGCTACCGCGGATGAATCTTGTGTTCAAAATGATAAAACGGAGTTTATTGAGTCCATGACTGAAGAGATATTCTCTGATATGATGAATGCATCAGACTCTGATCCTGTTTCTGATTTAAAGGGATCAAATTCTGTGGATGGTAATACATCTGAATTGATGAAGCAAATTGATATGTTGCAACAATCTCTTGATGAGGTTGAAGATGAAAACTTTGATCTCAAACATAAACTTGAAAAGTCTTTAAAAATAAATCAAGAGCTTTGCACTGAGATCAATGATTTGAAAATTACTTTGTTTAAAAATGCTTCAAATGAAAAACAGATGTTAAATGATCCAAGCTGGAAGGTAAGAACCAATCCAGAATTTGATGCTCCTGCAAAATCTACAGTTGCTTACTCTGATTGTCCTGAATATCCTCCAAGTATTTTTGAAAAGGGTGAGACTTCAAAGAGCACTAGAAAAGAACCACCTTCTAAGTTAGAGACTAACAAGGTTCCTGTTTCTGTTTCAGATATAAGAGGAAATGGAGTTGGGAAGAGTAAGAAGAATAAAGATCTTAGTTTGAATAAAAAGAATAGTTTGAATTCTAGTAGTTGTTCTACAGACAGTGTTATTTTGAATAGTACTTCTTTTGATAAACATGAATGTAAGATTTGTTCCGATAAATCTAAGTTTATGAATTTTGCTCGAAAGAATCTTTATTGCAAACACTGTTGGGATAATTCATTCAAATACTACTCCCCTCCTAAGTCCAAAAAGAATAAAAGCAAAGCTAAGCTGAACTCTAAGTCTAATTCTAATTCTGATTCTTCTACACAACCAAAAGTGTATCGTGCTAAGGTTGCCAATCCTACTTCTAAAAAGCACTTTCAGGAATTGAATGTTAAGATGGTTTGGAAATGGGTTCCAAAACCGCGTTATGAATGGAGAGTGAAAGTCAAACCAGATGATATTCCTGAGTTGCTTGATGCTAACCGCGAAGGACCCATCCTGATATGGGTGCCTAAGCAAAACTAATTGTCTCTTTTGCAGGCCTGTCGATTGTGGGTAATAGATTCCGGATGTTCACGCCACATGACAGGATTCAAGCACCTCTTGCATAACTATGTGGAGGAGCCTGCCGGAGCAGTTAGATTTGCCAATTCTGAAGCCGAAGGCCACGTCAGAGGATATGGAATGCTCGATAACGGTGTTGTGAAGATTCAAAAAGTGCTATATGTTGAAGGACTTGATCACAATCTGTTCAGTACCAGTCACTTCTGTGACATGCAATATCAAGTCCGCTTCACAACCACTCATTGCTATCTAGAAGATCACGATGGTTACGAAGTCTTCAAAGCTGAGCGCCATGGAAATCTATACTATGTAGATTTCCCTACACTGTCTGCCACACGTCCAGTATGTCTACTAGCCAAAGCTTCTAAAGCACAATCATGGACGTGGCATCGACGCTTGTCTCATCAAAATTTCCGATCTATAGCGAAGCTACAAAGACAAGGTCTGGTCAAAGGTCTACCAGAAATGAGGTTCGAAAAAGACTCACTCTGTTCCGCATGTGAGTTGGGCAAAATGAAGCGTAGCTCCTTCAAGTCCAAAGCTGAATCATCGACCTCATCAGCACTGGAACTTCTTCATATGGACCTTTGTGGCCCAATGCGCACAGCATCTATCAACGGAAAGAAGTATGTGTTGGTAATGATAGATGACTACTCAAGGTATACATGGCTCGAGTTTCTTCGCAACAAGTCAGATGCGCCAGAGTTGATTATCGCTTTCATCAAGCGTATTCAAGTACGTCTTCAACTGCCAGTAAGAACCATTCACAGTGATAATGGCACGGAGTTCAAGAATGACACCCTGAAGAGTTATCTTACTTCCGTGGGTATTTCACACAACTTCTCCGCAGCCTACACTCCACAGCAAAACGGCATTGTTGAACGGAAGAATCGCACTCTGGTTGAAGCAACTCGTACTATGCTTGCTTACTCAGATCTACCCATGTACCTTTGGGCCGAGGCAGTCGCTACAGCATGTTTTACACAGAACCGTACCATTGTGGTCAAGCGCTTTAATAAGACAGCATATGAGTTAATCAACAATCGTACACCTAACATCAAGTTCCTTCGTGTTTTTGGTTGCAGGTGTTACATTCTAAAAGAGCGTCAAGGATTATCAAAGTTTGATAAGAAAGCAGATGAAGGATATCTCGTTGGATACTCTCTGACATCCAAAGCTTATCGAATTTACATTATTCGAACAAAGACGGTTGTTGAGAGCATGAATGTCTCCTTTGATGAGAATTCAATAAGGACTTCTGGACACAACAGTTCAGAACTCGGTCTTAACGACAAAGCTTCTATTCAAGCAAGAATAGAACCAGCTATAACAGGATCATCTTCTTCAAACTCTAACTCTACTTCATCTGAGTTAGATTTATTGTTTATTGATGCCTTTGATGATATATGTGCAGATTTTGAAAAAGGCATATCAACATCAATAACAAGTGGAACAAACTCGGAGGTCCCTACTATATCTGAAGACATGCCTGGACCTTCTGACGAAGTCACTGACACTTCAACTCCATCAGGTACAACTACACCATTAGTTTCTGACTCTACTAATACTGAATCTGTCTCTGGAAACGAAGTCCCGAGCACTTCAACCGCTAGTCCAGAAGCTTCAGTGTCAGAAACACCAGTACAAGATGTCCCGAGTACATCTGTGGAGCAACCTGCCGTACAAGATGACAACGATGCATCAAATACGCAACAAGCAGTTGATGCACTACCAAGCACACATCGTTGGACTAAGGATCATCCCCTGGAAAACGTGATAGGTGACGTACAATCTGGTGTCACAACAAGATCTGCAACAGCTAACTTCTGCATGTTTTCAAGCTTCCTCAGTTCCTTAGAGCCAAAGAAAGCGGCTGAAGCTCTACGTGATCCTTTCTGGATTTCTGCTATGCAAGACGAGCTTCTACAATTCGAAAGGAACAAGGTATGGCGCTTGATCCCACTACCTAAAGGTAAATCCGTTATTGGAACAAAGTGGGTGTTCAGAAATAAGAAAGACGAAGCTGGAGTAGTCGTGAGAAACAAAGCTCGATTGGTCGCCAAAGGGTATTGTCAACAAGAGGGCATTGACTATGATGAAACATTCGCCCCGGTTGCAAGGATCGAAGCCATCAGAATCTTTCTAGCCTATGCAGCGCACAAAAACTTTACAGTCTATCAGATGGATGTAAAGTCGGCTTTCCTGAACGGCGTTCTGCATGAGGAGGTCTATGTGGCTCAACCTGAAGGTTTCGTTGATTCTCATCACCCTGATCATGTCTATGTTTTAGACAAAGCGCTTTATGGTCTTAAACAAGCACCGCGAGCCTGGTATGAAACTCTCACTAAATTTCTACTTGCTTCTGGTTTCAAGAAAGGTACAGTAGATACAACCTTATTTCTTAAAAGGCAAGGTGATGACTTGATTCTTATTCAGATTTATGTTGACGACATAATATTTGGGTCGACAAATCCAAAATTTTGTAAGAACTTTTCAAAGATAATGGAAACAAAGTTTGAGATGTCGATGATGGGTGAATTAAATTTCTTTCTTGGTCTACAAGTAAAGCAATTACCCGAAGGCATATTTATTAATCAAGCTAAATATATAAAAGATATTTTGAAAAAGTTCAATATGTCAGATGGTTCAGTCATGAAAACACCAATGGCTACTGGTACACTCTTAGACGCGGATCCCTCCGGGAAGCCTGTTGATCAAAAGGTGTATCGTAGCATGATTGGATCTTTACTTTATCTGACTGCCAGTCGCCCGGATATAATGTTTGCCACATGTTTTTGTGCGAGATATCAGTCTAATCCTAAAGAGTCGCACTTAACTGCTGTTAAGCGAATCCTTAGATATCTCAAAGGTTCTCCTAATCTAGGCCTTTGGTATCCAAAGGATTCTCGTTTTGAACTAACTGCCTTTACAGATGCTGATCATGCAGGTTGTAAGCTAGACCGGAAAAGCACCTCTGGATCATGTCAATTCATAGGTGACAAACTTGTGAGCTGGACTTCAAAGAAACAAAACTGTGTTTCAACATCCACTGCCGAGGCTGAGTATGTAGCTGCTGCTAGCTGCTGTTCTCAAGTCCTCTGGATGACGACACAGTTAAGGGACTTTGGATACAACTACAAGCGCGTTCCGATTTATTGTGATTCCAAGAGTGCAATATCTATAACTGCTAATCCGGTACAGCACTCGAAGACCAAACATATAGATGTACGCTATCATTTCATCAAGGATCATGTAGAAAAAGGTAATATTGAAATGCACTTTGTTCAAACTGACTTCCAGTTAGCTGATCTTTTCACCAAGCCATTGGATGAAAAGCGATTTCAATTTCTAATCAGCAAACTTGGTATGTTGAACATGTCTTAAACCTTACTCATGATTCAAGGGGGAGTATTCCAAATCTTGATAGTGTGTTATTTTCCAACTGTTGTTAACAAGAAAGGAATCATTTTCATAAATGATTACCATTGTTTCTTTCACTTATGCAGGTTGGTTCAAGTGACTATGGCTTCTAATCACATCGGATTAGAACCCGCACTTCATGGCTCTATCTATTTTTTTTATATGCTTTATTTCCTTATTAATTTATAAATAAATAAATAAAAAAATAAAAAAAAAAAAAAAAAAACCCTATAGTGATTTAAGGGGGAGAATATCTGTGATATTAACAGATTTTTGGATACTTAAATGCTTATCTGACCGTGTGTTCTTAAAGATAAATACTTGTGTTTTATCTTGTCAATATACTTTGTCAAGTATTCATACACATAACGGTTCAGCACATTCTATTTAACTTTGTTATTACCATGTATCAAAAGTTAAATCTTTCTATGGTAATACTCACGTTAGTTGTATTCACTGTTGATTGAATCAAACGTCATTTCATGTGCTTTCATTGAACATATGTTTATATATTGTTCATATAAACAACATTCGTTTTTGATTCTCCAAAATCTTATTCTTCATGACAAAATGATATGAGCTTAATTGTCAAACTCTTTTAGTTTGAGGGGGAGAATTGCATCGTCAAACATCTTCTGTTTTGACATCTCCGAATATTTTATTCTTCATGTAACAAGTGGTATTTGTGCTTACAAAACTCTTGTTGAACAACATGTATTTTTAGGATAATACATGGGATTCAGTGTGTGAGCTTAACAGAGCTTCCATGGATTCACGATAACCAGTGTTTCCTACCCAGGAAGTATTCCCTGAGTGATTGAGGGGAGAAGGGTCAAAAGATTTGAGTGTTGGTGTGTGAAAAGAGGTAAAATGAAAAAGAGAGATTGGTTAGACGTGAGCATTAAAAGAAAGAGGGTGAGAGAACAGAGTAAAAGAATATTAAACTCTGCACCAAACTTCTTTCTGAGCCGGCCAGCCACATAATCTGATTGGTTCACATTCTTTGGTGACCATCATTGAAATAGGCACCTAGCCCATGCCATCTCTTGCATACAACCTCACCAGCTACTCATTCTTTTCTCAAAAAGAGAATGTTTCACATTTTCTGGGGACGCATCACATACGCTATTGGTTCTTCATTTGGAAGATACTAATATTGAAAAAGAAGGAAAGTTGCCCCACCTTCGAACCTTTCTCATGCACATTGAGTCTTTGTATAATTTGTTGTTGTCTCAACAAGTTTACATACTTTAAGCCTATATTGAAAAGCAATCATCTATGCTTAATTCTTTCATACACATGCACGAGCACACAGAAATTTGTTTTCTGTCAGAACGTTCATAGATAACCATGTGTTATTCGATGATTGAATGGAAGACCTGGGGAGTCTACATCAAACCAGCTCCTTATATAGTAACTTTGTGTTACTCAGTGACTTTGTGTCATTGACAGGCATTCTAACTGAGTCATTTGTTGATTCAGGGTTACACTTATTAACTGTTTGAATTTGAAAAAATTTGAATGGTTCCTACTTTTTATTTGAATCTGAAAAGATTGAGATAATCACTCTTTCCATTTGGAGAGACTGCTCTTATTTCATACAGGGCTCGTTACATGATGAAGACTATGCTTACATGATGATCATACACAAAGGGGGAGATTGTCTTAAAAAGGGGGAGATTGTTTTGCCAAGTTTTGATGATGTTGATTCTCACCACTCATCAAAAAGGGGGAGAAGATATAAAAAGGGGGAGAAGATACAAAAAGGGAGAATATAATCTGAAGATCTGAAGATTTTAAAGCTACAAGTTCTGAAGCTATCAATGACATATCTGAAGATAAGAGAATACAAGTGAAGACTTGAAGACAATTGCAAATTTTTTTTAATCTTGAATCCAAAGGGGGAGATTGTTGGATCATAAATTGTATTCAAGATTAAAGTTAAAGTTAAGGGTTTAAACTGCAATTGTGCTAAAGTTAATTAGAGGGTTTATTATGTAATAAGTTAATAGTTATTAAGCTATTGGGCCCAAGCCTATTAGAAAGCCCATTAAGGTTAAAGCCCATATGGCCTGGGTATTTAAAGTTTTGATTAGTTTAGTTTTAGGTTAGAACTCTGATAATTTTCTAAATAGTCGCTGTAAGTTTTCTCTGTATTCAAAGGGTATCAAGAACACTCAAGGGTTTCATTGTTTATTCAAGGGATTGGTACGTTATTATTAATCTTTATATCTCTTGATTATTATTGTGTTGCTTGATTACTTGATTGATTGTTAACCAACTAGATAAAACTGGGATAACAAGGTACATGAGACAAAAGATAATAGGCTTATTCAGAGTTTATCATGACCACACTTGTGACCAAAAATGTGAATCTACCCACATCAAAAGCTTTAGTGAATAGATCAGCAAATTGGTTACTTGTATGAACTTTCACAACCTGAATTAGCTTCTTTTCATTACAGTCTATGATAAAATGATACCTGATTTCTATATGCTTTGTTTTGGAGTGCTTGACTGGATTATTAACAATGCTAATAGCACTGTTGTTATCTATGAAGATTGGAGTGTGAAGAAAGGTCATACCATAGTCCAGCATTTGATTCTGAATCCAGAGTACTTAAGAACAGCAGCTTGCAGCAGCTATGTACTCTGCTTCTGTTGTAGATGTGGAAACTGTGGTTTGTTTCTTGCACTGCCATGATACTAGTCTTGCACCCAAAAACTGACATCCCCCTGAAGTTGACTTTATATCCAAATTTGCACCACCCAAGTCACTGTCTGAATAAGCAAGTAGGTCAAATGGTGAGTCATGAGGATATCAAAGACCTAATCTAGGTTGGCTTTTGAGATATCTGAATATCTTCTTGACTGCTTAAAAGTGTGACTGCTTAGGCCTTACTTGAAATCTTGCACACACACAAACAGGAAACATGATATCTGGTCTTGAAGCAGTGAGATACATGAGGGAGCCAATCATGGATCTGTAGTGATGAACATCCACATCCTCCCCCTCAAGATCTGCAGTGATCTGTTTGTGTGTCTCCATGGGTGTGCTTGCAGGCTTTGAGTCTGAGAAACCAAACTTATTAAGAATATCCTGCACATATTTGGATTGACTTATAAATATCCCATCTTTCTTCTGCTTAACTTGTAGCCCTAGAAAGAAGGTAAGTTCACCCATATAACTCATCTTGAATCTCTTGTGCATCAAATCTTCAAAATATCTGCACATTTGATCTTTTGTGGATCCAAAGATAATATCATCCACATAGATTTGCACTATTAGGATGTCCTTCTTCTTCCTCTGAATGAACAGAGTCTTGTCTATGATTCCTCTTTGAAAACCATTTTCCAAGAGATAGGTAGACAGAGTGTCATACCATGCCCTTGGTGCTTGATGTAGCCCATAGAGTGCCTTCTTCAATTTGTATACTCTGTCAGGATAATTTGGATTCTCAAATCCTGGAGGCTGATAGACATACACTTCTTCTTCAATTCTTCCATACAGAAAAGCACTATTTACATCCATCTGGTAGACTTTGAACTTCGTGCAAGAAGCATAGGCTAAAAATAGCCTGATTGCCTCTATCCTGGCCACTGGTGCAAATACTTCTTCATAATCAATACCCTCTTCTTGAGTATACCCTTGTGCCACTAATCTGGCCTTGTTCTTTATTACTATTCCTCTCTCATTTTTCTTGTTCCTGAAGATCCATCTTGTGCCAATTGCTCTGTGTCCTTTTGGAAGATCCACCAGATCCCATACATCTTGCAATAAAAACTGCAGTAGCTCCTCTTGCATTGCTTCTATCCATCTTGGATCCTTCATTGCATCAAATGCCTTTTTGGGTTCAACCTGTGATAGAAAGCAAGATAATAAACCTGATTGTAGATCTTTCAATCCCCCTATCTTGCTTTGTTGCCTTGTGATCATTGGAGAATTGATTTCACCAATCACTAATTGAGGAGGATGATTCTTCTGAGTTCTTGTAGCATTGACAACCTCCTCATTAAGATTTACTTCAAGATTGGTGTCGTTCTTTTCTGGAGTGCTTCCACCGTACACTGAAGAATCATCATCTGTGTCATCCTCTTCCAAAACTGGCATCTCAGGACCTTTGATTCCTGAATCTGAGGGCTGATCTTCCTTTTCACCTCTGTCCTCTTCATTCTAAGCTGGTTCAGTGTCCTTTGAATCTGAATTATCTTTCTTATCTTGGTCACAGAATTCAACAGGATCAACAGTAGGTGTTGGGAACAGCACAAACTCTTGTCTTTGTACTTGTGCCTTTTCTGTCCCTGTTCCTGCATTATGCTCATCACTGAAACCCAAAGAATTAGTCAATGAATCAATGTCAAATATCCAATCAAGACATGAACCAAGTTGATTTGGTGTGTTCTCATTGCATTTGACATTGTCACTTTCCTCAATAATCCTAGAAGAGGTGTTAAAAACTCTGTAGGCCTTACTTTGAGATGAGTAACCAACAAGAAACCCATCCTCAACTTTGCTATCAAACTTGCCTAGGTGAGTTTTGGTATTGAGAATTGTGCAAGGACACCCAAATGGTTTGAAAAATTCAATAAAATGTTTCTTCTTTTTAAAAATCTCATAGGGTGTCTTGTCTTGAGATTTTACTACTAGAACTCTGTTTTGAACATAGCAGACAGTATTAACTGCTTCTGCCCAAAAAGTAATTGGAAGTTTTGAATCTGCCAACAGAGATCTAGCAGCTTCTATCAGAGTCATATTTCTCCTTTCAGCAACACCATTCTGTTGAGGAGTTCTAGGAGCACTGTATTGTCTCTCAATGCATTTTTCGTCACAGAAGCTGTTTAGGTCATTATTTTTGAATTCAGTTCCATTATCAGACCTAATGACTTTAACTCTTAGATTTGTTTGGTTTTCAACTCTAAGAACAAATGATTTGATCAGTCCACTTGTCTCATCCTTTGTCCTCAGAAAATAGACCCAAGTGAATCTAGAGAAATCATCAACAATAACCAAGCAGTAGGATTTCTTACCAATACTCATCACATTTGTAGGGACAAACAGATCCATATGCAGTAAATTAAGAGGTGAAGAGATTGTATTTATCTCTTTGGACTTATGAGAAGTTTTGTGTTGTTTGCCTTTAAGACATGCAACACAATGATCATCACATGAAAATATCTTTTGTGACAAACCTCTTACAAGGTTGTTTTTCACAAGTTTGTTCATTGTTTTAAAGTTCATGTGACACATCCTTCTGTGCCAAAGAGATGATTCATCTACTGAAGCTTTTGAAAATAAACAATTTAGAGATGAATCAGAAACTACACTCTCCAAGTCTAAGCAATAAACATTGTCCTTTCTAGGAGTTCTAAGTAGTATCATACTTTCATCAACTACCTTAAACCCTGGAGCAAGGATAATACATTAAGTATCATTGAATAATATGCTATGTTTCTTGTCACAGACATGTGATACACTTAACAGGTTGTATCTCAATTGCTCAACATAGTATACATCCTCAAAGATCATCTTACCTTTTGACACATTACCTTTTCCACTTATCTTACCACCTGCTGGATTATCACCAAAAGCAACATGTCCTCCATCAATTCTTTTGAAGTTTTGAAGGCAGGCCATGTTACCTGTCATGTGCCTGGAACAACCACTATCAACATGCCAAATGCTCCTTCCCTTGAGCTGTTGGTTGCCCTGCACATTTAATAAAGCAATTAGTTTTTAATAGGAACCCAAGCCAAAGTGGTCTTGGGTTTTCCATTCTCATCAACATATTCATATTTAGATTGGATGAGATTATCACACTGAGAAATCTTATTGCTTGAATACTTTGTCACAATAATGGGTCTGTTACTAGAAGCAGTACTAACTTGATTGGCAGTACTAACTTTGTTAGCAGTACTAACATCATTAGCAGTACTAATTGGGTTAGCAGTACTAATTTTGTTAGCAGTACTAACTGAGTTAGCAGTAGTATTGCTTGCAGTAGCATTATTTCTGTCAGCAGTACTATTAGAAGTATCAGTACTAACAGATTTCTTTACTTTTGGAACCCACACCTGGACAAAGTTGTTTGTTGTCTTTTTCTTTAAGTTACTCCTTGGCTTATTTGGAGTATTTTTCTTTGAATTAGCAAACTTATTCTGAACATGAGATTTTATAGGTGCCCTTCTCACATTCTCAGCCATATGATTCCTTATTTGCTTCCTATAGCCAACAGGATTTTGTATATTTCTTTGAAAACTGATCCTTTGGTTAATAGGATTGAAATAACAGTGTTTGGCTAGATGATTTAGCTTGCCACAGATAAAACAAGGTTTTGGTCTGTTAAATTTTCTCAGATCAATTCCTTGTTTTAATGCCCACTGATTATTTCTATTTCTTTGATTTCCCCTTGTTTTATCATGTTTTTGGGGCTGATTCTGTTTACAAGTACAGGGATTAACAACAGTAGTTTGCATGTAATGAACTCCCTGTGCCTTTCCCTTCCCTCTCTCAGAGGTCTCATCTTTTACATTCTTAACAGTCTCTTCCCCAGACTTTACTTTCTCACTCTTGACAAAAGGCTTACCCCCTCTTTCATTTGTCAGTATGTGGTTTTCTAAGGGAATAACTTTGTGGTCTTTCTCCTTCTTACTCTCAGAGTCCTCTTCTTCAGAATCTGCCTCAATCACTACTTTGTCTAAAGGATATACTTCAGTGGCTCCTTCAGATAATTCCTTCTTGTCATGTCTTTCTAAGAGATCAGAGGTGGGAGGAATATAGTTATTGTTGTATGGTGGAGGTGTGGTGTTGTAGCCTATTCCTCTTCTAAGTTTGTCATGGACTTGAGTTTTTAAAAGTGAGTCCATTGCTTTAGAAGCATTGGAATATTTCTCAATGTCCAGCTTTGCTTTCTCAAAATCACTCCTTATCTTCTCACATTCCTCTTCAGACTTTTTAAGCTTAACCTCTAACTGATTTTTCTCCCACTTCCAGTAGTTTGTATCATAGGAATGTTGAAGTTCATTAGCCTGGTAAGACTTAACTTGTTCTTCAAACCTCTCAGCAATCAGAACATACTCTCTTCTATCTTTCTCTAACCTTTTAAGGTCATCACACATACTCTGATTGTGATCCCTATACTTTTTAACAGTTTCAATACAGGTTTTAGAGCAAAGATTAGAAGTTACCTCTGTGGGAATATCAGTGCTTGCTGACTCTGAAACTTTAGCCATTAAAGCTTGATTCTGAACTGCTTCTTCTGCTTGGTCACTCCAATCAAATCCCATTCCTTCTTGGGAAACAAGAGCTTGAGAAGAGTTCTTACTATTGAAGCTAGTGGACTGTGATGGTTGATGGTTGCTAGTATGCTGTTGAGGCATTCCACTTCTGCATTCTCTTGCAAAGTGCCCCAGCTTGTGACACTTGTAACATTCAACCTTGGATTTATCAAATCCAACCCCATCTTCTCTTTTCTGAGCAAAGTTGTTCCTTCCAGTCCTTTTAATGAATCTTTTTACCCTCATAGTCAGCATAGCCATCTGCCACTTGATGTCCATCTCTTCCAGATCATCAGCATTTATCTGTTCTAAGTCATCATTAATTAGAGAGGAATTAGCATGACTGGCTAGAAAAGCTTCTAAAACTGAGTCATTGAATCCATCTTGCTTTGATCCATGGGCAGCACTAACTGATTTTGTATTAGCAGCAGAATCAGTAGAGGATTATAAAAGAGAAGCATTGTATGAGTATCCAGATGGCCTCTTCTTTGCTTCTACCTCTGCTTCAAACACCCTAAGGTCATTATAGAGGTCATCTAATTCCTTGTCCTCCAATTGGTCATTCTGTCTGAAGGAGACAGTGTACATAGTCCATTCATCACCACGAGATCTTAGAAATTTTCTGTTAACATCATCTTGATCTATCTGGACACCAACAGTAGTCAATTCACCAATTAGCTTATTAAATCTATCAAAAGTTTGAGTCATTGACTCATTCTTTGTAGACATGAAGTTTTCATACTGCTGCTTTAAGATGGCCTTCTGATTTCTCTTGGTACTTTTGGTACCAGAAAATCTTTTCTCCAGAGAATTCCAAAGAATTTGTGCATCAGAACAGTTGCAGAATTGATGTTGGTACTCATTAGGTATAGCCAAAAGTAGAGTGCTCAAAGCTTTCATCTCTGTCTGCCTCAACTTTCTCTCTCCTTCTGTTTTTGGTGGAGGTCTCTTTCCTTCTGCATCTATCTTTCTTCCATCAGAAGGACCATTCTCAATGATGTCCCACATTCAGAAGTCTGTGAGAAGAATGTACTGACATTCTAATCTTCCACATGTCAAACTCATTGGGTTTGAGCATGGGAACCTTTGATACCAAAACACTGTCACTTGAACTGTCCATGATTAAAGGCTTCTGAATTTTCTAGCTCTGATACCACTTGTTAGGATCGAAACTCAAACAAGAATTTAACACAAACTCAGAAACAATGTTAAAGAAGTTGCAGAAAAACACTTTAACAGAAAATCAATGAAACAATATATAGGACTCAAATCACAAGTTATATTAATTCAACTTGATGATTACACACAAAACCTCAATCTGTTGAACAGGCTCAACAGACGTTCTATACTTCTCTATAGAAAGGATCTAAACTATTCTTGAGGTTAATTCTCTCTAAACAAAACGTATGAATAAATTGTTAATTCTAACAAAGACTTCTATACTATATATACAGAGTTGATTACAAGATAATTATCAAAATAAAATTGATCTTCAATATCAATACCATAATTATCTTCATCCTTATCTCCAGCTCATCTTTATCTTCAAGTCTTCTTTATCTTTAGAAGCAACACTAACCTTCTTTTAGCAGTATTAATCATTGAGCAGCATAAACATCCTCAGCAGTATTAATCCTTGAGCAGTACTAACCATGCTTGCAGTAGTAATTTTGAACAGTACTAACTACTAGCAGTACTAACTCTCCAAGCAGTACTAACTATTCAAGTAGCAGCACTATCTTTTCAAGCAGTATTAATTCTACTAGCAGTATTAAAATTACAAGCAGTAGTAATACCTCTCAAATAGCAGTAGTATCCATCTTTGACATATTCTGACCCAACACAAAGTTAAGTTTGTCAAAACCCTAGAGATGCTCCCAAACCTAGAACTTGGAGGAGATGATGATGAGAATGGGGAATCCTTCACTAATAGCTCAAAATACTTAAAAGATGCAACCAAGCTAGGATGTAGAGGTAGATGGAACCTTCAATGCATCAAAATGAGAATTCAACAAGGGGAAATAAAGTTGAGAGAGATTTAGGAAGAATGAATGAGAAGTTATGACAAAAACCCCTCAAAATCGGACATTAAATGCCTTATGAACCTGCGGGTGATAGTGACACCGCGATTGTGTCATGGCATTCTCGTCGGGCACAATCGCCTAAGGTGTACCGCGACCTCAAGAGTTTGCGCGATTGTGACAGGGCGATAGTGCCTGTCATTCTCGCGTATCACACTCGCGAAGAGTGTACCGCGACTCAAACTTCCCCGCGACTTTGCCCTGGCGATAGCGACATTGTCACAGTTGCCGAACATTGTTGCCGTGAGCCTGCAGGGTCCAAAAATCCAACTTTTCAAAATACAAGGGTTTATCCAAACGGGGTTTCTTATGGATTCCAAATTCTAAAATTAAAACCAACAAAATTCTAGGTGAAGAGTGACTTACGTCATTGAAAAATCCGGGTGTTTAGGGATGTGCATCGGGCGGGTTCGAGTGGGAAAAATAAAAAACCCGATCGGATTTCGGATATTGGAAATCAAGACCTGAATTTTAGGTTTCGAATTTCGTATTGCTTCGGGTTGGTCGGGTTTTTGAGAATGAACCCAATTGATTGAGAGATTGATGAAATCGATAGTAAATTTATAAATTAGAAAACATTTCGACCGACTATAATTTATGATTTTCAAAAGATAATTAGACAAATAAATATATATATATATATATATATATATAATATATATATATAAATATGTATGTATATTATTTTGGGTTTTTGGACGGGTCAGGTGGCCAAAGATCAAACCCCACCTGAACCCAAATATCCCCAAAAAAGTCGGGTTTCAGATTTTAGGGTATTCGGGTTTTGTAAAAACGCCTTATTTTCGGTTCGGGTTCCGATTTCGGATTTTTTGGGTTTTGCACACCCCTACAGGTGTTACACAAAACGTCAAATTAACCATTATATAACTATAAAAAGTCTCTGTTCCGGATTAAAGTGTCTCGATATTTATTAAACCCAAAGATGACACTTTAATGCAATTATTAAATCACTTAAGTAAATGATTTATTGTAATCACCCTTTAGAAATAACTAAAATACCTAGTCCCAAGTGTAGACCATTTCGGTAATTTAAAAAGGTAAAATACTTGAGTATTGCTTAAAATACCCGATTCTTGAATTATATGGGCATTTTGGTAATTTCATAAGTTCTAGAAATTAAAACCGGATTGAAATTACATTTTATAAAGTCCAAGAATCTTTCTAAAATTTTCAGAAAGAATCACACTTTTCGAAACTCTACGAACTAAGTATAATGCAAATCTTTATATATATTAAAATAGAAACCAAGCATAATGACTTGGCAACATGGGGTTTGAGTATAACTCAAATCTTGAAATATGATTGAGTTTCATCTTTCCACATTGGTGGGAAGATGATAATTTGGAAGAAGATGATGGGTATATATAAGAGTCATGGATGCCATTGAAATCTGAAACAATGGTTGGAATCAAAACCAACCAAAAGGTAAAATATATTTATATTTATATATTTTAAAAGATAAACCAAGCATAATGACTTGGCAACATGGGGTTTGAGTATTACTCAAATCTTGAAATATGGTTGAGTTTCATCATCCCACATTGGTGGGAAGATGATAATTTGGAAGAAGATGATGGATATATATAAGAGTCATGGATGCCATTGAAATCTAAAACCATGGTTGGAATCAAAACCAACCAAAAGGTAAAAATTATAGTGTAAAATGCATATTTTAATTAGGTTTGAGTATTCCTTAAATATTCAAATATCATCTTACATTGGTGGAAAGATGATAGTTTGGAAGAAAATAATTGGTATATAAAAGAGTGATGGATGCTCTTGAAATCTAAAACCATGGTTTGAAGCAAAACCAACCAAATGGTAAAGTTTATAGTGCAAAACACACATTTAAATGAGGTTTGAGTATTCTGCAAATCTTGAAATAAGGTTGAGTTTCGTCATCCTATATTGATGGGAAAATGATAATTTAAAAGAAGATAACGAGTATATAAAAGAGTGATGGATGCTTTTGAAATCTAAAATCATGGTTGAAATCAAAACCAATCAAATGGTAAAGATTATATCACAAAACACACACTTAAATGAGGATTGAGTATTCCTCAAATCTTGAAATAAGGTTGAGTTTCAACATCCCACATTGGTAGAAAGATGGTAATTTGGAAGAAGATGATGGATATATATAAGAGTCATGGATGCCATTGAAATCTAAAACCATGGTTGGAATCAAAACCAACCAAAAGGTAAAAATTATAGTCTAAGACACATATTTGAAATATGGTTGAGTTTCATCATCCCACATTGGTGGGAAGATGATAATTTGGAAGAAGATGATGGGTATATATAGGAGTCATGGATGCCATTGAAATCTAAAACCATGGTTGGAATAAAAAACAACCAAAAGGTAAAAATTATAGTGTAAAATACATATTTTAATTAGGTTTGAGTATTCTCAAATCTTGAAATATCATCATCCTACATTGGTGGAAAGATGACAGTTTGGAAGAAAATAATGGGTATATAAAAGAGTGATGGATGATCTTGAAATCTAAAACCATGGTTTGAAGCAAAACCAACCAAATGGTAAAAATTATAGTGCAAAACACACATTTAAATGAGGTTTGAATATTCCGCAAATATTGAAATAAGGTTGAGTTTCGTCATCCTATATTGATGGGAAAGTGATAATTTAAAAGAAGATAACGGGTATATAAAAGAGTGATGGATGTTTTTGAAATCTAAAATCATGGTTGAAATCAAAACCAATCAAATGGTAAAGATTATATCACAAAACACACACTTAAATGAGGATTGAGTATTCCTCAAATCTTGAAATAAGGTTGAGTTTCAACATCCCACATTGGTAGAAAGATGATAATTTGGAAGAAGATGATGGGTATATATAAGAGTCATGGATGCCATTGAAATCTAAAACCATAGTTAGAATCAAAACCAACCAAAAGGTAAAAATTACAGTGTAAGACACATATTTTAATGAGTTTTGTGTATCCCAAATTGATGGAGTGATGACATATTGACAATGAATGATTGGTATATGAAAGGGTTGAGATGCATTTGTTGTAACCCATGAAGTTGGTCGATCCTCAAAGCTTACGAGTTGGTTAATTTTGGCTAATGCTTTTTTAGCAAACATGTTAACTATACAAAATAATAAAAAATCTTATAAGATTTAAGTATTTTAAAAATCATGAAGTAGGTGTGTGTAAAACCCGGAATTTTATCAAGATAAACAAAATGCCATCATAACCCTTAAAAAGTCTTCGTCAGTGGATAATGGTGGGTTAATGCTTCACAGATATGCCTAACGGATCGGGAACCTTCAGATGCGAAAAGGGTCAAATTTCGGGTCCGGAAAGCATTGGACGACAGTGACAGTGGGCACTATCGCAGGGCACAGTCGCTGGTGGGGGAGTGCCAACGATACATTCCAGGCAAGAGTGCCCTGGCGACAGTGCCCACTGTCACAATCGCCAGGCACAATCGCGGTCGCCCCCCAGCTTGTTAATGTAAATTAATTAATGAGAAATAGAATGATGTGGATTCTATAATATTTATATTCAATATAAATGGAAGTCGACCGTTGGTTTGTCATTCCTACCTCAAAGTAAAGTTCTTAGTTCAAATTCCTAAACCCCCATCCTCATATTTATTTTTTTACAGCTTAAATATGCCTAGACTAATCCTGGTAAATTATGATTGTAAGAAAATCAACCCTGATAAACTCAATGGCCACTATTGTTGTGCACGCCTGGATTCGAACCCTGGGCAGATACGATATTCCACCACATCCCCCAGGGTCTTAATCACTATGCCACAACCCTTGTGGTTTTTACAGCTTAAATGTTCAGTTGGCCAGTTGGGTCAAAGGACTTAAAAAAACCAAATTGTGAAAACTCCAATTTTGAGCTTGATTTTCACTTGTTTTTACCTCCTTTGCCTTCTTTCTTTTTGAATGAAAACATTGGTAACATTTTTACCAACATTTTGACATAAATAACATAAATTTCCGTTAAGAAATGAGTTCCATTTTCTCATTTAAAGTTTAGGTTTTTAAAACCAAAACCCAACAACTTTGAACACCGATTTGAACTATGAAAATGTAAATTTGAGACATGAGGTTACTGGGGTTCAATAGAGGCCTTAAAACCAAAGGTATGGATATAAAAACCATAAGATTTGGGTAAGTATTCTTACCACAATAAAAGAAAACTAAAACTTAACCCCAATGGCTTCTTCTTTCGATTTGTCCATCTATATTTGATATTTGATGAAGTTGTTTGTTGGTGTAGGATCACAAAAAGTATAGGAATCTATTTATACTTCAAAATCGGTGAAAAAGTCATCAAATCATGGCCATATCGGCCCATATACGGCTGCAAATCGCAACCACACCCAAAATCTGCAGATCTGATTATCTTACAAAACAAGTTCCTCAAGTTTGGACACTTTACTGTTTTGCCCATTGACTTTCCAGAATTTACAATTTATCCCCTACTGACATAATATTTTAACATTTTCAGTTCAAGTGAATTTAAACTCTTTTATTCACTTTTCACTTTCATTCAAATGGCATAGTTTGACCCCTTTTAACTTTTTTCTTCACATTTTTGGTCCAGTAAAATAAAAATCGATTTAGTTTTATTGTAACATCTCAGACCAACTGATATGGGTTGATTTATTAACCCTAAACCACCACTTTTTGTGTCATTTATAAATCTTTTATTTACCCAATTTAGTGAATTGCGTCTTTATTTATCTTATTTTACACATTTTTTAGTTTAGCCTTAGGTTATATTTATTTAATTACGATTTGCTGAATTTTAGTTTAATTTAGTCAATTTTCTTATGTTTATTTTTATCTTTAATTTCATATTTGTCGGGACTCTGGAGAAGCCGTAAAGAATGGAATTTGAGCTTAACGTGGGCTTGCTCTCGGATTTTTGTTGGATAAATGCAATTGGGTCGAAGCTTTTGGACTCCATCCTTGGGCCGTATGGGCCATTTATTTGGGCTTTGTTTTTGGGCCATTTGGGCCAAAATCCATGATGATAGTTGAAGGCTAGGGTTTTATTTCCTTTTTTCATCATTTGTGTAACCTTGGGGCTTAAGTTTGTTACCTCTATAAAAACCCATGCAAGTCTTTAGTTTTGATCATGCTTTCAAGTGAATTCTAAACCTTATTAGTTTCATGCTTTCTAGTCTTTTTGTAAGATTTCTAATCCAAACCTTGGATTATTAATCCTTTTGTTGAAATCAATTAAGCTTTTGGTATTTTGCAAGTTGTTTGTTCATTATAATTGTTTGGTTAAAATTATTTGGATTGCATTCAAATTTCTCTTTTAGTTCTAGTCTTTTAAAATCAAAGCTACAACTTTGGATTAATCTCCGCTTGAGAATCGTGACTAGTTATTGAACAGTAGAAAAGAGTACTTCCAATTTCACCGAATTTTTAGTTGTTTATTTGTTTTGGTCATTTTAATCTCACTTTTAGAACAAAACCGTAAAATGTGACGTTACTTTGGGATTAAATTCCTTAAGTGTCAGTGGTGAGTTTCTAATCGATCAAGATTATTATTTCCAAGTTTCACAAGTATTCAAATTTTTAAACGGAGACTTCCCGCGCAAGTTATTAAATCTGTCACACTCACTGCACTTTTAATTTATGTCATTTACTGCTTTATTTACATTTCTCGCACTTACATTCCAGTTATTTATATTTCCTGCAATTTTATTTCCAGTCATTTATATTTCCCGCAATTTACTTTTCTGTCTTCACTTTATATTTTAATAATTGCGCGACAAGTTTCCTTTCTAAATTTCAATACTTCCACTTTATTTTTACATTTTTCATCTCCGTTATTTACATTTCTGTATTTGAATCTTTTGTAAGAAATACCAAGAGATGATAGGCTCAAACCTTAGCTTGGGGTGCAAGATAGAATTAAGACCGAGACCAATAAGAAAGTAAAATGGTGTAAAAAATATAGTTTAAAGTCTCGTTGAACTATCTCAGGTAATTAAAAATTACAAATAATTAACTGACAACTAATTAAACGTATAAAAATGTGTAACCTCTAGAAGGTTATATTAAAAGTTAATTCTGAGATAAACTAGACTTCTATAATATATTTGTACCGGATCATTTATTTTTGTCCTAACGAACCTTTGCACCCTTTGCTTTTTCTTACGAGTGAACTTTTCTTAGTGATAATTCAAAACTCAATCAAAAGATTTTTCTTTGAATTCACCATCTGAAACTGACTTTTAAATACTAGACTTTTCTGATATACTTTTACAGTCTTCCCTGAGGATCGATATTCGGTATTTTGTAACACTATTACTTGTTAAGAGACGATAGTAGGACAAGGTGTATACTTGCACTGAGTTCTATTTATGTGTGTAACACACGTAATTTGGTACAACCTCATCAAGTGCATCTTCTTAGCATAGTCCGCAAAACCGGTCATGTTTTATTTTGTCGTTAGAATTGGAATCTAGGTCGTGGGCCTTTCGGGTCAAAATCTGGAAAAATTGGGACTTGGTACTCACGGGGCGATAGTGCCTGCGATTGTGACAAGGGTCACTCTCGCGGGGCACTATCGCAGGAGATGTACAGTAATTCGAGGGGGAGGTGGCGACAGTGCCCGCGATTGTGACACTATGTCACTCTATTTCGTGTTTGTCTTGTTCTTGTACAGTAAGCTTAAGGATTTAAAGTTTTGGGTAAGCATTGATTAATTAGCTAAGTCAAATGACTTTAGTATTTCCATTCTTGTTTGTCTTGTTCTTATTAGGCTTTAGCCTAACACTTGTTCTTTGGTTGTCATGTTTGACAGGTCATCTTAGCGGTGGGACACATCGGGATTGAGGGAACGAACTTGGGGTCGTAAGCGGTCTTTTTGAGAGACATAGTGACCGACATACCTTAATTTTGAAGATATATATTTTGGAAGGATTGCGACACCCGACCATAATCTAGTTAATCAAATTTAGATTAGTAGGTTGTCGTTTTATGCTTCATTATTTTGGATTGTAAATGCCTTACCATATACCCCGCTTTGGGATGATACTCTTGGGTTTGAACTGTTTTACCATTTCTATTCAGTTTTAAATTATCCCCTATTTTAGGGTGACAGGTTATCTACTTTTCAAACATTATATTGCAGAAATTTTTATTTTTAATTCCCGAGGATTTTAGGACGTTACAAGTTGGTATCAGAGCATTAGCTTAAGTGAACTATGTATGAATGTAAGATGCCTAGACTTAAGATGTGATTATTAAGCTATGACTTGTGAGATGGGGTAGAACTCCTAAGATAAGATGGTCTTAGAGTCGACGGAACTTACACAAATTAAAAGTTGTAGTGATGGTAACGAGAACTCTTACGTATCAAGTGTTCATAATTTCACTTAGCTAACGTTATTATGAAGATGTTTTACGTGAGCATACTTGATCTACTATTGTTATAATAATTGATAAGTGTAGTAGTACATTTCCTTGTGTTATTCCTTTAGCCTATTTCTAATTCTATTTCGTGTTTATATGTGTGGCAGACTCATGGTTAATACCAAAAACCGACCGAAAGGCCAAGAGGCCACGACATCCACATCCGACCATCCGTGAGTGATTGCGGTGGATGAACCCTTTTGTCTGGTTAATGTGTTAGGCGAGGGACCCGAGAACATTCCCCTATGCAATTTGGAAACCAAAGAGCCCATTATGGAGGAAGCAACGACAGAGACGAGGATGATGGACCGTATGATGTTAGCCATGAACAGGGCTATGGCGCAATAACAAGAGATGTTCTTAAAACTTCTGGAGGATCAAGACACCAACAACCGTAGACATGAAACGGTTGACGAGAACATAATCGTGGCGGGATCCGGGGATACCGGACCTGAAATTCCCACTGATGTGACCGCAACCCCGGGAGTCAGGCAAGCGACGAAGACTTGCACATTCAAGGCTTTTCTTGGTTGCCGACCTCCGGAATTTAAGGGCTCGGATAACCCTGTGGAATGTATGAGTTGGATTCGGGAGATGGAGTAGGATTTTCGCTCTAGTGAATGTGGAGAAGGGCAGAGAATAATTTTTGGTTACCTTATGTTATGGGGTATAACTCTCACTTGGTGGGACGTGTACTCCGCTTCTGTTGAGGCGACTGTTCTGGACAAACTAACCTGGTCGGTGTTCAAAGAGAAATTACTAGAGGAATACTGTAACGAGAGGTCGATGGATCGGATTAAAAAAGAGTTCCAAAACTTGAAGAAGGGTAATCTGTCTATGAAGGAATACAATTGGTTGTTCATGGACAAACTGGGGTTGGTGGGACAGTTGGTCCTGACAGAGAAGGAAAAGATCAAGGCTTATATCAAGGGCCTTCCATCAGACATGATGTCGATGGTACGTGTATCAAAGGCCTCCATCCTTCGGGAGGCGATTGAGGAGGCACAAATTATAGAAGACGCTTACAATCTTGGCAAGGAGGAAGGTAGTCGCCAGGTCGAGAAGAGGAGATGGGAGGGTAGTTCAATACCCTCAAAGAAACCTAGATACGCCAACAACAATCACTGTGGCACTGGCCCTAGGCGTTATGCTAAGTGGTGATCCAAATGCCGGAGCAAGCACTTCGGCCCATGTAACTTCGTCCCCGGGACTTGCTACAAGTGTGGGAAACCCAGACATACGTTTAAAGATTGTCCCGTCAAGGGGCATATATGTTTTGAATGCAAGGAGCAGGGTCACGTCAGGGCGGAATGCCTAAAGTTGAAGACCGGAGGGGCCGGTGGGAAGAAGGTGGAACCTCCAAGAGCGTCCGTAAGAGCTTTACAAATGACCGCGGAAGAAGCCAAGGCATCTACCGATGTGGTGTCGGGTACATTTCTGCTAAACTCCGTACCTGCACGTGTGTTATTTGACTCGGGTGCTAGCTACTCGTTCATATCCGATGTATTTTGTCAAAAGCTTGCCATGTCTATGAGTAGTCTAGAGGAGGCTTTAGTGGTAGAAATAGCGAATGGTAGTCAGGTAGTAATTCGGGATATTTTGAGAGGTTTCACCCTTGAGTTCGAGGAGAAGAATTTCCCCATAAACTTGAAGCCTATGCCTATCGGCGGGTTCGATGTGGTAGTGGGAATGGATTGGTTATCGGGGAACCAAGCGGAGATCGTGTGTTATAAGAAAATGATCTGACTACCCGTTGTGGATGGAGAGACGACTATAATCTATGGCGAAAGAAGAAAAGGCGAGGTGGCGATTATCTCTATGATGAAGGCGCGAAAGTGTTTGGAGAAAGGATGCTCATCCTTCTTAGCGTATGCAATCGACACCAAACTCGAGAAGAGAAAACTAGAAGATGTTAGAGTGGTACGTGAGTTTCCCGATGTATTTCCGGAGGATTTGCCCGATTAGCCACCTGACCGCCTAATGGAGTTTTGAATTGATCTCATTCCGGGAGCAGCTCCGATTGCCCGAGCTCCCTACCGGTTGGCTCCTACCGAGATGCAAGAAATGATGATTCAAATCCAAGACCTTCTTGAGAAGGGTTTCATACGACTGACCTTATCGCCTTGGGGAGCTCCGGTCTTGTTCATCAAGAAAAAGGACGGCTCAATGAGGATGTGTATAGACTACAGAGAACTGAACAAGGTGATGGTGAAGAACAAGTATCCACTTCCGAGGATCAACAACTTGTTTGATCAACTGCAAGGTGCGGGTTGCTTCTCAAAGATTGAACTTCGGTCAGGTTATCACCAAGTGAAGGTGGCGAAGGATGACATTCCAAAGATGGCGTTTAGGACACATTACGGTCATTATGAGTTCCTAGTAATGCCATTCGGCCTAACCAACGCACCGACGATATTTATGGATTTGATGAACCGAGTGTGCCGGCCATTCCTTGACAAGTCGAAAATAGTGTTCATCGACGACATCCTAGTATACTCCAAGGGCGAGACGGAGTATGAGTATCATCTCCGAGAAGTGTTGGAAGTGCTAAGGCGATAAAAGCTCTACGCGAAGTTTTCGAAGTGCGACTTTTGGCTCCAAGAAGCGCAGTTTTTGGGGCATGTGGTTACAAAAGAAGGAGTAAAAGTGGACCCCGCGAAGATCAAGGCTATGATGAATTGGGAACCTCCCAAGAGCCCATCAGAAATCCGAAGTTTCTTAGGATTGGCGGGATACTACTGGAGATTCATCCAAGAATTTTCCAAGAAAGCCTCATCGTTGACGGTCCTAACCTGAAAGAACGTGAAGTTTGTTTGCTATACAAAGGAAACTTTGCGAAGCCCCCATCTTATCTTTACCCGATGGGACAGAAGACTTTGTAGTGTATAGCGATGCGTCAAAGATGGGTTTGGGTTGCGTCCTAATGCAAAGGGGTAAACTAATTGCTTATGCGTCGAGGCAACTCAAGGTTCATGAAATCAACTACCCTACCCACGACTTGGAATTAGTGGCAGTGGTGTTTGCATTAAAGTTATGGCGACACTACCTCTACGGTACCAAATGCACCCTTTACACGGACCATAAGAGTTTGAGGCATATCTTTGACCAAAAGGAACTGAATATGAGGCAACGGAGGTGGTTAGAATTATTAAAGGATTACGATTGTGAGTTGCTTTACCACCCGGGTAAGGCAAACGTAGTCGCCGATGCTCTTAGTCGAAAGGACTACGGGGAAAATCTAAAGCTACTTTTACACGAATCGAGTTGTCGTCCACACTCATTGACCGAATTAAAGAGTCGCAAGCCGAAGCCTTGCTAGGAGAGAACCTCAAGGGAGAGGTCATGACAAAGCAACACCTTCTCCTGACGGAGGATGGTCGGGGAGTAAAGTTTTTCAACGGGCGAGTTTGGGTGCCTAAGATCGGGGGCAACCGAGAACTTCTTCTCGAGGATGCCCACAAGTCCAAATATTATATCCATCCGGGAAGCACGAAAATGTACCAAGACTTAAAATTTCATTATTGGTGGCTAGTCATGAAGCTTGATGTGGCGCGCTACGTGGAGCGGTGTGTATCTTATTTGCAAGTGAAGGCCGAGCACTAACGACCTTATGGAAGTTTACAATCCTTGGAGATTATGGAATGGAAGTGGGAACATATCACGATGGACTTCGTGACGAAATTGCCAAGGACCATACGAGGACATGACACCATTTAGGTGATAGTGGACCGTTTGACCAAGAGCGCTCATTTTTTGGCCATGCGGGAGACTTTACCTATGGATAAGTTGGCAAAGTTGTACATCGATGAGGTAATATCTCGACATGGTGTATCGTTATCTACTGTCTCAGATCGCGACATCCGGTTCACATCGCATTTTTGGGATAGTTTGCAAAAGGAATTGGGTACACGTGTGAAGTTGAGCACAACCTATCATCCTCAAACCGACGGCCAAAGCAAGAGGATAATTCATAAGCTAGAAGATATGTTGAGATCTTGTGTGATCGACTTTGGGGGTAGTTGGGACTCGCACCTACCTTTGGTGGAGTTCACATACAACAATAGCTACCACTCAAGTATTAGAATGGCACTGTTTGAAGCTTTATACGGTCGTAAGTGCCGAACTCCCGTATGTTGGCTTGAAGCGGGGGAGAAGCAATTTTCCGGAGCCAAAATTGTACAAGAGACGACGGACAAGGTGAAAGGTATTCGCGAGCGTTTGAAGGCGGCTCAAGACTGCAGAAAAGCTATGCCGACAAGAAGAGGCGGCTGACAGAGTTCTAAGTGGGAGATCGTGTTATGTTGAAGGTGTCCCCTTGGAAGGAGATCATTCGTTTCGGAAATCGTGGGAAGTTGAGCCCCCGTTTTCTCGGACCTTTCACCGTATTAAAACGGGTGGGGCTTCAAGCCTACCAGTTAGAACTCCCTCCGAAAATGAATGGAATTCACAACACATTTCATGTGTGTTACCTTCGTAAATGTCTAGCGGAGGAGGATAGTGTTATTCTTCTTTCCGAGATTAGAGTAGATGAAGGAAACCGTTGCATTTAAGAACCCGATGCGATTTTGGAAAGGAAAGAGAAAAAGCTTCGTCACAAAGAGATCACCATGGTAAAGGTTCAATGGAAGCACCATCGCGGTGCTAATGTGACTTGGTAAGCCGAAGAGGATATGAAGCGGAGGTATCCGCATATCTTCACCTAGCCAGGATTTCGAGGACGAAATCTTCTCTAAGTGGGGGAGGATTGTAACACCCGTAATTTGGTACGACCACATCAGGTGTATCGTCTTAGCATAGTCCGCAAAACCGATCATGTTTTATTTTGTTGTTAGACTTGGAATCTAGGTCGTGGTCCTCTCGGGTCAAAATCTGGAAAAATTGGGCCTCGGTACTCACGGGGTGACAGTGCCCGCGATTGTGACAAGGGTCACTCTCGTGGGGCACTATCGCGGGAGATGTACCGTAACTCGAGGGGGAGGTGGCGACAGTGCCCGCGATTGTGTCACTATGTCACTCTCGCATGGCACTATCGCCGGATCTGTACCCAGGGGGGATTAGTGGGCGATAGTGACACACGGTTGTGAAAAGTGTCACAATCGCCGGGCAAGGTCGCCGTCGGGCCCAGTCCCTTTAAAACCCATTTTTCACGACCTAAAACCCATTTTCTGCATTTGGGAGCTGATTTAGGCGATTGTATTTATTGAGAGGTAGGTTTCATCATCTCTCTTCATTGATTTCGCTTAGGTAAGAGCATTAAAATCTTATGTGTTGTTCAAACTAGGTTTTGGGTAAGCATTGATTAAGAAGCTTAAGGATTTAAAGTTTCAAGGGACTCTCTCATCTTCCTCTAGTTCATCCAACACCTAGGGTTTGTGTATAACCCTTGCAAGGTGAGTTCATTCACTTCTCTAAACTTCTATATGTGAATATATTTCTTGTATTTTGGTCCTCTAAACTTCTATTGCAACCATGACTTTTAAAATGGAATATATATGGTATTTTGTTGATGAGTTATATTGATTAAGTCTCCTCAATGATGGGAGTCAAGATTTCATGTTGGTAACCTTGTACATACGATCTACTTACATACATGATTTAATATGGGTATCGCATGTGCTAGCATGTTTTTGGTATTTGGTCTTAGTGCAATGGATCCATAGGCACGGTGTTCCTATGTTCCGTTTTGGACATTAGGTTCACCACTTTGGCACGAAATAGGCATCGGGTCACCATGATAAGTAAGGTGGGGACCTATACAGTCGGGCAGTGTCTCATGGGTAGTAAGGTGTAATTCCCTTTAGCTAGAGTTCCCCGTTTTGGAACTCTCAAGAATAGACCTAGAGGGGTTGACTTGATGTTTTCGAGCAATAGACTTAGAGGAGTTGATCTCATTATGTGATTGGTGTTTTATGTACCATATTTATTCACTAATGGTTTATTTGATTTATTGGTTTTAGCTCACGGCTATATCCTCCGCGTCACTTCAAATGGGTTTAGTACTTCCATTCTTGTTTGACTTGTTCTCAATAGGCTTTAGCCTAACACTTATTCTTTGGTTGTCATGTTTGACAGGTCATCTTAGCGGTGGGGCAAATCGGGATTGAGGGAACGACCTTGGGGTCGTGAGCGGTCTTTTTGAGAGACATAGTGACCGACATACCTTAATTTTGAAGATATATATTTTGGAAGGATTGCGACACCCGACCATAATCAAATTTAGATTAGTAGGTTGTTGTTTTATGCTTCATTATTTTGGATTGTAAATGTCTTACCATATACCCCGGTTTGGGATGATACTCTTGGGTTTGAACTGTTTTACCATTTCTATTCAGTTTTAAATTATCCCCTATTTTAGGGTGACAGGTTTATCTACTTTTCAAACGTTATATTGCAGAAATTTTGATTGTTATTTCCCGAGGATTTTAGGACGTTACAATGTGAATCTCAAAGGTTGCATAAATCAGACAACACCAACCGTACTAGATATTATCCGCTTTGTCCACACCTGTACTCACGGAGTGACGGTTATAAAACACGTATGATAGAGAAGGTATCCAGTCTCTTATAAGACAACTTTCGTTCCCCTCCCCATCTGATGTGGGATATTACAATTCACCCCTTGGGAGCCCAACGTCTTCACTGGCACACTAGTCCGGTTCCCGACTCTAATACCAATTTATAACATCCTACTTTCTTTGTAACATCTCAGGCCAACCGTACAAAAATATTTTCCGCTTTGTCCATAAATGGACTCACGGTTTAAAACGCGTTAGATAGATAAGGTATCTAGTCCATTATAAGGCAATTTTCGCTTCCCTCCCTAACCGATGTGGGATCTTACAATCTTCTTCGCTAGAAATGTTACAGAAAAGTAGGGTGTTATATCTATTTTCCTTTCTTTTTCATATTTATTTATTTACCCAGTTTTGAGGTATCACAACTCATAGCTCTTTATCCTTTTTATCTTTTGAAAGTTGAATGTAGCCTACTTTTCTATAGGCTATAACTTATGTAGTTTTTCTCGACTCTATCATCACGAGACTCCTGCGGACTAGAGAGATGGAACTACTAAAGCAACTCCCTCTGCTTTTGGAACTGTAAAATGGTTTGGGGCAAATACTTTCTAGATCATGACTTGTCATCCCAAACAAAGATCTCCCCTTTGGTTTGTTGGTATGCTTTCTTTGATAGGAGTGAAAGAAGAAGCATAATCGGACTCTTAGACAATTAAGAAGCTGTACATATAGAACAATAAGTTATAAAACTAAATTTTAGAACTATTTTATAAACATACAATAAAAAATTTATAATATAGTAAAATTACATATTGAGCTTGTTTTATATGATATTGACATATGAAGAAGTTATTAGTTTGTCTTTTATTGTAGGTCTACTATCCTTTCACTTCCTTAGCCAATAATGAACAACATGTTTTCCATTAGTGTCTATCTTCTTTGAGCCCTTGATGTCTTTTCTTTATGTTCATTCTATCTTCATACAACTCTTTCCTTTTGGACCATTTGTTGCGAATTCCATTATTGTCTCCTTAGATGCCTACTCTACATAATAAAAAAAGGAATATACTTTTTTAGGATTACATTTGCACGTCATCATGTTTCTATCGTTTTATACTGATTAATCTGATTCATCGCTCGGTTTTCTTATCTTTCAATTCATGTTCAGTCGACCGATATCATATTTCAATCTAAAGCCGAATGATGTGCTAAAAAGCTTTGCGTATGCAATATCATTGGTCATTTTGATGTTGCGACTCTTAAAAACAACATGATCAAGTGGATCGATAAGACAAATCCACTGAGAAAACATCTGAAACTCCCTTTCGACTCTTTTCTATTATGTAGGTCTTGTATTTATCTGGTTTCACACAGTAGGGATACTAAGCATTGGTAGAATTTTCTTCAATTAATGTTTTTTTTTCTTTCTAAAAATTAATTGCATTAAAGGTAGTTGCATTCTTTACTTTACAACTCATTTTTCACTTGAACTATAAAACAAGACAAACCATCATTTCCGTTGTATTTCCCCTAATATGCTAAAAGCAAACAGGAACTGTCAAATTTTGAATATGAAGTATTTTAAAAAAACATTTGTGTTGCGAAAAAATAAATCTTAAAATAATTTAATCAGATCAACTCGTTCAAGAAAAAAAAAACAAAATCGATCTACATTTTGATTGTTTTCAAACGTTAACTAATTGCAACATGAAAGTTGTTCGGTTTTTATTTCTTTTGAGAAACCCAACTGTTTTTCACATCGTCGAACTCTTTTTTCAATCGATTCGGTTTTGTTTATAAAAAAAATCCTTATAAATGTATATATATTCCTGTTGTCTATAAAGATTTCTGGCAGGCGGTACTTTGGGTTGCCTTATACACAATCTGGAAGTCTCGAAATCAACTCGTGTTTGATCCTCATCAGTTAGACCATTTGGATCTCGTCTTTGAAATTCAACTCCTCTCGCATTCCTGGCTTTAGTCTCGTGCTAAGAACTTTCCTTTCTCGTGGCTTCAATGGTGTAGTTGTCCTTTATTGTAGGCTGTGTTCTGTTCCTCTTCGGATGTTTTTCTTTTATCTTTTGTGTTGTGCTTTTGTTTGTGTATTGGTTTCCTGCTAAGGGTGCTCAAAAAGCAGACCAATCCGACCAACCGGATCAACTCAACCCGAAAAAACCAGGAAAAAATCAACTCGAGGTAACCCGACATATAATCGATACGAAATTAGGGCAACCCGAATCTATTGGGTAAGGCCCAAAGTAACCCAACCAACCGAATAACTCGATAAAAGTTTTAGCGACTTTTCTAAAATTATTTGTATTTATCTTTAATACATATAAGTTACCAAAAATAACTTGGCATAATGAGCAATGAAACTCATAAGAGAACATTATTATAAAGTTACATATAATATCTAAATATTTGATGAACTCGTATATTCTTTTGAAAGATTGATCGTATTTCGAAGGAAAAGTTTCTTATTTTTATGTTTTCAATGTTGTTTTTACTTTGTTTAAACACAACCCGACCAAACCGAACGAGTTGGGTCGGGATGGGTTGCACTTTTGTTTGGGTTGAGTTGGATTGAAAATTTTCAAACCGTTAACATTGGATTGGATTGTTCAAATGCCTTCAATCCAATCAACCCAACCCATGAGCACCCTAGTTCCTGCGCGTTGTAGAACCCTTATACCCTTCTTTTGTTTTTTCTTAATGTTTGCCTTTCGAAAAAAAAATATTAAACAACCACTTGCTATTTTAGGGTTCATTGCATCCTGTAGATGAAACAGCCCGCCCTTTTTTTTTTCCTTAAAGTAGAAACTGCGGCCCCTCCATAAATCAACTTATCATATAAAATAATTATTAAATTATAAAAATATTTATGTCTTTTTTGGAAGGATGTCTTAAACTAATCCCCTGGTAATTATGATTGTAAGACACCAGCCTAATTAAACCTCAGTGAACACAATTGTTGTGTATGTCTGAATTCGAATCCTGGACAAATGAGATATTTCACCATATCCCCCAAGACCTTAACCAATACGTCACAATCCTTGTCGAGCAAATATGTTACGCCAACATGGGATACAAAATTAAGTTGTTTTTAATTTCCAACACTTATGTTATAATTTTTTTATAGATAGAATATTTAAAATTAAAAACTATAAAAAATTACATTCAACTTGAAAGACATTTTATTTTAGCAAGTCCAACATTAATTATAAAAGTAAAATTCATCATTTTAATACATTTTAAAAGAATTCTATAGATAATTATAACAAATTAAATCTCAATATATTTCTTTTCTTAATGTTTATGTTTTACAGATTTCTTCAATTAGAATATTTCTATATTCTAGCTTTTTTCCTTCTATTTCGGCCTATATTTAATATAGCTGTTAAAGATAAAACCCTTGTAAATCTCCTAAATCTATACTTTATAGCATATTAGAAGCGTACTCGCGCAATGCAGTGAGATATATCACGATTTTAATGTTTCTTTTTTTTTTGTTTTTTTTTCTCGATTTACAGTACGATTTTAGATGATTTTGAGAAAGTGATAATGTTTTTATAATTTTGTTTAATTTAGGCTTAATAATATAATTTTTTTATATAAAAAAATTAAGTATTTTGTTAGAATTCAAAGATTATTTTATATATTTTAATGACATCTATAAAAAATAACTAATTACATATTAATAATATAATTAAAACAAATTTATAATAATATAATATATTAATTAATAGTGATACATAGAAATGTCTGCATAAAAGGAAGGTCTTGCACATACCAAATTAGTGGGTGTTAGAAGTCTGCAGTAGTAATATGTATCTTGTGCTTGGATAATTGTAAATTAAGAGATTTTTAAAATCTTGCATAAAATAATGGTACCTTGTGCCTAATAATTTGTAATTAAGAATTTTTTATCCGTGCTTTATAATACTAGAAGTGTACTCGCACAATGCCGCTAGATACATCACAATTTTAATGTTTCATTTTATTTTCTATTTCTTGTTGATTTACATTACGATTTTGGTTGGTTGTGAGAGAGTGATAATGATTTTTTTTATATAAATTTGTTTAATTTAGACTTAATAATATAATGTAATTTATTTTGGCTTAATAATATAATTTTTTCTATAAAATATTCGGTTAGATTTTTTTAATTATATTTTATATTTTTATATTTAAAATTTGATTTCTATTCTATATTTAATTATGCTGAGAGTTATTTTAGGGGAGTTAAAGTGGGAAATGATTTTAGAAGAGTTAAAATGGTTAGAGATAATGATTGAAAATTAATAGATAACATTAAATGTAGTACATACAGCTTTAATGGTTGTTTTTTAAGTAATTAGCATTAAATAGCAGTACATTAAGCTTTATGACTTGTTTTTAAGAGTTTTTTATGCCATTTTTATAATATAGTATAGATATAGATAGTATATATATGTTGAAAATCTGAACTTTTAAATATGATTTGTACAAATATATTTAAAATAAAATTTTAATATAAATACGTTAGAACATCTCCAACATATTTTCTAAACTAGAAAAAAAAAGTATTTATTCTCTAAACTTCTCCAACAACTTTTCTATCTTGTTCTATATAATAAAGAAAACATGGTAGGAGAGAGAAATGATTATTTTATTTAATCCGACCAATGAGATTGAATTTTTATCATTTTATTTTAAGTTTTTTTCAAGGTTCAAAAAGGCGTGAAACGTGACGTGGCGGTGAGGTCAAGCCTTAAGCCTTACACGCCACGTCGATGACGCAACGTTTTTTAAGGCGTGACATAAGACGACAAATTTGTATGTCATATTCAAAATTATATATATATATATATATATATATATATATATATGTTTTATATATATTATTCTAATCAAATAATGATATTAAAAAATTTACAATTATATTGGAAGAAGAAAAATCACATAAATTACTAGTATAAAAATAGTTTTTGATTGGATATTTAGAATAAAACTTAAAAAGATAATCTTACAACTTTGTTTTATTCGTTAGTCCATGATGTTTATGACTTCAAAAACTGTGAGTGATGTGATTAGATAAATTTGTAAAAGTGTTAAATTTGAAATTTGAAAAAAAAAAATAAAAAAAATTTGAAAAAAAATCACGTCTTACAAAAAACGAACGTTATGGCCGTTTCGTAACGGAGGAGACGCGTCTTGCGCCATATCGCGCCATGGCTCGCCTTTTTAAAAATTGGTTTTTTAAGTGTATTGAGATGATAAATTAGAAAATATTATAATTATATAATTTGTGTTAAAATCTCTAAAATAGAGAATTTGTTGGAGTTGAATGTAAATGTTTTTAGATATTTTAACTTTTATTTCTCTATTTTAGAGAATCTAGTGGAGATGCTCTTATGTTTATACAATCCCCAACTTAAGAAAAAGTATTCAAATATATAGTTTTTAGCATTTTACATATAAGGGTTGGGTTGCGATGAGAAGTTGACGAACATTTTTTTTTTCATAAACACCTCTACGATTTTATGAAGGGTTATATTTGAACCCGAATCATTTATTTTTAGATCCAACGGTTAACAAAAAATTTATGCCCTCTATGTTATACACACACACACACACACACATATATATATATATATATATATATATATATATATATATATATATGTGTGTGTGTGTGTGTGTGTGTGCGAACGATTGTGTGAGGAGTTGAGGTTAGCGTGAGAAGTGGATCTGAATAGTTGATCACTTTTAATCCCATGCCTCACATGAATTGCGCCTAAGAAGGGAATTGATCCCGTGCATCTCATCCTAATGCGCGTTCATTTTTCATCAAACGATTGATAACCACTTCTCACTGGAACCTAACCCCCCCCCCCCATATATATATATATATAGGGTGCGTTTCTTTTGCAAACCAAGCAATTTGTACAAACTATGCAAACCACTATATTAGGAAACAATAGATATATTTATGGATAATGATTATGATTCATTAATAATGATTGTGATATATATGGAAATGTTAAGTTTATTCATTATAATCATGATTTTAAATTAGGAAACATAATAAAATCATATATTAATTAGACTTGATGAACGGCTAAGATTGGTTTGCATAGTTTGTACAAATTGCTTGGTTTGCAAAAGAAACGCACCATTATATATATATATAGGGAGGTTCAAGGGAAAAACCTCAAAAAAATGGAAAACTAAGGAACACCCTAGTAAACCTTGATTTGAATGGTATGCACTTGTGCATACAATTAAATTAAGTTGTTTTTTTGGTTTTTATACACATGTGCATTATACACTTGTGCATATGCACGTATGCATGTTACAAATTGTTTGTATGTAAGTGCATAACGTCCAAATCAAGGGCTACCATGGTGTTCCCCAGTTTTTCATTTTTTGAGGTTTTCCCCTAAACCCGCATATATATACATGTATATATATGTACATGTATATATATATATGTACATGTATATATATATATGTATACATAGAGAGAGGATCATGTGAAAAACAAACTAATTTACGAGAAGGCGAGAAGAAATATGAACCACATAATCAATTATTAAAAGATATCTTAAATAAAAAACGGAATTTTTTTTTAGAAATTAAGATAATTACCATTTTTGAATTGGAAAAATTCTTAAAATTCTCAATATATCTTCTAAATTTATTTATTTATTAATTTCAATTAATCATAATTTTTATGTAATTATTTTTTCTATATACACTTTTAATTTTAAAAAATTCACAATTTTGATCAAATATCACAAGTGATATCACTATCTGAATTTTGGTACATATCACATATCATATTATCACATATGATAATTGTTGATATTTTAGTTAATCATACGTGATTATGTATATTTTTATTTATATATCTTTTTATGATGCATATATTATCACATGTGATTATGCGTCACTTATATTCAGACGTATATTATCATATGTGATATTGATAAAAAAAATTACATAGTGGATCATATGTGATACATAATAGATCACATGTTAAAAGAAGTTAATCTCATGTATAACACCCCAAAAATGGGTCGAATTTAAACCTGAAAAATGTCGTAAACTTGATATTTCTATAAATATCAATATCCAAAAAAGGGGAGAGTAAAATAGAGTTTACACTTCTATGAATAGGAATTAACAATGACAATACACTAATGTTGGGTCATCTGAAGATTTGAAGATGACCTCCCGATCTTCCATTTTATATCATCATACTTAGAATATTTTGAGGTTCTTTTAACAGCTTGGTTTCCATACAAATGTTCGGTGAAGTCGAAGATCAGCCGAAGAAAACAAAGAAGGAGAATATCTCTCAAAGCGGATTGAAGATAGACTCCCCAGCCTAAAGCCAAGTATACCTACTTGATCAACACCATTGGCCAGGATGGCGCCAATCTCAGTCTTCTGTAGCCGAAGACCTCTTCGGAAGCCGAAGATTTCTCGATCTTCGGAAGCCGAAGACTTCTCAGTCTTAGGAGCCGAAGACCTCTCAGTCTTAGGATCCGAAGACCTCTCAGTCTTCAGGAGCCGAAGATCTCTTCGGTAACCGAAAACTTCTTAATCTTCAAGGCCTGAAGATTTCTCCAACACATTATACTTTTCTGACAAAGTATATTTGTGATATCTTGCATTGATGTGGACCTCATCCGAAGATCAGAAAAAGTATGTTTTGTATTTTACACTCTTTTAAGGAAATGTCTCCACCATCCTCTGCAGGTCAACACTTCAAGCCAAAACACTTCAAGACAAAAGGTACATCCTGTACCTTGCTGAAGACATGTGTCCATCCCTTGCTCAACAGGTGTCCCATGTATTTAATGCATGAGGCACTATAAATATGGAGGATGGTTCAACATGCAAGATGACCAGCTCTCAAGCATTCAAGCTCTCTAAGTGCACTGCATTCTCTCTCTACGAAGTTCTTATTGTTTTCTAAGTGTTTTACAATTGTTCTTCATTTCTCTTTGTGTAAGATTGTTTGAATATATTTCATCTATTCTCTTCCGCAACAATCAAAAGTTTTCTATGTGTAATTCTTGATTTCAAATCAATAAGAATTAAATTAAGTGAAAAATTGTGTGTATTGTATTCAACCCCCCTCCCCCTTCTACAATACTTCTCTTATTTACTTACTACTATTTGGGACCATCAAGTGGTATCAGAGCGGTTTAGTTTAATTCAATAAATTAGATCCGCAATGGCAACCTCTTCTTCTTCCTCCTCTTTGAACAATGCTTCTTCTCAAAACACCACTACTGTTTCATACGACAATGGCTCTATAGCCAAACCACCAAAGTTTAACCCCAATAACTTCTTCCTGTGGAAAAGTCGTATGATACTCTTCTTAGAAGGAGTTGACAGCAGATATCCTACTATCTTACATGAAGGTCCTTTTATTCCTAGAGTTTGGGACCGTTACAATGCAGATAAGGCAAAAGCTGATGAGGACTCTTCTGAGGAAGAAAGAACTCCAGCTACTGGGAGATACATTGTAAAGGACCCTAGTAAATACAATGATGAAGATAGACGTCTTATAGCTCTTGATACTAAAGTCAGAGCCATCATTGCCCTCTCTCTGCCTGATGAGGTATACCATTCTCTTGTTAACCTTTCTACTGCAAAAGAAATGTGGTCCACTCTGTGTGTTCTTTATGAAGGTACGTCTGAGGTGAAAAAGAGCAAAAATATTGCTCTTGTAAGAAAATATGAACTCTTTTCTCATGAGAAGGGTGAGTCTCTCTCAGACTACTACAATCGCTTTAACAGTATTCTCAACGATCTTAAACTTGTGGGTTGCATCTATGATAATGAGGAAGTCTTGTGCAAGTTTATGGACTGTCTTCTTGAGTTTTGGGAAAATATCTGTACTTGTATCAAGTCTACCAAGGATCTTGATTCCATGCCTCTCACTGCCTTGTATGTCACTCTCTTCAACTATGAGCAGACTAAACTGCTTAGGAAGTCAATCACAAAAGAAATCAAAGGCTATTCTCTAGCTCTTGTCGGTGAATCTTCCAAAAGTATTGTGTGTGTCCCTAGGATCACCTATCCCTCTGATTCTGACAACAATAGTCAAAAGGACCCCAATGACCCTTCAGAAGCCTATCTCAGTGAGGCTGATGATGAAGGAGAGGAGACCTCTGTGGCTCAACTGTCAGATGGTGTTGCCATTCTAGCAGGCTTTTCAAAAGGCAAACCTCGCTCTCTTCTGGAAAATCCAGGTTTTCTAGAAAACCCTCCTCTACTCTTTCTAAAAATGCTTCCTCTGACAAATCAAATGAGGAATGTTACAGGTGTGGGAGGAAGGGACACTTCGCTTCTGAATGCAGAAGCAGGTCCTCTGATAAGTCTAGACTGCCCTCCTCTAACCGTACATCCTCTAGGTCTGTCAGAACCAAGTCTGATTCCTACCAACCCCTTTTTCAAAAGTCAAGCACTTCTGTTCCTTCAAACTCTGACCGTGCTGAAAAGTACAAGGCAAAATACAAGAGAGAGAGAAGGAAAGGAATGCTCTTCTAGCCAATAAAGGAAAAGGTCTTCTTGCCGAATCTCATGATTGGGCAGATGAACCAACTTCCGAAAGTGACAAGGAAATGGCCAACCTTTGCTTTATGGCTAAAATAGATGATACTGATGACGGAGAAACCTCTTCCACCTCCATGGCTCTTGTATCTACTGAGTGCTCTACCTCATCTACTCAGGGTCTAGGGCATCAACAAATCTGGTATCTCGACAGCGGGTGCTCAAGGCACATGACGGGAAACAAATCTCTTCTTGTAGACTTCGTGCCTACCAAAGGTCCTTCTGTCACCTTTGGTGATAACTCCAGAGGAAGTACTAAAGGTTATGGAGCACTCTCAAATGGTTCCATCACCTTTAATAAAGTAGCTTATGTTGAAGGCTTGATGCACAATCTCCTAAGCATAAGCCAACTGTGTGATTTGGGATATAAAGTGTTGTTTGAATTATCTTCATGTATCATTTTCAACAAAAAAGATGGAAACCGTACTCTCTGGCTACCGCAAAGAAAATGTCTATGTCATAGACATGGGACATAGCTTATCCTTCGGAACAAACATTTGCTTTGTCTCTGAAAACTCTGCCAAAAGATGTTGGCTCTGGCACAAGCGTCTCTCTCACCTCAACTTCAAAACTTCGAATGTCCTTTCAAACCAGGAGCTTGTCACGGGCATGCCAAAGTTGTCCTTTGTGAAAGAAAAGATGTGTGCTGCATGTGAGAAAGGGAAACTCACAAAATCTTCCTTCAAGTCCAAGCAATGCTTCTCCATCACTCAACCTCTTCAGATGCTCCACATAGATCTGTGTGGACCAGTCAGTACCCCAAGCGTTGGTGGTAGAAGGTACATTCTGGTTATTATTGATGAATTCACTCGCTACACTTGGGTATTTTTTCTCAGGTATAAAAGTGACACTACTGAAGAAATCATAAAGTTCATCAAAAAGTCTAAAGTGTTGAATGGGCAGCTGGTAAGATCTGTAAGAAGTGACAATGGAACATAATTCAAGAATAGTATGTTAGATGACTTTTTTTTAATGAAAAAGGAATCTTTCAGAACTTCTCTGCCGTCAGAACTCCACAACAGAACGGTGTAGTGGAGAGAAAGAACATAACGCTATGTGAAGTTGCCCGATCCATGTTGAGTGAATCTCACCTCCCTACCTACTTTTGGGCCGAAGCAATCAACACTGCATGCTTTACCCAAAATAGGTCCATCATTGTAAAAAGACATAATAAGACTCCTTATGAAGTCTTTTATGGTAGAAAACCTAACATTAGTTTTCTTCATGTCTTTGGGTGTGTGTGTTACATTCTCAACGACAGAGAAAATTTGGGAAAATTTGATCCCAAAGCTGATGAAGGAATCTTCGTGGGATATTCTCTCACTTCCAAAGCTTTCAGAGTCTACAACCTCAGAAGGAAGTGCATTGATGAGTCCATCCATGTCAAGTTTGATGACCTCAAGATATCATCACTCTCTTGTGATGATGAAGAATTGAACCGTTGGATATCCTCTTGTGTTGGTGATGGTCCTCTTCCAACATCATCAGACATTCCCTACACAGTTCCCACTTCTCTCTACCAAAACAATGATCCCTCTACATCTCACAACCCCTCCTCTCATCAAGAGGATGATCCTCAACCTACCCAACCTCAAAATACACTCCAACTCATCCCAGTCTCTCAATCTGACATTCATTCCTCACCTATACCTGCCGATCTTCCATCCATCTCTCCTGACAATATCCCTTCCAACTCTCCTCTACAAATTTCTTACCCTCCTCCTTTACCTCCTGCTTTAAAGTGGACAAAAGATCACCCCATTGATCAAATCATTGGTGATCAACAAGATGGTGTTCAGACCAGAAGAGGTATTGGAAACATCTGTCTCTATGTGAACTTTCTTTCCCTCATTGAACCAAAGAAAGTTGACGAATCTCTAGCTGATCCATGTTGGATCACTGCCATGCAAGAAGAACTTTCTCAGTTCGAAAGGAACAAAGTCTGGAGACTGGTTCTTCGTCCTTCCAGAAAAACCATCATAGGAACCAAGTGGGTCTTTCGGAACAAAATGGATGAAGAAGGCACGGTGATCAGAAACAAGGCCCATCTGGTTGCACAAGGCTATAGGCAAAAGGAAGGAATTGACTATGATGAAACATTTGCTCCAGTTGCAAGACTTGAAGCCATCAGAATCTTTCTTGCTCATGCTGCCTACAAGAACTTCAGAGTCTTCCAGATGGATGTCAAAAGTGCCTTTCTGAATGGGGAGCTAGCTGAAGAAGTCTATGTGAAACAACCCCTGGCTTTGAAAATCTAGTCTATCCTGACTATGTGTACAGATTGGACAAAGCTCTCTATGGTCTAAAGCAGGCTCCTTGTGCCTGGTATGACACTCTTGCTGACTTTCTCCTGAAGAACAAGTATACAAGAGGTAAAATTGACAACACTTTGTTCATCAAGCAAACCTCATGTAATCTTATTCTTGTTCAAATTTATGTGGATGATATCATTTTTGGTGCCACTGATGAGTCACTATGTGATGAGTTTGCCTTTCTCATGAAAAGCCAACATGAGATGAGTATGATGAGGGAGCTTACCTTTTTCTTAGGACTTCAAGTTAAACAATCTTCAGAAGGAATCTTTATAAATCAAAGTAAATACATTCTTGACCTTCTGTAGAAGTTCAATTTTGAAAACTTCTCCCCCATGAAAACTCCCATGGCACCACCTTTGAAACTCCATGCTGATCCGGATGGTGTATCTGTGGATATCACCAGCTACCGAGGCATGATCGACTCTCTTCTCTATCTTACTTCTAGTAGACCAGACATTATGTTTGCTACTTGCCTGTGTGCGCGTTACCAAGCCAATCCGAAAGAATCTCACTTGGCTGCGGTTAAACGCATTTTTCGGTATCTGAAAGGTACCATGAATCTGGGTCTTTGGTATCCCAAAGACTCAGGTTTTGATCTAATGGGGTATTCAGATTCTGATTTTGCAGGCTCTAAGATTGATAGGAAGAGCACCACTGGCAGCTGCCAACTCTTTGGTGGCAAGCTTGTTAGTTGGTCCAGCAAGAAGCAGAACTCAGTCTCCACCTCTACTGCTGAGGCTGAGTATGTAGCTGCTGGAAGTTGTTGTGCTCAAATCCTCTGGATGAAGAACCAACTGAGAGACTACAATCAGTTGTTCTCCCACATCCCGATTCTGTGTGACAACTCAAGTGCGATCGCCATCGCCAACAATCCGGTGCTGCATTCTCGTTCCAAGCACATCGACATCCGGTATCATTTCATCCGGGATCACATCTCCAAAGGTGACATCGAACTTCACTTCATCCCTACCGACCTCCAACTGGCGGATCTCTTCACCAAGCCTCTTGACGAAGGCCGGTTCAAGTTTCTCATCGGAGAACTCGGTGTGTTAAATGCCGAGATGTAATTTTTTTTTCTTTAACAAAAAAAAAAAAAAAAAAAACTCAAAAAAAAAAAAAGAAAAAAAAAGAAAAGAAATAAAAAAAATGTTTTTCTCTCTCTCTTTCTTTCGGTAGCTCTCTCTCTACCATATCTCTCTCTCTTCCCTTCCCCTCTCCCTTCGGCTCTCTCTCTCTCTTCCCTCCCCTCTCCCTTCGGCTCTCTCTCTCTTCCCTCCCCTCTCCCTTCGGCTCTCTCTCTCCTCCCTCCCCTCTCCCACCGAAACCCTTACCCCACCGAATCCCTCTCTCTCACCCACTCCCCCACCGAACCAAACCAATCCCCTCCCCCTTCCTTCGGCCTTACCCATACACCCTCCAACCCTCCGAATCCCTCACTCCCTCCCTCTTTACTTAGCCACCGAACTCCCTCTTTTTCCCTACCCTTCTTCCTTTCCCCCATTCGGCCTCCCGCCTTTGGCTCTTCTACCACCGATCACCCCAACCCACCCCCACCGAACCCCCGCTCTTTCTATCTTCCCCTCTCTCGGCCTCTCCTCTCCCACCGAGCCAACTACCCACCACCGAACCAAACACCCCCTTATACCCACCGAAGCCTCACACCTCCCAACCCCCTTCTTCGGAACCCCCTCCCCCCTACGTGTAACACCTTAGGCATATCCCATATCGGCCGTGGACATGAGTGATGCTGGGTGTTATAAGTTATATCTTGGCCTTCCTAACAACAACGCGTTTTGGGGCCACAAGCACGTCAGGTTCTGGGAACTCTGAGGTTAAGCGTGCTTGGGTGGGAGTAGTCCCAGGATGGGTGACCCCCTGGGAAGTTTCTCACTAGGTCGCCAGAAACAAATCCGTGCGCTACACGTTGGTTAAATCCAGGGGCAAAGCGGACAATATTGTTGTCGAGGCAGGCGGGATGTTACACTACGCCATTCTTTTTGAATATTTTTTCTCTCACTTTTCCCCTTCCCAAGACTTCCCCTGCTACCTATCCCCTCCTTTCCTTTTTCCACGTCCTACCAAATCTTCCCTTTTCCTTCCATACTCTTTTTCCAACTCTTTCCTTCCATCTTTCCCATCCTACTCTACTACCTTTCCTTCCATTTCTTCCATACCTTCTCTATTTCCCATAATTTCTCCATATATCCCATCAATCTCCCTATTTTTTCCATATCTCTACAATCCCTCTCCATAATTACCTCCATTTTTTCAAATTCAAACTTACATCCTTCCATCTATAAATACCAACCCATTCTCATCATCTTTACCATCTCCACCTTTCCTACTACTTCTCTTCTCTTTTCTCTTATTTTCTCTCATGGCATCTTCTAACTCCCCTTCTTCCAAGGCTCCCAAGAAAAATATGCCCCCTCCTCCTCCCACTTCTCTTACGGATCTCGTCTTCAATCCATGCAACCATGTTGCACGATTGGAGTGTGATCCCAATTATAAGGAATTCAATCCTATTTCTTCCTTTCTTCAAAAATCCCCCCTTTGGTTTGCGTTGACAAAAAACCCGCCCAAGATGAGCAAGATGCTCATTGGTAATTTTTGGCTCACATGTGTTTACGATGCCAAGACCAACAAGGTATCCGCTTCTATTCTATCGGACCCGACATCACCGGACATCTCTTTCGGTGTCGAAGACGTTAGGCGGGCCCTTGATCTTCCATCCTATGATTCTTATGACGCATTTCCTCTTGGCACCGAACATGATGAGGTGGTTGTCGCCTTGAACTATATTCATGGCGAAAATGATCGGGGTCGTGGCACACTTCTCCGCAGGCATATGGGAGGTATCTGGAACTTCTTCTTCTTTCATATTATTTTCTGCATGAGTAAGAAAACTGGTGGACATGATCAATGTCCATCCTACCTTACTCAACTAGCCCATGCTATCATGTTCCAGCGTAAAATCGATTATGCTCAGTATTTTTTTCACGAGTTGATTTCTGTCATCACACCGCCTAAGCGACCGCATGTTGCTTACCCGCGTTTCATTTGGCTTATAATCAACAATTTACTTGCTGATGCAATTGAGGCGGACCATCGGGTCATCTATGACTATCATGCCCCGCTTGTGGCAAGACCCCTTCTCAAACGGGGTCCCTTGGCGACTGACAATCCTCTCCTTCCAGGTATGGTCTCCTTCATCAACTCTCCCGATCTACAGTGGGGAGATGCCCAGGACACTCCGGTGTCCAAAGGTCCTTCCTCTGTAGTGGACCCTTCTTCCCTCTCCCTAGTGACGCTCCCTAGTGACGCCTGCTAGCACTCACTCTTCACAGGCTACAGGCACCGCCGCACTTGCCCAAATGGCCATACCACCGAAAGGACCTTCGGTGGTTACCCAGGTCACACCCCACACCTCAAAGTGGAGGTACTCTCCCTCTTCTCCCAAAACAAATAGGAAGGTTTCTAGGGCCACCCCACATACTCCACCCACCGATTCTTCACAATCGGCCGGTGTTGAAATTGTCCCATCCAGGCCCGGGGAATCTGCTACACCTACTGCCACCTCCTCTGTATCCTCTCCAAAGGATGCATGTGATACTTTCGGGGACCCTCACATACCCTCTTCCCCCTCCTCCTTAGGGGATGAGGATGACTTGGTCTTCTCCCCGGACCAAGGCTCTGACTTCTCACTGCACGGCCTATTACCCGACCATTTCATGGTCGACACTTTTGCATGATCCGGTGAGACTCTGGTCTTACCCCAGGCCAGTGTTGAGGGTATTTCACGGTATTTGGCTTATTTGTAACAGGGTCAAGCCAGGGTGACAACTCAAGCAAGACCTTCTACCTCCGCCTACCGCTCTCCTCCACATTCTCTAGAGAGGTCTTCTTCTCCGGCCGCTACCTCCTCTGAGGATAGCTCATCTGATGACTCACCTTCATCACCATGCTCACCTGCCACCGATGCTCTCCTCTAGAGCAATGCGTCCTACGAAGAACCATCTCGGATTATTCCTCTTCCTCATCATCCACCGACGCCTTCACGGTGTCAGGCCTCAGCTGCAGCACGAGACACTCCTGTTCCTGTCATTCCCCCAGAGATCCTAGCAGATATTCAGGAAGCCAACACACAACATCGTCTCATTGGTGCTCAGTTTCGCGAACATCAAAACGTTCTGGGCTCTCTCATAAAGGTCACTTGTGACAAGTTGTTATCTCTTGAGACCTCCCATCATCATCTCACTACCTCCATTGCTTCTCTTCAAGCAGCCTCTGATGCTCGTGATGAGGAGGTTCGGCGTCTTCAGGCCGCTTCGGAGGCTCACAGTGCCATTTCCACTCAAATTCTTCAGTCTCTTCTGCCTCTTCATCAGAGGTTGGGTTCTTTCTTGGTTACTCCCCCGACTGCCGCTGAGGGGGAGAAACAGATGGTTCAAGTTTCTTCAGACAGCGGCCGTCAGGGTCCCACTCCTGTTGTTTCTCCTGATGCTCCAACTGAGGGGGAGCTGCTTTCAAGACAAGGGATAGACAAAGGAAAGAAAAATCTATCTACTGATGAAGAGGCCTTGCTTTCCCAACAACAAAAGGCTGTTGCTCTAAAAGCCTTTGTTTGTGAAGCTGATCGGCTAAAACTTCAACCTCCTCCTAAAGTTGACATCGAGCAGGTAGCTGAGCTTAATTCTGATGACATTCTATGGTGCCGAAACTCTTTGATGGAACGAAAGTTGAAATCTAAAATTGTTGAAGTAAAGTTTGGCTCCTCCAAACGATCAGAGATAGATATCAGAATGGTCATCCGCAGAGAAGATGGCTCTCAGCAGGCTACCAGATTCTGTGACTTGGACGACTACGTACTTTCTGAATGGTATGAAATCTCTGAACTTTTATCCAAGTCCCTTAGTCGACACAAGCCTTCGGTCAAAAAGTCTCTGAACAGTCTTCTAGAGAGAATGAAGAACATTGGCAAGAAGTACAAGCATTCTCAAGATGAAGAAGTCCAAGTTGAGGTTCTAAAGCAGATGTGTCTCTCCTCCCCTCCACAAATCTCTCATTCTGACAAACAACACATCTTCAAGGATCTCGCTGCCAAACGAATGACTCCCAATACTCAAAATCTGAATCTGAAGATACCAGGTGGTCCGCCCTTGCGTCCAGGCACTGTGATAGGGCGTCCATACAAAGGAGTCTATTTCCTAGATGAGACGGAAACTAAGAGATTCTTCAGACATGAAGAAATATCTATTGCTCACACCGAGTTTGTAGTAGCCATTCTCTCTCTTATCCCCGTTAATTCTCAAGCTGCATTTCTTCGACATGACATTATGGGTGAACTTCATAAAAGACAGAAGAAGGGATGAAGCAATGCTCTATCTTACCTATGTACTTGTAATCTTTGCTTTGTTAAGTCATATTTAATACAAGTGCATTTCTTTTATTTAGTTTGTACATATATACTTCATTCTTTTATTCTTTTGTAAATGTCGGATATACTTATAAATCCTTATACAAAAAAAAGTCTATGTGAAAAGAACCCAAAAAGAGTAAATATGGGTCAAAATGAATTATTCAGTGTACTCTTAGTTTTATTCTTTAGTATGGATGCCATCCTCAAATAGGGGGAGATTGTTGGGTCATCTGAAGATTTGAAGATGACCTCCCGATCTTCCATTTTATATCATCATACTTAGAATATTTTGAGGTTCTTTTAGCAGCATGGTTTTCATACAAATGTTCGGTGAAGTCGAAGATCAGCCGAAGAAAACAAAGAAGGAGAATATCTCTCAAAGCGGATTGAAGATAGACTCCCCAGCCTAAAGCCAAGATGCCTACTTGATCAACACCATTGGCCAGGATGGTGCCGATCTTAGTCTTTTGTAGCCGAAGACCTCTTCGGAAGCCGAAGATTTCTCGATCTTCGGAAGCCGAAGACTTCTCAGTCTTAGGAGCCGAAGACCTCTCAGTCTTAGGAGCCGAAGACCTCTCAGTCTTCAGGAACCGAAGATCTCTTCGGCAACCGACGACTTCTTAATCTTCAAGGCTTGAAGATTTCTCCAACAGATTATACTTTTCTGACAAAGTATATTTGTGATATCTTGCATTGACGTGGACCTCATCCGAAGATCAGAAAAAGTATGTTTTGTATTTTACACTCTTTTAAGGAAAGGTCTCCACCATCCTCTGCAGGTCAACACTTCAAGCCAAAACACCTCAAGACAAAAGGTACATCCTGTACCTTGCTGAAGACCTGTGTCCATCCCTTGCTCAACAGGTGTCCCATGCATTTAATGCATGAGGCACTATAAATATGGAGGATGGTTCAACATGCAAGATGACCAGCACTCAAGCATTCAAGCTCTCTAAGTGCACTGGCATTCTCTCTCTACGAAGTTCTTATTGTTTTCTAAGTGTTTTACAATTGTTCTTCATTTCTCTTTGTGTAAGATTGTTTAAATAGATTTAATCTATTCTCTTCCGCAACAATCAAAAGTTTTCTATGTGTAATTCTTGATTTCAAATCAATAAGAATTAAATTAAGTGAAAAACTGTGTGTATTGTATTCAACCCCCCCTTCTACAATACTTCTCTTATTTACTTACTACTATTTGGGACCATCAACTAATCTAAACTATCTATGTCTAGATTAATACAATTGTCAACAAATTCCCCAAAAGACTTCTATTCAATCTGTAAAATCAAACAGTAAAACAATAGCATTTTAAGCATGGGAGAGTAACATGTAAACTTCACGATTCCCACATCATCAATACCCATTTCATACTAACACTACAAATCATAGTGAACACCCATTTCCTTTTTTAACATCTAAGGTGCTTGGAATAATTATCATTAATGAATAACAAGTAAATTTCCAAGTTTATTTCACCAACCATCAAAGAGTTCCCAAAAACCCTAAGTTGACCTAGATTTCCAAAATTCCTTAAGTATGAAAAGAAACAACATTCATCATAGGAGGCATATGAGTGCATAATAACTCCCTTAATTTCTTACCTTGAGTATTTTCACTAGGGGTGTTTGCGGTCCGGTTTGGGCGGTTTAACCCCCCAAACCACAAACCAAACCACAAATGGCAGTAGCGGTTTGGTAGCAAGTGACTAAACCGATCAAACCAGACCACAAAAAGGCGGTCTGGTTGTTTGACTGGTTAGGCAGTTTGGGACTCTTATGGGCTTTAAACTAAAAAAACATAAACACTATATCCAAAATAAAATTTCTACCAAGATAACATTATTAAAAAGTAGTATATCGAATTATAAAAGAAACGTTTATATATTATATTAAAAAAAACATTGAACAAGTTGAAAAAAAGTTAAACAAGTCCACCAACAATGGTTGAATTTTGGACAAATATTGAGAAATTCGAAAGACGTTTGATTTTAGATTTAAAATTTTAACGGATCTCGGAACCTTTTCAATTTAGATAACGCAATCATTAAGAGAATGAAAACTAAAGACATAATGTCTTTGACGAACTTTTTTTAGTTAACACATAAAAGTTGAATCTACAAATGAAAACTAGATATGATTAATATATGCGTATTTTTGGCGCTCGGTTCGGTCCAGACCGCTCAAAATAAGGGTCAAACCGCAGACCAGACTGGACCGAGCGGTTTGTCTATTTTTCAGACCGAACCAGACTGCCAGACCGCTCAAACCGCCAAAAACGGTCTGGTTTGACTTGGTTCGACCGGTTTGAGCGGTCCAACGGTTTTTTTGAACACCCCTAATTTTCACAAACAAAGTCAAAACCCTAAGATCTCTTTAAATCATGAGCATTGAATAAACCATCATATAAGTAAAAATGAAGACATGGAGATGATTATAAGTGAAGTATGATGATTTTAACAAGTATATAATCTAGGAAATGAGAATGACTCACAAATTAGGTTTTTAGGTCAAAACCTAGAAGATCTTAAACTTTATTGGATGAAGAGTGGGATGAGGAACCCTTGAGGTATAAACTTCAATTATAGCTTGAAGATGATGATGTTTCACTTCTAGAGCTCCAAGTCTAGCCTTAAATGCTCCTCTAATGGAGTAAATGCAGTGGGTTTCGTTTCTTGGAGAGAGAAAATGAAAGAGATAGATGGGAACATAAATGAGGAGAGAGTTGGATTCAATGTTTTAAGGGTCTGGAACTCGTGCACGAGTATGACACGGCGACTATGCCATACAATTGCTCGCTCACCCCCACCCGCGGTACCTTCCCCGCGAGATTGCCCCACGACAGTGACCCGGGCATTATCTCTGGGCATTGTCGCCCAAGTTGTACCCAAGGGGGTTTAACTCATGCGACATTGCCCCTGGCGAGAGTGACATTCCAGACATTGTCACCCCGGTGGCACAAGACCCGAAAACTTGACTTTTCGATCCAGACACGTTCCCGACATGCTAACGATAAAAGGTAAGTCGTTCTTAGAGTTATTATATAGTTCCCAAAATAGAAATCTCGAACCGACTATACATACATACGTAAATGGATATACATATATGTATACATATATGTGTATATATATATATATATGCTTATCGAAAACTTGAGTGTTACAACATGTGATTTAAAACGTTGATCCAAAAAATAGAGAAAAATGTGCAAAAAGATAATGAATTAATTGTAGATATCACATGTGATATTTGATGAAAATTATGATTTTTTTTTATCATAGTGTATCTAGAAAAAAAATATATAAAACTTAATTAAAAAAGTGTGAATTTTTAAAATTTAAAAATAAATAAATTTAAAAGACATAATGAGATTTTTAAGGATGCATTCATTTTAAAATGATAATTATCCTAATTGCTAAAATTATTTTTCATTTTTGATTTATGGTATTTTTTTAATTAATGGATTATGTGACCCATATTCCTTTCCGCCTTCTTGTATATTAGTTTGCTTATTGCATGATCCTCTCTCTCTCTCTCTCTCTCTCTCTATATATATATATATATATATATATAGATAGATAGATAGATAGATAGATAGATAGGTTCATACGAGAATGGTAACGATTTAAAAGAATAAATGGACAATTCTGGACCAATCATAATTAAGAAATTAATAATTAATTTTTTAAATAAAAAAGTTTATAAAGGGTATTTTGGTCTTTTTTTACTCCTGATTATTTTAGGATAATCTTTTATTTTAGGATAATCTTCTAACTCCTAAATATCAATGATTTCCTAATTATTATCTCTCTCTCTCTCTCTCTATTAAAACCTAAAACACTCAAGTTCTTCTGATAATCGAAGATGGCGAAGTTTGCAAAGTCGCCGGAAAATCGAAGACGACGGCGGGTATTGAAGAAAAATCGTCCATGGATGCAGTCATGAAATCAGTCTCTCTCTCTCTCTCTCTCTTTGCGATTTCCAGGAAACCTCTCTTTGCTATCAGATGTAAACCGACATATATGTTCATCCCGAATATTTGACCACAACTTGAAGAAGTCGCAACGAGCAGGGAGAGATAAATGTCTTACGATGTTGTGCTATGCGAAAAGGACGAACGAGAATCGGAACTACAACGAACGGTCGAGGAGTCAAAGCAGAGAGAGGCGTATCTCAAAAACGAACTCGCAAACATGTGAGTTCTGGTGGCAAAGCTAAAGAAGGCACAAGTGACTTCTGTTTTTGTGCATTTGAGGATGTGAGTTAGGGTTTGTATTTTTCAATTTATATGGAAACATCGACTATTCTGTTTTTCCACATCCAATTATATGGAAACATTTTGTCTAAGTTATTTAGAACAAAATCACATGTGATTTTGGTGTTAAGTATTATAGCCAAGTTATTTAGTACAAAATCACATATGATTTTGGTGTTAAGTATGAATTTGGTGTTAAGTATTTAGAACAAAATCACATATGATTTTGGTGTTAAGTATTATAGCCAAGTTATTTAGTACGAAATCATATATGATTTTGGTGTTAAGTATGAATTTGGTGTTAAGTATTTAGAACAAAATCACATGTGATTTTGGTGTCAAGTATTATATCCAAGTTATTTAGTACAGTGTTAAGTATGAATTTGGTGTTAAGTATTTAGAATAAAATCACAAGTGATTTAGGGTTGCAAACTAATAACATCATTTTATCTAAACTATAAGAATCTGTCCAATTACTATAAGTTATAATCATATGTGATGCATACTACACTTAAACAATCTATCAAATTTCTTTACAATATAATCATAAATTATTTTGGATTGCATATTGTACACCATATAATCATCTGTGATTTTGGGTTACATATTCGGGATTTGCTTGAAAAAACAAACAGACCAAGTGAACTAACAAAAGGATTAACCGAATTTGATTTAATAAAGGAAAATGAATAATACGTTTTTGATTTGAATTAAATATTATAATCCCTGTTTTTTTGGAAGTTAATACTATCCTAAATTATCGATAACATAATATGAATTTATTGCCCTTTTACTCTTAATTTTAAAAACTATTATTTTTGGAATTAATTTAAAAAATGATTGGCTGAGAATCGTCCCTTTATTCTTTTAAATACACTATGTTCTCGTTTGAACCCACCCCTATATATATATATATATATATATATATATATATATATATATATATATATATATATATATATATGAGAAAGTTCAAATAAGAAAGTCAAATATGGTAGTTAAGATAGTGAGAATAGATGATTCATTATAAGAATCATTTGTAAAAGGAAACATAAGTTCATTTATGCATGTTGCTGGAATTGGCGAAGACCAATTCAGAATGGCAGAGAGAGAACTGAGTTGGAAGGTCTTATTGTGTTGTCGAAAATGTGGTCCTTGCTGAAAATAGCGATCGATGGGTGTAGAAGGACTCCAGTGATGGCAATTTCCATACGACGGATATTAGAGTTTTAATTGATAATTAAACTCTTTAAAATAGCACAAACAAAACTCAATCGAGTAAATGGACCCCTATCAAGGTGAACGTTCTCTGTTGGAAAATAAGCTAAAGAAAAATTCCTACGCGCTCAAACCTTAATAATCCGAGGGTTGACGTGGAATCGACTAATTTCCCATGTTGGATGAAGACATCGAGACTATGGATCATTTGTTTTTACAATGTGCGACAGCTAAAGAGACTTCGTCAAGAGTTGCAAGGTGGTGGAGTGTGGATACTTCTTCCTACAACACTTAGGAAGACATTTTCAAGCTGACTGTTGGTATAAAGGCGAATAAATCTGCAAAATTCATGCTCGACTGCATAATCAACTGCGTTTTTTTGGGTCCTATGAGGTTTACGAAATAGATTGCTGTTCAATGTAAATAAACCCCGTAAAGATTGCATTTTTGATTCGATAACTCTTAATTCCTCCGGTTGGTTATCGAATCGGATGGGGAAAGGTAGGATTGTGTAACAACCCAGACCCACGACATAAAGCGAAACCAACTTTATTAATTAACAACGCCAAACGGCCCCAAGTCTACATCTAAAATACAAGGTTTGCGGACAAACAATCTAATACACAACTGAGAATAAAGGCAACTAATTATAAGGAAGTCTTCTAGAGTCGGGAACCGCTCACACCTTCTCCTTGCCCTTACCGGATCCTCCTATTTTGCGTCTACCTGAAAAGGTTTTTAGTTTTGAAAGATCAAGGGTTAGACCGATGGTCTACTGAGTCCCCTCTATAAAGTTCAACAACATAAAAAGATTTAAGATAACTTAACCAATTCAGCTTTAAGAAGAAAGAAACATCACTTCAACAACATTAGCTTCCGACACACACTACCGTCACCGGAGGCAATGGCGTGTCTGGCTCATACTGCCTTACTTGAGACACCCCCCCAAATGGCATAAACTGGATACACCCCTCGGTATGAGCATAGGCGGGCCACACCCCCCGACTTATGCATCTTTCTCGACTCAATGTATGCATACGTTACGACATTTAAATAAATAAATCATACAACTCGCATTAATGGTAAAGCATAACTTGCATTTAATGAAATCTTGCATTTAAAGATAATCGTACTCTCGATAACAATAAAGCTTCAGTTAGAAAAACTCACCTGATACCCACCGCTACAATCCTCTTACTTACTCTCTAAGGTCGGTCACGAGACCTACTGCACAAACGATAAAGACAGATAAGTCTCACCCTAACTTTTGGTCCCTTGTGAGCGTATGGAAATTAATTCACAAGGTTTTCTCTCTCATATACGGCCCAAAGGAGGAACTAAACCGGTCCACAACAACATAGATTAGGAACCTAGGCCCTCTATTGCATGGTTCACAGCATTGGGTCGAGGCCCAGATACCATACGCCCTGGTTGGTGCCGCCCGGGGTCCCCCCCACACACCGTGATCGCCCGAACTATTGCGGCCCAGGGTCACAAGGCTCGACGCCCGACACATGGCTGCCCGGGGTCGCCCGACACATGGCCTCCCGAGGTCGCCCGACACATGGCCGCCCGGGGTCGCCCGGTGTCCACGACAGGCCCTAGCCGCAACCAGGTTCTCATCCCTGGCCGCCGCAACAATTCAATCCCATCGTCTCAGCACTGGTCAGGGACTGAGTCCCTATCGATCGATCTCTAAATTTTCCTCTCCTCAATCGATTAAGAAGAACGAACCGCTTAAAGTGGGTTTTCCCTCATTTTCCAAACGAATGAGCAATAAACCCAGGTTCAACTTTTTCATAAACACAGGTTTGAAGATTCCACACTAACAATTAAGGAAAGACCTAATAATTCCCCAAATAATCAACAAAAGGAACCATTGAACTTACCTTGAAAGAAATTTGATGCAGACCTTTCTTCCCCAAAGTGAAAAAGCTCATCTCCTTGCTTAATCTCCTTGCTTAATCTCCAATATCGCCTTCAATGTCTCTCCCTCTCTCTCTAAAACCTTCAACTTCCAAGAAATGAAAAGAGACTAGGGTTCTTAGGGTTAATCATTCCTTAATAAAAAATTACAACTAGCCTCTCCAACCTTGGGCTTTGCTCAACTTTTCACCCAAACTCTAAAAGTAATCACTTGAGTTCAAATATTACAGATTGATTGGGGGAGATTGGCTTAAAAATCCTTTAAATTCCCTCCCTTAGACGGTAACGAGTGTTGGTGTTTGTGGTTTTTTCTGTTCCTTTTTTCCTTTCGGGATTTATTGTATTTTGCGACTAGCTCCATGCTACCATGTGCCTTTTTTGCTTTTAATATTATCCACCATTAAAAAAAAAGAATAATCTATACTACATTATAAAGCATTTGGTAAAAAAAAAAAACTCTTAAAAACAATCTTTTAAGCTCTATGTACAACCATTTAAAGCTTATTTACTTAATTTTCAATTTTACAAATTCTTACAACTAAGGTACAACACCTCTAGTGCATACTCCACAACCCCATCATTAAATACGTATTTTTCAATTCAAACTCCTCTTCATCCAAAAGACGCTTCGGCATCCTGCAAGACGATTTATACACCATCTGATTCAAAGCTTTTTATACCTCTCATGGTTTCTTCACATCAAGTCGTCTTTCTCGGTCTCTTTTTCAGGTATCCAGGTACTCTCTCACAGTTTCACCATCGATTAACCTAATATGTTCTACTCTCCAAATCGATCGATTAAAAAGATGCCGATTGAAGGCTTTTTTTACCTCTCACGGTTTCTTCACAGCAGGTACCCTCTCACTGTTTCTTCATACAACATCGGCTTTCTCAGTCACTTCTCCGGTTTTCAGGTACTCTCTCAAATCGATCGATTAGGCTTATGTGGTTTACACCATCAATTACGTTTCTTTGTTTCCTTTCACTTTGGGTTTCTTTCATGGTTCACTTTCTTTTTTTGGTCTACAAACCAGGTTCTAAAAAGTCACCAACATGGTTCATGCTTGATGCTCTTCGAGTTCAATAAGGGCATCTCCAACCCAACCACTAAAAAAACACACACTAAAAACACTAAAAATGGTGGGACCATTTAACACTAAATAAAAACCAACTCCAACCCAACACTAAAAAAGCACAAAAAACATCTTTAATATAATAATAATAATAATAATAATAATAATAAATATATGTATTTATTATACCATTTTATTAAAACATAATAATTATAAAATATACTTAATTTTTATAATCGATAAATAATTTTCACTTTAATTTTAAAATACTTTATTTAATGAAACATTGTTAAAATTAAAATGACACGAAAACAATAGCCAATATTATGTTTTTTTTTTAAAATTGCTAATGAAATTTCATTTTGTTAAATGTTTTATGATTATTCATATTTTAGTTTTTACTAATTTTCATTTTTAATAATACAAATTAATTATTTAAATACAATTTACAAACTCAAAATAACTAAGTTATGAACTTAATCAAACTATTAGTTAATGTCTTAAATTATTAATCATATATATATATATATGTATGTATATGTATATATATATATGTAATTATAAAAGTTGAATAATATATTAATATATATATATATATTTGGAAGGAGTATCCCAGACCACTTTGAGCCCAGACTAATATCTGGAAAACATGCATTAGGCCCGCGGGCATTCATCCCGTGGCCACAAGGATGACACCCGTGCCAATATTTGGAAAAAAATGCTGCGTGTAAGGCTCGAACCCGGGCAACCGTTTTGAAGTCCCCAAGCTCTTACCACCACGCCACACCCTTGTGGTTTTAATATATTTTTTTAGAGGCCTACTTTATTGGCCTTCAAATATGGAGGACTACTTTATATGTTTTTTTTGTTTTAGTGTTTGGTTGGAGATGAAAACACCTCCATTTTTGTCTTTTTAGTGGTGGCTTGGAGATGGTCTAAGGTATTACTTCTAGCTGAATTTAAGTTTTTTGGTGGGTTTTTTCCGAGTTCCAATTTTAGGGATGGCAGAAAACCTAAAACAAAGTTCGGGTCGGGTCGGGTTAGACAATTTCGGGTCGGGTCGGGTAACGGGGAAAATTTCGGGGATTTTATCGGGTTCGGTATCGGGGCAAGGTATCCCCGCCCCGCCCCGATATACATATATATATATATTAATAAAAATAAAATTATATATATATATTATTAATATTTAATATAAATATGTTTAGTTTTTTAGGGTTTTAACTTTTAAGTTTTTTACTATTTTTGATTTGAACTCTCAGAGTCAGTCGCGTCCAAACTTCACTCTCAGACTTATGTTTGGTTGTGTTAACTGTTAAGTGTTAACAAACTTGATTTTGGATTGTGTTTGGACTCCAATTTGGATTGTGTTTGGAGCAACAATTTTAATTTAGATTTTTGGATTGTGTTTGGAGCAACAATTTAATTTACATCGCATTTCGACATGATTTTCCAGCCATTTTTATTCTTGGATTTTTCCCCAATGTTAGGGTCGGGGATCGGGGATTCTCCATCGGGTCGGGGATGAGGACGGGGTATAAAAAATCCCCGACGGGGTGCCCCGAATAAAAAACCGACGGGCCGGGAACGGGGCGGGACGGGGATGGGGACGGCAAACCCGCCCCGTTGCCATTCCTATCCAATTTGGTATTTTTGCTAGAACCGTGTATGATTTTTAGTGAAATGGAACTGTTTCCTTTCACTGTTTCTTTGTTTTTTTTGCCTTCTCCAGATTGATAGGTTCTACAAATCTACAATTTGATTTTGATGTCTAACATGGGGTAAAACGACGTTTGTCCTAAATTTGACCTAAACAAGAATTCTGAATTTCACTTTAGGTTAAAAGGTTTGTAAAGTTAAACATAGTTCTCAAAATTTCATTTTATTCATAGTTTTTGTTGGGAACTGAAGAATTCATCAAGTATGGTTAATGCTGCTGGTTCAATGTTACTACTGCTAGAAGACTTAAAGGTTAATACTGCTGAGTGTTACTACTGCTAGTAGTTAATACTGCTAGTCAAAGTTAGTGCTGCTTGAACATAGTTAGTACTGCTAGTGGTTAGTACTGCTTAGTAGTTAATGCTGCTAGAAGGAAGTTAATGCTGCTGAAGATTAATACTGCTTATATGATGAAGATTCGTCTGAAAGGATATACATGGAAGCTTAGAGATATACATGGAAGATATACTGAAGATATTTTATTTATTGTAATTATCTTTGTATTCAGTATATATTGTATAGTTTAGAATAATAATTTAACTTTCAGTTTTCATTCTTTTAGAGAGACAATCAACCTCAAGGCATAGATCCTAATTCTAGAGAAGTAGAATTCGTATTGGTGAGCCTGTTCATCAATATTGAGGTTGAGTGAGTAATCTTGTAACTTTAAAGCATTAAATACAAGTTTACAGTTTGTTGATTATATTCTGTCTTTATTTTCTGTTTGATTAAATATCAAAGTGTTATTCCGCAAACTTCTTTGATATTGTTTCTGAGAATTAATTCTTGTTGAGAATTCGATCCTGACAAGTGGTATCAGAGCTAAACTCTCTCAGAAACAGTTATTCATCATGGAAAATCTTACAGAATCAAGCAGTACTTTGGTCTCAAAAGTTCCAATGCTTAGATCCAATGAATTTGACATGTGGAAGATCAGAATCAAGCAATATATTCTCCTCACAGATTACTCTATGTGGGACATCATTGAGAATGGCCCATCTGATGAAGGAAAGATTGGTGAAGATGGCAAAAGAACCCCTCCAAAGACAGATGCAGACAGGAAGACAAGGCAGACAGAGATGAAAGCCTTGAGCACACTGCTCTTGGCCATTCCAAATGAGTATCAACACCAATTCTGCAATTGCACTGATGCACAGATGCTCTGGAATGCTCTAGAGAAGAGATTCTCAGGTACCAAAAGTACCAAGAGAAATCAAAAGGCAATCTTAAAGCAACAGTATGAAAACTTCATCTCAACTAAGAATGAGTCCATGACTCAAACTTTTGACAGGTTTAATAAACTAATTGGTGAACTAGCTACTATGGGAGTACAGATTGATCAAGATGATGTGAACAGAAAGTTCTTAAGGTCCCTTGGAGATGAATGGACCATGTACACTGTGTCATTCAGACAGAATGATCAGTTGGAAGAAAAAGAACTTGATGATCTGTACAATGATCTTAGAGTATTTGAAGCTGAGGTGGAGGCAAAGAAGAAGCCTTCTGGATATATTCATAATGCTGCACTCCTATCAGCATCAATTGATTCTACTGCTAACCCTGAATCAGTTAATGCTGCTAATGGAACAAATCAAGATAAAGGCACTGATTCTGTGTTTGAAGCTTTTCTTTCTAATCATGGAAATTCCTCTTTGATTAATGATGACTTAGAACAACTCCATCCCGATGATCTGGAAGAGATGGATATTAAATGGCAGATGGCCATGCTCTCCATGAGGGTTAAGAAGTTTATAAAGAGGACTGGAAGAAACAACTTCTCCCAAAGAAGAGAAGATGGAGCAGGGTTTGATAAATCAAAGGTAGAATGCTACAAATGCCATCTGAAGGGACATTTTGCTAGAGAATGCAGAAGTGGAATGTCTCACAACAACAACCATCAACAAGCTCAATCTGGAAGCTTCAATAACAACAGAAACTCTGCTCAAGCCCTTGTTTCTCAACAAGGAATGGGGTTTGATTGGAGTGATCAAGCAGAAGAAACTATTCAGAATCAAGCTCTTATGGCTAAAGTATCTGATCTTCCATCTGAGGTAAGTTCTAATCTCTGTTCTAAAACTTGCATAGACATTGTTAAAAGGTACAGGGATCACAATCAGAAGATGAGTGATGAACTTAAAAGATTAGAAAAAGATATAAAAGACTATGTAAGGATTGTAGAGAGATTTGAAGATCAGATCAAAGGTTTTCAAGCCAATGAACTACAACACTCATATGACACCAATTACTGGCAGTGGGAGAAAAAGGATTTAGAACTTAAACTGACCAAATCTAAAGAGGAGAGTGAAAAACTGAAAGAGGAGCTGACCAAGGTTAAGCTTGATGTAGAAAAGTTTTCCAATGCTTCTAAAGCAATGGACTCTTTACTACAAAATCATATTCATGATAAGCTGAGAAGAGGAATTGGGTACAATGCAACACCTCCACCATATAACAACAATTACATTCCTCCTACTTCAGACCTGTTAGACACCAAAGATAGGAAGAACTTGCCTGAGGGAGCCACTGAAATAGATCCCTTAGATGAGGTAGATGTTGAGGATAAGACTGAGAAAGAGATTGGCAAGAGTAAGGAGAACAAGGTAAGTGGTGAGATTCCTCTAGAGAATAACATTACCACCAATGATGATTGTGGAAGGGCTTGGATCAAATCCAAGGACATAGAGAAGACAGAGGGAAAGTCTGGTAAGGTCCATTACAAACAGACCACAGTTGTGAATCCAGATCCTTGCAAACAGTGTGCATGTAAGAAGAATGAGCCCCAAAAACAGGACAAAAAGAGGGGAAATCAAAGAAACCGGAATAATCAGTGGGCACAAAAACAAGGGGTTGATCTGAGTAAAATCAATAGACCAAAACCTTGTTTTATCTGTGGCAAATTGAATCATCTTGCAAAATTCTGTTATTTCAATCCTATGAAACAAAGGATGAATTTCCAAAGATCCATGCAAAAACCCTTTGGTTATAAGAAAATTGAAAAGAACCATGTGGCTAAGAAAACTGTTAAAACTAAAAGCCATATGAAGAAAAAGTCTGTTAAAGAAAGTGTCAATATGTGGATTCCTAAAAGCACTAAAACTGTTAGTACTGCTACCACAAATAGTGTTGCTGACAATGATAGTGCTGCTAGAAGTAATACTACTGCTAACAATGTTAATGCTGCTAACAAGGTTAGTACTGCTAAACCTGTTAGTACTGCTAACTCTGTTAGTACTTCTAAGGTTAGTACTGCTTCTAGTGTTGGTTCTGCTAAGCCAATCATATTGACAAAGTACTCTAATAAAGAGTGCTCTGAGTTTAAAAACCTCATTAAAAAGGAATGTAAATACTTTGATGAGAAAGGGAGACCCAAGACCACTTTTGCTTGGGTCCCCAATCATACTAATTGATTTATTTAATGTGCAGGGCAACCAACAGCTCAAGGGAAAGAGCATATGGCATGTTGATAGTGGTTGCTCTAGGCACATGACTGGCAACATGTCATGCCTTCAGGATTTCAAGCATATTAATGGAGGACATGTTGCATTTGGAGACAATCTTACTGGTGGTAAGATAAGTGGAAAAGGTAATGTCACCAAAGGTAAGATGACATTTGAGGATGTCTACTATGTTGATCAATTAAAGTACAACCTGTTAAGTGTATCACAGGTTTGTGACAAACAACATAGTATATTATTTACTAATACTGAGTGTATGATTCTTGCTCCAGGGTTCAAGGTAGTTGATGAAAGCATGATACTACTTAGAACTCCAAGAAAGGACAATGTTTACTGTCTTGATTTGGACAATGTTGATAGTGATTCATCTCTCAATTGTCTTGTTTCAAAAGCTTCTGTAGATGAATCCTCCCTTTGGCACAGAAGGATGTGTCACATGAATTTCAAGACTATGAACAATCTTGTTAAAAATAACCTTGTAAGAGGTTTACCTTCAAAAGTCTTTTCATGTGATGATCATTGTGTTGCTTGTCTTAAAGGCAAACAACACAAAACTTCTCATAAGACCAAAGAGTTAAATTCTGTTTCTACTTGTCTCCAGTTATTGCATATGGATCTGTTTGGTCCTACAAATGTTATGAGTATAGGCAAGAAATCTTACTGCTTGGTTATTGTTGATGATTACTCCAGATTTACTTGGGTATATTTTCTAAGGACTAAGGATGAAACAAGTGGTCTTATCAAATCCTTTATTCTAAGAATTGAAAACCAAACTAATCAAAGAGTAAAAGTCATTAGATCAGATAATGGAACTGAGTTTAAAAATCATGATCTAAACACCTTTTGTGAAGAAAAAGGTATTGAGAGACAATATAGTGCTCCTAGGACTCCTCAACAGAATGGTGTTGCTGAAAGGAGAAATAGGACACTAATAGAGGCTGCTAGATCTCTGTTGGCTGATTCAAAATTGCCAATTACCTTCTGGGCTGAAGCAGTTAATACTGCTTGTTATGTCCAAAACAGAGTTCTAATGGTCAAGCAAAAGAACAAGACCCCATATGAGCTTTTAAATAAAAGAAAACCTTTTATTGGTTTCTTTAAACCTTTTGGGTGTCCTTGTACCATTCTAAATACCAAATCTCACTTAGGTAAGTTTGATAGCAAAGCAGATGATGGATTTCTTGTTGGATATTCATCTCAGAGTAAGGCCTACAGAGTATTTAACTCTTCTTCTAGAATAATTGAAGAAAGTGACAATGTCAAATGCAATGAGAACACACCAAATCCTGTTGGGTCTGGACCTCAGTGGCTATTTGACATTGATTCACTAACTAACTCTTTTGGTTTCAGTAATGAGTATACAGGAACAGGTAGTGGAGAATCAGAGATCACACAAGTTCAAGAAAGTATATCTAAATCTGTGATTTTTCCCATACCCACAGTAAATTCAGTTGAAGACTGTGAAAAGGAATCATTTACTGAACCAAGTCAGAGTGAAGAAGACACTAAAGATGAGGAGACTCAAGAAAACAATGAAGTGGCATCTGAAAACACTTCAGTTGAGTTGCATGAATCTAATCTTGAGGCTGGATTAAATGAAGAACCTAGTTACAACACCAGAGTTCAAAAGAATCATCCTCCACAGTTGATAATAGGAGATATCTCTTCTCCTATGATGACTAGACATCAAAGCAGACTTCAGGAAATGCAAGATCAACAGCATACAGTGCTTTCTTGTTTTCTATCACAGCTTGAGCCTAAAAAGGCACATGATGCTATGAAAGAATCCAGCTGGATAGAAGCAATGCAAGAGGAACTATTACAGTTCAAGCTACAAGATGTGTGGGATCTAGTAGACCTTCCTAAAGGTCACAGAGCAATTGGCACAAAATGGATCTTCAGAAACAAGAGAGATGAAAGAGGTATTGTTATAAGAAACAAAGCAAGGCTGGTGGCACAAGGCTATACTCAAGAAGAGGGTATAGATTATGAAGAAGTTTTTGCACCTGTAGCTAGGATAGAAGCAATCAGACTATTCCTAGCCTATGCTTCTTACATGAACTTCAAAGTCTACCAAATGGATGTAAAAAGTGCTTTTCTCTATGGATCAATTGAAGAAGAAGTATATGTCTGTCAACCACCAGGGTTTGAAAACCCAAGCTATCCAGACAGGGTATACAAATTAAAGAAAGCACTTTATGGACTATATCAAGCCCCAAGAGCATGGTATGACACTCTGTCATCCTATCTCTTGGAAAATGACTTTGAAAGAGGAGTCATTGATAAGACTCTATTTATCAAAAGAAAGAAGAAGGATATCTTGCTGGTCCAAATATATGTTGATGACATTATTTTTGGTTCTACAAGAAACAACATGTGCAAGGAGTTTGAGGATCTAATGCATCAAAGGTTCAAAATGAGTTCCATGGGGGAACTTACTTTCTTCCTTGGACTCCAAGTTCAACAGAAGTCAGATGGCATTTTCATATGTCAATCCAAGTATGTGCAGGATATTCTAACCAAGTTTGGTTTCTCAGAATCAAAACCTGCCAGCACACCTATGGAAACACACAAGCAGATCACAACAGATCTTGAGGGGGAGGATATGGATGTGCATCATTATAGATCCATGATTGGCTCTCTCATGTATCTCACAGCATCAAGGCCAGATATAATGTTTCCAGTCTGTGTATGTGCAAGATTTCAAGTTAGGCCAAAGCAATCTCACTTTCAAGCTGTTAAGAGGATATTCAGATATCTCAAAGGGCAACCCAAATTGGGACTTTGGTATCCTCATAACTCACCTTTTGACCTAATAGCATACTCAGACAGTGATCTAGGTGGGGCAAACTTGGACAGAAAATCTACTTCTGGAGGATGTCAGTTTTTGGGTGCTAGACTAGTCTCATGGCAGTGCAAGAAACAAACCACAGTATCCACATCTACAACAGAGGCAGAGTACATAGCAGCTGCAAGTTGCTGTTCTCAAGTCTTATGGATTCAGAATCAAATGTTGGATTATGGGGTAACCTTTCTACACACTCCAATCTTTATTGACAACAACAGTGCTATTAGCATTGTAAATAATCCAGTCAAGCACTCAAAGACAAAGCACATTGAGATCAGGTATCACTTCATACGAGACTGTAATGAAAAGAAAATTATTCAAGTTGTAAAAGTTCACACTGATAATCAATTTGCTGATTTATTCACTAAAGCTTTTGATGTGGGTAGATTCACTTTCTTGGTAACAAGTGTGGGAATGATCAACTCTGAATAATCTCCTTCTCAAAAAGTGGTTTTATACCTGTATATTTTTATTCTTGGTGTTACAAATCTTCTTTTTCAGGATATGCATAGCAGTACTCAGTGTTTAGCAAGTTTAAAAGGAGTAAGTTTAGTTAATACTGCTAGTGGTTAATACTGCTAGTAGTTAATACTGCTAGTGGTTAATACTGCTAGTGGTTAATACTGCTAGTAGTTAATACTGCTAGTGGTTAATACTGCTAGTAGTTAATACTGCTTTCAGTTAATACTGCTAGTAGTTAATACTGCTTTCAGTTAATACTGCTAGTAGTTAATACTGCTAGTGGTTAATACTGCTAGTAGTTAATACTGCTAGTGGTTAATACTGCTAGTAGTTAATACTGCTTTCAGTTAATACTGCTAGTAGTTAATACTGCTTTCAGTTAATACTGCTAGTAGTTAATACTGCTAGTGGTTAATACTGCTAGTAGTTAATACTGCTTTCAGTTAATACTGCTAGTAGTTAATACTGCTCTAGGTTAATACTGCTTATATTCCGAATACTATAAATACTATTTGCCCGCCTAAAAGTTCATAACGACTCTTTGCATACTGCTCTCTTGCGCTCAAAATCTTTTCTCTCTCAAGTTCGAAGTTTTCAGGCAAGCTTTTCACTAAGACCAATGGCATCCATGACTTTCATCGACGAGCACAATGAGATTGCGATGCTACAAAAGCCAAAGCAAGCTGCAGGATTTCATCAGATTGTGGATTTCCTCAAGTCAAGCCACATTGCTCATGCTCTTAGTGTATCCCCTACAATCTATATCGAGCATCAAAGGCAGTTCTGGGCCAATGCAACCATTGTTGTTCAGAATGGTGTGCAGATGATCAAGACAAGAATCTGTGATCAATCACTCACGGTTACTGAAGAGGTTATTCGCATCTGTCTACGTCTAGACGATGCCTCTGGTATAACCTCTATCCCAAATGATGAACTCTTTTCAAACCTTACAAGAATGGGGTATGGAGGCCCATTGGGAGTTTTCAAATTTTCTAAAGCAAAATTCTCACCCCAATGGCGTTTCTTTGTCCATACTCTTATGCATTGTATCTCCAAAAAGACTACTGGATGGAGTGAGTTCAGCAGCACTATTGCTTATGCTTTGGTGTGCTTGGCCACTGCCAGAAAGTATAATTTTTCTAAAATGATTTTCAATGATCTTGTCTCAAACATGGGAAACAAAAAGAGCTTTTTTATGTATCCCAGGTTTGTTCAAGCAGTTATTACTCATGAATCAACGGATATACCTCAACCTGTTGGGGTATATGTACCTAAACCCCCCAAAGGCAAGGTTTTCTCAAATATGAGAAGATCTGCTGGGGACTCTGAAGGAGTTGACACCCCATTGTTCTCTACAATGATGGTGGTGTCCCAAACCAATGAAGGTATGGCAGCAGGGTCAAGGCCCCCATTAGACCAACCCACTGCTAGCCAAGCCCAACCTTCCCTCTCAAAATCCATTCCCCAGTCCCTTCTTGAAAAACCAACCTCTCCCATCATACAAACTTACAAGAGAAAACAGGTCAAGAAGGCTCCTTCCCTTCTTGTACCATTAACCACTAAGCCTATAAGCCCTCTAAGGGAGAATTCTCCCCTAGAGAATATCCAAAGGGAAACCACAAGGGTGTCTCCCAACCCACAGGAGGTGCTCTCTGAGGAGGAGGTAGAGCATATGGGTGATGAGGCTGCCACTACTCCTGCTAGTACAGAGGAGGAAAGTGGTAACATCAATAAGACCTCCCCCATGGCAACTTTGAATGAGCAATCATTTGAAGGTCCCTGGTGCCAAGAAACCACAGGGGTGGATAGTGCCTCTGCAAGGCAGAAGACTTCCACAAATAAAAGATCCAATGATCCTTCAAAGGAGGGTAACACTTCTGGAGAGGGTGAGGACAGATATACGTACGATGAATTGATGGAAACTATGGGGAACATCAATCAAGATGTTCTCAAACAAGGCAAAGAAATTGAAGAAATGAAGCTAGTAATTCTGTCACAACAAGAACAGATTGCTAAGCTGAAAAGGATGGTGGTTAGTCTGGTACAAAGGAAGAAGAGGAAGCAATTCCAATTAAGGAGAACGACCACTGAGGATGATGCTCCCAAAAAGGGGGAGATCAACATGGAAGAAGCCACAAGAAAGGGGGAGCTTGATGAAGAGAAAGTTAATGTTCAGGGGGAGCAGCAAGAAGAAACAGTTACTACTGCTGACATTAATAAAGCAGCAGAAACTGTGAAAGAAGTGTTAACAGATCTTGAGATTGCAGAAACCTTACAAAAAGCCAAGAATGATACTCCCAAGGTCACTTTGAAGACCAAAGGTGTAATCATAAAAGAACAAGGTGAAGTGATCAAGAAAGATAACAGTAAGAAGGAAATGAGCAAAGATAAAGGAAAAGCAAAGATGGTAGAATCTGATCAACCAATCAAAAAGCAAAGGTTGGTTGAATCAGATGAAGCCTTAGCTAAAAAGATGCAGGAGGATATTGAAAAAGAAGAAAGAGTTCAGATGGAAAAGGACAGGGAAATGGCAAAAGCTCTAGCTGCTGAACTGAATGAAGCTTATCAACAGAGCATGGCAACTGAAATTGCACAGAAGAAAGCTGCAAGTATGAAGAAATCTGTGGTGAAAACAGTTGCAAAGAAGAGAAGACCCTCAAAGACATTCCTAGGTACCCAAGAGAGAAACAAGATGATTATATTTCTCAAAGGTGCTGTAGGAGTCAAAAAGGAGATGTTCTCCAAAATGTCTTTTGAGAAGATCAAAGAACTCTATGATTCAGAGATGTTAAAGCTTCAGGGAAGTGAAACTGCTAGGGTGGAGATGGAGAAGAGGATGAAAGAAAGTAATGACTTTGATTGTCAAAAGCCATTTCCAGATGAGCAAGAAACACCCCCTAAGAAAGAGACCACTCTAGGAGAAAGTCTAAAGACTTTAAAGAGAACAAAAATGATGGCAAGGAGAAAGCCAATTAAAAAGCCTAGAGTATCTGAAGAAGAAGCTGATAAGGTTGCTGAAGAAGAAGGGGCACCTGAGTTATCTAAACAGACAGAGCCATCTAACACTGATGATGTTAATTTGTATATGGTAGTGATGGACAAAGTGCCTGAACCAATTTCAGCAGAGCCTGTAGGAGTTAAGCCTCCTGAGGTGATTTTCTGGGATACATTGACAGTGGATGGAAAGGAATACATAAGGCTGAAAAGAAAGGATGAAAAGCATGAAGTGTTTAACACATGGGCTAAAATTGTCAGAACATGTTCTAGATCAGATATTGAAGAGATGTTTGAGATAGGAATGAAGTTGTATGCAGACATTCTAAAGGCTTCAGGGATTTCAATTACAAAACTGGTAATGGAGTATCTGTGTATGATGTTCAAACCTGAAGAAGTAAAGCACTTGATCAAGGATGTCTTCAAATCAGTAAACAGTTGGACTTTATATGAAATTAGTGGAGTATATACAGTGACTTTGGATTTAAATCACACTGAATACTTCCTAGTGGATAAAGTGTATAATCATAGCAGATTGAAGCTACATGCCATGCTGAAGAAAAAGTTAAGGTGTGTTCCAGATTCAGAAATGGCTAAATACTTGATTCAAAGAACCATCAATCAGAGTTTGGGATTGGATGCAAACACTGGGATTTAGGCATTGATAGAGTTTTGGGAGCATCTTGAAGAAAATTTGAAGAACTTGACTTCTCTTCCTAAAAGTCAAGTTAGGGGGAGATTGTTGGGAACTGAAGAATTCATCAAGTATGGTTAATGCTGCTGGTTCAATGTTACTACTGCTAGAAGACTTAAAGGTTAATACTGCTGAGTGTTACTACTGCTAGTAGTTAATACTGCTAGTCAAAGTTAGTGATGCTTGAACATAGTTAATACTGCTAGTGGTTAGTACTGCTTAGTAGTTAATGCTGCTAGAAGGAAGTTAATGCTGCTGAAGATTAATACTGCTTATATGATGAAGATTCGTCTGAAAGGATATACATGGAAGCTTAGAGATATACATGGAAGATATACTGAAGATATTTTATTTATTGTAATTATCTTTGTATTCAGTATATATTGTATAGTTTAGAATAATAATTTAACTTTCAGTTTTCATTCTTTTAGAGAGACAATCAACCTCAAGGCATAGATCCTAATTCTAGAGAAGTAGAATTCGTATTGGTGAGCCTGTTCATCAATATTGAGGTTGAGTGAGTAATCTTGTAACTTTAAAGCATTAAATACAAGTTTACAGTTTGTTGATTATATTCTGTCTTTATTTTCTGTTTGATTAAATATCAAAGTGTTATTCCGCAAACTTCTTTGATATTGTTTCTGAGAATTAATTCTTGTTGAGAATTCGATCCTGACAGTTTTCCTTAATGTTGGCATATTTATGATAACGAGAGTCAACAGTCAAGTACCACTTCAACAACAACTGCTTTACAATGGAAAAGAGATGAGGAATGTTAAGACACTAAGTGGTTTTCGTGTTGATGATGGAGATTTTAGCATCCCAGTTACATGAGGTAATTGACCCGTTTGTTTTTGTTCCTTTTTGGAAAGCTATTATGTCTTTGTGGTATCTTACGTTAACAGTTAAAACCATCCCTTTTCAGTTATCTAAGAATATTATAATTCCCTCGTGTTGTCTTCAAACTCTTGGCCCTCTTCTAAGTTTATAATTTGTCAAACTTGGTTGTTTTACCATTGTAAAAGGCAGAGAAGTCAATAAGGACGTTGCTGAATGTGACCCCATCCATGTTATAGAGCTAAGAATGTTAGGTCTATATTGAGCTATCAATGCACAAATACGTTTGGGTATATGGTAAGCTCTATTTATGCGTTTGTTAGATTGTCATTTTTGTTGGGTCAGAAATAAATAAGTCTGGTTAGTACTGCTAGGTGAAGAAAGATTACTACTGCTTAGCATGTTAGTACTGCTATGCAATATTTGTACTGCTAGTAGTTAATACTGCTTGGAAATTACTACTGCCATAATAGATTAATACTGCAAGCATGGTTAGTACTGCCAGAGACAAAGTTAATACTGCTGAGATGATTAATGCTGCTGAGAGAATTAATACTGCTTATGAAGATTAAAGCTGCTGAGATGATAAAGATAGATTGATGCGAAAGTCAAGTAGATTTGAAGATAATTATGGACTGGATCATGAAGATTAATTTTTCTTTTATAATTATCTTGTAATCTGTCTTGTATATATACTGTATAGAAGACATAGTTTAATACACAGATTGATAGTTTTATATATTCGTATTAGTGAGAATTAACCTCAAGATTCATTGTAATCCTTTCTTTAGAGAAGTTTAGAACGTTTGTTGAGCTTGTTCAACAGATTGAGGTTGTGTTTGTAATCATTAAGTTAATCAATATAACTTGTGATTTGGATTCAAGTATTGTTTCATTGATTAAGTGTTAAAGTGTTTTTCCGCAAATTTTTTAACATTGTTTCTGAGTGTGTTAATTAAATTCTTCATTAGAATTTTTCGATCTTGACAATTTTCTGTTTGAAAGTGTATCTCTTATTCAGTGATCCTACCTCTAAGTGATGTTTTGAGGTGATTAAAGATGAAAACTTGACTGTGAATTTGTATAATGCAGTAGAGAAACTATCTCTTTTTGACTATATCATTTTCCCTTTTCAGATGTCTCCTTAGCAACCATGAGGAGCTCTTTTTGTATTTTTGTTTCTTTCACTTTACATGGTTACTTTAGGTAGTAGGATAAAGTTCATGGTGTGCATTAAATTTTTGGTTGAGCTTGTGTATCAATTCATCCGATTTCCTCTTTTGAGGGCCTGAAAACTTGTTTTTCTTTAAACAAGAGTTCAGAAAAATCATCCTCCTCAATTGGTGATTGGTGACATCAATTCTCCTATAATCACAAGGAATCAAAGCAAGTTGGGGGGATTGAAGGACATACAATCAGGATTACTATCTTGCTTTCTATCACAGGTTGAACCCAAAAAGGTAGTTGATGCAATGAAGGATCCAAGCTGGATAAAAGCAATGCAAGAGGAGCTACTGCAATTTGTGTTGCAGCATGTATGGGATTTGGTTGACCTTCCAAAAGGACACAGAGCTATAGGCACTAAATGGATCTTAAGGAACAAGAAAGATGAGAGAGGAATAGTAATAAAGAACAAGGCCAGATTAGTGGCACATGGGTATACTCAAGAAGAAGGAATTAATTATGAAGAGGTATTTGCACCAGTGGCCAGGATTGAGGCAATCAGGCTATTTTTAGCCTATGCTTCTTTCATGAAGTTCAGGGTCTACCAGATGGATGTAAAGAGTGCTTTCCTGTATGGGAGAATTGAAGAAGAAGTGTATGTCTGTCAGCCTCCAGGGTTTGAAAATCCAAATTATCCTGACAGAGTATCCAAATTGAAGAAGGCACTCTATGGGCTACATCAAGCACCAAGGGCATGGTATGACACTTTGTATACCTATCTCTTGGAAAATGGTTTTCAAAGAGGAATCATAGACAAGACTCTGTTCATTCAGAGGAAGAAGAAGGACATCCTAATAGTGCAAATCTATATGGATGATATTATCTTTGGATCCACAAAAGATCAAATGTGCAGAGATTTTGAAGATTTGATGCACAAGAGATTCAAGATGAGTTCTATGGGTGAACTTACCTTCTTCCTTGGGCTACAAGTTAAGCAGAAGAAAGATGGGATATTTATAAGCCAATCCAAGTATGTGCAGGACATTCTTACTAAGTTTGGATTCTCATATTCAAAGCCTGCAAGCACACCCATGGAGACACACAAACAGATCACTGCAGATCTTGAGGGGGAGGATGTGGATGTTCATCACTATAGATCCATGATTGGCTCCCTCATGTATCTCACTGCTTCAAGACCAGATATCATGTTTCCTGTTTGTGTGTGTGCAAGATTTCAAGTAAGGCCTAAGCAGTCACACTTTCAAGCAGTCAAGAGGATATTCAGATATCTCAAAGGCCAGCCTAGATTAGGTCTTTGGTATCCTCATGACTCACCATTTGACCTACTTGCTTATTCAGACAGTGATTTGGGAGGTGCAAATTTGGATAGAAAGTCAACTTCAGGAGGAGGTCAGTTTTTGGGTGCAAGACTAGTGTCATGGCAGTGCAAGAAACAAACCACAGTGTCCACCTCTACAACAGAAGCAGAGTATATAGCTGCTGCAAGCTGCTGTTCACAAGTACTCTGGATTCAGAATCAAATGCTGGACTATGGTATGACTTTTCTTCACACTCCAATCTTCATAGACAATAATAGTGCTATTAGCATTGTTAATAATCCAGTCAAGCACTCTAAAACAAAGCATATAGAACTCAGGTACCACTTTATCAGAGACTCTAATGAAAAGAAGCTCATTCAGGTTGTCAAAGTCCATACAAGTAACCAATTTGCTGATATATTCACCATAGCATTTGATATGGGTAGATTCACATTCTTGGTCACAAGTGTGGGCATGATAAACACTGAATAAGCCTCCTTTGATCTGCTTTATGTACCATCTATGTATAGATTCCTTCCTGTCTACTTTCTCATAGTGTATTGTGCATGGTGCTGCTAACCTTGTGTTTTAAGTGTTTCAGATTGCTTAAATTGAATACTTGGTACTTCTAGTTCAGTTAATACTGCTCTCTATATTACTCATGATAACAGTCCAAAAAGAGTTAAGTATGGTTACTACTGCTAGGTAGTTTATACTACCAGTGCAAAGTTACTACTGCTTTCTTTAATTTATACTGCTAATCAATGTTAATACTGCTGGTAGGTGTTAATACTGCTAGTCTGTGTTAATACTGCTAGTCTGTGTTAGTACTGCCAGTATGTGTTAGTACTGCTAATATGAGTTAATATTGCGAGTTGGTTAATACTGCTAGGGTACTTAGTACTGCTTCTAACTGAAACCCTTCACCTATAAATACCCTTTGTGACCGCCAAAATACAAACGGCTCTTTGAACTTCCATTGCTACTCTCTCTCTTTCTCTCTCTCGATTTCTTGCTTACCAGGTGCGATTCGAACCCTAGAATCAATCAGAACGATGGCAGGACTAGAATTCTTTGATGAACACAATGAGGTTGCTATGCTGCAAAAACCCAAACAGGCTGAAGGTTTCCATCAGATTGTGGATTTCCTCAAATCGTCACACATACTTCGGTGATCGCCGGAAGAAATTTCGACTACGCAACAACTATCTTTGACGATCTAAGGTCAAAGATAGAGAAGACCGAGAGGGATCCTAAGATTCCCTATGTACGCTTCATTTGTGCGTACCTGAAGTTTCTATACCCTGCTACTTACCCCACCAATGTTGATGCTTCTTTTCCCAAGGTGGGTCAGCGCTCCCTAGAGGTCAAGCCGCTTCCCAACGAGGTAAGTATCTCTGAACTTCGCTCCCGACTCTCTCTCCTCTCTCCTCACTTCTTCGTCTTCAGCGGCCACGCAGGAGGTTCCTTCTTCTGCAATCCCTGCCGCTACCCCTTCCAAACGACCATCAACTGGCTCCCTTGGTCCTTCGAAGAAGGCCAAGGTGACCAAGGAGAAAGCTACCTCTAGCTCTATACCTAAGGATGTTTATCAACAAACTTCCTTGGATGCATTCGTGGGTCTCTCCTCCACATCCTCAGCGATACCCATTTCAACCGTGCCAGCGATCTCGATCGCTGTCACCACAATAGTGACGCAACCTAAGATCCCAGTTCAACAACAAACTGAGGTAACTACCCCTATCCCTACTTCTTCTATCCCCATCTCTAGTCCTTCTATTTCTCTGATCTCTAACCCTCCATCTATTTCTACTCAACCACAGTTTGGACCCATAGGACCTGAACATCAATCTTTTGAGGAATCTCTACAATTATACAAAATGTTTGATAATTCAAGTACCCCTATAACCTTAAACACTACTCCCAACTCACCATATAAGCCTGTTTCTCAAAAACTAACTTATATTTCAGGTCCTAGTTTGGCGACTGTTGACACCAATGTCAACAGTTTGAGTGCAAAGGTGGAATCTCTGACTGCCTCTCTCAACACCACCACCAGCGCTGTTCATACCGCTGGTGAAGCACTGCAGACGCTCACAGCTCAATGCGCCTCCAAAGCTGACGTTTCTCAAATCGCTACTCTCCAAGAAGCGATTGCCAAAGTCAGGGAAGACTCACGACAACATTTTGCATCCCTGGCTACAAAGGTTGATTCCTGTGAAGTCCTTCAGCAAATCCTGACTCACCTGAAGGCACCAGCTCCGACTCCTACTCCCTTATTCACAGAGAACGATCGTACCTCGCTGAACATTTTCGTAGAGTTCATTCATCAGGCTACGTCAGATCTTCCTGCGATTGAAGGTCGTCTGGATAGTTTAGAGGCTGAAGTTCAGGTGTTGGCCGCTGTAAAAGCTTCATCTCCTTTCAAAGATCTCTCCCTCAATGATAATGACAAAGAGGGGGAGAAGGCAGCTGAAGAAAATATGGAGTTTGAGGTTGCTGCTGAGGTCCAACAGAATGAAACTCCCTCTCAGGTTGAGGGGGAGATAGCTGCTGAAAAAGCCCCTCCTACCATCGATGAGTTAATCGATGAAGAGGAAGAGGAGGACGATGAAGATGAAGCCCTTGATCTTGAAGATCAAGAGGAAGAACCTCATCAAGATGATTATGATGACGATGAAGAAGATCAATCTCTATGGTGTTCTTCAGCCGTCACTTCATCAACGATAGCTTCGAAAGAAGTTATCAAAGCAGGGGGGAGCCATGGAACATCTTCAGGAACCCCTTCCCAAAGCAAAGGTGCTACTGTTGAGGGAAGCCTGAAGATGGATTCACTATCTGAGGAGAATCCTTCTCAGACAGTTCTCTCCCCTGCTTAAGGGTAAAGAGCTCCAAATAATCCCAGCTGCTGAAGCAGATGACCTGATAATCCCAATCTCTGTAAGAGATATTGATGAAGAGGATGAATAAGATGAGTCCCTGCAACACCCACAGAGGCCCTCTAGACCACTTCATTGGTCAGAGGAAGAGATGAAGAAAAGAACAGAGATGACCTCTCATCTGGAGAGTCAACGACTAAAGATCCCCTCTCAATAAACAGATCTAGAGTTCCTGACTGAAGCTGAGATTGATGAATCCGTCAGGGCTGAGAAGCTGATCGCTGACTGTCAAAGAGATGCCACTCTGGCTCTCAAAATTCAGTCTTCTCAAGTCAAAGACAAGAAACTGAAGAAGAAACCAGTTGAAGTCCAGGCTGCTCTTTTGAAAGAGATTGAAGAGGAACGCTCAAAAGCTCTAGTGGTCAGCGATAGTTCAGTCGAGTGGTGCAAACATAAACTCGACTATCGCTCTGACCCAATGAAGATTGTTTCAGTCTCTATCTCTGGAAGAAAGAAGAAGGACAAAGTTTCTGTCACTATGGAGATTACCAGAGAGGATGGAAGCTGCAAGGCAATGTTTGTTTCAAAGCTGGAAAGCCTCGGCTATATGGATCGGCTTGAGTTCAAAGACGCACTAAAAAATCAAAGTCAATCTACAGAGGCTATTTTGAAGGGATAAATGATGCTCTCATCAACAGAGTCGCTGCAATATTAAAAGTGTCGTCTGCTCTTCCTTCTAAGTCAAAGCAGATCAGAAGAAAGCCTGTCTCCTCTCCCTCTGAAAATGTCGCGGTGATCAGAAATGAAACCTCCATCAAATTTTCAAGAGAAGCTTTGTTCGGTCCTCCTCCTGATCTTTCAGTTCTGGATCTATCTCTGCCTCCTGGTGGACCATATGTTGCAGGACAAGTACTTGAAAAACCTTTTGGAATCTTCTTCAGAGATGACGAGGAACAACTCAGATTTCAAAGAATCTCTGAAATCCCTATCTGTCCCCTCGGGCTTCTCAAGGATCTCATGTGCTTATGGTGTGATTTCTCTCCTGCTGCTGAGCAAATCAAAGTGATAATTAGCAAAGAATCTTTAGAGAGAAAGCAAAAAGGAGAAGATATATATGATTATTTGATCAATCCTCCTAAACCCTCTTTAGATAGCTGATAGATTAGTTTTCTTCTTGTAATCTATTAGTTTAAACTTACAGTAGTTAGTACATCACTTGTACTTGTAATTTTCATACCTTGTAATTCTTTTCTTGGATTAATGAAAATTTCAGTGAAGTACTTAACTCTATCAGTACTGTAAAAGAACCCTCAAAATAGTAATTGGGACATGTATGTTATGAGTCCTGATTATTCCATCATTTTGAATTATAAAGTAATTTTCTTCAGTTACTTTGTCATTATCAAATAGGGGGAGATTGTTGATCCAAACTCTCTCAGTGATTTGATAACGACCCTTTTCTGTACTTAGTGAAAATTACGTTTAATATGTATTAGTGTTTCACCATCAGCGATCAAACTGAGTCTGTTCAGTTATCGCTGATAGTCTTTCTTATAAACATTTAATATGTATGTGTTTCACTATCAATGATCAAACTATGTCTGTTCAGTTATTGCTGATAGTTCTAATGTAAACACTAACGTAATCCCTGAAGACAAGTCTTGCGTCAACTGAAGTTCATAGCTGAATCGAAGACGAAGCTGCCGAACAAAGAGAAGTCTACTAGTGACCTGATGCGGATATCAGTGAAGCAAAGACAACTCTACTTATACGCGAAGGAACATGAGGAAAGCTTCAGCGATCGCTGAACTCTTGATGTCTCTGAAGAAAGAGATATTCAGCGATCGAATGATCACAAAGCTTATACCTCAAGTTTCCTTTTGTCTTACCTTGTACAACTCAGTACGATGTGTCAGAACGGACATGCCTCTGCCACAATTCATACAACAACTCTGTCAACTACACTGTTCATGATCAGGCCGAAAGCATGTCTCCCGAAGTCAGACTTCCAAAACCAATCAGTGAACGCCACGTGTAAAGTGCCCTGCCATGAATTTAATGCATAGGGTATAAATAGGAAGCTCACCCCTCCATCTGAGAGTGTGCTCAATCCTTGAACTCCAAATAGAAACCTTTGTTTTCTATATTCCTTAATCCCTATTCTCTGAAATTCTTGTGCAACCATCTTAGTGTTTCTTAAGTTTGTTTAGATTGAGTCTGTCTTAATCTTATTCCGCAACAAACTTGTAAATTGTGTTTGATTTATCAATAAACAATTTATTAAACTTTAAATTTATGTGTTTGTATTCAACCCCCCCTTCTACAAACTTGTTAAGCACCTCCGGGACCAACAGGTTAATACTGCGAGGGTACTTAGTACTGCTTCTAACTGAAACCCTCCACCTATAAATACCCTTTGTGACCGCCAAAATACAAACGGCTCTTTGAACTTCCATTGCTACTCTCTCTTTCTCCCTCTCTCTCGATTTCTTGCTTACCAGGTGCGATTCGAACCCTAGAATCAATCAGAACGATGGCAGGACTAGAATTCTTTGATGAACACAATGAGGTTGCTATGCTGCAAAAACCCAAACAGGCTGAAGGTTTCCATCAGATTGTGGATTTCCTCAAATCGTCACACATTGCCTATGCCCTCACTGTCAACCCCACAATCTGTGTGGAACATCTACGACAATTTTGGGCAAATGCTACCATCCACACTGAAGAGGGCACTCAGGTAATCAAAAAAAGGGTGTGTGATAAACCCCTGACCATCTCAGAAGAGTGTATTCGCATCCATCTACGCTTAGATGATGCCTCATGTATTACCTCTCTTCCTAAGGAAGATCTCTTCCAAGTTCTTAGTCGTATGGGGTATGAAGGTCCCACTGATGTATATAAGTTTTTCAAAAATAGATTTTCCCCTCAGTGGCGATTCTTTGTTAATACCCTACAACACTGCATTTCAAGAAAAACAATTGGCTGGAGTGAGTTCAGCAGCACCATAGCCTATGCTTTGGTCTACTTAGCGACCTCTAGAAAGTTTAATTTCTCTCAAAGGATCTTAAATGATTTAATGTCAAACCTGGATACCAAATCAAAAAGCTTTTATATGTATCCAAGGTTTGTACAAGAAGTACTTAATAAGGAATTGACGTATTTATCTACCTTCAAGGAGGTATATGTACCAAAACTCCCTAAGGGAAAAGTGTTCTCAAACATGAAAAGGCCATCCAAGGACTTTTCTGGCCAAGACACTCCATTGTTCTCTACAATGATGGGTGTGTCTCATTCCCATGGTGAGGCATCAGGGTCACAGCCCACATCTGACCACCCAACTGATGACCTACCCACACCATTCATTCCAATTGATACTCCTCAGATCCCTATTGTCAAGCCAACATCCCCAATCACCAAAACATATCAAAGGAAAAAGGTACAAAAGGTTCCTTCCCTTCTAGTATCTTCACCCCCACAGCCTAAAAGCCCTCTGATGGAGCATTTTCCATCAAAGAATATCCAAAGGGAATCCACAGGGGTGTCTCCCAACCCCAAGAAGGTGCTCAATAAGGAAGTGGAAGAGCATGTGGGCACCAAGGCTCACACTATTGTTTCTACACAAGGTGTAGGACAGGACAGTGTGAACATACCTAAGACCTTCCCCACGGCAACTTTAGATGAGCAATCATCTAAAGGTCCCAGGTGCCAAGAAACCAAGGGGGTAGAGGGTGCTTCTGCTAGGCAGAAGACTCCTACTAAAATTTCCAAGGATCCTTCAAGGGTGGTCAACACACCCAAAGGAGGTGAGGATAGATATACTTATGATGAATTGATGGATACACTTGGTACCTTAAGTCAGGAAATTACTAATCAAGCACTGGAGATAAAAGATATGCAAAAGGTGATACTTTTCCAACAACTTCAGATCACCAAACTGAAGAAGATGCTTCTGCGGCTAGTGCACAAAAAGAAGAAAACCATATTTGTGCCAAAGAAGAGGAGCATAGATCATGATGCTTCCAAAAAGGGGGAGACAACTGAAGCTGAAACTGAAAAACAAAGTCCTGTTGGCATGGAAGCAGAAGGTAGCAAAGCAGCAGAAACCTTTAAGCTAGCAGCAGAAATAAGTCTAGCAGCAGAAACTGAGAAGGTTGCAGTAGAAACTGAAAAATAGCAGCAGAAACAGGGCTGACTATTGAGGAAATACAGATTGCATAAACACTAGTGAAGGCCAAAGCTGACACTCCCAAGGCTACTCAAAAGGCTAAGGGAGTGGAAATCAAAGAAAGTGGTATAGCAAAGAAAAGAAAAGAAGCTAGTATTGCTGAGATTAAGGGTAAAGGCAAAGAGAAGGTGGTTGAATCTGTAAAAGCATCAAAGAAACAAAGTCAAATAGCTCTGGATGAAGAATTGGCAAGGAAGATGCAAGCAGACCTTGAAAATGAAAATGAGATTCAATCTGCCAAAGACAGAGATATTGCATTGGAGTTGGCCAAGAAGATCAATGAAGAATATCAAAAGAGTCTGAAGTCTGCAGCTGCTGCTAAGAAAGTCACAAAGAAGGCTTCAAGGCAAAGTCTACCATTGAAGACTAGACAAAGACAGCCTTCCAAGACATACTTAGCCAACCAAGAAAGAAGGAAGATGATAAACTTCCTGAAAGGAGCTATTGGAGTTCCTGAGGGAATGTTTACAGGTATGTCTTTTGGAAAGCTTGAAGAACTTTACAAGAAGGAAATGGCAAAACTGCAAGGAGACTTCACTAAAAGGGTTGAGGTTGAAAGGAAAATGAAAGAAAGGCATGATCTGCATATCCAACAACCTTTTCCTGAGAATGAAGAAACTACTCCTACAAAAGAAGTGGAAGAAGAACAGAAAGAAGAAACTCTTGCTCAAACAGTCAAAGCTGTCAAAAGAATGAAAACCTTAGCTTCAAAGAAACAGACCAAAAGGCCAAGGATTGAAGAAGTGCAAAAAGAGGCTGAACCTGTTGTTGCAACCCCTGAAGAACAATCAAGTCAACAAGGTGTAGAACAATCTGAACAATCTGAGGTAAATGTTGGTTTGTATATGACAGTAACTGATAGTGAACCTGTACAAGCTGACCCAATATCAGTCCAAGCCCCTGAAATTATCCATTGGGATATCCTGGAAGATCAAAGGAAGAAATACTTTATGATTAAAAGGATGGGAGACAAGTATGAGGTTTACTCTACTTGGGGCAAAATCATCAGAAGCTATTCCAGATCTGACTTAGAAGAAATGTTCAAGGTTGGGATGAGCTTGTATGGTGATACTCTGAAAGAAGCAGGAATGAACATAAAGAAGCTGGCAATGGAGTACTTGTGCATGATGTTTGATCCTAGCAAAGTTCAACATGTTGTCAGAGATCTGCATCTGGAGAATAAATTTCAAAGAATAGACAATTGCATGTTATTTGAAAGGTGTGGAATCTATGTCATCACTATTGACAGATCTTTTCATGAGTACTACCTGGTGGATAGAATTTATGATCACAGCAAAGCCAAATTGCAAGGTATGTTGAATGCTAAGCTGGTGTGTTCAAAGGATTCAGAAATGGCCAAGATAGTAGTCAAAAGAACTATCAATCAGAGTTTGGGTCTGGATCCTAATCTATGCAACTAAGATGGAGTTTTGAAATCATCATGGAGGAACACATCTTGAAGAACTTAACTTCTCAATCTGAAAAGTTAAGTTAGGGGGAGATTGTTGGGTCAGAAATAACTAAGTCTGCTTAGTACTGCTAGGTGAAGAAAGATTACTACTGCTTAGCATGTTAGTACTGTTATGCAATATTTGTACTGCTAGTAGTTAATACTGCTTGGAAATTACTACTGCCATAATAGATTAATACTGCAAGCATGGTTAGTACTGCCAGAGACAAAGTTAATACTGCTGAGATGATTAATGCTGCTGAGAGAATTAATACTGCTTATGAAGATTAAAGCTGCTGAGATGATAAAGATAGATTGATGCGAAATTCAAGGAGATTTGAAGATAATTATGGACTGGATCATGAAGATTAATTTTTCTTTTATAATTATCTTGTAATCTGTCTTGTATATATACTGTATAGAAGGCATAGTTTAATACACAGATTGAATAGTTTTATATATTTGTATTAGTGAGAATTAACCTCAAGATTCATTGTAATCCTTTCTTTAGAGAAGTTTAGAACGTTTGTTGAGCTTGTTCAACAGATTGAGGTTGTGTTTGTAATCATTAAGTTAATCAATATAACTTGTGATTTGCATTCAAGTACTGTTTCATTGATTAAGTGTTAAAGTGTTTTTTCGCAACTTCTTTAACATTGTTTCTGAGTGTGTTAATTAAATTCTTCATTAGAATTTTTCGATCTTGACAATTTTCTGTTTGCAAGTGTATCTCTTATTCAGTGATCCTACCTCTAAGTGATGTTTTGAGGTGATTCAAGATGAAAACTTGACTGTGAATTTGTATAATGCAGTAGAGAAACTATCTCTTTTTGACTATATCATTTTCCCTTTTCAGATATCTCCTTAGCATCCATGACGAGCACTTTTTGTATTTTTGTTTCTTTCACTTTAAATGGTTACTTTAGGTAGTAGAATAAAGTTCATGGTGTGCATTAAATTTTTGGTTGAGCTTGTGTATCAATTCATCCGATTTCCTCTTTTGAGGGCCTGAAAACTTGTTTTTCTTTTATAGGAGTCTTGTTATTTTATAATTTGGTTTTAGTTTAGTTCCTAACTAACAAGCATGAATTATTTGGTTGCCAGATGTAGGTTGCAATTGATAGCTAGGTGGTGGTGGAATGAAGCTATTACTGTGGTTGCATTGAGCAAATAAAACATAATGGGGTTTAGGATGTATATTGTTGTGGATTGAGAGATAATTGAATATGTTTGTTTGTAGATGTATTAATTTTGAAAACACACCTATGTAAAGATAAGATGGTTACATGAGTAATATTACATGTATATGATGGCATGCAGAAGTGCATAACATATTTCGTTGTTTTTTTGTGTTTGACGTGGGGGAGTTGAAGGAAGAGCTAGTTTGAATTTAGTTTCGAATCCAGGTAAAATTATAAATCTTTTGGCTAAAGTTATTACATCGGTAAGATCTTTTGAATTTGAATTTAGTTTAAGTTTTTTGTTTGGTGTGATTTTAGGTTTTTGATTTCAATCGGTTATGAACCGTAGAGATTTCGTTTGACTCCAGGTAAGGTTTGATAAAACTTCATTTTTTCCTTTTCTCTATAGTTTTCAACGCACTTTGCTGAAGCCGTATGTTTTTTGTATATTTTATTGTTAATATATCATATATGCATGGCAAAAAAGTAAACTATGAAAGCAATGAGTGTGTACATCGAGTTGGAAAACATACAATGTGTAATCCATGTCATTGAAGCGAGTTACTTACGGAATTGCACAAAATGAACCTTGGAAGGTAGAAATTGTTTTCATATTAATTAGTTAACCAAAAGCAGTTTTAACATGTAACACCCTCAAATCTGGAAATAACAACTAATTTAAAATTTTCTAAATACATCAATAATTGTATCACCTAAAATAGCAATTTAAGTTTTAACTTCAATAAACACAAATCAAACCTTATACAAGGTCTATAATAGGGACAAGTGTTACTAAAACCCAATAACAGTTGCTATCTCCAAAAGTGGAGTATGTCATCAAAAGCTAGAACCTTCTCGTACATCTAACTAGCTCTCGACTCTTCACTGTGTCGCTAGTACCATTCCCCCATCAAAGACCTAATGCACATGCCGACAAATAAAAAGGTTAGGCTTAACGCCTTGTAAGCTCAAGAGTTTTCATCATAATCATATAAGTTGTTAAACTGGAAGAATGCTATATAAATCATGATTTCTAAAATGAAATGCATTAAATATGAAAGCAACTCCTTTTCCAAAACTCACCATTTTTGGGATGAAAACCCTAATACAAAACTTTCATTCAAATATGAATTCACAACCCAATACTCACCAAAAACGTGAATAATGATAAATGCTCAAATACTGAAATTCGGATAAAACTTTATTATCCACTCTACCAAAATATTAGTAAGACTCAAGCTCCAAAATCATAACTTATGGATAGCACTCACTCCATACTCAAAACGTTACCGAAAAACATGGATAAAACTAAATACCCAAGACAACACCTTTTTGTGACGGGGGAGGCCCGATTTCCATGCTTAGTGGTGGAACACAAAAGTATGCCACTTTCCAAGTTATAGAGCTCATCATACTAGGACCCATGGCCATGAGCTCGCCGAATCATACTAAGATGTGGATGAGGGCACCCGAGGATCCTAATCATACTCATTCACTAGGATTACATTTACGGCTCATGGCTAGTATCCGACTCCACATAATCGTACCAAGTTGCCTCAAGGGACCCGATATCTCAACTAGTTACAAATGGGAAATAACTATCCCATAAAAACTGACTTAGAAATTACATAACAGGGTCAATGACAGATGTTTGACTCCAAGAGCCCACACCATAAGGCCCTCGATGACCCCATGACTAATCCTGATCCCAACATGGAAACAACCGTCCCATAAATAATAAAGATTGACTCATATGCCTATGGATCCATTGCATTACAGTCTATAACATTACATGACTCCAATTGAATGGCTAAAGCACTCAAAACATGTAACTCTCAAATGATACGCAATAAACGCAAATCATACTCAAAACTCCACAATGGGCTATTAAAACCGAACAAATATCCCCAAGACTCATCTTAGTCAAAATTGAGCCAAAAGCTCAACAATTTACTTGATCCTACAATAAAAGTCAGTGTAAACAATAAAATATATACATTTAACCAAAAGTATGCAAGCACAACGACCAAAAATATGATTACCTCAAAACTCATCATTGGTTGAGACAAACTATTTTCCAAATGAACTCATACCCTTATATTTCCAAAATGCCTCATAACATAATAATATGCATTTTCCAAACGGTTTATAAGATTAAATACACTAAAAGGACATTTACGTCAAATGGCCTCCTTTTATATATTAAATCATCAAGGAAACATATCAACGTGATATATTTATCAAAATGTCCAAAACCCCCACATATGGGGGTTTCACAAGATTTATAGTATCAAATACCCAAAATAGACAAAACTCGTCACATAAACCCACATTTGACATAAATCAAGTTAAACACATAAATATTTCAAAATGAACATTTTTGGCATGTACATAGTTTTCATAAATCAACTTGAACTCACCTTGCTAAATTTAGGCTAAATCTAGGTTTTTACCCCAATTTTTGAGTTTTCTTGGTGAAAACTTGAATCCACAAGCAACACCTCCTATCTTTTAGATCCACCACATGCAACGTGTTTCATTCATCTCTAAAGATCCAAAACCTAAGATAAAATGGAAGGAAGTTGAGAGAAAATGAAGAACACATCAAACACGCTTAAAATCGAGAGAGATGGGGAGCTTACCACCACAAAATACACTTGGATCTTCCAATAGACTTCCATTATCTTGTTCTAATATTTAAGATCTCTTAAAAACGATATCATAGCAAAAAGAATCGCCAAATCGTAGTTGAGATGCAAAAGTTATGAATGAATGAAGAATGAGGGCTGAAAAACGGGTTTTATGCTCGAACATTGCTTCACGCGGGTTTTCACGCGACTAAACCCGCGCCAAAACCCGCTCACGTGCCCTAAAGTCACTCCTATGCCCCAAAGTCGCCCCAAAAGTCACTCCAAACACTGCTCGCCCGGTTCTCATGCCCGATCACTGTTTTGGCGACAACTTCTTCGTTTTAGCTTCGATTTTGCTCTGGAAAGAACAGTTGGACTCGTATTTGAATCCTTCATCCAACAAGACTATAAAATCTAGGATTCAAGCCAAAATCCTATTTCTTCTATTTCTCTTAAAATACCGATTTTTGTACTAACTTGAAATTATGCATGTAACACCCTAAAAATAAAGCCAATAAAAAATTCTGCAATATGACGTCTAAAATACTAAGATTTCCATTCCTGTAGGTTAAACAACTAAAACACAAAGTTCGGGATTGTTTGTAACAAATATAGTAGCGACGTAATATGACATAAATTACAACAACTTATTTAATCTAGATTTAAATGAAGTGACTAGATTAAGGTGGGTGTTGCTATGTCTTTAAAACGCTCTTCACAATGATATCCCAAAAAGCCCGGTCCGCGAATAGTCCTATTCTCATAACCGGAAGTCAAGGTGCCCTCTTTGCACCACTAGGAGGACCTGAAGACAACCACAACATCAAGTGTTAGGCTAGGAGCCTAGTGAAATTCCACAAAAAAAAATATAAAAATGAATTAGAAATTTAGATGTGGAAAGCTCCCAAGTTACCGCAACCATGAAGATATTCCAAGTATAGCCCAATCATAAATTTAACAATACAACTTGTTCACAATACATCATGAAACATAACAAGTTCTTTACGTGGACAACTCGTGCCCTCTCAAGTGACTAGATCCGTGGATGGATACACTTAAGTTTAGAATTGGGGAAATTACACCTCAGGCCCTCACTTTAGTGCCCACCGTGTCCGACGTCACCTCAAGCGTCTAAACCACCTTTAGTGCCCACTCCGTCGAGCTACACCTCAAGGTTCGTTGAGTCTTAGTGCCTATCCCTTCGATTATAGGGTTCCACCTCAAGGAGTCGGTCCTTTAGTGTCTACCCATAAATCATTGGTCAAGGTTACATAACCAACAACCACCCAAACTCTCGTGCACAAGAGTTGGGTTCCAATACAGTAATTATCATGTATAGTGTAAATTCACAAATAAAGTTATAAATATCACCATATACTTATTAGCATGATTTCATAACATTTAACATCTCCAATATTCATTCCAACAAGAAATTTAGAGGAATAATCATTCTTATCAACAGTTAGGTCAAGTTCCCAAATCAACAAGTTATGAGTAGTTCAGGCATATATTAATAAAGCATTAACATGTGAAAGTTAATAGAAAACTCACCTATAGGGTTTGTAAAGTAAAAACCCTAAAGTGTAGATACCCTAGGTTGAGGAGAATCTCCCTTGAAGCTTTAAAGTCCTTTGAACCTCAAAGAGTTGGGATGGTTGAGGTGGTTGGAGATCAATAAGTGATGTAGGTGAGTTTTAGGTCAAGAATTAAATGGGCGAGGAGAGAGGAAGAAGAAAATCGCAGGTTTGAGAGAGGGATGAAAGTCTTTGAATTAATTTGTGAGAAGTGTGTGCATTAAGTGAGAAAATCGCAGCTAAACAATAGAAAAGTCGGGGGCCGCGGCGATAGTGCTACCGCGATAGTGCCCTGGCACTCACGCCAGGCACTATCACGCCATTTGTATCGCAAGTTGGTATGCCTCTCCGCGACAGTGACCCCCACGAGAGTGACCCTAGCAAGGTCGTCGGGCACTCTCGCGCCGAACCTCCAGTGCCCGAAACTTCGTTTTCTGGAAATCGATACGCAACCAACTAACACCAAGGTTCGATAACATAAATTTATAAACATAAGAAAGATGCTACGAATCATCAATGCAGCTCTAAATACGTGAATTTAGCAGTGTTTAACATAAGACCACGTAAGTGGGGTTTAGGAAGCAATTAATATAACGTAGAAGGAAAATGATATTTTCGGGGTGTTACAATGCATTCCTAAAATCAGGGTTCTTATAAAAAAAAAACTACCATTGTTGAGTGTTTATAAGTTCTTAATTTTATGAGTTGGATATGATGTGGCAAAAAAATAATACAAAAAAGTAGGTTTTTATAAGAACCTCTATGGACATGCTCTAACAAATGCTTTATGATTTTTGATAGATATGATGTTACCTTATACCCTAAAACCCAACTATTAGTCCTTGGACTGCTCCCAAAAGAAGAATGCAACTATGATGTTTATGTAATCATGTTATTTTTTTTTAGGTTGTTCTCATGTTGAACTCTCCCATTAAAATTTGGTAGGTGAAAGCTTGATGCTTGAAAATTAAACTTACAAGATGCATGATCTATTTACAAGACAAATGGTCACCATAATGTTGCAAGTTAATATTGTTTTTTATTGATTTCAACTGATGAATATAAGCTTCTGAATGCATAAACCATATTAACAAGGATTAAATTTTCAGTTTATTAGTGTAATGATGTTGAACTTTAATAATTAACTTTTCTGATCATATTAACCTTAAATTATATAAGTTGATTTGCGTTTTGAAACCTCGGAAAACCATATAACTAAAAGCTTGAGGGGTGGATAATAGAATGAAGCATAAAGTAGGATTAAATGTTTAAATTTTCAGCTTCACAACCTAAATGCGTTCGACTGTCCACCGCATTGTACGGATACACCACTAATTGGTAAAAATGTAGGTAAACAAATGTGGATTTACATATATATTTTATTTTCAAATAGATTTTTTTTTTCATATTTACCAATAATTTATATATTTATCATTAATTTTACATTATTACCATTTTTTCCTCTTCAAACCTACTTATATAATTATATTATTGTATATTTGTATAGATATAATAAGTTATCCATTCATAGCTTAACAAAAGATAAGACTAAGAATATTTTACCTACTAAAAGCAAGCCAATGAAATGATCAGTGGAGGGTTTGTGGTACCTAACACACATATAGATTTGTTTATATTATTTGAAAAAAATAAACATAATTTATGTTGTTTTTTAAGATAATTAATTACCGAATATTCAAAATCATAAAACCAATATAAACCATATACGATAATCATATCTTCAGTAAAACTTCAGATCGTAAATTTTTTTTGAAGGAAAAAGATTGAAACACTACCGAGCTTCGGCATTACCATCACCCGGTCGGGTAACAATCGTTTCATTGATAAAGTGTTCATTACAAACGTTGCTAACAGTGGCGGAACCATGATTTCTGCCTAGTGGGGGCACCTTTAAGGTAGATTAAAGTCCCGCAAAGTCGACCGATATGTTTTTAGCCTAATTCCACCTTTTTGAAGGATTTTTAAAGTTTTCGGGTTGATTTCGAGAGATTTTTAAGTTTTTTTGGTTGATTTCAAAAGAATTTTTTGGTTGATTTCCAAGTATTTTTCCGAACCCCGCAGATTTGGCATCCTCGAAGACGGCGACATCAATGTTGCATTTTAAGAAGCCTTGGAAAGGTGTTGTTCCGGAGATCTTAGGTCCCTAGCAATTTTCCGGTCCGAAAGCATGCGGGAGGCGCGTCGAAAACTGTTGACGGGTCACGAGGACCTTCGTTCCATAAAATGTCATTTCTACAGTGCAGACGCTCCATGAGATACATTAGGAAAAGGTCTCCACCATGACAAGGGCTTTCCTTGAGGAACTTGAAGACGAGCTCCGAAAAGGAGTTAGTATCGTTCGCAATTCTATCAACATCATTCCAGAGCCCCGCCTCGCTCCAAACTGGGCGTATCGAAGGACAATCCACAAAGACGTGCCAGGTGTTTTCCACGTTACAATTACATAGAGGACATATGCATGCGATCATGACAAAATAAAAAAAAAAGTTACCCATAAAAGTCATAAGAGGAAAAGATTTTGGTTACTATACCATGTGTCAAAACCGGTTGTGTATATTTATTTTTTATATTTATTCTGTCCTAAAATAAAATACATAATGAAAAAAGCATAAAGTTTAAAAATGTGTAATTATTACACTTTTTAATTAACTAAAAAAATTATAGAGAGAGAAATTCTCTCCACCTCATAATTAATGATAGAATGAGAAAGTAGACATTTTACTTTTGAAAGTGGACACTTATTTTGAAACAAAATAAAATAGTAATGTAAACATTAATTTTGGGACGGACTGTAACACCCCTAAAATAGAAGAAAATCAAAACTTACAAAAACCTTGAATTAACATTAATTGTACGAGTATGTTCCAATAAAAGGGGATATCGTCAACTATTACAACAGAGAAAGGTAAGTAGACAACAACCTCCTAGTCTAAATCACTCTAGTGAAAGATTACATTTGGGTGTCACTACCTACAACCATCAAAATATTTTATGAAAACAATTCAGTTCACAAGCGTTCCAAAAATGCTACCCGCCTAATGCCACTATCGACACATCAATTGCTGCTTAAATATCCTTAGCCCCGCTGCCTAAGAAACTTGATATACATGTCATTTTAAGAAAAAGTGTTAGGCTTAACGCTTAGTAAAATCAAACAGTTTATCAATGAAGTTAATAAACATAAAAACGAAACACAAAGCCTTATCAAAATCAGGCAATCCAAATATTACATTTTGAAGACGATAAAGTCAATAAGACATCTTGTGATGACGAGGGAGACCTGGTTTTAATTAATCATGGCAGAACACAAAGTAGGCCACACATCTATGTTACTGAGCCTCACTACGGAACAGTGATCATCATGTTTCAAGTTCAACCACTTCTGGTCTATAGCTTGAGTCCCCTAATGAACCTAGATATGCTCATTCGCTAGAATTAAAGTTATTACATATCATAGAGTCATCAAGTTCAACCATCCACGGTCTATAACTTGAGTCCCTCGCTATGGATCACACGGTTATCAAGTTCAACCACCCACGATCCATAGTTTGAGTCCCCCAATGATTTAATATCCGTTTCTAGCTATAATATTGCGAACAACCATCCCATCATAAACTTATAAATCGACTCTTATTCCTATTAATCTATTGCATTACAGTCTATAGTTATTACAACTTTAAAGTAAAAACTATAATCAAGCATATAGTTTTCATCATATAAGATACCATCATCATCCAAGATTGACCAAAAATGTCCAAAGCCTCAAAACTTCAAACAAACCATTCTCTTTCCCCAAAACCAAATATCAAAACCATAATCTTTTCCAAGGGTTCATAAAACCAAAAATGATGTTTTCCCACAAGTGTCATTCTAAAGTATCACATTTATAACAACCCACTTTTATAACATGTTTAATAGATTCAAACATTTTCTGTGTAAAAAGGGCCAAAACCACCAAATTTCCTAAAATACCCAAAATGGTTCAACATCCTCCAAAATGTAAAATACATCGAAAGGGATGTTACGAGACTAAGATATAACATTTTGACATGTATAAAAGTTTACAAAATGGCAAGATGAACTCACAATGTTAGGTTTTGATAAATAAAAAAAAATCCTAGAAACCAAAGAAAATTATGAATAAGAGGAGGAGATCTTGAATCACTAGTTCAATAGCTTGAATCTTGAAGTATAAAGCTCTTAAATGCTCCAAAATCAGACCTAGGGCCTCCCGACCAACATAAATGTAGAGGGAAAGAGAGTTAAGGGTTGCGAAAATGATCAAAAGCACTAAAATCACACTTAAATCGGCCCAGGTACTTTCCCGCGATCACACCCGCGACCTGGGACCGCGGTGCTGTCGTCCACGTCAGCTCCACACGCAACTTGAACACGTGTGCACGACTTCTCTGCAGGCTAGGTTGCGAGCCTAGTCACAGGTCCACTGTTTCTCCGGCCCAAACAACACAGAACCTCACGCGACCCTGCCCGCGAGCCAGGTAGCGACGACCCCGATTTCACTATATATCATCCTTTTTCAAGAGTTTTCTAACATGATTTCTTACCAAAATGTTTACCACAATAAAATTTGATGATTTTAAAGTCTTTAAGACCAAAACTGAATATATGAATCCAAAATGAATGCATCCCGAATTTCAGGTGTTACACGAAGGGAGTAAGTAATTACGTCAATAATAGTGTGAACCCATGATTTTCAGTGCACCTTGATTTTGGGGGATTTTTAAGTTTTTTGGTTGATTTCAAGGGGCTTTTTTGGGTTTTTGATTGATTTCGTACGAGGAACGTTTTTCGGTTTTTTGGTTGATTTCGAGTGATTTTTGGTTCTAATATCCTGTAGTACCTTTCGAATTTTAGCACCCCAAAAATAATTAGTTTAACACCCTAAAAATAACTTTACTTAAGAAATAAGTTGACCGGGTGCATATGACCCGGTTTGAGGCTTAATAGATCCACATACCCTGGTCAATAAGATGTTAAAAAATTGTTTTTATTTCAATAAAATTTGTTACATGTATTTCGATATACAATGTATGTAGCAAGGGACGAAACCGAAGTTGGTGACAGAAGCATGCAATATTAGGTAGGAGTTTATAAATTAAAATTATCCATATCGACTTGTCTACCGACATTTATATCAACATTAAAATATAATTAAATATTTTTTTATAGACCGCCTGTTTAAAAGGCTTTAAACAAGACAAAATTAGATATTATTTTTTTATAGGTTTGCATCAAATATAAAGTTCCAGTCGTCTCATATCAAAAGATATAAACAATGTATGATATGAGAGTTGACTAATAACTATCGACAAGAATAGATATTATTATTTTTAACTTCTTTTAACTTCTTTGTCTTCTTTATTTAAGAAAAAATAATATATATATATATATATATATATATATATATATATAGGTCGATAATCAAATGAAAACAAAAAATATGTTACAAACACTTGAGAACCGATATAAAAATATTTTTTTACATGATTTTTTTCATCAAAACCTATGATTTAAGATATTGTTTCATATATGTTTTTGTTCACCTTGTGAAAAGATTACACGTGAAAAATAAAATTTGATTCACTTAGTGAAATGAAAAATACAGGTAAATAATATTCATGTGGTGAAACAAATACATGTAAAATTATCATATTATGAAACAAATATATGGGAAAAAATATATTAAATCCAAGCATTTGGTGAAAATATATCATGTGAAAAAATATTTTTATATCGGTTCTCACATGTTTGTAACATATTTGTGGTTTTCATTTGATTTAGCCCCTATATATATATATAGGGAGAGGTTCATTTGAGAAATGGTAAATATATGAGAAATAGAGAAGTAATCTTAGTCATTCATCTGGTCAACATTTGCGGCTTTGACCGCGAAGCAGCGGATAATTCCTTGTGTGGTCTATAGAAGGTAGAGGGGTAATTTCGTAAAATACACGGGATGAGTTCATATATGAATCTGTATGAATCACAAAGATTCATATATGAATCTGTTAATTAGTTCATACAGATTCATATATGAATCTTTGTGATTCACAAAGGTTCATATATGAATCTTTGTGATTCATACAGATTCATATATGAATCTTTATGATTCATACAAATTCATATATGAATCACAAAGGTTCATATATGAATCTGTTAGTTAGTTCAACTGATTCATATATGAATCACAAAGGTTCATATATGAATCAGTTAAAAAAGTTCAGTTGTGAATTGCACTGGTTCATATATGAACATATAGTTTATATGTGAATTATACATGTTCATATGTGAACACAGCCCGTGTGTTTTGTAAAATTTACGAAATTGTCCTTCTATTTTTGGGATAGCCGCAACTTTTGACCGGTCAAAACCGCAATATTTGACTAGTCAAATCCGATCTTGACCATATGAATGACTAGGATTACTTCTCTATTTCTCATATATTTACAATTTCTCAAATGAACCAAACACTATATATATATATATATATATATATATATATATATATATATATATATGACAATATCAAATGAGATTACAAAAAGGTTAAGAATCATGATAAGTAATGTAAGCTCTAATTTAGTTTTGATGTTAGGGTTTTTTTTTTATTTAAAGTTGTTTTTAATTAAAATAGTAATAACTATTTACCAAATGAAACACACATTCACCATACCATTTCACCTCATGAAATAAAAAACAATTTTCATCTATATGTTATTTCACCTCATGAAATCCAACATAATTTTCATATATATGTTATTTCAACACATGAAATCAAACACAATTTCCATTTATAATCAATTTTCACCCAATGAAATCAAACACAATTTCTGTCTATATCTTATTTCACCTCATGAAACCAACACACAATTTTATTCTATATATTATTTCACCCCATGAAATCAAACCCGACTTTGGGAAACAAAAAACCCCAAATCTATTACAATGTTGACTTATCGATTTCGGTAGCAAAAAAAAAGAGTGAATTGTAGATTTGGTCCCTGTGGTTTAGTGATTTCTTTGACCATGGTCCTCATTCTATGTTTATTGTGGATTTGGTCCTTGTGGTGTTCAATTTATTTTGGTCATGGTCCTTCTGATTAACACTTCCATTAACTTTGTTAAATCAAGGACCATTTTAGCCATTTTACCTATTTTTTGTCATTTTTTGATAAAAAAATATAAACAATATTTTTATACACACATGCACACACACATGTATATAATATATATATATATATATATAACGATATTAAAATAAATAAAATAAGACATTATTGTAAGATTTAATTGTTTATTTTTTTAAATTAATTATATTAAATACGATTTAATTTTATTATTTTATTATAATTGTAGAAAAATATATATAGTTTTATTGTTTTAATGTAATTAAAATTTCAATTTAAACAAATCAGATCATAAAACTATATCTTATTTTATTTAGAGTGAATAAAATAAAATATGGTTTTATGATTTGATTTATTGAATTAAAATTTTAATTAAGTTAATGACGATTTAATTATATTGTTTTTTTATTATCATTGCAACAAACAAGCTTATTGTTGATATTTTAACACAAAAAAATCATTAAAACCCGTTGAGAAATGAACTTTGATTTTATTATACTAAAAACAATATAATTTTTTTTTTTGAGTTTTTGACTGAAAAACAATATGAAAATTGGAGCTTCTAATTTTAATATGATAAAATTATAGTTCATTTCTCAACGGTTTTCAATGATTTTTGGTGTTAAAATATCAACAATAAGCTTGTTTGTTGCAATGATAGTAAAATAACAATATAATTAAATCGTCTCTAACTTAATTAAAATTTTAATTCAATAAATCAAATCATAAAACCATATTTTATTTTATTCACTCTAAATAAAATAAGATATAGTTTTATGATCTGATTTGTTTAAATTAAAATTTTAATTACATTAAAACAATAAAACTATATATATTTTTCCACAATTACAATAAAATAATAAAATTAAATCGTATTTAATATAACTAATTTAAAAAAATTAAACAATTAAATCATACAATAATGTCTTATTTTATTTATTTTAATATCGTTATATATATATATATATTTATTTATTTATTTATATACATGTGTGTGTGCATGTGTGTATAAAAATATTGTTTATATTTTTCTTATCAAAAAAGGACAAAAAATAGGCAAAATGGCTAAAATGGTCCTTGATTTAACAAAGTTAATGGAAGTGTTAGTCAGAAAGACCATGACCAAAATAAATTGAATACCACAAGGATCAAATCCACAATAAACATAGAATGAGGATCATGGTCAAAGAAATCACTAAACCACAGGGACCAAATCCACAATTCACTCAAAAAAAAAAGGAACAAACCCTAGATAAAAAATAAAATCAACTCAAATATAACTTCTTGTTACTTCATTCTATTAATAAATTAAACCAAACCGTCCCTGAAATTCAGATCTGAGAAACCAGATCTCGGCTTGGGGATGAAATCGATTGCAAAGGTTGAGAGAAAGACGAGGGATAGAGAGGATCTAAGAAAACAAATCTGTTTGCAAAAACGGTCTGCAAATCCATCGATGGTTGTGACACAAGTGAGATGAATCGATTAGAGAAAATAGAAGAGTGATGCCGGAGACGAACGATGGGAGTTCCAAAGTGTCGATGGTTTTGGTATGGGATGTGATTCCGGAGACAAATTGGTTGTCGGCGACGGAGATGGATGGAGATGGTTTCCGGCGATGAAGATGGTTACTGACGATGGGTATTAGTCCCAACAAGAAATGACAAAAAGTAACAGGTATTGTAAAAGGGGGTTGAATATAGTACACAAAAAGATCACTTAATTTTTAATTCTTATTGATATAAATATCAAGAATTACACATAGAAAAACAAGATTGTACGGAAAAAAATAGATAGAAAAGCTATTCTAACAATCTTTCACGAAGAACAGAAAACTAAACACAACATAAAAGCACAAAGTTAAAAGCTATGAAGTTCTTGAGGGATAGAGTAGAATCTGTCGAGTTTTAGCCTGAGCACTTAGGAGAATTCTCTTGAAAGTGTAACCTTGCATGGGAGGAATCTTCAGCTTTAAATACTACAATGGGCAATAAATGCATGCGACACTTGTCACTCTAGAATTGAATCACAGAGTTGACCCAAAAAGGACAATATCTCATTTTTGTCTCAACATGTGACACAAAAGATGTGTAGACCTTGATGTAGACCATATTTGGAAAAGGTGTAAAAGAGAAAGGTCTTTTCTTCAGGTTAATCAGATAATGTCTCTATCAGATACAAAATTGGATGTACTTTTGTCAAAGATTTCCTTAGCAAGGGACAAAAAGGGGATATCCTCTCATTTAGAGGATCCACCGATTTGTACTCCAAAATCGTTCTCAACATCAAAACAAGGGGAAATCCTACGATTTTAAGGATCCCCGATTTGTTCCTTAAAATCGGCAGGGATAACTTAGTTGAAGAATGAAAGTTCATCTTTGATCCGCATCTGAAGATTTACTTCTTGCTGATTTCGGCTAGTCTTTGGTTTTGCCGAACAAGTTGAGTATGACTAAGCGATTACAAAGAACTAAATTTGACTAAGTATAGTAAAATGTATTTCAAAGATTTGTAAAGGAGATCGGGAGATCATCTTCAAATTATCGGTGACCCAACAATGGGTATGGTCTAGATTTATTCTTGATGCTGGGGATATGGTGGCGTATGGGGGGGGGGGGGGGAGGAGATGAAGGATGGAGGAGGCGATGTGAAGAGGCGTGTAATTTGAGATTAATCTCAAATTACAAGTTTGTTCTGGAATTTTCAAATTAGATGTTAGACACGACTTTCACATATACTACAAAAAATGCCACCATTTTTACAACCTTTGATTAAAACCATTGGATGATTGATATTGGTCCTTACGGTCCTCAAACTTTTTTTGGTCCTCACATATAACACCCTAAAATTTAAAATTTAAAATTTAAAAAAATAGGGAAAATTCCGGAAAATAGGTGAAATAAAACTTCCAAAATAGAGAACAACTATAACCCTCTAAGGGGAAAGTTTGTACAACAAAAGTTATCAAGGAATTGAGACATAATGCTAACAACCTACTTAATCTAGACTTTAATAACTAGATTAATGCGGGTGTCCATATATCTCCAAAAGTAACGCTCTTATCAAAATATCCCAAAAGACCAATTCCTTGGATGCTCCTAATTGCACCAATCGGAAAATCAACCTATCTTAGGCCCGCCACTAGTGGGACCTGAAAACCAAATCACAATACAACAAGTGTTAGGCTAGAAGCCTGGTGCGACATTATGTAAAGACATTTACCCATAGACATTATTAAGATGTATTATGATTGTTACCAGATCCGAATTAGTAGCACATTAGCATGAGTTCACACACTTTCACAAGATGTTCCACACTTGAACATACACACGATAGATAACTCTTGAAAACATATGGGAGACCCGTTTTCATCGAGGTGACAAGAACACGTGAGTGGAGTCACCTAGTGTTTGGGTAAAATTCCACAAGTTACGACCGACGGAAGATAACCGAACGTCTCCAGTCTATGGACCATTATTGTATTAAGATAAACTCATGAGAACACCGTATGACAGAAGACATCGTCGTCCTCGACGACGATCGTCGTGAGTTTCCCACGTCCACGACTAACAGGATCTCTTCACACACTTATATCTTTCGACCTATGTAACGGTACTAACAATCATTGATCATTTATTACATACAACTGTTTTCCCTTTGTGGATCTCTTATTACAGGTTTAAGACACATAATGGCCAACGGATATAACGGATGACCGCCATCAAGATCAATCAATATCTAGACCGTTGGACCATCAATACTCATTTATGAAAAAATAATCTATATATACAAACTCAAATAGCTATGCAAAGGAGACACAGACAGATATATACATCATCATCTAAAGAGCAACTACGAAGATACAATTTTCAAGCATTGCTTCAAGCATAATCCCTCGACTGAAGTGTTACATTGCATGACGTTTAGCTCAATCACACGATTACATTATTTCTTTTCTGCAATATTGTCAGTTGTACTTGTAATCACTCCTTCTATAGGACGACGTCCCTGTTTGACGTCCATAGTGCTTTTGACGATCCTCACTATCGTCCGCGGTTTTTACCCTCGACGGGGTTTTCTGCGTCACCAAATCTCTGCGTTCATCTTATTTTTTATCCTTATCGTGTGATTTGTCAAGTGATGGCCTACTTTAGTTGTTAAAGCTCCACACCGACCTTAGATCTTCCTTTGGACGATTTTTGGCATTAACATTTTGGCGCCCACCGTGGGACCCCATCTAGAGTAACATCCTCGACAGAGAGCGCGATCTACTAACAGTTTTAGTGTAGGATTCTTGTTTGATAAGATCATGGCAGCACAAAGAACTCAAGCCAATATCATCACTCAAATGAGCATGGAGCTTGATGCCGCTCGAAACCGAATTCATACCATGGACGAGCAAAATCGCAGGGCTAATGAAGAACTCTCCGCCATGAGGAATCCAAATATAGGCAACCAATTTGGACCTCCCTTCGGTCTAAGGCCACCCTTTAACATGCCTTTTGCAGGTGTTCCACCTCCACCACCTCCATACCACAGGCCAACGCAAGGTATGGAAGTGAATACTGGAGTCACTACTTTCTCCATCTCGACGGTCCCATCAATGCTACCTTCTGTGACATCGTTTCTGTCAGTGACAATGACTTACATGCATGTACCATTGAATGTGGATAATGAGGGAACGTCGCAGAACAATGGCTTTATTCCTAATGTAGGTCCTATGTCTCAAAACTCTGGATTCATGCCTAGCAGCGGAGCTAATCTAGATGATCCTATCGCACGACACCTAAAACAGTTGGAAGAGCAAAACAAAAATATGTTACTACTGCTCGCTAAGCTACCTGGAGCCGCTGTACCAGTAGACGTTGAACCAAAGACAGGATTTCAAGCATCACCTTTCGTCGATGATATCGCCCTGGTCGTCGTTCCGAAGAAATACAACATCTCGACGTTCACACCAAAATATTCGGGAATTAGCAATCCAACGGAGCATATTGCACAATACAAGCAGCTAATGTGGACTGTATCGATACCCCCACCAGTATCAAGAAGTCTGCATGTGCAAAAGTTTCGGTGCGACCCTTACTAGAGCTTCCCTCCAGTGGTTGATAAATTTCGACCCAAGTCTATCGGCAATTTTGCAGAGTTGCTCAACCAATTATTTCAGCAATTCGTCTGTAGTCGTAAAATGGAGAAACAAACCAACGATCTTTACTACATCACACAAAAGACAGGTGAATCAGTTCGAAGCTATTTCAACCGTTTTAACTCTGAAATGATCAGCATACGATGACGTTCAAACTGCAATCGAGGCATACAAGCGAGGTCTCGACGATGGCTCTGATCTCTACATGGATTTGACGAAATATCCCCCAGAAAACTTTGAAGACATACGAGCTCGCACGTTAACCTACATGCGAGTTGAAGATGATGCAGCTTTCTGTCGTAAGCATTCGGGCGATAAGAAAACATTAAGTGTCAAAAAGCCAGACTTCAAAGCAAGGTCGACTGCTCATGTTGAGACTTCCAAACAAGTCTCGAACAAGAGATTCGACAAGAAGAAAACTGCTCCAGTTAATAAGTTCTCCCAGCATCCAAAGATCTCTTCTTACGGGTTTAAGGGGACATCCAAAGATATCGTCGAAGCTCTTAAAAATATGCAGACTAATGTCAAGTGGCCATCAAAGAGTGAAAGAGACGATGCCAAGAAAGATAAATCTAAATTGTGCGACTTCCACAATGATCATGGTCATGAGACAGACGAATGTATCGCTCTGAGACGAGAATTGGCATGGCTCGTCCCCAAGGGACATCTGCAAGATTTATTGGGAACAAACGCACGACCCGCCTCACCCGAGCTACAAAAGTCGTTAATTGCATAACTGGAGGATCTGATGTCTGTGGCTTAACTTATTCAGCAGCAAAATGAAATGCTAGCCAAGGGTCCGTATAACTTCATGTGCCACGGATGTCACGACCGAAGGAAGACCTTGTATTGGAGGCCATGCTCGTTACCTTCGATCAAGAAGACCATGGTGATTAATGGCAGAAGCATCATGATGGATTAATTGTAACACCCGGAATTTCGGTAAGTTTGACCGTGAAACCTTATCCTACCTTTGACTTATAACATCACCTCGTGATTTTACCTTGGTTAATGGATCATTAATCGCCTGAACCAGATTCGTAAAGTCTAGAGGGGTTGAGGAGCGCTGCGAATGAGTAATTTGTAACATGCACACGTGCATATGCACAAGTATATAATGCACATGTGCATAAAAACCAAAAAACAACTTAATTTAATTGTATGCACAAGTGCATACCGTTCAAATCAAGGTTTATCAGGGTGTTCCTTAGTTTTCCATTTTTTTGAGGTTTTCCCTTGAACCTCCCTATATATGTGTGTGTGTGGGGGGGGGTAGGTTCCAGTGAGAAGTAAGAAGTGTGAGAAGTGGTTATCAATCGTTGGATGAAAAATGAACGCACATTAGGATGAGATGCACCAAGATGCACGGGATCAATTCCCTTCTTGGCGCGATCGTGCCGACGATTGTGACCAATGTCACTCTCGCCGGGCACTCTCGCGGGAGATGTACCGAAAGCTCCTAAGAGCAGGCGATTGTGACCTTGTCGCTCTCGCCGGGCAAGGTCGCGAGTAGGGTTTTTGGTATTAATCAGACCCCTGCCGACCCCAAGCTCATTTATGTCATTCCATCTTTGTATTGAGCGATTTTCTTGAACCCTAGGTAAGTTCAATCCTCTCTCTTCATTCATTACTAGTTAATGGAAGCCTAAGATCCTTTATTGCTCATTCTAGGTTATCAAGTGTTGGTGTGAAGCTCACAAGTTCTCAAGTTCAAAGACTTCTTCATATAGATTTTGCTAGGGTTTAGAATAAACCCATTGTGAGTTCATCTTCCTTTTCTTAAACTTTATACACTTCAAAATGCATTTTTTGACTTCTAAGTATCTCCTTGCTTACATGTTCTTTGTTGGTGAGTTTTTGACCTAACTTGGTATTTTGGAGATTCTTAGGGTTTCTTACCCTTTTTGTAAAATAAAGGAATAACCTATGTTTTCGAACTACAAATTGAATGTCTTCACATTTTGATGAATAAATGTTCAACTTATGGCATTTTGGCCAAGTTCATGTTTTAAGCATATTATGGACATTTTGGTTGAAAGAGTTATTTATAAAAAGGATATAAATGGTTTCTTACACTTGAAATGTTTACTCGGTAAGGTAACATATTTGGAAATGAAAAGATAGTCTTATGATTCATGTTTTGGCTTTGTAATTCTTATCAGCAATTAACCATAAAAATGTGATTTGGGAAATAATGGTGCTATGAACTATATGTTTGATTATAGTTGGTCACGAATGAAATTGTGACAAGTCTAGACTATTACTAGTGGATCCATAGGTATAGAGTCAGTTTATTATTAGGGATAACTCCCGTTTGTAGCTAGTTGAGACATTGGCCCTAGGGTGGCAACTTGGTACGGTTATGTGGAACCGGATACTAGTCGTAGGTCGTAAATGTAAATCCTAGCGAATGAGCATGACTAGGGATCATTGGGTGCCCTCCCCCACATCTTAGTACGAGCCGGGGTGTTTGTGGCCTTGATTTTAGTATGGTGAGCTCAATAACTCGGAAAATGGCTTACTTTGTGTTTTGCCACAATCCTTGGAAAATCGGGTCTTCCCGTCATCGCAAGATGTATTTTGGACCGCAAGGTCAAAATGTGTTTATTAAATTATTTACAAAGGTGTTTGGGGAAAACAGATTTACTTATGTTGTATTTAACTTTCTTATCGAATTGTCATATAAACTGTATGTTCTCACTAGACTTTAAGCCTAACACTTTTTCTCAAATGATGTGTATAACAGGTTCCCTTAGCGGCGGGTCGTCAAGGGGTTGAGTGAAGAGCGTGGTCTCTTGAGGGCATTTTTGGATGATAGATTATTTGGGGTCTTGGCATTTAAAACGATTTATTCATTTTTGGAATTGGGTTGACAACCTATGTAATCTAGATAGAAATGGTTTAGATTAGTTTGTTGTCGATTTCCCATGCATCTTATACAAGTTTTGTAAACGCGTACACTTTTACCCTTTTTGGGTGGTTAGCTCCAAATACAAATGTCATATTGCCAAATTTTCAATTTTTAAAATTACCCGAACTCACGATCGGTAATTGCTCGACAAAAAGGATCTTGGTCGATGGAGGAAGCTCAACTAATATTTTCTTCCTCGCCAAAATCATAGCAATGGGAATCGATAAATCAGAGATCGTGCGACGCTCGACGGTCCTTGTGGGCTTCAATGGCGACATGGCTAACACCATTGGGGAAATCATTCTCCCAGTATTTGCCAAAGGAGTCAACAAACAGACCAAATTCGGCGTCATTAATTGTTCCTCAGCATACAACATCATCCTGGGATGACCCTGGATACACGACATGAAAGTCGTACCCTCAACGTACCATCAGACGATCAAGTTTCCAACAACTTGGGGTGTCCAAGAAATCAAAAGCGAACAGAAGATCGCACGCGAGTGCTACAAAATTTCTATGAAGCCTAGAAAGTAGAACATCTAGCAATTACAGAACCAGGTCGAATCTGAAACTGCCAACGAATATCAACTGGAAGAGGTCGTCCTGGATTAGGAAAGACCTGACAGAGTGGTCTACATTGGTATGTCACTCGACCCTACTTTAAAAGGTTCACTTATTTCTTTTCTACAGGAATATGCCGATTGTTTTGCCTGGACGCATGAAGACATGGTCGGCATTGACCCAGAGGTCATCACACATCGTCTCAATGTCGATCCTTCATTTAAGCCTATTAAGCAGAATAGACGTAAGTTCGCCCCGGAACGCAACAAAGTGATCAACGACGAAGTTGATAACTTACTCAAAATGGGAAAAATTTGGGAAGTCAAATATCCCGACTGGCTAGCCAACGTCGTAGTCGTACAAAAGAAGAATGGGAAATGGAGAGTGTGTATCGATTTCACGGATCTCAACAAGGCCTGTCCAAAGGATCCTTTCCCCTTACCACACATCGACGCCATGGTCGATGCAACTGCTGGATACGAGCTGCTCACATTTATGGATGCATACTCGGGATATAACCAAATCCTAATGCATTGTGAAGACCAAGAGAAAACAGCGTTCATGACAGACAAAGGGATCTACTGTTACAAAGTTATGCCTTTTGGTCTTAAGAACACAGGATCGACATACCAACGACTAGTCAACAAGATGTTCAAAGAGCTTCTCAGAAACACGATGGAAGTATATATTGACGACATGCTCGTCAAATCAAAATAGGCGATCGATCATATCGATCACCTCAAACAATCGTTTGATATACTTAGACAATATCATATGAAGCTTAACCCAATAAAATGCTCATTTGGAGTAAGTTCTTAGGATATGTGGTCACCCCACGAGGGATCGAGGCCAATCCTGATCAAATAAAATCTATTCTGGATATCAAGTCTCCTCGCAATATCAAAGAAGTCCAACGACTTACAGGCCGTATAGCAGCATTAAACAGGTTTATTTCTCGGTCTTCGGATAAATGTTGTTTATTTTACAATGTTTTGCGAAAGAACAGGGGTGTCGAATGGACAGACGATCATGAAAACGCACTTCAAGAGCTTAAAAAATACATGGAGTCTCCACCTTTACTATCGAAATCTGAGGATCACAAGATCCTCCAACTAAATTTTGCAGATAGCCCGAACGCTGTAAGTGTCGTCCTCGTCCGAGAAGATGACAAACAACAACGACCGGTATATTACGTAAGTAAGTCATTTCTCGACGCAGAGACCATGTATTCTTCTATGGAAAAACTTTTGTTAGCTTTGATAACTGCAGCTAAAAAGTTACATCATTATTTCGAATCACACCCTATTACTGTTGTGACTAACTTTCCTCTTAAGTCCGTCTTGAGAAAACCGAAATTAACAGGTCGGCTAACAAAATGGAGTATCTACCTTAGTAGTTACGATATTGAGTATAAACCGAGGGTTGCGATCAAATCACAGGCATTAGCTGACTTCGTCGCAGATTTCAGTCCAGAACTGGAAGCATCAACAGATATTGTGGCAACTATCGATGACCCAACATGGACTCTATACGTTGATGGATCATCCAACGCCAGGGGGCAGGACTGGGCGTCGTTCTCAAGTCGCCACAATGGGGCAACATGGTGTACTCCATACGATGCGATTTTAAAGCTACTAACAATGAAGCTGAATACGAAGCTTTGATCGCAGGATTGAATATGGCCCACGACTTAGGGGCAATGAAGCTTCATGTTAAGAGCGACTCGCTCCTAGTCGTGAATCAAATGAATGGATACTTTGTTGCTAAAGACTCTAGAATGACAGCATATATAGAGATAACCAAAGACAAATCCGAGGAATTCAAATAATTTTCTTTTTCACAGATCCCTAGATATCAGAATACTTAAGCTGACGCATTAGCCAACATTAGGTCAACACTTGGGAATCATCCATTCGATATCATTCCCATAATTCATCTGACGACATCATCCATCGATAAATAAAAAGACGTACAGATGATCAAAGAGGAAGATAATTGGTCGAGCGATATCAAAAAATTTCTAGTAAACAACAAACTTCCTGAAAACAAAATGGAAGCTAGAAAAATTCGTTTTAAAGCATCCATATACATTATGATCAGAGATCAATTATATAGATGATCATCAACATGACTGAACTTACGATGTGCTACCAACAAAAATCAAGTCCAAAGCATTCTGCGAGAAATGCATGACGGAGAGTGTGTCAACCACTCAGGAGGTCACAACTTGGCTAATCTTGTCTCCCAACAAGGGTACTACTTGACAACTTTGCGACAAAACACAATATGGTACGTCCAAAGTTGCGACGCATGTCAGCGACATTCAGGTATGTCACAAACCCTCTGAACCCTTGCATTCGACTTTAACTCCATGGCCCTTCATGTGATGTTGAATGGATATTGTCGGTAAATTACCTCCGGCCCCCGTGCAAAAGGTATACCTCCTAGTCCTTATAGATTATTTCACAAAATGGATAGAAGCGGCTGCTTACTCCCAGGTCCGGGACAAGGAAGTCATTTCCTTAATCCAAACTTACATCATCTGGAGATTTGGAATTCCATCTGAAATAGTATGTGATAATGGGTCACAATTCATAAGCGAAAGAACCCAACAGTTCTGCGAAGATCGTAACATCAAACTTACGACTTCAACACCCCGATATCCCCAGTCCAATGGACTCGCTGAGTCAATCAATAAGACAATTGTTAACTCTATCAAGAAAAGACTCAAGGCTGCTAAAGGTAAATGGGTCGAAGAACTTCCGACAGTTCTTTGGGCTAATCGTACGACACCTCGTACATCTATAGGACAAACTCCATTCTCTCTTGTCTATGGTTGCGAAGCGGTCTTGCCAGTCGGGCCTAAATTCCAACCTCATGAAACTCGACGGTCGAACAAAACTTAGTCGATCTAAGTTACGACCTCGATGTACTAGAAGAATTGCGAGAATCAGCCTTGATCAGGATGGATTCACAGAAACAATTGGTCGAACGATATTTCAACAAGAATGTTAAGGCCAAAATTTTCCAAACAGGTGATCATGTCTTGCGACGAGTGTTTCAAAACACACAAGAGCCTGGCTCAGGTAAGTTACCCACCAAGTGGGAAGGACCATATCGAATAATCGAGGTTGTCGGACACAGGTTCTTTTTAAGCTAGCTCAGTCGTAAGCTTGACTAGCACTGGATTATGTTCGAAGTACTTTATACTTCTAACCCATCTGTGATTGTCGTGGGTTACTTGAATTTTTATCTAATCTTTGTTTACGATCGATTGTTTATACTTATCGTAGACTGTTTTAACTTTCATTAAAGTATCATTTGTCCTTCGATCACTATCCTTACGTCTGTCGTAAGTTACTTAGGCAATTACTTTGTTATTTGTTTTGACGAAGTATAAGATGTAACAACAGTGCAATCTGTTCAAAAGTATTTTCATTAAATACCTAAAAAAGTTATTACAGTACGTGGCATGACCACCAACGGTCGCTCGATCAAAAGTACAAAAAAGAAAAAAATCAACCCTAACTAAGGAGCCTGCTGCTCCTGACCCTCCTTAGCCACGACCTCAATGGAGTCATCTTGAGGAGTCTCCTTAAGCAACTCACGATCATGCTCGTCTTCCGAGTTGAGGTCCTCCTCGTTGCCAACGAACTTCAAGAAAAAATCTAAGTCACCCTCCCTCGAAGCTAGAGGATCTTCTCCTCTTCCACGACGCCTAATCATGGATGCACGAGTTTTGATAAGAGTGAACGCCTCAATGGATGACTCTCTTTCCTCAAGCTCGTCCACTCGTCGACGAGCCAGGTCCCGCTCAAACCTCAAGAGTTCGGCCTCTTTTGCAGTCGCAACCGAGATCATTTTAGTTGCGTCCAGCTCCGATCGGTCAATGGAGGCCTCGTCAAGGACCTCCTTCATGCAACCCTTCAGGGTCTCATTTTTACGCTTGGGTTCTCCCAACTCGCCAAGAACCTCCTGAAGACGAAGAGAGATTTGTTCCCTCTCCTTCTCCGCTGCCTCAGCCTTAGCAGTTACCTTCGTTTCCTGCTCAAGAGAGTGGGAAACCAAGGACTTCACGTCATTTAGACGTGAATGAAGAGCTAACGATGCCTGAAACGCCTGGAAAACATACGGCGAGTTAGCAAAATAGATAAAGATAAACCAAGCAAAAAGAACTTGATAGTTCTTACCTTGAAAGAGAATCCTGCGACGCTTGCGACTACATCCTCGATCGCTAGATCTTTGTAGCGCTCACGAACAGTCGGCAGGAAGAAGCTGTTCGCATAATGGAACACCTCCTTCCTATCTAGACCACCAAACGACAGGAAGTCGACTGGTAGCTTGATGCTCACCGATATGGTCTTCGGATCCTCACCTGTGTGAGGATCCTTCCCCTTGTCTTTCGACGAATAAGGTTCCACGACCAGTGGTGGGACCGAGGAGACAGGTGCGGCCTCCGCAACCGGTGGCGTCATCACCCCTTTAGAACCAACGATCTCAAGATCTTCAGTCGTTGGGGATGGTTCCCTCGCGACCGTCTTCATCTTCTTGCCCTCCGACCCTGCAGTCGAAGGGACCCCTCTCTTCAATACTCGACCTTGTCGAGCCAGCTGGGCTGCCGATTCTCTCCCCGAGGGACTTGATGTTTGTATTGACAGAATTAAATGTCCTAAAGCAAACAAACATACATTAGTAAGTGACGTTTTTAACTAGAAGTTGCTAAAACAAGCCTAGGGATTAAGAACATCTTACGACTAGAAATCCCAAAACGGTTTTTTGCAACCAGTGGGTGACGTCCGTCGACTAGTGACGTCGAATGACTAGACCCATTAAAAATCCCATTTGGGTGACGTCTGCTAGACTAGACCCCAGAAGAGGTCTTATGACCTACCAATGCAAAGAGGAAAAACTTACTAGGAACGACTTCCCCATCCTCTTCCTCATCTTCTCTCTCTCCTTCATCGTCTTCTTCCTCTTCTTCGGCATCTATGTCGACTTGACCAGGATACTCGACGACGACTGCATAATCTTCATCATATTCATCATCCCCTCTCGATGTCATGGGGAAGTATGACCGCTCCTCAACACTGAGATCCAGAACGTTCTCGACCTTCCTAGCCGAATCAGAATACGACTTGACCCTCGAAAAGTCCATGGCTAAACACAAAGAAAAAGCGGTATCGTTAGATCTGTAAAAACACAAAACATCGATGAAAGAAAAAGAGGGAATCTTACTCGTTGTGTTCCATCCGTTGGTGATCCATCGAGCGTTAATATCCGACGACGCCACATGACCAAAAACATATCGTGTCTTCCACCCACTATAGTTTGCCGCCGTTGCTTGAACTAGAACACGGTCGACCCTCGCTGTCGAAAAGAGACTGTACATGTGGTTCGCCTCTGCTTTGACCGAGTAGGCTACTAGCAAGTCATGGACAGTGAAAGGCGATGACCATTTAGCTGTCAGTCGTTCAACGACTTGAACGATCTGCCAGAATTAGGGCATCATTTGCCCCGGAGACAACCCAAAGGTTGTCAGGAACTCCCTCGACAAGGGAGAAAACGGCCACGAGAAGCCTATCTTGAAGGGATATTCGTAAAGAACGAAATACCCCTTCGGACATTGCTCCGGTTTCCAATGATTTGGAGCACTCAATCGAACGTCGACCGGAATCTTAGCCATCCGTTGAAACTCTCTCATCTCTACCTCACCACTGATAGTACTAAAGGGGTCGGACGCCATTGAATATTCCTTGCAAAGAAAAGCGAAAGTTCTAAAAGTCCAAAGGAAAGCTATAAAAGTTTTCGGCAACGATTTGCTATGCTATACAGGGTTTTGGAAAAGATACTCTCCGAGAATTTTTGATCGCGTAAAAGGTAAGAATTCAAGTATGTTCAATATTTATATACAATCCGATGTCAGGACGAACCATCAGATGGGTGACACCTGTATCGACTCTTCACCCTCTTCCATGGATGGACGATACATGTCCCTACACCTGACACAACGCGCCTCACGTCAACATGACGTCACAGCAGTAAAAACGGTTGCATGCTTCCCCCCATAATCGCTTCGGTTCTCGAGGAAACGATTCAGTTACAAGAAATCGACATGTGTCACACCTGGTTACAAAATTCGAAAAAACGGCTTACCGCCTAATTTACGAATTTTGGGGGCAAACTGTTTAGGTAGAATTCCACAAGTTACGACCGACGGAAGATAACCGAACGTCTCCAGTCTATAGAAACTACGAAGATACAATTTTCAAGCATTGCTTCAAGCATAATCTCTCGACTGAAGTGTTACATTGCATGACGTTTAGCTCAATCGCTCGATTACATTATTTCTTTTCTGCAATATTGTCAGTTGTACTTGTAATCACTCCTTCTAAAGGATGACGTTCCTGTTTGACGTCCATAGTACACTTGAAGATCCTTACCATCGTCCGCGGTTTTTACCCTCGACGGGGTTTTCCGCGTCACCAAATCTCTGTGTTCATCTTATTTTTTATCCTTATCGTGTGATTTGTCAAGTGATGACCTAATTTAGTTGTTAAAGCTCCACACCGACCTTAGATCTTCCTTTGGACAATTTTTGTCATTAACACCTAGCGATGTTATTAGGTTACACCTCAGGTCCCGGTTTTAGTGCACATACCATTTGGTATCACAACGTCAAACCATTCCGTACCTTTCTTGCTTACTCCGTAAGGATTTATGGAACCTTATTGCATACACAAACTAAACAAGTTTCACCTTAAGGACATCGATATCCTTTATTGTTTACTTGCTAGTGGCCTACAAAATTGGTCGTCTCAATACAAGTCATAATACCATTACCAAGTCCTCATGCACCAGAATTTAATATACGCCAATCATATATGTATTGTACACAATTAGGTTTTCCACCACAAACTACTTCATGGAAATTTCACCATATCATTCATATTGACCAATTCATGGAATTTAGACAAATAATCTAATACCCCACATGTTCCTCACATTCCCCATTTAGAATACCAACATCATCATAGGTATCTAATAACATTATAATTTACACCTTTGGATTTTATGATCTTTCTATTTTCTGTTCATATTCTCAAGAATTAGGATAGGGAACAAGGATATCATGAATTTATTAAGTTCAGATGTTTCTGTGCAATTTTCTATTAAAGAACATGTAAGTAACTTCATTCCATGAATTCCTAATATATATTTTTAACTATGTGTTTCCTTCCAATAACCCACATAATCACTTTAGGTCAAAATATTACCAAGACCATCCAATATCACACCACATTATAAATCCACACATATGCAATTACCAAAAATGACATAAACATTATTATATCCTTTTTAGGTCACACACACCCAAAATCTCATCAAGTTGCCAAATAACCATGATATGCTATATAAAACCCTAGAAATGGAAATGGTGACATGAAGCTTCCCAATGAAGCTATAACCTTGCCTTGAACTTTAGAACCCTATAAGAGCATTAACTACACTTGAATACACTTGGGGAATGCATTCAATGAGGAGAGATGAGTGAAAAGGGGAAAAATCACACTTGATTTTGGAGAGAAAATGTAACCCTCAAAGTCCTCTAATTACAAATAATGAAGCTCTAAAAATAGGATAGGGTTATAAAGCCCTCTAGCCCGTCGGCGACCTTGCCACGCGAGAGTGCCCGTGGAATTCTCCCCAGGCACTCTTGTAGAGAGTGTACTGTGGCTCTTGACTTACCCACGATTGTGCCATGCGAGTATGCCCTTAGCACTATCGTCGGGCATACTCGCACCATGTGTACCAAAGGGCGTGGTTTGAGCACGATTGTGACAAGTGACAATGCCCAAGGGCACTGTCATTGGGTGCTCCCCCCCCCCCCCCCCCGGCCACCCCGAACTTGGAATATCTCAATTCTATTACAACGACCCGACTAGACGCAACCCAAGGATAGCAATGAAAGATATGGTATACTAAAATACATACGAATGTCATAAGCTCACATAGGATTAAAATGATATCATAAGACGATCCTTAGCCATAATTAGGAAGTCTAACCAAAATTTAGGGTGTTACATCACATGATTTAACCCCTATATATATATATATATATATATATATAGGGTCAGGTTCATTTATTAACCACATTTTTTATGTTAACTTTATGAACCATTATAAGCCCTTGATCTTGGAAATCAATGGTTGAGATTGAATATTTTTTTAAATCCTTAATAAATGTATAATTAATGAAAAAATAGGAATGAACTATAGTGATAAGGGTATTTTGGGAAAAAATCAATGAAATATTATGTCTTTATTATCTCTCAATTAATGTTCCTTCCAAAAGAATCGTAACCCCATGTTCATTAGTGTTCATGAATCTGCATGCATTTGATATGGGGACTCGATCAATATCACTTTGTATAGGTTCATTAGTGTTCATGAATCTGCATACATTGGTAATTGAATGATTGGTTTATGCAAACAATCATACTTGGATGTTTGGTTCATTAGTGTTCATTATAGGTAATTGTTGTTAACTGATATGGGGACTCGGTCAATATCACTTTGTGTAGGTTCATCTTGTTCATTAGTGTTTATGAATCTGCATACATTGGTAATTGCATGATTGATTTATGCAAACAATCATACCTGGATGTTTGCAGCGGTAATTGCTGGTAACTGATATGGGGACTAACTGTTCATCAGCTCAAGAATGCAGTAGTTTCCTACATGTTCATATGAAAAAATATGAACATTATTACTTTTAAATATCATATTCATATGAAGAAATATGAACATTATTACTTTTAAATATCACCTCGAACATATGTTAACTTTATGTTACCTTAACTGACATCATATTCATATGAAGAAATATGAAAATTATTATTATAAATATCACCTCGAACATGTATGTATGCACTTACATATGAATCTCCTTAACTGAACATCTTATTCAAATGAAAAAAATATGAACATTATTTCTTTTAAAAGTTGAAAATTTGACCAAAAATACGGTGCCTTATGATTTTATATTTGAGTTCACATAGTTGCGTCTGAGTGGGTTAAAGGGACAATCATATATGGATTTGCATAAATCATCATATTCAATCGGTGGACAAAAGATTTGAATTGAAACAACTAGCTACTAGACTTCTTGTGATGTTCATACGATTTTAGCAATTGATTATAGAAAATATTTTGAAATCAATGAATTAGCTAGGATTGTGGAATTTAAATTTTTTAACTCCCACATAAGTATAATAAATATTGTATATATTAAGATTTACCTTTTTACCCTTGTCATTAATGGTTAAAGGAATAAAAACAACATATCAAGGTGCAATTCTATTGGTTGGATTAGGTTCACAAAGTTAACAACAATTCGTTGGTTAACAAATGAACCTCCCTCTCTCTCTCTCTCTCTCTCTATATATATATATATATAGAGAGAGAGAGAGAGAGAGGTCTTCTTTTGTTAACCAAGGATTTTGTGTTAACTTTGTTAACTAATCTGGACCCTTAATCTTGAAAATTAATGGTTGTGATTAAAAAAGTTTTTTAAATTAAAAAAAGGGAAAAAATTGGTTCAAATTTGATGTTCCTATATGAACAAGGGTAAAAAGGTAAAATTGTATTTGTTGATAATCAAGGAAATGTATCAAATCCCAAAATATTCGGGATCACGTATTCTACTCTCTATGGTGTTTGCGTAATTTGCTATGTGCATATATGCACGATTATTGATGTGCATATATGAATATTGGATGTCCATTAATGTGTATAAATGCACTTTGTGAATGGTGGGTTTATTGTTCATATATATGAATGTTTTTGAAGGGTGGGTTAGGGTTTATTGTTCATATAAGAAACAAAAGATTTTTGTTTACTGTTTAGAATTTGAATATAAAAAAAATAAGGAGTTACATATGTAATTTGCTATGTGCATATATGCAGGATTATTTGTGTGCATATATGAAGACTGGATGTCCATTAATGTGCATAAATGCACTTTGTGAAGGGTGGGTTTATATTTCATATATGTGAATGTTTTTGAAGGGTGGATTAGGGTTTATTGTTCATATAAGAAACATAAGATTTTTGTTTACTGTTTAGAATTTGAATATAAGAAAATTAAGGAGTTGTATATGTAATTTGCTATGTGCATATATGCACGATTATTGGTGGGCATATATGAAGATTGGATGTCCATTAATGTGCATAAATGCACTTGGTGATTGCATATATATGAGACGATTATTGAACACAGTGAAGGAATGAAAATTAAAAAAAAAAGAATCAAAGTTATGATAAGAAGATTAGGATAAACAATTAAAAAAACAAATCAATTCCATAATTATCTCAAATCTCATAATGTGATTATGATATAATATAATATTAATTAAATTTAAAATTCCTAATTCCTAATTTACCCTTGCTAAAAAACGGTTACATATACTAAACCTAAAATACTTGAAATCCTATTGGTCTAAAATGGTTAACAAAGTTAACACAAAAACCTTGGTTAACAAAAGTAGGGGACCCTATATATATATATATATGGATGATCATGCGAGAAGGTGAACAATTTGTAAGAAGGCGATAAGAAATATAGGCCATATATATCTTATTTAATAAATTGATCAAATTAAATATTATTAAATTAAAATGGTATTATTGTCATTTTGTGTATAGTATTATCTGTATCCTTGGGAATAATCCCTTGTAAATCGGAATTGAGTTTGTTTTCCAAGCCAATTTGTAGTAATCCCTAATAAACCGATTTCATCACAAGATAAATCTGTAACAGTTTGATTATATGTTTTTATCACATATGATAATTTGTACGATGATCGTATCATTCATACGTGATAATTGTAAATATTTTTGTTAATCATATATAACAACCCAAAATCCACAATAGCATAAATCTTAAAATAAAACCAAGTGGTCACAAACATCAAGTCATAAAATAAACAATATTCTCAAGTAAAACAACGGATACACACATCAAAAGCTGAGATATCTAGACTAAACAGTAGGAAATTAAGGTAGCTATCTCTATTTCCACCACCTCTAACACTTCAAACCTTTTCCTTTCTCTTGGAAGACGCATCAACCACTCTCTTACCTGAAAATGGTTTTAGTTTCGAAAAGCGAGGGTTAGACCATAAGTTCTAGTGAATTCCCCATCGAAAATAGTTCAACAATTCAACAATAATATGCAATTCAACAACATCACGCCAAACTCGGGTATTTGCACAATGTTCATAGTCTCCCATCACCTCACCATGATATTCGCAATCGGGGCCCCCAGTAGATCCCCATGGCCCCAGTAGATCCCCATGGCCCCAGTAGATGCCATTTTCGTGTGCATAAGAAACAGATTCAAGGCACACGGTATAAATACTCTCCCAAGGAATATTCACCATTCCAAGGTACACTAATCCCACTGTGCAACCCGACTCCAAATCAACATGCCAAGTAATGGATAGCATCACGTAAACTATATATGTGCATTTAGAAGCAATTACATATCATGCATGATAAAAATCCTCATAAGTTTAAATCATGTCATAATGCTCATAAATGAAAAAGTGTTAAGGGAACTCACCTGATCGCTGAAAACCCTACACACCAAAACTCACCCCTGCACACCTACAATTTGAAAACAAACAGAACACTATTGACCTCAGCCGGTTCCCAATCGTTTTCCCGACTAAAATCTTATCCATATTTCATTAAATTCCCGGTTACCCCGGATGAACCACACACCGGGTCTCCCTCGGATTCTCGGCTTAAACGCCTACTGGGTCTCCCCCGGTCTCCCGACTTCACTGCCTACCGGGTCTCCCTGGTTCCCAGCTTCGACACCTACCGGGTCTCCCCCGGTTCCCGGCTTCAACTCCTACCGGGTCTCCTGGATTTCGACCGTCTCCTGGTTCGACTTCCGGGTGTCTTCCCAAACCCGAATAGTCCTCTTCCGGATATGACCCCAAGTCCGGGTAATTTCGTCCGGATTCAGGTGATTCTCGGACGAACGCACTGTGGGATCGTTCTCACTCCTAATCGATCTAAACCAAGGGTTTTCACCTTAAACCATTAGCAATTGCCTATGGGTTTAAAACTCCACCCTTTGATAATCATAAACTATCAGAAAACAATATTAAAACCCCCTAGTTAATGGGTTTAACCTTATCATCTCAATGGATACCATCACACGGGTTATTTCCAAGGTTTTTTCAAAGCTACAAATAGCAAAATAGCAAGAATCATTAAGGAAAACATCGAGAGCTTACCTCAAATGAAGAATCTTCAACATATTTCTATAGCACCACTCTATCCAAAACCCTTTTTAGCTTCTTCTTCTTTTCTCTCTTTTCACGATTTTCAACCGACACCAGGTTCACAATGAGGAGAAATTAGGGGATTTCACCCCTTTTTATACATTCCAAAAGTGCCTCCAAGTCTCCAAGTTTCTTATTCTTAACTTTAGCCACAACTTCACCCAAAAGCACAAACTTTAAGACACGGTTATTACATCATATGTGATTATGTATATTTAAATTTATAGATCTTATTGTGATGCAAATATTACCACATGTGATAATACATCACTTATACTCAGATGCTTATTATCACACATGATAATACGTAACTTATACTCACACACATATTATCACATGTGATATATAAAAAAATTCACATAGTGGACCACATGTGATACGTAACGATCATATATTAAATGTAACTGATCACATGTGATTCAAATCATTGATCCAAAAAATAATAAAAAAAGTGATGAAAAATATAATAAAAAAGTATAAAACTTGATAAAAAGATTATGAATTAATTAAAATTAAAAATATAAAATAAATAAATATAAAAATATAATGAGATTTTTAATCTCGTCTTCTCACAAATTAACTTCATTCTCGTTTGAACATGTCTATATATATATATATATATATAGGGGGGGTCATTCAAGGGAGAACTCAATTGTTTGTAATAACCGTGAGATCCAATCTTAACCACAAATCCAATAATAAATTAGGAAAATAATAATTTTGGTAACTTTTAATTAAAGGGTATTCTAGGTATTCTAAAATCTCATCTCTCTAGCAAACATTATTTAGGCGGGCGAACTCCACATGTAAACATGGGTATCACATTGTGATACCCTTCATCAAACAACAAAAATAAATCTCGTGATACACTTTGTAAAACAACACTACCTGATACAATGTGACACACTTCGTACAATAATGAAAATACAATGTAATACACTTCGTACAACAACAAAAACACATTGTGATACACTGCGTAAACAACGAAAAAACATTGTGATATACTTCGTAAAACAATGAGACACACTGTGATACACTTCGTAAAGAACGGAAATCACTATGATACATTTCGTAAAGAACAGAAATCACTATGATACACTTCGTAAAACAACGGTACCTGAAAATATACATTGTGATACATCTCTCCCGTTACATCTCTGGCGAGATCCGGATTACAGCTCCAGATCTGTTGATAGCTATGCTTTGGGGAACACCATTGATAATGGATTCAATCAACTCTGAGTTTGAGACATGGAACAACGGAAGACTAGACATTATTTTGGATGTGTTTCGCAGCATCATAGATTGTGTCGTCGCTCTTGCATCATCGATTGATCACTGACGGTTGAGTATCCAACATGATCGATTGTGTTGTCTCCGTGAAGCTGATCGAGTTTGTATTCGTTGAAGACTTCAAAAATAAAGCTGATGCTGGTGACTGATTTCCGTCGGGTGCGACGATGACGATGTCGGCTCTTTCTTGGCCACGATGTTTGTGTGCGTCGATGGATAAAGCAGACAAGACGCCTCTGTGGGTCACCATATATTCCACCAACACACTCTTCACTTGGCTTATCATCATCATTTCGGTCATCTGGATATATACCATGTTGAATACAAAATGAAAACAAAATGGTGAGCTTTGGTCATCTCTTTAAAGAAAATGGGTTTCATGAGTTGTTAAAATAAATGAAATTACACTTTTACCCTTTATTTGATTTTAGTAAATAACATTAATTAACTTAAATGATTGGCTCATATTGGATCACACGGTTATCACAAATTACACAGTTCTAATTTAATTAGGCCCATATATATATATATATATATATATATATATATATATATATATATATATATATATATATATATATATATATGTGTGTGTGTGTGTGTGTGTGCGGGTTGAAATGTGCTATCATTTTACGAAAACGTAAAAACACTCTTTTAATATAGTCAATCACTTATGATACACGCGATACGAAATTAGAGACACGAACGACCTTGGCATGACCTAAGTCACGGGCTCATCCACACACCACCAAATCCCAATTGCGTATTATCTAGTGTTTAAAAAGGCGTACCATGGCACAAGACGCGTCTCTGTCGTTACGAAATGACCCATACCGTTTCTGTAAGGCATGGCTCACGCTAGAGCGCCTTTTTTTGTAAGACCTGACTTTGTTTCCAAAGAAACTTTTTTTTATTTTTATTTTATTTTTATCTTTTGTGTTTTACATTTTGAACTTTAGATTTTACATTTTTATAGATTTATATAACCACATCACTCCCAGTTTCATGAATTCATAAATGTTATAGACTCACGATTAAAGAAAAGTTGTAAAATTATCTTTCTAAGTTCTATTTTAAATATTTAATCAAAAAATAGTTTTGTAATAATAGTCTATATGATTTTTCTTCTTCTAATATGAATGTACATATTTTAATATAATTATCATATTAGATAATATATAGAAAACATATATGTATATATATATGACATATAAATTTGTCGTCTTATGTCACGCCTTGTAAAACACTGTGTCCTCGTCGTGGCATGTAAGGTGTAGATCCCAGTACAGTGCAATCACGAATAGTTATATCAATAAAGAACAATAATATAGCCACAACCTCTAGTCATATGACTAATATTCAATGAAAGGGTTTAGGTTTACAGAGAGAATTTCTGATAAGCAAATGTAAACCTATTGACTAGAGAATTATGAATAATGAGACTTAACTTAATAATGAACTAAATATGCCTTTATATACTTAGGCTTACAAGCAATTGGGCTTTATGGGCTTTAGGCCCAACTAACAATTAAATTATGGATTAATTACAAATTAACCCCTTATAAATGCTTTATACCACTTTCAACACACAGGACTTTCAGTCCTAACAATCTCCCCCTAAAGTTGAATAAGGCATTTATCTTCTTGAAAACTTCAGGCATTGAACTTCTTTTAATCTTCAGGATTGATCTTCTTTTCCTCTTGAATCTTTGAAGAACTTTGGTGTTGCAAGTCTTCATGTCTTTCCAACGCTCCCCCTTGAATAAAGCTCTTGGTCTTCATAGTTTCAACTTTGTAACCAGATTCAATGTACAGTAGCCTCGACTGAACGCACTATCAAACAGCTGTCAACTGTAGAAACTCAACACATCGGATAAGCACACAAGAAAGATAATGTGCGAGTTACGTGACATTCCATAGTGCATCTTCAGTTTAATAACAAAGAATCTGTCTTTGAACCGCGAGTTGAAATGACTTTCAGCTTAAGAACTTGTTTCAATCAGCTCGTAGGAGGAACAAACTTATAGCAAACACCATATGATATGGGATAGAAGAAATACAATCTTTGAAATCTTCAATTTTTGAAAATAGAAACAACATTGAACTCATATCTTCATCTCTTTGATCTCTAGACTGTCTTCAGAAAAGCAAACTTTCACGAATCATCTTCATTCAGAAATTGAATCATTATGGAATGATTTCTTTTTACCAATCTTGAAAAACATGAACTTTCACAGAACTTTCTTTCTTTATAACTTTGAAATTGAACTTTGTAAAATTTCTCCCCCTTTTTGATGATTGTGAACATCATGATCATCAAAACTCTTCAATTTCAACACATTCTTTGATCTCCCCTTTATGATAATTTGACATTCTCCGCCCTGTGATCTGAGTATCCGTCAATTCATGAAATGTATATATCCGAATCTTTTCAAATTCAGATATAATAGGAATTGTAAACCTGAATCAACAAATGAAACAGTTAGTATGTCTGTAAGTAGCACGGAGCCACTTTGTACAACGGATGTACATTGGAAATGAGCTTTTGTGACGTTCACTCCCCCAGGGCTTCCATTCAATCATCGAAAAACAACAAAGGAATTTTCTATGAATGTTATGACAAGAAAAAACTCATTCCCTGTATGCTCGTGAAAGTGTAGAAATGATTGAAGCTACTTAAGCTATATCAGGCTCAAATTGCGTAAACTGTTGAGACAGCAATAGATATTACACGGAATCAATGTGCATGAAAGAGGTGCGAAGGTGGGGCAACTTTCCTTCTTTTTCAACATCTAAATATTCCGATTGAAGACTAGATAGCAGATATGTTGTGTCCCCAAAGAAAATGAAACATTTCTTTGTTAAGAAAGAAACGAGTGGCTGGTGGGGTAAAAACAAGAGTTGGCATGGGCTCACTGCCTTTTTCAATGATGGTCACCAAAGAATGTGAACCAATCAGTAGATGTGGCTGCCCGGCTCAGAAAGTGTTTGGTGCAGAGTTTTCATATTCTTTTAACTCTGATCTCACACCCTCTTTCTTTTTGTCATTAAAGCTATCTTCTAACCAAACTCTCATTTACATTTTTCCGCTCAGCACAATGAGAAAAACTCAACCCGATGAGTTATCTCCCCCACTCTTTGATTTAAGACCCCTCATCCCTCAATCACTCAAGGATAACTTCCGGGGTAGGAAACACTGGTTAACGTGAATTCATGGAAGTTCTAGTTAAGTTCTCACACAAATCCCATGTAAGTCTTAAAAAGAATAGTTGCTCAACAGTTTAACTGAACAGTTAAGTACAAAATGTATGATAACATAGTCAAAATGTATGCTCATGAGATTTGAGCAATTTAACTTTGAAGATTTCTCAAAACAAAGATATTGAATGAATGAAATCAAGAGAATGTTTTGAGAATCTGACAATGTATCAATCAGATCAAATAAAATGGTTAGGGTATCAAAGAAGTGGATATTTTGTTTATATGACCAAATATAAACAATTTAGCAATGAAAGCACAAATTTGGAAATGACGATTGATGCTCAACAATATTTGAAAGCAAACGGGAGTATTACTATCGAAAAATTGTTTCGTTATGAGACATGGTAATAACAAAATCAAACGAAGTACTGAACCGGTGTGTGTGAATACTTGATAGTTTATGGACAAGATAATACGCAAATATTGATCTTTGGAACACACAGTCAATTAAACATTAAAGCTCAAAAATGAAAAACATTTAAAATCACACTTCTGAATTCATGAAACCTTTTGAGAATCAGAAGTGGTTTGAACATTTCAGAAACTGTTTTTCATGATTGAAAGTTGTTCGTCTTTCAACCAATCAGAGATCTAGATCAGAAGATATTTACCTTTAAGCTCCCCCTCAAATCATGATAGAATGATATAGATCAGATAAGCTCCCCCTAGATATTTGCAAAAAATCCAAGTCTGCACATTGAAGAACGGGTCCTGATCTGTTGTAATCAGAAGCCATACTTCGTTGAAGTCCGGGTTCTAAGCTGATTTACTTAGAAGCCATACTTCTTTGAGGTATGAGTCCTAAACTGTTTTGTCAAGAAGTCAAAATAAAAATTTAAGCAAACATGGTACTTCCCCTCAAAAGTGGCTTAACCCTTTATTGTAGTCATGTGACATGAATAATCTGAATTAAGTCACACATGACATTCCTGCAAAACAGATTAAGAAGATTTTGGTTTTGGTATCCATGCTGTGATGGATCCTTGATGGTTAGTTGCCTTGGCTTTGAAGCGATTAAACTGAGGATTGGGGATGCTATAAGTACCATACCAATCAAATGCAACTCTACGATCAACGAAATCATTCAATCCACAGTTGGAACAACAAACACAATCATGAGACAGTTGAAGTAATTGCTGAAAGGAATAAACTTTTAAAGGAAACAATCCATTGCGTTCAACCAAAGGTTTAAAATTAGAAGCATCATGAATGTTATTGTTTTTCCTAGAATTCAAAACGGAATTAACTGATTTCGTCTTCGTCGTGCTCTCCTTAGACTTCTTAACTACCCACTCGTATTTGACTTCTTTTCTTCGACCAAAAGTGTCTGAAATACCGTTAAACCCATAGTCAGAATATTTGAAATTTGATGATTGTTTCTTGTTAGAGCGACCGGTCTTTTTCTTCTTCTATGAACGTCTTTTGGATTTAGAATTTGGAGAATTGTTCACAGAAGTGTTTTGTGGGGAAGATGTGGAACATTCACCCTTGGAAAATTTTACCGGAGGCTCACAAGTTGAATTTAGAAAATCAATGTGACTTGGTAGTGAAGGATTAAAATCAAATTGGTCTAATCGACTGTCTAGACACACCTTAGAATTCAGGAATGCTGAAAATTCCATTTCCTCATCAGAAGGAGCCTTATCACTTGATGAATTCAGGACATCGAAAGGATTTGTTTTAAGCGGATCATAGGCGGAAGCATTTTGAAAATCAGAACAATGATCCGTGTCTAAAGATTGAGGCTCTTTTCCTTTGTTTGAAAGATTTGGTGACGAGTCACCCAAAAAGACTTTACAGGAAGAGGTGTCTGAAGGTGGATAGGAATTTTCAGACTGATGAATTTTCTCAACTTGGAGAAATTCAGGCTTAGCTTGAGGCTGAGCTTTATGAAGGCGCTCTTTCATCAGATCTGCTGCCAAAGCAGCCAGTTGGGAATTAAGATTCTTTATCTCTGCCTGAAAATATTCCTCCCTCGACACAGTTTCCCTTTTATCGGAATTGAGACACTCAATGTGGGATAATAACTCTTGTTTTTCCTTTTGAAAAATGTTCCTCTCCTGTGCAAATGACTCTTCTAGATGAACAATTTTCTTTTCTAAAATCAGAGGTGGAACATAAACTTTATGGTCTATTAGTTCCTCCTCAGTTTCAACGGTTTTAGAATCTAGTTCAGCTTGAGTGTAGCTTCGAAAATAGTCATTTGACAAGAAACAGGGTTTTTCAGCGTTGTAAGATGCATTCAATGAATCATAAACAAAAGGAAGTTGCATTTTGGTAGAGTTCTTCCTTCGCAAGTTGTCCTATTCCGTTTCCTCATCATCAAGTGGCTTGGTCCAATTGATTTTGTACTCTGGGTAGGTTTTGTCTATTCCAAAAAATTCGAACGCATATAACGTAGGAACTTTGGATAAGGCCTTTTCCAGATAACGTGGGTTCTCGTAACCGACACCCGTCTCTGAATATTTGAATTCTTTTGGTGTAATTAGATTCAGCGTTTGATGAGATTGACCAATTTTATAAAGTTTCTGTTCAAAATCCTTTAACTGAGTAGATAACCTTTGATTATTATTTTTATAAGTCACGCTTTGAGTTACAATATCAATTTTCTCATTTTCTGACATACGAAGCTTGTAGGTAAGATCATCTACTTTGGTCTTTAACTCTTTTGATTCTTTTGAAAAACTCGCACATTCCTCCTTTAGATTAGAAATTATGCACAAGTTGCCAGCAATTTTTATGCGTTGATTATCATATTTGTCAAGCAGTCTTTCAACTCTGCCTTCTAAACAAGAAACTTTCTCTTCTAGCTCAGAATAAGTTGGATGAGACATTGTTGCTTGAAAAACTTGAAGTCTAGGGACTAAACTTGACAAAATATGAAAGAATCAATGTGTAAGGACCAAAAGTGACAACGAGTGAAACTTGAAAGCTTAGGGGTCAAAGATGACAAATGATCGAAACTATGAAGTACGGGGGCTAAAAGAAATGCACTGCAAAATGATCGTGAGACAAAGTATTTGACCTTTTTTTTTATGAAGAGGACCCGGTCGAGCAAGGCAAGGACCCGGTCGAACCCGGTCGAAACAAGGACCCGGTCGGACAAGGACCCGGTCGATGTAAGGACCCGGGCGCAAAGTACCGGTCAACTGGGTACCGGCCGAGTACCGATCAACTGGGTACCGGTCGCGTACCGGTCGAGGTCACAAAGTACCAGTCAACAAGGTACCGGTCGATAGAGTTCGGTCGAGCAGGGTACCGGTCAAGACAGGATACCGGTCGAACAAAGTATCGGTCAATAAATCATCGGTCGCCAATGCGATCCAGTCGAGTCAAGGTACCGGTCAAGACGGGTACCGGTCGAGCAACGTATCGGTCAAACAGGGTACCGGTCGAACAAAGTATCGGTCGACCTGGTAACACCGGTCAAACAATATATCGGTCAAGGTACCAATCATAGGAGCTCCGGTCAATAAAGAACCGGTAGAACAAGGTACCGGTCAACAATGTATCGGTCACGCAGGGTATCGTTCGAACGAGTCCAATCGAAGATAATACTTATCAATTAACAGATCAAATTAACACCGATAAAATCGATGAATCTGAGTCGATCGAATTCAACCAATCGACCCAGAAAATCAATCGATCAAGCATAAACCAGTTTAAACCATAGAATTTTCCAGAACCTCAAGAACATATGCAGAACGATAATCAAACCCAGAAAATCTCAAACCGATAAAAACTTTGATTTTTCAAGATACAGATCGATCGACTTACTGATTTTCCAGAAAACAAAATTGACCGATAAAAACTCAAAACAAAATCGATCGAACCCAGATTTAATGAACCCAGAAAATCAATATGACACAGTACTCAATCGACCATAAACCAACTTAAACCAGAAATCAGATTAGAAAACTTAATTGATTTAAGCAAGAACACATATAATAACGAATAAAACAAATAATCGATTAAGGGTTTTAGACAAACCTTTTTTGGATCAAACCTTAAGTCTCTTTGCTCTGATACCAATTATAGATCCCAGTACAGTGCAATCACGAACAGTTATATCAATAAAGAACAATAATATAGCCACAACCTCTAGTCATATGATTAATATTCAATGAAAGGGTTTAGGTTTACAGAGAGAATTTCTGATAAGCAAATGTAAACCTATTGACTAGAGAATTATGAATAATGAGACTTAACTTAATAATGAACTAAATATGCCTTTATATACTTAGGCTTACAAGCAATTGGGTTTTATGGGCTTTAAGCCCAACTAACAATTAAACTATGGATTAATTACAAATTAACCCCTTATAAATGCTTTATACCACTTTCAACACACAGGACTTTCAGTCCTAACATAAGGCTTGAGGCTTGACCTCACCGCCACACAACACCTCACACCATTTTGAACCTTGGTATTATCACATGTGATACATGCATTCTCGCGTTTTCGTAAAATGGTGGCATTCTAGTTTGAACCTTCACCTCCTCTCTCTCTCTCTCTCTCTCTCTCTTTCTCTCTCTCTCTCTCTCTCTTTCTCTCTCTCTCTTACTATAACAAAATTGGCTTATAGGATGATTAGAATGTCTAAGCGTCCTAATAAAATACTTTACAGGACTTAGGTTTATAAGATTAAATCAAAAAGCGTCATATATTTAAAAGAATTACAATAGATTTATAGGACGCTTTTAGGCGTTTCAACAAGCTTTTAGGATACTATTAAAATAAAGTGTCGTATTAACTATTTTATACAACACTGTTTGAATAGATGTCCTATAAACACAAGTGTCTAATAAAAAGATGGGTTTATAAGACATTTCCCAAAAGTGTCCTATAAGCGATAATTTGTTTAAAAGTGTCCTAAAATTTTGTTAAAACGCTCAAAAGCGTCTTGTAAACCTATTGTAACACTTTTAGATGAGACACTTTATATTTTGTTCTTATAATTAAACATAAGTTGTGTAAAGTATTCTATTAGGATGCTTAGACATTATATGTGTCATATAAAGCCAATTTTGTTGTAATCTCCCTCTCTCTCTCTCTCTCTCTCTCATATATATATATATATATATATATATATATAATATGGGTCTAGTTCTTTTGTTAACCCTAGTTTTTGAAACAACCTAAATTTCCAAAAAAGACATAATAATAATAAATCCCAAACGGTCCCAATACAAATCTAAATAAAGTAGAGTAATCGAAACAAGCAGCGGAAACACCCTTCCTCAGCCGAGAATGTCTAGACTAAGCCATGTTAAAGAACTAAACAGCTTGATGCTCCCAACTTAGCTCCCGGGTCTCTATCTCAAATCTTCTCCTTGCCCTTAGAAGACACTCCACCACTACTCTTACCAAAAATGGTTTTTAGTTTTGAAAGCGTGGGTTAGACCGAGAGGTCTAGTGAATTCCCTCCGAAAAACAATTATACAAGATATGGGAAGAGCATGATACTTTACCGATATAGAAACAAAGTAATGCCACCACAACAACATCAACACAAGCATGGGTATAGCACAGTGGTTATAGGTCAATGAACCATCACCGTCGTCATCCACGATCGGGGCCCAAACAGACTCCTCTCTTGCCACCGGGGCTCAAGCAGACTCCCCATCCCCACGTGTGCATAAAATAAATTTCATACACACGGGGTTATATTATTATCTCAAAGGGATTATTACTAATCCTGAGATCCATTACCCCCCCTGTGCAACCCAACTCCACACCAGCATATCATTTTATAAACATAGTATGCCATTCAAAATAAATCCATAGAAATTAAACCAAGTTCTCAATAAATTCCTTTCATACAAGTAATACGTTTGAAATTGATGAATATAAATCAAGGTTCTTAATTCATGCGATACGTAAAAAGTTGGGATAATTATCCACACAGTTCATAAAAGAATTGAGAGAACTCACCTGGTCGTGAGAAACGTGACACACACACAAGCCACACTCCATCACGAAAGGGCTCCTACAAATTGGTTACACGAAAATGGATTAAACATCTCTAATTTCCCAATAAACCTTGATTTGGGCATCCTTCCTCAACTTCCAAGAAGTACGGTGCCCCCTATCGGGTCTTCCCATAATACCCGGCCTAACTGGGTTCTCTCCTACCTCCTGGGTGAGGCGTGCCTGGGTGAGTTCCAGGTTCCCGGTTGAGGTTTCCCAGGTTTCCGGTTTCCTGGGTTCCCGGTTGAGGTTTACCGGGTTTCTGGGTTCCCGGTTTCTCGGGTTCCTAGTTTCTTGGGTTTCCGGTTTCCCGGTAGATGCTCCCGGTTCCCGGTTCCCGGTAAAGGAGGTTTATCCGGATAACACTCCCGGGTGGCACCCTCCCGGTACCTACTCTCGGACTTGGGCCATTCTAGGGTTTTCGAATAGAAACCCTTTCAGTACTCGATTTGCTTGGGTAATCCTCCCAAATCTATCGTTCACTTAACCTAAGGTTTTTGTCTTACCCATTCCATAGCTTGGGATTGATGAACCATTAACTACATTAAACAAACTTTATACATAATTACTCCCTTCAACAATAATCCCCTTTTTAGGTAGAACCTAAAACCCCAGATTAAGTACACACCAAGGCATTTCAACCCAAACCAATAAACCATAACTTAAGATTTCAATAGATGAATGAAGATTTACCTTAGTTGCTTAGCTTCCAATTCTTCTCACCCCTTGCCAAAGACGCTCTTGTCTTCCTTCTTCAATACTCAAGATGAGAGAAATGACTAATTAGGGATTTTATCCCTATTTATTCTTCCAGAAAATTTTCACACAAGGTCCCCCAAGTTCCAACTTCATGACTTTAGCCGCTCTTAATAGTAAATACACACCTAGGGAATGGTTGTTACAGTTTTGTTATTAATTTTGTGATTTAATCTAAACCATTCATCTTGAGATTGGATGGTTGGATGATTGAGATTGAAACTAAATTTTTAATTAATAAATGAGGGTTTATTTCATAACCAGTCATGTGAACATACGTGGTTAAGGGTAATTTGGGAAATTAATCCCCCATTCTTTTCCATCATATTAATTGGCTCATTAATGTTCCCTCGGACAAAATCGTAACCGAAGAGTCTTGAACGTACAAGAATACGTGTGTTCATTCTATACCTTTCAAGAACCCATAATTTTAACATTTGTGAGTTCACACGTACATTCATATGTTTTCCAAATTGTGCAGTGTTTTCACACATGTTCATTGCCCACATTTATGTTCATCTATGATGATAAAAGTAGCACATGAATTTGTTCATTTATGTTCATCCATGATGTTCATGTTAGAGTAACAAGTTGTGTAACACCCATAATATTTGGTAAGAAAATGTTACCCGGACGTTTTTTAGCTTGTAAATGGTGGGGTTTATGTTTGTAAAACATTACATTGAGATCCTTAGAGTATCGGGAGTGTTGGCGTTGGGAAAAGTCAAGTTTTGGGGCTCGGTACAGACTTGGCGACTATGCCAAGCGACTTTGACAGTGTCATTGTCGCCTGGAAAAGTCGCATGAGGGAGACTGCCCTCGGTACACTCCATGCAACAATGCCCTACGACTTTGACACGGTCATTGTCGCGTGGCAATGTCGCCTACGGGCTGAGAGGCTGGTTAAAGTCCGATTTTCACCCATCCTTCTCATTCCTCACTTTTAATCCTTTCCTTTCTCTCCCAAATCGTTTCCCCCTTCTTCCCTCACAAACCCTAACTCATTTTGGATCCATTTCTTGAGTTCTTTAGGTGTTCCATCATCAAGTTAAGGATTGGGAACTAGAGTCAAGAGTCTCCATCTTCATCTTCAACCTCAAGCTTCATTTTGGGTTTTCTAGGTTTTCATCAAAACCTATGTGGTAAGTTTATTCTCTCAATTTCTAAACCTTATTATAAGAAATAAATTCTCCATTGATAATTTTCTAGTGATTGGTTTCTCAAATTTCGGATTTGATGATTTTGGAGAAATTAGGTCAAAATTAGGGTTTTGGCCAAATTGGGTATTTTGATGTAAAATGTTTGTGGATCGATTCTAAATGGTTGAATATGTATATTTATGGTTGGAAAATTGTGGATCTAGGTTTTTGGGAGTTTTGGCTTGAAGATTCGAATTCCTTCAAGGAGCTCAAGTTGGGAAAAATCTAGATTTAGCCTAAATCTAGCAAGGTGAGTTCAAGATGATTTGTGAAAACGGTGTACATGCCAAAAATGTCAATCTTTAAATGTTTATACGTTCCACATGAAATTATTAACTGATGAGTTATTTGATAAGTTTTAACTACATGAAGTGTTTAATTCTATAAACTTGTGAAACGTCCATCTTTGGGATTTTTGGGAATTTTAATCAATATATTATAATGAAAATGTTTTGACGACTTATTTTCATAAATGGAGATTATTTAGTAAAAATGCATTTTTGTGTTTGTTGGTAATATTGTATTTTATGTCGTGGAATGTTTTGAAAATTCTAGCGTGTGGGTCTTTGGGGTTTGGTCATTCTCAACCTCGTGTTATGAGATGTTTTGAAAGAGTCAATGGGTTTATAAATTTATTTAGCAAATGATTTTTCCTGACCTAAATTGTGTCGGGGTTTATGCATGTATTTTGGAACAGGTGTTTGCATAAACGTTGGTCTATTGCGTTTTAGTGCATTTGGGAGATTTTAACATATGGTCATTTGTTTTGGTTGAGCGTAAGGCTCAGTTTTTGTAATTAACGAGTCTTGGGGACATTTGTCCGGTTAAATAATTTAAAGTGAAGCTTTGGGTGAGAGTCACATGGATTGCGCTTTATTTTGGAGAATACATGTTTGAGTGCGAGTGTCATTCATTTAGAGTTATGTATTTTAGATTGTAATGCATTGGATCCATAGGCATGTAAGTCAGTCATATTTAATGGAGAAGACTCCTGGCATTCTCATCTTGGGTAGTATGTCGGGTTGGCTTTGTTGTTGTCCCGGTTGTTCTGCGGAGATGAACCGTTATGGGTTATACTCCAGGACCATGGGTTTTGTGATGTGATGTTCTAATTCTTGTGCACGAGAGTTAGACATCATGAGTTATCAAGTAAAGAGTTGTGGCTCCTATTTTGAATGCTAGGAGTAGGCACTAGGGGTCGAATGAGTACCCTAAGGATGAAACTCCACTAGAGACCGAACAAGCAATAAGATCGTGTATCCTTGAGGTGTAGCTCGACAGAGCAGACAATGGGGGATACGATGTTATGGGATTTGAAATAAAGTCCGAATGGAGGTGTAGCTCAGCAGAGCAGGCAATACAGTTACGATCTTAGGTGTAGTTCGACAACGTGGCTATGTGGCGTAACTTTGTGTTCCGCCACGTACAACAGAATCGGGTCTCCCTCGTCACCGAAAGGTGTTATTTGGGTATTAAATGGTATTATTTTATTATCCATGTTTTCGGTGACACTTTGTATATGCAGATTTTATTCGTGGTTTATGGGCCGAGTATTATGCCCTCCCGTGTTTGGGTGTTTTGGGAAATAAAGTCTTATCCGCAATTTTATAAATTGGATGTTTAATAACTATTCATGTTTTGGGTGACTTTGGGGTTGAAGTCGTTTTACGAAAGAATGTTTATGTTGGGTTGCTTGTTTTTAAAAGTGTGTGTTGTTGGAAAATGAGTCGTTTAATATTTGAAGTAAATCAGTTGGAAAAATAATGATTTAAATTGCATTCTTTCCTTTTAACAAACATATTTGTTCATGTTGAAAACTCTTGAACTCACTAGGCGTTAGCCTAACCTTTTTATTTGTGGGCATGTGCATCAGGTTCAGGTTGGGGAATGGTACTAGCATTTTTGTGAAGAGATGAGTACTAGTTGAATGCATGAGTGAGATTGGTTTGGAGAATTCTTCCGCATTAGTTTTGAGGAGAGCAACTTGTATTGGGGATAAGTAGCACCGACTTTGGTTTTGTCCTTGCTTAATACTGATGTTATTGTTGTTGAGGTCAATTAAAGAATTTTTATATTGAGTTTTGATTTGTAGGAAGAAGTTTGTCTTTTATTTGATGTGATATCGAAATTTTTTTATTATTTGCTCTTACCAAATCTGAGGGTGTTACAAGTTGTAATACATAAGCTACTCAAAGAAACATTAAATCTACATAGCTCTTGTTCAATTTAACTGTGACGAAGCCTCTAGTTCATAAATAATCATTATGTCAATCACAATATTTAAAAGTGGACTTACAGTGAGGTGGTAGTTCACGAATTGCATGTTTCATATTAACAGTAGCACATGAACTTGTTCATTTATGTTCATGATTCATATATGGATGCAAAAAGTCTATATACATTCCATTGATCATTCAAAAAACATCAATGATTCACGAATGTTAATTACTGGAGGTGAAATTTTTGTTTTAATGAAAACATTGATGAACTAAATAATCAAAACAACTCGAAAACATTAAAAAAACTTATCAATACAATTTTTGTTATTTGATTCGACTATATCCACGTTGCATATACCACTGCTCTCATTTTGATGTTCATGGTTTACGAGTTGATTTTGATTTCCTTCATCCATAGTTTGTGTTTCCGGAGTTGAAAAGGTGTCATCAATCGCACCTCTATCGATGTCGTTAAGGAGCCCGTAATTTATAATGTCGGTGGACGTTGTTGCGTTCATTGTTGGGATGTTCATGCGATTTTCTGAATTAAAATGAATATTGGATAAAGTTTTTGAAAACAAACCACTACACAATTTTGACAAAAATTTGAAATCAAACTTTGAAAATGTTCATATGATTCTAGAGTTAAATTGAATATGGAAAATTTTTGAAAATCAAAACATAAGCTAGAATCAAGGAACATTTATTCTTGTAACTTCCAAATAACTAGATGAAATATTGGCCAATTTAGAATTTACCTTTTTACCCTTTAGCATTAAATATACAAACAATCGCAACAACACTCTAAGATACATTTCTATTGGTTAGTCAAGGTTCACAAAGTTAACAACATTTTGGTGGTTAACAAATGATCCTCACTATATATATATAAAGAGAGAGAGAGAGAGAGAGGGTTCATACAGGAATAATAACCAAATAAGAGAATTAGAAACAGTCGAAACACATATGATTTTACACTAAAGTCACGTGTAAAAGCATATGTGATTTATGCGACTTTGGCCATGGCGAGCCACGTCGCTCGCACACCCATGCATTGACCATTAGTGTAAAATCACATGTGATTTTACACATAGTTTGACTGTTTTTGTTTTCTTGTATTTAATTATTGTTCTTGTTTGAACCACCCTTCTCTCTCTCTCTCTATATATATATATATATATATATCCTTTCTCTCTCTCTCTCTCTATATATATATATATATATATATATGAAGGTTCATTTAGGAACCTTAAATATTTTGTGAACCAGAGAACCACTTTTTTTTATTTAGTATTCATATCACGTATTATAAATACTACATAAAATAAATGGTTCGTGTTCTTAAAATATGTAAGATTTTTAAACAAACTTGCCTTTATATATATACTATAAGCATACTCACGCAATGCAGCGAACAGCGAGATACATCACGATTTTAATGTTTCATTTTATTTTTTGTTTTTTTGACGATTTACAATACGATTTTGGATGGTTTTGAGAAAGTGATAATGTTTTTTTTATAAATTTGTTTAATTTAGGCTTAATAATATAATGTTTTTTATATAAAAAAATTAAGTATTTTGTTATAATTCAATGATTATCTTATATATTTTAATGACATCTAGAAAAAATAACCAATTACATATTTAATAATATAATTAAAACAAATTTATAGTAATATAATATATTAATTAATAGTGATACATGGAAATGTCTGCATAAAAGGAAGGTCGTGCACATACCAAATTAGTGGGTGTTAGAAGCCTGCAGTGGTAATATGTATCTTGTGCTTTAATTCTTGTAAATTAAAAGATTTTTAAAATCTTGCATAAAATGATGGTACCTTGTGCCTAATAATTTGTATTTAATAATTTTTTATCCCTGCTTTATAATATAGTATAGATAAGGAGTGAACTAAGACTATTTTAGACATCGTAGTTGATAGTAACAATCACTACTACAGAAATAGGTATTTTTAACGGTTGTTTTGGACATTTTAAAACGGTTCTACAACCGTTTGAAGGGCACCGTTTGAAAAAGTCAGGGGATTTTTTAAACGGTTGTGAACCGTTTAAAAAAGTCACATTTTTAAACCGTTTAAAATAGCCAAAAAAACCGTTTAAAATCGTATACCTTTTTAAACGGTTTAAAAAAAACCCGTGTAAAATGTGTATTGTTTTACATGATTTGCTGCACATAGGACTCGATCTCGGAACCACAGCCATGCAAACCCACGACACTTACCATTCCGCCACATCTTCTTCTATGTTTATAGAAGCACCTTTAATTCTTTTATTCATTTTATGTCCAGCTATGTAATCCCAACTTCAACTTCAGATTCGGCCCAGATTTACTCCAAATTACCAAAAACTTAAAACACGAACATTGTAGATCTGTGTGTTGGGTTTCTAGATCATCTTGAATCACTCAAATCGGATATCGGATGAGTGAGATACGATCAAAACGCCACAGTTGCGCAAATCTGTCACAAATTATAGTTTTGTTCTTTTTCGCTCCAAATTATTCCGAACCTATTAAAATATAAAAACGCATTAATGTAGTTTGGTTTTACCATTATGGTGCATTAAAAAGAGATGATTGACAAGAAAATAAAGTGTAATTTAACGACCGATCATAATGATATTCGGTTATTACATACCTTGCAATATTTAATATTCAATTGATCGATATTGGCTCCTCAATTTGTGTGTAAAGAATGAATAAAGAAGATGGGGAGACCTTTTTGGCAAAAAAACGGCGTCCATGAATGTATAAAAATAACCTAAATTTTTAAAGGTCTTTTTAAACGGTTTTGTGATAGTGAAAGCGTTTGAAAAAGTGTTTGGCCTTTTTAAACGGTTGTTTCTAGAGATTCGTTTAAAAAGATGTATGTATTTTAAACGGTTGTATGAAAAAACCGTATAAAAAAGTTATGCGGCTTTTTAAACGGTTTTGTTCAATTATCCGCGTGACATACGTATCCCTTTTTAAACGGTTTTTTATATATAACAACCGTTTAAAAAGGTCATATGACTTTTTTAAACGGTACCACAACCGCAGAACCGTTTAAAAAAAGTCTTAAAAAACGCGGTCATCTTTTTAAACAGTTTTTTCGAATTTTTTTAAAAACCGTTTAAAAAGTGAATATTTTATATAAATTGTGACATAAACATTATTTTATAACATCAGGATAGCTTGACAAATGAAAGTAAGATATACTTCTTTTCACTATACAATTCAATAAGCATCCTAATATGACAATATAAATTAATATATTGTTGCTTGTTTATCTTTTATTTTAATATAAAAAAATATCAACAATATAAAGACATCAGTAATATTTGAATGAAATTTCCACAAAAATAATAATAAGAAGAAGTTATTTTAAAATCAACTTTAAAACATACATTTAAAGTAAATTACTGATCTTGTCCATGTGTACAAATGTTTTTATTTTGAGAATTTGATGTATATACATATGTGATTTAATTTGTGAATATATAAACATGATTTTATTGCACACTATGTTATGTGTGATGTATCATTAGTTCACTCAATGAGAGTAGGTTGTCATAAGATTGTGATGGTCCACATGAGAGTTGTCGTAAGAGTAGATAAATGGGTCTTGTAAAGTTGTATATCGTAAACATGGTGGGTCTTGTTAGGTTTTTATACTGTAAACATAGTGGGTCTTGTTGGTGTTCACATCGTAAGAGCCGACTAGTGGTTTGTCAAGTTGATAAATTTACTGTAATAGCAAGATTGAGTCTTGTCAGGTGCTAAAAGTAACTGTAAGATCACGACACGTGAGTCATGCCAAGTAGTTCACAACGACTATGCATAGTCAATGAAGTCAATCTAAATTGTGAAGTATCTTAAAGGTATTTTAGGCATGATATTTTGAGTTGATTTTAAAAGTGATTGATATCTATATTGCATAAAACCATGACTCTCATTAGGCCTTAGGTGTATCTAAACTCTTTAAAAACTTTTGCAACCTAGGTTGGTGCTTAATTGGAAAGAGAAGTATGGAAAAAAAAGACACGAGGATCAACATGTGAAAAAAGATAAAGTGCAAATCAAGACATTGATACATACACTGAACTTCTGTTTGATAGAATATTAAGAACTGACTGTTATCTAAGTGATGTCGTAGAGATGTTATTTTCACTATGATGTACGGGTTTGTTAGAAAGGGAAAAGGAGCTATGTAATCCCTTAAATCGAAGTTTAACTTAATTATGTCACTAAAATGACATTGTATCAGTTTGATACTTGTATTATACTCTAATATTGTTGATGTATTATCACCAGTATCATACGTTCAAGATTGTTTACATATTTCAGATTGTTCAGTATTTATGCAGTTGTTTACTTGTTTAAGTGTTCTATTGCAATGATGTAAGATGTATATGATTTCAATTAGTATTTCTTGATGAGCAGCTAATATCACGACCTGTGCAAGTATTTCTTAACAACAAAAAGAAATTCTATAAAACTATATATTGCATTGTTTTAGAAAAAGTATAAAATAATCACATTGTAACAACTAAAACCTGAAGTACCAACTGAAGTACAAGCAAAATCATAAGTGTAAATTAGTTTACCTATTAAAATTCATTTACGATCTCTATCTAACCAGACAAAACATATACACAAAAGTAAAATACAAACTTACCCCGTCACGTAATTCTCAAGGGTCTTATTTTGCAATTTCACAATAGTCTTGTGTCTTCGGTGTATTTTGCATAGGTCATGTTCATACGTCCCTCAAAATATACTAAAATATCACTTTGACCCCTCTATGTTTTGTACCAATAATATTTAGTTAGGTCATACAACTTTTCTTTCAAGGGGCAAGATTCATCTTATCACCTTTTTCTATTTTTTTTTTTATGAAAAATCAATTTTAGTCTTTAAATCTATACACATGTTGATTATGATAAGATAAAAATAAAAGGCAAACATATATATATATTTAAATGAATAAATATCACTAAAAAAACTGTGTGTTAACATAATAAAGAAACCATTGGTTAAAGATCTTAAATCAGATCATTCTTACTTAATGTTTTCAATCTGCCTTTCTCTCTCTCTCTCTCTCTCTATATATATATATATTATTTCATCACTTTACAGAAATTATCAGACGTTAGATTAAGATGTCTGATTTGAAATCAAACTGGTAAAAGACCATGTGGTGTCGATAATTTGGTGGGTAAAATAAGTTAGGTATTAGAAAAAGCTTAATACATAGTATTTTTTTTATTGCATAATGAAATATATATATATATATATATATATATATATATATTGCATATGCCTTTTTTTGGAAATACACCTTTATACTTTAATGGTTGTTGTCACTTGTTATAGGTTTGGCGTGGTTTTTGAGTGCAACTTTTCTTTTTGGGATATTTTTATTAAATTCAAAGTAATTAGTATGTGATTCGACAATATCACCTTTAAATGTACTTATTTTTCAATGGAATATTGTCGGATTAAATTAGAAATAATTCAAAAAACCGAGGGCGTTTTTTTTCGATCGACTGAAAGTGTTTTAAGTATTTAAAAGCTTCACGTATATTTAAAAAAGAAAAAAATAATCAAACGTATATATTGTCAATTAGGGCTGTAAACAAACCGAACGAACACGAACGGAGACTTGTTCGTGTTCGTTCGTTTAACTTAACCAAACAAACGAACGAACACAAACGGTAAACGAACGAATTTTTTTGTGTTCATGTTCGTTTGTTAAGAAAATATGTTTGTTCGTGTTCGTTTATGTTCGTTCATTAAGAGCTAAACGAACGAACATAAATGAACATAAACGAACACAAATGAATAAAAAACAACCACCGTTACTCATCATTTCGTTCGTAAAAAATAACATAACAAAATAAAAAAAACGGATAAACTTAGGAGGTATAAAAAAGAAATTTTAAAAATTTAATTAATGTTTTGACACATTAATGTCATAATATATATAAATATATACAAACGAACATAAATAAACGAACATAAATAAACGAACATAAATGAACGAACATTAACGAACATAAATGAATGAACGTTCACGAACGTAAATGAACGAACGAGACCATTGTTCATGTTCGTTCATTTAACTAAACGAACAAAAAAATGTGTTCATGTTCGTTCTTTGTTAAATAAACGAACATAAACGAACTTTCCGCCAAACAATTCACGAACAGTTCGCTGAACGTTTGGTTCGTTTACAGCCCTATTGTCAATATATATAAAATTAAAAGATTTTTTTTGGGGGATATCCTTTATTCTCCGTCTCTCTCAAATAAGGGATCTTACCAAGATAAACTTGGAATGAAAAGTAACCTTGATTGCGTCACAAAGATCTGATCTATATATTCTTTTATCATATTGATGTTTTGTATTTTTTTTAATAAATAAATTATATTAAAATGAAATAACTTATCATCTATTCATATTTGAGAAACTAAGATGTGGTTTACTTAATGTTTAATAGGTAGGATCTTACCAATATCACTTATCTTATCGATTCAGTTTGACAAGACTTATAATCTTATCTGGTAAAAAGCATAGCAAGGACTGATAATCTTACCTGGTAAGTGAGGGAAAATAATTTTACCTGCTAAATGTTTACCGGGTATAAGATGCTTATCAACACCCCATTTCGATAGCTGAGGATGTTATACGATAAAATAAATAATGGTGATATCTCTTACCACTAAACGCTTACCGGATAAACGTTTGGTAAACAACCTGACTTTTAATACTTTTTATTTTTTAAAATTCTATTTGCTTATTCCTCTTTTATTTTGAAAATATGAATTTGGACACTAAGGTGCCGTTTGTTTTTTAAGAGTTCTAAAGTCTGAACTCTTATTTTAGTTATGATTAATAAGAGGTGGTGTGTAAAAAGGTCTGAACAATTCAGACTTAAGAGCAATTAAGAGATTTAAAAAAAAACAAACAACCCCTAAATGAGAATTTTGAAAATTAATTTTTCAAAATAATAAAAGAAAACAAAGTTAGTTTTATTTCTTTATAATTTGTCTATACGGTTTATGAATCATTCATTTTTTTGAAAATATAACATTGGATTAATATGTATCTTAATAATAGTTTTTAACTAATAATTAAATAACTAAAATACCCATTAATGGGAAACCAACCAAATTTTAAATATCCAAAAATTTAACTTAAACCCACAAATACAGGAAACCAACCAATAAATATCCGAAAAGAATCGGATAATACAATCTTCCCAAAACCACCTCAAATACAACGACGGAAAGAAATAATTCTAACCGCAATAATAAATTATAACCGGAGATTTAGATCCTTACCGATCTATGATCACCCAACTGATAACAAAATACAAACAACCCGATCAATACTAGCGAACCGATAATTGAATCCACTCTCAACTACCTTTTTCCCAGGCTAGCAATCTCAATATAAAATTCACCTGAAATGCATATTTTTTTAAAACAAAATTGAAGGTTAGACCATATGGTCTAGTGAGTAAATCTCTGTCATATAAATAATCCAATAAAATCACTTTGACATAATATCATAAATCATTTAGTCATAAATTGGCATTCAGGCACAACATCCCTCCCAGGTAACTAACCACAATAGTCGCTTTTCAAAATAACGCACACCCCAATAAGACCGAAGTCAGTATCGGCAATGACTCACTACACGAAACATATCCGCGAGTATAAACACGCACACTCCGATAAGACCGCAATCAATATTGGCAGTGGCTCACCACGCGAAACATATTCGCGGGCCAAAAAGATATATATAACCCCCTGTGCGGACCATTACAGTCTCACACGCACACGAGCTTCTGTTGTGAAAGTCCCTTATTCCCAAGAATATATAATCACACCACATGTTTTAAAAATAAACATGTAATAAAATTAACGGTAATACTTCAAATATACCAATCTGGTATAACATCGAAATAATAACCATTTGATAATATATGCATTTCAGTTCAAAAATGGTTAAACGAAAACTCACCTTATTAACATTGGTGCCTAAAGTTGTGTCAATCATCGAGGATTTACCCTCGAATTGTTGTTTTCAAAACTTGATTTCTCGACTTCTTGAATCAACCATTGTTTTGCATCATTCATCTTTATAAAACACGTTTTTGTTGCAAATCCTTCCTAGTGTTGGTTTGATTCGGAGAATATCTCATTTTAGAGAGACTTCCTTTATTCCTTTGATTTTAAAATTCATTTTCTCCATTTAAATATTGCCACATTTCAATTGACACAACACGTGTCAATTTCATCCACCCCATCATTTTGTTATTATTTATTTACATAACATGTCCCTAAGGTTTGGGGTTTATTTTACAAAACTTAATTAAATTTATGGATATACGAAACAACCCCTTGCCTTTACATTTTATTTGATTACCTTTCAAATTTTGGGATGTTACAAATCATCCCCCTTATAATAAAATTACGATTTTAATCTTCTAAGAATGGTCCTCTTTATAAAACAAACCTTGACCTTGTCATTTTACCTCAAATCAATAATTGGGTTATTACAGTTTATCAACTAGTCTGCCAAACATAGCCAAAGTCAAAATACTTATGGACCAAAACCATTGTCAAACGTACTTTTATTCAATTTCAATTTTGAGAAACATAATTCAAAAACGAAATCTCCTTAAGTTTGATCTTAATGACTTAGCTTGGCCACTAGGTGCGAACTCATAAACAAGCTGACATCTCCCTGTCGGTCTTATTTACATTGGGTTACCTCACACACAAGTTTCCAACCTTGCTTGTCACTTCGCTTGTGTGAGTTCTTGCAGCGGAAAGGATCCCCCTAGTTTAACATAGTTGACTGTTTAGTTCCTTTTATGCTGCAAAACTTCCTGATCTTCTCTTATTTTTACTTAGAAAATAACAATATGTTTTTTCATCACAATATCATCATTATACAATGTTCAAACAACATTTAAGCTACTAATTTAAGCATTTTCACATTGATCATACTTAACTTCACAAAAACAAAATCCGTCCTCAATTGATGACCTCAAGGCATCATATTGAATGTAAAATCGTTACTAATCCACTCTTAAAACATGTTAGGGTACCGACCCAAAAATTAAACAAATTCAAAACATTGGATATCGTGTTAGTGAATGCATAAAAGTTAATCATACGATGACTGTAATTTTGAGTTTTGTTTCATGAAATTAATACATAAATAAAAGACATTGCCCAACTTATTATGTCTATGTTATATTATGTGTTTTAATTATTCATAATAAATAACCTTAGAATAATGTATTCTAAATGTCCCTATTTAAATATTATTTTGGGTTTTAAGGTTGAAGTAATATGATAATGACTAGCATATGTAGGGATTCATATAGAGATATTGAATCTGCATATGGGTACAAAATGGAGATTTTGTGTATCAGACGTGACTCGCTATGAAAACACTTCATTGGATGTCATGTGAGTGTCATAAGTGTTTCTCATGTGGTCAATGTACATGTAATTCTTTGACTTGAGAAATATGGAGTTTGTTATGTGGGAGTAATATATTTTGACATTCTAATCATTCCGTAACGGGTGACAGAATAATTGTTCGGTATGTTATAAATCACATGGTAGAACTAGCATGTATCGAGATAGGATTTGTCCTTCCTTTATGACAGGAGTGATGTCTCTAGGTCCCTTGATAAATATATACTAAGGAAATGCATGCATGCTCGGATAATTGATATGAGATATCATGATCTGTTTTATTAGTATATTAGGGAATCAAAAAACTAGAGATTGGACATAACGAGAATGACACATTCAATGTCTCGTGTTCAATCTGGACATCAAGGACAAAAGAATTAAATGTGTAAACTAAAATTGACTACAAACCGATAATTTGTTGTATCACCAATTCTCGTCATTTGGGTGACGATGATGTATTGCTAGATGCCGCTCATCGTTTATAACTATAAATATGAGATTTATATTTATTACCAACATGTCGAGACCCCAATGGGTCACATGCTTTGAACATATTCGAATAAGGAGTTTCAATAATTAAAATGTTTAATTATTATATTTGATTTGTATTGATTTAATCTGATTAAATAAAATCAGATATTATTTATGTTAGACATAAATAAAGATTGTTGGGTATGGTCTTAAAAAGATGAGTGATGGTGTATGGATACTTCTACACTTAAGTAAGGTGTAGGGATGGTGGTGCTTTCATGCCATGCTTCTCATATCCATATATAATGTATGACATTGTATGCAAGATTTTTGATCTTGCAATTCTCTCTCAAAATCACCTACAACTATTGCTCCCTTTCCTTTCTAAATTTTGAAACTGTGACTAGCATCACGAGAAGGCAAATGATTCGGATTATTCGCGTGGATATCGTGGAGGCATCAAGCTTGCTTTGTTGCTGTGATTCAAAGTCTCGTTAATTGTGAGGTATAATTTCGAAACACTCGATTTATTCTGGTTCGTATGGGTCCTTGGAGGGTTACGGTTTTATTTTCTGCTGTGCTTGAGATCCCGTAACCCAACATATCGTATCCTAATTCGTAGATTTTTCTTGTTGCAACTTCACTGTACACTTCTGTAACACCCCCAAATTTCGTATGTATTCTCCCTATTGTGCGTCATTATAAGATTAACTTTGGCTCGTAGTGCATGCGAATCTTTTGAGTCTTGGTTATTGGTCAGTTTAATTTCGTCGTTATCCGATCGGTTTGGAATGGAAGAAAAGAGTTTTTCGAGAAACTCACACACCAGGCGACAGTGCCCGACGACTATGACATTTGTCAATGTCGCAGGGCATAGTAGCGGAGAGCAACAGGCTCTCGGTACAAGTTCGGCGATAGTCCCCGGCGACTATGCCAGGGTCACTACCGCTTGGTCACAATCGCGGGGAGCGTACCGAGCGTGCCCCAACGCGGGCGACAATGCCTCGCGACTATGACATGGGCATAGTCGCCGTGTCATAGTCGCCGATGGGGTATTTGTGTATAAAAGCCAGATTTCGGGAATTCTCAGCTTATTGTTGATTTGGGGAGCAGATTGGAGGGTTTCTAGCTGCGATTTTTGGTAAGTCCAAACCCTAGTTCTACCCTCTTCATTTATGATTTTATTTGGTGCATTAATGGGGATTTAATGCTCCTCTAGGGTTGATTGTTGAGAAGTGTACCATTTGCTACCATCCTTCAAGCTTCCATTTCTCCATTTCCTCACCTAGGGTTTTGACTTTCTTGTGAGGGGTCACCAAGGTGAGTGTTTCTTAACTCTTCCATTCTCATACATGTCTAATATTGTGCTAGTATTTATGTGCACTTTGGTTAATTGGTTACTCGTTCATGTGGAGTTAACCTAAAACCCCATTTGTGGGTAAAGTTGCAAATGGAGAGTATTAAGCATACTATTTGGCCAAGACATGTAGCAAGAGCCATGTAAGAGTAATAAGTTGTATGTTTGGTTGTATTTGAGATTTGATGTTGATTTTAAGTCTTGACTTGAGTTGCCATTCATGAATAGACTAAAGACCCGGTTTGGGTTGAAGTCATGAATAGACTAAAGAGCCAGTTTGGGTTGAGGTCATGAATAGACTAAAGACCCGGTTTAGGTTGAGATCGTAAATAGACTAAAGACTCGGTTTGGGTTGAGGTCGTAAATAGAATAAAGACTCGGTTAGAGTTGATGTTGTGTATATGCTAAAGACCCGGTTTGGGTTGAGTGCTCAAATAGCTAAAGATCTCGTTTGGGTTGATGCTAATCAAGTTAAATGACTTGAGAGTAATTATAAACGCGTTGATAATATTACATTGTGTTTCCCCTCTAATGACAGGTGAAGCAAGTTGATGGACTGTCGTGTAAATACGATGTTATTGTAATGAGGCTATAATTTATAAACTAAACTGTATTTATGCGTTCTCACTAGGCTTTAGCCTAACATTTGTTTCTTTGGTTGTCATGTATGACAAGAAACTCTAGTGGCGGGAACCTACGGGAGTGATTGGTCGATCGGGCGATCGAGAGCGGTCATTTTGGGAAATCTAGAGACAGGTATACTTGATGAATAGTCACCATTTTTGGGAGGATAGCGACACCCGATTGTAATCTGATAGGGAAATCTAGATTATTTAGGTTGTCGTAACTTTATGTTTCATTTAATGAGTTTGTACACATTATACTATATCCCCTTTTGGGTTGATACCTTGGGATACCTTGGCGGGTTTTGTACAACAGGTTTTATCAATTTACAGCCGTCATATTGCCAAAATTTTAAGATTTTAAATTACCCTAATTTTTAGGGTGTTACAAGTTGGTATCAGAGCTCTAGTTTAAGTGAACTAGGCATGAAGGTAATATGTCTAGACTTAGACTGAGTATGTTAGGCAATGATTGTGAGATGGGTAGAACTCCTAAGATAGAATGGTCTTAGAGTCGACGGCGGCTACACGAATTGAAAGTTATAGTGATGGAGATGAAAACTCTTATGTATTGCACGTTCATAATTTCGCCTAGCTAACATTATTATGAGGATGTTTTACGTGATTATGCTTGTTTTCCGTTGTTATGATGATTAATGAATGTAGTAGTATGTTTCCTTGCTTATAGTTTTATAGTCTTATCTTATCTATATTATCGCGTGTGTGGCAGACTATGGTCAATACGCGTAATCGGCCAGAAGGGCAGGATACGACAGCGTCTACGGCTGACCAACCGAGGGTAACGAATAATGATTTGCCCCCAACTCTGGTAAACGTATTGGGTGGAGGACCGGAGTTCATACCCCGTCGTAACATAGCTGCAACTCATCCGATCATGGAAGAAGTGACACCGGAGACAAGAATGATGGACAGAATGATGCAAGCCATGAATGCAGTTATGGTGCAACAATAAGAAATGTTCATGAAGTTACTGGAAGATCGGGACGCCAGTAACCGTATACTTGAAACGGTTGCAGAGAATGTGATTTTGGCGGGATCCGGAGGTTCGGAACCCGTTGTCCCCTCTAATGAAACTCCTCCTCCCAGTCCGCCTAAGACTTGTACTTTTAAGACATTTCTTGGATGCCGACCCCCAGAGTTCAAGGGTATCGATGACCCGTTGGTGTGTATGAACTGGATAAGAGAGATGAAGCAGGCCTTCAGATCAAGTGAATGTGGGGAAAGTCAGAAGGAAATATTTGGTTCTCAGATGTTGAGGGGAACGGCCCTAACGTGGTGGAACGTTTACTCCTCGTCAGTAGAGACCACAGTGTTGGCCAAACTGAGTTGGTCAACCTTTAAGGAGAGGCTGATGGAAGAGTTTTGCAACGAACGGGCCTTGGGTCGAATGGAGGAAGAGTTCCAAAATCTGAGGAAAGGGAACCTGTCATTGAGAGAATATAACCGTCAGTTCATGGATAAGCTCGGTTTGGTGGGACATCTGGTCCCGACCGAGAAGGAAAAGATCAAGGCCTACACCAAAGGGTTGCCGAGTGAGATGAAGAATCTTGTCCGAGTGTCTAAAGCCTCTACGCTCCGTGAAGCTATCGAAGAGGCTCAGTTGGTGGAAGACTCCTATAGTTCGAGCTCCATACCATTTGGCCCCATCAGAGATGAAGGAAATGATGAGCCAATTGCAAGACCTTTTAGAGAAGGGGTTCGTAAGACCGAGTTCCTCGCCTTGGGGAGCACCGGTCTTATTTGTGAAAAAGAAGGACGGTACCATGCGGATGTGCATCGACTATAGGGAGTTGAACAAGGTGACCGTGAAGAATAAATACCCACTCCCTAGGATCGATGATCTATTCGACCAACTGCAAGGAACGGGCTGCTTTTCAAAGATCGATCTCCGCTCGGGTTATCATCAAGTGAAAGTCAAAGAAGAAGACATTCCTAAAACTGCTTTTAGGACGCGTTATGGCCACTACGAGTTTCTAGTGATGTCATTCGGTTTGACGAACGCTCCAGCGGTGTTCATGGATTTGATGAATCGCGTGTACCGACCGTTTCTTGACAAGTCGGTCATTGTGTTCATCAACGACATTCTTGTCTACTCGAAGGATGAGGCCGAGCATGCGTGTCACCTTTAGATGTTTTGGAAATCTTAAGGAAGGAGAAGCTCTATGCAAAGTTTTCCAAGTGCGAGTTCTGGTTGAAGGAAGTGCAGTTTTTAGGGCACGTAGTTTCGAAAGTTGGAGTAAAGGTGGATTCGGCCAAGATTGAAGCTATGACGAATTGGGAACCTCCCAAAAGCCCCTCCGAGATTCGAAGTTTTCTAGGCTTGGCGGGGTATTACCGAAGATTCATACAAGATTGCTCCAAGATTGCTTCTTCGTTGACAATGTTGACCAAGAAGAATGTAAAGTTTGTGTGGACCGAAGATCAAGAGAAAGCATTTCGTACTTTTCAAAGGAAATTATGTGAAGCTCCGATCTTATCCTTGCCGGAAGGATCGGAGGATTTTGTGGTCTTTAGCGATGCATCTAAAATAGGGCTTGGATGCGTCCTAATGCAAAGAGGGAAGGTGATCGCATACGCATCTAGACAACTGAAAGTGCATGAGAAGAACTACCCCACTCATGATTTGGAGTTGGTGGCGGTAGTGTTCGCGTTAAAGTTATGGCGACATTACCTTTACAGCACAAAGTGTACCTTGTACACGGATCACAAGAGCCTGAAGTATGTTTTTGATCAGAAGGAACTCAACATGAGGCAACGAAGGTGGTTAGAACTACTCAAGGATTACAACTGTGAATTACTCTATCATCCGGGTAAAGCAAACGTGGTGGCCGACGCCTTGAGTCGGAAAGAGTATAGCGGCAGACTTCAAGCCAAACTTACAAGAATCGAGTTGGTGTCAAGTCTTATGGAAAAGATTAAATGGGCACAAGCCGAAGCCTTAAAGGAAGAAAACCTCAAGGAAGAAGTGATGTCCAAGCAACGGTTGCTATTGACCGAAGATAGTCGAGGGATCAAATGCTTCAATGGGCGAGTTTTGGTACCAAAGTTTGGTGGTTGTCAGGAGCTCCTTTTGGAGGACGCACATAAATCCAAGTATTCTATTCACCCGGGAAGCACCAAGATGTATCGGGATTTAAAATTTCATTATTGGTGGCCGATTATGAAATTGGATGTAGCTCATTTTGTAGAACGATGTGTAACTTGTTCATAACTGAAGGCCGAGCATCAACGACCCTATGGAAGCCTTCAATCGCTTGAAATACCCGAGTGGAAATAGGACAAGATTACCATGGACTTCGTGACCAAACTACCTAAGACCTTGAGAGGGAACGACACTATTTGGGTTATCGTTGATCGTTTGACCAAGAGTGCTCACTTTCTAGCGATGCGGGAAACCTTGTCGATGGATAAGTTGGTAAAGCTCTATATAGACGAGGTACTCTCTCTAGGCACGGTATACCTTTGTCGATAGTTTTCGATCGTGATAGTCGGTTCACGTCGAGATTTTGGGGAGCTTTACACCAAGAGTTGGGCACGCGGGTAAATTTAAGCACGACTTATCACCCACAAACGGACGGTCAAAGTGAAAGGACCATTCAAACGCTTGAAGACATGCTTAGATCATGTGTGATCGATTTTGGCGGTAGTTGGGATACCCATCTACCTTTGGTGGAATTTGCGTACAACAACAGTTACCACTCCAGTCTTGGGATGACACCTTTTGAAGCTTTGTATGGACGGAAGTGTAGAACCCCCGTGTGTTGGCTAGAGGCGGGGGAGAAGTAGTTTGTCGGCCCAGAAATCGTTCAGGAGACGGCCGACAAGGTTAAATCAATTCGAGAACGGTTGAAGCGGCGCAAGACCGTCAGAATAGTTACGCCGACAAGAAGAGAAGACCGGTGGAGTTCCAAGTGGGAGATCGAGTAATGTTGAAAGTATCTCCTTGGAAGGGTTTGATCCGTTTTGGGAAGTGTGGGAAGCTAAGTCCTCGTTTCCTCGGGCCATTCACTATTCTTGAGCGTATTGGACAACAAGCTTATAAGCTAGACTTACCGCCCAAGATGGATGGAATCCACCCTACATTCCATGTATGTTACTTGCGAAAGTGTTTGGCGGAGGAAGAGAGCGTCATACCGCTATCCGAAATTCGTGTGGAGGACAACCGCTGTGTTGAGGAACCCGAAGCTATTTTAGAGAGGGAAACTAAGAGACTTCGTCATAAGGAGGTCGTGATGGTCAAGGTGCAATGGAGACATCACCGAGGCACGAACGTAACATGGGAGTCGGAAGAGGACATGAAGCGTAGGTATCCTCATATGTTTGTATAGTATGGATTTCGGGGACGAAATCGTTTCCATGTTGGGGAGGATTGTAACACCCCCAAATTTCGTATGTATTCTCCCTATTGTGCGTCATTATAAGATTAACTTTGGCTCGTAGTGCATGCGAATCTTTTGAGTCTTGGTTATTGGTCAGTTTAATTTCGCCGTTATCCGATCGGTTTGGAATGGAAGAAAAGAGTTTTTCGAGCAACTCACACACCAGGCGACAGTGCCCGGCGACTATGACATTTGTCAATGTCGCAGGGCATAGTCGGGAGAGCAACGGGATCTCGGTACAAGTTCTGCGATAGTGCCCGGCGACTATGCCAGGGTCACTATCGCTTGGTCACAATCGCGGGGAGCGTACCAAGCGTGCCCCAACGTGGGCGACAATGCCTCGCGACTATGATATGGGCATAGTCGCCGTGTCATAGTCGCCGACGGGGTATTTGTGTATAAAAGCCAGATTTCGGGAATTCTCAGCTTATTGTTGATTTGGGGAGCAGATTGGAGGGTTTCTAGCTGCGATTTTTGGTAAGTCCAAACCCTAGTTCTACCCTCTTCATTTATGATTTTATTTGGTGCATTAATGGGGATTTAATGCTCCTCTAAAGACCCGGTTTGGGTTGAGGTCATGAATAGACTAAAGACCCGGTTTGGGTTGAGGTCATGAATAGACTAAAGACCCGGTTTGGGTTGAGGTCGTGAATAGACTAAAGACCCGGTTTGGGTTGAGGTCATAAATAGACTAAAGACCCGGTTTGGGTTGAGGTCGTAAATAGACTAAAGACTCGGTTAGAGTTGATGTTGTGTATATGCTAAAGACCCGGTTTGGATTGAGTGCTTAAATAGCTAAAGATCTCGTTTAGGTTGATGCTAATCAAGTTAAATGACTTGAGAGTAATTATAAACGCGTTGATAATATTACATTGTGTTTCCCCTCTAATGACAGGTGAAGCAAGTTGATAGACCGTCGTGTAAATACGGTGTTATTGTAATGAGGCTATAATTTATAAACTAAACTGTATTTATGCGTTCTCACTAGGCTTTAGCCTAACACTTGTTTCTTTGGTTGTCATGTATGACAAGAAACTCTAGTGGCGGGAACCTACGGGAGTGAGTGGTCGATCGGGCGATCGAGAGCGGTCATTTTGGGAAATCTAGAGACCGGTATACTTGATGAATAGTCACCATTTTTGGGAGGATAGCGACACCCGATTGTAATCTGATAGGGAAATCTAGATTATTTAGGTTGTCGTAACTTTATGTTTCATTTAATGAGTTTGTACACATTATACTATATCCCCTTTTGGGTTGATACATTGGGATACCTTGGCGGGTTTTGTACAACAGGTTTTATCAATTTACAGCCGTCATATTGCCAAAATTTTAAGGTTTTAAATTACCCCAATTTTTAGGGTGTTACAACTTCTTCCTTTAATATTTGATTATTTGATTCAAGAACACCAAAACTACTTTGATTTTTGCTACAACTAGAGTTTTACTGATTTCTTGAGAGCACAATTGAAGATTTTATTTGTTAAACTTTCTCATATATAACTGACTCTAGGAGAGTTGAATCTCTTCTCAACCTCTTCTGCCAAATTCATGGCAAGAATTATCCAACGTTCTAATCTAATATGTTATGTAACAAAAATAATTTAGACCTCGTCTTTCTCATATGGCATTTCAACCCATTCTCTTGTTTCTTTTACTAATTTACAACTTTATTCCCTTACTTGGGATGTTCTTAGAATTTGACCTAAAAATAGGGTGTCATTATAATGATCTATAGTTTGAAAAAAATAGTTATCATGGGAATGTGCTTTCAACATTGAGTACTAAATATTATCAAATTTTAAACCCTTAAGTATTTTTTTTCTTCAGAAAATATGTTCCCAAAATATAAATTAAATAAAAGTAAGTTCATTTTTGTTAAAAGGTAAGTCATTTCTAACCAATCTTGTCATCTATTTAACTTTAAGTTGGTGTGTTGTGTATTTTTAGGAGTTTAGGGTCAAAACTGTAAAGAAGCTAAAAGCTGAAGGTTGGAAGGACCGTGCTTCAAGTTTGAAGAAACTTAGAGGGTAGTGGAGCAAATACTGAGGACCTGCGTGTAATTATTAAGAACTTATGGGCCATTATTGAAGAGATATAAAAAACCGTTAACGAGAGTTGAATTCATTATTCAGTTCATTTTTTATTCTCTCGTTTCCTTTATACTCTAGTTCTCTCTCTCGTTGTAAACATTAGAATAGAGTTTAACATTTTCAAATCTATTGAAAATGTTCTGATTGTATTAGCATTTAAGGGTTTAATATGTTGTAATATGATTTGTTATGAGTTTTAAGATGGTATCAGAGCAATGGTTGTTCATCTCCCTCATCATAGATCTCAACAAATGGTAATCCCTTCCTCTTTTTCTTGTTTTTAAATCGTTTTATAACGATTTTCGACTTGTTATCGTTTTTCTTCCTTTTTTCGACTGAGTTTCGTTCTTTGTTCATATTATCTGGTTTTGGTTCTTCATAGGATTTGTTCACCTTACTTATCTTAAATCAGATCTAATATAGATCTTGGTTTAAGGTAATCTCTAAAGACATTCTAGCATTTTTCGTGTGCTTAAACGAGTTGGATCTGACCTATTTAGGTCCGATTCTCTATTTGCTTTCATCATGTGTTTCTCTCTTCTTAACCTAAATCAGATCTACTATAGATCTAGTTTTTAGGTGTTAAGGACTTCCTTATTTTGTTTGCTCGTTATTTCTTTCCTTTTCCTACACTAAGCTTGGATGAGATCTTCATAGATCTTTGTTCAAGCTCCTTTGTGAGGACTGCCAGATCTCTAAATCATTGTTTTTGTCACGTAGATTAATCTACGTCTTTCACCTTGTTAGAAGTGGTTCTTATGACGTGAGTCAACATATGGTGATTTGTATCATTGTTTTAATAATTTTTGACTCACTGAAGAACCACTCTCTTCTGACTATGTGTGTTTCTCTTTCGTTTATTTGTATATTTGGTGTAGTCTTCATGGTATGAGCCTTTAGATTGGTTTTCAGTTTCTGTTAGATCTGGACTCTTATCTTGTTCAACAGATCTGTACTCTTATCTTGTTCTCGGCCATTAAAGGACTTCTGTTCTTGTGTTTCTTATATTTGTTGACGTTGGACCAGATCTGCTTGGTTTGCGTTTTTGGTTTCTTTTGGGTTTTTTTTCACTTTATGTTCAAGTGATTATTTATGTTACAACCTGTGGATAGTTCCTTGTGCTTATTCTGGATCCCTCCTTGAGGTTCCAGATTTGCTCTCATCCTTTCCGCTGCACTTTTGCTTAAAGACTGATCTATCACTTGTGTCAGTATCCCTTGGTTTGGTTTTTTATCCAATGTAAGTTCTTCTTTCCCTCTATCTTGTGTGTTTTTTTTTTGGACTCTGGGTAGTTGACTTGACCTACCACCTCTCGAGTGGCAAGGAATCTTGTCTCTAAGATACTTAGTTTTGTCCTTGTGTGCTCTTTTTTGTATTGACTCCTGATAAATCACTATGACTAGAGCAAAATCCTCCAAAGAGCCAGAACAGCGATCCTTAATCTCTAAACTGGACTTTGGGGATCCTCTTTATCTCCATCCTAGTGATACGTCAGGTGCCTCTATTTTGACTATGAAGCTTAGTGGTACTAATAATTACAAGGTATGGTCGTGTGCTATGATTCTTGCTCCTGAGACTAAGAATAAACGTGGTTTCATTGATGGTTTTGTTGTTCGATCTATTGATAATGTTGTTTTGGGAAAGCAATGGGATACATGTAACTCTGTTGTTCTGTCCTGGATTCTCAATTCTATTTCGGAGGACCTATTTGTTAGTCAAGTATTCTCTAGAGTTGCATCTAAAGTTTGGCTTGAGCTAACAGAAACATATTATAAAATAGATGGCTCAGTTACTTTTAATCTGCATCAGAAAATTAATTCTCTCTCTCAAAATGGAGCCCCTATTTCTGACTATTATCACAAGTTAAATGCCTTATGGAAACAGTTTGATGCGTTAATCAAACTGCCTTCATGTACTTGCAATGTTGCTCACGATTTTTCCAAACATAATTAATTAATAAAACTAATGCGGTTTTAATGGGACTAGATGATATCTATATTTACATACGAAGTAGGATTTTAACAACGGATCCTCTCCCCACTGTTAAAACTGCTTTTTCCTTGGTTTCTAGAGAAGAATCACACCGTGGTGTGACTCGATCCTCAGATTCCAAAAATCAAAATACTGCCTTCTTTGGAAAGGAAAATGAAAATAAGAAAAAGACTGGTAAATCTCCTCTTATTTGCAAGCATTGTGGAGTGATTGGACATACTATAGAAAGGTGTTACAAATTAATTGGATTCCCTAAGGATTTTCAATTTACCAAATCAAAAAACAGTCATTCTTTTAAATCTTCTTCAAACAATGCTTGTTTTATGGATGTTTCTGGTGTTGGCCAGAACACTTCAATATCGCTTACAGAGGATCAAATTAACATATTATTGTCTCTTCTTGATCAAAAACAGTCCGAGAGCATCTCTATCAATATGGCAGGTATGTTCTCTGTCAATATGACAAAAATATCTAAGTCTTGTAGTTTTTCTCAATCTGGTTGGATAATTGACTCCGGAGCTAATCAACACATGACTTCTTCTTTTTCTCATCTTCAAAATGTGCTTGATATTTTTGATCTAAATCTTAAAATTACTCAACTTAATGGAGATTAAGCTAAAATAAATCAAATTGGAAATTTTAGGCTCAATAATAATGTTTTGTTCTTTGATGTGTTGGTTATTCCAAATTTTAATGTTAATCTTTTGTCTGTGCATAAAATTGCTAGAGATAGCAAAATATTTGATGGATTTAATGAATATAGATGTTATCTCCTTCAGGGCTCTCTACCCAAGAAAATTGTGGGGACTGGTAGCGAACAAGGAGGTTTATACTTCTTTGATCAGCTGTTTAAGGGTGAGCTCTGTGAGTCTAAGCATGTTTTAAATAATAAATCTAATTTGTCCATTATGTGTTGTGTGTCACGACAGTTATGGCATAGTTGACTGGGTCACCCAGCTGACCAAGTTCTTGGAGTTCTGAAAGAAACTCTTGATCTTGAAAGTGAACATGTCTTGTTCCCATGTGATATTTGCCATAAGGCAAAGCAAACTAGAGACAAGTTCAAGTTAAGTAATCACACCTCCAAAGTTCTTGGAGAGTTAATTCATCTAGATCTATGGCGTCCTTATCGTGTCCTAAGTAAAGAAGGATATAGGTTCTTCTTAACTGTTGTTGATGATTATACTAGGTCTGTTTGGGTGTATTTGTTGAAAAGCAAAGATGAAGTTTTTGACAACATTGTTGCTTTTCACAGTTTATTGATTACTCATTTTGGAAAATGTGATCCCAGATTTCAAGCAATAACAATCAAATCAATGTAGAAACGAATCAAAGATAGATTTGTCTCAAAAGTTGTAGTCATATATCTCTTGATAGAAAGGTTTACAATACGTGAATGACTTACACTTACAAGATTGACTAACTCATATGCTTTAAAACAAGACAAAGGAAATGCTATATATAGGGTCAAACAAGCCTTGACCTCTATACAAGCTTACACTAAAAGTCAAACATACAAAGGTAAACTAACTATACAAATTGACTCAAAACATGATCTAACAGAAAACATGTTAGGACATTCAGAAGTGATAATGGTACTGAATTTGTTAATAACTAGTTACGTGAGTTTTTTAGATCGAATGGTATTGTTCATCAAACCACTTGTGGTTATACTCCCCAACAAAATGGGGTAGTTGAACGCAAGCATAAACATCTTTTAAATGTTGCTAGAGCTTTAATGTTTCAAGGAAATATTCTATTGAACATGTGGAGTGAGTACATTTTGACTGCTACTTATCTTATTAATAGAACTCCTCCTTCGGTGTTGAATGGAAAATCTCCTTATGAACTTGTGTTTGAATTTGCAACTGTTTTATATCATCTCAGAAATTTTGGGTGTCTATGTTTTGCTGTGAAACCTAATATTTTTGATAAAATCTCATCTCGTTCAGAAAAATGTGTTCATCTTGGTTACTCAAATTCAAAAAAGGGTTATAGACTTTATAGTCTAGACTCAAAGCAAATCATTGTTTCTAGAGACGTTAAGTTTTATGAAACAATTTTTTCTTTCAAGATGAGTGCAAACCAACCAAGTTGTGATTCCAGTGACATAAATTCTTTAAATTTCTTTGACTCTGTTATGTTTCAGTCTAATGATTTATCATATGAATTTCCCAATGATGAAACTAGGGTGAATCCTCAATCTATGAATTCTCAAAATGACAATCCTTTTAGGTTTCTGATAATGCTGGCAACCGTGATTAACTTGGTAGCCAACATTGAGTTGTTGGGTCTTTAGACCCTGGTAGTACTAGTATGGCTAATGAGCCCAACAGGGCTGTCGGATCAAATGATTTTGGTAGTACTAGGGGTGTTATTTGGTCGGTTAAATCGGTTTTCGGTTTATTCGGTTCAGGTTAATCGGTTTTTAAGTTTTTTTTAAAATTAACCACTAACCAAACGAAATAAGGTTCGGTTTAATCGGTTTCAGTTTATTCGGTTTCGGGTTATTCAGTTTGGTAACTGGTTAAACCAAATAAGGATTTATATTTTTTAGTTGGACATTTGCTCAAATAATTTCTCAACTTAATTGTCTGTTGTTTTTAATATATAATTGTATCATACGATAATACTCAACAATTGACTTATATTAAGTAAAAAAAACTCCATCTATCAACCAATATCTACTAAATGACATTAATTTTTTCGATGTGACGTTGTAAATCAAGGAAAAAAAGTAATCTAATAAAAAATATTATCTAGCAATAAAATATGTAAAATAATAATAGTATAACATGTATTTGGTTTATTTTTTATAAATATGAAATATATAAAATATTAGTAGAATGTGTGATTCGGGTTATTCAGTTTAACCGATTTAGAAAAAAATTAGCCGAAAACCGAACCGAATAAGGATTCTTATTCGGTTAACCGAACCGTTTAACCCGAAACCTTTTAATCCAAATTTCATTCGGTTCAGGTGGGTTATTCGGTTTCGGTTATTTTTGACACCCCTAGGTAGTACTGAGGCTGCCAGTGGCTCACGAGGTGATGATTTCGTCAATTAAGTGTTCAACAAACAAGTGATGAGAATTTGAGGACCCCTCCTTAGGGAACTATGTCTGACAACCAAATTGTGTCTTATGTCCGTAAGTCTAGTCGTCCTTCTAATTTACCTCGTCGTTTTGATGATTATGTGGTTGAAGTAAAAGTTAAATATGGATTAGAAAAGGTTGTCAACTACTCTTATCTTACTTCAAATAACGTTTTTTTGTTTCCACATTAAATAAATCTTTTGAGCCTGAAAGTTTTTTTGAAGCAAGTAAGGATCAAAATTGGGTTAATGCTATGAATGATGAAATGGAAGCTCTATATAGAAATGGTACTTGGGTGTTAACTGATTTACCTCCTAATAGAAAACCAATAGGATGTCGTTAGATTTATTAAATTAAATATAAATCCATAGGCGAAATAGAGAGATATTAGGCTCGCCTTGTAGCCAAGGGGTATAGTCAGCGTGAACGTCTTGATTATGAAGAAACTTTTTCACCAGTTGTAAAAATGGTAACTGTTAGATGTGTTCTAGCATTAGTTGTTCAAAATAGATGTCCTTTGTGTCAACTTGATGTAAATAATGCTTTTCTCTATGGTGATCTTGTTAAAGATGTGTATATGAGCTTACCTCCTCGTTATTTTTCTGCTAACAATAAACGTGTTTGTAAACTTATTAAATCTCTTTATGGGTTTAAAAATAGGGAATTTGACAGAAAGCAAAATGATCAATTTTAGACTAAAACGAGGACGTGATTAAATCACCATCCTTAAGGAATATTAGCCCCCACTAAGTCGTTCATGGATCTAGGCTAACTCCTCCCAGGACCTCCTCGATTCTAAGAACAGTAGGCAACGATCCTACATGTTCTTCTCATGATCATGATTATTGTGTTTGTAAAGGAGAGTGAAAACAAAAGAAAAGATGATTTCTTTGAAGGAAACTATTGTATATATATAGCAGAAAAATGAAAAGGTGCAACCTTTCATGAAGAGGTGCAACCTTTCATGAAAATGTGGAATGATTCGATTTCCCTCAAAAAGTAACCGAATTAACTAACTAACGGAGTTAACGAAAATATTAACGGACCGTTAATTATAAGGACCAAAATTCACTCTTCCTATGTGGGACAACAATAAGTGATAAATACTATATGTTCCAACAATCCCCCACTTAGGATTTATCACAAGCATCTGACCTTCATGCTTAAATCAAGGTAGCTTTCGCTTTGAACCTTGATATAGTGTATACCTCTCAAAAAGCCCAACAGATTCATAGGCGGCTTTAAGCATTTGAGCCATGATTCCATAAGTCAGACACGAAGAGATAACACACATGATCAGTCATACCATGTTCATGAATAAGGGAGCACTATTATGGCCATGCGCTCGTCCCAGTTTCATAGACACCTACAAAAGCAAAATATTTGCCTAAGTTAGAACGGCACCACCCTTTGTGTCTACATAGGTGAAGTCCCTTTAATCACCAAAGGAATACTTCATTAAGAGTATAAAACTCACCCTCAAATAATTACTCATTAGTTTAGTAAACTAATGTCCAAGCTAGTGATCAATAACTTGTTTTTACCACATTGAACCTATAAGTATATTTTAGTCTAAGTATAGGTTGGGTTTCTGTTATTGCCAACTTCAATCAATGGGTTTCAAACCCATATCTCTTGTAGTTCCATAAATCAAGTCTCTAGGAAGACCTTTTGTAAACGGATCCGCTAAATTTCTACAAGAGCGTACATAAACAATAGTAATAATTCCATCAGAAATTAGTTGTTTCACATAAGCATGCCTAAGGCTAATATGTCTAGATTTACCATTGTAGATATTATTATAAGCCCTAGATAAAGTAGCCTCACTGTCACAGTTTAAGGAGATGGATGGCATTGGTTGTGGCCACAACTCTATATCCAACAGCATATTTCTTAGCCATTCTGCTTCCTTACCTGCGGCAGCCAAGGCCATAAATTCAGCCTCCGTGGTGGAATGAGTAATACATGTTTGTTTCTTTGAAGCCTAAGAAACAGCACCCCCACCTAGGGTGAAAATCCATCCAGTTGTGGATTTGTTATCACTTCCACCAGTAATCCAACTAGCATCCGAGTAACCTTCAAGTACTTCTGGAAAACCTCCATAATGTAAACCAAGATTTCTGGTTCTTTTTAGATATCCTAGAACCCGACCAATAGCCTTCCAATGGTCTTTATTCGGATTTCTAGTAAACCTCGAAAGTTTACAAACTGCAAATGCAATGTCCGGTCTTGTACAATGGGTAGCATACATAAGGCAACCAATGGCACTTGCACACTCAAGTTGAGCAATAGCTCTACCACCATTCTCATTTAACTTACATGATGTTTCATACGGGGTATTTGCCTCCTTAATAACTAAGTGTTGCAACTTATCAAGTATTTTATTAATGTAATGACACTGATTTAACATATAACCCCCACTATGCCTTTGCACTTTAATGCCCAATATAGTATCTACTTCATTCAAATCCTTCATTTGAAAACATGAACATAGAAACTTCTTAGTTTCAATTATACCTTGCATATTGGTTCCAACTATAAGTATATCATCCACATAAAGGCATAATATAACACCATATTCTTGAGTAAACTTTGAATAAATGCATCTATCCGCTGAATTGTGAGAAAAAACATTTGAAAGTATAGCAACATCAAATTTCTCATGCCATTTCTTAGGTGGTGCCTGTTTCAAACCATACAAGAATCTTTTAAGTTTACATACTTTATTTTCGTTTACGGGCAATACAAATCCCTCAGGTTGTCTCATGTAAACTTCCTCATCTAATTCCCCATTTAAAAAGGTCATTTTTACATCCATTTGATGTAAGGGTAAATTGTGTATAGAAGCTAAAGCAAAGAGTATTCTAATTGACGTAATTCTAGCTATTGGGGCATATGTATCAAAGTAAACCACTCCTTATCTTTGACTAAAACCCTGTATCACCAATCTAGCTTTGAAGGTTTGAACTGAGCCATCTGTATTCAATTTAACTCTAAAGACCCATTTGCACCCAATAGCCTTGGATCCAGGAGGCAATTCTGTGATTTCCCAAGTATTATTAGATACAAGGGAATCCATTTCGTCATTAATTGCCTCCTTCCAAAAAGCAGCATTTCTAGAGGTAACAGTTTCTTGATAAGTCCTTGGGGCATTTTCTATATGAAGAATAATAGGTATTTTATTCAATACTTTATTATTCCTATCTCCTTCAACTAGAAATATAATGGCTTGAGAGTTAATAAAGTCTGGACATAGATTTTTATCTTTTCTGGCTCTTTCACTTCTTCTAGGTGGAACAGAAGTCTCATGCATTTGTCTTTTATTACTAGCGCCAATTTCTGGAGAGTGTGTACCTTGCGGCATATCAGAAGTGACTAGATCCATGTTTGTTGAATCATGTCGAAATTTGTTCTCAAAAAACTCAACATCCCTTGATTCAACTATAACATATGTATCTAAATCCAAAAGGCGATATGCCTTTGAATTTTCTGCATATCCCACGAATATGCTCTTCAAGGCTTTGGGTCCAAGTTTGGACATTTTAGGCAAAGGAACCTTATAGTAAGCCAAACATCCCCAAACCTTGAAATAACTTATATTTGTTTTTCTAACTTTCCAGATTTCATAAGGAGCTACTTTGAGTTTCTTTGAGATTACTCTATTACTTACATGACAAGTCGTGAGTAATGCTTCACCCCACAAATTATTTGGTAAATTTGCATTAACTAACATAGCATTAAGCATGTTTTGCAAAACCCCATTCTTCCTTTCCACTACACCATTCTGTTGTGTTGTATATGGAACCGTCATTTGATGAATCAAACCATGACTTTCACAAAAAGAAGAAAATTCCGTGGGAAAATACTCTCCACCTCTATCACTTCTAAGTATTTGTATCTTTTTACCCTTTTGAGTTTCTACTTCAGCCTTATATCTTTTGAATGCATCAAAATCTTGGTCCTTAGATTTTAGCAAATATACATAAGTATACTTAGAACAATCATCAATGAAAGTTATGAAATATCTATTTCCTCCTCTAGTTTGTTGCCCATTCAATTCACATATATCTGAATGAACTAACTCAAGGATTGTTGTGTTCCTAACAATCTTTGGAAAAGGTTTCCTTTTCATTTTTGCTTGAACACAAATTTCACATTTTTCATTATGATCATTATTATAAGAAATAATTCCTTGTTTGGACATGTCTTTCATTGTTCTATAATTTATACGTCCTGGTCAATGATGCCATAAACTAAAAGATGAACATTCAATGTTAAAATTTGAAGCAAATAAACAATCAACGATGTAAGTAGAAGTAGTAATTTTATTAATACTTAGTTTGAACATCCCATCGGCAACATAGCCTTTGCCTACAAACACACTGCTTTAGATAGAATCACTTTATCAGATTATAGCACAGCCTTTATGTTATTTTTAAATAACTTAAAACCAGAAACCAAATTCTTCCTAATGCTAGGAACGTGAAGAACATCCTTGAGTACAACCTTTTTTCCAGAAGTGAAAATCAATTCAACAGAACCCATTCCAAGCACTTTTGAAGTATGATTATCGCCCATCAATACTTCATGCCCTTCTTGTGATTCCTTGTAGTCCTTGAACAATGATTTGTTGTTACAAACATGTGTTGTCGCACCAGAATCGTACCACCAATCATCAGAAATGTTAAAGCTTGCAACATGCATTTCTTTAATCATAGAGATATTCAATTCAGAAACCATGGTAGTAATTTCAGATGTAGGTTCTGCAATTTCGACCATGTTTGCATCACCACTTACATTCTTCTTGTTTCCCAAATCAATCTTCTTCTTAGGATTCTTGCAAAAAAAATTCACATGACCTTTTTCACCACACTTATAACAAGTGATTTCGGATAAAGGCCTCTTGCCTTTCTTTTGAGTGTTTGGATAAGAGGAAGAATCTGCCTTCCTTTTCTTGCCTCGATTCTTTCCAGATTCAACATAGTTGACTTTAGAAGTAGATGCACCATCCAAATTCTTTTCACGAATACGAGTTTCCTCTTCAATTCGTAAATGTTTTTGAATTTGATCCAAAGTGAAATCTTCGGAAGTGTGCATCAACTTTTTTCTGTAATTCCTCCATGATGGGGGTAATTTAGTAATGATAGCCCCAACCACCAATTTATCAAGAATTACAATGTTGAGATTCTTGAACTTTGAGACAAGAATTAGAAATTCGTGGACTTGATCCATAATAAAAACATTATCTTTCATAGCAAATTCAAAAATTTTAAAAGTAATGAACTTATATGTTCCTTCCTTTTCAGCGTTGTACTTTTCCTCCAAAGCGTTCCAGATTTCCTTTGCAGAAGTCATCGGTGTGTATAGATCATACAAGCGATCAGTGAGGGTACTCAGAATGTATCCTCTACACAGCATGTCATCGTGTTCCCTTTGTCTTTGTTCCTCTTCATTAAACACAACAATTTGTGGCGTCTCCAGTGTGTAATAAACTTTAGCAGCAGTTAATAGAAACTTCATTTTCTCCTTCCAACGAGTGAAGTTCATTCCATCCATTCTTTCAAGTTTGAGGGAATCTTGACAGACCATCCTTAGCATCGTAGTTGAAGCATCCATGATATTATTCCTTAAGTTTGTTAGAAATAGGGAATTTAACAGAAAGCAAAATGATCAATTTTAGACTAAAACGAGGACGTGATTAAATCACTATCCTTAAGGAATATTAGCCCCCACTAAGTCGTTGATGGATCTAGGCTAACTCCTCCCAGGGCCTCCTCGATTCTAAGAACAGTAGGCAACGATCCTACATGTTCTTCTCATGATCATGATTATTGTATTTGTGAAGGAGAGTGAAAACAAAAGAAAAGATGATTTCTTTGAAGGAAACTATTGTATATATATAGCAAAAAAATGAAAAGGTGCAACATTTCATGAAGAGGTGCAACCTTTCATGAAAAGGTACAATGATTCTATTTCCTTCAGGACCAAAATTCACTCTTCCTATGTGGGACAATAACAAGTGATAAATACTATATGTTCCAACAAGCACCACGTCAGTGGTATGAAAAGTTATCCACTTGTTTGCTTAATCATGGTTTTTGTCAAAGTTCTAGTGATTACTCATTGTTTACTAAATGTATTGGTGATGCTTTCCTTATTCTTCTTGTATACGTGGATGATATTATTTTAACTGGTAATTCTTTTTTTTTTGAACGGCAATGCGGCATCGAACCTACGATCGACTACCACGAACCCACGCACACACGCACGCACACCGTCCCGGGGGTATCGGACCTTCCACTTGGAGCAGTCCCCTAGTTCGCCGCGACCGCAGCCCAGCTTACGCTTGGGCCTATTCCCAACCTTATTAGGAAGGGGCGGTAGCCCAATCTTCGATCGGACCACCTAAGGTCGACCCAACCAAAGGTTGGGCGGGTGCTCCTCATGCGCCAAAGCGTCCCCCTAGACTCGAACCCGGGTAGAATGGGATGCCATCCACATTCCCCCCCAAGATGTTATCGAGCTTTAGGAAACCACTCCGGCAAGACATGATTTGCTAACTGGTAATTCTGATTCTGAAATTAAGAGTGTTAAAGATCATCTGCAATCTAGTTTCAAAATCAAAGATCTTGGTTTGTTAAAAAATTTCTTAGGTATTGAAATTTTAGAAACAAATATAGGTCTTTGTATGTCACAAAGAAAGTATTGCCTTGAATCATTGAATGATTTTGGATACTTAGGGGGTGTTTGGTTCGTCTCAAGTAATGAAAATGGGATTGATAATGAAAATAGGGTAGAATGGGAATCATTATTCTTATTCCATTATATTATATTATATTATATTATATTATATTATATTATATTATATTATATTATATTATATTATATTATATTATATTATATTATATTACCCATTATATTATATTACTTTGGATTCCTTTAAATTATATAAAAAAAAACACCCACTCCATAACATCGTCTTTCCCGTTCCATAGCTCCAACTTCCGGCGATGCAACTTCATCTTCTATTTCATTCCATCAAGCATCTCCAACAACACACCTGCATCTTCTATTTCATCTAATAACACAAAATCGAAATCAACTCTTCGTCTACACAAAGAATCGAAATCATCACCATTTCATATTACATCTATGAACACAAAATCGAGAGACGAACTCAGATCGGTCTGTCGAGAGAGAAACTCAGGGGGTGGAAAGAAAAAGAATGTTGGATCGAACTTATATAACAAAACAAATGGAACCAAGTTGAAAATAGAAAAAAAGAAATAAAAATCAGAAAAAGAACAACACATATGGATCTTTGATGGCGGTGAGTTGTACAGTGAAGGGGAGGTGGAGGAAACTCACTCACCATAGAATCTTTGATGGCAGCTTCTACAAAGAGGGAGGCGTAGATGATTAGGTCACCAGATAAGATGAGTAGGTGCATTCCTAATTTCTTATTCCCCCCAATTTGTATGGGAATGGTTTTTACATATTTCTATTATAATGATTGATTAGATTCCTTGCAACCAAACACTATCAATCATTCCATTTTCATTCCCTTTTTGAACCAAACGTATACAATGGATATCATTCCCATTTATTACCTTCTAATACCCCCAACCAAACACCCCCTTAGATTGTAAACCTATTAATACACCTATGGATATGAATATGATTGTTACAGATTCTTTAGGGTCTGAATCCAAAGATCCTTTATTAAAAGACTTTATTGGATATCAAAAGTTAATTAGTAGACTAATTTATCTGTTAGCAACTAGACCTGACATTGCTTTTGCAGTTCATTGCTTAAGTCAATTTATGCCTTCTCCTCGTCAGTCTCATTTGAAACTGGCTCTTCGAGTTCTAAGGTATTTGAAGGCATCTCCTGGTAAGGGTGTTAATTTCGTTTCATGTAATAGTTCTGAGTTTAAACTTTCTGCCTTTGTTGATGTTGATTGGGGTAAATGTCTATCAACAAGGCGTTTTGTTACCGGTTATTGTCTTTTTCTGGGTAATTGTATGGTTTCGTGGAGAAGCAAGAAACATCCTACTGTTTCACGTTCCTCTACGGAGTCTGAATATAGAGCTATGGCTTCAGCTCTTTGTGAAATAATATGGGTTCTTAATATATTAGCATATTTGAAAATAGATAACCTGCTTCCTGTAAGTTTAAATTGTGGTAATAAGTCTGCAATTCAAGTTGCCAATAATCCTGTTTTTCATGAACGAACTAAGCATATAGAGATTGATAAACATCAAGTAAGAAACAAAATTGCAACTAGAATGTTGAAAACTGTGAAAGTTTTATCTTTAGAAAATCCAGCTGACATTTTCACTAAATCACTTGGTGTAAATCAACATAACTATTTCAGTGATAAGTTAAATATGTTGGATCTCTTTCGATGTAAAGATTGAGGGAGGGTGTTAAAAGGTAAGTCATTTCTAACCAATCTTGTCATCTATTTAACTTAAGTTGGTGTGTTGTGTATTTTTAGGAGTTTAGGGTCAAAAGTGTAAAGAAGCTAAAAGCTGAAGGTTGAAAGGATCGTGCTTCAAGTTTGAGGAAACTTAGAGGGTAGTGGAGCAAATACTGAGGACCTGCGTGCAATTATCAAGGACTTATGTGAAATTATTGAAGAGATATAAAAACCTGTTAACGAGGGTTGAATTAATTATTCAGTTCATTTTTCATTCTCTCATTTCCTTTATACTCTCTAGTTCTCTCTCTCGTTGTAAACATTAGAATAGAGTTTAACATTTTCAAATCTATTGAAAATGTTTAGATTGTATTAGTATTTTAGGGTTTAATATGTTGTAATATGATTTGTTATGGGTTTTAAGAATTTTCTTATACAATCTGCTCAAAATGAAATGTTATATATTTTCAGACGACTTAATATATAATATATTAAATTTTAATATTTTGAAAAGTTTATAATTAGTGCAGGGGATCTTCATTTGAGAACCAATAAATTTGTGATAACCTTGAGAACCAGTGCATCATGTGCTACTTTACATGATGTTTTTCCATCTACGATGTGAACATTTTTTGTGTGTGAAACAAAAAATACAACTAAAAATTTTCACATTGTGAATCAAATACATATGAAATAAACAAATTGTAAAACAAACATATGTTAATCAATATATTAAATCTAGTTTTAAAAAAATTATATAAAATAATAATTTATAATAATAATTCACACAATTATTTTAATATATATATATATATATATATATATATATGAGATTCTTAGGTAATTAAGCTCCTATTATAATTACATATAACATAATTATACCATGTGACTTTTTGTGTTGTCTTAGGACATACATAGAAGTGGCAATTTTGATGAGATTTATGAGAATGAGTGAACTTCTATATTTTATCTTAAACATGTCAAATTATTAAAATTAAGAAAAAAACTAAAAAAAAAAGCTATTAGTTGAGCATTGTTTGATAATTTATAATATACTAAATCGTTTTATTAAAAAAAATAATTTATTATTTCAGTAATACAATTTTTGTATTTGTATTTAGTATATTATTATTATTTTAAAATTTTAAAAATGGAAAAAATGTTAACGATTAACCCAACCAAAACCCATTTTTAAACTTTCTTAAAATTATTTATTTTAATTTAAGCTAAACTTGTATTAATATGTTATCCAAAATATATCCGGAAAAATTGAAGTTTATATGTAAATTATTGATGCGTGCTAAAAAGCTCAAAAGCAAAGTTTTAGGGTGTTGTTATCCCTACCCCCTTCTCACTCACAAAAACTTCCATACCCCCCTATCTCCCTCACATACACCCCCTCCTACTTCACTCACATACCCCCAATAGGAGGGGGTATGGATATAATTCACCAAGCTTTAAGTTTAAAGTTTGTGATTCCTATGTATACTTTTTTCTTGATAAAGTAATGATTCAAAAAGAATTGGTTAATTTAATAAGAAATGTTACATCTTTCATTTTAGAGTAAACTACACTTTTGGTTTTTATGGTTTCCTGAAAGTAACACCTTTCGTCCCTACAGTTTTAAAAATACAGTTTCGCCATCGTGGTATGCAAAAACGACCAAGTTTGGTCCCTCTCACTAACGACCGTTAGAAGCATCCGTTAAATGAAAGGTAGGTTAGTCTTTTTCACTTTTAATCACATGTTTCTTTAAAAAATAAATAATAGAGTAAACTACACTTTCTATGGTTTCCCAAAAGTAACACCTTTCGTCCCTGTAGTTTCGAAAATACAGTTTCGTCATCGTGGTATGCAAAAACGACCGAGTTTGGTCCCTCCCTGTAACAGCCGTTAAAAAAATGGGTTAAGTAAGGGGCATTTTAGACTTTTTGCATTTTCTATCATTTTTCTTTAAAAATAAAATTTTAATTAATACAATACGTTTACATATATCACAAACTTATTCCATAAAGCGTTGATACCCTCTCCGGTCATCTTCTCCGGCGAAACCACCAGCCATCTTTTCCGGCCAAATCCAAACACCAATTTAAAAAAAAAAACAAATCCAAATGCAAATGCAAATCCAAACTTTTAATCTTAACTTAATTGAAGAACTCAACTTTAAACCAAAATCATAAACATCAAGAAACCTACATCTAAATCAAAACCCCATTATATTTTATTGCATATTTCAATATGGTAAACACAAATAGAATCGAGATGAACAACAACAAATCGTATTCACTATCATCTAATTATTGTACACAACTAGGTATTTTGAACCAAAACCCTAAATCAAAACCAAAAAGACAAAAAAATCAAACCCTAAAGAAGATGATGAGGATGATTATCAGATAGGTATATCCTTGCCCCTGAGATCGATTTACACATCGGATCTATAACTTCAAGCAGTGATCGATTTAGACAAAGAGATCGATGTGGAGGGAGGCTGCAAAGAGATCGATTTACAGATCTGTAACTTCAAAGAGATCGATGTGGATGTGGTGGTTGTTTCTCTCAGTCGATGGCAAAGAGAATGGGGGGAGGGTTTCTAGGGATGACAGAGAAGGCAGATCTTTGTAGGCGTCAGGGAATGGTATCGACTGGAAAGAAGAGGATGGGAGAGACAAGGTTGCTGGAGTGACGAAGGTTAACCAATGAGGAAAAGGAGGCTCCGGAGAATGGTGTCTACGGTGGTCGCCAGAGTGACAACGGTCGCCGGAGGTGGGTTGTGACCACCGGAGAAGAAAACCACTGTGAGGGTTTCAATATGTGTGTGTGTGTGTATATATATATATATATATATATATATATATCTAGAGAAAATTACATTTTAAGTTCATGTACTAATGTAATTTACATATTTAGTTATTTTGTTAAAAAATGTGATTAAAAGTAGAAAAAGACTAAAATACCCCTCATCTAACGGAATTTTTAACATCCGTTAGAGGGAGGGACCAAACCCGGTCGTTTTTGCATACCACGATGGCGAAACTGTATTTTCGACACTGCAGGGACGAAAGGTGTTACTTTCGGGAAACCATAGGGACCAAAAGTGTATTTTACTCTAAATAATATGTTAATTAGAGGGACCAAAGTTGTAACTTAATATATATATATATATATATATATATATATATATATATATGTCGAACAAACAAACACCCTTGTTTTTCTTTCTCCTAGATCGTCGGCAAATTCCTTCACCGTTAAAAATCCTCCAGCGACTTCCTTCACCGTCACCTGCAACCATCTCCTCCAGCTTCTGCGCACCTGTAAGACTTCAACCTGCAACCATTCGATGAACCCATACGAAATGAAATCTGATGCCAGTAACTCCGGTCTACCATGACACCATCATCCGCCTGTTTGGGTTGCTGACACCACCATCCGCATATTTCGGTTGCTGCCACCACCAACATTCGCCTACTTGGGTTGCTGCCACCACCACCATCCGCCTGATTGGGTTGTTTCCACTACCACCTACCGTCGATCTTCATCAACGAAGCACAAACAACCATCGATGACCTAGGTTTCTCGATCTGTACCTGCCGATTTACACATCTGAAGACCTACATTTCATGATTTGCACCTCCTGATTTCAACTAACCTGCATCTCATCCGATCTCAACACCTCCCTCCCCCTATATCTGCTCGTTGTTCTCCACATATCTCGCCGCCCATCTCGTTGTTCTCCACAGATCTGCTCATTTACGGGAATCGGTTTCTCCCATGAATCTCATTTTCCTCAAGCAAAAATTTCATAAGACCCACCATTTTGAAGATGTAAGCTACTGGTTTGATTTCAAGATAATGGATAAGTTAGGATTCAAATTCCATTTGCATCTCAGATTTTAATTTTGGTGTGGATTGTAATTTTGGTTTTAGTTTAAGTTTAGATTTTGATTTTGGATTAGAGGTTTAAGTTTAGATGTTGATTCTAGATTTGAGGCCTATATTTTGATGTTGGTTTTGACTTTTAATGCTTGAATTTGGGTTTTGAGAGATGATCGGAGGTTTGTTGGAGAAGATGACCGGAGGTTTTACCGGTCGGAAGGGGTTCAGGAACCAAATTTGTAGTTTACTCAATATATTATGTATGTATAAATATATATAGGGGTTAAATAATGTGAGAACCAAAAAAAGATTGAGAACCTTGAGAACTGATCTAAGCCGTAATTTGATTTTGATCCAATAGTTTTAATTAAAAATTGTTTCACCACATGAAAAGGGTATAATTGTCATATTGGTAACAAAATTCATCAGATGAAACATACAAGTTCATTCATCATATGAAACACACAGGTTCACCATATGAAACTCATACTAATCTTGTTTCACCACATGAAATCCAAACATAAGTGCATGTATTTCTTAATTCACCACATGAAATCAAACAAAAATTCTATCTATAATCTATTTTCACCTAATGAAATCAAATAAAATTTATGTTTATAACCACTGATTCATATCCGAAGTGCTTAGATTTGGATATGGACGACTTCAAGAATACGGGATGGAAATTTATGCTCCGTCCATGTTGCCTCGCTAAAAGCCTCCACCGGTCGCCGAAAATCTTCGCTGCTCAATTCCTCCTTCACTCACCTCTTCTCCATCGCCGCCTTATCGCCGCCACCATGACCTAAGCTCTTCGATCTACTTATCTCCATCACCGACCGCCTCTATTCCCGGTGAGTTTTGTTCTCTTTGCATTTTTCTCTTATAGGATTTTCCGATCGACTTCTGCAAATCTTCCTTTTGCGGAACAGTTACGATAAATATAGTAGTAGTAGTAGTAGTAACGACATTAGTGATTTTCGTCATCATCGTTTCAGCAACTCGAGATTTTATGAACATAATCAAAATTATCACGTTTCCTATCACGAACACGAACTTAGGGCTCAAAACCGTGAAAGTGATTCCGCTGAAGTAATCATCGGAATTTTAACGGCGAACGGTAGTTGATATGAAAACCTACAAATCATAACTAGAAAAGCAAACACCTCCATGAATATGAAGAAAGTCGTGATTTTCTGAAGCCTTCGTTACTTGAAAATTGTGTTGGCCTTTTCCATTTTGATCTCGAAGATCTCGTTTTGGATTCTTGTTTTGAGTCCATATAGAGGATTTGGTAGATGTTTTGATGGATTAATAAGTGGATGAAAGGCTTGGGTGGGGCAATCTTTAGGGTGAAGATGAGATTGAAAGTGACCAAGACAATGGGGATCTGGAAAAATGTATGAGATCTGGAAAAAGTGGAAAAAGGACGTGAATGTCCTTTCAATTAGGCACATATTAAATAAATGGTTTCATATTTAAAAGAAATCACAAAAATGCCATTATGTTTAATGTTCATAGATTAAAATCAATAAACGGTTTAGATCGGTTTTCACAGTTCACAATCTTTTTTTGGTTCTCATTTGATTACCGTCATATATATATATATATATATATATATATATATATATATATATATATATATATATTATAATTAAATTGCACGTTTTAAAGGATAATTAAAAGAAAATGAAAAAAAAACTAAAGTACCCCTCATCTAACAGTTTTTTTAACGGTCGTTAGTGACAGGGACCAAACCCGGTCGTTTTTGCATACCACGATGGCGAAACTGTATTTTCGAAACCGTAGGGACGAAAGGTGTTACTTTCAGGAAACCACATGGACCAAAAGTGTAGTTTACTTTTCATTTAACTTTTATTTTTTAATTATAGAAAATCATGTTTTTTGGGTTTTCATTTATGTGATATTAGAATTTTGGATAAATACTTACGAGAATATCTATATTATTTTATAAAATATTTAGATGATGCTTTTAAATTATAAGAGTATAAATATATGAAAAAGTAAGTATAAAGGCAGGTTCCGGTGGAAATCTAACTTTCGTTGTGAATCTTGAGACAAACGAGATCCCAACACGTGTTTCATATATTTACGGAATGTTCATCATAATTGGTACATTATTCATTATGAATGTTGTGAAAAATTCACATATTCATGATCAATGGGGGAACATGTCGTGTGCTCGTTTATCCTCGGTTCACAATGGAAGTTAGGTTCGCAACTGAACTTTATTATTAATGCTTTAAGAGCTATAATATGAATAATTTACGGTTAAAAAGGTGGAGTAACAAAAAATGGAGTGACTTTCATGCCTATAAAAACTACATTTTTTTTGTTTCAAAGCCCCAAATAAATGCACATTTGATTCGTTTTCTTTTTATAAAATGTAGAAATAATAAGTAAAATCTCCCAAGAGTACGAGTGTAATAATGATAAAATATTTAGTCATTTAAATAGCGTTTGGTATGCAGATATGATTGGACGGGACTGGTCATGACAGAACTGGACAGGTCTGGACAGAACAGGGCAAGAGGGTAGGACTGGACATGACATGACTGGACAAGACAAATGTCTGTCTTGTGTTTGATACGACTAGGACTGGATAGGACAAGACTAGACAAGTTTCCCTAAAAGTTGTTTGATAATTTTATATGTCATATAATAAGTTATAAATGACACAAATAAAATATATCTTTAAATAATTTAATTAAAAGTATTTTTATTTTTTTACACAATTTTCATACATATAAATACATAAAAAAACAATGGTATGAAATTTGAATGAATAATCTGAAATAATTGATGGTAGTTTGAAAATATCCGATTCATACAAAGAAAATATAATATTTGATTCAATTCGGAAGATCTTTATGAATTGGCGGGGGCATAGTTGCAGCGACAGGTAAGATAAAGGCAATGGATGGCTGGTGAAGGACGGTAGTTGTGAAGGACGTGAAAGATAGTGGATAGTGGTGGTGTAGGAGGTAGTTGTGGTTGATTTGGCGGAGATATAGGTGGTCAACGATGGTAGTGGTGGTGGCTGTGGACAATTGTAAAAGAGGTTGTTGTAGTGGAGGAAGAGGCGAAGGTGAACGTCAGTGGTGGTGGTGATCGGTGGAGGTGGCGATGGGTGGTGGTTGTGGAGGTGGTGGAAGAAGTTGTTGTAGTAGAGGAAGATGTGAAAGTGGTTGATGATGGTTGGCGGTGGCTACCGGTGGCCGTCGATGGTGGTAGCGACCATGGGTGGTGGTGATATGTGTTAGTGGAGGTGGTCGACGATGGTAGTGGTGGTGGCCATGGTCGATGGTTGTGGAGGTGGTGGAGGAGGTTGTTATAGTGGAGGAATAGGTAGAGGTGGTCGACGGTGGTTGGCGTTGGCTACTAGTGGCCGTCAATGGTGGTGGTGCCGGCGATGGGTAGTGGTGACCTAAATACTAATACCATATTATAATTATATATCAAATGACGGTATATCAGTAATTTTTAGTTTCTGTCTCACTTTTGTTCCATGTTGAACAAGAAAAAACATTTTTTTTGTCCCACCTTGTCCTTGTCCCTGTCCTTGTCTCATGTCGCGTCAAACGTGAGATAGTGAATTTTTGTCATGTCCCATATTACACCAAATGTGGGACAATGAGTTTTGTCCCGTCTTATTTTGTCATGTCTCATGTACCAAACGCAACCTTATGTTCAAACATGAAATTAGAACTTCTCTTTTTAGTAATAATAAAAAAATAACATTCACTTTTTATTCTCAATTTAGAAACATGAATACCTAATTTATTTTCTTTAAAATTAAACTTTGATGCCATTTGTTCATAATATTTAAAAAAAACTCGTCGATTTCTTTTAATTTAACGATTGGTTGGTTTATTAAGTCGATTACAATATATTTATCATCATCATCATCCATGATGTTAAAATAATGTAAAAAACATTATTTAAATATAAATACCATCATTTGAAATCTTTTCTGAAAATGATAGTAAAAGTTTTTAAACGTCTTTTAAATTAAATGAGTGTATCCTTTCAAAAAATAAAATTAAACTAAATGAGTGTATAAAAAAGCATATATTTTCTTTATTTAAAAAATTAAAATACAAGAAATAAAAGTAATTTAAATATATATATATATAGAGAGAGAAAAGTTCAAATGAAAACTCATTTTTCATTGTGCACGTGAGGATAAATCTCAACCACTTGATCTCTTTTGATCCAACAACTCATATTAAATAGAGTTTTTAATTTTAAAATGCTTAGGGGTAAAAATGAAAGAAAATTTAGACACTCGCCTACCATATTTGACTTTTAATTTTCTTTTTTAATTAAAATTTTTTTACCCAATTAAAGTTTAAAATAAATTATCTTAAAAATTACTAATATTTTAATCAAACAAATTACATCAAAAAAACAAGAATTTCGTGCTCTTCGATATGACATCCATCTCGATATAGTTTTTTTTGTCGTTTTAACCGTTTTTTACGTGAAATGCTATATATGTGTTATATTCATTATGAATATTTGTGTACGTTCAAGTTTGTACAACGTCTCGACACCGTAAGTATGTAACTCCACATCACCCTCTTCAACACTTTCTTCAACACCGTAAGGCATCACGCTTCTTCAGCACCGTAACCCAACACCCATCAAGACAAATCGAGAACCTATCGATTAATTTTGTTGTGAACCGGGGACAAAATAGAGCGCGCCACGTCTCCATATCTTCACAGATCATTCATGTGTTATTCATCATGAATAATGTATCATTCAGGATGAATAATACAACATTCAGGGTGAATAATTCACGATTCATGAATTCGTGTATTATTCGTCATGAATGTTGTGTAATTCATCCTGAATACTATATAATTCATCATGAATAATGAATGAACGTTCACATTTGTTATTCATACTGAATGTGGGACATCCGGGGACGTGCATACATATTCATAATGAATTAAACCAAATTTCGGTTGTGAATTGGGAAACAAAAGAGAGTACACCATGTGTCTACATCTTCACGGGTCATTCATATATTATTCATCATGAATAATGTATCATTCAGTATGAATAATAGAACATTCAGGGTGAATAATAAACAATTCATGATAAATAATAATACATGAATCATTGATTCGTGTATTATTCATCCTGAATATTGTATTATTCATCTTGAATACTGTATTATTCATCATGAATAGTGAATGAACGTTCACCTTTGTTATTCATACTGAATGTGGACACCTGATGACGTGCATACATATTCATAATGAATATAACACATATATAGAGTTTCACGTAAAAAAAATGGTTAAAACGAAAAAATCTTGAATATTGTATTGTTCATCCTGCATACGGTATTATTCATCATTAATTGTGAATGAACGTTCACATTTGTTATTCATACTGAATGTGGACACCCGAAGACGTGCATGCATATTCATAATGAATATAACACATATATAGAATTTCACGTAAAAAACGGTTAAAACGACAAAAAAAACTATATCGAGATGGATGTCATATCGAAGAGCACGAAATTCTCGTTTTTTGATGTAATTTGTTTGATTAAAATATTAGTAATTTTTAAGATAAATTATTTTAAAGTTTAAGGGGTAAACTTTTTTTAAATAAAAAATAAAAATAAAAAGTCAAAGAGGTAGGCGTTGATTCAAAATTACAATTTTGTCCTTAATCACTTCCCAATTAACCATATTATGTATTAACCATTGATTAGTTTTCTAAGTGTTGATCAATGGTTAAAATTTGTTCTTATGTGCACAATGAAAGATGAATTTTCATTTGAACTCACCTATATATATATATATATATATATATATATATATATAGGAATGATGATGCGAGAAGTTAAAAATTTTGCGAGAATGCGAGAAGTGTTTAATCATATACGATTAAACACTTATCGCCTTCTCGCCAAATGTTAAGCTTATCGTTTGAACATATTTGTCCCTTTCGTTCTCATGTACGAGTATGTGTTTATTTTGTCTTGAGCAGGACGAAGTGTTTATTTATGCTTACTCACCACACACTATTTCTCTCGTTCACGCCAAAAATCCCTCTCTTTTTGATTTCTTCCCCAAACGAATTCTGTTTGATCTTCAATCCAGTTGGGTACATTTCAAATTCATGTGAATACTGAAGGTTATGTAACCACATGCTTTTCTGTTATTGAACTTGCCTCTTTCACATAAATTTCGTTTCTTTCTTGTTCGCTGTATAATGTAAGAGCAAACTCTGCAATTTGTTCCATCCTCTTTCTCTTTAGCTAACATCCATTTGCTTCTGAATCTTTCTTTTCCATATTTTGGTCATGGGTTCTCGTTAATTTCACTGAAAGATTAAAGCCTACTTCCATTCTGGCAATACCCATCTGTTTCAAACCGTTCTAAATCAGTTCGTGTTCCTCTTTGATAAATGGGTCTTCGCTAAATTCAGTTTTTGGCACTCTTGAGTTATTTTTGAAGTTCTTTGAGTTTCAGATATCCCGAGGTTTGCTTTACAAACATGTAATTGTTACGTTGGTTGATGTTGCATTGTTACTGTTTGATGAATTGCCTGACTGTATATGTAAGAAAATGAGTTCAGTAAGGTGATGAATTCTGTTTCTTTTGATCGATCACGCTTTATTTGAGATCCCAGTGGATGGAGTATATGTTGATGAACTCATTCCGTTAGTATTTTTGCCTATTACTTGCCTATGGAGTTCAAGTAGGGACATCGCCTTCATCTGGTTCACATTTATCACTAATTGATTTCTCTGATAATTCTTAGCAATATCTGTTCTCATACTCATTCTTTAATAATCCCCTGAGATGTAATCATCAGCAAGTGTATATATATTTTACTGTCATGAACTTCATCAGGGGTTCTTATACAACAAAACTACTGATTCTACAGAAGAACTCAACCATCACAATGAAGTAAAATTCCTTGTGTTTCTGCCCATTCCTAGACGCCTCATTTGCATACAAATTTGAAAATTGTTATAGTATTAGCCTCCTCTTGAGCTAGTCTGCTGCTTTTATTGTTGCCATTCCTATTTTAAAGTTGCGTCTCAGAAAAGAAAATAGAGAAGAATATACTCGAAATCTTTGAACTGGGAAACTTTGTGAATTGCCATGGAAGAAACATTTGTTCCTTTCCGTGGAATCAAGAAAGATCTTAAAGGAAGACTATTGTGCTACAAGCAAGACTGGACAAGTGGTATCCATGCGGGTATCAGGTTTGTGATTCTTTATAGCTCATATTTTACTTGGTTAATAATTTCTTGTGTATATGACTTACTTTTGATGTAGTTTCGCATAAATGATCGTGCTTATCTTTTAATGATTAGGATACTGGCTCCAACAACATATATTTTCTTTGCTTCAGCAATCCCAGTTATATCTTTTGGGGAACAACTAGAACGAGACACAGGTTGGACGGTTTTCAAGTGTTAGAATGTTGATTTTATTGTTTTTTGTATTGGGTATTTGCTAATACAAATCTTTGTGATGTTTATTTTGCTGCAGAGGGGAGTCTAACTGCAGTTCAAACGCTAGCATCAACGGCACTATGTGGCATCATCCACGCTATAGTTGGAGGACAACCTCTGCTTATACTAGGTGTGGCTGAGCCAACAGTGTTAATGTACACATTTATGTTCAAGTTTGCAAAAGATCAAAAGGATTTAGGGCAACCCCTTTTCCTAGCCTGGTCCGGATGGTACTTTCTGGCTATTCATGTGGCTTAAACTAGCTACCCTGTAAAGTTTAGCACTTTAAAGTCTTAAAATAAGTTATGTAATCTCACTGAGAACAGGGTTTGCGTGTGGACGGCCCTTTTGCTGGTCTTGCTATCCATTCTGGGTGCCTGCTCAATCATCAATAGATTCACACGAGTGACCGGTGAATTGTTTGGTCTTCTAATTGCAATGCTCTTCATGCAGCAAGCTATCAAAGTGAGTAGCATCCCCTTTCATTTCACCTTCAACAAACTTTACTGAACCGCTGGTTATTAGGGTGAATTTGCAACCAAGAGTTGTAATTTCTAATTAGTACTATATATTTTCATGATCGCTGTCCAGTATGTTTTTAAGTATTAATATGTAAAGATCACACCCCACTTGAAATCAAAAGGCTCCATTTCTTGAGGAGCTTATAAATGATTAAATTCAACGTATGATGCACGATAATCTAACATACAATATAATTTCGTAGGGAGTTGTGGAGGAGTTTGGTATTCCAAAAAGTGAGGATCCTAATCAACCTGCCCTTCAACCTTCATGGCGGTTTGGGAATGGAATGTTTGCACTCGTTCTCTCCTTCGGTCTTCTTATTACTGCTTTAAAGAGCCGTAAAGCAAGGTCCTGGCGTTATGGAACAGGTTAGTGTCTCACCCTTTGACTCTGTGTTGAGAAATTCGAGCATATGATACCTCTTGATGAAATAGAATACTTGCATGAAACTCACTTAAGTGGTTTCTTCACATAATCTCAACGTTGTTATCTTCTTTTTTTGTGTTCTCTGACTTTCAATCGTTCTCCAAAGGGTGGTTACGGGGATTCATCGCGGATTATGGTGTTCCTTTTATGGTGGTGGTTTGGACTGGTGTCTCATACATGCCAGTTAATGATGTCCCAAGAGGGATACCAAGGCGGCTTTTCAGTCCCAATCCTTGGTCTCCTGGTGCATATACCAACTGGACTGTTGCAAAGGTGGCTCCTAAACTCCATCTTGATCCCATAACATGTGATACTGTTCTTTTTTTTTTCTCTAACCCATATTTTTCTTCTAAGGCCATACTTCTAATACTTAAAAGTCCTGCAGGAAATGTTGAACGTGCCTCCTGTGTATATTGTTGGAGCTTTTATTCCAGCAACCATGATTGCAGTGCTTTACTATTTTGATCACAGTGTTGCATCTCAGCTTGCGCAACAAAAAGAGTTCAATTTAAAGAAACCTTCTTCCTATCATTATGATCTCCTTCTTTTGGGTTTTCTGGTAAGAGATCCTTCATGGGCTTTCTGGTAATAATAATTGCTTTAATCAAGCCAAATGATAAAAAAAAACAAGTTGGTATATCATCTTTTTCACTTGTTTTTTTTTCTGGATCAGACCATACTATGTGGGCTAATCGGCATTCCTCCAGCCAATGGAGTTATTCCGCAATCTCCTATGCACACAAAGAGCTTAGCCACTCTAAAACATCAGGTAATTCTTATTATGCAAACTAAAATGGAACTCTTCCCCCTTTGCTTGCTCTTATCTGGTTATAGCAGGAGAATGGTTCCAATTATTTTATCGTGTATACTTTGGGGTCATTCTTTTTCCTCCTATACACCGAGTGTGACCATCATTTCTCAATAATTAAATAGAAAATGCTCTTGGTTCCTCTGTTTCTTTCCAAAATGCTTATTTTCTAAATGCAACAAGTTGCCCCATCTTGATTGATGGTGTTGGAGCTAGAGTTTTCTCTAAGGCGGGCAAAAGTAATAGAGAAACTGAAAAAGAAAAGTCAACTTTCTCTAGATAAAAGGACCACTAGAGTTTAATGGTTAATTTAATGAAAATGTTCATAATTTTCCATCTTTTGCTACTAGATTCTGATTAACGGCATGCTTTATTTTCCTCTGGAACAGCTTCTACGAAGTAAACTTGTGGACACTGCTCGAAAAAGTATAAGTAAAAATTCAAACTTGAGTGAGCTGTATGAGAACATGCAACAAACCTACAAAGAAATGCAGACTCCACTTGTTTATCAGAATCCATCAAGTCTGGTAAAATAACCTTCGCTTAATTGATATGATTCTTAAATAGTATTCTGTGTCCTTTGTTTATTAATTGCACTTTAAACAGGGACTAAAAGAGTTAAAGGAATCGACAATACTACAAGCCTCTAGCAGTGGTTACATAAACGCACCAGTCGATGAGACTGTCTTTGATGTCGAAAAGGATGTTGATGATCTTCTACACGTTGAAGTGAAGGAGCAACGGCTTAGCAATGTGCTACAAGCATTAATGGTTGGTGGGTGCCTTGCTGCTATGCCGGTGCTTAAAAAGATCCCAACTTCAGTTCTTTGGGGCTACTTTGCTTTTATGGCCATTGAAAGTTTGCCCGGCAATCAATTCTGGGAGCGGATATTATTACTTTTCACTGCTCCAAGTCGAAGATACAAGTAAGTTTCACTGCCTTAGAGTCCCACATCAGCTAGACTTGGACCATTTCTCCTCAATATATGTTGGAACCCCCCTTCTCTGTTAAAGGGTTCTTTTAGAGAGTAATCTAACGAGGTTCCACATATTCGAACATGGTATCAGAGCTAAGGGCTCTTTTGGAGTGTAATTTAATGAAGTTCCACACATTCTAACAAATTATGATTGTTTGTAAATCTTGATCAGGGTCTTGGAAGATAATCATGCTACGTTTGTAGAAACTGTACCTTTCAAGACGGTTGCTGCTTTCACATTGTTTCAGACGGTTTACTTGCTTGCGTGTTTTGGCATAACATGGATCCCAATAGCCGGCGTTCTTTTCCCACTTCTGATCATGCTTCTTGTTCCTGCAAGGCAATATTTACTTCCAAAATTCTTTAAAGGTGCCCATCTTCAAGATTTGGATGCAGCTGAATATGAAGAAGCCTCAGCCACACCCTACAATATGGCCTTTGGTGTAAGTCAACTTGTTCTTCAGTCTTCACTGCTCACCAGAAAAAGTCAATTAAACAAAAAGAAAGACACAAAAGAACAAAAAGCTCTTTACTTGTCTTGAGTTTTGAAGATAATCAAGCAAAGTCAATACATTTTCAAACAAAAAAGAAATTAAATGTTTTATTTTGCTTTGGAACTCTTAGAGTCCCACATTGACTAGACTTGGACCATTTCTCCTCTATATATGTTGGACCTCCCTTGTCTTCTTACATATTCTCACAAAAATAACGACACAAAAAACTCATTATTTGCCTTGAGTTTAGAAGATAATCATGCAAAGTCAATACATTTTCAAACAAAAAGAGAAATTAAATGTTGTATTTTGTTTAGGAACCATCAAGCGTCACTTATGCCACTCTGTGCATCTATCTATATGTGCTAAATGCTTGCAGGATGATGATGCTCATTTAAGAACCCCCCAAGTTGACAGTGGAGAAGTTCTTGATGGAATTATAACAAGAAGCCGAGGAGAGATTCGCCACACTAGCAGTCTAAAGGTAACAAGTTTAACCCAAACTCCAATCGAAGATATGAAGCCTGTGTGTAGTCCCCATCTGTCACAAAGGGTTTACAGTCCACGTTTGACCGAGTTAAGGGTGGCCAAGAGCCCTAAATCACCTGGAAAAGGGCTAGAAATCAAGAAAACCCCCAGTCCGCGCCCATCTATCCTTGCTCAAACCAGTAATGGTTCATCTTCTTGTTAAGCTAATAAGCTAAAATGGTGCTTAAGAGGCTGTGTGCTTGTGTTTTAATCATGGTTTTGTAGGATCTGTGTTTCTTTGAAATGTATTGTGGAAAGAGTGTACATTATCTCTTCATTATCTGTTTTCTTGTATGTATGCATAGGCTGGGCAGAAAACATATTATCAAATTTATAATGGAATAAAATTAAGGTTTATATATGATCACTCTGCAAAATCTTTGGGAAGCTACCTTCTTCTGGTTTGCTATGCACTTTGTATGTGGATATTTTGATCAAGATTCATGTTATGACCTCCTTGAAATGGTGACTTTGGAGAAGAAAAAGGTACATGGAGGTGACCCTTTTAAGTGGCTTGAGATCAAAGGTACCCTTTGCTTTACCATTTCCTTCAATTTGTTGCTTCATTGTTATGCATAACAAAAGGAAATGGTTTATGTGACAATTAGAAGTGTGCTGGTGCAATGCAACGCGGTACATCTCGATTTTAATGTTTTGTTTTGTTTTGTTTTTTTTATCTTTGTCGATTTTATAATACGGTTTTGTGTGGTTTTGAGAAAGCGATAATGTTTTTTTTTATATTTTATAATTTTGTTTAATTTATTTTTTATTATAATTATAACTTAGGTTTAATAATGACGTAATTTATTTTAGGTTTAATAATGTAATATTTTTCAAAAAATAATAATTAAATATTTATGTTAGAATTCAATAATTATTCTAATTATATTTTATATTCTTTATATTTAAAATGAGATGTTTATCCTATATTTGATTATATTTATCAGTTAGTTATGAATTCAAACATCCAACTTTAAAAAGTTGTGGCCATGCATCATTTACTTGTAATTTTAAATTGTAAGTAATATGCATCAATAAACAGTACATGATGCATAAAAATTTGTTTTTAAGAGTTTTTCTCAAATGCTTTATAATATAGTATAGATATGTGCAACTCCATTAGATTAGTCATCAAAAGAGAGAAGTGAGGTTCCAACATATATTGCAGAGAAATTGTTCAAGTCTAGCCGATGTGAGACTTTAAACACCTCCGTCTAGAAGAGCACAAATTGTCCTAGAGTGTTGAAAGGGACTAAGACGGGTAAGGGGGCGCCTATACCTAGAGGAGTACAAATGGCACCATAGTGTCGAGCCAATAGAGGGGTAGACATTGGCACTTATACCATTTGAGAATACGTCGAACCTTATAAATTACTCTTCAAAACAACCATTGAGATTGAGAAAATAAGTTCCAATATATATTGAGGAGATATAATCCAAATATTGCTGATGCAAGACTCTAACAGTTTCTGTATCCTTTGAATATAGTGTTTTTAGCAAAACAGTACCCGCCCCAATAATTTAGCTTTAACTTAACAGTTAAAAATGTAACATTCTCTAAAATAAAAGTACCCTATGATTCACCTTTGAATGAAGTCCCTTTGGATGATAATGATTAATTGGCATCCAATCTCTACCAAATTTTTGTTGAATGATATGATGATTGAGGGTACATTTGTTAGTGGAATCCAAAGGATTGATTCCACTACATTTTATCAACTGGCTCCTTTGTACTGTCTTGTTTATTTTTATTTTTTGTGTGAATCAAATCACTTGGCCACCATTCCATGATCACTTTTATTGGACCCTACTACTCTATAACAATTTCGCTTTATTTTTAGGTATATGTTCTTTTAGTTATTATAGTAAATACAAATACAATACTCATTTGTTATTTTATTTTGTATAAGGTTTGAGGAAAAATAAAGATACAAGATGTGCTTATTTCCTTTGTGTTATGAAGAAACGTGGCAGCAAGTGTAGGTGCAGCTGAGAACTGGAAACCATTAAGGGGTTGTTTGTTTTTTTTTAAAAACCTCTTAGTGACTCTTAAGTCTGAACCGTTCAGATCTTTTTACACACCATCTCTTATTAATCATAACTAAAATAAGACTTCAAACTTTAGACCTCTTAAAAAACAAACGGCACCTAAGAGTGTGTCTTGTGTCTGGAAAATTTGATATGGATGTTGTAAAAAATTCACATTATTTATGATGAATATGGACATTTGATGCATTCTCGATGGTTCCCCGATTCACAATAAAAATATGGTTCCCAACCGAACTTTCTTGTTAGAAAAACGGGGTAAGAAAATAGGGTATAAATATCGATCAAATAACCGGATATATAACTTGAAAATCGTTTGAGTTTACTTTCCTAATTGATATTTCGACAGGTTTCACGAAATTCAATATAGGATAAGACTTAAGAGCACTTTCGTATTTAGGCACAAAAACGAAAGCAAGATTACAGGAGAGTATTTGAAGGTTGTTCAAATTCATGAGTTCCAAAACGTAAGTGTATCATATATATATACTAGCTCCATTCGAAAAAGAAGGAAAAAATAACTTACATGGAAATCATGGCAAGTTATTAATAGTAATGGATGATTACAACCGTTTTAGCTAAGATCATTCGTTGGCAATAACTGTATAGTAACTGCACCAGAGAGAGCTAGTCGTGCAGGTTTAAAGCTTTGGTTATACGAGACCACAAGTGAGACCAAGACCATCTAGAGGTAGTCAACCAGAGCCTTTGCCCCTTGGACCCCGCAAGAGGGTGCGACCCCCTTGACCCCCCCACCATTTCGTCATGTCCTGGATCAAACTCGTTTTATATACAAGTGTGTACTCCGCACCTCCTGACCTGTATTAGAACACATTTAGAAACCCTATTGGCACTCATGTTACTTCCAATTACACCTAAATGGCCGATGACACTAAAATCACCAACAAAACTGTATTCTCATATCTATCCAAGTTTGTTTGTCCAAGTAACTAGCACTTTCTTTATGATAATTTAAAGGGTTTAGATACGAATATTATAGTTATTAAATCAAAGAAAACTAAAAAGTATTAGAAAAATATAAAAGATCTTGAAAAATAAAGCATCTCGTGGTTTATCCATAAAAGGAATTAAGAATTTTATGGATGAACATGAACATATGAAATCTCTCTTTTTTTCAAATTAAAGAATATAATGAGAAAACAAAATAAAAGAAGTAATCAAACGGGTTATTCAATCAATGGAACAAGATTATGGATTCTCGGGTCATCAAGTTGAACATTAAGAATCACAAGGCTTGTGGTGTAGCGGTAATCACCTGGGGAGTTCATAGCGCTCAACCCGGGTTCGATTCCCTGCATTCGCAACTTTGTGGCCACTGGATTTAACCTCAGGGCTGCATGCTTTCGCAGTCGGTTTCTTTGCCAAGCGATTAGTCTGGCCAAAGGCCCAGGATACCCTTTCTCAAAAAAAAGTTGAACATTAAGCTATGATTTTTGGTGGGGTTTTTAAGGTGGGTAATTTTTGGAAATATGTTTATTGTTAAAGACACCTTTTTACAATATGTTTGTTTTAAAACCAAGCAATTTTGAAAATTACTTTTAAGAGAGAAAATATCTTAAGAAATTACTCCAGTTATTTAATTCATACCTAACTGAATTTTAAACAGATGAAAAAGTTAACCACGTCAATGAAACAAGTGGTGGAGGGTCGTCAGGTTTCTAATATCTAATAACATTATTAAAAAAATATAATTGAATATTTAAAATATCAATTAACGCTAAGATTTACTATTTCCAACATAATTTATGTAAAACTATAAAATTTTAGGAATACAACATTTATTAAGCATTACACACAAATCACTAATTTATTAAGAGTTATGGTTTAAATATATAGTAATTAATAATGGTGTAATTATTAAATTTTAATAACTATTTTATTGAACATTAAAGAAAACCAAACAATATTGTTTGACGATGGAAGGACATAACAAGATAGATCAACCGATTAACAATTCGATAAAAATAAAACCTTAATCGATCTGATTTCAGGAAACACTAAAGAAAATAAAACTAAAAATAGTTAAAATATTATATGGCTTATATAAAGGCAAGATCAAGCAAGAAGACGGTCAATTTATAAAAAGACAAAAAGTTTTAAAATCACATGTGATTAAAGAGTAAAATCACATGTGATACAACATTCCAAAAGAATGCGGGCGACTTGGTCAACGCGACCAAGGGTCGCTAGAAAATTCGCCTGCTCTATAGCAGATAAGTGCAACATGCATGTTTGTATCATATGTGATCTTGGAACTTCTCGTCTTCTTGCAAATTAATCGTCTTCTCGTTTGATCCTGCTTCTAAGTTAAAAATGGACAAGAAATCTTTTAATAGTAAACTTTATATATACAAAACTATCTATCTATATACATTGCAATACTTGATCCTTAATATTGGCCCTTTTTACAGCTTCTGTATAAATATATAGATATAATTCACCATAAAAAAAACAATTTCAACACAAATAAAACAAAACAAAATCTAATGTGATCTAACTACCATACCCTTTCAACATATTTTGAAGTTCATGCAGTTTTGGGTTTAATATACGCTTCATGTGTGAGTAAAGAAATACTAAAACAGCCACATTGGTGCCTGAATTGGAATGAATATGGAAATTTATGTAACTGAATCAAAATCACCACTTCATTCTAAAAACAAAACAGAACAAGGAAACTTACCTATGGAATTGATAGATGACACAGGTGTGTGGAAGAAAAGAACAGAGGCGACGATCACCACCACACGTTTCACACAGTTATCCACTAAGGGGTTGTTGTTGTTTTTTTTTTAAATCTCTTAATGGCTCTAAGTCTGAATCGATCAGCCTTTTTACACACCACCTCTTATTAATCATAACTAAAATAAGACTTCAGACTTTAGACCTCTTAAAAAACAAACGGCACCTAAGTGTGTAACCGGAGATACCCTTTGCAATATCATATATGAAACCTTCATAACAACAAACTCATTAATCATCTAGTACCACATTTCTGAAGTTTTAATCATATTATGTTACAAACTCAATATGAAGATGATTGATTACTTAATTACTGATATGCATGGAAGCAAATTGCAGCAATGAAAGACATCATGTACACCTGTTTGACATTCAATTCTTGAAATGATCATCATAAAAATAATCAATATTTGAAGGCAATTATCACTATAAGCAAAAAAAAAAAAAAAAAAAAAAAAAAATTTGACATCCGTTCAACATGTAGAGAAAATGAACGGCACAAACAGTTATTGTATCACTCATTTCACATAAGTTCTGCCAAATATAGATTTTGATTGATGAGATAATATGAGCTCTTTCTATATGTTTTTTATGATTTAAATCCACCCATGTGACTTGCTCTGGGCGACTTGTAATCGCACAAGTAAGTCGCCGGAACATGGCAAAACAATAGGTAAAAATTTCGCGACTTGTAGATGTGAGTTGTGGTCGCATTCGTTGGTTACTGCGAGTTAAGTTTGTGGGTTCCATGACTCGTATGCAGCTGATTTAAAATAAGACAACCTGTGGCATGTGACCTGAAGTATTTTATTTAGCTAACCCAGTTCCTAATTTCTTTTATCAAATTGCAGTTCGCTAATTGGAATGCGTGGTGGTAAGACATAATTAAAATACTAGAAGCGGTACTCGTGCAATGCAGCGAGATACATCACGATTTTAATCTTTCATATTATTTTTTTGTCGATCTACAGTACGATTGTGGATGATTTTGAAAAAGTGATAATGTTTTTTTTATAAATTTGTTTAATTTAGGCTTAATAATATAATGTTTTTTATATAAAAAAAATTAAGTATTTTGTTAGAATTCAATGATTATCTTATATATTTTAATGATATCTAGAAAAAATAATCAATTACATATTTAATAATATAATTAAAACAAAATTATAGTAATATAATATATTAATTAATAGTGATACATGAAAATGTCTGCATAAAAGAAAGGCCCTGCACATATCAAATTGGTGGGTGTTAGAAGTCTGCAGTAGTAATATGTATCTTGTGCTTTGATACTTGTACATTAAGAGATTTTTAAAATTTTGCATAAAATGATAGTACCTTGTGCCTAATAATTTGTATTTAAGAGTTTTTATCCGTGCTTTATAATATAGTATAGATATATAATTTAAGGTTGAGCAACTTTTCTAAATAAAGAGTCAAAAATTAAAAATTCAAATAAAAAAAACATATTTAAATTCAGCTGTTTAATTTTGGAGATTATAAATAAAATATTTTTTATTTTTTTCTGAATATTTAATTTCAAAAATTCTTATCGGTGAGAATAATAAAGAATCACTCTCTCCGTCAAATAATCATTTTTGGAGAGTTTTCCAAATTTGAATAATTTTACCTCTCTATCTTATGATTTCTTCATTTTCGAGAATCCATTTTCCAGATCTAGAACCTATTTTTTTTGGGAAATTGGCCGAAATGGATCAATCACCGAAAGGGATTGGGCTCCTAGCACCTCCTCTCCGGGCTTTACCAAAATGTCCAACTTGACGCACCAGGAGCCCTTGGACGCACAAGGCGCCCTAGGGCGCACGGTGCACCTACGCATTGTGTGTCCGCGCACCGTGCGCTCTAGGGCGCCTTGTGCGTCCAAGGGCACGTGTCAAGCTGTAATCGTCCCTAATTAGGGTTTCTTATTAGATTTTTGTTGGTTTGCTAGTTTTTCACGTTTTTAAGCTGCTTTTTCAAGTTGATGTGTACTGTATTTTTCAAAAAGTTGTGATATCAAATCAACTTTAGCAGATGAGTTATTTCCCTACGGTGGTTCAAATTTGATTCCCTAAATTATTGTTATAAGAACAGCAACCAATGAAGTTGTAAATCACAATTTTCATCCACAATCGATTTGTTTGTGTATCTTCCTTTTCTGTGTGTATTTTTTAAAACTATGAGTTCCGGGGAGGATAAAGTGAAGTTACATCTCCTAGCCGGTGGTTCATGGCAACAGAATTATAACGGGTGGGAGTATGTTACCGATCAACCAATAACCCGCGTGAAGGTGGCATCGAACATTACGCGTCCGAGGTTGGTTAGTTGTATTCAAAGAAAATTTCTTATCGATCCTGCTCTTGGTAGGATCAGAATATCGTATAAGTATGATGGTAACTTTTATGAGTTATGCAACTCTGACAATGTTTTGTCTTTTATTCAACAATTTGACGGTGAAAATAATCCGCCAACACTCTGTGTGATTGTCGATTCATCGATGTCCGGTGGAAGCGATCTCGGTGGTACTTCGAACACCGGAGGCGGTGTGGATGAATCTGATGATACCCCAGATGTTGTTCCTGAAACACAACAAGAAGAAGGAGTAGAAGAAGAATAGGAAGAAGATGACGACGACGAAGTTTATAGACATGATGAGGAGTCTCATGTTTTCCACTTGGGTTTATCTGATGTTGATACTGATGGAGACGACGACGAACCAGAAAGTAGTCCTATTAAATCATACGGTGGGATAAATGATTTCTTTGGTATGCCCCCTCCACTTCCATCAGCGGCCCCAGTCATCACACCCAACCTACCCCCACGTTATAATCGCAGTGGAAGAGTAAGATTGGGTCAAATATTCCCTGTGAAAGACGATCTTACACTCGCTCTCGGTTTGAAGTTTCTTGAAGAGGGTTTTGAGTTTGGAGTTCACCGTTCAAATAAAACCAGATACGATGCCAGATGTAGGCAAGCCGGATGTTCTTGGCGTATCTATGCTACCATTGTCGAAAATACCAATATGTTTCAAGTTCGTATATTGGATGACGTACACACTTGCTCGAGGACGCAGCTGCATCCCAACCACCATCAAGCAAACAGTAGACTCTTGGGTAATTTTATTTACCCTAAAGTGAAGGATACCAGCAGGACATACCGTGGATCCGACATTGTCAACGACGTAAGATCGGATTTGAAAATAGATATTTCTTACTGGCAAGCCTGGCGCGCAAAAGCTTATGCACTGACGATGGTGCGTGGTACCCCTGAAGAATCGTTTACCCGACTCCCCTGCTTTCTCTATAATCTGGAGCTCCGGAATCCTGGTACCGTTACCTCAATAAGGACAGATGCTCGAGGACGTTTTGAGATGTGTTTTGCTGCCCTCGGTTGCGCGGTACGTTGTTATTTTAGTAACTTTCGCATCACTGATATATTTAATAATGTTATAATATGAAAATGCCTTAAATATCTAGATTCGATCGTTTACCACACACTTGCGTCCAGTCATTATCATCGATGCGGCTCATTTGAAGGGTACTTACTTGGGCACAATGTTCTTAGCCGTTGCTATGGACGCAAATAACCAGATTGTGCCCATCGCTTTCGGAGTTGGTAGGTCTGAGAGTGGAGATGTGTGGACTTGGTTCTTAACCATACTGAAGCGTTGTATCGGGGAACCCGAGGGGTTGGTTTTTGTATCCGACAGGGCTGCTTCAATTCACCAAGCAATTAATACAGTGTACCCGGGCGCCCATCATGCACTTTGTTGTCGCCATCTAATGATGAACGTAAAAACCAGGGACAACAGGGTCAGATACAGGAAGAAGTTATTTTGGAGGACGTGTAAAGCATATACGGTGGAGGAGTTTGAACTGAATATGACGGGTCTACGAGCTGCTTTACCTCTTGGAGCTCCGCTTATGGACCAGGTTGGACCGGAGAAATGGTCAAGGGCCCATTTCCCAGGAATGCGTTACAACATAATGACATCGAACAGTGCCGAGTCGGTGAATGCATTGTCTCGTTTTGCACGGAGCCTGCCTATTGTGGCTCTTATGGATTATTTCCGATGTTTTCAGCAAGAATGGTATTCGATCCGTCGGAGAAATGGAGGTTATCATCCTTGGATTTTTGACTGTTTGAATTTTATGTTTTCATTTTTGCAATACTAACGTAACAAATTTGTGTTATCGCAGAGGAAATGGTGAATCGTCTCACGACTTGGGCGGAGGCCAAAATAGAGAAGAGAATTCACAAGTCCGCAATGTGGACTGTACATGAGATTGGCCGAGGTTACTGGGAAGTCCGCGATGGGGGTAGGGACGCAGAAGTTGACTTCAATAATCGTCTTTGCTCGTGCAGGAAATGGCAGCTCTCAGGAATACCATGCGGCCATGCCATCGTCGTCGCAAGAAATCAACGGTGTACATATGTCTCCTATCTGGCGACTGGTTACTACGCGTCGGATAATTTCCGACAAACTTACGCAGAGCTCATACATCCAGTCGGTCCGGGAGAAGGATGGGTTGTTCCAGACCACCCGCTTATGACCGTTAGACCACCGGTCGTAATAAGACGGGCTGGTCGACCGAGTAACCATGACCGTATCCCATCTCAGGGTGAGGATCCCATCCCGAGAAGATGTTCTCGGTGTGGACAACCAGGACACACTCGAGCAAACTGTCCATCTCCTGCACCGGTAAATGTGAGCCGTCAAAGGGCATCCGGTAGTCGATAAACTCAAAGGGCATCTGGTAGTCGACAAACTCAAAGGGCATCCGGTAGTCGACAAACTCAAAGGGCATCCGGTAGTCGACAAACTCGACAGTATCAACCGAAGAGAATTATGAAAGTTTTAGACATGGTACTTTTGATTTAAACGTTGATCTAAACGAGTAAACCATGTATGTAATAAACTTTTTATAAATATTATTACTGTTCTCTAAGGTTGAAGTTATTTACCTTGTGTTATTTACTAAACTAAAGTAAACGTTAAAGCATTAAACCAATATTTTATTCAAACCAAATAAAACACATGAAGTGCATCTAGCTTTGAGAAACCTACTACGGGTAGATGTCCCGGATGCTCCTAATCCAGCCAGCCTTTGCCTTCATCTGCTTCTCCATGCCGGTGTAGTTTTCTTTGATGTCTGTTGGTCCCGAAGGTGCTTAACAAGTTTGTAGAAGGGGGGGGGTTGAATACAAACACAGAAATTAAAGTTAAATAAATTGTTTATTGATAAATCAAAATACAATTTACAAGTTTGTTGCGGAATAAGATTAAGACAGACTCAATCTAAACAAACTTAAGAAACACTAAGATGGTTGCACAAGAAATTCAGAGAATGGGGGATCTTTAGAGAGATAGAAAACAAGGGTTTCTATTTTGGAGTTCAAAGGATTGAGCACACCTTCAGATGAAGGAGTGAGCTTCCTATTTATACCCTATGCATTAAATGCATGGCAGGGTACTTTACACGTGGCATTCATAGATTGGCTTTGGTAGTCTCACTTTTGGAGACATGCTTTTGGCCACTTTATGAACAGTGTAGTTGACAGAGTTGGTGTACGATTTGTGGCAGGGACTTGTCCGTTCTGACACATCGTACTGGTTGTGCAAGGTAAGACAAAAGAAAACTTGAGGCATAAGCTTTTGTGATCGTTGATCGCTGAGTATCTCTTCTTCCAGAGATAAAGAAGTTCAGCTATCGCTGAAGCTTTTCCTCAGGCTTCTTCGCGTAAGTAGATTTGTCTGGTCTTCGCTGATATCCGCATCAGGTCACTAGTAGACTTATCTATTGTTCAGTGGCTTCGTCTTTGATTCAGCTATGAACTATGTTGACGCGAGACTTGTCTTCAGGGATTACGTTAACTGTGTTACATAGGAAACTATCAGTGATAACTGAACAGACTCAGTTTGATCGCTGAAAGTGAAACACATACATATTAAATGTTTACAGAAAGGTCATCAGCGATAACTGAACAGACTCAGTCTGATCGCTGATGATGAAACACTAATACATATAATAACGTAATTTTCACTAAGTATAAAAGAGGGTCGTTATCAAATCACTGAGAGAGTTTGGATCAACAATCTCCCCCTATTTGATAATGACAAAGTAACAAAAGAAAATTACTTTTTAATTCAAAATATAGGAATAAAAAGGACTCATAGAATGCATGTCCCAATTACTATTTTGAGGGATCTTTTACAGTACTGATAGGGTTAAGTACATCACTGCAATTTTCATTTAATTCAGGGATAGAATTACAAGATATGAAAATCATAAGTACAAGTGACTAACTAACTACTGTAAGTATAACTAACAGATTACAGAGAAGAAAACTAATCTATCAGCTATAAGAAGATTTGGGAGGATTGATCATATACTCAGGTATTTCTTCTCCTTTCTGTCTTCGTTCCAAAGATTCTTGACTGATAATTTCTTTAATTTTTTCAGCAGCAGGGAAGAAGTCACACCATAAGCATAAGAGATCCTTGAGATGATTCAGAGGACAGATAGGAATCTCAGAGATTCTTTGAAATCTGAGTTCCTCATCATCATCTCTGAAGAATATTCCATAAGGCTTGTCGATTACTTGACCAGCTTGGAAGGGACCACCAGGAGGCAGAGATAAGTCCAGAACTGAAAGATCAGGAGGAGGACCAAACAGTGCATCTCTTGAAAATTTGATAGAAGTTTCATTCCTGATGATGGCGACATCTTCAGAGGAGGAGGACCCAATTTTTCTCTTGAGTTTCAAAGATTTGGGAGGAAGAGGAGATGGCAGCTTTAGTACAGAAACGACTCTATTTATGAGGGCTTCAAGGAGTCCTTCAACGTAGCCTCTGTATGTAGATTTGGATTTCTTCAGCGCATCCCAGAACTCTAACCATTCCGTAAATCCGAAGCTTTCAAGTTTTGATACGTACATTGCTTTTTGGGTTCCATCCTCTCTGGTAATCTCCATGGTCACTGAGAGTTGATCTTTCTTCTTGCGACCAGAGATAGTCACGGCTGATATTGGAAGAAGATCAGAACGATAATCCATCTTTTGTTTGCACCATTCGATAGACTTATCGTTGATCTCTTGTTCTTTGAAGCGTTCCTCTTCAATTTCTTTCAGTAGTGCTGCTTGAACTTCCACAGGTTTGCTTTTCAGCTTTTTGTCCTTAACTTGAGAGGATTGAATCTTTAAAGCGAGTTGGGCATCTCGTTTGCATTCAGCGATCAGCTTCTCAGCTTTGGCAGATTCTTCTCTTTCAGCGTCAGTGAGGAAGTCGAGCTCTGTGGATATTTGAAGAGGGATTTTCAGCCGTTGACTTTCTAGTTGAGCGATCATTTCAACTCTTTTCTTCACCACTTCCTCTGACCAATGAGATGGTCGAGAGGGCCTTCCTGGATGGACCAGGGAATCTTCTTCTTCTTCTTCATCAATCTCAGCGATAGAGATTGGGATTATTTCTTCAGCGATAGTCGCTGGTATTATTTGTAGTTCAGAACCCTTAAGCAGGGGTGAGAACTGTCTGGTTAGAAAAAGAAGGAGAGAAGGGATAAGTGTATTTTTAGAACGAGAGAGATAAAGGCTAGAAAGACATAGGGGTTTGGAAAGAGTAGAAAAGTGGTACAATTGAAAGACATACCTGAGAAGGATGCTCCCCCTCAGATTGTGATCCAGTCCTCAAGCATTCTTCAGCGATCGGTTGCTTGTCTTTGCTTTGCGAAGGAACACTTGAAGATGTATCACCTCTCACCCCTGTTTTGACAACCTCTTGCGAAGTTGTCCCTGATACGACGTTCGGCTTAGAGAACCACATAGATTGGTCTTCATCGTCGTCGTCGTCATCGGAGGGCTGATCCTTTTCTTGATCATCAAGATCTAGATCATCTTCCTCTTCATCGTCTTCTTCTTCATCCTCTTCAAAGAGAATGGAGTGAATCGATGAGGATTCTTTTGCCTTCTCCCCCTCAGATTGAGAGGGAGGTTCCTTAGCTTCCCCAGCAGCAATAGAGGTTTCTTCAGTTTTCTCCCCCACTTTGTCATTATCAGCGGTAGGGGATTGTTCAGCTGCTGGAGTAGCTGTTGAAGCTTTTAGCACTTGAACGTCAGCCTCCAGACGCTTAACTCGGTCTTCAACCGCAGGTATGTCGCATGTGGCATCATGAATGAATTCCACAGCGATGTTGAGGTTGGTACGATCATCTTCAGTGAAGGAGGGAGGCAGCGCTGGAGCTGGTTCATTCACTTTCTGTAGAACTTGCTGAAGAAGGGACGTGCAGAGGTCAACCTTGGAAGAGAGACCCTGAACTTCAGCTGTAAGAGACTCAAATCGTCCTTGAAAGAGTCGAGAGGACTCTCTGAGTTGGACGACTTGTTCTTCAAGAGCTGAAAGTTGAGAGTTCTCAGCTTTCGATGAGCAAGTGGCGGTCAACTTCTTCAGCTCCTCACCAGCCTGATTGACGGCGTTGGTGGTTTCATTGATGGTGTTGGTGAGAGCATCCACCTTTTCTCCTAGACTGTTGACATGCGTGTCAACAGTCGCCAAGCTAGGACCTGAAAATAATGTTAGTTCAGATAAGGGCTTATTTGGAGAGGGGGGGAGAGAAGTGTTTAGGAGTATAGGTGTACCTGACGTATCAAACATTTTGTAGAACTGCATAGATTCCTCAAAAGTTTGATGCTCAGGTCCTATAGGGAAAGAAGAGGTGGCAGGTTCAGAGACCAAATGAGGAGAGAAGGGAAGAGTTTTGGGGATAGAAGTAGGGATGGGGTTAATCTCAGGGAATGAGATAGTAGGTGGGGTTACTGATGATGTGACAGCGAGTGAGATCGCTGATACGGCAGTATGAGTGACTGCTGAAGTTGTGGAGGAAAGACCCACAAAAGCATCTAAGGTAGCTTGTTGAGAAGCTCCCTCAGGTATAGTACTAGAAGGTGTACTTTCCTTAGTCTTTTTGGCCTTTTTGGAAGGACCAATTGGACTAGCTGATGGTCTTTTAGAAGTAGTGGTAGCGACAGGGATAGCAGACGAAGGAACCGTCTGCGTGGTCGCTGAATGTGAAGAAGAATGGAGAGAGAGACGAGAGCGAAGGAGAGAGATACTTACCTCGTCGGCGAGTGGCTTGACCTCCAGTGATCGTTGACCAACCCTGGCAAAGGTGCCATCATCTTTGGTAGGATAGGTGTTGGGATAGAGGAACTTGATGTACGTACATATGAAACGTACGTACGAGATCTTGGGATCTCGTTCAGGCTTCTCTAATCTCGACCTCAGATCTTCAAAGATGGCTGTGGCGTAGTCAAAGTTTTGACCAGCGATAACGGAGTATGCCATCTGCAGTTGTGTTTTGCTGGCTTGATCCAGCGAACCACTCTTCCCACTCATGCACTGAATTATGTGCGAGAAGATAAAGTTCAGTTGTGATGGCATCTGAGCTTTAAGAATCTTGGTGAGCTTCTTGTTAGGAATGGACGATCTTGGTTTGTTTTCCCAACAATAGCCCATTGCGTCCAGGAAGAATATCAGCTCATCATCAGTGGGGAGTGCGTCGAATCCACTCTTTGGTTTGTCAGGGAATCTTAAAGATTTCCTGAGGCTAAGAGCGGTCATGCTCCCTGGCCCTAATTCCGTGCTGAACGAGATAGCAGGGACTCGTTCGCCTTTCCTGTTTGTAAGTTCAGTTGCATCAGCAGTGAACCAGAACTGCTGAAGTAGAGTCTTGGAGGGCTTAGGATCCACAGTGATCGCGTAAGCTATGCAGGACTGCTTGAGGAAATTAGCAGCTTCCACCAGATGTGGGTATTTGTCAGCTTTGAAGTCGAGTCTGGCCAAATGATTACATTTAGTAATCTCAACTTCAGTGAGAGCGAATCGTACATGCTTGGAAGCAACGATTGAAGACTGTGTCATTTCTGTTATGGAAAGAGGCATAATAGAAGAAATGATTTAGATTAAAAATAATATGATTACCAGTTTCCATAGAAGAAGGGAAACTGGAAAATTATCAAGTTATTTTTAAGAGAAAAAAAATAGTGTTCTGGGTAGAAAGAATGAAGAACACTTTAAAACCAAAAGGTTTTTATTTAAAAACATAAAATCAGAAGGAATGATCTTTAGTTTTAAAAAACATTTTATAAAATCCATGGAAAGCGATTAGGATTTTAAAAGAATAAAAAGCATATGAACAAAGCATATAAACATGAAATAAACCTGTGTATCTTGAAGAAAAAGAGTTGCAGATTCAATATTCAGGATTTACTTGCTTGAGTGTTCTTGAGAGAATGTTTCTTGCTTTGAAAGTTTTGAAAGCGTAAACCGTATAAAGGAGAGAAGAATTCCTTTTATACGAAGAGAGAGAAGAGAGATAAGAGAGAGAATGAAGCGGGAAAAGAAATCATCATGACATTGACACGTTCCACGAAGTTGATTGGATAGGAGGGCAACGGACGAACGTGTCAGAAAAGGCATGTCGTGGATTGTCGGTTCAAATGACGTCATAGAGGAGAGAGACTGTTCATTTGTCCGTTCAAATGATCACTGAAGAAAAGTCAGTGATAGATTTTCCTTTTTAAAAGTATCCCTGATTGTAAAGATAGGGATAGATTTTCCTTTTAAAAGATCACTGATTGGAAATATCAGTGATTAATGTATTTTTCAAAAAAAAAATTTTAATCATTTGAAGAAAGTTCAGTGATTAAACTTTATATTTTGAAGAAAAACATCTTTGAGGGAGAGAGAACATACCTGAGAGTCAGAATGTTTATCAGAGAGAATGATGAGGGGAACTTTTGATTACTGACACAATACATGAACGCTGAAGAATTATTCTTCGAGGTTCAGCATTCCAAGCTCACTGATGAGAAAGTTGAACCTTGTCTCATCAAGAGGTTTGGTGAAAATATCAGCAAGCTGAAAGTCAGTAGGGATAAAGTGAAGTTCAATATCACCATTCATCACATGATCTCTGATAAAATGATATCTGATCTCTATGTGTTTTGTCTTTGAATGTAGCACTGGATTATTTGCTATAGCGATAGCACTAGTGCTGTCGCAATAGATAGGAATCTTTGACAGCTGAAGGTCATAATCTAATAGTTGATTTCTCATCCATAGGATTTGTGAACAACAGCTTCCAGCGGCTACGTATTCAGCTTCAGCTGTGGAAGTGGACACAGAATTTTGCTTCTTGCTTGTCCAGCTTACTAGCTTTCCTCCCAAGAGTTGACATCCACCAGTGGTACTTTTTCTGTCAAGTTTACAGCCTGCAAAATCACTATCAGAATAACCAGTTAGATCGAACCCTGAGTCTTTGGGATACCAAAGACCGAGGTTAGGAGTTCCTTTCAGATATCTGAAAATTCGCTTTACAGCGATCAGATGGGATTCCTTGGGTTCAGATTGATAGCGTGCACATAAACAAGTAGAGTACATGATGTCAGGTCGGCTTGCTGTAAGATACAACAATGAGCCTATCATTCCTCTATAGGCAGTGACATTAACAGGTTTTCCAGATGGATCCTTGTTAAGTGTCAGTGGTGGTGCCATAGGAGTTTTCATCGCTGAAGTTTGTGTTAAATCAAACTTCTTCAGCATGTCTTTAACATACTTACCTTGGCAGATAAAAGTACCTTTGTCAGATTGTTTAATCTGAAGACCAAGAAAATATGTCAGCTCACCCATCATACTCATTTTATATTCTTTCTTCATTCTTTCAGCGAAGCGAGTACATAGAGATGGGTTAGTAGAACCAAATATGATGTCATCGACATATATTTGTACAAGAATAATATGACCTTTTATCTTCCTGAAAAATAACGTATTATCAATCTTGCCACGTTCAAAATTTTCAGAGATAAGAAAAGATGAGAGAGTGTCATACCAAGCACGAGGGGCTTGTTTTAAACCATAGAGAGCCTTATCCAATTTATAAACATAATTTGGATGCTTAGGGTCATAGAACCCTGGTGGTTGTTCTACATAAACTTCTTCATTCAGTTTTCCATTCAGAAAAGCTGATTTTACGTCCATTTGATAAACGATGAAGTCTTTATAGACTGCATAAGCTAAGAATAGTCGAATTGCTTCGAGCCTGGCCACAGGGGCAAAGGTTTCATCATAGTCTATGCCTTCCTCTTGTCTGTATCCCTGAGCAACAAGTCGAGCCTTGTTGCGGGTTACAATTCCATGTTCATCTAACTTGTTTCTAAACACCCATTTGGTGCCTATTACAGTTTTATCAGATGGTCTAGGAACGAGATTCCAAACTTTGTTTCGAGAGAATTCAGTCAGCTCTTCTTGCATAGCGCTGACCCAGTTTGGATCTCTGAGGGCATCATCAGTCTTCTTTGGTTCAATTAAGGAGAGAAAGTTTACAAAGAGACAGATATTACCTGAGCTTCGTCGTGTCTGAATACCTGCATCTGGATTACCAAGAATTTGATCTATGGGGTGATCTCTGGTCCATCGCTGAGCAGGAGCAAGATTGCTTATTTCAGCGATAGGATCAACAATAGGAGCAGTCGCTGATGAAGATGCTTGAGGTTCATCAGCTAGTAATTGTTGAACATTAGATACACCAATGCTTTCAGAAGGGTTTTCAGACGTAGATGGATTTGATGGTAGAAGTGTGTTTAGAGGTTCAGCTGAAATCCATGAGTTGGATTCAGCGGTGGGAGGTATGATACTTGGTTCTTCATCAGCAGCTGGAGTTTCAGTGTGCTGTTGGTTTGAGAAGAAAGGTTCAGTTCCTTTATAGTGAGAGATCATCCAAGTATTCAGTTCTTCATTGTCAGCGATTGGTTTAGAGTTCGCTGAGCGCGTTTCATCAAACGTGACATGAATGGTTTCTTCTACGGTTTGTCTTCTTTTGTTGAAAACTCTGTAGGCTTTTGAGATGGAGGAATATCCTAAAAATATTCCATCATCGGCTTTTGGGTCGAACTTTCCAAGTTGATCTTTGTTGTTTAAGATAAAGCACTGACAACCAAAGATATGAAGAAAGCTGATAGAAGGCTTCCTTCCAAGAAAGAGTTCATAAGCTGTCTTCCCAAATCGCTTTATTATCAGCGATCTGTTTTGAGTAAAACATGCAGTGTTTACAGCTTCTGCCCAAAATTGAGTAGGGAGGTGAGAATCGCTGAGCATTGATCTAGCAGCTTCTATGATCGTTCTGTTTCTTCTTTCAGCGACTCCATTTTGCTGAGGTGTTCTTACTGAAGAGAAGTTGTGAGAGATTCCCTTGTTCTCAAAGAAATTGTTCAGGGAACTATTTTTGAATTCAGTTCCATGATCACTCCTTATTGATCGAACAGTAAGATTATTCAGCACTTCCATCTTTTTGACAAAAGATATTAGTTCTTCTGGAGTATCATTCTTGCAGCGAAGAAAAATAACCCAGGTGTAGCGAGAATATTCATCTACAATGACAAGCGTATATTTCTTTCCAGCTATTGATTGGATATTGACAGGGCCAAATAGATCCATATGCAAGAGCTGAAGAGGACTTGTTACTGAGGAAACTTGTTTCGACTTGAAACTAGCTCTTGTTTGTTTTCCTTTTTCACATGCTGAGCAGAGAGATTCTTTAGCATATGAGTGCTGAGGAAGACCAGAAACCAGTTCCTTAGATGAGAGAGAATTCAGGGTTTTGAAGTTTAGATGAGAGAGCCTTTTATGCCATAGCCAGTTGACATCAGAAGAGGCCTTAGAGAGAAAACATAAGTTATCAGTGATAGTAGAGTCCATATCTATTACATAGACATTTTCTCTTCTATAACCACTGAGAGCAAGTTTTCCTTTTTCATCTACCACTGAACATGCTTTCTTAGAAAAGCGAACTTCGTAGTCTTTGTCACATAGCTGACTGATGCTTAGAAGATTGTGCTTCAGTCCATCTACATAAGCGACTCTTCGAAAGGTAGTTGTCCCATTGCTGAGGACACCAAACCCTCGGGTAAATCCTTTTCCATTTCCACCAAAGGTCACAGAGGGACCTTTCTCTTCCTTGTATTCAGTGAGCAGGTCTTTTTGTCCAGTCATATGACGAGAACATCCGCTATCGAGATACCAGATGCCCTTTGATCCCTGCATACATAAGGAAGATTAAGCTTTGTTTGGTACCCACTTTTCAATGGGTCCTTCAGAGTTAGTGGATAAGGAAGATTCAGCTTCAGTGGTAATCTTCACTTTGGTTAATTTCTTAACCTTAGTGGTATTTTTCTTCACTTTGGCTGTTTTATCAGCTTCGGTGGTATTTGGACACTTGCTCGCAATATGGTCAGTGAATCCACAGTGATAACATTTTCTATATCTGATGGTGGATTTATAACCAAAAGGTTTTGAAAACTTAAGATGAGCAGGTCCAGCTCCAAGAATGCCTTTAGCACGAGATCTGGGAGGAATTTTTATTTCTTCAGATTTCACGGGCTTTAGATCAACCTTCAGCTTTGGAGGACAGATATCAAAGATTTCTGTCACTGAGCTAAAAGGTTTATCCACTGAAGGTTTGGAAGGAACTTTCAGTTTGGTTTTCTTGGAAGCCTTCTGAGGGAGAATAGACTTTCCTTTATCTGCAGGCTTAGATCTTGCAGATATCTCCTCAGGGATGGAATTAGAAGAAGAACAGGGATAGAATTGATTATAAGAAGTGTCAAAGAAAGATGTGACAAAAGTTCCAAACTTAAGCGAGGAACTTTCTTCTTTAGGATCATCCTGTGGTGTCCAAAAACCAAGACCAGTTTTATCACTTTCAGGAGTTTGAGCATTTATTATCTCAGAGATCTTTGTTGATGATTTGCACCATTTTTCAACATGAGCCTTTTCTGCTTTTAGAGCAGCGATGGCTTGTTCGCGTTCAATGCTGATGATTTCATTTATAATGACTTGATCTTTTAGCTTTTCTTCTAAAAGATTTAGTTCACTGATCTTTTCATGACATTTCTCTAGCTCTTGTGTTAAATAAACATTTTTATTTTCAGCTTGAGTTTTGTCGTTTAGAGCATTATAAAGGTCAATCGTCAGCACATCAACAGCGCGACTTCTCTCAGCTTCAGGCAGAGAGGGATTTGTAGAGATGGATACCTGAGATGATATGTAGCTCATAGAAGGTTCAGATGGTTCTTCTACTTCTTCTTTAATCTCAGCCATGAGGCAAAGATTAGCGACTTCTTCTTCATCAGAAGATGATTCTTCTGATTCAGCCCAGTCATGTTCTTCAGCGATGAGACCTTTACCTTTTTGCTGAAAGCTTTTCAGCTTTTGATATTTGTTTTTCAGCTTATGGTATTTGTCATCACTGGATCTTCTTGAGGTAGAAGGTTTGAAGACCTTTTTAGACCTGCACTCACTAGCAAAATGTCCAATTTTTTCGCAGTTATAGCAAGTGGCTGTAGCCTTATCAACCGGAGTTGATTTTGGCTTTTCAGTAAGAGAGAGAGGTTTACTTCTTCGGAAGTTACTCTTTCTTGCAAATCTCTTAAAAGAGTTTGTCAAGAGTGCTAAGGACTCATTAAACTCTGAAAGATCAGGGTCTGATAAATCCTCAGATTCAGAATCTAACTCAGTGATGGTTAGAGTAGATCGCTGAGATGGAATTATCTCTGATGAGACTAAAGCAACAGCAGTGCTTTTGGAGTCTTTAGAATCTTTTACAAGATTCTTCTTCAGGAGATTAGATTGCTCATAGTTGAGCAATATTCCATACAGAGTGCTTAGAGAGAGAGTATGTAAGTCCTTTGTCAGCTTAAGACATATTGAATAACTGTCCCAGCTTTCAGGAAGACTTTCCAAGAATTTTGTTAGGACCTCAGAATTAGAATAGGTCCTTCCAACAGTTCTTAGGTCAATGATCAGGCAGTTAAACCGCTGATGAATGTCAGAAAGAGATTCATTCTTACCAGCGATAAAACTTTCATACTGTCTTACCAAGTTAATCTTTCGGGTCTCTTGGATTTCAGTGGTGCCCTCATATTGAACACATATGGTTTCCCACATTTCTTTAGAAGTTTTTAGATGCATGATGGAATGGAAAACTTCATCAGGCAGAGCCATTGATATAATGGTCTTTGCTCTTGCATCTATGCCTACCTTCTTTTTATCTTCATCACTCCACTGTCTTATTTCCTTAACGACATATCGTTCAGGGACAGCTTCAGTGGTGGCAGTAGCAGGAACAGCAGCTATAATTCTAACAGGTTCATAGGGTCCGTTTTCTATATATTCAGGTATAGTAGGATCCGCACCTTCAAGAAATAGCATCATTCGATTTTTCCATAGAGAAAAGTTATCTCTGCTAAATCGAGGAGGTTTAGAAAGTGAACCATTATCATAGTAGTTTGTGTTCGTGTTTAGTGCCATTTTAGAATAGTAAGGAAGAGTATACAGCAAGATCTTGTTTATTAGATTAAACAAACCGCTCTGATACCACTTGTTGGTCCCGAAGGTGCTTAACAAGTTTGTAGAAGGGGGGGGTTGAATACAAACACAGAAATTAAAGTTAAATAAATTGTTTATTGATAAATCAAAATACAATTTACAAGTTTGTTGCGGAATAAGATTAAGACAGACTCAATCTAAACAAACTTAAGAAACACTAAGATGGTTGCACAAGAAATTCAGAGAATGGGGGATCTTTAGAGAGATAGAAAACAAGGGTTTCTATTTTGGAGTTCAAAGGATTGAGCACACCTTCAGATGAAGGAGTGAGCTTCCTATTTATACCCTATGCATTAAATGCATGGCAGGGTACTTTACACGTGGCATTCATAGATTGGCTTTGGTAGTCTCACTTTTGGAGACATGCTTTTGGCCACTTTATGAACAGTGTAGTTGACAGAGTTGGTGTACGATTTGTGGCAGGGACTTGTCCGTTCTGACACATCGTACTGGTTGTGCAAGGTAAGACAAAAGAAAACTTGAGGCATAAGCTTTTGTGATCGTTGATCGCTGAGTATCTCTTCTTCCAGAGATAAAGAAGTTCAGCTATCGCTGAAGCTTTTCCTCAGGCTTCTTCGCGTAAGTAGATTTGTCTGGTCTTCGCTGATATCCGCATCAGGTCACTAGTAGACTTATCTATTGTTCAGTGGCTTCGTCTTTGATTCAGCTATGAACTATGTTGACGCGAGACTTGTCTTCAGGGATTACGTTAACTGTGTTACATAGGAAACTATCAGTGATAACTGAACAGACTCAGTTTGATCGCTGAAAGTGAAACACATACATATTAAATGTTTACAGAAAGGTCATCAGCGATAACTGAACAGACTCAGTCTGATCGCTGATGATGAAACACTAATACATATAATAACGTAATTTTCACTAAGTATAAAAGAGGGTCGTTATCAAATCACTGAGAGAGTTTGGATCAACAATGTCTACCAGTTCATCTTCTAACTTTCTAATCTCCTTCTGCTTCTCCCTAACATCGCGTTTCATCATCGCTAGGAACTCCTTCTGCTCCGCAATAATTGCCTCTTTCTCCTTCTGAAGTTCCATGTTTTGTAGCCACGTCCTGCCTAGACTTCGTATATCCGTATTTGCCTCATCACATGACCTTTTCAACCTGTCAGGCAGTACCTGAGACATTGGTATACCAGGCCCCTGGTTAGATTGATACGTAGGAGGGGATTTTCCCCCATGAACAATGTAGTATTCCTCCCGTACAATGTTAAATTGCTCCCACTCTTGAGGCGTGATCGGTGCATCGTAATCACTTATACCAAATTGCGCCCACTCCTCTGGTGTCTCTGGTGCATTCCAGTCAATCCTTGAAGCTCCATCATTTAATTGTTCGATGTCGACGGAGCGTGAAGTGCCAGCCCCATTCGCTGACCTTTTGCCCCTACCGCGTGAACCTCCAGCCATTACGTTGTGAAAATGTAGATATAGGATCTAAATGGTGTGAAAAGCAGAAAGGATAGATAGCAAGTTGTGAATTACTACTTCACCATATAATCTATTTATATTCGATGAGAAGATAGGGTAAGGGCGCAACGAAGGATGTTGAACTCTGCACATTAATCTAAGTCGTTGTTTTTATGTGTTATTGAAAACAAATAATGATACCATATAAAGATTGAAGTGACTAACATTATCCGTATATTAGGACGGGCCTCCGAAGATCGAAGATCCGAACCCGTGCTGCGGGTCGGCGGGCTGGGAGGGTTGTCCACCCTGTTGCTGGGCTGGAATCTGTCATCAAGCATAATAAACCACATAAAGTTCCAAAAGATAACAATTAAAACCATGTCGAATAAATTAAGTAAAACACTTACCTGCATAAACCTAAACTGACCAGAAAGCCTCTCCACCTCAACAAGGCATCTCTCAAGAGCTTCACGCTCTGCGCACTCATATTGCAGTTTCTCCGCAAGGAGTCTCTCAATAGCTTGATGCTCTGCGCGCTCAGCTTCCCATTTCTCGGCAAGGCGTCTCTCAAGATCTTCGTGCTCTGTGCGATGAGACGTCCGATAGTCAAAGAAATCATCCTTCAACCTCGTAAACTCAGACCACCGGTCAGCATAGGGGTCAACATGCGGACTATGCTGATAATGGCCTGCTGGACTATAATCATGGTGGAAGGATGGACTATGCCCAGTATGAAGGGGTGGCTCCTGGTAAGAGGTGGCCTCATCTGCCCGGCTTACGCCTGCATGGGACGGGTGGCCCATGTCATGATCAGGGTATTCGTCTCCCTCAGACTCGGAACCTACATCTATACAAACAATTAACAACATTATTATAAATATAAAATAATCTAGAACGACTTCCCTTTATAAAAAAATTACAAAATATCGGATAACTTAGAATGACTTCTCACCATCGTCAACAGCCTGAGTAACTCTCGACCTCTTCGACGGTCGACGCCCCGCCGTACTATGAAACCAACGATGGCTCTGGATAAACCATTCCTGGCTCGCCTCCCACGGCGTAGGAACCATCCTCTCACGTGGGGCCCGCTCGGGCTAATATTTTGTAAAATAATCATGTTAGAAATCCACACGAGGGCCTCATCTAATACAATTTTTATTCGTTGTAGTCAATGTAACTTACCGTCGATACATCCAGGAGGGCATAGGCATTCTGGGTAACAATACCGATCGCAGACCTATCCCAACGAACCGCACGTGGCTGCCTGGTGGTCATTATGTAATATATGTTGGCCATGGGGAAGGTCTCACAGATCCATATCTGTAAATTAGAATACCAACATAGTAGTAAAGATTTTGTAGAAATAGGGAATCCATGTAGATTGTAAAAGTATTAATTTGATATAAACTTACTAACCTTGAATGCAAATAAAAACCCAGTTAACGACATCCTATATCCCTTCTCCGGTCGTCTCTTGATCGCTGCATTCATCTGCTTGTAGGTCGTTTCCCAGATATAGGATCCCCAGGGAAACTCATTAAAGGCGCCCAAATCATCAATGGCGCGAAGCAGATAATCGTGAAGACGATGGGATAACTGACGACCGAGAAAGAATAGCTCAACCATCATCATGAGACAAATACGGACGGCATAATCGTCATCGATATGCGCCCGCACCTCGTCATCAGTGCCGATAAGATTGAATAAATCCTGGATGTGTCGCACAGTTAGCGTGCCTTGTGGGAACACCCGTCTAACAAAACCAGTAGACCTATTCTTACGCATCTTCGGGTCCGCTCCGAAACGAAGTGCTGTGATGAGATAGAACTCCTCACGGCCGAACCGAAGAACGTGGCCACCAACATCGAAAAACATCTCATCATCCCGGGCATTGGCCGGGAATACCTGGGTCTGCAAAAATGTATGCACCAATATAGGGTCGGCAGATGTATCGGTCAACTGCAACCAATGACCGAAACACGTCTGCCTGAATAGTTCTAATCTTGTTTGGTTCAATCTCTGGCGAATCAGGTCGACCATCGTGATCTTACTCTTCAGGTTCAACTTTGCAGAGTAGAACTGTCTTGCCTGCATAGTAATGATATAATACTAAGGTTAAGGGACCAAAAGCGTAAATTTCTAAAGCTCAGGGACCAAATGCGTCAATTTCTAAAGTTAAAGACCAAAAAGCGTCAATTTCTAAAGTTAAGGGACCAAAAGTGTCTATTTCTAAAGCTAAGGGACCAAAAGTGTCAACTTTTAAGGTTAAGGGACCAAAAGTGTCAATTTCTAAGTTCAGGGACCAAATGCGTCAATTTCTAAAGTTAAAGGCCAAAAAGCGTCAATTTCTAAAGTTAAGGGACCAAAAGTGTCTATTTCTAAAGCTAAGGGACCAAAAGTGTCAACTTCTAAGGTTAAGGGACCAAAAGTGTCAATTTCTAAATTCAGGGACCAAAAGTGTCAATTTCTAAATTCAGGGACCAAAAGTGTCAATTTCTAAAGTTAAGGGACCAAATGCGTCAATTTCTAAATTAAGGGACCTACAGTGTCAGTTTCTAAAGTTAAGGGACCTAAATCTACATATTTTTATAAATCGTGTTTTTAGGATTTTTTTTTTTATATAAAATGTCTTATTAACTATTTTATATAACGTTATAGAAAAAAAAAGTTTTATTAATATGAATGTCTTTTAAAAAGATGGGTTTATAGTACATTTTATTTATAAAATTATTAAATATTTGTTACAAATATAAAAGTACAAGTGTCTAATAAATTTATTACAACACTAATCATCTCTCCAATATACAACAAATTATCAACAAAAAATATACAACAAACACTTATCATCTCTCCAATATACAACAAACACTTATCAACAAATATTATACAACAAACATTTATCATCTCTCCAATATACAACAAACACTTATCAACAAAAAATATACAACAAACACTTATCATCTCTCCAATATACAACAAACACTTATCAACAAATATTATACAACAAACACTTATCATCTAACCAATATACAACAAACACGTATCAACAAAAAATATACAACAAAAAAAAACAAAAAACCGATTCATAAATAGTATAAGAGTTAGAGGAGAAGTCGTACCTCAGCCATTTGTGGTCCCAATCGATTAAACAAAGGAGAAATGGTGGTGGTGGGGCTGGAAAACGACACCGGCAGAAATGGTGGTTTTCTTCAATTATTTTATGGTGGTGGGGATGATAAGTGTCGGCTGCAGTATTATAAATAAAAGAGCCCTTGGACACACAAGGAGCCCTAGGGCGCACGGTGCGCGGACGCACAATGCGTAGGCGCACCGTGCGCCCTAGGGCGCCTTGTGCGTCCAAGGGCTCCTGGTGCGTCAAGTTGGACATTTTGGTAAAGCCCGGAGAGGAGGTGCTAGGAGCCCAATCCCTTTCGGTGATTGGTCCATTTCGGCCAATTTCCCATTTTTTTTTCTTTCTATTTTTCTTTTTGAAGCAATGTTTAGCAAACATAAACTAGTTTATTTTTTGAGTTCATTGAAAAACTTTGGTAGCTAACTTTTTGAAAAATAGTAGTGTTTCAATAAACTGTAGGGTTTTTTTCTTCAACTATTTCCTTGCAATTTTTTGATTAAATTCTCCATGTGTCCATTTAAATTATTTTTTTCATTTTCATCTAGCTTATCAATTAGTTTTTACCACTATTCTAAAAAACACGTGAAGTCCATGCCACACCATGGCCTAATGCACGGTTTTCTTAATGTGATATTTGATTTTTCTTTACGTTTTAATATATTATTTGCTAGTTTTTAATATATAACTTACTTTAACTTGCTTACTACTATCGACTCATTGAGTAATAGTATAAAACATATGTTTTTATATATAATATTATATATGAATTAGAAATTTGACACCATAAGTCAAAGCCTTAAAAAACGCCATGGCTTCGTTGTGGTTCCCAAGGCTTGAGGTTTGGCCTCACCATCACTAGCTTATCAGCTAAATATCTAGCGACCATAGCTCATCAAGAACCCTAAAAACCATCATAAACAAACCAAAACACAAAGCTTCTTTCATTTTCAAAGGCATAAATCACTCAAAAGACAGCATTTTAGCAGTCAATTGATTCAGGACATAAAAACATGTACACTTTCAGTTCTTGTTGCTTGACAAACAGGACAATTTTCAGTGAACACTTGACAGTCTTTACACAGACACAGATGCCGACACGGCAGTAACAAAACACAAACTTCTTTCGCGTTGCACGCCCTGCAGTTTAACGCCGTCGTTTGATTCGCAGCATTTACGTTCGTATAAGAGGCCGTATCATCTACCTCACTATCCCCATACCCTTCTTTTCCTTCCACAGGCTTCTGTGCAATCACTTGTTGCAGATTGTTCTTGAGGGCATTCACCACTGATTCGTTGTATTTCGCTCTGTAATGCCAAGATTGAGCTTCCATTGCAACTTGCTTTATTTTCAACCCCAATTCCAAGTTTTTTCGGTTCATGTTCTCTATTTCCATCTCTTTCTCCCTCAACTTCTTTCCCACTTCTTTCTCCAATGTGTTTAGTATGGATGCGGTGTGTTTCTGATTCAATTCTCTTATACCCTTCGCCATATTTTCTTCCTAAAAACAACAAACGAATCACGACAATATGAAAAAAGTTCCGGTTTACAAATGAGAACCATAAATATTCTAAGAACCTTGAGAATCAATACGCATATACACTATATGAACTTCTGTGAGTATATGCACATATATATATAGCGAAAAGTTAAATTGCGAACCAAGTTTTCTCCTGTGAATCGGGGGACAAAGGAGAGCGCGACACGCCGACCTGTGTCCCCGGGTGTCCACATTCAATATAAATAACGAAGGTGAACGTTCATGCACTATTCATGATGAATAATACAACATTCTTGATCCATATATTATTCATCTTGAATGATACATGAACGACCCGTGAAGGTGTGACACGTGACGCGCTCTCCTTTGTCCTCATGTTTACAACCGAAACTCGGTTTTCATTTGAACCCTACCCTATATATATGCATATACAGTACATATGCATTGATGAATACATTAAATGGCAGAAAACATATTTTGATAGTGTATATGCATACATGGTTCTTACGTGTTTCAAAATAGGGGAAGTTCATTTGGGAATTGTAAATATTTTGATAACTGTGAGAACCAACTATTCATGAATTATTCGTGATGAATATACACATACCTGGATGTTCATTTAATATTATTAATAATGAATATCATGCATTTTCATTATTAATATCTATCATCATGAATAGTTGGTTCTCACGGTTTTTAAATGACACCCGTCTGCCCCTACAATCACCTAAACATATGAATTAAGCAGGGGATTACCTGAACTTTAACGTAATGATCAAGGAGTTCCTTGTGACGATCCATTTCAAGTTTGATGCTATTTGTGAGTGAGTGAGTCACGGGGTGAAGAGCTTTCAAGTTTTCGCTAATGGATGTGATAGAAGAGTTGCGTTCATCTTCCTCATACGATAGTTTCAGGCCCGTTGATACAGCATTTGGATTCATAGAGGTTCTAGCGAAGCCTGTGTTATCTTGACAGAAGTTGCTGTTCAAAGATATTTGAAGCTTTTGCTGTGCAGACATGGGTCCTGGTTCACGTGCCCTCTTGATAGGGCGATTTGAAGCCACGCCATGCTCGTTTCCAACAAAGTTTATATTATCGATTGTACACCCAGCTGGAACTGCACCATATAAAGAAAGGAAACAGTAAAAGCATTAATCACCATTTGGTCTTTGTTAGGTTAGGATATGGATAAGATATTTAAATTCCAAAGTCATGAAAGCCCGACCAAGGGTCCATTTCTCATCCAACGGTCTATAACCACTTCTCACGCTTCTCACCATTAACTCAACCTCTCACCGGAACCCAACCCTATACATATATATATAGAGAGAGAGAGAGGGGGGGGGGGGAAGTTCAGGGGAAAACCCTAAAAGAAAGAAAAACCGAGGAACACCCTGATAGTCGTTCACGTGGACGGTATGCACATGTGTATACAAGTAATTGAAGTTGTTTTTTTGCTTTCTATGCACATGTGCATATCATCCGGATGCACGGTTATCACGTATTCCTCAGTGACCCATGATTCAACCATTTGGGCATCGGCATATTTAGGAGAATGTTGCATTACCTTATTGTAAGGCCCCAAGTCCAAAGCAACAAGTTGATCCGATAACTTCAAATTCAACTAAAACCATCGTTGAACTTATTGGTTGTCCACAACTTTGAACTTATAAAGAGCTCACAAATCTACTCTTCTAACCGTATGGACGAGCTCTACTACCACCTATACATCGCCAAATCCTTTACCTATTGTTCTTTGCTGAGTAATTATAAAACTTGAACAAGAAAACAATGTTCTCCTCCTCAACAGTAAACGGAATGTAAAAGGTACATAAAAGGGTCTATTCGATTACGGTTTTTTCTTCTTCTTCTCTCTACTCTATGTTCTAAATGCATATACATATATGGTATATAAAGATTATGAAGCAGGATAGCAAAGGAAAATGGAAAAAACTCACATTTTCCAAATAGTTGAAGCTGAGGAGGCAATGCAGTCATGTCATACTGTGACCGGTGTTCCTCAGGATGGGCATTGGTAAGACCTCCAAACATGTCACTGTTGCCACCATAATTCAGTTCCACACATCAATAATCGAATCTTTTCTACTGCAGAATTCAAAATATCACACACGCAAACATCTATTTTCTGATTGCAATCATAATCACAAGGATCAATCTAGAAATACCCAAATAACAATTTCAACTGAAATCTCCAACAATCAGTAGAAAATAACCTAAAATTTCAATATGAAACCCTCAGATCCATATATGAAAACAAAAATTTCCCATAAAATTTTTAACAAAAACCCAAAAGGGAACAAGATCAAAATCAAGAAATCGTGATCCAATTACATAAAAATCAGATGGATGGATGGATATAAACATGAAGAAAGATGGAAAATAAGGAAAGAAAGAAAGAAAAGAAAGAAGGGGGTTAGATCTACCTTGAAATGTGGTCAAAATGATGATGGTAAGATGGGGGGAATGATGAAGGTAGTGGGTGAAGAATGGGTTGATGATGATGATGATTCCATTTGTTGTTGTTGTTGTGTTGTTATTGTTGTTGTTGATGTAAAAAAGAGAGAACTTGTTGAAGAATTCTTCCATTGTTCTCTCTTGTGGCAGCTTTGTTTTCGTTTTCCCACCAGTAAATTTTTGTTTTTTTCTTTCGATACGGTTACCGACGTGCGGACTCCAGTTTTGATTTTTTTGACTCTTCCTCATCTCCCTTCCCCATCCTTCTTTTCTGCCTATTTTATTATCACACATCCCCAACTATAACAAACATCTTCCATCTATTTCTTAGGGGGTGTTTGTTTACCTCTTAATGGAACTGGTTCCATTAAGAGGTAATCTCTGAATCGTTAAGAAGTTAATCCTTTTTGGTAGAAAAAAAGTTGTCTCTTAATGGTTCCAAAACGCCCTGATTTCATTCTGAACAATTACCAAACAACCATATTTCATATTACACTATATCATAAGAGCCTCTTAATCATTCTGATCCTTTAATCATTCTGTACCAAATCATTCAGCAATTGCCAAACAACCCCTTAATCTTTTTATGTGTTACTAGTTATATGTTCGCGCAATGCGACAGATGTAAAAGTTTATTCTTATCTTCCAAGTTTATTTGAAAAGTTGAATAAAGGGCAAAAGTGGCGGTTGAAGATAGTCGTAAATTCCAATAATTTAATGCTTATAGTATAATCAAATCAAGGATAACAAATATCACTTCGCTCTACGGAATTAGCTAGTTGGTGATTTATGTGAACTATTTTAATAATTTGTTATGTGTGTTACAATGTAACTTTTTCAAAATAAAATGAATTGATTATATACAAACCAGACCATTTTACTATATTAGTGAATATTTTAGTAGGTCTATGATTATGTATTTTTAATATACTAAAGATGAAAAAAATAAAGTGTATGGATAGAAAACAAATTAATTTGTAGATATTCATTATATTTAATAGTACGGTTAAATTAAAAAAAATATTCAATATTTGACTCGTTTTGAAGGTATTGACGAGACGATTATAATGATATAGCTTGTAAAAAAAGAAACGTATATTTTCATTGCATTTTTGTTCATATACGATTATTTGTGTTAACATGATAAGAGTGTAAAATGAAAAAGCAAGAGATATAAAGTAAATTAAATAATTAATTGTAAGGGTGATAAACATAACATTGAATTGAATTAGGAAGTGGAACGTGGAGAAAATTTTGGCTTTCAAATGTTTGTAAAAAACGAAATAACTGTATTATAATATTTATAAGATAGTAGAGATAGAGATTTACAGCTAAACTTAGGTGTCGTTTGTTTTTTAAGATGTCTAAAGTCTGAAGTCTTATTTTAGTTATAATTAAGAGTGAATTGTAGATTTGGTCCCTGTGGTTTGTTGTTTTTCTCACATTTGGTCCCTACAAAATTTTTATTACAAGAATACCCTCGTGGTATGCAAAAGTGCTTGGTTTTGGTCCCTGAGGGCTAACACCGCTAGGATACCTCCGTTAAAACCCCTCATGTGACTTGCACATGAGGGCATTTTAGTCCTTTTAACTTACTTTTTTTGTTTTTCACTAAATAATATACTACAGGGACCAATTTGCAATTACTCTATATTATATTATATTATATTATATTATATTATATTATATTTAATATTATAGTATTATATATACGTATATAGCGTGTGGGTATATATACATTATATATATCGTCCCCAACCTCTAGTTCCAACCTCTGCCATCGCTCCCCCTTCTCACCGATGTCAAACCCATTCATCTGTTACCTACCGAAATATCCACCACTCTCATGGCCATAGTGATGAGGGAGGAGGCTACCGAAGAAATGGAGAAGAGGTATCATCGTCCCTGTGATGTTTACTTCATTTTTCCATCATCGAGACCACCCTCCACTTTTTTCCACCATCACCGAGGCCCCCCGTCCCCCTCCTCTTTTTTTCTGCATCAGCCGGTGAAGCTCCCCCAAATCGATGGTTGTTGATGTGATTTGGTCCCTGTAATGGTTGATGCTGTGAGGAAATTGGGGGGGGGGGGAGGAAATCAATCGGGAATGATTTGGAATGATTTTTAGGTTTGGAATCGAAGAGAGGGTCGGTAGTATTGGAAGGAGGGGTTGTAGCGATGGGGTTCCGGTGGGAAGGTTTTTTTGTTGCCGGGAATGAAAGGGGATTGGTTCGCCGGAGTGTTCTGATATTCCTTGTTTCAATATTCCTTGTTCTGATATGCTTCTGGTTATGTAATTCACACTTTTGCAGAAGTGTTCGAAACCCATCTCCATCCATCTGGTTACGTGGTTTATACCTTTTGAAAAAAGAAATCGAAACTCACATCTAGGATTGATACCATCGATACCCATCTCCATCCATCTTCTCTATTTCAATCCCCCTTATCCATTTTGCAGCAGAACCAAGATCGAAACTCATAGAATATCGAAACCCATTTTTGTGGTGGATTATCTAAACGTCAGTTTCGTCGTTGTGGCCATGGGAGGGTAATAGGGGGTTGGAACTGGTGTAGGTTGCTGCCGGTGAGAAGGAGTGACGGGGATTGGAACCAGAGGTGGAGACGATGTATACACACACACACTCTCTCTCTCTCTCTCTCTCTCTCTCTCTCTCTCTATATATATATATATATATATATATATATATATATATATATATATATATATATATATATATATAATTAGGTATAATATAATATAGAGTAATTGCAAATTCGTTCCCTGTGGTATATTATTTTAGTCAAAACAGAAAAATAAGTCATAGGACTAAAATGCCCTCATGTGCAAGGCACATGGGGGGGTTTAACGGAGGCAACCTAACGGTGTTACTCCTCAGAGACCAAAACCAAGAACTTTTGTATACCACGAGGGTATTCTTGCAATAAAAATTTTGTAGAGACCAAATGTGAGAAAAACAACAAACCACAGGGACCAAATTTGCAATTCACTCTATAATTAATAAGAGATGGTGTGTAAAAAGGTCTGAACGATTCAGACTTAAGAGCCAATAAGAGATTTTTAAAACAAAACAAACAACCCCCTTAATTTCATTCAATCCACGCTCAATAGATTTTGAGGATGAATTTGATTAATTAAAATAATTAATGAAATTGATAGTAACTTTAAAAATTAAAAAAGAGCACATGATTAGGATTTAAGATTTTTAAAATAAAATTAGATAAATAAATATATTTATATAATATTTAATAATTATATATATATATATAGATGGAGGTTTAAGGGAAAACCTTAAATAAAAGAAAAACTAAAAAGCATCTTATCAACCGTTAGATTAGATGATCTGAGAGCATCTCCAACAGCTTCTCCAAAATGGAGAAAATGGGGATTTTTTATGTTTTTTTGCTCCAACAGATTCTCCAAATCTTTCTGCAAAATGGAGAAATTAGGAGAGAGATTGTAATTTTCCCCAAATTTGGAGAACTCTCCAAAAATGATTATCATGAGAGAGAAATGGTTTTTTTATTAGGGCATCTCCAACAGCTTCTCCAAAATTTTTTCAAAATTGAGGATCAAAAGTTAAAATCTCAAAAAAAAAAATACATCCATCTCCAACAGCTTCTCCATTTTAGAGATAAATCATTGATTATATTATTAAAATATTCTACAATTTAATAAAATATTATTTCTCTCACATAAACATTTCATTTCAAAGTTTCTCATTGGTTAGATATAATAAAAAATAGTTTCTCTCTCATGATAATCATTTTTTGGGATATCTCCAAATTTGGAGAAAATTACATTCTCTCTTCTATTTTCTCTATTTTGGAGAAAGTTGTAACACATTCAAATCTGAAAATAGCAACCAAATTAAATTTTCCTAAATACATCGAGAACTGAATCAACTACAACAACAATTTAAGGTTTAACTTTAATATACACAATTCATTCTATGTGTGCGGTCTATAATAGAGACGGGGGCTACTAAAACCCAGCAACAGTCACTATCTCCAATCTGTGGAAGACTTCACCAACTACTTACCCTTGCGTAAGACTAAGACTCATCTCTTCATAGAACTGTTAGAACCACTTCCCCAACTGGAACCTGATGCACATGCCGACAAATAAAAGGTTAGACTTAACGCCTAGTGAGCTCAAGAGTTTTTCCTTAGACATATATAAAGCAATAACTTTAAGAATGTTATTTAAATCATGATTTCCAAAATGAGATACATTTAATTTGAAAGCAACCAAGATGAAATACATTAAATCTAAAAACGATCCCTTTTTCAACATTCACCATTTTCCTGATTAAAATCATAAAATGAAACGTCTCTTGATAAAAATCCAAAACCCAAAATACGCGTAAAGCATAACTGACATTTTAATAATCAGATACTGAGAACATGGATAAACTCTCTCATCCAAAATATTCCAGAAGCATGGATAAAATTCAGTATGCAAAACCCAAAAACATGGATAACAATCCATACCCAAAACATCACCGAAAACATGGATTATAAAACTCCATAACCAAAACAACACCTTACGGTGACGGGGGAGACCCGGTTACATAGTATGTGACGGAACACAAAAGTATGTCACATAACTATGTAGGAAACCAAAACATATGGGTTATACCCATAAAACATACCGAGCTCAACTCCTCTAAGTCTATTACTTGAAAACATCAAGTCAACCCCTCTAGGTCTATTCTTGAGAGTTCCAAAATAGGGGAACCCAGTTCCAAAACGGGAACTTATGCACAAGGGAATTACACCTTACTGCCCATGGGACGTTGTCCGACCGTATAGGTCCACACCTTACTTACCATGGTGACCCGATGCCTATTCCGTGCCAAAGTGGTGAACTTGTCCAAAACGGGACAAAAGAACATCGTGCCTATGGATCTATTGCACTAACTAAAACATTACATGACTCAAAACTAATGAATTAACACATTCAAAACATGTAATTCTCAAATAGATGCAGTAAATGCAAATCGTAACCAAACGTTCTACATTGAGTTATTAAAATCGTACAAGTATCCCCAAGTCCCATCAAAATCCAAACCGAGCCATAAGCTCAACAAATCCAAAGACCCAACGTTGAAAATCATAAAATGAAATCAAACGTAAACAACCCGCATTTATGTAAACCATACTCAAAATATATAATTAACTCCAACGTAGTTTAGATTGGGACAAATCATTTTCCAAGTGAGTTTATATCGTTTACTCCTTCAAAACGTCCCATAACACAAAATTAAACACTTATCCAAAATGTACAATAAAATGCATTTATACCCAAACTCTACTTCATGAAATAAATCATTAAAATACCAATGTGTGTGATTTATTTGTCAAGATGCTCAAAATCCCAAATGTGGGTGTTTTACAAAGTTTATAAAACCAAACACTCTAAATAATCAAGATTCACCAAATAACTCAAGAGTTAATAATTTAATGTAAAACATATAAACGCTTTAAAATAAACATTTTGGCATGTACACCGTTTTCTCAAATCAACTTGAACTCACCTTGCTAGATTTAGGCTAAATCTAGATTTTACCCCAACTTGAGCTTCCTTTAAGAAACTTTTGAATCCATAAGCAAACCTTCCCAAAACCTATATTCACAAGTTCCAACCATGAATATACTCATTCAATCAATAAGAATCAATCCCCAAACATTTATATCAAAATCTTCATTTTTACCGAAACCCTAACTTCCATAGATGAGGAGAAGAGAGGATTACCTTAAACAAACTTGAATCCACCACCAATATATTTCTAGGGTCATTAGAATGACTTCAACTTTAACTCTTCAAACAAAATGGAGAGGGTTTGGTGAAACCCTAAAACTTATATATTCTTGAAATGGAGAAGAAGGTGAAAATACCAATGTACGAGTCATTGGAGTTTGGTCATTCCCAACCCTTTGTACATTTCGGTTATCGTAAACCTCTATGGTTTTTGGGAAAAATGTATTCCAAGTAATTTGTTGAGTAAATCTTTGATATTGATATTTTAACGATTTAGCGTATGCATGTTAATCCTTTGGGGTAATTGTACTTTTAATGTTGGTTATGAAAAATGTCGACCTTGTGCTTTGGGGACGTTTGAGAGAGCCAATGGGGTTATAAACTTGTTTAGAAAATGACTTGTTCAAATCTAAATGGTGTTTGAGTGTATTCATGCATTTTGGAGCATGCGTTTGCATGAACGTGGTCGGTCGGATTTTTATTGCATTTTGTGGATTTTAGCATATGGTCATTTGATTGGTTGAGCTTAAGGCTCGATTTTCGGCTTTGTCGGGTCTTGGGGACTTTTGTCTGGTTTTAATAACTTAAAGTGGAGCTTTAGGTGTGAGTTGCATTTATTGCACTTTATTTTGGAGAATACATGTTTTGAGTGCGTGTGTCATTCAATTGGAATCATGTATTTTAGACTGTAATGCATTGGATCCATAAGCATGTACGTCAGTCATATTTAAGGATGGGGAGTCTTGATATTCTCGCCTTGGGATTTATGCTGTGTTGGCATTGTTGTTGTCCCGGTTGTGTGGCGAAGAAGAACCTTTAGGGGTTGTACTTCGGGACCATGGGTCTTGTGATTGGATGTCTAATTCTTGTGCACGAGGGTTAGACATTATGAGTTATCAAGTGAGGAGCTGAGACTCCTATCTTGAATGCTAGGGAGTAGACACTAGGGGTCGAATGAGTACCCTGAGAATGAAACTTCACTAGAGACCGAACATGGAATAAGATCGTGAATCCTTGAGGTGTAGCTTGACAGAGCAGGCAAAGGGGGATACGGTGTTTGGGACTTGAAATAAAGTCCGACTGGAGGTGTAGCTCGGCAGAGCAAGCAATATAGTCACGATCTGAGGTGTAGTTCGACAACATGGCTATGTGGCTTAACTTTGTGTTCTGCCACGCATAATGGAATCGGGTCTCCCCCGTCACCGGAAGGTGTTGCTTAGGTATTAAATTGTATTATTTTATTATCCATGTTTTTGGTGACGTTTTGCATATATGGATTTGTTTACTCAAGATTTAAGGGTTGAGCATTATACCCAACCCATGTTTGGGATGTTTCGGGATGTAAAGTTTGTTTCGTATTTTTATAAATCGGAGTTTATCTATTATTCACGTTTTGGGTGAGTTCGGGATTGGAGTTGTTTTACGAAGGAATGTCTGTGTTGGGTTACGTATTTTTAAAACATGCCTTATTGGAAATTGAGTCTTCTTATATTTAAAGCAAATCATTTTGGAAATTCATGATTTAAATGGCTTCCTTTCCTTTAACAATATGTATTTATTTATATTGAAAACTCTTGAACTCACTAGGCATTAGTCTAACCTTTTTTTTTTGTCGGCATGTGCATCAGGTTCCGGTTGGGGAGTGGTTTTAACGTTGTTGCGAAGAGTTGAGTATTAGTTATATCCACGAGGGTGAGTAGCTTGGTGAAGTCTTTCGCCTTTATCTTGGGAATAACAACTTGTATTTGGGTTTTAGTAACACCCATTCGAAGACTTTATTTATTTGTTGATGGTTAAACCTAGATTAGTAATTCAAGTATGGACTTGTTGTAAGAGATTTTATCTTTATTTGAGGTTTTATTGAAAATTTTAAATTAGTTGCTCTTTCCAATTTTGAGGGTGTTACGTTAACCCCAGTTGCTCTTCTCAAAACCAAAGCGGAAGACTCCACCAATGCTACTCTCTTCTCGAGCACACTACTAGCACTCCTCTTTTCACAGTGTTACTAGGACCATTTCCAAATAGAACTTAATGCACATGCCGACAAATAAAAAGGTTAGGTTTAACACCTAGTGAGCTCAAAAGTTTTCATCATAAATCTATAAAACATTAAACTTTAAGAATGTTATTTAAAACGTGATGTCCAAAGTAAAATACATTAAGTCTGAAAGCAACCTCTTTTCCAACGTTATTTAAAACGTTATTTTTCCGTCGGTGTTCCGTCGGTAATTACCGACGGATAAGGTCCGTCGGAAATTGTTGGTCGGTTATAAGCCATTTTCTAGTAGTGTTACAGGGTAAGATTCTACGTCCTTACCATATATATATATATACATCCGAAGGTAATTGACCCAATAAGCACTTATCGGGTAAATGTTTAGTAATGATGCCTAAATAAAAAATAGGTTATATTTTTATACAGTTAAATAAAATCATAAATATAAAATAATGGAATAAAGTCGTTTATGTTATTTTCAAAGAAATTATAAATACTAACATTTACCAGTACTGTTCATGAACAGTGCTCATGAACAGTAACTTACAGATTTGGTCCTTGAGGTTTTTAGTAAATTACAGATTTGGTCCTTGAGGTTTTATCTCCCTGTTAGATTTAGTCCTATGTTTGTAGAGTTACAGATTTGGTCCCTATAGTTTTATTTTCCTCTTGGATTTAGTCCCCATAATTTGTTGATTCCAAAATAGACTTTCGATTTTGCATTTGCGTAACGTTTTGGTCCTCGAAACTAAAAGTTGTTAGCTCCTGACCGTTAAGTAAATGACATTTCGATCATTTATAACTTTTTCATTTTCTAATTTAAATAAATAACAGTTATATTATAAAAATTATTTTTATTATATAAGCATAAAATAAAGATCCCTTAACATGCATCGCATCTCAATGACTGTGTCTTCTCCAACCCAAAACCTTCCGCCTTCCCCATCAATCCAAGCACATAGTCGTAGGTGATTCACGCACCAATTTTTTATTTATTAATAAAGTAATTTTTCATAATTTATTTTATGTTTAATAATGATGTAAAATTTGTTTAATTCATATTTTTATTATAATTTAATTTAGGTTTAATAACAATGTAACTTTTTTTAGGTTTAATGATGTAATGTACCATTTGCCAATTTATTTTCGCTTCCTATCATACACACACATCATCCTCATAGGGCATTTTGTAAATTATAGTCATCCTGCTAACAGACACAAAATGTTTTGTTCTCATAATTAGTCATGCTCAAATTTATGGTCTTAATATTTCTTTCCATCCGCAGCAACGCGCGGACATTAATCCCACCTCGTTAAGATACAAAAGAGTGTATGAAAAGAGAGGATAGAGACATGATTGATAAATGACTCCATTCCATTCCATGCATCTGACCCTTCGTCGATGGAATTGGTGGGTGTCACGTTTACGTTTACTCGTTTTCCCACACCATTTCCAGTGGTCCTCCCCACTTTAATGTTTAAGGTAACCCATTTCACCAAGTCATTTGTCGGCACCCATATAATTTAATATGGTCTAAATGGTTTAAACATGTTTTGATATATTAGATTGTAAGTGGTATTTAGAAATTCTTTTTAAACTATCTGATGTTAAATGAAGTGTTCATAGAGACGGATCTAGAAAGATAAATTTGTGGTTGCATCATGTAACATATAACTAAATAAAATGGTAGCATTCTTAAGGATCATATTAAAAATTACACTACGTTTGAAAAAAATTGTGGTTGCATGGGTACTCATCGATAGCCTCCCCTAAATCCACCCTTGAGTATCCATAACGGTCAAACCACACCACAAAAGTTCGGCCTGGTGGTTTATACGGTTTGGATTAGTTATGGCTTTAAAGTTTTAACTATGAATTAAAAAAGTTAATTATATCCAATATATAACTTAAAAATTGGTAATTGGTGAATTAAACATGCGATGTTTGAATTGAAATTTGAAAGAACCTTAAGTTGGTAATTGGTAAATTAAATTCTAATATCAAGTAAATTGTAAATCTGATAAATGATAATTTAAAGCTTAATACTGAAAGAAAACTTGAAAATTAACCATTTTGCCGCTCGTAGTTGATGGAGATAGTGCAAACTTTAGGGGAGGGACCAAATCCAAGGCAAATTGTATACATAGAGAGTTATCATGTAATAAATGAATAAAGAGATCAAATCCATAACAATTCACAAACCACACACTACAAAATAAAGAGGCTTCACCGACGGATTTTTCCGCCGATAATTACCAACGGATTTGTGGCGGATCACCGGCAGATTGACCATCATTGGCGAATGATTGAAAATCCGTCGGTCGCGGTGATCACAATCACCGACTACCCTTTCTCCGGCGATGAGATCCACCAATGTGGTTTTTTCCGGTGAATTACCAACGAGATTTTCCGTCGGTGAAACCTTATTGTTTTGTAGTGTCATAGACCAAATCCGTAGTTTACTCTAAATATATATCGTTTTTTAATAGAAATAAGATAAGAGTAAATTACTTTTTTCGTTCCTATGTTTTGTTAAACATTATGACTTGTCCCTGTGGTTTGTAATTTTTACTGTAAACCACAAGGACGAAAACAACAATAAATTACAAATTGGAAGAACGGAAAAAAAAAATTAATTGTAAACCATAAGAATGAAAATTGTAACTCCAAAAGTACAAGAACGAAAATAACACTTTTCAACAAACCACAAGGATGAATATTTAAAAACATAATTTACTCTTAGAATAAAAATAACTAAAATGACCAAAATTCCCCTTTAGTTAACTGGGTTAACTTAATGGAGTTAGAGGCATGAACCAAGAACATTAAAAATGCAAACCACAAGACCTTTTTTCCATTATTTCATTTTATGGACACACAATTAGGGGTGTACAAAAAACCTTCAACCTGTGAAACCCGTCCAACCCAAACCGTTAACAACCCAATTAAACCCAACCCGCCCAACCGTTAAACCGCCCACCCGCCATCCCGTAAATTAAGAGGGTTGAAATTGAGTTACGATTTGTTCAACCCGCCAACCCACCGCTAATATATAATTTTTATAAAATTATATATATAAATATATATATATATAGATATATATAATACAAGAATAAGAAACAACTAGTCTATTTAAGCAAATTTATAGCCTAAACTATATTATATACGTTATATATATAATACATTTTACTTAATCGAATAAACTAATGGAGGTTTGTTCCTGTTCGTTCATTAAATTTAACTAAACAAATGAATGAACACAAACGGTAAATTAACATAATTTTTTGTGTTCATGTTCGTTCGTTAAGAAAATGTGTTTGTTCGTGTTCATTTACGTTTGTTCGTTAAGATGCTAAATGAATGTAGACAGGCGAACATAAACGAACGAACACAAATGAACAAAAAAACATCATTAATCATCATTTCGTTCCGAAATAACATAACAAAATGAAAAATCGGGTAAATTTATGAATAATAAAAAAGGAATTCTAAAATTTTAATATAATTAATGATTTTACATATTAATATCATAATATATATATATATATATATATATATATATATATATTTATATATAAACAAACATAAATAAACAGGCATTAACGAACGTAAATGAACGAACGAGTTCATTGTTTATGTTTGTTCATTTAACTAAACAAACAAAAAAATGTATTCATGTTCGATCAATTCTTAAATAAACGAATATTAACGAAATTCTCTCGAACGGTTCGCCAAACATTTGGTTCATTTACAACCCTAGCACTGCTAAATGCTAACCAAATAACCTCTTGGTTTACTAAACGTTTGTATATTCTTAGTAGTATTTATCGTACTTCATTTTACAATTTTATGTAAACTACTAACCCGCCTAACCCGCCATAACCCGCAAGGGTTGGGTTGGGTTTTTTCCAACCCGCCATAATTGGGTTGGGTTGTAAAAATATCCCAAACCGCCCAACCCAACCCACAAACACCCCTACACGCAATATAATTATAAACCTTAAGGACCAAACATGTAATTCACTTTATAATGGACAAATTATATAAAATAATATGTATTTTATTGTCTTTAGTTTGATACCCATGAAATTAACGGATCACATTTGGGATTGCTTATTTAAAATAACTTATGCTTATTTTAAAAAGTGTTTATCAACTTATGCGGTGTCAAATCGGAGTTTTTAAAAAGTGTTTGGATTAGCTTATTGTGGTACCAAAATGTAATAAGCTAATAAGTTGTTATTTGAAGGTGTTTGGGATTGCTTATACATATTAAATAACCAAAAAAGTCATAAACACTTTTCAAAAAGTTGATAAGTTAAAATCAAATAACTTATCAAAAAGGGCTTTTCAGTGGTTTGACACCGCTATAAGCCATTTTAATTTTTGCTCATCCAAACACTCAAAAGTGCTTATCTCCGATGCCAAATCGCAATAAGCTAAAAAACCCCTCAAATAAGCAATCCCAAACACCCCCTAAGGAATTGTGTCCTCATGGTCAAACACACATAACGACTATTAGCGATAGAAACTGAAATCGTTGAAAAAAATGAACCCATAAGGACCTATTTCATTCATTTTTCATACTAGGCATATACCCGCGCGATGCAGCGGAATGTAAGTAAAGAACGAACAATTAATGCTATTTCCTTATATACATTTCATCAATAATCAACCATGACCTAAGAATCACAACTTATGAAACCTAAACCCATAAAGATATTCAATAATTAGTTTATATTACAATTATTGACGAAAAAATTATAATGATATTATTTATAATAAGAATGAAACGTATTTTACGATTATGTATTTTTAACGTGCTAACGGTGGAAAAAAATAAAACGTATGGATAGAAAAACAAATTATTTCGTAGATATTCATGATATTTAATAGTACGGTTAAATTAAAAAATATTCAATATTGGGCTCGTTTTAAAGATATTGAGGAGACGCTTATAATGGTATAATTTGTAGAAAAATGAACGTATTTTTTCATTGCATTTTTGTTAATATATGATTATTTGTGTTAATATGATAATGGTGTAAAATGAAAAATGAAAAAATAAGGGATATAAAGTAAATTAAATAAGTAATTGTAAGGGTGATAAATGTATCATTGTAAGGATGGTAAATGTAATTGTACAAAAGTTTGTACAATAACCGTTTTAGTTTTTTCATTATATAGTATAGATTCTGATATTTAATAGTACGGTTAAATTAAAAAATATTTAATATTGGGTTCGTTTTGAAGGTATTGACGAGACGATTATAATGGTATAATTTGTAAAAAAAGAAACGTATTTTTTCATTGCATTTTTGTTCATATACGATTATTTGTGTTAATATGATAACGGTGTAAAATGAAAAATGAAAAAGTAAGGGATATAAAGTAAATTAAATAAGTAATTGTAAGGGTGGTAAATGTAACATTTTAAGGGTAGTAAATATTATTGTATAAAAGATTAAGGGTGGTAAATGTTATTGTACAAAAGATTGTACAATAACCGTATAACCGTTTTAGAATTTTCATTATATAGCTAGGCATATACCTGCGCAATGGAGCGAAATATAAGTAAAGAACGAACAATTAATGCTACTTTCTTATAAATATGTCATCAACAATCAATCATAACCTAAGAATCACAATTTATAAAACCCTAAACCTATAAAGATATTCAATAATTAGTTTATATTACAATTATTGACGAAAAAAATTATAATGATATAATTTATAATAAGAATGAAACGTATTTTACGATTATGTATTTTTAATGTGCTAATGGTGGAAAAATAAATAAAACGTATGGATAGAAAACAAATTAATTCGTAAATATTCATGATATTTAATAGTACAGTTAAATTAAAAAATATTCAATATTGAGCTCGTTTTGAAGGTCAGACGAGACGATTATAATGGTATAATTTGTAAAAAAATGGACGTATTTTTCATCGCATTTTTGTTCATATACGATTATTTGTGTTAATATGATAACGGTGTAAAATGAAAAATGAAAAAGTAAGGGATATAAAGTAAATTAAATAAGTAATTGTAAGGATAGTAAATGTAACATTGTAAGAGTGGTAAATGTTATTGTACAAAAGATTGTACAATAACCGTTTTAGTAGTATAGATAATTCGTATATATTCTGATATTTAATAATATGGTTAAATTAAAAAATATTCAATATTGGGCTCGTTTTGAAGGTATTGACGAGACGATTATAATGGTATAATTTGTAAAAAAAGGAACGTATTTTTTCATTGCATTTTTGTTCATATACGATTATTTGTGTTAATATGATAACGGTGTAAAATGAAAAAATGAAAAAGTAAGGGATATAAAATAAATTAAATAAGTAATTGTAAGGGTGGTAAATGTAACATTATAAGAATAGTAAATATTATTATAAAAAAGATTAAGGGTGGTAAATGTTATTGTACAAAAGATTGTACAATAACCGTATAACCGTTTTAGAATTTTCATTATATAGTATAGATAGATATAGATTAGGACATGGAGGTTCGTTAATTTTACGAAGGTACAAGGACAAAAAATATATTTCACTTTAATATCTATGTAAGAGTCTATAGTTTAAAAATATATATTTATTTAACGACGTATATTTTTATGATTCCATTTGATTGGCAACATGTTGGCATATCGTATCACACATGATATAACAAGAATCGGCATTATTAATTTCGAAAAACAATTAAAAGACGTAATGTAACACCCGGAAATTTTAGATAATTGAAGAGTGGAAAAAAATAAAATGGTAGTATTTATTTAATTGGGAAATAATTCAGATTTTTATTTAATCTTAGGAGTATTTATTTTAATTTTATTTAACCATGGAAGGGAAATATGATATTGGAGGAAGGTTATCATATGGAGGGACCTAATCGGCCAAGTCATGATGCATTAGGGACTAAAACACAAAAAATTAAAGGTTATGGATGGAAGATTTGTATTAAGTTACCAAAAATGTTGATTTCCTTCCCCCCAAAAGGTTCAACTTTAAACCTATATAAAGAAACCATCGGGCCACGTTTTAGTCACTCAAATAATTGGTTTCATCTCTTACAAATCTGTCAAACGGTTTGAGAGTTGATGCGGAATTGGGAGGAAGTTCCGAGAAGCGATAAATGGTCGTTTCAGAGTCGTTTTCGGCGAATTAAGGTTACGAGTCAGAGATTATCACTTACTAACCTACTATCGAGTGGGTCTTTATGAGACTTACACTAGGATGCATACATATGTATAAAAATATATTTTTGGCATGTATTGATTATTTTGTACGTATTTATGATGGATTATTTTACATACATGTTATGGTGTATTTTATTTACATGTATGTGGTGCTTATGAAATATTGCATGTTATGTGTTTTACGGTGTTAACACTATAATTGCATGCTTTTATGGAGAAATTTTATGGTCAAACATGAGGGATGGGTTGGGATAACAAGTCATAGGAGTGACATGACCCTGTAATGGGCAATCGGGTGGGTGTGAAACGGTTGACTCAAGGAATGTCAGTGGCAAAATGACTCATATCCGTCAGGAGATTTCATTTAATTCTTGCATATTATTATTTTATGAAGCTTGCATATTTAATCTGCATGATATGATAACGATTTCATTCATGAAACCACAAACTCACTAAGCTTTATAAGCTGACTAGTATGCATCTCAGATTCTCAGAGGCAGGAACTTCAAGAGTGGATAAGAACAAGGGACATGTTTAGAGTCCATCGTATATTTACTTTGTAACGTATCTCAGTATGGGGCCGGTTAGTATTAAGTTACATTACTGTCGGTCCAACAATACTATCAAGTTTTATAGAATAACAACACAAAATGATTACCAACCTGTATTGATTATAACAAACGAGTTACAAGGTTGATCGATTTTAAGCTTGGATTTGTGTTCTCTATGTTTTTCTCTCAAATACACCTTTAAGTGTGTGTTTGTATGTGTGTAAAATGTTATCTGATCTTGAGAGATTGAGATACACTTAATCTAACCAAGTGTGTTGAACACACAATCTAACATAATATCTAGATATTAAATCTAGATATTATATCTAATATAAACTAAGTTACAAGAAACTAACTAAATTAACTTTATCTAACTATTACAATATTATAACTTAGATATTAAATCTAAGTAAACTAATACAATTACATTGACATTTATTACAAACGACATAGACTTTAACATTGAGAGTCGACGTTTCGACTTTAGCTTCAGATTGCGATCTTCAGTTTGGATGATCTTGAATCCAATGAGACTGTGGTCTAACAATCTCCCCCTTTGGATCAAGATCATTAAATAAAAAGATTTATCCAATTCAGTCTTCTTGTTCAGCACAGAAGATGCAATCTCTTTCTCTAGCTCTGAAATCAGCATGTCTTTTTCTAACAATCTCCCCCTTCGAAGAGTGGACGTGATTCTTGAAACATGTGATCTTTACCATTTCTTTCGTAGTCATTCTCCCCCTTTTTGATGGTAAGTGCAACGACTTCATCAAAACTTTTTTTTTGTAAGAAATGTCCATCAGTTAGAGCCTTTGATCCGTCAATTCAAGAAGGTATTCATCCAGATCTTTGCAAATCTAGACAAAGTAGTTGTGTAACACCTGAATCAACTAATGAATCAGTTAACATGCCTGTCAGTAACACTAAGTCACTGTGTGTAACAAATACACATTGGAAAGGAGCTGTTTGATGTTGACTCCCCCAGGGCTTCCATTTAATCATCGAAACACCACAAAGGTTATTTCTATAAACGTTATGACAAAGAAACTAATTCCTTGTGTGTTCGTGCTTGTGTTAGAAAGAATTAAGCACAGATGATTGCTTATTAGGCTCAAAATTGTGTAAACCACTGAGACAACAGTAAGTTAAACACAGACTCAATGTGCATGATTGAAGTGCGAAGGTGGGGCAGACTTCCTTCTTTTCAATATCCAGATTTTCCAAATGAAAATCAGATAGCAAATGTGCCGCAACCCCTTTGAAAATGTGAAACATTTTCTTGTTGAGAAGAAAATGAGTAGATGGTGAGGTTTGATCAAGAGTTGGCATGGGTTAGTTGCCTGTTTCAATAATGATCACCAAAGAATTGTGAATCACTAGAATGGTGGCTACCCGACTCAGAAAAAGTTGGTGCAGAGTTGTGATATTCTTTTAACTCTGTTCTCACACGCTCTTTCTTTTAAACATTTTGCTTTCTCTAATCACACTCATTTCTTTTCTATTTGCACACTAAATCACTAAGGATTAACTTCTTGGGTAGAAATCACTGGTTAAGGTGATTCCATTGAAGTTGTGTTAATTCCTAGCACAATGATTCTTTGTTTTCCTATGATGCATGTGATGCTCAGATTGGTTTAACTATGTCAGTTAAAACACAATTTAGATCATGAAAACATTTAAGATACACTTCCAAAATATAAAATCTGTTGAAAAATCGGGAAGTGGTTTGAACATTAAAAACAATGTTTTCTATGATTGAAAGTTGTCCTTCTTTCAACCATATATGAGATGGAGATATAGAATTATACCTTTACGTACGATCTTCCATCTCATGAAGCTAAGCTTTAAGTCATAAACATATGAACTTGTAAGCTTCTCTCAAAAATTCTGCAAAAGTCTTATGTCAAGTCAAAGTAAAATTTATTCACTTAAAATGAAAAGACAAAAAGCAGTAAAACTTTGTAAAGTACGAGTTCTGATCAGAAATAATTAGAAGTCATGTCCGTACTCCCTTTTGACTTGAAGAGCTCCCCCTAAAATCTTGCATTACAAAAGAAATTTGACATTAAAAAGTACATGCACAAATTTTATGAGCTCCCCCTCGAAGTAATATTGACCAGATGTCAATTTCTTCTCATTCTCCCCCTTGGATCATGAACATTTGATAGAAGTGCATATATCAATCAGAGTTAAGAATGTAGAAATGATGAAAAAGTATACAATTTAGAAAACTTTGTTAGGTAACTACTGATTAAATCTTAAGATTTAGCATACCAAGCTTAGAGACAAGAAAGTTAAACCTCTTTTCGTCTAAGGGTTTGGTGAACAAATCGGCAAGCTGATAATCAGTTTTTACAAAGAAAAGTTCAATTGTTCCTTTTTCAACATGATCTTTAATAAAGTGATACCTGACATCTATGTGCTTTGTCTTGGTGTGTTGAACAGGATTCGCTGATATTGCGATGGCGCTCTTGGAGTCACAGTATATCGGGATTTTGTTGAAGTGGAAACCGTAGTCGCGTAATTGAGTTCGCATCCATAAGACCTGAGAACAACAACTAGCAGCAGCTACATATTCTGCTTCGGCCGTGGAGGTTGAAACACAAAGTTGCTTCTTCGATGCCCAACTTACGAGTTTGTCACCGAGGAACTGTACGTGTCCTGACGTGCTCTTCCTGTCTAACATACAACCCACATGATCTGCATCTGTGTAGGCTGTTAGTTCAAAACTAGTATCTTTAGGATACCACAGACCAAGATCTGCAGTGCCCTTCAGATACCTAAAAATGCGCTTCACAGCAGACAAATGGATTTCTTTAGGATTGGCCTGATATCGTGCACATAAGCATGTTGAAAACATTATATTTGGCCTACTCGACGTAAGATACATTAAAGAACCTATCATCCCTCGATAAGTCCTAACATCAACAGCCTTTCCCGAAGGATCGGTGCCAATTTTAGTACCTGGTGCCATTGGGGTACCAATCGGTTTTGAATTTTCTATTTGGAACTTTCGAAGAATATCCCTAATGTATTTTGATTGATTGATAAAAATACCCAATGAAAGTTGTTTTACTTGTAAACCGAGAAAGAAATTCATCTCTCCCATCAAGTTCATCTGAAATCTAGACACCATAAGGTTTGCAAAATTCTTACAGTACTTAGTATTTGTAGAACCAAAGATAATATCATCTACATAGATTTGAATTAAAATGATATCGCCTTTTTCCTTTTTGATAAACAAAGTGGTATCCACCGTACCTTTTGAAAACCCAGACTTGACTAGAAAAGTGGAAAGGACATCATACCAGGCTCGAGGTGCTTGTTTCAAACCGTATAGTGCTTTGTCGAGAATGTAAACGTGATTTGGCTTCTCTTGGTTGACAAAACCCTCTGGCTGTGAGACGTAGACTTCCTCCTTCAGAATTCCATTGAGGAATGCTGTCTTCACGTCCATTTGAAAGACCGTGAAGTTCTTGTGGGCTGCGTAGGCTAGAAACATTCTGATTGCCTTTAATCGCGCCACAGGAGCATATGTTTCGTCATAGTCTATTCCTTCCTCTTGTCTGTATCCTTTGGCTACTAGTCTTGCCTTGTTTCGGATAACGATACCATCTTCGTCTTTCTTTATCTTGAAAACCCATTTCGTACCTATAATGGTTTTACCTTTAGGCTTTGGTACGAGTCTCCAGACTTGAAGTGCATCAAACTGATTTAGCTCTTCTTGAATTGAGACCACCCATTCTGGATCAGCAAGTGCCTCTGATACTCTTTTTGGCTCGAACTTGCTCAGAAAGGAGTCATGCATGCACATGTTCATTGATGCTGACCTAGTTTGCACCGGTTTTGATGGATCGCTAATGATATGGTTTAGCGGGCGCTCTTTGGTCCATTTATGTTCATGAGGCAGTAGATTAGATGATTGTATGTCGGTTGTATCATCTACAAATCCACTTGTACCTTATTCGGTTTGTTCAGAAGGATTGATGGTTTCAGTTGAAGTGGCAGGTTCAGAAGGCTCAGCAGGTACAACTTGATCTGGCTGTAGATTGATCTGTAAAGTATCTACTACTGTTTCAGCTACTTCTGTCTCTTTATCAGTTGTCACTTCTTCAACTGTTGGAGTCGGCATTTGAATTGTAATCTCTTGCTGAATCGGGGCATTTGATTCAATAGGAATATCTGAACTGGTTGGATGAGTAGTCGTTAAGTCTTCCATCCTGTCAACCACAACAGATTTCTTTACATTAGATCCAAGAAATTCATCATAAAACAATTCAAATAATAAATCTAAATCAGATAAATGGTTAGTAGAAGTTGATGCTTCATCTGATTTATTCTGTTGAGACGTAGGTCCTGAACTGAGTTGCCCAGAAGCTAGTATTCCTGTTATAACGGGTTCTGAACATTGTTGTTCGGAAGCCATTTCTTCATCAAAGGTGACGTTGATGCTTTCAATCACCGTTCTTGACTTCTTCAGATAAACACGGAATGCAGTTGATGTCGAGGAATAGCCAATGAAGATTCCTTCATCCGCTTTAGCACTAAACTTATTTAGACTCTCCCTATCGTTTAGAACGAAACACTTACACCCAAATATATGGAAATATTTGATTGTTGGTGTTCGGTTGTTGATTAATGCATATGGAGTCTTCTTGAATCTTCGATGTACCATGGAGCGATTCTGTGTGTAGCACGCGGTCGATACAACTTCTGCCCACAAAAATAGAGGCAAGTCTGATTGACTTAGCATAGTACGAGCAGCCTCGACTAGCGTTCGATTTCTTCTTTTGACCACTCCATTTTGTTGAGGCGTACGAGCAGCAGAGTATTGATGTGAAATCCCGATAGATTCGAGATATTCTTCAACTTTGTTGTTCTTGAACTCTGTGCCGTTGTCTGTTCGTAGAAACTTGACCGGTTTCTGTAGATTCACTTGGGTCGTCTTCAGGAATGTAATGAGTACATCAGGTGTCTCATCCTTTGAACGTAGAAACTTGACCCATGTGTATCGCGAGTAATCGTCCACGATCACGAGTATATACTTCTTTCCGCCTAGACTCTGAGTTCGCATCGGACCACATAGATCCATATGTAATAACTCTAACGGAGCGCTTGTACTTGGTTCAGGCTTTGGTTTATGAGGTGCCCTCTTCATCTTCCCCTTTTCACAAGCTGCACAAAGATGTTCTCTTTCATACTTGAGCTCTGGAAGTCCTTTGACGAGCTTTCCACTGACCAGATTGTTGATGTACCTGAAGTTGAGGTGAGAGAGCCTTCGATGCCATAACCAACTTTGTTGCATCGATGCTTTCGTCAGTAGACAAACTTGCTTGTCAGTCTGGACATTTGATAAGTTTATTGTGTAGAGGTCTGTTTCTCGAGTACCGACCAAGAGTTCTTTGCCTTCTTCATTGCGAACTGAACATCTCTTGGCTTTGAAGTTGACCTCTAAGTCTTTGTACTGGCCTATACTGAACAAGTTGTGTCCTAAGCCTTCTACATAGCTCACCTTCTTGATAGTGATATTGTCATGTTGTACATCACCGTATCCCATGATTGGAGAAAACTGGTCGTTGCCAAATCTTACTGTTCCGCAATATTTGTCTTTAAAATTGGACAGTATCTCTTTTTGCCCTGTCATGTGCTTGGAACATCCGTTGTCCAAGAACCATGTATGACTAGTCTGCATAAGAGAAATTACAAATTTAGATATTCATACGACAACATTGGAATTTTCACTTTGATTATCGAAGTGCGGGTCTTGAACTGATTTGTTCAAAAGCCTATTTTGACTTTGATGTTCGGGTTTTGAACTGCATTATCCAAAAACCTATTTTTGACATTGAAGAACAAGTCCTGATCTGTACATAATCAGAAGTCGCTTTCTCTTTAAGCTTTGTGTGCCTGCAACACAGATTTAGCCTTAGGTACCCACTGGAATTTGGGTCCTGCTGTGTTAGCACAAGTTTTTTGGTATCCATTTCAAATTGGGTCCTCATTTCTTTTGAAATGCATGTGAAGAATTAGTATGAGATGTATGCACATGGTAGTTGCCAAACCAATCTCCATAATCTTGACAAGAAATAGAGACATGTTTATCATAAATAGAAGACTTTCCAGCAGATAAAGATAACTGAAATAATTGCTTCATTGTATATTGTTTCCGAGAAACAACAAGTTTTGGGTTCAAAACAGCAATATCAGCAATCACAACATCTTTAGTAAGCGAAGTCTTATTACAATTAACACTACTAAACGATAAAACGGTCTTGTCAAGCTTCCGTTTTGGTTGCCATTGAGAATTAACTTCTGGCCTTTGCTTGCTCAGATCTGAAACATGTAAAGCTGGTGAGTTAGACCTTTGAGCAACAAGCGATTGCTTCTTCTTCGGACTACCAGTAGTGTTCGGTTTCTGTGAATGCTGAGATATTTTCTTACCTTTAGCATGTTTAGCTTTCACAGAGACTGAATTATCAACTTTCGTTGATTTTGCACCGTTCACAGGCATACTGGTTTTTCTTGAAGATTTCTTAACAAAGGATGAATGGTTAGGAAGTTTTGTATTAAAGTCAAATTGTTCAAAACAACCATCGAAACTACCGTTAGAGTTAAGAAAATTAAGCTTTTTATTTGATGAACCAAACGTATCCTCAGAGTTTGAAGCTTTTGAAATAACAGAATTTGAAAACACAATTGAAAAAACATTTTGCTCAATATTTATCAAAAGTCTTTCATCTGATAAATAATTCTCGAGTTCAGAAATTTTACTTTCTAAAACGAGAGGAGGGACATATAGTTTACCTTGCTTCGCCTCCATTTCCTTTTCAGAATAACTTGGAAAGAAATTACTTGAAAGAGTTTTCTTCTTTTGATATATTGGATTTTCATTATAACTATTATTCAGTTTCGCATAACAAAATGGAGGATGAACTTTAGCTGATTTCAACCGTTTTTCCGTTTCATTGGCTTCATCCTTTTCCGATAGTTTAGTCCAAAAAGTTTTAAACTCAGGGATTTTGCGAGCTAATAGCATATTAAGATGATCATAAAGTCCTGGCACTTCAGACATCCCTTTTTGTAGACAGTGAGGATTCTTATAACCGATTCCCCAATTGCCTTTGTTTTCTAACAGTTTGTTAAGATGAATGGTTTGTTCACTCTGACCTAATGAGTACAACTTCTTTTCCAAAGCATCTATTTTTGCAATTAAAGTTTTGTTTTCTTCAACACATGAAGAAAGCAATTTTGTAAGCTCATATTTATCAATCTCACATTTTAGCAGTTTAGACTTGAGATCTGAATTCTCTTTAAGAATTATTGTCTTTTCCTTAGCGTTGGTGTCATTATCTTTATGTAAAACCTCAACCAATACTTTCTTCTCAGCAATTTCATTGCGAAGTTTCTGTATCAATTGGTTTTTGTCAGTTCTAACACCATTTTCTCGCTCAAGATTAGATTCTAACTCTTTTTGTTTTAAACTCATGGCATGCATTTTATTCATAAACTCTAAATCTGATAGATTACATACCTCTTCTTCTTCATCATCTGAATCAGCATTAGCATCTGATTCTATCTGGCCCATCAAACACATGTTGACGGCTTCATCTTTTTCTTCATCCTCTTCTTCTTCATCTGAGTGATCAAGCCAGTATTCATCTTCAGCCATCAGTGCCTTGCCAACCTCCTGTTGCTTTGCAAGAAGCATCTTGTTCTTGTAGTAGTCGAAGTTTCTGACCTTTGATCTGCGACAGTCCTTGGCAAAGTGACCGATTTTGCCACAGTTGTAGCACGTTGGTGGTTCTGGCTGACTGGATCCTTCAGCTTTAAACTTTCTCTCTTCCGGTTTCCTCTTCTCTAATCTCTTTCCTTCATACTGATACCTTCTCTCTTCAGGTTTCCTCTCTTCTGTTCTCTTCCCTTCAAATCTCTTTCCTTCATATCTGCTTCCTTCAACCCTTTCCTTGTGGATGTAGTTGTTCGGACCAGATGAGTACCTCTGACTGTTTGATGTTGCCTTTTTGTAGAACCTTTTCTGAAAAGCATTTTTCAGCATCATCATTGCTTGCTTTAGCTGATCATTTTCATCTGTGTCAGAGTTTGCATAAGCTTCATCTTCTTCTGATTCGTACACAATTGTCTTGTTCTTTTTCTTCCTAACTACAAGAGCGACTGTGTCATCAACTGTCTTTCCTCTCTGTCTATTCTCAGCTAGAATTTCATCCACCTCTTCTTCATTCTGACGGAGGGTTTCATACACCTCGTGAAGTGGAATCTCATTCAAGTCTTTTATCTGCTTCATCTGCCTAGCAAATCTTTTCCATTCCGGTTGAAGAATGCTCAGGAATTTGACGTTCAGCTCAATTTGAGATTTGTGAACTTTGTTCTTGCTAAGTTCGTTCAGCAAAGTCACAAACCTGTCATAGGTTTCTTCTAAAGTTTCTCCCACCCTGCCTCTAAATTCTTCATAATTATTTAGGCAGTTGGAGATTTTCAGCTGATTTCCATCCTTTGAGCCCAACATCATCTTTTCAAGCTGATCCCACATTTCTTTACCGGAGGCCTTGTAACTGTCAATCTTTACGTATATTTCATTTGGGATTCCTTGTAAGATGTATGACTTAGCTAATCTGTCGCCTTTGGCTCTTCTGAGGTTATCATCTTGTAGTTCATGATACTTAAGTTCAACCTGAGTCGACACATTATCAACTACACGAGTCATCATTGGTGGTCTCATAACCCCTTCTTCTATAGATGTCCTGATGAAATCACCCAGCTCATGTCTGTCAATGAAGTTCAGAAACCGATCCTTCCACTGTTCGTATTCTCCTTTGAAGAGAACTGGTGGCTTGGTGTCAGTTCCTATTGCAAGGGCTTCTCTGGATGTCATCCTGTATTGATTAGAAAACTTGAATATGATCGTTAACCAAGATAAAATTTGATCACACAAGAAATTTTGTCCCCCTAGGCAGACTTAGCACGGGGGTCCCGCTACCCGGTTAGCGGGTAGGGTCAAGGGGCAACGCCCTTGCGGGGGTATGGGTGCAGCGCCCCTAGAGAAAAAATTTATGACTAATAAAGACCCTATTACAGTTTCCAAAAAATTGTCTAAGTGGGAAATTTGAGCAAAATTCAGGTTTGCGTGTCAAATGAGGAGCGCACACTGAGGTTTGCGGGTCTAGTGAGAAGCGCACACTGAGGTATGCGGGTCTAAGATTTGCGTGTCTGACTTGGAACCGAGAAGTGAGCTGATATGTGCTTTGCGGGTGCTTTGGGAGCCGAGAAGTATGCTTTGCGGGTCCTTTGGGACGCGCACAGTAGGACTTTGCGGGTTGTTCTTCCTCTGGTATGCGTGTGTTCGTCCTGAACTTCTAAAGATCGACTAAAATCTGTTCCTGAAACGATTTAGCAATACCAAACCCTACCAATGTGTCTAGAAACACTTTTAGAAAAGTATGTAAGCACTCGATCTCTCTAAAACACACTTTTTCGAAATAAAATCGATGGCACAGTGAACTTACCCACTTCGACTTTTTCACATAAAATCCACAAATTGGAACTCGATTTAAGCTTAAAAGTGAAATCAAATATCAACAACTCGATCTAGCATGTAGTACGATCACAACCTGATCGATTCTAACACCTAAAACACTCAAAATCACAAAGTCAATTTTTCTTGAAGAACACAGAGTCGTTTTTCTGAAAACTTGTTTTGATCTTAATCAGGCTCTGATACCAAGTGTCGGTCCAACAATACTATCAAGTTTTATATAATAACAACACAAAATGATTACCAACCTGTATTGATTATAACAAACGAGTTACAAGGTTGATCGATTTTAAGCTTGGATTTGTGTTCTCTATGTTTTTCTCTCAAATACACCTTTAAGTGTGTGTTTGTATGTGTGTAAAATGTTATCTGATCTTGAGAGATTGAGATACACTTAATCTAACCAAGTGTGTTGAACACACAATCTAACATAATATCTAGATATTAAATCTAGATATTATATCTAATATAAACTAAGTTACTAGAAACTAACTAAATTAACTTTATCTAACTATTACAATATTATAACTTAGATATTAAATCTAAGTAAACTAATACAATTACATTGACATTTATTACAAACGACATAGACTTTAACATTGAGAGTCGACGTTTCGGCTTTAGCTTCAGATTGCGATCTTCAGTGGATGATCTTGAATCCAATGAGACTGTGGTCTAACAATTACTCATTTCCTTTAAGACTTCCGCTGTATACGGTTTTAATTTAGTCGCAAATTTTAGAGTATTTATGATTATTTATAATTTATGAGACATTACCCAATAGTGAAAATGAGGATGTTACACGTGATGAATAGCGTAATTGAGAGTCCAAGATCACTGATTCTTTTAGAGAGAGAAAGTAGAGAGAGAAAGTAGAGAAGCGCAAAGTTCAGAGATGTATTGAAATGGAATTGTCAAAAAAGTTACAAAACAAAGGCTCTAAGGGGACTTAAATACCCCAAGCCTTTACAAATTAGAAAATAACATAAAGCACAGTAAAAGCTTAGAAAATAGATACAATGATTACTACAAAATTAGACTTAACAATCTCCCCCTTAGTAATCATTGGTGCCGTGGTCTTCAAAAACAGCATAGACCAACCAGGCAACTTTGGAGAATCACTGACACTCTTCTCTTTGACGAAGACGATTCAAACCAACTAAAACTTCCAGTCGTCTTAGAGTTGAGCGGAGATTCAATCTTTCTTGAATTGAATCTAAAGTTTTCTGGATAAGACGGATTTCATCATTATCAACCAGGAATGTGTTTTCTCTTGATTCCATAAATCTTCTTTTGGCTTCCTTCAGACGTTGCTCTAACTGTAGCTTGATCACTTTTAAGGTTCCATCGGAGTAGTGAGCAATTTCTTCAATTCTGAGAAAGCATTTTTCATTAGAGCCATTCTTATACACCACTCCATATGGATCTTCAACAATAGAGAGAAAAGGATAAGATTCTAAGTTCGGTAAGCTTCGGTTAGGCCTGAGAAGATTAACAACCGGTTGGAAACTTTCTACAGCCATCTGAAAATCAAAAACTCGGAAGAATCTGATTTGTCGTCTTATGAATCTTTTAATGACGAACAAAGCTTGAGAAATATCCTGTGTTCTATGATACAGATTTCTGAAGTGATCAAATAAGAATTCAATATCATCTATAGAAAGATCAGAGAAGTCTGCCTCTAAAAATTTATACCGCTTGCAGTCTCTTCTTTCAACTTCAAAATCGGGATACCAGATGTTCACAAACTTGTTGATTGTGACACTAATGACTCGAACAATCAAGTACTGAGAAGAAATGGTACTATTCCTTTTGCGCTGACACTTGATAAACATCAAGTACTCATATTGATAGGCATCTGACTCTTTCTCTACTCCAAGGATTGCATAGATGTTGATCGCCCTTCTTCTAGAGACAAAGATGTTTCTCTGAGTGTCTTCTAGAAAGGCTGATCTTTGCCTTGATGCCAAATATCTATGATGCAAATTCCTTTGTCTTTGACGTCTAGATAAAGCTGGTCCTTCTTCTAGAATGGATGGTGGAATAACAGGATCAGAAGGTGGAACATCAGCTTCTGCTCTTGACGACTGACCAACTTCAAATGATCTTGAAGGAATAGTGGTAGTCGGAGCTAAACTATCAACAGGAGTAGATGTGACATTAACTGATTCAGGAATCTCATCACGAGCAGGAAGATCACTATATAGCAAATCTGCTTCTTCTTCGTCTTTAGCATCCATGAACACTGAGTCGTCTTCTGTATCTGAAATGATAATGATGTCATCACAGTCTTCTTCATTGACTTGACATATCTTTTCCAACCTGACATCTTCATCATCATCAGAATTAATCTCGATGAAGTTAGCAAAGAATGACGTCATGTCATTTGCAGCTTCAGATTCTTCAACTTCATGAACGCTTGCAGAAACATCTGGATCTATGTAAACAACAATTTGCATATTATTGTTAATATTGCTTTCAGAAATATTCAGTTCATTATTCATGGAAGACAGATCAACATTCTCAATCATAACATTCACTAAGTCCTGAATGTTGCAGTCTTCAACAAATTCTCCACTCTTTCCTCTGTCACCAACCGCTTCTTCTTGAATATCTTCTCTTGCTTCAGAAGATCCTTCAACTCTTGGTCTCTTTGCCATCTCCCCCTCATGGCCTTGATGATCAGGATCATCTTGGTCATTCGGCGCTTAAGAGACGGGCCGACCTCAGTTCTGCAGCTTTGGTCATGAGAATCAAGACTTGAAGATAAATCAGAGAAGGCTTGAGACATAAACGTTTTGAGATCAGCAAAACTTGATCGAACTTCTGATCTGAATGCATGAAACTAATCAGATAAAGCAGTGATCCTGTCAGATTCAGACGAAGAAACTGGAGGCGGCGTAGGTTGGAAGTTTCGTAAAAGAGATATAAGATCTTGATCTTGATGTTCAGGCGGTGACATGGAGAGAAGTCGAGCATAGAGTAGATCTGTCAACTCTGAAACTGGAATATCGTGAAGAGAAAACCGTGAAGATGTACCAGAAGGAACAGATGAAGAAATACCCGCAGTTAAAGAAACCATTGAAGAAAACGAAAGAGAAACAACCGGAGAAGTAGATGTAGGCATAGCAGAAGAAGGTTCACGAAGAACTACTCCAGTTGGTCTTCTGAATGGAATCTTTGGAGGAATCACTGAAGTATCAATCTCCGGCATCTTTCCTTTGAAGAAAGTCTTCAACTTCAGAATTTTAGCTTCCTTTTCTGCATCCATTCTTTCAGATAATTGACGAATAACATCATTCAATGTAGAGAATTTGTCAGTAGAAGCCCGAGCTTGATCAGAAGAAAGTGCTAAAGCTGGAGTTTGATCAGAAGATTGAATTGCTGCAAACGAAGATGCTGGAGCTTGACTTTGTACCGGAGCTGAAGGTTGATCAAAAGCTGAATCCAATTCATCTACTTGAAGATGTGCAATTGAAGGATTAACTGGAACAGATTCATCTTCAGAGAGAACTTCTGTTGAGACAACCACTTCCGGTGTCCTTGACTTCCTTTCATAAACTTGAATACGCGGTTGATCAACATGATCGCTATCATCATCATCATCAGAATCACTATCATCATCATCTTTATCACTAGCAAGAATAGCATCAGCAGCAGTATCATCCTCATCTTCAAAATCAAAAGCAATATCATCAGTAGCTGCAGTACCAATATCAGCAATAACATTCTCAATTTGTTGAGAAGGAACATCCTCTTGAGCTACTTCTGTTTCAACAATAACAATAACTTCTTGCTCATCTTCAGCCTCTTTTTCAACTTCAGGCTCTTTGTCAGAAACAGCTGCTTCAACTTCAACATCTTGTTCAACAGATTGATTGTCATGAGAAGGCTCTTCTTGTACAACTTCCATGAACTCATTCTCCATACAGTATTCTATGACATCCTCATTTGCAACATCAGCGTAGTTTGCAATAAGAGCATATGGAATAGTCATAGAATAGTTGAAAGTCTTCTTCTGCTTCTGAATGTAAGACATTTCCGAGTCTGGAACCTGAGGCCAAGATAACCTGCGAGGAATAGCTGGATTGCTACGGAGCATGCTTCGAACAATAAGCTTCATAAATCTGACAAACGGAATGAACTTTCGTTTCTTGTTGGTGAACTTGTCATGTACCACCTCTGAGAGTTCAGTCCAAAAAATAAACGTGTAGTCGACATGCAAGTCATAGACGACTGCATGGAACAATCGGAGATACAGTAAGCTTGCACTGTCAGTGCCAGAATGCTTCGATGTCAGGCACCTGATGAGAACAGAGAACAGTGCATACCATACTGGAGGTAGATTGGACTTGTCAAAGTCTGTAGGTTTGTTCAAAGTACCAACATATCCAAGACTCCGTATCCCTTCATAGACTTCCTCTTCAGATGGAAAGCTATCATATGTAGTTCTGCCTGGTTTGGAGTTCGGCTCAGGAAGCTCCAGTATTAATCTCAGTCGTTTGTAGGAAAGGAAAGATTCAAACTGATCTACTTGAAGCTCAAAGCGGTGCGGACGATCCAATTCATTCTTTGTTATAGTATGCCAAGCCTGCTGTAGATACACTTCAGGAACATCTGCGCAGTATGAAAGAGCAGGGGCAAGTGGATGTCCTTTGAGTATTGCTCGTATCACGGGATGAATCTTGATTCTGTCAAAGTCCACGTGATAGTTGTTCGGCTTGTATGGCATATACATGATGGTTGGGAACACATCATTTGGTGTTCGTCGAGAAACAGAAAGATCGGCCCCAACCGAAGGATGTGACGGCATCGGAGTATCATGAGAGGCTCGATCGGACGGATCATCAAGAATAGCATTCTCATCTTGAATCATTGGATCAGTATGGGTTTTGGAAGACATAATAGACCTGAAAAACAAAAATGAAAAAGAATTAGACAAAAAAAAAACAAAAAAAAAAACAAAAAACAATAAAATAAAATTCTAAGTATGGTTTGTGTGCCAAGTTAGAAGCGCAAACCAAGGTTTGCGTTTCACTCAAGAGACGCAAAGGTGAGTTTGCGTGTCTAACATGGTTCGAAAACTATACTTAGAAAAACAAAAAAAAACTCACAAAAACGCAAGGAAGGTTTGCGTATCAAGTTAGAAGCGCAAAGTAGACTTTGCGTTTCTAGTTAGACGCGCAAAGTTTACTTTGCGTTTCTAACTGGACGCGCAAAGGTCACTTTGCGTTTCTAGTTAGACGCGCAAAGTTCACTTTGTGTTTCTAACTAAACTCGCAAAGGTCACTTTGCGGGTCAAACATGATATCAAAACCAGAACAAAACACGAAACGCACGCACAAATAAAGTTTGCGTGTCAAATAGGAGACGCAAAGTACACTTTGCGTGTCCTAGTTGATACATAAACTATTATACATAGAAAGAACAAAAAGGATTACACAAGATAGAAGCGCAAAGTAGACTTTGCGTTTCTAGTTAGACACACAAAGTTCACTTTGCGTTTCTAGTTAGACACGCAAAGTTCACTTTGCGTTTCTAGTTGGACACGCAAAGTTCACTTTGCGTTTCTAACTAGATGCGCAAAGTAGACTTTGCGGGTCTATCATCCTTGTTCAAAAACTAGGTTTTGCGATTATCAGGCCCGGAAACCACAAAAAAACTCAAAATTAAAACAAAATACAAGAAATTAAAGTAAAAGAACACATACCTGAAGATCGATTTACTAATCTAAGCAAAACCCAATACTAGATTTTACGAAAAAATGCACGAAAACACAATCTGTATATTTTGAATGGAACGAGAAATACAAATCATCAGATTTTAGAATATACTAATCGATTAAAAGCACAAACAAGTGTAACTCAACATCAATAAACGAAGTGAATAGAATCAAAACATACCTTGATTTCTTGTAACAAAATCTGAAAGAAAATCAGATTGGAATCGAGAACACTGTTAGGGCTACTTTGTTAGTTAAATAGAAGTTCAGGGTAGATTATGTCAAGTTATTAAAGTTGTAAGCTTGTTGGGCCTTAAAGCCCATAAGCCCATTAGGCCTGCGAGCCCACGTATTTAAAGTTGTTTCCTTTTCATTTGTAGGGTTAGAGATTCATTATTCAGTTTTCTAGTCGTTAGGTTCACATAACCTTATCAGAAATTCTCTCTGTAAACCTTAACCCTTTGAAGTTATATCAATCATATGACTAGTTGCTGTGGCCTATAATCTGTTCATCATTGTTCATATTACTTGTGATTGCACTGCATTGGGATCTACAATTGGTATCAGAGCCAGGTTTCGAATTGACAGCATACTCGGACGCTGACCATGCTGGAAACATGCTGGACCGGAAAAGCACGTCGGGTCATGTTCAGTTCTTGGGCGATCGTCTTGTCAGCTAGGCTTCCAAGAAGCAAAACTGCGTGTCCACCTCCACAGCCGAGGCGGAGTATGTAGCAGCCGCCAGTTGCTGCTCGCAAGTCATCTGGATGCGTACCCAGCTCAAAGATTATGGATTTAATTATTCCAGGATTCCCATCTACTGTGACTCGAAGAGCGCTATAGCCATATCAAGCAATCCCGTCCAGCACACGAAGACGAAGCACATTGATGTGCGCTATCACTTTATAAAAGATCACGTGGAAAAAGGTACTATCGAACTCTATTTTGTTAATTCAGAGCATCAGTTAGCAGACCTATTTACCAAAGCCTTGGACGAAAAACAATTTAATTACCTTGTGTCCAAGCTAGGTATGCTAAATCTGAAAGTTTGATCCGTTCGCAGCTCTCTACGAGTTTCATTCAATAACGAATGACTGTGACAAATGCACCAGTGCCTTGTCTCTGGTTGCTATTATCCACACTCCTTGGGTATTGCATTTTTGTCAGGATCGAATTCTCAACAAGAATTAATTCTCAGAAGATTTCACTCTTTTTCCAGACTTGGCTTCTATACCAACATTTCCAGGTTCTTCCTTCTTCTCTTCTGCTTCTTCTTTGGAAGGTGTGGTTTCCTCAGGGAATGGTTGTTGGATGTTGAGATCATGTCTCTCTTTCATCCTTCTCTCAGCCTCCTCCCTTTGTGCTGAATCCCCTTGAAGCTTGGCCATTTCCTTGTTATACAACTCTTCAATCTGAGAGAATGCCATGTGGGTAAACATCTCCCCCTTAACACCAATTGCACCTTTCAGGAAGTTTATCATTTTTCTTCTTTCCTGATTGGCCAAAAATGTCTTGGAGAGTTGTCTTTTCTGCTTTTGTTTCTGAATTGGCATTTTCTTAACTTGGAGTTTCTTGACCTGAGTTGCTGTCTGAGCTGCTTCTTTCAAACTCTTTTGGTATTCTGCATTTAACTTCTTGGCCATTATCCTTGCAAGCTCTCTATCAGTTTCTGTTTGAAATTGCTCCTCTTTTTCCATTTGCTCTTGAAGCTGCTTTGCCATCTCCTCATCCATTTCAATCTGACTCCTCTTCTTTGAAGGTTGTTCAGGTTCAATCATCTTTCCTTTTCCTTTTATATCCTCCTTCATTTTCTTCTTTTGAGGTTCTCCTTCATTGATGACCACTCCTTTGGCCTTTTGAGTAGCCTTAGGAGTGTCATTCTTTGCTTTTACTAAAGTCTCTGCTATCTCCATTTCTTCCACAGAGAGCCCTATTTCTGCTGCTTCAGTTTCTGCTGCTACTTTTACTTCAGCAGCAGTAACTGTTTCTGTTTTCATCTCTTCCTCTGTCTCCCCCTCAACTTCAGCTTTCTTTTCAACAGTTTCCCCTTCATGCTTCTCCCCCTTGTTGAAAGAATCTTGAACTTTGTCCCTCTTTTTGAGTAAAAACTGTTTCCTTCTTTTCTTTTGAACCAGCCTGGTCACCATCTTCTTCAATTTTTCAATCTGGACTTGTTGTGATAGGATCACCAGCTTCATCTCCTCTATTTCTTTTCCTTGTTTCAGAACATCTAGGTTGATGTTACCCATTGCCTCCATCAATTCATCATAGTTATATCTGTCCTCACCTTCTCCAGGAGTGTTACCCCCTATTGAAGGATCATTGGATCTTTTAGTAGTGGAAGTCTTCTGCCTAGCAGAAGCACTATCCACCCCTGTGGTTTCTTGGCACCAGGGACCTTCAAATGATTGCTCATTCAAAGTTGCCATGGGGGAGGTCTTATTGATGTTACCACTTTCCTCCTCTGTGCTAGCAGGAGTAGTGGCAGCCTCATCACCCATATGCTCTACCTCCTCCTCAGAGAGCACCTCCTTTGGGTTGGGAGACACCCTTGTGGATTCCCTTTGAATATTCTCTACTGGAGAATGCTCCAATAGAGGGCTTAAAGGCTTGGGGGATGATGGTACAAGAAAGGAAGGAGCCTTCTTTACCTGTTTCCTCTTGTAAGTTTGGGTGATAGGAGAGGTTGGTTTTTCAAGAAGGGACTGGGGAATAGATTTTGAGAGGGAAGGTTGGGCTTGGCTAGCAGTGGGTTGGTCTAATGGGGGCCTTGACCCTGCTGCCATACCTTCATTGGTTTGGGACACCACCATCATTGTAGAGAACAATGGGGTGTCAACTCCTTCAGAGTCCCCAACAGATCTTCTCATATTTGAGAAAACCTTGCCTTTGGGGGGTTTAGGTACATATACCCCAACAGGTTGAGGTATATCCGTCAATTCATGAGTAATAACTTCTTGAACAAACCTGGGATACATAAAGAAGCTCTTTTTGTTTCCCATGTTTGAGACAAGATCACTGAAAATCATTTTAGAAAAATTATACTTTCTGGCAGTGGCCAAGCACACCAAAGCATAAGCAATAGTGCTGCTGAACTCACTCCATCCAGTAGTCTTTTTGGAGATACAATGCATAAGAGTATGGACAAAGAAACGCCATTGGGGTGAAAATTTGGCTTTAGAGAATTTGAAAACTCCCAATGGGCCTCCATACCCCATTCTTGTAAGATTGGAAAACAGTTCATCGTTTGGGATGGAAGTTATACCAGAGGCATCGTCTAGACGTAGACTGATGCGAATAACCTCTTCAGTAACTGTTAGTGATTGATCACAGATTCTTGTCTTGATCATTTGCACACCATTCTCAACAACAATGGTGGCATTAGCCCAGAACTGCCTTTGATGCTCGATATAGATTGTAGGGGATACAATAAGAGCATGAGCAATATGGCTTGACTTGAGGAAATCCACAATCTGATGAAATCCTGCAGCTTGCTTTGGCTTTTGTAGCATCGCAATCTCATTGTGCTCGTCGATGAATGTCATGGATGCCATTGATCTTAGTGATAAGCTTGCCTGAAAACTTCGAACTTGAGAGAGAAAAGGTTTAGAGCGCAAGAGAACAGGATGCAAAGAGTCGTTATGAACTTTTAGGCGGGCAAAGAGTATTTATAGTATTCGGAACATAAGCAGTATTAACCTAGAGCAGTATTAACTACTAGCAGTATTAACTAACTAGCAGTATTAACTACTAGCAGTATTAACTACTAGCAGTATTAACTGAAAGCAGTATTAACCACTAGCAGTATTAACTGAAAGCAATATTAACCACTAGTAGTATTAACTGAAAGCAGTATTAACCACTAGCAGTATTAACTGAAAGCAGTATTAACCACTAGCAGTATTAACTGAAAGCAGTATTAACCACTAGCAGTATTAACTACTAGCAGTATTAACTACTAGCAGTATTAACTGAAAGCAGTATTAACCACTAGCAGTATTAACTGAAAGCAGTATTAACCACTAGCAGTATTAACTGAAAGCAGTATTAACCACTAGCAGTATTAACTGAAAGCAGTATTAACCACTAGCAGTATTAACTGAAAGCAGTATTAACCACTAGCAGTATTAACTACTAGCAGTATTAACTACTAGCAGTATTAACTGAAAGCAGTATTAACTACTAGCAGTATTAACTGAAAGCAGTATTAACCACTCTTACACTTTTTGACACCATCCTTTTTCTCTTACTACTTTGTTCATCCCCTGATCCTTTTCTTCTTGATCCTTCATGATCATTATTCCCTCTGGAGTATTTCTAACTTTAACCTTCTGCTGGATCAAAAGTAACATGTCCTTCATCAAATCTTTTAAGGAATTTGAAGGCAGTCCATGTTCCTTGTTATGTGCCAAGAGCAACCATTTTCTTCATTCAGAATGCTCTTCCTCTTGAGCTTTTGATTGCCCTGCACACTTGATAAATCAGTTAGTCTTGGTGGGAACCCAAGCCAAAGTGGTCTTGGGTTGTCCTTTCTCATCAATATAATCTGTTAGTTTAGTCTAGATGAGTTGTTTAGGAATCTCATGACTGGAATACTTTGTCAAGATTATAGGTTTGGCTACATTACTACTAGAAGCAGCACTAGCCTTGTTAGCAGCACTAACTTGGTTAGCAGTACTAATCAAGTTAGCAGCACTATTCTTGTTAGCAGTACTATCTGGGATAGCAGTACTAACAGGTTTCTTTGCAATTGGAACCCAAACTTGAACAAGGTTGTTTGCTTTCTTTGTCTTTAAATTACTCCTTGGCTTATTTGGAGCAATTTTCTTTGTATTAGCAAACTTGTTTTGAGCATGATACTTTTTAGGTGCTCTGTTCTCAGCCATTTGATTCCTTCCTTGCTTCCTATAACCAAAGGAGTTTTGAGTTTGTCTTTGAAAATTAACTCTTTGGTTGGTAGGATTGAAATAACAGTATTTGGCAACATGATTAAGCTTTCCACAGATAAAACAAGGTTTTGGTCTATTGATTTTACTCAGATCAACCCCTTGTTTTTGTGCCCACTGATTATTCCAGTTTCTCTGATTTCCCCTTGGTTTATCATGTTTTTGGGGCTCAGATTTATTACAAGAACACTGTTTACAAGGGACAGGATTCACAACTGTGGTTTGCTTATAATGGATCTTCTCAGACTTTCCCTCAGTCTTTTCTATGTCCTTAGACTTGATCCAAGCCTTTCCACATCCCTCATTGGTGATAATGTGATTTTCTAGAAGAATCTCACCACTCACAGTGTTCTTCTTACTCTTATCATTAGAGGTCTCTTCTTCAGAGTCTGTTTCAACCACCACTTTGTCTAATGGATCTACCTTAGTGGCTTCATCAGACAATTCCTTCCTATTCTTGGTCTCTAGCAAGTCTGATATAGGAGGGATGTAATTGTTGTTATATGGTGGTGGTGTGGTGTTATAGCCTATTCCTCTTCTAAGTTTGTCATGGATTTGAGTTTGGAGCAAAGAGTCCATTGCTTTAGAAGCATTGGAAAATTTCTCAATATCCAGCTTGGCTTTCTCAAACTCACTTTTTATCTTCTCATTCTCCTCTTCTTTCTGTTTAAGCTTAGACTCATACTGATCTTTCTCCCACTTCCAGTAGTTTGAGTCATAAGAGTGTTGAAGCTCATTGGCTTGGAAACTCTTGATCTGTTCCTCAAAACTCTCAACAATTCTTACATAGTCTTTTATATCTCTCTCTAATCTTTTAAGGTCATCACTCATTGTCTGGTTGTGATCCCTGTACCTTTTAACAGTTTCCATACAAGTTTTAGAGCAAAGATTAGACATTACCTCTGTGGGGATTTCTATGCTTGAAGAATCTGAAACTTTAGCCATTGATGATTTCTGATTTCAAGGAAGAATGATGATTGCAGGTTTCTGAGAATACTAGCTCTGATACCACTTGTCAGGATCGAATTCTCAACAAGAATTAATTCTCAGAAACAATATCAAAGAAGTTTGCGGAATAACACTTTGATATTTAATCAAAACAGTAAATCAACACAGTAGATATGAAGAACAAACTGTAGACTTGTATTGAATGCTTTGAAGTTTACAAGATTACACACTCAACCTCAATATTGATGAACAGACTCACCAATACGAATTCTACTTCTCTAGAATTAGGATCTATGCCTTGAGGTTGATTTTCTCTCTAATAGAATGAAGAAAACAAAAGTTAACTCACTATTCTAAACTATACAATATATATACTGAATACAAAGATAATTACAATAAATAAAATATCTTTAGTATATCTTCCATGTATATCTCTAAGCTTCCATGTATATCCTTTCATGCGAATCTTCATCATATAAGCAGTATTAATCTTCAGCAGCATTAAATTCCTTCTAGCAGCATTAACTACTAAGCAGCACTAACCACTAGCAGTACTAACTAGCTAAGCAGTACTAACTTTGTTCAAGCAGTACTAACTTTGACTAGCAGTATTAATAGTACTAGCAGTAGTAACACTCAGCAGTATTAACCTTTAAGTCTTCTAGCAGTAGTAACTTTGAACCAGCAGCATTAACCATACTTGATGAATTCTTCAGTTCCCAACAATTTTACTCGTTCAACTCTGTGTCCGTTACGAACTTCTGTATCAACAAAGTAGATTTCGTGTTTTCCCGCTTCTTTTGTGTTTGTATGTCTGTTTCTGTGATTATGTGTGCAGTTTATATCTTGTTCGCTGAAAAGTGCAAGGTGGTTTGGGTGGTGGATCCACAACCCGGTAATGTGTTCAGGAGGACCACTAGCGTCAGTTGGTTGGTAAGTCTCACGGGTCCTCTATTAGAGGGGGAGCAGGTAAGAGGGTTCTGTGTTTGGACCTCCTCATGGTAATCATTCGAGGGGGAGCTAGGTCTCGTGTCTTTTTATTTAAGTCCTTTTATTTTAAGTTTTTTTTCCCCCTTAATTTTTTTTTTCTAAGTAGTTTTATATATCTCCGAAAACTCCAAAAAGATTTTTTAAGGTTTGTTTCTTTGAGTTTGTTTTGTGTTTTGGTTTGTTTGTTTGGTTGGTTCGGCCCATAGCCTACCCGGCCCCCCCCGGCCCAAGCCCAGACTCGGCCCAAGCCCATACCACCTTCGGGGGTTTATAAACCCCGGTCGAACGGTTTCGTCCTCATTCGATCGATCCTTTCTCTCTTAGTCTTCTTCTCTCTCTCGCCCGAAGTTCATTCGATCGGACTCTAAATCGATCGAACTATCACTCGACCGAACACTCGTTTCTCTTCATATTCGATCGACAAGGTTGGTTTAATCGATTTTGCGGGGTTTACATTTAATATCGATAGAGTTTTTCGGTGTTTAATCGACGACTATAAGTCTGCGTCGTTGACGATTCGACTCTCCGGGGGTTTTACTCCGATCTAGGTTTCGCCCCGGTCGAACTCACCCCCGGTCAAATGGTTCCTCCGGTCTAAGGTCACCTCCGGTCGAATGCACCCCCGGTCTTAGGTGCCCTCTGGTCGAATACCTCATCCGGTCGACTAACTTCCGGTCTTAACCTAACCCCGGTCTTAACATGTCTCCGGTCTTAGTGACCTCCGGTCGTAGACCTCATCCGGTCGTAGACCTCATCCGGTCGAAGACCCTATCCGGTCTTATTGACCTCCGGTCGAACATCTCATCCGACCGAACATTTAACCGGTCCTATTGACCTCCGGTCGAACACCTCATCCGATCGAACATTTATCTGGTCTAATTGACCTCCGGTCGAATGCATTGTCCGATCATGCTTGTATCCGGTCTTAGAAAAACCCCGGTTGAATCTTATCCGGTCGAACCCATTTTTTTTTGGTGCTTATAGTTTTTTTTAATATGTTGTTTACGAGGAAATTTTTGTTGGTTATATGTGCTGGTGCAAGTCTATGCGCCTTGGTGACTGACCCTAATTCACAAGTAGGGTTTGCTCTTCCAATGTTTGGAGTTACTATCCGGTGTGATCTAAATCATGACTGAATAACTCCAACGGCTATTATTTTTTTCCAAACCTGCGTACTAATCTGCTAATTCTTCACAGGTACAATGGCACAAAACCAGCCACCAGCGATTGACCCAATCGCAGATGCGGAACTGATTCCCGAGGATCAGTTCCTTCCTCTTACTGCCAATAACTACCATCTCGATGTAACCCAACCTGCTATTCAATATCAGGTCATCATCGAGATACTCAGGGGCCATCCAATCGCCTATGCTCTAACGGAAACTGCAACCGTACCAATTCTATACTTACAGCAGTTCTGGCATTCTCTCCATGCGTTAGAGGCCGATGGCGGATTTCATCTTGAAGGACGGATAGATCACACTCCCGTGCTTCTCACATGTGATCTCTTCCGTCAATTTCTTCGGTTACCGACCGCCGGATCCGTAGCAGGCCGCGAAACCTTTGACCCCATGGTCACTGATGCTACACTGTGCACTGATCTCCTCTCTTTGGGTTACGGCGCAGAACTTCGCATTCCATCAACCTTCAACCGCAAACATCTATCAACAATATGGTATACGTTGTTCACATACATCAATCGGTGCCTTTCGTCTATAACGAAGGGCATTGATCAGACGAGCGCCCCGATTCTTCGCATCTTTCACGCGGTGGCTTTCAATCGCCACGTGGACTTTGCCGATTTTCTCTGGTTTGAACTCATTCAGAGAGTTCGTTCTACTGCATCTCGCCGATCAAACTTCATTCCATTCATGCGGTTCCTACAGATCGTTATCCGGAACTACATGAACCTTTATTCCGAGATACAACGCCGCTCTACCCACCCGACGTGTCCACAACATCCAACGCGCAAGATTCCTTCCCGTGCTGATCCGGAAGGTGTTGTCGCCCGACAAATCCCGGTCGGGGTACTAGATCATGCTCGTCCCACGGCACTGAGTGTGATAGCTTATAGGCACACACACAACATTCCAGCTCCTATGGTCCGGCCAGGACCGGCAGGACCCGCCCAGGGAGCAAGACCTGAGCGAAGTGAGGGTCCGCGTCCACAAACGAGAGGCAGGAGCGTCCGGACAGCTGGGGCTTCCGGACAGGGTGTGTCGAGAGCTATTATTGTGAGGGGATCTGGCGTGGGCAGTGCCGTTGGAACGAGCCACTCTAGTTCTTCAAGACAACCACCGTCACCGCCACCAACAGAGAATCCAATGACAGAAGAGGTAACAGATTCTGAAGCCATTCAAGTTCAGTCCTCCTCTGTCGCTGCTACTGAAGAAACAACAGCCATTTCCGACTCAGACGAAACCCAAACCGCAGCATCGACATCAAATGAAGAGTCTTCTGACTCCGATGGTGACGATAATCAACCCTCATCTGAAGCGATAAGGAGAGCGGAGGGAGTATTAGTTGAACATCAAGAAGTGAGCTGTGTGAGGGAAAGGCGGAGTAAACTACATTCTGAGAGTACACGAGAGACGGGACAACCATCTTCGGTTGTATCCCCCCTAGCCACGTCTAGCCAGGTAGCCACATCTGCTACCCAGTCTCATGTGTTGGGACAAGGTATTGAAGAAGCCGCCGTGGACCTAGCGGCGCATTTGCACACCCCACCAAGCCACTCCACCATCTCTCAACAGATGGTGGTTTTACAAACTCACGGGGATTTAGCACATACGCTATCGGGCTCTCACTTGGAGGGTGCCGATATTGAAACAAGAGAACAGCTGCCCCCGTTCTCGCCTTCTTTGCATGCACGGAGTCTAGATCCATTTGTGATTCATGCCATTCCTAGGACACAGATTCCTTTTTCGGCTATCGCCGGTAGCCTAAGTGGCCCGGCCGGAACATCCATAGTAAACCCACTCTCGGGTAGGTTACAAGGATTGGGTGGAAGTCCTACCACGGCTATCATCACGCCAACCGTGAACGTAGGCGGCTCGACTTCAACAGTCGTAGCTACAACGGGAAGTCTAAGTGACCCCGGAGTTACCCCACCTGAGTTTGTCTCAAGGGAATACATGGACGGCGCCCTAAAGGCTGTCCAATCTATGATGAGGGAGGAGTTGGACAACATCAAACGCATGGTCAAAGGCAAAGGTCCTGCGACTGAGCCGGAGACCACACCTATTCCACCTTCTCTACCAGCCACGGATCTTTCCATACCTGAACTCAAATCTATCCTTCTCGCCAAACTTATAGCCCAATCTCAAACCGAACCCACCCAAGATGCCGATTTGCTATCTCTACTTCGTTCTCAAGCATCCACACCTACTCCACCTACACCCCAGCCTACTGTCTCTACCGAAGCCTTCCAGATCCAGCAAGCTATGCTTCAGTCACTTCAGCAAACCGTAGCTGTTTTGACTGAACGCCTTTCAGCAGTGGAGGATACCTGTCGTACCCAGGCAGAACGGCTCAAGCGCCGACATGATGATCAGGATGATCCTGATCACCATGAGGGGGAGAAGCGCCAACGTCTATCTGAGCCGGAGACACATGTAGTGGAGTCAGAACAGGTCGAACAGGGTACGGGTTCGGGTACAAGAACAGAGGGACAGAGACAGGAACAGGAACGGGAACCGGTGACAGACTTGATACTATACGATTATCCGACGGTTGAAAAGCCTGAGGAATTTGAAGATGGTTCTCCGATAGTTCCTGAAGATTGGGCAATAATACTAGATCCGTATGAAGTGACGGACACGACAGAAGAATGTGCCAATACTGAAAGAGCTCTGGTGGTTATGCAAGAAGAAATTGATGAAATACTACATCCAGATGATCAGTCTTCTGCCGTGATTCCGTTATTGACCTATCCAGTTAATCACCCTGATTTTTCTTCTACAGTTTTTCCCGAGAGATCTCCTCCAGCTTCACCTGTTAGAGAACCAGTTAGTACTACTCCAGTTCTTCCATCCAAGTGGGAAAGAGTCCGAATCAAAGTTCCTTTCCTCGAAGAAAGTCAGAAAAAGATCTTTGCCCACTGGATCAGAAAGTATGATGAAGTCGTTATCCATGGTCTACAGTCAGTGAAAAATAAAGAAAAACAGCGTGAACTTGTGTTCGTGTACAGAAAGTTCCAGCACAAGTACTCCAAGACAAAGCTCAGGATTGTATCAGTTGATAAGATTATACTTGCCTACTTCATGAAGGTTAAGTATACGGGCTTTATGGTTACTAGAGAAGATGGTCAACAATACTGCTTTTCTGATGCTGATTTTCCATGTCTGGAGCCACAAGATCTGCTGTACATATTACGTGACTTAAAGACCAGAACCGTCAGACCCGGAGAAGTCATTGATGCACTAGAAATGGTGAAAAGATACATGAAGTGCGCAATGAAACTTGCTTCGGTGGAAGATTTTCAGATTGGGTTAGAAAGTGATCAACCGAAGATTAATCTGTTCAAGCCTGATCTGAGTGTTCCGTCTGATGCTCTAAATGTACCTGCATTCACAGTTATAAAGTTTCCAGAGTTTGGTATGTCATATGTGAACAACAACGGTGTTCTACGCTTTATCCGTTTTGATCAGATTGCCAGATTTTGTGATGGTACGTTGATGTTTTTGAAAGACAAGTTGAAGCGTGCGCTGAGTCAAGATGAAAAAGGAGTCCAGTTACTGGATTTTTCATACAAAGCACTTGTTCTTAAAGCACTGAATGTTATTGAAGAACGACTGGAGTATAGAACGCAAATCAGATATTTCGAGATCAGCTTTGGTTTCCGGAAAATTTTTGTTCCTAACTGGCGTGACTATCAACTTCTATTTAAAGGGGGAGATTGTTAGGGCTACTTTGTTAGTTAAATAGAAGTTCAGGGTAGATTATGTCAAGTTATTAAAGTTGTAAGCTTGTTGGGCCTTAAAGCCCATAAGCCCATTAGGCCTGCGAGCCCACGTATTTAAAGTTGTTTCCTTTTCATTTGTAGGGTTAGAGATTCATTATTCAGTTTTCTAGTCGTTAGGTTTACATAACCTTATCAGAAATTCTCTCTGTAAACCTTAACCCTTTGAAGTTATATCAATCATATGACTAGTTGCTGTGGCCTATAATCTGTTCATCATTGTTCATATTACTTGTGATTGCACTGCATTGGGATCTACAAACACAGAGGCGACAAAGAGAATGAGGAGCCGAAAAGTTCAGATACAATGAACAGTAGGCGGGAAAAAAATGAAAATGAAAAGAAAAACACTATTTATACCTAGAAAACTAAAACAAAAATAAAACTAAATCTAAAAAAAAAATAAAAAATAAAATAAAACATAAAAAAAAATCATAAAAAATAAAAAAAATAGTAAAAAATATACCTGAAATTCTTTTGCTCCCCCTACACTAATGCACAAAAATTTAACTGTTAGTATGACAAATGTGTAGAAAAAAATATCTGAGAAACATACCTGTTGAACTTTTGATCAGGACAGACAATTTTCTTTCTTACTCCCCCTCAACCACAGAAAATACAGATTACTTTTTCAGATTAGCTCTCCCCCTTGAAAATTGCACAAGCCATATACAAATAACACAGATACTCAAACATAAAGGCATCAGTATGAAAGATGATCATATTGAATATAAATTTTGTAACAACTGAACATATAAAATTTTAAACACTAAACAAATTAAAGTCTACTCAGTAAAATTTCACAGATTTATCAGTCAGTTGAAATCAAGCATATATTGTTGGATGCAAGAACAAGTATAATTGCATATCAAGTTAAGACATGTTCAGTTTCAAAAACTTCCATTCGTCTATTCAGTGTCTCGCATGTGAACTTCAATTAGCTTCAAGAAAAATGCAGTTCTAAAATTATTATAGAAAACTTTGCATGTACTGATACTAAGTCATCAAAAATTAAGACTTTCACAAATTTACAGGTTTATCATAACTCAAACATATCACCAAGTATCATGAGATGTGTGCTCATTGGCATCTTTTAGCAGTGTGCACATTGGCATCTTTTAATCAGAAAGTTAATTAAGTAAAGAACATATCGTAAACGTAACTTTCTATCTGATCCTATTGCAGGATTTGGGTCAGCCACTCCCAGACCAGCTGGCCTTAGGGGACTAGGTGTCAAGCACCCCTTGGAACTTACTTTCCCGGATCAGAAAGGCTACATCGACATATTCTAAATCCATTCATACTAGTAAAACATGACTTTCGATCTGATTGTATAGAAGGATTTCTGTTCGATCACTCCCAGACCAAATGACCTTAGGGGACCAGATGTCGAACATCCCACGGAACTTACTTTCCCAAACCAGAAAGGTCACAGGTACAAACTTTTAAACTCAGAGATTTCTGTATTTTTAAGAATTTATCATTCATCTCAAACACTCAGATCAACGTCTAAATGCTTAGCCCATATTTTCATTCCGATCTATAATTCTGATCACTTAGGTAGTCTAAGCAAAGTAAACTCTAAAAATTCAGACTTACATATCTTTAAAGCAGTATTAAAAGCTACAAACATGTTGCTGACTTTTCGACTTTTGTAAGACTTTGAAATTTGAACATATAAAACTTTAATATTAACAAAGAACTTGTAAAGATCCTAGACATACGTTTTATTCAAAAGAAAGAAAATCTGTAAAATTTTATTTTATAGAATAAAATTTGTAAAGATTTAAACTTTTAAATTCAACATGCCTAATTTTGAAAGCAAAAAATTGAAACGTTTTTCATCTAAGGCTTTTGTAAAGATATCAACAAGTTGATATTTTGTTGGTACAAAATATAATTCAATAGTACCTTCTTCCACGTGATGCTTTATAAAATGATATCTCATGTCTATGTGCTTGGTCTTGGTGTGCTGGACTGGATTGACCGATATGGCAATTGCGAATTTGCTGTCACAATAAATTGGCACTGTCTTGTACAACATCCCGTAATCCCGAAGTTGCGTTTTCATCCAGAGCACTTGAGCACAACAACTAGCTGCAGCGACGTATTCAGCTTCGGCTGTTGATATTGAAACGCAGTTTTGCTTCTTCGACGCCCAACTTATTAGTCTATCACCTAAAAACTGAAGATGACCAGAAGTACTCTTCCTGTCCAATTGATTACCACTAAAATCTGCATCTGAATAAGCAATCAAATTATAGTCAGAACTTTTAGGATACCATAATCCTAAATAAGGAGTTCCTTTAATATATCTAAAAATGCGTTTGACTGCTAAAAGATGAGATTCTTTTGGTTTAGCCTGAAATCGGGCACACAAGCACGTGGAGAACATTATGTCCGGGCGACTGGCATTTAGATACATCAGTGATCCGATCATCCCTCTGTATGTCTTTTGATCGACAACTTTTCCATCTGGATCGAGTCCGAGTTTGGCACCATGAGCCATCGGCGTTCCGATTGAAGTAGATTTGTCCATCTTGAATTTCTTCAAAATGTCAAATATGTATTTGGACTGGTTTATGAAAATACCATCAGGAAGCTGCTTCACTTGTAAGCCGAGGAAGAAATTGATTTCTCCCATCATGCTCATCTGAAATCTAGAGGTCATTAAATCAGAAAACCAAGTACACAAAGATTTGTTAGTCGCACCGAAAATAATATCATCTACGTATATTTGTACTAAGCAGATATCAAGATTAGTTCTATAAATGAAAAGAGTAGTATCGATAGACCCTTTGGTGAAGCCGGATTTGACCAAGAAAGCTGACAACTCGTCATACCATGCCCGTGGAGCTTGTTTCAAACCATACAATGCTTTATCGAGAAAATATACGTAGTCTGGACGATCTTTGTCAACAAATCCCTCTGGCTGAGATACATATACTTCTTCTTTAAGTTTGCCATTGAGAAATGCCGTCTTGACGTCCATTTGATATACTGTGAAGTTGCGATAAGCAACGAAGGCAAGAAACATTCGGATAGCTTCCAATCTGGCAACGGATGCAAACGTTTCATCGTAGTCAATACCTTCTTCTTGTCGATATCCTTTGGCTACCAACCTTGCTTTGTTTCGCACACCGATACCATCTTTATCCTTTTTATTCTTGAATATCCACTTTGTACCAATTATGCTTTTCCCTTTCGGCCTAGGTATAAGTATCCACACTTTGAGCGCATCAAATTGATTGATCTCCTCTTGCATAGCAATGATTCAATCCGGGTCCTCCAATACTTCAGAAACTTTTGTAGGTTCAATCTTGCTTAGGAAGCAAGTGAAGAGACATTCATTGGAAGTATCCGACTTGGAGCGTGTAGAAACACTGGCTTGAGGATCTCCAATAATTTGATGAATTAGATGAGATCTTGTCCATTTTGTTGTATGAGGGAGAGGATCAATTACATCTTGAACAACTTCCAATTGAAAAGAGGGAGGTTTAGAAACTTCAATATCAGATGAAGAGATAGAAATAGTTTCCACTGGAGGAGGAGATATCTCAACAATCTCTGAATCAGATTCGGGAACAGTTTGTTGATTAACATCATTCTGTACTTCTTCCAGAACTGATTCCTCTTGAACAGATTGTTCTTTTTGAACTGGTTCTGATTGTACATTTTCTGATTGAACAGGTTCTTGTTGTGCCGGTTCTTGTTGAACAGGAGGGACTGGAGCAGCATCATTGTCAGAGATAGATGCAGCGGAATTTGGAATAGATGAGCTCTCAGTTTCCTGACTCAAAACATTAGAAACATTTACAGAGTTAGATTTAGGAACATCATCATAAAAATTTTCAAACATAAAATCAAGATCAGAAAGAATAGGAGAGGGATTAGAAGAATCCTGGTTATCCGATGAAAGAGCAGGTTTTGAACTGATTTGTTCAGAAACTGAATTTCCAATGATAGCGGGTTCTGAGCCTGAGTGACTAGAAACCAAATCAGCAACTTCGTCAAATTTTACATTGACACTCTCTATGACCTTTCTTGCAGAAATCAGAAAAACTCTATAAGCTACAGAGTTCGAAGAATAACCCACGAATACACCCTCGTCTGCCTTTGGACTAAACTTGTTGAGATTCTCCCTGTCATTCAGAACGTAGCATTTACACCCGAATGACTTGAAATATTTGATGTTCGGTTTGATCCCGTTCATAAGTTCATACGGTGTTTTGTTGAAGCGACGATGCAGAATTGATCTGTTCTGTGAATGACAGGCAGTTGACACTGCTTCAACCCAGTAAGACAAAGGTAGACCTGAATAAGCGAGCATTGACCTGGCAGACTCAACAAGCGTTTTGTTTCTTCTTTCAACAACGCCGTTCTGTTGCGGAGTACGTGCAGCAGAAAATTGTTGTTGTATTCCTTGAGATTCATAGAATGCCTGAAGAGTACTATTTTTGAACTCAGTACCATTGTCGGATCTTACCACTTTCACTTGCTTCTGCTTATTTGTCTGAGTTGTCTTGATGAGATTGATGAGTACTTCAGGAGTCTCGTCTTTTGACTTCAGAAAATTTACCCAAGTATATCTGGAGTAGTCATCAACAACCACCAAAACATATTTCTTACGTCCTAAACTCTTCGTATTCATCGGACCACACAAATCAACATGCAAAAGATCAAGAATAGCCGACGTGCAGTGTTCAGGTTTAGGCTTGTGAGGAGCTTTCTTCATTTTTCCTTTCTCACAATCCTGGCATAGATGGTCTTTCTGGAAACGGAGAACTGGAAGACCTCTCACAAAATCATTCTTGACCAGGCGATCCATATACTTGAAGTTGAGATGAGCTAAACGTCTGTGCCAAATCCAACTTTCTTGAACTGAAGCTTTAGAGAGCAAGCAGATATCTGAAGAAATTTTGATTTTAGAAAGATCAATAGTATACAAATTTGATTGTCTTTTTCCTACCAGAAGATCCTTGCCATTATCATTCTTCACTGCAATTCTTTTGGATTTGAAGCTAACTTCAAGGTCTTTATCACAGAATTGACCGATGCTGAAAAGGTTGTGACTTAGACCCTCGACGTAGCTTACTCTTTTGACAGTTATGTTCCCCTGAACTAGATCACCATAACCAAGAATCGGAGCAGTCTCACAATTACCAAATTTCACACGACCGCAACATTTATCTTTAAAATTAGACAGAAGTGATTTGTTGCCAGTCATATGTTTTGAACATCCCGAGTCCAGATACCATAATTGACTAAGCTGCACATACAGAAACTACACCTTTTTAGGTACCCATATGCTTATGGGTCCCTTGTTAGATTTATATCTCTTATTTCTCACAGAATTATTTTTCTTGAAAGAATGAAAGCAATTATCAATAGATGATAAAACACAATTATCAGAATCAGAACTAGAAGAAGCATATGAGATATTCTTTGATATATCAAACATTTGCTTAAAAGAGTATTTTGGGTTTTTATTACAAGAAGCAAATGTATCAGTATCACAAAGATTGTCTACACAATTTACTCCTAACAGTTCAGATTCTAATCTTTGCTGTTTCATCCTCCAAATCTGCCTTGTTGACTTCCTCACAGTCTGATCTGAAGAAGAAAAATCAGAAACATTAGAATTTTCAGATAAAACAGTATCATGTTTCTTTGACTTCTTTGATCTTCTTCTTTTACGCTTCTTTTTATAAAATTGAGCATTTAGCAGTAAAGAATTATCAATAATTGGATCAGAAGAAGAAACTTTATCAAAGAAATCAGTCTTAGCATTTGACATTGAAGAACTAGCCTCGGAGTGAAGATTTTCAAAATTTCGCAAGACAAGAGGAGGTTTGCGCTTCCCATTGGAGGCGCAAAGTGAGCTTTGCGCTTCCCACTGCATGCGCAAACTCTCAGTTTGCGTTTCCAATGTGGAACGCAAATGACCATTATTTTTTAAAACCTTAGCATTTTCCTTTGAAACTTTTGAAAAACCAGAAGAACTTTTATCTTCAAAACTTGTTTTTATTATAAAAAGAAATAAATCGTTTTGTAAACAAGTTTGAAGATTTTGTTCTTCCAATATATCTTCAAGATCAACAATCTTACCTTCTAACACTAATGGAGGAATGTATTTCTTAGTATCATAAGATACCGGAGATACATTTTCCTTATCAGTGTTGGCAAATATATCAACGAAATCTGTTGATAATGAAGATTTATTGGAAGAATTGATATTTAAAATATTTTGAAATTTTCTGGTTTTTTTAGACTGATCAGGAAAATACTTTGCATTTTCAGAAGTATAAACAAATGGTATTTCCATCCTCTTATTTTTCATTCTCTTCACATTTTCTTCTTCCAAAATTTATTTCTCAGTTGTCCAAAAGAATTTAAACTGAGGAGCATATCTTGCAAGAGTAAAATAATCATATTCATATAAAGTAGGAACTTCATTTTTAGCATGATTTAAAAAATGCGGGTTTTCAAAACCAAGTCCCCACTTTTCTTTTATAGCTTCTTCACTCCTTGGTTTATTCATGTAAATCGTTTGCTCAGACTCTTCTCTTTTATACAATTTCTTTTCTAAAACAATTATCTTTTCAGAAAGATTTTGATTTGAAGAAGTCATTTCAGTCAACGAATCACGATAAGTCTGATTTGAATTTTCTAGATCAACTAACTGCTTTTGAAATTTCTCTTTTGTATCAATTAAAATTGATTTTTCATCTTTTAAAGAAATTTGCAGTTTATCAATTAAATCAAACTTTTCTTGATTTTTAACCTTTTCAGAAACAAACTTTGAGCACATATCATGCAAAGCAGTGATAAAAACATTCAATTGAGATAAGAAGAAATTATAGTTAAACTCAGATATTACCTCAGAACCATCAGATGAGGTATCCTCTTCCTCATCATCAGAGTTGTCATCACCTATAAAGCACTTTCGGCCTCGTTGTCTGAATGGCCAACCAGTATTCTTCTTCGGCCAACAGGATAGTACCACTTTCTTTCTTTTCAGCTAAAGCCAACTTCTTTCGGTAAAAAGCAGCATCCTTAACCACCTTGACTCTGCAGTCCTTAACCATATGTCCTGACTTCCCACAGTTGAAACAATTCATCATCTTTTTGTCATCTTTCTTTTGGTCAACAACCTTAGCCGGTTCATACTTTGGAGTGAATGGATTTGAAGAAGCACCAGGTTCTATCTTCTTAGAACCAGAAGTAAACCGCAAGTTGTTCGACCCAGATCTGTGCTTGAACTGTTTCTTGTAATGCCGAGTCAAAAGAATCATGGCCTTTTCAAGCGCTTCGCCATCATCATCTGTAGATCCATCATAAGCCGATTCAGTCAAAGCTTGCTCAGTCAGTTGGCTAGCTATAAGAGCAATGGGATCTACTGACATAGGCTTGTTCTTTTTATCCATTTTCGCCTTCTTCTCCATTACCAAAGATTCACCTGTCATCAAGATTTCATATAACTCCTGAATTGGCATTGTTGAGATTCTGACATCATTTCTCATTCGATGGCATACCTTGTTCCACTCAGGTTGTAAAGCGTTCAGAAACTTCAAGTTTGCCTCCAACTCAGTCTTGGTAACTTTAATCTTGTAGAGATCATTGATAACAACCCAAAATCGATCAAAAACATTTTTCAAACTTTCCCCATCCTTGGCCTTGAACTTTTCAAAGTTGTTCATGTACCTGGTCTGTCGTAACTGAGTAGACATTGCAGTACCAAGCATGATCTTCTCAAGTTGTGTCCACATCAACATTGGGTTATGTTTGAAACAGTCGATTCTGTTATAGATGGAGTTGGGAAGAGCAAGGATCAGATTCGACTTAGCCTGACTGTCTGCTTGATATCTTAAGACCTCTTCAGCTTCATACTCTCTTAAAGCTTTTTCAACAGTTGTAGCTGGAGTAGTAGCAGTAGCTGGGATCACTTTCCTTGGAATTTCCATAGGACCCTGAGTCAGTGATTTCATCATGTTCTCCCCATTTGGTTGCCTTTCAATAAAGTTGATGAATCTATCCTGCCATTGTTCGAATTCATTCTCATTGATAAGAACTGGTGGACGAGTATCGGACCCCAAAGACATCATGAGATCATTCTTGTACAGTTGTGCTTGTAGAGACATCTTGTGAAAAACTCAGAAATTTCAGCAAAATTTGTCTAAGTAAGAGAGACCCGCAAACTAGAGGTTTGCGTTTGTAATGAGGAGCGCAAAGAAGGCTTTGCGTTTGCAGAGGGGAACGCAAACTGAGCTTTGCGTTTGTTGAAGGGAACGCAAACTGAGCTTTGCGTTTGTAGACTTCGCGGATGATAAACTTCGCGGATGAGATACTTTGCGTATGATTCACAAAGACTTTTCACTTTAAGAGAGAAACGCAAACTGATGGTTTGCGTGTCAGACTAGAATCGAGAAACTTGGCTTTGCGTTTCCAATGAGAACCGCAAACCTGAAAATTTTACTAACACACGAGTTAGATCACAAGATATATGAATGCATGAATGAGGCGCAAAGCATAAGAATGAAACGCAAACTCTCATGAATGAAACGCAAAGTTCAGAAACACTACTACTTCATGCAACCTATGAATAACATGCAAAGTACATGATTGACACGCAAAATCACATGAATGACACGCAAAGTCACATGAATGACAGATTTTCGCAAGAACAAATCAAACTAAGAATTTTAACCAAGAAAATCATATACTGAACTTCGAAAACAACTTTCTAACAAATTTTATCAAACAATTTCGATTAAAATCAACAAAAACAAAAAAATCGACAAAGAACAGAACAAGAACGTCATTTTTTCAGAAAACACAGAATCGCAAAATTGATGATCAAATCAAGGTTTTTATGCAAAATAATAGGAAACAACAGTGATCGATTATCAAAAACGAGTCTAACAAGATCAAAAACAATACAATTCGATCACAAACATATCCAAATTTTATGAGAAATCAAGAAAACGAGATTTTCTTGAAAAATTCAAGAAAATCGATCAAATTTTCGATTTCAATCACAAATTCAGATTTAGAAAAACAATCTCTCAGTCCTCTCAAGATTCAGATTGCTCTGATACCAATTGAGAGTCCAAGATCACTGATTCTTTTAGAGAGAGAAAGTAGAGAGAGAAAGTAGAGAAGCGCAAAGTTCAGAGATGTATTGAAATGGAATTGTCAAAAAAGTTACAAAACAAAGGCTCTAAGGGGACTTAAATACCCCAAGCCTTTACAAATTAGAAAAGAACATAAAGCACAGTAAAAGCTTAGAAAATAGATACAATGATTACTACAAAATTAGACTTAACAGTAATATATATATATATATATATATATATATATATATATCGTGTACCTTAAACTCCGACTTTGGTTATAAAGTTTTGAGTAAATTCTAGTTTTGGTCCCGTGGTTTACTGAAATATTTGAAAGTGGGACTTAAACTTTGATAACTCTAGAAATCGTCCCCATGGTTCTCATTTTTCTCTAAAAGTGGTCCCCGTCATTAATTAACTCCGTTAATTTTCTCTGTTAGTGATAGTGGTATTTTTGTCTTTTTATTTATTTCTTTAATTCTCTTTAATAAATTAAATATATAGTATTATATATAGGCATGGGATCATGTGAGAAGTGCCATTTTTGGTGAGAAGTGTGAGAAGTACTTTTAAACTGTTGATCACTTTTAATCAAATACCCTCCCATGAATTGTGGCTTAAAAGGAAATTGATCTGGTGCATCTTATCTCGGTGCATCTCATCTTAATGTTTGTCCATTTCTCATCCAACGGTTGATAACCACTTCTCACGCTTCTCACCAGATTTGACACTTCTCATCGGAACCCAACCCATTATATATATATATATATATATGTGTGTGTGTGTGTGTGTGTGTGTATAAAACATCTCACAGGGACCTCTTAGGTTTTTCTCTTCCTCTCCATCGTCGGCTCCTCTCCATCCCCTTCAGTTTTTTCTCTTCCTCTTCATCCCCTTCGGTATCAGATAACAACAAAGTTTACACCCCATTCCATCTACATTCCTGGATACCTACTACTTCATTCCTGGCTACCTGCCACTCCATCGGAGATGTTGGAGATGGAGACCACGGTAATGTCTTGGCCAAAGATGGTGCTAACAGTGGTCTCCTTTGCAGTGAACACATATGAAACGAAACCCAACCACCCGAAAACACATACAATAAAAAATACAACATCCATTTGATCTACTGTTTCGATCGGGAGTCTCTCCATCCCCTTCTGTTTTTCCATCCCCATCAATTGTTTTCACCGGAAATATTCAAGATTCAAATACCCGAAACTACCTTTGATGACGGTGCTAACGTGGTTTTGGTTCATGTTAGGAGTTAGGACCACTCTTCGATAGCCCGAAATTAGAAACCTTAGCGACCCAATTATCGTCACAGAGAATGTTGGTCGTTTTAATGTCTCGATGGATGATCATATATTTTGCTCCAGTGTGAAGGTAGTGGAGTCCTTTCGAAGCTCCAATTAAGATATCCAATCTTTGCTTCCATGAAAGTGTGATCTTGTTCCCTTTATAAAGAATTAAATATGTTCTGGAAATGTTCCTTTTCCCATATAATCATAAACCAACACCATTTAGTTGTCTTCTTCGCATAATATGATAAGCGATAGCAAATGCCGCTGTCGCAACTTCCTCAACATCTTGATCTAGGTCACGAAGTCGTTAAATCCTTGCTCGGAAGACAGGTTTGATCTCTTGATCGCCACCTTCATGTTACCATCGACCACACCTTTATAGACCTTCCTGAAACCACCAACCCAGATCACATTAGCCTCATCGAAACAATCCGTCGCACATTGATCTCGACCAACAAGAAATACCGGCAGTTGCAGACGGCAGTAAGGTTCGATTTCGAGTCCTCGAGTCTGAAAATCTCTAATCCATTGCGAATAATATCATAGAATTAAGGATTCAAATCAATGTTAGTATGCAAAGTCACCCACAACTCTTCATTTATGGGCTTATCGCCGGTGTAAACATATAATCTTTTCTCATCGGAATCCGTTTGCTCCCGGGCCAAGCGATGATGTCGGCAATGGCAAATTGATATGATCTTTCGAGTATTTCAACCACACTCTACGAGTGAGTGCAAACTCCAGAAACGATTGAATACCGTGAAGGAAGAAGAAGAGGATTTATTGATAAAATCTGCTAACAATACTATTAGAAAAAGCACCTTAAATAATACGACTACTACTTTCCTATGAAAACTCTAATTCCTATCAAATAGCACTTAACACTTATCAGGTACCTATTGACAATAAATTAAATAAGTAAACTCCTACCTATCCTCTAATACCCACGATGGTAATAATCTTCAAATAATTTAGATCACTTTCACCCAACAACATAATCTTCGTGCCACGTCGGTGCTACCGTAATCCTATGCGAACGCCTTGGTTGCTCGTTGTCACTTATGACGTTCCCTTCATTCGAGACTTCGGTTTCAATTGTTTCGATTTTTGTTTCGTCCCGAACAGGTGTAACACTCCCCTCCTCTTCAAAAATCACCTTGTCCTCAAGGTGGTAATCTGGATAAGCCAAATTGAACTCTCGAAGCCATTCCCAAGTTGCATTTTTAGGAGAGCTTCCTGTCCATTGTACCAAGATCTGTGGAAAATGACCAGAGGTTGTTCCAGTGGCTGACCATTTTCCAACTCGACCGGTAATTCGCCAACCTCATCGACAGAAGATCCACTGTATGGTTTGAGAAGGGACACATGCAAAACAGGGTGAATGCGGCTGGAAGCAGGCAATTCTAGCTTGTAGGCTACTACCCCAATTTTCTCGATGATGGTAAATGGGCCATAAAATCGCTTGGCCAACTTGTTCGATAGCCGAGAGGCTATCGTTACCTGCCTATATGGTTGTAACTTGACGACTACCTTATCCCCCACCTCAAATTCGACTTCCCGGCGCTTATGGTTAACAATCATTTCCATGCGATTTTTAGAGGCTGACAAGTTCCCCTTTAGTTGACACATCAATGCATCACGTTCTATTAGCATCTCATCTACGACATCTATTTTAGATGTCCCTTTTGCATATGGAATTAAGGTTGGGGGTAGCTTGCCATATAATGCTTGATATGGCGACATTTTAATGCTACTGTGGTAGCTTGAATTATAGCAATATTCTGCCCAACTCAATAATGAAGCCCATTGATGTGGTCGTTCCAACACCATTGTCCGTAAATACTGCTCCAATCCCCTATTGACCACCTCCGATTGGCCATCTGTTTGAGGGTGGTAGGTCGTACTATGCTTCAGTTGTGTATCACTTAACTCAAATAACTGCTTCCAAAATTGACTGAGGAATACAACATCACGGTCTGATACAATAGTCTTAGGAAACCCATGGTGCTTGATCACTATCTCGACAAATAACTCGACAACCTTTTTGGCATTATAATGAGTAGGAAGTACCCCAAAATGGGCATATTTGGTGAGTCTATCCACGACCACAAGTATGATTGTGTTCCCTCTCGAAATAGGTAATCCCGTTATGAAATCCATGGTCAAATCCTCCCAAACTGCCGTCGGTGTTGGTAATGGTTGTAGAAGACTTCTCGTTGCTTGTGTGGAATATTTAGTTTGTTGGCATACTAAACATTGAGAAATAAATTTTTCCACGGAGTTTCGCCTTCCCCTCCAATAAAAATAGAGTCAATAACCCAACCATCATTTTCTTTACGCCACAGTGTCCCGAACTCGGTGTTGCATGGAATTCTTGTAAAAGTTTGTACTGCAATTGGGATTCTTCTCCTATGAAATAGCGATTTTTATAGCTAAGAATGCCTGCATTTTGTTGGAATTCAAGAGGGAGCTTACCTTGGGCCAACTTTTCATTCATCTGACGTAACTCCTCCAGACACAAGTTCTCATTCCTTAAGTCTTCCAACAAGCTGATGATGGGTTTACTCAAGGCCATAAAGTCTGACTTAATTATTTCATCATCTTCGTGTACTTGTGATAAAGCATCAGTTGCCTGGTTTGTGTTACCAGGCTTGTATTCTATTAGAAAATCGAATCCCAGTAGTTTTCTAACATAAAGTTGCTCCATCGGGGTTTGAATTACCTATTGCATCAACTATTTAATGCTCTTGTGATCCGTTCGAATGATGAACTTTCTCCCTAGTAAGTATTGTCGCCACTTATATATCGCTTCGAGAATTGAAAATAGCTCTCTATGATAAGTTGTTGCCGCTTGCATCCGGGCCCTAATTTTTTTTGCTGAAATAACACACCAGGTGCCTGCCTTGAAGAAGTACGACCCCTACACCCACAACCGATGCGTCTGTTTCCACAATAAATTGTTCCTCAAAATTCGGCAGCCTTAACACGGGAGCATTGGACAAAACTTCCTTCAATTTTCCAAATGTTTTTTCTTCCTCATCTCCCCATTTAAATCCATCTTTTTGGAGGAGATCGCTTAAAGGTGATGTTATGGTTGCATATCAAACCGTCTATAATACCCGGATAATCCCAAGAACCCGCGTACTTACCTTTGGTTATTCGGTTTCGGCCAAGTTGTTATAGCCTCCACTTTCTTGGGGTCCATTGCCACTCCTTGACCTGAGAATATGCCCGAGGTACTCCATGACTTCAATACTGAAGAAACATTTGGACATTTTTATATAAAAGTGATTTTTCTGCAAACATCGGAACACGTGCCTCAAACGCTCCACGTGAGATGTAACAGAAGTACTATATACTAAGATGTCATCGAAAAAGACGATAACAAATTTCCGCAGGTAAGGGGTGAAAATACGGTTTATTGTTGCTTGGAACGTGGATGGTGCATTGGTGAGCCCAAATGGCATAACAAGAAACTCATAATGTCCCTGGTGGGTTCGAAAGGCTGTCTTGTATACGTCTCTCTCATGAACACGTATATGATGTTATGCTGCTCGTAACTCCAACTTGCTGAACACCTTGGCTCCTTCGAGCTCATCAAACATCTCGTCTGCCATCGGAATCGGAAATTTGTCTTTTACGGTGGCTACATTTAATGCTCTATAATTGACACAAAGCCGATAAGTGTCGTCTTTCTTTTTCACTAAGAGAACTGGGGAAGAAAACGGGCTTTGACTCATTCTTATAACTTATAAGGCCTTGTTCCAACATCTCTGCAACCAATTTTTCCATCTCACCCTTCTGATAATAGGGATAACGGTAAGGGCATACATTGATTGGCTTAGTGCCTGGTAGAAGATGAATTCGGTGATCGATAAGACGGTGTGGTGGTAAGGTAGTGGGGGTTTGAAACAACCCTTGGTAATGATCAAGCAACACACTAATGTCCGGGTGCAAGTTTGATGGTTTTCCGCCTGTCGCTTTGGTCGATTCGTTGTCCTCTGTCTCGACCGAATGTACTTCGTATACTCCATATATGTCGTTGTTGTCCATCAAGGCTTGCATCTGATTGAAACTCGTCTTTTTTATCCGAAAAGTCTCGTCTTCTCGTAATACTTGTTTCTTCCCCTCCATCTCAAACTCCACGGATTGCCTGGAATAATCATGGGTCACCTTTCCTAGACCTTGGAGTCACTGTATCCCCAAAAAACCTTCAGCCCCCTTCATTGGTAATACGAAAAGGTCCATGTTCAATTCCAGCCCTTGCATAATGATTGTAACCTTCGAGCACACGTTTTCGCATAGGAGGGTATCTCCACTTCCGATGTACACCTTAAAAGCTTTGGTTGTATGGACTGGGAGCTGCAACTTTTCCACCACACTCGGTTGTACGAAATTATGGGTTCTACCGCTATCTATGAGTACATGTACCTCGTTATTGCCAATTGCACCCCACAATTTTAAAGAGCGTGGACTCCCATGGCTAACCAATGAGTTCAAGATCGAAACATCTCCACTTTCTAGTGGTACCTCGGTGCCTGCCATCAGATCGGTTTCTTAGTTTTCAGCTTCATCCTCATCTGAGGTCATTAGCAGTAAGAACCTTCTAGGACACTTATGCCCTCTCACGTATTTTTGGTCGCAATTAAAACACAGGCCTTTGTTCATTCTTTCTTGTCTTTCAGCTGCCGAAATCCATCGGTAGTGCGGGAATGGGTTTCGTGCTGGTGCTGGGTGTAGGCAACAAAGGAACCTGAGTTGGGTTTGGTTTTGCGACGGCAGTCCGACCCAAAGTTGGGTTATTTCCTGTCGTCGTTATTGGGAGGCCTTATTGAAGATGTTCCCTAGTGCCGATCTATTATGATTAAGAACTTGTGTATTCGATCTGCTATCTTCAAAATTGGCTTCAGAAATACGGGCTAATCCAAATGCTTCTCCCAACGTTGTTGGTTTGGCAACTAGTAACTCTCGTTGCAGTGCTGGTTTCAGGCCCAAGATATAGAACGAAATCAATAGAGATTTGCTCTACTCGATTCATCATTCTCTCAAAATCTGCTTTATACTCTGCTATGGTACCCCGCTGTAGTAACTTAGAAAGTGCTCCTTGTGGGTCTTCAAACTTGGATGGTCAAAATCTATTATGAACATTCTCAAGGAAATTTTCCCAGGTCGTAATTAGGTTATTTCTACGCATCCATCGGAACCATTCTACTGCATTTCCATCCATATTAAATCCGATTATGCGGAGTTGTTGGTCTGCTGGTGTCCCATGTAGGTCAAAATATTCTTCCATTGAAAAGATCCATCTTTCCGGTTCCATTCCATGGAAACGGGGTACATCCAACCGCGTGGAGCGCGGAATTTCTCCTGCCGGATTACCCCCCGGTTGGTCGTGTAATTTTTCTGCTTGTAATTCCATGGCGAGAATGTCGATTTTCTGGGTCAGAGCGTCGATATGTTCCTTCATAAGTAATCGAAGTTTTGCGTCCCCTGCCACAATACGATCTCTCAACGAGAACACCAATTGATACGATCTTTCGGGTATTTCACCCACACTCTTTGAGCGAGTGCAAACTCCATAAACGATTGAATACCGTGAGGGAAGAAGAAGAGGATTTATTGATAAAATCTGCTAACAATACTATTAGAAAAAGCACCTTAAATAATACGACTACTACTTTCCTACGAAAACTCTAATTCCTAACAAATAGCACTTAACACTTATCAGATACCTATTGACAATAAATTAAATAAGTAAAATCCTACCTATCCTCTAATACCCACGATGGTAATAATCTTCAAATGATTTAGATCACTTTCACCCAACAACATAATCTTCGTGCCACGTCAGTGCTACCGTAATCCTATGTGAACGCCTTGGTTGCTCATTGTCACTTATGACGTTCCCTTCATTCGAGACTTCAGTTTCAATTGTTTCGATTTTTGTTTCGTCCCGAACAGGTGTAACACAAATGCGGTTTGATTGTTCAACATTATCTCGAACACCCTTTGGTTCACTTTCTGAAGTTGACATTCACATAAATGAAACCTCACAAGATTATGTAGAGGAAGATAAAAAACCGAAAGGGATGGTAAGGAGTCGACGATGGGATGGTTGGCCGGTGACTTATGTCCTTGTGAGATGTTTTATATACACACATACGTATACATATATGCACACACACACACACACACACACACATATATATATATATATATATATATATATATATAATACCATATATTTAATTTCTTAAAATAAATGAAAAGAAAGAAATGCCCTTATCACTAATAGAGAAAACTAACGGAGTTAATGACGGGGGCAGGGGGGGCACTTTCGGAGCAAAATAAGAATCACAAGTACGGTTCTAGGGTTATCAAAGTTTAGATCCCACTTTCAAAGATATAAGTAAACCACGGGGCCAAAATTATAGTTAATTTCTTAACGGAAAATTAGTTTTTGGTAATTACTAATGATGCATCAATATTTTTTGTTGATGTGACACTACAAGACAGAGCAGCTTTTCCGGCGACAAAAATTGCCGAAAAAAAATTCCGGCAGAATTACCGACGGATCTGAGTTTTCTGGCGGATTTCGGGCAGCCTTTATTCGTTGAATTTTTTTTTTTGGAAAAAAAAGTAATTTCGTAACTTAATAAGAATTAAATTAATTTCCGGCGTCCGCCAGAAAATTAAATAAATTTGAAAAAAATTATGATAATGAATTTAAAAATTAAATAAAATTTCCGGTGGATCATCCGCCGTAAAGTTCCGCTGGATTTTTATTTCTAAATAATAATATAATTATTTAAAAAAATTAAAAAGTTTCCGGCGGATTATTCCACCGGTAGTCAGCCGAAAAATAGTCCAGTTCCAAAAAAATGTTATTTTTTTAATTTAAAACCGGAATATCCTGTAAATATAAAAAATAGTTGCTAAAACATAAAATACTACTAAATATTATAAATTAATTAAATGTCTAATAGAATTGGCCTAACGGAAATAACATAGTTGTTCAAACACAAATTAAAATGTTCCAATTGTTCCAGATTAATCAAATTCAAATTGTTCCAAAACAACATATCGATACTCAGAAATCTACGGGGGTGCGGTGGAAACTGCTGAGATTGACTGAGTTGCTTGACCAAATTGATCATCTCCTCGTACTGTTTTTGTCGTCTCTCATCTTCTGCCCGTCGGCGCACGTTTTCATCCTTCAATTCTTGAACTTCCGACCTTAAAGCTTCCATTTACACGTTATAATGTTTAATATTAATTATAAATGTGAGTCCGTGATCGTTTACCAGATAAATCAAACAACAAAACAATAACGATTACCAACCTGTTTAGATTATAAACGCGGATTACAAAGGGTTGATAATGTTGATCAGTTTTGCTCTCTCTGTTTTACACCTTGGATCTATGTGAGTTGTGTGTGTTCTATATTTTTGTTCTTAGATCTGATCTGATCTTTCTTGACACACTAACTCAACAAACCACTTGCAAGACCAACTTGCAATATTAAACAACAGTAACCTACATAATATCTAAACTATAAGATATTATATAACTAACTTAATATCTAACTAACTAAACTAAACTTAGATATTTACTTATGCTAAATATCTAATTACATCAAATACAAATAAACAATAAACATTAATTACTTTGACATTTATTACAAACGACATTAGACTTTATATCGAGAGTCGACTTTCCGGCTTTAGCTTCAGATTGTGATCTTCAGTTTGGATGATCTTGAATCCAATGAGACTGTGGTCTAACAATCTCCCCATTTGGATCAAGATCATTACGAAAATGATTTTAGCAATTCAGTCTTCTTGTTCAGCTCGGAAGATGCAATCTCTTTCTCTAGCTCTTAAATCAACATGTCTTCAGAATACTTGCTTTTGAGGATTTCAATCTTGGACGTGATTCTTGAAACATGTGATCTTTGCCATTTCTTGTGTAGTCATTCTCCCTCTTTTTGATGTTAAGTGCAACGACTTCATCAAAATTATTTGTAAGAAATGTCTATCTTGCGGTTAGAGCCCCTGATCCTTCAATTCAAAAGATATTCATCCAGATCTTTTCAAATCCAGACAAAATAGTCGTGTAACACCTGAATCAACTAATGAATCAGTTAACATGCCTGTCAGTAACATTAAGTCACTGTGTGTAACGAATACACATTGAAAAGGAGCTGTTTGATGTTGACTCCCCCAGGGCTTCCATTTAATCATCGAAACACCACAAAGGTAATTTCTATAAACGTTATGACAAAGAAACTAATTCCTTGTGTGTTCGTGCTTGTGTTGAAAGAATTAAGCACTGATGATTGCTTATAAGGCTCAATATTGTGTAAACCACTGAGACAACAGTAAGTTAAACACATACTCAATGTGCATGATTGAAGTGCGAAGGTGGGGCAGACTTCCTTCTTTTCAATATCCAGATTTTCCAAATGAAAATCAGATAGCATATGTGCCGCTTCCCCTTTTGAAAATGTGAAACACTTTCTTGTTGAGAAGAAAATGAGTAGATAGTGAGGTTTGATCAAGAGTTGGCATGGGCTAGTTGCCTGTTTCAATAATGATCACCAAAAAATTGTGAATCACTAGAATCGTGGCTACCTGGCTCAGAAAAAGTTAATGCACAGTTGTGATATTCTTTTAACTCTGTTCTCACACGCTCTTTCTTTTAAACGTTTTTCTTTCTCTAATCACAATCATTTCTTTTCGCTTTGCACACTCAAACACTAAGGATTTAACTTCATGGGTAGAAATCACTGGTTAATGTGATTCCATAGAAGTTGTGTTAATTCCTAGCACAATGATTCTTGTTTTCCTATGATGCACGTGATGCTCAGATTGGTTTAACTATTTCAGTTAAAGCACAATTTAGATCATGAAAAACATTTAAAATACACTCCCAAAATATATAATCTGTTGAAAAATCGGGAAGTGGTTTGAGCATTAAAAACACTGTTTTCCAATGATTGAAAGTTGTCTTTCTTTCAACCATATATGAGATGAAGATAAAGGATTGTACCTTTACGTGCGATCTTACATCTCATGAAGCTAAGCTTAAATTCATAAACATATGAACTTGTAAGCATCTCTCAAAAATTCTGCAAAAGTCTTATGTCAAGTCAAAGTAAAATTTATTCACTTAAATTGAAAAGACAAAAAGCAGTAAAAACTCTTAAAGTACGAGTTCTGATCAGAAATAATCAGAAGTCATATCCGTACTCCCCTTTTTATCTTGAAGAGCTCCCCCTAAATTCTTGCATTACAAAAAAATTTTGGCATTAAAAGGTAGATGCAAAATTTTATGAGCTCCCCCTCGAAGTAATATTGACCACTTGTCAATTTCTTCTCATTGTCCCCCTTGTATTATGAATAGAATATAGAAGTGTAGATATCAATCAGAGTTAAGAATGAAGAAATGATGAAAAATTATACAATTTAAAAAAAAAACTTTGATAGGTAACTACTGATTAGATTTTAAGATTTAGCATACCAAGCTTAGAGACAAGAAAGTTGAACCTCTTTTCGTCTAAGGGTTTGGTGAACAAATCGGCAAGTTGATAATCAGTTTTTACAAAGAAAAGTTCAATTGTTCCTTTTTCAACATGATCTTTAATAAAATGATACCTGACATCTATGTGCTTAGTCTTGGTGTGTTGAACAGGATTCACTGATATTGCAATGGCGCTCTTGGAGTCAAAGTATATAGGGATCTTGTTGAAGTGGAAACCGTAGTTGCGCAATTGAGTTCTCATCCATAAGACCTGAGAACAGCAGCTAGCAACAACTACATATTCTGCTTCGGCCGTGGAAGTTGAAACACAAAGTTGCTTCTTCGATGCCCAACTTACTAGTTTGTCACTGAGGAACTGTACGTGTCCTGACGTGCTCTTCCTGTCTAACATACAACCTGCATGATCTGCATCTGTGTAGGCTGTTAGTTCAAAACTAGTATCTTTAGGATACCACAGACCAATATCTGCAGTGCCCTTTAGATACTTAATATGCGCTTCACAGCAGACATATGGATTTCTTTAGAATTTGCCTGATATCGTGCACATAAGCATGTTGAGAACATTATATCTGGCCTACTAGAAGTAGGATACATTAAAGAACCTATCATTCCTCGATAAGTCCTAACATCAACAGCCTTTCCCGAAGGATCGGTGCCAATCTTAGTACCTGGTGCCATTGGGGTACCAATCGGTTTTGAATTTTCCATTTGGAACTTCCGAAGAATATCCATAATGTATTTTGATTGATTGATAAAAATACCCGATGAAAATTGTTTTACTTGTAAACCGAGAAAGAAATTCATCTCTCCCATCAAATTCATCTGAAATCTAGACACCATAAGGTTTGCAAAATTCTTACAGTACTTAGGATTTGTAGAGCCAAAGATAATATCATATACATAGATTTGAATTAAAATGATATCGCCTTTTTGCTTTTTGATAAACAAAGTGGTATCCACCGTTCCTTTTGAAAACCCAGACTTGGCTAGAAATGTGGAAAGGACATCATACCAGGCTCGAGGTGCTTGTTTCAGACCATAGAGTGCTTTGTCGAGAATGTAAACGTGATTCAGCTTCTCTTGATTGACAAAACCCTCTGGTTGAGAGACGTAGACTTCCTCCTTCAGAATTCCATTTAGGAATGCTGTCTTCACGTCCATTTGAAAGACCGTGAAGTTCTTGTGGGCTGCGTAGGCTAGAAACATTCTGATTGCCTCTAATCGCGCCACAGGAGCATATGTCTCATCATAGTCGATTTCTTCCTCTTGTCTGTATCCTTTGGCTACTAGTCTTGCCTTGTTTCGGATAACGGTACCATCTTCGTCTTTCTTTATCTTGAAAACCCATTTCGTACCTATAATGGTTTTACCTTTAGGCTTTGGTACGAGTCTCCAGACTTGAAGTGCATCAAACTGATTTAGCTCTTCTTGCATTGAGACCACCCATTCTGGATCAGCAAGTGCCTCTGATACTCTTTTTGGCTCGAACTTGCTCAGAAAGGAGTCATGCATGCACATGTTCATTGATGCTGACCTAGTTTGCACCGGTTTTGATGGATCGCTAATGATATGGTTTAGCGGGCGCTCTTTGGTCCATTTATGTTCATGAGGCAGTAGATTAGATGATTGTATGTCGGTTGTATCATCTACAAATCCACTTGTACCTTATTCGGTTTGTTCAGAAGGATTGATGGTTTCAGTTGAAGTGGCAGGTTCAGAAGGCTCAGCAGGTACAACTTGATCTGGCTGTAGATTGATCTGTAAAGTATCTCCTACTGTTTCTGCTACTTCTGTCTCTTTATCAGTTGTCACTTCTTCAACTGTTGGAGTCGGCATTTGAATTGTAATCTCTTGCTGAATCGGGGCATTTGATTCAATAGGAATATCTGAACTGGTTGGATGAGTAGTCGTTAAGTCTTCCATCCTGTCAACCACAACAGATTTCTTTACATTAGATCCAAGAAATTCATCATAAAACAATTCAAATAATAAATCTAAATCAGATAAATGGTTAGTAGAAGTTGATGCTTCATCTGATTTATTCTGTTGAGACGCAGGTTCTGGACTGAGTTGCCTAGAAGCTAGTACTCCGGTTATAACGGGTTCGGAACGTTGTTGTTCGGAAGCCATTTCTTCATCAAACGAGACGTTGATGCTTTCAATCACCGTCTTTGACTTCTTCAGATAAACACGGAATGCAGTTGATGTCGAGGAATAACCAATGAAGATTCCTTCATCCGCCTTGGCACTGAACTTATTTAGACTCTCTCTATCGTTTAGAACGAAACACTTACACCCAAATATATGGAAATATTTGATTGTCGGTGTTCGGTTGTCGATTAACGCATAAGGAGTCTTCTTGAATCTTCGATGTACCATGGAGCGATTCTGTGTGTAGCACGCAGTCGATACAACTTCTGCCCACAAAAATAGAGGTAAGGCTGATTGACTTAGCATAGTACGAGCAGCCTCGACTAGCGTTCGATTTCTTCTTTCGACCACTCCATTTTGTTGAGGCGTACGAGCAGCAGAGTATTGATGTGAAATCCCGACAAATTCGAGATATTCTTCAACTTTATTGTTCTTGAACTCTGTGCTGCTGTCTATTCGTAGAAACTTGACCGGTTTCTGCAGATTCACCTGGGTCGTCTTTAGGAATGTGATGAGAACATCTGGTGTCTCATCCTTTGAACGTAGAAACTTGACCCAAGTGTATCGCGAGTAATCGTCCACGATCACGAGTATGTACTTCTTTCCGCCTAGACTCTGAGTTCACATCGGACCGCATAAGTCCATATGCAATAACTCTAACAGAGCGCTTGTACTTGGTTCAGGCTTTGGTTTATGAGGTGCCCTCTTCATCTTGCCCTTTTCACAAGCTGCACAAAGATGTTCTCTTTCATATTTGAGCTCTGGAAGTCCTTTGACGAGCTTTCCAATGACCAGATTGTTGATGTACCTGAAGTTGAGGTGAGAGAGCCTTCGATGCCATAACCAACTTTGTTGCATCGAGGCTTTCGTAAGTAGACAAACTTGCTTGTCAGTATGGACATTTGATAAATTGATTGTGTAGAGGTCTGATTCTCGAGTACTGACCAAAAGTTCTTCGCCTTCTTCATTGCGAACTGAACATCTCTTGGCTTTGAAGTTGACCTCTAAGTCTTTGTCACAGAACTGGCCTATGCTGAACAAGTTGTGTCGTAAGCCTTCTACATAGCTCACCTTCTTGATCGTGACATTGTCATGTTGTACATCACCATATCCCATGATTGGAGAAAACTGGTCGTTGCCGAATCTGACTGTTCCGCAATATTTGTCTTTAAAATTGGACAGTATCTCTTTTTGCCCTGTCATGTGCTTGGAACATCCGCTATCCAAGAACCATGTATGACTAGTCTACATAAGAGAAATTACTAATTTAGATATTTATACGACAACTTTGGAATATTCACTTTGATTATCGAAGTGCGGGTCTTGAACTGATTTGTTCAAAAGCCTATTTTGACTTTGAAGTTCGGGTTTTGAACTGCATTATCCAAAAACCTATTTTGACATTGAAGAACGAGTCCTGATCTGTACATAATCAGAAGTCGATTTCTCTTCAAGCTTTGTGTGTCTGCAACACAGATTTAGCCTTAGGTACCCACTGGAATTTGGGTCCTACTGTGTTAGCACAAGATTTTGGTATCCATTTCAAATTGGGTCCTCTTTTCTTTTGAAATGCATTAGAAGAATTAGTATGAGATGAATGCACATGATAATTGCCAAACCAATCTTCAGAATCTTGACAAGAAATAGAAGCATGTTTATCATAAATAGAAGACTTTCTAGCAAATAAAGATAACTGAAATAATTGCTTCATTGAATATTGTTTACGAGAAACAGCAAGTTTTGAGTTCAAAACAGCAATATCAGCAATTAGGACATCTTTACTAAGCGAAGTCTTATTACAATTAACACTACTAAACGATAAAACGGTCTTGTCAAGCTTCCGTTTGGGTTGCCATTGAGAATTTACTTCTGGCCTTTGCTTGCTCAGATCTGAAACATGTGAAACTGGTGAGTTAGACCTTTGAGCAACAAGCGATTGCTTCTTCTTAGAATTACCAGTAGTGTTCGGTTTCTGTGAATGCTGAGATATTTTCTTACCTTTAGCATGTTTAGCTTTCACAGAGACTGAGTTATCAACTTTCGTTGATTTTGCACTGTTAACAGGCATACTGGTTTTTCTTGAAGATTTCTTAACAAAAGATGAATGGTTAGGAAGTTTTGCATTAAAGTCAAATTGTTCAGAACAATCATCTAAACCACCATTAGAGTTCAGAAAATCAAGCTCTTTATTTGCTAAACCAAACATATCCTTAGAGTTTGAAGCCTTAGAAATAACAGAATTTGAAAACACAGTTGAAAAAACTTTTTGCTCAATATTCATCAAAAGTCTTTCATCTGATAAAGAATTCTCGATTTCAGAAATTTTACTTTCTAAAACAAGAGGAGGGACATATAGTTTACCTACAATAGGCTTCGCCTCCATTTCCTTTTCAGTATAACTTTGAAAGAAATCACTTGAAAGAGTTTTCTTCTTTTGATATATTGGATTTTCATCATAACTATTATTCAATTTCGCATAATAAAATGGAAGATGAACTTTAGATGATTTCAAACATTTTTCAGTTTCGTTGGCTTCATCATTTTCAGATAGTTTAGTCCAGAAAGTTTTAAACTCAGGGATTCTGCGAGCTAATTGCATAGATAGATGATCATAAAGTCCTGGCACTTCAGACATCCCTTTTTGTAGACAATGAGGATTCTTATAACCGATTCCCCATCTCTCTATTTCATCTTTGGGTTTGTTCAGATGAATAGTCTGTTCAGTTTGACCCATTTTATATAACTTCTCTTCCAAACTTTTTAATTTTCCAAGTAAAGAAAAGTTTTCTTTGATACATGAAGAATGCAATTCTTTAAGCTCATATAAGTCAATCCCACTTTTTAGCAGTTGAGACTTGAGTTCAGAATTCTCTTTTAGAATTATTGTCTTTTCCTTAGCGTTGGTGTCATTATCTTTATGTAAAACCTTAACCAATACTTTCTTCTCAGCAATTTCATTGCTAAGTTTCTGTATCAATTGCTTTTTGTCAGTTATGACACCATTTTCTTGCTCAAGATTAGATTCTAACTCTTTTTGTTTTAAACTCATGGCATGCATTTTATTCATGAAATCTGAATCTGATAAATTACATACCTCCTCGTCTTCATTATCTGAATCAGCTTCAACATCTGATTCTACCTGTCCCATCAAACACATGTTGACGGCTTCATCTTTCTCTTCATCCTCTTCTTCATCATCTGAATGATCAAACCATTATTCATCTTCAGCCATTAGTGCCTTACCAGCCTCCTGTTGCTTTGCAAGAAGCATCTTGTTCTTGTAATAATCGGAGTTTCTGACTTTTGGCCTTCGGCAGTCTCTGGCATAGTGACCTATTTTGCCACAGTTGTAGCATGTTGGTGGTTCCGTCTGACTGGATCCTTCAGCTTTGAACTTTCTTTCTTCTGGTTTCCTCTCCTCTAATCTCTTCCCTTCATACTGATATCTTGTCTCTTCAGGCTTTCTTTCCTCTGTTCTTTTCCCTTCAAATCTCTTTCCTTCATACCTACTTCCTTCAACCCTTTCCTTGTGGATGTAGTTGTTCGGACCAGAAGAATATCTCTGACTGTTTGAACTTGGCTTTGTGTAGAACTTTTTCTGAAAAGCATTTGACAGCAGAATCATTGCTTGCTTCAGTTGTTCATTTTCCTCCATGTCAGAGTTTGCATAACCTTCATCTTCTTCTGATTCATACACAATCGTCTTGTTCTTCTTCTTCCTTACTACAAGAGCGACTGTGTCGTCAACTGTCTTTCCTTTCTGTCTCTTTTCTTCTAGAATTTCATCCACCTCTTCTTCATTTTGTCTGAGGGTTTCATACACCTTATGAAGTGGAATCTCATTCAGATCTTTGATCTGCTTCATCTGCCTAGCAAATCTTTTCCATTCCGGTTGAAGAATACTCAGGAATTTGACGTTCAGTTCAATTTGAGATTTGTGGACTTTGTTCTTTCTAAGTTTGTTCAGCAAAGTCACAAACCTGTCATAGGTTTCTTCTAATGTTTCTCCCACTCTGCCTCTAAATTCTTCATAATTATTTAGGCAGTTGGAGATTTTCAGCTGATTCCCAACCTTCGAACCCAGCATCATCTTTTCAAGCTGATCCCATATTTCTTTGCCGGAGGCATTGTAGCTGTCAATCTTTACATATATTTCGTTTGGAATTCCTTATAAAATGTATGACTTAGCTAATCTGTCGCCTTTAGCTCTTCTGAGGTTATCATCTCCTAGCTCGTGAAACTTAAGTTCAACTTCAGTCGGCACATTTCCAACCAAGCGAGTCGTCGTGACTGGTTTCATAACCCCTTCTTCTATAGATTTCCTGATGAATTCACCCAGCTCATGTCTGTCAATAAAGTTCAGAAACCGATCCTTCCACTGTTCGTGTTCTCCTTTAAAGAGAACTGGTGGCTTGGTGTCAGTTCCTATTGCAAGGGCTTCTCTGGATGTCATTATGAAGAAAATTCTAAGTCTGGATTAGAGCAAAGAGGTTTGCGTTTCTAGGTTTGCGTGCGCAAATTGAGGTTTGCGTTTCACGTGGGATGCGCAAAGTAAGGTTTGCGTTTTACGTGGGAAGCGCAAAGTAAGGTTTGCGTTTCACGTGGGAAGCGCAAAGTTGAGTTTGCGTTTCAAGAGGGTTGCGCAAACTTGACTTGATCTTTTCGAGAAGAGAGTGAACACGTGAACTGAGGTTTGCGTTTCTTACTTGTTGCGAGAAGTGAGGTCGAGGTTTGCGTATGCTCTTGGATCCGAGAAGTATGCTTTGCGTATGGCTTGAGGTGCGCAAAGTTGAGATTTGCGTTTCTCTTGGGGAGCGCAAAGTGACCTTTGCGTTTGATGTTGGACGCGCAAAGTTGGACTTTGCGTTTGATGTTGGATGCGCAAAGATGGACTTTGCGTTTGTTCGTCCTGCTTTGCGTTTGTTCGTCTGAACTTCGAGAATTGTCTTATAAACTTGTTCCTGAAACGATTAGCAATACCAAATTCTACCCTTATGTCTAGAAACACTTCTAGAACTGAATGTGAGCACTCGATCTCAATAAAACACACTTTTTGAAGAAAAAATTTGATCGTACAGTACCTTTATGTTCTCTACTGTTTTCTCACTAAAATCACAAAATGAAACTCGATTAAAGCTTAAAAGTGAAATCAAACAACAACAACTCGATCTAGCATGCTAATCGATCACAACCTGATCGATTTTAACACCTAAAACACTTTAACACTCGAAATCACTTTTTCAAATAGAACACAGAGTCGTTTTCTGAAAAACTTGATTTTGATCTTAATCAGGCTCTGATACCAATTGTGAGTCTGTGATCGTTTACCAGATAAATCAAACAACAAAACAATAACGTTTACCAACCTGTTTAGATTATAAACGCGGATTACAAAGGGTTGATAATGTTGATCAGTTTTGCTCTCTCTGTTTTACACCTTGGATCTATGTGAGTTGTGTGTGTTCTATATTTTTGTTCTTAGATCTGATCTGATCTTTCTTGACACACTAACCCAACAAACCACTTGCAAGACCAACTTGCAATATTAAACAATATTAACCTACATAATATCTAAACTGTAAGATATTATATAACTAACTTAATATCTAACTAACTAAACTAAACTTAGATATTTAGTTATGCTAAATATCTAATTACATCAAATACAAATAAACAATAAACATTAATTACTTTGACATTTATTACAAACGATGTTGGGAACTGAAGAATTCATCAAGTATGGTTAATGCTGCTGGTTCAAAGTTACTACTGCTAGAAGACTTAAAGGTTAATACTGCTGAGTGTTACTACTGCTAGTAGTTAATACTGCTAGTCAGAGTTAGTGCTGCTTGAACAAAGTTAGTACTGCTTAGCTAGTTAGTACTGCTAGTAGTTAGTGCTGCTTAGTAGTTAATGCTGCTAGAAGGAATTTAATGCTGCTGAAGATTAATACTGCTTATATGATGAAGATTCGTATGAAAGGATATACATGGAAGCTTAGAGATATACATGGAAGATATACTGAAGATATTTTATTTATTGTAATCATCTTTGTATTCAGTATATATATTGTATAGTTTAGAATAGTGAGTTAACTTTTGTTTTATTCATTCTATTAGAGAGAAAATCAACCTCAAGGCATAGATCCTAATTCTAGAGAAGTAGAATTCGTATTGGTGAGCCTGTTCATCAATATTGAGGTTGAGTGTGTAATCTTGTAACTTCAAAGCATTCAATACAAGTTTACAGTTTGTTCTTCATATTTACTGTGTTGATTTACTGTTTCATTGAATATCAAAGTGTTATTCCGCAAACTTCTTTGATATTGTTTCTGAGAATTAATTCTTGTTGAGAATTCGATCCTGACAAACGACATTAGACTTTATATCGAGAGTCGACTTTCCGGCTTTAGCTTCAGATTGCGATCTTCAGTTTGGATGATCTTGAATCCAATGAGACTGTGGTCTAACAATAAATGAAATAGATAAACATTATCAAAGACAAAGAGGTACACACCTGGGTAGAAGAAGAAGACGCACCACCCTGTGTGTATGTACATGTCAAGACCAAATTGGGATCTTGGTGCCACAACTCTGTATCTACTAGGGGATACTGGTTGGCAACCTCACCGTACTTTTAGATCTATTAATATAACTATTATATATTATATTATAATTATTATAAAAGTCCAAAAAGATTCGTTAAAACCGAATAAGATCCATTAAAACCCAATTGTATCCATTAAAGCCCAATAGATCCATTAAAGTCCAAAAAGATTCGTTAAAACCTAACAAATCCATTAAAGCCCAACCAATCTTTTAAAGCCCAAATGAATCCAATAAAGTCCGATTGGATCCTTTAAAGCCCAATTGACCCATTAAAGCCCGATTGGATCCATTAAAGCCCAAATGCATCTATTAAAGTTGTAATGGATCATTTAAATCCTAATTGGATTCATTAAAGTTTGACTGGATCCTTTAAAGCTTTAATGGATCCTTTAAATCCCAATTGGATCCATTAAAGCCTAATAGATCCATTAAAACCCAAATGGATCAATGAAAGCCCAATCGATCTATTAAAGCCCGATTGGATCCATTAAAGCCTAATCGATCCATTAAAGTCCGATTGGATCTATTAAAGCCCAAATGCATCCATTAAGGCTTTAATGGATCCTTTAATTCCCAATTGGATCCATTAAAGCCCAATCAATCCATTAAAGCCCAATTTGATCCATTAAAGCCCAAGTGGATCCATTAAAGCCCAAATGCATCCATTAAAGCTTTAATGGATACTTTAAAGCCCAATCGGATCTATTATAGTCCACTAATATATATATATATATATGTGTGTGTGTGTGTGTGTATGTGAACCGCTACATGTGAAACAAATGAATATCTACTATGTATATATAAACTCATACATTACATATATGTTAGAATGTGAACTGCTACATGTGAACCGAAAATATATGTAGTATGTGTATATGATCTGTTACATACATATATGCATGTGAACTCATACATGTGTATCGCAACATATAGGAACATATAAATATATGTATGTGAACCGCTATATGTATGTGTAACGATACATGTGACTCGCTATATATATGAACACAAAATATATGTATGCATGTGAACCGCTATACATGTGAACTCATGCATATGAACCACTACATGTGAACCGAAAGTATATATTTGATATGTATATATGTGAACCAAATGTATTTACTGATGGATTATAATTTAAAAATTAAAATTAAATTAAATCCGCCTATATTTTTAATTAATCAAATGATTTTTTGGAACTCATTTTAAATTTTAAATTTTGAAATTAAATTTAGATTCAAAATTTTCGAAAAATTCGTTGAAAAATAATTAAAAAGATGGGAAATTAATTAAAATAGCCATTTTGCATTGGTGGTTTTATCTGTAACACCCTCAAATCCGGAAATAGCAACTAAATTAAAATTTTCTAAATACACCGATAAAGGAATCATCTACAACCACAATTTAAGATTTAACCTCAATACAACCATTCATTCTATACAAAAGTCTATGATAAGAGCGGGTGCTACTAAAACCCCATAATAGTCACTATCTCCAAATTGCGGAAGACTTCACCAACTACTTACACTCGCACAAGGCTAAGACTGAACTCTTCGTGGAACGGCTAGAAATCAAACTTCCAACTGAACCTGATGCACATGCCGACAAAATAAAAAGGTTAGGCTAACGCCTAGTGAGTTCAAGAGTTTATATCATGATTATAAAGGAAAATGTAAAGGGGAAGAATTGTAACTTATAATCATGATCCTTTAAAATGCTTTGTTTTAAAATAATGGAACAAATAATTTACCAATGATATGCAATTTATAGATGGACGCCTCAACGCCAGAATATTCTTTCATGAAATAATGAAATTCAACACTTACTGAAAATGAGAATGATGGTAATGCTTGAATAATGAACATCGAGTGAGCTTTATAAAATAATGACCAAAATATAAGTAAACTCCAGTTTCTAAGATTATAGCATAAGAGAGATAACTCCAACTCAAAACGTGGATACAATTTGACTCCCAATTTATAATAATGTAAACAATACTTCATATCCCAAATCACTCAAAACACGGGTAGGAATTAATACTCAACCCATCAAACATGGAATGGACTCATGTATGCAAAATGTCACCGAAAACAAATATATAAAAGACTCAGCCCAAAACAACACCTCTCGGTGACGGGGGAAAACCCGATTCCGCATAATGTGACGTGCACAGAGTAAGCCACACATTACGTTAAATTGGTATAAGTATCGGGCTCAACATCTTTCAGAATACACCCATAGATACTAGCACGGAGGACTCACACCATACCGAAGAAGCCTAGCCGTGCCTCAATGGGGAAAACTAATCGTTCCACCATCGGACAAAGAAATAAATGTATCGAGATCAACATCTTTCAGCATACACCCATTGATACGAGCACGAAGGACTTACATCCCATCCTATGCCTAGATGTGGAAAACTAGTCAACCTAACACCGGATAAAATACAAAAGTGCTCATGGATCCATAGCAGACGGGGCTGAAACATTACATGACTCAAAACGAATGAACTAACGCATTCAAAACATGTAATTCCCAAATAAGATGCAATAAATGCAAGTCATAACCAAACGCTCTATAATGAGCTATCAAAACCGGACAAGTGTCCCCAAGACCCAAAAAAATCCAAGCCGAGACGTAGGCTCAACAAATCCAAAGACCCAACATTGAAAATCATAAAAATGAATCAAACGTAGACGACCTGAAATAATGCAACCCATGCTTCAACTGACACAAATAACTCCAACACGATTTAATTCGGGACAAAACATTTTCCAAGTGGGTTTATACCCTTTTTCCTTTCAAACCATCCCATGACACCCAATAAAATGCATTTATACTCAAAATATGAAATAAATCATTTAGATACCCAAAATATACGATTTATTTATCAAAATGCACAAATTCCCAAACATGGGTGTTTTATAATTTATAAAACATGTAAACACTTTAAAATAGGCATTTTGGCATGTACATCGTTTTCACAAATCAACTTGAACTCACTTTGCTAGATTTAGGCTAAATCTAGAATTCACCCAACTCGAGCTCCTTTGAAGGGCACTTGAATCCTCAAGCCGAAAACTTCCAAAACCTAGATCCATACAAACCCAAACCATAAATACTCATACATAACCATTTACAAACATTCCCCAATCCTTAGTTACTAGAATCCCCAACAAGGTCAAAACCCTAGTTTCTCCAAAAAAAAACATAAGATCCGAGATTTGAGATTTGAGAAACCAAATAGTAGGGAAACATCAATGAAGCATTTGTAACATTATTTCAAGAAAACTTACCATTCTAGATGATGAGACTTTCCGAGGACACCCAAACCAACTTTTCAACCCGAGCTCCCAAACGATGAACTTGAGGAGGAAGATGAAGAAGAAAGGGTTTTGTGGTTCAAGATCCCACTAGCTAGATGGTGAAGAATCATGTGGTTCAAGGGGGAAAACCCTTCAAAATGGGTTAGGGTTCGACTTTGGGGTTTGGGAGAGAAAAGGAGGGAAGAGAGAAGTGAGAAATGAGAAGAATGGTGAAAATTTCGGACATTTAGAGGACCAGATGTCGCATGCGACCTTGCCACGCGATAGTGACATTGTCACTATAGCAAGGGCACTCTCACGGAGATTGTACCACGGGTGGTACTCCTCCGGCGATTGTGCCACGCGATAGTGACACATGTCACTATCGCGAGTCACTCTCGCGCCACATGTACCGAAGCCCAAAATGTCCAAAACTTGAGGTTTTCGCATGGGTCGATTTAAGGTTCGAAAGTACAATTTTTTTCACCCCAAAAGATAGACGGAAAGTGAAGAGATGGCTGAAGATGAACAGAAACTTACTAAGCGAAAATCCGGGTGTTACAATCCTCCCAACCTTAGAATTATTTCGTCCTCGAAATCTAGGTTCCCATGAAACCTTACCCGCAGAAGGATTGCCCTTAACCCAACTGCCAGCATCACTATCATGACTCTTGCACTGGTACCCACGCCAACCTCCCCTCATGGGCACAACACACTCATAACCGAGCGAACACTTAACTCTCCAAAGTAACCTTTACACACAAGGTTACGGTCGTCTCCTAACCTTGGGTGACAATTACCACCTCCAGGCAAATTAGCTACCTCAACTTCTCGTCGACCAATCCCCTTCGGATCCACACGGTTCCGAACCTAAAGTCAAAGATAGAAACCTCACCCCATGAATCCCCAGAGTCCTACTGATCAATTCCTAATATTGAACAATATGTCATTCCAAGGCGTCCCAATGCGTCTTTCAAGTAACCGGTTAACACAGATTCAGCTATCACCCAACTCCGTTCCAACCCTGGCCTCACAACATTCTTTGTAATAAAATCCTTATCACCACGGGAATGCTTACACACACAGGTATACGATCAACATTACTTAACCTTCTTATAGATTCCACCACCGAAAGGTTAATATGTTCCATGATCTAACCGGGATACATCCAGAACATTCCCAGATCCATTGGCTCCAAGAAAACAAGTCGACGCCTAGGTCTACACGGTGACCTCAAAAACGTAGACGTCCCGCCCAAAAATCCATTCCAAACGGGTTATCACACTAAGGTTGACACCCAACAGAATGATAAAATTCTAAACCTTACATTTCTAACAACGAACCACAAGAATTTCCTTTGATCGCGGAACGCACTAAGATGGTACACCACCAACATAAACCATAATGTCACACCACCGAGCAACCCACCAAGTCAAACCCAATTCAAGCGCAGAAAATCACGTGAAACCTTATCCTGCATGCTTACCGAAGTAACGAATCATTCCTTAATTAATTGAGAAAACTTAAATCCAATGCCTCCATTATTCATACATTACCCAAAACAAAATTTGGAATCCAAAAATTCAGTACCAACCACAAGTCGGATCATCCGACGCTTTGCTTCCCAAGGACTCTTCTAGTCCCGAATTACAACGTCCTTTTTCGATAGGGTTTTAAATCCATAGCCCTAATGAGTTCAAGGTTTTTCAACCATGCCAATTTGAAATTTATAAACTTTCAATTACATAAGTTTTATAACAGTCAATCGTGCAGTAAAAAATACACTATCGTTAAAACTGATTACCAACATTTTGCATGTAAAACCATTTCCAAGACTCATTTGATCGCTACTTACGTTAATAAAACGGTAACATAAGATGTATAACAAAATCTTCAAACGGACTACCAGAGCCCCAACATACTACAAATTATACCATGTATGTCAAAATAACTTTCTGCACTAAAACACGTGAAATAAAAGTTTGTATGACTCTAAAAAGGAATTTCACTATTTTGACTTTAAATTCGATCTTTTTAACCGCAAGCGTCGCAAAACAAATTTCTCAACAAAGCCCTTGTACACCAGCTCATTCCCTAAAACTTAGTAAAACGATAGAGACGTACATAAATATCAAATCGAGTTTAACTTTGGTGCACACGGGTAAAACGCACTAGTCCAAAATTAGTACTACAAAGACATGTAAATTGATACTCACTTAACGCATTGCGGAAATTCTAACAGTAAAATCAATAACTGAAATATGGGCAGAACAAAAGTTTTATCTACCATAACATAAATCTCTTATATGTTTACGCACACCAACGTTATAATTTAATCCAAATGCAAATAGTATGCTATGATTGACATTTGTATAAAAACCCAAAGATAAACCATCTGACAATGAAACCTCCCCAAACCACAGGTGGGATGACAACAATTAACAAAGATCATAAAATAATGCACACTGCAATACATATGCACACGTTCTCAAAATTTATTTACACGACGTAAAAGTCGTAAGATGAGACACCATCAACCCAACTGAATTTCCATAAACTTCACTAGTGCTAAAATCAAACGGTGTCAAAATTTCCATTTCCCAATATAAACAAAAGCATAGGATGACAATAAGTCTAAAAATGTCAAAATTCTAAAATCACACGATAAAGTGTCCCCTTTTTAATAAAACTTACAAAAGACACAACGCCCAAAAGCTCGTAAATTTATACGCAATAAAATTAAAAGTCACGCATCTCAAAGTACACTCACGCGCCCAAAACGTCGCAAAACAACATTCCATAAAATTCAACACGACTCGTACAAACTAAAATTCCCAAGAAAATTTCCGACTCAAAAATATGGGAACAACTCTTCCTTTAAAACTTTAACATACGTGGAGGAGATCCAATATCAAAGTCAAAAATTCTTAAGTTACTTGCCCAATAACCCAAATGACATTAAAACACTGATATTACAATATCCGAAAAATAGCGTTAGACGCGGAACGTGGGCGAAAAGATTTTTAACAACAATATACAATAGCGTGCAACAAAACAATCTTATGCACGTTTAAACTCGTGGGTTAAAATTCGATGAGTAATAAATGATTTATTGAGGCTTTATAATATAGCTCACTTTATGTTTGAGAACATGAGAAACAATTTATGCAAACTCATTTAGAAATACATTTTGTGCATAGATTTGGTCGGCACTCAGCATCATAGGACTACACTCCTCCATTTCCCGACATACTATTGTCACCCGAATGCATCAAATATCTTAGAGCCACAAACCCACTAATTTGGTTAACTTATAATTTCTCCTCGAAATAAAGTTGGTCCATGAACTTATAGTTCTATTCCAACCAATGATTCTGACTCAAGATAAACAACTTAATGCATTCATCGCACTTAACTATCACTTCAACGTGACATTGCTAGAGACATCAACCTTTCCTTAGATTACTCGCTTGGAAACCTTCTCACTACCCCAACGGTCATCATACTAAGGTAGTTCAAGTATACCCATGTGATATCTAGGTTCACCATAACACTGGCCAGGTGTCATTATGAACGTATCACACATGATCATCCTTGCGACCCTTGACAAATTTCCCGTTTCTAGCGACTCGATCAACTCCAAGATATCTTATCTTAAGGTGCCTAATGTGCAACTTCGCTTTCAATCACTTATAAGAACGCTAGTTTGAGTCTAGGCATCCAAAATCAATACCTAAATCTCTCAAACTTAAGCTCTGATACCAACTTGTAACACCCTCAAATCCGGAAATAGCAACTAAATTAAAATTTTCTAAATACACCGATAAAGGAATCATCTACAACCACAATTTAAGATTTAACCTCAATACAACCATTCATTCTATACAAAAGTCTATGATAAGAGCGGGCCATAATAGTCATTATCTCCAAATTGCGGAAAACTTCACCAACTACTTACACTCGCACAAGGCTAAGGCTCAACTCTTCGTGGAACGGCTAGAAATCAAACTTCCAACTGAACCTGATGCACATGCCGACAAAATAAAAAGGTTAGGCTAACGCCTAGTGAGTTCAAGAGTTTATATCATGATTATAAAGGAAAATGTAAAGGGGAAGAATTGTAACTTATAATCATGATCCTTTAAAATGCTTTGTTTTAAAATAATGGAACAAATAATTTACCAATGATATGCAATTTATAGATGGACGCCTCAACGCCAGAATATTCTTTCATTAAATAATGAAATTCAACACTTACTCAAAATGACAATGATGGTAATGCTTGAATAATGAACATCGAGTGAGCTTTATAAAATAATGACCAAAGTATCAGTAAACTCAAGTTTCTAAGATTATAGCATAAGAGAGATAACTCCAACTCAAAACGTGTATACAATTTGACTCCCAATTTATAATAATGTAAACAATACTTCATATCCCAAATCACTCAAAACACGGGTAGGAATTAATACTCAACCCATCAAACATGGAATGGACTCATGTATGCAAAATGTCACCGAAAACAAATATATAAAAGACTCAGCCCAAAACAACACCCCTCGGTGACGGGGGAAAACCCGATTCCGCATAATGTGACGTGCACAGAGTAAGCCACACATTACGTTAAATTGGTATAAGTATCGGGCTCAACATCTTTCAAAATACACCCATAGATACTAGCACGGAGGACTCACACCATACGGAAGAAGCCTAGTCGCGCCTCAATGGGGAAAACTAATCGTTCCACCATCGGACAAAGAAATAAATGTATCGAGCTCAACATCTTTCAGCATACACCCATTGATACGAGCACAAAGGACTTACATCCCATCCTATGCCTAACGTGCCTTGATGTGGAAAACTAGTCGTCCCAACACCGGATAAAATACAAAAGTGCTCATGGATCCATAGCGGACGGGGATGAAACATTACATGACTCAAAACGAATGAACTAACGCATTCAAAACATGTAATTCCCAAATAAGATGCAATAAATGCAAGTCATAACCAAACGCTCTATAATGAGCTATCAAAACCGGACAAGTGTCCCCAAGACCCAAAAAAATCCAAGCCGAGACGTAGGCTCAACAAATCCAAAGACCCAACATTGAAAATCATAAAAATGAATCAAACGTAGACGACCTGAAATAATGCAACCCATGCTTCAACTGACACAAATAACTCCAACACGATTTAATTCGGGACAAAACATTTTCCAAGTGGGTTTATACCCTTTTTCCTTTCAAACCATCCCATGACACCCAATAAAATGCATTTATACTCAAAATATGAAATAAATCATTTAGATACCCAAAATATACGATTTATTTATTAAAATGCACAAATTCCCAAACATGGGTGTTTTATAAGTTTATAAAATTGAATACTTCCAAATAGCCCAAAACTTATCAGATGATTAGCAGTTAAACAATTTTCTATACAAAACATGTAAACAGTTTAAATTAGGAATTTTGGCATGTACACCGTTTTCACAAATCAACTTGAACTCACCTTGCTAGATTTAGGCTAAATCTAGATTACACCCAACTCGAGCTCCTTTGAAGGGTACTTGAATCCTCAAGCCGAAAACTTCCAAAATATAGATCCATACAAATCCAAACCATAAATACCCATACATAACCATTTAGAAACATTCCCCAATCCTTAGTTACTAGAATCCCCAACAAGGTCAAAACCCTAGTTTCTCCAAAAAAAAAAACATAAGATCCGAGATTTGAGAAACCAAATACTAGGGAAACATCAATGAAGCATTTATAACATTATTTCAAGAAAACTTACCATTCTAGATGATGAGACTTTCCGAGGACACCCAAACCAACTTTTCAACCCGAGCTCCCAAACGATGAACTTGAGGAGGAAGATGAAGAAGAAAGGGTTTTGTGGTTCAAGATCCCACTAGCTAGATGGTGAAGAATCATGTGGTTCAAGGGGGAAAACCCTTCAAAATGGGTTAGGGTTCGGCTTTGGGGTTTGGGAGAGAAAAGGGGGGAAGAGAGAAGTGAGAAATGAGAAGAATGGTGAAAATTTCGTACATTTAGAGGACTAGATGTCGCGCGCGACCTTGCCACGCGATAGTGACATTGCCACTATCGCGAGGGGCACTCTCGCGGAGATTGTACCGCGGGTGGTACTCCTCCGACGATTGTGCCACGCGATAGTGACACATGTCACTATCGCGAGTCACTCTCGCGCCACATGTACCGAAGCCCAAAATGTCCAAAACGTGAGATTTTCGCATGGATTGATTTAAGGTTCGAAAGTACAATTTTTTTCACCCCAAAAGATAGACGGAAAGTGAAGAGAGATGGCTGAAGATGAACGGAAACTTACTAAGAGAAAATTCGGGTGTTACATTATCTCTTAGCCACTTCTCTCCGAGTTTACCAAAATAGCCCTAGGTCCTCAAAAACTAGGTCCGCAATTCTCAAAAACACCAAAAAATACGAATCAGATCGATTTTACTAAAACAAAAAACTTTTTTTGGTATATTGAGGACATGGTTCAAAAATTGCGGATCTGAGTAATTTTTTTAATGAAAATCAATCAGATTCATATTTTTTTTTGGTGTTTTTGAGTTGGGTCCGCAATTACGGACTTATATATTGCAGACCTAGAGCTATTTTGGTAAAACCAGGTGAGAAATGGTTAATAAGTAAAACAAACAATTAAAAAATGACTGAGGTTGGGGGTTCAAGTCCCTCATTCCGCTCCTGTCTTCGTCGTTTAGTACCCCCTGGTATGTGCCGCTTTCCTAATCAAAAGAAGAGCTCGCGAGAAAGCTCGTCAGTGGAAATTATTTCAAGTTCAGTGGTAGAACGGTCGACTCAAAGATAAATTATATATTTGTCAAGCAAAGTGAGTTTTACTGTATTTAATTTATTTTCCTGAAAAGATTAAATTTTATTTCTTTTCTAGGGAATTATTTTTAAATTTTTTCTTAAAATTATAATCCGACGGGAAATATTTGAAAAACTATTTTCTTGAAATTATTTACGGCGAATTTTCAACGAAATATATTTTAGTTTTTTTAAATAATTTCAATCGAAAATCCGCCGGAAATAATTTTAAATTTTTTAAAAAATCTAGAAATTATTTATGGTGGAATTTATTTTAAAAAAAATTCCGCTGCAAATAAATTTTATTTTTTTTTCTAAGAAAACTTTAAAAAAATAATATATAAATTTGCTGGCGGATTTTTAGTTTAATTTAATTAATTAAAATAATTAGTTAAATTCCACCGAAAATATACCGAAAATTAAAATTAATTCTGATTTATTTTTTCTAATATTAAATAAAAAATAATATTGGCCACAAATCTGCCAGAATTTATTATTATTTTCTTTAAAAAAATTTAGAAAAACATTTCCGTTGGATTTCCGACGAAAATCAACGTCGTTGACTATTTTGTAATCTATCGGAAAAATCTGCCATAATTGCTCTTTTATTAATAGTGAAATTGAATAGTATAAACAATTGTAAGGTATAATTTTCTTAAATGAGATTTTAATTGTACAAGAATACGAATAATTTGATCATTAATTAATATTGATATAATTTTTTGTTTATTAAATAATAAATTTAACATTCATATATTACTGCATATTAAAAAATGAAGTTATAATTAATATTATCATACAAATAAAATATATTACATATTATAACTCAATTAATTTAGTTTTGCGTTTTTTATTAGTAAATTAAATATATGTAAAAACAATATAATTATAAGATCCAATGAAAGTTATTTTAAACCATATATATAAACATTTATGTATTGAATCAAAAGCATATGATAAATTTAAATAAAATATTTTATTTCATTAATTTATTTTATTTTATAATAACTATTTAATTGATAAACTATTATAGTTTTCTTGTTATTTGATTATTCCGTAGTTTTTATAATGAGGTGTCACTTAAGAAATTGGTTGAAAATTCATTCTAATGGAGGGTAATTTTTAAAGTTGACTTGTTACTTTAGAAATTGTGTTAGAAATTGTATTGGAAGGTAACGTTTGGTACGCAGACATGATTGGACATGACGGGACGAAACATGACAAGACAGAACAAGTGTATGTCTAGTATTTGGTATGCCTAGGACTAGATAGGACATGACTAGACAAGTTACCTCTAAAAATTGTTTGATGATTTTATATGATAATATAATAATTATAAATAACCCAGATAAAGTATATATTTAAATAATTTATTTTATAAACATTTTTAGTTTTTTACACAATTTTCATATGCATCAATAATAGTACAAAATTGTAATGAAAAATATGAAATAACTTATGGTAGTTCAAAAAAACTCAATTCATACAAAGGAAATATTATGTTTGATTATATTTGGAAGATCTTTACGAATTGGCCGAAAGCATGGTGACAGTGACAGTGACAGTGACAGTGACAGTGACAGTGACAGTGACAGTGACAGTGACAGTGACAGTGACAGTGACAGTGACAGTGACAGTGACAGTGACAGTGACAGTGACAGTGACAGTGACAGGTAAAGGTAAAGGCGATGGGTGGCTAGTGAACGACGATGGTTTTAGAGGACGTGTAGATGGTGGACAGTGGTGGTGGTGGAGGTAGTTGTGCCCTATATGGCAGAGATATAGGTAGTGGTGGGCGACGATGGGAGTTGGTTATCGGTGGAGGTGGAGATGGTCGACGATGGTAGTGGTGATGGACGGTGGTAGAAGAGGTTGTTGTAGTGGTGAAAGATATGAAGGTGGCCGGTGGTGGTTGGCGGCGGTGGTGGAGACAATAGGTGTTGGTGATTGGTGGAGGTAGATATGGTAGACAATAGTAGTGGTGGTGGCGATATGCGGTGGTTGTGGTGGAGGTTGTTGTAGTGGATGAAGAGGTGGAAGTGGTCGACGGTGGTTACTGGTAGCCATCAGTGGTGGTGGCAGTGATGGGTGGTGGTGATTGGTGGAGGTGGAGGTGGTCGATGATGGTAGTGGTGGTGGTGATGGGAGGTGGTTGTGGAGGTGGTGGGGGAGGTTGTTGTAGTGGAGGAAGAGGTGGATGTAACCTACGGGTGGTTGGTGGTGGCTATCGGTGGCCGACAATGGTGGTAGTGGCAACGATGGGTGGTGATGACCATTAAAACATAAACCATGTTAGGTTTATATATCGAATGAGAGTAAATCGATAACTTTTTAGTTTTTGTCTCACTCTTGTCCCATGTTGTTCCACCTATTTTGGTGGAACAAGAAAAAGCTCTTTTTGTCCCATCCTGTTCCACATTGTCCCTGTCCCACGCCAAACGTGGGACAATGAGTTTTTGTCCTGTCCCATGTCATGCCAAACATGGGACAATGAGTTTTGTCATGTCTTGTCTCGTCCTGTCCCATGTACCAAACACAGCCTAATAGATGGCCTTAGTGTCCGCTCTCACACACACACACATACCCTATATAACCTTAATTAAGAGTAAACTCTAAATTTGGTCCCCGTAGTTTACTGAAATCTTTGAAAGTGGGACCTAAGCTTTGATAACTCTATAAATCGTCCTCGTGGTTCTTATTTTGCTCTGAAAATGGTCCCCCGTCACTAACTCCGTTAATTTCTCCGTTAGTGGTAGGGGCATTTTTGTCTATTTCGGTTTCCCCTTTCTTTTCTAATGTAGCTGGTGTTGATGAAGCAAAACAAGATTTTCGGGAGGCAGTAGAGTTCCTCAAGACTGCAGAAAACTTTTCTAGAAATCCTTGCACCAACTACAGAAAACTTTGAACACCAGAAGAAGAACTAGAGAACACATTTGGTAATCCTTGCACCAACTGAAGAAAACTTTTCTGGGACATGTTCGGCCGGCACAACCGACGACAAACACAAATCACAGAAGCCTTATCAAACATAAGTCAACATTAGCATCTTCTTCGAGACTAGTTCATCTTATTCTGCTCCTCACATTTGTATGATTTCTAGTTCTCTAACTATCCTCTCACGATCCTTCCAGGAGAGGTAATTCTTCATAATATATCGATTCAAGGCATTTCCAATTAAAATTCATTCTAAATCCATGTTTTCTTCGTATTATGAATCAAAGAGAAATTGGAGACGGTAGTGTTTCGGTTAGGGTTTGTAATACCAGTACTAACCCAGGGTTGTCAGAATGGTGTAGGAAATATGGACTGTAATATCAGGTGTTGTTGAAGTCGTGGAAGTTGCTGCCATATTTAAAGATGAAGAATGTGAAGAATCAGAAAATTTGACGGAATAAACCAGATCTGAATCAAAAGAAACTTGAAAGTGACAGTAGATTTATTCAATTAGTGAAATAAATGGATCAATCTTGGATGAAGAAAAAAAAAACAATCGATCAGATGCAGAAACACAAAATCAATCTAATGATGTAACCGTTTTGATGGTTGATGAAGAAAAAGAAATCGATTAATGAATAAAATCGATTCGATGAATGAAGAAGAAATCGATTAATGAACAAAATCGATTTGATGTGTGAAAACGAAATCGATCTATGTACAAAATTGATTTATGAAGATCGATTAGATGGAGGAAAACAGAATCAATCGATGTATGATGATTGATGAAGAAAAGAGGATCGATCAGTGAAGGAGACAAGAACGGGAAGAAACCCTGGTTTAGGTCCAGATTTAACCTCCAAATTTAGCTCAGTTCAGTGGATTCACAACTTTTTCGTCTAGGATGGCCGCCATAGGTACAAAACAAAATTACACAACGCTAAAGGTTGTTTGATTTACAATTAACAATGTTACAACCAAGTTAATTTGGATGCTTTCTGATTCGCTCAAACAATTCACAAACTCATCCACAATTTGATTATGCGAATCCAAAATCAACTGATTTCACATCCACATTCTGATTGTGGGGCTCCAATTTCAACTGGTTTCGCATCCACAATCTCAGGGGTGCTTTTTGCACATCGACACTGGCCCTGGGTTGAAGATTGAGGAATCGTGTGCCATGAGCGTATAGGGTTAACAGATTGTCGAAGGCTTTTTGATAGTGGAAGGTCTGATCGAAGGTGTGATTGCTGGTGGAAGGTCTGATCTCTGGTTCTGCGTCTCCATTCCCATCTCTGTCAATCGCCGGTGGAAGGTCTGATCGGTCGAAGGGTTTTATGATCGAAAAAGAAAATGGTCCATTCATATTCTTAATGAGAGTTTGAGTATTTGTTTAATGGCATGGCCTGGTTAGTATAGAAAAAGGAAACCTGAATAGACAAAAATGCCATTGCCACTAACGGAGAAAATTAACGGAGTTAATGACGGAGGACCATTTTCAGAGGAAAATGAGAACCATGGGGACGATTTATAGAGTTATCAAAGCTTAGGTCCCACTTTCAAAGATTTTAGTAAACCACGGGGACCAAAATTAGAGTTTACTTCTTTAATTAATACTCCCTCCATCCCAAAATAAATGTCCACAATGAAAAAAGCACACAGTTTTAGGAGTGTGTAATTATTACACTATTTAATTAACCAAAGTACAATTTTACCCTTAATTATATAGAGATAAATTTTCTCCATCACATAATTAAGGGTAGAATGGAAAAGTGGAAATTTATTTTTGAAAGTTGACACTTATTTTGGGACAAACAAAAATAGTAATGTTGACACTTATTTTGGTACGGAGGGAGTATATGAACTGTTATTTTTGGATAGTTATGTTACCACTTTACCATTGTGATAACCGTCTATCAAATTACAATCATAACCGTAATTTTAGATTTTGACCGTTGTAACAACATAGTTTTTAAGAGCATCTCCAAGAGCTAGGCTAAAGTTTTTCTAAATAGAATAAAAAAAGTCAAAATCTCTAAAATTTTTTGCATCCAACTCCAATAGCTATTCTATTTTACCAACTCTAGTGTTAATTATCTTTTTATTTATTTAATTATATTATTAAAATATTCAATTTATGGAAAGTTGGGAGAGAAAATGTTTGCTTTTTTGGGGTAATAATTAGTTTTGGGAAAAAACTGTCTATTTAGAGATTTTTAGAGCATTTCCAACAACTATGCTAAAATAAAAAAAAATTGGGATTTTAGCATTTTTGTTGCTTAAACAACTATGCTATCCTCTATGCTAAAATAAAGAAAATAGAAGAGATATTGTAAAAATCTTTAAATTTAGAGAAATCTCAAAATAGATAGTTTAAGATAATTAATACTAGAGTTGCTAAAATAGAATAGCTGTTGGAGTTGGATGCAAATTTTTTTTAGAGATTTTGATCTTTTTTACTTTATTTTAAAAAAAACTTTAGCATAGCTGTTGGAGATGCTCTTACAATCTCTCTCATATTTTCTCTATTTTAGCATAGAGGATAACATAGCTCATGGAGCAACAAAAATGCTAGAATCTTAATTTCTTCTATTTTAGCGTAGTTGTTGGAGATGCTTTAACAACTTTATTTTGGCGTCTATAACAAGACCTTTTAAACAAAATGCATTTGGCTTAGTGATATCTGGATTATCGGTAGAGTCCAACCTATCTTAATTCTTAAGTCGAGGAGGATAAATGAGTTAGGTCTTGTTTGTTTTTTGGTTTTCAGTTCTTAATGGGCACTTTTGTTTGAATCGATAAGACATTTACTAATTCAGAGTGTTTGTTTTTCTTTAATTTTCAGAGGCTCTAAGGTGCCGTTTGTTTTTTAAGAGGTCTTAAATCTGAAATCTTATTTTAATTATGATTAATAAGAGGTGGTACCAAAGTAAGAAATCTGAATCAACAAGATTATATGTTTATGTAATGTCTAGAGATGTTTTAAGAGAAAGAAGAGCATATGAACTGAGGTGGCGATAAGAGATTTTCAGAAGTTAGGTCACCACTTCTTATTTCAAATGTATTTAAGAGTTAAGAGGTACTGAAAACTGTAAAAAAAAAACAAAGAATCTAAATGTAAAGATGTCTGAACGATTCAGACTTAAGAGTAATTAAAGGGTATTTTTTGAAAAACAAACAACCCTTAAGTCTAAAACACATCTAAATGAAAAAGTACCAAACCTCTGAATCACTTAGGTGTTATTCAGTTCGTTTTCTGTTATGACCTGTATGGATATAGTTGTGTGTGTGTTAACAGCTAAGTTGTTGTTAGGTTGTTGTGCTGATAAACAGTCTGAATATCAGAAATGACCATTTTACCCTTTTATTTTACATTAATCATTTGTTGATGAAATTTTACAAAACAAAAACAATTTTCATGAAAGTAAATCAATCTAATTACATCAAGCAAATCATAAACAATAAGCAAATCAAACAAAACCAGATTATGAACAACAAAAAAAATTGTATATATCAAACTTTTTTTTTACAAGTTTTGTAAAAGAAAACAAAATCAGTAACCAACCCAAAACCTAAAACCCAAACCCATGAATTTGTAGATCAAACTTTTTTTACAAGATTTGCAAAACTCAAAAAAATCAGTAGATCAAACCAAAACCTAAAAACTAAAACCTAAAACCCAAAACCAACCCAACATCGATCTGTACTTCGCCGGAGGAGGAAATAGCGTTGGAGGAGGCTCCGGAGGAGACGTCGGAGGAGAGCTGCAACTTCAAAATAGAGACATACCTAGAGTTTGAGAAATCTAGTGACCACCAACCAGCATCGAAGGAGGATGAGAGAGATCGATAATTTCTTTGATGGAGGCAGGCGATCCATTGTTGAGGAGAAGAGGCAGACGTGTGAGAGAGCTCAAGAAAATACCATATATGGAAACGATGGAGTCCTAGCTGCTTCCTTCACGTTGCTTCCTTCACGTTGCTTCCTTCACGTTCCAGGTTTCTTCTCTTCTTCCATGGTTGAGTGCTATGGAGACATACGGCTGGAATGGATTATAAAAGATGGGTAGGGCTTCTTTTCATTAAAAAGGGTAGTTGGGAAGTAACGAGGGTAGATAGGAAAAGTAAAATTTAACAAATGGCTGAGTAGATATGAGTTCAATTTTCTAGCTGATTCGGTCAGCCACCAGCTGACCGATTAAGCTACTACCGAACACTGAGATATGGTTGATCGAATAAGCCATATCCCTTATTCAACCCATTTAAGCTGCTACCGAACAGACCCTTAGACATACACGCCTCCATCTCACATCGTCTCCTAAATGAACCCCATTTTCGTTTCAGTTCAACTCGAGAATGATGTACTACGATACATCTGGCCGGTGGTTCCCACCGCTTCTTCTAATTCTCCGTCACACTCTTCCCTAACTGCTTCACGTTAGCGGTCCTTACTCTTTTTATGTGTGCTTGTGTTTTTTTAAAAAGGAAATACAAAATATAGAAGTTATAATACACAAATGCACCAAATGTTTGGAAATACAAAGTTGCTGCTAGGTTTAGAGCAGCAGTAAATGATGGCTTCTTGTGTTTTGGTGGTTCATTTTTATGCGCACATTGCTCTTGTTTTTGATATCTATGTGATCATGTATCAGGTTATCGCCTCGCCTCCATCTTCGAATCGATCAGGTACAACCATCGTCCCTTATGTAATTTCGTCCCTGTTTCTCTCTATTTTCTCACCATCTTGATTTCTAGCTGTTCTTGAGGTAAAGCAGATAACTTTCCTGGAATTTGAATCAATTTAGATATATATTGGCCATCGATATATATTGGCCATCAGTTACTGGGTTTCAGATCAAGATTAGGGTTTTTTTGTTTTGAGGGTCTTTTATCTTTTCTTTCAATTCAAGTTAATTTTTTGATCAGTTTTATGATGTTTGCTTAAATTCTTGATTCAAAAAAAGAACCCTGAAATATGAACATTGGTATCCAGTTCCCTCTGTCCTGAAAACTACTGTTAACCCACGGATTGCTCAAACAACGGTAAAGTAGAGATTGTTTAATTTAAGCGTATTTTGGAAATCAACTGACGTATCTAAGTTGATTTTAGTTGTTATCAAGATTGATTATAGTAGTGTGATTTAATTAAAATGAATTGATGCATTTATAAATTCAACAGTATCATATTTTGAGTTAAAAATAGATAATATACATACTCAGACATCTGTCGGCTTACAAAAACAATCAGTCTTTTTGATTCAGATTTCACATTTCAACACCACCTCTTAAGATCGGAAGTGAAATCAGACTTCAACACCTTAGAAAACAAACATCGCCTTAATATGTCGTATATAAATCATACATACTTAGTAAAAAAATAAGACATTTTAAACAAAAGATTTAATTCATTTTTTCAAGAATGATTTTTTAAAAAAATTTAATAACGTTTTTATTAAATTTATAGTATATGTATTTATTAACTGTATCTTAACTAATTTATTTTATTTATCTTTTAAATTCATAAAATTTGACAAATTAAAATAATAATAGATAAAATTTGGTTGATTTGATCGGGTTTCCTGATCCAAAATTATGGTTCAGGATTTAATATATAGAGTTTAAATGCACCTCTTTCTCTTTGCTTCTTTTTACAGCGGTTTTCTCATATTCAAGCTAATCCTTTTGTGGAAATACAATGAAGAACATTCATCAGATACTTAAAATGGAAGGTAAAAAGTGTCGTGCTCATTTACGTCTTGTAATTCCTTACATAAAATGATCTGATTGCATGCACTTTCTTGTAACGTAACTTCTTTTCTGCTTGTGAACATTCTTTCATAACTTTGATTTCTTGCACCCTTACTCCCTTAGAACACGTTGTAAATGGCAAAAAGGATATTGGATTTCTTGAGAGGAGGATCGAACACTTGGCATCCGGTCAAGGGGGCCGAATCCGATACAACCACCGGCGCCGGTTATTGGCTTAACTGGAGAGCGGGCTTATGTTATCTATGTATCATAACATCGATTGCGACTGCATCATATCTCATACGGAGATACGAAGGAAAACGAAGGCCAAGTAACGAAGAAGAAGGAGACGGCGATGATGATGATGATGGAGTGGTGGTGTATGCTGAGAATGCTTGGAAGCCATGTCTGGATAGAATCAATCCAGTTTGGTTAATGGGTTTAAGAGTTTTTTCATTTTTTGTGCTATTACTTATTATTATCCTAAATGCCGTTGTTGATGGAGGATATATATTTTACTACTACACAGAGTAAGTTTTTTCCTCTTCCATACTGTCAGGATCGAATTCTCAACAAGAATAAATTCTCAGAAACTAATATCAAAGGAGTTTGCGGAATAACACTTTGATATTCAATGAAACAATAAACAAACAGTAAATATGATGAACAACTTGTAAACTTGTATTGAATGCTTTAAATCACAAGATTACACACACAACCTCAATCTTGAAGAACAGACTCTTTCAAGACGAATTCTACTTCTCTAGAATTAGGAACTATGCCTTGAGGTTGATTCTCTCTCTAACAAAAACTCAGAATTAATCTTCTTTAAAACTACTCTATCAATTCTATACATATACTGAACAAAAGATAATTACAATTAATAAAATATCTTCAGAATATCTTCCATGAATATCTTCAATCTATCCAGCTGTCATTCTTTTAATCCGAATCTTCATCTCATAAGCAGCACTAATCACCTTGGAAGTATTAACTCAAACTTGGCAGCATTAACTACTAAGCAGCACTAACCTCTAGCAGTACTAACTAGCTAAGCAGTACTAACTTTGTTCAAGCAGCACTAACTTTGACTAGCAGCATTAATTCTACTAGAAGCAGTAATACCTAGCAGTATTAAACTTGAATTCCTCTGGCAGTAGTAATTTTGTACTAGCAGCATTAAACGCTTAAGCTTTTCTTCAGTTCCCAACAATCTCCCACTAACTTGACTTTTAGAAAGAGAAGTCAAGTTCTTCAGATCTGATCTTCAAGATGCTTTCAACACCTCATAATCAGTTTCCCAAATTTGGATCTAGGCCCAAACTTTGATTGATAGTTCTTCTCACCACTATTCTGGCCATTTCTGAATCCTTTGTGCATACTAGCTTGGCTTTTAACATCCCTACTAGCTTCTCCTTGCTATGCTCATAGATTTTTGTCCACCAGGTAATATTCATGATAACATTTGTCAATGGTAATAATGTATACACCACAGTTTTCAAATAACATCCAGTGAGTAATCTTCTTAAATCCATACTCATGATGAAGATCTTTAATTCTGTGAACAACCTTCTCTGGATCAAACATCATAAATAAATATTCCATTGCCACCTTTAGAAGATTTTCTTCATTACCTTTCAACACAGGCTCATAGAGTTTCATCCCCACTTTATACATTTCTTCTATGTCTGCTCTTGAACAACCTCTGGTAACTCTCCCCCAGGTTAAAAATGCTTCAAATGAACCATCATCTCTTTTGATTCTGAAAAAGTCCTTTCCATTATCTCTTAGAATGTCCCAAAAGATGATCTCAGGAGCTTTCATGGAGATTGGAACAACCTTAATGGGTTCTACTATAGTCATGTAAACATCCATATTCTCATCAGTTTGTTTATTTGACTGTTCTGGATTATGCACTGGTTCTGCTGCAGTTTCTTCTTTTTCCTCCACTCTTGGCCTTTTAGACTGCTTTTTGGAAGCAATTGTCTTCACCCTCTTTCCAGATTTGGCTTCTACATCAACATTCTCATGTTCTTTCTTCATCTCTTCAGCTTTGTCCTTTGAGGGTGTGGTCTCCTCAGGGAATGGTTGTTGAATATTGAGGTCATGCCTCTCCTTCATTCTTCTCTCAGCCTCTTCCCTTTGAGTTGAATCACCTTGAAGCTTTGCCATTTCTTTCTTGTATAACTCTTCAACCTGATTGTATGCCATGTTTGTGAACATCTCCCCCTTGACTCCAATTTCACCTTTCAGGAAATTTATCATTTTTCTTCTTTCCTGATTGGCCAAAAAGGTCTTGGATGGTTGTCTTTTCTGCTTTTGAATTGGCATTTTTTTGACTTGAAGTTTCTTGGTCTGAGCTGCTTCTTTGATACTTTTCTGATACTCTGCATTTAGCTTTCTGGCCATGATCTTTGCAAGTTCTCTATCTATCTCAGTTTGCAGCTGTTCCTCCTTTTCCATTTGATCTTGAAGCTGCTTTGCTATTTCCTCATCTAATTCAATCTGAGTCTTTTTCTTTGCAGACAGTTCAGCTTCAACCATCTTTTCCTTTCCTTTTCCCTTTGTATCCTTCAAGATTGCCTTTTCTTTTCCCTTCTTTGAGACCCCTTCTTCATTGATGACTACTCCCTTGGCCTTTTGACAGTGTCTATGCAAGATTTAGTGCAAAGATTAGAAATTACCTCAGAAGGGAGATCAGACACTTCTGCCATAAGAGCTTGGTTCTGAATGGCTTCCTCAGCCTGGTCACTCCAGTCAAATCCCATTCCTTGTTGAGAAACAAGGGCTTGAGCAGAGTTCTTGTTTTGATTGAAACCACCATTCTGGGCTTGTTGGTGGTTGTTGTTTGGCACACCACTTCTGCACTCTTTAGCAAAGTGTCCCTTCATGTGGCACTTGTAACATTCCACCTTTGTTTTGTCAAAACCAGCTCCATCTTCTCTTCTTTGAGAGAAGTTGTTCCTCCCAGTTCTTTTAATAAACTTCTTTACCCTCATAGATAACATGGCCATCTGCCATTTAATGTCCATCTCCTCCAGATCATCAGGGTGAAATTGTTCCAGATCATCATTAATCAAAGAGTTGTTGCTGTGACTGGACAAAAAGGCTTCAAAGATAGTTTCAGTGCCTTTTTCTGAATTCACTCCACTGGCAGCACTAACTGCTTCAGGGTTGGCAGCAGTATCAGTAGATGCTGATAGAAGTGCAGCATTGTGAATGTACCCAGTGGGCTTTTTCTTTGCTTCTACCTCAGTTTCAAAAACTCTTAGATCATTATACAGATCATCAAGTTCCTTCTCTTCCAGATTTTCACTCTGTCTATATGAGACAGTGTACATAGTCCATTCATCTCCAAGAGATCTGAGGAACTTCCTGTTGATATCATCTTGCTCCATCTTCACTACAACAGTAGCCAGTTCACCAATAAGCTTGTTGAACCTGTCAAAAGTTTGAGTCATAGACTCATTCTTTGAAGAAGTGAAGTTCTCATACTGCTGCTTCAGAACATCCCTTTGATTTCTTTTGATGCTTTTAGTTCCAACAAATCTTTTCTCTAGAGCATTCCAGAGAATCTGAGCATCAGTGCAGTTGCAAAATTGATGCTGATATTCATTGGGGATGGCCAAGAGCAGAGTGCTCAAGGCCTTCATCTCTGTTTGTCTGATCTTTCTCTCACCATCTGTCTTTGGTGGAGGTCTTTTCCCATCTAGTCCAATCTTTCCTGCTTCAGAAGGACCATTCTCAATGATATCCCACATTGAGTAGTCAGTGAGAATAATGTATTGCCTGATTCTGATCTTCCACATGTCAAACTCACTGGGTTTGAGCATTGGAACCTTAGAGACCAAAGTACTGTTTGATTCTGCAAAGTTTTCCATGATGAATGAATAGATGTTTCTGAGAGAACAGGCTCTGATACCACTTGTCAGGATCGAATTCTCAACAAGAATAAATTCTCAGAAACTAATATCAAAGGAGTTTGCGGAATAACACTTTGATATTCAATGAAACAATAAACAAACAGTAAATATGATGAACAACTTGTAAACTTGTATTGAATGCTTTAAATCACAAGATTACACACACAACCTCAATCTTGAAGAACAGACTCTTTCAAGACGAATTCTACTTCTCTAGAATTAGGAACTATGCCTTGAGGTTGATTCTCTCTCTAACAAAAACTCAGAATTAATCTTCTTTAAAACTACTCTATCAATTCTATACATATACTGAACAAAAGATAATTACAATTAATAAAATATCTTCAGAATATCTTCCATGAATATCTTAAATCTATCCAGCTGTCATTCTTTTAATCCGAATCTTCATCTCATAAGCAACACTAATCACCTTGGAAGTATTAACTCAAACTTGGCAGCATTAACTACTAAGCAACACTAACCTCTAGCAGTACTAACTAGCTAAGCAGTACTAACTTTGTTCAAGCAGCACTAACTTTGACTAGCAGCATTAATTCTACCAGAAGCAGTAATACCTAGCAGTATTAAACTTGAATTCCTCTGGCAGTAGTAATTTTGTACTAGCAGCATTAAACGCTTAAGCTTTTCTTCAGTTCCCAACACATACATCCATTATCACATCATTCTTGAACTTTTCACTTGATTTTCAAGAATGTTGTTGGGTATTCAATTCTTTAAACCTCAATTCACCGACCTACTAATTTTTTCTTTGATTCTGATGAACTTTCACTTTTCTTTTGAATGGTGGTTACAACTTGACTTTTACTCTGCTTATTATATATTTTGGGGTATGTTTTATCAATCTCTTTTTATCTTTGTTTATTATAGATTTAGTTGTATTTCATATTTTATATTTTGAACTTCTATTTTCTTGATTTATTTTCTAGGTGTTTTTTTGTGGGCAGTTTGGATCTTTGTTGTCGATGTATGGATGCTACCATTGTTGCATAGATCATGGATATCGAAGACTCCATCGCCAAGTTTCTGGCTTTTGGGGTTACTCTTTTCAGATCATATTTCAGGTAAAATCTCAATAACACAAATGAAAAGCCTCCTGGGAAGGACCATTCATGACGCCATTTTGTTGTTCAGATGGTGGCAGGTGCAGTTGTGCTTACAGACTGCGTTTTCTGGTTCATCATCACTCCATTTCTTGTCAGAAATGATCCTCATAGTGTGACTTCAGTAAGCACCACCCTTTGTTCTATTTGCTTTCGAAACATGTCTCTTTTGTTTGCGTTTTTGATTCATATGTGGGGTATTATACATGCAGCTCACTGTAGCTTTGCACTCGATCAATGTTGTGTTCTTGCTTGCAGACGCAATGTTGAATAGCTTGGTAAGTTGTTTCAGGTTTCTTAACCCAAAAACAAAACTAGTAGGATATTTTCATTTCAAATATAATCGTAAACGTTTCCATTTTTCAGCGATTCCCTTGGTTTAGAATCGCATATTTCGTTCTCTGGACATGCTTTTTTGTCGTTTTTGAGTGGATAGCTCATGCATGCATCGGGATTGGGTAAAATACCGACCACTCTTTCTCCTTAACTTTTTCTTATAGACAACATACAAATATATAAGGGATCACTGACAAAATGATTATAATGATCTTAAACAGATGGCCATGGCCATACCCTTTTCTTAATCTCTCGTCTCCATTATCTCCGTTATGGTATGTTCTCTTACAAGAAGACACAATGAAGGTGTTGTGTGTGTTTCTATCAAGAAATTGCATTCTGACAAAATGATTATAATGATCTTAAACAGATGGCCATACCCTTTTCTTAATCTCTTGTCTCCATTATCTCCATTATGGTATGTTCTCTTACAAGAAGACACAATGAAGGTGTTATGTGTGTTTCTATCAAGAAATTGCATTCTGAATCTTTCATATATATGCAGGTACTTACTGGTGGGATTGTTGCACGTACCATGCTATGGCATTTTCTTTCTGGTCATAAAACTGAAGAACTTTCTTTTGTTGAAGATTTTCTTGCGAGACGGTTGAAATTATTAGAATGTTAATAGCATTAATTTATTGAGAAATTGACATAATTAATTGTTTGTTGTAATTATTTGTTATATGCAACCTAAATTAGAGAGTTACAAATGAGTATATATTTCTTTGTAGCTTTCTTAGCCGTAAAAAATAATACCTTGTGCTTTAGAATGTATATATTGAACGATTCCTTGTCCGAAAGAATAAACACATGAAAAAGGGCACTGAAGATCCACTTTTGGATTAATTTCATTGTGAAATTATGCGTCAAAAAGACGATGAAGCAGAACTGTAAACCATCTGTTTTTGAGCAAGTACCCATTCAAATAGTTCATAAGCCTCACCATGCCTAGATCTTATCAAAAATAAAATTCAAGTTGATCATCATTGTTCCATAAAGAATAAGCTGTTCACATGTTATCTTTGATGGTGCATGCATGTCCCATTTCATTGGGATTCACTGGATTAACGACAAATAAATTTATTATTATGTTACTAGATATTATGTATCAGTATCTGTATGCGATGTTGTGCGAACCATCTCGAATCTAAAGCCGAAAACTCGAAAATAATCTTGTTTCATGTTCAATTTTATTTTTCACCACACGATGTCAATTTTATGGTTTTATGTGTTTTTAAATTGGATATAAATTCAAGGTCAATAAGTCAGTCGGGCAAAAAATTTAAAACTGATTCGCTCGATAGTGGGTCTTCAAACCCATAAATTGAGCTCATTTTGAAAGTTTTGATCAGACAATTGTAATTAATGGTATAATTTGTGAAAAAAGAAATATATTTTTTTAATGTATTTTAGTTTATATACAATTATTTATGTTAATACGATAAAAGTGTAAAATAAAAAATGAAAAGAGAAGAAATATAAATTAAATTAAATAACTAATTATAAGTGTATTTAAAAATAAAAAATAAATATACTTTTAATTGTCATGTTGAACTTTGAGGTTTTGAAACTTTTAAACTTGTACATGATGTAACTAAGATTTGTACCTTTTAAAAATGAAGTATAACTATAAATATATTTTTTTCTTTAGAGAAGTATAGATAGATAAATATAGATAAGAGTGTAAAATTTACAAGTTTAAAAAAATATCGATACATCATTCTTCAAAAATCTCGATACATATTTATAATATTTTTTAAAGTATTATTAAATTAAAAGATATTCAATAATAAACTTATTTTGAAATTATTGACGAGAATACTATAATGACATAATTTGTAAAAAAAAATACATTTTACAATGTATTTTAGTTAATCTATGATTATTAAGAGTGTAAAATAAAAAATGAAAACGTGACGACTATAAAACAAATTAATTCGTATATATTCATTATATTTAATATGATAAAATCCAAAAATATTCAATTTTGGGGGCTCATTTCGAAGGTATTGACGAGACGAATACAATGGTATAATTTGTAAAAAAATGAAATATTTTTTAATATATTTTAATTCATATACGATTATTTATGCTAATATGATAAAAGTATAAAATGAAAAAATAAAAAGTAAGAGATTGAAAGTAAATTTTATAACTAATTATAAAGGTATTAAATGTAACTTATAGACTAAAATTAAAAAAACTAGAACTTAGAGAGAGTGAAGAGGTTGTGGATAACTTAATAAGTTGCATATTCTCTTTTAAAGTATGTACTCTTAAATTTTTTAATATAACTATAATAGCTTTTAATAATATAGGATAGATTGTACGTAGAGATAACTATAATAGCTTTTTAATAATATAATATAGATTGTAGAGAGAAAAATATAGAAAAGGTTAACGGATCACGTAATTTTTTTTTCACACTCTCTCGTTCAGATACTAATTAATAAACGTAATGGAAAACCAAAGACTTTGTTTCTACTAATAAATAAATGCTCCTTGCATTCATCAAATTTAATGTCGATCTCTGGTGCAGTCTATTCTTAGAATAATTATCTTAAAACAATTACACATTATGATGCTTTAATGTTAACATTAATACGAGTACATTTTCACTGAAACATTCTTTCTTCATAAACAAAATACGTATTTTGTTTTACTTTCAAAAACTTGACAAACTAAGGTTAGAAAATATTTTACCGTGGGTATGGTGTTTGTTTGTATTTAGATGCAATGTTTGGCAATTCTTTGGCTTGATATGGAGAGAATGATGTTATTTTTCTCATGGTAAAGATTAAGATGTTACATAATGCATATGTATATATAGGATCACTTTGCGAGAAAATGAACATTTCTAAGATCACATATGATTATATGTAATATGCACACTTAAACATATGATTAAACACATGTTGCGTAGTCTAGCACATAGCGGACAACCTTCCTTTGCGACGTTTGGTCACGTTCACCAAGTCGTTTGTGTCTATCTTGGAACTTCTCGTTTGATCCTCCATATATATATATATATATATATATATATATATATATATATATATATATATATATATAGGGAGAGGTTCATTTGAGAAATGTTAAATGTATGAGAAATAGAGAACTAATCTTAGTCATTCATCTAGTCAACATTTGCGGCTTTGACAGCGAAACACCGGATAATTCCTTGCATGGTCTATAGAAGGTAGAGGAGTAGTTTCGTAAAATACGCGAGATGAGTTCATATATGAACCTATATAATTCACATATGAACTATACGTTCATATGTGAATCAGTTAATTAGTTCATATGAGAATCAGTTAATTAATTCATATATGAATCACAAAAGTTTATATATGAATCTGTTAATTGGTTCAACTGATTCATATATGAACTTACAGTTAATTAGTTCATATGTGAATCAGTTAATTAGTTCATATATTATTCAGTTAAAAAAGTTCAGATGTGAATTACACTGATTCACATATGAACATATAGTTCATATGTGAATTATACAGGTTCATATATGAACACAACCCGTGTATTTTGTAAAAATTACGAAAATGTCCTTCTATTTTTGAAATAGTCGCAACTTTTGACCAGTCAAATCCGATCTTGACCGTATGAATAACTACGATTACTTCTCTATTTCTCATATATTTACCATTTCTTAAATGAACTTAGGGCTATATATATATATATATATATATATATATATATATATATATATATATATATAATATGTATGTAGGGGCAAGTTCAGTTCAGAACATAAAGTTGATTAGGAACCGGGGGATGACCACAGCGCGACACATGCCATATTCATGATGACTATGCAGGGACGGACCCAACAAATTTTTTATACGGTGGCACCATATTTTTTCATACGTTTTTTATCGACGTGTCTTCATTTTTTTTACCAGCGTTCAATATCGCCCGATGTATTTTTAGCCTAATTCCGCCGTTTCGAGTAATTTCTAAAGTTCTTTTGCTTGATTTCGAGAGATATAATTTTAAGTTTTTTGTTTATCGATTTCGAGAGATTTTTAAGTTTTTTTTAATCAACTTTGAGAGATATTTTCGGTATTTTTGGTTGATTTCATGAGATTTTTTCGGTTTTTTGGTTGATTTTAAGAGTTGTATTGTTTTTTGGTTGATTACGAGGTAAAGTTGCACTTCTAAAATAATATGGTTGCACCTTCTAAAACAATACGGTTGCACCTTTCACAAACCTAATTTTTTTTTACCTTACGATGGAGAAACAATACGGTGGCACGTGCCACCGTGGGCACCTATGTAGGTCCGTCTCTGTGATTATGTACGTGTTATTGAATTCATGAATGTTGTAAGTATTTACATATTTTTTTTAATATTGTAATAAAGTTTATTGTTTACTATATCATGTCTTCATGGGCCGTTGGTTCTTGTTAAAAGTTATGTTCTAGTTTGTCAACCTTGACAATTACTAGATGTGTTTGTATTTTGTGTAAGAGGAACGGTTGTTCCTGTCACGTGAAAATTGGCTTCTAGGACGGATGCGCTGGATATGGCTATTATAAGGAGGGTAGCACAACAATTCTGGGTTTCTACAGGGACTGAATATGATATTGTTGTATATATAAATTTGAAGAGATTATTTCTCATACATTTAACATTTCTCAAATGAACCTCTCCCTATATATATATATATATATATATAGGGAGAGGTTCATTTGAGAAATGTTAAATGTATGAGAAATAGAGAAGTAATCTTAGTCATTCATCTATTCAACATTTGCGGCTTTGACAGGGAAACACCGGATAATTCCTTGCATGGTCTATAGAAGGTAGAGGGGTAGTTTCGTAAAATACGCGAGATGAGTTCATATATGAACCTATATGATTCACATATGAACTATACATTCATATGTGAATCAGTTAATTAGTTCATATGAGAATCAGTTAATTAATTCATATATGAATCACAAAAGTTTATATATGAATCTGTTAATTAGTTCAACTGATTCATATATGAAGTTACAGTTAATTAGTTCATATGTGAATTAGTTAATTAGTTCATATATTATTCAGTTAAAAGAGTTCAGATGTGAATTACACTAATTCACATATGAACATATAGTTCATATGTGAATTATACAGGTTCATATATGAACACAACCCGTGTATTTTGTAAAAATTACGAAAGTGTCCTTTTATTTTTGAAATAGTCGCAACTTTTGACCAGTCAAAACCACAACTTTTGACCAGTCAAATCCGATCTTGACCGTATGAATGACTAGGATTACTTCTCTATTTCTCATATATTTACCATTTCTTAAATGAACTTAGGGCTATATATATATATATAATATGTATGTAGAGGCAGGTTCAGCTCAGAACATAAAGTTGATTAGGAACCGGGGGATGACCACAGCGCGACACATGCCATATTCATGATGACTATGCAGGGACGGACCCAACAAATTTTTTATACGGTGGCACCATATTTTTTCATATGTTTTTTATCGACGTGTCTTCATTTTTTTTACCAGCGTTCAATATCGCCCGATGTATTTTTAGCCTAATTCCGCCGTTTCGAGTGATTTCTAAAGTTCTTTTGCTTGATTTTGAGAGATATAATTTTAAGTTTTTTTTATCGATTTCGAGAGATTATTAAGTTTTTTTTAATCAACTTTGAGAGATATTTTCGGTATTTTTGGTTGATTTCATGAGATTTTTTCGGTTTTTTGGTTGATTTTAAGAGTTGTATTGTTTTTTGGTTGATTACGAGGTAAAGTTGCACTTCTAAAATAATATGGTTGCACCTTCTAAAACGATACGGTTGCACCTTTCACAAACCTAATTTTTTTTTACCTTACGAAAGAGAAACAATACAGTGGCACGTGCCACCGTGGGCACCTATGTAGGTCCGTCTCTGTGATTATGTACGTGTTATTGAATTCATGAATGTTGTAACGTATTTACATATTTTTTTTAATATTGTAATAAAGTTTATTGTTTACTATATCATGTCTTCATGGGCCGTTGGTTCTTGTTAAAAGTTATGTTCTAGTTTGTCAACCTTGACAATTACTAGATGTGTTTGTATTTTGTGTAAGAGGAAGGGTTGTTCCTGTCACGTGAAAATTGGCTTCTAGGACGGATGCGCTGGATATGGCTATTATAAGGAGGGTAGCACAGCAATTCTGGGTTTTTACAGGGACTGAATATGATATTGTTGTATATATAAATTTGAAGAGATTATTTCTCATACATTTAACATTTCTCAAATGAACCTCTCCCTATATATATATATATATATATATATATATATATATATATATATATATATATATATATATATATATATATATATATATAGGGAGAGGTTCATTTGAGAAATGTTAAATGTATGAGAAATAGAGAAGTAATCTTAGTCATTCATCTATTCAACATTTGCGGCTTTGACAGCGAAACACCGGATAATTCTTTGCATGGTCTATAGAAGGTAGATGGGTAGTTTCGTAAAATACGCGAGATGAGTTCATATATGAACCTATATGATTCACATATGAACTATACATTCATATGTGAATCAGTTAATTAGTTCATATGAGAATCAGTTAATTAATTCATATATGAATCACAAAAGTTTATATATGAATCTGTTAATTAGTTCAACTGATTCATATATGAACTTACAGTTAATTAGTTCATATGTGAATCAGTTATTTAGTTCATATATTATTCAGTTAAAAGAGTTCAGATGTGAATTACACTGATTCACATATGAACATATAGTTCATATGTGAATTATACAAGTTCATATATGAACACAACCCATGTATTTTGTAAAAATTACGAATCTGTCCTTCTATTTTTGAAATAGTCGCAACTTTTGACCAGTCAAATCCGATCTTGACCGTATGAATGACTAGGATTACTTCTCTATTTTCATATATTTACCATTTCTTAAATGAACTTAGGGCTATATATATATATATATATAATATGTATGTAGGGGCAGGTTCAGTTCAGAACATAAAGTTGATTAGGAACCGGGGGATGACCACAGCGCGACACATGCCATATTCATGATGACTATGCAGGGACGGACCCAACAAATTTTTTATACGGTGGCACCATATTTTTTCATACGTTTTTTATCGACGTGTCTTCATTTTTTTTACCAGCGTTCAATATCGCCCGATGTATTTTTAGCCTAATTCCGCCGTTTCGAGTGATTTCTAAAGTTCTTTTGCTTGATTTCGAGAGATATAATTTTAAGTTTTTTTTTTATCGATTTCGAGAGATTTTTAAGTTTTTTTTAATCAACTTTGAGAGATATTTTCGGTATTTTTGGTTGATTTCATGAGATTTTTTCGGTTTTTTGGTTGATTTTAAGAGTTGTATTGTTTTTTGGTTGATTACGAGGTAAAGTTGCACTTCTAAAATAATATGGTTGCACCTTCTAAAACAATACGGTTGCACCTTTCACAAACCTAATTTTTTTTTACCTTACGATGGAGAAACAATACGGTGGCACGTGCCACCGTGGGCACCTATGTAGGTCCGTCTCTGTGATTATGTACGTGTTATTGAATTCATGAATGTTGTAACGTATTTACATATTTTTTTTAATATTGTAATAAAGTTTATTGTTTACTATATCATGTCTTCATGGGCCGTTGGTTCTTGTTAAAAGTTATGTTCTAGTTTGTCAACCTTGACAATTACTAGATGTGTTTGTATTTTGTGTAAGAGGAAGGGTTGTTCCTGTCACGTGAAAATTGGCTTCTAGGACGGATGCGCTGGATATGGCTATTATAAGGAGGGTAGCACAACAATTCTGGGTTTCTACAGGGACTGAATATGATATTGTTGTATATATAAATTTGAAGAGATTATTTCTCATACATTTAACATTTCTCAAATGAACCTCTCCCTATATATATATATATATATATATATATAGGGAGAGGTTCATTTGAGAAATGTTAAATGTATGAGAAATAGAGAAGTAATCTTAGTCATTCATCTATTCAACATTTGCGGCTTTGACAGCGAAACACCGGATAATTCCTTGCATGGTCTATAGAAGGTAGAGGGGTAGTTTCGTAAAATACGCGAGATGAGTTCATATATGAACCTATATGATTCACATATGAACTATACATTCATATGTGAATCAGTTAATTAGTTCATATGAGAATCAGTTAATTAATTCATATATGAATCACAAAAGTTTATATATGAATCTGTTAATTAGTTCAACTGATTCATATATGAAGTTACAGTTAATTAGTTCATATGTGAATTAGTTAATTAGTTCATATATTATTCAGTTAAAAGAGTTCAGATGTGAATTACACTAATTCACATATGAACATATAGTTCATATGTGAATTATACAGGTTCATATATGAACACAACCCGTGTATTTTGTAAAAATTACGAAAGTGTCCTTTTATTTTTGAAATAGTCGCAACTTTTGACCAGTCAAAACCACAACTTTTGACCAGTCAAATCCGATCTTGACCGTATGAATGACTAGGATTACTTCTCTATTTCTCATATATTTACCATTTCTTAAATGAACTTAGGGCTATATATATATATATAATATGTATGTAGAGGCAGGTTCAGTTCAGAACATAAAGTTGATTAGGAACCGGGGGATGACCACAGCGCGACACATGCCATATTCATGATGACTATGCAGGGACGGACCCAACAAATTTTTTATACGGTGGCACCATATTTTTTCATATGTTTTTTATCGACGTGTCTTCATTTTTTTTACCAGCGTTCAATATCGCCCGATGTATTTTTAGCCTAATTCCGCCGTTTCGAGTGATTTCTAAAGTTCTTTTGCTTGATTTTGAGAGATATAATTTTAAGTTTTTTTTATCGATTTCGAGAGATTATTAAGTTTTTTTTAATCAACTTTGAGAGATATTTTCGGTATTTTTGGTTGATTTCATGAGATTTTTTCGGTTTTTTGGTTGATTTTAAGAGTTGTATTGTTTTTTGGTTGATTACGAGGTAAAGTTGCACTTCTAAAATAATATGGTTGCACCTTCTAAAACGATACGGTTGCACCTTTCACAAACCTAATTTTTTTTTACCTTACGAAAGAGAAACAATACGGTGGCACGTGCCACCGTGGGCACCTATGTAGGTCCGTCTCTGTGATTATGTACGTGTTATTGAATTCATGAATGTTGTAACGTATTTACATATTTTTTTTAATATTGTAATAAAGTTTATTGTTTACTATATCATGTCTTCATGGGCCGTTGGTTCTTGTTAAAAGTTATGTTCTAGTTTGTCAACCTTGACAATTACTAGATGTGTTTGTATTTTGTGTAAGAGGAAGGGTTGTTCCTGTCACGTGAAAATTGGCTTCTAGGACGGATGCGCTGGATATGGCTATTATAAGGAGGGTAGCACAACAATTCTGGGTTTTTACAGGGACTGAATATGATATTGTTGTATATATAAATTTGAAGAGATTATTTCTCATACATTTAACATTTCTCAAATGAACCTCTCCCTATATATATATATATATATATAGGGAGAGGTTCATTTGAGAAATGTTAAATGTATGAGAAATAGAGAAGTAATCTTAGTCATTCATCTATTCAACATTTGCGGCTTTGACAGCGAAACACCGGATAATTCTTTGCATGGTCTATAGAAGGTAGATGGGTAGTTTCGTAAAATACGCGAGATGAGTTCATATATGAACCTATATGATTCACATATGAACTATACATTCATATGTGAATCAGTTAATTAGTTCATATGAGAATCAGTTAATTAATTCATATATGAATCACAAAAGTTTATATATGAATCTGTTAATTAGTTCAACTGATTCATATATGAACTTACAGTTAATTAGTTCATATGTGAATCAGTTATTTATTTCATATATTATTCAGTTAAAAGAGTTCAGATGTGAATTACACTGATTCACATATGAACATATAGTTCATATGTGAATTATACAAGTTCATATATGAACACAACCCATGTATTTTGTAAAAATTACGAATCTGTCCTTCTATTTTTGAAATAGTCGCAACTTTTGACCAGTCAAATCCGATCTTGACCGTATGAATGACTAGGATTACTTCTCTATTTTCATATATTTACCATTTCTTAAATGAACTTAGGGCTATATATATATATATATATAATATGTATGTAGGGGCAGGTTCAGTTCAGAACATAAAGTTGATTAGGAACCGGGGGATGACCACAGCGCGACACATGCCATATTCATGATGACTATGCAGGGACGGACCCAACAAATTTTTTATACGGTGGCACCATATTTTTTCATACGTTTTTTATCGACGTGTCTTCATTTTTTTTTACCAGCGTTCAATATCGCCCGATGTATTTTTAGCCTAATTCCGCCGTTTCGAGTGATTTGTAAAGTTCTTTTGCTTGATTTCGAGAGATATAACTTTAAGTTTTTTTTTATCGATTTCGAGAGATTTTTAAGTTTTTTTTAATCAACTTTGAGAGATATTTTTGGTATTTTTGGTTGATTTCATGAGATTTTTTTGGTTTTTTGGTTGATTTTAAGAGTTGTATTGTTTTTTGGTTGATTACCAGGTAAAGTTGCACTTCTAAAATAATATGGTTGCACCTTCTAAAACGATACGGTTGCACCTTTCACAAACCTAATTTTTTTTTACCTTACGATGGAGAAACAATACGGTGGCACGTGCCACCGTGGGCACCTATGTAGGTCCGTCTCTGTGATTATGTACGTGTTATTGAATTCATGCATGTTGTAACATATTTACATATTTTTTTTAATATTGTAATAAAGTTTATTGTTTACTATATCATGTCTTCATGGCCCGTTGGTTCTTGTTAAAAGTTATGTTCTAGTTTGTCAACCTTGACAATTACTAGATGTGTTTGTATTTTGTGTAAGAGGAAGGGTTGTTCCTGTCACGTGAAAATTGGCTTCTAGGATGGATGCGTTGGATATGGCTATTATAAGAAGGGTAGCACAACAATTCTGGGTTTCTACAGGGACTGAATATGATATTGTTGTATATATAAATTTGAAGAGATTAGGATTTTCCAAATTAATTCATTCATTTTTGTATCTGGTAAGTTTTTTAGAGAGAGAGTTGTTTTAAGCGATCGTGATTCAGTTTAAGGTTCGTTGTATTTCTTGTTCTAATAATATCGATTTGAGAGTTTTTAGATGGTATCAGAGCGACCGTGATGACGCTGTTTCTCAGATCGTTCCTACTAATGAAGACTTTGAGCTACTATTGATTCGAAAACATTACACTCATCTCCTAAGCTAGGCACTCTTGTTCCTTTCTCTCTGTATCATTTTTTTTGTCTTCTCTCAATCCTTGTTTTCCTGTTGTGGTATGTGTTGCTACTGAATTGCTGGTTAAGAAGAACTCAAGTTCTTTCCTAATCTGAGATTCCTTTTCATCTTTGTTACCCTTTGATTGATAAGGACCTATGTTATTTGTCGATCTAGGGTTTCAATATATCTGAAGTTTACTTTGATTACAGTAACTCTTCGATTAATGACTTGTGTCTTGTGTCAATCTAGGGTTTAGATATATCTGAGTTTGTTCTCATTACAACAACTCTTTAACACATCTGAGTTGTTTTTCTGTCAATCGGTTGTTTACCTATTGTGGTTTGGTACACCTTAGTTATTCGAATCGTTGGTTAAGGAATCAAGTTCTTCCCAAATATGAGATTGATATTCATTTTTTTGTAACTCTCTGATTGATAAAGACTTGTGTCCTATGTCGATCTAGGGTTTCAGTATATCTGAATTTGTTTTCGTTACTGTAATTTTAACAAATGGGTTATAATAGGTCATATTAGCTCTAATGGATTATAATGTGCTATATTGGGTTGTAGTGTATTATAATGAACCATACAAAATCTAATGAGTTATATTGGGTTTGCAGTGTGTTATAATTTGGCATATGGATTGTATTTGGTTGTAATAGACTAAGACGATGTTTAGTTAGAGGTATTAAACGGTCGTTAATGAGATTGAATAAAAAATAAACTTTTTGGTTTTATGTAATATAATTGACCCATTCTTCTACAAGTCTAAATTTTCATTCCAGCTTAAACTAGGGAAATGGAAATTCATTCCCATTTTCATTCTCATGCCTAAACAAACAACCTCTAAAAAGTTCATGTTGAGTTGTAATGTGTTATAATGGTTTATATTTGGTCATATGAGTTGGAATAAGTTATAGTGGGTTGTATGTGCTCTAATGGGTTATAATGAGTCATTTGGGGGTTATAATAGATCACATGGGTTTTAATGGATCATGTTGAATTATCATGGCAATATATATATATATATATATATATATATATATATATATATATATATATATATATATATATATATAGGCGAAGGATCGTGTGAGAAGTTGAGTTAATGGTGAGAAGCGTTATAAGTGGATCTGAACCGTTGATCTCTTTTAATCTCAAGCTCTCCCATGAATTGAGGCTTAGAAAGGAATTGATCTGGTGCATCTCGCTGCATCTTATCTTGGTGCATCTCATCCTAATATGCATCCATTTCTCATCCAACGGTCAATAACCAATTCTCACGCTTCTCATCGTTAACTCAACTTCTCACCGGAACCCAACCCTATATATATATATATATATATATATATATATATATATATATATATATATATATATATATATTGTTGGGAACTGAAGATTTGTTCAAGTATGAATAATGCTGCCAGTATAACATGGTTACTACTGCTGAGACAAGTTACTACTGCTGAGCCAAATTAATACTGCTTGAAGAAATTAATACTGCTAAGCATAGTTAGTACTGCTGAAGATTAATACTGCTCAGAGTGTTAATGCTGCTATGACTTAATACTGCTTATGTGATAATCAAGATACACGCAGATCAAGGTTTGAAGATAATCATGGAAGGTTGAAGATAATTGTGGAAGAATATACTGAAGATCTTTTATGTTTTGTAATTATCTTTTATTTTCAGTATATGTATAGATTTATTTAGAATAGTTTGAAAAATATACAAGTATTCTGAGTTTTTTGTTTTTGAGAGAGAATTAACCTCAAGGTTTACAACCCTAGTTCTAGAGAAGTAGAATTCGTCTTGGTGATCCTGTTCATCAAGATTGAGGTTTTGTGTGAAAGCTTGTAACTTTAATCATTCAATAAAGTTTACAAAGTTCTGATTTATACTTTACTGTTACATTGATCTTTGAATATTAAAGTGTTTTTCCGTAACTTCTTTAATATTGTTTCTGAGTTTCATTATTCTTGTTAAGAATCAGATCCTGACAAGTGTTATCAGAGCCTAGTATTCTCAGAAACCTTCATTCATCATGGACAACACAGTTGAATCAAACAGTACTCTTGTATCAAAGGTTCCCATGCTCAAACCTAATGAGTTTGACATGTGGAAAATTAGGATCAAGCAGTACATCCTCCTTACAGACTTTTCTATGTGGGACATTGTTGAGAATGGTCCCTCTGCTGAAGGTAAAATTGGACAAGATGGAAGAAGACCACCTCCAAAAACTGATGCTGAGAAGAAAGTGAGACAATTGGAGATGAAAGCCTTAAGCACCCTGCTTTTGGCCATTCCTAATGAGTATCAACATCAGTTTCACCACTGCACTGATGCTCAGATTCTATAGAATGCTTTAGAGAAGAGATTTGCTGGCACCAAGAGCACTAAGAGGAATCTGAGGGATATTCTCAAGCAGCAATATGAGAATTTTACATCTTCAAAGAATGAGTCTATGACTCAAACTTTTGATAGATTCAATAAGTTAATTGGAGAGTTGGCTACTGTTGGAGTCCAGATGGAACAAGATGATGTCAACCGAAAGTTCCTCAGATCTCTTGGAGATGAATGGACCATGTACACTGTTTCATTCAGACATAATGACAAATTGGAAGAAAAGGAACTGGATGATTTGTACAATGATCTGATAGTGTTTGAATCTGAGGTGGAAGCAAAGAAGAAGCCTACTGGATATGTTCATAATGCTGCACTCCTATCAGCATCAACTGATTCTACTGCTAACCCTGAATCAGTTAATGCTGCTAATGGAGTAAATCAAGAAAAAGGCAATGAATATGTTTTTGAAGCCTTTCTTTCCAGCCATGGTAACTCTTCTTTAATCAATGATGACTTGGAACAGCTTCATCCTGATGATCTTGAAGAGATGGATATTAAATGGCAGATAGCCATGCTTTCTATGAGGGTGAAGAAGTTCATCAAAAGGACTGGGAGGAACAACTTCTCCCAAAGAAGAGAAGATGGAGCAGGCTTTGATAAGTCAAAGGTGGAGTGCTACAAGTGTCATATGAAGGGACACTTTGCCAGGGAATGCAGAAGTGGAGTGTCACACAACAATCTCCAACAAGCTCAGACTGGAAGCTTCAACCAGAACAGAAACTCTGCTTAAGCTCTTGTTTCTCGACAAGGAATGGGGTTTGACTGGGGTGATCAAGCAGAAGAGGCCATTCAAAATCAAGCTCTCATGGCAGAGGTATCAGATCTCCCAACTGAGGTACTTTCTAATCTCTGTTCTCAAACTTTCATAGACACTGTTAAAAGGTACAGGGATCACAACCAGAGTATGAGTGATGACCTTAAGAGGTTAGAAAAGGATAGAAAAGACTATGTGAAAATTGTTGAGAGGTTTGAGGAACAAATTAAAGGTTTCCAAGCCAATGAACTTCAACACACATATGATACAAATTACTGGAAGTGGGAGAAAAATGATTTAGAAATCCAACTGACAAAGTCTAGAGAGGAGAATGAAAAGTTGAGAGGAGAGCTAGCCAAGGTTAAGCTGGATGTGGAAAAGTTTTCATATGCTTCTAAAGCCATGGATTCAATTCTAAACGTCCAAATCTATGATAAGCTTAAACCAGGAATTGGGTACAATACCACACCACCACCATATAACAACAACTACATCCCTCCTAAATCAGACTTGCTAGAGACCAAGGATAGGAAGGAATTGCATGAGGTAGCCACTAAGATAGATCCTTTAGATGAAGTAGTTGTTAAGGACAAGACTGAGAAAGAAGCTGGTAAGAGTAAGGATAATACTGTAAGTGGAGAGATTCCCTTAGAAAATAACATTCTTACCAATGAGGGTGGTGGAAGGGATTGGGTCAAATCTGATGATGTAGAGAAGACTGAGGGAAAGTCTAAAAAGATCCATTACAAGAAGACTACAGTTGTGAATCCTGTTCTTTGCAAACATTGTGCAGGTAATCAGTCTGAGCCTCTAAAACATGATAAAAGGAGGGGAAATCAAAGAAATTAGAATAATCAGTGGGCTCAGAAACAAGGAGTTGATCTGAGTAGAATCATCAGACCAAAACCTTGTTTCATATGTGGCAAAATGAACCATCTTGCCAAGCACTGTTATTTTAATCCTATTAACCAAAGGATAAATTTTCAAAGATCTATGCAAAAACCCTTGGGTTATAGGAAGGATGAAAGGAACCATGTGGCTAAGAAACCTGTTAATTCTAAAAGCCACATGAAGAAAAAGATTGTAAAAGAGAGTGTCAAGATGTGGGTTCCCAAAAGCACTAAAACTGTTAGTACTGCTACCACAAATAGTGCTGCTGACAAAGATAGTGCTACCAGAATCAATACTGCTGCTATCCATGTTAGTGCTGCTGAGAGTATTAGTACTTCTAAAACTAACATTGTTAGTACTTCATCAGATGTTAATACTGCTAACTCTGTTAGTGCTTCTAACAAGATTAGTACTACTAAACATGTTAGTGCTGCTAACTCTGTTAGCACTTCTAAAATTAGTACTGCTTCTAGTGTTTGTGCTTCTAGACCAATCATCTTGACAAAGTACTCCAGTAAAGAGTATTCTAATTTTAAAAATCTCATAAAAAAGGAGTGTAAGTACTTTGATGAGAAAGGGAGGCCCAAGACCACTTTGGCTTGGGTTCCCAGTCAATACTAATTGATTTATCTTATGTGCAGGGCAACCAACAGCTAAAGGGAAAGAGCATTTGGCTTGTTGATAGTGGTTGCTCTAGGCACATGACAGGGAACATGGCTTGCTTCAAGAATTTCAAGAAAATTGATGGAGGACATGTTGCCTTTGGTAATACTCCAGATGGAGGTAAGATTAGTGGTAAGGGAGATGTAACAAAAGGTAAGATGACCTTTGAAGATGTTTTCTATGTTGAGCAGTTAAGGTACAACCTGTTAAGTGTATCACAGGTTTATGACAAAAAGCATAGTATATTATTCACTGATTCAGAATGCATTATCCTTGCTCCTGGATTCAAGGTAGTTGATGAAAAGATGATACTACTAAGAACTCCTAGAAAGGATAATGTCTATTGTTTGGATATGGAAAATGTTTCAAATGATTCATCCCTAAACTGTCTTGTTTCAAAAGCCTCTTTGGATGAATCATCACTTTGGCACAGAAGGATGTGTCACATGAACTTTAAAATAATGAATAAACTTGTTAAAAACAACCTTGTAAGAGGTCTGCCGTCAAAAGTCTTTTCATGTGATGATCATTGTGTTGCTTGTCTCAAAGGCAAACAACACAAAACTTCTCATAAGTCCAAAGAGTTAAACACAATTTCTTCTTCTCTTCAGTTGTTGCATATGGATCTGTTTGGTCCTACAAATGTCATGAGTATAGGTAAGAAATCATACTGCTTAATTATTGTTGATGATTACTCTAGATTTACTTGGGTATATTTTCTAAGGACTAAGGATGAGACAAGTGGACTGATCAAATCCTTTATTCTAAGAATTGAAAACTAAACAAATCAAAAGGTAAAAGTCATTAGGTCAGATAATGGTACTGAATTTAAAAATCTTGACCTAAACCCCTTTTGTGAGGAAAAAGGAATTGAGAGGCAATACAGTGCTCCTAGGACTCCACAATAAAATGGTGTTGCTGAGAGAAGGAATAGGACACTGATTGAGGCTGCTAGATCTCTATTAGCTGATTCAAAACTTCCAATTACTTTATGGGCTGAAGCAGTTAATACTGCTTGCTATGTCTAAAACAGAGTTCTAGTAGTCAAGCCTAAGAACATGACACCATATGAGCTGTTAAATAAAAGAAAACCATTTATTGGTTTTTTCAAACCTTTTGGGTGTCCTTGTACCATTCTCAATACCAAAACTCACTTAGGAAAGTTTGATAGCAAAGCAGATGATGGTTTTCTTGTTGGTTACTCATCTCAGAGTAAGGCCTACAAAGTGTTTAATTCTTCTTCTAGAATAATTGAGGAAAGTGACAATGTCAAATGCAATGAAAACTCACCAAATCCTATTGGTTCAGGTCCTCAGTGGTTATTTGACATTGATTCACTATCTAACTCTTTGGGTTTCAGTAGTGATGATCATGTATGATCAGAAAGTAGAGGATCAGGGAATGAACAAGTACAATATATTATTTCTCAGTCTGTGATCTTTCCCGTACCTACAATGAACCCTGTTGAAATATGTGAAACGAAGACTGTTACTGAACCAATTCAGAGTGAAGAAGAAAGAAGAGATGAGGAGAATCCAGAGCATGAAGAGCCAGAAGTAGCTGATGAGATCCCCTCTACTGACTTGAATGATTCTAATTTAGATGTGGGAATTAATGAAGAACCTAGTCATCAGACAAGAACTCAGAAGAATCATCCTCCTAAGCTGGTAATAGGAGACATCTCTTCTCCTATGATGACTAGGAATCAAAGCAGACTTCAAGATTTGCAGGATCAGCAACATACAGTACTCTCTTGCTTTCTATCTCAGATTGAGCCTAAGAAGGCTTATGATGCAATGAAAGATTCAAGTTGGATAGAAGCCATGCAAGAAGAGTTTCTACAGTTTAAATTGCAAGATATTTGGGACTTGGTGGACCTTCCAAAAGGTCATAGAGCAATTGGCATCAAGTGGATTTTCAGAAATAAAAAGGATGACAGAGGAATAGTAATCAGGAACAAAGCAAGGCTAGTGGCACAAGGGTACACTCAGGAAGAAGGCATAGACTATGAGGAAGTCTTTGCTCTAGTTGCACGGGTAGAGGCAATTAGGCTGTTTCTAGCCTATGCCTCATATATGCAATTCAAGGTATATCAGATGGATGTGAAGAGTGCCTTTCTATATGGAACAATTGATGAAGAAGTATACGTCTGTCAGCCCCCTGGATTTGAAAATCCATCATATCCTGACAGAGTATACAAACTTAAGAAAGCACTCTATGGTCTACATCAAGCCCCAAGAGCATGGTATGATACTCTGTCTACCTATCTCTTGGAAAATGGGTTTGAAAGGGGAATCATTGATAAGACCCTTTTCAGTAAAAGAAGTAAGAAGAACACCCTACTTGTTCAGATCTATGTGGATGACATCATATTTGGATCCACAAAAGATCAGATGTGTAGAGACTTTGAAGAGTTGATGCACAAGAGCTTCAAAATGAGTTCAATGGGTGAACTCACCTTCTTCCTTGGGCTTCAAGTGAAACAGCAAAAAGATGAGATTTTCATAAGTCAATCAAAGTATGTGAAAGACATCCTAGATAAGTATGGTTTATCAGACTCAAAGCCAGAAAGCACACCAATGGAAACACACAAACAGATCACTGCTGATCTCGAGGGGGAGGATGTTGATGTCCATCTTTATAGATCAATGATTGGATCTCTCATGTATCTCACAGCCTCAAGACCAGATATCATGTTTCCAGTGTGTGTGTGTGCCAGATTCCAAGTCAAGCCAAAGCAGTCACATTTTCAAGCTGTTAAGAGGATTTTCAGATACTTAAGAGGGCAACCTAGATTAGGTCTTTGGTATCCTTATGAATCTACTTTTGACTTGATTGCATATTCAGACAGTGACTTGGGTGGTGCTAATATGGATAGAAAGTCTACTTCAGGAGGATGTCAGCTTTTGGGTGCAAGACTAGTATCTTGGCAGTGTAAGAAGCAAACCACAGTGTCCTTATCAACAACAGAAGCTGAGTACATTGTTGCTGCAAGTTGCTGCTCTCAGGTTCTATGGATTCAGAATAAAATGCTAGACTATGGGGTAACCTTTCTTCATACTCCAATCTTCATTGACAATAGCAGTGCTATTAGCATTGTTAACAATCCAGTCAAGCACTCCAAAACAAAGCACATTGAAATCAGGTATCACTTTATTAGAGACTGCAATGAAAAGAAGCTTATTCAAGTTGCTAAAGTTCATACTGATAACCAGTTTGATGATCTGTTCACTAAAGCTTTTGATGTGGGTAGATTCACTTTCTTGGTCACAAGTGTTTGTATACCTGTTATTTGTTTATTTTTTTTGGTGCTACTAATCATCTTTCTCAGGAAGTTTATTGCCCTGCTCAGACTAACACAAGCTTCAACGGTGTAAGTATTGTTAATGCTGCCAGTGCAAAGTTACTACTGCAGGTTCATTATTACTACTGCTAGTCTGAGTTACTACTTCAGGTATGTTAGTTAATACTGCTAGTTGGTTATTACTGCTCTCAGTTAATACTGCGAGTGGGTTAGTACTGCTTTAACTGAAACTAGGGTTAATACTGCTTCTTTCCTGAATTATATAAATACCCTCTTTGCCCGCCTAAAAGCTCACAACGACTCTTTGAATACTGTTCATCTTCTCTCTAACTCTTTTCTCTCAAGCAACCAGTGTGTTTCAGTCAAGTATCCTCAAGCCCGATGGCATCCATGACGTTTATTGATGAACACAATGAGATCGCAATGCTTCAAAAGCCTAAGCAGGCTGATGGATTCCATCAAATAGTTGATTTTCTCAAGACCAGTCATATAGCTTATGCTCTTACAGTGTCACCACCAATTTACATCGAGCACCAGAAGCAATTTTGGGCCAATGCCACCGCTGTTACTGAAAACGGTGTGCAGTTTATCAAGACAAGGGTGTGTGACAAACCCTTGATAGTTTTTGAAGAGGTCATTCGCATCAGTCTACGACTAGACGATGCCTCAGGTATTACCTCTATTCCTAATGAGGATTTGTTTTCCAATCTCACAAGAATGGGGTATGAAGGCCAAATGGGTGTTTTCAAATTTTACAAAGCTAACTTTTCTTCCCAATGGCGTTTCTTTGTTCATACTCTTATGCACTGTATTTCTAGAAAAACTACTGGATGGAGTCAGTTCAGTAGTACCATTGCTTTTGCTTTGGTCTTCTTGTCCACTGCCAGAAAGTATAATTTCTTCAAAATGATTTTCAATGACCTTGTGTCAAACTTGGAAAATAAAAAGAGTTTCTATATGTATCCAAGATTTGTCTAGGAAGTTATCACCTCTGAATTGACGAATATACCTCAGTTTAATGAGGTATATGTACCTAAAATCCCTAAGGTCAAGGTCTTTTCAAATATGAAAAGATCTGCCAAGGACTCGGAAGGAGTTGACATCCCATTGTTCTCTACAATGATGGTGGTGTCCCACAACCAAGAAGGTATGGCATCAGGGTCAAGGCCTTCACTATACCATCCCACTGATAGCCAAACCCAACCTTCAAACACTATATCACTTCCTCAGTCCCTTGTTCTTAAGCCAACACCAGTTATATCCAAAACGTATACTAAGAGAAAGGTACACAAGGCTCCTTCCCTTGTTGTACCTCCTACAAACCCAGAACTCAAAGCCCTCTAATGGAGCATTCTCCATTAGAGAATATCCATAGGGAAACCACTGGGTGTCTCCCAACCCCAAGGAGGTGCTCACTAAGGAGATACATGAGCATGTGGGTGAGAAGGCTGCCACTACTCCTGCTAGCACAGAGGAGGTCAGTGGTAACATCACTAAGACCTTCCCTATGGCAACTTTGAATGAGCAATCATTCAAAGGTCCCGGGTGCCCAGAAACCAAGGGAATAGGTGATGCTTCAGCTTGGCTGGAGATCCCTATTAAACATTCCAATGATCCCTCAAAAGGGAGTAACACTCCTGGAGAAGGTGAGGATAGATATGACTACCATGAATTGATTTCTACAATGTCCAAAATGGCAACTGAACTGGATTCTCAAAAGAAGGTTGTAAATGAACTCAAGAAAGTCATCATCAATCAGCAAGAAGAGCTCAGCACCTTAAAGAAGATGGTTAAGAAGATGGCTCAAAGAAGGTCAAAGAAAAGATTTGAGCTTAGAAGAAGGAAACCAGTGGATGATGCTCCCAAAAAGGGGGAGTCAGAAGCTGAGGTCAACATGGAGAATGCTAAGTATAAGGGGGAGAAACATGGAGATGAGGGGGAGTTTACTGAAACGGAAACAGGGTTTGTGTTTGAAAAAGCAGTAGAAAAAGAAACAATGTTTGAGAAAGCAGCAGAAACAGTTAATGCTACTGAAGCAAGCAAAGCAGCAGAAACAGTTAATGCTGCTGAAATAAATGAAGCAGCAAAAATTGTTCAAGAGGTATTAACTGACCTCATTAGCAGAAACTTGGAAGAAAATGAGATAGCTGAAGCACTAATCAAGGCTAAACATGATACTTCTAAGGTCACTTCAAAGGCCAAAGGAGTTGTCATCAAAGACAATGCTGAGGTTATCAAGAAAACTAGTGCTGATAAGCTAGCAAGCAAGGACAAAGGCAAAACCAAGATAGTGGAATCTGACCAACCACTTAAAAAGCAAAAGTTGATTGAGTCAGATGAAACTTTAGCTAAGAAACTTCAGCCAGAACTTGAGCAAGAAGAAAAGGATCAAGAGGAAAAAGATAGGGAGATGGCAAGAGCTCTAGCTGCAGAACTTAATGAAGCATTTCAAAAGAGTTTGGCAACAGAGATGGCACAGAAGAAATCTGCAATTTGCAAGAATCCTGTAATGATCAAAATGGGTGCAAAGAAGAGGCAACCTTCAAAGACCTACCTTGGCACTCAAGAGAGAAAGAAGATGATCACTTTCCTCAAAGGTGCTGTGGGAGTCAAAAAGGAAATTTTTACAAAAATGTCATTTGATCAAATCAAAGGTTTGTCTGATGCAGAAATGACCAAGTTACAAGGAAATGACAAAGCAAGAGTTGAAGTGGAAAAGAAGATGAAAGAGAGGCATGACCTTCAAATACAAAAACCCTTTCCTGATGATCAAGAAACACCAAGGAAGGAAGCTACTCTAGGTGAAAGTTTGAGGACTTTGAAAAGAACAAAAATGATGGCAAGAAGAAAACCAGCTAAGAAACCTAGAGTGGATGAGGAAGAAGCTGAGAAAGAACAAAAGGTAGGTGAAGAAGAAGAGGCACCTAAGTCTGATGAACAGAAAGCTCAATCTCAGGAAGAATCATTCAGTACTTCTGATGTGAGTATGTACATGGTAGTGATGGAAAAAGTGTCTGAGCCTATAACAGCTGAACCAGTTGGTGTCAAGCCTCCTGAGATTATTCACTGGGATACCATGGAAGTAGATGGAAAGGAGTATATCAGGCTTAAGAGGAAAGATGACAAGTTTGAAGTGTATCCTACTTGGGCCAAGATTATAAGAGTATGCTCCAGATCTGATTTAGAGGAAATGTTTGAGGTGGGGATGAAATTATATGCTGATAAGCTGAAAACACCAGGGATACCAGTTACAAAACTTGTGATGGAATATCTATGCATGTTGTTCAAGCCAGAGGAAGTTCAGCATGTTATCAGAAATGTTTTCAAAACCATTAACAACTGGACTCTGTATGAAAGAAGTGGAGTATATGCACTGGCTATGGATACAAGTCACTTTGAATACTTCTTAGTGGATAGAGTTTACAACCATGGCAGGCTAAAGCTGCATGCTATGTTGAAGAAAAAGCTTGGTTATGCACCAGATTCTGCAATGGTAAGATACTTGATCTAGAGAACTCTTAATCAAAGTTTGGGGCTGAATCCTGATATAGGATTATGAGCAATGGAGTTTTGGGAGCATCTGAAGAACTTGACTTCTCTTCTCTAAAAGTCAAGTTAGGGGGAGATTGTTGGGAACTGAAGATTTGTTCAAGTATGAATAATGTTGCCAGTATAACATGGTTACTACTGCTGAGACAAGTTACTACTGCTGAGCCAAATTAATACTGCTTGAAAATTTAATACTGCTAAGCATAGTTAGTACTGCTGAAGATTAATACTGCTCAGAGTGTTAATGCTGCTATGACTTAATACTGCTTATGTGATAATCAAGATACGCCCAGATCAAGGTTTGAAGATATTCATGGAAGGTTGAAGATAATTGTGGAAGAATATACTGAAGATCTTTTATGTTTTGTAATTATCTTTTATTTTCAGTATATGTATAGATTTATTTAGAATAGTTTGAAAAATATACAAGTATTCTGAGTTTTTTGTTTTTGAGAGAGAATTAACCTCAAGGTTTACAACCCTAGTTCTAGAGAAGTAGAATTCGTCTTGGTGAGCTTTTTCATCAAGATTGAGGTTTTGTGTGAAAGCTTGTAACTTTAATCATTCAATAAATTTTACAAGTTGTGATTTATACTTCACTGTTACATTGATCTTTGAATATTAAAGTGTTTTTCCGCAACTTCTTTAATATTGTTTCTGAGTTTCATTATTCTTGTTAAGAATCAGATCCTGACATATATATATATATATATATATATATATATATATACTATATATTAAAATTCTATTACGGTTATTGAAAAAGTTAGTTTTTGGAAAAAACGGTTTTTGGAAAAATATTACATTTACCACCCTTATAATTAATTATTTAATTTACTTTATATCCCTTATTTTTTCATTTTTCATTTTACACCCTTATCATATTAACACACATAATTGTATATGAACAAAAATACAATGAAAAAATACGTTTCTTTTTACAAATTATACCATTATAATCGTCTCATCAATACCTTCAAAACGAGCCTAATATTGAATATTTTTTAATTTAACCGTACTATTAAATATCGTGAATATCTACGTATTAAATTGTTTTATATCCATACATTTTATTTTTTTTCAGCGTTAGCACATTAAAAATACATAATCGTAAAATATATTAAAAATACGTTTCATTCTTATTATAAATAAATCACGGTAATCTCTACTATATCTATCTATATTATATATTAAAATTCTATTACGGTTATTGAAAAAGTTAGTTTTTGGAAAAAACGGTTTTTGGAAAAATATTACATTTACCACCCTTATAATTAATTATTTAATTTACTTTATATCCCTTATTTTTTCATTTTTCATTTTACACCCTTATCATATTAACACACATAATTATATATGAACAAAAATACAATGAAAAAATACGTTTCTTTTTTTACAAATTATACCATTATAATCGTCTCGTCAATACCTTCAAAACGAGCCCAATATTGAATATTTTTTGAATTTAACCGTATTATTAAATATCGTGAATATCTACGAATTAAATTATTTTATATCCATACATTTTATTTTTTTTCAGCGTTAGCACATTAAAAATACATAATCGTAAAATATATTAAAAATACGTTTCATTCTTATTATAAATAAGTCACGGTAATTTCTACTATATTATAAAAATTCTAATACAGTTTTTTACAAACCTTTGAAAGCCAAATTTTTTTTCCCAATGTTTCACTTCCTAATTCAATTAAATGTTACGTTTATCACCCTTACAATTAGTTATTTAATTTATTTTATATCTCTTAGTTTCTTATTTTCTATTTTACATACCTATCATGTTAACATAAATAATCATATACGAACAAGAATGAAATAAACAATACGTTTCTTCTTTTTACAAAATATATCATTATAATCGTCTCATCAATATCTTTAAAACGAGCACAATATTGAATATTTTTTAATTTAACCTTACTATTAAATATCATGAATATCTACGAACTAATTTGTTTTCTATCCATACGTTTTACTTTTTTCCACCGTTAGCACATGATGTGTTTTAAAATTTATAACCGCAAGCGTACGGGAGGTGTAGCATACGGGTCGATCACAGGGAGGCGATGGACCAAACACAGACTCGTTCTTAGACTATGGCCTAGCTACGGGAAATATCAATATTTTGATTTTTTATATTAAAACTAATTAAATAAACAAACAAAAGAAGGAAGAAAAACAAACTAACGGACATTGGGTAATGTCAACTTCATATTTTGGTAATGGTGGGAATTCGTTATGCAAAATTACTTCAACCCTCTTTCAAGGTGGAAAAGTTTTTCTAACCCAATACCCATATTTACTTTCGCAACATGTGTACGTAGGGAAGAAACCTTAAGGTTTAAAACGAATATTTTTCCCAATCAACGTCCCCAACTATTTATCATGTTAGGACCGTTGTCACCGATCAATTTAATCTAAGTAAAAGACCGAACCTTCGTTCATATCTAAAACTAATCGAACTTAACTAAAGACGTTTTATAAAAATTGGTTAATCAAACATTAACTTTCGTTATATGAAAAATCAACCAATTAAAACTCAAAAGTTATTTATAAAAACAATTGATCAAAATACCACAACGTCTATCCAAAGTGACGATTACCCAAATGAACGTAAACTAAACTACGAAATAAAACTTAAACATAAATCTAACGAAAGCAATAAAATTAATCTACGAAAACTATAAAGATCGATCCAAGGAGTGTCACTCTCCAAGAATCGTTTTTAGCCTACGAAAGCGGTAAATTAAATTAAGAGCGGTGCAAGAAATTAAAAAGGGAGAAGTAAAATAATAGGGAGAGAGATCCAAACATACAAATAAATAAAAGGAGAAACGAAACGTTACAACGATGTTGAATGTTGATGAGAATCTGTCACATTTCATCTTCATCTTCGATCCGCCGAAACATCGCATCTTCATCCAATCTTCAAAGCACTCAAGAAACGAGGGATTACAAATATGAATAAACTAAACTAAGCCTAAACCTAAACTAAAATACTCAAGAAAAAAAAAAGAACAAAAGAGATAAAGATTAAAAACTAAAACTAAAAAAACAAAGAAAAATAAAAAAAGAATCGACATTGCGGCCATGTAGGTGAAAGTAGTGATGGAGAACCCTAAAAAAACAAAATCTATTTATAAAATAAAACTTTCAAACTAGCTCCCTCAACTTTGCAGCTCTTCTAAAAGCCACCCTCTTGATTTCTATTCTTTTATAAATATCCCTTCATGAATCCTTTCTTCAAAATTTGGTCCAACTTTGTCATATTTTCTTGAATTGTTCCACCATATAAATGATTGATCAAATACTCCAAAAGGCATCTTCATCCATGTTCACACTTTCAACGTAAATTACCTGTCAAAACCCGATAAAACCACAAAATACAAATGTAATATCCTCAACGATGATTATACGAAAATTAACTAAAAATAAAATAAAAACTATATGCAAACGACTAAAGACGACACAAAATGCAATTTTAAACTAAAATGATGAATGCATAAAATGCACTTAACAAAATACCCACAAGCTAAACCTTTCTTGTCCACAAGAAAGAGATTAGAATTTATTACGGAATGAGTGAAAAGAAGAAAAAGAAAAACAAGCAACGATCTCCACAAAAATTCGAGCGAGTTAATACACGATCTCACTAGGCACAATCTAATGTTAGGCTTCCCTATGTACAAATGCAACTTGCTACCATGTGTTCAGATAAAAATAGTAGTAGAAACACATATTTCACCAAAATGTCAAACTAACACAACACCAAACAAAGCATATCACAAAAAAAAAAAAAAAACGCACCTAATAAGATTTTACAAACATTACCGTAGCCGCTAAGGGAAGGGAAAGATGATCTACATGGATGGAAACTCACGGTTTCGCTCAAATCACTCTAGTGTGTTTAGGATGTGTATACGCTCAACACCTACCCAGTCGAGAAATATGAAATGCATTCTTGACGCGTTTGAAACAATTTTCAAGTCTAAAGATTTTCATAAAAATTGTATAAGATGAGGACTTTCGGGTAAGGTTAAGGGTTAAGGTAGGGCTTGGGTTTGGTTATCGGGGTTTGAAGATTTATTCGGTTTCAAAGAATTTTTTTTTTGTGTACATAATAGCTCATTTCTACAATTTCCAACAGATCTCAACTTATTCTTTGCAACTATATAAATGCATATTATTCCTTTTTTTTCTTGAATTTTTCTTTTTGACTTTTTTTTTTGATTTTTTTTTTGTTTTTTCTTTTTACGAACCCACAAGCTATGCTTGTCTATGGAGTTCTATCAACCCACAAGCTATGCTTGTGTATACTACTCTACTATATGCTTCAATCCGTTATCAATTTTTGGAAATGAGAAGTATATGTACATTTTTGGGTGATATAGGTATGTATGGTTTTCAAGGAAAGGATAATTGTTTAGGCTCAAAGTTGGGTACAAAAGGAAAATATTTTTGTGTTTTTTTTTAATAAAGATTATTTATGATAAAAGAAGGCCTATATGCAAATATTATAAAAATTTTAGACGAGAAACGAATCAAAAACCTAGAAATACATCTCGATGGGTGGTAACACACAAGAAAAGAAAATGGGATTGATTATGAATATGTCAATCCAATACGACCCAAATTCTCACAAGGTAAAATCCATCCAAGTAGTCATATGCGTAATATAGGGGGACTACGGTAAGAAAGTTAATCCTAAAAGTTACGTGGAACAATATGCAAAATAGAGCGTGCAAGTGACTAACTAAGGAAAAACCGCACTTCTAAATTTTTTTTTTACATCATGGTTAAAGTAAATCATAAAGTACATTAGTATGCCTAATTAAAAGATTGATGTTAAGTGAGAGGTGGTTACTACGAGCTCTAAAATCGTGGAGAAACGCCAAAAATCTTTTTGGATTTTTAAAATTAATTTTTTTTTTATGCAATGCAATTATATGAAATAAAATGCAACAAAAATGGGGAAAAAATGCATGGGTTATAATTAAATGCATGAATGCTCAAATAAAAGAAAAAAGAAGTAAACAAAAAACAAATACCTCACCCACAAGCTAAAAATGAGCATTGTCCTCAATGCTTGACTACGGGTAAGGGAATCAAAATCAACGCGGGGAGCGTGGTTCAAGAATCACATATATGACAACGCTACATGATGAATAATGGATACATTTCAGTGCAAAGTGATCAAATCCTATTGTTTGTCCGGTGGTGGCAACCCAACTAATACAATAATCATGCATATCAAGTACTACTCGATGAAACAACAAGTCAACATACACATAATGTTAAAAGAACGAATTTACCGGGTGTGTAAAACCGAAGACTCTGTCGCTTTTTGATGCTTTGAAGATCCTAGAAGTACTCGATCACCTGCAAAAACATGATTCAAAAACAAAGGGAGATTTGGTGGTTGTCAGCGCTGCCACGGTAGGGAGATGACGGATGCCAAAGTTAGATAGTCGAAGGGGGAAATGAAAAAGAGAAGACACTTTGAAGGATGAGATTAGAAGTAAGGGGTTTAAAAGAAAAGGAAAAGAGATAGCGAGAAGGAGAAAAAGAAAAGGAAAAAAAGAAAAGAAAGAAAAAAAAATAAATAAAAACTTTTTTTTTAGTTTTTTTTTAGAAATAAAATAAAGTAAAAAAAATCAAACAAATAAATAAAAAGAATAAATAAAACCTTTTTTTTAGATAAAGTAAAAATAAAAAATAATAATAATAGAAATAAAAATATAAATTAATAAAAAAATCTTTTTTTTTATTTATTTTTTGAATTAATTCACGTCCGGGCCAAAATCTTCACGCCCGGGAACCTTAGGCAGAAAGTTAAGACTTCAGACTTCACGCCCGGGAACCTTAGGCAGAAAGTGTGGACTTCCAACTTCACGCCCGGTCCGGAATATTCACGCCCGGGCCGTTTGGTCAGAACTTCAAACAAAAAAAAAAAATAAAATAAAATAATTACAAGTGTTAAGGAACACTTTCGAGGGTCGGTTTTCAAGCAATTAAGCCCGAGAAACCGAAAAATTGATGGTAGAACAAAGAAATGAAACGCAGATTCGTTTTAAGTCGCGAGTTTGACTTTGGATTAAGAATTAAACGAAAAGAGTGAAGAGATGGTACAAATTGGTGAAAGTCAAATGATTGACTTAAATGGTCACCAATTCATACGAGTCACGTAAACACTAAAAAGTCACACCGGATAACCAATGTGTTTTCATTATAAAACAATTTACGCAACCCATAGCTGAGAATTAAATAAGGGTAGAGAAAGAAGGATCGGTGATGTCCGGCTTGACAAAAAAAAATACCGAATCCGAGTAAATTAAAAAAAAAACACGTGAGACGCATTAAAACAAGATTGAGTTAGCATCACACATCACCTCTAATGGTGATAACTATCTCTATCATAGAAAAAAAAACACGTCTCAACGGTCCATCACCCGACACTATTAAACGTGATTAATTGAACTCCGCAAAAAGAGGTTGATTAACGGATAAAAAAAAAATCAACCACACGACCTAGTGTCTAGGGACGAAAAGAAAATGGGAAAATAGAAATGGGATAAAGACGTAGACTAGTAAATCCAAAACAAAGTCCATGTTAGCCTGATTGTCTCCCCGGCAACGGCGCCAAAAACTTGATGTGTTTTAAAATTTATAACCGCAAGCGTACGGGAGGTGTAGCATACGGGTCGATCACAGGGAGGCGATGGACTAAACACAGACTCGTTCTTAGACTATGGCCTAGCTACGGGAAATATCAATATTTTGATTTTTTATATTAAAACTAATTAAATAAACAAACAAAAGAAGGAAGAAAAACAAACTAACAGACATTGGGTAATGTCAACTTCATATTTTGGTAATGGTGGGAATTCGTTATGCAAAATTACTTCAACCCTCTTTCAAGGTGGAAAAGTTTTTCTAACCCAATACCCATATTTACTTTCGCAACATGTGTACGTAAGGAAGAAACCTTAAGGTTTAAAACGAATATTTTTCCCAATCAACGTCCCCAACTATTTATCATGTTAGGACCGTTGTCACCGATCAATTTAATCTAAGTAAAAGACCGAACCTTCGTTCATATCTAAAACTAATCGAACTTAACTAAAGACGTTTTATAAAAATTGGTTAATCAAACATTAACTTTCGTTATATGAAAAATCAACCAATTAAAACTCAAAAGTTATTTATAAAAACAATTGATCAATACCACAACGTCTATCCAAAGTGACGATTACCCAAATGAACGTTAACTAAACTACGAAATAAAACGTAAACATAAATCTAACGAAAGCAATAAAATTAATCTACGAAAACTATAAAGATCGATCCAAGGAGTGTCACTCTCCTAGAATCGTTTTTAGCCTACGAAAGCGGTAAATTAAATTAAGAGAGGTGCAAGAAATTAAAAAGGGAGAAGTAAAATAATAGGGAGAGAGATCCAAACATACAAATAAATAAAAGGAGAAACGAAACGTTACAACGGTGTTGAATGTTGATGAGAATCTGTCACATTTCATCTTCATCTTCGATCCGCCGAAACATCGCATCTTCATCCAATCTTCAAAGCACTCAAGAAAGAGGGATTACAAATATGAATAAACTAAACTAAGCCTAAACCTAAACTAAAATACTCAAGAAAAAAAAAGAACAAAAGAGATAAAGATTAAAAACTAAAACTAAAAAAACAAAGAAAAATAAAAAAAGAATCGACATTGCCGCCGTGTAGGTGAAAGAAGTGATGGAGAACCCTAAAAAAACAAAATCTATTTATAAAAGAAAACTTTCAAACTAGGTCCCTCAACTTTGCATCTCTTCTAAAAGCCACCCTCTTGATTTCTATTCTTTTATAAATATCCCCTCATGAATCCTTTCTTTAAAATTTGGTCCAACTTTGTCATATTTTCTTGAATTGTTCCACCATATAAATGATTGATCAAATACTCCAAAAGGCATCTTCATCCATGTTCACGCTTTCAACGTAAATTACCTGTCAAAACCCGATAAAACCACAAAATACAAATGTAATATCCCCAACGATGATTATACGAAAATTAACTAAAAATAAAATAAAAACTATATGCAAACGACTAAAGACGACAAAAAATGAAATTTTAAACTAAAATGATGAATGCATAAAATGCACTTAACAGCACATTAAAAATACATAATCGTAAAATACGTTTCATTCTTATTATAAAATATATCATTATAATTTTTTTCGTCAATAATTGTAATATAAATTAATTATTGAATATTTTTATGGGTTTATGATTTCATAAGTTGTGATTCTTAGGTCATGGTTGATTGTTGATGACATGTCTATAAGGAAATAAAATTAATTGTTCGTTCTTTACTTACATTCCGCTGCATCGCGCGGGTATGTGCCTAGTATATATATATATATATATATATATATATATATATATATATATATATATATATATATATATAGGGTGAGGTTCATTTGAGAAATGGTAAATATATGAGAAATAGAGAAGTAATCTTAGTCATTCATCTGGTCAACATTTGCGGCTTTGACCGCGAAGCACCGGATAATTCATTGTGTGGTCTATAGAAGGTAGAGAGGTAATTTCGTAAAATACACGGGATGAGTTCATATATGAATCTGTATGAATCACAAAGATTCATATATGAATCTTTGTGATTCATAAAGGTTCATATATGAATCTTTGTGATTCATACAGATTCATATATGAATCACAAAGGTTCATATATGAATCTGTTAGTTAGTTCAACTGATTCATATATGAATCACAAAGGTTCATATATGAATCAGTTAAAAGAGTTCAGTTGTGAATTGCACTAGTTCATATATGAACATATAGTTCATATGTGAATTATACATGTTCATATTTGACCGCGAAGCACCGGATAATTCCTTGTGTGTTCTACAGAAGGTAGAGGGGTAATTTCGTAAAATACACGGGATGAGTTCATATATGAATTTGTATGAATCACAAAGATTCATATATGAATCTTTGTGATTCATAAAGGTTCATATATGAATCTTTGTGATTCATACAGATTCATATATGAATCACAAAGGTTCATATATGAATCTGTTAGTTAGTTCAACTGATTCATATATGAATCACAAAGGTTCATATATGAATCAGTTAAAAGAGTTCAGTTGTGAATTGCACTGGTTCATATATGAACATATAGTTCATATGTGAATTATACATGTTCATATATGAACACAGCCCGTGTGTTTTGTAAAATTTACGAAATTGTCCTCTTATTTTTGGGATAGCCGCAACTTTTGACCGGTCAAAGCCGCAATATTTGACTAGTCAAATCCGATCTTGACCATATGAATGGCTAGGATTACTTCTCTATTTCTCATATATTTACCATTTCTCAAATGAACCAAACACTATATATATATATATATATATATATATATATATATATATATATGTTTACTTATGAGATTTATAGAGGGAGGTTCAAGGGAAAACCTCAAATTTATGGAAAACTGAGGAACATTCTGGTAGCCTTTGATCTGGACGGTATGCACTTGTGCATACAAGTAAATTAAGTTGTTTCTTTGGTTCGTATGCACGTGTGCATGATGCAGTTGTTCATATGTACGTGTGCATGTGGCAAATTCATTGTATGCACAAGTGCATACCGTCTAGATGAAGGGCTACCATGGTGTTCCTCAGCTTTCCGTTTTTTAAGGTTTTCCCCTGAACCTGACGATATATATATATATATATATATATATATGTTTACTTATGGAGAAGTGGTACCCTATGATATGAACTCACATCAGAAGAGAAAGTTCTTTGCCAATGCAAAAAGGTACTTTTGGGATGAACCATATATGTACAAACATTGTGCTGGTGGGATGATCAGAAGATGTCCAGAGAATAGAAAGTGGACATCTTGAATCATTGCCATACTTGGAATGTGGTGGTCACTTTAGTACGGATAAGATAGTGGCTAAGGTACTACAGTCAGGTTTCTTTTTCCCATCCATGTTCAGAGAAGCTAGAGAGTTTATCTCCCGATGTGACCATTGTCAGAGGGTCTGTAATATCACAAAGAGATACGAGATGCCGATGAAGGTCTTTATGGAAGTGTAGTTATTTGATGTATGGGGTATCGACTTCATAGGACTGTTCCCAAATTAATACCGCAATGAGTACATATTAGTAGCGGTGGATTATGTGTCTAAGTGGGTGGAAACGATCACAAATCCTACAAACAACTCCAAAGTGGTGATCAACTTCTTACGGAATAATATTTTCTCAAGATTTGGAGTCCCAAGAGCACTGACAAGCGATAGTGGTAGCCAATTCTGTAACCGATATTTAGAAGCCGTTATGAAAATGTATACGGTGAAGCATAAAGTCACAACACTGTACCACCCACAGTCCAACCACCTTGTCGAGGTTTCCAATCGGGAACTGAAGAAAATTATTGAGAAAAGCGTTAGTGCATCAAGAAAAGATTGTTCATCCAAGTTGGACAACGCACTGTGGGCATACCAGACAACCTACAATACTCCACTTGGCACTACTCCCCACCGTCTAGTCTTTGGAAAATCGTGCCACTTGTCGGTCGAGCTTAAGCATAAAGCTTATTGGGCGATCAGGTACTTGAATATGAATCTTAATGAATCCGGGCAACAACGATTCCTCCAACAGAACGAATTAGACGAGATCAAGCAAGATACATTTGATAATGCAACCATCTCCAAGGAACGAACCAAGAGATTCCATGACAAAAGACTCCACCCAAAGGTAATTCTTCAGGGCATGCAAGTATTATTATTTAACTCACGACTTCGTCTTTTTCCATGTAAATTGAAGTCCAAGTGGCCGAGCTCGTTCACGGTCAAGGAAGTCTTCCCACATGGAGCAATTGAGTTACAAGGAAAGGATGGAGTGACTTTTAAGTTCAATGGGCAAAGAGTGAAGCAAACTCTTGGAGGGGAAACCGTGGTAGCGGACATCACGTTCCTACAAGAGCCAAACTAGTGATCTCCGCGAAAATTCGTGCCACGACTATAAATAAGGCGCTAGGTGGGAGACAACCCACCAGGATTGTTTTCATTTAAGTACTTTCGTAGTTTTTATTTTGTTATATTTTCTTTTGTAGTTGTTTCGTTGAGGCATTGTTAGGGATAACTTTATATGTTGAATAGAAGGAAGTAGAGGGGTGCAATATGTAATTTTATTATTTGGTATAAATAGTTTTTTTAACCTAGGTTTTTAGTTTAATGGTCATTAGGTTTATACGCATAACACTCAAATCTCTCTGTAAACCTTTGAGCTTTATCGATCAATACAAATCATATGACCATAGCTGATGAAATCTATTGATTGTTCTTCATTGTTTTGATTAATACACTTGCATTGGGATTCATAATTGGTATCAGAGCCGAAAGACGAATATTTGTTTCAAAAGGTATTAATTTTTCAAGCTTTTTCTTATTCGGTCGACAACTTCTGTTTTGATTTTTTGGATTATTTGATTTCTTGCAAATCTGTGAGTTTGTTTGATTCCAATCTCAATAGTTGTGTTAGCTTAAGGTTTTGGTAAAGTTTCGAGTTCTGATTCGAAGAATCAAAGTCAAATTTTGAGTTTTTATTAATCTGGAGTCTGGGTCTGTGTTCTTGAAATTCTTGAAATTTTTGTTTAAAAATTATTGATTTTGCTTCAAAATCGTATTGGGTAAGTGTTATTAGTGTTTAGTCTAACATTAAAAGTGTTTAGGGTTTATTATAAATCTCAGTAATCTTGTTTTTACTTAAAAAAATATCGATTAAGTTTTGGTCGATAATAAGTTTAAACCCGGGTTTTCTACTTCATTCGGGTGATCTCTTTACCCGGGTCCCCACTTCAATTCTGTATTTTGCTAACCCGAGTATCTCCTACCCGAGCCTTCAGGTGGACTCCCGGCTTCGATCCTATCTGGGAAGCAATCTCCCACCCTAGTATTTCTCTAACCCGGGCGCCCCCTCCATCATGACTATAAACTCCCGGGTACCTCCTACCCGGACTGTCACCCGTCAGTGCCTCCACCGGGCTCCCAGACCCGGCTCACCCAGTTTGGACCCGTCTCCTAGATCACCCGGACCCAGGTCTTCCAAGCCCTCCCGGTTCCGTCTCTTTTCAACCCGGGTTCTCCACATAGTTTGTTTTTTCTTTGCAGTTTATTGTCTTGTGTGTTTGGTATTTGTTTTCCTCAAGTTCCCATCTCTAAATTAAACCTTACTGAATAAAATTGCAATCGTCTTACGATCATTGCAAGTGTTTGAACAATGTCTACACGTGAGGCCATAACCATGGGTACGGATACGAGACCTCCCGTCATGTTCAGGGGCGAATATCCTCAGTAGCGGGACAGGTTTCTTGATTTCATTGCAAGGCATGATCTTGGTGAGGAGATTCTCGATTCTTTCTAAGAAGGTCCTGGAGTGTTCTACATCGAAACACCTCCCCGACCGAATAATGATCCACCTATGGCAGCTGGAGTTAGAGTGAAAGAAAAGGAAAATACTATGAGGAAGAAAAGAAACGTGCTAAGGGAGATCAACTGGCCAAATCTTACCCGATTCAGAGTCTTCCAAATGATATCTACACCACCATTGACAGCTACAAAGAAACTGCCCAAGGTATGTGGTACAGATAGAGAAAATGATGATGGGAACCAAGGTTAGAAATCAACTGAAGGTTACCAACTGCATCAACAGCCACAAAGACTTTAAAGCAAGTAAAGGAGAATCACTTGAAGAGACATATGATCGTTTTTGCCTCCTGTTAAACAAACTCAGCAAGAACAAGATCCACAAAACCCTCATTGATAACAACGTCAAGTTTCTCAACAACTTGCGGACAGAATGGAAGCGTTTCACCTCTCTGATAAGGCAGAACAAGGCCTTGTCTGAAATCGGATTGCATGAGGTGTATGAGATACTGAAGTAAAACGAAGAAGAGGTTCTGGAAATTGTTGAGGCAAACAAGAAAGTGGAGAAACCGACCGACTCTCTTGCGCTCGTTTATGATAAAAGGGTAAGAGGATTGTTTCGAATGTCAAGAAAAGAAATAGATCCTAGTGAATAAGAGGGAGAAGATGATGACAGTGACGTAGATCCAGAACTTCAAGACATCAAGCAAGCCATGTTGTTCTTAACCAAGGCTGTTCAGAAGAAGTTCTTCAAGCGTTCTACTCCGAACAATCAAACAAGTTGGAAATTAAAGGTACTGGATCTATGTTGATGCAAAAAAGTCGGGTGAAGCTAAGTTGGAAATTAAAGGTACTGACGAGCCATTTAAGTGTTACAATTGTGGAAAGACAGGCCACTTTGCTCGAGAATGTCGGAAACCAGTAGTCAGAAATTCAGAGTACTACAAGAACAAGATGCTTCTTGCCAAGAAAAAAGAAGTAGGGAAAATATTGTTAGCTGAAGATGATCACTAGTTGACTTTCACCGACGATGAAGAGGAAGAAGATGCACATGGCCACCTGTACTTCATGGCAAAGAATTTTGAGGCATACAACTCAGACAACGATGACCGTACATCACAATCTTCTGAAGATGGTTATGAGGTAAATCATTCTACTTATACTGCTTTACTTGACCATATGCAAATAATGATGCTTAAGCTACAAGATCTAATAGATCATTTAAAAGCTGAACAAGCTCTTGTTGCCAAACTGGAAGCACGTTTACAAAATAATGAAAAAGTTCTTACAGAAAGTAAACGGTGAATGTGCTTAAAATCAAAGTTGGGCACAGAGCTTGCAAAAAAAAACCAAACTTGCTGAAACAGACAAGATTTTAAATGAACGAATATTTGACTTATCAGATAAACTAAAAAGGTCTGAAAGTGAGTCTGAAGAATACATGAAAAAATATGAGTTCGCCATAATCCAAAAGAATGATTTGCTTGAACATCTAAAGGATCTCGAACTCAAATTATACAAACTTGGTCAGACTGACACATTATTCATTTGAACAAACCCAAGGAATTCAGATGTTTTAATCCCAGAGAAGGCTTGGGATTTGATAATCCGACCTATCTGACTAAAGCTTTGTCAGAGACTCCCACCTTGTACAAATTTGACTATCTGGATCTTGGTCCAGAATATCAAATACAGTTTATGAAATCTCTAAAGGAATTTGAGGCACAGTAGGATTTAAATCGAAAACGGACTGAAAAAGTGCAACTTCCCTTCGTCTATGATGAACTCAATGCAAGTTATCGTACGAGAAAGCCGACTCTTTCAAACGATTACTTTCATAGCTACTCAAATGAGGAAATATATTCAAAACATGTTGAATCAAAACTTTTATCAGCTTGAAAAGGATTTGGAAGTAGCTAAGAGTTCGTTCGACGACGAAAGAAGATTGTTATCTTCAAACATTGAGGAACTTAATATTCAAACCCCATCTAAGTGTAAGTATACTTCTGTACCTGAAGTAAGTCTTTCTGAAACTCTTTCGATGAAATCAGAAGCATCCTCATGCAAAGCTTTCATGGGGTCACTGATGTTCATTTTGAAATGCCTCTAAAGTCCTATGACTCACCTATTCTCAGAGAGGACATAAAATCTAATGAATTTTTTTTTCTCCCTTAATGAGTTCTGAGGAATGTTTGAATGAAGATGTGAACAAGTTTGATTTTGAACCTAAACTTCCAAGCCATACCGAGTTTTTTGATAAAACGAAAAATAAGATTTTGCCAGATATCATGGATATGGGCGAAAACTCTAAATCCACCTCTCAACGCGTCTCAGTGAACGCCTCTCAATCAAATTCTAAATCCAAAAGGCGTTCATAGAAACGATGAAAATCTGGCAAAACTCAAAACTCACGTACATCCAAATTTCACTATTCTGACCCACAGTTTACTAGTTTTTCAGATAAGCAATTCAATCAAAAAGGAGTTAAGCAAGTTTCGGTAGCAAAACAATCATTGAAAGACAAGAACAAGTCATTTAATTATGCTTCAAGTGATAGGAAAAACAAACTTTCTCGTGGTGTTTTTAATAAGGCTTCTACTTTTGTACAACGTTTTCCTTTTCCATGCAAAGTAAATTGAATGAAGCACTTTATTAATATTGCCCATGATAATATTTGTTGCTATGCGTGTGGATTGAATGATTTTGTTGATAAATATATTGCGTCTATTTGGTTTGGCATGTATGATTCCTCTCGTTGTTCATATTCGTTTGCACCTCAAAGAAACAAAGGCGCTATTTACAAATGGGTGAGTAAATATGGTGCTTTAACCCAAAAGGAACCATTTATAAATGGGTACCTAAACCTCTAGGTTTGCAGGTCAGTCATGTGTGGTATTTAGATTCTGGTTGCTCCAAGAACATGACTGGAAGAAAGAAGTTGTTGTCGAACTTCACCAACAAGTATTGTGGAACGGTTTGATTTGGCAACGATCATTTTTCACCGATTATGGGTTATGGGGATATTGTGCGATACAACATCACTATCTAGAAGGTTTTGTATGTGGAAGTACTAGGACACAATCTGTTCAGCATTGGTCAATTTTGTGACAAGAATCTCAAAGTCAACTTCAAAGCCAGACGATGTAATATTTGCACAGACGATGGCACAGAGCTTTTGTCGGGAACACGATGGTCCAACCTATACACCATTAACTTGGAATCCGTAAACTGACAAGGTTGTCTGTCTCCTGTCCAAAGCCTCCCTGCAACAAAACTGGCCCTGGCATCATTGACTTTCCCACTTGAACTTCAAGAACATCAACAAATTAGTTGTCGGAGGGTTAGTCAAATGATTGTCGGAACTCAAATTCGAAAAGGAACATCTCTATGCTGCTTGCGAGATGGGTAAGATTAAGAAATCTCCAGACAAACCGAAGGTAGCACCGAGCACAACGAGATCCCTCGAGCTGATTCATATGGATCTTTGTGGCCCTATGCACATCCAGAGCATAAATGGCAAGAAATACATTCTTGTCATGGTTTCTCGAAAGGTAAGATCAATACCACTATAGCGATAAAGAAAAAAAAGGCTGATATCATACTTATACAAATATATGTGGATGATATCATATTTGGCTCTACGAACCCTCAATATTGTAAGAATTTATCTGCCTTAATGATGTCTAAGTTCCAAATAAGTATGATGGGAGAAATGAACTTTTTTTCTTGGACTTCAGGTCAAACAACTTTCAACTGCCATTTTTATTAATCAGTCCAAGTATATTACAAATATTTTAAAGAATTACAAGTTTGAAAACAATTCTCCTATGAAAACTCCAATGGCACCAGGGTCTAAGCTACACTCTGATCCTGACGGAAAGGAAGTGGATGCTAAAACCTAGAGAGGCATGAGGATCTTTAATGTACTTGACGACAAGTAGACCATATATTATGTTCTCAACATGTCTATATGAGTGATATCAGTCTAAGTCTAAAGCATCTATTCTCATTGCGGTAAAAAGAATATTTCGTTACTTGAAAGGTACTACTGATTTTGGCTTTTGGTATCCCAAGGATGCTGGGTACGAGCTTGTTGCTTAATCTGATGCAGATCACGCGGGTTGTATGCTGGACAGAAAGAGTACCACGGGTCACGTTCAATTCCTTGGAGACAAACTTGTCAGTTGGGCGTCAAAGAAATAGAACTGTGTGTCCACCTCCATAGCTGAAGCGGAGTACGTTGCTGCCGTTAGCTGTTTCTCTCAAGTGATCTGGATGTGTACACAACTGAAAGATTATGGGTTCCACTACTCCAAGATTCCCACCATCACAATCACCCGTAATCCTGTCTAGCACACCAAAACGAAGCACATCGATGCTCGGTATAACTTCATTAAAGATCACGTTGAACGAGGTACGACCGAACTCTACTTTGTGAATACAAATCTTCAGTTAGCAGACCTTTTTACCAAACCCTTGGACGAAAAAGGGTTCAATTTTCATGTGTCTTATCTTGGTATGCTAAATTTGAAAGTTTGAGTTGTTTTCATGTGTCTGACACAATTTCCATATAGTAAACGTGGACTATATCCTTCTGGACAACACTTCATGTTCACTATATCCTAATTGTGTCATGCACAAAATCATTTAAACTTCTCTATTCTTAGTTTAGATTTCGTTTTCATTCTCTGTTTACGTTTCTCTTTATTTATCTGTGTGTTTCGTTATTTTTCGTTCCATTTTAATTCATGAGTGTGTCATTGTTTCCTGTTTATTACTCATGCTTATCGTATGCTCACAAGTTCAGGGGGAGCGACATTGTAGGCTAATCTGTAAGTTTTCTTCTTGGTCATAGTTCGAAGGGGAGTAAGCATTTTACTTTGCATTTAATTCGTTTTTCGCAAGAGTCAAGGGGGAGAAACTTCATTACAAAGGTTTTTTGTTTGAGGGGGAGTTTTTTTTAAAGTTTGAAAAGAAAATATTATTATAGTTTTTAAACCGGGTCACGTGGAACCCGGTGTACCGGTAACCGACCCGTGTCGGTCTACCCGGCCCACCGCCTTAGGCGGTGTTTGGGTTTAAATAGGACCGTGACCCGAGACCTCGACCTGCCCTTCGCTCTCTCAATTTCTCGATCTCAAATCTAGGGGTGCTCACAGGTTGGGTTGATCGGGTTGAAGGAGTTTCAACAACCCAACCCAATGTTGGTAGTTTGAGAATTTTCAACCCAACCCAACCCAAACAATAGTGCAACCCAACCCAACCCTTTCGGGTTGGTCGGTTTGGTTGGGTTGATGGGGTTGTGTTTAAACAAAGTAAAAACAATATTGAAAACGTAAAAATAAAGAATTTTTCTTTGAAATACGATCCATCATTCAGAAAAATATACGAGTTCGTCAAATATTTAGGTATTACCTATAACTTTCCAATAATGTCCTCTTATGAGTTCCATTTCTCGTTATTGTCGATTTGTTTTTGGTAACTTATACATATTAATGAGAAATATAGATAATTTTAGAGAAGTCGCTAAAACGTTTATCGGGTTATTGGGTTGGTCGGGTTACTTTGAGCCTAACCCAATATCAACCCAATAGCTTCGGGTTGTCCTTATTTTGTATCGATTATATGTCGGGTTACCTCGGGTTGATTTTTTCCCGGGTTGGTCGGTTTGGGTTGATCGGGTTGGTCGGGTATTTGAGCACCCATACTCAAATCTCTCAATCTCTCTATCGCTCCCGATTCTCGCTCGATCTAGGTACGAATCTCTCTCTCTCTCCTTCGTTCTGTTATCATCACTCACACAACACCACTGGCGCCACCGTTATGACCGATGGCGAACCCATCGCCTCTACTAATCGCGTCGCCGCCATGGTCACCGCCTCCAATTCAACTTGTTTCAATGGGCACCGTCATAAACAATCGACTTTAGATTGATTTGGGTTAATTGCTATATCGACTCCGATTAGGGTTATGATCAGATTCGATTACGACTTCGATTTCGACTTTGTTTTGATTGATTTTGGTAAGTTGTGTGATTTAGGGTAACATTGTTAAGATTCGATTTGGGGTATCGACTTGGTTAATCGATTTGGGGTATCGACTAAGTTGATTGAGGTCCACTCCTGGTTGTCACCCTACCCTTGTTAACTCCCGGTTCTAAACCCTAAACAAGGTGACCACCTCCCCCGTCCGCGGCTCATGCAGGGCACAACCCTTCTCGAGCACCGCCCCACCTCCTGGGTCCATGGCTCACCCGGGTCCCATGTCGTCCCCGAATCACCCAGGGCTATGGAATCGAACCATATAATTGCCCCGGGTCATGGACTCGAACCACCGAGCCATCCCGGGCCGTGGCCCTTGAACTGCCAAACCGTCCACCGGCCCTCCAGAACCGTGGCTCGACTCTCGGGCCGTGACCTCCCGGATTGTGGCTTGATTTCGTGTTGAACTTCCGAACCACGTTCACAGTTTAGGGCCATACTTACTCGGAGTTTTAATTATCGTTTATTTTCAGGTATACAAATGGCACAATAGATAAATCCCGCTGCCGATGTCACTCTAATCAGCCCTGATTATTACTTGCCACTATCACCAAACAATTACGCACTAGACATCGAGGGATTCAACAATCACCACTCAGTCGTGCTCGAGATCCTTCGTGGCCTTCCACTCCACTACACACTCACCGCCACTACCGACGTCCCTCTGATCTACATGCAGCAGGCCTGGCACACCATACTATACTTCTTTAGTGATCAAAATGAGAAATTTGAAACTTTCGCTGACACGACTCAACTAGTCATTACTCGTGATAGTCTTCGTCAGCTCCTACGCCTACCCGGTACTACCTTTCAAGGACGAGCAACATACGATCCACCAATCACCGATCAACGGTTATTCACTAATATCCAATCATTCGGGTATGAGATTCCACTTACCAGACTCACGACGTTCCACCACAAACACCTTACACCAATCTGGTACACGATGTTAACCATTCTAAATCGCTGCCTCTCATCAAAGATGAAAGGAATCGATCAGTGCAGGGTCAACTTCCTACTTTTATTCCACGGCATCGCCTACCATCGACACGTCGACTATGCCGGTCTCTTAAGGAATGAGATGGTCCAGAATGTCCAAGATAATGACACTAGCAGACGACGAAACTTCATTCCGTACATGCAGTTTATTAAGTTTTCCATACGCCGTCTGATGACAAGCACCGCCACCATTCCACGACGGGCATCACATCAAGTATGCCCCAATCACTACATGAGCCTTATCGTTCTCAAATATGACATTCCCGATATTGTCCCGATGTGTATAACTGATGCCTTGATAGCATACGCTCGTCTCACGGCACCTTGTGTGTTAGCTTATTGGAACATTCACGACCAACAATCTCCTATGATTCAACCAGCACCAGCAAGACCTACCCAGGGAGCACGACCAGAGCGACGTCAGGGTCCAAGAGTGAAATTACCAAATATCTGGAATGTAGGGACTTTCGGACGGGGTGCGCAGAGAGAAAATATTGTGAGGAGTTCTGTCGTGGGAGGTGTCGTGGACGACCAACCTACTGCTAGCGAGGTACCACAAACCGAGCCTCAATCTACAATCCATGATGTACCGGTCATCAACGATCCAACTTTAGCAGGTACTGAGAGTAACGTATCTCATGGACATACCCCGTCGGGCTCTTCTTCATCCGCTACTTCATCAGAATCCACCTAGTTGGACGACGACCTCAACCAATTTCGACGTGTACCTACTCGAATAGGTTGTCGCCCCTCTCCTCTCCCCACTTCACCCTCCCCAACCTACCTCACCATCACATTCCTCTCCCCAACCCACCTCACTAGCACATTCCTCTCCCCAACCTACCTCACCCACACTATCTTCACCCCATATATCTCCTACACCCACATCCTCTACACCTACCTCACCTCAACCTAATGCTCCCACACCATCAACCATACTTCACCTACACCTATCTCACCTCAGCCTACCTCTCCTATACCATCACCATCACCATCATCACCTACACCATCCTCTTCCTTAGTCGACTATGGAGAGATAAGGAGAGCGGAGGGTGATTCGGTCGAAAATGAAAAGGCGAGAAAGAGAGAAAGGTGAAGTAAGAGTAATTTTGAGAGATAGAGTATCACAGACAAATCTACCCGGGTAGCCACATCAGCTATCAAATCCCATGTGTTGGGATGAGACATTGAAGAAGACGTTGTGGACCCACCGGTGCAAGCACAAACCCCTCCCAGCCACTCAAATATCTTACAACAGATGGTTATTTCAGATATACACGGGATTTAGCTCATATGCTACTAGGCTCTCACTTGGAGAGTCAAGGTATTGAAACAGATAGACCCCAACCCCGGCCATCGACTTCTATTGTTCACTCATCGAGTCTAGAGTCTATACACTCTAGGACATATTCTGAGTCTATTGTTGCGAGCCTATGTGGCCCAACCGGAACATCCATAGTGGCACATTATGTGGTTCTCCACGAGGATTGGCTAAAAGTCCTACCGGTGCTAACGCTATTCCAACGCCGAACGTAGGACTCACGGTTGATTCAATCCTGATGACAACTGGAATCCTAAGTGGCCCATAAGTTACTTTACCCCCCATTACCACACCGGAACTGTTACAGCAGGCTTTGCATGTTGTTGATAGTTTCATCTCTCACCACTATGATGAACAACACCAATCAGCTGAGGAGTTCCATCATACGGTTCTCCAAATGTTGAAAGGCAAGTTCCCAACAGACGCAACTCTTCCTTCTGCACCTCCACCACCACCACCTCCACCAGTTCAGCGGAAACCATCCATCGTGTTGGTCCCGGAGGTGCTTAACAAGTTTGTAGAGGGGGGGGGGGGTTGAATACAAACACGGAATTTAAAGTTTAATAAATTGTTTATTGATAAATCAAACACAATTTACAAGTCTGTTGCGGATTAAGATTAAGTAAGACTCAATCTAAACAAACTTAAGAAACACTAAGATGGTTGCACAAGAATATAGAGAATGGGGGATTAGAGAGTATAGAAGAGGGTCATTATCAAATCACTGAGAGAGTTTGGATCAACAATCTCCCCTATTTGATAATGGCAAAGTAACTGAAGAAAATTACTTTATAGTTCAAAATAATGGAATAATCAGGACTCATAATATACATGTCCCAATTACTATTTTAGGGATCTTTTACAGTACTGATAGTGTTAAGTACATCACTGAAATTTTCATTAATTCAAAGATAGAATTACAAGATATGAAAATTACAAGTACAAGTGAGGAACTAACTACTGTAAGTTTAACTAATAGATTACAAGAAATAGAAAACTAATCTATCAACTATCTAAAGAAGATTTTGGAGGATTGATCATATACTCAGGTATTTCTTCTCCTTTTTGCCTTCTTTCAGAAGATTTTGGACTGATGATTTCTTTGATTGGCTCAGCAGAAGGAGAGTAGTCACACCATAACAATAAAAGATCCTTGAGATGGCTGAGGGGACAAATAGGAATTTCAGATACTCTTTGGAATCTGAGTTGTTCCCCATCATCTCTAAAGAAGATTCCAAAAGGCTCTTTAAGTACTTGCGCTGCAAGATATGGTCCACAGGGGGCAGAGATAGATCGAGAACTGAAAGATCAGGAGGAGGACCAAACAGAGCTTCTCTAGAGAACTTGATGGAGGTTTCATTTCTTATCACAACGACATTTTCAGACGAGGAGGAGACAAGATTTCTTTTAAGTTTCTTTGGCTTAGAAGGAAGAGCAGATGGCACCTTTAGGATTGCAGCGACTCTGTTGATGAGAGCATAATTTATCCCTTCAACATAGCCTCTGTAGGTTGACTTGGATTTCTTCAGCGCATCTTTGAACTCTAGCCATTCCATGTATCCGAAGCTTTCCATCTTTGAAACGAACATAGCCTTACAGCTTCCATCCTCTCTGGTTATCTCCATCGTGATAGAAGCTCAGTCCTTCTTCTTTATCTCTGAGATGACAACGGCTACGATCTTCATTGGGTCAGAGCGATAGTCGATTTTATGTTTGCACCATTCGACTGTGTTATCGCTGACCGTTAGTTCTTTTGAGCGCTCCTCTTCAATTTCCTTTAATAAAGCATCCTGGACTTCCACTGGTTTCTTTTTCAGCTTCTTGTCTTTGACCTGAGAGGGCTAAATCTTTAGAGCAAGAGAGGCATCTCTTTGACAATAAGCTATCAGCTTCTCAGTCCTGACAGAATCTTCGATTTCAGCTTCATTCAGGAACTCTAGTTCTGGAGTAGTTGTTTGAAGAGGGACCTTCAGCCGTTGACTCTCTAGATGAGAGATCATCTCTGTTCTTCTCTTCATCTCTTCCTCTGACCAGTGAGATGGTCTAGAGGGCCTTCCTGGATGTTGCAGGGACTCTTCTTCTTCATCTTCTTCATTAATCTCATTTAAGGAGATTGGGATTATTTGTTCATCAACTATGGCAGCTGGGATTATTTGTAGTTCCTTACCCTTAAGCAGGGGAGAGAACTGTCTGGTCGGAAATAGATAAAAAAGGAGTTAGTGTTTGTTTTGGGAAGAGAAAAGATAAAGGCTAGAAAGAGACAGAGGGTTTGTATAAAGATACAGGGACAAGTGAGAGGCATACCTGAGAAAGATTCTCCTCAGATAGTGAAACGTTAATCAGGGTTCCCTCAGCAGCTGCACCCTTAGATATGCTTTGGGAAGGGGCACCTGAAGATGTTTCATGTCTCCCCTCTGCTCCGACAGCTTCTTTCAAAGCTATCACTGATGATGTGGCGGCTGCAGAAAACCATAAAGATTGATCTTCTTCATCGTCATCATCATCATCTTGATGGTGTTGCTCTTCATCCTGATCTTGAAGATCAAGATCTTCCTCTTCTTCATCCTCCTCCTCCTCCTCTTCTTCTTCTTCTACAAAGACTTCGAAAGAAGGAGGGGCTTTGTCAGCAACGATCTCCCCCTCAACATGAGAGGGAGGATCTTCCGAGTGAACCTCAGCAGCAGCTTCCTCTTCATTTTCTTCAGCATCTTTCTCCCCCTCTTTGTCATTATCAGGGAGGGAGAGAACTTTAGGTGGAGAGGAAAGTTGTGCAGCGGCCAACTTATGTAATTCAGCCTCCAGACTATCTGGGCGTCCTTCAATCACAGGGAGATCTGAAGTAGCATGATGAATGAATTCAACAGCTACGTTCAGAGAGGTGCGGTCAGCATCTGTGAAGGAAGGAGAAATCGTCGGAGCTGGTGCATTCAGCTTGTCAAGAACCTGTTGGAGAATAGATGTGCAGGAATCGGTCTTCGTAGATAATCCCTGGACATCGTTGCTTAAGGAATCGAAACGGCCCTGAAGGAGTTTATTATCGTCCTTAACTTTGACAAGCTCTCCCTGAATCTGGGAGGCTTAAGCTTTGGTGCAACAGGTAGCTTTCAATTGCTTCAACTCTTCACCAGCGGTATTGACTGCGCTAGTGGTTTCGTTGATGGAGGTGGTGAGAGAAACCATCTTTTCACTCAAACTGTTGACATTCGAGTCAACAGTTGCCAAACTAGGACCTGAAATAAAAGTTAACTTCTGAGTAACAGGCTTAGATGGAGAGATGGGAGTGGTATTGGCGGGTTTAGGTATACCTGATGATTCAAACAGCTTGAAAAATTGCATGTCTCTTTCAAAGGTTTGAGCATCAGGTCCTATAAATGCAACATGAGGTTGCTGCATGTGAGATGAAGGGTTAGAGACTAAAGAGATGGGAGGACTAGTAACAGACATAGAAGAAGTTTGAGGTTGAGTAGGTACCTCCGTTGATTGAAGAACTGAGATTTCTGGTTGAGTCACTGTTGTTGTGACAGCGACCGAGATCGCTGGCACGGTTGTTGATGTGATAGCTGAGGATGTGGAGGAGAGACCCACAAAATCATCCAAGGAAGTTTGTCGAGAACCTTCCTCAGGCCTTGAACTAGTGGCGATGGTCTCCTTTGTCACTTTGGCCTTCTTTGAAGGACCAGAAAGACTAGATGATGGTCGTTTTGAAGCGGTTGTAGCAGCAGGGCTAGCAGAAGAAAGAACCTCTTGCGTGGCCGCTGAAGTAGAAGAAGTATGGAGATAGAGTCGGGAGCTAAGAGTAGAAATACTTACCTCGTTGTCGAGAGATTTGACCTCCAACGATCGTTGACCCACTCTGGTGAAAGAGCCATCAGAAGTAGTGGGGTAAGAAGCAGTGTAGAGGAATTTCAGCTATGCACAGATGAACCGTACATATGGGATCTTGGGATCCCTCTCCGTCTTCTCTATCTTTGACTTGAGATTGTCAAAGATAGCAGTGACATAGTCAAAGTTTCTTCCAACAATCACAGAATAATCCATCTGGACCTGAACCTTGCTAGCCTGATCAAGGGAACCACTTTTCCCACTCATACATTGAATGAAGTGAGAAAAGATAAAGTTCAGTTGAGAAGGCATGTTCGCCTTCTTGATGAGAGTCAGCAGCTTGTTGGGGATGGTTGTTCGGGGCTTGTTGTCCCAACAATACTCCATAGCATCCAGAAACTGGATGAGTTCAGCATCAGTTGGCAGAGCGTCAAATCCACTCTTGGGTTTGTCAGGAAATCTGAGTGCCTTACTCAAGCTGAAAGCGGTCATCATCCCTGGTCCTAAGTGAGTGCTGAAGGAAATTGCAGGAACCTGGTCACCTTTCTTGTTGGTAATGGAGGTCTCTTCAGCAGTAAACCAAAACTGTTGGAGAAGCGTTTTGGATGGTTTGGGATCCACATTGAGAGCGTAAGCAATGTAAGATTGCATCAGGAACTTAGCAGCTTCCACTAGGTATGGGTATTTGACACCATCGAAGTCCAATCGTCCAAGATGGTTGTTCTTGGGGATTTCTGAGTCAGTGAGAGCGAACTTGACTGTCTTGGAAGCAAGAAGAGATGATTGTGCCATTTCTGAATGTTGGGTCAGAAATAACTAAGTCTGGTTAGTATTGCTAGGTGAAGAAAGATTACTACTGCTAGTAGAATTAATACTGCTTGAAGAGTTAGTGCTGCTACTTGAATAGTTAGTACTGTTTGGAGAGTTAGTACTGCTAGTAGTTAGTACTGCTTGAAGATTACTACTGCAAGTGAAGAGTTAATACTGCAAGCATGATTAATACTGCCGAGGATGTTAATGCTGCTTCTGAAGATAAAGATGGATTGATGCGGAAGAATATGAGATGCAGATAATTATGGTATTGATGCTGAAGATCAATCTTATTTTAATAATTATCTTGTAATCAGTTTTTGTATATATAGTCTAGAAGTTCTTGATAGAGAAATATATTTTTTTAGAGTTGTTTTTGTTTAGAGAATTAACCTCAAGACTAGTATTGATCCTTTCTATAGAGAAGTATAGAACGTCTGTTGAGTATGTTCAACAGATTGAGGTTGTGTTTGTAATCATTAAGTTTTATGCAATATAAACTTATGATTTGAGTTCATATTCTGTGTTTTGATTAATTGTTAAAGTGTTATTCCGCAACTTCTTTAACATTGTTTCTGAGTTTGTATTAAATTCTTGTTTAGAATTTTCGATCTTGACAAGTGGTATCAGATCTAGAAAACTCAGAAATCTATAATCATGGATGGTTCAAGCGATAGCGTTTTGGTCACAAAGGTTCCCATGCTCAAACCCAATGAGTTTGACATGTGGAAAATCAGAATCAAGCAATACATTCTTCTCACAGACTTCTCAATGTGGGAAATCATTGAGAATGGTCCCTCAGATGGAGGAAAGATGGACGCAGAAGGAAAGAGACCTCCACCAAAGACTGATGGAGAGAGAAAGATGAGGCAGACAGAGATGAAAGCCTTGAGCACTCTGCTCTTGGCTATACCTAATGAGTACCAACACCAGTTTTGCAACTGCACGGATGCTCAAATTTTATGGAATGCACTGGAGAAAAGATTTTCTGGTACCAAAAGTACCAACAGAAACCAGAAGGTCATCCTGAAGCATCAATATGAAAACTTCATGTCTACAAATAATGAGTCCATGACTCAAACTTTTGATAGATTTAATAAGTTAATTGGTGAATTGGCTACTGTTGGTGTCCAGATAGATCAAGATGATGTCAAAAAAAAATTTCTCAGATCTCTTGGTGATAAATGGACTATGTACACTGTCTCCTTCAGACAGAATGACAAACTGGAGGACAAGGAAATGGATGACCTCTATAATGACCTTAGAGTGTTTGAAGCAGATGTAGAAGAAAAGAAGAGGCCCTCTGGATACTCATACAATGCTGCTCTTTTATCATCTTCTACTGATTCTGCTGCTAATACAGAATCAGTTAGTACTGCCTATGGATCAAAGCAAGATGGATCTAATGACTCAGTTTTAGAAGCTTTTCTAGCCAGTCATGCTAATTCCACTCTAATTAATGATGACTTAGAACAGATAAATGCTGATGATCTGGAAGAGATGGATATCAAGTGGCAGATGGCTATGCTCACAATGAGGGTAAAAAGATTCAGCAAAAGGACTAGAAAGAACAACTTTGCTCAGAAAAGAGAAGATGGGGTTGGATTTGATAAATCTAAGGTTGAATGTTACAAGTGTCACAAGCTGGGACACTTTGCAAGAGAATGCAGAAGTGGATTGCCTCAACAACATACTAGCAACCATCAACCATCACAGTCCACTAGCTTCAACAACAGGAACTCTTCTCAAGCCCTTGTTTCCCAAGAAGGAATGGGATTTGATTGGAGTGACCAAGCAGAAGAAGCAGTTCAGAATCAAACTTTGATGGCCGAAGTTTCAGAGTCATCAAGCACTGCACTTCCCACAGGGGTAACATCTAACTTATGCTCTAAAACCTGTATTGAAACTGTTAAAGAGTACAGGGATCACAATCAGAGCATGTGTGATGATCTTAAAAGGCTAGAGAAAGATATAAGAGAGTATGTTTTGATTGTTGAGAGGTTTGAAGAACAAATTAAGTCATATCAGGATAATGAACTTCAACATTCTTATGATACCAACTACTGGAAGTGGGAGAAGAATCAGTTAGAGATTGAACTAGAGAAGGCCAAAGCAGAATGTGAGAAAATTAAGAGTGAATTTGAGAAGGCCAAACTAGATATTGAGAAATATTCCAATGCTTCTAAAGCAATGGACTCTTTACTCAAAAATCAAGTTCATGACAAACTGAGAAGAGGAATATGATATAACACCACCCCTCCACCATACAACAATAACTATATTCCTCCCACCTCAGACCTCTTAGAAAGACAAGACAAGAAGAAATTACCTGAAGGAGCCACTTAAGTAGATCCTTTTAGACAAAGTAGTGGTTGAGGCAGATTCTAAAAAAGAGGACTCTGAGTGTAAGAATAAGGAAGACCATAAAAATATTCCCTTAGAAAACTACATTCTGACAAATGAAAGGGGGGGGGGGGTAAACCATTTGTCAAAAGTGAGAAAGTGGAGAAGTCCAAAAGTGGGGAAGAGACTGTGAAGAGTGAGAAGGCTAAAAATTCTAAGAGAGGGAAGGGAAAGGTACAGGGAGTCCATTACATGCAAACCACTGTTGTTAATCCCTGTACTTGTAAACAGAATCAACCCCATAACAATGATAAAATAGGGGAAATCAAAGAAACAAAAATAATCAGTGGGCGTTAAAACAAGGAATTGATCTGAGAAAAATTAACAGACCAAAGCCTTGTTTTATCTGTGGCAAGTTAAATCATCTAGCCAAACATTGTTATTTCAATCCTATTAACCAAAGGATCACTTTTCAAAGAAATATACAAAATCCTGTTGGTTATAGGAAGCAAATAATGAATCATATGGCTGAGAATGTGAGAAGGGCACCTATAAAATCTCATGTTTAGAATAAGTTTGCTAATTCAAAGAAAAATATTCCAAATCAGCCAAGGAGTAACTTAAAGAAAAAGAAAGCAAACAACTTTGTCCAGGTTTGGGTTCCAAAAGTAAAGAAATCTGTTAGTACTGCTACTTCAAATAGTACTACTGACAAGAATAGTGCTGCTGCAAGCAATGCTACAACTAACCCAGTTAGTACTGCTAACAAAGTTAGTATTGCTAACCCAATTAGTACGGCTAATGATGTTAGTACTGCTAACAAAGTTAGTACTGCAAATCAAGTTAGTACTGCTTCCAGTGACAGGTCCATTATTCTAACAAAGTATTCAAGCAATAAGATTCCTTAGTTTGATAATCTCATCAAGTCTGAATGTGAATATGTTGATGAGAATGGGAAACCCAAGACCACTTTGGCTTGGGTTCCTATTAAAAACTAACTGCTTTATTATATGTGCAGGGCAACCAACAGCTCAAGGGAAGGAGCATTTGGCATATTGATAGTGGTTGTTCCAGGCACATGACAGGTAACATGGCCTGCCTTCAAAACTTCAAAAGAATTGACGGAGGACATGTTGCTTTTTGTGATAATCCAACAGGTGGTAAGATAAGTGGAAAAGGTAATGTGTCAAAAGGTAAGATGACCTTTGAGGATGTATACTATGTTGAGCAATTGAGATACAACCTGTTAAGTGTATCACAGGTTTGTGACAAGAAACATAACATATTATTCAATGATACTGAATGTATTATCCTTTCTCCAGGGTTCAAGGTAGTTGATGAAAGTATGATACTACTTAGAACTCCTATTAGGACAATGTTTATTACTTAGACTTGGAAAGTGTATCTTCTGATTCATCTTTAAATTGTTTATTTTCAAAAGCTTCATTGGATGAATCATCTCTTTGGCACAGAAGAATGTGTCACATGAACTTTAAAACAATGAAAAAACTTGTGAAAAACAACCTTGTAAGAGGTTTGCCACAAAAGGTATTTTCACGTGATGATCATTGTGTTGCATGTCTTAAAGGCAAACAACACAAAACTTCTCATAAGTCTAAAGAGATAAATACAATCTCTTCACCTCTTAATTTACTGCATATGGATCTGTTTGGTCCTACAAATGTGATGAGTATTGGTAAGAAATCCTACTGCTTGGTTATTGTTGATGATTTCTCTAGATTCAATTGGGTCTATTTTCTGAGGACTAAGGATGAGACAAGTGGACTGATCAAATCCTTTGTGCTTAGAGTTGAAAACCAAACAAATCTAAGTGTTAAAGTCGTCAGGACTGATAATGGCACTGAACTTAAAAACAATGACCTAAACAGCTTATGTGAGGAAAAAGGCATTGAGAGACAATACAGTGCTCCTAGGACTCCTCAACAGAATGGTATTGTTGAAAGAAGAAATAGGACTCTGATAGAAGCTGCTAGATCTCTGTTGGCAGATTCAAAACTTCCAATTACTTTTTGGGCAGAAGCAGTTAATACTGTCTGCTATGTTCAAAACAGAGTTCTAGTAGTGAAATCCCAAGAGAAGACACCTTATGAGCTTTTTAAAAAGAAGAAACCTTTTATTGGTTTTTTCAAACCATTTGGGTGTCCTTGCACAGTTATCAATACCAAAACTCGCCTAGGAAAGTTTGATAGCAAAGCTGAGGATGGGTTTCTTGTTGGATATTCATCTCAAAGTAAGGCCTACAGAGTTTTCAACACCTCTTCTAGGATTATTGAGGAAAGTGACAATGTCAAATGCAATGAGAACACACCAAATCAACTTGGTTCAGGTCCTGATTGGCTATTTGACATTGATTCACTATCTAATTCTTTGGGTTTCAGTAATGAGCATAATGCAGGAACAGGGACATAAAAGTTACAAGTACAAAGACAATAGTTTGTGCTGTTCCCAACACCCACTGCTGATCCTGTTGAATTCTGTGACCAAGATAAGAAAGATACTTCAGATTCAAAGGACACTGAACCAGCTCCGAATGAAGAGGACAGAGGTGAAAAGGAAGTTCAACCCTCAGATTCAGGAATCAAAGGTCCTGAGATGCCATGTTTGGAAGAAGATGACACAAATGATGATAACTCTTCAGTTTTTGGTGGCAGCACTCCTGAAAAGAATGACTCTAATCTGGAAGCAGATATTAATGAATAGGTTGTTCATTAAACAAGAGTTCAGAAAAATCATCCTCCTCAATTGGTGATTAGTGACATCAATTCTCCTATGATCAGAAGGAATTAAAGTAAGTTAGTGTTGGGAACTGAAGATTTGCTTAAGTATGATTACTACTGCTAGTACATCATGGTTACTACTGCTGAGACAGATTACTACTGCTAATCAAGGTTAATACTGCTTGAAGAAGTTACTACTGCTAAGCAGAGTTAGTGCTGCTGGAGATTAGTACTGCTCAGAGTGGTTAATGCTGCTACAACTTAATACTGCTTATGTGATAATTGTGGAAATCCGTGCAGATCAAAGATTGAAGATAATTATGGAAGAATATACTGAAGATCTTTTATATTTTGTAGTTATCTTTTAGTTACAGTTTATGTATAGACTTAGTCAGAATAGGTTAGAATGAGAATACAATCATTCTAAGTTTTTGTTCTGTGAGAGAATTAACCTCAAGGTTTATAATCCTAGTTCTAGAGAAGTAGAATTCGTCTTGGTGAGCCTGTTCATCAAGATTGAGGTTTTGTGTGAAAGCTTGTAACTTTAATCATTCAATAAAGTTTACAAGTTGTGATTTCAGTTTTACTGTTCCATTGATAATTGAATATTAAAGTGTTTTTCCGTAACTTCTTTAATATTGTTTCTGAGTGTTATTATTCTTGTTAAGAATTAGATCCTGACAAGTGGTATCAGAGCAAGTATTCTCAGAAACCTTCATTCATCATGGACAACTCAGGCGAATCAAACAGTACTTTTGTTTCAAAGGTTCCCATGCTCAAACCTAATGAGTTTGACATGTGGAAAATTAGGATCAAGCAGTACATCCTCCTTACAGACTGTTCTATGTGGGATATTATTGAGAATGGTCCCTCTGCTGAAGGTAAAATTGGACAAGATGGAAGAAGACCACCTCCAAAAACTAATGGTGAGAAGAAAGTGAGACAATTGGAGATGAAAGCCTTAAGCACCCTGCTTTTGGCCATTCCTAATGAGTATCAACATCAGTTTCAACACTGTACTGATGCTTAGATTCTATGGAATGCCTTAGAGAAGAGATTTGCTGGCACCAAGAGCACTAAGAGGAATCAAAGGGATATTCTCAAGCAGCAATATGAGAATTTTACATCTTCAAAGAATGAGTCTATGACTCAAACTTTTGACAGATTCAATAAGTTGATTGGTGAGTTGGCTACAGTTGGAGTCCAGATGGAACAAGATGATGTCAACCGAAAGTTCCTCAGATCTCTTGGAGATGAATGGACCATGTACACTGTTTCATTCAGACAGAATGACTTATTGGAAGAAAAGGAACTGGATGATCTGTACAATGATCTAAGAGTGTTTGAATCTGAGGTGGAAGCAAAGAAGAAGCCTACTGGATATGTTCATAATGCTGCACTCCTATCAGCATCAACTGATTCTACTACTAACCCTGAATCAATTAATGCTGCTAATGGAGTAAATCAAGAAAAAGGCAATGAATCTGTTTTTGAAGCCTTTCTTTCCAGCCATGGCAATTCCACTTTAATCAATGATGACTTGGAACAGCTTCATCCTGATGATCTTGAAGAGATGGACATTAAATGGCAGATGGCCATGCTTTCTATGAGGGTGAAAAAGTTCATTAAGAGAACTGGGAGGAACAACTTCTCTCAAAGAAGAGAAGATGGAGCAGGCTTTGATATGTCAAAGGTGGAGTGCTATAAGTGTCATATGAAGGGACACTTTGCCAGGGAATGCAGAAGTGGAATGTCTCACAACAACCACCAACAAGCACAGACTGGAAACTTCAACCAGAACAGAAACTCTGCTCAAGCTCTTGTTTCTCAACAAGGAATGGGGTTTGACTGGAGTGATCAAGCAGAAGAGGCCATTCAAAATCAAGCTCTCATGGCAGAAGTATCTGATCTCCCAACTGAGGTACTTTCTAATCTCTGTTCTTAAACTTGCATAGACACTGTTAAAAGGTACAGGGATCATAACCAGAATATGAGTGATGACCTTAAGAGGTTACAAAAGGATAAAAAAGACTATGTGAGAATTGTTGAGAGGTTTGAGGAACAAATCAAAGGTTTCCAAGCCAATGAACTTCAACACACATATGATACAAATTACTGGAAGTGGGAGAAGAATGATCTAGAAATCCAACTGACAAAGTCCAAGGAGGAGAATGAAAAGTTAAGAGGAGAACTAGACAAGGTTAAGCTAGATGTGGAAAAGTTTTCATATGCTTCTAAATCCATGGATTCAATTCAAAAGGTCCAAATCCATGATAAGCTTAAACCAGGAATTGGGTACAATACCACACCACCACCATACAACAACAACTACATCCCTCCTAAATCAGACTTGCTAGAGACCAAGGATAGGAAGGACTTGCATGAGGGAGCCACTAAGATAGATCCTTTAGATAAAGTAGTTGTTAAGGACAAGACTGAGAAAGAAGCTGGAAAGGGTAAGGATAATAATGTGAATGTTGAGATTCCCTTAGAAAATAACATTCTTACCAATGAGGGTGGTGGAAGGGATTGGGTCAAATCTGATGGTGTAGAGAAGACTGAGGGAAAGTCCAAAAAGGTTCATTACAAGCAGACTACAGTTGTGAATCCTGTTCCTTGCAAACAGTGTGCATGTAATAAATCTGAGCCCCTAAAACATGATAAAAGGAGGGGAAATCAAAGAAATTGGAATAATCAGTAGGCTCAGAAACAAGGAGTTGATCTGAGTAGAATCATCAGACCAAAACCTTGTTTCATATGTGGAAAATTGAATCATCTTGCTAAGCACTGTTATTTTAATCCTATGAACCAAAGGATAAATTTTCAAAGATCTGTGCAAAAACCCTTTGGTTATAGGAAGAATGAAAGGAACCATGTGGCTAAGAAAACTGTTAAATCTAAAAGCCACATGAAGAAAAAGACTGTAAGAGAGAATGTCAAGATGTGGGTTCCCAAAAGCACTAAAACTGTTAGTACTGCTACCGCAAATAGTGCTGCTGACAAAGATAGTGCTTCAAGAAGCAATACTACTGCTATCAATGTTAGTGCTACTGAGAGTTTTAGTACCTCTAAAACTAACTTTGTTAGTACTTCTTCAAATGTTAGTACTGCTAAACCTGTTAGTGCTGCTAACTCTGTTAGTACTTATAAAATTAGTATTGCTTCTAGTGTTTGTGCTGCTAAACCAATCATCTTGACAAAGTACTCCAGTAAAGAGTGCTCTGATTTTAAAAATCTCATCAAAAAGGAATGTAAATACTTTGATGAGAAAGGTAGGCCGAAGACCACTTTGGCTTGGGTTCCCAGTCAATACTAATTGATTTATCTTATGTGCAGGGCAACCAGCAGCTCAAGGGAAAGAGCATCTGGCATGTTGATAGTGGTTGCTCTAGGCACATGACAGGGAACATGGATTGCCTCAAGAATTTCAAGAAAATTGATGGAGGGCATGTTGCCTTTGGTAATACTCCAGATGGAGGTAAGATTAGTGGTAAGGGTGATGTAACAAAAGGTAAGATGACCTTTGAGGATGTTTTCTATGTTGAGCAGTTAAGGTACAACCTGTTAAGTGTATCACAGGTTTGTGACAAAAAGCATAGTATATTATTCACTGATTCAGAATGCATTATCCTTGCTCCTGGATTCAAGGTAGTTGATGAAAAGATGACACTACTAAGAACTCCCAGAAAGGATAATGTCTATTGTTTGGATATGGAAAATGTTTCAACTGATTCATCCCTAAACTGTCTTGTTTCAAAAGCCTCTTTGGATGAATCATCACTTTGGCACAGAAGGATGTGTCACATGAACTTTAAAACAATGAATAAACTTGTTAAAAACAACCTTGTAAGAGGTTTGCCTTCAAAAGTCTTTTCATGTGATGATCATTGTGTTGCTTGTCTCAAAGGTAAACAACACAAAACTTCTCATAAGTCCAAAGAGTTGAACACAATTTCTTCTTCTCTTCAGTTGTTGCATATGGATCTGTTTGGTCCTACAAATGTCATGAGTATAGGTAACAAATCATACTGCTTAGTTATTGTTGATAATTACTCTAGATTTACCTGGGTGTATTTTCTAAGGACTAAGGATGAGACAAGTGGACTGATCAAATCCTTTATTCTAAGAATTGAAAACCAAACAAATCAAAAGGTAAAAGTCATTAGGTCAGATAATGGTACTGAATTTAAAAATGTTGACCTAAACATCTTTTGTGAGGAAAAAGGAATTGAAAGGAAATACAGTGCTCCTAGGACTCCACAACAAAATGGTTTTGCTGAGAGAAGGAATAGGACACTGATTGAGGCTGCTAGATCTCTGTTAGCTTATTCAAAACTTCCAATTACTTTCTGGGCTGAAGCAGTTAATACGGCTCGCTATGTCCAAAACAGAGTTCTAGTAGTCAAGCCTAAAAACAAGACACCATATGAGCTTTTAAATAAAAGAAAACCATTTATTGGATTTTTCAAACCTTTTGGGTGTCCTTGTACCATTCTCAATACCAAAACTCACTTAGGAAAGTTTGATAGCAAAGCAGATGATGGTTTTCTTGTTGGTTACTCATCTCAGAGTAAGGCCTACAGAGTATTTAATTCTTCTTCTAGAATAATTGAAGAAAGTGACAATGTCAAATGCAATGAGAACACACCAAATCCTATTGGTTTAGGTCCTCAGTGGTTATTTGACATTGATTCACTAACTAACTCTTTGGGTTTCAGTAGTGATGATCATGCAGGATCAGGAAGTAGAGGATCAGGGGATGAACAAGTACAAGATATTATTCCTTAGTTTGTTATCTTTCCTATACCTACAATGACACCTGTTAAAATCTGGGAAAGGGAGACTGTTACTGAACCAAGTCAGAGTGAAGAAGAAAGAAGAGATGAGGAGGATTCAGAGCATGAAGAGCCAGAAGCAGCTGATGAGATTCCCTCAGCTGACTTAAATGATTCAAATTTAGATGTGGGAATGAATGAAGAACCTAGTCTTCAGACAAGAACTCAGAAAAATCATCCTCCTGAACTGGTAATAGGAGACATCACTTCTCCTATGATGACTAGGAATCAAAGCAGACTTCAAGATTTGCAGGATCAGAAGCATATAGTACTCTCTTGCTTTCTATCCCAGATTAAGCCTAAGAAGGCTTATGAAGCAATGAAAGATTCAAGTTGGATAGAAGCCATGCAAGAAGAGTTGCTACAGTTCAAATTGCAAGATGTTTGGGACTTGGTGGACCTTCCTAAAGGTCATAGAGCAATTGGCACCAAGTGGATTTTCAGAAATAAAAAGGATGAGAGAGGAATAGTAATCAGGAACAAAGCAAGGCTAGTGGCACAAGGGTACACTCAGGAAGAAGGCATAGACTATGAGGAAGTGTTTGCTCCAGTTGCTCGGGTAGAGGCAATTAGGCTGTTTCTAGCCTATGCCTCATTTATGAAGTTCAAGGTATACCAGATGGATGTGAAGAGTGCCTTTCTGTATGGAACAATTGATGAGGAAGTATATGTCTGTCAGCCCCCTGGATTTGAGAATCCATCATATCTTGACAGAGTATACAAAATAAAGAAAGCTCTCTATGGTCTACATCAAGCCCCAAGAGCATGGTATGATACTCTGTCTACCTATCTCTTGGAAAATGGGTTTGAAAGAGGAATAATTGACAAAACCCTTTTCATTAGAAAAAGTAAGAAGGACATCCTACTTGTTCAGATCTATGTGGATGACATCATCTTTGGATCCACAAAAGATCAGATGTGTAGAGACTTTGAAGAGTTGATGCACAAGAGCTTCAAAATGAGTTCAATGGGTGAACTTACTTTCTTCCTTGGGCTTCAAGTGAAACAGCAGAAAGATGGGATTTTCATAAGCCAATCAAAGTATGTGAAAGACATCCTAGATAAGTATGGTTTATCAGACTCAAAGCCAGCAAGCACACCAATGGAAACACACAAACAGATCACAGCTGATCTTGAGGGGGAGGATGTTGATGTCCATCTTTATAGATCAATGATTGGATCCCTCATGTATCTCACAGCCTCAAGACCAGATATCATGTTTCCAGTGTGTGTGTGTGCCAGATTCCAAGTCAAGCCAAAGCAGTCACATCTTCAAGATGTTAAGAGGATTTTCAGGTACTTAAGAGGGCAACCTAGATTAGGTCTTTGGTATCCTTAAGAATCTACTTTTGACTTGATTGCATATTCAGACAGTGACTTGGGTGGTGCTAATATGGATAGAAAGTCTACTTCAGGGGGATGTCAGCTGTTGGGTGCAAGACTAGTATCTTGGCAGTGTAAGAAGCAAACCACATTGTCCTTATCCACAACAAAAGCTGAGTACATTGTTGCTGCAAGTTGCTGCTCTCAGGTTCTATGGATTCAGAATCAAATGCTGGACTATGGGGTAACCTTTCTGCACACCCCAATCTTCATTGACAATAGCAGTGCTATTACCATTGTTAACAATCCAGTCAAGCACTCCAAAACAAAGCACATTGAAATCAGGTATCACTTTATTAGAGATTGCAATGAAAAGAAGCTTATTCAAGTTGCTAAAGTTCATACTGACAACCAGTTTGTTGATCTATTCACTAAAGCTTTTGATGTGGGAAGATTCAGTTTCTTGGTCACAAGTGTGGGCATGATCAACTCTGAATGATCTCATGTTTAAAAAGTGATTGTATACCTGTTATTTGTTTATTTTTGGTGCTACTAATCATCTTTCTCAGGAAGTGTATTGCCTTACTCAGACTAACACAAGCTTCAATAGTGTAAGGTTAGTTAATATTGCTCTCAGTTAATACTGCTAGTTAGTTAATACTGCTAGTGGTTAATACTGCTAGTTAGTTAATACTGCTAGTGGTTAATACTGCTCTCACTTAATACTGCTAGTTAGTTAATACTGCTAGTTAGTTAATACTGCTAGTTAGTTAATACTGCTAGTTAGTTAATACTGTTAGATGGTTAATACTGCTTCTTTCCCGAATCATATAAATACTCTTTTTGCCCGCCTAAAAGCTCATAACGACTCTTTGAATACTGTTCATTTTCACTCTAACCTTTTTCTCTCAAGCAACTAGTGTGTTTCAGTCAAGAATCCTCAAGCTCGATGGCATCCATGGCGTTTATTGATGAACACAATAAGATAGCAATGCTTCAAAAACCTAAGCAGGCTGCTGGATTCCATCAAATCATTGATTTTCTCAAGTCCAGTCATATCGCTCATGCTCTTACAGTATCACCACTAATCTACATCGAGCAACAGAAGCAATTTTGGGCCAATGCCACCGCTGTTACTGAAAATGGTGTGCAGTTGATCAAGACAAGGGTATGTGACAAACCCTTGATAGTCACTGAAGAGGTTATTCGCATCTGTCTACGACTAGACGATGCTGCAGGTATTACCTCTATCTCTAATGAGGATTTGTTTGCCAATCTCTCAAGAATGGGGTATGGAGGCCCTCTAGGTGTCTTCAAATTTTCAAAAGCTAAATTTTCACCCCAATGGCGTTTCTTTGTGCATACTCTTATGCACTGTATTTCTCGAAAAACTACTGGATGGAGTGAGTTCAGTAGTACCATTGCTTATGCTTTGGTCTGCTTGTCCACTGCCAGAAAGTATAATTTCTCAAAAATGATTTTCAATGACCTTGTGTCAAACTTGGAGAATAAAAAGAGTTTCTATATGTATCCAAGATTTGTCCAGGCAGTTATCACCACTGATTTGACGGATATGCCTCAATTTGATGAGGTATATGTACCTAAAATCCCCAAGGGCAAGGTCTTTTCAAATATGAAGAGATCTGCCATGGACTCGGAAGGAGTTGACACCCCATTGTTCTCTACAATGATGGTGGTGTCCCACAATCAAGAAGGTATGGCATCAGGTTCAGGGCCCGCACTAGACCATCCCACTGAGAGCCAATCCAAACCTTCAATCACTATATCAATCCCTCAGTCCCTTCTTCAAAAACCAACTTCACCCATCACCCATACTTACATAAGGAAAAAGGTAAAGAAGGCTCCTTCTCTTCTTGTACCTTCACCCACAAAGCCTTTAAGCCCTCTAATGGAGAATTCTCCATTAGAGTATATATATAGGGAAACCTCAAGGGTGTCTCCCAACCCCAAGGAGGTGCTCACTGAGGAGATGCATGAGCATATGGGTGAGAAGGCTGCCTTTACTCCTGCTAGCACAGAGGAGGCCAGTGGTAACATCAATAAGACCTTCCCCATGGCAACTTTGAATGTGCAATCATTCAAAGGTCCCAGGTGCCAAGAATCCAAGGGGGTAGTAGGTGCTTCTGCTAGGCAGAAGACCTCTACTACTAAAAGATCCAAGGATCCTTCAAGGGTGGTAAACACACCCAAAGGAGGTGAGGACAGATATAACTACCAAGAATTGATGGATACAATGGGCAACATTAATCTAGATGTCATCAAAAAGGGAGCAGATATAGAGTAAATGAAATTGGTAATTCTATCTCAACAAGTCAGATTACCAAATTGAAGAAGCTAGTGAAAAAGTTGGTGCAGAAAAGAAAAAGAAAATAGTATGTCCTGAAGAAGATGGGAGATGCTTTCAAAAAGGGGGAGAAACAAGATGATGGGGAGAAACAAGATCATGGGGAAAACTCAGTACGAGTGGTATGGAAGATCAATTTGAGGGGGAGCAGAATAGGGAAACAGAAAACAAAGAAGCAGAAACTAGCAAAGCAGCAGTAACAGAAACTATCAAAGCAGCAGTAACAGAAACTAGCGAAGCAGCAGTAACAGAAAAAGCACAAGCAGCAGTAACAAAAAAGAGAGCAGCAGTAACAGGGCTATCTGTTGAAGAGATAGAAATAGCAGAAACCCTTCTAAAAGCCAAAACAGACACTCCCAAGGCTACTCAAAAGGCCAAGGGATTGGTCATTAAAGAAGGAGGCCTTGAGCAGAAAAGAAAAGAAATCAGTGAGGCAGAATTGAAGAGGAAAGGAAAGGCCAAGGTGGATGAATCTGCAAAGCAACCAAAGAAGCTAAAAGAAATTGAACTAGATGATGAATTGGCAAAGAAGCTGCAGGCTGAGCTACAACAAGAAGAAGAGACTCAACAGGACAAAGATAGGCAGATTGCTCTAGATCTGTCTACTAAGCTGAATGAGGAGTATCAAAAGAGTCTAAAAATTGCAGCTGAGGCCAAGAAAAGATCAGTGAAAGCATCCAAGCAAAGAATGCCACTCAGAAAAGACAACCCTCTAAGACCTATTTGGCCAATCAAGAAAGGAGAAAGATGATAAACTTCCTGAAAGGAGCTCTTGGAGTTCCTGAAGGAATGTTTACTAACATGGCCTATGGTAGGATAAAGGAGTTGTATTCAAAGGAGATGGCAAAGCTTCAAGGGGATTCCACTCAAAGGGAAGAAGCTGAAAGGAGAATGAAAGAGAGACATGATCTCAATATCCAACAACCTTCCCTGAGGAAACCACTCCTTCAAAGGAAAAGGATGAAGCAAAGAAGGAAGAGCCTGTTGCTGTGGAAGTTAAATCTGCAAAGAGAGTAAAAACTCTAGCCTCCAAGAAACAGTCCAAAAAGCCAAGGGTTGATGAAGCAGAAAAGGAGACAAAACCATCCGCTGCAGGGCATACAGAGCAATTAAGTTAAAGTGCACAACAACCAAGTCAATCTAATGTGCACTTTGAGCTTTACATGACTGTAACAGATGATGAACCAGTACAAGCTGATCCCATTTCCATGAAAGCACCTGAAATCATCTTTTGGGATATCCTGGAAGATCAAAGAAAGAAATACTTCAGGATTAAGAGAATGGGAGACATATATGAAGTGTATTCTACTTGGGGAAGAATCATCAGAAGTTGTTCAAGATCAGATCTAGAAGAGATGTTTAAGGTTGGAATGAGTCTATATGAAAAGGAGCTGACAGGAGAAGAAATGAGCTTAATCAGATTAACCATGGAGTACTTGTGCATGATGTTTGATCCTAGCAAAGTTCAACATGTGATCAGAGATTTGCATCTAGAGAATAAATTCCAAAGAATAGAAAACTGGATAATATTTGAAAGGTGTGGAGTCTATGTCATCATTGTAGACAGAGCTTATCATGAGTACTACTTGGTTGATAAGATCTATGATCACAGCAAGGGTAAACTGCAAGCAATGTTGAATGCCAAGTTACATGTTCAAAGGATTCAGAAATGGCAAAGATTGTGGTACGCAGAATCATCAATCAAAGCTTGGGTTTGGATCCTAATCTAGGGGTGTAAACCTAGGTTTTGAAAGCATCTTGAAGACCTTATCTGAAGAACTTGACTTCTCTTTCTAAAAGTCAAGTTAGGGGGAGATTGTTGGGAACTGAAGATTTGCTTAAGTATGATTACTACTGCTAGTACATCATGGTTACTACTGCTAATTAAGGTTAATACTGCTTGAAGAAGTTACTACTGCTAAGCAGAGTTAGTGCTGCTGGAGATTAGTACTACTCAGAGTGGTTAATGCTGAGTGGTTAATGCTGCTACAACTTAATACTGCTTATGTGATAATTGTGGAAATTCGTACAGATCAAAGATTGAAGATAATTATGGAAGAATATACTGAAGATCTTTTATATTTTGTAGTTATCTTTTAGTTACAGTATATGTATAGACTTAGTCAGAATAGGTTAGAATGAGAATACAATCATTCTAAGTTTTTGTTCTGTGAGAGAATTAACCTCAAGGTTTATAATCCTAGTTCTAGAGAAATAGAATTCGTCTTGGTGAGCCTGTTCATCAAGATTGAGGTTTTGTGTGAAAGCTTGTAACTTTAATCATTCAATAAAGTTTACAAGTTGTGATTTCAGTTTTACTGTTCCATTGATAGTTGAATATTAAAGTGTTTTTCCGCAACTTCTTTAATATTGTTTCTGAGTGTTATTATTCTTGTTAAGAATTAGATCCTGACAGTTAGGAGGATTGAAAGATATACAATCAGGTTTACTTTCTTGCTTTCTATCACAGGTTGAACCCAAAAAGGCATATGATGCAATGAAGGATCCAAGATGGATAGAAGCAATGCAAGAGGAGCTACTGCAGTTTGTGCTGCAGGATGTATGGGATTTGGTTGACCTTCCAAAAGGACACAGAGCTATAGGCACTAAATGGATTTTCAGGAACAAGAAAGATGAGAGAGGAATAGTAATAAAGAACAAGGCCAGATTAGTGGCACAAGGGTATACTCAAGAAGAGGGAATTGATTATGAAAAGGTATTTGCACCAGTGGCCAGGATTGAGGTAATCAAGATATTTTTAGCCTATGCTTCCTTCATGAAGTTTAGGGTATATCAGATGGATGTAAAGAGTGCTTTCCTCTATGGGAAAATTGAAGAAGAAATGTATATCTGTCAGCCTCCAAGGTTTGAGAATCCAAATTATCCTGACAGAGTATACAAATTGAAGAAGGCACTCTATGGGCTACATCAAGCACCAAGGGCATGGTATGACACTTTGTCTACCTATCTCTTGGAAAATGGTTTTCAACGAGGAATCATAGATAAGACCCTGTTCATTCAGAGGAAGAAGAAGGGCATCCTAATAGTGAAAATCTATGTGGATGATATTATCTTTGGATCCACAAAAGATCAAATGTGCCGAGATTTTGAAGATTTGATGCACAAGATATTCAAGATGAGTTCTATGGGTGAACTTACTTTCTTCTTTGGGCTACAAGTTAAGCAGAAGAAAGATGGAATATTTATAAGCCAATCTAAGTATGTGCAGGACATTCTTACTAAGATTGGATTCTCATATTCAAAGCCTGCAAGCACACCCATGGAGACACACAAACAGATCACTGCCGATCTTGAGGGGGAGGATGTGGATGTTCATCACTATAGATCCATGATTGGCTCCCTCATGTATCTCACTGCTTTAAGACCAGATATCATGTTTCTTGTTTGTGTGTGTGCAAGATTTCAAGTAAGGCCTAAGCAGTCACACTTTCAAGCAGTCAAGAGGATATTCAGATATCTCAAAGGCCAACATAGATTAGGCGTTTGGTATCCTCATGACTCACCATTTGATCTACTTGCTTATTCAGACAGTGACTTGGGTGGTGCAAATTTGGATAGAAAGTCAACTTCAGGGGGATGTCAGTTTTTGGGTGCAAGACTAGTGTCATGGCAGTGCAAGAAACAAACCACAGTATCCACCTCTACAACAGAAGCAGAGTATATAGCTGCTGCAAGCTGCTGTTCACAAGTACTCTGGATTCAGAATCAAATGCTGGACTATGGTATGACTTTTCTTCACACTCCAATCTTCATAGAAAATAACAGTGCTATTAGCATTGTTAATAATCCAGTCAAGCACTCCAAAACAAAGCATATAGAAATCAGGTACCACTTTATCAGAGACTGTAATCAAAAGAAACTCATTCAGGTTGTGAAAGTCCATACAAGTAACCAATTTGCTGATCTATTCACCAAAGCTTTTGATGTGGGTAGATTCACATTCTTGGTCACAAGTGTGGGCATGATAAACACTGAATAAGCCTCCTTTGATCTGCTTTATGTACCATTTCTGTATAGACTCCTTCCTGTCTACTTTCTCATATTGTATTGTGCATGGTGCTGCTAACCGTGTGTGTTTAAGTGTTTCAGATTGCTTAAATTGAATACTTGGTACTTCTAGTTAAGTTAATACTGCTCTCTATATTACTCATGTTGACAATTCAAATATGCTTAAGTATGGTTACTACTGCTAGGTAGTTTATACTGCCAGTGCAAAGTTACTACTGCTTACCTTGTTTCTACTGCTAATCAGTGTTACTACTGCTGACATGTGTTAATACTGCTAGTCTGAGTTAATACTGCTAGTCTGTGTTAGTACTGCCAGTATGTGATACTACTGCTAATATGAGTTAATACTGCAAGTTGGTTAATACTGCTAGGGTACTTAGTACTGCTTCTAACTGAAACCCTCCACCTATGAATACCCCTTTGTGACCGCCAAAATACAAACGGCTCTTTGAACTTCCATTGCTTCTTTTTCTTTCTCTCTCTCGATTTCTTGCTCTCCGGTGTATACCCTCGTTGCGATTCAAACCCTAGAATCAATCAGAACGATGGCAGGACTAGAATTCATTGATGAACACAATGAGGTTGCTATGCTGTAAAAACCCAAACAGGATGAAGGTTTTCATCAGATTGTGGATTTCCTCAAATCGTCACACATTGCCCATGCCCTCACTGTTAATCCCACAATCTGTGTGGAACATCTACGACAATTTTGGGCAAATGCTACCATCCACACTGAAGAGGGCACTCAGGTCATCAAAACAAGGGTGTGTGATAAACCCCTGACCATCTCAGAAGAGTGTATTCGCATCCATCTACGCTTAGATGATGCCTCAGGTATTACCTCTCTTCCTAAGGAAGGTCTCTTCCAAGTTCTTAGTCGTATGGGGTATGAAGGTCCCACTGATGTATTCAAGTTTTTCAAGAACAGATTTTCACCTCAGTGGATATTTTATGTTCATACCCTACATCACTGCATTTCAAGAAAAACAACTGGCTGGAGTGAGTTCAGCAGCACCATAGCTTATGCTTTGGTCTGCTTCGCGACCTCTAGAAAGTTTAATTTCTCTCAAATGATCTTAAATGATTTAATGTCAAACCTGGATATCAAATCAAAAAGCTTTTATATGTATCCAAGGTTTATACAAGAAGTACTTAATAAGGAATTGACGGATTTACCTACCTTCAAGGAGGTATATGTACCAAAACTCCCCAAGGGGAAAGTGTTCTCAAACATGAAAAGGTCTTCCAAGGACTTTTCTAGCCAAGACACTCCATTGTTCTCTACAATGATGGGTGTGTCTCTTTCCCATGGTGAGGCATCAGGGTCACAACCCACATCTGACCACCCAACTGATGACCTACCCACACCATTCCATTCTGTTAATATTCCTCAGATCCCTTTTGTCAAGCCCAAATCCCCTATCACCAAAACATATATCAGGAAAAAGGTACATAAGGTTCCTTCCCTTCTTGTATCTTCACCCCCAAAGCCTTCAAGCCCTCTAATGGAGCATTCTCCATTAGAGAATATCGAAAGGGAAACCATAGGGGTGTCTCCCAACCCCCAAAAGGTACTCTATAAGGACAAGGAAGAGCATGTGGGCAACAAGGCTCACACTACTGATTGTACACAAAGTGCAGGACAGGACAGTGTGAACATCCTTAAGACCTTCCCCACGACAACTTTGGGTGAGCAATCATCCCAAGGTCCCAGGTGCCAAGAAACCAAGGGGGTAGAGGGTGCTTCTGATAGGCAGAAGACTCCTACTAAAACTTCCAAGGATCCTTCAAGGGTGGTCAACACACCTAAAGAAGGTGAGGATAGATATAATTATGATGAATTGATGGAAACTATTGCAAATGTCAATCTGGATGTACTCAAACAAGGTGCTGAAATAGAGGAGTTGAAAATGGTGATCCTTTCACAACAGGTGCAGATAAGCAAATTAAAGAACATGGTTCTAATCTTGGTGCATAAAAAGAAGAGAAAGCAGTATGTATTGAAGAAAAGGGGAGGTGTACATGATGCTTCCAAAAAGGGGGAGAGTCAAGCTGAAATTGAAAAGCAAAGCCCAGATGGTATGGAATCTCAGTTTGAGGGGGGGATGAATAGTGAAGTAGAAAAGAAACAAGATGTTGGGAAATTCAGAAATGCACAAGTACAGTTAATACTGCTAGCAGAACTTGATTAATACTTCTGAAGTTAATGTTGCTGATTCAGGTTAATGATGCTAGTCAAAGATTAATATTGCTAGAAGAAATTACTACTGCTAAGCAATTTTAGTACTGCTAGTAGTTAGTACTGCTGAACATTAATACTGCTCAAAGTATTAATGCTGCTGAAGACTTAGTGCTGCTTAAGAGATAATCAAGATTCGTGCAGATCAAGTTTGAAGATTATGGAAATCTTGGAGATAAAGATGGAAGATTATTTTGAAGATCTTTTATTATTTGCAATTATCTTTTATCTTCAGTATATATAGAATAGTTTGTAATTGATAGAGAATTACTTTAGAATTCTGAATTTTCTGAGTTTTTGTTTTCATAGAGAGAATCAACCTCAAGGCTTATAGTCCTAGTTCTAGAGAAGTAGAATTTGTATTGGTGAGCCTGTTCATCAATATTGAGGTTGAGTGTTGAATATTGTAGCTTTACAATCATTCAATAAAGTTTACAAGTTGTTATTCTGATTTACTGTTTCATTGAATATTAAAGTGTTATTCCGCAAACTTCTTTAATATTGTTTCTGAGTGTTTATTCTTGTTAAGAATTAAGATCCTAACACAAGCAGCAGAATCAATGGAGGAAGCAGAAACTGAAAAAGGAAGTAGAAACTGAAATTGCAGCAGAAAATGAGCCAGCAGCAGTAACTACACCAGAAACTGCAAAAGAAGTAGAAACAGAAAAAGTTGCAGCAGAAACCGGTATGTCTGTAGAGGAGGTTGAGATTGCTGAAACTTTGGTCAAAGCAAAGAATGACACCCCCAAGGCTACTCAAAAGGCCAAGGGAGTGGTAATCAAAGAAGGTGGAACAGAGAAGAAAAGAAAAGAAGTCAGTGTTGCTGAAGCCAAAAGGAAAGGAAAATAAAAGATGGTTGAACCAGTAAAAGCATCAAAGAAGCAAACTCAAATAGAATTGGATGAAGAGGTGGCTAAGAACTTGCAAGAGGAATTAGAAAAGGAGGAAGAGATCTAATCTGCAAAAGACAGAGAGATTGCTTTGGAATTGGCTACTAAGCTTAATGAGGAATATCAAAAGAGCTTAAAGACTGCTGCTGCTGCTAAAGTTACAAAGAAGGCATCAAGGCAAAGGCTGCTATTAAAGACAAGACAAAGACAACCATCTAAAACCTTCCTGGACAATCAAGAAAGAAGGAAAATGATAAACTTTCTGAAAGGAGCTATTGGAGTTCCTGAAGGAATGTTTACCAACATGTCATTTGGAAGGATAGAAGAGCTATACAATAAGGAGATGGCCAAGCTGAAAGGGGATTTCATTCAAAGGGTTGAGGTTAAAAGAAATACATGATCTCAACATACAACAACCTTTCCCTGACAGTGAAGAAGGCACTCCTATCAAAGAGAAGGCTGAAGTGAAGCAAGAAGAGACCTTAGCTCAAAAGATTGGAGATATTAAAAGAAAGAAGTCCATAGCTACCAAGTCAAAGGAAAGAAAGAACAGAAAAGTGAGAAAATGGAAACAGAATCTTCAGAGCAGCAGAAACAGGGTGAACAGGTTGACAAGGAAAATGAGAGTCAAGAGCAGTCCAATCAACAATCTAATGAGCAGTTCCATTTGTACATGACTTTGACAGATGAAGAACCAGTGCAAGCTGACCCTATCTCAATGCAGGCACCAGAGATCATTCACTGGGATACTCAGAGGGACAACAGAAAAGAATATTTCAGATTCAAAAGAATGGGTGATCAGTATGAGGTGTATCCAACCTGGGGAAAGATAGTGAGAAGCTGTACAAGGGATGATCTGGAAGAAATATACAAAGTTGGACCGACTCTGTATAAAGATGTGCTGGAAGGAGCGGAAATGAACTTAATCAAGATAGCCATGGAGTACCTATGCATGATGTTTGACCCTGACAGGGTTAAGCATATTATCAGAGATGTGAATCATGAAAAGGTATTCAGAAGCATTGGCCACTGGATGCTCATTGAAAGATGTGGAGTATATGTCCTAACCATAGACAAAAGCTACCATGAGTACTACTTGGTGGACAAAGTGTATGATCATAGCAGAGCTAAGCTACAAGGAATGTTGAGAGCAAAGCTGGTATGTCCTACAGGTTCTGAAATGGCAAAGATTGTAATCAGAAGAACCATTAATCAAAGTATGGGTCTGGATCCTAATTTGGGGAACTAAGAAGCAGTTTTGAAAGCATCATGAAGACAACAATTTTGCTGAAGAACTTAACTTCTCAATTTGAAAAGTTAAGTTAGAGGGAGATTGTTGGGTAAGAAATAACTAAGTCTGGTTAGTACTGCTAGGTGAAGAAAGATTACTACTGCTAGTAGAATTAATACTGCTTGAAGAGTTAGTGCTGCTACATGAATAGTTAGTACTGCTTGGAGAGTTAGTACTGCTAGTAGTTAGTACTGCTTGAAGATTACTACTGCAAGTGAAGAGTTAATACTGCAAGCATGATTAATACTGCTGAGGATGTTAATGCTGCTTCTGAAGATAAAGATGGTTGATGCGGAAGAATAGGAGATGAAGATAATTATGGTATTGATGCTGAAGATCAATCTTATTTTAATAATTATCTTGTAATCAATTTTTGTATATATAGTCTAGAAGTTCTTAGTGAAAGATGGAAGAACAATGAGAAAAACCAAAGGTTTTGAAAGAATAAAATAAAAAAGAAAGATTTTAGAGAACAAAAATCTTGTAATAAACCTTAATGATGCAACATAGATAGGAGTATGTAACAAAATTTAAAAAAAAAGGAAAGAAGAACAAAGTAACCTGATTTTGAAGGGATATGATGCAAATGCTTGAAATTGCTTGAGAGAGAATGCTTGTTCGAAAAGATTTCCAGAAGGCGTAAAAGATAGGAATGAAAAGAAACATTCCTTTTATACGTATAGAAAGAGATAGATAGAGAGAGAGAGGTGGGAAAACAAATGTTCATCATGACATGGACACGTTGGACAAAGTTGATTGGATAGAAGGGCAACGGACGAACGTGTCAGAACAAGGCATGTCGTGGATTGTCGGTTCAAATGACGTCATAGGAGAGAGAAAAACGTTTCATTTGTCCTTTTTAAAATTATCTCCAAAGAAAAGTCAGAGATAGGTTTTCCTTTGAGAGAGAATCCCTGATAAAAATTCAGAGATTGATTTTTATTTCAGAAGGATCACTGAATAGAAATGTCAGTGATAGATTTTGTTTATCAAAAAGCTTTTAATCATTTGAAGAACGAAAATGATTATTTTTATTTTTGAAAAACCTAACTTGCTGAATGAATATTCAGTGATGGAGAATAAGAGAACATACCTGAGAGTCAGATAATTATTCAGAGATTGAGTGATAAAGGGGAACTTATAATCATTGACATAATGCATGAACGATGAAGAGTTACTCTTCAAGATTCAACATTCCAAGCTCACTGATGAGAAAGTTGAACCTTGTCTCACCAAGAGGTTTGGTAAACAAGTCAGCTAGCTGATAGTCAGTAGGAGTGAAATGAAGTTCAATATCACCATTCATCACATGATCTCTATGTGTTTCGTCTTTGAATGTAGCACTGGATTATTTGCTATGGCGATAGCACTAGTGCTATCGCAATAGATTGGAATCTTTGATAGTTGAAGGTCATAGTCTAATAGTTGATTTCTCATCCATAAGACCTGAGCGCAACAACTTCCAACGGCTACGTATTCAGCTTCAGCTGTGGAAGTGGACACTGAATTTTGCTTTTTGCTTGTCCAATTTACCAACTTTCCTCCTAGGAGTTGACATCCACCAGTAGTTCTCTTTCTATCGAGTTTACTTCCTGCAAAATCACTATCAGAATATCCAGTTAGATCGAACCCTGAGTCTTTGGGATACCAAAGACTGAGGTTAGGAGTCCCTTTCAGATATCTGAAAATTCGCTTAACAACGATCAGATGGGATTTCTTGGGTTCAGATTGATAGCGTGCACATAAACAAGTAGAGTACATGATGTCAGGTCAGCTCGCTGTAAGATACAACAGAGAGCCTATCATTCCTCTATAGGCAGTGACATTAACAGGTTTTCCAGATGGATCTTTGTTAAGTGTCAGAGGAGGTACCATAGGAGTCTTCATCGCTGATGTTTGTGTTAAATCAAACTTTTTCAGCATGTCTTTAACATACTTACCTTGGCTGATAAAAGTACCTTTGTCAGATTGTTTGATCTAAAGACCAAGAAAATATGTCAGCTCACCCATCATACTCATTTTGTATTCTTTCTTCATTCTTTCAGCGAAGCGAGTACACAGAGATGGGTTAGTAGAACCAAATATGATGTCATCGACATATATTTGTACAAGAATAATATGACCTTTTATCTTTCTGAAAAATAAATTATTATCAATTTTGCCACGTTCAAAATTTTTAGAGATAAGAAATGATGAGAGAGTGTCATACCAAGCACGAGGGGCTTGTTTTAGACCATAGAGAGCCGTATCCAATTTATAAACATAATTTGGATACTTAGGGTCATAAAACCCTGGAGGTTGTTCTACATAGACTTCTTCATTCAACTTTCCATTTAGGAACGCTGATTTCACATCCATTTGATACACAATGAAGTCTTTATAGACTGCATAGGCTAAGAATAGTCGAATTGCTTCGATCCTAGCCACAGGGGAAAAGGTTTCATCATAGTCTATGCCTTCCTCTTGTCTGTATCCCTGAGCAACAAGTCGAGCCTTGTTGCGGGTTACAGTTCCATGTTCATCTAACTTGTTTCTAAACACCCATTTGGTGTCTATTACAGTTTTATCAGATGGTCTAGGAACGAGATTCCAAACTTTGTTGCGAGTGAACTCAGTCAGCTCTTCTTGCACAGCGCTGACCCAGTTTGGATCTCTGAGGGCATCATCAGCCTTCTTTGGCTCTATTAAAGAAATAAAGTTGACAAAGAGACATATATTACCTGAACTTCGTCGTGTCTGAATACCTGCATCGGTATCACCAAGAATTTGATCTATAGGGTGATCTATGGTCCATCGCTGAGCAGGAGCATGATCGCTCACTTCAGAGATAGAGTCAACAATGGGAATGTTCACTGATGAGGAAGTTTGAGGCTCATCAGCTATCAACTGTTGAGAGTCAGATAGACCATTGTTTTCTAAGATGTGTTCAGATGAAGATGGATCTGATGGATGAAGTGTGTTTAGAGGATCTTCTGAAATCCATGAGTTGGATTCAGCGTTAGGAGGTATGATGTTTGGATCATCATCAGCAGCTGGAGGATCTGAATGCTGATGGTTTGAGAAGAAAGGTTCTGTTTCTTTGTAGTGAGAAAACATCCAAGCATTTAACTCTTCATTGTCAGCAATTGGTTTAGAGTTCGCTGAGCGCGTTTCATCAAAAGTAACATGAATTGTTTCTTCCACAGACTGTCTTCTCTTGTTGAAAACTCTATAGGCTTTGGAGATGGAGGAATATCCTAAAAATATTCCATCATCAGCTTTTAGGTCGAACTTTCCAAGCTAATCTTTGTTGTTTAAAATAAAGCACTGACAACCAAAGATATGAAGAAAATTGATAGATGGTTTTCTTCCATGAAAAAGTTCATATGTTGTCTTTCCAAATCGCTTTACTATCAGCGATCTGTTTTGAGTAAAACATGCAATGTTTACATCTTCAGCCCAAAATTGAGTAGGGAGGTGAGAATCGCTGAGCATTGATCTAGCAACTTCAATGATAGTTGTGTTTCTTCTTTCAGCGACTCCGTTTTACTGAGGTGTTCTTACTGAGGAGAAGTTATGAGAAATTCCCTTGTTCTCAAAGAAATTGTTCAGAGAATTGTTTTTGAATTCAGTTCCATGATCACTTCTTATTGAACGAAGAATAAGATTATTCAACACTTCCATCTTTTTAACAAAAGATATTAATTCTTCTGGAGTATCACTCTTGCAGCGAAGAAAGATAACCCAGGTGTAGCGAGAGTATTCATCTACAATGACAAACGTATATTTCTTTCCAGCTATTGATTGGATGTTGACAGGGCCAAACAGATCCGTATGCAAGAGCTGAAGAGCACTTGTCACTGAGGAAACTTGTTTAGACTTGAAACTAGCTTTTGTCTGTTTTCCTTTTTCAAATGCTGAGCAGAGAGATTCTTTAGCATATGAGTGCTGAGGAAGACCAGAAACCAGTTCCTTAGAAGAGAGAGAATTCAGGGTTTTGAAGTTTAGACGAGAGAGCCTTTTGTGCCAAAGCCAGTTGACATCAAAAGAGGCTTTAGAAAGAAAACATACGTTTTCAGTGGTAGTAGAGTCCATATCTATTACATAGACATTTTCTTTACGATAACCACTGAGAGCAAGTTTTCCTTTCTTATTTACCACTGAACATGCTTTCTTAGAAAAGCGAAGCGAACTTCATAGTCTTTGTCACATAGCTGACTGATGCTCAGAAGATTGTGCTTCAGTCCATCTACATAAGCGACTCTTCTGAAGGTAGTTGTCCCATTGCTGACGACACCAAACCCTCGGGTATATCCTTTTCCATTTCCACCAAAGGTCACAGAGGGACCTTTTTCTTCCTTGTATTCAGTGAGCAGGTCTTTTTATCCAGTCATATGACGAGAACATCCACTATCAAGATACCAGATGCCCTTTGATCCCTGTAAACATAAGGAAGATTAAGCTTTCTTTGGTACCCACTTTTCAATGGGTCCTTTGGGGTTAGTGGAGATGGAAGGTTCAACAATATTCACAGCAGATGAAGATTCAGCTTCAGTGGTAATCTTCACTTTGGTTAATTTCTTAACCTTAGTGGTATTCTTCACCTTGGTAGATTTTTCAGCTTTGATGACCTTCTCAGCCTTGGAGGCATTCATCTTCACTTTGGCTGATTTATCAGCTTTAATGGCAGTTGGACATTTGCTAGCAATATGGTCAGTAAATCCACAGTGATAGCATTTTCTATATTTGAAAGTGGTTTTAGGACCAGAAGTAGAAGATTTTGAGAATTTAAGATAAGCAGGGACAACTCCAAGAATGCTTTTCTCATGAGATCTGGGAGGAATTTTTATTTCTTCAGATCTCTTAGGCTTAAGATCAATCTTTAGCTTTGGAGGACAGAGATCAAAGATTTCTATCACGGAGCTAGACGATTGATTCGCTGAAGGTTTAGAAGAAACTTTCAGTTTTGCTTTCTTGGTAGCCTTCTGAGGGTGGAGAATGGATTTTCCTTTATCCGCAGACTTAGAGTCTTTGGATATTTCCTCAGGTATGGGATTAGAAGAAGATGAGGGATAAAATTGATTATAAGAAGTGTCAGAGATAGAAGTGACAAACGTTCCAAACTTAAGCATGGAACTATCTTCTTTAGGCTCATCCTGTGGTTTCCAAAAACCAAGACTAGTTTTATCGTTGCCAGTAGTTTGAGCATTTATTATTTCAGTGATCTTTGTTGATGATTTGCACCATTTTTCAACAGTAGCCTTTTCTGTATTTAGAGCAGCGATGGCTTGTTCGCGTTCAATGCTGATGATTTCATTAACAATGACTTGATCTTTCGAACTTTCCTCTAAAAGAGTCAGTTCTCTGATCTTTTCATGACATTTCTCTAGCTGTTTAGTTAAATCAATGTTTTTTTTCTCAGCTAGAGTTTTTCCGTTTAGAGCATTGTATAGATCAATCGTCAGCACGTCAACAGTACGACTTCTCTCTTCTTCAGGTAGAGAGGGATTAGTAGAGAAAGATACCTAAGATGATATATAGATCATAGAAGTTTCAGTTGGTTCTTCCACTTCTTCTTTAATCTCAGCCATAAGGCAGAGATTAGCGACTTCTTCTTCATCAGAACTTGATTCTTCTGATTCAGCCCAGTCATGTTCTTCAGCAATGAGACCTTTACCTTTTCGCTTGTAGCTTTTCAACTTTTGATATTTGTATTTCAACTTTAGGTACTTGTCATCACTGGATCTTCTTGAGGTAGAAGGTTTGAAGACTTTCTTCGACCTGCACTCACTTGCAAAGTGTCCAATCTTTTCGCAGTTAAAGCAAGTAGCAATAGCCTTATCAACAGGGATTGATTTTGGCTTGTCAATGAGGGAGAGAGGCTTATTTCTTCTGAAATTGCTCTTTCTTGCAAATCTCTTAAAAGAGTTTGTCAAGAATGCTAAGGATTCATCAAACTCTGAAAGATCAGTGTCTGATAGATCCTCAGATTCAGAATCTAACTCAGTGATATTGAGAGTAGATCGCTGAGATGGAATTATCTCTTAAGAGACTAAAGCAGCAGGAGTGCTTTTGGAGTCTTTAGAATCTTTTATAATATTCTTCTTCAAGGGATTTGATTGCTCATAGTTGAGCAATATTCCATGCAAGGTGCTGAGAGAAAGAGAATAAAAGTCTTTTGTCAGCTTGAGACATATTGAATAACTGAACCGACATTCAGGAATAAATTCCAAGAATTTTGTTAGGACCTCAGAATTAGAAAAGGTCCTACCAACGGTTCTTAGATCAATGATTAAGCAGTTAAACCGCTGATGAACATCAGATAGAGATTCATTCTTACCAGCGATAAAACTTTCATACTGTCTTACCAAGTTAATCTTTCGAGTCTCTTGGATTTCAGTGGTGCCTTCATATTGAACACATATGGTTTCCCACATTTATTTAGAAGTTTTAAGATGCATGATGGAATGGAAAACTTCATCAGGCAGGGCCATAGAGATAATGGTCTTTGCCCTTGCATCGATACGAACCTTCTTTTTGTCTTCATCACTCCATTGTCTAATTTCCTTAACAACATAGCGTTCAGGAACAAATGGAGTGGTGGCAGTAGCTGGAACGGCCGCTATGATTTGGATAGGTTCATAGGGTCCATTTGTTATGTATTCAGGTATAGTGGGATCTGCACCTTCAAGAAATAACATCATTCGATTCTTCCAGCGAGAGAAGTTTTCTCTGCTAAATCAAGGAGGTTTAGAAAGTGAACCATTATCATAGTAGTTTGTGTTTGTGTTAAGTGCCATGTTAGAATAGCAAGGAAGAGAATAAAGCAAGATCTTGTTTATCAGATTAAACAGTTTGCTCTGATACCACTTGTTGGTCCCGGAGGTGCTTAACAAGTTTGTAGAAGGGGGGGGGGGGGTTGAATACAAACACAGAATTTAAAGTTTAATAAATTGTTTATTGATAAATCAAACACAATTTACAAGTCTGTTGTGGAATAAGATTAAGTAAGACTCAATCTAAACAAACTTAAGAAACACTAAGATGGTTGCACAAGAATATAAAGAATGAGGGATTAGAGAGTATAGAAAACAAGGGTTTCTATGAAGGTTCAAGAATAGAGCACACCCTCAGATGGAGAGGTGATCTTTCTATTTATACCCTATGCATTAAATGCATGGCAGGGTACTTTACACGTGTCATTCAGTGATTGGCTTTGGGAGTCTGACTTTGGGAGACATGCTTTCGGTCGTATCATGAACAGTGTAGTTGACAGAGTTGTTGTACGAATTATGGCAGAGGTATGTCTGTTCTGACACATCGTACTTGTTGTGCAAGGTAAGACAATAGAGACTTGAGGCGTAAGCTAAGTGATCATCAATCGGTGAATATATCTTCCTTCAGAGATATAAAGAAGTTCAGCTATCGCTGAAGCTTTTCCTCAGGTTTTTTTCGCGTATGAGTAGAGTCGTCTTTGCTTCACTGATATCCGCATCTGCTCACTATTAGACTTGTCTTTGTTCAGCAGCTTCATCTTTGATTCAGCTATGAACATCTGTTGACGCGAGACTTGTCTTTAGGGATTACGTTTACTGTTTACATCAGAAACCATCAATGATAACTGAACAGACTCATTCTGATCGCTAATGGTGAAACACTAATACATATAAATGTTTACAAGAAAGACTATCAGTGATAACTGAATAGACTCAGTCTGATTGCTGAGGGTGAAACACTAATACATATTAAAATGTAATTTTCACTAAGTATAGAAGAGGGTCGTTATCAAATCACTGAGAGAGTTTGGATCAACACATCGACGAGCTCAAATCCATAATATACGTCGAGCTCTTATCCCATGGTATACATGATGATGCAGATCTTCTTGACCTTCATTACCAGCAGTTCGAGTCCTAACGAGACTATTTCCAGGACTGAATTCCTTGTCTTCCAGGATGAGATTCGATCAGGGTTCAGGGATGTCAGCGAACTTATCCGATCCACCTCTACCGATCTACAGTCTTCGGTATCTGCCCTCTCTAACAGCGTTAAGGTACTCGAGGATTCTCGCCACACTCAGTCTAGTTCTTTAAAGCGACCACATGACGATCATGATGATCCCGATCGTCATGAGGACGAGAAACTCCATAGACTAGGTGAACCAGCAGAAAGGAAAGAGGTCATTCAGACAGATACACAGCCGGAAACAGCACAGAAAAAGGCATCTGAAGGGGTTCAAAAAGATGAAACATTACAGGATATAGAGATTGAAGTTACACCGACAGTAGCCATTACATAGACGAGTCAACATCAGGCAAACTGTTCGGGCATGGAAGTGGTCGTTTTCGAGGCAGATAAGAGCTTGTGCGATGAACAGGGAAATCTGGCTATAATTGATCCATTCTCATATGTTGATTTATCAGCTGAATCGATGGTTTAAGAAAGAGCATTAGTCGTATTCCATGAAGAAGTCAATGATTTGTGCACTTTCGATGATGAAAAATGTATGCAACAAGGATACTATGATAGCTTATTAGAGCACTTGCGACTAGACTATCAGATTGCTGAGGCACCTTCAGGTATCATGCCTTTACGCTCTATTCCTTCAGATCTCCCAGATTTCCCCGATCAAGACACTTCGGAAACTCCAGTTCGAGAAACCGTCAAAACTTGACTAGATCCACCACTTAAATGGGAAAGAGTAAGGATCAACATCCCTTTCCTTGAAGAGACTCAGAAAAAGATCTTTGCTCACTGGATTCGAGAGTATGACGAGGTTGTAGTCTATGACATTGGGTCGATGACAAGCAAACAGAAATAGATAGAATATTTTCACATAAGAAAGAGAGCAGGTAAACCGATCGAAGAAGTCAGAACAAAGCACAAAATCAGATCCGTCGATCAGATTGGTACTGAACATCTCGTGAAAGTATGGTATCTGCACTTCAGTATTACTAGAGTTGATGGTAAACAATGGAAATTCTTAGAAGCTGATTTTGATCATCTAGAGCTACCAGATTTCCTGTATTTGCTACGTGATATGAAGTCGCAAAGCATACGTCCTGGCGAAATTCAAGATGCACTATCAGCCATAAAATGATTCATGAAGAGCACCATGAAGTTAGCGAGTGTTGGAGATCTCCAAATAGTCCTTGAAAGCAATCAAGCCAGGATCAACCTGCTCAAGCCCAATTAGAGTGTACCACCGAAACATCAAAATGTACCTGTCTATATAATGATTGAGTTTCCAGAACTTGGCATGTCCTACACGAACAGAAAAGGTGAAATGCTCTTCATTAGATTCAGTCAGATTGCCCGATACTGTGATGGTACTCTGTATGTACTTACAGACATGCTTCATGCTATGATTTCTCGAGATGACAAAGGCTATAATATGTTGGATCCAGACTACCGAAGGCTTGTGTCTAAAGCCTTGGAACTGATTGGATGGATTACAAAACTTTGATAAGGCTTTTCGAGATCAACTTTGGGCTCCGGAAGATGCACGTTCTGAACTAGGAGGATTACGAGCTTCTATTCTAAGGGGGAGATTGTTAAGGCTAACTTTATATATTTAATATAAGTAGAGGGGTGCAATATGTAATTTTATTATTTGGTATAAATAGTTTTCTTAACCTAGATTTTTAGGTTAATGGTCATTAGGTTTATACGCATAACACTCGGTTCTCTCTGTAAACCTTTGAGCTTTATAGATCAATACAAATCATATGACCATAGTTGATGAAATCCATTGATTGTTCTTCATTGTTTGGATTAATACACTTGCATTGGGATTCACAGGCATCTTGTCAAAAAAATCTGAGTTTTGAAAGATTCCGAGCGACTAACGCGATTTTGGTTGTAAGTTATGGCCTTGTGGAGCTCACAATAGCTCCTAATCAAGTTTGCAAAATTTGGCCTTCGTGAGTTAAGACCACTAACTAAGTCTCAGGACAAGTCCCGGTAGCCACTAAAATATTTTGAAAATTTTGCCTTTGTGGGTTATTCCGCTAGTTAAGTCTCGATATAAGTATCGATAGTGTTAGATCACATATCTATTGGATTCAAGATCATCCAATCTGAAGCTAATGTCGGAAAGTCGACTCTCGATATAAAGTCTAATATCGTTTGTAATAAATGTCGAAGTAAATTATTGTTTATTGTAATTTTAGTATTTAGTTTAAATATCTAATTATGTTAGATATTAGTTTGTTATTTAATATCTAAGTTATTTAGATATTAGTTATTAGATAATATCTAGATAATATCTAGATATTAGTTAGTTAGTTAGATATTAGGTATTTGTGTGTTAGAGAAGCTAACTCTAAGAAATCAGATCACACTTTCACACACACACAAAAGGTGTAAAAACAGATAACACATCCAAAGCTTGAATAGATCAATCCTGTAATCGTTTGAATATTAATCAAAACAGGTTGGTAATCATATTATGTTGTTTTGTAAGAACTTGATATAGTATTGTGGACCGACAATTGGTATCAGAGCCTGATAAAAGATTCAAATCAAGTTTTAAGAAAACCGACTCTGTGTTCTTAAATTCAAAATCATTTTCGTGATTTAGTGTGTTTTTGGGTTAGAAATCGATCAGGTTGTGATCGATATATGTGCTAGATCGAGTTGTTGTAGGTTGATTTCAGATTAGAGCTTAAATCGAGTTCCAATTTGTGATTTTTGTGATAAAACAGTCGACTTTTTAAAGTCACTGTGCCATCGGTTTCTTTTTTTTAAACGGTGAGTTTTATCGAGATCGAGTGGTAACAATCTGTTCTAGAAGTGTTTGTAGTCATATTGCTAGATTTTGGTACTGCTAATCGTGGAAAAACAGGTTTTTAGTTGAAATTCGAAGAACAGAACGAACTCGCGCAAACACAAGGATGAACTCACGCAAGTTTGAACTTTGCGTGACCCACTTTGCGCTACTAACTGTTCACGCAAAGCCCACTTTACGCCACCAACTGATCACGCAAAGCCCACTTTGCGCCACAAACAGCTCACGTAAACCTCAGTTCTCGCGATTAACTCTTCACCAAAAGCACGTCTCATTTGCACCAACTCCTTGAAGCGCAAACCTCACTTCACGCAAACCTCATCTTGCGCCAGCCTCATGTAGCGCAAACCTATTGTGCGCCAGACTCTCATCGCGCAAAGCTCAATTCGCGCGACCATCTTGTAGCGCAAACCTCACTTCGCGCCACGTACATCTCGCGCAAACCATCCTTTGCGCCAACCACCACTAGCACAAACCTCATTTGCGCCACCTTCTAAAAATGCAAAGTTTTTTAGACTTAGATCTTTTTCTTCAGAATGACATCCAGAGAAGCCCTTGCAATCGGAACTGACACCAAGCCACCAGTTCTCTTTAAAGGAGAATACGAACAGTGGAAAGATCGGTTCCTAAACTTTATTGACAGACATGAGTTGGGTGAATTCATCAGGAAATCGATAGAAGAAGGGATTATGAAACCAGTTCCGACGACTCGTATTAGCAACACTAACTGATTCTGTATTAGCAGCAGAATTAGTAGAGGATGATAAAAGAGCAACATTGTATGAGTATCTAGAGGGCCTCTTCTTTGCTTCTACCTCAGCTTCAAACACCCTAAGGTCATTATAGAGGTCATCCAACTCCTTGTCCTCCAATTGGTCATTCTGTCTGAAGGAGACAGTGTACATAGTCCATTCATCACCAAGAGATCTTAGAAATTTTCTGTTAACATCATCTTGATCTATCTGGACACCAACAGTAGCCAATTCACCAATGAGCTTATTAAATCTATCAAAAGTTTGAGTCATGGAATCATTCTTTGTAGACATGAAGTTTTCATACTGCTGCTTTAGGATGGCTTTCTGATTTCTCTTGGTACTTTTGGTACCAGAAAATCTTTTCTCCAGAGAATTCCAAAGAATTTGTGCATCAGAACAGTTGCAGAATTGATGTTGGTACTCATTAGGTATAGCCAAAAGCAGAGTGCTCAAGGCTTTCATCTCTGTCTGCCTTAACTTTCTCTCTCCATATGTCTTTGGTGGACGTCTCTTTCCTTCTGCATCCATCTTTCCTCCATCAGAAGGACCATTCTCAATGATGTCCCACATTGAGAAGTCTATGAGAAGAATGTATTGCTTGATTCTGATCTTCCACATGTCAAACTCATTGGGTTTGAGCATGGGAACCTTTGATACCAAAACACTATCGTTTGAACTGTCCATGATTAAGGTTTCTGAATTTTCTGAATAGTACTAGCTCTGATACCACTTGTCAGGATTGAAATTCAAACAAGAATTTAACTAACACACTCAGAAACTTAAGTTAAAGAAGTTTCGGAAAAACACTTTAACAGAAAATCAATGAAACAGTATATAAAAACTCAAATCACAAGTTTATATTGATTCAACTTGATGATTACACATAAAACCTCAATCTGTTGAACAGACTCAACAGACGTTCTATACTTCTCTATAGAAAGGATCTAAACTATTCTTGAGGTTAATTCTCTCTAAACAAAACGTATGAATAATTGTTCTTCTATCAAAGACTTCTATACTATATATACAAGACTGAGTACAAGATAATTATCAAAATAAAATTGATCTTCAGCATCAATACCATAATTATCTTCAACCTTATCTCCAGCTCATCTTTATCTTCAAGTCTTCTTTATCTTTAGAAGAAGCACTAACCTTCTTTTAGCAGTATTAATCATTGAGCAGCATAAACATCCTCAGAAGTATTAATCCTTGAGCAGTATTAACCATGCTTGCAGTAGTAATCTTCAACAGTACGAACTACTAGTAGTACTAACTCTCCAAGCAGTACTAACTATTCAAGTAGCAGCACTAACTTTTCAAGCAGTATTAATTCTACTAGCAGTATTAAAGTTACAAGCAGTAGTAATACCTTTCAAATAGCAGTAGTATCCATCCTTAGCATATTCTGACCCAACAATCTCCCCCTAACTTAACTTTTCAGAATGAGAAGTTAAGTTATTCAGCATAGAGTCTTCATGATGCTTTCAACACTCCTTTTCAGTTGCCCAGATTTGGATCCAATCCCAGACTTTGATTGATAATTCTTCTGACTATTATCCTGGCCATTTCTGAATCTTTTGAACATATAAGCTTTTCATTCAACATACCTTGCAGTTTAGCCTTGCTGTGATCATAAATCTTATCCACCAGGTAATACTCATGATAAACTTTGTCTACAGTGATGACATAGACTCCAAACTTTCAAACAACATCCAATTTTCTATTCTTTGGAATTTATTCTCCAGATGCAGATCTCTGACCACATGTTGAACTTTGCTAGGATCAAACATCATACACAAGTACTCCATGGCTAGTTTTATTAAGCTCATTCCTGCTTTTGTCAATTCTTCTTCATACAAGCTCATTCCAACCTTAAACATTTCTTCTAGGTCTGATCTGGAACAACTTCTGATGAAATTTCCCCAAGTAGAGTAAACCTCATACTTGTCTCCCATCCTTTTAATCCTGAAGTATTTCTTCCTTTGATCTTCCAGGATATCCCAATGGATAATTTTAGGAACTTGGACTGATATTGGGTCAGCTTGTACTGGATCTTTATCTGTCACTGTCATGTACAAGTCAAACTGCTCATTTGATTGCTTATTGGACTGCTCTGGATTTTGCTCTGGCTCTGCTAGAGGTACATCAATAGGTTCTGCTTCTGCCTTTGTTCTTTCTTCTTCAATTTTTGCTCTTTTTGCCTTTGGCTTGGTTGCAATTGATTTCTTTCTCTTGATTACTCCAATTTGATGAGCCAAAGTCTCTTCTTCTTTCTTTTCCTTGATAGGAGTTCCTTCTTCACTTTCAGGGAAGGGTTGTTGTATATTGAGATCATGCCTCTCTTTCATCTTCCTTCCAGCTTCTTCCCTTTGAGTGGAGTCCCCTTTCAGTTTGGTCATCTCCTTCTGGTAAAGTTCTTCAAGCTTTCCAAAACACATACTTGTAAACATTCCCTCAGGAACTCCAATAGCTCCTTTCAGGAAGTTTATCATCTTCCTTCTTTCTTGGTTTGCTAAGTATGTCTTGGAAGGTTGTCTTTGTCTAGTCTTCAGTGGTAGCCTTTGCCTTGAAGCCTTCTTTGTGACTTTTTTAGCAGCAGCTGCAGACTTCAGACTCTTTTGATATTCCTCATTCAACTTAGTAGCCAATTCCAAAGCTATCTCTCTGTCTTTTGCATATTGGATTTGTTCCTCCTTTTCCAACTCTTCTTGAAGCTTTTTGGCCAATTCTTCATCTAACTCTATCTGTTTCTGTTTCTGTTTCTTCACTGGTTGTTCAGACTCAACCATCTTTTCCTTTCCCTTCTTCTTTGCATCCTCCACACTGACTTCTTTTAGTTTCTTCTCTAATCCTCCTTCTTTGATCATTACCCCCTTAGCCTTTTGAGTGGCTTTGGGAGTGTCATTCTTAGCTTTTATAAGGGTTTCTGCAATTTCAATCTCCTCTCTGGACAATGTTGTTTCTGCTGCAATTTTCTCTGTTTCTACTTCTTTTGCAGTTACTGTTGCTGGCTCAGTTACTGCTTCTTTTGTATTTTCTGCTGCATTTGCTTTTTCTGTTTCCCTATTCAACTCCCCCTCAAAATGAGCTTCCATGCTAACAGGGCTTTGTTTCTCCCCTTCAGCTTGTCTCTCCCCCTTGTTGAAAGCATCTCCCCTTTTCTTTAAAACATACTGCTTTCTTCTCTTTTTCTGCACCAACCTCTGAACCATCTTCTTTACTTTGGTAATCTGTACTTGTTGAGACAGAATCACCAGTTTCAATTCCTCTATATCAGCACCCTGTTTGATGACATCAAGATTGATATTTCCCATAGTTTCCACCAATTCATCATAGTTATAGCTATCCTCACCTTCTTTGGGTGTGTTGACCACCCTTGAAGGATCCTTGGATCTTTTAGTAGAGGTCTTCTGCCTAGCTAAAGCAGCCTCTACCCCCTTGGTTTCTTGACACCTGGGACCTTTGGATTATTGCCCACCCAAAGTTGCCATGGGGAAGGTCTTAGATATGTTCACACTGTCCTGCCCTGCACTTTGTGCAAAGTCAGTAGTGTGAGCCTTACTGCCTATATGCTCTTCCCTCTCCTTATTGAGCACCTTCTTGGGGTTTGGAGACACCCCTGTGGTTTCCCTTTGGATATTCTCTAATGGAGAATGCTCCATTAGAGGGCTTGAAGGCTTTGGGGGTGAAGGTACAAGAAGTGAAGGAACCTTCTTTACCTTTTTCCTTATATAGATTTTGCTGATGGGGGAAGTGGGCTTTTCAATAGGAATCTGAGGAGGATTACTAGAAATGAGTGGTGTGGGTAGGTCATCAGTTTGGTTGTCTAATAAGGGCTTTGACACTGATGCCTCACCATGGGAATGTGACACACCCATCATTGTAGAGAACAATGGGGTGTCTTGGCCAGAAAAATCCTTGGAGGGCCTTTTCATGTTTGAGAATACCTTCCCTTTGGGAGGTTTTGGTACATACACCTCTTGAAAAGATGGTAGATCCGTCAATTCCTTCAATATAATCTCTTGTACAAACCTGGGATACATATAAAAGCTTTTGGATTTGGTATCCAGGTTTGACATAAAATCATTGAAAATCATTTGAGAGAAATTGAACTTTCTAGAGGTAGCTAAGCAGACCAAAGCATAAGCTAAGGTACTGCTAAACTCACTCCATCTAGTTGTTTTTCTTGAAATGCAATGTTGGAGGGTATGAACAAAAAATCTCCACTGTGGTGAAAATCTGTTCTTCAAAAACTTGAATACATCAGTGGGACCTTCATACCCCATAAGAGTAAGAGTTTGGAAGAGAACTTCCTTAGGTAAGGAGGTTATACCTGAGGCATCATCTAAGCATAGATGGATGCGAATACAATCCTCTGAGATGGTCAGGGGTTTATCACACACCCTGGTTTGAATGACCTGAGTCCCGTCTTCAGTGTGAATGGTAGCATTGGCCCAGAACTGTCTTTGATGTTCCACATAGATTGTGGGATTGACAGTGAGAGCGTAGGCGATGTGTGAGGATTTGAGGAAATCCACTATGGCATGGAAACCTTCAACTTGCTTTGGTTTCTGCAACATGGTGAGCTCGTTGTGTTCATCAAAGAATGCTCGTCCTGCCATTGTTCTGGTTAAATCTAGCGTTCGAATCGTTCCTAGGGTTGACACTGGTAAGCAAGAAATCGAGAGAGAGAAGAAGAAGCAATGGAAGTTCAAAGAGCCGTTTGTATTTTGGCAGTCACAAAGGGTATTTATAGGTGGAGGGTTTCAGTTAGAAGCAGTACTAAGTACCCTAACAGTATTAACTAACTCGCAGTATTAACTCATATTAGCAGTAGTAACACATACTGGCAGTACTAACACGGACTAGCAGTATTAACACAGACTATCAATATTAATACAGACTAGCAGTATTAACACATACCAGCAGTAGTAACACTGATTAGCAGTATAAATAAGGCAAGCAGTAGTAACTTTGCACTTGCAGTATAAACCACCTAGCAGTAGTAACCATACTTAACCATTTTTGAAAGATTATCATGAGTAATATAGCGAGCAGTATTAACTGATTTAGAAGTACCTAGTATCCATTTGAAACAATCTGAAACACTGAAACACACAAGGTTAGTAGCACCATGAACAATACAATATGAGAAAGTAGACAGGAAGGAATCTATACAGGTACATGAGACATAAGACAATAGGCTTATTCAGAGTTTATCATGCCCACACTTGTGACCAAAAATGTGAATCTACCCATATCAAAAGCTTTAGTGAATAGATCAGCAAATTGATTACTTGTATGGACTTTCACAACCTGAATTAGCTTCTTTTCATTACAGTTTCTGATAAAATGATACTTGATTTCTATATGCTTTGTTTTGGAGTGCTTGACTGGATTATTAACAATGCTAATAGCACTGTTGTTGTCTATGAAGATTGGAGTGTGAAGAAAAGTCATACCATAGTCCAGTATTTGATTCTGAATCTAGAGTACTTGAGAACAGCAGCTTGCAGCAGCTATGTACTCTGCTTGTGTTGTAGATGTGGACACTGTGGTTTGTTTCTTGCACTGCCATGATACTAGTCTTGCACCCAAAAACTGACATCCCCCTGAAGTTGACTTTCTATCTAAATTTGCACCACCCAAGTCATTGTCTGAATAGGCAAGTAGGTCAAATGGTGAGTAATGAGGATACCAAAGACCTAATCTAGGTTGGCTTTTGAGATATCTGAATATCCTCTTGACTGCTTGAAAGTGTGACTGCTTAGGCCTTACTTGAAATCTTGCACACACACAAACAGGAAACATGATATCTGGTCTTGAAGAAGTGAGATACATGAGGGAGCCAATCATTGATCTGTAGTGATGAACATCCACATCCTCCCCCTCAAGATCTGCAGTGATCTGTTTGTGTGTCTCCATGGGTGTGCTTGCAGGTTTTGAGTATGAGAATCCAAACTTATTAAGAATGTCCTGCACATATTTGGATTGTCTTATAAATATCCCATCTTTCTTCTGCTTAACTTGTAGCCCTAAGAAGAAGGTAAGTTCACCCATAGAACTCATCTTGAATCTCTTGTGCATCAGATCTTCAAAATCTCTGCACATTTGATCTTTTGTGGATCCAAAGATAATGTCATCCATATAGATTTGCACTATTAGAATGTCCTTCTTTTTCCTCTGAAAGAACAGAGTCTTGTCTATGATTCCTCTTTGAAACCCATTTTCCAAGAGATAGGTAGACAAAGTGTCATACCATGCCCTTGGTGCTTGATGTAGTCCATAGAGTGCCTTTTTCAATTTGTAAACTCTGTCAGGATACTTTAGATTCTCAAATCTTGGAGGCTGACAGACATACACTTCTTCTTCAATTTTCCCATACAGGAAAGCACTTTTTACATCCATCTGATAGACCCTGAACTTCATGAAAGAAGCATAGGCTAAAAATAGTCTGATTGCCTCTATCCTTGCCACTGGTGCAAATACCTCTTCATAGTCAATACCTTCTTCTTGAGTATACCCTTGTGCCACTAGTCTGGCCTTGTTTTTTATTACAATTCCTCTCTCATCTTTCTTGTTCTTGAAGATCCATCTTATGCCAATTGCTCTGTGTCCTTTTGGAAGATCCACCAGATCCCATACATCCTGTAGCACAAACTGCAGTAGCTCCTCTTGCATTGCTTCTATCCTGCTCGGATCCTTCATTGCATCAAATGCCTTTTTGGGTTCAACCTGTGATAGAAAGCAAGATAATAAACCTGATTGTAGATCTTTCAATCCCCCTAACTTGCTTTGTTGCCTTGTGATCATTGGAGAATTGATGTCACCAATCACTAATTGAGGAGGATGATTCTTCTGAGTTCTTGTAGCATTTACTGCCTCCTCATTAAGATTGACTTCAAGATTGGTGTCATTCTTTTCTGGAGTGCTTCCACCATACACTGCAGAATCATCATCTGTGTCATCCTCTTCCAAAACTGGCATCTCAGGACCTTTGATTCCTGAATCTGAGGGCTGATCTTCCATTTCACCTCTGTGCTCTTCATTCTGAGTTGGTTCAGTGTCCTTTGAATCTGAAGTATCTTTCTTATCTTGGTCACAGAATTCAACATGATCAGCAGTAGGTGTTGGGAACAGCACAAACTCTTGTCTTTGTACTTGTGCCTTTTCTGTTCCTGTTTCTGCATTATGCACATCACTAAAACCCAAAGAATTAGTCAGTGAATCAATGTCAAATAGCCAATCAGGACCTGAACCAAGTTGATTTGGTGTGTTCTCATTGCATTTGACATTGTCACTTTCCTCAATAATCCTAGAAGAGGTGTTAAAAACTCTGTAGGCCTTACTTTGAGATGAATATCCACCAAGAAACCCATCCTCAACTTTGCTATCAAACTTACCTAAGTAAGTTTTGGTATTGAGAATTGTACAAGGACACCCAAATGGTTTGAAAAATCCAATAAAAGGTTTCTTCTTTTTAAAAAGCTCATAAGGTGTCTTGTCTTGTGATTTTACTACTAGGACTCTGTTTTGAACATAGCAGGCAGTATTAACTGCTTCTGCCCAAAAAGTAATTGGAAGTTTTGAATCTACCAACAGAGATCTAGCAGCTTGTCAGGATCTTAAATTCTTAACAAGAATAAACTCTCAGAAAACAATATCAAAGAAGTTTGCGGAATAACACTTTGATATTCAATGAAACAGTAAACAAAACAGTAAATCTGATGAACAACTTGCAAACTTTATTTAATGATTGAAAGTCACAAGCTTTTACACACAACCTCAATATTGATGAACAGACTCACCAATACGAATTCTACTTCTCTAGAATTAGGGTTCTAACCTTGAGGTTGATTCTCTCTATGAAAGCTAAAACTCGGAAAGAATTAATTTTAACTAAACAAACTATTCTATACATATACTGAAGACAAAAGATAATTACAAAATAATAAAAGATCTTCAGTATAATCTTCCATCAATATCTCTAAGTTTCCATGAATATCTTCAATCCAGCTGTCATCCTTTCCATACGAATCTTTATCTCATAAGCAGTATTAATCTTCAGCAGCATTAATACTCTGAGCAGTATTAAGTTCAGCAGTACTAACCATGCTCAGCAGTATTAACTTTGTTCTAGCAGTACTATCTCCAGCAGTAATAACTACTAGCAGTAGTAAAATCTACTAGCAGTAGTAATCCTTGATGAGCAGCATTAAGTTGTATCAGCAGCATTAACTTCACTTAGCAATTCTTCAGTTCCCAACAATCTCCCCCTAACTTGACTTTTAAGAAGAGAAGTCAAGTTCTTCAGATGCTCCCAAAATACCATTCTTCAGATCCCTGTATCAACATTTAGCCCCAAACTTTGATTGATCATTCTCTGAATCAGATACTTGGCCATTTCTGAGTTTTCAACACATCCAAGCTTCTTCTTCAACATTGCATGAAGCTTCAGTCTGCTGTGGTTGTATACTCTATCCACTAGGAAGTATTCTATGTGATTTCTATCCAAAGTCACTTCATATACTCCACTAGTTTCATATAGAGTCCAATTGTTGACTGTTTGAAACACATTCCTTATCACATGCTCAACTTCTTCAGGTTTGAACATCATACACAGATACTCCATTACCAGTTTTGTAACTGAAATCCCTGGAGCTTTTAACTGATCTGCATACAACTTCATCCCTATTTCAAACATTTCTTCTATTTCAGATCTGGAGCATGTTTTGACAATCTTGGCCCAAGTGTTGAATACCTCATACTTTTCATCCTTCCTCTTGAGCCTTATGTATTCCTTTCCATCCACTGTCAATGTATCCCAGTGAATAACTTCAGGAGGCTTTACACCAACAAGTTCTGCTGAAATTGGTTCAGGCACTTTGTCCATCACTACCATGTATATCTTTACATCATCAGTACTTGAAGGCTCTTTCTTCTCAGATGACTCAGGTGCCCCTTCCTCTTCAGCAACCTTCTCAGCCACTCCTTCACCCATTCTAGGCTTCTTGATTATCTTTCTCCTTGCCATCATCTTTGTTCTTTTTAAAGTCCTTAGACTTTCACCAATAGTGGCTTCTTTCTTTGGTGTTTCTTGCTCATCTGGAAAAGGTATTTCTAGCATGAAATCATTGCTTTCTTTCATTCTCTTCTCCATCTCCACCCTGGCAGTTACATTCCCTTGAAGTTTGGCCATTTCAGAATTATATATCTCTTTGATCTGCTCAAATGTCATTTTGGAGAACCTCTCCTTTCTTACTCCTACATCACCCTTGAGAAAAGTTATCATCTTGTTTCTCTCTTGAGTACCAAGGAAAGTCTTTGAGGGTTTTCTCTTCTTTGCAGCTTTCTTGACCACCACAGACTTCTTAAGGGTTGCAGCTTTCTTCTGAACTGTTTCAGTTGCCAGGCTTTATTGATAAGCCTTATTCAATTCTGCAGCTAAAGCCTTAGCCATTTCCCTGTCTTTCTCAACTTGGACTCTTTCTTCTTGATCAATATTTGCTTGTATCTTTCTGGCCAAAGCTTCATCTGACTCAACCAACCTTTGCTTTTTGATTGGTTGATCAGATTCCACCATCTTAGCTTTGCCTTTGTCCTTGCTTTTTGTTTTATCAACACTGACTTTCTTGACAACTTCAACATTTTCTTTGATGACAACTCCTTTGGCCTTTGAAGTGACCTTGGGAGTATCATGCTTGGCTTTGATTAATGCTTCAGCTGTCTCAAGTTCTTCCAAATTTCTGCTCTGAAGATCACTTAATACTTCTTTCACCATTTCTGCTGCTTCACTTAGTTCAGCAGCATTAACAGTTTCTGTTTCTTGTACACCCTCTGAATCTTTTTCCACTGCTTGTACCCTTTCTGTACTTATTCCATCAAGCTCCCCCTCAACTCCTTGTTTCTCCCCCTTATCTGTAGCTTCTTCCATTGTGAACTCAGCTTCTGACTCCCCCTTTTTGGGAGCATCATCCCCTGATTTCCTTCTCCTTAGCACAAATTGTCTCTTCTTCTTTTTCTGGACTAACTTCATCACCAATTTCTTGAGTTTGGTAATTTGCATTTGTTAGGACAAGATTACCAGCTTCATTTCTTCTATGTCAGCTCCTTGTTTGATAACATCCAGGTTGATGTTTCCCATAGTATCCATCAATTCTTGATAGTTATATTTGTCCTCACCTTCTCCAGGAGAGTTACCCCCTTTTGAAGGATCATTAGATCTTTTAGTAGTGAAAGTCTTCTGCCAAGCAGAAGCACTATCCACCCCCTTGGTTTCTTGGCACCAGGGACCTTTGGATGATTTCTCACCCAAAGTTGCCATGGGGAAGGTCTTATTAATGTTACCACTGACCTCCTCTGTGCTAGCAGGAGTAGTGGCAGCCTTAGCACCCATATGCTCAACCATCTCCTCAGAGAGCACCTCCTTGGCGTTGGGAGACACCCCTGTGGTTTCCCTGTAGATATTCTCTAAAGGAGAATTCTCCCTTAGAGGGCTTAAAGGCTCAGTGGGTGATGGTACAAGAAAGGAATGAGCCTTCTTTACCTTTTTCCTTGTATAAATTTGGGTGATTGGGGAAATTGGCTTATGAATCAGAGACTGTGGGATAGATATAGAGTGGGAAGGTTGGGATTGGCTAGCAGTGGGATGGTCTAATGAGGGCCTTGACCCTGCTGCCATACCTTCTTCAGTGTGGGACACCACCATCATTGTAGAGAACAATGGGGTGTCAACTCCTTCCGAGTCCAAAGGGGATCTCTTCATGTTTGAAAAGACCTTACCTTTGGGAATTTTTGGTACATATACCTCATCAAAGTGAGGCATATCCGTCAATTCGTGTGTTATAACTTCTTGTACAAACCTGGGGTACATATAAAAGCTCTTTTTGCTTCCCAGGTTGGAGACAAGATCACTGAAAATCATTTTAGAATAATTGTACCTTCTGGCAGTGGCCAAACAGACCAAGGCATAAGCAATGGTACTGCTAAACTCACTCCATACAGTAGTCTTTTTAGAGATGCAGTGCATAAGGGTATGAACAAGAAAACGCCATTGGGTATAAAATTTTGCTTTTGAGAATTTAAAACCACCCAACTGGCCTCCATACCCCATTCTTGATAAATTTGAGAACAAGTCCTCATTAGGAAGAGAAGTAATACCTTCAGCATCGTCTAGACGTAGACAGATGCGTATCACCTCTTCAGTAACAGACAAGGGTTTGTCACACACCCTTGTTTTCAGAATCTGCACACCATTCTCTGTGATTATGGTAGCATTCGCCCAGAATTGCCTTTGATGCTCTATGTATATTGTTGGCGACACAGTTAGAGCATTGGCAATGTGGCTAGACTTCAGAAAATCCACAATCTGATGAAATCCTGCAGCTTGCTTTGGCTTTTGTAGCATTGCGATTTCATTGTGCTCGTCGATGAATGCCATGGATGCCATTGAACTTGAATATTCTTGCCTGAAATACTTGGTACTTGAGAGAAAAGGGTTAGAGAGAGAGTGAATAGAAAGCAGAGAGTCGTTATGAACTTTTGGGCGGGCAAAGGATATTTATAGTGTATGGAACATAAGCAGTATTAACCTAGAGCAGTATTAACTAATAGCAGTATTAACTGAGAGCAGTATTAACCACTAGCAGTATTAACTAACTAGCAGTATTAAATGAGAGAAGTATTAACCACTAGCAGTATTAACTAACTAGCAGTATTAACTAACTAGCAGTATTAACTGAGAGCAGTATTAACCACTAGCAGTATTAACTGAGCACTGGCAGTATTAAAACTGCACTAGCAGTATTAACTATACTTACTCTTTTTGAAGCTTATGAAGGTCTGATCAAGGCAATAACTTCCTGTGAAAGATGATTAACAGCACACAAATAACCAAAATAACAGGTATATAATCACCTTTTTAAACACATGATCTCATTCAGAGTTGATCATGCCCACACTTGAGACCAAGAAAGTGAATCTACCCACATCAAAAGCTTTAGTGAATAGATATGCAAACTGGTTGTCAGTATGAACTTTAGCAACTTGAATGAGCTTCTTTTCATTACAATCTCTGATAAAGTGATACCTGATCTCGATGTGCTTTGTTTTGGAGTGCTTGACTGGATTGTTAACAATGCTTATAGCACTGCTATTGTCAATAAAGATTGGAGTGTGAAGAAATGTTACCCCATAGTCCAGCATCTGATTTTGAATCCATAGAACCTGAGAGCAGCAACTTGCAGCAGCAATATACTCAGCTTCTGTTGTTGATAAGGACACTGTGGTTTGTTTCTTGCACTGCCAAGATACTAGTCTTGCACCCAAAAGTTGACATCCCCCTGAAGTAGACTTTCTGTCCATGTTAGCACCACCCAAGTCACTATCTGAATATGCAATCAAGTCGAATGAAGATTCATATGGATACCAAAGACCTAATCTAGGTTGTCCTCTTAAGTATCTGAAAATCCTCTTAACAGCTTGAAGATGTGATTGTTTTGGCTTGACTTGGAATCTGGCACATACACATCCTGGAAACATGATGTCTGGTCTTGAGGCTGTGAGATACATGAGAGATCCAATCATTGATCTATATAGATGGACATCAACATCCTCCCCCTCAAGATCAGCGGTGATTTGTTTGTGAGTTTCCATTGGTGTGCTTGCTGGATTTGAGTCTTTTAAACCATATTTCTCCAGGATGTCTTGCACATACTTTGATTGACTGATAAAGATCCCATCTGACTGCTGTTTCACCTGAAGTCCAAGGAAGAAGGTAAGTTCACCCATTGAACTCATTTTAAAGCTCTTGTGCATCAACTCTTCAAAGTCTCTACACATCTGATCTTTTGTGGATCCAAAGATGATATCATCCACATAGATCTGAACTAATAGGATGTCCTTCTTACTTCTTTTAATGAAAAGGATCTTGTCAATGATGCCCCTTTCAAACCCATTCTCCAAGAGATAGGTAGACAGAGTGTCATACCATGCTCTTGGGGCTTGATGTAGACCATAGAGTGCTTTCTTCAACTTGTATATTCTGTCAGGATATGAAGGATTTTCAAAACCAGGTGGCTGACAGACATATACTTCTTCATCAATTGTACCATATAGAAAGGCACTCTTTACATCCATTTGATAGACCTTGAACTTCATGTATGAAGCATAGGCTAGGAATAGCCTAATTGCCTCTACCCTTGCCACTGGAGCAAACACTTCATCATAATCTATGCCCTCTTCTTGAGTGTACCCTTGTGCCACAAGCCTTGCTTTGTTCCTAATCACAATACCTCTCTCATCCTTTTTGTTCCTGAAAATCCACTTGGTGTCTATAGCTCTATGACCTTTTGGAAGGTCCACCAAGTCCCAAACATCCTGTAGCTTGAATTGAAGTAACTCTTCTTGCATGGCTTCTATCCAACTTGAATCTTTCATTGCATCATAGGCCTTCTTAGGCTCAATCTGGGATAGAAAGCAGGAGAGTATTGTGTGTTGTTGATCCTGCAGCTCTTGAATTCTGCTTTGATTCCTTGTAATCATAGGAGAGGAGATGTCTCCTATTACCAGCTCTCGAGGGTGATTCTTTTGAGTTCTAGTCTGAAAACTAGGTTCTTCATGGATTCCCTCCTCTAGATTGGAATCATTTAAGTCAGCTGAGGGGATCACCTCAGATACTTCTAGCTCTTTATGTACTGAAGATTCCTCTTCTCTTCTTTCTTCTTCACTCTGTATTGGCTCAGTTATAGTCTCCTTTTCACATAATTCAACAGGTTCTTTTATAGGCATAGGAAAGATCACAGACTGAGGAATAATGTCTTGAACTTGTGTGTCCCCTGATCCTCCACTTTTTGGAACCTGCATAATCATCACTACTGAAACCAAAAGAGTTAGTTAGTGAATCAATGTCAAACAGCCACTGAGGACCAGACCCAATAGGATTTGGCGTGTTCTCATTGCATTTGACATTGCCACTTTCCTCAATTATTCTAGAAGAAGTATTAAAAACTCTGTAAGCCTTACTCTGAAATGAGTAACCAACAAGAAAACCATCATCTGCCTTGCTATCAAACTTTCCCAAGTGAGATTTAGTATTGAGAATAGTACAAGGACACCCAAAACATTTGAAAAATCCAATAAATGGTTTTATTTTATTAAAAAGCTCATAAGGTGTCTTGTTTTAGGCTTGACTACTAGTACTCTGTTTTGGACATAGCAAGCAGTATTAACTGCTTCTGCCCAGAAAGTTATTGGAAGTTTAGAGTCAGCTAACAGAGATCTAGCAGCCTCAATCAATGTCCTATTCCTTCTCTCAGCAACACCATTTTGTTGTGGAGTCCTAGGGGCACTGTACTGTCTCTCAATTCCTTTTTCCTCACAAAATGTGTTTAGGTCAATATTTTTAAATTCAATACCATTGTCTGACCTAATGACTTTTACTTTTTGATTGGTTTGGTTTTCAATTCTTAGAATAAAGGATTTGATCAGTCCACTTGTCTCATCCTTAGTCCTCAGAAAATATACCCAAGTAAATCTAGAGTAATCATCAACAATAACTAGGCAGTATGATTTCTTACCTATACTCATAACATTTGTAGGGCCAAACAGATCCATATGCAGTAAATGAAGAGAATTAGAGATTGTGTTCACCTCTTTGGACTTATGAGAAGTTTTGTGTTGTTTGCCTTTAAGACAAGCAACACAATGATCATCACATGAATAAACTTTAGAAGGTAAACCTCTTACAAGGTTGTTTTTAACCAGCTTATTTATTGTTTTGAAGTTCATGTGACACATCCTTCTGTGCCAAAGTGATGATTCATCCAGAGAAGCTTTAGAAACAAGACAATTTAAGGATGAATCAGATGAAACACTTTCCATATCCAAACAGTATACATTATCCTTTCTGGGGGTTCTTAGTAGTATCATCTTTTCATCAACTACCTTGAATCCAGGAGCAAGGATAATGCATTCAGAATCTGTAAATAACATACTATGTTGTTTGTCACAAACCTGTGATACACTTAACAGGTTGTACCTTAACTGTTCAACATAGAATACATCTTCAAAGGTCATTTTACCTTTGGTCACATCACCTTTACCACTGATTTTACCTCCATAAGGAGTATTCCCAAAAGCAACATGTCCACCATCAATCTTCTTGAAGTTCTTGAGGCAAGACATGTTCCCTGTCATGTGCTTGGAGCAACCACTATCAGCATGCCAGATGCTCTTCCCTTTGAGCTGTTGGTTGCCCTGCACATAAGATTAGACAATTACTATTGATTGGGAACCCAAGCCAAAGTGGTGTTGGGTCTCCCTTTCTCATCAAAATACTTACATTCCTTTTTGATAAGGTTTTTAAAATCAGAACATTTATTATTTGAGTACTTTGTCAAGATTATTGGTCTAGAAGCACTAATACTAGAAGCAGCACTATCTTTAGAAGTACTAACAAGGTTAGCAATACTAACAGGTTTGGCAGTATTAACCTTGTTGGCAGTACTAACAGAGTTAGCAGTATTAACCTTGGTAGCAGTATTATTGCTTCTAGCAGCACTATCACTGTCAGCAGCACTACTTGTGGTAGCAGTACTAACAGCTTTAGTGCTTTTAGGTATCCAGATCTTGACACAGTCTTCCACATTCTTTTTATTCATGTGGCTTTTAGATTTAACAACTTTCTTAGCCACATGGTTCTTTTCTTTCTTCCTATAACCAAAGGGTTTTTGAGTAGTTCTCTGAAAGTTCATCCTTTGGTTCATGGGATTGAAATAGCAGTATTTGGCAATGTGATTAAGCTTTCCACAAATAAAACAGGGTTTTGGTCTATTGATTTTACTCAGATCAATCCCTTGTTTTTGTGCCCACATATTATTCCAGTTTCTCTTATTACCCCTCTTTTTATCATGTTGTTGGGGCTCAGATTTATTTCATGAACACTTGTTGCAAGGGATAGGGTTCACAATAGTGGTCTGCTTATAATGAACCTTCTTATTCTTTCCCTCAGTCTTCTCTATCTCATTGGACTTGACCCAATTCTTTCCACATCCCTCATTGGTAATTATGTGGTTTTCTATAGGAATCTCACCACTCACAGTGTTGTCCTTATTCTTGACAGTTTCTTTCTCAGTTTTATCCTCAATAACTACTTCATCTAAGGGATCTATCTCAGTGGCTCCCTCAGGCAGGTCCTTCTTATCCTTTGTCTCTAACAAGTCTGAACTAGGAGGGATGTAATTGTTGTTGTAGGGTGGTGGTGTGGTATTGTACCCTATTCCTCTTCTCAGTTTATCATGAATCTGAGTTTGTAGTAAAGAGTCCATTGCTTTAGAAGCATTGGAAAACTTTTCTACATCTAACTTGACTTTAGCTAACTCTCCTCTTAACTTATCACTCTCCTCTTTAGATTTGGTCAGTTGGAGTTCTAGGTCATTCTTCTCCCACTTCCAATAGTTTGTGTCATAAGAATGTTGAAGCTCATTGGCTTGAAAACTCTTAATCTGATCTTCAAATCTCTCAACAATCCTCACATAATCTTTTATGTCCTTTTCTAATCTTTTAAGGTCATCACTCATGTTCTGGTTGTGATCCCTATACCTTTTAACAGTGTTAATGCAATTTTGAGAACAAAGATTAGAAGTTACCTCTGTTGGGAGATCAGACACCTCTGCCATTAGAGCTTTGTTTTGGATAGCCTCTTCATCTTGATCACTCCAATCAAACCCCATACCTTGTTGAGAGACTAGGGCTTGTGCAGAGTTTCTGTTATTATTGAAGCTTCCAGACTGTGCTTGTTGGTGGTTGTTGTTGTGAGACACTCCACTTCTGCATTCCCTAGCAAAATGTCCCTTTTGATGACATTTATAACATTCCACCTTTGACTTGTCAAAACCTGCACCATCTTCTCTTCTTTGGGAGAAGTTGTTCCTCCCAGTTCTCTTGATGAACTTCTTTACTCTCATAGAGAGCATGTCCATCTGCCATTTAATGTCCATCTCTTCAAGATCATCTGGATGGACTTGTTCATCATTATTTAGAGAAGAGTTTCCATGACTGGACAGAAAGGCTTCAAACACAGATTCAGTGTCTTTCTCTTGATTTGCTCCATTAGCAGCACTAACTGATTCAGGGTTGGAAGTAGAATCAATTGATGCTGATAGGAGTGCAACATTGTGAACATACCCAGAAGGCTTCTTCTTAGCCTCTACCTCAGATTCAAAAATTCTTAGATCATTGTATAGATCATCAAGTTCCTTTTCTTCCAGTTGATCATTCTGTCTGAAAGAGACAGTATACATGGTCCATTCATCACCCAGGGACCTTAAGAACTTCCTGTTTAGATCATCTTGATCAATTTGTACTCCAACTGTAGCCAGTTCACCAATTAGCTTGTTAAACCTGTCAAAAGTTTGAGTCATGGACTCATTCTTGGTTGACATAAAGTTCTCATATCGTTGCTTCAATATAGCCTTCTGATTTCTCTTGGTACTTTTGGTACCTGAGAATCTCTTCTCTAGAGCATTCCAGAGCATCTGTGCATCAGTGCAACTGCAGAATTGGTGTTGATATTCATTGGGAATGGCCAAGAGCAGAATGCTTAAGGCTTTCATCTATGTCTGCCTTGTCTTTCTTTCTGCATCTGTCTTTGGTGGAGTTCTCTTTCCATCTGCACCAATCTTTCCTGCATCAGATGGGCCATTCTCAATGATGTCCCACATAGAGTAATCAGTGAGAAGAATGTATTGCTTTATTCTAATCTTCCACATGTCGAATTCATTGGATCTAAGCATTGGGACCTTTGAGACCAAGGTACTGTTTGATTCAACTGCGTTTTCCATGTTGAATGAGATTTCTGAGAATACGGCTCTGATACCACTTGTCAGGATCTTAAATTCTTAACAAGAATAAACTCTCAGAAAACAATATCAAAGAAGTTTGCGGAATAACACTTTGATATTCAATGAAACAGTAAACAAAACAGTAAATCTGATGAACAACTTGCAAACTTTATTTAATGATTGAAAGTCACAAGCTTTTACACACAACCTCAATATTGATGAACAGACTCACCAATACGAATTCTACTTCTCTAGAATTAGGGTTCTAACCTTGAGGTTGATTCTCTCTATGAAAGCTAAAACTCGGAATGAATTAATTTTAACTAAACAAACTATTCTATACATATACTGAAGACAAAAGATAATTACAAAATAATAAAAGATCTTCAGTATAATCTTCCATCAATATCTCTAAGTTTCCATGAATATCTTCAATCCAGCTGTCATCCTTTCCATACGAATCTTTATCTCATAAGCAGTATTAATCTTCAGCAGCATTAATACTCTGAGCAGTATTAAGTTCAGCAGTACTAACCATGCTCAGCAGTATTAACTTTGTTCTAGCAGTACTAACTCCAGCAGTACTAACTACTAGCAGTAGTAAAATCTACTAGCAGTAGTAATCCTTGATGAGCAGCATTAAGTTGTATCAGCAACATTAACTTCACTTAGCAATTCTTCAGTTCCCAACACAGCTTCTATCAGAGTCCTATTTCTCCTTTCAGCAACACCATTCTGTTGAGGAGTCCTAGGAGCACTGTATTGTTTCTCAATGCCTTTTTCTTCACAAAAGCTGTTTAGGTCATTATTTTTTAATTCAGTTCCATTATCAGACCTAATGACTTTAACTCTTAGATTTGTTTGGTTTTCAACTCTAAGAACAAAGGATTTGATCAGTCCACTTGTCTCATCCTTTGTCCTCAGAAAATAGACCCAAGTGAATCTAGAGAAGTCATCAACAATAACTAAGCAGTAGGATTTCTTACCAATACTCACCACATTTGTAGGGCCAAACAGATCCATATGCAGTAAATTAAGAGGTGAGGAGATTGTATTTATCTCTTTGGACTTATGAGAAGTTTTGTGCTGTTTGCCTTTAGGACATGCAACACAATGATCATCACATGAAAATACCTTTTGTGGCAAACCTCTTACAAGGTTGTTTTTCACAAGTTTGTTCATTGTTTTAAAGTTCATGTGACACATCCTTCTGTACCATAGAGATGATTCATCTACTGAAGCTTTTGAAAATAAACAATTTAAAGATGAATTAGAAGCTACACTCTCCAAGTCTAAGCAATAAACATTGTCCTTCCTAGGAGTTCTAAGTAGTATCATGCTTTCATCAACTACCTTGAACCCTGGAGCAAGGATAATACATTTAGTATCAGTGAATAATATGCTATGTTTCTTGTCACAAACCTGTGATACACTTAACAGGTTGTATCTTAATTGTTCAACATAGTATACATCCTCAAATATCATCTTTGTTAGCTCCAAATCATCTGTTAAAGTGTTGAAAATAACCGTCCTTTTTCAGAGAAGACATCAGAGGACGAAGACTTCAGAGGACAAACCTGCCTCTGAAGTACTTATCAGAGCAACTGAGAAGACATCAGAGGACGAAGACTTCAGAGGACAAACCTGCCTCTGAAGTACTTATCAGAGATTGCAACTTACATCAGAGATAGCTTCATCAGAGGCTCTGAAGACAACGTCAGAGCTCTGAAGACATTCTCTCTGAAAATGCACAAGTTTTCTAATGAACAGAAGAACAGATGACACGTCACTTAGTGATAAGATTTACTTTCTAGAGTAGGTCACTATTCAGCATGCTCTTTTTGTCATGCAAGTACACTGCTTACTTTATGGTCCTATAAATAGGACCATCACCTTATTGTTCAAGTGTGCTTAAGAAGATATATATCTGATAATATAAGTTGAATATTTTATTAAAGAATATCTTGTTTATCTTTATCTGCTTTATGAACTTGTGATATTTGAATCTCCTTTGATATTAAACTGTATTGCTTCCGCTGTCATTACTCTTATTGTTTATATCATTGTTACGAGATTAGATCTGGGATCCAACAATTGGTATCAGAGCCTCCTTTGTTTCTAAACAAAGAAAGATCATATCTGCATACTCGGATAGATTTACATCTCATTGATTCTAAACTTTCATTATCTGTGCATGTTCATATAAACCCAGTTTATTAAAGAATATCATATGCTCTAGATTTGATAGTAAATCTCAGTTCATTACAAAAAGCATCTGTTCTTCAAATCTTCATTTTTTTTCAAATGGCAAACTCAAGCATAAGTGCCATTTATACAGCTGGGTCATTAACAAAACCTCCTACACTTTTAAGGGATGAATATCCCCAATGGAAAATAAGGATGGTAAATTTCCTAGAAGGTATGGACAGGGATCTTTTTAGATCTGTGAACATTGGACCTCACATTCCAATGGTGTTGGTGCCAAGAGTTCCTGCAACAGCAGATACTGCCGAAATACCTGCATATTATGAAAAGAAAACCACAAACTTCACTGATGAAGAAAATAATATGATGGATAATGACTCAAAAGCTGTTAGATTACTCATAATGGCCATTCCCAATGATATCTTTCAAGAACTTGATTCTTGTAAAACTGCTAAAGAGATATGGGATCAGTTGTTAAATCAACTTGAAGGTGGCCTACAAACCCAGAAAAATAGAAGAAATCTATGCATCAATGAATATCATGATTTTCATGCTCTACCAGAAGAAACATTACACCAAACTTACTCAAGATTCAACATTCTAATAAACAAATGCAGAAAGTTTGGAGTAATGAGAACAAAAGAGGAAAACAATGTTCTTTTTTTGAAAAGCTTGAATGAAGAATGGTCACAACTGTCCATGTCTATACAGGCTAATCAAGATCTTGAGTCATGGTCATTAACTGACATTTATGGTACTCTTGTTGCACATGAAAAAGAAGTTATGAAGCAAAAATCAAAAACCTCTTTGGGTGGACCCCTTGCGCTTGTTTCAAAACAAATATCAAAAGAAAACAACTGTGAAGAGTCACAAAAATGTTTGGAAACAAAAAGAAGATCCAAAAAGGTCTTGATGGCAGAAGAAACTCATTCAGATTCAGACTCAGATGAAGATATCAATGCCTTTGCCAAATCTCTTGCATTAATCACTCATCAATTTAACAAGAAATTTGGTAAGAAGGTATTTGAAGGAAAGAGAGAGAATGAAGAAAGAAGAAATCCGGAAAGAAGATTTCAACAAGAACCCAGATTCACTCCATATAGTGATAAAAATGGTGCAAACTTCAATCATGATGATGCAACACAACAAACAAGACAACAACAACCATTCCAACCAAGGTATCCACAACCACAGAGATACTTCAAACCTCAAGAACAGAAGCCAGGGACAAGTACTGCCACTCTTCCAACAAATCAAAATGATGGAAGATGCTTCAGATGTGGAAAACCAGGCCACTTCTCTGCAAACTGCAGAGGAAAACTTGTCAAAGATCAAGATTACTACAAGAACAAATACAAATACAATGTAAAAGAAAGAGTTCTTGTAGCAGAAATGGAAGACTGGCTATCTGACTCGACAAGTGATGGTGAGGAAGAGCCTACCAATCTCTGTGGTATGGCTTTTTCAGATGGAAATCAAACTGATGAAGCATCCGAAGACAACTCTGAAAAGGTAAACTCTCGTTACACCTCTGACAGTGATCCTGAAATAGATGCTTTTAAACTAATTAATGAACTTCAGGATTTAGAGCAAAAATTTGTTGAAGAAAAACAGAAAAGAGAGCAAGCAACAAAAGAGCTCATCTTTTACAAAAGAGAAAAGAATCTTCTGGAATCAGAAAAGAAAGATATTTTTCTTGAAAAAACTAAACTTGAAGAAACCTTCAAGCAAAAAGAAAAATCATTTTCAGAAGAAATAAGAGAAATAGAGAAAGTTTTAAAAGGAAAAGAAAAAGAAGTAAAGAAATCTGAGTATGAAAGGCTCAATTCTATTGCCTTAACCAAATTTTTTCAAAAGGAAAGAGAAATCTTACATCAATCTCTAGATAGAAAAAATCTTCAAATCAAAAGCTATGTTAATGCACAAAGTGTCTTTGACAAAATAAAATCACAAATGGGCTCTCAAGGACTAGGATTCAATGAGTTGAATTCATTCAATGGATTGGAGAAAACTTCACTTTCTTCCACTTTCTGTATGGGAAAGGTCCAAAGATTTGAAAGTCCATCTCTGAATAATTTCAAAAGAATGAAAACATAAGAGGGATCAAAAGCAAGAGATTTGAATTTCAAAACTACTACGTACTCTGAAGTAAAAGACATTCAAGAGTCTGTGTTACAGGTAAAAGAAGAAACTTCAGAAGTACTCTTTACAAAACCTCAAAGCTATGATCCCAAAGAAATTTTCAGATTTGATGCCTTCATCTCAAGTGAATCAGAGACATTTGAACCAAGTACCTCTGATACAAGTACTTCTGAAAATGAATCTCAGAGTTCACTTAATCCAAATGCTCCTCTGTATTCACCAAAGTCAGATGAAAACATCAGAACCACGTTTGAAGATGATGTTCAAAGGATATGGAAAGAAAATGTCATGGAGGACTTAAAAAGAAAAGAAAGCATGAAACGGATCATCAAAGTCTCTAGATCAAAAGAAATTAAAAAACCAATAGAGGTAGATATCTCTATCAAATCTAAGAGAGACTTTCTTGACTCTGATTCAGAATCTGATTTAGAGATTGATGAACAGATTTTTTGTAAACCAGGGAATGTAATTCACAAAAAGATAGAAACTGTTGGCTCTGGTATTTTGAATGTTCCAATTTCAGTATTGAAAACCAAAACCAGAATACCAATAAGTCCTGATTTTGCAAATATGTGTTTACAAGCAAAAACATCTCTGGAACTTGAAAAGGAGTTGCAAGAAAAGGCAAAGAATAAAACAAACACTTCTGGCTCTAACACCTATAAAACAATAAAATTCTCTCCTGAACAAAAGGGAAAATGGACAAAAACTAATCATATTGATCCTGTCTGTGCAGTAAGCAGCAAAGAAAAGAAGATGTTTTTGAACAAGAAAAAGCAACTTGAAAAGAAGACTGTCTTTCAAGCAAAAAGAAAAGAAGTAGTTAGGGATAAATGTAATATTCCTAGTGCTAGTTTCAAAAGAAGTCAAAATGTAACAAATGCTTTTAATAAAAAGAAAAACTTTGCTCCTACTTCTTCTTGTTCTATTAATTGTAACTGCATTTATCTCCTGATGAAACTGAAGAATCATTTTAAAGGATCACACTGCCTTTTGAATCAATCTCTGAAAAATATCTCAGAGACAAAATCTCAAAAGAAGACACGTAAAGGCAAGACATCAAAAGATGAGATGCCAAAAAGTCATTCAAATCCACCAAAGTCTAACACAAAAGGACCCATAATGAGGTGGGTACCTAAGAAACAATAATCTGTCTTGCAGAAACAGTCAATGCCAATATGGTACCTAGATTCTGGATGTTCAAGGCATATGACTGGAGATAAAGAACTGCTATCCTCATTTAAAGCAAAATCTGGAGGAACAGTTACTTTTGGAGACAACAAGCAAGGACAGATTAAAGGATATGGTGAGTTATCAAGAGGAAATGTTTCAGTATCAAAGGTTGCTTATGTGGATGGATTAAAACACAATCTGATAAGCATAAGTCAACTTTGTGATCATGGTTTTGATGTGAAATTTCAAAGAAAATATTGTTCACTTCTTCACTCAAAATCAGGTCAAGAAATGCTAAGAGCAGACAGAAAAGGTAACCTCTACAGAATGAACTTTACCAAAATCACAAACACTGATTCAGAGAAACTTTGTCTTGTATCTCTGAATAGTGAGGAAATCTGGCTCTGGCATAAAAAGTTTTCACATCTAAACTTTTCCTCACTTGATAAGTTAGTTAAACTTAATTTGGTTAAGGGATTACCATCTCTAAAGTTTAACAAAGATCATCTTTGTTCTGCTTGTGAGATGGGAAAAATGAAAAGATCTTCCCATAAAACCAAAAGTGAAAACAACTGTCCTAGACCTCTGCACTTGCTTCATGTGGACCTCTGTGGTCCTATCTCTGTACAGAGTCTAGCAGGTAAGAAATACATTCTGGTTCTGATTGATGAATTTTCCAGATACACATGGATAGAATTCATTAGAGCTAAATCTGATGTACCTGACATATTAATAAGGTTGTTAAAAAGATTACAGGTTCTATTCAGCAGCAAAGTTCAGAAACTAAGAAGTGATAATGGAACAGAGTTCAGAAATGCCAAAATCAATTCTTATCTATCAGAAGAAGGCATTACCCCTAACTTCTCTGCAGCAAGAACTCCTCAACAAAATGGAGTAGTTGAAAGGAAAAACAGAACACTTGTTGAAGCTGCCAGAACAATGCTTGCTGAATCTGATCTTTCAACAAATTTTTGGGCAGAAGCAGTAGCAACAGCCTGCTTCACTCAGAATAGAGCTACAATTGTCAAGAGATTTCAGAAAACATCCTATGAACTCATTAACAATAGGAAACCTAATATTAAATATTTTCATGTTTTTGGATGCAGGTGTTATATTCTGAAAGATAGAGAATATCTTGGAAAGTTTGACAAGAAAGCTGATGAGGGCAAATTCATTGGATATTCATTAGCCTCAAAAGCTTTTAGAGTGTTCAATCTTAGAACAAGAACTATCCAAGAGAGCATCAATATCACTTTTGACGACAATAAAAGCTCTGAACAACAAGAAAGTTCATCACCAATCTTTGAATCATCAAGGGAATCTGAATTAAACAAAATATTTGAAGATTTCTTTGATGATGAAGATATCTCTGAAGTTATCTTCAGAGATAGACAAAGAGAGAATTCAGAAGAACCTCAAGAAACAGGTACAACCCTTTCAGGGCCCTATGAACCAACACCTTCTGTTTCACCAAATGGAGATCAGCAAAGTGAATCAGAAGATGATCAAGAAGTATCTGAAGCAACTCCAGAACCAAATGATGAACAAAAATCTGCATCTCCGGAACAAAACTCAGAGCCTCTGAACAGTACAACAGAGGCATCACCAACAGAGCCTCTGAACAATACAACAGAGGTGTCACCAACTGTCAGAGACTCTGAAGCTCAAACTCCACCCCAAATTTATGCTCCAATTACAAGATGGACAAAAGATCATCCAATTGATCAAATAATTGGATCCTCATCCGAAGGAGTTAAAACAAGATCTGCCACCATCAATGAATGCTTCTATGTAAACTTTTTGAGCATTATTGAACCAAAGAAGGTAAAAGAAGCTCTTGAAGATCCTCATTGGATTTTTGCAATGCAGGATGAACTTCAAGAGTTTGAAAAAAACAAAGTCTGGACCCTAGTTCCCCTTCCCAAAGGAAAATTTGCAATTGGAACGAAATGGGTTTTCAGAAACAAAAAGGATGAGGATGGAATAATAATCAGAAACAAAGCCAGGTTGGTTGCAAAAGGATATTGCCAGGAAGAAGGCATTGATTATGATGAAACCTTTGCACCTGTAGCTAGGCTAGAAGCAATCAGAATCTTCTTGGCCTATGCTGCACACAAAGGATTCAAAGTTTATCAAATGGATGTTAAATCTGCCTTTCTTCATGGTAAATTAAATGAAGAAGTTTATGTCCAGCAACCACCTGGATTTGAAAGTACAGAGTATCCTAATCATGTTTATTATTTGGATAAAGCTCTGTATGGACTTAAACAAGCTCCAAGAGCCTGGTATGAAACTTTGTCCACCTTTCTAACTCAAAATGGATTTGAAAAAGGCACAATTGATACTACCTTATTCATCAAAAGGTACAAGAATGAGATGCTTTTAGTACAAATTTATGTTGATGACATTATATTTGGCTCTACAAATCAAAAGTATTGTGACAAGTTCTCAGAGTTGATGAAGAGTGAATTTGAGATGAGCCTCATGGGAGAATTAACTTTCTTTCTGGGCTTACAAGTAAAACAAACTTCAGAAGGTACATTCATAAGTCAATCTAAGTATGTCTCTGAAATTTTGCAAAAATACAAACTCAATGATTCAACTTCGATGAGAACTCCTCTATCCACCGGAGTCAAACTTGACTCTGATCCTTCAGGAGAATCTGTGGATATAAAAACCTACAGAGGTATGATAGGTTCACTATTATACTTAACTGCAAGTAGGCCTGACATAATGTTTGCAACATGTCTTTGTGCTAGATATCAAGCAAATCCAAAAGAATCTCATTTATCTGCTGTCAAGAGAATTTTCAGATACCTCAGAGGGTCACACTCATTAGGCCTATGGTATCCAAAACTTTCTAGTTTTGATTTAACAGCTTACACTGATGCAGATCATGCCGGATGTAAGCTTGACAGAAAAAGTACCTTAGGATGCTGTCAGTTATTGGGCAATAAGCTGGTAAGTTGGTCATCCAAGAAGCAAAACTGTGTTTCAACTTCAACAGCAGAGGCAGAATATGTTGCTGCTGCTAGTTGCTGCTCACAAGTAATATGGATGAAAACTCAGCTCAGTGATTATGGCCAACAAATTGAAAGAATTCCAATTCTCTGTGATTCAAAAAGTGCCATAGCCATCTCTGCCAATCCAGTACAACACTCCAAAACCAAGCACATCGATGTAAGGTACCACTTTCTAAAAGATCATGTTGAAAAGGGAACAATAGAGATGTATTTTGTACCAACTGAACTACAACTTGCTGATATTTTCACAAAAGCTTTAGATGAACGAAGGTTCAATTTTTTAGTTAGCAAGTTGGGAATGTTGAATATGTCTACCTAACAAAAATTGGTAAACTCAGTCTCTGATCAATTATCAGAGACTCTGAACCAAGTAGCATGTCACAAGAAAACTTCAGAGTCTCTGATCCTTTCAATCAGAGCCTCTGGATTTTTTCACCAATGGTAAAAATCACTTGTTTTCTCCAAGCATGTGTCAAGGGGGAGAACATCAAAGACTTCTTTCTTTGGTCAAGGGGGAGACAGACCCTTTCAGCTTTTCAAGGGGAAGAAAAGTCTCTGATATTTATATCAGAGCCTCTGATCTTGTCTCTGATATTTATATCAGAGCCTCTGATCTTGTCTGATATTTATGACTGATCTTGTCTCTGATATTTATATCAGAGCCTCTGATCTCGTCTCTGATATGTATATCAGAGCCTCTGATCTTGTCTCTGATATTTATATCAGAGCCTCTGATCTTGTCTGATATTTATGACTGATCTTGTCTCTGATATTTATATCAGAGCCTCTGATCTTGTCTCTGATATTTATATCAGAGCCTCTGATCTTGTCTCTGATATTTATATCAGAGCCTCTGATCTTGTCTCTGATATTTATATCAGAGCCTCTGATCTTGTTTCTGATATTTATATCAGAACTTCTGATCTTTTCTCATTAAACGAATATTCCAGGAAATTCGTTTAAATAATAAATCTTTTTGGATAACCATTCGTTTCTTTTTAAACCCAACTGGCGGTTTTCTGACACAAGGCGGCTCTCCCCTACATACCTAAACGTGTCACCTATTAATTAGGGGATGATGGAACGTCCTTTCTGACATTAGGACTCTCATTCGCCGTTTCCATAACCTCTCCCTCTACCCTTTGTCTATAAAAACCCTGTTTCCCTTTTTATTATCTTTTACGCTCTCAAAATCCAAAATCCCAAATCTCTCTTTCTAAGCTTTCATCTTTCTCAACCTGCAACAATGGCGGCTCATTCCCAAACTTCAGATAACTCAAGCAAACTTGTTCCAAGCTTGAATATGGTACAGTTCGATGTTCCAGTCAAAGGAAACAACTACTTTCTGGACGTCACCCCATCAAAATACGATGAACAGTTTCGCCCAATCCTCGACTTTTTCACCAACTGCGAACTCAATGATGTTCTAACCAAACATGCCTCAGATATTTCCCTTCGCTTTGTCCAACAATGGTGGTATTCAAGTGAATACGACGATGAAAAGGAAGGACTGGTTGGGCACATTGACCTAGGAGAACAAATCCTGACCATAAGAATAACCCCACAAACCCTGACTCGTCGATTCAACCTCCTCACGACAACTGATCTTCAAATATATGCTTTTGAGAAACTACCAAGTCAAGAAGTCCTTCTTCAGTTCCTCCACCACTTGGGCTACAACAAAGAAATAACACGCCTAAGTCAATTCAGACGTCAGTACCTGCCTCCCAAATGGAACTTTATGTTCAGTGTTCTCAGCTGAACAATAACCTGCAAGATTGGAAGTCAGGATCAGACTCATCCAGCGATAATAGCCATAATGTATGCTCTCTTTTTCAACAGAAGCATCAATATGGCTCACATTCTCTTCTGTGAGATGCTGACGGCGGTGGACAAGAAGAACAAGGACTTGGCCAAAGGAAAACAACCAATATCGGTACTGTTTCCTCGATTCATCTCTGTGGTCATTCAACGAGCAATGGAGAAATTCTCCATCAATGAGGAGGGCCCAATGACACCTCTGTTTATGATGAACTCATTCAAAGCAACAGAGGTTCCTCCTTATCCACATGACCGACGATTCCCACACACCATGATTGAGGTAATTCCTACTGACTCTCCTACCCATCTCCTACTTAGTCGTGTTGCCCAATCATTAGAACCAATGATGGGATCCCCAACACACTTAGGTTCTGAGCCTGAGCCTGAATCAGAGAGTGATATCTCTGATACTGCTCAAAACATTAACAGAGCGCAACCAGAGGGTGGCTCTGAGAGAGTGAGGAAGAGAGAACATGAGAGCCCTCCCTCTGACGAAGAGAATATCTCTGTCAGAGCAGAGGAAAGTGAGGAAGAGAGAATTCCAGAGGGTGAGTTTCTAAACTTAGAATCTGAGGGCGGTGAGGTAGAAAAAGATGTCCTTGACGACACAAATGAGAGAATCCAAAGCCCAAATCCCAGTGCAACCAAATTTACTGTCCAAGGTGGTCCAGCATCAATGGACATTGAAACAGAGGTGCACACCTCGAACCCTACCCATCCTAACCTCTCAGAGGCATCTGTTTCTGCCTCTGAAGCATGCACCAGAGGGGAAACCTCTGATACGGCTAAGTCCTCCCAAAAGGACTTAGACCAAGATAAAAATACTCAATCACCCCAGAGTATGTCACCTCTACCTACACATGATGCCTTTGTGGCTCAAACTAAGTTGGACCGTCCCTTAGAACGTAAGCATTGCCTGTCAGAAAAAGAATGGCACGACCTTCTTGCACAAGGAATCCTTAGCCTGGACAGCAAGGTTTCCAAACACATTCGGTTCTCATCATCAGATTCTGACTCTGATGATCAGAGACCAATCGGAACCATTATAGGGAAATCCTTAAAAAAGGGTCCCCAAGGATTAATGGGAAGTCCTTCCGGAGAAAACATCAAACCACCTCCGAAAGAAGGCCCCTCTGAACTCGAGGGAAACTTAGAATCATGTGTTGATCCTAAGGTTACCCCCTCTGATTACGTTACCAAAGAAGAGTTCAAAATCTTTGGTGATGAAATCAGAGAATCTCTGAAGGAGATAAAACTTCAAATGGAGAAGACCTCAGAGGCCTCTGCCTCTAACTCTGAAGTTGAAAAGCTCACTTCAGAGGTCTCTGAGCTGCGCACGACGGTTCTCAATCAGAACGAAAAACTGGATGCTCTGGAAAGCTTGGTCATAAAAAATGACTCCGTATTGTCCAGGGAAATTCAGAACTCGAAAACAGAGCTCCTCCACGCGATTCTACCTACCTCTGCCCCCACTCCAACAAATGCAGACTTTTCACAATTCAAAGAGGAAGTCTTGCGTTCTTTGGCAGAGGTACTTGCAAAGATCCCTACCTCTACTGCTGCTCCTGCTACAACAGAGTTTATTACAAAGGCTGAACTGACCAACTTCTCCAAGAAGATCACCAGCAATGTAATGACTATATCCAGCAAGTTCGTCTCCAAGACCACTCAGCAGAACAAGAAGATTGAAGACCTTCTGAAGAATGTCAAATCTTCAGAGGGAGTATTGAAGAGAAAGGAACCAGAGGTCGCATGCTCTGAGGAAGCGCGGAAGAAGGCTAGGTATGAAGATTCTGATGACGAAGATGACCAACCTCAGGGGTCATCCGATCTTCATAAGGGGGAGAAGACTCCTACTCCAAAACCTGTTGAAACACAAAAGGAGTCCACTCCCTCTGAATTAAACCAACACAAGGAGAAAGAAACAGAGAGACGTTCAACTTCCACCTCTGCTGAAGATATTCAGGCCACTCTAAAGTCGCCAGTACCTGTCATCTTTCTAGCACCATCCACTTCAGGTGCTCCAATAGTTCCAATCACAGCTGAACAAATCACAGTTGCATCTCAAGAAACTATTGGAGCTCTGGACGAAGAAGAAGATGAACAGCTCGTAGACTTCTCAACATCAGAAGATGCATTCTCATCACCAGAAAGATCAACTTATGTGATGAGAGATGCTTACGAATCAGAATCTGAAAAAGAAAAAAAAACAGATTCTGGAAAAGAGATTGAAGAAGATGTTGAAGTAGTTAACGTCGAAGAGTATGTCTTCAAGAATGCTCAACCACATCATACTTCAACAACGTCAGAGCTAAGGGGATCACCAGAGATAGATGGCTATATCTCTGAACCCTCAAAAGAAGATCCTCCACAGACGAAGGAACCAGAAACCATGGTTGTTGATGAACAGGCTCCTTCAAAGAATCCTGTTCAGAAAACAAGCATCGGTCTTCCAGCAAAAGTGTTCAATAAACCTCCCACATTCCTCGAATCAAATCCCGAAGCTTCCATAGAAGACCACTTCAGATACATCTACTGTGAGTTCAACATGGCAGACACACTAGTCATTCCTCTGAATCCAAGAATCAGAGAGGACATGCCAGACTATGAGTGAAGATTTATCAGAGATAAAACCAAACCAAGAGCACAGGTCCTCTCTGATGATCCAATCATCAAAATCAACAAAATCTCATAAAAGACCTTTGCTTACAACAAGATTATCTATAGGAATTATGTGGTAACTCGATCTGATCAAAAGATTTACGAGTTCAATGACAATGATCTCGTAAATCTAAATCCATATGATTTACCACATCTATATGCCTATTGCTCTGCCAGGTATGATCATGGAAGAAGGGAAATCAGGATGGGCATGGTTGAAGTCCGACGGGCAATGGAGGCCTATGTCAAACACCGAGCAAAACATGACTTTCAAATAGCTCTGAACCTAGGGGAAGAGAAGCTGGAGGTAACTGAACCTGTGGAGTCATTTGACAAACTTAAAGAACAGAAGACTGGATCAATCGTTGCAGAACCTCTGGGTTTCGTCTTCAGAGTAAATCAAGAAAAGAAGATCTTTCTAGCTTCAGAAGTGTCGAAGTATTCTGATGAAACCTTGAGAGGTATAAAGAAATTGATCCATGCAAAAGAAGAAAGGCACAGAGCAGATTTACTGGCAAAGCTTGACTTAGAGATTGACTCGATGATCAACTTCAGAGCTCTGATCATGAAATTCCATGGAATTTGTTCAAGTGACAAATTGTAGTCTGTTTCTTTATTTTTTTTTATTACTTTGTATTAAACTTCCAAATGTTTAAGGAGTAATACTTAAGAGGATGATTTTATCCTCTATGCTTTCTAGTTTAAAATTCAATTCTCTGTTATTTTTGTATCTTTTATTTTCGACATTTAGGGGGAGATTGTTAGCTCCAAATCATCTGTTAAAGTGTTGAAAATAACCGTCCTTTTTCAGAGAAGACATCAGAGGACGAAGACTTCAGAGGACAAACCTGCCTCTGAAGTACTTATCAGAGCAACTGAGAAGACATCAGAGGACGAAGACTTCAGAGGACAAACCTGCCTCTGAAGTACTTATCAGAGATTGCAACTTACATCAGAGATAGCTTCATCAGAGGCTCTGAAGACAACGTCAGAGCTCTGAAGACATTCTCTCTGAAAATGCACAAGTTTTCTAATGAACAGAAGAACAGATGACACGTCACTTAGTGATAAGATTTACTTTCTAGAGTAGGTCACTGTTCAGCATGCTCTTTTTGTCATGCAAGTACACTGCTTACTTTATGGTCCTATAAATAGGACCATCACCTTATTGTTCAAGTGTGCTTAAGAAGATATATATCTGATAATATAAGTTGAATATTTTATTAAAGAATATCTTGTTTATCTTTATCTGCTTTATGAACTTGTGATATTTGAATCTCCTTTGATATTAAACTGTATTGCTTCCGTTGTCATTACTCTTATTGTTTATATCATTGTTACGAGATTAGATCTGGGATCCAACAATCTTACCTTTTGACACATTACCTTTTCCACTTATCTTACCACCTGCTGGATTATCACCAAAAGCAACATGTCCTCCATCAATTCTTTTGAAGTTTTGAAGGCAGGCCATGTTACCTGTCATGTGCCTGGAACAACCACTGTCAACATGCCAAATGCTCCTTCCCTTGAGCTGTTGGTTGCCATGCACATATAATAAAGCAGTTAGTTTTTAATAGGAACCCAAGCCAAGGTGGTCTTGGGTTTTCCATTCTCATCAACATATTCAAATTCAGACTGGATGAGATTATCACACGGAGAAATCTTATTGCTTGAATACTTTGTCACAATAATGGGTCTGTCACTGGAAGCAGTACTAACTTGATTGGCGGTACTAACTTTGTTAGCAGTACTAACATCATTAGCAGTACTAATTGGGATAACAGTACTAACTTTGTTAGCAGTACTAACTTTGTTAGCAGTACTAACTGGGTTAGCAGTAGTATTGCTTGTAGCAGCATTATTTCTGTCAGCAGTACTATCTAAAGTAGCAGTACTAACAGATTTCTTTACTTTTGGAACCCAAACCTGAACAAAGTTGTTTGCTTTCTTTGTTTTTTAGTTACTCCTAGGCTTATTTGGAGTATTTTTCTTTGAATTAGCAAACTTATTCTGAGCATGAGATTTTACAGGTGCACTATTCTCAGCCATATGATTCTTTATTTACTTCCTATAACCAACAGGATTTTGTATATTTCTTTGAAAAGTGATCCTTTGGTTGATAGGATTAAAATAGCAGTGTTTGGCTAGATGATTTAACTTGCCACAGATAAAACAAGGCTTTGGTCTTTAATTTTTCTCAGATCAATTCCTTGTTTTAAAGCCCACTGATTATTTTCAATTTCTTTGATTTCCCCGTGTTTTATCATGTTGTTGGGGCTGATTTTGTTTACAAGTACAGGGATTAACAAAAGTGGTTTGCATGTAATGAACTCCCTGTACCTTTCCCTTTCCTCTCTTAGGGGTCTCAGCATTTTCATTCTTAACAGTCTCTTCCCCAGACTTACTTTCTCACTCTTGACAAAAGGTTTATCCGCTCTTTCATTTGTTAGTATGTGGTTTTCTAGGGGAATATCTTTTTGGTCTTTCTCCTTCTTACTCTCAGAGTCCTCTTCTTCAGACTCTGCCTCAACCACTACTTTGTCTAAAGGATCTACTTCAGTGGCTCCTTCAGATAATTACTTCTTGTCCTATCTTTCTAATAGATCAGAGGTGGGAGGAATATAGTTATTGTTGTATGGTGGAGGTGTGGTGTTGTAACCTATTCCTCTTCTAAGTTTGTCATGGACTTGAGTTTTTAAAAGTGAGTCCATTGCTTTAGAAACATTGGAATATTTCTCAATGTCCAGCTTTTCTTTCTCAAAATCACTTCTTATCTTCTCACATTCCTCTTCAGACTTTTTAAGCTTAATCTCTAACTGATTTTTCTCCCACTTCCAGTAGTTTGTATCATAGGAATGTTGAAGTTCATTAGCCTGGTACGACTTAATTTGTTCTTCAAACCTCTCAACAATCAGGACATACTCTCTTCTATCTTTTTCTAACCTTTTAAGGTCATCACACATACTCTGATTGTGATCCCTGTACTTTTTAACAGTTTCAATACAGGTTTTAGAGCAAAGATTAGAAGTTACCTCTGTGGGAATATCAGTGCTTGCTACCTCTGAAACTTTAGCCATTAAAGCTTGATTCTGAACTGCTTCTTCTGCTTGGTCACTCCAATCAAATCCCATTCCTTCTTGGGAAACAAGAGCTTGAGAAGAGTTCCTACTGTTGAAGCTAGTGGACTGTGATGGTTGATGGTTGCTAGTATGCTGTTGAGGCATTCCACTTCTGCATTCTCTTGCAAAGTGCCCCAGCTTGTGACACTTGTAACATTCAACCTTGGATTTATCAAATCCAACCCCATCTTTTCTTTTCTGAGCAAAATTGTTCCTTCCAGTCCTTTTGATGAATCGTTTTACCCTCATAGTCAGCATAGCCATCTGCCACTTGATGTCCATCTCTTCCAGATCATCAGCATTTATCTGTTCTAAGTCATCATTAATTAGGGAGGAATTAGCATGACTGGCTAGAAAAGCTTCTAAAACTGAGTCATTGGATCCATCTTGCTTTGATCCATGGGCAACACTAACTGATTCTGTATTAGCAGCAGAATCAGTAGAGCATGATAAAAGAGCAGCATTGTATGAGTATCCAGAGGGCCTATTCTTTGCTTCTACCTCTGCTTCAAACACCCTAAGGTCATTATAGAGGTCATCCAATTCCTTGTCCTCCAATTGGTCATTATGTCTGAAGGAGACAGTATACATAGTCCATTCATCACCAAGAGATCTTAGAAATTTTCTGTTAACATCATCTTGATCTATCTGGACACCAACAGTAGCCAATTCACCAATGAGCTTATTAAATCTATCAAAAGTTTGAGTCATGGAATCATTCTTTGTAGACATGAAGTTTTCATACTGCTGCTTTAGGATGGCTTTCTGATTTCTCTTGGTACTTTTGGTACCAGAAAATCTTTTCTCCAGAGAATTCCAAAGAATTTGTGCATCAGAACAGTTGCAGAATTGATGTTGGTACTCATTATGTATAGCCAAAAGCAGAGTGCTCAAGGCTTTCATCTCTGTCTGCCTTAACTTTCTCTCTCCATCTGTCTTTGGTGGAGGTCTCTTTCCTTCTGCATCCGTCTTTCCTCCATCAGAAGGACCATTCTCGATGATGTCCCACATTGAGAAGTCTGTGAGAAGAATGTACTCCTTGATTCTGATCTTCCACATGTCAAACTCATTGGGTTTGAGCATGGGAACCTTTGATACCAAAACACTATCGTTTGAACTGTCCATGATTAAGGTTTCTGAATTTTTTGAGTAGTACTAGCTCTGATACCACTTGTCAGGATCGAAATTCAAACAAGAATTTAACTAACACACTCAGAAACTTAAGTTAAAGAAGTTGCGGAAAAACACTTTAACAGAAAATCAATGAAACAGTATATAAAAACTCAAATCACAAGTTTATATTGATTCAACTTGATGATTACACACAAAACCTCAATCTGTTGAACTGGCTCAACAAACGTTTTATACTTCTCTATAGAAAGGATCTAAACTATTCTTGAGGTTAATTCTCTCTAAACAAAATGTATGAATAATTGTTTTTCTATCAAAGACTTCTATACTATATATACAAGACTAAGTACAAGATAATTATCAAAATAAAATTGATCTTCAGCATCAATACCGTAATTATCTTCAACCTTATCTCCAGCTCATCTTTATCTTCATGTCTTCTTTATCTTTAGAAGCAACACTAACCTTCTTTTAGCAGTATTAATCATTGAGCAGCATAAACATCCTCAGCAGTATTAATCCTTGAGCAGTATTAACCATGCTTGCAGTAGTAATCTTCAACAGTACTAACTACTAGCAGTACTAACTCTCCAAGCAGTACTAACTATTCAAGTAGCAGCACTAACTTTTCAAGCAGTATTAATTCTACTAGAAGTATTAAAGTTACAAGCAGTAGTAATACCTTTCAAATAGCAGTAGTATCCATCCTTAGCATATTCTGACCCAACAGCCTTTCAGAAGAAGTTCTACACGAAGCCAAGTTCAAACAGTCAGAGGTATTCTTCTGGTCCTAACAACTATGCTCATAAGGAAAGGGTTGAAGGAAGTAGATATGAAGGAAAGAAGTTTGAAGGAAAGAGAATAGAGGAGAGGAAACCGGAAGAGAGAAGATTTCAAGCTGAAGGATCCAGTCAATCAGAACCACCAAGGTGCTACAACTGTGGCAAAACAGGTCATTTTGCCTGAGACTACCGAAGGCCAAAAGTCAGAAACTCCGATTATTACAAGAACAAAATGCTTCTTGCAAAGCAATAGGAGGCTGGTAAGGCACTGATGGCAGAGGATGAGTAATGGTTTGATCATTCAGACAAGGAAGAAGAGGATGAAGAGAAGGATGAAGCAGTCAACATGTGCTTGATGGGAAAGCAGGAATCAGACGCTGAAGCAGATTCAGAAGAGGATGAGAAAAATGAGGTATGTGATTTATCTTATTCAGATTTCATAAATAAAATGCGTGCCATGAAAATAAAACTCAAAGAGTTAGCCATAAATAAAATGCGTGCCAATCGATACAAAAACTTAGCAATGAAATTGTTGAGGGAGAAGTATTGATTGAGGTTTTACATAGAAACAATGACACCAACACCAAAAAAAAGACAATAATTGTTAAAGAGAATTCTGAAATCAAGTCTAAACAGCGAAAGAGTGAGTCTGATTTCAGTGAGCTAACTAAAATGCATTCTTCATGTACTGAAGAAAACAAAATTTTAATTGCTAAATTAGATGCTTTGGAAAAGAAGTTATACTCATTAGGTCAAAGTGAGCAAACCATTCATCTAAACAAACCAAAAAAGAATAAAGAAAATTGGGGAATCGGTTATGAGAATCCTCATTATCTTAAAAACGGTATATCTTAAGTGCTTGCACTTTATGATTTTACGTTCTTAAGACTCTCTCATCGATGCCCTGAACTTAAAGTTTTCTGGACTGGATTATCAAAAGAGGATGAAGCCATAGAAACGGAACAACGGAGGAAATCATCTAAAGTTCACCTTCCATTTTATTATGCGAAACTGAATAATAGTTATGATCAAAAAGATGAAAAGAAATCTCTTTCAAATGACTTCTTTCAAAGTTATTCTGTCAAAGAAATGGAGGCAAAGCCTGTTAAAGGTAAACTTTATATCCCTCCTCTTGTTTTGGAAAGTAAGATTTCCGAACTCAAGGACTCTTTAACAGATGAAAGACTTTTGATTGAGATTGAACAAAAAGTTTTTTCTACCGTGCTGAAAAATGTTATTATTTCAAAGGCTTCTAAATCTGATGACATGTTTGGTTCATCAAACGGAGGGTTTGATTTTCTTAACTCTAACAGTGGTTCGGATGGTTGTTTTGAACAATTTGATTTTAATGCGAAACTTCCTAACCATTCATCTTTTGTTGTGAAATCTTTGGGAAAAACCAGTATGCCTGTTAACAGTGCAAAATCAACGAAAGTTGATAACTCAGTCTCTGTGAAAGCTAAAAATGCTAAAGGTAAGATTAAATTTAAGCATTCACAGAAACCGAACACTACTGGTAATCCGAAGAAGAATCATTCGTTTGTTGCTCAGAAGTCTAACTCACGAGTTTCACATGTTTCAGATCTGAGCAAGCAAAGGCCAGAAGTTAAAACTCAATGGAAACCGAAACAGAAGCTTAACAAGGCTAATAAATCGTTTTGTAGTGTTAATTGTAATAAGACTTTTCCTAGTAAAGTTGCTACTATTTTGAAATACTCTTTTACGCAACTATTCCAGTTATCTAAATCTGCTAGAAAGTCTTCCTTTTATGATAAACATGTTTCTAATTCTTGTCAAGATTCTGAGATTTGGTTTGGCAATAATCATGTGCACTCATATCACTCATATCATTATAATGCTTCAAATGAATTTCAAATGAAAAGAGGACCCAACTTCAAATGGAAACCAAAATCTAGTGCTAACACAGTTGGACCCAATTTCAAGTGGGTACCAAAAGTTAAATCTGTGTTACAGGCACCCAACGTTTAAGCAGGAGAAATCTGAAATGGTTTCTGAACACGTCTGTTCAGAACCCGTGCTTAAGAAGAGAATATGGCTTTTGAACAAATCAGTTCAACACCCGCTCTTCAAATTCTCAAAAGTCTTAACTCCAAATGTTGTCAAATGAATATCTAAATCTCTTGTTTCGTTATTTCTCCTGTACAGATCCATCATATGTGGTACTTGGATAGCGGATGTTCCAAGCATATGACTGGACAAAAAGAGATGTTGTCCAACTTTACAGAGAAATATTGCGGAGCAGTTAGATTCGGCAACGACCAGTTTTCACCAATAATGGGATATGGTGATGTACAACATGACAATGTCACGATCAAGAAGGTGAGCTATGTTGAAGGCTTACGACACAACCTGTTCAGTATCGGCCAGTTCTGTGACAAAGGCTTAGAGGTCAAATTCAAAGCCAAGTCGTGTTCTGTTCGCATTGAAGAAGGCGAAGAACTCTTGGTCGGCACGAGAAAGTCAAACCTCTACACAATTAACTTGTCAAAAGTCCAGACTGACAAGCAGGTTTGTCTACTGACGAAAGCCTCGATGCAACAAAGTTGGTTATGGCATCGAAGGCTCTCTCACCTCAACTTCAGGTACATCAACAATCTGGTCAGTGGAAAGCTCGTCAAAGGACTTCCAGAACTCAAATATGAAAGAGAACATCTTTGTGCAGCATGTGAAAAAGGAAAGATGAAGAGGGCTCCACATAAACCAAATCCTGAACCGAGTACAAGCGCTCTATTAGAGTTATTACATATGGAATTATGCAGTCCAATGCAAACTCAGAGTCTAGGCGGAAAGAAGTACATACTCGTTATCGTGGACGATTACTCGCAATACACTTGGGTCAAGTTTCTACGTTCAAAGGATGAGACACCAGATGTTCTCATCACATTCCTGAAGACGACCCAGGTGAATCTGCAGAAACCGGTCAAGCTTCTAAGAACAGACAACGGCACAGAGTTCAAGAACAAAAAGGTTGAAGAATATCTCGAATCTGTCGGGATTTTACATCAATACTCTGTTGCTCGAACGCCTCAATATAATGGAGTGGTCGAAAGAAGAAATTGTACGCTAGTCGAGGCTGCTCGTACTATGCTAAGTCAATCTGACTTACCTCTATTTTTGTTGGCTGAAGTTGTATCGACTGCGTGCTACACACACAATCGATCCATGATACACCGCATATTCGAGAAGACTCCTTATGCGTTAATCAACAACCGAACACCGACAATCAAATATTTCCATATATTTGGGTGTAAGTGTTTCATTCTAAACGATAGAGATAGTCTCAACAAGTTCAGTGCCAAGGCGGACGAAGGCATCTTCATTGGTTATTCCTCTACATCAACTGCATACCGTATATATCTGAAGAAGTCAAAGACGGTTATAGAAAGCATCAACGTCACGTTTGATGAAGAGATGGCTTGCGAACAACACAGTTCAGAACCGTTATAACCGGAGTACTAGCTTCTGGGCAGATGAGTCCAGAACCTGCGTCTCAATAGAACAAATCAGATGAAGCATCAACGTCAACTAATCATATATATGATTTAGATTTATTATTTGAATTTTTTTATGATGAATTTCTTGGTTCTAATGTAAAGAAATCTGTTGTGGTTGACAGGATGAAAGACTCAACGACTACTCATCCAACCAGTTCACATGACTCTAATGAATCCAACACCCCGATTCAGCAAGAAATTCCAATTCAAATGCCGACTCCAACAGTTGAAGAAGTGACATGAAATGAAGAGACAGAAGTAGCTGAAACAGTAGGATGTTCTGTACAGATCCATCTACAGCCTGACCAAGTTGTACCTGCTGAGCCTTCTGAACCTACCACTTCAACTGCAATCATCATTCCTCCTGAACAAGTTAAAGAAGGTACAAGTGGATTTATAGATGATACAATTGACATACATTCATATAATCCACTACCTCATGAACATAAATAGACCAAAGAGCATCCGAGAAGCCAGATCATTGGCGATCCATCAAAACCGGTGCAAACTAGGTCAGCGTCAATGAACATGTTTTGCATGACTCCTTTCTGAGCAAGTTCGAGCCAACTTGCGTATCAGAGGCACTTGCTGATCCAGAATGGGTGATCTCAATGCAAGAAGAGCTGAATCAGTTCGACGCATTTCAAGTCTAGAGACTCGTACCAAAACCTCAAGGTAAAACCATTATAGGTACGAAGTGGGTTTTCAAGATAAAAAAGGACGAAGATGGTACCGTTATCCGAAACAAGGAAAGACTTGTAGCCAAAGGATACAGACAAGATGAAGGAATCGACTATGACGAGACATATGCTAATGTGGCGCGTTTAGAGGCAATTAGAATGTTTCTAGCCTACGCAAGCCACAAGAACTTCACGGGCTTTCAAATGGACGTGAAGACTGCCTTTCTAAATGGCATTCTGAAGGAGGAAGTCTACGTCTCTCAGCCAGAGGGTTTTTGTAAATCAAGAGAAGCCGAATCACATCTACATTCTCGACAAAGCACTCTACGATCTGAAACAAGCTCCTCGCGCCTGGTATGATGTCCTTTCACAATTTCTAGTCAAGTCTGTTTTTTCAAAAGGTACGGTAGATACCACTTTGTTTATCAAAAAGGAAAAAGCCGATATCATTTTAATACAAATCTATGTAGATGATATTATTTTTGGCTCTACAAATCCTAAGTACTGTAGGAATTTTTCAAACCTTATGGTGTCAAGATTTCAGATGAATATGATGGGAGAGATGAATTTCTTTCTCGGATTACAAGTCAAACAATTTTCATCGGGTATTTTTATCAATCAATCAAAATACATTCTTGAAATTCTTCGGAAGTTCAAAATGGAAAATTCAAAACCGATTGGTACCCCAATGGCACCAAGTACTAAGATTGGCACCAATCCTTCGGGTAAGGCTGTTGATGTTAGAACTTATAGGGGGATGATAGGTTCTTTAATATATCTTACTTCTAGTAGGCCAGATATAATGTTTTCAACATGCTTATGTGCACGATATCAGGCCAATCCTAAAGAAATTCATATGTCTGCAGTGAAACGCATATTTAGGTATGTGAAGGGCACTGCAGATCTTGGTCTGTGGTATCCTAAAGATACTAGTTTTGAACTAACAGCTTACACAGATGCAGATCATGCTGGTTGTATGTTAGACAGGAAGAGCACGTCAGGACATGTACAGTTCCTCGGTGATAAGCTCGTAAGTTGGGCATCGAAGAAGCAACTTTGTGTTTCAACTTCAACGGACGAAGCAGAATATGTAGCTGATGCTAGCTGTTGTTCTCAGGTCTTATGGATGAGAACACAATTGCGCGACTACGGTTTCCACTTCAACAAAATCCCGATATACTGTGACTCCAAGAGCGTCATCGCAATAACAGCGAATCCTGTTCAACACACAAAGACCAAACACATAGACGTCAGGTATCATTTTATTAAAGATCATGTCGAAAAAGGAACAATTGAACTTTTCTTTGTAAAAACTGATTATCATCTTGCCGATTTGTTTACCAAACCTTTAGACAAAAATAGGTTTACCTTTTTTGTCTCTAATCTTGGTATGCTAAATCTTAAGATTTAATCAGTAGTTACCTATCAAAGTTTTCAAATTGTATACTTTTTCCTCATTTCTTCATTCTTAATTCAAATTGATATATGCACTTCTATATTCTGTTCATGATCCAAGGGGGAGTATGAGAAGAAATTGAAAAGTGGTCAATATTATTTCGAGGGGGAGCTCATAAAATTTTTGCATATACCTTTTATGTCAAAAAATTTTTGAAATGCCAGATTTTAGGGGGAGCTCTTCAAGTCAAAGGAGTATGGATATGACTTCTGATTATTTCTGATCAGAACTCGTACTTTAAAAGTTTTACTGCTTTTTGTCTTTTCAATTTAAGTGAATAAATTTTACTTTGACTTGACATAAGACTTTTGCAGAATTTTTGAGAGCTGCTTACAAGTTCATATGTTTATGACTTTAAGCTTAGCTTCATGAGATGGAAGATCAAACGTAAAGGTATAATCCTTATCTTCATCTCATTTATGGTTGAAAGAAGGACAACTTTCAATCATAGAAAACATTGTTTTAAATGTTCAAATCACTTCCCGATTCTCAAACCGATCTCATGAATTGGAAGTGTGCTTTTAAATGTTTTCAAGATCTATTTGTGCTTTAACTGAAATAGTTAAACCACTCTGAGCATCATATGCATCATAGGAAAACAAGGAATCATTGTGCTAGGAATTAACACAACTTCTATGAAATCACCTTAACCAGTTATTTCTACCCAAGAAGTTAATCCATAGTGATTGAGTGTGAGAAGTCGAAAAGAAATGAGTGTGATTAGAGTGAGCAAAAGGTTTAAAAGAAAGAGCGTGTGAGAACAGAGTTAAAAGAATATCACAACTCTGCACCAACTTTTTCTGAGTCGGGCAACCACAATTCTAATGTTTCACAATTCTTTGGTGATCATTATTGAAACAGGCAACTAGCCCATGCCAACTCTTGATCAAACCTCACCAACTACTCATTTTCTTCTTAACAAGAATGTGTTTCACATTTTCAAAGGGGATGCAGCACATTTGCAATCTGATTTTCATTTGGAAAATCTGGATATTGAAAAGAAGGAAGTCTGCCCCACCTTCGCACTTCAATCATGCACATTGAGTCTGTGTTTAACTTACTGTTGTCTCAGTGGTTTACACAATTTTGAGCCTATAAACACACATCAAGTGATTAATTCTTTCAACACAAGCACGAACACACAAGGAATTATTTTCTTTGTCATAACGTTTATAGAAATTACCTTTGTGGTGTTTCGATGATTAAATGGAAGCCCTGGGGGAGTCAACATCAAACAACTCCTTTCCAATGTGTATTCGTTACACACAGTAACTTAGTGTTACTGACAGGCACGTTAACTGATTCATTAGTTGATTCAGGTGTTACACGACTATTTTTTCTGGATTTGAACAGATCTAGATGAATATCTTTTGCATTGACGGATCAGAGGCTTCAAATGAAGGACATTTCTTCCTACAAGTTTTGATGAAAGCGTTGCTTTTTTCCTCAAAGAGGGGAGAATCTAAGTTTGCAGAAATGCCCAGTCCATTACATTACAAGACCAAGAAATGCGAGATCAAAGTATTCTGAAGACATGATGATTTCAGATAAATTTTCTTTGAAGATACTTTGCTAAAGCATTATGAGCTAGAGAAAGATATTGCATCTTCTGAGCTGAAGAAGAAGACTGAATTGCTAAAATCTTTTTAGTAATGATCTTGATCCAAAGGGGGAGATTGTTAGATCACATATCTATTGGATTCAAGATCATCCAATCTGAAGATCCAATCTGAAGCTAATGCCGGAAAGTCGACTCTCGATATAAAGTCTAATATCGTTTGTAATAAATGTCGATGTAAATTATTGTTTATTGTAATTTTCGTATTTAGTTTAAATTAGTTTAAATATCTAATTATGTTAGATATTAGTTTGTTATTTAATATCTAAGTTATTTAGATATTAGTTATTAGATAATATCTAGATATTAGTTAGTTAGTTAGATATTAGGTGTTTGTGTGTTAGAGAAGCTAACTCTAAGAAATCAGATCACACTTTCACACACACATAAAAGGTGTAAAAACAGAGAACACATCCAAAGCTTGAATAGATCAATCCTGTAATCGTTTGAATATTAATCAAAACAGGTTGGTAATCATATTGTGTTGTTTTGTAAGAACTTGATATAGTATTGTGGACCGACAGATAGTCTCCGTGGTATCGCATGCTAAAATAAAATGTTCTCAAGACTTACTCCGGAAGTTAACCACCGTTGCAAGTCCTGGTGGTCACTATGGCTTATAGCCCAAAACACTACTCGCGGTACTTATACCGAGACTTAAGTCTCGGTACAAGTACCGGTAGCCTCTGTGGTCTTCACGAAGAAATTAAAACCCACAATAGTGCTTTTACCGCTAGGCACTTGGTATTTGACCATAAATCCAACCCGCGAGACTTCGACCGAGGATTTACTAGCGCGGCAAGTAGTGCTAAGCGTTGTGGTCTTGTTAACTAATTCAATTTCGTGAGAGATGCACCGATACTTAACCTATGGTACAAGTACCGGTGATTGATGAACACTTAAACCTTCACCATTTTTCGCAAGACTTATGCCGAGAGAATACTAGCGGCACAATTACTGCTAGCTATTGGAGCCTAAGTCACGGTACAACTAGCCGTAACATCGATTCAGGGTTTTTAACCTAATTTCACGACTTTTTGCAACCCAAATAGAATCCCCTTCTCCTCTCTTGACTTCCACACACCCTCTCAAGGGAAACTCGTTTGATTTCAAGCCCTCATGCTCTCCAATCCACATCTTGCTCAACTAAGGTACATATCTTCACTCTTAAATCTGAAATTTTCGGTGTGGAGCTTGATTTTGGGTCAAAAAGTGGATTAATGGAACTTAGGTTCATAATACGTTGTCTTCCTCACTAATGTTAATTTTTTTCATGTTTGTTGAACATTTGTGAGATTATATGCACATATTTCTCCCAATTTTATCTTGATTGATGAATTTTGTGGTATCTTGCATTTGGACTCTGTTTGTCCCTTTAAACTTCAAGTTCTTAATCAAACAATCAAACAAAAGATAAACAAACCTGAATTTGATTTAATCCAAACGATTACAAATCTCTTGATTTGAATATCTCTCTCTCTAAAGCTCTCTTTTTCTCTCTCTCTAAGAGTTGGCGGCTGATGTCTATTTTGGCACACCCTCTTACACACACAACCCTAGAACACTAAAATAGCCATATACCTATTTAGAGAAAAAGACAAAATACCAAAATACAAGGAAATTAACTTTGACTATTTATTACAAAGGACCTAGACTATTCTTGAGAGTTTGACTTTTCAACTTTGACTTCAGATTTCTGTCTTCATAATTGATGATCTTGAATCCAATAAATCTGTGATCTAACAATCTCCCCCTTTGGATCAAGATCATTACTAAAAGGATTTAGCAATTCAACCTTCTCTTTAAGCTCAGAAAACAATCTCCCTCTTTGTCTTCAAAATATAGCAATCTCCCCAAAAGATGTAGATAAAATCTCTTTCATATGATGGAAAGAAATTATCTCCAGTTTCAGCTCAGAATGCTTTAGAAAAGTGTCTTCAAAGAAAATTTCTCTCAATTTGGCATATCTTCAAAAAACTTTCTCTAAACTTGTGTTCTCCCCCATTTCTTGGTTAACGCTTCTCCCCCTTTTCGATGAAAAAAGCAACGATTTCATCAAAACTTTTCTTCAAGAAATGTCATTGACCTTGTTGATCTTTTGAACTGAGCCTCTGATTCACCGTCAATCTGCCAAGATATTCATCTAGATCTTTTCAAATCCAGACAAATTAGGAATGTAACCCCTGAATCAACAAATGAATCAGTTAAAAATGCTTGTCAGTAACACGAAGTCACTTTGTGTAACGAATACACATTGTAAAGGAGCTTTTATGATGTTCACTCCCCCAAGGCTTCCATTCAATCATCGAAACACCACAAAAGAAATTTCTATGAACGTTATGACAAGAAAACAAATTCCTTGTGTGTTCGTGCAAGTGATAGAAAGAATTAAGCACGGATGATTGCTTATAAAGGCTCAACATTGTGTAAACCACTGAGACAACAGTAGTATAAACACAGACTCAATGTGCATGTTTGAAGTGCGAAGGTGGGGCAGACTTCCTTCTTTTCAATATCCAGATTTTCCAAATGAAAATCAGATAGTAAATGTGTTGCTTCCCCTTTGAAAAATGAAACATTTTCTTGTTAAGAAGAAAATGAGTAGTTGGTGGGGTTTTTAACAAGAGTTGGCATGGGCTAGTTGCCTGTTTCAATAACGTTCACCAAGAAGTGTGAAACATTAGTAATGTGGTTGCCCGACTCAGAAAGTAGTTGGTGCAGAGTTTGATATTCTTTTACACTGATCTCACACCCTCTTTCTTTTTATCATTAAGCTCACATCTAACCAAACTCTCTTTTACATTTTACCTCAACACACATCCCACACTCATTTATTTTCGACTTCTCACACTCAATCACTAAGAATTAACTTCTTGGGTAGGAAACACTGGATAACGTGAATCCATAGAAGTTCATTTAATTCCTAGCACAAAGAAATCCCATGTTTTCCTAGAAAGCATGTGTTGCTCAAAATGGTTTAACTTGAACAGTTAAAGCTCAAATACAAGTCAGATGTTTGTATGCTCAGAAAACAATCATGAAGATTTTAGCATTTGAAACATTGAAGTATTTTCAAACATGTAAATTGAATGAATGAACATGAATGCAAGGGACTTGTTTGAAAATCTGACATTGTATGTAAAAGATCAGAAATGATATGGCAATCAAGGCTTATGGTCAAGAATAATGGATATTGTCTATATGAAACAAAAATATAGACATTCTTAAAATGAACGTTTCGAAATGAAATGACGCTCAAAATTCTTTGAAATACAAGTGGGGTGTATCACCATCGAAAACTTGGTCAATATGAGACATGGTGATAACTTGTTCAACAAAAATTAAACCAGTGTGTGTGAATACTTGAAAGTATATAGACAAGATAATACGCAAGTATATATCTTTAGAAACACATGGTTTCTTGAGCATTGAAGTACAAAAGAAAAATGAAAACATTTAAAATCACACTTCCAAACTATAAAATCTGTTTAAGAATCGGGAAGTGGTTTGAACATTTAAGAACATGTTTTCTTATGATTGAAAGTTGTCCTTATTTCAACCATATATGAGATGAAGATAAAGAATTATACCTTTTACGTACAGTCTTACATCTCATGAAGTCAAGCTTAAAGTCATAAAGATATGATCGTGTAAGCATCTCTCAAACTGCAAAAGTCTAAAACGTCATAGTCAAAGCAACTTTATTCACAGAAAATTAAAAGACATAAAGCAGTGAAACAATTTAAATGAACGAGTTCTGATATGAAGTAATCGGAAATCATAGTTCTTTTACTCCCCCTGAAATTATGCTTCAGAAAAATTATCAGTGTAAAATATAAGCATTAACTCCCCCTCAAAAGTTGATCATCATATTTGTTGGATGCATAAAATTTCAGACAAATATGTACTCCCCCTTGATGGTTGATTTCCTCATTCGAGTATTGGAGTACAATCTCTTATCAGCACAGGAGTAAGGTCTTTTGATCATTGAAGTGCGAGTCCTAAACTGTTGTGTTTAGAAGTCAAACTTCGTTGAATTACGGGTTCTAAGCTGATTTAAACTTCGTTGTTTCTAAAAAACTAGGTTTCCAATTTTGGTATTCTTCAAGTTTGTGATTCCTTGTTTACTTTTGAAGGTTGATGCTGGTTATTATCCCATTTCTTCATGGATTTGTGGCTTGCTTTGATATTTTCCATGTGATGCCTTAAACCTAGGTTTTATTATTTGATTTTACTCTAGCATGTTTGGGTCATCTTGTGCATTACAAGTTATGTGAGCACTAGACTATCATTATATTTGTTCTCAATTGTTTCTTGCTTAACTTAAGGTTTAGTATTGAAGGTGCTACCATGAGATCCTTAGTCACACTTGGGAAAGTTAGAATATCTAAATCCATTTTGAATTCCTTGATCAGAAATAGATTCACATGCACTAGTATGGGTTTCTATGTGCTTAATTTGTCAAATGGTGGCTGATGTAGAGCATGAGGTAGTCTATAAGTAATATTTATGTTTCTTGAGCTTAGTTGTATAATGTTGATATGTGACTTTAAGGCACTTATGAGCATATAAATACCAAAAAACAAAAAAACCTAGGTTTGGGGTTCCATTGGGTATTTACCAATTGCAATCACACTTGCACTAAATGATAACAAATGCATGAACCTCAAGTTAAGCTCCATCCCATGTTACTTCGGTCAAGTGGTTAGTGTGGTAGTCATCACATGGTATGATCTTCAACCATTCTTTCAGAACTTTCTATGTGCACTCATTAATGGAATTTTTGGTTCATGACAACTCAAACCTAGGTTTTCACCTAGGTTTGGGGTGGACATTCTTGGTACACCTCAGATAGCGAGGTACACTCCTAACCTAGGACTCGACCTAGTCTTTGGGTGTCCAGTTCTTCACCACTCCCCATTTTGTGCACAAGGGTTAAACCTAGACAAGAGTTTAGGTTTGGGGTTCCATCTAATCTTCTGATCCTCCTAATTGTGTGAATCTTTTTTTCAAGAAATGGGAAAAATCAAACCGACCAGTACCACCCCGAGATGGCCAACTTATGACAAGCTCACGACTGTAGAAAAGGTCCAACTATGTCAATAGGAAAATCCAGATATCCTAAGAAGAAGAGCGTTAATGGCAGAGAAAAGGGCACTCGACAAGCGGGGGATCCGACTTCATGGACTCCCGAAATCTTCCCTGATCGTTGACACTATCAAACATTATATGTGGGAGCAATTTTGTGCAAGTCGAGGGCCCTACGACATCGATCTTGTTCGAGAATTCTACGCCTCATTACAGGAAGGCATTTTCAACGAGTTTCGTAAGGTGATGGTTCGAGGCCATAAGTTTACAATGAAGGTATCCGATATCCAGAGATACTATGGCCTCCCGAGGGTAGATATGGACAGGATGATCAGTTGTGTACCCCCCATCTTGGGGGTAGGAGAGCGGGAAGAGATAAGCACTGAGGATAGATAAGCACTAAAGAGAAATGGAGATTCTTTTTAGACTAAGAGCAAGGGAATAAAAAAGAATCAATTGCACGTTTACACAACATTTTGGATGGTTTTCCTGACATACATTCTAAAATCATCCACACATAATAATGAAGCTAGTCCTAGCGTAGCAAAAGTTCTATATTGCATTCAAAACTCGATGATCTTCGATGTGGCTTGCATCATCCACCTCGAGATCATCGAATCACGATACGGATAATGTTCCATTTCCATACTTAATCAATGATTTATGTATTCAAGCAGGTATCCAATCCCGATTACCGAGCTGACTATCCCGGGATTTAGACGATCACACCTACACTTACCAAGTCACAACTCAAGGAAGCATGAGACCAAGGAAGTGTGGAATCGGGAAGGTATACACATAACAGTGGAGATGAATGAGGAGATCAAACCGATGTATAATCCGATGATGACGATGATGAGGATTACGAGCCAGACTATGAAGTGGGATCCAACTCCCACCCATTGCGAGCTTCAACGAGCCATGGATTACCACCTTGGTCCCAACTGTGTGAATAGATGAATTGGATGGACAGAAAACTAGACCAAACACTATCACTAGTCAGAGAGGTGCGAACGAGCGTATTACAGATAGAGCACCAGTTGGAAGATCGCGTCTATAATCAGGGCTACCTTACTAGCCAGGCGAGCAAGAGGCACGCCGGCCCATCCTAGTGAGACCACCTTTATTTTTCTTGCTCCTTTGATTTCTCGTACATTTTACTTTTCAACCGTGTTGATGACTCTGCCTAACTAATACTATTGTCGCTACTCATACCCATGCAATACTCTTGTTGTACTGCCACTATCTGAGTATCGTTGTTATGCACTATTTGTTCTATCGTTTATTGTTGCACATCTTATTGCATTTACTCAAAGCCAAGCTGACACATTGACAATGTGTTGGAAATGTTTGGGGTTATAGGCACGAGCATAATTATTATTGCACTGCACGGTTATTATTATTGCACTGTACTATTTTGGGTCAAAATTTTATAATTTTCTTTTAGGATGAGGACACGGGATTTTATGGAAAGCACATTTTTCACAATTTTATAGTTGTTACTTGTTAGATCCTAATACAAGCAAACAATTGAAGAACTCCATAGAAAAGTCTAGATAAGATGAGAATTAAGAACATAATTATCAAGAACTCATCTCATATGCTTTGATTTCATAAATGGAGGGGAAATTGGGAAGAACACCACACTAAACATGTAAATGACTCTCATGAGAATTAGTCTCTGTGTGTAAAAAGGTGTATTCCTTACCAAGTCTCTCTAATGAACAAATAGAGATACCAATTGTTAGATCCCATTATAGACAAGTTATTGAAGAACTCCATAGAAATTAGATATAAGATAGAAATGAAGAACAATATTCATCAAAAGCATATCTCATACGCTTAGAATGATTAACAATAGAGGGGAAATTGTAGAGAATACCACACTAAACGTGAAGACGACTCTCATGAACACCTAGTTTGTGTGTGTAAAGTATATTTTCTCCCAAGTTTCTCAAATGACAAAGTGAGTCATGGACACCATTAAATAAGGCCCATTTACAAGAAAAAAAGGCTCAAGCCCATAAACTAATTACAAAGCCCAAAAACCAATTCTTTATAAAACATTCTATCAAATTGAGGCTAATTTGAGCTAACAGTCTTCATAAGAAATATTACACATATATGCTCCTTCACGTAAAAAATAGTTAGAACAAAAAAAACTATGTTGAAATGTGTGTCATATCGAAAAGAATGAAATGCTTGTTTTTATGATATAATTTGTTTGATTAAAATATTAGATTTTTAAGACGTCTTTGGTGTATAGCTCAGTTATCATAATGGCATGGTGACTTTGGCCAAATACAAGACAACCCGGGCACCGCCACTAGCCTCACCCGCTAAGTGAACCAAAAAAAACGTCCCGTCACATTGGTGTCTTTGGATGCGGATTCCATGTGTGGCCGCTTAGAGTTGTCGTAGTCAATTTTTTGCCCAGATTAGTTATTTTTTAAGATAATTTAATTTAAAAATTAAGGGGGTACAAGTTTTTTTGTTAAAAATTAAATAATTAAACGTGGATTGAAGATTGAAAAAAAAATCATTTTTTGCCCTAACCCTTAAGTTACTATTTTAATTAAAAAATCATATTTAATGTGAGTTGTTGAATCAAATAGAAATGGATGACCTACATTGGTCCCTAGTTCTAGGGGTGTTATTCGGTCGGTTAAATCGGTTTTCGGTTTATTCAGTTCAAGTTAATAGGTTTTTAAGTTTTTTAAAACTAACCGATAACCAAACCAAATAAGGTTCGGTTTAATCGGTTTTGGGTTATTCGTTTTTCGGGTTATTCGGTTCGGTGGCTGGTTAAACCGAAGAACGATTTATATTTTTTTTCGTTTGACAGTTGCTCAAATATTTTTCCCAAATTAAGTGTTTGTTGCTTCTAATATATAATTTGTATCATGCATTCATCTCAACAATTGACTTATATTAAGTAAAATCACCATCTATCAAAACCCAATATCTATTAAATGACATTATTTTTTTTCATATGACGTTGTAAATCAAGCAAAAAACGTAATATAATAAATAAACATTGTTTAATATCAATAAAAAAACATTATATAGCAATAAAATAAGTAATATAATAATAGTATAACATGTACTTGGTTTATTTTTTATAAATATGAAATATATAAAATATAAGTACAATGTGATATTCGAGTTATTCGGTTTAACCGAATTAGAAAAAATTAACCAAAAACTTAACCGAATAAGGAGCCTTATTCGGTTATCCGAACCGTTTAACCCGAAAACCGAATAAACCAAAACCGATTAACCCAAATGGTATTCTGTTTGGGTGGGTTATTCGTTTTCGGTTATTTTTGACACCCTACCTAGTTCACATGTAAATGAGGTTTGCAATTCGGTTTTGGGTTATTCGTTTTTCGGGTTATTCGGTTCGGTGGCTGGTTAAACCGAAGAACGATTTATATATTTTTTCGTTTGACAGTTGCTCAAATATTTTTCCCAAATTAAGTGTTTGTTGCTTCTAATATATAATTTGTATCATGCATTCATCTCAACAATTGACTTATATTAAGTAAAATCACCATCTATCAAAACCCAATATCTATTAAATAACATTATTTTTTTCATATGACGTTGTAAATCAAGCAAAAAACGTAATATAATAAATAAACATTGTTTAATATCAATAAAAAAAACATTATATAGCAATAAAATAAGTAATATAATAATAGTATAACATGTACTTGGTTTATTTTTTATAAATATGAAATATATAAAATATAAGTACAATGTGATATTCGAGTTATTCGGTTTAACCGAATTAGAAAAAATTAACCAAAAACTTAACCGAATAAGGAGCCTTATTCGGTTATCCGAACCGTTTAACCCGAAAACCGAATAAACCAAAACCGATTAACCCAAATGGTATTCTGTTTGGGTGGGTTATTCGTTTTCAGTTATTTTTGACACCCTACCTAGTTCACATGTAAATGAGGTTTGCAATTCGACATCTCCCTCCCCTTCTCTCCCCCTCTCTCTATATATAATATATAGAGAGAGAGGGGGGGGGAGAGGAAATAGTTCGAATGAGAACAATTTCATTTTACGAAAATGCGAGAACACTCTTTTACTATAGAAAATCACTTGTGATACCTTAGTCCAACACATGTGATATGTGATAATGAATCAGACACATCAACCTCTAGCGTAACCCTAGTTTACGGGCCAAGTTGCCTGCACACCTCTCTCTCTCTCTATATATATATATATATTATTGTTCTTTTTCCTTCTTAAAAAAGTGAGTCATTTCACAAGAATATCTACTACTAATCATATTTTAAAAAATGTTCATTTTCTATTCATGGAATTTTCTAATTAGTTATGTGATTTTAGATTGCTTCTCGTCTTCTCGAAGTTGACTATTTTCTCATTTGATATTGCCTATTGATAACTCTCATTTTTTAGTGTTATTTGTTACTCTTTTCTTACGTTTTATTTCACTTTCTACCCACTTTTGCTTCTATCTCCTTCCTTTGGTCCTTAAAGTTGCAAGTAAGATGAAAACACCTAGGGATGCACTTTTTGTGAGATTGTGGGCACAGTCTGCCCACTGCGGGCACCCGAAGACCCACTGGGTAATAAAAGCCTTGTATTTTTATCCAATGGTTAATGGTGCAAAAAGATGGATATTAACTGCAAGAAGTGGATATTAGCTGGATTACATCTTCAAGAATATTTGCAATCATTGTACTCTTTTACCCATTGGGTATTAGGCTTTTTATCCTAGGTATTACCCATTGGAATAGGATGCATTTTCATTGGGAATATGATGCATTTTCATTATAAATAGGAGGGTCTCAAGGCATTTAAGATCATCAACCTTTCTCCAGCTCAAAAACTCTCTCCCTAGAAGAGTTAGAGAGCTAAGGTTGTTAGTTTTACTTTTAAGCATTTAATTTCTTGTATTTTCGTTTCTACCCACGGCTTCCCACTGTGGGCATGTTTGTAGCTTAACTTTACTTTTATGCAAGTAGACTAACAAGTATTTCATTTCTTACTGTAAGTCTTTTATTATTTCCATGTGTTTTATTATTATGCCTTTTATTATTATGAACTAACCATCTTTTGGGTAAGGATGTGAGCCGACTTGAGACTAGGCAACACTTGGGTGTGACCATCATTACTAGCTCTTAAGCTTGGTCACTTAAGTCAAGACTTAAACTCAACGCTGATAAGCTGATCAATTTGAAGTGTTAATATTAAATCTTGACCTCGATAGGAGCAGATTCGAAATACGGCTTAAGGGACGCACAAGGATTTGATAGAGTTTTTGATAACCAAGTAGATATATGGGTTTTTCATGATTTATTATGGTTCAAACGTCGGAGGAGATTTATATCACAAAGAGATTTGGGTGTAAATCTTTGTACCGGTAGAACTTGATTTATTTCAACGTAATTAAATCGGTAAGATTAAGAGTTGGTAACGATGTACACTTTATGGGTATTTTGTAGGACCGGTCTTTAAAAATCCACTTTCGAGAGATCGGACTTTTTATAGACATTACATACTACAAGAGGCTTAACCATTTGTTACTATGTCCATCTCAGGAGAAGCTTACACCCACACTCATTCTTTAATTATAATTTTTCCCCTACTCTTAGCATTAATCAACCACCAAACAAATATTTTTCCCACACTCGAAACTTGTGCAAGAAGTTCATGAAAATCCCTGTTTCTCAGTAAGTCAGTCCGTGCGGATACGATACTCGGTACTTGTACCATTATATTACTTGTAGCGATCCCAGTGGTGGTATATACTTGTTCCCTCACTTGGAAGTATTGTGCCCACACTGTATAGTACACGATAAATAGTTACCACCTATATATAGAGAGAGTTTTTAAATACAAACCCTCTAATTAGTACAAACCATATATACAATCGAGATATTTATGAAACCATATATTCATTAGAATTCATTGACGATTGAGATTGATTTGTACTAATTATACAGGGTTTGTATTTGAAAATCTTTCTCTTTCTCTCTCTCTCTCTCTCTCTCTATATATATATATATATATATATAAATATATATATATAGGGGGTTAATCAAATGAGAACCCTAGAATTTGCGAGATCCGTGACAACCAATATGATCCACTCATTTAAAAACAATTATGTTATTTAATAAAGAAATATAAAAAGGTAATTTATTAATAAAAAATACACCTCATAAATATAATTTATATTTTATTTCATCCATAAATAGAAAATCCATAGCTCTCATAAATAGGAAATTCATAAATGTTCCAAAAAAGATTATGTAATTGTTCACAATGTGTAACCAAATCTTTACACAAATTTTTAGGGATCTTTAGTTTTTTTTTATTTTATTTTTTTGTTCTTTGGTGTTGTTTTGTGACATTGTGTTGACAAGATGATCGCAATGTGTATCCAAATCCTTACACAATAGTTTTTTTATTCCGGTTTTACTGGATATGCTTATCGGGTGTTCAAATAGAATTATCGATTTTGTTCATAATGTTTATCCAAGTCCATAACATTTTTAGATCTGTAGTTTTTTTGATATTTTTGTGTTCACAAGGTGATCACAATGTGTTATATGATTGGTGATAGTTAGGTTACTTGATGTTCACAATGTCTTAGGTTACTTGATAGGTTTAATTTTATTTTTTAGATTATGTTATTGATGAGTGGAGATAACACCAACACGCAACAATAACCATTCTTTAAATTTTTTATTCAAAATTACTAAAATAACTAATTTACTGTTGAAGGATTATGTGTCATCATCAAAAGGAAGTGATTGACAGAATATTTTCTTAGTATTAGATTACCATAATGAATTTTTTGATTTTCTTTGTAAATTCATCCCTATTTAAAGGGTTTATGATTAATGAGAATTACAGAATTCTTCTCTCTGTCTTATTGTTATTCTCTCTATATTGATTGTTCTGTAACACGTTATCAGCACGTACACTCAGTCAATTCACGGATAAATTTTTGGCTTCCAACATCTTCAATCAGTCTCGAATACCTCTACAATCCAAGTAAGAATTAATATTATAAGAAATAAATATGGTCTTTGCTTTCATCAGAATGGTTATGACATAAGGCAAAAAAAACCTATGTTTTGATGATATAATATAGATAATCTAGTATATTGATGTTGTTGCTTTGTCGTCTCATGATATCGTAATTGATGTATTGTTTTTGTATACTTACAAAATTTAAATATAAATTTATCAAAATTTAAATATAAATTTATTTGCTTCTATTTAAATTTATGGTTAATATTTATATGATGACAATCAAACATGGTGATAAATGTACATGACTATAAATATATGAATATATTTTTGTTTTTATTCTTTTATTCATCTGAATGAGTCTTAAAAATAAAAAATAAACTTTTTTTTCTACTCATTGATTTATAAGGTGATATTATTTTATTGAAAAAAAGGGGATGAAATTCGATGTGTTCTTTTTAATTATTTTATTTCTTTTAGAAAAAATGACAACTCATGTCTCTAAACATAATTATAAAATTATTTTTAAATTTTATGTTACACTTTCTAGCTATGATTTTAATTTTATCAATTAATCAACATAAGTCATCTATTAAATATGATCTTTTTAAGATCTTTATTATTTTTTTAATTAAAAATAAAAAAGGAAATCTTCATTATTAGGAATTGATACTAAATATCTTTTACTTATTTTTATTTTTCTTTTAAATTGGTTGTTTATTTCTTTTGGTATGTATATCTTTAAGATTGTAAACAATTATAAAATATATTTTTTTACATTTTTCTTTCCTAAATGTTATTTAATAAATTTATTTGTAGACTTGAAAAAAATATTTTTTGAAATCGTTTTTTTTATACATGAACTCATTTGGCAACCATATATAGAATTATTAAAGGATGATCATATTTGAATGAAAATATTTCAGTATTTAATTATTGTGTTTAAATATTTATTAATTTAATCATGTATTACTTTTTGCATTGATTTTTGTATACATTATTCAAATGTTTATTTAAGTGTTATTTTTTTAAGGATTTAGCATTTGAATTTGATCTCCCACATAATATATTCAATGAATACCTTAATTATAAGTTCCTACTTATAATTCCAATCATATAATTAAGTTTTTAGAAGTTACACTTCCTACCCCCATATATTTTGGTCTTTTACCAAAATATCCACAAATATTATTAATATGTTAAAAGTTTGAATTTGACTTTATGTCAAAACCAATATTTATTTTTCTAATGACAAAATCTACTAAGATACTATTAAGGTATTTTTTTTTTGAAAAAAAAATACTATTAAGGTATTAAAACACTGAAATTGGCTTCATATACCAAACTCATATTAATTTTGGCCTCATGCAAAAACCTTTATAATTAACAATGTTATCTTCAAATTAAATAAATCGTAAAATATCAATTGGATTTTGTCAAATGGGTGTAAATATCCCCAAGGTTTGTAGGGACTTAAGAAATCCATGTGATTCCCTACTACCTGAAATCCAATAGATTGAGTGATTTCTTTTCGCAAATTGAAATACTAATGAAGTATTATCAACAAAATGTAAGCATACATAATCCAATATTATTATGATGATCAAATTTCATACAAAATATAATGATTATAGATCGTGATTCATTGTTTTAGAAAACCATACATTATCCCTTATATACGTAAATGGTTGAAATAACCCATCCATGATTCAATGTCCTAAAATCAAAAGAACTCGAGTACAAATATGAATATCTAATGTAAAAACTACTTTTATCGAAAAGGTACAAGAATATATACCTAAAGTCCATCATCTCCCTATTGACCCTAAAACCAACCTTCTAATAAGGTACAAACATCATGTTTTAAGACGACATATAAATCATAATTTTTCATAGGAATACCTTTACTAGAAACCCCCAAAGAACTGTAGGATGCCCCGAAAGGGAGAATCAAGAGTACTCATGAATATGTACTTTCGGAAATCATACAGCGAAATGAAACCTTCTTACTCGATTACAAAAAGGTAACTGATGTCAACTGTAACACTCGAAAATTCGAAATAATTAAGAAATAAAGGCAGAGGGGGGGAAAATAATTCAAACACAAGTGAAAGGTGAAAAGAGAAGGAAAGAATAAGGGAATAAATTGTAAACTTCAGGGACTAAATATGTCAAGTCCCTAAAGTTGATGCATGAAACGTGGAGGAGGGGGCGGTTTATGCCCAAACCGACGAGAGTTTTTCTATGTATGCGACCATGTTCATTTGAAGTCCATATACTGCAAGTTTAGTATCGTTTTCTTTGTTTCTGGATTTCGAGAAGTTTGGTATTGGTGCGGAGAGAAACGGTCGAGTCGTTTGGGAGAAAATGACTGATGAACGTGCGATGTTACGATGTAGTTGCGACGGATTACGGTGAGTTTTTACGTTCGTTTTTGCAAGTAAAAGTTTATGTTTCATGCATTATACTTGTTTAACGTTTTCTGGGAGTTTTGGGTCGTAAAACTGACCCGGAGTCCGTCCTTTTGGTCGGAAAAGCGATACGGAGAGTTCCGGTAAAAACCGAGACGTTTGATTGCGGGCTTTACGGTGCATCGTTTTCGATGATTTTTGAGCCGTTGGATGGGGATTTATGTTACGGTGAAATAATGCAAAAAGAATTATGGAAAAAGACGGAGAAACGAGCCCAAACGGCCCGGAAACTTCGTTGTCGGCGTTTGGCCGTGTGACGACGGTTCGGGTGGTCCGACCCTGGTTCGGTCGCCGGTCAGACGGTTCGATGGCACGACGCGCACGGTGTAGAGCCGCGGTTTGGACGGTTCGGTCGCGGTTCGATCAAACTGACCCGGACGAGCAGTAGGCCAGATCCTTCTAAAAGGGTTTGGGCCTGGAGATTGGGCCTGCTCAATTAAATAATAATTGGGTCAATTTAAATGATTAAGATTTTTATAATTAATCATTGGAGGATTATTTAATTACGAAAGGTTGTCGTAATTAATTATTAGGATATTAATTAATTTAAATTAGCTTCTAATTTAATTAATATATTAAATTAGATTTAATTTAATTTAATATATTGGTTAATTAGAAATTAATATTTATTAATTAATTGTTCCTAAGCGGATGATAAATATTAAATCATTTGAATGTTAATGGTTTAATAATATGATTTTAAAGCGTCGTTTTGGAGCCAAATAAATAATTCGAACGTTTTAAAATAAGAGATGGAGTTTATAAAATTATAGAAGGAGTAAATGGACGTTTTAAGACGTTGATGAGCCGAGTCCTCTGGGGTTGACCGAAGGTTGACCATAGTTGACTTTTGTTGACTTTTTGGCAATTTAGGCCGTTGATTGAGTATATTTGGTGCATATCGTGTAGGTCACTAAGCGTAGTTTATTGCTTGGACACACATGCTTTCATGTGAGTTTTCATGAGACTTTTCTGGGATGCATACATACATAATTAAAATTATGTTGGCATGATAGTTATTTGGAGTACGTATATGGTGTAAAATGATACACTTTTATGTGCATGTTTACGGTGTATTATTACATGTATATAAATGTGTTATTCATTTGGAGTACGTATGTTATGCATGATAATTGGTTTATGTACATGTTTACAGGTAAATGTTTCATGTACATTATTTTATAAAGGAGAATGCATGCTATTGTTTCGTTGGTTTATAAACATTCTTAGCATGTCATATTTATGGGTTGATTTCATGTGACACATTTTGGTGTCGATATTGGGTATGGGATCGGGCTCGATATGTCACGTTGAGTAGTGGCACGACCCCGTAATGGGTGCCGGACGGGTGTGAGTCGTGCGACCCAGGGAATGTCAGTGACAAAGTGGACGAGGAGGTTTAGGAGATTACATTTGTGCCAAATGTTTTCTGAAAACAATATGCATACTATTTTATTGGTGCTTAATGTTTTTATGCTTGATGGAGTGTGTATTTATGTGCACGTAAACCATGAACTCATTTAGCTTTTTAGCTAACTATTAGTATGCATCTCAAGAGCTGGTTATTCAGATTTGGACAAAAGGGAAGGGCAAGGCGTAGATAGATTTATTATGGTTATGTTCTTTTTTGGTTTGCTAGTTGTCAAACTTATTATGTAATTTGGGTTTTATGTAACATGGTCCGATATGGGATGGACTAATGTTGGAGACTTGTATTTATTTTAAGTTAAGACTTCCGCTGTTATGGTGATTTGATTGTATCGTAATGTCGTATTCGACGACATAAGGTAATGTTTGGAATGAAAGATGTGACATTACCCAAGGGTGGATTTGGGGGTGTTACAGGTTGGTATCAGAGTCGTAGTTTAAGAGAATTAGGTTATGTTTATAGCCTAAGCTTAAACTGAACGGTGTAATAAGTGTGGAGATCAGGAAAGGAGTAGGAGTATATGATTTGCATATGATCAATTGAAGAGGAGTTTAAGGAAGGAAATAAGTTAATATTGACTTGATTTAAGGTGTTAAATGGTTAAGGTTGAAATACAAGTGCCTTTATGAGGCTATGATGTGCTAGTTTTGTGAGCAAGATTCACGCTTAACTAGAGAACTTGGAGGGTGAAAGTTAAAGACCAATAACAGTTCTACCGAGGTGTAGCATCGTAGTACTATGGTCTGGTAAGAGGAGCATTATTAATAAAGGAAAGAGGTATGGTTTTGGACCTCGAGAAATCTATTCGGGATTTTACACCCGTCTAATTGTATGTAGACTCGTAGGGGGATTTTATCACCTATCGAGCTAATAAGGAGTTGTTAGCATGTTGCTAAGAGAGAAGTGCATATGGTTGTACATTATGAGGTATTTTCATATTTTAGGAGTTAGGTCGAGCATTTATAGCTGACCTGGTATGGTATGGTATGGTTAATATGGTGGTTTTTGTTAAAGCACATATTTATTGGATTCAAGATCATAATTATCTGAAGATGGAAAACTGAAGTCAAAGCTGATAAAGTCGTCTCAACAAATAGTCTAGGGTCCTTTTGTAATAAATAGTCAAAGTATGTTTCCGTATTTTCATTTATTGTCTTTTAATTTAGTTATTTGTTTTAGTTGTTGGGCCCTTGTCAAGCCAAGCCCATTTGGTTAATTAAGGTCTAAGTATAAAATGGTTTTGTTTAGAGTAAATTAGGTTAAGTAGCTTAATTAGAGAAATAATTATTGGAGGCTTGGTGTGGGTGGTGTGCCGTACACAGAAGAGAGAAGCAGAGAGGATTTCGATTTCAAGCTTGTAACCTGTTGAATCGTTTGATTAATCGTATCAGGTTTGAATTATTGTGTTGTTTATTGTTTTACTTGATTGAATGATTCATTATTGGGACACACAATTGGTATCAGAGCCAGTACAGATTGAATTAGAAATTTTTTTTTCGGTTTGTTTTTCTGTCAAAGATTCATAATTTTTTTATTGTGTGATTGTTCATTCAAATGTTTATATATTGGGTTGTAATTGATATGCATATTCTATTGATTTGGTACTGTTTGATTTGAATATTGCATCGATTTTGGTTATCAATTTGGTGTTTTTGGCAATTCTGGGTTCGTTCTCAAAAATGCACTGTGTCTTCAATCGAATTCTTCTTAAAATGTTTTTGTTGAAATTAATTGATTGGAATCTGTTCTAGTTGGTTATTTGATCGTTTTAGCAAAGTTTGGTTGTTTAATTCGAGATATCGAGTGTTTTCTGGGTTGATTTTGGCTTCTGGGTCGATACTGCATCAAGAACATATCGGTCTTCCACTTCCGGTCGAATACCTTTTATCGGTCTATAGCATTCGACCGGTACACACACAGTCCACCCCGGTCATAAGAGCTATCAGTCTTTGTGTTTTATCGGTTGATTGTTTTTTTTCGGTCTTTCTTACCGGTCGAAGACCTCTATCGGTCTAAGTCTGCGAATTTTGCACAGGTTTGCACCCCCGTGCTAAGTCTGCGAAGGGGGACAAAGTTCTGTTCGTGATCAGATTTTTCTGAATTTCATTCTAAGATTTTCAGTATTGTGTGATTTTATCTTGATTTCTAACGATCTCATCTAGTTGATTGTATCGTATCAGATAAGTTAGACTACTAATCGTATCAGTAAGAATGTCTCGGGAAGCTCTTGCCATTGGAACAGATGTAAAGCCACCAATGCTCTTCAAAGGGGAGTACGAGCAATGGAAGGACAGATTCTTGGACTTCATCGATCGACATGAGTTGGGAGATCTTATCAGGAAATCTCTGAAAAAAGGAATCATGACACCTCCGACCAAGGTTCTCACTGTAGCTGGAGCAAATGGCCAAGAAGAAGAGACAAAGTATAAATTACCGATTGGTGAATATTCGGAATATCAGCTGAACAGACACAAGGGTGACAAGCTGGCAAGATCATTCATTCTCCAAGGCATACCGAATGAAATATACGTCAAGATTGATAGCTACAACGCTACCGGTAAGCAAATGTGGGATCAGTTGGAGAAGATGATGCTTGGATCTAAAGTTGGCAATCAACTCAAAGTTTCCACCTGCTTGAATAATTATGAAGAATTCAAAGCTAAAGCTGGAGAATCTCTTGAAGCCACTTATGACAGATTCGTCACATTACTGAACGAGCTGAGCAAGAACAAGATCAGCAAATCTCACATGGAGATGAATGTGAAATTTCTCAGCAACCTTCAGCCTGAGTGGAAGAGATTCACCAGACAAATGAGGCAGCTGAAGGATCTGCACGACATTCCTCTTCATGAAGTTTATGAAATCCTCAGACAGAATGAGGAAGAAGTGGAATAGATCAAGGCTGAGATGAAAAAGGCTGACAAAGCAGTTGCTGATCCAGTTGCTCTTGTGGTCAAGAAATCTAAGAAGAAGAAGGTGATAGAATCTGAATCAGAAGAGGCTGATAGCGAGGCAAAGTCTGACTCTGACGATTGTGAGCAACTGAAGGAAGCCATGCTTATGTTAACCAAGGCTTTCCAAAAGAAGTTCTATAAAAAGCCAAACTCCAATAGTCAGAGGTACTCATCTTGTCCGAACAACTACAAGCATAAAGAGAAAGTTGAAGAAAGGAGACCAGAAGACAAGAAGAAGGATGAAGCTGAAGAGACCAAGAAGGAAGAACCGATAAAGTGCTACAACTGTGGTAGACTCGGTCATTTTGCCAAGGACTGCCGCAAATCAAAAGTCCGAAACTCTGACTATTACAAGAATAAGATGCTTCTAGCCAAGCAACAAGAGGCTGGAAAAGCATTAATGGCCGAGGATGAATACTGGCTCGACCATTCGGACGAAGAATCTGAAGAAGGAGAGAAGGACGAGACAGTACATCTGTGCTTGATGGGAAAGAACCAGTCAGAATCTAAAGTTGATTCTGATGATGGAGATAATGATGAGGTATGTGACTTAACTGAATCTGATTTTTTGAACCGAATGCATACCATGATGTCTAAACTCCAAGAATTAGAGTCTAAACTGAAGCGTGAGAAAGGTGTCACAAATGAGAAAAATCAATCTATACATAAACTTAGTAATGATATTGCTGAGAAAAATGTATTGATTGAAACTTTGCACAAAAATATAGACACCAGCGCTAAAGAAAAGACTATAATTCATAAAGAGTTATCTGAAACTATTTCAAAGTACAAAGAATGTGAGTTTAAGTTTATAGAGCTTGCTAAAAGATACTTTTCTACTTCAAAAGAGAATTAATCTTTAATAGAAAAGGTGAATGCTTTGGAAAAAAAATTACATACTATTGGTCAAACTGAACACACTATTCATTTGAACAAAGCTAAAGAGAAACCTGATACTTGGGGTCTTGGTTACAAAAACCCACATCATCTCACAAAGGTTATATCTGAAGTGCCTGCACTTTATGACTTTGGGTTTATGTTATTGGCTCCTCAACATCCGGAACTCAAACCTTTTTGGACTAGTCTGTCGGAAAAAGATAAAGCCAAGGAATATGATAAAAGAAAGAACACATCTAAAGTTCAACTTCCATTTCGCTCTGAGAAGTTGAATAACAGTTATAGATCTAGTAAATCAAAATTTCTTTCAAATGATTATTTTGAGAGTTATTCTGTAAAAGAGTTGGAGGCTAAACCCATCGAAGGTAAGCTTTACGTCCCTCCTCTAGTTTTGGAAAGTAAAATTTCTGAACTGGAGAATACTCTTATAGAAGAAAGAATTTTGATGGACTTAGAACAAACAGTATTTTCAACAGTGTTCAAAACTTCTAATTTTCCTAAAATCTCCAAGGCTTTAAATTCGGATGACAGATCTGGTTCACTTGATAATGAGCTTAATTTCTTAAACTCTGAAGGTGTTTTAAATGATTGTGTTTCTCAGTTTGATTTTTCTTCTAAACTTCCTGATCATTCATCTTGTGTTGTTAATTCCTTTGGATTACCAATGTTTTTGACAAAGGTGAAACATCAACGAAAGTTGATAAATCAGTTTCTGTGAAATCAAAGAAAATAAAAGGTAAGAAACAAAAATCTCAGCTTTCACAGAAACCAATCCTCACTGGTAAGCTAAAGAAGAAGCATTCTCTTAATTCTCATCATTCTAACTCTAAAGTTTCAAATGTTTCAGATTTGAGAAAGCAAAGGGTTGGAGTTAAGACTACATGGATACCGAAACAGAAGATATATGAGAAAGCTAAATCTAGTTCTAGTTTTATTTTGAATAAAAGACTTCTAGTAAAGATGATTTAAGTGTGAATGTTGCTACTTTTAAAAATAATCTTGTTGGTTCTCGCAAGAAATACTCTATAAAGCAATTATTTCAGTTAGCTCCATCTAGTAATAAAAAGTTTTTAAATTATGGTGAATGTGATTATGCTTCTCGTAAATATTCTGATGTTTGGTATGGTTCATATAATGTTTCATCTTATCATTATCATGCGTCTTATCATGCTTATGGGTTTCAAAGAAAAAGCGGACCCAATTTTAAATGGGTGCCAAAATCGAGTACTAACAGTGGAGGTCCTATTTTTAAATGGGTTCCTAAACCTCTTCTTTCCTGATTTGTTTTGTGCAGACCCGTCATATGTGGTATTTGGATAGCGGGTGTTCCAAACATATGACAGTGCAGAAGAGTATGTTGTCTAATTATACGGACAAATACTGCGGCACAGTTTGTTTTGGAAATGATCAGTTTTCACCTATTCTAGGATATGGTGATGTTGTACATGAAAATTTTACGATCAAAAATGTGAGTTACGTTGAAGGCTTAGGGCATAACCTATTCAACATTGGCCAATTCTGCGACAAAGACTTAGAGGTTAATTTCAAGGCCAAGACATGTTCAGTACGCACTGAAGAAGGAAAAGAACTCTTGGTCGGCACTCGCAAGTCAAACCTCTACACCATCAACTTGTCAAAGGTCCAGGCTGACAATCAGATCTGTCTACTATCAAAGGCCTCGATGCAAAAAAGCTGGTTATGGCGTCGATGACTTTCTCACCTCAACTTTCGGTACATCAACAACCTGGTCAGTGGCAAGCTAGTGAAAGGTCTTCCAGAACTGAAGTATGAAAGAGAACATCTATGTGCAGCATGTGAAAAGGGCAAGATGAAGTGAGCCCCACACAAACCAAAGCCTGAACCGAGTACCAGCTCTCCTTTAGAGTTGTTGCATATGGACTTGTGCGGTCCTATACGAACGCAAAGCTTAGGAGAAAAGAAGTATGTGCTAGTTATCGTGGACGACTATACGCGATACACTTGGGTTAAGTTTCTACGGTCTAAAGATGAGACTCCCGATGTTCTCATTACGTTTCTGAAGACGACCCAAGTCAATCTGCAAAAACAAGTCAAGATTCTCAGGACTGACAACGGCACAGAGTTCAAGAACAAGATAGTTGAAGAATATCTCGAATCGGTCGGGATATCACATCAATACTCTGCTGCTCGCACGCCTCAACAGAACGGAGTCGTCGAAAGGCGAAATCGTACACTTGTCGAGGCCGCTCGGACAATGCTCAGCCAATCTGACTTACCTTTATTTTTATGGGATGAAGTTGTATCGACTGCGTGTCACACTCAGAATCGCTCCATGATACACCGCAGATTTCATAAGACTCCGTATGCGTTGGTCAACAACCGAACACCAACCATTAAATATTTTCATGTTTTTGGTTGTATATGTTATATTCTAAACGACCGAGAGAATCTGAACAAGTTCAGTGCTAAGGCAGATGAAGGCATCTTCGTTGGTTATTCATCTACATCGTCTTCATATCGTGTTTACCTGAAGAAGTCGAAGACTGTGATCGAGAGCGTTAATGTTACATTCGATGAGGAAATGGCTTCTGAGCACATCAGTTCAGAACCCGTCATTACCGGAGTACTAGCTTCAGGACCAACCAGTCCAGGACCTGCACCTCAAGAGAACAAATCAGATGGCGCTTCGTCGTCTACTTCTAATTTATCTGATTTGGATTTATTATTTGAACTGTTCTATGATAAATTTCTTGGATCTAAGTTGCCTAACTCTATTGTGGTTGACAGGATAGAAGACTCGATTACTACTCATCCAACCATTTCTGATATCTCTACTGAATCAAATTCCCTGATTCGGCAAGAAGTTCCAGTTCAAAAGCCTACTCCGACAGTTGAAGTTGTGACCAACAACGCCGAGACAGAAGTAGCTGACTCAGTAGGATGTACTGTAAGGACTGATCAACAGATTGACCAAGTTGTACCTACTGAAACTTCTGCAACGACTACTTCAACTGCGACCCCCGTTAATTCGGAACCATCTGAAGGAGATACCAGTGGATTCCTAGATGCGGACAATGCTCAATCTACATCTAATCCACTCCCTCATGAACATAAGTGGACCAAAGAGCACCCAGTACATCAAATTATTGAAGATCCTTCTGCACCGGTGCAAACTAGGTCTGCAACATCAAATCTATGTATGTATGAATCCTTTCTGAGCAAGATCGAGCCTACTCGCGTATCTGAGGCCCTTGCCGATTCAGATTGGGTAACTGCGATGCAAGATGAGCTGAATCAGTTTGAAGCACTGAAAGTCTGGAGACTCGTACCCAAACCGCAAGGTAAAACCATCATTGGTACGAAATGGGTGTTCAAAAACAAGAAAGATGAAGATGGTACCGTTATCCGAAACAAAGCACGACTTGTCGCCAAGGGATATAGGGAAGAGGAAGGGATAGACTACGATGAGACTTATGCTCCAGTGGCACGTATAGAGGCAATTCGGATGTTCTTAGCCTACGCAGCCCACAAGAACTTCACCGTTTATCAAATGGACGTGAAGACATCTTTTCTGAATGTAGTACTCAAGGAAGAAGTCTACGTCTCACAGCCAGAAGGGTTTGTAAATCCAGATAAGCCGAACCATGTCTACATCTTGGATAAAGCTCTTTATGGACTGAAACGAGCTCCTCGCGCCTGGTATGATATTCTATCTCAGTTCTTGGTCAAGTCAGGTTTTACAAAAAGTACGATTGATACCATTCTTTTTATTAAAAAGGATAAAGGCGATATCATTCTTATTCAAATATATGTGGATGATATTATTTTTGGTTCTACAAATCCTAAGTACTGTAAGAACTTTGCAAACCTCATGGTGTCACGTTTTCAGATGAGCATGATGGGAGAGATGAACTTCTTTCTCGGATTGCAAGTCAAACAATTTTCAACGGGAATTTTTATCAATCAATCCAAATACATTCTGGATATTCTTCGGAAATTCAAAATGGAAAATTGTAAACCGATTGGTACCCCAATGGCACCTGGTACTAAGATTGGCACCGATCTTTCGGGAAAGGCTGTTGATGTTAGGACTTATAGAGGGATGATAGGTTCTTTAATGTATCTTACTTCTAGTAGGCCGGATATAATGTTTTCTACATGCTTATGTGCTAGATATCAGGCCAATCCTAAAAAATCCCATTTGTCTGCTGTAAAGCGGATCTTCAGGTATCTAAAGGGGACTGCAGATCTTGGTCTATGGTATCCTAAGGATACAAGCTTTGAACTAACATCTTATTCAGACACAGATCATCCTGGTTGCATGTTAGACAGGAAGAGCACCTCGGGTCATATCCAATTTCTCGGAGATAAACTCGTCAGTTGGGCTTCAAAGAAGCAATTATGTGTCTCCACATCAATGGCAGAAGCGGAATATGTAGTTACTGCTAGCTGCTGTTCTCAAGTCTTGTGGATGAGAACACAACTGCGAGACTATGGATTTCATTTCAATAGAATCCCGATCTATTGTGATTCGAAGAGCGCTATTGCGATTACCGCTAACCCTGTTCAACATACTAATACCAAACACATAGATGTCCGGTATCATTTTATAAAAGATAATGTAGAAAAGGGAACAATTGAACTTTACTTTGTAAAAACCGATTATCAGCTTGCAGATTTGTTTACCAAACCTTTAGACGAAAAGAGATTTAATTTTCTTGTCTCAAGACTTGGTATGCTAAATCTTAAGACCTAATCGTTGGCTACCTATTAAAGTTTCTTATTGTGTCTCTATATCATATCTTTATTATTATTTCCGCATGATACCTGCTCTTTAATAGTTTGTTCATGATCTCAGGGGGAGTGTGAGAAGTATCTTATAGATGGTCAATGTTATTTTGAGGGTGAGCAAAACTGAATGCATTGTACTTACTGATAATTTGTTAGTAATGCATGATTTTAGGGGGAGCGTTCAAGTCAAAGGAGTATGGCGATGACTTCTGATTATTTCTGATCAGAACTCGTACACTAAGTGTTTTACTGCTTTCTGTCATTTCAATTTTTGTGAATAAAGTTACTTTGACTAGACCTTAAGACTTTTATAGGTTGAGAGATACTTTAAAGATCATATCTTTATGACTTTCAGCTTGACTTCGTGAGATGTAAGACTGCATTCTAAAAGGTATAATTTCTTATCTTCATCTCATCTATGGTTGAAAGAAGGACAACTTTCAATCATAAGAAAACATGTTCTTAAATGTTCAAACCACTTCCCGATTCTCAAACAGATTTCTTGATTTAGAAATGTGATTTTAAATGTTTTTTGATTCATCTTTGAGCTTTAACTGATAAAGTTAAACTATCTGAGCATCATGTGCTTCATAGGAAAATATGGGATCAGTGTGCTAGAACTTAAAAGAAACTTCTATGGATTCACGTTAACCAGTGTTTCCTACCCAAGAAGTTAATCCTGTAGTGGTTGAATGTGAGGATTTCAAAAAGAAATGAGTGTGGGATGTGTGATGAGAGATATTGTAAAAGAGAGTTCGGTTAGCTGTGAGCTTAAAGATTAAAAGAAAGAGGGTGAGAGATCAGAGTAAAAGAATTTTTAAACTCTACACCAACTACTTTCTGAGTCGGGCAGCCACATTTCTAATGCTTCACAATTCTTGGTGAACATTATTGAAACAGGCAACTAGCCCATGCCAACTCTTGACATTACCCCACCAGCCACTCATTTTCTTCTCAACAAGAAAATGTTTCATTTTCAAAGGGGACGCAGCACATATGCTATCTGATTTTCATTTGGAAAATCTGGATATTGAAAAGAAGGAAGTCTGCCCCACCTTCACACTTCATTCATGCACATTGAGTCTGTGTTTAACTACTTGTCTCAGTGGTTTACACCTTTTGAGCCTTATAAGCAAACATCATATGCTTTATTTCTTTCTATCACTTGCACGAACACACAAAGAATTTGTTTCTTTGTCATAATGTTCATAGAAATTACCTTTGTGGTTTTTCGATGATTGAATGGAAGCCCTGGGGGAGTGAACATCATAAAAGCTCCTTTATATTGTGTATTCGTTACACACAGTGACTTTGTGTTACTGACAGGAAATTTTAACTGATTCATTTGTTGATTCAGGTGTTACATTTCATTTTCTAAATTGTCTAGATTTGCAAAGATCTGGATGAACATCTAAATGAATTGACGGATAATCAGTGGTTCTGTATGCAAGATCAATGGTGGAAGAAATTTCTTGAAGACACGTTTTGATGAACTCTTTGCTCTTTTCATCAAAAAGGGGGGAGAAGCGTCAATCAAGAAATGGAAGATATTCTGAAGATATGCTGAAATGAAGAAATTTTCCTTGAAGATGATTTGCTAAAGCATTCCGAGCTGAATCTGGAGATAATCTCTTTCCAAAAGATATTTTCTGATTGGGGAGATTGCTACATTCTGAAGACAAAGAGGAAGGTTGAATTTTCCGAGCTTAAAGAATGATCTTGATCTAAAGGGGGAGAATGTTAAAGCACATATTTATTGGATTCAAGATCATAATTATCTGAAGATGGAAAACTGAAGTCAAAGCTGATAAAGTCATCTCAACAAATAGTCTAGGGTCCTTTTGTAATAAATAGTCAAAGTATGTTTCCGTTTTTTCATTTATTGTCATTTAATTTAGTTATTTGTTTTAGTTGTTGGGCCCTTGTCAAGCCAAGCCCATTTGGTTAATTAAGGCCTAAGTATAAAATGGTTTTGTTTAGAGTAAATTAGGTTAAGGAGCTTAATTAGAGAAATAATTATTGGAGGCTTGGTGTGGGTGGTGCGCCGTACACAGAAGAGAGAAGCAGAGAGGATTTGGATTTCAAGCTTGTAACCTCTTGAATCGTTTGATTAATCGTAACAGGTTTGAATTATTGTGTTGTTTATTGTTTTACTTGATTGAATGATTCATTATTGGGACACACAGTTTTGTTAGTGGAGGGTTTGGATATACTTGGCGATATCATTACGCCGTGGTGGATAGACGTATATGATAGGATATATACATGACTTCTTCTCAACATATATATGATTATGGTGCTTTATCATGTATTAAAGTATCAGGAGTTCATTGGAAGATTGAAAATTTTGTTTCTTTTAGCATGTGCCTTTGTGTTATAATGTCTATTAAGACTATGGAGTAGAAGAAAATATGGGGATGAGGTCGAGGCCATGGACGAGGTTGAGGCCGTGGACAAGGTCGCGGTGATGGTCATACGGCTAGCTTGAGTGCCACCCCGTTTGTACATGCTAGTATAGCCACGGGGACAGGCCGAGGACGTGGGAGGACAAAAAGGAGAGAGAGGTGGAAACCCTATAATTGAGGAGACAATAGACAATAAGGTGACACAAATCCTACAGGATACCCTACCTGGTATGATAGGGGCGATGTTAGAGATCAAGCTATGGAAACAGATAGAAGAAGAGGAGAGTGAAAATAAAATACTGAGATGGGAGACCAGGAGGATACTGAGGCGAGCAACCAAGAGAAGAGTGAGGTGAGTAACAACGGAGAGGACAAGATACTGGTTCCATCCACTTAGGAGAAAGAATGTGGTTGCAAGGGCTTCAGTAACACGCGTCTAACAGAGTTTAAAGGGATTTAGGGTGCAATAGACCTAATGAATTAGATAAGGAGAATGGAGGGTTGTTTCGGAATCTGCAAGTGTTATGAGAACCAGAATGTGACATATGTGGCCACTACATTTGTAGATTTTGCATTTCATTGGTGGTAAACGTAGTGCGAGATTAAAGGAGACAAGGATATGATCATTGTGACTTGGGGACAGATGAAGGATCTCATGATGGAGAAATATTGCACCCAGTCATAGGTGAAGAAATTGGAGTCTAAATTCTTAAGGCTATAGCAAGGGACCTCTTTGGTCCAAGAGTATGTTAATGACTTCATGGAAAAGGTCAATTTTGTAAGCCACCAGGTGGCGTCAAAATAGAGGAAAATAGATCGTTTTAAGGACGGTCTCCGGATATATATGAAGAAATATGTTAATATGATTGCACTAAAGACGTTCGTTCAAGGAGTGGAGATGGTGACAATTTCCAAGGAGAACAGTGTTGAGGCAACAGGTGAAAGGAGAGATAGTAAGATAAGTGGGAAGGTCTAAGTAAGATAGTCAAGAAGGCGAAGGTGAGTTCTTCAACATTGAAGATAAAGGGAGGAGGAATCATGGTTCCTTAGTGTAGCAAATATGGATGATGGCACAAGGGTGAGTGCCTGTCTAGGAGCTTATCCAACTACAGGTGTGGAAAGTCAGGGCGTACGGTGTGAGAATGCCTAGAAAGGAACACTTGTTACGAGAGTGGCAAAACTAGGCGTCTACGGTTGAGTGCCCAAAGGTTCAGAAATGGGCACTAAACAGTGGGAAACCGTTTGGTGATGGTGTAGGAAGGAGTTCTGATAAAAGGAAGGAGGTGCCGTAAGGAGACGGTCGAGCAATTGTATGAGGCTAGGGTGACTCCTGACGTCGTATCAGGTATGTTCCCTATCAACAATGTCTATGCTAATGTATTATTTGATTCAGGGCAACGATAGTTTTATGTCTACTCCTTTCCACCACTACTTGAACAAAGATACTTGTAGATTGGAGAAAAGCTACACCATAGAGACAACTGACGTTGTTCAGAATAAGGTAGAGGAGATAATTGATGGTTCTACGATTTGTATAGATGGTAAGGAGTTGCCCGTTACACTCTTGTCGCTGTGTTAAGGAGGCTTTTGATGTGGTTCTAGGCATCGATTGGTTATCATGCCCAGATCGTATGCAATAAGAAGATGACCAAGATTCAGACCCCAGAGGGAGACACGATTCACGTTTATGGAGATCGAAAGAAAAACAACATTAAAGTGATCACTACCTTGAAGGCAAGAAAGTGCCTACAAAAGGGGTGCATAGCTTACTTAGCGTATGCTATAGACACCCAACTAGAGGAGAATACGGTATCAAATATACTGGTAGTAAAGGAATACCCAGAAGTGTTCCCGGGAGGAGTTGCAAGGGATGCCACCAGAACGTCGGGTAGAATTTCGAATTGACTTGCTGTCGAGCGCAACAACAATTGCAAAGACACCATATCGGTTGGCTTCGTTGGAGATTCAGGAGCTAATGAAACAGCTTCATGAGTTTTTGGAGAAGGGGTTTGTATGACCGAGTTCGTCACCTCGGGAAGCACCGATATTGTTCATTAAGAAGATAGACGGTACGATGAGGACGTGCATTGATTACCGGGAGCTAAATAAGATCACGATCAATAATAGGTACCTATTACCAATGATCGATGACTTATTTGATCAGTTTAACTCGAAGATTGACTTAAGATCTGGTTACCACTAGTTGAAGGTCCGAGAGGAGGATATACCAAAAATGGCTTTCAAGACTCGGTATGGGCACTACGAGTTCCTGGTGGTACCTTTTGGTTTGATGAATGCACCAATTGCATTCATGGATATGATGAATAGGGTTTATGGGCCCTATCTGGATAGTTTATGGACCCTATCTAAATAATTTTGTCATAGTTTTTATTGACGACATTTTTATCTATTCGAGGAGCTAAAAGGAGCATAAGCAACATTTGAGAGTGATCCTAAAACTGTTAGCTAAGGAGAAGTTATACGCCAAATTCTCGAAATGTGAATTCTGGCTGCAAGAGGTGCAATGTCTTTGTTATGTGGTTAACGTAGAGGGGATCAAGGTAGACCCAGCCAATATCGAGGCAGTTATGGAGTGGGAGTGACCAAAGCCAGCGTCAGAAATCTGAAGTTTTCTGGTCTTAACAGGCTATTACAGAAGATTCATCCAGGCTTTCTGAAGATAAAGGTAGTTAAGATTGGTTAGGGTCAGAAACAAGAAGAAACGTTCCAAACGCTTAAGAGATGGTTGATTAGTGCACCAGTATTGTTCTTACCAAAGGTAACGGAGGACTTTGTTATGTACAATGATGCTTCAAAAATGGGACTAGGGTGTGTATTGATGCAAAGAGGCATGGTTATTGCCTATGCGTCACATCAACTAAAGGAGCATAGAAAAAAAGTATCTGACACACGATATGGAGTTAGCTGTAGTGGTTTTTGCACTGAAAATATGGAGGCACTACTTGTATGGAACGAAATGTTTGATTTACACGGATCATAAGAGCTTGATGTATCTCTTAGATCAAAAGGGGCTAAACATGAGACAGAGAAGGTGGATGGAGTTGTTAAAAGATCACGACTGTGAGATTCATTACCACCCGGGTAAGGAGAACGTGGTCGCCGATGCCCTAAGTAGAAAGGAGAAGGTCGAACAGACTAAGGTTCATGCCATGTCGGTGAATATTCAGGTAGATTTGATTGACCAAATACGAGGAGCTCAAAAGGAGGCCCTATTGGAAGACAACATCAAGAAGGAGAGGATGGTTGGACAGGTTAGACTGCTGACCATTGGGTCAGAAGGTGTATATAGGTTTGAGAATCGGGTTTGGATTCCTTGCAAAGGAGATCTAAGGGACATAGTGTTAGGTGAAGGCACAAAGCCAAATACATTATGCACCCAAGTAGTGATAAGATGTATACAAGTTTAAATGAGAGTTATTGGTGGTCTGGTATAAAGAAGGAGGTAGCAAAATATCTGGAGAAATGTTTGACATGCTTACAGGTGAAGACGGAACATCCAAACCGTCGGGTATATTACAACAAATGGTGATTCCAGTATGGAAAGGAGAGGTGATCACGATGGAATTTGTAACTAAATTTCCTAAAACGGTGAAAGGGCATGATGCTATATGGGTTATTTTTGATCGGCTCGTGAACTCTGCTCACTTCCGGACAATCAACGAAAATTATTCCCTATAAAGGTTGGCACAATTGTATGTCAATGAGATAGTTGAAGGCATGTAATGCCACTACCAGTTTTCTCAGATAGAGATACAAGGTTCACGTCGAGGTTCTGGGCCAGTCTTCAACAAGGAATAGGAACTCGACCGAACTTAAGCATATCATCCTCAGACTAAAGGCCAAAGTGAGAGGATGATACAAACTTTGGAGGAAATGCTAAGGGCAAGCTAAGTCCAAGATATGTTGGACCGTTTCAGGTTATTGCACGGATAGGAGCGGTGGCTTATCGGTTAAAGTTGTCGGGAGAGCTCAAAATAATACATGACACATTCCACGTGTCAAACTTAAGGAAGTGTTTGGACGACGATTCAACTGTGGTGAATATAGGAGAAGTTGAGCTAGACGATAAAATCGACTATATTGAGGAGTCAGTCCAGGTGTTGGACCGGAAAACGAAACGATTAAGGAGCAAAATTATACCTTTGGTGCTAGTCAAATGGAAATTTCATAAAGGGTCAGAAATGACCTGGGAGCCCGAGAAATAAATGAAGGTGAAACACCCTCAACTATTTTCAAGTGGTGTGAATTTCGGGGACAGAAATTCCTAAAAGGAGGGGAGAGTCGTAACACTCGAAAATTCGAAATAATTAAGAAATAAAGGTAGAGGGGGGAAAATAATTCAAACACAAGTGAAAGGTGAAAAGAGAAGGAAAGAATAAGGGAATAAATTGTAAACTTCAGGGACTAAATATGTCAAGTCCCTAAAGTTGATGCATGAAACGTGGAGGAGGGGGCTGTTTATGCCCAAACCGACGAGAGTTTTTCTATGTATGCGACCATGTTCATTTGAAGTCCATATACTGCAAGTTTAGTATCGTTTTCTTCGTTTCTGGATTTCGAGTAAGTTTGGTATTGGTGCGGAGAGAAACGGTCGAGTCGTTTGGGATAAAATGACTGATGAACGTGCGATGTTACGATGTTGTCGCGACGGATTACGGTGAGTTTTTACGTTCGTTTTCGAAAGTAAAAGTTTATGTTTGATGCAATATACTTGCTTAACGTTTTCTGGGAGTTTTGGGTCGTAAAACCGACCCGGAGTCCGTCCTTTTGGTCGGAAAAGCGATACGGAGAGTTCCGGTAAAAACCGAGACGTTTGATTGCGGGATTTACGGTGCATCGTTTTCGATGATTTTTGAGCCGTTGGATGGGGATTTATGTTACGGTGAAATAATGCAAAAAGAATTATGGAAAAAGACGGAGAAACGAGCCCAAACGGGCCGGAAACTTCGTTGTCAGCGTTTGGCCGTGCGACGACGGTTCGGGTGGTCCTACCGTGGTTCGGTGGCCGGTCAGACGGGTCGATGGCACGACGCGCACGTTGTAGAGCCGCGGTTCGGACAGTTCGGTCGCGGTTCAATCAAACCGACCCGGACGAGCAATAGGCCAGATCCTTCTAAAAGGGTTTGGGCCGGGAGATTGGGCCTGCTCAATTAAATAATAATTGGGTCAATTTAAATGATTAAGATTTTTATAATTAATCATTGGAGGATTATTTAATTACGAAAGGTTGTCGTAATTAATTATTACGATATTAATTAATTTAAATTAGCTTCTAATTTAATTAATATATTAAATTAGATTTAATTTAATTTAATATATTGGTTAATTAGAAATTAATATTTATTAATTAATTGTTCCTAAGGGGATGATAAATATTAAATCATTTGAATGTTAATGGTTTAATAATATGATTTTAAAGCGTCATTTTGGAGCCAAATAATTAATTCGGACGTTTTAAAATAAGAGATGGAGTTTATAAAATTATAGAAGGAGTAAATGGACGTTTTAAGACGTTGATGAGCCGAGTGCTCGGGGGTTGACCGAAGGTTGACCATAGTTGACTTTTGTTGACTTTTTGGCAATTTAGGCCGTTGATTGAGTATATTTGGTGCATATCGTGTAGGTCACTAAGCGGAGTTTATTGCTTGGACACACACGCTTTCAGGTGAGTTTTCATTAGACTTATCTGGGATGCATACATACGTAATTAAAATTATGTTGGCATGATAGTTATTTGGAGTACGTATATGGTGTAAAATGATACACTTTTATGTGCATGTTTACGGTGTATTATTACATGTATATAAATGTGTTATTCATTTGGAGTACGTATGTTATGCATGATAATTGGTTTATGTACATGTTTACAGGTAAATGTTTCATGTACATTATTTTATAAAGGAGATTGCATGCTATTGTTTCGTTGTTTTATAAACATTCTTAGCAGTCATATTTATGGGTTGATTTCATGTGACACATTTTGGTGTCGATATTGGGTATGGGATCGGGCTCGATATGTCACGTTGAGTAGTGGCACGACCCCGTAACGGGTGTCGGACGGGTGTGAGCCGTGCGACCCAGGGAATGCCACTGACAAAGTGGACGAGGAGGTTTAGGAGATTACATTTGTGCCAAATGTTTTCTGAAAACAATATGCATACTATTTTATTGGTGCTTAATGTTTTTATGCTTGATGGAGTGTGTATTTATGTGCACGTAAACCATGAACTCACTTAGCTTTTCAGCTAACTATTAGTATGCATCTCAGGAGCCGGTTGTTCAGGTTTGGACAAAAGGGAAGGGCAAGGCGTAGATAGATTTAGTATGGTTATGTTCTTTTATGCTTTGCTAATTGTCAAACTTATTATGTAATTTGGGTTTTATGTAACATGGTCCGGTATGGGATGGACTAATGTTGGAGACTTGTATTTATTTTAAGTTAAGACTTCCGCTGTGATGGTGATTTGATTGTATCAGAATGTCGTATTCGACGACATAAGGTAATATTTGGAATGAAAGATGTGACATTACCCAAGGGTGGATTTGGGGGTGTTACAGGTTGGTATCAGAGCCATAGTTTAAGAGAATTAGGTTATGTTTATAGCCTAAGCTTAAATTGAACGGTGTAATAAGTGTGGAGATCAGGAAAGGAGTAGGAGTATATGATTTGCTTATGATCAATTGAAGAGTAGTTTAAGGAAGGAAATAAGTTAATATTGATTTGATTTAAGGTGTTAAATGGTTAAGGTTGAAATACAAGTGCCTTTATGAGGCTATGATGTGCTAGTTTTGTGAGCAAGATTCACGCTTAACTAGAGAACTTGGAGGGTGAAAGTTAAAGACCAATAACAGTTCTACCGAGGTGTAGCATCGTAGTACTATGGTCTGGTAAGAGGAGCATTATTAATAAAAGAAAGAGGTATGGTTTTGGACCTCGAGAAATCTATTCGGGATTTTACACCCGTCTAATTGTATGTAGACTCGTAGGGGGATTTTATCACCTATCGAGCTAATAAGGAGTTGTTAGCATGTTGCTAAGAGAGAAGTGCATATGGTTGTACATTATGAGGTATTTTCATATTTTAGGAGTTAGGTCGAGCATTTATAGCTGACCTGGTATGGTATGGTATGGTATGGTATGGTATGGTATGGTATGGTATGGTATGGTTAATATGGTGGTTTTGTTAGTGGAGGGTTTGGATATACTTGGCAATATCATTACGTCGTGGTGGATAGACGTATATGATAGGATATATACATGACTTCTTCTCAACATATATATGATTATGGTGCTTTATCATGTATTAAAGTATCAGGAGTCCATTGGAAGATTGAAAATTTTGTTTCTTTTAGCATGTGCCTTTGTGTTATAATGTCTATTAAGACTATGGAGTAGAAGAAAATATGGGGATGAGGTCGAGGCCATGGACGAGGTCGAGGCCGTGGACAAGGTCGCGGTGATGGTCATACGGCTAGCTTGAGTACCACCCTGTTTGTACATGCTAGTATAGCCACGGGGACAGGCCGAGGACGTGGGAGGACAAAAAGGAGAGAAAGGTGGAAACCCTATAATTGAGGAGACAATAAACGATAAGGTGACACAAATCCTACAGGATACCCTACCTGGTATGATAGGGGCGATGTTAGAGATCAAGTTATGGAAACAGGTAGAAGAAGAGCAGAGTGAAAATAAAATACTGAGATGGGAGACCAGGAGGATACTGGGGCAAGCAACCAAGAGATGAGTGAGGGGAGTAACAACGCAGAGGACAAGATAGTGGTTCCATCCACTTAGGAGAAAGAATGTGGTTGCAAGGGCTTCAGTAACACGCGTCTAACAGAGTTTAAAGGGATTTAGGGTGCAATAGCCCTAATGAATTGGATAAGGAGAATGGAGGGTTGTTTCGGAATCTGTAAGTGCTATGAGAACCAGAATGTGACATATGTGGCCACTACAATTGTAGATTTTTCATTTCAATGATGGTAAACGTAGTGCGAGATTAAAGGAGACAAGGAGATGATCATTGTGACTTGGGGACAGATGAAGGATCTCATTATGGAGAAATATTGCACCCAGTCAGAGGTGAAGAAATTGGAGTAATTTCTTAAGGCTATAGCAAGGGACCTTTTTGGTCCAAGAGTATGTTAATGACTTCATGGAAAAGGTCAATTTTGTAAGCCACCAGGTAGCGTTAAAATAGAGGAAAATAGATCGTTTTAAGGACGGTATCCGGATATATATGGATCAATATGTTAATATGAACGCACTAAAGACGTTCGTTCAAGGAGTGAAGATGGTGACAATTTCCAAGGAGAACAGTGTTGAGGCAACAGGTGAAAGGAGAGATAGTAAGATAAGTGGGAAGGTCTAAGTAAGATAGTCAAGAAGGCGAAGATGAGTTCTTCAACATTGAAGATAAAGGGAGGAGGAATCATGGTTCCTCAGTGTAGCAAATATGGATTATGGCACAAGGGTGAGTGCCTGGCTAGGAACTTATCCAACTACAGGTGTGGAAAGTCAGGGCGTACGGTGTGAGAATGCCTAGAAAGGAACACTTGTTACGAGAGTGGCAAAACTAGGCGTCTACGGTTGAGTGCCCAAAGGTTCAGAAATGGGCACTAAACAGTGGGAAACCGTTTGGTGATGGTGTAGGAAGGAGTTATGATAAAAGGAAGGAGGTGCCCTAAGGAGACGGTCGAGCAATTGTATGAGGCTAGGGTGACTCCTGACGTTGTATCAGGTATGTTCCCTATCAACAATGTCTATGCTCATGTATTATTTGATTCAGGGCAACGATAGTTTTATGTCTACTCCTTTCCACCACTACTTGAACAAAGATACTTGTAGATTGGAGAAAAGCTACACCATAAAGATAACTGACGTTGTTCAGAATAAGGTAGAGGAGATAACTGATGGTTGCACGATTTGTATAGATGGTAAGGAGTTGCCCGTTACACTCATGTCGCTGTGTTTAGGAGGCTTTTGATGTGGTTCTAGGCATCGATTGGTTATCATGCCGAGATCGTATGCAATAAGAAGATGACCAAGATTCAGGCCCCAGAGGGAGAGACGATTCACGTTTATGGAGATCGAAAGAAAAACAACATTAAAGTGATCACGACCTTGAAGGCAAGAAAGTGCCTTCAAAAGGGGTGCATAGCTTACTTAGCGTATGCTATAGACACCCAACTAGAGGAGAATACGGTATCAAATATACTGGTAGTAAGGGAATACCCAGAAGTGTTCCCGGGAGGAGTTGCAAGGGATGCCACCAGAACGTCGGGTAGAATTTCGAATTGACTTGCTGTCGAGTGCAACAACAATTGCAAAGACACCATATCGGTTGGCTTCGTTGGAGATTCAGGAGCTAATGAAACACCTTCATGAGTTTTTGGAGAAGGGGTTTGTACGACCGAGTTCGTCACCTTGGGGATCACCGATATTGTTCATTAAGAAGATAGACGGTACGATGAGGACGTGCATTGATTACCGAGAGCTAAATAAGATCACGATCAATAATAGGTACCTATTACCAATGATCGATGACTTATTTGATCAGTTTAACTCGAAGATTGACTTAAGATCTGGTTACCACTAGTTGAAGGTCCGAGAGGAGGATATACCAAAAATGGCTTTCAAGACTCGTTATGGGCACTACGAATTCCTGGTGGTGCCTTTTGGTTTGATGAATGCACCAATTACATTCATAGATATGATGAATAGGGTTTATGGACCCTATCTGGATAGTTTATGGACCCTATCTAAATAATTTTGTCATAGTTTTTATTGACGACATTTTTATCTATTCGAGGAGCTAAGAGGAGCATAAGCAACATTTGAGAGTGATCCTCAAACTGTTAGCTAAGGAGAAGTTATACGCCAAATTCTCGAAATGTGAATTTTGGCTGCAAGAGGTGCAATGTCTTGGTCATGTGGTTAACGCAGAGGGGATCAAGGTAGACCCAGCCAATATCGAGGCGGTTATGGAGTGGGAGTGACCAAAGCCAGCGTCAGAAATCTGAAGTTTTCTGGGCTTAACAGGCTATTACAGAAGATTCATCTAGGATTTCTGAAGATAAAGGTAGTCAAGATTGGTTAGGGTCAGAAACAAGAAGAAGCGTTCCAAACGCTTAAGAGGTGGTTGATTAGTGCACCAGTATTGTCCTTACCAAAGGGAACGGAGGACTTTGTTGTGTACAATGATGCTTCAAAAATGGGACTAGGGTGTGTATTGATGCAAAGAGGCAAGTTTATTGCCTATGCGTCACATCAACTAAAGGAGCATAGAAAAAAAGTATCCGACACACGATATGGAGTTAGCTGTAGTGGTTTTTGCACTGAAAATATGGAGGCACTACTTGTATGGAACGAAATGCTTGATTTACACGGATCATAAGAGCTTGATGTATCTCTTTGATCAGAAGGGGCTAAACATGAGACAGAGAAGGTGGATGAAGTTGTTAAAAGATCACGACTGTGAGATTCATTACCACCCGGGTAAGGCGAACGTGGTCGCCGACGCCCTAAGTAGAAAGGAGAGGGTCGAACCGACTAAGGTTCATGCCATGTCGGTGAATATTCAGGTAGATTTGATTGACTAAATACGAGGAGCTCAAAACGAGGCCCTATTGGAAGACAACATCAAGAAGGAAAGGATGGTCGGACAGGTTAGACTGCTGAACATTGGGTCAGATGGTGTATATAGGTTTGAGAATCGGGTTTAGATTCCTTGCAAAAGAGATCTAAGGGACATAGTGTTAGGTGAAGGCACAAAGCCAAATACATTATGCACCCAAGCAGTGATAAGATGTATACAAGTTTAAATGAGAGTTATTGGTGGTCTGGTATAAAGAAGGCGGTAGCAAAATATCTGGAGAAATGTTTGACATGCCTACAGGTGAAGACGAAACATCCAAACCGTCGGGTATATTACAACAAATGGTGATTCCAGTATGGAAAGGAGAGGTGATCACGATGGAATTTGTAACTAAATTTCCTAAAACGGTGAAAGGGCATGATGTTATATGGGTAATTTTTGATCGGCTCGTGAAGTCTTCTCACTTCCGGGCGATCAACGAAAATTATTCCCTAGAAAGGTTGGCACAATTGTATCTCAATCAGATAGTTCAAGGCATGGAATGCCACTACCAGTTTTCTCAGATAGGGATATAAGGTTCACGTCGAGGTTCTGGGCCAGTCTTCAACAAGGAATAGGAACTCGACCGAACTTAAGCATATCATCCTCAGACTAAAGGCCAAAGTGAGAGGATGATAAAAACTTTGGAGGAAATGCTAGGGGCATGCACTATTGATTTTGGAGGGGGTTGGGATAACCATCTTCAACTAGTAGAATTTGCTTATAACAATAGCTACCATTCTTGTATGAAGGGAGCGTCGTTTGAGGCCTTGTATGTAAATGTAGGACATCAATGTGTTGGGCTGACGTCGGAGAAAGGCAGTTGGTTGGATTGGAGTTAGTCCAACAAACTTCAGATAAGATAGTGCAAATACGTGGAAGGTTGATAAATCGTGCGTGACAGGCAGAAAAGTTATGCGGATAAGAGGCATCGACCTTTGGAGTTTCAAGTAGGGGATAGGGTGATGTTAAAGATATCGCCATGGAAAGGAATCGTAAGATTCGGAAAGAGGGGCAAGCTAAGTCCAAGATATGTTAGACCGTTTGAGGTTATTGCACGGATAGGAGTGGTGTCTTATCGGTTAAAGTTGCCGAAAGAGCTCAAAACAATACAAGACACATTCCACGTATCAAACTGAAGGAAGTGTTTGGACGACGATTCAACTGTGGTGAATATAGGAGAAGTTGAGCTAGACGATAAACTCGACTATATTGAGGAGCCAGTCCAGGTGTTGGACTGGAAAACGAAACGATTAAGGAGCAAAATTATACCTTTGGTGTTAGTCAAATGGAGATTTCATAAAGGGTCAGAAATGACCTGGGAGCCCGAGAAATAAATGAAGGTGAAACACCCTCAACTATTTTCAAGTGGTGTGAATTTCGGGGACAGAAATTCCTAAAAGGAGGGGAGAGTTGTAACACTCGAAAATTCGAAATAATTAAGAAATAAAGGTAGAGGGGGGAAAATAATTCAAACACAAGTGAAAGGTGAAAAGTGAAAAGAGAAGGAAAGAATAAGGGAATAAATTGTAAACTTCAGGGACTAAATATGTCAAGTCCCTAAAGTTGATGCATGAAACGTGGAGGAGGGGCGATTTATGCCCAAACCGACGAGAGTTTTTCTATGTATGTGACCATGTTCATTTGAAGTCCATATACTGCAAGTTTAGTATCGTTTTCTTCGTTTCTGGATTTCGAGCAAATTTGGTATTGGTGCGGAGAGAAACGATCGAGTCGTTTGGGAGAAAATGACTGAGGATCGTGCGATGTTACGATGTTGTCGCGACGGATTACGGTGAGTTTTTACGTTCGTTTTCGCAAGTAAAAGTTTATGTTTGATGCATTATACTTGCTTAACGTTTTCTGGGAGTTTTGGGTCGTAAAACCGACCCGGAGTCCGTCCTTTTGGTCGGAAAAGCGATACGGAGAGTTCCGGTAAAAACCGAGACGTTTGATTGCAGGCTTTACGGTGCATCGTTTTCGATGATTTTTGAGCCGTTGGATGGGGATTTATGTTACGGTGAAATAATGCAAAAAGAATTATGGAAAAAGACGGAGAAACGAGCCCAAACGGCCCGGAAACTTCGTTGTCGGTGTTTGGCCTTGCGACGACGGTTCAAGTGGTCCGACCGTGGTTCGGTGGCCGGTCAGACGGTTCGATGGCACGACGCGCACGGTGTAGAGCCGCGGTTCGGATGGTTCGGTCGCGGTTTGATCAAACCGACCCGGACGAGCAGTAAGCCAGATCCTTCTAAAAGGGTTTGGGCCGGGAGATTGGGCCTGCTCAATTAAATAATAATTGGGTCAATTTAAATGATTAAGATTTTTATAATTAATCATTGGAGGATTATTTAATTACGAAAGGTTGTCGTAATTAATTATTACGATATTAATTAATTTAAATTAGCTTATAATTTAATTAATATATTAAATTAGATTTAATTTAATTTAATATATTGGTTAATTAGAAATTAATATTTATTAATTAATTGTTCCTAAGGGGATGATAAATATTAAATCATTTGAATGTTAATGGTTTAATAATATGATTTTAAAGCGTCGTTTTGGAGCCAAATAATTAATTCGGACGTTTTAAAATAAGAGATGGAGTTTATAAAATTATAGAAGGAGTAATTGGAAGTTTTAAGATGTTGATGAGCCGAGTGCTCGGGGGTTGACCGAAGGTTGACCATAGTTGACTTTTGTTGACTTTTTGGCAATTTAGGCCGTTGATTGAGTATATTTGGTGCATATCGTGTAGGTCACTAAGCGGAGTTTATTGCTTGGACACACACGCTTTCAGGTGAGTTTTCATTAGAATTTTCTGGGATGCATACATAGGTAATTAAAATTATGTTGGCATGATAGTTATTTGGAGTACGTATATGGTGTAAAATGATACACTTTTATGTGCATGTTTACGGTGTATTATTACATGTATATAAATGTGTTATTCATTTGGAGTACGTATGTTATGCATGATAATTGGTTTATGTACATGTTTACAGGTAAATGTTTCATGTACATTCTTTTATAAAGGAGATTGCATGCTATTGTTTCGTTGGTTTATAAACATTCTTAGCATGTCATATTTATGGGTTGATTTCATGTGACACATTTTGGTGTCGATATTGGGTATGGGATCGGGCTCGATATGTCACGTTGAGGAGTGGCACGACCCCGTAATGGGTGCCGGACGGGTGTGAGTCGTGCAACCCAGGGAATGCCAGTGACAGAGCAGACCTACCTAAGGGAGGATTGGCACGACCCCGTAATGGGTGCCGGACGGGTGTGAGTCGTGCGACCCAGGGAATGCCACTGACAAAGTGGACGAGGAGGTTTAGGAGATTACATTTGTGCCAAATGTTTTCTGAAAACAATATGCATACTATTTTATTGGTGCTTAATGTTTTTATGCTTGATGGAGTGTGTATTTATGTGCACGTAAACCATGAACTCACTTAGCTTTTTAGCTAACTATTAGTATGCATCTCAGGAGCCGGTTGTTCAGGTTTGGACAAAAGGGAAGGGCAAGGCGTAGATAGATTTATTATGGTTATGTTCTTTTATGCTTTGCTAGTTGTCAAACTTATTATGTAATTTGGGTTTTATGTAACATGGTCCGGTATGGGACGGACTAATGTTGGAGACTTGTATTTATTTTAAGTTAAGACTTCCGCTGTGATGGTGATTTGATTGTATCATAATGTCGTATTCGACGACATAAGGTAATATTTGGAATGAAAGATGTGACATTACCCAAGGGTGGATTTGGGGGTGTTACATCAACAAAGAAATGTTATATGCAAAATGTGTCTCAATAAATTTCGAAAGCAAGCAGATTTTAGAGAAAGTTTATTTGAAGAAATTGGATAAATCATTCAGAGATGAAAATGAAGATAATTTCTTTCAATGTCTGAAATAGGTTTGCTTACAACCTTGGGGGAGATTGTTACTATTTTTGAAGATCAGACGTTGGGAAGATTGTTGAAAGTTTTTGAAGACAAAGCTAAAGAAGAATTTCATTGTGTTAAGGGGAGTTTGTATATCATGTTTGTTTCAAAATGAGAGATTACAAGTGTAGATACAGATTGTTCAAAGGGGAGTTACTTCAATCGAGCTTAAAGATAGAAGATTGCATTGCTAAATCTTTTTGTAATGATCTTGATCCAAAGGGGGAGATTGTTAGAGCACATAATTGTTGGATTCAAGATCATAAAGATTGAAGACAAAAGTTCAAGAAGTCATAGCTGGAAAAGTCAACTCTCATTAAAAGTCAAAGTCTTTGTAATAAAAAATGTCAAAGTCAATATCTTTGTATTTTGTTTTCTTGTATTTGTATGGAGGTATAAATACCTTCTTGTCTTTGTAAATCAGTTGTAAGTAAGTTTGTGAGATGTACACGAATCAGAGAGAGAGAGAGAGCAGATTAGAGAAGAGCTAATCTGAATATGTTTCTAGTGAGAGAATGTAGTGAGAGAAAGTTGTGAATTTGTAATCTTTGTTGTTTGAATCAATGGAATATGATTTGAAATTCTCATCTTGATTGTTTGTTAGCGATTAGAACTTGATGAAATAGGGAATAACAATTCGTATCATAGCAGATTCAAATTGCTTCAATCATGCACATTGAGTCTGTGTTTATCTATTGTTGTCTCAGTGGTTTACACAACTTTGAGCCTTTATAAACAATTATTCGTGCTTAATTCTTTCTATACTTGCACGAACACACAAAGAATTTGTTTCTTTGTTATAACATTCATAGAAATTGCCTTTGTGGTGTTTCGGTGATTGGATGGAAGCCCTGGGGGAGTGAACATCAAAAAGATCCTTTATATTGTGTATTCGTTACACCCAGTGACTTTGTGTTACTGACAGGCATTTTTAACTGATTCATCTGTTGATTCAGGAGTTACATGTTCTTATTTTGTCTGGATTTGCAAAGATCTAGATGAATACTTGGCTATGGATCACAGAATCAGAGGCTCTTGACAGAATCAGAATGGTCAAAAACATTTCTTGAACAAAGTTTTGATGATATCGATGCTCTAATCATCAAAAAGGGGGAGAAGAAATGTGTGATTCAAAGAAATGTTGAAGTTGAAAGAAATATCCGAAAAGAAGTGTTTGTATTGCATATGGAGAGAGATATTTTAGATTTGAAGTTTGATCAAAGTTGATAAGAGAAAGTTCAAAGAATTTCGAAAGCAAGCAGATTTTGGAGAAAGTTTATTTGAAGAAAGTTGGATAAATCATTCAGAGCTGAAAATGAAGATAATTTCTTTCAATGTCTGAAAGAGGTTTGCTTACAACCTTGGGGGAGATTGTTACTATTTTTGAAGATCAGACGTTGGGAAGATTGTTGAAAGTTTTTGAAGACAAAGCTAAAGAAGAATTTCATTGTGTTAAGGGGAGTTTGTATATCATGTTTGTTTCAAAAGGAGAGATTACAAGTGAAGATACAGATTGTTCAAAGGGAAGTTACTTCAATCGAGCTTAAAGATAGAAGATCGCATTGCTAAATCTTTTTGTAATGATCTTGATCCAAAGGGGGAGATTGTTAGAGCACATAATTGTTGGATTCAAGATCATAAAGATTGAAGACAAAAGTTCAAGAAGTCAAAGCTGGAAAAGTCAACTCTCATTAAAAGTCAAAGTCTTTGTAATAAAAAATGTCAAAGTCAATATCTTTGTATTTTGTTTTCTTGTATTTGTATGGAGGTATAAATACCTTCTTGTCTTTGTAAATCAGTTGTAAGTAAGTGTGTGAGATGTACACGAATCAGAGAGAGAGAGCAGATTAGAGAAGAGCTAATCTGAATATGATTCTAGTGAGAGAATGTAGTGAGAGAATGTAGTGAGAGAAAGTTCTGAATTTGTAATCTTTGTTGTTTGAATCAATGGAATATGATTTGAAATTCTCATCTTGATTGTTTGTTAGCGATTAGAACTTGATGAAATAGGGAATAACAATTGGTATCAGAGCAGATTCAAATTGCTTCAATCATGCACATTGAGTCTGTGTTTATCTACTGTTGTCTCAGTGGTTTACACAACTTTGAGCCTTTATAAACAATTATTCTTGCTTAATTCTTTCTATACTTGCACGAACACACAAAGAATTTGTTTCTTTGTTATAACATTCATAGAAATTGCCTTTGTGGTGTTTCGATGATTGGATGGAAGACCTGGGGGAGTGAACATCAAAAAGCTCCTTTATATTGTGTATTCGTTACACCCAGTGACTTTGTGTTACTGACAGGCATTTTTAACTGATTCATCTGTTGATTCAGGAGTTACATGTTCTTATTTTGTCTGGATTTGCAAAGATCTAGATGAATACTTGGCTATGGATCACAGAATCAGAGGCTCTTGACAGAATCAGAATGGTCAAAAACATTTCTTGAACAAAGTTTTGATGATATCGATGCTCTAATCATCAAAAAGGGGGAGAAGAAATGTGTGATTCAAAGAAATGTTGAAGTTGAAAGAAATATCCGGAAAGAAGTGTTTGTATTGCATATGGAGAGAGATATTTTAGATTTGAAGTTTGATCAAAGTTGATAAGAGAAAGTTCAAAGAATTTCGAAAGCAAGCAGATTTTGGAGAAAGTTTATTTGAAGAAAGTTGGATAAATCATTTAGAGCTGAAAATGAAGATAATTTCTTTCAATGTCTGAAAGAGGTTTGTTTACAACCTTGGGGGAGATTGTTACTATTTTTGAATATCAGACGTTGGGAAGATTGTTGAAAGTTTTTGAAGACAAAGCTAAAGAAGAATTTCATTGTGTTAAGGGGAGTTTGTATATCATGTTTGTTTCAAAAGGAGAGATTACAAGTGAAGATACAGATTGTTCAAAGGGGAGTTACTTCAATCGAGCTTAAAGATAGAAGATCGCATTGCTAAATCTTTTTGTAATGATCTTGATCCAAAGGGGGAGATTGTTAGAGCACATAATTGTTGGATTCAAGATCATAAAGATTGAAGACAAAAGTTCAAGAAGTCAAAGCTGGAAAAGTCAACTCTCATTAAAAGTCAAAGTCTTTGTAATAAAAAATGTCAAAGTCAATATCTTTGTATTTTGTTTTCTTGTATTTGTATGGAGGTATAAATACCTTCTTGTCTTTGTAAATCAGTTGTAAGTAAGTGTGTGAGATGTACACGAATCAGAGAGAGAGAGAGAGAGAGCAGATTAGAGAAGAGCTAATCTGAATATGTTTCTAGTGAGAGAATGTAGTGAGAGAAAGTTGTGAATTTGTAATCTTTGTCGTTTGAATCAATGGAATATGATTTGAAATTCTCATCTTGATTGTTTGTTAGCGATTAGAACTTGATGAAATAGGGAATAACAACTCTGAAACCTCAGCCATCAATGCTTGGTTCTGAATTCCTGTTATAGTTAGTGGACTTTGGTTGTTGATTATTGCTTCCATGTTGTTGAGCAATACCTCCTTTGCACTCTCTTGCAAAGTGTCCCAGATTATGGCATTTGTAGCACTCCACTTTGGATTTATCAAATCCAGCACCATCTTCTCTTCTCATGGCAAAATTGTTTCTACCTGTTCTTTTGATGAATCTTTTGACTCTCATGGTGAGCATTGTCATCTGCCACTTGATATCCTTCTCTTCAAGGTCATCTACATTGATCTGCTCCAGATCATCATTGATAAGGGCAGATTTAGCATGACTAGCAAGGAATGCTTCCAAAACAAAATCATTGGACCCATCCTGTTTTGAGCCATAAGCAGCACTAACTGATTCTGTATTAGCAGTAGAATCAGTAGTAGATGATAGGAGGGCAGCATTATGAGAGTATCCAGATGGCCTTTTCTTAGATTCAACTTCTGCTTCAAACACCCTTAGATCATTGTAGAGATCATCAAGGTCCTTATCCTCCAGATTATCATTCTGTCTAAAGGATACAGTGTACATCACCCATTCTTCACCAAGAGATCTTAGAAATTTTTTGTTGACATCATCCTGGTCCATCTTGACACCAACAGTGGCCAACTCTCCAATCAACTTGTTGAATCTATCAAAGGTTTGAGTCATTGACTCATTCTTTGTAGACATAAGATTCTCATATTGTTGTTTGAGAATTGCCTTCTGATTTCTCTTAGTGCTTTTAGTACTTGGAAATCTCTTCTCCAATGCATTCCACAGGATTTGAGCATCAGAACAGTTGCAAAACTGATATTGATATTCATTAGGAATTGCCAAGAGCAGAGTGCTCAAGGCTTTCATCTCAGTCTGCCTTATCTTTCTTTCTCCATCAGTCTTTGGTGTAGTTCTCTTGCCATCTACTCCCATCTTTCCTCCATCAGAGGGACCATTCTCAATGATGTCCCACATTGATTAGTCTGTAAGAAGAATGTACTGCCTGATTCTGATTTTCCACATGTCAAACTCATTGGGTTTGAGCATGGGAACCTTTGAAACAAGAACACTGTCATGAGATCCGTCCATGATGATTTTTGATTTCTGAGTTGAAGGCTCTGATACCACTTTTCAGGATCGAAATTCAAAACAAGATATTAATAAACACTCAGAAACTATGTTAAAGAAGTCGCGGAAAAACACTTTAACAATAAATCAATCAAACAGTGTATGAACTCAAATCACAAGTTATATTGATTTAACTTAATGATTACAAACAAAACCTCAATCTGTTGAACAAGCTCAACAGACGTTCAATACTTCTCTATTGAAAGGACTACAAAGAACCTGGAGGTTAATTCTCTCTAAAACAAACGTATATGAAAAACTATATATCTATCAAAGACTTATAGACTATATATACAGAATTAATTACAAGATAATTTTCAAAATTGATCTTCATAATCCATTCCATAATTATCTTCATCTTTATCTCCAGCTCCTAGTCTTTCGTTCCAAGTCATCAACATGAGCAGTATTAATCTTCAGCAGCATTAACATCCTCAGCAGTACTAACTATGTATGCAGTATTAATCATGCTAGCAGTAGTAATTCCTCTCTTGCAGTAGTAATCTTTAAGCAGTACTAACTACTAGCAGTACTAACTCTCCAAGCAGTAGTAATTCTACTAGCAGTATTAATGTAATCAGCAGTATTAATCTTTAAATCTAGCAGTAGTATCCATCCTTAGCACATTTCAGACCCAACATATATCATGGAAACTATGTGTCAAACTAGAAGATTATTGAGTCATCGAAACATTTTTGTCACCAATAAAGAACTTTAGGGAAATGACACATATATGTTTCGACATGACCATGTGGGACACCATGGTTATGACATAGGGATCATTGTATTGCAGAATGCACATAGACACATTCTCTTTCGAGTGAAAGGCAAAATGAGGCAAATTACGACTGTTGACTTCTGCAACATAAGAAACAACATTGCCATCATAATATGCCCTCTCGAATACCTAAAACTTTTGTATATACCATAATCGTTAGCCAAGAAAGGAAGAAGATCATCCTAAATCTAAGAACATAATACAAAAATATTCCATTGTTACAACGAATACAACGTGATATTTATGGACATAATCGTTCAGAATGCGGGCCATTAAAGTACTTTATGGTTCTGGTTTCAACACGATGAATGCATGTCGTATTATTGTCCACATGAAATACTGCACTCTTAGCACTAGCTATACGTTTAAGGGCTCACCACCCAGATTATTTCATCAAGTCTACATGACTTGGAATGCTAGAGAATTTACATCATAAGGATTTGATGTTAATTGCGTATGTATTAGGATCAATGTAGAGTTTCCTATACCCCATGTGTATATATAAAATGGTCTCATAGAAGTTGTTATCAAAATAATATGATGACATCTAGGGTATTAGTAATGCGCACCAATTTACCCACATCTATCTGGGGTTATACAATTATTATATGCAGTTTTTTTCGTTTTTAGACCCACTGCTTGCTAACCAGCCTCATGCGTACATGTTTGGTTCTGAAGTATATGTTCCAATTGCGCCCGCCCATCGCATCGAAATGGGTCCGTAAAGACGACTTGGTATATGTTGGATATGAATCCCCAACAATTATCTACTAATTAGAATATTTGACTAGTGATCTTTTTACCGCTAGATTTGCGGGTTGTCACTTTCATGAGACAGTCTTCCCGTCGTTAGGGGGAGATAGGAAAAATGATTTTCCATGGGAACGACAGGAAGTGTCATTGAATATTCTCGCTCTGTCTCATTTTGATCCCCAAAACTTCAAACGTAATGTTGAAGTCAAACGAATCAGACTCGATACCTGATACGTTTAATGTTGTTCCAAAAGTGACAAGATCACATATACGAGTTGCAAATATACTCGCAAGGTTAAAAAGTCCCCAACACGGGCACAACGCCATTGGAAAGTGCGTTGCAATCACACATAGTGGAGGTGTGGTTGAGGTCGTAGCTACCAAATGGAAGTGGTGGAAGCTATTTTCTTCGATGGATACTATTCTAAAGGGAGAGAATAGTTAGACACATCCATTTATCATCAATACACAAAACACTCATGAGATTGTCTCTAATTATAATTATGTCCATGAATCATCACTGGAGGACGCTACGAAGTTAATATTGATTCTAGAGATGAATATTAATCTCAAATGAACTATGAGAGTACATATGAATCGATGGACAGATCATATATAATCATTGATGATTTATTCGCATATGCGATGGCTCATAAGATGATCGAGCACGACAACATCGAACTAGGATCAGTTGAATAATATCAACAAAGAGCATATTGACCTAAATGTAAAGAAACAATCCAGAAAGAATTATATTATTTGACAAAGGATCGGGTATTTGGTCTGGTAGTGCTAACCTACCAAGTGTAAAGCCCATAGGACATAACTCAGTCTTTGTCAGAAAGCGTAAAGAGAATAATGAAGTCCTAATATGTAAGGCTCTCCTTTGGCACAAGGTTTCTTACGACGCCCTGGATTGACCACGAGGAGACTTACTCTCTCATGATGGATGTTATGACATCCAAATAATTTGTTACCCTAGTAGTTTCCGAAGGACAGTAAATGCAACTCATGAATGTGGTTACCACATATCTCTACGGGGATCTAGATTTACAGATATATAAAAGTGTTTGATGATATTACATTACCAAAATCAAGTAACTCTAAACCACGAAATGCGTTTGCAATAAAATTGAAACAACCACTTTATAGATTAAAACAATATAAGCGGATGTGGTATACCCGCCTAATGGAATACTTGATTAGGAAAGGATATATAAGAACGATGAACTGTTCCCTTACGTATTTATTATGAAAAACAAGTTCCAGATTTTCAAAGTAGATCTATATGTCAATGTTATGAACATAATAGGCACTTTTGATGAAATAAGAGAAACCACAAGCTACTTGAAATCTGATTTTGAGAGGAAAGATCTTGAAAAACTTGGTTTTGTCTAGATATTTGAGCTAGGACACTGAGTTTGTGAAATATTAATTCACCAATCGCATATGTCCAGAAAATAATCAGGCAATTTAATATAGACAAAGCGCATCCGGTTAGCACTCCCATGATCGGTCGAAGTGTCAGATATAAGGAAAGATCCATTTCATCTAAAGGATGATGACGAAAAATGTTGGGAGGTGGAATTCCATATCTAAGTACAATATGCGCATTATCGTACTTAGCATAATACACTTGACCATATATTATATTTCTAAATGAACTTGTTGGCTAGATTTAGCTTAGCGTCAACGCAAAGACATTTGAATGATATCAAAATTAATCTTTTGGAACCATTGACATGGGCTTATACTTTCCCTATAGAAAAAAAAAATGGGATTGATAATGGAACTTCAATACCTACTTAGAATATAAGCAACAAAAGTACTAGCTCTTATAGAAAAACACCAAACAATGTCTTGGTATGTGTTTGTTGATATTAGGTATATGTCTGACTCATAGAAAGGTTGTTCTCAAACTGGAAAAGGAATTGCCACAATGAACACCCAGATTTCTTGAAAGTAAGCTAAGAAAACCCTTGTAACTACCTCCATGAACTATTCCAAGAATATTACTCTCCATGAGATAATTAAAGAATGTATATGATTAAGAACTATCATTACATATATTAGAGGAGCTAGTAATTTTGGGTTTAACCAGTATCCTACTTGCATATATGGAAATAATGCATCATGTATCGAAGAAATGAACATAAGATACATCAAGGGTGATAACACAAATCATATTCTGCTTAAGTTTCTATACAATCAGCAATAAAAGACTCTCCTTTAGATTTAAGTGAATCAAGTAAGGTGTCAAAAGAATGTGACATATTTTACCAAGTCATTACATAAAACCATATATTGGGAAACATGTAGAAAGTAAATGCAAATGTTTTCCAAACTCCCTTGATTAATGCACGAATCAGGGGGAGTAGTAGACAAAAGGGGATTCTACTATATTTGTGATATGGTATGTTGTGCTATTTCCTTCAACCAAGTTTTTATTTTTCCCATTGGGTTTTGTTCCTTTGTGTAAGGTTTTAGCGAGACAACGGTTTATATAGCATCATGTGTTCCTAACTCATGATTAATGTACGAATCTAAGAGAAAACTAGACTGAAAGATAAGTATATGTATTGCAAAGAAGTTGGTACGTTGTACTCTTTCCTTCGTCAGACTTTTATTTTTTCCCATTGGGTTTTTATTTTGGCGTAAGATTTTAACGAGGCAACAATTGTGCATCGTCACTCCTTTAACTCTGTAACACCCTCAAATCTGGAAATAGCAACTAAATTAAAATTTTCTAAATACATCGAAAATCAATTCATCTATAAACATAAATTAAGATTTATTTTCAATACCCACACTTCATTCTATACATACGGTCAAAAATACGGACGGGTGCTACTAAAAACCCAATAAATGTCACTACCTCCAACCGCGGAAGACTTCACCAACTAATTACCCTTAGGCAAAGCTAAGCCTCAACTCTTCATAGATCTGCTATAATCCAAACCCCCAACTGGAACCTGATGCACATGCCGACAAATAAAAAGGTTAGGCTTAACGCCTAGTGAGCTCAAGAGTTTTCAACCTAAATAAATAAATCGTTTAAAATGGAAGATTGCAATTAAAATCATGATCTTTCAAAATGATATGCTTCGCTTATGAAAACGACTCGCTTACCAATAAATATGCATTTTAAACGAAAGAGACACCGAGATAATCGCTAACCAAACCAAACTGTTTTACAGAGTAAGATTCCAATATAAAACGTTCTTTCATAAACTTAGATTTAACCCAAAACTTGCTCAAAATGAGAATAGAGAGAGAACTCCCAATTTTTATGAAACGCGGATAAAATGTTATATCTCGAAATACCCAACACGGGTGGAACATGTTACACAACTCATATACCATAGATGAGAATCTATATAAATAAATATTGCCATGAATACGGACAATAGACCCAAAACTCACGCAACCATAAACTGGAAAGAAACGAAATACTGAAAACGTAGAAATGACGCATTCCATTCAAACCTTAATATACGTGGGGAAAACCCAATATTAAAGACATCATTTACCGTCGACCACATAAAAACCAAATTTGGTAAAATACGACATTAACATTTAAAATACCACGGGTCTACGACGGAGAGACCCGTATACAATGAGAATAGAGAAACACGCAAGTAGGCCGCCCATACAACTTCCTTACGTGTCATCTAAACGTTTCCATCTTGGGTGGCGAGAACACGTGAATGAGACCACCCGTGATGTTATTGGATTTCACCACACATACCGGTCCTAGTTCCCATGCCATACAAGACATCACAATCCTCATACCTATTATTGCCCCTTACCATACTCCGTCGAGTTCCACTCCAAGGTCTTACGAACATGGGTGCCTATCCAATCTAAACGAGTTTCAACTCAGCGGCTTGAGCCACCTATTGCCTACTCGCTATCAAACCCAATTGGTCACCACAGTAACCAAAAACTTAGGCTTTCCAAAACAGACAGACTTACGTGCCTATGGATCCAATACAACACTGTCTAAAATTACATGACTCCAAATGAAAGACCAAAGCTCCCAAAACATGTAATTCACAAATGACACAAAATATGCGCCATCATACTCAAAACCCCACAACGGTTATTAAATTCGGACAAACGTCCTCAAGACTCAATTTAGTCAAAACCGAGCCAAAGGCCCAACAATTTACGTGAATACCCAATGAAAGCTAGTAGAGACATCGAAATACGTTTGACCAACAATTATGCAAACACCACGACCAAAAAAAGTATTTAACCCAAAACCTCTCATTGGTTGAACCAAAATGTTTTCCAAATGAACTTTTTCTCTTCGCGTTGCCAAAACGACCCATAGTCAATGATATGCATTTCCCAACGGTTTATAAATCGTATGCACCAAATGGACAATTACAGGAAATGACCCCCATTTATATATTACATCATCAAAGAAATGTATCAAAATGATTTATTTATCAAAATGCCCAAAAATCACAAAGATGTGTGTTACATAAGTTTATAAAGTTAAATTTATCCAAATAACCAAAACTTATCAGCAGTTAACAATTTAATGTAAAACACAAACACTTTAAAATAAACATTTTGGCATGTACACCGTTTTCACAAATCAACTTGAACTCACCTTGCTAGGTTATGTTAAACCTAGATTTTATCCCACTTGCACAAACTTCTCGCTACCTAGATAAACCATGTATAATCACCAAATCAATTAAATGACTCTAAACAAAATATTTAAACAACCCTATGACCTTTCCAACTCATCAAGAATCACCCCCAACGGATTAAAAACCAATTTTATACGAATATTTGAAGATTGATTACTTAATCCCGTTATGAAACGGTGTTGTCCTAGAAAACCCGATTTTTGACCCATTTACATTTCGAATCAGATCTTCCTCAAAACATATAGTTTGTAAAGGACATTTCAACGGTTCTAGAGACGTATTACACGCCTTAAACCGACCTGCAAGCGATTTATTACGATTTTTACAAGATCTGGACAACACCTAAAATTAAACCATATCAACCTCAAATTATTTAAAACCATTCTTTATACTAAACATAGATTAATCCATCATAATCCATCTAAAAGCTAGAACTTAAACTTTCATATTTGAAACACTTAAAACCCAGATGAACTCGTCAACATAAGTAAATTCTTCCATTTATTTCATTTACAAAATATTAAACAAACCCATCATTCACTATACGAGACATTTCTTCCAACAATGACTTTAATAACATATAAATCATAATATTTCAAGAATTCTAAAATCCTTTACCCAATAATTAGAGAAACCTTAGACTAAAGGGTTATGGAATTCATACCTTTCAACTTTTAAGAATCACAAATCATCATTGAATTTAGTCTTCTTCAATCTCCTTTTAAAAGCTAGCCTTGAATCTTCAATCATTGTTACCATCGAATTAAATCAAATGAATTTAAGAGATTTGTGTATATATAATTTTTTTCTCCCGAAGACCCAAGAAACACAGCAGCCGCTGCTGGATGCTCTGCTGAAAACCTAGATGATGTTTCACTCTAAAGACAACTTTATCCATACAGAACTTAATGAAAAACCAACCAAACAGCCCTTAAGATTTAGTTCCTTTTCTTTTATAAAAAAAATATGGATAACTATGGGCTATCACTATAACTAAGAAAGTGGGCCAAGACAATTAACTATTATATGCTTGCAACTGGTCCATCAGATTGGTCTTTGGGCTTGGTTATCTGATGGGGCGAAATATTCCCTCATATATCATATATATAAAAAAAGAAAAAGTCTATAAGAATTGATCTTAAGACATGCAGTTCACAAATACGATCCCTTGCCAATATGCCACAGTTTCAGTTTTGATTTATAATGCTTCCTTAAATTTATTTATTCATCGATAGACTTGATCCAATTTTTCTCCCAAGTTCAACATCAATTTTGGATCCGATGCGGCTCGAGTTTGTAAAAACTTAAAACACCAAGATTGTAAGTGTTGAATTTTCAAAAGTTCTAGAATCACTTAAATCCGTGCTCAGACGCATGACATATGATCGAAATGGCACAACGTCGTTAGAACATCAAATGTCTTTTTTTTGTTGCTATTTTCCGCTCCAAAGCGTTCCGAGCCAAAAATCCGGGTGTTACAAACTCGGCACAAGGGAGAGTGTTGTAGGATAAGTGTGTCATCGTCTAAATGATATGACGATAGAGATGGAGATAAGTATATCAAAGTTAGATTAAAACTGAAATATCTCATAGCTATCTACTTGTAACTCATCCCTATTTAAAGGGGTTTTGATTAATGAGAATTACAAATTCATTCTCTCCATATATTATTATTCTGTTTGGATTTTCCTTTAACATATATATATATATATATATATATTTATCTAATTATTTTTTTGAAAATCATAAATTATAGTCTGTTGAAATATTTTCTAATTTTTAAACTTGCTATCGATTTCATGAATCTTTCAATCGATTGTATATATCCTAAAAAATGATTGAATTTATATATAACTTCTGCATTATATAATACCCAACCCGACCGACGTCAATCCGAAACCCGACCAACCCAAACCCGATACAACCTAAAATCTGAAACTTAAAATTTGGGTTTTGATTTCCATATCCAAAATACAATCGTGATAAATTAGTTTTATGTTTTTGATAATCTATTGCACTATGTATTAGTGATGTATATTAGTTTTATGTGATGTAATCTATGATTTTTCATCAGGGGTAAATTCGTCATTTAACTGGTCTAGTCCAGTTTTGTCATGTCTTGCCAAACGCTGGACAGTTGTCCTGTTATGTCCTGTCCTGTTCCATCTTGTCATGTCATGTTCTATCTGCGTACCAAACGCACCCTTAAAGATCTCTATACACATTTGACTCACGACACCGTAACAAGCCTACTTTTCTTGATCATGTTTTCAGCATTGCTGATAAGGTACAGTACTTGATGCTCTCAAAGCTATATTATGTGATTAGTTTTAAATTTATACCGCAAGTGTACAAGAGGTGTAGCATACAGGTCGATCACAGGGAGGCGATGGACTAAACACAGGCTCGTTCTAGACTTGGTAAAGGTGGAAATTCGTTATGCAAAATTATTTCAACCCTCTTTCGAGGTGGAAAAGTTTTTCTAACCCAAGACTCATATTTACTTTCGCAATATGTGTACGTTGGGAAGAAACATTATGATTTAAAACAATTATTTCCCTAATCTACGTCCCTAACTATTTTCATGTTAGGACCGTAGTCATTGATCAATTTAGTCTTAAGTTATGATTAAACTATCGTTTGCATCAAAACTTAACAAATTAACTAGAAAAGTTTAAAAAAAACAGTTAATCAAACACTAAGTGGTGTTTGGTTCGCAGAATGTTTTTGGATGGAATGGAATCTGTCAAAGCAATTTGACTTTGAAGGAATTGGAATGGAATGTTGTCAGGTTTGACCACCTGTTTGACAGAATTAGAATGGGATATGTTAAATGAATTGAAAATTTTCTGTTTGGTTCACAAATTGTAGCTTCGGAACTGGAATGGAATTTTGGTAAATGACCAAAATACCCTTTTTTGATTATTTTAATTTTTTTAAATAAAAATTACTTTAACGAAATAGAGATTAAATAGTTTAATTTTTAAGTAAAATTGCTTTGATTATTTTAGCACATGAGAGAGAGAGAGAGAGATTTCATCGATTGAAAAGCTTAAACCAATATGAGTAGGGTCTAGTTTGGGGTAAAGGGTAACTTTGGAATTATCAAAATATAAGATTCCATTCCATTGAAATTCTTGGGTTTTATGATGGAATGTTCAAATCCTATATCCATGAAATTTATTGGAATTCAAAGATTCCATCCATTGAAAAGCTTGAATCAAACAAGGGAATGAAATTTGGTCAAAAGAATTCAAGCAAAATGGAATTTGATGGAATTGGAATCCATCGAAAGAATTTGACTTTTAAGGAACTGGAATGGAATTTGGCCACCCGTTTGGTTGGTAGGAATTGGATGGAAGTCAATTCTTCCACTTAAGTCAAGGAATTGGATGGAAGTCAATTCCTTAATTTGTGGAAATCAATGGAATTCAAAGAAGAATTCCATCATGAGCAATAAGTGAACCAAACAAAGGAATTATCCATTCCAATTCATTCAAAATCCATGAACCAAACACCCCCTAACTTTCGTTATATGAAAAATCAATCAATTAAAACTCAATGGTTATTATAAAAACATTTGATCAATACCATAACGTCTATCCAAAGTGACAATTACCCAAATGAATAACTAAACTACGAAACATAACGTAAACATAAATTTAATGAAATCAATAAAATTAATCTATGAAAACTTTAAAGATCGATCCAATGAGTGTCACTCTCCAAAAATCGTTTTTAACCTAAGAAAACGGTAAAATAAATTAAAAACGGTGTAAGAAATTAAAAAATGTGCATAAAATAATATAAGGAGGAAAAGATTAACCATAGATGAATGTGAAATTTAACTGAATGATAAATTCAAACATAAATATAAAAGAGTAACATAAATCTAATAACATTACAATGGATGTCGGATATTGATCTAGAATCTGTCAATTCGATCTTCAACTTTAATCAATAATAAATTAAACCTAACCTAATGATTAGAAGAGAAAGAAGAAGGAAAAAAAACTAGAACTAGAAAAAAAAAAAACACCGTGGCCATCAAAGTGAATAAAAAAAGGAGTGAAAACCTAAAACCTAAAAAGAAAAAGATAAAAGAGAGAAAAGAAGTTGTAGAATACGACGACTGCTGTGGAAGAAAAAGAGAAGAGAAAGATCACAAAATCCCTAAATTCTCTTAGGGCGCATTTGATTTGCGGGAATGGATTGCGTTTGGATTGTAGGAATGAAATGTATTGACCGGATTTGAAATCCTTTGACTTTTTAAAATCTAAGTACATGATGGATTTAGAATTCCTTTGCAATGGGCTGATGGATATTATAATTCACTTCTAAATCCCTAATTTAGGCAGCCCTTTTCTTTCATCTCAATGGATCGACGCTCATCCTCTCCAGACTTCAATTTCTTTCATCTTAATTGATCGACTAAGTTCCATCGCTCTTCCTCTCCAGACTTCAAATTCTTTCATCTCAATCGATCGACTAAGTTCCATCGCTCATCCTCTCCTGACTTCAAACTTCAATCCTCTACAGATCGTCGAAAACTTAAGTTCAATTAGTAGCACAGAATAAAGCCCTTATTTCCAACTTCAACTATTTTTCGTCGTCAAAGATCGATATGATTTTCCCCACTTTCCCACGTCGTCAAATTTCTGTAAAAAACGCTTGCAATTGTGTTTGTGTTTCTGTATATTCATATGGTTTAATCATGGTTTATTTCTTGTTTTACGATCTGGGTATGAGTTAAATTGCTTTAGTTCGTACTAATGTTTGTTGATTTTCCCCTTTTTACTGCTAATTTTCTTCAATATTTTGTGTGATTGTAAGCTTGTTACTCTACATATCTTGGATTTGTTTGCCATTTTAGAATCTGGGTGTGATTCATTTTGCCTTTTTTTTTAATTTTGCACATTTGGAACTGTTAATTTCTGTGGTGTTCTTACACCGTAGTAGTAAACAAACAGATGCACATGATTGTTGAGCTTTAGTAATAACAAACCACCCTTATCTCTCCAAATATGATGATATACCTTATAACTGCTACTGGCACATTCAAATCTGATTAAATCAGACCCATTTATCAGCAAATTATGCTTATACACAGCAATTAAACCAACATATGCACAGGGCTGCTGAAATCTAATAATGTGAAACCAGTCCTTACAACTCCAAAGCATGTAGATTTCTTTTTTATCTTATATAAACTTGCATCTAGATTAACATAAAGTCAAAGCTTTTTGCCATCTTAATGGTTTGTCTTTTTTCTAATCTTGATACAACAGAACAGAGAAAGAGAATTCCCGAATAGTTTGTTTATGCCTAGTAGAAGCATTATACAAAACTTTTCTGCTAGGGTGTATGATTGATAGTGATGAGATATGTAGGTGCAACCATACATGCTTGATAAAATGAAAGAAAAACACAAAAGCATGCATTATTGTTTTTTACAGGGACGGAGGCCCATGAGGGCTACTAGGGGCCAGGGCCCTGGATTTTTTGAAGTCCTACCTTGCAACCCAAATATTTTCAAGTGTAAAAAAAAGAAAAATATGTTTGGCCCCCCACTCTGTTCAGTAGGCACTAGTCCAACTTAGTATCCTAACTTAGCAACCCAAATTCAATTGATCCAACAAACACTTTCTATTTAATATCCATTTGGTTTGATGACTTTTTAGAATCCATTATATATAATTAATGATGATATCTTATCTCCTCTCTCGGCTCACACCTATCTTCTATGGCTCTCTCGGCTCTCTATCAGGCTATCGCACAAGTCAGGCGCACAACAAACTACCGGGCGTCTCGGATATGTTAAAACAGCCGTTAAAATCTCAAGATTCCGAAAAAACATGTTAGGTCTGTGAAAGTGCAATCATATTGTTTTAGAAGATGCAACAGTATTATTTTAGAAGTGCAACCGTACCTCGTAATCAACCAAAAAGCCAAAAGAATCTCTTGAAGTTAACCAAAAAAACCGAAAAAAAACTCTTGAAATCAACCAAAAACCCGAAAAATCTCTTGAAATCCACAAAAAATATTGAAAAGGTCTCTCGAAATTGATAAAAAAAACTTAAAAATCCTTGAAACGGCAGAATTAGGCCGAAAACATATCAGACGATACTGAACGTTGGTAACAAAATGAAGATACATTAATAAAAACCGTATGGAAAATTATGGTGCCACCCTATGAAAAAGTTCATTGGTCCGTTCTTGTTGGTAAAGGCTATAAATTATAAAATATATTAGATCTGGCCCTGCGGTTGCGAAGCTTGTGCTCCGCCCCTGGTTTTATATTATATACAACGTGACTAACATGAAAATTAATCATACAAAGTACATTGGAATCTTACACCTACATATAAACCATATATATAAATTTGTCAAATATCTTTCAGTTGACAAGGTTTACTATTGTATATAAATGGTTCTTATTGTGGAGTTTAAATCCCAATTCAAGAGCCTGATTGATCTTCACTAAACTCTGTGTCAGCATAGACTTTTCATATTTGTTGTATAATCCAAAAAATCATGTATATGATTGCTGATCTCAGATGATTAAAATCTATTTATTCTTTTAAAGCTTAACACTTTGTTGACTCATGGACTACATTTTCCAATCCCTTTGATGATTATGCCATTTTGAAGTTAACTCGACTTGGATTTATGCTCATTTCTCTGTCTACTATAAAGCTTCCAAGATTATTTTCATTATTTCGGTCTTGCAAGCAGTTAATCTCATTTTCTTTTGGTCAAAACCCACTTTTTTTTAACTCGTAGAGGTATTAGTTACAAGGCATTAGTTTCAACTCCCTAAAATACATGCGAGTATGTATGCTTATTTAACAGTTTAATATATGTTTATCAATTTTAGTAATTGGACAGGAAGTTGACCGAATTAGTTTAACAAGACGTTTACGTAGGCAAAGGAGACAAGAGTGGTTGGAATGGTTTTACACAGTTGTCCTTGTTGTTATATTTATTTGTGTCGCTTTGGATGTTCATGATCAAAACACAAAGGGATAAACCACAATATGGATACTCTTCGTCAATTGTTAATCGGTTCTCATTGCATACGTATGTTTATGAGAGTGACACTATGTCTATATCGCAAATTAGGATGACTCAAATGTGTTTCAAAAATTTGTGTGACATGCTTGAAACATACGTAGGGTTAAGAACAATTAGGTTTATTAATATTGAAGAAAAAGTGGCCATGTTTCTTCATGTTATTGCTCACAATGTTAAGAATCGGGTTATGATATGTCTTTTTCATCGTTCAGGAGAAACAATTAGTAGAGTTGTTGCTCAAGTTTGCAATGCCGTAATAAGGTTACATCCACAATATATTGCTTAAGAAACCTGACCCTGATCCAAATAACTCTACCGATCAAAGTTGGAAATGGTTTAAGGTATTTCCACTTCTTTTTAAAATTTACTTATTCATAAATAAGTCTAGATTTTGTGAAAAATATAATAATCATTTTTTCTTGGTTCTAGAATTGTGTAGGAGATTTAGATGGAACCTACATAAAGTGTTTAGTTCCACTCGAAGAAAAACCTAGATATAGAACAAGAAAGAATGATATTGCGACAAACGTTCTAGGGGTGTGCTCACAAGATATGCAATTTATATATGTGTTACCGGGATGGGAGGGGTCGGCGGTTGATGGCAGAGTGCTTCGAGATGCTCTTCTTAGGCCTCATGGATTAAAAGTTCGAGACCGGGTATAGCTTTTGATAGTTTACTATATATTAATAAGTATAAGTCTTGATGGTTTATTGACTTGATTTATTATTAGATTATTACTTGGTTGATGCCAAATACACAAATGGAGAGGGTTTTTAGCTCCTTGTAGGGGTCAAAGATATCATTTAAATGATTGGCATCCAACCACTCACAAAGAATTTTTCAATATGAAGCATTCATCAGCGAGAAATATTATTGAACGATGTTTCAGTATGTTAAAGGTAAGGTGGAGAATTTTAAGAGATAACACGTATTATTTTATTGATTTAAAAGTTACGATCATCATGGCATGTTGTCTCCTCCACAATTATATAATGCAAGAAATGCCAATAGATCCATTTGACAATGAAGAAGAAGTGGAGGTAACCGGAGACCTTGGAGTTGAAAACAGGGATAATATAAATGTTGTTGGCACTTCAAATGAGTGGACTACACTTAGAGATAATTTAGCACAATCTATGTTTGCTTCTTGGAATGCTACCAATTGATAATATGTATGATTCAAATGTGTGTTTAACTCATACTTCATATGTTTGTTTATAATAGAAATTATGGAGTTTGGACGTGGATAACTAAATGTCTTCTTGCTATGTTACTTCACTATAAAATTCCTCTTTTTTTTTAGTCATATATATTGTTGTACCTCAAATGATTTATTTATTTTATAGATATGACGAGTCAAAACGGAAATTATCGAGTTTGGATGAATCTTGAAGAAGCAAAACTTTTTGAGGCTTTAGTTGCCATGGTGAATACGGGAGCATTTAAAGCCGACAATGGCTTTAAATCGGGTTATTTAGCATATCTAGAACAAGCGTAAAAAGAATCATTGCCGAGCTCCGACATTTTAGGGAAACCACACATTGAATCAAATTTGAAAATAATGAAAAAAGATTTGGATGATTGTCCATGACATGTTAAGTGGTTCGTACACTAGTGGCTTCAGATACGATAGTGTAGAACATTGTGTGGTTGCCGAAATTTTCTATTTTTAAATTTTTACGTGATATATAATTATATATATATATATATATATATTAATGTTATTCTATTATGAAATAGGTCTATAAAGGGGCGGGAAGATGGAAGAACAAATCATTTCATTTTTATGAGGATCTTTGTATCGTATTTGAAAAAGATAGGACTCAAGGAAATCGAGCATGAGACTTTGTCGAGACGGAAGAAGAGGTGAATATAGAAGATCAAGAACAACACATGTATGAAGAGTCTGACGACGTGATGGCAACTAGCCATATTCAAGGTAGCAATGCAAATATGTCATCTGAAGAAACTTTAAGTGGGTGTGGTAGGAAGAGAAAACGTCAAGTAGATCCTATGACTGACGTATTCACTAATGCGGTTACCAAACTTGGAGAAAGTTTGGAGAAAATGGCGTACAAACTCAACAAGGGTATCAACCGAGAAGAAGAACTTGATAATAAACGTTCATTAATCATTTCTGAGTTTTCAAAAATGCAGTCATTCACTCAATCGCAGAAGTTTAAAGTAATATCAATGATAAGAGAAGACCCTAAATGAGTGAATGTAACACCCTCATTTTTACCATGCAATATGTTACGTATTCTGAAACAATTCCTCCACAAACCCATTATGGGGTCGTGCTGCCATGTCACAGGCATTTGGTAGGGGTGTACATGGGTTGGGTTGAGCGGTTTGGGACTTTTTTACAATCCAACCCAATTATGGCGGTTTAGAAAAATCCCAACCCAATCCAACCAAACCCTTCCTGGTTGCGGCGGGTTGGCGGGGTTGGCGTATACATAAAATTAAGGAATAAAATACGATAAATACTACTATCAATATACAAAAAGAGGTTATTAATTATTACAATCATCTAAATATATAATTAAGTTCTTAAGTTTTAGAATCAAGTACTTCAAATCATTAATCAAATACTTCAAAAGTTTGAATAATAGATGTTCTAAACCGCCCAAATCATCAATCAAGTACAACCGTTAGGGTTGTAAACGAACCGAACGAACACAGACGGGAACTTGTTTATGTTCATTCGTTTAACTTAACCGAATAAACGAGCGGTAAGCGAACGAATTTTTTTGTGTTCATGCTCGTTCGTTAAAAAAACGTGTTTGTTCGTGTTCATTTATGTTTGTTTGTTAAGATGTTAAACGAACGTGAAAAAAGAAACATAAATGAACATAAACAAATGAACACAAATGAACAAAAACAACTATGACTCAAAACCAAACTTGTACATTCGGGACAATGTGCCGATAAGGTGTCGGGATGTAGACACGGGCTTACACATCGGATACATTGCATGAAGTTATATAATTGTTAGGGATAAAAAAATTAGGACAATAGACACTGGAATTTATGAAACTCTTAGGTGTAGTGACTTTACATTGTTCTGAGAATCTGAGAACAGAGATATAGTCCTAAGAGTGGTTAAGAATTTGTATGACTAGGGGACATTAGTGGAGACCACCCACGAGAATTTTGAACCAACCGAACACTGTTCGAATCATTTGCGAGGGAATTATACATTTAATCATATACACATTCTCTGAACTCCTTGTTGTGATTATAGCATGATCTCACTATAATATTGCATTGAGTAACAAAGACGTCCAAAAGGATATTCAGTGAAACCTTTGTCTTATCTAATTTACAGACCTGAAGAGATGATTCTTGGAAATGTGTGTAAATAAATTGAATTTATCTTGCTTATCCTTCTAATATGTGCACCTAAGCCTATTTGCAGCCATACAGTAAAATTTTCGATTCTTAACCCAATATTCAGACCCAGCCTAATTGATAGCCTACCCTTATCCGAAGATGTGACGGTTATGAACGACTAGTAGGAAATAATGGTAGAGGGTTAAAAGAGAAAAAAAAATCAGTGGAATCTAGGTATGGGAAAAGAAATCTGACCAAATGGGTCAAGTAGCTACTGCAAAAAAAAAGGTGAAAAAGAAAACAAATATGAATATATAAAAGATGAATATATATTTATATATATGTGTGTGTGTGTGTGAAGAAAAAAAGAAGAAGAAAGCAACAAGGTGCAAAATCAATCGATGGAGTGTGGGTAGAAATACAACAAAAAGTGCCTAAAAGAATGGGAATGAAATCTGGTTGTTCATAAATTGACATATTGAGGATTTTGCTTTTATTTACCTTCGTTTCTTAGCCACAAACCTAACCCCATTACTACCCTTTGCAAAGACCTAGATGATCTTTGAAGGGTGTAAGAAGATAGATAGAGTTGTACCAATAGTCCTAGTCTTGTTACTTGTTTCCTTCTAAGATAACTTTGATTTACATTTGTACGTTTTTCATGATTAATTGTTCATGCTAATATCTCGTGAATTTTTGTACATCAACTCCAAAGACATGAACAACATGTGTGATAGATTAGGGTTCGAGTGTAAAGAGAGTACCCCGTGAGGTAGTGTTGTAGCGAAATCCTCCCCAAAAGTGTGATGAACTGATAACTATTTTGTATGGTGTCACTGTTTTTAGTTCGATTTTCAATGTTGATGATTCTAATACCTACGCTGAAGATTGCACTCGTGTTGTCTCATACTCACACTTCTTAAATCCCTGACATAAAAGTTGTTTGTGTCATCTGATATGTACACTCGTTAGTCCTTTTTGCAGATGAGATTTGTTTTGAGCTTTATTACTTTTCTTTGACGCTAATTTGCTTGGGGACCAACAACGCTTGGTTTGGGGTTGTTGATAACACCAATTTTTGGTGTTATTTTCATATCAATTTCCAAGTAATTTTGTTTATTTCCATGCAAATAAAGCCAAACTTTTATAGTTTTAAAAAAGTGTTTCAGGATTTATGTGATGTTATGAAAAAGCCAATAATATGTACGAGAGGTAAGGGTTTCCGAGTAAAAATTCGCTTATGAAAGTACTCAAGATTTAAGTTTGAAAATTGGCCATTTAATCAAGTGGGTTAATTTTTGAAGGAAATATATTTTGCCCAAAATAGTAGCCAAAGCGACTTTGAAGTTAGTTGTTGAAGCTGAAGTTAGTTGAGCAACTCACCTTAGAGTAAATTTTCGGGCTAGTTACAAGTTAGTTGAAACTGATTATAACTCACTTTAGACTCACTTGAAGGTGTTGGATGATTTTTAAAAACCTTTTTCCTAGGGTTTGAAGGGATTATCACATTCTATCGGCTAGAGGACGACTAAGGAACGACTTGGGGAGATTTTGGCAAGGGAGAAACACCATTTTGAAGCAAGGAAACGATTTGGGAAGCGATTTTTACTCCGATTTCTTGAAAATCTTCGTTGGTATGAACTCTTCTATTGTTTTGTTTCTTAATACCCCCAACATGAACTAATCTTCAGATGTTGGGGGTTGGTTTGACTATGGTTTAAGCATATGAACATGTGACTTGGAATTTTTATCAGTTTTTTCCTAATTAATGAAACATATGATTTGGGATTTAATGCTTTTGTGAGGATCAACTTTCATCTGATTTGTTCGTTATAAATTAAATTCGAGAAAATTAATTGTTAACAAGAATTAGAATTATATGTCTAAGGTGAGAAATTGGATAGAGATATACCGAGTAAACCTTAGTATTGCTATAATCTGGAACATAATGTGTTTTCAGCTCATGTGTTGAGATTGAGAGATGAAACTTGTGTTTTCAAAATAATATTCATTGTTGCTTGAGAAAGAAAAACGGTGATTTTAGAGATTAGATATTCATTAAATGGATTAACCGGTAGTTGTTTTGAGTACATTGTTCCCTTGATTTGATACTCGTACTTCCAGTACATATTACTTGATTCATACACTTGCGGTTAGATTAGGGGGGTGTAAACCCGCCTATTCTGAAATCATGTTTCCCACAATGATTACAATGCATATGTTTTTGGGCTAAATAAATCATTTCAGAACACAAACATTTAGCAGAGTTATGCACAACAAAATGTCTAACTTTTTGAACAACGGGAACTTTAGTCACAAAATTTGACTTTTTATTCATTAAATCATTGTTATTAACAACATATTTACATGCAAGTATAGGAACTTTCCCGACTTGGCTCTTTTTTCTTCCGGATTAAATCTATTTTGTTATTGATATCTGAATAGGCAAACAATTTGAGCTAGAATGAGGTAAAACATTTTTAGCCTTTGTCAGATTAGGTAAATTTTCTAGAAGAATTCACCCTTCTAAAAAATACTTGCTCTAGACTTAAGTTCAGAGTGAGTAGCTATAGCTATTTTTGGCTTTTCTTCTTGTTTATCAAACTCGAGATTTGAATGAATCTTCCAAAAATTATGGTTTAATGGTTTTGAAGTACCTAAAGTATTTAAATCCTGTTTTTTATCATCTTTTAAAAACATTGGACCAAATAGCCCATCCAGTAATAGTCCATCTGGTAATTTTGTTTCAGACTTAAGTTTATTTCCATTAACCATACTATCACAGATTTATAAACAAGATGACCTTCCTTATCGATAATAACATGAGTTACTAAATCCTCTACATGTGTGCCAGAATCGGAATCTGATGCATTCATCAACTCATCAAATAAGCTTTCAGACATGTTGTTAATGAAATAAGACAATTTTGTAGATTCTTGATTCTCAACAACATTAGAAGTAGATTTTGAACATTATTTGTCATCATCAATCTAAACTTCAGAATCAGAGTTAATTGATGTTGATTCAGAAATCTAAACAGTGGAGTCAGACTTATTTTCATTGGACTCAGAAATCTGAATGAAAGATTCAGAATTCTGACTTGTAGAATCAGAGTTAGAACACTTAGTATCAGATTCACTGTTCTTTACTTTTACATACTTGTTTTTAGATTTAGCATAAGGAAAAGTCAGCTCATTATATGAATAATATGGTTTTCAGATTTTGCATAAGGAAAAGTCAACCCATGGGACGCTACCCGACCGTATAGGTCCACACCTTACTTACCATGGTGACCCGATGCCTATTCCATGCCAAAGTGGTGAACTTGTCCAAAACGGGACAAAAGAACACCGTGCCTATGGATTCATTGCACTAATTAAAACATTAAATGACTCAAAACGAATGAACTAAAGCATTCAAAACATGTAACTCTCAAATAGGATGCAGTAAATGAAAATCATAACCGAACGCTCTACGTGGAGCTATTAAAATCAGACAAGTGTCCCCAAGACCCAACAAAACCAAACCGAGCCATAAACTCAACAAATCCAAAGACCCAACGTTGAAAATCATCAAATGAAATCAAACGTAAACAACCTGCATCATGTAAACCCATACTCCAAAATATATAAATTAACTCTAATGTAGTTTAGATTGGGACAACTCATTTTCCAAGTGTATTATATCATTTATCCTTTCAAAAACGTCCCATAACATAAAATCAAACACTTATCTAAAACACACAATAAAATGCATTTATACTCCAACTTACTTCATGACATAAATCATCAAAATACCAATGTGTATCATTTTAGTTGTCAAAATGTTCAAAATCCCAAACGTGGGTGTTTTACAAAGTTTATAAAACCAAACACTTCAAGATAATCAAGATTTGTCAAATAATTCAACATTTGAGAATTTCATGTAAAGCATATAAACACTTTAAAATAGGCATTTTGGCATGTACACCGTTCACTAGTACAAAAAAGGTCTTTTGTGACGGTTAAAAACCGTTACCGTAGGTATACGGTAACGGTTTTCGTGGGCATAAAAATCGTCACCTATCTTGCCGTCACTTTTGATACACTTTTGGTTACGTTTAGAAAACCTCACCAAATCACATCAAAAACCGTTACCATAGGCTAAAACCGTCACCTTAAATGTATAAAAAAGTTGTTTTTTTTTTCCTAAAACCGTTACTGTAGCATAACATAGTGTGACATTTATTTTAAAAAGTGTCACCATAGCATGAAGTACGGTGACATCTAGTTATTGAAATCGTCATCGTAGCATGACATGCATTGACATTTATATTCAAAAACCGTCACCACAACATGACATATAGTAATGTTTATTTTTAAAACCGTGACCATAACATGACATAAAGTGACGTTTATTTTTCAAAACCGTTACCATAGCATTACATATGGTGACCTTCATTATTCAAAATCGTCATCATTGCATGATGTACGATGACGTTTATTTCATGAAATAGTCACCGAATATGACACATAATTGACGTTTCTATTAAAAAACCATCACTCTAACATGACGTATGATGACATTTTTTTTAAAAATCGTAACCATATCATGACATACATTGACGTTTACATTCAGAAACCATCACTGTAAAATGACATAAAATGACGTTTATTTTTCAAAAATCGTCACTGTAACATGACATACGATGACGTTTATTATTTAAAACCGTCATAATAGCATGACATGTGGTGACATTTATTTTTTTAAACCGCTACCATAGCATGACGTACGGTGACGTTTATTTTTCAAAAAACATCATTGTAGTAGGATGTACGGTGATGTTTTTTTTCAAAACCATCAACGGAACCACGACACACTGACGTTTATTTTTCAAAATCGTCATGGTAAAGTGACATAAAACGACATTTACTATTCAAAATCGTCACCATAGTTAGACATAAGGTGATGTTCTTTTTTCTTAAACCATCACAATAACACAATATATGATGATATTTATTTTTCAAAACCGTCACTATATAGAGTGACCTAAAGTGACGTTTAAAATCGTCGCCATTGTTTGACCTATAGTGACGTTTATTTTTCAAAATCATCACTATAGTGTAAGGTGACACATGGTGACGTTTATTTGTTCAAACCGTCACTTTTAAGTGATGTATTGTGACGTTTATTTTTAAAACCGTCACCATAGCATGATGTACGTTGACGTTTATATTAAAAAATTGTTGCCATAGCAAAATATATGGTGACGTTTATTTTTTAAAACCGCCACTGTAGCATGACATACAACAACGTTTATTTGTGTAAACCGTCACCATAACATAACATATGAGAGTTTATTTTTCAAAAACCATCACCATAACATGACATACCATGACGTTTAATTTTTTAAAACCGTTACGTTACATCATATATAGTGACGTTTATTATTCACAATTGTCACCGCAACATGATGTATAGTGACGTTTATTATTCACATCAATCACAATAGCATAATATAAGGTGACGTTTATTTCTCGAAACTGTTGTCATAGACTACCTTTCACGAATGGTTTTAATACTATCTAGTGAAAATAAAAACTAAAAGAACTTCTGACTATCAATATATAAAAAACGATTAAACTGGTATTGATAATTATATGAATAATGTATCCAAACACAAATAATAAACAAATATATTGTGTCAAATAGTTTCTTTCTAAGCACCTATAATAATGTTATACATCACCTAAATCAATGTTTTCTCATTAAACGTAGTCCTTGCATGCTTTGGCGTCTTCAGGTGATTAATAGTTGTGTAGTTCTTTTTTGTCTTCTTATTTTTCTTTCATCAGAAGTTATTTATTGTACCTGCAAGAAAAGACAAGAAATTCAACAAACCGAATAAATTTTGAAAAAATAAAAACAATCGTTAAAAACAATCCCAACATAAATTATGAAATGTAAGCCCAATCCACATTAAAGCACATACAAAAGCAGGAAGAAATCTCATAATGATTTTTATTAAATAAAATATAATGATACAAGAGCAAATATAAAGTTAATTATGATTACATGTTATTTGATCAAAAGAATAAAAGACACTTGAAAACCTTACTAAAATCTACCGTTTTCCAACTATATATGTTGTCAAATTTACATACATGAAGACATTATTTCCCATGTATCATTTCTATGTTTGTTTAATACTTGTAGATCCTTAACCTTGTCTAGTACTTAGGAATGTTCCAAGCAAACATATATGAAGACCTTATTTCCTAGATATCATTTTTCTGTTTGTTTCATACTTGAAACCTTATTATAATCTACCATTTTTCTGTTTGTTTCATACTTGTAGATCCTTAACCTTATTAAAATCTACCACTTTCACGCTTCTACGAAAACATACAACAATATCAAATTTCAAATTCAGTAACATACATAGAAAGAGAGAAATATTTATGGAGAAAGATAATGAAGTATGCAAACCTAATGGGAGGCATTAGAAGCAAGAAGGAAATCGTGAATCGTGTCTAATGAATAGAGAATGCTTCTCGATAATTAACTGAATGTTACACCGAGCCATGCAAAAAGGTATTATCAGCATATAAAGTGGAGAATGTATTGAGATCTTTTTCTTAGTTCTCAAAAACAACTTTTTATGTCAAAGTGCTTAGCATGATCGTTTATATCACTTGGTAACAGAGGATTGTGTTTATTGCTTTTGGTAAATGCCTGACCTGCTGGCAAGCTTTTTTTAGTAACTTTATGGATGTTTACTCATCGAACAACTTAGTAAATTCAAATAAACAAAGCAACAAGAAATATAGAGAAGGAAGAGAAAATACAACAAGATCTAACATTTTTAAAGATACTATTAAACCAGAGATGGAATAAGATTATTCTTGAAGTGGAACACACGTTTTTCTCTATTCGACTATGTAAAATAAGACCCATTATCATGATAAACAAGTGGAACACACGTTTTTCTCTATTCGACTATGTAAAATAAGACCCATTATCATAATAAACATTCTTCTGGTACTAAATTATATACATTGGACTCGCAAAATGAGAAAGTTAATATTATTTTAGACAAGAAAACCTACAACTACAACCCAAAGAAAATGCAAGTGAGAGCCATGTAAAAAGGTCCTATCCTTTACATTGTTACTAAACGACAACCATGTAAAAAGGTAGCAAGTTTCTACACAATTGTTGTCTAGCAACCGTGTAAAAAGTGTTCTTTTAAAAACAATTTCCCCCAAATTTTACTAGCCATTATCCGGCAAAAAAGAGAAGCATCAAACATCCATAATACATTATGCATATACATCCTAGTCGTGGTACAAGAAATCCAAGACAAGAATGCTACTATGTCAAAGTTCTATAAGATCACAATAAGAGGGAAACAAGGAAACACCAATAGCTCACGATAAAGCAACAAAAAAGAAGTGAATTGCACTAGGTCATTAAGAATTTGTAATGAAAGAGCAGAAAAATGTTAGCGTGAATCATGGTTACTTAGTACCTTCCATATTGCACAGACTGACACAAGAAATGCTACTTAGTACCTTCGATCGACACAAGACGCGCTTCAGGAAGATGACGTATCAAGAGTGTAGCTGCCTCTTTCTCTGGTACCAACTTTTCACACACAATAAGGGTTACGAAATGTGTTGAAATGGTGGAAGCATATGAAGTCAGAACCACTGCATTACAAAATGCAAACAATGAAAAGCTAAAAAACCCAGAAGAATGCAATACACTAAAACGGCCAAAAGAAATCCCAAACTATTCAAAAGTAACATAAACATGGCTAAGCATTACCCCCATCCCATAATATACATAGTCCACATCTAGAAACACGTTCTAGAAGAAAATTGAACTACATCGGATCATAAAAGCAATTATGAATGTTAGAAGCAGTCCAAACTAAAAGGGGAAAAATTTAAAAATATCAATGTCAACTTATGTATTGGAAAGAATAACACAAAACTAAAAATGCCAAACCATATTTGTTCTGTCCTACATTAAACGAACAAAATGAAATTGGATGTCACAAGTACTTGATTACCAATGCATATAAACTTCAGTCTGAGAATAAAAAAACGAATTTTGGAGGACCCTCATGGTCTCGTATCATGGAGGTGGTGATCACAGAATAAGAAGGAATAATCGAAGATGTCAATAAACGTATGAGAGCCACAATGTTGACTAATCAATGCTATATGAACAGAGGACTAATCGATGGAACAGTAAAGGCCTAAACCCCATTAAGATGCATAGTAATGTGCATATATAAAAACAGAGGGACAAACTTGAATTTTGTAAAGGATCGAACGTGTAATTTATCGTTTTCCACCGTACAATATATGTAAATCTTCAAAATACTTTTAACAATTTGGATAATTAATAGCAGTGAGATTCACACCAATGACCAATAGATATTGTAACCGGAGCTTCAAATACAATTATGTATTACAATTTATTAAATTTAACAGAAGAAGATAGGACTCAACTTTTGGAGAAGAGAAGATGAAGAAGCTAGATGCTCCAAAAAAGCTGCATTTGATCCATGGCCTCAACGTCTAAAAAATTCGTGAAATTAACAGACAGCAACAGGCTATCAACGCCTGATGAGTGACAGCGTGAGCACAGAGAGAGATGGTTTTGGAGGATTAGCATCTCGTGCGTGATGCTACGCTGCCGGATGGATGGGAGTTGCAACAGGAAGGGGATCTCAAACTGGGAGGGGACGGCCAACGAGGAGGGAAATGGGGTAGGGTTTGGGTCCTTTTTTTATATTTCAAAATTTAAAATCGTTTATCAAAATGTATAATATTTTATTTTAAATTTTCAAAAAGTTGAATTTTTTTAAAGCATCAAATATGCTTCGTTCCCTTCCATTATCCGAGAATTTCTTTTTTTTTTTTACTTTACAATTTAATGTATGTTTATTAGTTAAACTTATTAATTTTGGTGACGAACATAAATTTAGATTTTATTAGAGTAAACTCTAATTTTGGTCCTTGAGGTTTAGTAAAATCTTTGAAAGTGGGACCTGAACTTTAATAAGTTTATAAATTATTCTTGTGGTTCTCATTTTGTTTTGAAATTAGTCTCTAGTCAATAACTCCGTTAACAATCTCTGTTAGCGTAAGGATCGGTTTAGTCATTTTACATATTTTCTTAAATATCTTTTAAAAACTATAAAATATAATTCATATATAAAGTATATTATATTATATTATATATATATATATATATATATATATACCGGATCATTTTCTCAACGAAATCATCCCCACCAGCAAAACAATTCCCCTCTTGCTCCCCTCCATTGACCCTTTCTTCTTCCTCCCTCGTCACCTACACACACAACACCCTCGTCCCTGCGTCGGAAGTAATATTATCAACTCAATCGGTCCACTATATATACCATCTTCAACTCCATCTCCTCCTTCATGACCAAGACCCACCTTCAAATGATGAATAGCTTTCCCCTAAACCCACAACCAAGATCGAAGCAAACCATCATCCACCAAACCCAATGATTAGTCAACCCTCTCCTAAACCACCTAACTGGTGGTAGAAGATCTAGAGCAAAGAATATCATTTTGATATTGATATGTAATGTGTGTATGTATATATATGTGTATGTATTTATTGTGTGTTATATAAAAATGGTTATAGGGACAATCTCACAAGGAAGGGACATTCTTCCTGTTCACCGATTAACTCAAACCCACCATCATCACCAGTACCTCTAGAAACTCCTGTTAGATCTCCACGGGTACCTACCACCTTCATCTCCATCATTCCATACTGGTTAACTTTTGTTACATCTCCACCTGTACCTCCAGAAACTCTCAACTTGGTACCTTCAATAGTGGTTCCCAGTTCAGCAACTTAAACACAAACACACTCTCCATAATCACCATCTTCGATTGTTGCAGGAGGTTTTGGTTCAGTTAACGCACACACACACACTCTAACGGAAATTGTTAGATGAGTTGGGGATTAGGGACCACATTCAGAGCAAAATGAGAACCACAACAACAATTTCTAAACTTATCAAAGTTCAGGTCTCACTTTCAAATATTTCACTAAACCTCAGGGACCAAAATTAGAGTTTACTCTATTTATTAACTAGTTAAATATTTTAAATATAATAAAATTAGAGTAAACTACAATTTTGGTCATGTAGTTTACCAAAAAAATACGAAAGACGTACCTGAACTTCAATAAGTGCAGATTTCATCCCTAAGGTTTCGATTTTGCTATGAAAATGGTCCTTCTCGCGTTACCTCTGTTAAATTGTCCGTTAAGTCAGGGGTAATTACGTCTTTTTACACAATTTTTTTTGTCTTTACTTGTTTTTGTCCTATTCTTATCTCTCTCTATTTCTTGTACATAATCACACACACACACACACACACACATATATATATATAATCACGAGATCGATGCAAGAAAAGGGGAGAGGTTGGGTGTCGCCGACGAAGAAAAGGGGAGAGGTTGGGGGTCGCCGGTCACCATCTCCAGCGACCTCACCTACCTCACCTATATAATTAACAAAAGCTTCAATTTCCACCTTCTTTCAACCTCTATCTTCTTCCCCAAAATTAATAACTCCGGTGAACCTCAATGCTCAGGTCACCATCTCCGGCGATCTCAATGCATACACACACACACACACACACATATATATATATATATATATATTGAATTTATGCTTATATATATATGTGTGTGTGTGTGTGTATATTATGTGCGTGAGTGTGTATATATATGTATATACACAGACGAAAAAGTGGGTTTTTTTGGAGAAATTGCAGTAGAAAAAAGTGGGTTTCGTTGGAGTGGTCGGAGTGGTCGCCGGAGGAGGGTGTCGGAGAAGTCCGCCGGAGGAGTTAGTCAGAGCGGTTCCTGTATGTGTTCGTATATATATATATATAGGGGTTGTTTAATTTGCAACCCTTAAAAAGGTTGCAAACCTTGCAACCCACATCTTAACCGGCGGATTCATGATCGGCGGTTACAATATATATGGGGTCCAATATTTTTAATTAAAACAAAAGGAAAAATAAAAATAAAATAACCGTCGATCATGAATCCAACGGTTAAGATGTGAGTTGCAAGGGTTGCAACCTTTTTAAGGGTTGCAAAATATCCTTCCACTATATATATATATATATATATATATATATATATATATGGCCGTTGCTTGGGGTGTGCGGAGTGGTCCTACCGCACAAGGCCTCCGATCGTCGGGGGCCTCCGAATATTTATTTTTACTTATAATAAAGTTACTATATAAATTATTTAATGCAACAATACACACAATGCTTCTCTAGCGCATTGGCAAGAGTCTTGTGCGAGTGTATCCCATGCGTTTACCATGGTTCAAATCCCTTCCATGACAAGTTCAATTTTTACCATTTATTTTTGTTTTTATATAAAAAAAAATAGTTGTATTATTGTAGACTTTTTTTAAAATGAATTAAATATATAAATTTTTAACAATTTATTTATTTTTATTTTTTGAGGATGACTTAAATATAAAATATTTATCAACAAAATAATTAAAAAAAACATAGTTTTTTCGATATGTCTTCATCTTTTTACCGACGTTTAAAATTGTCTTATTTGTTTTTAGCCTCATTCCATCACTTCGAGGGACTTGTAAAACTTTTTGCTTGATTTCGACGGATTTTTAAGTTTTTCTTATCGATTTCGTGGGATTTTTTTTTCGGTTTTTGGTTGATTTCAAGAGTTCTTTTTGTTTTTTTGGTTGATTACGAGGTATGGTTGCACCTTCTTGAAACTTCCAAAATAATACGGTAGCACCTTCTAAAACGATACGGTTGCACCTTTCAAGAACCTAAATTTTTTTATCCTTCGCCGGAGAAATAATATGGTGGCACGTGCCACCATTCCTTACATACTATAGGTTCGTCCATGCGTTTTAGTTCCTCATAAACCCCTTATTAGAGGAATTATGAAAGTTAAAACTAACAAAAATTAAAAGTTAAAGAATCAATTATAAACTTTGAATCCACACTAACATAATAACATTAAAAATTAAAATTTAGCTTCAAAAGAGAAGAAAATATGGCAATTTGATCAAATTTAAAAATAAGTTATTGGTCAATTTATTATAAGACAAATGTATTAAAAAATAATTTAATAAAGAATATGAAAACATTAAGAACACATTAGTTTTCGCACAGGGCCTCCAAAATATTAGGAAGGTGAGGATGACGTCAAGTCATCATACCCCTTATGCCCTGGGCGACACACGTGCTACAATGGCCGGGACAAAGGGTCGCGATCCCACGAGGGTGAGCTAACTCCATAAACCCGTCCTCATTTCGGATTGCAGGCTGCAACTCGCCTGTATGAAGCCAGAATCGCTAGTAATCGCCGGTCATATATATATAATATGTTATATATATATATATATAACATATAGATAATATGTAGATAATATATAAATATAACATATATATATATAATATATATAAATATAATATTAATATAATTAGACTAAATTACAATTTGATCCCTCAAGTTCAAGAAAAATTATAAAACTTATCCTTGTGTAATAAAAAGACGAAAATATCCTTGATTTAACGGAGGAATCTAACGGAGCTAATACCAGAGGGACCATTTTCATAGCAAAATCGAAACCTTAAGGATGAAATCTGCACTTATTGAAGTTCAGGGACCACTTTCGTATTTTTTGGTAAACCACAGAGACCAAAATTGTAGTTTACTCATAAAATTATAATGAATAACAATATTTTTTTTAGTCATTTCGACGTTAAAATGACATTTGAGAAATTTTCATTTTTTGAAAACTCAGGGCATTCTTAAGGTAGCATTTGGTATGCAGACAAGACTAAACAAGGTAGGACTGGACAGGACAAATGTCTGTCTGGTGTTTGGTACGACTAAAACTGGATATGACAGAACTAGACAAGTTGTCCCCATAAATTGGATATGACAGAACTAGACAGAACCCAAGAGGGAGACATCGAGTTAGGCTAAAAATTTGGATCTTTTTTGTTTTTTAAACCTAAAATATGTTCCAAGAAGGCGGTATTTTTCCCACATTTTATTTTGAAAACACCTTTATTTTTAATTAACTAGTTCATTACTTTTTAAATATTTTTAAGAGTAAATTACAAATTTAGTCCCTATGGTTCACACTTTTTATTCACATTGGTCCCAATCAATATCAATACAAATATGATACTCGTGGTTTATATTTTTGCACGTCTTAGGATTCGTGGTTATATTTTTGTACACCTTGTGTCTTTACCAATAACAGAATAAAAAAGAACATGTTAACCCAAATTTGGTTACCAAAACGGACCTTTTAGTGACGAAAAGTGACCACCCAAATTTGGTTACTAAATGGCTTATGTGACCAATTGTATGCTATTAGTGACCAAATATTTCATCAGTAACTATAATTTTTCTTGTAGTGCGAATGTGTAAACCGACATAGATAGATCGTGGGTCGGGATTTTTTGATTTAGTCCAGACCGGATAAATATCAGTTGTCCATTTTCAGATCAAAATATTTGAGCCGGACCGATCCGAGGGCGAGATTTATCCGGACTGGCGAAAACCAGCCCTGACTTTTTGGCGGACCGGGCCAGCCAGAGTGGTTCTAGGCCAAGCTTCATTTCTTTTGTTTTTTTTGTCGATCAAAAATATGTTATAAACTTTAAAATTATGCCCAAAAAACAAAAATTTGAGAGATTGGTTTCTTTAGAAAAAATGTATCCAAAATGACATGTCAGCCCGAGACTTGGACCGACTGTGTTTTTTGGAGTGGTCCTTGCCCACCATTACTACATATGGCATAGGTGACGTAAATTTTTTAAAACGTTACCGTATGATGACATACGGTGACAAATATCCTCAAACGTCACCATATAATGAAAACAATGACGTAAATTTCTCAAAACCGTCACTGAATCATGACATACGATAACGTAAATTTCTATAAACCGTCACCACATCATGACATATACTGACGTAAATTTATCAAACTGTAAAATGACATTCAGTGACGTTTATCAATCAAAATTGTCACCGTATCATTGCATATCATGACATTTATCATTTAACATTGTCATTGTGGTATGACAGAAGATGAAATTTATTTTTCAAAACCATCACCGTAGTATGACATACAGTGACATTTATTATTCAAAATTGTCAATTTAGAATAACATATCGTGACGTTTAATATTCAGAAACATCACCAAAAGATGACATACGGTGACATAAATTTCTCAAAACCGTCACGAAATCATGACATACAGTGAAAAAACTTTATCAAAACCATCATTATAAAATGACATACGGTCACGTTTATTATTTAAAATTGTCACCGTAACATTACATACTGTAATGTTCATCATTCATCACTGTTACCCTAGCATAGTGATATTTAGATTTCAAAACCATCACTGTAGCATGACATAAAATGACATTATTATTCAAAACCATCACTGTAACATGACATAAAGTGACGTTCATTATTCAAAAAAAAATCTTCACCTTAGCATGACTTACGCTGACGTTTATTTTTTAAAATGTCATCATAGCATGACATATGGTGACTTCTTTATTTCAAAACCATCACAATAGCATAACATACGATAACATTTATTTTTCATAACCGTCACCGTAACATGTCATAAGGTGACATTTATTTTTCTAAACTGTCATCGTAGTATGACATATGGTGACGTAAATTTTTCGAAACCGAAAACGTAACTTAACATGCGTTGACGTTTATTTTTCAAAACCGTCATCGTAGCATGAGTTACCTTGATGTTTATTATACAAAATCGTCATCGTAGCATGACGTAGGTTGACGTTTATTATTCGAACCATCACCATAGCATAACATGATATATTATGAAATTTATTATATAAAACCGTCATCGTTGTGACATATAACTTTTTAAAATCGTCACCATGACAATAAATACGGTGACATTTATTTTTCAAAACCGTTACTGTAGAATGACATTTGGTAACGTACTCAAAACCGTCATCATAGCATGACATATGGTGATGTAAATTATTCAAAACCGTCAATGTAACTTGAGATATAATGATGTAAACGTTTAAGACCGTCACCAAAGCATGACATATAGTGACGTAATTTTTTCAAAAACCCTTGTCATACACTAACTTTTGGTGATGCAAATTTTGCATAACTGTTGCAATAAAACTTGGTGACTTTTGGAAACGGTTTTCAAATAAGCGTTACTATACATATTTTAATTTTCAGTAACGTTTTTTAAAACCGTTACGACATAAAGCAACGATTTAGACAAAGACCATTACTAAAAGGTCTTATATGGCAACGGTTTTTAAAAACCGTCACAACAAAAAGCAACAGTTTTTCAAAACTGTCCTAAACCGTTACCTTAGGGAACATTTTATTAACGTTTTTATCTAAAACGTTGCTTTTTGTTTCTACGTTTTTTGTAACAGTAACGTTTATGAATAAAAAATGTTATTAAAACAATTCTCTAACTTTTTATGTGACTTTTTGTAACGGTTTTTTATGCAACCGTTACAAACCTATTTTTTAAAACCGTCACAAAAAATCATTTTTGTACTAGTGTTTTCACAATTCAACTTGAACTCACCTTGCTAGATTTAGGTTAAATCTAGATTTTACCCCAACTTGAGCTCCTTTGAAGGACACTGGGATCCTCAAGCCAAAAACATCCAAAAACCTAGATCCATAAATTTCCAACCATAAATACCCATATTCAACCATATAGGATCATTCCCTAAACATTATACATGAAGATCTCAACTTATACGAAAACCCTAATTTCCATAGTTTGAAGAGTAGAGAAGGTTACCTGTACCAAAGCTTGAACCCATCAACAATACTCTTCTTTATCTCCAAAATAAACCACAAACTTCTAATCTTCAAGATGGTGAAAAGGGTTGGATGAAACCCTAGAAAGTTTAGTGAAAAACATGAAGGTGAAAGGTTTATAGCTCTAGCTCCCAAAACTTGCTAGGTGAAGAAGAATCATTGATTTTAGAAGGAAGGCTCCCAAAAATGAGTTAGGGTTCGATTTTGGGGTTTGGGGTCGGTTTGGGAGAGAAAGGGGAAGATATTTGAGTTTTGGGTGAGAAAATGGGGCTCTAGGCCGATTTTTCCCCTTTTTGTGCGTGCAGCAGCTCCGCGCGGATGGCGGCGCTGATCGATCCGCGCGGAGCACTGGAACAAAGTCCCGCGTTGATGGTGGCGCTGATCCATCCGCGTGGAGCACTTCTGTCCGATTTTCTTAAATTTTCTTGCCTGAACACTGTTTTGGTAATAACTTCTTCGTTTTAACTCCAATTTTTTTGCTCCGGAAAGAACCGTTGGACTCGTAATTGAAACCCTTCATCCAACAAGGCTATAAAATATAGGATTCAAGTCTAAAAATCCTATTTCTTCTTTTTCCCTTAAACTACCCATTTGTATTAACTTAAAATTATATCTTCCTAAAAATCGGGGTGTTACAATCCTCTCAACCTTAAAAGAGATTTCGTCCTCGAAATCTAACCCCGATCAAACACCCAACGTCGCATTTAGTGAGATCAATTGGCTCTTTATCCAAAAAGGGATACTTTCACGACGCCTTTCCTCATATACGAAACCGATTACGTCCCGGTTATGATTTTTATTGCATTTCTCATGACAGACCGCCACACACCCGATCTCGACGTTCGATATACCTTACAGATGACAGAATGTATATCGAGTCCTTATCGAACCACTTTCCTATCCTTCAGATCTTGGATGTCTCCCAACCTTATGTTGCCCTTATCACCTCAAGAGCAGCTTACGATCGTAATTAACCACTTCCACCAAGATCACCACAAGGTGAACATTACCCTTAATTACTTCTAATTCCTACACATCACGGTATCCTCAATAATCGATTTCTACTTAAGGTCTACTTCGACGGTCTCACTACTTCCTCCAATAATTAATACCATAAAGGTTTATCGTCCTTCCCTTTACGAAATTCCTAGCACTAGATTGGTCCGATCCAATCTTCAATAAATTGGTTCCTCAAATTGACACAAACACAACATTTGTAGATCTCGGATTACCCCAAACTCCACGGTTACACAACTGCCGTAATGCATTCAAACATCGACTGGAAAATCAGGGAAAACCTTGCTAATAATATAATTACCAATGTGTTGGGTCTGAATGTGCTAAGTATGGTTTATGCTGCTCAGTCTTCATGATTCATGCTGCTAAGTGATTACTACTACTAGGCCATCAAGATTACTACTGCTGAGTATTAATGCTGCTAGTAGTTAATACTGCTTGGAAATTACTACTGCCATAAGAAATTAATACTGCAAGCATGGTTAGTACTGTTGAGGATGATAATACTACTGAATGATTAATGTTGCTGGATAAGGGTGAAGTTAATACTTCTTATGAAGATAATGAATTGAAGAGAAAGAATAGGAGCTGGAGATAAAGATGAAGATAATTATGGAATGGATTGTGAAGATCAAATTTGTTTTGATAATTATCTTGTAATTAATTCTGTATATATAGTCTAGAAGTTCTTGATAGAAAAATATACGTTGACATAGAGAGATACGTTGATAGAATTGTTTTTGTTTAGAGAATTAACCTCAAGACTAGTATTGATCCTTTCTATAGAGAAGTATAGAACGTCTGTTGAGTCTGTTCAACAGATTGATGTTGTGTTTGTAATCATTAAGTTTTATGCAATATAAACTTATGGTTTGAGTTCTTATTCTGTGTTCTGATTAATTGTTAAAGTGTTATTCCGCAACTTCTTTTACATTGTTTCTGATTTTGTATTAAAATTCTTGTTTAGAATTTTCGACTTTGACAAGTGGTATCAGAGCCAGAAAACTCAGAAATCTATAATCATGGATGGTTCAAGCGATAGTGTTCTGGTCTCAAAGGTTCCCATGCTCAAACCCAATGAGTTTGACATGTGGAAGATCAGAATCAAGCAATATATTCTTCTCACAGACTTCTCAATGTGGGATATCATTGATAATGGTCCCTCTGATGGAGGAAAGATGGATGCAGATGGCAAGAGACCTCCACCAAAGTTTGATGGAGAGAGGAAGATGAGGCAGATAGAGATGAAATCCTTGAGCACTCTGCTCTTTGGAAATTCCTAATGAGTATCAACATCAATTCTGCAACTGTTCTGATGCACAAATTCTATGGAATGCACTGGAGAAAAGATTTTCTGGTACCAAAAGTACCAAGAGAAATCAGAAGGTCATCCTGAAGCAGCAATATGAAAACTTCATGTCTACAAAGAATGAGTTCATGACTCAAACTTTTGATAGATTTAATAAGTTAATTGGTGAATTGGTTACTGTTGGTGTCCAGATAGATCAAGATGATGTCAACAGAGAATTTTTAAGATCTCTTGGTGATGAATGGACTATGTACACTGTCTCCTTCAGACAGAATGACCAACTGGAGGACAAGGAACTGGATGACCTCTATAATGACCTTAGGGTGTTTGAAGCAGAGGTAGAAGCAAAGAAGATGCCCTCTGGATACTCATACAATGCTGGTCTTTTATCATCTTCTACTGATTCTGCTGCTAATACAGAATCAGTTAGTGCTGCCCATGGATCAAAGCAAGATGGATCTAATGACTCAGTTTTAGAATCTTTCTTAGCCAGTCATGCTAATTCCACTCTAATTAATGATGACTTAGAACAGATAAATGCTGATGATCTGGAAGAGATGGATATCAAGTGGCAGATGAGGTTGAATTTGATAAATCTAAGGTTGAATGTTACAAGTGTCACAAGCTGGGGCACTTTGTAAGAGAATGCAGAAGTGGAATGCCTCAACAGCATACTAGCAACCATCAACCATCACAGTGCACTAGCTTCAACAACAGGAACTCTTCTCAAGCTCTTGTTTCCCAAGAAGGAATGGGATTTGATTGGAGTGACCAAGCAGAAGAAGCAGTTCAAAATCAAGCTTTAATGGCTAAAGTTTCAGAGTCAGCAAGCATTGATATTCCCACAGAGGTAACATCTAACCTTTGCTCTAAAACCTGTATTGAAACTGTTAAAAAGTACAGGGATCACAATCAGAGCATGTGTGATGACCTTAAAAGGTTAGAGAATGATAGAAGAGAGTATGTTTTGATTGTTGAGAGGTTTGAAGAACAAATTAAGTTATACCAGGCTAATGAACTTCAACATTCTTATGATACAAACTACTGGAAGTGGGAGAAGAATCAGGTAGAGACTGAACTAGAGAAGGCCAAAACAGAATGTGAGAAAATTAAGGATGATTTTGAGAAAGCTAAACTAGATATTGAGAAATATTCCAATGCCTCTAAAGCAATGCACTCGCTTCTAAAAACTCAAGTTCATGACAAGCTAAGAAGAGGTATAGGTTACAACACCACCCCTCCACCATACAACAATAACTATATCCCTCCCACCTCAGATCTCTTAGAAAGACAGGACAAGAAGGAATTACCTGAGAGAGCCACTGAAGTAGATCCTTTAGACAAAGTAGTGGTTGAAGCAGATTCTGAAGAAGAGGAATCTGAGAGTAAGAATGAGGAAGACCATAAAGACATTCCCTTAGAAAACCACATACTGACAAATGAAAGGGGGGGTAAACCTTTTGTCAAGAGTGAGAAAGTGAAGTCTGGGGAAAAGACTGTTAAGAATGAAAAAGCTGAGACCTCTAAGAGAGGGAAGGGAAAGGTACAGGGAGTCCATTACATGCAAACCACTTTTGTTAATCCCTATACTTGTAAACAGAATCAGCCCCAACAACATGATAAAACAAGGGGAAATCAAAGAAATAGAAATAACTAGTGGGCTTTAAAACAAGGAATTGATTTGAGAAAAATTAACAGACCAAAGCCTGGTTTTATATGTGGCAAGTTAAATCATCTAGCCAAACACTGTTATTTCAATCCTATTAACCAAAGGATCACTTTTCAAAGAAATATACAAAATCCTGTTGGTTATAGGAAGCAAATAAGGAATCATATGGCTGAGAATGTGAGAAGGGCACCTATAAAATCTCATGTTTAGAATAAGTTTGCTAATTCAAAGAAAAATACTCCAAATAAGCCAAGGAGTAACTTAAAGAAAAAGAAAGCAAACAACTTTGTCTAGGTCTGGGTTCCAAAAGTAAAGAAATCTGTTAGTACTGCTACTTCAAATAGTACCGCTGACAGAAATAATGCTGCTGCAAGCAATACTACTGCTAACCCAATTAGTACAGCTAACAAAATTAGTACTGCTAACCCAATTAGTACTGCTAATGATGTTAGTACTACTAACAAAGTTAGTACTGCAAATCAAGTTAGTACTACTTCCAGTGACAGGCCCATTATTCTGACAAAGTATTCAAGCAATAAGATTCCTCGGTTTGATAATCTCATCAAGTCTGAATATGAATATGTTGATGAGAATGGGAAACCCAAGACCACTTTGGCTTAGGTTCCTATTAAAAAATAACTGCTTTATTATATGTGCAGGGCAACCAACAACTTAAGGGAAGGAGCATTTGGCATGTTGATAGTGGTTGTTCCAGGCACATGACATGTAACATGGTCTGCCTTCAAAACTTCAAAAGAATTGATGGAGGACATATTGCTTTTGGTGATAATCCAGCAGGTGGTAAGATAAGTGGAAAAGGTAATGTGTCAAAAGGTAAGATGACCTTTGAGGATGTATACTATGTTGAGCAATTGAGATACAACCTGTTAACTGTTAAGTGTATCACAGGTCTGTGACAAGAAACATAGCATATTATTCAATGATACTGAATGTATTATCCTTGCTCCAGGGTTCAAGGTAGTTGATGAAAGTATGATACTACTCAGAACTCCTAGAAAGGACAATGTTTATTGCTTAGACTTGGACAGTGTAGTTTCTGATTCATCTCTAAACTGTTTATTTATAAAAGCTTCAGTGGATGAATCATCTCTATGGCACAGAAGGATGTGTCACATGAACTTTAAAACAATGAACAAACTTCTGAAAAACAACCTTGTAAGAGGTTTGCCACAAAAGGTATTTTCATGTGATGATCATTGTGTTGCATGTCTTAAAGGCAAACAACATAAAACTTCTCATAAGTCCAAAAAGATAAATACAATCTCTTCACCTCTTAATTTACCGCATATGGATCTTTTTGGACCCACAAATGTGATGAGTATTGGTAAGAAATCCTATTGCTTGGTTATTGTTGATGATTTCTCTAGATTCACTTGGGTCTATTTTCTGAGGACTAAGGATGAGACAAGTGGACTGATCAAATCCTTTGTTCTTAGAGTTGAAAACCAAACAAATCTAAGAGTTAAAGTCATCAAGTCTGATAATGGAACTGAATTTAAAAACAATGACCTAAATAGCTTCTGTGAGGAAAAAGGCATTGAGAGACAATACAGTGCTCCTAGGACTCCTCAACAGAATGGTGTTGCTGAAAGGAGAAATAGGACTCTCATAGAAGCTGCTATATCTCTGTTGGCAGATTCAAAACTTCCAATTACTTTTTGGGCAGAAGTAGTTAATACTGCCTGCTATGTTCAAAACAGAGTTCTAGTAGTGAAATCCCAAGACAAGACACCTTATGAGCTTTTTAAAAAGAAGAAACCTTTTATTGGATTTTTCAAACCATTTGGGTGTCCTTGCACAATTCTCAATACCAAAACTCACCTAGGCAAGTTTGATAGCAAAGCTGAGGATGGGTTTCTTGTTGGTTATTCATCTCAAAGTAAGGCCTACAGAGTTTTCAACACCTCTTCTAGGATTATTGAGGAAAGTGACAATGTCAAATGCAATGAGAACACACCAAATCAACTTGGTTCAGGTCCTGATTGGCTATTTGACATTGATTCACTGACTAATTCTTTGGGTTTCAGTAATGAGCATAATGCAGGAACAGGGACAGAAAATGAACAAGTACAAATACAAGAGTTTGTGATGTTCCCAACACCTACTGCTGATCCTGTTGAATTATGTGACCAACATAAGAAAGATACTTCAGATTCAAAGGACACTGAACCAACTCAGAATGAAGAGGACAGAGGTGAAAAGGAAGATCAACCCTCAGATTCAGGAATCAAAGGTCCTGAGATGCCATGTTTAGAAGAAGATGACACAGATGATGATAACTCTTCAGTTTTTGGTGGCAGCACTCCTGAAAAGAATGACTCTAATCTGGAAGCAGATATTAATGAAGAGGTTGTTCATGAAACAAGAGTTCAGAAAAATCATCCTCCTCAATTGGTGATTGGTGACATCAATTCACCTATAATCACAAGGAATCAGAGGAAGTTGGGAGGATTGAAAGACATACAATCAGGTTTACTTTCTTGCTTTCTATATCAGGTTGAACCCAAAAAGGCATATGATGCAATGAAGGATCCAAGCTGGATAGAAGCAATGCAAGAGGAGCTACTGCCGTTTGTGCTGCAGGATGTATGGTATCTGGTGGATCTTCCAAAAGGCCTACAGAGTTTTCAATACCTCTTCTAGGATTATTGAGGAAAGTGACAATGTCAAATGCAATGAGAACACACCAAATCAACTTGGTTCAGGTCCTGATTGGGAACAAGAAAGATGAGGGAGGAATAGTAATAAAGAACAAGGCCAGATAAGTGGCACAAGGGTATACTCAAGAAGAAGGAATTGATTATGAAGAGGTATTTGCACCAGTGGCCAGGATTGAGGCAATCAGGCTATTCTTAGCCTATGCTTCTTTCATGAAGTTCAGGGTCTACCAAATGGATGTAAAGACTGCTTTCCTGTATGGGAAAATTGAAGAAGAAGTGTATGTCTGTCAGCCTCCAGGGTTTGAGAATCCAAATTATCCTGACAGAGTATACAAATTGAAGAAGGCACTCTATGGGATACATCAAGTACCAAGGGCATGGTATCACACTTTGTCTACCTATCTCTTGAAAAATGGTTTTCAAAAAGGAATCATAGACAAGACTATGTTCATTCAGAGGAAAAAGAAGGACATCCTAATAGTGCAAATCTATGTGGATGATATTATCTTTGGATCCACAAAAGATCAAATGTGCAAAGATTTTGAAGATTTGATGCACAAGAAATTCAAGATGAGTTCTATGGGTGAACTTACTTTCTTCCTTGGGATACAAGTTAAGCAAAAGAAAGATGAGATATTTATAAGCCAATCCAGGTATGTGCAGGACATTCTTACTAAGTTTGGATTCTCATATTCAAAGCCTGCAAGCACACCCATGGAGACACACAAACAGATCACTGCAGATCATGAGGGGGAGGATGTGGATGTTCATCACTAAAGATCCATGATTGGCTCCCTAATGTATCTCACTGCTTCAAGACCAGATATCATGTTTCTTGTTTGTGTGTGTGCAAGATTTCAAGTAAGGCCTAAGCAGTCACACTTTCAAGCAGTCAAGAGGATATTCAGATATCTCAAAGGCCAACCTAGATTAGGTCTTTGGTATCCTCATGACTCACCATTTGACCTACTTGCTTATTCAGACAGTGATTTGGGTGTTGCAAATTTGGATAGAAAGTCAACTTCAGGGGGATGTCGGTTTTTGGGTGCAAGACTAGTGTCATGGCAGTGCAAGAAACAAACCACAGTATCCACCTCTACAACAGAAGCAGAGTATATAGCTGCTGCAAGCTGCTGTTGACAAGTACTCTGGATTCATAATCAAATGTTGGACTATGGTATGACTTTTCTTCACACTCCAATCTTCATAGACAATAACAGTGCTATTAGCATTGTTAATAATCCTGTCAAGCACTCCAAAACAAAGCATATAGAAATCAGGTACCACTTTATCAGAGACTGTGAAGGAAAGAAGCTCATTCAGGTTGTGAAAGTCCATACAAGTAACCAATTTGCTGATCTATTCACCAAAGCTTTTGATGTGGGTAGATTCACATTCTTGGTCACAAGTGTGGGCATGATAAACACTGAATAAGACTCCTTTGATCTGCTTTATGTACCATTTCTGTATAGACTCCTTCTTGTCTACTTTCTCATATTGTATTGTGCATGGTGTTGCTAACCTTGTGTGTTTAAGTGTTTCAGATTGCTTAAATTGAATACTTGGTACTTCTAGTTAAGTTAATGTTGCTCTCTATATTACTCATGTTGACAGTTCAAATATGGTTAAGTATGGTTACTACTGCTAGGTAGTTTATACTACCAGTGCAAAGTTACTACTGCTTACCTTGTTTCTACTGCTAATCAGTGTTACTATTGTTGGCATGTGTTAATACTGCTAGTCTGAGTTAATACTGCTAGTCTGTGTTAGTACTGCCAGTATGTGTTACTACTGCTAATATGAGTTAATACTGCGAGTTGGTTAATACTGCTAGGGTACTTAGTACTGCTTCTAACTGAAACCCTCCACCTATAAATACCCTTTGTGACCGCCAAAATACAAACGGCTCTTTGAACTTCCATTGCTTCTCTTTCTCTCTCTCTCTCGATTTCTTGCTCACTAGTGTAAACCACTAGTTGCGATTCGAACCCTAGAATCAATCAAAAAATGGCAGGACTAGAATTTTTTGATGAACACAATGAGGTTGTTATGCTGCAAAAACCCAAACAGGCTGAAGGCTTTCATCAGATTGTGGATTTCCTACAATCCTCACACATCGCCCACGCATTAACTATTAATCCCACAATCTATGTGGAACATCAAAGACAGTTCTGGGCCAATGCTGCTATTCAAACCGACGATGGCACTCAGGTCATCAAAACAAGGGTTTGTGATAAACCTCTAACCATCACCGAAGGCTGTATTCGCATCCATGTACGCTTAGATGATGCCTCAGGTATTACCTCTCTTCCCAAGGAAGATCTCTTCCATGCTCTTAGTCAAATGGGGTATGAAGGTCCCACAGAGGTATTCAAGTTCTTCAAGAACAAATTTTCACCTCAGTGGAGATTCTTTGTTCATACCCTACAACACTGCATTTCACGAAAAACAACTGGATGGAGTGAGTTTAGCAGTACCTTAGCTTATGCTCTAGTCTGCTTAGCTACCTCTAGAAAGTTGAATTTTGCTCAAATGATTTTCAACGATTTAATGTCAAACCTGGATACCAAATCAAAAAGCTTTTTTATGTATCCAAGGTTTGTACAAGAAGTACTTGATAAGGAATTGACGGATTTACCTACCTTCAAGGAGGTATATGTACCAAAACTCCCAAACGGGAAAGGTGTTCTCAAATATGAAGAGGTCCAGTAAGGACTTCTTAGGTAGAGACACTCCATTGTTCTCTACAATGATGGGTGTGTCTCAGCCCACATCTGACCTCCAAACTGATGAACTACCCACACCATTCAGTTCAATTGATACTCCTCCGATCCCTATTGTCAAACCAATTTCCCCCATCACCAAAACATATCAAAGGAAAAAGGTACAGAAGGTTCCTTCCATGTTTGTATCTTCACCCCAACAACCTGAAAGCCCTCTAATAGAGCATTCTCCATTAGAGAATATCCAAAGGGAAACCACAGGGGTGTCTCCCAACCCCAAGAAGTTGCTCTATAAGGAGAAGGATGAGCATGTGGGCAGTAAGGCTCACACTACTGTTTCTGCACAAGGTGTAGGACAGGACAGTGTGAACATATCTAAGACCTTCCCCACGACAACTTTAGATGAGCAATCATCTAAAGGTCCCAGGTGCCAAGAAACCAAGGGGGTAGCAGGTGCTTCTGCTAAGCAGAAGACCTCTACTAAAAGATCCAAGGATCCTTCAAAGGTGGTAAAAACACCTAAAGGAGGTGAGGACAGATATACGTACAATGAATTGATGGAAACCATTGCAAATGTCAACGTGGATGTCATCAAGCAGGGCTCAGAAATAGAGGAGATGAAGAAGGTTATTATATCTCAACAAACTCAGATAGTAAAGCTCAAGAAAATGGTGTTGAAACTTGAACACCAAAAGAGAAGGAAGCAATTCATTCTAAAGAAAAGGAGAAGTGTCCATGCTGCTTTCAAAAAGGGGGAGAGTCAGGAAAAACAGAATGAAAAGGAGAGTACAAGTGAGATGGAATTCCAGTTTGAGGGGGAGACTGGTGCTGATAAAGAAGAGAAAGTTGGTTCAGAAGCAGAAACTTTTGAGAATGTAGCAGATATTGCAAAAGCAGCAGTAACTGAGGCCGCAGCAGTAACAAATGAACCTGAAGCAGAAACAGAATTGTCTAGAGAGGAAATTGAAATTGCAGAAACCCTTGTGAAAGCTAAGAATGACACTCCCAAAGCCACTCAAAAGGCTAAGGGAGTGATGATCAAAGAAGGAGGATTAGAGAAGAAAATAAAAGAGGTCAGTGTGGAGGATGCAAAGAAGAAGGGAAAGGAGAAGATGGTTGAGTCTGAGCAACCATTGAAGAAGAAGAAACAGATTGATTTGGATGAAGAAGTGGCCAAAAACCTTCAAGAAGAGTTGGAAAAGGAGGAAGAAATTCAATATGCCAAAGACAGAGAGCTTGCATTGGATATGGCTAAAAAGATAAATGAAGAATATCAAAGGAGTTTAAAGCCTGTTGTTGTTAAGAAAGTAACAAAGAGAGTTATTGTGCAAAGGCGAAGAAAGCCCTCAAAGACATTTTTGGCTAATCAAGAGAGAAGGAAAATGATAAACTTCCTGAAAGGAGCTCTTGGAGTTCCTGAAGGAATGTTTACCAACATGCCTTATGGTATGATAGAGGAGCTGTATAAGAAGGAGATGGACAATCTGAAAGGGGACTCCACTCAAAGGGTAGAGGTTGAAAGGAAGATGAAAGAGAGGCATGACCTCAACATACAACAGCCCTTTCCTGACAGTGAAGAAGGCACTCCTAGCAAAGACAAGGAAGAGGTGAAACAAGAAGAGACATTAGCCCAAAAGATTGGTGATATTAAAAGAAAGAAGTCCATTGCTACCAAACCAAAAGCAAAGAGGACTAGAACTAAAGAAGCAGAAAAGAAAATTGAAAGAAAGGAAGATGAACCTCCAGCATAACTAAAGCAGAATCAAGATCATACAAGTCAATCAAGACAAACTGATGTGCAATTTGATTTGTACATGACAATATCTGATAAAGAACCTCTGAAGGTTGATCCTATTTCAGTGAATGCTCCTGAAATCATTCATTGGGATATTTTGAAAGATCAAGGCAAAGAATACTTCAGGATCAAGAGATTGGGAGATCACTATGAAGTGTATGCTACATGGGGTAAAATTATCAGAAGCTGCTCCAGGTCTGATTTGGAAGAAATGCACAAAGTTGGGATGAGCTTGTATGGTAAAGTGTTGGAAGAAGTTGGAATGAGTCTAATCAAGATGGCCATGGAGTACCTATGCATGATGTTTGATCCTGACAGGATTAAGCATATTATCAGGGATATGAATAATGAAAGGGTTTTCAGAAGCATTGACCATTGGATGTTAATTGAAAGATGTGGAGTATATGTACTAACCATAGACAAAAGCTACCATGAGTACTACTTGGTGGACAAAGTGTATGATCATAGCAGAGCTAAGCTACAAGGAATGTTGAGAGCAAAGCTGGTATGTTCTAAAGGTTCTGAAATGACAAAGATTGTAATCAGAAGAACCATTTATCAAAGTCTGGGTCTGGATCCTAATTTGGGGAACTGAGAAGAAGTTTTGAAAGCATCATGAAGACCTTATGCTGAAGAACTTAACTTCTCATTCTAAAAAGTTAAGTTAGGGGGAGATTGTTGGGTCTGAATGTGCTAAGTATGGTTTATGTTGCTCAGTCTTCATGATTCATGTTGCTAAGTGATTACTACTGCTAGGCCATCAAGATTACTACTGCTGAGTATTAATGTTACTAGTAGTTAATACTGCTTGGAAATTACTACTGCCATAAGAGATTAATACTGCAAGCATGGTTAGTACTGCTGAGGATGATAATATTGCTGAATGATTAATGCTGCTGGATAAGGGTGAAGTTAATATTGCTTATGAAGATAATGACTTGAAGAGAAAGAATAGGAGCTGGAGATAAAGATGAAGATAATTATGGAATGGATTGTGAAGATCAAATTTGTTTTGATAATTATCTTGTAATTAATTCTGTATATATAGTCTAGAAGTTCTTGATAGAAAAATATATGTTGGCATAGAGAGATACGTTGATAGAATTGTTTTTGTTTAGAGAATTAACCTCAAGACTAGTATTGATCTTTTCTATAGAGAAGTATAGAACGTCTGTTGAGTCTGTTCAACAGATTGAGGTTGTGTTTGTAATCATTAAGTTTTATGCAATATAAACTTATGATTTGAGTTCTTATTCTGTGTTTTGATTAATTGTTAAAGTGTTATTCCGCAACTTCTTTAACATTGTTTCTGAGTTTGTATTAAAATTCTTGTTTAGAATTTTCGATCTTGACACAATGATCGACCCCTAATTGCCAGCTCTTACTATTCTTAAGGTTACCACTTAACTTGCAGCCACACAGGATACATCGGAAGTGCACTGAAGCATCCCAACGGTCATTGCCCTCAAAATCAAGAGTCGACACCTAACATGACACTAAAATTTCAATCTTACATCTTTAACAACGAATCACAATATTTTCTTTATTAACGAAGGTTCAATAAGTAGGCACACCACTAACACATGACATGTCGTCGAACAAGCAGCCTATTAATTCGAACCCAACCAGGCGCAGATAATCGCATAAGACTTTATCCCAAAGATTTACCGAAGCATAAAAATCACCCCTTAATTAACTGGGAAGACTTAAATCTAATACCTCCAATAATCATGTGTGCACAGATTCAAAAAAAAACTGAAACCTAAAATTCAAGACCGACCGCATGTCGGATTCTTCGACGCTTCACTTCCCAAGGACTCCTCTAGTCCCTAATTGCTACTCTTTTCAAGGTATGGTTTTAAATATATAGCCCCCAATGAGTTCAAGGTTTTTCAACTAATATGTCAATTGAAATTTTATAGAACTTTCAAATACCCAAACTTTATAACAATTAATCGTATGAGTAAAATCCACTACCGATTTCTCGATAGGTGTGCAAAATGGTTATCAAAGTTACACATATAAAGCAATTTCGAAATTCGTTTGGTCCTTACTCGCGTTAACATTGGCAATAGAAAAAGATGTGCAACAATATTTTCAAATGGACTACCATGGTCCTACCATACATCAATTTATACTATGTACGTGAAAATAATTTTCTACACTATAACATGTGCAACAAATGTTTGTACAACTCCAAGAGAAGCTTCGCAATTTCCAACTCTAAAATTCTCCCCTTTAAACCACAAACGCCATGAAGTGAAATTTTCGTTAGGGCTCACATGCAACAGTTTATTTCTCAACCTTAGTAAAACGATGGGTGTGTGTGACTTGGTCACACATAAATAAAATTTAAATCCAATTCAAACATTGGGTCACGCAACTAAAATGCACTTGTCTAAAAATAGTAACTCAACGACATGTATACCGATAACTCATTTAACGCATTGCGGAGTTTATAACAGTAAAATCAACAACTGAAACACGTTCAAAGCGAAAGTTCAATACGAAACGACATAAATCTTCCATATGCTTACTCATACCAACACTATAAATTAATTCAATTACTATATAGCATACACCGAATAATACTTGTATAAAATCCAAAAGAGAAATCACATGATATTAAAACTTCCCAAAATAACATATGAAATAACATCTATTAACAAAACTCTCAAAACGTCTCTTATGGTTGCGAAAACACCGGTGCAAAACTCGCATGAGACAAAATATTAAACGAAAATTCATAAGTTAACACAATAATGCAAGTATACACGTTCCAAAATTTTATCTACGCGACCCAAAATGTCATAAAATAAAACGCCATAAAACCCAACTGAATTTCCATAAAACTCATTAACGCTAAAATCAAGCGGTGTCAAAATTTTTGTTTTCGGCATAAAAGAATTAGACGACAATATGTCTAAAATGTTAAAATTCTAAGAGTTTCCCTTTTACCGCAATGTAAAATAAAGTGACATTTCTCAATAAAACTTGCGTGGGACATGACGTCAAATAACTTGCAAATTTATACGCAACAAAATTAAAACTCATGCATTTCAAAGTACACTCGTGCGTAGCAAAGCGTCATAAAATAATATTTCATAAATCCCAAAAAACTCACAAGAAATAAAATTTCCAATAAAACTTGAATACCAAAGCATGGGAATAGTTTCTCCTCTAAAACGTTAACATATGTGGAGGAGATCCAATGTCAATGCCATAAATTTCACAGGTACTTGCCCAATACCCCAAATAACATTAAAACACGGATGTCACAATATCCGAAAATATCATTCGACAAAAACAGGGATAAAGAAAATCTCAACAAAGTTTGTAATCGTGTGCAATAAAACAATTTTATGCATGTTTAAACTCATGGTTTAAAATCTTGTGTGTGCTAAACCTTTTTCCAAAATTTTGTAGCTCTACTTATTTTATGATTTGAGAACATGAGAAACTATTGATGCAAACTTGTTTTAGAAATAAATTTCGTGTATGAATTTTGGTCGGCACTCAACATCCCGAAATCACGTTCCTCAATTTCCCGTCATACTATTGTCATCTGGATGATCAAACATCTTAAGGAAATCATCGAAGATTTCATCGGTTCGTCTTACATTTTCTCCTCGAATAATGTCGATTCCGAAAGTCTATGGTTCTAAACCAACCAATAACCCCGACCCAAAATTGCCAACTTAATATATTTATCATGCTTATCCATCACTCCAAATAGCAATGCTAAAAACATCAACTCTTCTATCGGGTACTCGCTTAGAAACTTCTTCACTACCCCAACGGTCATCACACCAAGGAAGTTCAGGCATACACATGTAACATGTAGGTTCACCATAACACTGGCCAGGTGCAATTGTGAATGTACCGTACATGATCATCCTTGCTACACTCGACGAGTTTCTCGTTTTTAGCGACTCTATCAACCTCAAAATATCTTATCTTAAAGTGCCTAATGGTGCAATTTCACTTTTAGTCACTTAAAAGTACGCTAGTTTGAGTCTAGGCATCCAAAATCAACACCTAATTCTCTCAAACTTAAGCTCTGACACCAACTTGTAACACCCTCAAATCTGGAAGTAGCAACTAATTTAAAATTTTCTAAATACATCGATAATTGATTCATCTACAACCATAATTTAAGGTTAGACTTAATTACACACATTTCATTCTATGAACACAATCTATAATAGGGACGACTGCTACTAAAACCCAATAACGGTCACTATCTCTAAATTGCGGAAGACTTCACCAACTACTTACCCTCGTGTAAAACTAGGGCTCATCTCCTCGTAGCACTGCTTGAACAAAACCTCAACAGGAACCTGATGCACATGCCGACAAATAAAAAGGTTAAGCTTAACGCCTAGTGAGCTCAAGAGTTTTCATTAGAGATATATAAATCGATAACTTTAAGAACGTTATTTAAATCGTGATTTCCAAAAATGAAATACGTTCGATCTGAAAGCAATCCAAGTGAAATACGTTATCTGAAAACAATCTCTTTTTTAACATTCACCCACTTAGTGATTAAAATTACAAAACAAAAAACGTCCTTAATGTAAATAAAAAAACCCAAAATTCACGTAAAGCATAACTGACATTTTAATAATCAAATACTGAAAACATAGATAAATTCCAACTTCCCAAAACATCCCAAAACAAGGGTAAGATTCAATATTCAGAATACGCCACAAAAACAAAAAAACATAGATTATAAAACCCAATACCCAAATCAATACCTTTTGGTGACGGGGGAGACCCGATTACATTGTACGTGACGGAACACCAAAGTGGGTCACATAGCTATGTAGAAAACCAAAACGTATGAATTATACAAATAAAACCTACCGAGCTCAACTACTCCAAGTCTATTGCTCGAAAACATCAAGTCAACCACTCCAGGTCTATCCTTGAGAGTTCCAAAACAGGGGAACTCAGTTCCAAAATGGGAACTTATGCACACAATGGAATTACACCTTACTGACCATGGAATGTTGCCCGATCGTATAGATCCACACCTTACTTACCATGGTGACCCGATGCCTATTCCGTGCCAAAGTGGTGAACTTGTCTAAAACGGGACAAAAGAACATCGTGTCTATGGATCCATTGCACTAATTAAAACATTACATGACTTAAAACGAATGAACTAACGCATTCAAAACATGTAACTCTCAAATAGGATGCAGTAAATGCAAGTCATAACCAAACGCTCTACGTGGATCTATTAAAATCGGACAAGTGTCCCCAAGACCCAACAAAACCAAACTGAGCCATAAACTCAACAAATCCAAAGATACAACGTTGAAATTCATCAAATGAAATCAAGCGTAAACAACCCGCATCATGTAAACCCATACTCCAAAATATATAAATTAACTCTAATGTAGTTTAGATTGGGACAACTCATTTTCCAAGTGTATTATATCATTTATTCTTTCAAAAACGTCCCATAACATAAAATCAAACACTTATCTAAAACACAAAATAAAATGCATTTAAACTCCAACTTACGTCATGACATAAATCATCAAAATACCAATGTGTATCATTTTAGTTGTCAAAATGTTCAAAATCCCAAAGGTGGGTGTTTTACAAAGTTTATAAAACCAAACACTTCAAGATAATCAAGATTTGTCAAATAAATCAACAATTGAGATTTTCATGTAAAACATATAAACACTTTAAAATTGGCATTTTGGCTTGTTTTTCACAATTCAACTTGAACTCACCTTGCTAGATTTAGGTTAAATCTAGAATTTACCCCAACTTGAGCTCCTTTGAAGGACACTTGGATCCTCAAGCCAAAAACTTCCAAAAACCTAGATCCATAAATTTCCAACCATAAATACCCATATTCAACCATATAGGATCATTCCCCAAACATTATACATGAAGATCTCAACTTATACGAAAACCTAATTTCCATAGTTTGAAGAGAAGAGAAGGTTACCTTTACCAAAGCTTGAACCCATCAACAATACTTTTCTTTATCTCCAAGATAAATCACAAACTTCTAATCTTCAAGATGGTGAAAAGGGTTGGATGCTAGAAAGTTTGGTGAAGAAGATGAAGATGAAAGGTTTATAGCTCTAGCTCCCAAAACTTGCTAGGTGAAGAAGAATCATTGATTTTAGAGGGAAATCTAAAAGATTCAAACCACATGCACTAAGTTGTTGTTTTTTGGGAAGGGTGTCCTAGGCTATGCCTAGACCAATCCCTTGGCAAATTATGACTATAAGACATCAGCCTTGATTAAACCTCAGTGGCCACAATTGTTGTGTACACCTGGATTTGAACCATGGACAGATGGGCTATCCCACCACTTATCCATGGAGTACTTCATCCCTAAAGTGTAGAAAAATCAAAGACGACTAAGAACTCTAAAAAACGAAGCCAACCCTAGTATAAGTGTAATCGTGTATTGATGTCCAAGAAACCTAGGAAAAAAAGCCTTAAATAGAGTAGCCAAAATATCCCCCAAAATACCCACCATAAAAAAATAGGAGTTTCCTTATCGGTGAGCACGACAACACCTTCAAATCACTCACGCCCGTGCTTAGTGTAAAAACTAAAACAATTTTGGGGGTTTTAGCACAGTGGCGTGTGTAAATAAGACCTGGTTGTGCTATTCAGAAATCTTCACGTTTCTTCAATTTTTCGCATTCTTTCACTCACATCCATCTGTAGTTCTTCATCAAATTCTTCCTTATCATGCCATGATCAACAACTGGTCCAATAGCTTCGGGCATTAAGTAAGCACATGAAATCTGCAAAAAAGTTTTACCCAAAGTGTATTACTTCAAGATAATCCATAGTTAACCGAAGAGAATAAAAAGGGAAAATAAGCGAAAAGACACTTAAAATGCATGAATGCAAGCTAAAATGCATATGAAATTGATAAGGTCAGATTTTAACCTTATTAAAGATCTAAAAACGAGTAGAGTTGTGAGTTTTAGAGGGAAATAGCGATGTATTTTGACTATTGAGCAAAAGTTAGTACAGGTCGATAAATATTGAAGAAAGAGAGAAACATGACTAATTCGGTCAGGGATCGGAGTTAGACAAGAAACCAATGAAAAGTCATGAAAGAAAAGGCTTCAAGTTCAATTTTTAGTGTTGAGAAGTGGACAAATAGTATAAAATGCAGTTCCACGCGGGTTCAGCCGCACAAAACCCGCATTGGGTTTTGTTCGTCGAAATTTTTCCATAGGCTAATGCGGCTCCCATACGGGTAAACTCACACCAAACCCGCATTAAACTGTGTTTGTGTGGATTTCAGTAGCGAGCGACTACCCGCATGGAACCCGTATTCGACCCAGATCTAGCATATAGCTTTCTGCAGCTAGGTCTGTGGCCGTCAAGTTGGATTAGACATATTTTTTGGACGACTGAAGGGGAGAGGACGATTTTGAAAAAGGCAAAATGGTGATTTTGAAGTAAGATCCAGGGAGAGAGATAATTAATTAAGCCATTGATCTATAGTTCGATTCTTGTGCTTGGACAATCGCATCTCAGGGAGTTAAAACATTTTTGAATTTGTTTGAGATAAATATGTTCAATCTTGTGATTTCTTTTATGAATATGTTGTTTTACATACCCCCCAACATTAACTAACTTTAGATGTTGGGGGTTGGATGATTCTTGGATGTATTTTGAATTCAAACAATTGATTGGGTTTTGTATTTTCTATCTAGTAATTCAATGAAGCTTATGACATGTTTTAATAAATTTGTTAGTCTGATCACCTAATGAATTATTTCTTGATCTTTTTATCCTTTGAGAAAAGTGTTCAAAGATTAGATGTTAATGTTATAGAGATATACCGATTCAACCTTGGAGTTTTTGTTAATCTTGTGCCTATGAGTAATTTGGAATTAACTTGTTGATATCGAGAGATGAAGCAATTTTCTTAATTACCAATGTACTATGGCTTGAGAGAGTATAGTAGCGATATTTCGAGTGATTAGATTCACTGATAAATGATATTAAAATGTTTAATCTATTAATTGTTTAATTCAATTAAACCTAAGAAGATTCCAACCCTTAACCGTTCTTCATAATCTGAAACTTTATCCTTTCCTTCAACTGGTTTTAGTAGTGTTAATCTAAGTCAACGTTTAAGCAACAAAACCAATTTTATTTAGTCTAGTTAATAGCCGCTATAGTATTGTGGTACTTAATACCTAGTTCCTACGGTTCGATACTCATACTTTCGTACGTACTACTTGATTCGACATCGTGCACTTGCAGTCCATTTGGAAAGGGTGTAAACTCGACCTATCAGCAATGCAATGCAAAACTATCGCTAGACATGGATAAAAATGTGCTTAACAATTACTTTCACAAGTTTGAGTAGTATCATCAGAAGTCTTATCACTACATTCAGATTTAGACTCTTCATCAATTTTCTCCTTTCCTTTCCATACAGATTTAGATGTGGAGGACTCATACATAACAAAACATTCATTTATAGGAATCTATTCAACTATATTTTCATTTGTAGGCTTTGAATTTGAACTTTCTGCCTTGGATTGAAACATATGTACCCATTTTTTAAAAATTATTTAAGTTTGATGGGACATTTTTTAAAAATCATTTAAGTTTGATGGGACATTTTTCAATACAGAATTTTCATTTAAACCTAATCCTATATATCTTTGGATTGTAAAATCTAGTATCCTTTAGATTACTAGTCAATGAATTCGGAGTTTGTTCAGTTTGTACCTCTCTTAAAATTGAAGACCTCAAGCTCTTTGTTTTTTTTATACAAATCAATTCTTTCTTTTGAGGGAAAGTCATATTTAATTAATAATTCTTTATTTTCATCTCCAACTTTCTCAAAATCTTTTTCTAAAAGTTGATATCTTTTCAGTTAATTCAGAATTTTTTTTTTATAATTCTCTCTCTTTCTTTGAATCCTCAAATTTAAGTTTATAAATCTCTTTTTCTTCTTTGAATTTATTAACCTCTTTTACCTTTCAATCTTTTCTTCAACACAACAAATTCGGAGTTCATGAATTCAATCAGATTTCTAAGATTAATGTCAAGATAATGATTGACTGCTTCGACCAATTCACTTCTTCATCCATCAGAATTTGGCCTTGTTCTTTCTTCTTAGCCTTCTGCATCTTCCTAGAGTAATAATAACAGTTTCTTGTCTTTTTAATCTCCATTTTCTTGCATAGTGACGAGGCTTACCACAACTGTAACACCTTGGCACTTCCTTGTCTTCTTCTTTCTCTTCTTTCTTCTCTTTCTTTTCCCCACCTTTTGATTCAAATTTATATTTCTTGTCACTATTGCCTTTCTTATAGTATTCAGATTTAGGCTTCTCAGAATTGTACTTTTTCCCAAATCACTTATTGAAATCTTTGGTTAACAATACAAGATTTTATACCATCTTTTTCTTCTCAAAATATGAATCATCATCTTTAGAGTGAGAATTTGATGATATCTTTGGATATTCAATGACTTTTGCACAGGAGGACTTTGAATGTTTAGAGCTAAGTTTAAACTTCCTTGTTGAGATCAAAGCCAAAGATTCAGAAACTTTCTTCTATTTAGCAATCTTTTCTCTAAATTTGTCCTCATGTTGATTAAGAATACCATAAATGTCGTGGATATCCTTTTTGTTAAGCTTCTTGTTCATTTGAAGGTTAACTGTTCTCGTCTAAGGTTACTCAAAAGTTTGATTTTAATTTTAGAATTGCTTTTGTGGACCCCATTTCTCCTTAGATCATTTGGAACATCATTGAATCTTCTATAAGTATCACATAGTAGCTCAGATTCCCTGGCCTTAAAACTCTCATAAGACTAATACATGCATTCAGAGTGTTTTCTATCCCCATTGCATATGTGCCTCCACTTCATCCCATATGGCCTTGGTAGATTTTAAGCTATCCATTCCACCCTATTAAAGATCTTATTGGGCAAGGCCATAGTCAGTAAAGTTAATACCCTCCTATCAATATTTTCTCTTTTTCTTTCCTTGGTATTATATTTTTTTTTATCCTTCTTGATTCTTGAGGCAAGAATAGTTGGAGTATCATGAGTTTCAGGGCAGCATGAATCTCAATATAGGCTTCATAACGCCCTTCAGTGATTGATTTCATAAGATCCTCATCAATATTCTCAAGAAAATGTATCATGTGGATTTTCCACGGATGATATTATCCCAAAAATAGAGCAGGTGGTTTTGTCTCAGAACCAATGCTTATGTATTCCTTCGACATTGTAAGACCATAAATTAATATACCGATCTGACTAAAATTAAAAATTCAAAGAAAATGATCAAGAATTGATCAAGAAACATATGTGAGTGAAGTCGTAGCAAATTGATCAAATTAGATCAATCTTCGAATTGAAGGTATCCAAAAAATGAAAATTTCCACAAATCCAACTAGACTTGGAATTTGGCTTGAAGAATTCTTTCAAAATTGTAGTCATATGCTCTGATACCAATTTATAGTTCCTAATTTGCTCTTAATAGCAAACTAAAGTAAAGAATCGAAGAAGATAGACAACAATGGAGCCATAAGTTGTATTTGCTGATTGCTAAAAGATTATAGAGAAAATGTAGAGAGAGAAATTTTACAAACAAAATATAACTCTATGAATGAACTGTTAACAACTAACTCTCCACAAAATCTATTTATACACAAAGGAAATATAAAAGCTACATCAAATACGAACAAGCCATGTGTTCTAGTACATTTTAGTCATCCTATAATTATGATATGAAGAAGTACATTTGAACTCTAACTCTAAGCAGAGTATTAAGATTTCTAAGTCTTTACACTCAAAACTCTGAGTCTACATCTCCAGATATCTGACTCTTCACTGCCAGATATCTGCCTCTTCTTCTTCAGATGTTTGAGTTTTCACCTCAGACTTAGCACTTTTCTTTGAATCAATTCTTTAGAGTCTACATGGTTCGTGTTTCATTCAATCTCATGTAGTCTAGTTTAAATAGTATGGTTTTTGGACGTTTTACTAATTTTTTCTTAGTCTAGTCTCCTTCTTAGTTGAATCCTTCCAATTGTGTGATTCACGTAACTAGTTGTGGCTATAAGTGAACTTGGGTTTATCACATCACTCTCTGTGATCTACCAGTATGATACATCACCATACGTTTGCGGTTAAAGATATCAAATCTAATTATCAAGATCTGTTGGGGATTGTGGATCGCAGAAAATCGATGGAGAGGGAGAGAAGAGAGAGTGATCGGAACTTGGATAAGAATGTGAGATCGCGTGAGAGCTCACTTTCCTTAAGTGATATTTCGACCCTATTCTGCCTGAGTATCACGAAATTCACTCGAGGATAATCTCAAATTCACCGGTATCGATTCAGGTAGAAATCGATCCTATTAATGACCGATAATAATTTCCATTCAATGGCTTTGATTGTTGGACCCTATTCTGATATTTCGACCCTATTCTGCCTGAGTATCACGAAATTCACTCGAGGATAATCTCAAATTCACCGGTATCGATTCAGGTAGAAATCGATCCTATTAATGACCGATAATAATTTCCATTCAATGGCTTTGATTGTTGGACTTTATGGTGGGGGTTACAAAGAGATTTTAGGGGTTACAAAAAGATTAGGGTGTTACAAAATCGAAATCTGCAACAGTGCTCGGCGCGGGTAGCCACGCAGGTTAGCCCGCGACACAACCCGCCCGGGCCACTGTTTCAACCCCACAAACTAGTGCATGGCACGGGTAGCCGCGCGGGTTAACCCGCGACATAATCCGCCCGATGCACTGTGTAGATCCCAGTACAGTGCAATCACGAACAGTTATATCAATGAAGAACAATAATATAGCCACAACCTCTAGTCATATGATTAATATTCAATCAAAGGGTTTAGGTTTACAGAGAGAATATCTTATCAGAGAAAGTAAACCTATTGACTAGAGAATTATGAAAAATAATGAGACTTAACTAATAATGAAACTAAATAAGCCTTTATATACTTAGGCTTTACAAGATAATGGGCTTATGGGCTTGGGCCCATCTAACAATTAAAACTATTAAAGAATTACACTTTTCACCCTTAAACTTCTATTTAACATATAAAATACCCTAACAATCTCCCCCTTTAAATAGAAGTTGATAATCGCGCCAGTTTGGAACATATATCTTTCGAAATCCAAAACTGATCTCGACGTAGCGCATTTGCGTTCTGTACTCCAGCTGGTCTTCAATAACACCCAGTGCTTCGAGAACAAGTGACTTATATTTAGGATCCAAAGGCTGAACCCCTTTTTCATCTTTATCAATTGCACGCTTCAACTTGTCTTTTAGCAACATCAAAGTACCATCGCAGAATCTGGAAATCTGACTAAACCGAATGAATCTCATAACACCTTTGTTGTTCACGTAAATCATACTGAATTCTGGAAGCTTAATGACAGTAAACGCTGGTACATTCTGGGCTTCAGAAGGAATCTTCAAATCAGGCTTAAGCAGATTGATCTTCGGTTGGTTGCTTTCTAACCCGATCTGAAAATCTTTTACCGAGGAAAGCTTCATTGCACACTTCATGTATCTCTTGACGGTTTCAAATGCATCTATAACTTCCCCGGGTCTGATAGTTCTGGTCTTTAAATCTCTAAGTAGGAACATCAGATCTCTAGGTTCAAGACGCGGAAAATCAGCTTCAGAAAAATAATACTTTTCACCATCTTCTCTAGTTACCATGAACTGTGAATACTTTACACCCATGAAGAAATCAGATTGAATTTGATCAACCGATGTAATTTGGAGCTTTGTATTTTTGTACTTATCTTGAAAATAGTTATACACAAATATGATCTCACGCTGCTTTTCCTTGCTTTTCATCGACTGTAGACCATGAAGCACAACTTCATCATATTCACGAATCCAATGGGCAAAGATCTTCTTCTGAGTTTCTTCAAGAAAAGGAACTTTGATTCTGACTCTTTCCCACTTGGACGGCGGAACTGGCGGAGTACTTTCTGTTCTCAGAACTGGAGATGCTGGAGGAGATCTAACGGGAATATCTTGCTGAGGAAGATCAGGGTGATTAGCAGTATATGTCAAAAGCAGTACCACGACAGAAATCTGAACGTCTGGCTGATAATCTGGATGAAGAATCTCATCAATTTCGGCTTGCATGACTACCAGCGCTCTTTCAGTGTTGGCCTGTTCTTCTGTCGGGTCTGAAACATCATAAGGATCGACAATCAAAGCCTAGTTTTCTAGATCTATCGGTGAACCTTCATCTTGTCCCTCAGGCTTTTCAACCGTTGGAATGTCATATAATACCAAATCCAAAGTATGCTCCCTTGCCTGTCCTTGCCCTTCCGGTTGAGTACCAGAACCCGAAGCCCTTTCCGTTTCCACCTATACTGATTCCACTATCTGTGTCTCTGGCTCGGATAGACGTTGGCGCTTCTCCCCCTCATGGATAGACGTTGGCGCTTGAGCCTTTCTGCTTGGCTTCGGCAAGTGTCTTCCACTGATGATAGTCGTTCAGTCAATACAGCCACTGTTTGCTGCAAAGACTGAAGTATGGCTTGTTGTTGCTGGAAGGCTTCTAGAGATACAGTGGGTTGGGGTGGTGGGGTAGGTGTATATGCTTGGGCACGTAAAAGCAATAGTATATCGACATCCTGGGTGGGTTCCACTGAAGATTGGGCAAGTAATTTGGCAAGAAGGATGGACTTGAGGTCATCGATAGACATGTCGGCAGCAGCAATAGAGGGTTGTGGTGTAGGAGGTAGTGGTTCAGGCTCAGTCGCTAGACCTTTGCCTTTGATAAGTCTTTTCAACGCATCTACCTCTTCCCTCAATTCGGATCGCATGATAGAACGGACGGTCTTTAGGGAACCATCCAAAAATTCCCTTGAGACGAACTCGGGGTGAATCACTCCTGGGTTACTCAGACTTCCAGTTGTGGTGACGACTGTAGCAGTCGCATCGCTTACGTTCACAACTGGCATAATGATAGCTGTGGTAGGACTTCCACCCAATCCTCGTAAACCAACCGAAGTTGGAATTACTATAGGTGTTCCGGCTGGGCTACTAAGGCCTCCAGCAGTAGCCGAGAAGGGTATCTGTGTCCTAGGAATAGAAGATATAACATCAAATGGCTCTAGACTTTGTGCACCCAAAGAAGTCGAGAACGGGGGTTGCTATTCTCTTGTTTCAATACCGGAACTCTCCAAGAGAGAGACCGGTAGCTTTTGTGCGAAATCCCCGTGAGAACTTGAAACCACCATCTGTTGAGAGATAGTGTAGTGGCTTGGGGGTGTGCATTTGCGTCGCTAGGTCCACAACGGCTCCTTCAATACCCTGTCTCAACACATGAGACTGGGTAGCAGATCTGGCTACCTGGCTGGATGTGGCTAGGGGGTTACAACCATTGATGGTTGCCCCATCACTCGTGTACGCTCATGAAGAAACATGCTCTTCCTTTCCCTCTCTCTGCTCACATTTACATTTTCGACTATAACTTGCTCTGCTCATGAAGATTTTTCTTGTCAGCTCTGTGTTCTCAGTTTCCAAACTCAGTACTTTCTCATTTTTCTGCCCAGAAGTCTTTTTCAGAAGATCTTCATTAATTGCCTTTAATGCACTAACTTCTTCTTTCAATATGTTGCTTTCATCATTATATTGTTCTGATTTCTTCAAGTAGAAAGGAACAGATAATTCAAGATTTTTGTTCTCTAATTTGAGCTCTTGAACTTCAGCATAATATCCCATCTTGACTTATCTAATTCAAGTTTTTGAAAAACTTGACAATAGATGAAACTTGAACGGGTTTAAACTTTAATCTTAACTGCACTGTAATCATCGTGAGACAAACAGGATGATCCAAAAATAAAATATATAATAACCAGAAAGGACAAGGATCCGGTCGAGCAAGGACCCGGTCCAGCAAGGGTCCGGTCGAACAAGAGGTCCGGTCGGACAGAGGTTCGGTCGACAAGCGTACCGGTCAACAAAGAGTATCGGTCGACCGCAGAGTATCGGTCAAGGCAGGGTATCGGTTGAGTCTAGGTACCGGTCACTGAGTGTACCGGTCGAGCAATGGATATCGGTCAACACAACACACCGGTCCAACAATATACCGGTCAAGCAGGGTATCGGTCGGGACAAGGATCCGGTCAAGCTATGTATCGGTCAACCAATGTATCGGTCAGCAGGTATCGGTCGATAAGAAACAGATAGCCACAGAACCAATAACAGATAATACGATTAACAGATAAGACCGATAAAATCAAGTTGATAACAGATATCCTACCGATAAAGTCGATGAATTCTGGAAATCAATCGAAACCAAACCCAGAAAATCAATCGATTAAGCATAAACCAGTTTAATCCAGAAAAATTTACAGAACCTCAAGAACTTATGCAGACCGATAAAACAACCCAGAAAACTCAATCTAGCAATCTATCAAGAAATCGACCGATAAAAAAAAATTATCAAAGTAATCGACCGATAAAATCGATTAACAGAAAGTCGACCGACCTCCTGATTTTCCAGAAAACAGTATCGATAACAAATTTTGATTTTGAGCAGTTCGATTACACAGATCGATCGAACTACTGGTTTCCAGAAAGCATAATCGATTTACAGAAAACAGTAAGGCAAAAACTCAGTTTAAATCGATAAACAAATACCAATCCAGAAAATAATCACTTGACACAAAAACAGAATAATGATTAAGAGTTTTAGACAAACCTTTTGAATCAAACCTTCAGTCTTTTGCTCTGATACCAATTGTAGATCCTAGTACAGTGCAATCACGAACAGTTATATCAATGAAGAACAATAATATAGCCACAACCTCTAGTCATATGATTAATATTCAATCAAAGGGTTTAGGTTTACAGAGAGAATATCTGATCAGAGAAAGTAAACCTATTGACTAGAGAATTATGAAAAATAATGAGACTTAACTAATAATGAAACTAAATAAGCCTTTATATACTTAGGCTTTACAAGATAACGGGCTTATGGGCTTGGGCCCATCTAACAATTAAAACTATTAAAGAATTACACTTTTCACCCTTAAACTTCTATTTAACATATAAAATACCCTAACACGCTGTTTCAACCCCGCAATCCAGTGCACGATGCGGGTAGCCGTGCGGGTTAACCCGCGGCATAACCCGTCCGGTGCACTGTTTCAGTTACAAACTGATAAACCACCAAACGACCGTCCAACTATCCCAGGTCATAGTTAGCTTACACAAGTGTGCACTCCACACCTCCTAACTCTTGTTATAGCTTAGCTACCAACCCCATTATTATCTTGTGAATTCAATTACACAAAATGACCGATGATTTCACTAAAATCACCAATATTTCTCCCCTATTTTAGTGCAATCCTTGATTCACAAACAAAATTAATATAGCAAAACAAACTCATTCATAAATGAAAATATCTAAAAGATTGAATTTCCATCTTAGTACATTACACATTTCAAATACTCGAGAATCTGGGTGTCCTATGGATTAAACCCTTCAACCCATTTGAGTACCTGAAAATAACATACACATGAATTTAAAATTCTCTAAAGTTTAAAACTTGACACTATACAGGTCGTGTATCCTTATCCATTCGTGAGTACATCAAAGCCAAGTCCAAGCTACTTGAAGCGGCCATACTTCGCACTCATATAGGTAGTTCCTTTCATCATGCACCTGCACTTGCACTTTTACAAAAGAACAATTATCTCCTTACTTGCAGTACCGAGCACATACCTTGGGATGATTATCTTGTGCTCCAATCCCTTAGAGTGAGCCTTCCCATTGAATTCAACTTCTAACGTTGTATTAGAAAGGAATTGGGTATCTCACCGTTAGAGATTTAAATGGACTTTAATCCCATCCCTATCACCTACTTGTGTACCAAGTCCCTAGATAACCCCTTCGTCAAGATGTACGCTAGATTTTGTTGCGACCGAACAAATTCAATCGAAATCACCTCATTCGTGATTAGCTCACGAATCATGCTATGTCTAACACCTAAGTGTCTAGACTTGCCATTATAAACTTGACTATAAGCTTTAACCAAAGTAGCCGCACTATCACAACGAATAGAAATGGATGATATTGGTTTCGGCCATAACGGAATTTCGTGGACTAAATTCCTTAGCCACTCCGCCTCTTGACCGGCAGCGGCTAATGCCACAAATTCTAACTCCATAGTCGAACTCGTGATGCAAGTTTGCTTCTTGGAAGCCCATGAGATGGCACCTCCCCTATGCAAGTATACCCAACCACTCGTAGAAGAGTGGTCTTCTAAGTTGGTAATCTAACTTGCATCCGAATATCCCTCTAATACTGAAGGAAATCCGATGTATGACAAACCATAATCAATGGTTTTCTTCAAGTATTTAAATACTCGTCTTATCGCTTGCCAATGATGTATACTAGGATTGATAGTATACCTACTCAACTTGCCTACGGCAAAAGCGATATCCGGCCTAGTGATTGTCATGGCATACATCAAGCATCCAATAGCCTTTGAGTACTCGAGGTGTGACACCGCTTCACCCGAATTGGGCATAAGCTTCACACTCAGATCAAATGGAGTACTCACCTGAGAACAATCAAAGCAATTAAATTTCTTAAATACTTTCTCTATGTAATGAGATTGAGTAATTGCAATCCCTTTGTTCTCACGTTTGATCCTTATTCCAAGGATCACCTCTGCCTCTCCCATATCTTTCATGGAGAAACTTGATGACAAAAACTTTTTGGTTTTATCAACTTGATTTTGGTCGGTTCCAAAGATCAACATGTCATCAACGTATAAGCAAATGATTACTCTGTTACCAGATGTGTCAAATTTGCTATACACACACTTGTCTGCTTGGTTTAACATAAAACCATTGGACAAGATAACCTCATCAAATTTTTGATGCCATTGTTTGGGTGCTTGTTTCAACCCATACAATTATTTTACAAGTTTACACACCTTATGCTCCATCCCAGGCATAATAAAACCTTTAGGTTGTTTCATGTAAACTTCTTCCTCCAAATCACCATTCAAGAATGCCGTTTTGACATCCATTTGGTGAATCACTAAATTGTGGATAGCTCCTAAGGCTATCAACAATCTAATCGTGGAGATTCTTGCAACCGGGGCATAGGTATCAAAATAATGGATGCCCTCCCGTTGCCTAAAGCCTATGATTACTAATCGAGATTTGAACTTGTCGATTGATCCATCGACTTTCATCTTCCTTTTGAATATCCACTTGCATCCCAACGGTTTACAACCTGGTGGCAAGTCCGATAATACCCACGTATTATTCCCCATGATGGAATCCATCTCATCCTTTATTGCTTCTTTCCAGAAAGCAATATCTTGAGACTTCATAGCCTCATCAAATGATTTTGGATCTTCCTCAATACTATAACAGTAAGAGAATTGTGACCCAATCTCATCTCTTGATCCTTCTACCAAGTACACTTGGAAATCGAGACCAAAGGATTTTTTGATCCTTCCTCTTTTGCTCCTTCGAAGCATCGGAGATTCGGTTGGAACAATTGATTGTTCTTCAACCTTACTAGTTACACTAGAGCTTGGAACTATGTCCTTTGGCCTAGGTATTGAAGAGAATCCAGTCTCATCAAATAATGCATCTCTCGATTCTATAACGGTGTGAATCGCTATAAAATCATTAGGTTCAATAACATAGAACCTATAGGTCTTGGAATGCTCGGCATATCCAACAAAGATGCAATCAATACCCTTTTCACCCAAGGTTTTCCTTTTGGGTTCGGGTAGTCGAACAACCGCTCGACAACCCCAAACTTTAATATAATTCAAGTTAGGCCTTTTCTTGAACCAAAGTTCGTATGGGGTAATCTTGTTCCTTTTATAGGGAACTCGATTTAATAAATAACAAGTCGTTTTCATGGCTTCACCCCAAAATCCATCACTCAATCCCGAGTAGGATAACATAGAGTTCACCATTTCTTTGAGAACTCTATTTTTTGTTCCGCCACACCATTTTGTTGTGGTGTATAAGGCGTCGTAGTCTCATGAATAATTCCCACGGGAAAAACATGGGATCGTAATATTCCCCACCACGATCGGTGCGTAAACATTTAATAAAACCGTTCATTTGCAATTCAACTTCCGTTTTATAAATTTTAAATTTATCTAACGCTTCATCTTTTGAGTGCAATAAATAAATATAACAAAAACGTGAAGCGTCGTCAATAAAAGTAACGACATACTTTTTATTACCAAAATACGGAGTTGAATGCAAATCACAAATATCACTATGAATTAATTCAAGCACCGACGAGTCCCTTTTCACATTAGGAAAATGTTGTCTAGTGATCTTTGTCAACATGCAAGTTTTACATTTTTCGGTTATAACGTCAAAAGCCGGAATAAGACCGTATTTTGACATTTTAACCATTCTTTTAAAATTAACATGAACAAGCCTTGCATGCCATAAAATAGAATCAACACAATTATCATTTGCAATATAAACATAATTTGAAACAAACTTAATTTTTATTCAAACTCAACATAAATGTATTATTATACAAATAACCAAATCCTACAAAAGAGCCACCTTTTGACAAGGTAAACTTTTTTTTTTGGAAAGGGTATCCTGGGTCAATGGCGACAAGGTAAACTTGCCGGACTAAAAAATTGCCTATATCCTAACTTATTCAAGACACTATCGGAAACCAAATTCTTTCTAATTTGTGGTATAAACAAAACGTCAATAAGTTCAATTATTTTGCTAGAACTAAACTCTAGCCTAACTAAGTCACGTCCAAGAATGGGAGCATTTGACTCATTCGCCATGTGTAGCACGGATCTGTCTTCAACCAGTTCCAAAGAGGTGAACCAACATCGATCCTTGCACACATGACTTGAGGCACCCGAGTTAATCCACCAAGCATCATCATCATCCTGCACATAAAATGATTTGGATATTAGTGGTACATAATTCAAATTTGATCCTTGCCCACCACCACTTGTGCTTGTTCCATTCTTGTTCTTGACAACCCGACAATCCCGCTTGAGATGCCCGGTCATCCCACAGGTCCAACAGGTTAATTTAACATTTTTGTTGGGCCCTTTCTTGGCTTCATTGAACTTGCATTTTCCCTTGAAATTGTTGGATTTTCCCTCTTCCACCATGTTCACCGAAGGTGCAGAAACCTCTTTCATCTTAGGTTTCTCAGTCTCTTGCGCCCGAAGAGATTCCTCTATGCACAAGTGACTACCGAGTTGTACAAGAGACAACTCTTCTTTCTTGTATTTGAACATGTGTTTGAAATCTTTCCAAGAGAGAGGCAATTTATCAATTATGCTCAATACGGAGATGGATTCATCCATCTTCATATTGTGTTGAGCATATTGGCCTAAAATGCATAGGAGCTCATTGTATTGCTCAATCACAGGCCTTGAGTCCATCATTTTGTAATTATTGAAATTACTCACGAGGAACTTCTTACTAGAAGCATCATCCGCCATGTATTTGGACTCAAGAGAGTCCCATAGCTCTTTGGCGGATTCAACATTTTGATAAATGTCAAAGAGTGAGTCACACATACCGTTTAAGATGTGACCGCGACATATGTAGTCATCGTTTTCCCATTTTCTGCGACACCGGGTCATCTCCAATGTCTCGTCCTCCATTACTTCCGGCATCGGTGTGCTCAGCACGCACACGATCTTCAACGTGGTCAACAAGAAATGCATCTTCTTTTGCCATCGCCGAAAATCGACGCCTTCGAACTTCTCAAGTTTGGTGAACTTGATCGTCATGTCTCTCACGGATTAATCACTCACCATCTCTCTCACGAACGGAATATCACTTAAGATTGTTGGGGATTGTGGGTCGCATAAAATCGATGGCGAGGGAGAGAAGAGAGAGTGATCGGAATTTGAATAAGAATGTGAGATCGCGTGAGAGCTCGCTTTCCTTAATTGATATTTTGACCCTATTCTGTCTGGGTATCTCAAATTCACTGGTATCGATTATGGCAGAAATCGATCCTATTTAAACACCTAGAGAATCGTAACTAGGGGTGTAAATGATGTGAGTCGCGCTCGAGTATCATTATACTCAACTCAAACTCGAAATCCATTTCTCAGGCTCGAACTCGACTCGAAAGCTCGCGAGTATTAAAACTCTAAACTCGACTCGAACTCGATAACCAATACTCAAGCTCGAACTCGAACTCGTTTCAAGCTCAAATCAAGCTCGAACCAAAGCTCGAACTCGTTTCAAGCTCGAACCAAGGTCAAGCTCGAATGAACGTTAAAAAGAACTTAAAACAAACAAACACAAGCAATAAATGAACAAAAACTTTGGTGTTCTTGTTCATTCGTTTAAAAAATGCATATGTTCATGTCATGTTTGATCATGATTGTTAAAATATAAACTAACATAAACAAACTCAAGGTTCACCAATGTTCTTGGGATGCTCTAATCAAAATTTTGCTATAGCTTTAAGCCACAAGGCTCAAACCATTGGGCACAAGCTACAAGACTCAAGCCACAAGAAACAAACCATATGAATGGTTAGGAAAATGAAGGGGTGTAGGTTATATTTATACTAGAGTTTAAAGTGACATCTTCCTATAGCCCACCAATGTGGGATGGGTAAAAAGTGAGTTTATCATCACTTTTATTATTTTCTTTTTTGAAAAATATTATGTGTTTATTATTATTATTGTTATTGTTATTAATTAATAGTTATTATTCAATTGTTAATTTGTTAAATATTTTATTGTTAATTTATTAAACAAACATAAAGGAACAAAAATAAGTGAACATTAACGAACACAAATGAAGAAACATTATCGAACATAAATATTTTCGAGTTTCTCACGAGTTTATCGAGTCGAGTGTCAGGTAGCTTGACTCGACTCGTTAGTATGTTGAGTAGAATTCGAGTTCGAGTCGATGTTGACCGAGTTTTGACTGAGTCGATCTCGAGTAGCTCACGAGTTGTCTCGTCTCATTTACACCCCTAATTATTATTATTGTCAGTATCATTATCATCAATTAAACTAAAATATTTTTATTAATTATTTTTATTATTTTGCTTATCGAGTATCTCACGAGCTTATCGAGTCGAGTATTAGGTCGCTCGACTCGACTTGTTAGTATATCGAGTCGAGCCTATTCGAGTCGAGTGTTGACCGAGTTTTGACCGAGTCGATCTCGAGTAGCTCGAGTGTTGTCTTGTCTCATTTACACCCCTAATCGTAACCGACGTTATATTAATGACCGATAATAATTTCCTTTCAATGGCTTTGATTGTTGGACTTTATGGTGGGGGTTACAAAGAGATTTTGGGGATTACAAAAAGATTAGGGGGCTACAAAATCGAAATCTGCAACAGTGCTCAGTGCGGGTAGCCGCATGGGTTAGCCCGCGGCATAACCCGCCCGGGCCACTATTTCAACCCCACAAACCAGTGCACGGCGCGAGTAGCCGCGCGGGGTAACCCACGGCATAACCCGCCCAGTGCACTATTTCAACCCCGCAATCCAGTGCACGACGCGGGTAGCCGTGCGGGTTAACCCGCAGCATAACCCGCCCGGTGCACTGTTTCAGTTACAAACTGATAAACCACTAAACGACCGTCCAACTATCCCAGGTCATAGTTAGCTTACACAAGTGTGCACTTCACACCTCCTAACTCGTGTTATAGCTTAGCTACCAACCCCATTATTATCTTGTGAATCCAATTACACAAAATGACCGATGATTTCATTAAAATCACCAACAAGATCGAAGAAAACAAAAAGAATAGCTTGGATAAGAAAAAAATGGTTTAAGACATTTAGTAGTTTTGTTATTTGCGTTCTTATACATTATTCATATAATGTATATTATATGTAATGTTAATCATTTTATTCATGTTTTAAGTTTTTAAATTTACTTTCATTTTACGTGTAAATGTTAAAACTGTTACCAAAAGATATCTTGTGACAATGGTTTTGGTATTTAACATCACCACAAGTCATGATAAAGTGACCGTTTTGAAAAATAATTGTCATCGTTTGTTATGGTACATTTGATGGTTTTGAAACATAATTGTGACCATATATGTCAAGATACACTAATGGTTTTGAAAAAATAAATGTGACCACATGTCATACTATGGTGACAATTTTGAATAAAAACCGTCACTGTATCTAATGATATAATGTTTTGAAAATAAGCGTCACCATCTATCATATTACAGTATCTTGAAAAAAAACGTTATTGTATGTCTTGATATGGTGACGGTTTTGAAAAAAAAGTGTTATCATATGTTATACTTTGGTTATAGTTTTAGGGAAACTGTTTTTATACACTTAAGTGATAGTTTTAGCATATGGTATCGGCTAATAATGTGATTTGATAACGTTTTTAAAATATGACCAAAAGTGTATCAAAAAGAAATGTACTATATAACATGTGATGGCCGGGTTTTATATCAACACAGACTCTTAATGTACGTTAATGGTTTTTATTTTTACCTATGACCATTTTTGTATTGATTTATTTATTTAATTAATTTTTAATATAAAAAGGTATATTTTTTGGAAAAGTAAGGATCAGCAAAAAGGCATTTTTAGCTACCTACCCCTTTTAATTTTTTAAGTTCCCTATTTCTTATAGTCATCTTCATTCTTTAATCTTTTATTAAGTGATTAATGTGAGATAACTAAAACAATACCAAATTTAAGATTCTAAAATACTCAAATCTCATAAAGTCACTTCATACATCTATCGATATTTTATATATACACTACTAAAGAAATTACTTTTTTAAACGCACCTTTTTAAACGGTTTTTAAAAAAAATTCGAAAAAACCGTTTAAAAAGGTGGCCGCGTTTTTTAAGATTTTTTTAAACGGTTCTGCGGTTGTGGTATCGTTTAAAAAAGTCATATGACCTTTTTAAACGGTTGTTATAAAAAAACCGTTTAAAAAGGGATACGTATTTCACACGGGTAATTGAACAAACCCGTTAAAAAGTCGTCTAACTTTTTTACACGGTTTTTTCATACAACCGTTTAAAATATATACATCTTTTTAAACGGTTTTCTAGATACAACCGTTTAAAAAGGCCAAACATTTTTTCAAACGCTTTCACTATCACAAAACCGTTTAAAAATGCCTTTAAAAATTTAGGGTAAAACCGAACTACATTAATGCGTTTTTATATTTTGATAGGTTCGGAACAATTTGGAGCGAAAAAGAACAAAACGATAATTTTTGACAGATTTGCGCAACTGTGGCGTTTTGATCATATCTCACTCGTCCGATCTCCGATTTGAGTGATTCAAGATGATCTGGAAATCCAACACACAGATCTACAATGTTCGTGTTTTCAGTTTTTCGTAATTTGGAGTAAATCTGGGCCGAATCTGAAGTTGAAGTTGGGAGTACAAAGTTGGACATAAAATGAAAAAAGAATTAAAGGTGCTTCTATAAACACAGAAGAAGATGTGGCGGAATAGTAAGTGTCGTGGGTTTGCATGGCTATGGTTCCGAGATCGAGTCCTATGTGCAGCAGATAACATTCTTTTATTTTTTAAACGGTTTAAAGCTCCCGACTTTTTCAAACGGTGCCCTTTCAAACGGTTGTAAAACCGTTTAAAAATGTCCAAAACAACCGTTTAAAATACCTATTTGTGTAGTAGTGATATATATATATTGACTGATAGACGAAGGATCATGTAAGAATAAAAGTTAAGGTGAAAAGTGTAAGAAGTGATTTGAACCTTGATCACGTTTAATCTCAAAACAACTCATGAATTGCACTTTAGAAGTGAATTGATCCGTTGCATTTCATTAGTGTTGATCTTCAATTAGGATTGATCCAAGGGTGGTGATCCCTTCTTATCTTTCTCACCATAAATTTTATTCTCACCGTAACCCAACACTTGATTGATATTGACGTGAGATAACTAAAAGAACACCACAATTCAAAATCTAAAATACTCAAATCTTATAATGTCACTTCATACCTCTACCATCTTCTTTTTACTTTGTTAAATCAAAGAATAAACTTCACTTTTATACACGCTCTTAATATTCTTTGTGCTACTTTGTACTGATTACGTTAATTTATTCTAATTATTTTATATATGAACAAACTAATGTCAAAATATTAATAGAGGAGATGAGAGCTATTGTCATCTATGGCTTTAATAAAATCGATGTATCTTTATAACTCTTTGGTTGTGAGTTTAAGTTTTTTATGAAATGAGTATATTTAGTACATGAGGATCCACCTATATGAAATGACCCATTTATATATGAAGCATGCTCAAAACTATCTCGTTTGAATTAAAAGTGCAAACTACATAAGTAACGGACGCACACAAGAAACATCGGGTTTAGCGACGACTTCTATCGTCGCTAGAATTTCATTTATCATTAGAAAGGTTTATAACGATATCATGTCGTCGCTATAGTTTGTGGCTGAAACATTTAGTTGTTAAAAGTGCGTCCTCGAATCTCACTTTTCTTGTATTAGGTTCCAATTCCCATGTGTGAAACAAATCTTCAAAATACATATTTATGAGTGAATCTAGTACTGAATTTAATTAATAGATGAACAATTATATGAAATAAATGTATAGTACAACATTGTAATTTGGTTTGTTTGATGATAGGAATATGTGGAACATTTTTATCATCCTCATTGGAATAGTCTTGTGTAATATGAAAATACAAGTAGAGTAGCTTACATGGGATAATAGTTCTTTTTAATAACAAAAAGCGGGCAATTAACCTTTTAAAAAACTAATTGACTTGTAGTTATAAACTAACTATTGATTTTGTTCTAATTAGAAAAACACAAATTTTATCAGAGATAGTGTCTTCAAACAAATTGTGAAAAAATATTCATAAAAAAGAAGAAGCATAAGTTTGTCCATTCTTGCCCGAAAGTGTTTTTTGTTTCATTGTCTTTGTCTATTTGCAATGAAAAATGTGTACGATTTGGCAAGAAATACAAGAAAAGTGTATGTTGATAGACGAAACTATAATTTTATTTATTCTTATGTTTGCAATGGATCCATGTACAAACCTTAACATGCTTACTAGGGTTTGACTTGGAGTTGTTGTTGAGTTCTTTCCGCACCGATGTTAGTTGCTTTATTTGTAAAAAGAGTGATCTGATTTTTCCATTTTTCCAGACCAAAGCAAGTACATTGACACAACAAACACAAACGTACAGCAAATATCGGACAATCAAATTCGGGACAATCACTGGTTTTATGGCATTCACAATCGGCATATGATCCTTGGGGGAAGTTCATCATACCTGTAACAATTAAACAAATGAAAACTATTCTAGAATTAACATCACAAAAACAAATGAACATAACAAAGAAAAAAGTAATTAACCTAAAGCAAAAATCAAAAACACAAGGAAGATTGTCATTTTTCAATGGAACTAAATGCACATATGATATATCTCTTACTCTTAAACTGATCGATATGCTATCAATATTTCTATTAGTTTATATATAGATGTTTGCATTTAATGGGGTTTTACTTTTGATGGATGTTTTTCAAATTTAAAATAATTACAATTAAATGCTAAAGTTTTCTTGATGTACCAATTAAATGTTGAGATTTTGTTGGTGTATATAGAGAAATATTGAAATGTTGAGAGTTTGTAGGTGTAGAGAGAAAAAATATTATTTATTAAATATTTTAATGGTAATAATTAATGTTGAAATATCAAAAAAAAGAATGTTGAAGCTACATGTAAACTGTTTTTGGAGATTCTGACCTTTTATTTATTTATTTTAGAAAAATTATAGAAAATTTGTTAGGGATGCTCTAATATCGGGATAACATATTCAAAATATTGGATATTTCCGAGACAAATATTTGAGACTTATGATTGCATTCTAGAATATTGATACTTACATAAAAACAATCTTTATTTTTGTAGTGCTTTAAGAGTATCTCCAACAGTTTTTTTATAATTTCTGTAAAATAGAGAACCAAAAGTGAAAATCTTTAAAAGTATTACATTCAACTCCAACAGATTTGTTATTGTAGAAATCTTAAAACAACTTATATTATTATAATATTCTATAATTTATCATCTCAATACACTTTAAAAAACTTAATATAAAATTATAAAAATTGAATCTCATTGATGGTATGAAATAAAATAGTATTTCTCTCTACTATTTAGATAATTATAGAGAGTTCTCTATATTTAGAAATTTTTTCATTATTCTCTATAATAGCATACAAGATAGCAATGCTATTGGAGAAATATAGAAAACAAAAACACAATTTTTTCTATTTTAGCCATGTTGTTGGAGACGCTCTAACAATATTTATTTTTAGAGAAATTGTGTCTAAAACTTTTTATATTTTTGTTAACACATTTTTAGAAAACAATTATCAGTTTACAAATTAAAAGTCAGACATATAAGCGACGGACTTTCAGCGACGGATTAGCGACGAAACTAACTTTTAGCAACGGATTAGCGACGGAATTTTCCGTCATTGATAGGGTCATTTTTTGTAGTGACAATTTAAAAATATTTATTTTAAAGCATATGTGGTTTGAAAGAAATCTATTTTAGGATTTATAATTTGAAAATTGTCTATTTATATTGTATTACTAGAAGCGTACTCGCGCAATGCAGTGAGATACATCACGACTTTAATGTTTCATTTTATTTTTTTGTCGATTTACAGTACGATTTTGGATGGTTTTGAGAAGTGATAATGTTTTTTTTATAAATTTGTTTAATCTAGGCTTAATAATATAATTTGTTTATATAAAAAAAAAATAAGTATTTTGTTAGAATTCAATAATTATCTTATATATTTTAATGACATCTAGAAAAAATAACTAATTACATATTTAATAATATAATTAAAACAAAATTATAGTAATATAATATATTAATTAATAGTGATACATGGAAAGATCTGCAAAAAAAGAATGCCCTGCACATACCAAGTGAGTAGGTGTTAGAAGTCTGCAGTAGTAATATGTATCTTGTGCTTTAATACTTGTAAATTAAGAGATTTTTAAAATCTTGTATAAAATGATGGTACTTTGTGCCTAATAATTTGTATTTAAGAGTTTTTTATCCGTGCTTTATAATATAGTATAGATATATCATTTAGGTTTTACCTATAAATTAACTCCTAATTTTTTAAGAATACAAATAATAGAATATTATGTACAAATTAATAATGCATACAAAATTTTTTAAATAATAAAAATGGTAATTTGAAGGGTTTTTGAAAACTCATATTACGGTTTTCATAAAAACGTATATCAAGGTTAGGAAACCACATATTTATATCAATTTGAAAAAATCAAAAATTATATTAAATATAATTAGTTTTTTAATTTAATGATAAAAACGAGTATTTTAATTTAATATTTTAATTCCTATTTTGATATATATATATATATATATATATATATAGACTTAAGTTCGCGTGAGACCAAACAGTTTTAATGAGACCGGTGAAACCAAGCTTTAAATTATTAAACTTCACACTAAAAAACTGTGAATGTAAAAAAATCGAACTTTTCATAGGGAAAACACCGTAAATGTTACGCTCACGGTGTTTTTCGCTGTGAATGTTCGTTTTTTTTACCTTCACAGCGTCTTCACTGTGAAGGTTCGGATATACCTTCACAGTCTTTTAGCTGTGAATGTTTGATTTTTTTTAACTTGGTTTAGGTTTTTTTACCTTCATAGTGTGATTACATTATGAAGGTTCGAATGTTTTTTACCTTCACAATGTTTCGGTGTGAAGTTTCATGTTTTAAAGTTTGGTCTCATGCGGTCTCACGGAAACAGCTTGGTCTCACGTGAACCTGACCCTATATATATATATATATATATATATATATATATATATATATATATATATATATATATATATATATATATTGATAGAGGGAGAGAGAAAGCGATTCAATCGTATATTTGACATCTTACCTTAAATAAAAACTTTCTTGAAATCACCTAAAAGGGTATATTGTCAATTGTTGGATATTAATTATATATGAAAAAAAAAATACTTTTTCATGTAAAGGTTATTTGATGTATTTAATTAAGTTATTTATGATTTTTTTTTTTTATAATTTTCGTGATTTAAGAATGAGTTGTTTTTCACTTAAAACATATATTTTTATGACATTTAAAATAATAGTGATTTAGTTTCTCATTTAAAATATTTTTTTTTATTGAATTTATTATTTAATATTTTTTTTCATCGTAAATCACATGTAATATCCACAACTAAACGATGATTTTTCCAAAAAAAAAAGTTAATTTTTGTCAATACATCATATGTGATATTTATTATACTAAATTTAAGTGGAAAAAATGTAATTTCTACTACATCACATGATATTTGTAAATTATGAATTACATTTTGGATCACATATGATTTTATACATATTAAATGTATTCCGCTACACATCACATGTGATTTTGTTTCCATTAATATTTTTTTCAATGTTTAATTTGAATCACTGTGTTTCACACTTGAAATCACACGTGATTAAGAAAAAAAGATCAATTAATTGTGAACCATATGTGATTTTGACGAAAATTGTAATTTTTTTAAATAATGCCTTAAATAAAAAAAACTTTTAAATGAAAATTAAATTAAGTTTATTTTAAATGCATTTAATAGAAAATACATTTTATAAATAAATGTCTTAAATAACTATTGTATAGACTTGTATGCCATTATTTATTCATTTATGAAAAAATTTATTTAAGCCATTATTTGATTAATTGTATCATCCATATCCATTCTCTTATATCTATTTAAAATAATAAGAGAATAATTATAAGTCAATCATTTCATTAGATAATACATTAAATATTTAAATCTAAAAATAAATAAATAAGGTATAAAAGTAATTTAGTTATATAAAAGTTATTTTAGGTATTTATTTAAAATTCTATTTTTACCATATTTATGAATTTAATATGATTTATTTATTTTTTAGTAATTTTTATATATTTAATTCATTTAAAACTAGTGTTGGGCTCGTGCATTGCACGAGAGGATAAATTTTTTGTTGGAATATTGAACCGAGTTAAAATGAAACGTAATTTGTCTGTTAACAGTTAATGAAATACAATATGAAAAACGAATGTATTTTCATAAGTGGTTAACTTGCATATATATTTTTAATTGTTTGTTGTTATGAGTTTGTGCAATAATATTGGTAATAGTTTTGTATTATATTATTTAAAACACAAACGACATATCACTATTATTGAAATAATTATAAATATGAACATACGTTTTTTTACAAATTTTACAATTTTTCTGAAACCTCCTCGACAACACTTGACAATCACTTTGAAAGTATAAATCTGTAGATTAATTAACAACATTCAACCCACATCAAATATGACAAAGAAAATAAATGATTTCTATTTTTTGTAACCGACAACTCAACTGGTATAGTTCAAATTCACTCAGTACCACTTGAAAATTTATCTGACTACTGACTTCAAGATCTCATAGTATTAGTCGATAAAAATAAAGATATGTATATATATATCTTATTCCCCTACTTGGAAAAATATGATTGTGGGTTTTGAAAAATATAAACAAATCCTCAATAAATAAAATAAAATATAAAAAGATAGTTTTTCAAAAAAACAAAAATATAGTGGAATATCTTTTGTTCAGTTGCAGGTTCCGCCATTGACACCCGACCGTTCGTCTTCTTCTTGTACTCGGATGATATATAGAGAAGCTATATATATTTAAAGTGAATGTAGAGAATATTTTAAAATCTTTTATTTTCATTTTCGATTTTACATTTAAATGTAAATATATTAAAAATATGGAAGAATATTTTTATATCTACATCGTTTCTATTTTATTTTCTTTGCACTTGGTTAATTTGGAAAGTATTGCGGAATATTTTTATTTTAAATAATACGATAATTTATTAGTGTATCTCGTTATTTTTTATTTTTAATTCATATCAACCTTCTTTTTTTTCTTTTAATGCTCGCGAAAAAAAATACGTGTAGATTTTATATTAGCAAAAAAAATACGTGTAGATTTTATATTATGCTAATATAAAATACGTGTAGATTTTATTAAAATAAAATAGATTTTATATTAGCAAAAAAAATACGTGTAGATTTTATATTATACTAATATAAAATACGTGTAAATTTTATTAAAATAAAATAGATTTTATATTAGCAAAAAAAATACGGAAGAAAAAAGAGTTTATATTACATCTCATTATGTAAAAAGATTTTATAAAATAAAATATGGAAAAATCATTATGAGATGTAATATAAAAAAATACGAAAGAAAAAAGATTTTATATTACATCTCATTAATATAGATTTAAATGTAAAATCTACATTTAAAATAGATTATGCTAATATAAAAAATCTATTTTATAAAATCTTCCACAAAAAAACAAATATTTATATTAATAAATGAATATCCATTCCACAAATAGATGATTATGTGAAATACTGTTTTTGGAAAAGTTGTACCAAAGCATTAAGAAATTGTAAATTAAGTAATTGACTTTAATTAGTTGTAACTTGTGCTTAAAATGTTGTAATTAAAAGTTTTTTATGTCGTTTTTATAATATAGTATAGATAAATGTATTTAATTTTCATTTAAAGAATTCATTTTTTATTTAAAACATTATTTAGAAAAATTAAGTTTCTTTTCAAAATCAAATGTGATTCACAATGAATTATTATTTTTTAAATAATTTTGTAAATATATATTTTTTAAAATTTGAAAAACAATAATTTAAATTAAACATTGAAAAGGAAATTAATGAAAAAAGAATCATATGTGATGTGTAGCAAAACACATAAAATATGTACAAGATCACATATACTTCAAAACGTAATTCATAAATTTTCATCAAATTTACATGTGATTTATAATTAATTAACGTTGTTTTAAAATGTTTTCCTAATCACATTTGATTTAAAGTTTGAAAAACAATGATTCAAATTAAACATTGAAAAAAATAGTGAAAAAAGAATCATATGTGATGTATAGCAAAACAAATTTAAAATGTATAAGATCATATATGCTCTAAAACGTAACTCATAATTTACACATATCACTTGTAATGTTGCAAATAACTTACATTTTTTTCTACAATGATTAATATCACATATGATACATTGCTGAAAATTAACGAATCTTTTTTAAGAAAAAAAATGTCGATTAATTGTGGATATCACATGTGATTTTTGACAAAAAATGTATAAATATTATTAAATAAACCAATTCAATAAAAATAAATATTTTAAATGAAAAACTAAATCACACTTATTTTAATGTTGTAAAAAATAATAAGTAAATAAATAAAAAATTAATCATGCTCAAATCATGAAAATTAAAAAAAAATCATCATTAAATACCTTAATTAATTTTATTACATAATCTATATAAAATAAATGAGCTTCTATATATAATATGTATACAACAAATGACACATATGCCTTTTTAGGCGATTTTTAAAAAAGTTTTATTTAAGGTATTATTTAATGAAACGATTGGCTCAGAATAATTCTCTTATTCTTTTAAATATGTATCAATCCCGTTTGAACCCGACTCTCTCTCTCTCTCTCTCTCTCTATATATATATATATATATATATATATATATATATCTACAGAGAGAGTCTCATTCATTTGCAAACCACGACATTGGTGCTAACCGTGCTAACTAATCTCAAAGGTAGATTGATGAGATTAATGGTCCACAATTAAGTGATTTTTAATTAAAATAAAATATTCAAAACTATTGATAAGAATTCATTGCATATATGCACAGGGGTATCATGGTAAAAGTACAATCCCTTTATTTTGGGGAATACGCGCCTACCAAATTAGAAACCCATTTAAGTAGGGATTTCATCCCACAAAATCGGTTTATCCAAAGCAACACGCACGAACACCATTTTGTTAAAATCGACTCCAAATATTACTCTCTACCACGTCGAATCAGAGTAAACCGACTAAAGTCCTTTCGATATTCCCGATCATCGTCAAAGTCGGGATCAAGAAATCGATTTTGAGAAAACAATCTGAAGAATCGATCAAGAAATCGATTTTCATGGCCATTTTTGTTGTTTCGATATGAAGAATCAATTTGGAGAAAACGATTTCAAGAAAAATCTGTTGTTTTCGATATGAAGAAATCGATCTGAAGAAATCGATTTCAAGAAATTGTTCTACTCACCTCATCCATGGCGGCATCCAGCGTGAAGACGATGATGAAGGGCATCCACGGATGAGATCCATGAAAACAAAAAATCGATTGAGATTAGCAAACCCAAATGCTGCTAATCAACAAAAGACGAACACCTTTATGCTTATTCATGGAATTCATGTCATTAATATGCAATGAACTAATGATCTCTTTGATAGTGCATATGTGTACACTTGCATACAGTGCACATATGCATATGTGCATATTGAGTATATGTATAAGTGCACATTGAGCATATGCATATCTGCACACTGGTATCTAACATGCATATGTGCACATTAAGTATTGTGAATATGTACATGTTGTATATGTGCATATCAACTGATCTATTGTGTTAATTAGCAGATAACTTTCGAAAAAAAACAAGGAAATATGCTTAAAATAAGGAAACAGATAACTTCCGAAAAAAGAAGATGCACATCCAATTTTGATTTTAAAATGTTATATTTAATATTTAGATAAATACCATATTAATAACTCCTTGAAATATGGAAATACATTAAATAGACGTGAATTATGAAATGCCCATATTACCCTTTGAGAATTAATAGGATTGAACGCATGACATAAACTCTAGGATGATTCTGATTGGTTGAAAATTGGTTAGCACGGTTAGCACCAATGCCGTAGTTAGCAAATGAAGGGCCCTATATATATATATATATATATATATATATATATATATATATATATATAGCGGGACTTCTTTTAACATCCATGCATTTTGTGAGATCTATGTATCCAATATAAACCACCAATCGTATAAAATTATGAGTTAAATTAGTAAATGTTACAGAACAATCAATATTGAGAGAATAACAATAAGACTGAGAGAAGAATTCTGTAATTCTCATTAATCATGGGCCCTTTAAATAGGGATGAGTTTACAAAAAAAATGAAACATTCATTATGGTAATCTAATACTAAGAAAATATTCTGTCAATCACTTCCTTTTGATGATGGCACATAATCCTTCAACACCCCCCTTGTGCCGAGTCAAATGAGTGATGGTGTATAGTTCTTGCCTCATTAAAACCTTACGCCAAAGAAACAAAACCCAATGGGAAAAATAAAAACTTTGGACAAAGGAAAGAGTACAAGACACTAATAAACAATTTCTTTAGTTTATTATATTTCTTGATTTGTACATCAATCAAGGGGTTTATAAAACAAGATGATTTATAAATTGTTGTCTCACTAAAACCTTGCACCAAGGAAACAAAACCTAGTGGAAAAATAAAACCTTGGGTGAAGGAAAGAGCACAACATACCAATGTCAAATGTATAGTAGACTCCCCCTTTTGTCTACTACTCCCCCTGATTCGTACATTGATCACGGGAATTTGGAAAACATTTGCATTTTAATACTTTCTACATGTTTCCAAAATATGTTTTAGGTAATGATTTGGTAAAATATGTCACATTCTCTGTTGGATCATAATTGTATTCAAGATTAAAGTTAAATTAAAGGGTTTAAACTGTATTTACTTGATAGTTACAGTTCAGGGTTTAAATTGTAATATGTTAATATTTATTTGTAAATGGGCCTAAAGCCTATTAGAAAGCCCATTAAGCTTAAAGCCCATAAGGCTTAGGTATTTATAGTTTTAGTTAATTAGTTTTAGGTGAATCCTCTCATTAGAACCTTTCATAATTTCATAATCATTGTTCATAGAGAAAGGTAGCCATATTATTCTCTGTATTCAAGGGTATCAAGAACACTCAAAGGTTTCATTGTTTATTCAAGGGATTGATATGTTACTCTGATTTAAATATCTCTTGATTATTATTGTGTTGCTTGATTACTTGATTGATTGTTAATCAACTAGATTAAACTGGGATAACAATTGGTATCAGAGCCTAAAGAATCAAATTTTTTTTTTGAGATTACTATTCATCGACTACTGTTCATCGATAATCACTGTTCATCGAATTTTTTTTTGTGAATATATGTGCTTTTATGCTTAAAGTTGATCTGATTAGTTGAGATTTACGTTTCTAAATACCATCTGATTGATTAATTGCATTGAGAATTAACAAAGTGATTGAATTTGTGATTTCGTGTTTTCTGGGTTTGTATGAATATTGACACTGTGCTCATCAAATTAGAGTATAAAAGTTGATTTTAATCTTTGTTATTGATTGGGTTGTGTTCGATATATGTTTCTGGGCACAAAGACATAGATTTTGCATTCAATTTCTGTGTTTCGAGTGTTTTCTGAGTTTCATCATCGTGTTCTCTGCGTTTCTTGGCTGGATTTAAGAACATATCGGTCGAATAATTGTATTGGTCTTTACCTTTTATCGGTCGAATAACTGTATCGGTCTTTACCTTTTATCGGTCGAACACCATATAGGTCGAACACATTCTATCGGTCTATAGCATTCGATCGGTACACACACAGTCCACCCGGTCTAAGCACTATATCGGTCGAGTTCACCATATCGGTCCTTACATCAGTATCGGTCGAAGTAGATTCTCGGTCCAAACATCTCACCGGTCGAAAGGAATACCGGTCTTAGTATCCTACCGGTCGAACACATAGCATCGGTCATTACTCTATCGGTCGAACCATTGTCAATACCGGTCAACTATATTCCCGGTCGAACAAAGTACCGGTACAAGAAACTTACCGGTCGAACTCTCTATACCGGTCTTAGTCGTTTACCGGTCGAGCATAAGACCGGTTGTTACATCTTACCGGTGAAACAAGGTACCGGTCTAAGCAAAACCCCGGTCGACTCAATACCGGTCGAAGCACATCCCCGGTCAATTTTTTGCAAACTGTAATTGGGCATCTAATTGTCAAAAAATTTCTCTAGGGGCGCTGCCCCCATACCCCCGTGCTAAGTCTGCGAAGGGGACAAAAGTTTTGCTCTTGATCAAAATCTTCTTAATTTTTCAGTATTTTATTCATAGATATTAGTGCTTTATACTGTGTGCGAGGACTGCATTTGATTATCTTTGGAAATTTATTTTTCTGAAAATTTTTTAGTGTAGTCTTTACTCTTGATTCTAACGATCTCATCTAGTTGGTTGTCTTGGTACAGATAAGTTTAATTACTAACCGTACAGCTAAGATGTCGAACCAGCTTCTCTTGATGGGCTCTCAGTCCAAACCGCCTGTCCTTATGGCTGATGAATATCAGCAATGGAAGAAGAGAATGGTCCAGTTTCTGAATCATAAAAACAGAGACTACATGGAATCAATCATCAATGGTCCTGTCAATCCGATGATCAAAGTTGATGGCCAAGCAACAACTGACACCTCTCCAGAAATCCCAGACAGATATGTTCCTAAACCTTATCAGTACTTTACTGAAAAGCAGAGTACAAGACAGATGAAGAGGCTCTTATCTATCTGACCATGGCAATCCCGAACGACATCTACAACCGTGTAGACAGTCGGAACTCTGCAAAGGAAATCTGAGATGAACTATCCAGACAGTTTGAAGGAAGTGAAGCCTCTATCCAAGCTAAGCAGAATATATGCATAAATGCATACGAGGGGTTTCATGCAAAAGAAGGAGAGACGCTGCTAGAGACCTACAACAGATATAACATCATTCTCAATGACCTGCGGAGGAACAACATCTCTAAGTCTGCTTCGGAGATTAATTATAAGTTCATCAAGAACTTAAATCCAGAATGGAAAAACTTTGCCATCAACCTTCAGATGTCAAAGAACATGGCTCAGGAAAACGTCACTGATATTTTCTCCACTCTTTCTCAGCATGAGGATGAGGTGAGAACCATCAATCTTGAGTCCAATAAACTGAAGGATTTTGTGGCTCTCACAGCCGGCAAAAGTTCTGTATCTTCCGCAAGGTCAAAGAAAAAGGTGACAAAAGCTCTAGTTACTGAAGTTACCGACTCTGACTCTGCTTCAAGTGATGAAGAACTGGAGATTGATTCTGATCCAGATATTCAGAAATTCTCTGAGGACTTGGCTCTTATTACTCAAAGATTCAAGAAGACCTTTGGCAAGAAGAAGTTTTATTCAAAGCCTAAGTACTAAAGTCACAAGAAAGAGAAGGCTGAATTAAGATACAATCCAAGGCAAGGACGGCGAGAGGAAAGACGAGAAGATAGAAAAGAAGACAAAAGAGAAGATAAGAGAGAAGAAAAGAAAGAAGACAGAGCTGATGAACCAGGAAGATGCTACAATTGCGGCAAATTTGGGCACTTCTCCAGAGACTGCAGATTCAAGAAGGTAAAGAACTCAGACTACTATGGAAGAAAGTCACTCATCACCAAGAAAGCTGAAGAAGGAAAGGTGCTTATGGCCGAAGAAGAGAACTGGCTGTTCCAAAGTTTCGATGACGAGGAGCAAGCTCACTTCACCCAAGTATCTTATATGGAAAAGCTGGATGGTGACGATGAAGATTCTGAGGCACAATCTGAAGATGCAAACTCTGAGGTAAGTGATAATTCTGAGCTTATTGAATCTCTTATGACCCAAATACATAGCATGAAAGATGAATTTGCTTTATTGAAAGGCAAACTTAGCTCTGCACAACAATCAATATTGAGTTTTCGTGATGAAAACGCTTTGCTGCAAGTTGTTGTGGACGAAAAAGAAAAGGAAAAAAACGGTTTAAAAGCTGAAAAGGATTCTTTGAAAAGCAAAATATCTGATTTAGAAAAGGATCTTGTGAATATCAATGCTGAAAAAGGTGAGTTCAAAATAAAATTTGAAGTTTGTAATAAAGAAAGAAATGAAGCTTACACCAAAATTAAGCAACTGGAGGACATTAATATGAAACGAGGTCAGACTGAGCAAACATTAAATCTGTTGACCAATAAACTCCAAGACGAAAGGTTTTATAAACTAAAACCCGGTTTGGGTGTGCCAACTAATGAGATTTTGAAAAAGGCACCGGAGCATTTATATAATTTTGATAAATTCGGCTTCGCAATCAGACCCATTCCTGACATTCGTGCAACTTTTGTTGAAGCAAGTACTCCTACACCTTCATCTGAGATCAAAGGTCAAGAAGAAATGGGAAAGAACAAGTCTAGTGACACTGATTCTCAAAATCTTTTTAAATCAGTTGGTTTTACATATGGTGATTTGAATAAAAGCTATGAGACTCGAAAGATCGAATGTAATGAATTTGAATCACTATTTACCACACCTTCCAAAGAATCAGTAAGCACTAACACAGTTCCACCTGAGACTGCATGCAAATATGATGAGTATGAATCGGATGTTGATCCATCTACTATACCATCAGTCTCAAATCCCATTGCTTCTAAACCTTTACTTGTTGAAGAGGTTGAAGAAGAAACTGCTATCACGAATGAATCTTGTGTTCAAAATGATAAAACGGAGTTTATTGAGTCCATGACAGAAGAATTATTTTCTGAAATGATGAATGCTTCAGACTCTGATCCGGTTTCTATTCCAAAGGAGTCAAATTCTGTGAATGATAATACATCTGAATTGATGAAGCAAATTGATATGTTGCAACAGTCTCTTGATGAGGTTGAAGATGAAAACTTTGATCTCAAACATAAACTTGAAAAGTCTTTAAAAGTAAATCAAGAGCTTTGCCCTGAGATCAATGATTTGAAAATTACTTTGTTTAAAAATGCTTCAAATGATAAACAGATGTTCAATGATCCAAGCTGGAAGGTAAGAACCAATCCAGAATTTGATGCTCCTACAAAACCTTCAGTTGTTTACTCTGATTGTCCTGAATATCCACCGAGTATTTTTGAAAAGGGTGAGACTTCAAAGAGCACTAGAAAAGAACCACCTTCTAAGTTAGAGACTAACAAGGTTCCTGTTTCTGTTTCAGATATAAAAGGAAATGGAGTTAGGAAGAGTAAGAAGAATAAAGATCTTAGTTTGAATAAAAAGAATAGTTTGAATTCTAGTAGTTGTCCTACAGACAGTGTTATTTTGAATAGTACTTCTTTTGATAAACATGAATGTAAGATTTGTTCCGATAAATCTAAGTTTATGAATTTTGCTCGAAAGAATCTTTATTGCAAACACTGTTGGGATAATTCATTCAAATACTACTCCCCTCCTAAGTCCAAAAAGAATAAAATCAAAGCTAAGCTAAACTCTAAGACTAATTCTAATTCTGATTCTTCTACACAACCCAAAGTGTATCGAGCTAAGGTTGCCAATCCTACTTCTAAAAAGCACTTTCAGGAACTGTATGTTAAGATGGTTTGGAAATGGGTTCCAAAACCGCGTTATGAATGGAGAGTGAAAGTCAAACCAGATGATATTCCTGAGTTGCTTGATGATAACCGCGAAGGACCCATCCTGATATGGGTACCTAAGCAAAACTAATTGTTTCTTTTGCAGGCCTGTCGATTGTGGGTAATAGATTCCGGATGTTCACGCCACATGACAGGATTCAAGCACCTCTTGCATAACTATGTGAAGGAGCCTGCCGAAGCAGTTAGATTTGCCAATTCTGAAGCCGAAGGCCACGTCAGAGGATATGGAATGCTCGATAACGGTGTTGTGAGGATTCAAAAAGTGTTATATGTTGAAGGACTTGATCACAACCTGTTCAGTACCAGTCACTTCTGTGACATGAAATATCAAGTCCACTTCACAACCACTCATTGCTATCTAGAGGATCCCGATGGTTACGAAGTCTTCAAAGCTGAGCGCCATGGAAATCTATACTATGTAGATTTTCCTACACTGTCTGCCACATGTCCAGTATGCCTACTAGCCAAAGCTTCCAAAGCACAATCGTGGACGTGGCATCGACGCTTGTCTCATCAAAATTTCAGATCTATAGCGAAACTACAGAGACAAGGTCTGGTCAAAGGTCTACCAGAAATGAGGTTCGAAAAAGACTCACTATGTCCCGCATGTGAGTTGGGCAAAATGAAGCGAAGCTCCTTCAAGTCCAAAGCTGAATCATTGACCTCATCTGCACTGGAACTTCTTCATATGGACCTTTGTGGCCCAGTGCGCACAGCATCTATCAACGGAAAGAAATATGTGTTGGTAATGATAGATGACTACTCAAGGTATACATGGCTCGAGTTTCTTCGCAACAAGTCTGATGCGCCAGAGTTGATTATCGCTTTCATCAAGCACATTCAAGTACGTCTTCAACTGCCAGTCAGAACCATTCACAGTGATAATGGCACGGAGTTCAAGAATGACACCCTGAAGAGTTATCTTACTTCCGTGGGTATTTCACATAGTTTCTCCGCCGCCTACACTCCGTAGCAAAACGGAATTGTTGAACGGAAGAACCGCACTTTGGTTGAAGCAGATCGGACTATGCTTGCTTACTCAGATCTACCCATGTACCTTTGGGCCGAGGCAGTCGCTACAACATGTTTTACTCAGAATCGTACCATTGTGGTCAAGCGCTTTAATAAGACAGCATATGAGTTAATCAACAATCGTACACCTAACATCAAGTTTCTTCGTGTTTTTGGTTGCAGGTGTTACATTCTAAAAGAGCGTCAAGGATTATAAAAGTTTGATAAGAAAGCGGATGAAGGATATCTCGTTGGATACTCTCTGACATCCAAAGCTTATCGAATTTACATTATTAGAACCAAGACGGTTGTTGAGAGCATGAATGTATCCTTTGATGAGAATTCTACAAGGAGTTCTGGACACAACAGTTCAGAACTCGTAATTAAGGACAAAGCTTCTATTCAATCTCTAATAGAACCAGCTTCTCAAGGATCCACTTCTACTAACTCTAACTCTACTTCATCTGAGTTAGATTTACTGTTTGTTGATGCCTTTGATGATATATGTGCAGATTTTGAAAAAGGCATATCAACATCAATAACAAGTAGTACAGGCTCGGAGGTCCCTACTATATCTGAAGACATATCTGGACCTTCCGAAGAAGTCATTGACACTTCATCTCCATCAGGTACGAGTACAAAGTTAGTTTCTGACTCTACTAATGTTGAATCTGTCTCTACAGATAGTTCTTCTGGAAACGAAGTCCCGAGCACTTCAATTGTTAGTCCAGAATCTTCAGTATCAGAAACACCAGTACAAGATGTCCCGAGTACATCTATGGAGCAACCTGCCATACAAGATGACAACGATGCGTCAAATACGCAACAAACAGTTGAATCCTTACCAAGCACACATCGTTGGACTAAGGATCATCCCCTGGAAAATGTGATAGGTGACGTACAATCTGGTGTCACGACAAGATCTGCAACAGCCAACTTCTGCATGTTTTCAAGCTTCCTTAGTTCCCTAAAACCAAAGAAAGCGTCTGAAGCTCTACGTAATCCCTTCTGGATTTCTGCTATGCAAGACGAGCTTCTACAATTCGAAAGGAACAAGGTATGGTGCTTGATCCCACTACCTAAAGGTAAATCCGTTATTGGAACAAAGTGGGTGTTCAGAAATAAGAAAGACGAAGCTGGAGTAGTCGTGAGAAACAAAGCTCGACTAGTCGCCAAAGGGTATTGTCAACAAGAGGGCATTGACTATGATGAAACATTCGCCCCAGTTGCAAGGATCGAAGCCATCAGAATCTTTCTAGCCTATGCAGCGCACAAAAACTTTACAGTCTATCAGATGGATGTAAAGTCGGCTTTCCTGAACGGCGTTCTGCATGAGGAGGTCTACGTGACTCAACCTGAAGGTTTCGTTGATCCTCATCACCCTGATCATGTCTATGTTTTAGACAAAGCGCTTTATGGTCTTAAACAAGCACCGTGAGCCTGGTATGAAACTCTCACTAAATTTCTACTTGCTTCTGGTTTCAAGAAAGGTACTGTTGATACAACCTTATTTCTTAAAAGGCAAGGTGAGGACTTGATTCTTATTCAGATTTATGTTGACGACATAATATTTGGGTCGACAAATCCGAAATTTTGCAAGAACTTTTCAAAGATAATGGAAACAAAGTTTGAGATGTCGATGATGGGTGAATTAAATTTCTTTCTTGGTCTACAAGTAAAGCAATTACCCGACGACATATTTATTAATCAAGCTAAATATATAAAATATATTTTGAAAAAGTTCAATATGTCAGATAGTTCAGTCATGAAAACACCAATGGCTACTGGTACACTCTTAGACGCAGATCCCTCCGGGAAACCTGTTGATCAAAAGGTGTATCGTAGCATGATTGGTTATTTACTTTATCTGACTGCCAGTCGCCCGGATATAATGTTTGCCACATGTTTTTGTGCGAGATATCAGTCTAATCCTAAAGAGTCGCACTTATCTGCTATTAAGCGAATCCTTAGATATCTCAAAGGTTCTCCTAATCTAGGCCTTTGGTATCCAAAGGATTCTCGTTTTGAACTAACTGCCTTTACAGATGCTGATCATGCAGAATGTAAGCTAGACCAGAAGAGCACCTCTGGATCATGTCAATTCATAGGTGACAAACTTGTGAGTTGGACTTCAAAGAAACAAAACTGTGTTTCAACATCCACTGCCGAGGCTGAGTATGTAGCCGCTGCTAGTTGTTGTTCTCAAGTCCTCTGGATGACGACACAGTTAAGGGACTTCGGATACAACTACAAGCGTGCTCCTATTTATTGTGATTCCAAGAGCGCAATATCTATAACTGCTAATCCGGTACAACATTCCAAGACCAAGCATATCGACGTACACTATCATTTCATCAAGGATCATGTAGAAAAAGGTAATATTGAAATGCACTTTGTTCAAACTGACTTCCAGTTAGCTGATCTTTTCACCAAGCCATTGGATGAAAAGCGATTTCAATTTCTAATCAGCAAACTTGGTATGTTGAACATGTCTTAGACCTTACTCATTATTCAAGGGGGAGTATTCCAAGTCTTGTTGTTGTGTTCATTTTTATTCTTTAACTGTTGCTAATGAAAGAGGAATCATTTTCACAAATGATTACCATAATTTTCTTTATGCAGGTTTGTTCAAGTGACGATGGCTTCTAATCACATCGGATTAGAACCCGCACTTCAGTGCCTTATTTTTTCTGTTTTTTCTTAAACTCTGAAAAAAAAATCTTTCAGTTAAGGGGGAGAATATCTGTGATATTAACAGATTTTTGGATACTTAAATGCTTATCTGACCGTGTGTTCTTCAAAGATAAATACTTGTGTTTTATCTTGTCAATATACTTTGTCTAGTATTCATACACATAACGGTTCGGAACATTCTATTTGACTTTGTTATTACCATGTATCAAAAGTTAAATCTTTCTATGGTAATACTCACGTTATTTGTATTCACTGTTGATTGAATCAAACGTCATTTCATGTGCTTTCATTGAAAATATGTTTATATATTGTTCATATAAACAACATTCGTTTTTGATTCTCCAAAATCTTATTCTTCATGACAAAATGATATGAGCTTAATTGTCAAACTCTTTTAGTTTGAGGGGGAGAATTGAATCATCATACATAACTGTTTTGACATCTCCGAAAGTCTTATTTCTCATGTAACAAGTGGTATTTGTGTTTACATGTACAATAGCCTGTTGAACAACATGTTTTTTTTAGGATCATTCATGGGATTCAGTGTGAGAACTTAACAGAACTTCCATGGATTCACGTTAACCAGTGTTTCCTACCCAGGAAGTATTCCCTGAGTGATTGAGGGGAGAGAGGTCAAAAGATTTGAGTGATGGTGTGTGAAGAGGTAAAATGAAAAAGAGAGATTGGTTAGACGTGAGCATTAAAAGAAAGAGGGTGAGAGAACAGAGTAAAAGAATATTAAACTCTGCACCAAATTCTTTCTGAGCCGGGCAGCCACATAATCTGATTGGTTCACATTCTGTGGTGACCATCATTGAAATAGGCAACTAGCCCATGCCATCTCTTGCATACAACCCCACCAGCTACTCATTCTTTTCTCAAAAAGAGAATGTTTCACATTTTCTGGGGACGCAACACATATGCTATTGGTTCTTCATTTGGAAGATACTAATATTAAAAAAAGAAGGAAAGTTGCCCCACCTTCGAACCCTTTCTCATGCACATTGAGTCTTTGTACAATTTGTTGCTGTCTCAACAAGTTTACATAATTTGAGCCTATATGAAAAGCAATCATCTATGCTTAATTTTTTCATACACATGCACTAGCACACAGAAATTTGTTTTCTGTCAGAACGTTCATAGATAATCATGTGTTATTCGATGATTGAATGGAAGACCTGGGGAGTCTACATCAAACCAGCTCCTTATATAGTAACTTTGTGTTACTCAGTGACTTTGTGTCATTGACAAGCATTCTAACTGAGTCATTTTTTGATTCAGGGTTACATCTATTAAACTGTTTGAATTTGAAAAGATTCAAATGGTTACTACTTTCTATTTTAATCTGAAAAGATTGAAATAATCACTCTTTCCATCTGGGAAGACTGCTCTTATTTCCATACAGGGCTCGTTACATGATGAAGACTGTGCTTACGTGATCATACACAATGGGGGAGATTGTCTTGAATAGGGGGAGATTGTTTTGCAAAGGGAGAGATTGTTGGATCATAATTGTATTCAAGATTAAAGTTAAATTAAAGGGTTTAAACTGTATTTACTTGATAGTTACAGTTCAGGGTTTAAATTGTAATATGTTAATATTTATTTGTAAATGGGCCTAAAGCCTATTAGAAAGCCCATTAAGCTTAAAGCCCATAAGGCTTAGGTATTTATAGTTTTAGTTAATTAGTTTTAGGTGAATCCTCTCATTAGAACCTTTCATAATTTCATAATCATTGTTCATAGAGAAAGGTAGCCATATTATTCTCTGTATTCAAGGGTATCAAGAACACTCAAGGGTTTCATTGTTTATTCAAGGGATTGGTATGTTACTCTGATTTAAATATCTCTTGATTATTATTGTGTTGCTTGATTACTTGATTGATTGTTAATCAACTAGATTAAACTGGGATAACATTCTCCTTACATATTACTTGATTCTCTTGAATCTAGAGGAGAGTTTGTTACTACTGATTGTATAGAAACTTAAGCAGAATATGCTTTGTGTTATCACCCTTGATGTATCTTACTTTCATTTATTCGATATATGATGCATTATTTTCATATATGCATGTAGGATAATGGTTGAACTCAAAATTACTAGTTCCTCTAATATGTTTAATGACAGTCCTTAATCATATACATTTCTTGAACAATCTCATGGAGAGTAATATTCTTGGATCGTTCAAGGAGGTAGTTACAAGGGTTAACTTAGCTTACTTCCAAACAATTAGAGTGTTCCTCGTGGTAATTCCTTATCAAGTTTGGGAACAACCTTTGTATGGATCAGACACATACCTAATATCAGCAAAAACATACCAAGATATTGTTTGGTGTTTTTCTATAAGAGCTGTTACTTTTGCTGCTTACATTCTAAGTAGGTATTGAAGTTTCATTATCAATCCCATTTTTCTTTCTATAGGGAAAGTATAAGCCTATGTCAATGGTTTCAAAAGATTAATTCGATACCATTCCAATGACATTGTGTTGGCGCTGAGCTAAATCTAGATAACAAGTTCACTGAGAAATACAATATACGGTCAAGTGTATTGTGCTAAGTACGATAATGCGCATATTGTACTTAGATAGGGAATTCCAGCTCCCCAACACTTTTTCGTCATCATCCTTTAGACGAAATGGATCTTTCCTTATATCCAACACTTTGACTGATCATGGGAGTGCTAGCCGGATGCACTTTGTCCATATTAAATTGCCTGATTATTTTCTAGACATATGCGATCGGTGAATTAATATTTCACAAACTCGATGTCCTAGCTCAAATAGTTAGACAAAACCAAGTTTTCCCAAGATTTTCCATCTCAAATTTAGATTTCAAGTAGCTTGTGATTTCTCTTAGTTCATCAAGAGTGTCTATTATGTTCATAACATCGACATATAAAGCTACTTTGAAGATCTGGAACTTGTTTTCCTAAATAAATAATCAAAGACACAGTTCATCGTTCTTATATACCATTTCCCAATCAAGTATTCACTTAGGCGGGTATACCACACCGCATAGATTGCTTTAATTTATAAAGTGAGTGTTTCAATTTTATTGCAAACGCATTTCGTGGTTTAAAGTTACTTGATTTTGGTAATGTAGTATCATCAAGCACTTTTATATATCTCTGAATCTAGATCCCCGTAGAGATATGTCGTAACCACATTCATGAGCTGCATTTCTGTTGGATCATAAATTGTATTCAAGATTAAAGTTAAAGTTAAGGGTTTAAACTGCAATTGTGTCAAAGTTAAATTAGAGGGTCTAAACTGTATTTACTTGATAGTTACAGTTCAGGGTTTAAATTGTAATAGTTTAATAGTTATTAGCTATTGGGCTCAAGCCCGTTTGGCATTTAGTAAAGCCCAATAGGCATTAGGCCTGGGTATTTAATGTTTTGTTTATTTCAGTTTTAGGGTTAACTCTCATTATTATTACTTTCATAATTATTATTTAGAGAGAGGTTGCTGTAATCCAAGGGTATCAAGAACACTCAAGGTTTAACAGTTTATACAAGGGATTGGTATGTTACTCTGATTTATATATCTCTTGATTATTATTGTGTTGCTTGATTACTTGATTGATTGTTTACCAACTAGATTAAACTGGGATAACAATTGGTATCAGAGCCTAAGAATCAATTTTTTTATGATATTACTATTAATCGAAAAATACTGTTCATCGAAAAATACTATTCATGCGAAGTACTGTTCATCCTATTTCATGAATCTGTTATCGCATCCGGTCGATTAGTATTTGATTATATGTGTTTTTGTGTTACATTCGATCGAAGGATTGCTTATTTGTTGGTTTAATTGTGTTCATCGGTCGATTAAAATTTCTGGGTTTGGTTTCGGTCGAATCCCAGATATTCATCGTGTTCTTCGGTCTATTCATCGTGATTATCGGTCTTATGAGTTAATCGATCATATCTGTTACTGTGGTTATCAATATTATTGCTTTGACCGATAGTTATTCGACCTGAGTCTTCGACCGAGAGTTTGTAAACATCGGTCCTTACTTCGACCGGGTAGTTGTGATCTCCGGTCATTCCCTTCGACCGAACCTTAGCATTCCCCAGTCTTTGCTTCGACCGGGTAGGTGCATCGACCGGACCTTAGTGGTTTCCGGTCTAGTATTCGACCGATACTTTGTTACTTCGGTCTTCGCCTTTCGACCGGATACCTTGTTAATCCGGTTTTGCCATTCGACCGGATACTCGTATTCCCGGTCTTGCCATTCGACCGGATACTTGTTACTCCGGTCTTGCCATTCGACCGGGTACTTGCATACTCTGGTCTTTCCTTCGACCGGTACAGTTCATTCTTCGAAGCACATCCCCGGTCGATTTTTGCAGGACCCCCGTGCTAAGTCTGCGAAGGGGGACAAAGATTTGCTCTTGATCAAAATCTTCTTAATTTTTCAGTATTTTATTCATAGATATTAGTGCTTTATACCGTGTGCGAGGACTGCATTTGATTATTTTTGGAAATTTATTTTTTCTGAAAATTTTTGAGTGTAGTCTTTACTTTTGATTCTAACGATCTCATCTAGTTGGTTGTCTTGGTACAGAAAAGTCTATTTACTAACCGTACAGCTAAGATGTCGAATCAGCTTCTCTCGATGGGTTCTCAAGTCAAACCTCCTGTCCTCGTGGCTAATGAGTATCAGCAATGGAAGACCAGAATGATTCAGTTTCTGAATCACAAAAACAGAGAATTCATGACAGTAATCATTGAAGGTCCTAAAACTCCAATGATCACAGTAAAGGGTCAACCTGCTACAGATTCCTCTCCTGAAATCCCTGACAGAGAGATTCCTAAACTTGTTCAGTTCTTCACTGAAAAGCAGAAAGACCAACTCAAGTTAGAAGAAGAGGCTCTAATCTATCTGACGATGGCAATTCCAAACGACATCTACAATCGTGTCGACAGTCAGAGTACTGCTAAAGGAATCTGGGATGAACTAGCAACGCAGTTTGAAGGAAGTGAAGCTTCTATTTAAGCTAAGCAGAATCTGTGCATAAATACTTACGAGGGATTTCATGCCAAAGAAGGAGAGCTGCTTTTAGATACCTATAATAGGTACAACATTATTCTCAATGACTTGCGGAGGAACAAAATCGCCAAATCTGCTTCTGAGATAAACTACAAGTTCATCAAGAATCTGAATCCAGAATGGAAGAACTTTGCTATCAACCTCCAGATGTCGAAGAATATGGCTCGAGAAAATGTCACCGACATCTTCTCTACTCTTGCTCAACATGAGGATGAGGTGAGATCTATGAATAATGAGTCTAATCATCTGAAGGATTCTGTGGCTCTCATAGCCGGCAAAGGTTCTGTATCCTCTACAAGGTCGAAGAAAAAGGCGTCTAAAGCTTTAGTTACCGAAGTTACTGACTCTGACTCTGATTCAAGCAATGAAGAACTGGAAGTTGATTCAGATCCTGATATTCAAAAGTTCTCTGAAGACTTGGCTCTCATTACGCGACGATTCAAGAAGAGCTTTGGCAAGAAAAGATTTTACTCAAAGCCAAAGTATGATGGATACAAGAAAGATAAGTCTGAGATGCGATACAAGCCGAGGCATGGAAAGAGAGAGGAAGGACGAGAAGATCGGAAGGAAGATAGAAGAGAAGGAAAGAGAGAGGAGAAGCGAGAAGAGCGAAAGGATGAACCAGGAAGATGCTACAACTGTGGCAAATTTGGGCACTTCTCAAGGGACTGCAAATTCAAGAAAGTGAAGAACTCAGAGTACTACTCAAGAAAGTCACTGATTGCCAAGAAAGCTGAAGAAGGAAAAGTACTAATGGCTGAAGAAGAGAACTGGATGTTCCAAAGTTCTGATGACGAGGAGCAAGCACATTTCACCCAAGTTTCTTACATGGCAAAGCTGGAAGGTGACGATGAAGACTCTGAGACACAATCCGAAGAAGCAAACTCTGAGGTAAGTGAAAATTCTGAACTTATTGAATCTTTAATGGCCCAAATACATGGCATGAAAGATGAATTTGCTTTACTGAAAGGCAAACTTAGCTCTGCACATCAATCTGTTTTAAGCTTTCGTGATGAAAATGCTATTTTAAAAGTTGTTGTGGAAGAAAAGGAAAAGGAAAAAGATGATTTAAAAGCTGAAAAAGAGTCTTTAAAAGAAAAAATATCTGGTTTAGAAACAGATCTTGTGAATCTTAATGCTGAAAAGGGTGAGTTTCAAATCAAATTTGAAGTTTGTTATAAAGAAAGAAATGAAACTTTCACCAAAATAAAGCAACTGGAGGACATTAACATGAAACGAGGTCAGACTGAACATACATTAAATCTGTTGACCAATAAACTCCAAGACGAAAGGTTTTACAAACTTAAACCAGGTTTGGGTGTGCCAATTAATGAAATTTTGAAAAAGGCACCGGAGCACCTATATAATTTTGATAAATTTGAGTGATGGTGTGTGAAGAGGTAAAATGAAAAAGAAAGATTGGTTAGACGTGAGCATTAAAAGAAAAAGGGTGAGAGATCAGAGTAAAAGAATATTAAACTCTGCACCAAACTTCTTTCTGAGCCGGGCAGCTACATAATCTGATTGGTTCACATTCTTTGGTGACCATCATTGAAAAAGGCAACTAGCCCATGCCATCTCTTGCATACAACCCCACCAGCTACTCATTCTTTTCTCAAAAAGAGAATGTTTCACGTTTTCTGGGGACGCAGCACATACGCTATTGGTTCTTCATTTGGAAGATACTAATATTGAAAAAGAAGGAAAGTTGCCCCACCTTCGAACCCTTTCTCATGCACATTGAGTCTTTGTATAATTTGTTGTTGTCTCAACAAGTTTACATACTTTGAGCCTAAAATGAAAAGCAAACATTTGTGCTTAATTCTTTCATACACATGCACGAGCACACAGAAATTTGTTTTCTGTCAGAACTTTCATAGATAACCATGTGTTATTCGATGATTGAATGGAAGACCTGGGGAGTCTACATCAAACCATCTCCTTATATAGTAACTTTGTGTTACTCAGTGACTTTGTGTCATTGACAGGCATTCTAACTGAGTCATTTGTTGATTCAGGGTTACACTTATTAACTGTTTGAATTTGAAAATATTTGAATGGTTACTACTTTTTATTTGAATCTGAAAAGATTGAGATAATCACTCTTTCCATTTGAAGAGACTGCTCTTATTTCCATACAGGGCTCGTTATATGATGAAGACTGTGCTTAAGTGATCATACACAATGGGGGAGATTGTTTTGCCAAGTTTTGATGATGTTGATTCTCACCACTCATCAAAAAGGGGGAGAAGATATAAAAAGGGGGAGAAGATACAAAAAGGGAGAATACAAACTGAAGATCTGAAGATATTCAAATTTTCAAAGTTTTGAAGCTATCAACGTGATATCTGAAGATTCTCAAGAGAAAAGTGAAGACAAGAGAAGACCCGAAGACAATTGCAAAAATTTTTTTAATCTTGAATCCAAAGGGGGAGATTGTTGGATCATAAATTGTATTCAAGATTAAAGTTAAAGTTAAGGGTTTAAACTGCAATTGTGTCAAAGTTAAATTAGAGGGTCTAAACTGTATTTACTTGATAGTTACAGTTCAGGGTTTAAATTGTAATAGTTTAATAGTTATTATCTATTGGGCTCAAGCCCGTTTAGCATTTAGTAAAGCCCAATAGGCATTAGGCCTGGGTATTTAATGTTTTGTTTATTTCAGTTTTAGGGTTAACTCTCATTATTATTACTTTCATAATTATTGTTTAGAGAGAGGTTGTTGTAATCCAAGGGTATCAAGAACACTCAAGGTTTAACAGTTTATACAAGGGATTGGTATGTTACTCTGATTTATATACCTCTTCATTATTATTGTGTTGCTTGATTACTTGATTGATTGTTTACCAACTAGATTAAACTGGGATAACAGTTTCTAGTCTTTCGGAAACTACTAGGATAATTAATTAGCAGAACGTTATGACGTCCATCACGGGAGAGTAAGTCTTCTCGTGGTCAATCTAGGGCGTTGTGAGAAACCTTGCACCAAAGGAGAGTCTCATACATTATAACTTAATTATTCTCATTACGCTTTACGACAAATGATTTATCTATGTCTTACAGGCTTTACACTTGGTAGGTTAGCACTACCAAACCAAATACCCGTTCATTTGTCAAATAATATGATTCTCCTAGATTGCTTATTTAGGCCAATTTGCTCTTTGTTAATATTTTTCAACTGAGCATGGTTCGATGTCAATGTGCTCTATCACCTCATAAGATACAATATATATGCGAAATATATCATCAATGAGTATGTATGATCTGTCCATCGACTCGTATGCACTCTCATAATTCATTTGAGATTTCTTTGATCTCTGGAATCAATATTAACTTCGGAGCCTCCTCCACTAATGATTCATAGACATAGTATAATCAGAGACAATCTCATGAGAGGTTTATGTATTGATGACAAATAGTTGTGCCTTACTCTTCTCTTCCTTTAGATGAGTATCTATCGAACCAAGTAGCTTCCCCCATTTCCGTTTGGGAGCGGAGCTACGACCTCAACCACACCTCCACCATGTGTGATTGCAACGCACTTTCCAACGACGTTTTTGCTCTTGTTTGGGGACTTTAACCTTGCGAGTATATTTGCAGCTCGTATATGTGATCTTGTCACTTCTGGAATAACATTAAACATATCAGGTATCGAGTATGATTCGTTTGACTTCAACTTTACATTATGAAGTTTTGGGATCAAAATGAGACAGAGTGGGAATATTCAATGACACTTCATGTCGTTCCTACGGAAAATCCTTTTTCCTATCTCTCCCTAACGACGAAAACAATGTCTCATCAAAGTGACAATCCGCAAATCTAGCGGTAAAAAGATCACCCGTAAAGGATTCTAATTAGCGGATAATATTTGGAGATTCATATCCAACAAATATACTTAATCATTTTAAAGACCCATTTTGGTGCGCTGTGGGAGCGCAATTGGTACATATACTGCACAACCAAACATGCGTAAATGTAAAATATCAGGCTTATATCCAGTTACCAACTGGTACACATGAGACTGGTTAGCTAGTAATAGGTCTCAAAATGAAGAAGTAAAGTTGCGTATAGTATTTGTTAGTCCCAAAGAAGTAAACAAGTATTGTAAAAGGGGGGGGGGGTTGAATACAATACCACAAAATTACTTAATTTTAATTCTTTTATTGATAATAAATATCAAGAACTACACATAGAGAAAATAAAGATTGTTGCGGAATAAGAATAGTTAAGAACTACTCTAAACAATCTAACACTTAGAAGATATTAAGAACACAAAGACTTAAACCTTAAGGAAATAAAAGACAACTATCAACCTGCTTGAAATCTTGTGAATGCCAAAGCTTGAGCTGAAAGCGTAAGTAGCAAGGTGCTACTTCCATCCTTTATATACTATCCAATGTAATGAGTGCAAAGGACAAGTAGGAGTAAAGGCTTTGGTGGTTGAGAGGTTGACAATAAATTATAAGATATTTGATGTGACTTGTCACAATACAAAAGGTAACTTTTGTACTATGAAAGTACAATATCTAAATAAAATATTCTTGGGAAAATCTTTTTGAGATCTATTAGAAAAATAAACATCTAATCAAATTAAGACTAAATGTAAATCTTCTAAAGGAAGAGAGAAGCTTCCATTCCCATTGTCAGAAGATCATTGGGAAAGAGGAAGTATGTCAAATCATGAGGATTTAACATAAATGTTCGTACCAGATAAAGAAGCAATCTGTACGAGGAGAATGCCGAATAGAGAGTTAGGCAGATGAGGGTTGTGCCGAACAACGATTATTCGGCAACATAGAAAGGACATACCGAATAGGAAATCGGCATGTGGAGAGTCTGCCGAATAAGAATCGGCAAAGAGGGTGATCTGCCGAATAGAAGTCGGCAGGTCAGGCTTAGTTCTCTTTGAGGTCCATCTCAATCCGCATTGTAGATTTCCTTCATGTTGGATTCGGTTTATCTTCGACTCACCGATCTGTTAAACTAACTAAGCTATTACAAAGAACCATAAAACAAAATACAAGGTTCAATCATCAATAAAGACCAAGGAGAGGTTATCTTTAAATCTTAGATGACCCAACAGTATTGCATAACCCCAAACACATGTAAGTAAATCGGTGCGCATAACTAATGTCTTGGCTACCATCTATATTCTTTTGATGACAACTTCTACGAGACCATTTTAGATATACATATGGGGTATAAGAAACTCTACATTGATCCCAATATATATGCAATAATCATCAAATCCTTATGATGTAAATTCTCTAGCATTCCAAGTCATGTAGACTTGATGAGATAATCAGGGTGGTGAGCCCTTAAACATATAACTAGTGCTAGGAGTGCAACATTTCATGTGGACAATAATATGACATACATTCATCGTGTCGAAACCAGAACCATAAAGTACTTTAATGACTCGCATTCTGGATGTTTATGTCCATAAATATCATTTTGTATTCGTTGTAAGAATGGAATATTTTGGTATTATGTCCTTGGCTTTAGGATGGTCTCATTCCTGTCTTGGCTAAGGATCAGGGTATACAAAATTTTTAGGTATTCAAGAGGGCATATTATGATAATGGCGTTGCTTCTTATGCTGCAGAAGTCAACATTTGCAATTTGCCTCATTTTTGCCTTTCACTCGAAAGAGAATGTGTTTATGTGTATTTTGCAAACACGGATCACTATGTCATGACCATGGTATCCCATGTGAAACATATATGTGTCATTGTCCAAAACTTCTTTATTGGTGACAAAATATGATTTAGTGACCTAGATAATCCACTAATTTGACACATTAATTTCTCTAATATATGTTCCTTTCATATCATTAGAGAGTTGATGTAAATATACTCAATTCCATTCTTATAATATGATTTATAGTTGATATGAATATCTTACCAAAGTTTTCATTAATATACTGCTTTAATGATTATTAATCTTGTACCAACAAGAAAATGACAGTACATCGTCTAAGTATTTTGATTGGATAAATTAAAAAAAATGTTAGTCAATCTCTTTAGATTGTGTGAAATGTCCTACAAAAACTCAAGTTCTCCTCGATACATTACTACACAGAACGGAGAATATTGAGAGTTTTGTATTTGTCTTTGATGTATTTATTTACATCTATAATGGTTATCGATTTGAGTGTGTATATTAATTTTATACTTAACATAAATTTCAAGGAAGCATATGCTTATCAATCTTAAATTAATATGATATAGTTTATTTTCAATTTGTTCCTTTCTCGAAAGAACTAGTGATTAATGTATTTCTTCTTTGACTATCCAATATCATCTGGCAGTAGTTGCATCTCTACTCCAAGGATTGGAAAATCCTTTCAACTATTGTCATGACCCTAACCCTTTCCACGGTTTTGTCCACGTGGTACATAGATGCCACGTGCGAGAAACTGTCTCTCACTCACTATTTTTTGGAGTTGTTCCACCTCTAACACTTTCATTATTGATCTCGGGAATTTTCTTTGTCCCGACATATCTGGTGTTGTTATTTGAAAGAACCTTGTTGTGTCTCTCAACCACTTGCAGTAGGTTGATGAGTTTGTCTAAAGATTTCGTTCTAACTTATATTGGTTTATTAATATTTACTGATATATGAAAGGTGGAGAAATGTTTTTGACCATTCTGATTCTGTCAAGAGCCTCTGATTCTGTGATCCATAGCCAAGTATTCATCTAGATCTTTGCAAATCCAGATAAAATAAGAACATGTAACTCCTGAATCAACAGATGAATCAGTTAAAAATGCCTGTCAGTAACACAAAGTCACTGTGTGTAACGAATACACAATATAAAGGAGCTTTTTGATGTTCACTCCCCCAGGGCTTCCATCCAATCATCGAAACACCGCAAAGGCAATTTCTATGAATGTTATAACAAAGAAACAAATTCTTTGTGTGTTCGTGCAAGTATAGAAAGAATTAAGCACGGATAATTGTTTATAAAGGCTCAAAGTTGTGTAAACCACTGAGACAACAGTAAATAAACACAGACTCAATGTGCATGATTGAAGCAATTTGAATCTGCTCTGATACCAATTCTTATTCCCTATTTCATCAAGTTCTAATCGCTAACAAACAATCAAGATGAGAATTTGAAATCATATTCCATTGATTCAAACAACAAAGATTACAAATTCACAACTTTCTCTCACTACATTCTCTCACTAGAAACATATTCAGATTAGCTCTTCTCTAATCTGCTCTCTCTCTCTGATTCATGTACATCTCATACACTTACTTACAACTGATTTACAAAGACAAGAAGGTATTTATACCTCCATACAAATACAAGAAAACAAAATACAAAGATATTGACTTTGACATTTTTTATTACAAAGACTTTGACTTTTAATGAGAGTTGACTTTTCCAGCTTTGACTTCTTGAACTTTTGTCTTCAATCTTTATGATCTTGAATCCAACAATTATGTGCTCTAACAAGAGTCATCAAGCACTGCAATCCCCTCTGAGGTAAAATCTAACTTTTGCTCTAAAACCTGTCTTGAAACTGTTAAAAAGTACAAGGATCACAATCAGAGCATGTGTGATGACCTTAAAAGGTTAGAGAAAGATAGAAGAGAGTATGTTGTGATCGTTGATAAGTTTGAAGAACAAATAAAGGAATATCAAGCCAATGAACTTCAACATTCATATGATCTCAACTATTGGAAGTGGGAGAAGAATGAGTTAGAGATTTAGCTAGAGAAGTCTAGAGAGGAGTGTGAAAAAGTTAAGAATGAATTTGAGAAGGCCAAACTAGACATTGAGAAATATTCCAATGCTTCTAAAGCAATGGACTCTTTACTTAAATCTCAAATTCATGACAAACTAAAGAGAGGTATAGGCTACAACAACACCCCTCCACCTTACAACAATAACTACATTCCTCCCACCTCAGATCTCTTAGAAAGACAGGATAAGAATGACTTACCTGCAGGAGCCACTAAAGTAGATCCACTAGACAAAGTAGTGGTTGAGGCAGATTCTGAAGAAGAGAACTCTGAGGGTAAGAATAAGGAAGACCATAAAGATATTCCATTAGAAAACCATATTCTTACAAATGAGAGAGGGGGTAAACCATTTATCAAAAGTGATAAAGTGGAGATGTCAAAGACAGAGAAAGAGACTATTAAGAGTGAGAAAGCTGAGACTTCTAGGAAAGGAAATGAAAAGGTACAGGGAATTCACTACATGCAAACCTCTGTTATAAATCCCTGTACTTGTCAACAAAACAAGCCTCATAAACATGATAAAATAAGGGGAAATCAGAGAAACATAAATAATCAGTGGGCTCAAAAACAAGGAATTGATCTAAGCAAAATCAATAGACCAAAGCCCTGTATTATCTGTGGCAAATTGGATCATCTTGCCAAATACTGTTATTTCAATCCTATTAACCAAAGAGTTACTTTTCAAAGACAAACAAAAAATTCCTTTGGTTATAGGAAGCAATCAAGAAATCACATGGCTGCTAATATTAGAACAGTACCAATGAAAACTGGGACTGCAAAATCTCATATCCAGAATAAGTTTGCTAAATCAAAAGAAAATACTCCAAGCATGTCAAGGAGTAACTCACATAACAAGAAAGCAAACAATTTTGTCAAGATTTGGGTTCCAAAAGTAAAGAAACTTGTTAGTATTGCTATCCCAAATAGTACTGCTAACAGAAATAGTGCTGCTGATAGCAATACTACTGTTAACCAAGTTAGTACTGCTAACCAAGTTAGTACTGCTAACACGGATAATGATGCTACCAGGGTTAATACTGCTAAGCCTATAATTTTGACAAAGTATTCCAGCCATGAGATTCCAAACTCTGATCATCTCATCCAGACTAAGATTACTGATTATAAATATGTTGATGAGATAGGGCAACCCAATACCACATTGGCTTGGGTTCCCTCTAAAAACTAACTGTTTTATCTTATGTGAAGGGCAACCAACAGCTCAAGAAGAAGAGCATTTGGCATGTAGATAGTGGTTGCTCTAGGCACATGACAGGTAACATGGCCTGCCTTCAAAACTTCAAAAAGTTTGATGGAGGACATGTTGCTTTTGGTGACAATCCAGCAGGTGGTAAGATCAGTGGAAAAGGTATGGTTTCAAAAGGTAAGATGTCCTTTGAAGATGTTTACTATGTTGAGCAATTGAGATACAACCTGTTAAGTGTATCACAGGTTTGTGACAAGAAACATAGTATACTATTTACTGAGACTGAATGTATTATCCTTGCTCCTGGATTCAAGGTAGTTGATGAAAATATGATACTACTTAGAACTCCTAGAAAGGATAATGTTTATTGTTTGGACTTAGAGAATGTATCATCTGATTCATCATTAAACTGTCTATTTTCAAAATCTTCTGTAGATGAATCATCTCTTTGGCACAGAAGGATGTGTCACATGAACTTTAAAACCATGAACATTCTTGTGAAAAACAACCTTGTACAAAAAGTATTTTCATGTGATGATCATTGTGTTGCTTGTCTTAAAGGCAAACAGCACAAAACTTCTCATAAGTCCAAAGAAATAAATACAATCTCTTCACCTCTTCAATTATTGCATATGGATCTCTTTGGTCCAACAAATGTGATGAGTATTGGTAAGAAATCCTACTGCTTAGTCATTATTGATGACTTCTCTAGATTTAATTGGGTATATTTTCTGAGGACTAAGGATGAGACAACTGGACTGATCAAATCCTTTGTTCTTAGGATTGAAAACCAAACTAATCTAAGGGTTAAAGTCATCAGATCTGATAATGGAATTAAATTTAAAAACAATGACTTAAACAGCTTTTGTGAGACTAAAGGTATTGAGAAACAATACAGTGCTCCTAGAACTCCTCAACAAAATGGTGTTGCTGAGAGGAGAAATAGGACACTAATTGAGGCTGCTAGATCTCTGTTGGCAGATTCAAAATTACCAATTACTTTCTGGGCAGAAGCAGTTAATACTGCTTGTTATGTCCAAAACAGAGTTCTAGTAGTCAAATCTCAAGGCAAGACACCTTATGAAATTTTTAACAAGAAGAAACCTTTTATTGGACTTTTCAAACCATTTGGGTGTCCTTGTACAATCCTCAATACCAAATCTCACTTAGGTAAGTTAGAAAGCAAAGCTGAAGATGGATTTCTTGTTGGATACTCCTCTCAGAGTAAGGTATATAGAGTATTTAATAGTTCTTCAAGGATTATAGAGGAAAGTGACAATGTCAAATGCAATGAGAACACACCAAATCAAATTGGTACAGGTCCTGATTGGTTGTTTGACATTGATTCACTAACTAATGCATTGGGTTTTAGTAATGTGCAGAATGCAGGAAAAAGCTCCGAAAAGGTACAAGCACAGAGTTCAGAGTTTGTGCTGTTTCCAATACCTACAGTGGATCCTGTTGAATTTTGCCAGCAAGAAAAGAAAGATGATTCAGAATCAGAAGATTCTGATCCAGATCAGGATGAAGATGCTAAAGCAGATGAAGAGGACAAAGGTGTTGAAAAGAATAAGAGTGATAAAGAGGATGCTCATAATTCAGGAAACACATGTCCTGAGATGCCCATACTGTCAGAAGAGGACACTGATGATGAAAGTTCTTCAGTGTATGGTGGAAGCACTCCAGAAAAGCATGATTCCAATCTTGAAGTCAATCTTAATAAGGAGGCTGTCAATTATACAAGAACTCAGAAGAATCATCCTCCTCAGTTAGTGATTGGTGACATCAATTCTCTAATGATTACAAGGCAACAAAGCAAGTTAGGGGGATTGAAAGACATACAGACAGGCTTGTTATCTTGCTTTCTATCCCAGATTGAACCCAAGAAGGCCTGTGATGCAATGAAAGACCCAAGCTGGATAGAAGCAATGTAAGAGGAGCTGTTGCAGTTTGTACTGCAAGATGTATGGGATCTGGTTGATCTTCCAAAAGGACACAAAGCAATTGGCATAAGATGGATCTTTAAGAATAAGAAAGATGAGAGAGGAATAGTAATAAAGAACAAGGCCAGACTTGTGGCACAAGGGTACACACAAGAAGAAGGAATAGACTATGAAGAAGTATTTGCTCCAGTGGCCAGAATTGAGGCAATTAGGCTGTTTCTAGCCTATGCTTCTTTCATGAAGTTCAGAGGTTATCAGATGGATGTCAAAAGTGCATTCCTATATGGGACAATTGATGAAGAAGTATATGTTTATCAGCTTCCAGGGTTTGAAAATCCTAACTTTCCTGACAGAGTATACAAATTAAAGAATGCACTCTATGGGCTACATTAAGCACCAAGAGCATGGTATGACACTCTATCTACCTATCTCTTGGAAAATGGTTTTGAAAAGGGAATAATAGACAAGACTCTGTTCATCAAAAGGAAGAAGAAGGACATCCTACTTGTGCAGATCTATGTGGATGACATCATCTTTGGATCCACAAAAGATTATATGTGCAAGGAGTTTGAGGAGCTAATGCACAAAAGATTCAAGATGAGCTCTATGGGTGAACTTACATTCTTCCTTGGGCTACAGATTAAATAGAAGAAAGATGGTATCTTCATCAGCCAATCCAAGTATGTGTAGGATATACTTACAAAATTTGGATTTTCAGATTCAAAGCCTGCAAGCACACCTATGGAAACACACAAACAGATCACTGCAGATCTTGAGGGGGAGAATGTATATGTTCATCATTATAGATCTATGATAGGCTCCCTCATGTATCTAACAACTTCAAGGCCATATATTATGTTTGCTGTCTGTGTGAGTGCCAGATTTCAAGTAAGACCTAAGCAATCTCATTTTCAAGCAGTCAAGAGGATCTTCAGATATCTCAAAGGAAAACTTAGGTTAGGTCTTTGGTATCCTCATGACTCACCATTTGATCTACTTGCTTATTCTGATAGTGATTTGGGTGGTGCAAACTTGGATAGAAAGTCTACATCAGGAGGATGTTAGTTTTTGGGTGCAAGACTAGTGTCATGGCAGTGTAAAAACCAAACCACAGTGTCCACCTCTACAACAAAAGCAGAGTATAAAGTTGTTGCAAGCTGCTGCTCACAAGTGCTATGGATTCAAAATCAGATGCTGGACTATGGTGTTACTTTTCTGCACACTCCAATCTTCATTGACAACAACAGTGCCATAAGCATTTTTAATAATCCAGTGAAGCACTCAAAAACCAAGCATATAGAAATAAGGTACCATTTTATTAGAGACTGCAATGAAAAGAAGTTAATTCAGGTTTTGAAAGTACACACAAGTAACCAATTTGCTGATCTATTCACCAAAGCTTTTGATGTGGGTAGATTCACATTCTTGGTCACAAGTGTGGGCATGATAAACACTGAATAAGCCTCCTTTGATTTTCTTTATGTACCATTTCTGTATAGATTCCTTCCTCCTTACTTTCTCATATTTTATTGTGCATGGTGCTGCTAACCTTATGTGTTTAAGTGTTTCAGATTGCTTCAATTGGATACTTGGTACTTCTAGTTCAGTTAATACTGCTCTCTATATTACTCATGATGTCAGTTCAAATATGGTTAAGTATGGTTACTACTGCTAAGTGGTTTATACTGCCAGTGCAAAATTACTACTACTTGCCTTATTTCTACTACTAATCAGTGTTACTACTGTTGGTTTGTGTTAATACTGCTAGTCTGTGTTAATACTGCCAGTATGTGTTACTACTACTAATATGAGTTAATACTGCGGGCTTGTTAATACTGCTAGGGTACTTAGTACTGCTTCTAACTGAAACCCTCCACCTATAAATACCCTCTCTGACCGCCAAAATCCAAACGGCTCTTTGAATTTCCTACGAGTGTTCTTTCTCTCTCTTTCTCTCGAATTCTTACTTACCAGTGCATAACCCTAGTTTCGACTAATCGATCAAGAAGATGGCAGGACTGGTGTTCGTTGATGATCACAATGAGTTGGCAATGCTACAGAAACCCAAGCAAGCAGAGGGTTTTCATCAGATTGTGGATTTTCTAAAATCCTCACACATCGCCTACGCATTATCTGTCAATCCCACAATCTATGTGGAACTCATGCGACAGTTCTGGGCAAATGCGTCCATCCAGAATGTTGAAGGAAATCAGGTCATTCATTCAAGGGTTTGTGATAAACCCATCATCATAACAGAGGGATGCATTCGCACTCATCTACGACTAGATGATGCCTCAGGTATTACCTCTCTGTCCAAGGAAGATCTCTTCCAATCAATTAGTCGAATGGGGTATGAAGGTCCCACTGAGGTGTATAAGTTCTTTAAAAGCAAATTTTCACCTCAATGGAGATTTTTTGTTCATACCCTTCAACATTGTATTTCTAGAAAAACAACTGGATGGAGTGAGTTCAGCAGTACCTTAGCTTATGCTCTAGTCTGCTTAGCTACCTCTAGAAAGTTTAATTTTTCTCAAATGATTTTCAATGATTTAATGTTAAACCTGGATACCAAAACCAAAAGCTTTTATATGTATCCAAGGTTTGTGCAAGAAGTACTAAATAATGAATTGACGGATTTACCCTCTTTTAATGAGGTGTATGTACCAAAACCTCCCAAAAGGAAAGTATTCTCCAACATGAAAAGACCAAGTAAGGACTTTTCTGGACAAGAGACACCATTGTTCTCTACAGTGATGGTTATGTCTCATTCCCATGGTGAGGCATCAGGGTCACAGCCCACATCTGACCACCCAACTGATGACCTACCCACACCATTCAATTCTATTAATACTCCTCAGATCCCTATTGTCAAGCCAAAATCCCACATCACCAAAACATATATAAGGAAAAAGGTACAGAAGGTTCCTTCCCTTCTTGTATCTTCACCCTCAAAGCCTATAAGCCCTCTGATGGAGCATTCTCCATCAGAGAATATCGAAAGGGAAACCATAGGGGTGTCTCCCAACCCCAAGAAGGTGCTCTATAAGGAGAAGGATGAGCAAGTGGGCAGCAAGGCTCACACTACTGCTTCTGCACAAGGTGAAGGACAGGACAGTGTGAACATACCTAAGACCTTCCCCACGGCAACTTTAGATGAGCAATCATCTAAAGGTCCCAGGTGCCAAGAAACCACGGGGGTAGAAGGTGCTTCTGCTAGGCAGAAGGCCTCTACTAAAGATCCAAGGATCCTTCAAAGGTGGTAAACACACCAAAAGGAGGTGAGGACAGATATAACTACGACGAATTGATGGACACACTTGGTACAATTAGTCTGGCAGTTCATAATCAAGATCTGGAAATAAAAGAGATGAAGAAGGTGATTATTTCTCAACAAGAACAGATAGTCAAATTGAAGAAAATGGTTCTAAGGTTGGTGCACAAAAAGAAGAAAAAGCAGTATGTATTGAAGAAAAGGGTAGATGTAAATGATGCTTTCAAAAAGGGGGAGAGTCAAGCTGAAATTGAAAAGCAAAGCCCTGTTGGCATGGAATCTCATTTTGAGGGGCAGTTGAAAAGTGAAGCAGAAAAGAAACAAGCAGCAGAAACAACAAAAGAAGTAGAAACTACATTAGCTGCAGAAACTATTGTGAAAGCAGCAATAAATGAGGCAGAAGCAAAAACTGAACAAGAAGTAGTAACAACAGCAGTAGAAACAGAGAAAGTTACAGCTGAAACAGGTATGTCTGCAGAGGAAATAGAAATTGCAGAGACTCTAGTGAAGGCAAAGACTGACACTCCCAAGGCTACTCAAAAGGCTAAGGGAGTGGTAATCAAAGAAGATGGTTCAGAGAAGAAAAGAAAAGAAGTTAGTGAGACAGAAATCAAGAGGAAAGGGAAAGAAAAGGTGGTTGAATCTGTGAAGCCATCAAAGAAATCATCACAAATAGCCCTGGATGAAGAGTTAGCAAAGAAGCTGCAAGAAGAGATGGAAAAGGAGGAAGAAATCCAATCTGCAAAAGACAGAGAGATTGCTTTAGATTTGTCTACTAAGCTTAATGAGGAATTTCAAAGGATTATGAAGACTGCTGTTGCTGCTAAGAAAGTTACAAAGAAGGCATCAAGGCAAAGGCTGTTATTAAAGACAAGACAAAGACAGCCATCTAAAACATTCCTAGCCAATCAAGAAAGAAGGAAAATGATAAACTTTCTGAAAGGAGCTATTGGAGTTCCTGAATGAATGTTTACCAGTATGTCTTTTGGAAGGATAGAAGAGCTATACAAGAAGGAGATGGCCAAGCTGAAAGGGGACTTCACACAAAGGGTTGAGTTTGAAAGAAAAATGAAAGAAAGGCATGATTTGAATATTCAACAACCATTCCCTGACAGTGAAGAAGGCATTCCTATCAAAGACAAGACAGAAGTGAAGAAAGAAGAGACCTTAGCTCAAAAGATTGGAACCATTAAAAGAAAGAAGTCCATTGCCACAAAACCAAAGGCAAAAAGAACTAGGACTGAAGAAGGAAAGAAAGAGCTGGGAAGTGAACAAATGGAAGTTGAATCATCAGAGCAGCAGAAACAGGGTGAACAGGATGAAACTCAAAAGAAGAGTCAAGAGCAGTCTGATCAATAATCTGATGTGCGATTTGATTTGTACATGACAGTATCTGATAAAGAACCTCTGAAGGTTGATCCTATTTCAGTGAATGCTCCTGAAATCATTCATTGGGATATTTTGGTAGACCAAGGCAAAGAATACTTCAGGATCAAGAGAATGGGTGATCACTATGAAGTATATGCTACATGGGGTAAAATTATCAGAAGTTGTTCCAGGTCTGATTTGGAAGAAATGCACAAAGTTGGGCTGAGCTTATATGGTAAAGTGTTGAAAGAAGTTGGGATGAGTCTAACAAAGATGGCCATGGAATACTTGTGCATGATGTTTGATTCTGAAAGAGTGCAGTATGTTATCAAAGACTTGCATCTTGAGAATAAATTTAAAAGAATAGATAATTGGATGTTATTTGAGAGATGTGGAGTCTATGCCATCACTATTGATAAAAGTTATCATGAGTATTACCTGGTTGACAAGGTGTACGACCACAGCAAGGCAAAACTGCAAGGGATGTTGAAAGCAAAGTTGGTTTTCCCTAAAGATTCAGAAATGACAAGGATAGTGATCAGAAGAACCATTAATCAAAGTCTAGGACTGGATCCAAATCTTGGGAATTGAATTGGAGTTTTGAAAGCATCATGAAGACCCTATGCTGAAGAACTTAACTTCTCAATTTGAAAATTTAAGTTAGGGGGAGACTGTTGGGTCTGAAATGTGCTAAGGATGGATACTACTGCTAGATTTAAAGATTAATACTGCTGATTACATTAATACTGCTAGTAGAATTACTACTGCTTGGAGAATTAGTACTGCTAGTAGTTAGTATTGCTTAAAGATTACTACTGCAAGAGAGGAATTACTACTGCTAGCATGATTAATACTGCATACATAGTTAGTACTGCTGAGGATGTTAATGCTGCTGAAAATTAATGCTGCTCATGTTGATGACTTGGAACGAAAGACTAGGAGTTGGAGATAAAGATGAAGATAATTATGGAATGGATTATGAAGATCAATTTAGATAATTATCTTGTAATTAATTCTGTATATATATAGTCTAGAAGTCTTTGATAAATATATAGTTTTTCATATACGTTTGTTTTAGAGAGAATTAACCTCAAGGTTCTTTGTAGTCCTTTCAATAGAGAAATATTGAACGTCTGTTGATCTTATTCAACAGATTGAGGTTTTGTTTGTAATCATTAAGTTAAATCAATATAACTTGTGATTTGAGTTCATACACTGTTTGATTGATTTATTGTTAAAGTGTTTTTCCGCGACTTCTTTAACATAGTTTCTGAGTGTTTATTAAATTCTTGTTTTGAATTTCGATCCTGACAATATATGTTTAGTTTCATATTCATTAGAACTTATGTATATATGCTCATTTCCATTATAATTTTCATTCGATACGAATATCTTTACAATGTTCCTATTGATCTTGTACCAACAAGAAACTGATAGTTCGTCGTCTAAGTATTTTGGTTGGATGAATTATAAAATAAGTATTTGTCTATCATTTTAGATTGTGTGGAATATGTCCTACAAAAAATCAAGTTCTCCTCGATACATTCCTATACGGAACGAAGAATATTGAAAGTTTTGTTTTTGTTTTGATGTATTTCTTTACATGTATAATGGTTACATATACTATTTTACTTAAGCAAAAGAAATTAATTAAAATACTATAAAATAAATTTCGAAGAAACCTATGCTTTATCATTCTTAAATTAATATGATATAGTTCATTTTTAACTTGTTCCCTTTTCGACAAAAGCACTCTTTAGTGCATTTCTTATTTGACTGTCCATTATCACATTGGGCAATAGTTGTATTTCTACTCCAGATGTTGAAAAATCATTCCCGACTTTTACCAAGACCCTGACCCGTTCTAGGGTTTTGTCCACATAGGGCATAAATATCACATGTGTAAATTTATATTTAAAATATAAATTTATGTTATTTCGAGTTTTCGGACGGAACGTTCAAATCCAATCCAAACCCAGACATCCTCCAAAATGTCGGTTTCGGATTATCGAATTTTGGGGTATTCGGATTTTGCAAAAACACCTTATTTTCGATTCGGATGCGGATTTTGGATTATTCGGGTTTTGCACACCCCTAGGTTGGAGGTGTGGATGATGAGAAGACATGTTTTATGTTTTGTTTTTAACAAAGGTTATATTAGTCAAAATATTGTTGTTCTACTTAATTTCAGGGGGTTGGAGTGGGACAAGTATGTCACATGCTTGTTCCACTTAGTTCTAGCGTGTCCCACATATGGTCACGCCAAACATGGGACAAACATGTTCTGTTCTGTCCTGTTCCACCATGGTCTACGTACCAAACACACCCTAAGAGCTTGTAAATGAGTACATAATAAAATTAAGCATACGTGACAGATCATAATAAGTATCAGTAAGGTTTGCCTCTATTGAAGACTTGGCTACTTGCATTCATTATATTAAGCAATAAACAATGGATCACGGAATCACCAGGCCTTTGGCCTAGCGGTATCGGATCCTTTGGCCTCTTAGGAGGTCAGGGGTTCAAATCTCATCAAAAATAAAGAGGGTATGTGAGTTTGTTTGTTACATTTATCGTATATAAATATTATACATTTCAAAAAAAAACAATGGATTACAGATATAGGCAGGCGGCCGATGGCCCAGGGCAGCAGAAAGCCCAAGGGCATCACCCTGCTCAGCCCGGTTATATATGGATAGATTCAGTTTTGGGCCAAAATTAAGTTACTGTCCGATTATGGATTCCCTCCGCCCAAATCATCTCTCTCTCTATTGGCCTCACTTCACGAATGAACTCATCTCCATCAACAGTCGATTCTTGCCCTCTACCCCTCTCGATGTCTCTGGTACTGCCTCTCTCGATGTCTCTTAAGCTATCAACCAGGGGCGGGCCAACCCTTCCCAAGGGGGGTCCCGTGCACCCGCTCAAATTCGTTTCGTAAGGGCGAAAAATAAATTTGGTACGTAAGGTGCACCCGCTCAACTACAGGGGGTGCTCTGTGATATATACATTTTTTAGGGGTGAAAGGTACATAAGTCCCAAAAAAAACCAAAATTTACTCTCGAAATCAACCAAAAAATCGAAAAAATATCTTGAAATCAATCAAAAAATCCCTCGAATCAACACAAAAAAACCAAAAAAGCCCATCGAATCAACACAGAAGCTTAAAAAATCCCTCGAAATCAACCAAAAACATAAGTCCCCCAATACGGGAATTCGGCTAAAAACACATCGACAACAATTTCTTAAGCTTTTCTTTTGTGAACTCGCTCACCTAAAATCCTGGGTCCGCCGCTGCTATCAACAGTCGAATTTCGCCCTATTTCACGAAATTCTTTCGCTATCTCTTAAGCTACGTTTCTCTCTCAAGTCTCAGTCTCTACTACGTTGCCCTTGACTTTGACTTCTCTAGTATATTTTATAGTATAATGTTCATATCTTTTGTTGTTTTGTAGATTAAAAATGTTTCTAAACTAGATCACGGTTATTAATTTGTTCATTGTTTAGCTTAGGTTTATTGTTTCTAAATTTCCAAATTAGGTTAGGTTTATTTGTTTCTTGTTTTGGACTTTTAGATTAGGTTTGTTTCTCTGTGTAATTCTTTTAGTTGGTTATCTTTAGATTTTCATATTTGGGTCAAAGAGTATGGATCTCAGACTGAGAAGTTCATGATTGGCCAATGACTAATACTTTTAACAGTGAAGGAAAAAGAGAAAAAGTGTTGAAAGTTGCTAATTAAAACTAGAAGCAGATTTACTTTTGCAACAAATTTGGGATTATAGATGTTACTTTATTAATTCACTGTTATGAATTTCTTGTTGGTATGGTTTCAGTAAGTTTTTTGCTAGTTCTAGAACTTGTTGATATGACATAGTATGAAGAACGAGGAAAGCAACCTACAAATTAAGTATTTTGAATTGGGTTTTACAGACAAAAAAGAGCCCGCGTATTTCCAATTGTTGGTTTTTACAAGTGATGATAAAAGAAGTTGTTATTATGGAGATGCAAACTTAGAGGGCAGTTGAAAACACTTGGACGAAGATTGTAAGTTTCTATTGTTACATTTTATGCTCTTTTTTTGTTTACTTTATATCTCGTTGCATTGTGCGCGTATATATTAGTTATTCGACTAAAATAATTGCAAAGATATATATTAAGGGCATTTTTTTGGCTTTTGCCATGGGCATCGGAAATCTCTTTGGATCACTGATGTGTTTTAGTGGGCCTGAATCATACATGATGGATGATAAGTTCATCACATAGTCCAGAAAGTAAAGCCTCATAGTATAGTGTTAAACCCATATTACTAGTTGATAAATTACCACAACACAATAAAGATCAAGAGATAAACAAATCAGATTAACATACCACGATCCCTTGATTAATCAGATGAAAAGCATGTGTGTGTTCTTGGTACCTTGAAGCGTACAATATAGAATACGACTACCTCTGTTTTTCTTAATTATGAGGATTCACCCTAAAACTAATAAATAAAACCTATTTATACCTAGGTCAACATGACCTAATTATTATTAACTTATTGCTAAAATACCCCCTAAGGTATTAAATACTATTACAAACTAGACCCCCTTATTAACTTTAATCTTGAATACAATTATTGATCCAACATATAGTTTATCAAGGGATAAACCATAACGGAAAATTGATGAACACTACCAAAAAATCAATAAAAAAAGATCCCAAAATCAAAATTCAAACACAAAAAATGTCATGTTAAATTGCTGAAGTTAATAAAAATGAATTTTTGTCTCCCCCAAATGATAAAAGGTGCATGCACCTTTGACAAATTACAGATATGAACAAAACAATAAGCAGAAAGGTTCAACCATAATGAATTTGGCATACGAAAAACCTTTAACACATACTTTTGGCTAAGAAAATAGAGATGCCTCGGTGTTTATACGTGTAAAAGAAGATATAAGATCATAAGTAAACTGATATTATAGCATACCATCCAAAAACTTACTCTACAAAACTCGACCCAAATCATTCAATAAAGGGCAAGGTGTTGGGAACTGAAGATTTGTTCAAGTATGATTACTACTACCAGTACAACATGGTTAATACTGCTGAGACAAGTTACTACTGCTGAGCCATATTAATACTGCTTGATGAAGATTAATACTGCTAAGCAGAGTTACTGCTGCTGGTGAAGATTAGTACTGCTCAGAGTGTTAATGCTGATACAACTTAATACTACTTATGTGATAATCAAGATATGCGCAGATCAAGTTTTGAAGATAATCATGGAAGGTTTGGAGATAATTATGGAAGAATATACTGAAGATCTTTTATGTTTTGTAATTATCTTTTATTTTCAGTATATGTATAGATTTATTCAGAATAGTTTATAAGTTGAGTATTATGAGTTTTCGTTTTGGAGAAAGAATTAACCTCAAGGATTACAACCCTAGTTCTAGAGAAGTAGAATTCGTCTTGGTGAGCCTGTTCATCAAGATTGAGGTTTTGTGTGAAAGCTTGTAACGTTAATCATTCAATAAAGTTTACAAGTTGTGATTTCTATTTTACTGTTACATTGATATTTTGAATATTAAAGTGTTTTTCCGCAACTTCTTTAATATTGTTTCTGAGTTTCATTATTTTTGTTAAGAATCAGATCCTGACAAGTAGTATCAGAGCCTAGTATTCTCAGAAACCTTCATTCATCATGGACAACACAGTTGAATCAAACAGTACTCTTGTTTCAAAGGTTCCCATGCTCAAACCTAATGAGTTTGACATGTGGAAAATTAGGATCAAGCAGTACATCCTTCTTACAGACTTTTCTATGTGGGACATTGTTGAGAATGGTCCCTCTGTTGAAGGTGGACAAGATGGAAGAAGATCACCTCCAAAAACTGATGCTGAGAAGAAAGTGAGACAATTGGAGATGAAAGCCCTAAGCACCCTGCTTTTGGCCATCCCTAATGAGTATCAATATCAGTTTCATCACTGCACTTATGCTCAGATTCTATGGAATGCTTTAGAGAAGAGATTTGCTGGCACCAAGAGCACTAAGAGGAATCAAAGGGATATTCTCAAGCAGAAATATGAGAATTTTACATATTCAAAGAATGAGTCTATGACTCAAACTTTTGATAGATTCAATAAGCTAATTGGTGAGTTGGCTACTGTTGGAGTTCAGATGGAACAAGATGATGTCAACCGAAAGTTCCTCAGATCTCTTGGAGATGAATGGACCATGTACACTGTCTCATTCAGACAGAATGACATGTTGGAAGAAAAGGAACTGGACGATCTGTACAATGATCTGAGAGTGTTTGAATCTGAGGTGGAAGCAAAGAAGAAGCCTACTGGATATGTTCATAATGTTGCACTCCTATCAGCATCAACTGATTCTACTGCTAACCCTGAATCAGTTAATGCTGCTAGTGGAGTAAATCAAGAAAAAGGCAATGAATCTATTTTTGAAGCCTTTCTTTCCAGCCATGGTAATTCTTCTTTAATCAATGATGACTTAGAACAGCTTCATCCTGATGATCTTGAAGAGATGGATATTAAATGGCAAATGGCCATGCTTTCTATGAGGGTGAAGAAGTTCATCAAAAGGATTGGGAGGAGCAACTTCTCCCAAAGAAGAGAAGATGGAGCAGGCTTTGATAAGTCAAAGGTGGAGTGCTACAAGTGTCACATGAAGGGACACTTTGCCAGGGAATGCAGAAGTGGAGTATCTCACAACAACCACCAACAAGCTCAGACTGGTAGCTTCAACCAGAACAGAAACTCTGCTCAAGCTCTTGTTTCTCAACAAGGAATGGGGTTTGACTGGAGTGATCAAGCAGAAGTGCCATTCAAAATCAAGCTCTCATGGCAGAGGTATATGATCTCCCAACTGAGGTACTTTCTAATCTCTGTTCTCAATCTTGCATAGACATTGTTAAAAGGTACAGGGAACACAACCAGAGTATGAGTGATGACCTTAAGAGGTTAAAAAAGGATAGAAAAGACTATGTGAAAATTGTTGAAAGGTTTGAGGAACAAATTAAAGGGTTCCAAGAAAATGAACTTCAACACACATATGATACAAATTACTGGAAGTGGGAGAAAAATGATCTAGAAATCCAACTAACAAAGTCCAAGGAGGAGAATGAAAAGTTGAGAGGAGAACTAGCCAAGGTTAAGCTAGATGTGGAAAAGTTTTCATATGCTTCTAAAGCCATGGATACAATTCTAAAGATCCAAATCCATGATAACCTTAAACCAGGAATTGGGTATAATACCACACCACCACCATACAACAACAACTACATCCCTCCTAAATCAGACTTGCTAGAGACCAAGGATAGGAAGGACTTGCATGAGGGAGCCACTAAGATAGATCATTTAGATGAAGTAGTTGTTGAGGACAAGACTGAGAAAGAAGCTGGTAAGAGTAAGGATAATACTGTGAGTGGTGAGATTCCCTTAGAAAATAACATTCTTACCAATGAGGGTGGTGGAAGGGATTGGGTCAAATCTGATGGTGTAGAGAAGACTGAGGGAAAGTCTAAAAAGGTCCATTACAAGCAGACTACAGTTGTGAATCCTGTTCCTTGCAAATAGTGTGCAGGTAATAAATTTGAGCATCTAAAAAAATGATAAAAGGAGGGGAAATCAAAGAAATTGGAATAATCAGTGGGCTCAGAAACAAGGAGTTGATCTGAGTAGAATCATCAGACCAAAACCTTGTTTCATATGTGGCAAAATGAACCATCTTGCCAAGCACTGTTATTTTAATCCTATTAACCAAAGGATACATTTTCAAAGATCTATGCAAAAACCCTTTGGTTATAGGAAGGAAGAAAGGAACCATGTGGCTAAGAAACCTGTTAAATCTAAAAGCCACATGAAGAAAAAGACTGTAAAAGAGAGTGTCAAGATGTGGGTTCCCAAAAGCACTAAAACTGTTAGTACTGCTACCACAAATAGTGCTGCTGACAAAGATAGTGCTGCCAGAAGCAATACTGCTGCTATCAATGTTAGTGCTGCTGAGAGTATTAGTACTTCTAAAACTAACATTGTTAGTACTTCTTTAAATGTTAATACTACTAACTCTGTTAGTGCTTCTAACAAGGTTAGTACTGCTAAACCTGTTAGTGCTGATAACTCTGTTAGTACTTCTAAAATTAGTACTGCTTCTAGTGTTTGTGCTTCTAGACCAATCATCTTGACAAAGTACTCCAGTAAAGAGTATTCTATATTTAAAAATCTCATCAAAAAGGAGTGTAAGTACTTTGATGAGAAAGGGAGGCCCAAGACCACTTTGGCTTGGGTTCCCAGTCAATACTAATTAATTTATCTTATGTGCATGGCAGTCAGCAGCTCAAGGGAAAGAGCATATGGCATGTTGATAGTGGTTGCTCTAGGCACATGGCAGGGAACATGGCTTGCCTCAAGAATTTCAAGAAAATTGATGGAGGACATATTGCCTTTGGTAATACTCCAGATGGAGGTAAGATTAGTGGTAAGGGTGATGTAACAAAAGGTAAGATGACCTTTGAAGATGTTTACTATGTTGAGCAGGTAAGGTACAACCTGTTGTGTGTGTGCCAGATTCCAAGTCAAGCCAAAGCAGTCACATCTTCAAGCTGTTAAGAGGATTTTCAGATACTTAAGAGGGCAACCTAGATTAGGTCTTTGGTATCCGTAAGAATCTACTTTTGACTTGATTGGATATTCATACAGTGACTTGGGTGGTGCTAATATGGATAGAAAGTCTACTTCAGGAGGATGTCAGCTTTTGGGTGCAAGACTAGTATCTTGGCAGTGTAAGAAGCAAACCACAGTGTCCTTATCCACAACAGAAGCTGAGTACATTGCTGCTGCAAGTTGCTGCTCTCAGGTTCTATGGATTCAGAATCAAATGTTGGACTATGGGGTAACCTTTCTTCACACTCCAATCTTCATTGACAATAGCAGTGCCATTAGCATTGTTAACAATCCAGTCAAGCACTCCAAAACAAAGCACATTGAAATCTGGTATCACTTTATTAGAGACTGTAATGAAAAGAAGCTTATTCAAGTTGCTAAAGTTCATACTGATAACCAGTTTGCTGATCTATTCATTAAAGCTTTTGATGTGGGTAGATTCACTTTCTTGGTCACAAGTGTGGGAATGATCAACTCTGAATAAGCTCATGTTTCAAAAGTGTTTGTATACCTGTTATTTGTTTATTAATCATCTTTCTCAGGAAGTTTATTGCCTTGATCAGACTAACACAAGCTTCAACAGTGTAAGTATAGTTAATGCTGCCCGTGCAGTTTTAATGCTGTCAGTGCAAAGTTACTACTGCAGGTTCATTATTACTAATGCTAGTCTGAGTTACTAATGCTCTCAGTTAATACTGCTCTCAGTTAATACTGCTCTCAGTTAATACTGCTTGTTAGTTAGTACTGCTTTAACTGAAATTAGGGTTAATACTGCTTCTTTCCCAAATTGTATAAATACCCTCTTTGCCCGCCTAAAAGCTCACAACGACTCTTTGAATACTATTCATCTTCTCTCTAACTCTTTTCTCTCAAGCAACCAGTGTGTTTCGGTCAAGTATCCTCAAGACCGTTGTTATCCATGGCGTTTATTGATGAACACAATGAGATCGCAATGCTTCAAAAGCCCAAGCAGGATGCTGGATTCCATCAAATAGTTGATTTTCTCAAGTCCAGTCATATAGCCTATGCTCTTACAGTGTCACCACCAATTTTCATCGAGCACCAGAAGCAATTTTGGGCCAATGCCACCGCTGTTACTGAAAACGGTGTGCAGTTTATCAAGACAATGGTGTGTGACAAACCCTTGACAGTCTCTGAAGAGGTCATTCGCATCAGTCTACGACTAGACGATGCCTCAGGTATTACCTCTATCCCTAATGAGGATTTGTTTTCCAATCTCACAAGAATGGGGTATGAAGGCCAAATGGGTGTTTTTAAATTTTACAAAGCTAACTTTTCTCCCGAATGGCGTTTCTTTGTTCATACTCTTATGCACTGTATCTCTAGAAAAACTACTGGATGGAGTCAGTTCAGTAGTACCATTGCTTATGCTTTGGTCTGCTTGTCCACTGCCAGAAAGTATAATTTCTCAAAAATGATTTTAAATGACCTTGTGACAAACTTGGCTAATAAAAAGAGTTTTTACATGTATCCAAGATTTGTCCAGGCAGTTATCACCTCTGAATTGATGGATATACCTCAGTTTAATGAGGTATATGTACCTAAAATCCCTAAGGGCAAGGTCTTTTCAAATATGAAAAGGTCTGCCAAGGACTCGGAAGGAGTTGACACCCCATTGTTCTCTACAATGATGGTGGTGTCCCACAACCAAGAAGGTATGGCATCAGGGTCAAGGCCCTCACTAGACCATCCCGCTGATAGCCAAACCCAACCTTCAACCACTATATCACTTCCTCAGTCCCTTGTTCTTAAGCCAACACCAGTTTTAACCAAAACTTATACTAAGAGAAAGGTACACAAGGCACCTTCCCTTGTTGTATCTCCTACAAACCCAGAACCTCAAAGCCCTCTAATGGAGCATTCTCCATTAGAGAATATCCATAGGGAAACCACTGGGGTGTCTCCCAACCCCAAGGAGGTGCTCACTAAGGAGATGCATGAGCATGTGGGTGAGAAGGCTGTCACTACTCCTGCTAGCACAGAGGAGGCCAGTGGTAACATCACTAAGACCTTCCCCATGGCAACTTTGGGTGAGCAATCATCCAAAGGTCCCAGGTGCCAAGAAACCAAGGGGGTGGAGGGTGCTTCTGCTAGGCAGAAGACCTCTACTACTAAAAGTTCCAATGATCCATCAAAAGGGGGTAACACTCCTGGAGAAGGTGAGGATAGATATGACTACCAGGAATTGATTTCTGCCATGTCCAAAACGGCAACTGAATTGGATTCTCAAAAGAAGGTGGTAAATGAACTTAAGAAAGTCATCATCAACCAGCAAGAAGAAATTAGCTCCTTAAAGAGTTTGGTTAAGAAGGTGGTTCAAAGAAAGAAAAAGCAAAGATTTGAGCTCAGAAGAAGGAACCCAGTGGATGATGCTCCCAAAAAGGGGGAGTCAGAAGCTGAGGTCAACATAGAGAATGCTATGAATGAGGGGAGAAACATGGAGATGAGGGGGAGTTTGCTGAAACATAAGAAAGGTTTGGGTTTGAAAAAGCAACAATAACAGAGAAAGCAGCAGAAACAGTTAATGCTGCTGAAGCAAGCAAAGCAGCAGAAACAGTTAATGGTGCTGAAATAAATGAAGCAGCATAAATTGTTCAAGAGGTATAAACTGAACTCATTTGCAGAAATTTGGAAGAAATTGAGATAGCTGAAGCACTAATCAAGGCTAAACATGACACTCCTAAGGTCACTTCAAAGGCCAAAGGAGTTGTCATCAAAGACAATGCTGAGGTTATCAAGAAAGCTAGTGTTGAAAAAGTAGCAAGCAAAGACAAAGGCAAAACCAAGATAGTGGAATCTGATCAACCACTTAAAAAGCAAAAGTTGATTGAGTCAGATGAAGCTTTGGCCAAGAAAATTCAGGCAGAACTTGAGCAAGAAGAAAAGGATCAAGAGGAAAAAGATAGGGAGATGGCAAGAGCTCTAGCTGCAGAACTTAATGAAGCATTTCAAAAGAGTTTGGCAACAGAAATGGCACAGAAGAGATCTGAAATTCTAAAGAAGCCTGTGATGATCAAACTGGGTGCAAAGAAGAGGAAACCTTCAAAGACCTACCTTGGCACTCAAGAGAGAAAGAAGATGATCACTTTCCTTAAAGGTGCTGTGGGAGTCAAAAAGGAAATGTTCTCAAATATGTCATTTGATCAAATCAAAGGTTTGTATGAGGCAGAGATGACCAAGTTACAAGGGAATGACAAAGCAAGAGTTGAAGTGGAAAAGAGGATGAAAGAAAGTCATGACCTTCTAATACAAAAACCCTTTCCTGATGATCAAGAAACTCCAAGGAAGGAAGCCACTGTAGGTGAAAGTTTGAGAACTCTAAAAAGAACAAAAATGATGGCAAGAAGAAAATCAGCCAAGAAACCTAGAGTGGATGAGGAAGAAGCTGAGAAAGAACAGAAGGGAGCTGAAGAAGAAGGGGCACCTAAGTCTGATGAAAAGAAAGCTCAATCTCAGGAAGAACCATCCAGTACTTATTATGTGAATATGTACATGGTGGTAATGGAAAAAGTGTCTGAACCTATAACAGCTGAACCAGTTGGTGTCAAGCCTCCTGAGATTATTCACTGGGATACCATGTAAGTAGATGGAAAGGAGTATATCAGGCTGAAGAGGAAAGATGACAAGTTTGAAGTGTATCCTACTTGGGCCAAGATTATAAGAGTATGCTCCAGATCTGATTTAGAGGAAATGTTTGAGGTGGGAATGAAACTATATGCTGATAAGCTGAAAACTCCAGGGATACCAGTTATAAAGCTTGTGATGGAATATCTATGCATGTTGTTCAAGCCAGAGGAAGTTCAGCATGTCATCAGAAATGTGTTCAAAACCATCAACAAATGGACTCTGTATGAAAGAAGTGGAGTATATGCATTGGCTATGGATACAAGTCACTTTGAATACTTCTTAGTGGATAGAGTTTACAACCATAGCAGGTTAAAGCTGCATGCTATGTTAAAGAAAAAGCTTGGTTGTGCACCAGATTCTGCAATGGCAAGATACTTGATTCAGAGAACTATTAATCAAAGTTTGGGGCTGAATCCTGATATAGGATTATGAGCAATGGAGTTTTGGGAGCATCTGAAGAACTTGACTTCTCTTCTCTAAAAGTCAAGTTAGGGGGAGATTGTTGGGAACTGAAGATTTGTTCAAGTATGATTACTACTGCCAGTACAACATGGTTAATACTGCTGAGACAAGTTACTACTGCTGAGCCATATTAATACTGCTTGATGAAGATTAATATTGCTAAGCAGAGTTACTGCTGCTGGTGAAGATTAGTACTGCTCAGAGTGTTAATGCTGCTACAACTTAATACTGCTTATGTGATAATCAAGATACGCGCAGATCAAGTTTTGAAGATAATCATGGAAGGTTTGGAGATAATTATGGAAGAATATACTGAAGATCTTTTACGTTTTGTAATTATCTTTTATTTTCAGTATATGTATAGATTTATTCAGAATAGTTTGTAAGTTGAGTATTCTGAGTTTTCGTTTTGGAGAAAGAATTAACCTCAAGGTTTACAACCCTAGTTCTAGAGAAGTAGAATTCGTCTTGGTGAGCCTGTTCATCAAGATTGAGCTTTTGTGTGAAAGATTGTAACGTTAATCATTCAATAAAGTTTACAAGTTGTGATTTCTATTTTACTGTTACATTGATATTTGAATACTAAAGTGTCTTTCCGCAACTTCTTTAATATTGTTTCTGAGTTTCATTATTCTTGTTAAGAATCAGATCCTGACACAAGGGGATGCAAGTGATTAGTCAAAATCAGCGATTCATGAGTTTGGGAGTAATAGAACAGACACAAACTCAAATCATTGTAAATATAAGCCAAAATTTAGAACCTCACGCATAAATAAACATAAATTCAAGTTTGAATCAGAACATTTTGAAGAGAAGGAAGATTTGAACCTACATTTTGATGGTAACAATGGGAGGATTCGAACTTTAAAACGGAATATTTTGAAGAGGGGAAGAAAGATGCACAGATTGAAAATAAAAACTAACCATACCGAGTGATGGATCGAATGGAAAAAACCCTAACCATATGAAATCAGGAGCGGTGGATGAATGAAGCATTGAAAAGAACGCTAACCTTAATATGGTCTTGAATCATTAATCATACCGGTAGGTTGAATCTACGTATTGGGAAATCAGTTTGTAAATGGTTGGGGAAGCGATGGAAGCATGGTTGAGATAGTGGTGGGAACCCAATATTGATAAGTTGTAAATTGTGCATAAATAACTTGTAATTAAGAGATTTTTAAAATTATGCATAAAACAGCAGTATACAATGCATCACAAGTTGTTTTTAAGTCTTCTAAAACTTTTATCTAATATACTTTATAAAGTAGTATAGATCTATATATATCGTTGAAATTCAAAAACTTTAGATATATAATCTAATTATATGCTTGTACAAATCTAGGATGTGGGATACAACATCCAATACAAAATCCACCTTAAAAAAAGAGTTCTTGTAAGAGTATTTATAATGTGTTTTTTCATAGATTTTTGGGAGGTTTTTTAAAAATGCAAAATCTCATTTTGAGGTTTTTCAACATTACAAGAAGCTTTTTCATGAGAGGATTTTCGTGAGGTTTTGCCAGATCGATGTGAAAACTACACGACCTGTTTTTAACTACACGACATGACCTGTTTTTTTCCAGAGATTTTCCATGAGAGGATTTTTGTGAGCTTTTTCCAGAGATTTTTCATATTTAATCAAGTTTTATATAATTTTATAAAAGTTATTAATAATAACTAAAGTAATTATATTTAAATATAATTAATAAACAATAAAAAGTATATACATAATTAAGGGTGAGCATTGGAATTGGGTACCTGCCTTTGGAACCAGAACCACTCAGGAACTGCCGGTTTTCTGGTTCCATAACCAAAACATATGTGATTGGTTCCGGTTCGGATTCCTAAAATACGAAACCGATCGAAACTTGGTTTCGGTTCTCATTTTTTTGGAATCGTTAACCGCTAGGTACCTGCCGGGATCGGTTCTGCCCGGTCCCGGTGGATACCCAGAATCGGAATTGGAACTGACGGGTACCCATTATTTTTTTAATAAAGGCTATTTTGTATGTTTATTATATTTAATAAACTAAAATTGAAGTTATTATTTACCTTTTAGGGTTACACACTTGTAAACTTAGGGGTCGTTTACCAAAATGCTTACTGGGTAAGCACTTACCGAGAAGGATATTACCCTCACGTACCTTATCGTATAACATTCCCGACAATCAAATTGATTGTTGGTAATCGTCTTAAACCCGATAAGCGCTTACCGAGTAAGAGTCATTTATCTCACTTATCGGGTAAGACTCTAGGTCCTTGTTATAACTGTTACCGGGTAAGATTCTAGGTAGTTTTCATGCTCAATAGGTAAGAACCATAAGGTAAGTGATACCGGTAAGTGCTTACCCGGGTAAGTATTTAGTAAACGACCCCTTACACTTACGACCGCTTTCTCACTCGACTTCTCCAACCCAACGGTAAATCCATTACAACTTCACTCGATTTCTCCATAGCCTTATGATTCATGTTTGTCTGGTTACTGATTTCTCCATAGCCTTACGATTCATGTTTGTCCAGTTGACGATTTCTCCATAGCCTCATGATTCATGTTTCTTAGTGTTTATGATTTGTTCGATTAATATTATGATATCTTCTCCGGTCAATCTAGTGGAGGAACTCTATCATTACAATTAGCAGAGCTTAAGAAATCCATGTTCTTGAGTTTTCCGCTATTTTTAACGGCGTAAGTGAAGGCCATGGATAAATGTCAAGATAGAAAAATTCTTAAACAAGAATTTTAATACAAACTCAGAAACAATGTGAAAGAAGTCGCAGAATAACACTTTAACAATTAATCAAAAATACAGAATAAGAACTCAAATCATAAGTGTATATTGCATAAAACTTAATGATTACAAACACAACCTCAATCTGTTGAACAGACTCAACAGACGTTCTATACTTCTCTATAGAAAGGATCAATACTAATCTTGAGGTTAATTATCTCTAAACAAAAGTATGAATAATCATTCTATCAAAGACTTCTATACAATATATACAGAGTTGATTACAAGATAATTATCAAAATAAGATTGATCTTCAGCATCAATACCATAATTATCTTCAGCATTATCTCCAACTCCTATTCTTTCGTTCCAAGTCATTATCTTCAACATGAGCAGCATTAATCTTCATCCTTATCCAGCAACATTAATCATTCTCAGCAGTATTAATCTTTGAGCAGTACTAACCATGCTTATAATGTTAATTCCTCACTTGCAGTAGTAATCATTTAGCAGTACTAACTACTAGCAGTACTAACTCTCCAAGCAGTATTAATTCTACTAGCAGTAGTAATCTTGATGGCCTAGCAGTAGTAATCACTTAGCAGCATGAATCATGAAGACTGGGCAGCATAAACCATACTTAGCATATTCAGACCCAACAATCTCCCCCTAACTTAACTTTTCATAATGAGAAGTTAAGTTCTTCAGCATGAGGTCTTCATAATGCTTTCAAAATTGCTTCTCAGTTCCCCAAATTAGGATCCAGACCCAAACTTTGATTAATGGTTCTTCTGATTACAATCTTTGCCATTTCAGAACCTGTAGAACATACCAGCTTTGCTCTCAACATTCCTTGTAGCTTAGCTCTGCTATGATCATACACTTTGTCCACCAAGTAGTACTCATGGTAGCTTTTGTCTATGGTTAGGACATATACTCCACATCTTTTAATTAACATCCAATGGTCAATGCTTCTGAAAACCCTTTCATGATTCATATCTCTAATAATATGCTTAATCCTGTCAGGATCAAACATCATGCATAGGTACTCCATGGCTATCTTGATTAGACTCATTCCAGCTTCTTCCAACACTTTACCATACAAGCTCATCCCAACTTTGTGCATTTCTTCCAAATCAGACCTGGAGCAGCTTCTGATAATTTTACCCCATGTAGCATACACTTCATAGTGATCTCCCAATCTCTTGATCCTGAAGTATTCTTTGCCTTGATCTTTCAAAATATCCCAATGAACGATTTCAGGAGCATTCACTGAAATAGGATCAAACTTTAGAGGTTCTTTATCAGATACTGTCATGTACAAATCAAATTACACATCAGTTTGTCTTGATTGACTTGTATGATCTTGATTCTGCTTTAGTTCTGCTGGAGGTTCATCTTCCTTTCTTTCACTTTCCTTTTCTGCTTCTTCAGTTCTAGTCCTCTTTGCTTTTGGTTTGGTAGAAATAGACTTCTTTCTTTTAATATCACCAATCTTTTGGGCTAATGTCTCTTCTTGTTTCACCTCTTCCTTGTCTTTGCTAGGAGTGCCTTCTTCACTGTCAGGGAATGGCTGTTGTATATTGAGGTCATGCCTCTCTTTCATCTTCCTTTCAGCCTCTACCCTTTGAATGGAGTCCCTTTCAGATTGGCCATCTCCTTCGTATACAGCTCCTCTATCCTACCATAAGGCATGTTGGTAAACATTCCTTCAGGAACTCCAAGAACTCCTTTCAGGAAGTTTATCATTTTCCTTCTCTCTTGATTAGCCAAATATGTCTTTGAGGACTTTCTTTGCCTTTGCACAGTAGCTCTCTTTGTTACTTTCTTAACAACAGCAGACTTTAAACTCTTTTCATATTCTTCATTTATCTTTTTAGCCATATCCAATGCAAGCTCTCTGTCTTTGGCAGATTGAATTTCTTCCTCCTTTTCTAGCTCTTCTTGAAGCTTTTTGGCCACTTCTTCATCCAACTCAATCTGTTTCTTCTTCTTCAATGGTTGCTCAGACTCAACCATCTTCTCCTTTCCCTTCTTCTTTGCATCCTCCACACTGACCTCTTATATTTTCTTCTCTAATTCTCCTTCTTTGATCATTACTCCCTTAGCCTTTTGAGAGGCTTTGGGAGTGTCATTCTTAGCTTTCACAAGGGTTTCTGCAATTTCAATTTCCTCTCTAGACAATTCTGTTTCTGCTTCAGGTTCATTTGTTACTGTTGCAACCTCAGTTACTGCTGCATTTGCAATATCTGCTATATTCTCAAAAGTTTCTGCTTCTGAACCAACTTTCTCTTCTTTATCAGCACCAGTCTCCCCCTCAAACTGGAATTCCATCTTACTTGTACTCTCCTTTTCATTCTGTTTTTCCTGACTCTCCCCCTTTTTGAAAGCAACATGGACACTTCTCGTTTTCTTTAGAATGAATTGCTTCCTTCTCTTTTGGTGCACAAGTTTCAACACCATTTTCTTGAGCTTTACTATCTGAGTTTGTTGAGATATAATAACCTTCTTCATCTCCTCTATTTCTGAGCCCTGCTTGATGACATCCAGGTTGACATTTGCAATGGTTTCCATCAATTCATTGTACGTATATCTGTCCTCACCTCCTTTAGGTGTGTTGGGTCAGAAATAACTAAGTCTGGTTAGTACTGCTAGGTGAAGAAAGATTACTACAGCTAGTAGAATTAATACTGCTTGAAGAGTTAGTGCTGCTACTTGAATAGTTAGTACTGCTTGGAGAGTTAGTACTGCTAGTAGTTAGTACTGCTAGTAGTTAGTACTGCCAGATGAAGTTAATGCTGCTAAATACCGCTGAGAATGATTAATGTTGCTCATGTTGAAGATAATGACTTAGAACGAAAGAATAGGAGTTAGAGATAATGCTGAAGATAATTATGGTATTGATGCTGAAGATCAATCATATTTTGATAATTATCTTGTAATCAACTCTGTATATATTGTATAGAAGTCTTTGATAGATTTAATTCATACGTTTGTTTAGAGAGAATTAACCTCAAGACTAGTATTGATCATTTCTATAGAGAAGTATAGAACGTCTGTTGAGTCTGTTCAACAGATTGAGGTTGTGTTTGTAATCATTAAGTTTTATGCAATATAAACTTATGATTTGAGTTCTTATTCTGTATTTTTGATTAATTGTTAAAGTGTTATTCCGCAACTTCTTTAACATTGTTTCTGAGTTTGTATTAAAATTCTTGTTTAGAATTTTCGATTTTGACAAGTCGTATCAGAGCTAGAAAACTTAGAAATCTATAATCATGGACAGTTCAAGTGACAGCGTTTTGGTATCAAAAGTTCCCATGCTCAAACCCAATGAGTTTGACATGTGGAAGATCAGAATCAGGCAATATATTCTTCCCACAGACTTCTCAATGTGGGACATCATTGAGAATGGTCCCTCAGATGGAGTAAAGATGGATGCAGAAGGAAAGAGACCTCCACCAAAGACTGATGGAAAGAAGAAGATGAGGCAAACAGAGATGAAAGCCTTGAGCACTCTGCTTTTGGCTATTCCTAATGAGTATGAACATCAATTCTGCAACTGTTCTGATGCACAAATTCTATGGAATGCACTGGAGAAAAGATTTTCTGGTACCAAAAGTACCAAGAGAAATCAGAAGGTCATCCTGAAGTAGCAATATGAAAACTTCATGTCTACAAAGAATGAGTCCATGACTCAAACTTTTGATAGATTTAATAAGTTAATTGGTGAATTGGCTACTGTTGGTGTCCAGATAGATCAAGATGATGTCAATAGAAAATTCTTAAGATCTCTTGGTGATGAATGGACTATGTACACTGTCTCCTTCAGACAGAACGATCAACTAGAGGACAAGGAACTTGATGACCTCTATAATGATTTTAGGGTGTTTGAAGCAGAGGTAGAAGCAAAGAAGAGGCCCTCTGGATACTCATACAATGTTGCTCTTTTATCATCCTCAACTGATTCTGCTGCTAATACAAAATCAGTTAGTGCTGCCCATGGATCAAAGCAAGATGGACCCAATGACTCTGTTTTATAAGCTTTTCTAGCCAGTCATACTAATTCCACTCTAATTAATGATGACTTAAAACAGATAAATGTTGATGATCTGGAAGAGATGGATATCAAGTGGCAGATGGCTATGCTGACTATGAGGATAAAAAGATTCATCAAAAGGACTGGAAGGAACAACTTTGCTCAGAAAAGAGAAGATGGGGTTGGATTTGATAAATCCAAGGTTGAATGTTACAAGTGTCACAAGTTGGGACACTTTGCAAGAGAATGCAGAAGTGGAATGCCTCAACAGCATACTAGCAACCATTAATCATCATAGTCCACTAGCTTCAACAACAGGAACTCTTCTCAAGCTCTTGTTTCCCAAGAAGGAATGGGATTTGATTGGAGTGACCAAGCAGAAGAAGCAGTTCAGAATCAAGCTTTAATGGCTAAAGTTCAGAGTCAGCAAGCACTGATATTCCCACAGAGGTAACATCTAATCTTTGCTCTAAAATTTGTATTGAAACTGTTAAAAAGTACAGGGGTCACAATCAGAGTATGTGTGATGACCTTAAAAGGTTAGAGAAAGATAGAAGAGAGTATGTTTTGATTGTTGAGAGGTTTGAAGAACAAATTAAGTCATACCAGGCTAATGAACTTCAACATTCTTATGATACAAACTACTGGAAGTGGGAGAAGAATCAGTTAGAGGTTAAGCTTAAAAAGTCTGAAGAGGAATGTGAGAAGATAAGGAGTGATTTTGAGAAAGCCAAGCTAGATATTGAGAAATATTCCAATGTTTCTAAAGCAATGGACTCACTTCTAAAAACTCAAGTTCATGACAAGCTGAGAAGAGGAATAGGCTATAACACCACCCCTCCACCATACAACAATAACTATATCCTTCCCACCTCAGATCTCTTAGAAAGACAGGACAAGAAGGAATTACCTGAGAGAGCCACTGAAGTAGATCCTTTAGACAAAGTAGTGGTTGAAGCAGATTCTGAAGAAGAGGACTCTGAGAGTAAGAATGAGGAAGACCATAAAGACATTCCCTTAGAAAACCACATACTGACAAATGAAAAGGGGGGTAAACCATTTGTCAAAAGTGAGAAAGTAAAGTCTGGGGAAGAGACTGTTAATAATGAAAAAGGTGAGACCTCTAAGAAAGGGAAGGGAAAGGTACCGGGAGTCCATTACATGCAAACCACTGTTGTTGATCCCTGTACTTGTAAATAGAATCAGCCCCAAAAACATGATAAAACAAGGGGAAATCAAAGAAATAGAAATAATCAGTGGGCTTTAAAACAAGGAATTGATTTGAGAAAAATTAACAGACCAAAGCCTTGTTTTATCTGTGGCAAGTTAAATCATCTAGCCAAACACTGTTATTTCAATCCTATTAACCAAAGGATCACTTTTCAAAGAAATATACAAAATCTTGTTGGTTATAGGAAGCAAATAAGGAATCATAAGGCTGAGAATATGAGAAGGGCACCTATAAAATCTCATGTTCAGAATAAGTTTGCTAATTCAAAGAAATCTGTTAGTATTGTCACTTCAAATAGTACTGCTGACAGAAATAATGTTGCTGCAAGCAATACTACTGCTAACAAAGTTAGTACTGCCAAACCAATTAGTACTGCTAATGATGTTAGTACTGCTAACAAAGTTAGTACTGCCAATCAAGTTAGTACTGCTTCCAGTGACAGGCCCATTATTGTGACAAAGTATTCAAGCAATAAGATTCCTCAGTTTGATAACCTCATCAAGTCTGAATATGAATATGTTGATGAGAATGGGAAACCCAATACCACTTTGGCTTGGGTTCCTATTAAAAACTAACTACTTTATTATATGTGCAGGGCAACCAACAGCTCAAGGGAAGGAGCATTTGGCATGTTGATAGTGGTTGTTCCAGGCACATGATAGGTAACATGGCCTGCCTTCAAAACTTCAAAAGAATTGATGGAGGACATGTTGCTTTTGGTGATAATCCAGCAGGTGGAAAGATAAGTGGAAAAGGTAATGTGTCAAAAGGTAAGATGACCTTTGAGGATGTATACTATGTTGAGCAATTGAGATACAACCTGTTAAGTGTATCACAGGTCTGTGACAAGAAACATAGCATATTATTCAATGATTCTGAATGTATTATCCTTGCTCCAGGGTTCAAGGTAGTTGATGAAAGCATGATACTACTTAGAACTCCTAGAAAGGACAATGTTTATTGCTTAGACTTGGAGAGTGTAGTTTCTGATTCATCTCTAAATTGTTTATTTTCAAAAGCTTCAGTAGATGAATCATCTCTATGGCACAGAAGGATGTGTCACATGAACTTTAAAACAATGAATAAACTTGTGAAAAACAACCTTGTAAGAGGTTTGCCACAAAAGGTATTTTCATGTGATGATTATTGTGTTGCATGTCTTAAAGGCAAACAGCACAAAACTTCTCATAAGTCCAAAGAGATAAATACAATCTCTTCACCTAGGTTGGCCTTTGAGATATCTGAATATCCTCTTGACTGCTTGAAAGTGTGACTGCTTAGGCCTTAATTGAAATCTTGCACACACACAAACAGGAAACATGATATCTGGTCTTGAAGCAGTGAGATACATGAGGGATCCAATCATGGATCTATAGAGATGAACATCCACATACTCCCCCTCAAGATCTGCAGTGATTTGTTTGTGTGTCTCCATGGGTGTGCTTGCAGGCTTTGATTCTGAGAATCCAAACTTAGTAAGAATGTCCTGCACATACTTGGATTGTCTTATGAATATCCCATCTTTCTTCTGCTTAACTTGCAGACCAAGGAAGAAGGTAAGTTCACCCATAGAACTCATCTTGAATCTCTTGTGCATCAAATCTTCAAAATCTCTGCACATTTGATCTTTTGTGGATCCAAAGATAATATCATCCACATAGATTTGCACTATTAGGATGTCCTTCTTCTTCCTCTGAATGAACAGAGTCTTGTCTATGATTCCTCTTTGAAAACCATTTTCCAAGAGATAGGTAGACAGAGTGTCATACCATGCCCTTGGTGCTTGATGTAGCCCATAGAGTGCCTTCTTCAATTTGTATACTCTGTCAGGATAATTTGGATTCTCAAATCCTGGAGGCTGACAGACATACACTTCTTCTTCAATTCTCCCATACAGGAAATCACTCTTTACATCCATCTGATAAACCCTGAACTTTATGAAGGAAGCATAGGCTAAAAATATCCTGATTGCCTCAATCCTGGCCACTGGTGCAAATACCTCTTCATAATCAATTCCTTCTTCTTGAGTATACCCTTGTGCCACTAATCTGGCCTTGTTCTTTATTACTATTCCTCTCTCATCTTTCTTGTTCCTGAAGATCCATCTTGTGCCAATAGCTCTGTGTCCTTTTGGAAGGTCAACCAAATCCCATACATCCTGCAGCACAAACTGCAGTAGCTCCTCTTGCATTGCTTCTATCCAGCTTGGATCCTTCATTGCATCATATGCCTTTTTGGGTTCAACCTGAGATAGAAAGCAAGAAAGTAAACCTAATTTTATGTCTTTCAATCCTCCCAACTTACTCTAATTCCTTGTGATTATAGGTGAATTGATCTCACCAATCACCAATTGAGGAGGATGATTTTTCTGAACTCTTGTTTGATGAACATCCTCTTCATTAATATCTATTTCCAGATTAGAATCATTCTTCTCAGGAGTGCTGCCACCAAAAACTGAAGAGTTGTCATCATATGTGTCATCTTCTTCCAAACATGGCATCTCAGGACTTTTGATTCTTGAATCTGAGGGTTGATCTTCCTTTTCACCTCTGTCCTTTTCATTCTAAGTTGGTTCTGTGTCCTTTGATTCTGAAGTATCTTTCTTACAGGATCAACAGTAGGTGTTGGGAACAGCACAAACTCTTGTCTTTGTACTTGTACCTATTCTTTCCCTGTTCCTGCATTATGCTCATTACTGAAACCCAAAGAATTAGACAGTGAATCAATGTCAAATAGCCAATCAGGACCTGACCCAAGTTGATTTGGTGTGTTCTCATTTCATTTGACATTGTCACTTTTCTCAATAATCCTAGAAGAGGTGTTAAAAACTCTGTAGGCCTTACTTTGAGATGAATAATAAACAAGAAACCCATCCTCGGCTTTTCTATCAAACTTGCCTAGGTGAGTTTTGGTATTGAGAATTGTGCAAGGACACCCAAATGGTTTGAAAAATCCATTAAAAGGTTTCTTCTTTTTAAAAAGCTCATAAGGTGTCTTGTCTTGGGATTTTACTACTAGAACTCTGTTTTGAACATAGCAGGCAGTATTAAATGCTTCTGCCCAAAAAGTAATTGGAAGTTTTGAATCTGCCAACAGAGATCTAGCAGCTTCTATCAGAGTCCTATTTCTCCTTTCAACAACACCATTCTGTTGAGGAGTCCTGGGAGCACTGTATTGTCTCTCAATGCCCTTTTCCTCACAAAAGCTGTTTAGGTCATTGTTTTTAAATTCAGTTCCATTATCAGACCTAATGACTTTAACTCTTAGATTTGTTTGGTTTTCAACTCTAAGAACAAAGGATTTGATCAGTCCACTTGTCTCATCCTTTGTCCTCAGAAAATAGACCCAAGTGAATCTAGAGAAATCATCAACAATAACCAAGCAGTAGAATTTCTTACCAATACTCATCACATTTGTAGGGCCAAACAGATCCATATGCAGTAAATTAAGAGGTGAAGAGATTGTATTTATCTTTTTGGACTTATGAGAAGTTTTGTGCTGTTTGCCTTTAAGACATGCAACACAATAATCATCACATGAAAATACCTTTTGTGGCAAACCTCTTACAAGGTTGTTTTTCACAAGTTTATTCATTGTTTTAAAGTTCATGTGACACATCCTTCTGTGCCATAGAGATGATTCATCTACTGAAGCTTTTGAAAATAAACAATTTAGAGATGAATCAGAAACTACACTCTCCAAGTCTAAGCAATAAACATTGTCCTTTCTAGGAGTTCTAAGTAGTATCATGCTTTCATCAACTACCTTGAACCCTGGAGCAAGGATAATACATTCAGAATCATTGAATAATATGCTATGTTTCTTGTCACAGACCTGTGATACACTTAACAGGTTGTATCTCAATTGCTCAACATAGTATACATCCTCAAAGGTCATCTTACCTTTTGACACATTACCTTTTCCACTTATCTTTCCACCTGCTGGATTATCACCAAAAGCAACATGTCCTCCATCAATTCTTTTGAAGTTTTGAAGGCAGGCCATGTTACCTGTCATGTGCCTGGAACAACCACTATCAACATGCCAAATGCTCCTTCCCTTGAGCTGTTGGTTGCCCTGCACATATAATAAAGTAGTTAGTTTTTAATAGGAACCCAAGCCAAAGTGGTCTTAGGTTTCCCATTCTCATCAACATATTCATATTCAGACTTGATGAGATTATCAAACTGAGGAATCTTATTGCTTGAATACTTTATCAGAATAATGGGCCTATCACGGGAAGCAGTACTAACTTGATTTGCAGTACTAACTTTGTTAGCAGTACTAACATCATTAGCAGTACTAATTGGGTTAGCAGTAGTATTGCTTGCAACAACATTATTTCTGTAAGCAGTACTATTTGAAGTAGCAGTACTAACAGATTTCTTTACTTTTGGAACCCAGACCTGGACAAAGTTGTTTGCTTTCTTTTTCTTTAAGTTACTCCTTGGCTTATTTGGAGTATTTTTCTTTGAATTAGCAAACTTATTCTGAATATGAGATTTTATAGGTGCCCTTCTCAGACATATGATTCCTTATTTGCTTCCTATAACCAACAGGATTTTGTATATTTCTTTGAAAAGTGATCCTTTGGTTAATAGGATTGAAATAACAGTGTTTGGCTAGATGATTTAACTTTCCACAGATAAAACAAGGCTTTGGTCTGTTAATTTTTTTCAGATCAATTCCTTGTTTTAATGCCGACTGATTATTTCTATTTCTTTGATTTCCCCTTGTTTTATCATGTTGTTGGGGCTGATTCTGTTTACATGTACAGGGATTAACAACGGTGGTTTGCATGTAATGGACTCCCTGTACCTTTACCTTCTCTCTCTTAGAGGTCTCAGCTTTTTCATTCTTAACAGCCTCTTCCCCAGACTTCACTTTCTCACTCTTGACAAAAGGTTTACCCCCCCCCCCCCTTCATTTGTTAGTATGTGGTTTTCTCAGGGAATATCTTTGTGGTCTTCCTCATTCTTACTCTCAGAGTCCTCTTCTTCAGAATTTGCCTCAATCACTACTTTGTCTAAAGGATCTACTTCAGTGGCTCCTTCAGTTAATTCATTCTTGTCCTGTCTTTCTAAGAGATCTGATGTAGGAGGGATATAGTTATTGTTGTATGGTGGAGGGGTGGTGTTATAGCCTATTCCTCTTCTCAGCTTGTCATGAACTTGAGTTTTTAGAAGTGAGTCCATTGCTTTAGAAGCATTGGAATATTTCTCAATATCTAGCTTGGCTTTCTCAAAATCACTCCTTATCTTCTCACATTCCTCTTCAGGCTTTTTAAGCTTAACCTCTAACTGATTCTTCTCCCACTTCCAGTAGTTTGTATCATAAGAATGTTGAAGTTCATTAGCCTGGTATGACTTAATTTTTTCTTCAAACCTCTCAACAACCAAAACATACTCTCTTCTATCTTTCTCTAACCTTTTAAGGTCATCACACATACTCTGATTATGATCCCTGTACTTTTTAACAGTTTCAATATAGGTTTTAGAGCAAAGATTAGATGTTACCTCTGTAGGAATATCAGTGCTTGCTGACTCTGAAACTTTAGCCATTAAAACTTGATTCTGAACTGCTTCTTCTGCTTGGTCACTCCAATCAAATCACATTCCTTCTTGGGAAACAAGAGCTTGAGAAGAGTTCCTGTTGTTGAAGCTAGTGGACTGTGATGATTGATGGTTGCTAGTATGTTGTCGAGGCATTCCACTTCTGCAATCTCTTGTAAAGTGTCCCAGCTTGTGACACTTGTATCATTCAACCTCGTATTTATCAAATCCAACCCCATCTTCTCTTTTCTGAGCAAAGTTGTTCCTTCCAGTCCTTTTGATGAATCTTTTTACCCTCATAGTCAGCATAGCCATCTGCCACTTGATATCCATCTCTTCCACATCATCAGCATTTATCTGTTCTAAGTCATCATTAATTAGAGTGGAATTAGCATGACTGGCTAGAAAAGCTTCTAAATCTGAGTCATTAGATCCATCTTGCTTTGATTCATAGGCAGCACTAACTGATTCTGTATTAGCAGCAGAATCAGTAGAAGATGAAAAAAGAGCAGCATTGTATGAGTATCCAGAGGGCCTCTTCTTTGCTTCTACCTCTGCTTCAAACACCCTAAGGTCATTATAGAGGTCATCCAGTTCCTTGTCCTCCAGTTGGTCATTATGCCTGAACGAGACAGTGTACATAGTCCATTCATCACCAAGAGATCTTAAAAATTTTCTGTTGACATCATCTTGATCTATCTGGACACCAACAGTAGCCAAATCACCAATTAACTTATTCTTTGTAGACATGAAATTTTCATATTGCTGCTTCAGGGTGGCCTTCTGATTTCTCTTGGTACTTTTGGTACCAGAAAATATTTTCTCCAGTGCATTCCATAGAATTTGTGCATCAGAACAGTTGCAGAATTGATGTTGGTACTCATTAGGAATAGCCAAAAGCAGAGTGCTCAAGGCTTTCATCTCTGTCTGCCTCATCTTCTTCTCTCCATCAATCTCTGGTGGAGGTCTCTTTCCTTCTGCGTCCATCTTTCCTCCATCTGAGGGACCATTCTCAATGATGTCCCACATTGAAAAGTCTGTGAGAAGAATATATTGCTTGATTTTGATCTTCCACATGTCAAACTCATTGGGTTTGAGCATGGGAACTTTTGATACCAAAACGCTGTCACTTGAACTATCCATGATTATAGATTTCTGAGTTTTCTAGCTCTGATACCACTTGTCAAGATTGAAAAATTCTTAAACAAGAATTTTAATACAAACTCAGAAACAATGTTAAAGAAGTCGCGGAATAACACTTTAACAACTAATCAAAAATACAGAATAAAAACTCAAATCATAAGTGTATATTACATAAAACTTAATGATTACAAACACAACCTCAATCTGTTGAACAGACTCAACAGACGTTCTATACTTATCTATAGAAAGGATCAATACTAATCTTGAGGTTAATTCTCTCTAAACAAAAGTATGAATAATCATTCTATCAAAGACTTCTATACAATATATACAGAGTTGATTACAAGATAATTATCAAAATTAGATTGATCTTCAGCATCAATACCATAATTATCTTCAGCATTATCTCCAACTCCTATTCTTTCATTCCAAGTCATTATCTTCAACATGAGCAGCATTAATCTACATCCTTATCCAGCAGCATTAATCATTCTCAGCAGTATTAATCTTTGAGCAGTACTAACCATGCTTTGTCAGGATCTTAATTCTAAACAAAGATAAACACTCAGAAACAATATTAAAGGAGTTTGCGGAATAACACTTTAATATTCAATAATCAATGAAACAGTGAATCAGAAGAACAACTTGTAAACTTTATTAAATGATTGTAAAGCTACAAGATTCAACACTCAACCTCAGTATTGATGAACAGGCTCACCAATACGAATTCTACTTCTCTAGAATTAGGATTACAAACCTTGAGGTTGATTCTCTCTATGAAAACAAAAATTCAGAATTCTATATTCTATCAATTCTAAACTATTCTCTATATACTGAAGATAAAAGATAATTACAAATAATAAAAGATCTTCAAAATAATCTTCCATCTTTATCTCCAAGCTTTCCATAATCTTCAAACTTGATCTGCACGAATCTTGATTATCTCATAAGCAGCACTAAGTCTTCAGCAGTATTAATACTTTGAGCAGTATTAATGTTCAGCAGTACTAACTACTACCAGTACTAAAATTGCTTAGCAGTAGTAATCTCCTCTAGCAGTATTAATCTTGACTTAGCAGTACTAATCTTGTTCAGCAGTATTAACTTCACTCAGCAGCATTAATCTCAGAAGTAGTAATCAAGTTCTTCTAGCAGCATTAACTGTACTTGTGCATTTTTAAATTTCCCAACAATCTCCCCCTAACTTGACTTTTAGGAAGAGAAGTCAAGTTCTTCAGATGGTCTTATTAGATGCTCTCAAAACTTCATGGCTCATACACCTGTATTTTTGCATCCAACCCCAAACTCTGATTGATTGTTCTTTGAATCAAATACTTAGCCATCTCTGAATCTGGAACACATCCTAGCTTCTTCTTCAACATTACATGAATCTTCAGTCTGCTGTGATTGTACACTCTATCCACTAGGAAGTACTCTATGTGATTTATGTCCATAGTTAGTGCATATACTCCACTAGTTTCATATAGAGTCCAATTGTTGACAGTTTTGAACACATTTCTGATCACATGCTCCACTTCTTCAGGTTTGAACATCATACACAGATACTCCATCACTAATTTTGTAATTGAAATCTCCGGAGCTTTCAGTTGATCTGCATACAACTTCATTCCTATGTCAAACATCTCTTCTAAATCTGACCTGGAGCATGTTCTTACAATCTTTGCCCAAGTGTTATACACTTCATACTTTTCATCCTTTCTTTTGAGCCTTATGTATTCCTTGCCATCAACCTTCATTGTGTCCCATAGAATAACCTCAGGTGGCTTCACTCCAACAGGTTCAGCTGAAATTGGTTCAGGCACTTTGTCCATCACTACCATGTACATATTTACATCATCAGTTCTTGCTGGTTCTTTCTGTTCAGATGGCTTAGGTGCCCCTTCTTCTTCAGCAACCTTCTCAGCTTCTTCTGTAGCTATTCTAGGCTTCTTGGTTGACTTTCTCCTTGCCATCATCTTGGTTCTTTTTAAAGTCCTTAGACTTTCACCAACAGTGGCTTCTTTCTTTGGTGGTGTTTCTTGCTCATCTGGAAAAGGTTTTTCTATCATGAAGTCAATGCTTTATTTCATTTTCTTCTCCATTTCCACCCTGGCAGTCTCATTCCCTTGAAGCTTGGTCATTTCAGAATTGTACAGCTCTTTAATCTGCTCAAATGTCATCTTTGAGAACATCTCCTTTCTGACTCCTACAGCACCTTTGAGAAATGTAATCATCTTGTTTCTCTCTTGAGTACCAAGGAATGTCTTTGAGGGTTGTCTCTTCTTTGCAGCTGTTTTTACCACCACAGATTTCTTCAGGGTTGCAGCTTTCTTCTGTGCCATTTCAGTTGCCAGACTATGTTGATAAGCCTCATTTAATTCTGCAGCCAGAGCCTTAGCCATTTCCCTGTCTTTTCAACTTGAACCCTTTCTTCTTTCTCAATATCAGCTTGCATCTTCCTGGCCAAAGCTTCATCTGACTCAACCAACTTTTTCTTTTTGATTGGTTGATCAGATTCCACCATTTTAGCTTTGCCTTTATCTTTGCTTGCCATCTTCTCAACACTAGCTTTCTTGATCACTTCACCTTGTTCTTTGATGACAACTCCTTTGGCCTTTGAGATGACCTTGGGAGTATCATGCTTGGCTTTGAGCAGGAGTAGTGGCAGCCTTAGCACCCATATGCTCAAACATCTCCTCAGTGAGCACCTCCTTGGGGTTGGGAGACACCCCTGTGGTTTCCCTGTACATATTCTCTAATGGAGAATTCTCCATTAGAGGGCTTAAAAGCTCAGTGGGTGAAGGTACAAGAAGGGAAGGAGCTTTCTTTACCTTTTTCCTTATGTAAGTTTGGGTTATTGGAGAAGTTGGCTTTTGAACAAGAGACTGAGGGATTGATATGGAGGGTGAAGGTTGGGATTGGCTAGCAGTGGGATGGTATAATGAGGGCCTTGACCCTGCTGCCATACCTTCTTCATTGTGGGACACCACCATCATTGTAGAGAACAATGGGGTGGCAACTCCTTCCGAGTCCAATGGAGATCTCTTCATGTTTGAAAGGACCTTACCTTTGGGAATTTTGGGTACATATACCTCATCAAAGTGGGTACATATAAAATCTTGGGTACATATAAAAACTCTTTTTGTTTCCCAAGTTTGATACAAGATCATTGAAAATCATTCTAGAAAAATTGTACTTTCTAGCAGTGGCCAAGTAGACCAAAGCATAAGCAATGATACTGCTAAACTCACTCCATCCAGTAGTCTTTTTGGAAATACAGTGCATCAGGGTATGAACAAGAAAACGCCATTGGGTATAAAATTTGGCTTTAGAGAATTTGAAACCACCCAATTGGCCTCCATACCCCATTCTTGAAAGGTTTGAGAACAAGTCCTCATTTGGAATAGAAGTAATACCTGCAGCATCGTCTAGACGTAGATAGATGCGTATCACCTCTTCAGAAACTGACAAGGGTTTGTCACACACCCTTGTCTTCAGAATCTGCACACCATTCTCTGTGACTAGGGTGGCATTTGCCCAGAATTGTCTTTGATGCTCTATGTAGATTGTTGGCGATACAGTGAGAGCATGGGTAATGTGGCTGGACTTGAGAAAATCCACAATCTGGTGGAATCCAGCAGCTTGTTTCGGCTTCTGTAACATCGCAATCTCGTTGTGCTCATCAATGAAAGCCATGGATGCCATTGAACTTGAGTGTTCTTGCCTGAAACTTACTAGGAGCTTGAGAGAAAAGAGTTAGAGAGCAGATGAATAGAAATCAAAGAGTCATTATGAACTTTTGGGCGGGAAAACAGGGTATTTATACGAATCGGGACATAAGCAGTATTAACACCTAGCAGTATTAACTAACTAGCAGTATTAACTGAGAGCAGTATTAACTACTAGCAGTATTAACTAACTAGCAGTATTAACAGAGAACAGTATTAACTACTAGCAGTATTAACTAACTAGCAGTATTAACTGAGAGCAGTATTAACTACTAGCAGTATTAACTGTGCATTGGCAGTATTAAAACTGCACTGGCAGTATTACCTATACTTACACTTTTTGAAGCGTGAGGTGCTCTGAGCAAGGTAATAACTTCCTGAGAAAGATGTTAGTAGCACCAAAGAATAAATCAATAACAGGTATGTGAACACTTTTTAAAACATGATCTCATTCAGAGTTGATCATGCCCACACTTGTGACCAAGAAAGTGAATCTACCCACATCAAAAGCTTTAGTGAATAGATCAGCAAACTGGTTGTCAGTATGAACTTTAGCAACTTGAATTAGCTTCTTTTCATTACAATCTCTGATAAAGTGATACCTGATCTCAATGTGCTTTGTTTTGGAGTGCTTGACTGGATTGTTAACAATGCTTATAGCACTGCTATTGTCAATGAAGATTGGAGTGTGAAGAAAGGTTACCCCATCTGATTTTGAATCCATAGAACCTGAGAGAAGCAACTTACAACAGCAATATACTCAGCTTCTGTTGTTGATAAGGACATTGTGGTTTGTTTCTTACACTGCCAAGATACTAGTCTTGCACCCAAAAGTTGACATCCTCCTGAAGTAGACTTTATGTCCATGTTAGAACCTCCCAAGTCACTATCTGAATAAGCAATCAAGTCAAAGTTGGATTCATAAGGATACCAAAGACCTAATCTAGGTTGCCCTCTTAAGTATCTGAAAATCCTTTTAACAGCTTGAAGATGTGATTGCTTTGGCTTGACTTGGAATCTGGCACACAAACACACTGGAAACATGATGTCTGGTCTTGAGGATGTGAGATACATGAGAGATTCAATCATTGATCTATATAGATGGAACTCAACATCCTCCCCCTCAAGATCAGTAGTAATCTGTTTATGAGTCTCCATAGGTGTGCTAGTTGCCTTTGAGTCTGTTAATCCATATTTTTCCAGGATGTCTTTCACATATTTTGATTGGCTTATGAAGATCCCATCTTTCTTCTGTTTCACTTGAAGCCCAAGGAAGAAGGTAAGTTCACCCATTGAACTCATTTTAAAGCTCTTGTGCATCAACTTTTCAAAGTCTCTACACATCTGATCTTTTGTGGATCCAAAGATGATATCATCCACATAAATCTGAACCAATAGGATGTCCTTCTTACTTCTTTTAATGAAGAGGGTCTTGTCAATTATTCCTCTTTCAAACCCATTCTCCAAGAGGTAGGTAGACAGAGTATCATACCATGCTCTTGGTGCTTGATGCAGACCATAAAGTGCTTTCTTCAGTTTGTATACTCTGTCTGGATATGATGGATTTTCAAATCCAGGGGGCTGACAGACATATACTTCTTCATCAATTGTACCATACAGAAAAGCACTCTTTACATCCATTTGGTATACCTTGAACTTCATGTATGAGGCATAGGCTAGAAATAGCCTAATTGCTTCTACCCTTGCCACTGGAGCAAACACTTCTTCATAGTCAATACCTTCTTCTTGAGTGTACCCTTGTGCCACCAGCCTTGCTTTGTTCCTTATCACAATACCTCTCTCATCCTTTTTGTTCCTGAAAATCCACTTGGTGCCAATAGCTCTATGACCTTTTGGAAGGTCCACCAAGTCCCAAACTTCTTGCAATTTCAACTGCAGTAACTCTTCTTGCATAGCTTCTATCCAACTGGAATCTTTCATTGCCTCAAAAACCTTCTTAGGCTCAAGACAATTGAGGGATGAATCAGTTGAAACACTTTCCATATCTAAGCAATATACATTATCCTTTCTGGGAGTTCTTAGTAGTATCATCTTTTCATCAAATACCTTGAATCCAGGAGCAAGGATAATGCATTCAAAATCTGTAAATAATATACTATGTTGTTTGTCACAAACCTGTGATACACTTAACAGGTTGTACCTTAACTGCTCAACATAGAATACATCTTCAAAGGTCATTTTACCTTTGGTTACATCCCCCTTACCACTTATCTTACCTCCATCTGGAGTTTTACCAAAGGAAACATGCCCACCATCAATTTTCTTAAAATTCTTGAGGCATGACATGTTCCCTGTCATGTGCCTTGAGCAACCACTATCAACATGCCAGATACTCTTCCCCTTGAGCTGCTGGTTGCCCTGCACATAAGATTAAACAATTAGTATTGATTGGGGACCCAAGCCAAAGTGGTCTTGGGTCTCCCTTTCTTATCAAAGTATTTACATTCCTTTTTGATGAGGTTTTTAAACTCAGAGCACTCTTTATTAGAGTACTTTGTCAATATGATTGGCTTAGCAGCACAAACACTAGAAGCAGTACTAACCTTAGAAGCACTAACAGAGTTAGCAGTATTAACTTTTGAAGAAGTACTAACAATGTCAGCAGTACTAACATTGTTAGCAGTAGTATTACTTCTAGCAGCACTATCATTGTCAGCAGCACTATTTGTGGTAGCAGTACTAACAGTTTTAGTGCTTTTAGGAACCCACATATTGACAATTTCTTTAACAGACTTTTTCTTCATGTGGCTTTTAGATTTAACAGTTTTCTTAGCCACATGATTCCTTTCAACCTTCTTCCTATAAATAAAGGGTTTTTGCATAGATCTTTGACAGTTCATCCTTTGGTTCGTAGGGTTGAAATAACAGTTTTTGGCAAGATGATTCAATTTGCCACAGATAAAACAAGGTTTTGGTCTATTGATTTTACTCAAATCAAACCCTTGTTTTTGTGCCCACTGATTATTCCAGTTTCTTTGATTTCCCCTCTTTTTATCATGTTTTTGGGGCTCATTCTTCTTACATGCACACTGTTTGCAAGGACCTGGATTCACAACTGTGGTCTGTTTGTAATGGACCTTACCAGACTTTCCCTCTGTCTTCTCTATGTCCTTGAATTTGATCCAAGCCCTTCCACAGTCCTCATTGGTGATAATGTTATTCTCTAGAGGAATCTCACCACTCACTTTGTTCTTCTTACTCTTACCAACCTCTTTCTCAGTCTTATCCTCAACAACTACCTCATCTAAGGGATCTATCTCAGTGGCTCCCTCAGGCAAGTCCTTCCTATCTTTGGTTTCTAGCAAGTCTGAGGTAGGAGGGATGTAATTGTTGTTATATGGTGGTGGTATGGCATTATACGCAATTCCTCTTCTCAGCTTATCATGAATCTGAGTTTGTAGTAAAGAGTCCATTGCTTTAGAAGTATTGGAAAATTTTTCTACATCAAGCTTAACCTTGGTTAGCTCCTCTCTCAGCTTTTCACTCTCCTCTTTAGATTTGGTCAGTTTAAGTTCTAGATCCTTTTTCTCCCACTTCCAGTAATTGGCATCATATGAGTGTTGGAGTTCATTGGCTTGAAAACCTTTAATCTGTTCCTCAAACCTCTCAACAATTCTCACATAGTCCTTTATATCCTTTTCTAATCTCTTAAGGTCATCACTCATCTTCTGGTTGTGATCCCTGTATTAATGTTCAGCAGTACTAACTACTAGCAGTACTAAAATTGCTTAGCAGTAGTAATCTCCTCTAGCAGTATTAATCTTGACTTAGCAGTACTAATCTTGTTCAGCAGTATTAACTTCACTCAACAGCATTAATCTCAGAAGTAGTAATCAAGTTCTTCTAGCAGCATTAACTGTACTTGTGCATTTCTGAATTTCCCAACATGCTTACAGTATTAACTCCTCACTTGCAGTAGTAATCATTTAGCAGTACTAACTACTAGCAGTACTAACTCTCCAAGAAGTATTAATTCTACTAGCAGTAGTAATCTTTATGGCCTAGCAGTAGTAATCACTTAGCAGCATTAATCATGAAGACTGAGCAGCATAAACCATACTTAGCATATTCAGACCCAATAATAAATCTCCGATGGGTTATGATCTTCCGCTATCAAATAGATGTTCGGTTTGTTTTCTATTAAGACCTGTATAGATAAAGTTGTTTGTATTGATAAAATTATCTGTATGATAACAGATAAGTTCTGAATGTCAAAAATGACTATTTTACCGTGGGTCTATATTAAACACTATTAAAACATTTGTTTGATAAAAATGATGAATATTTGACTATGATTAGAAAAAACATTGTCAATTTAAAAAATTCTTTAGAAAAATACAATTAAAAACCGAGTGAAGTTCCTCCCCATTATCATTTTAGATATTTTTCTCTCTCTTCCTTTAGCTTCCACACCACCATTACCCTTTTCTTTTTCATTTCCATCGCTCTACTTCTAGTCAACCCGAAAACCCACTCAACAAAATCTCTGATCTTCCAGATAAAAGGATCCAGTTCTTTGCCATGGGGATTTTCTCTTTAGCTAAATTTTCTGCAAACTTAAGAAACAATGGTTGAATTGGAAAATTTTGGGATGTTCAGTGTCTTGCAAGATGGAGAACGGATGGGGATGAAGGAGTTGAAGGGGAATGAATGGATTAATAAATGGGTGAGTGTATATGACATGGGTATTGTAGCTGACTAAATCAGCCAATGGCAGAGCGATTAAGCTCTTACCGAACAATAAGATATGGCTGCACGAATAAGCCATATCTGTAATAGCTGCTACCGAACAGCCCCTAAGAAAATTAAACCAGTGATTAGAGGGTGTTATTAATTAATTACAGTTGATTTGATGGATTAATTAACCTACTGATTCAAGTGATGGGACTTTGTAATAGACTAACAATTACTTTTTTATAGTATGAATAATAAAATTTTAAAAACTTAACATGTTCCAGCTGTTCCAGGAGCGGTTTCAAATATAAGGAACCGGTGTAACCGGTTTCTATTCCAGGAACTGTCGGTTCCGGTTCCATGAATTTTGGCCGGGTACCAGCCTTTACTCACCCCTATATGGATGCTCAAAAGTTGTAATGCCCCTAAGATGTCAATAGCTATGTTAAAACGGAAAAAAGAGACTTTTAACAAGTTTTTTGCTCCAACAGTTATGTGATCCTTTTTTTTGGAATTGAGGTGGCACTCCTGGCAAAATATTAAAGAAAAAGGAGCAGTTATGCGATCTTGTATGCTAAAATAGAAAGAGAGAGAGAGGATACAAATCTCCAAATTTTAAGAAAAATCTCTAAAACCCACTATTTAATAGAGAAATAATCTTTTAATCTTTCCACCAATAAGAGTCAACGAAGTAAAAATATTTATGAGAAAAAAATAACACTTTATTAATGTATTAATTATTTTAATAATATAATTAGTGTTACAATCTCTAAAAATAGAATAGTTGTTGGAGTTCAAACACTACTAAATAAAAGAGTTTTTCCGACAGATTTTTCCGTCGAAAATTTTCGGCGGATTTCCGACGGAAGTCAAATGGGTCAACCCACTTTGACTTTCGCCGGAAATCCGTCGGAAAATTATTTTTATTTTATTTTTTTTAAAAATTCAATTATTTTCGGCGGATTTCCAACGGAATATAATTTTTTTAATTTATTTCTTATTAATTATAATTAATTATTTATTTTCGGCGGATTTTAATTAATTAAAATCCGCCAAAAATCTGCCGAAAATAATTATTTATTTATTTTTTTAAATGAATTTAAAAAAATAAAAAATAAAAATTCGTCGGAAATCCGTCAGAAATCCGCCGAAAAAATTATAAAACTTCCGGCGGATTTTCGGCAGATATTTTTTAATTTTAAAAAAAAATATCCTGTAACACCTTAGGCATATCCCATATCGGCCGTGGACAGGAGTGATGTTGGGTGTTATAAGTAATATCTTGGCCTTCCTAACAACAACGCGTTTTGGGGCCACAAGCACGTCAGGTTCTGAGAACTCTGAGGTTAAGCGTGCTTGGGTGGGAGTAGTCCCAGGATGGGTGACCCCCTGGGAAGTTTCTCACCAGGTCGTCAGAAACAAATCCGTGCGTTACACGTTGGTTAAATCCAGGGGCAAAGCGGACAATATTGTTGTCGAGGCAGGCTCACCAATACGAATTCTACTTCTCTAGAATTAGGATTACAAACCTTGAGGTTGATTCTCTCTATGAAAACAAAAATTCAGAATTTTAATTTCTATCAATTCTAAACTATTCTATATATACTGAAGATAAAAGATAATTACAAATAATAAAAGATCTTCAAAATAATCTTCCATCTTTATCTCCAAGCTTTCCATAATCTTCAAACTTGATCTGCACGAATCTTGATTATCTCATAAGCAGCATTAATACTTTGAGCAGTATTAACCTTCAGCAGTACTAACTACTCGCAGTACTAAAATTGCTTAGCAATAGTAATCTCCTCTAGCAGTATTAACCTTGACTTAGCAGCATTAATCTTGTTTAGCAGCATTAACTTCACTCAGCAACATTAATCTCAGAAGTAGTAATCAAGTTCTTCTAGCAGCATTAACTGTACTTGTGTATTTCTGAATTTCCCAACAGAATTTTTGAATAATAGAATGTTTTAAATGTCCTCCTAAAAATAAGTTTTTTTGAAAGGTCTCGTAAAAATAAGTTGTTGGTTTAATTTTATTCCATTTTTAAAATATATTATTAGTTAAAATGAATTTACAATTGTTAAAATCCTAAAATTATTAGTTAAAATGGATTTTGAGTATATCACAATGGTAAGCACAATGTAACACAATAATAATCACAATGTTCATAGTGTATCACAATGGTAATCAAAGTGTAACACAACGTTAATCACAATGTAACACAATGTATTTTGAGTGTATCACAATGGTAATCAAAGTGTAACACAACGTTAATCATAGTGTAACACAATGTATCTTGAGTGTATCACAATGCTCGTTGCATGTCTCACAATGGCTAATCACAGTGTAACACAATGTATTTTATTTTGGGTATCACAATCATGATCTTTTGTATGTACCTTTTTTTAACAATGTCATTTTTTTAAGTATCACATTGTGCATCCGTCGGAATAAGGTTCACACTAGATAGAGGGGAGAGGGGATTTTTTAATACCTAAAATGCCCTTTAAATTTAATTTCAATCAAAATTACTAAAATTAATTATTTCCTAATTTATCCTTTAATATGTGGCTCACATTGGATCTCACAGTTATCACAAACAACCATGTTCTCCCTTGAATGACCCCCCCTATATATATATATATATAACTCCCTGCTCGAACCATCATAGCCCTAACACATCCGACTTCTGTTGTGAAAGTCCCATATTCCCAATAATTTATAATCAATCCACATGTGTTAATAATAAACAACATGTAACAAAAATCGTGTCACAATTAACGGTAATTATTCAAACATACCAGGTATAACATCGAAATAATAACCATATGCATTTCAGTTCAAAAATGGTTAAAAGAAAACTCACCTCGGTCCAAATATTCCACCTTGAGTCTTAACGGTTAAACAACCCCAAGCTGAACTCTTGATTTAACTGATTAAGGATAAGCGTTAAACTCCCTTGATTATCCCAGAATACACCTTTTGTAAACCTTAAACCAACCCTCCAAAATATGGCTAGAAAAAAGACCATTTCCGACGGCAAAATCCGTCGGAAAATCAAATTACCGGCGGATTTTTGGCGGATTACGCTGTCATAAAATGCCCTGCCAGAAAATCGATTTTCCGACGGATTTATCATTTCCGACGGATTTTTCCGTCGGAAATCCGTCAAAAATTAATTTCCATTTTTTTTAAAAAAGTCAGATTAATCAACAAATTCTTAATCTGATTAATTAGTTTCCGACGGATAAAAATTTATTAATTATTTTATTTTTAACCGTTTATTTATTAAAAAAAATATAAAGAAAATTTTCAAAAAAAGAAAAACAAATTTCCGACGGAAAATCCGCCGGAAATCCGTCGGAAATTTGTTTTCCTTTTTTAAAATTGTTTTTTAAAATTATTATTAAAATATTTATTTAAATTATCCACCGGAAATCCGTCGGAAACGTTTTTAAAATTATAATTTTGAATCTAATTCTTTAATTTCACCAACGGAATAATAAATTGTCACCTTGTTTTGAATTTAGTCCTTCGGGTATTCATTTTCTTTTGGGTTTGGTCCATTTTGTTAACTATGTTAAGACATTCGGTTACACTTGGGATATTTTAGTCTTTTTATTGTTTTTATCTTTTCCTTTTTGTAAGTTAGATTTTGTGTGTCCCAACATGCAATCATTCAATCAAGTAATCACATAAACAATATAATAAATCAAACCTGATATTGATATTCAATGGATTCAACAGGATTACAAGCTTGGAATTCAAATCGATCTCTTTCTCTCTTCTTGTTCTTCACGGCGCACCACACACCACCACAAGCCTCCTCTCAATAATTAAATTTTTCAATTAAAAAACCTCTAATCTATCTTAACCCTAATTACCACTAAACAAAAACTATTTAAACCTAGGCTTTATTAAGCCTATTGGGCTTGACAATGTTTAGGCCCAACAAACAAAAACAAACTAACTTAATAATTAAAATAAAACTAATAAATAAAATACGTAAAAATACTTTTGACTAATTATTACAAAAGGACCCTAGACTATTTGCTGAGACGACTTTAACAGCTTTAACTTCAGATTTCCATCTTCAGATAATTATGATCTTGAATCCAATAAATATGTGCTTTAACAATCTCCCCCTTTGGATCAAGATCATTCTTTAAGCCCAGAAAATGTAATCTTCCTCTTTGTCTTCAGAATATAGCAATCTCCCCAATCGATGAGAATATCTCTTGGAAAGAAATTATCTCCAGTAAAGCATCTTCAAGGAAATTGCATCTTCAAGGAAAATTTCTTCATATCAGCATATCTTCAATATCTTCAGAATATCTTCCATTTCTTGATTGACGCTTCTCCCCCTTTTTGATGAAAAGAGTTCAGCAAAACGTGTCTTCAAGAAATTTCTTCCACCATTGATCTTGCAAACAGAACCACTGATTATCCGTCAATTCATTAAGATGTTCATCCAGATCTTTGCAAATCTAGACAATTTATAGAATGAAGTGTAACTCCTGAATCAACAAATGAATCAGTTAAAATTGCCTGTCAGTAACACAAAGTCACTGTGTGTAACGAATACACAATATAAATGAGCTTGTATGATGTTCACTCCCCCAGGGCTTCCATTCAATCATCGAAAAACCACAAAGGTAATTTCTATGAACGTTATGACAAAGAAACAAATTCTTTGTGTGTTCGTGCAAGTGATAGAATAAATTAAGCAGATGATGTTTGCTTATAAGGCTCAAATAAGTGTAAACCACTGAGACAAGTAGTTCAACACAGACTCAATGTGCATTAGTAAAGTGTGAAGGTGGGGCAGACTTCCTTCTTTTCAATATCCAGATTTTCCAAATGAAAATCAGATAGCATATGTGCTGCGTCCCCTTTGAAAATGAAACATTTTCTTGTTGAGAAGAAAATGAGTAGATGGTGGGGTAAAGTCAAGAGTTAGCATGGGCTAGTTACCTGTTTCAATAATGTTCACCAAGAATTATGAAGCATTAGACATGTGGATGCCCGGCTCAGAAAGTAGTTGGTGCAGAGTTTAAAAATTCTTTTACTCTGATCTCACACCCTCTTTCTTTTTAATCTTTAAGCTCACAGCTAACCAAACTCTCTTTTAATATTGTCCCTCATCACACATCCCACACTCATTTCTTGTTGGACTCCTCACATTCTTTCACTACAGGATGAACTTCTTGGGTAGGAAACACTGGTTAACGTGAATCCATAGAAGTTCACTTAAGTCCTAGCACACTGATCCCATGTTTTCCTATGAAGCATAAGATGCTCAGGTGATTTAACTTTATCAGTTAAGGCTCAATGATGAAGCATAAAACATTTAAAATCACACTTCCAAATCAAGAAATCTTTTTGAGAATTGGGAAGTGGTTTGAACAATTAATAACATGTTTTCTTCTGATTGAAAGTTGTCCTTCTTTCAACCATGGAGGAGATGAAGATTAAGAAATTATACCTTTCGAGTACAGTCTTACATCTCGCGAAGTCAAGCTTAAAGTCATAAAGATATGATCTTTGAAGCATCTCTCAACCTACAAAAGTCTAAAAGTCTAGTCAAAGTAACTTTATTCACTGAAATTGAAATGACATAAAGCAGTAAAACAATTGATGTACGAGTTCTGATCAGAAATAATCAGAAGTCATCGCCATACTCCTTTGACTTGATCGCTCCCCCTAAAATTATGCACTACTAACACATTGATCAGTAAGTACAGTGCATTCATAATTGCTCCCCCTCAAACAAACATTGATCATCTATAAGATACTTTTCACACTCCCCCTGAGATCATGAACAAACTATTAAAGAGCAGGTATCATGCGGAAATAATAAGAAAGAAATGATAAAGAAAGACAATAAGAAACTTTAATAGGTAACCACCGATTAGGTCTTAAGATTTAGCATACCAAGTCTTGAGACAAGAAAATTAAATCTCTTTTCGTCTAAAGGTTTGGTAAACAAATCTGCAAGCTGATAATCGGTTTTTACAAAGTAAAGTTCAATTGTTCCCTTTTCTACATTATCTTTTATAAAATGATACCTCACATCTATGTGTTTGGTCTTTGTATGCTGAACAGGGTTAGCGGAAATCGCAATAGCGCTCTTCGAATCACAATAGATCGGGATTCTATTGAAATGAAATCCATAGTCTCGCAGTTGTGTTCTCATCCACAAGACCTGAGAACAGCAGCTAGCAGCAGCTACATATTCCGCTTCGGCCGTTGATGTGGAGACACATAATTGCTTCTTCGAAGCCCAACTGACGAGTTTATCTCCGAGGAATTGTATATGACCCGAGGTGCTTTTCCTGTCTAACATGCAACCAGCATGATCTGCGTCTGAATAAGATGTTAGTTCAAAGCTTGTATCCTTAGGATACCACAGACCAAGATCTGCAGTCCCCTTCAGATACCTGAAAATCCGCTTTACAGCAGACAAATGGGATTCTTTAGGATTGGCCTGATATCTAGCACATAAGGAACCTATCATCCCTCTATAAGTCCTAACATCAACAGCCTTTCCCGAAAGATCGGTGCCAATCTTAGTACCAGGTGCCATTGGGGTACCAATCGGTTTACAATCTTCCATTTTGAACTTCCGAAGAATATCCAGAATGTATTTAGATTGATTGATAAAAATCCCCGTTGAAAATTGTTTGACTTGCAATCCGAGAAAGAAATTCATCTCTCCCATCATGCTAATTTGAAAACGAGACACCATGAGGTTTGCAAAGTTCCTACAGTACTTAGGATTTGTAGAACCAAAAATAATATCATCCACATATATTTGAATAAGAATGATATCGCCTTTATCCTTTTTAATAAAAAAAGTGGTATCAACCGTACCTTTTGTGAAACCCGATTTAACCAAGAATTGGGATAGAATATCATACCAGGCGCGAGGAGCTTGTTTCAGTCCATAAAGAGCTTTATCCAAGATGTAGACATGGTTCGGCTTATCTGGATTTACAAACCCTTCTGGCTGTGAGACATAGACTTCTTCCTTGAGTACTCCATTCAGAAAAGCTGTCTTCACGTCCATTTGATAGACGGTGAAGTTCTTGTGGGCTGCGTAGGCTAAGAACATCCGAATTGCCTCTATACGTGCCACTGGAGCATAAGTCTCATCGTAGTCTATCCCTTCCTCTTGCCTATATCCCTTGGCGACAAGTCGTGCTTTGTTTCGGATAACGGTGCCATCTTCATCTTTCTTGTTTTTGAACACCCATTTCGTACCAATGATGGTTTTACCTTGCGGTTTGGGTACGAGTCTCCAGACTTTCAGTGCTTCAAACTGATTCAGCTCATCTTGCATCGCAGTTACCCAATCTGAATCGGCAAGGGCCTCAGATACGCGTGTAGGCTCGATCTTGCTCAGAAAGGATTCATACATACATAGATTTGATGTTGCAGACCTAGTTTGCACCGGTGCAGAAGGATCTCCAATAATTTGATGTATTGGGTGCTCTTTGGTCCACTTATGTTCATGAGGGAGTGGATTAGATGCATGTTGATCATTGTCCGCATCTAGGAATCCACTGGTATCTCCTTCAGATGGTTCAGAATTAACGGGGGCTTCAGTTGAAGTAGTTGTTGCAGAAGTAGCAGTAGGTACAACTTGGTCAATCTGTTGATCAGTCCCTACAGTACATCCTACGGAGTCAGCTACTTCTGTCTCGGCATTGTTGGTCACAACTTCAACTGTTGGAGTAGGCTTTTGAACTGGAACTTCTTGCTGAATAGGGGAACCATATTCAGTAGAGATATCGGAAGTGGTCGGATGAGTAGTCATCGAGTCTTCTATCCTGTCAACCACAATAGAGTTAGGCAATTTAGAACCAAGAAATTCATCATAGAACAGTTCAAATAATAAATCCAAATCAGATAAATTAGAAGTAGACGACGAAGCGCCATCTGATTTGTTCTCTTGAGGTGTAGGTCCTGGACTGGTTGGTCCAGAAGCTAATACTCCGGTAATGACGGGTTCTGAACTGATGTGCTCAGAAGCCATCTTCTCATCAAATGTAACATTGACGCTCTCGATTACTGTCTTCGACTTCTTTAAAAAAACACGATATGCAGACGATGTAGAGGAATAACCAACAAAGATGCCTTCATCCGCTTTAGCACTGAACTTGTTCAGATTCTCTCGGTCGTTTAGAACATAACACGTACAACCAAAAACATGAAAATATTTAATGGTTGGTGTGCGGTTGTTGATCAACGCATACGGAGTCTTCTGAAATCGGCGGTGTATCATGGAGCGATTCTGAGTGTGACACGCAGTCGATACAGCTTCAGCCCATAAAAATAAAGGTAATTCAGATTGACTGAGCATCGTCCGAGCAGCCTCGACAAGTGTACGATTTCGCCTTTCGACGACTCCGTTCTGTTGAGGTGTGCGAGCAGCAGAGTATTGATGTGATATCCCGACCGATTCGAGATAGTTTTCAACTGTCTTGTTCTTGAACTCTGTGCCGTTGTCAGTCCTGAGAATCTTGACCTGTTTTTGCAGATTGACTTGGGTCGTCTTCAGAAACGTAATGAGAACATCGGGAGTCTCATCTTTAGAACGTAGAAACTTAACCCAAGTGTATCGCGTATAGTCATCCACGATAACCAACACATACTTCTTTCCTCCTAAGTTTTGCGTTCGCATAGGACCGCATAGATCCATATGCAACAACTCTAATGGAGAGCTTGTACTCGGTTCAGGCTTTGGTTTGTGTGGGGCTCTCTTCATCTTTCCCTTTTCACACGCTGCACATAGATGTTCTTTCTCATACTTCAGCTCTGGAAGACCTTTCACTAGCTTACCACTGACCAGCTTGTTGATGTACCGAAAGTTGAGGTGAGAAAGCCGTCGATGCCATAACCAGCTTTGTTGCATCGAGGCCTTTGATAGTAGGCAGACCTGATTGTCAGCCTGGACCTTTGACAAATTGATGGTGTAGAGGTTTGACTTGCGAGATCCGACCAGGAGTTCTTTTCCTTCTTCAGTGCGAATTGAACATGTCTTGGCCTTGAAATTAACCTCTAAATCTTTGTCGCAGAACTGGCCAATGCTGAATAGGTTGTGCCCTAAGCCTTCAACGTAACTCACCTTCTTGATCGTAAGATTTTCATGTACAACATCACCATATCCCAGAATAGGTGAAAACTGATCATTCCCAAATCGAACTGTGCCGCAGTATTTGTCCTTATAATTAGACAACATACTCTTCTGCCCGGTCATATGTTTGGAACACCCACTATCCAAATACCACATATGACGGGTCTACACAAAACAAATCAAGAAAGAAGAGGTTTAGGAACCCATTTAAAAATGGGACCTCCACTGTTAGTACATGATTTTGGCACCCATTTAAAATTAGGCCCACTTTTTCTTTGAAAACCAGAAGCATGATAAGACGTATGATAATGATAAGATGAAACATTATATGAACCATACCAAACATCAGAATATCTACGAGAAGCATAATCACATTCACCATAATTTAAAAACTTTTTAGTACTAGATGGAGCTAACTGAAATAATTGCTTTATAGAATATTTCTTGCGAGAATCAACAAGATTATTTTTAAAAGTAGCAACATTCACACTCAAATCATCTTTACTAGAAGTCTTTTTATTCAAAATAAAACTAGAACTAGATTTAGCTTTCTCGTCTATCTTCTGTTTCGGTATCCATGCAGTCTTAACTCCAACCCTTTGCTTTCTCAAATCTGAAACATTTGAAACTTTAGAGTTAGAATGATGAGAATTAAGAAAATGCATCTTCTTTGGCTTACCAGTGTGGATCGGTTTCTGTGAAAGCTGAGATTTTTGTTGCTTACCTTTTGCTTTCTTTGATTTCACAGAAATTGATTTATCAACTTTCGTTGATGTTTCACCTTTTTCATGTACACTGGGTAATCCAAAGGAATTTACAACACAAGATGAATGATGAGGAAGTTTAGAAGAAAAATCAAACTGAGAAACACACTTATTTAAAACACCTTCAGAGTTTAAGAAATTAAGCTCATTATCAAGTGAACTAGATCTGTCATCCGAATTTAAAGCTTTGGAGAGTTTAGGAAAATTAGAATTTTTGAACACTGTTGAAAATACAGTTTGTTCTAAGTCCATCAAAATTCTTTCATCTGTAAGAGTATTCTCAAGTTCAGAAATTTTACTTTCCAAAACTAGGGGAGGGACGTAAAGCTTACCTTCAATGGGTTTAGCCTCCAACTCTTTAACAGAATAACTTTCAAAATAATCATTTGAAAGAAATTTTGATTTATTAGAACGATAACTGTTATTCAACTTCTCATAGCGAAATGGAAGTTGAACTTTAGTTGTGTTCTTCCTTTTATCATATTCCTTGGCTTTATCTTTTTCCGACAGACTAGTCCAAAAGGGTTTGAGTTCTTGATGTTGAGGAGCCAACAACATAAACCCAAAGTCATAAAGTGCAGGCACTTCAGATATGCCCTTTTTGAGATGATGTGGGTTCTTGTAACCAAGTCCCCAAGTATCAGGTTTCTCTTTAGGTTTGTTCAAATGAATAGTGTGTTCAGTTTGACCCAAAGAGTGTAATTTTTCTTCCAAAGCATTCACCTTTTCTATTAAAGATTTATTCTCTTTTGAAGTAGAAAAGTACCTTTTAGCAATCTCTCTAGATTTAAACTCACATTCTTTAAACTTTGAATCAGTTTCAGATAACTCTTTATGAATTATAGTCTTTTCTTTAGCGCTGGTGTCTATATTTTTGTGCAAAGTTTCAATTAATACATTTTTCTCAGCAATATCATTACTAAGTTTATGTATAGATTGATTTTTCTCATTTATGACACCTCTTTCACGCTTCAGTTTTGACTCTAATTCTTGGAGTTTAGACATCATGGCATTCATGTGGTTCAATAAATCAAATTCAGTAAAGTTACATACCTCATCAGTATCTCCATCATCCGAATTAGCTTCAGCTTCTGACTGGTTCTTCCCCATCAAGCACATATGTGCTGTCTCATCCTTCTCTCCTTCTTCAGATTCTTCATCTGAGTGGTCGAGCCAGTATTCATCCTCGGCCATTAATGCTTTTCCAGCCTCTTGTTGCTTGGCTAGAAGCATTTTATTCTTGTAATAGTCTGAGTTTCGGACTTTTGATTTGCGGCAGTCCTTGGCAAAATGACCGAGTCTACCACAGTTGTAGCACTTAATCGGTTCTTCTTTCTTGGTCTCTTCAGCTCCATCCTTCTCTATTTCTTCTGATCTCCTGTCTTCAACTTTCTCTTTATGCTTGTAGTTGTTCGGACCAGACGAGTATCGCTGACTATTGGAGTTTGGCTTTTTATAGAACTTCTTTTGAAAAGCCTTGGTTAACATGAGCATGGTTTCCATCAGTTTTTCACAATCGTCAGTTTCAGACTTTTCCTCACAATCAGCTTCTTCTGAATCAGAATCTATCACCTTCTTTTTCTTTGACTTCTTAACCACAAGAGCAACTGGATCAGCACCAACTTTGTCAGCCTTTTTCATCTCAACCTTGATCTCTTCTACTTCTTCCTCATTCTGTCTGAGGATTTCATAGACTTCATGAAGAGGAATGTCATGCAGATCCTTCAACTGCCTCATCTGACGGGTGAACCTCTTCCACTCAGGCTGAAGATTGCTGAGGAATTTCACATTCAGCTCCACATGAGATTTGCTGATCTTGTTCTTGCTGAGCTCGTTCAGCAATGTGACAAATCTGTCATAAGTAGCTTCGAGAGACTCTCCAGCTTTGGCTTTGAACTCTTCATAATTATTCAGGCATGTAGATACTTTGAGCTGATTGCCGACTTTGGATCCGATCATCATCTTCTCCAATTGATCCCACATTTGCTTACCGGTAGCATTATAGCTGTCAATCTTGACATATATTTCATTCGGTATGCCTTGGAGAATAAATGATCTTGCCAGCTTGTCACCCTTGTGTCTCTTCAGCTGATCTTCCGAATATTCACCAATCGGTAATTTGTACTCTGTCTCTTCTTCTTGACCATTTTCTCCAGCTACAGTGAGAACCTTGGTCGGAGGTGTCATGATCCCGTCTTTCAGAGATTTTCTGATTTCATCTCCCAAATCATGTCGATCAATGAAGTCCAAAAATCTGTCCTTCCATTGCTCGTACTCCCCCTTGAAGAGTACTGGTGGCTTCACATCTGTTCCAATAGCAAGAGCTTCCCGAGACATCTTTACTTATATGATTAGAAATCAAACTTATCTGATATTGAAACAATCAACTGGATGAGATCGTTAGAAGTCAAGATAAAATCACACAATACTGAAAAACTTAGAATGAAATTCAGAAAAAATCTGATCACGAACAGAACTTTGTCCCCCTTCGCAGACTTAGCACGGGGGTCCCGCTACCCGGTTAGCGGGTGGGGTCAAGGGGCAACGCCCTTGCGGGGTCGAGGGGCAGCGCCCCTGGAGACTTGTAAAGACCGGGGATATGCTTCGACCGGAGACTTGTAAAGACCGGTCGAGAGTTCGACCGGGGAAGTACAAAGACCGATATTGCCTTCGACCGGGAACTTGTAAAGTCCGGTCGAGGATTTGACCGATAGAATGGTAAGACCGGAAGGTTGGTAAGACCGGATGTTGGTAAGACCGGATGTTGGTAAGATCGGATGTTGGTAAGACCGGATATTGGTAAGACCGGATGTTGGTAAGACCGGATGTTGGTAAGACCGGATATTGGTAAGACCGGATATTGGTAAGACCGGATGTTGGTAAGACCGGATGGGACAGTGAGTGTCCCGGTCGAATGCTATAGACCGATAAAGGTAATCGACCGGAAGTAGACTTAGACCGATAGAAACAAAGACCGATATGTTCGACCGGAGTGTTCTTGATACAGAAACGACCCAGAAACTCAAAAAACAAATCAGCCCAGAAACAGATCAAAACACTAAATTGACCAACCAAACTTTGCATACACGATCGATTAAACGTATAGAACGATAGCTACCAATTAATTTCAGTAAAAACAACTTTAAGTAGGAATCGATTGAACACACATAGCCGTCACCAAACCGAACCCAGAAAACCAAAATCAACAAATTGAAAATCAAAAACAATGCAATAACCAAATCAAACAATACCCAATCACTATAATATGCAAAACAAACACAATCAAACCAATATCAACTTGAATGAACAATCACACAATAAAAAAAAACATGAATCTTTGACAGAAAATTAGAACCGAACAAAAACTTATTCAATCCAATCTGTACTGTGCTCTGATACCAATTGTGTGTCCCAACATGCAATCATTCAATCAAGTAATCACATAAACAATATAATAAATCAAACCTGATATTGATATTCAATGGATTCAACAGGATTACAAGCTTGGAATTCAAATCGATCTCTTTCTCTCTTCTTGTTCTTCACGGCGCACCACACACCACCACAAGCCTCCTCTCAATAATTAAATTTTTCAATTAAAAAACCTCTAATCTATCTTAACCCTAATTACCACTAAACAAAAACTATTTAAACCTAGGCTTTATTAAGCCTATTGGGCTTGACAATGTTTAGGCCCAACAAACAAAAACAAACTAACTTAATAATTAAAATAAAACTAATAAATAAAATACGTAAAAATACTTTTGACTAATTATTACAAAAGGACCCTAGACTATTTGCTGAGACGACTTTAACAGCTTTAACTTCAGATTTCCATCTTCAGATAATTATGATCTTGAATCCAATAAATATGTGCTTTAACAGATTTTTTTAATTGTCTTGCTTTATTTAATTACATCTTAATGTACACATTTTGTACAAAATTTTAATAAACAAACATTTTTCATCCCCTTCCAACAAAACCATCAAAACCATCATCATCATATGAATCTTCCTACCTGCAAAACCACAAAACCACAACCTTTGTAAGTTGTCTTCCACTACTGTATAACTAAACCAAACACAAAATCGATGGGTTCTTCAAGCAGGAAAAAAACAAAAATTTAATCTTATCCATATAACAAAGCCCAAATAACATAAACAAAACCCAAATAACATAAACAACCCAAATAACATAAACAAAACCCAAATAACAAAATCGAAACCAAAAATTTAATCTAACCTTATCCATATATTCAAAGCCATATATGGGTTCTTCAACCAGGAAAAAAAAAACCCAGATCCAGATCTTCAATGAGACAAGAGAGACGGAGATGAGACGAGATATTTGGAGATGGAGATGAGACGATGGGATAAAACCAAATCTTCCAAGATGCAGATCTCAAATATGAGATGGAGCCGATGAGATAAGATAGATGTAGATGAAACGCGGATAAGAGAACGATGGGGATGAAACCTTGACGAGAGAACGATGCATATTACCGTCGGAGCATGGTTGGAGAGTGGTGGTCGCGGTGTAGCAATGGAGGCGATGACAAGAAATGTAAGGCAAAAGGGTTTTTGAGGTGTGGGAAGATAAAAGGAAGGAGGCTTTAGGGTTACATAAAGGGAGATGTGGGTTGTTGTTTCGTTTTCACATGAAGGGGTGTTTGGAATTGCTTTGGAAAATTAAAGGGGGGAATAATTTGGGGGGAGGGGGGGGGGGGAGGGTGTTTGGGGGGAAACTCAAAACTTTTGGGAGAAATAAATGGTGAAAATAAAATATATTTATGGAATTCCATAATAAATAATTTTAATTTTAATTTAATATATTTATATGGTCTTAATAAAATTTAAAAAAATGTTTTTAAAGATTTTCTACAATTTCATAATTTTATAATTTGATGAAGAAAAAATCATATAAAAATTATTTAAATCAGTTCTTATAAAATTGTAATATTTTTGGGTCTTAATGAAATCTAAAAAATATTTCTCATGTGTTGTGAATTATATTATTAACTATTAATTAATTTTTAATTTATAAAAAATATATCGATATGGGTCATATATATTGATGGGCTTTAGCGGCTTTTGATTAACTAAATTAGTCATTCGTGAGTTTCGGTGACTCTTAATAAATTGTATTGGGATTTGGTGAATGGTTCTTAATGAACTATTGGAACCAATCGATTCATTAAAACTCAATCGATTTATTAAAGCCCAATATAACCTATTAAAACTCAATTGAACCGATTTAAGCTCAATAGAACCATCAAAGCCTAATAAAGCCCATTATGAGCATTTGTGACTTATTAAGGCCCAATATAACTTATTAAAACCCAATAGAACCGATTTACGCCCAATATAGCCCATCAAAGCCCATTATGAGCATTGTTGACTTATTAAGGCCCAATATAACCCATGAAAGCCCATTATGATCGTTGGTGACTTATTAAGGCCCAATATAACCCATGAAAGCACATTATGATCGTTGGTGACTTATTAAGGCCCAAACACACGAATGGTTACTTATAATGTACTTTTCTACACATCAAATCCCAATTAAACCCATCATAGTCCATTATGATCATTGTTGACTTAATGGTTGTCAATAACTGCATTGGGCCTTAATGGGCTTTAATGGTCGTAATGAACTTGATTGGGCCTTGATGGGCTTTAACTACTCTTAAATAACCATAATGGGTCTTGATGGATCGTATTAAACTTAGTACCTGTTAATTAACCTCATTGGGTCTTGGTGTGCTTCAATGACTCTTAATTAACTATATTGGGCTTTCATAGGCTGTAGTGGGTGGAACTGAACTATATTGGAACTTATTAAGGCTCGATATAACCTATTAAAACCCAATTTAACCGATTTAAGCCCAACTAAACCAATTTAAGCCCAAGAAAACCGATTTAAGAACAATATAACCTACCAAATCCCAATTGAACCCATCAAAGCCCATTATGATCGGTGTTGACTTATTAAGGCCCAAACACACCAGTGATGACTTATTATGTGTTTCTTTACACGTGTTGTACATGTATTAGGGTCAATTAGACAACTAAGAACCAATATACACCGATATGAATCACTCAACCACCATTATAGCCTAATATGGTATTTTATGACTTATTAATGCCCAATAACACCAGTGGTGACTTATTACGTGCTTCTGTACAGGTATCAATTGTATAGATACATGTGTTGTGTATTAGGGTCAATTAGACAACTAAGAATCATTATACCCCGATATGAACCACTCAACCACCATTATAGCCTAATATGATATTTTATGACTTATTAATGCCCAATAACACCAGTGGTGACTTATTACGTGCTTCTGTGCAGGTATCAACTGTATAGATGCATGTGTTGTGTATTAGGGTCAATTAGACAACTAAGAATCATTATACCCCGATATGAACCACTCAACCACCATTATAGCCTAATATGATATTTTATGACTTATTAATGTCTAATAACACCATTGGTGACTTATTACGTGCTTCTGTGTAGGTATCAACTGTATAGATGCATGTGTTGTGTATTAGGGTCAATTAGACAACTAAGAATCATTATACCCCGATATGAACCACGCAACCACCATTATAGCCTAATACGACATTTTATGACTTATTAATGCCCAATAACACCAGTGGTGACTTATTACGTGCTTCTGTGCAGGTATCAACTGTATAGATGCATGTGTTGTGTATTAGGGTCAATTAGTTATTATTATTAGGGCTCTAAACGAACTGAACGAACACGAACGGAGGCTTGTTTGTGTTCGTTCGTTTAACTTAACCGAACAAACGAACGAACATGAACAGTAAACGAATGAAGTTTTTTGTGTTCATGTTCATTCATTAAGAAAATGTGTTCGTTCGTGTTCGTTTTTGTTCGTTCGTTAAGATGCTAAACGAACATTAATGGACTTAAATGAACATAAATGGACTTAAACAAACATAAACGAACGAACACAAATAAATTTAAATGAACATAAACGAATGAATATAAATGAACAAAAAACAACCACCATTATTCATTATTCTGTTTCTAAAAAATAACATAACAAAATGAAAAACTGGTAAACATATTAGCGTTAAAAAAAGAATTTTTAAAAATTCAATTTAATTAATGAGTTTACATATTAATAACGACTTTGGAAACTTTTATGGAGACAAATAGTTGAGGGATGGAAATCCTATGGTTTTCACTAATGAACAATATTCTTGAAAGCAATTATCAGTTAAACCCTTTAATGAAAATCTAATCTGTGAAATCACCGTTATTCTTTCTCAAGCAACAACGGATTTTATTTTGAAAGCACAAGTCTCATCTCTCGATCTTAACACATGAATTCAAAACACATTAAGTTCCAGATTATTATGATACTAAGGTTTAGTTGGTATATCTCTATCCAATTTCTCACCTTAGGCATATAATTATAGTTCTTGTTAACAATTAATTCTCTCGAACTTAATTTATAACGAACAAATCAGATGAAAATTGATCAGACTCACAAAAGCATTAAAACCCAAATCATATGCTTCATTAGTTAGGAAAAAACTGATAAAAACTCCCAATCACATGTTCATAAGCTTAAACCATAATCAAACCAACCCCCAACATCTAAAGATTAGTTCATGTTGGGGGTATTAAACAAGAAAATACTAGAAGAATTCATAGATCTAAGAAAAGTTCTTTCAAACATCAAAGATCGAAAAACTCCCTTTTGAATGTGTAATACCGACGAAGAATTGGAAGAATTCATGTAAGAATCGTGACCAAGGATGTTTCCAAGCTTCAATCTTGTCTTCTCCTCTTGCAAAAATCGCCCCAAGTATGTCTCCTTGCTTCCTCCCGTCCAAGTTGATAATAGAATCATAAGTCTATAAAAACCCTAAAAGATATGTATAAAAAAACGTCCAGCACCTCTCTCGTGGGTTACTCCGTAGGTTGGCTTCAACAACTCACGGTAAAAGGTACCCTAAATTTTATTCTGGTAGGTTGCTCCGTGGGTTCAGCTTCAGCAACCCACTTCAAAAGGTACTTTGGCCACTGATTTTGGCTTTTATTTGGGCTTGAAAAATCCTTTTTAATTCCACTCTTTCACCGGCCAATTCTCGGGTTTGGACTTGACGAACATTATGCTCGATTACCGTTCGGAAAAATACTTTTCGCATTCATTCTTGGCTATCTCTTGATATGATGAAATTCCTGAAACACTTGATTTAAATCGTAAAATTCTACTAAATTTACTTGAAAAAAGCAATTTTACCCAATTAGTGATATGAAAATAACACCAAAAATTGGTGTTATCAATGTCACAATACATAAATATATTTAAAATTTCTTTTTTTTTTAACTCTTAAAAATAACTCTTATTTATAGAAAAGATTTTAAAATAAGTAGGTTTTATTGAAAAATTCAAATTATTACCTTTGAAAGATTTTATTAAGTTTAAATTAAATTATTACCTTTGTAATAAAACCATGTATTATTTCGATCTCTTCCTATTTTAAGAGTTATTATTTCGGAAATTTAGATTTTTAAAAATAACTTTTATTTATAGATTTTTTTAAAATAACCATCACTCTAAAAATATATTTTTAAAAATTGAATTATTTTCGGACGGAAAATAAATTAATTTTAAATTAAATTAATTTCCGTCGGAAATCCGTCGGAAATTAATTCGATTTTTTAAAACAAATTTATATCTTAACCATTTAATGTAAGAAAATGTTTACAAAAAAATCGAATTAATTTCCGACGGATTTCCGACGGAAATTAATTTAATTTAAAATTAAATTATTTCCGTCGGAAATTAATTCGATTTTTTAAAAAAAAATTAAATCTTAACCATTTAATGTAAGAAAATGTTTTAAATAAAAAAAATCGAATTAATTTCCGACGGATTTCCGACGGAAATTAATTTAATTTAAAATTAAATTATTTCCGTCGGAAATCCGTTGGAAATTAATTCGATTTTTTTTTAATTTTTTATATCTTAACCATTAATGTAAGAAAATGTTTTAAAATAAAAAAAATTTAAAAATCGAATTAATTTCCGACGGATTTCCGACGGAAATTAATTTAATTTAAAATTAATTTATTTCCGTCGGAAATCCGTCGGAAATTAATTCGATTTTTTTTAATTTTTTATATCTTAACCATTAATGTAAGAAAATGTTTTCAAATAAAAAAAATTAAAAATCAAATTAATTTCCGACGAATTTCCGACGGAAATTAATTTAATTTTAAATTAAATTATTTCGGTCGGAAATCCGTCGGAAATTAATTCCATTTTTTTAAAATTTTTTATATATCTTAACCATTTAATGTAAGAAAATGTTTTAAATTTTTTTTTTTTTTTAAAAAATCGAATTAATTTCCGACGGATTTCCGACGGAAATTAATTTAATTTTAAATTAAACTATTTCCGTCGGAAATCCGTCGGAAATTAATTAGAATTAATTTAATTTTTTTCTAATTTGCTTGTTTAGTTACTAATTTATTTAATTAAGTATTTTAATTTCAATTAAACAAATATTTGTGACGGATTTGTGGCGGATTTGTGACGGATATTTTATCCGTCACAAATCCGCCACAAATATTAAAGAGAATATAAGTATTTATTTTCGGTAAAATTTCAGTGGCGGATTTGTGGCGGATTTCCGACGGATTTAAGGTGATGTTGACTTTTGTTGACTTTTTTGAAATCCACCGGAAATCCGTCGGAAACGTCCGTCGGTGATAGTGATTTTTCTAGTAGTGTTAATTCCTACATCGAAACGAGAAACGAAACAAACAGGATCACACCCAAACATGAAATATAACTTATAGACTAAAATTAAAAAATTAGAACTTAGAGAGATTGGAGGAAGTGGGTGTGAAGGGGTTGTGGATCACTTAATAAGGGGGTGTTTGGGATTGCTTATTTAAAACAACTTATGCTTATATTGATAAGTGCTTATCAACTTATGCGGTGTTAAACCGGAGTTTTTAAAAAGGTGTTTGGATTAGCTTATTGTGGTACCAAAACGTAATAAGCTAATAAGTTGTTGTTTAAAGGTGTTTGGGATTGCTTATACATATAAAGTAACCTAAAAAGTGCTGCACTTTTGAAATAAGCTAATAAGTTAAAACAAAGTGACTTATGAAAAAGTGCTTATCGATCTGCTGTTTGACACCGCTATAAGCACTTTCATTTTCTTTCCATCCAAACACTAGAAAGTGCTTATCTGCGGTGTCAAACCGCAATAAGCTAAAAAGCACTTTAAATAAGCAATCCCAAACACCCCCTAAGTTGTATATTCTCTTTTAAAGTATGTACTCTTAATTTTTTTTAAATAACTATAATAGCTTTTAATAATCTATACTATATTATAAAGCACAGATAAAAAAAACTCTTAAATACAAATTATTAGTCACAAGGTACCATCATTTTATGCAAGATTTTAAAATCTCTTAATTTACAAGTACCAAAGCACAAGATACATATTACTATTGCAGACTTTTAACACCCACCAATTTGGTATGTGCAGAGCCTTCCTTTTATGCAGATCTTTCCATGTATCACTATTAATTAATATATTATATTACTATAAATTTGTTTTAATTATATTATTAAATATGTAATTGGTTATTTTTTGTAGATGTCATTAAAATATATAAGATAATCATTGAATTTTAACAAAATACTTAATTTTTTTTATATAAACAACATTATATTATAAGCCTAAATTAAACAAATTTATAAAAAAAAACATTATCACTTTTTCAAAATCATCCAAAATCGTACCGTAAATCGACAAAAAAACAAAAAACAAAATGAAACATTAAAATCGTGATGTATCTCGCTGCATTGCGCGAGTACACTTCTAGTATAGTATAGATTGTGGAGATAACTATAATAACTTTTTAATAATATAATATAGATTGTAGAGAGAAAATTAAATATAGAAAAAGTTAACGGATCACGTAATCTGCTTTTAATTTTTCACGTAATCTGTTTGGATTGAGATGTCTGTTTTTAATGACTTCTCTGGTGCATGGTATCGCCTATTCTTAGAATAATTATCTCAAAACAATTACACATTATGATGCTTTAATGTTAACATTAATACGGAGTCCATTTTCACTGAAACATTCTTTCTTCATAAAGAAAATACGTATTTTGTTTTACTTTCAAAAACTTGACAGACTAAGGTTAGAAAATATTTTACCGTGGGTATGGTGTTTGTTTGTATTTAGCTGCAATGTTTGGCAATTCTTTGGCTTGATATGGAGAGAGCGGTGTTATTTTTCTCATGGTAAAGATTAAGATGTTACAAAATGCATATGTATATATAGGGTCACTTTGCGAGAAAATGAAAATTTCTAAGATCACATATGATTATATGTAATACGCACACTTAAACATATGATTAAACATGTTGCGTAGTCTAGCACATAGCAGACAACCTTCCTTTGCAACGTTTGGTCACGTTCACCAAGTCGTTTGTGTCTATTTTGGATGTGTTTAATCATATATGATTAAACATTCAAATATAATCTTGGAACTTCTCGTTTGATCCTCCATATATATATATATATATATAATATGTATGTAGGGGCAGGTTCAATTCAGAACATAAAGTTGATTAGGAACCGGGGGATGACCACAGCGCGACACATGCCATATTCATGATGACTATGCAGGGACGGACCCAACAAATTTTTTATACGGTGGCACCATATTTTTTCATACGGTTTTTATCGACGTGTCTTCATTTTTTTTACCGGCGTTCAATATCGGCCGATGTATTTTTAGCCTAATTCCGTCGTTTCGACGGATTTCTAAAGTTTTTTTTGCTTGATTTCGAGAGATTTAATTTTAAGTTTTTTTATTGATTTTGAGAGATTTTTAAAAAAAAATTAATCAACTTTGAGAGATTTTTTCGATTTTTTGGTTGATTTCAAGAGTTGTATTGGTTTTTTGGTTGATTACGAGGTAATGTTGCACTTCTAAAATAATATGGTTGCACCTTCTAAAACGATACGGTTGCACCTTTCACAAACCTAATTTTTTTTTACCTTACGATGGAGAAACAATACGGTGGTACGTGCCACCGTGGGCACCTATGTAGGTACGTCTCTGTGACTATGTATGTGTTATTGAATACATGAATGTGGTAACATATTTACATATTATTTTTTTTAATATTGTAATAACGTTTATTGTTTACTATATCATGTCTTCATCAGTTTGAATCATGTTGGGCCATTGGTTCTTGTTAAAAGTTCTGTTCTAATTTGTCAGTCTTGACAATTATTAGATGTGTTTGTATATTGTGTAAGAGGAAGGGTTGTTCCTGTCAAGTGAAAATTAGCATCTAGGAGGGATGCGCTGGATATGGCTATTTCAAGGAGGGTAGCAGAGCAATTCTGGGTTTCTACAGGGACTGAATATGATATTGTTGTATATATTTGAAGCGATTAGGACTTTCCAAATTAATTCATTCATTTTTGTATCTGATAAGTTTCTTAGAGAGAGAAAGTTGTTGTGATCGATTTGAGAGTTTTAGATGGTATCAGAGCGACGGTGATGACGCTGTTTCTCAAATCGTTCCTACTAATGAAGACTTTGAGCTACTATTGATTCGAAAACATTACACTCATCTCCTAAGCTAGGCACTCTTGTTCCTTTCTCTCTGTATCGTTTTTTTTTTGTCTTCTCTCAATCCTTGTTTACCTGTTTTGGTATGTGTTGCTACTGAATTGCTGGTTAAGAAAACTCAAGTTCTTTCCTAATCTGAGATTCCTTTTCATCTATGTTACCCTTTGATTGATAAGGACCTATGTTCTTTGTAGGAATAGCAACGAGCCGGGTTCGGGGCAGGTTTGCCGTCCACCGTCCCCGAAACTGAAATGCATCCCCGTCCCCGCCCCGTTCCCTGTCGGGTTTTTATTCGGGGCGCCCCGTCGGGGATTTTGTATGCCCCGTCCCCGTCCCCGACCCGATGGGGAATCCCCAATCCCCGAACCCGACCCGAACATTGGGGAAAAAATCAAAGAATAAAAATGACTGGGAAATCATGTTGAAATGCAATGTAAATTAAAATTGTTGCTCCAAACACAATCCAAAAATCTAAATTAAAATTGTTGCTCCAAACACAATCCAAATTGGAGTCCAAACACAATCCAAAATCAAGTTTGTTAACACTTAACAGTTAACACAACCAAACATAAACTCGTTCCGACGAAGACAAATATATTATTTAAAACAAATAACACATATATATTATTCATGAATAAAAATAACATATGAGATACAATATTAAACATATTTATATTAAATATTAATAATATATATATATATATATATAATTTTATTTTTATTAATATATATATATATATATCGGGGCGGAGCGGGGCGGGGCGGGGATACCTTGCCCCGAACCCGAACCCGATAAAATCCCCGAAATTGTCTAACCCGACCCGACTCGAACTTAGTCGGGTTTCGGGTTTCCCCGTCGGGTTCGGGGTTTTCTGCCCTTCCTAGTTCTTTGTCGATCTAGGGTTTCGATATATTTGAAGTTTACTTTGATTACAGTAACTCTTCGATTAATGACTTGTGTCTTGTGTCAATCTAGGGTTTAGATATATCTGAGTTTGTTCTCATTACAACAACTCTTTAACACATCTGAGTTGTTTTTCTGTCAATCGGTTGTTTACCTATTGTGGTTCGGTACACCTTAGTTATTCGAATCGTTGGTTAAGGAATCAAGTTCTTCCCAAATATGAGATTGATATTAATTTTTTTTGTAACTCTCTGATTGATAAGGAATTGTGTCCTGTATCGATCTAGGGTTTCAGTATATCTGAATTTGTTTTCATTACTGTAATTTTTCCCAACAAATGGGTTATAATAGGTCATATTAGCTCTAATGGATTATAATGTGTTATATTGGGTTGTAGTGTATTATAATGATCCATACAAAATCTAATGAGTTATAATGGGGTTGTAGTGTGTTATAATTTGGCATATGGATTGTATTTGGTTGTAATAGACTAAGACGGTGTTTAGTTAGAGGTATTAAACGGTCGTTAATGAGATTGAATACAAAATAAACTGTTTGGTTTTATGTAATATAATTGACCCGTTCTTCTACAAGTCCAAATTTTCATTCCAGCTTAAACTAGGGAAATGAAAATTCATTCCCATTTTAATTCTCATGCCTAAACAAACAACCTCTAAAAATTTCATGTTGGGTTGTAATGTGTTGTAATGTGTTATAATGGTTTATATTTGGTCATATGAGTTGGAATAGGTTATAGTGGGTTGTATGTGCTCTAATGGGGAGTCATTTGGGGGTTATAATGGATCACATGGGTTTTAATGGATCATGTGGAATTATCATGGCAATATATATATATATATATATATATATATAGGCGAAGGATCGTGTGAGAAGTTGAGTTAACGGTGAGATGCGTGATAAGTGGATCTGAACCGTTGATCTCTTTTAATCTCAAGCTCTCCCATGAATTGCGGCTTAGAAATGAATTGCGGCTTAGAAAGTAATTGATCTGGTGCATCTCCCTGCATCTTATCTTGGTGCATCTCATCCTAATATGCGGCAGTTTCTCATCCAACGGTCGATAACCACTTCTCACGCTTCTCACCGCTAACTCAACTTCTCACCGGAACCCAACCCTATATATATAGGGAGGTTCAAGGGAAAACCTCAAATAAATGGAAAACTGAAGAACGCCCCGGTAGCCCTTGATCTCGACGGTATGCACTCGTGCATACAAGTAAATTAAGTTGTTTTTTGATTTTTATACACATGTGCATTATGCATTTGTGCATATGCACGTGTGCATGTTACAAATTACTTGTATGCACAAGTGCATACCGTCAAGATCAATGGCTATTAGGGTTTTCCTCAAAATTTTGTTTTTGGAGGTTTTTCTCTGAATCTGACAATATATATATATATATATATATATATATATATATATATATAAGTTTACTTATGGAAAACTGAGGAACATCCTGGTAGCCCTAGCCCTTGATCTGGACGGTATGCACTTGTGCATACAAGTAAATTAAGTTGTTTCTTTGGTTCGTATGCACGTGTGCATGATGCAGTTGTGCATATGTACGTGTGCATGTGACAAATTACTTGTATGCACAAGTGCATACCGTCTAGATGAAGGACTACCATGGTGTTCCTCAGTTTTCCGTTTTTTAAGGTTTTTTCCTGAACCTGACCACACACACACATATATATATATGTGTGTGTGTGTGTGTGTGTGTGTTTACTTATGGAGCGGTGGTCCCCTATGATATGAACTCACATCAGAAGATAAAGTTCTTTGCCAATACAAAAAGGTACTTTTGGGATGAACCATATTTATACAAACATTGTGCTGATGGGATGATCAGAAGATGTGTTCCAGAGAATAGAAAGTGGACATCTTGAATCATTGCCATACTTGGAGTGTGGTGGTCACTTTAGTACGGATAAGATAATGGCTAAGGTGCTACAGTCAGGTTTCTTTTTCCCATCCTTGTTTAAAGAAGCTAGAGAGTTTATCTCCCGATGTGACCATTGTCAGAGGGTCTGTAATATCACAAAGAGATACGAGATGCCGATGAAGGTCTTTATGGAAGTGTAGTTATTTGATGTATGGGGTATCGACTTCATGGGACCGTTCCCAAATTAATACCGCAATGAGTACATATTAGTAGCGGTGGATTATGTGTCTAAGTGGGTGGAAACGATCACAAATCCTACAAACAACTCTAAAGTGGTGATCAACTTCTTACGGAACAATATTTTCTCAAGATTTGGAGTCCCAAGAGCACTAATAAGCGATAGTGGTAGCCATTTCTGTAACCGATATTTAGAAGTAGTTCTGAAAATGTATTCGGTGAAGCATAAAGTCACCACACCGTACCACCCACAGGCCAACCACCTTGTCGAGGTTTCCAATCGAGAACTGAAGCAAATTCTTGAGAAAACCGTTAGTGCATCAAGAAAAGATTGTTCATCCAAGTTGGACAACGCACTGTGGGCATACTAGTCACCCTACAATACTCTACTTGGCACTACTCTCTACCGTCTAGTCTTTGGAAAATCATGCCACTTGTCGGTCAAGCTTGAGCACAAAGCTTATTGGGCGATCAGGAACTTGAATATGAATCATAATGCATCCGGGAAACAACGATTCCTCCAACAGAACGAATTAGACGAGATCAAGCAAGATGCATTTGATAATGCAACCATCTCCAAGGAACGAACCAAGATATTCCATGACAAAAGACTCTACCCAAAGGTAATTCTTCAAGGCATGCAAGTTTTATTATTTAAATCACGACTTCGTCTTTTTCCAAGTAAATTGAAGTCCAAGTGGTCGGGCTCGTTCACAGTCAAGGAAGTCTTCCCACATGGAGCAATTGAGTTACAAGGAAAGGATGGAGTGAATTTTAAGTTCAATAGGCAAAGAGTGAAGCAAACTCTTGGAGGGGAAACCGTGGTAGTGGACATCACGTTCCTACAAGAGCCAAACCAGTGATCGCCGCGAAAATTCGTGCCACGACTATAAATAAGGCGCTAGGTGGGAGACAACCCACCAGGTTTGTTTTCATGTAAGTACTTTCGTAGTTTTTATTTTGTTATATTTACTTTTGTAGTTGTTTCATTGAGGCATTGTTAGGGATAATTTTATTATTTGGTATAAAACCTAGGTTTTTAGTTTAATGGTCATTAGGTTTATACGCATAACACTCAATTCTCTCTATAAACCTTTGAGCTTTATCGATCAATACAAATCATATGACCATAGTTGATGAAATCCATTGATTGTTCTTCATTGTTTTGATTAATACACTTGCATTGGGATTCACAATTGGTATCAGAGCCGAAAGACGAATATTTGATTCAAAAGGTAATATTTTTTTCAAGCTTTTTCTTATTCGGTCGACAACTTCTGTTTTGGTTTTTTGGATTATTTGATTTCTTACAAATCTGTGAGTTTGTTTGATTCCAATCTCAATAGTTGTGTTAGCTTAAGGTTTTGGTAAAGTTTCGACTTCTGATTTGAAGAATCGAAGTCAAATTTTGAGTTCTTATTAATCTGGAGTCTGGGTCTGTGTTCTTAAAATTCTTGTTTAAAATATATTGATCTTGCTTCAAAATCGTATTGTGTAAGTGTTATTAGTGTTTAGTCTAAGATTAAAAGTGTTTAGGGTTTATTATAAATCTCAGTAATCTGGTTTTTACTAAAAAAAATATCGATTAAGTTTTGGTCGATAGTAAGTTTAAACCCGGGTCTAGTACTTCACCCGGGTGATCTCCTTACCCGGGTCCCCCCTTCGATTCGATATTTTGCTAACCCGAGTATCTCCTACCCGGGCCTTCACGCGGACTCCCGGCTTTGATCCCACCTGAGAAGCAATCTCCCACCTGAGTATTTCTCTAACCCGGACGCCCCCCTCCTTCACGACTATAAACTCACCGATACCTCCTATCCGAACTGTCACCCGTCCGTGCCTCCACCCGGCTCACCCAGTTCGGACCCGTCTCCCGGTTCACCCGGACCCGGGTCTTCCAAGCCCTCCCGGTTCAGTCTCTTTTCAACCCGGGTTATCCACACAGTTCGTTTTTTCTTAGCAGTTTATTTTCTTGTGTGTTTGGTATTTGTTTTCCTCAAGTTCCCATCTCTAAATTAAACCTTACCGAATCAAACTGCGATCGTCTTACTATCATTGCAAGTGTTTGAACAATGTCTACACGAGAGGCCATAGCCATGGGTACGGATTCGAGACCTCCCGTCATGTTCAGGGGCGGATATCCTCAGTAGCGGGACAAGTTTCTCGATTTCATTGCAAGGCATGATCTTGGTGGAGATTCTCGCTTCTTTCTCAGAAGGTCATGGAGTGTTCTACATCGAAACACCTCCCCGACCGAATAATGATCCACGACAGCTGGAGTTAGAGTGAAAGAAAAGGAAAATACTCCGAGGAAGAAAAGAAACGTGCTAAGGGAGATCAACTGGCCAAATCTTACCCGCTTCAGAGTCTTCCAAATGATATCTACACCACCATTGACAGCTACAAAGAAACTGCCCAAGGTATGTGGGTACATATAGAGAAAATGATGATGGAACCAAGGTTGGAAATCAACTGAAGGTTACCAACTGCACTAACAGCTACGAAGACTTTAAAGCAAGGGAAGGAGAATCACTTGAATAGACATATGATCGTTTTTGCCTCTTGTTAAACAAACTCAACAAGAACAAGATCCACAAAACCCTCATTGATAACAACGTCATATTTTATATATAAAAAATCTAAAATATAATTAAGATAATCATTGAAATCTAACAGAATATTTAATGTTTATTTTATAAAAAACATTATATTATTAAACCTAAAATAAATTACAATATTATTAAACTTAAATTAACTTGTAATTAAAATTAAATGAATTTATTTTTATAAAAAAAAACATTATCGCTTTCTGAAAACTACACAAAAACATATTATAAAATCGAGGTTGGTCGTGTCATCATCAATCATTTGGTACAACTTATCCATATTTCTTAAATCTTAAATATATCACATTTAGTTAATTTTTTAGTTTTCACATATATATATATATGTGTGTGTGTGTGTGTGTGTGTGTGTGTGTGTGTGTGTGTGTTTACATTTATTAAACATATATACCAAGGAGTTATATAGAGATGAATAATAGATTGAAAATATATGTAAATGAAGAGGGTACACAATAGTGTAATTGTCTAATTTACATATTAATAAAAACTTAATAATCATATTAAATCCACAAAATAAAAGGATTGGGTTCATCGGGTTGGGTTGGGTTCAAATAAAAGTAACTCGATATCAACCCAATACCTACGGTTTGAAGATTTTACAACTCGATTAGACATCGGGTTGCTTCGGTTTGAGTTATTTCGCGTTGGGTTGGGTTGGGTTGATCGGGTTGGTCGGGTTTTTGAGCACCCCTAAATATCATTGCCCAAAATATAACATAATTATGAAAATAGAATGGTTGTTAGAGTTGAAAGTATTTTTTTTTTTTTTGAGATTTTCATTATTGATACTCTGTTTTAGAAAAATAAATATAAATAGCTGTTAAAGATGCTCTTATGCTCCATTTTTAGAAAAACTTATAGGGGAAGTTAATGACACCCCTATATGCATTGTTAAGTGCACCCCTATGTAGCAAATTCCTCTTCACACACGTCAACATCAATACCTATTTTTTACATTTACATTACATGATTTAAACTGATTATGACATTAAAGGGGTGTAAATATCATTGCCCAAAATATAACATAATTGTGAAAATGCTCTCACGCTTTCTTAAAAAAATTCAGAAGATAGACGCCAACTAAGTTTATCATTGCCCAAAATATAATATAATTGTGAAAATGCTCTCGCCCTTTCTTAGGAAAATTCAGAAGATAGACGCCAACTAAGTTTATCATTGCCCAAAATATAACATAATTGTGAAAATGCTCTCACGCTTTCTTAAAAAAATTCAGAAGATAGACGCCAACTAAGTTTATCATTGCCCAAAATATAATATAATTGTGAAAATGCTCTCGCCCTTTCTTAGGAAAATTCAGAAGATAGACGCCAACTAAGTTTATCATTGCCCAAAATATAACATAATTGTGAAAATGCTCTCACGCTTTCTTAAAAAAATTCAGAAGATAGACGCCAACTAAGTTTATCATTGCCCAAAATATAACATAATTGTAAAAATGCTCTCGCACTTTTCTTAGAAAAATTCCCAAATTTCACGAGAAGTAGACTACACAGACCAGACCATGACATATACCAAGAAGTAAGAAGTTAAGAACTGACGCAACGTAGGTTTGCGGAAGGATCGACAAGCGTCTAAACCCTTTAACGGTTGAGAATTACGATGCGTAAAACTCAAAATTAAGAGAAAACTCTCTAAAAAAGCTAAGCTTTATTGATTGAAACTTGATTGAATTGATAAACAATGAAACCTAGTTATCCTATTTATAGCTAAACTAACTAAGAAATAACTATGGAAATTAGAACTATCCTAATTATAAACTAACTAGGAAACTATTTAAATAACTAATAAAAGGAAACTAAATAATCCTAAATTATTATCTAAGATATTAAAACTAATCCTAAATTAAATCTAATCCTAATTTATTAAAGATAACTAAAAAGAAATTAAATAAAAAAGGATTAAGGCACGTGGTGCATGGATTGAAAATCTAATAATGGACTTAGGATGGCTTAGAACTCTTGGAAGCCAACCAACAGTGTTGTACGTGAGTTTCATGCGAGTTGGGTCGCATGGAACTCGCTTTTGGTTCTGTTTGCGATTCTTGATTTGTTCTTCGATCTCTATCGTAACTCTCTCTATATTTGGTGTTTTCTCTTTGCCTCTTTTTCCGATGCCAAATTCCGAGCATCTTTCGAGCTTGTTTTTCTCTTCGAGCCCGTTTCTTTTTTTTCCAATTATTCCCGAAAACCGTTATTAACTCTCGAATTCTCCCTGTATCAGTCACCCTCACTTGAAAAGAACTCGTCCTCGAGTTCACTTGAAAAACGTATTCATCCGACCCGTAGAACAATCGTTTCTTCAAAACGTTTGAATTCACAACTTGGCCTCCAAAATTCAAAAAATTCGACCGATCTTCAAATCCCAACTGAAGTTGTCGTAATCGTCTCCATACGAAGGATATTTTATCAAATTCGAAAGGGTAAGAGATTAAAGTAACTTTACCGGGATTTGTTTCGGTTTGAACCGGAACTTTGGGTGCGGTAATAATCGAAGTGTCACCTTCGGAATCACCGTTCTTGACTTCTTGTGACAACGCTTTCGTTGGCTCGAGAATGTCTTCCACTATCTTGCTTTCGGTGTCTTCGGTGACTGGTCTAAGATCTAGTTCCGACACTTTGGCCTTGATAACAATTTCTTGTTGTGTCTCGGTCACGACGGGGATGACTTCCTCTTCAAACTTGTCCGACAAAACTTCATCTTCTTGTTTCGATGGCTCTTCAGGAATGGGTGGTTTTTCCGGAATGGGTGGTTGTTTAACGAGAGTAGAAATTGATGGTATAATATGATCATAGTTGTTGTGGCCCAAAACCATGATTGATTTCTCGTGCGTATCCTTTCTCCAAGAGTTGCCGTTGTCGGGTTCGGGATGGAGTTTCTTAAGGACCTGTTCGCAATTTTCCGGCAAGAATCGTTCCATCATAAGCTGCTTCATTCTCCTCCAAGATCGAACTGGTCTCTTTCGTTGTCGTTGTCTTTGCACGATCAATTTATCCCACCAAATAGCGGCGACACTCTTTAGACGGAAAACAACCAACTTTACCTGTATGTCTTTGGGAACATCCATAATGTCAAAGAATCGATCGACTTCGATTTGCCAATCTAAGAATTCTTCTACACCTCTGGTTCCATAGAAAGACGGGATGTCCACTTTTATTCGGTTATTGTGGTCGTTTCTTTTCAAGTTCACCGGTTCTTCTTCCTTATCTTCTTTGGATTCGGAACTTGAAAAATTAACCCGGTTACGGTGGCCATTACACGACACCATGGTCGGTCCTTCAAACCTGTCTCTTCTCCGACGATTGTCGTTGACGATGTTGGGTTGAAGCCTAATAACAACCGCTGTCAGATTAGCGAGTGTTGTGGATAAGGCCACATCCGACTCAACCAAGTCTGCTTTGGTAGCGGGCTGTTGATCTGCCATGGTTAGTGAAAAGACAGGCGAATCCTGCTCTGATACCAACTGACGCAGCGTAGGTTTGCGGAAGGATCGACAAGCGTCTAAACCCTTTAACGGTTGAGAATTACGATGCGTAAAACTCAAAATTAAGAGAAAACTCTCTAAAAAAGCTAAGCTTTATTGATTGAAACTTGATTGAATTGATAAACAATGAAACCTAGCTATCCTATTTATAGCTAAACTAACTAAGAAATAACTATGGAAATTAGAACTATCCTAATTATAAACTAACTAGGAAGCTATTTAAATAACTAATAAAAGGAAACTAAATAATCCTAAATTATTATCTAAGATATTAAAACTAATCCTAAATTAAATCTAATCCTAATTTATTAAAGATAACTAAAAAGAAATTAAATAAAAAAGGATTAAGGCACGTGGTGCATGGATTGAAAATCTAATAATGGACTTAGGATGGCTTAGAACTCTTGGAAGCCAACCAACAGTGCTGTACGTGAGTTTCATGCGAGTTGGGTCGCATGGAACTCGCTTTTGGTTCTGTTTGCGATTCTTGATTTGTTCTTCGATCTCTATCGTAACTCTCTCTTATATTTGGTGTTTTCTCTTTGCCTCTTTTTCCGATGCCAAATTCCGAGCATCTTTCGAGCTCGTTTTTCTCTTCGAGCCCGTTTCTCTTTTTTCCAATTATTCCCGAAAACCGTTATTAACTCTCGAATTCTCCCTGTATCAAGAACCCTTTTCTCACTTTTGATTTATAATTATTATAGATTTTCTTTTAAAAATAAAAACTCCGTCCTTTAGTTCTCACTTCTTTTAAAACCCTAAAACCTATAAAAACCCATTCCTACACCGAAACGAAAAAACGAAACAAACACTACTAAAATTAATCGTATTATCGACGGCTGAAACAGTCGGTAAACCGTCGGAAAAAGACTTTAGCGATGGTTTTTCGACGGGAGTGACCGTTGGTAAAAAGCTGGTCGGTAATATTTAGCGACGGTTTTCCGACGACAACTACCGACAACTTACTGACGATTCCAGTTACCGACGGTTTTCCGACGGTATTTACCTATTAAAAATAAATATAAAATAAAATGAAAAAACCAACCGTCGGTAAGCCGTTGGTATATCACCAATTTTTCCGACGGTTTTCCGACGACTTATTAAAAATAAATAAAAATAAAAATTAAAAATATACCGTTGGTGGGCCATCGGTAAATACCGACTGTTTTTTGCCGTCGGTAATTGCCGTCGGTATTTCACAATTTTCTAGTAGTGAAACAGGACCACACCCAAACATGGAAATATGTTGTAGACCAATTTAAAACTCGATGCATGATTTATTTTCTTTGTTGCAAATGTCAGTTTAAAACTCACCATAAGTTTAACTTCCATCTTTTTTATGAGAGATACTGTGATTATGACATACTCATATACAAAAAAGTTATGATATATTAGACCATAAATATAGGTATATATATATAGAGGAAGGTTCAAGGGAAAACCTCAAAAAAATGGAAAACTGAGGAACACCCTGGTAGTCATTCATCTGGACGATATGCACTTGTAAATTACGCTAACATAATTTACTTAAAATTTTGGTGTTTATGACAAAATATTTTTCATTCATTTTTTATATGATTGCTAACTTCTAAGAATGTATTTAAAAAATTAGTTGTTAGCTGAAAAAGTTAGTTGAAAACATATCATGTTTTGACAAAAACTAACCGATAGGCTAGTTAACAAATATAAAATTACCATTGTTGAGGTTGGTTTTCTTAGTGTCCAAGGAACCTACCACTTTTAATGTGTATGATATTTTTAATATTAGTTTTTTAGTAGTTAGATTGGAGATGCCTTAGAGCATTTCCAATCGAACGCCAAATCAGGGTTTTTGCCGGTTGGAGGCCCCCAATCAAACGGCAAACGGCAATTTTTTTTGCCGGTCTTCACATTTGGCCGGCATATTTGCCGGTCACTTTCCACACGGCAAAAACTCTAATCCAGGGACCCCACCACTTATTTTATTTTTAATATCAAAATTCATTAAATATATAATAATTTGTTTTTTAAATTAACATATTTATATTAAATAATGTTATTTTAATGTAGAGTTTACAAATTTAGTGTTTTTTTTAGAGGATGGTTGGAGTTGATTTTTTTTTTTGTGTTGATGGGCCCACCAAATTTGTTGTTTTTGGTGTTATTTTTGGTCGCTCTTAACCAACTATCTTACACTATAATGTTTTCTTCATCAGGTTAAAATATGGTCCAATTTCACATATTTTAGTAATCGCTTTATTGTGTGTTTTTAAAATTTTAATCACTTGTAATCAATTTATTTATTTAATCAAAAACTAAAAATATCATAATTAAATATTTGTGTAGTTTTGTTTCTAATTAAATATTTTATAATATATATACTCGTATAAAAAGAGGCATTTAATTTGATTTTAATAACTTGATTGAATATAAGGTTTTTTTAAAAGTATAATATTTGTTAATAAATTTTGTTTTCACTATAATTCAAACAAATTTTCGCTATATGAAGTATTATTGAAAATCAATTTATAATAAAAAAGAATTATCAAGAAAATAAGGTGAAATATTGATGGAGATTTCGTTACTTTTACCTTTTTAAATTTTGTATTATATTTATAACAAAAATTACTATTAAAGAAATCAACATTTTATTTTATTACATATTTGGATAAAAACAAATATCTCGTTTTCTATTTTCATGGTGTTCTTGAATTTATTAAGAATCCTCCACTTAATTATGTAATACCGTCAAAAACTTTACTCTCACTTAATTTGTATCCATATGTGTGTATATAAAAGAAAGAAGCGTACGCAATTTTCATTTATAGTAAACTAGTATGAGAACCGCGCTTTGTGTGGTAGTGTAAGGATTTTTGGTACTAATATGTAAATTGTATATAAAAGAAATTATAAATATTAAATATAACAATTAATAAATCATATTCAAATGATTAATTTGTAAAAAGTATACTCGATCACTTACCTATGTTCCAACTTCCAACTATTATCCCCATGCCAACATCCAAACAAATTGTATATACATTCACCTTTCTTTGATAATGTTACTTTACTCCCTGTCTAGTTAACAATGACATTGAAAGAGCATAACAACCCACAACAATTGTGGTCACTGGGGTTTAATCAAGGCTGATGTCTTACAGTCATAATTTGCCTAGGGAGATTAGTCTAGGCATAGTCTAAGGACACCATTTCCCAAAAAAAACAAAAAACTCACAAATTTCCAGAAATCATGGCAATAGCAGCATCAAGTATGGAACTACCAATATAGCAAATTAACAACTAATTACGCACAACTAAACAAAGATTCAAAAGTAACCCAAGACTGAAGAGTAACAATTATTACATCAGTCCAACCAACGTTATACATGAATTGGAATGACGACATATGAAATTTTATCTTTTAGTAAGTGAAAATAGCTTGCGTTCGGAAGGATGTTCAAATCCTGAATCCACAATAGCACAAAACTGCTCTGGCTTTAGAAGGAAGTCTCTAAATCCAGAGCTATAAATTCCAACGTACCCCCTGCATTAAAAAATCAATTTTGTTATGCTATCATACTTCAGGACCTATAAATAGATGAGGAACAAATGCAACAGCCGAGAGGATTTTTGAGGTATAAATAGATACATCTATACTCTAACACCATATTAAGTCAATGGTTCCAACTCAATTCCAATTGTTAATGAGTACGGTAGCCAAACATCACATATATCAAAATGAATTAATTTACATCAACACCGATTTAAGGCTATAACTCAATTTCTAAGACTAATTCCTTGACAAATTATGTTTGTAAGACAACATTCGTGATTAAACCTCAGTGGCCACAATTGTTATGTATGTATGGATTCGAACTCTGGACAGATAAAATAAATTAAAATACAAAAACCTTAGTTCAGAAACCGGAATTTTATATAATAATTAAAATACAATGTATACTAATTAACAAATCTAAAATTTATAATTATTCATAGAAATAAAACCACATTTTACCTGAATTTTGTAAATTATTTGTACTTTTTTAAATAAAAGAATATTTAGTAGGTGTTAAAAAGAGAGCTCTTGGTGTTGGACAACTAAGAAATTTATGAACTTGGTGGTCCACGGCTGTGACAGCGCTCTACTCACCTACATCCAACACACATAAAACAGATTAACTATTAATTGTGTATTATCGTATCTGATTAGATAATCTATATCTATATCTATACTTATATTATAAAAACGACATAAAAAATTCTTAATTACAAGATTTTAAGCACAAATTACAACTAATTAAAGCCAATTACTTAATTTACAATTTCTTAATGCTTTGGTACAACCTTTTCAAGCACAGTATCTCACATAATCATCTATTTGTGGAATGAATACTCATTTATTAATATAACTATTTGTTTTTTTTGGTAGAGAATTTTATAAAATAGATTTTATATTAGCATAATCTATTTTAAATGTAGATTTTACATTTAAATATATATTAATGAGATGTAATATAAAATCTTTTTTCTTCCGTATTTTTTATAAAATAAAATATGAAAAAATCATTATGAGATGTAATATAAAATCTTTTTCCATATTTTATTTTATAAAATCTTTTTAGATAATGAGATGTAATATAAACTCTTTTTTCTTCCGTATATTTTTTGCTACTATAAAGTTATTTTATTTTATAAAATCTACACGTATTTTATATTAGCATAATATAAAATCTACACGTATCTTTTTTTGATAATATAAAATCTACACGTATTTTTTTTTCACGAGCATTAAAAGAAGAAAAAAGAAGGTTGATATGAATTAAAAATAAAAAATAACGAGATACACTAATAAATTATCATATTCTTTAAAATAAAAATATTCCGCAATACTTTCCAAATTAACCAAGTGTAAAGAAAATAAAATAGAAACGATGTAGATATAAAAATATTCTTCCATATTTTTAATATATTTACATTTAAATGTAAAATCGAAAATGAAAATAAAAGATTTTAAAATATTCTCTACATTCACTATAAATATATATAGCTTCTCTATGTATCATCCGAGTACAAGAAGAAGACGAACGGTCGGGTGTCAATGGCGGAACTAAAAGATATTCCACTATATTTTTGTTTCTTTGAAAAACTATTTTTTTATATTTTATTTTATTTACTGAGGATTTATTTATATTTTTCAAAACCCACAATCATATTTTTCGAAGTAGGGGAATAAGATATATATACATATCTTTATTTTTATCGACTAATACTATGAGGTCTTGAAGTCAATAGTCAGATAAATTTTCAAGTGGTACTGAGTGAATTTGAACTATACCAGTTGAGTTGCCGAGTTGCCGGTTACAAAATATAGAAATCATTTATTTTCTTTGTCATATCTAATATGGGTTGAATGTTGTTAATTAATCTACAGATTTATATGTTCAAAGTGATTGTCAAATATTGTCGAGGAGGTTTCAGAAAAATTGTAAAATCTGTAAAAACGTATGTTCATATTTATAATTATTTCAATAATAGTGATATGTTGTGAGATATGTCGTTTGAGTTTTAAATAATATAATATAAAACTATTACCAATATTATTACACAAACTCATAACAACAAACGATTAAGAATATATGCAAGTTAACCACTTATGAAAATATATTCGTTTTTCACATTGTATTTCATTAATTGTTAACAAAGAAATTACGTTTCATTTTAACTCGGTTCAATATTCCAACAAAAAATTATCGTCCCGTGCAATATACGGCCAACACTAGTAATATTAAAAAGTGCAAACCTTAACCTACTCAATTGCCAAGTGCCCTTTGTTTTTTCCTCTAAATCCACATATTATGCTTGAGGATTATCATTTAAATGGACCATTTTATCATATGAAGATAATACTTCTGCAAGGGCACCAGTACCACCATCTGTATAACGATCTCGAGAGACACGCTCTACACGGACATTTGAGGCAGGTCCAGGCGGCCACACCCTCTGCCGGAGTAGAAGCACTCCACCCGAATAACGAGCAAAATCCGACCGACCCGAAAAACCCCACCCGATAACCCGACCTCCCGAACACCTGGAACCCGACCATAGTTTCGGATAAGTAGGATCGGGTTGGGTATCCAAATCCCCACCCGACCCGAATATCCAAATATTTAAAAAAAAGTTTATTTCTATTTTCTATTCTAATCAAACCTACTGATAAAACTTTATTATAAAAGCATTCCAGTTCCAAGTTTCCAAACGTATATCTCCTTCTCCAACAGATCTCTCGTTCTCGGTTCTCCCAAATCCTAAGCTTCCACCACCGTCGACTTACTCGACCAGACCTCGTGACCTTGTCTCTCCCGACACCGTCGACTCCGACTAGCTTGCAGCCCTCGCCCCTGGGCGGCTCAACCCCTCACTCCATCGCCGGCCACTGACGATAACGAGACCACCACCAGTTTCCACCACCGGCCACCGCCACCGTCGATTGGTAAGTTCCTAAACCTATTAACCTACTTTGATTGTTCATTTGAGATGATGAGAGATCTGTTTGGGTTTTGAATTGAGAGAGTTTTGATTTCAGATGATTGTTCATTACAGATCTGTTCATTTGATTGCAGTGTGGTCTGTGGATAATTGTATCAAAAAAGCCAACGAAGCCCAAACCCGATCCACCCGAATCTCCGACCCGCGCCCACCCAAAACACGAGATATCAGAATTAAAATCGGTCAGATTTCGGGGCTTCCACGCACCACCCGATTTCCGATCGGGTTTTGGGCCCCGACCCGTCCCGTCCGATGTACACCGCTACTTACCGGCTGAAACTAACGCAGCCACCGACGTACCTAACTCCATCGTCGGAACTAGCTCGTATTGCTTTGGCAGCTGGAATTATTTTGGTAAATTTAATATTTCTGTTCTTCTTTGTTTTTTTGGTAGATGAACTTCTTTTCTTTTGGTAAATTTCGTTATCTTTGAAGGGCAAGAAGATACTTCATTATTTATCCGTAGATATAGTGTGATTCCATCTATTTGTGTGATTAAAAATGCTTATAGAGAAACCATCCGTGTGTGTGTTTTGGTTAACTTTCTTGGCAGTATGATTTGTCAATTTGAACGACTTCATCTTTATAGGTTTGTTTATTTGAGTAAAGTTGTATCATCTTTGGAATTCCTAAACTTGCAAATATATTATATATATCGAAGAAGACATATTAATGCTGAAAACGAAGGTGATATTTCATTACTCAATACTCATTTTATGCTTTGTAAATGTAGATATATAGTGTGAGCTACTTCATATTTCGATGCATTCGTTTGTTTTATTTCAACTTCTTGGATGTATGATTTATTTGAACTACTTCATCTATGCAATGCTATCATTTTAGGAGGTTTCCTTTGCTTGCAATTAACATCCTCATTCGTAATACTATTTTGGTTGTAATGCATGGGCTTTTGTATTATTTCATGGAGTCTCTTCAATGCATTGTTATATATATATATATATATATTCACATGAAGCATCATCATCTCCATCAATCAATTTAATCTTTCTTCAAGTATTCACTTCCCAGAAGTTCATTAATACCAAGTTTCAAAGCCCCAAATCCTTTTCTTTTAGTACTTTGCAAATGACAAAAGGAATAATCGAATACTTGAGAGGGCCAAAAAGCACTTGGTATCCCACCAAAGGAACCAATACAACCACCACCATTTAATGGCTAAACTGGAGAGCGTATTTATGTTATATATGAATCATCACTTTAATGGCCCTGTCTTCATATTTCATAATAAAATACGAAAGGCCTAATAGTAGAAGATCAAGAAATGGAGAAGAAGATGATGATGATGATTATGGAGGGGCGTTGTATGAGGATGAGGCTGGGAAGCCAAGCTTGAAACAAATCCATCCAGCTTGGTTGATGACTTACAGGATATTTGTTTTTCTTGTTCTCTTATTTGTTTTAATCCTAAATGTCATTGCTAATGAAGGAAGTATATTTTACAACTTGTAAAATATACTTCCTTCATTAGCAATGACATTTAGGATTAAAACACAAGAAAAACAAATATCCTGTAAGTCATCAACCAAGCTGGATGGATTTGTTTCAAGCTTGGCTTCCAGGCCTCATCCTCATACAACGCCCCTCCATAATCATCTGCTTCTTCTTCTCCATTTCTTGATCTTCTATTATTAGGCCTTTCGTATTTTATTATGAAATACGAAGATAGGGCCATTGAAGTGATGATTCATATATAACATAAATACGCTCTCCAGTTTAGCCAGTAAGCGGCGGTGGTTGTATTGGCCCTTTGGTGGGATATGGAGTGCTTTTTGGCCTTCTCAAGTATTCGATTATTCCTTTTACCATTTGCAAAGTACTAAAAGAAAAGGAGTTAGGGCTCCAACAGTAATGTGGGTGAGGTGGATAGTCTTCCAGGCCTGCTGCACATAGATTTCTGGTACATCCGCACTCTCGGATAGAGCTCTGTTCAGTGGGTGGTTTTGTAGGATGTGGTTCACCAGTGGATCTATGTTGAGCGTGAAGTCGAACTTGTGTGATAATCCAATATCACTCTAAATCTAGAGAGAGAAAGTAGAGAGAGAGATGAAAGCGCAGAAAGTGAGATGTATTGAGATATGCGTGAGTTCGTTACACAACAGAAAGCCACAAGGGACTTAAATACCCTTGGCCAATACAACATCTAAACGCATTCTAAACACAGTATTAGCACAAAGACTATAAATACAATGATTACTATAAAATCCGACTTAACAATCTCCCCCTTAGTAATCATTGGCGATGTGGTCTTCAATATCGATCTTCTAAATCAAACCAGACCATCTAAGCGACTTAATGAATCTTCTTGACTAAAAAAAAATTCTTCTCAACATCTTTTAGTCTCTGTTGCCTTTGCTGCTTTGACAAGACTGGACCTATTTGTAATAAGCTTGGAAGAACAATCGGTTCAGAAACAGGTACAACAACTTGTGCTCTAGACGATGCACCTTTTTCAAATGTACTCGAAGAAGCTGTGGTGGTCGGAGCTGGAACAGCATAAGGACAAATATAGTTGAAGAAATAGAATCTTGAGCAGATAAACTTTGAACTCTTTGTCTCTTCATCTTCTCTTTAACTTCTCCCCCTCATGAACTTGATGATCTGAATCATCTTGGTCATGTCGATAATAGAGAAGAGACATCTTCAGATATGCAAGATTGAGTCGAAGAAGCTATGTATAGGTGGCTCTTGAAATAATTCATCTGTTGAGCTCTTTTTACTCCCCCTACACAAAAGGACTAATCACTGTATTCACATTATGTACTCCCCCTCGAAATGAGATATGATCGGATGTTCTTTCAAAATATTCTCCTTTTTTCACTCCCCCTCGAAATATGCACAGACCCACTTACACAAATATGAGAACACAAGAATCGAAGCATCAATGTAGAAAGAAAAATATATTGAATATGTATTTTGAAACGACTAAATATATAAAAATTTAAACAAAATACATATTATATTCTACTCAGTAAAATATCACAGAATAATCAATCAATTGAAATTAAATATGTGTTTTTGGATACAGATACAAGTTTTATTGCATATCAAGTTAAAACATGTTCAGTTTCAAAAACTTTCATCAATCTATTCAGTGTTCTAGCATGCGAACTTCGATTAGCTTCAAGAAAATGCAGTTCTAAAAATATAATACAGAACTTTGCCTTTACTCACACTAAGCTGTCAAACAAATTTATAGGTTTATCGCAACTCAAACATATCACCAAGTATCATTAGATGTGTGCTCATAGGCATCTTTTAGCATTGTGCACATTGGCATCTTCACATGATTGTGCTCTTTGGCATCTTTTAAGCTTGTGCACATTGGCATCTTTTAATCAAGAAGTTTGGTAAGTAAAGAACATGTCGTAAACGTAACTTTCTAACTGATCCTATTGCAGGATTTGGGTTAGCCGCTCCCAAACCAGTTGGCCTTAGGGGACTAGGTGTCAAGCACCCCTTGGAACTTACTCTCCCAGACCAGAAAGGCTACATCGACACATCCTAAACCTGTTCATACCAGTAGAACATGACTTTCGATCTGATTCTATAGAAGGATTTGGGTTCTATCACTCCCAGATCAATTGACCTTAGGGGACCAGATGACAAGCATCCCATGGAACTTACTTTCCCAAACCAGAATGGTCATAGGTACAAACTTTTAAACTTAGAGATTTCTGTATTTTATATATATTTAATTCATCTCAATCACTCAACTTTACATCTAAGTGCTTAGCCCATATTTTCATTACGATCCAAAATTATGACTTTTTAGGTTTTCTAAGCATTGAAAACTATAAATATTCCGAATAACACAACTTTAAAGCAATATCAAAAGTTTCAAAAATGTTGCTGACCTTTCGATTTTTGTAAGACTTGAAATTTGAACATATAAAAACTTAGATATAAACAAAGCAACTTGAAAATTTATCCTAGACACTCATTTTATTCAAAAGAAAGAAAAACTGTAAAACTTTTACTTTATAGAATAAAATTTGTGAAGGTTTAAACTTTTAAATTCAACATGCCGAGTTTTGAAAGCAGAAAATTAAACCATTTGTCAATTAAGGCTTTTGTTAAAAATATCGGCAAGTTTATATTCAGATGGAACAAAATAAAATTCAATAATACCTTCTTCCACATAATTTTTAATGAAATTGTGACTCATATCAATGGGATGGAAATGTGCTTATTCAGGGCTTGATGTAACTGGAACAGCATCACTGTCAGAGATATGTGCAGCGGAATTTGAAGTAGATGCGCTCACAGTTTCTAATATGTGCAGAAGTGAAACACATTGAAGGACGAGTCCTGATTTGAAGAACGAGTCCTAAACTGATATGTTTAGAAATCAAATTCTGTTAAAGTACGGGTTCTAAGCTGATTTACTCAGAAGCCATTGTTCTCTTACTCCCCCTTGACAATAGGTGCATGCAACTCAGAATTAATCTTTGGTTTTGGTACCCACTTGTATTTGTGTCCATGTTTGTTAGTTGCAATTCTAATGGGAGAATAATTGTTAGATTTGACAAACAAAGCATGAGAAATATTATCAGATTAATGAACATATTCATCAGTAGAAGACAAAGCATAATCATCTGAACTAGAATCAGATGAAGAATATGAAACATCTTTTGAAATTCAAATCATTTATTTTATTGAGTATTTTGAAATTTTATTACAAACAGCAAATGAATCACTTTTATAGATTTTGTCTACATATCGATCCTCATCAGTCGCTGATTCATCAGATTTCCGCTTGACCCTCCATATCTGCCTTTTTGACTTCGTCAAAGTCCGATCTGAAACAATAAAATCAAAACAATTAAAATTTTCATCATCATCATCGCTGATATCATCTCCAATGAAGCACGTTGTAGCAGTTTCTTCATTATCAACTTCATTGTCAAAATGATCTAGCCAGTATTCTTCTTCAACTAGCAGAGCGGTTCCATTCTCTGTCTTTTCAGCTAGTTCCAATTTCTTTCTGTAATACGCCGAATCCCAAACGACCTTTGCTCGACACTCCTTTGAAATGTGACCCGACTTTCCACAGTTAAAGCATGCAACAACTTTCTTATCCTCGGTCACTTTGGCATTTTTAGACCCCGAAGTGAATCTAAGATTGTTGGAACCCGAATGATGTTGGAACTTTTTGTTGTAGTGCTGAGAGAGAAGAATCATCACTTTCTGTAGTGCTTCGCCATCGTCATCAGTGGCCCCGTCATAAGCATTTTCAGATAATGCTTGTTCAGCCAATTGGCTCATGAGGAGTGCTATCGGTTCCACTGTCTTCTTGTTCTTTTTATCAAGCTTGGATTTCTTCTCCTTGACTATACTCTCATCTGTCATCAAAATCTCATAAAGCTCTTGAATTTGCATTGTAGAGACCCGGGCATCATTTCTCAATTTGTGATAAGATTTGTTCCATTCCGGTTCAAGAGCGTTGAGGAACTTCAGATTAGTCTCTAACTCAGTCTTTTCCACTTTGATCTTTCGCAGATCGTTCATCACAGTGCAAAACCTGTCAAAGAAATTCTTAAGAGTCTCATCGTCCTTTGCCTTGAATTCCTCGAAATTATTCATGAAGCGTGTCTGGCGGAGTTGTGTAGCAACTGCTGACCCAAGCATGATCTTTTCTAACTAGGTCCACATCATCTTCGGATCTTGCTTGAAACAATCAATTCGATTGTAGATGGAATTAGGCAATGCTAGCATTAGATTAGACTTTTGCTTCTCAATTGTCTTTTTCTCGTGTAATCTCTTCGGCAGTCAAGGGAATATCATTTTTAGGTTTGACGAATGGTCCTTCAGTAAATGACTTCATCATGTTCTCTCCGTTTGCTTGACGCTCGATGAAGTTAATGAATCTATCTTACCATTGAGTGAACTCATTCTTATTTATCAAAACCGGAGGACGAGTATCTGTTCCCAACAACATCATAATATCGTTCTTGTAGAACTGAGCTTGAAAAGAGAATTTCGACATGTCCATAACTTCTGAAAATCTGAGAAAAATGCCAAGTCTTTAAACAGAGAAGCTAGCGAAAACTGGAGATTTGCGCTAACAGTGACTGACGCAAACTAGGTTTTGCGCGAACAGAAGGTGGCGCAAACTTGCTTTGCGTGAGGCGTTGGTGGCGCGAACAGTTACTGGCGCAATCTTGGTTTGCGCAAGACATAGGTGGCGCAAAGTAGACTTTGCGCGAAACGTTGGTGACGCAAAAACGAACTTTGCGTGAGATGAGTATAGAGCAAATATCTCTTTGCGCGATGAACTTATGGCGCAAAAGAACCTTTTCGCGAAGAGCTTGTGAACTGAACTTGGTGAATACTCGAAAAATTGAAGAAGCTAGCGCAAAAACTGGATGAACTGGCGCAAAATTCAGACGAATTTGGCGCAAACTTCAGATGAACTGGCACAAATCCCTGATGAACTGGCGCAAACCTGAGATGAACTAGCGCAAAATTTAGATCTGGCGCAAAACACAGAAAAACATGAAACAACATCCAAAATCGATTGCAAAAACGAAAATGATGAAATTTTCTCACACAGAAATGATCGAAAACTGTTTTCTAAACACTTTCAAACAATCAAATTGACCAATTTTCACAAAATCGCAAAATCTTGAATTAACCAGAACGTTTTATCGAACAGAACCAAACTCGAAGAATTCTCAAAGTGAACTTCAAAAAGTGATTTTCTTGTGAAATGATGTGAATCAAAAACGTTCTTCTATCAAAAATGTTCTTAACATTGTGGTTGTTAGCAGTCTGGGGAACCATCTCAGATTGTTGAATCAGCAACATGTCAGTGTTGACATTTGATGGAACATGAGAAGCAGTTCTGCTGGAAGGAATTGAGTGCTTAGGTTGAGCCTCTTGGAATGAGTTATCATCCATCTGTACATTCTGTGAATTGCTATCAGCCATTTGATATTGAAACAAGAAACAGAAGAGTTTGGACAAAGTCCAAAGACTTAGAGTCAGTACATGAGAGTGAAATAGTGAGAAAAACAACTTTTGAGAATTCCTAAGTATAGGATTCGCAGGATATAAGCTTACGAGTTTTACACTTAGGTGTTCAGGATTCCCAGGTATGCTCTCGGCGAATCCTTCACTTAGAGGATATTAGGCAAAACTAAGAATTCACATAAAGCTATATAGCGAATTCTTCCCTTAGGATTAAACATGATAGAAAAAGGGCTAGCAGGATTCGCAGACAAGAGGTTTGCGGATCCTGTCCTTAGAGTATTTTGAAAACAAATAAGATCAATGGTTCGTGAATCACAAGATTCGTAAAACCTTAGAAAATAAAAAAAAAACTTGCGAAACCTATACTTGAACATTAAGAATGTTCTCAAGAACACCAAGAACACAACCTATGAACCCAGATTGATAAAGGCGCTAAAATCGATTTTGGGTTTTGTGATTTGTACCATTGGTATCGATTTAGCATTCTAAACATGATTTCAACCTTTAATTTTGTTTTTAAAACTCAGATGTAACAAAAATTTGAAAATCCATCAAGAACAGTCGTACGAGTTCTTGAGGAAGTTCAATCGACAAAACGTATTCTGAGATCAAATGTTAAACCTTAGGTTGAATAAATCATTCTGAGGGTTCACAAACACTATTACGAGGGTTATGAGTCTATTTTAGCACAAGATTTTAACATTAAGATCAAAAATTTGTGAGGTTATCAACAGGTCTGTTCAAAGTCTAAGAGTTCCAAATCCACATTCGTTCAACAAAAATCCTATTCTAATCCAGTCGAGGATACCTGCAGAGACAATCACAATAATCGATTCAATGACATAGATAAACAATAATTTTAACAAAGAACAACCATTAGAAAAAGAGATGAAATCGAAGGGTTTTCGATGAAGTTCGTAAACAAGGGGTTGATGAGGGTTTAAGACCTTTCGCGAGTATACTGAGTGAAGTAAAGAAATTTTTTGGCTAAGTGTCCTATTTATACTCAAAAAGAGTTAGGACACGTGGCCAAAGATGATCAGATCTCAACTTTCGCAAGTGTGTTATTTGCGGATTCTAAAGCTTTCGCAGATAACTAGCCCACGAATTCTTCAGATTTCTCAAGACAATACTTTGCGAAACCTGAAGGTTTCTCAAGCTAGTGTGTTGCGAATTTTAAACTTAGCAAAATTTCCATTCTTTTAAAAACATTCCAAATAAGGAAACTTGCTATTTTGGGAAACTTTTCAAAAACTTACCAAAAATAGAAACTTTCTGATTAAAGAAACTTTCCAAGAATGGCATTTTTATCAATTTTAATTCTGAAAAGATTTACACACACCCTACTTACAACACTTCTTTGCTCCCCCTTGATGTAGCAGTGTAGCACTCCCTTGAACTCATCAGATACTCCCCTTTGATCTGATCGCTATTTGACCTTGATTTTATTCTTATTGTATGTACTTGCTTCTTGCAGCTCCCCCTTGACATGTGATGGATCTCTTTACAAGGTTTGTACATATATGCTCCCCCTTCATATCTGCATTAATAATTTAGCAATTAAGCTCAAACATTGTGAGACAGAGATTTAGAGTAAGAGAAACTCCAAGTTTTCTAGATGATCGCCAAGTTTTGACAGTTGTGTATGAGTTCTAAGTTGTTGTACTTAGAAGTCATTGTTTTTACATTTAAGCAAGAGTCCTGATCTGTAGTAATCAGAAGTCATTGTTTCTTCAGTCCTTCAAGACTGGAACATCTTCCATCTTCTCTTTTCCTTTTTCTACCTGCACCACATGTTTAGGCTTTGGTACCCATACAAGCTTGGGGTCCAGTTTGGTCAGTTTTTGAGAATTTCTTTGAGTGATTCTCATACCTGTGATAAGCACTTTAATGATAAGATCTGCTATATGCTTGTGCTTTGTGAATGAACTTATCAATGTAGAAGTAAGAGCAACATAACTTTCTTTTTGCCAACCTGATCAAATGTGTTGCTGATTTGACAAAGTCAGGTGCAAAAGACTTACCTTTTGAAGCTCTTTTCCTTTTCTTCTGATTAGCTCTGTGAAGCTTTGCTGCCTCTGGAGAACCTTTAACAACCCAGACCATTTGATCTTTCCTTGGAGACTGAGTTGAAGATTTTTGAAAATGATTGACACTCTTATCAACTGATTTCACATAAAAAGATTTTGGAGATTTAATCTGCTCTGGTTCAGACACTTTGGATTTCACATCTTGTTTTCTAAAAACCATTTTCTGAAACATGCTTGATACTGTTTGAAAAGAACACACTTATTAAAAGTTATTCTGAAAAGGAAATGGAGGCGAAGCCTATTCAAGGTAAACTATATGTCCCTCCTCTCGTTTTAGAAAGTAAAATTTCTGAACTCGAGAATTCTTTATCAGATGAAAGATTTTTGATGAATATTGAACAAAAGGTTTTTTCAACAGTGTTCAAAAATGCTATAATTTCTAAAGCTCCAAACTCTGACGATATGTTTGGTTCATCAAATAAAGGATTTGATTTTTTGAAATCTGACGGTGGTGTAGATGATTGTTCTGAACAATTTGACTTTAATGCAAAACTTCCTAACCATTCATCTTTTGTTAAGAAATCTCTAAGAAAAACCAGTATGCATGTGAACAGTGCAAAATCAACGAAAGTTGATAAGTCAGTCTCTGTGAAAGCTAAAATTGCTAAAGGTAAGAATACATCTAAGCATTCACAGAAACCGAACACTACTGATAATTCTAAGAAGAAGCAATCACTTGTTGCTCAAAAGTCTAACTCAACAGCTTCACATGTTTCAGATCTGAGCAAGCAAAGGCCAGAAGTAAATTCTCAATGGCAACCCAAACGGAAGCTTGACAAAACCGTTTTATCGTTTAGCAGTGTTAATTGTAATAAGACTTCGCTTAGTAAAGATGTCCTAATTGCTGATATTGTTGTTTTGAACTCAAAACTTGTTGTTTCTCGTAAACAATATACAATGAAGCAATTATTTCAGTTATCTTTATCTGCTAGAAAGTCTTCTATTTATGATAAACATGTTTCTATCTCTTGTCAAGATTCTGAAGATTGGTTTGGCAATTACCATGTGCATTCATCTCATACTAATTCTTCAAATGCATTTCAAAAGAAAAGAGGACCCAATTTGAAATGGGTACCAAAATCTTGTGCTAACACAGAAGGACCCAAATTCCAGTGGGTACCTAAGGTTAAATCTGTGTTGCAGGCACACAAAGCTTAAAGAGAAATCGACTTCTGATTATGTACAGATCAGGACTCGTTCTTCAATGTCAAAATAGGCTTTTGAACAAATCAGTTCAAGACCCGCACTTCGATAATCAAAGTGAATATTCCAATGTTGTCGTATACAAATCTAAATTTATTATTTCTCTTATGCAGACTAGTCATACATGGTTCTTGGACAGCGGATGTTCCAAGCACATGACAGGGCAAAAAGAGATACTGTCCAATTTTAAAGACAAATACTGCGGAACAGTCAGATTCCGCAATGACCAGTTTTCTCCAATCATGGGATATGGTGATGTACAACATGACAATGTCACGATCAAGAAGGTGAGCTATGTAGAAGGCTTACGACACAACTTGTTCAGTATAGGTCGGTTCTGTGACAAAGACTTAGAGGTCAACTTCAAAGCCAAGAGATGTTCAGTTCGCAATGAAGAAGGCGAAGAACTCTTGGTTGGTACGTGAGAATCAGACCTCTACACAATCAATCTGTCAAATGTCCAGAATGACAAGCAAGTTTGTCTACTGACGAAAGCCTCGATGCAACAAAGTTGTTTATGGCATCGAAGGCTCTCTCACCTCAACTTCAGGTACATCAACAATCTGGTTAGTGGAAAGCTCGTCAAAGGACTTCCAGAACTCAAATATGAAAGAGAACATCTTTGTGCAGCTTGTGAAAAGGGCAAGATGAAGAGGGCTCCACATAAACCAAAGCCTGAACCAAGTACAAGCGCTCTGTTAGAGTTATTGCATATGGACTTATGCGGTCCGATACGAACTCAGAGTCTAGGCGGAAAGAAGTACATACTCGTGATCGTGGACGATTACTCGCGATACACATGGGTCAAGTTTCTACGTTCAAAAGGATGAGACACCTGATATTCTCATCACATTCCTAAAGACGACCCAGGTGAATCTGCAGAAACCAGTCAAGTTTCTACGAACAGACAATGGCACAGAGTTCAAGAACAATAAAGTTGAAGAATATCTCGAATCTGTCAGGATTTCACATCAATACTCTGCTGCTCGAACGCCTCAACAAAATCGAGTGGTTGAAAGAAGAAATCGAACGCTAGTCGAGGCTGCTCGTACTATGCTAAGTCAATCAGACTTACCTCTATTTTTGTGGGCAGAAGCTGTTTCGACCGCGTGCTACACACAGAATCGTTCCATGGTACATCGAATATTCAAGAAGACTCCTTATGCGTTAATCAACAACCGAACACCGACAATCAAATACTTCCATATATTTGGGTGTAAGTGTTTCATTCTAAACGATAGGGAGAGTCTAAATAAGTTCAGTGCTAAGGCGGACGAAGGCATCTTCATTGGTTATTCCTCGACATCAACTGCATTCCGTGTTTATCTAAAGAAGTCAAAGACGGTGATTGAAAGCATCAACGTCACGTTTGATGAAGAAATGGCTTTTGAACAACACAGTTCAGAACCCGTTATAACCGGAGTACTAGCTTCTGGGCAACTCAGTCCAGAACCTGCGTCTCAACAGAATAAATAAGATGAAGCATCAACGTCAACTAATAATATATCTGATTTAGACTTATTATTTGAATTGTTTTATGATGAATTTCTTGGATCTAATGTAAATAAATATGTTGTGGTTGACAGGATAGAAGACTTAATGACTACTCATCCAACCAGTTCAGATGTTCCTATTGAATCAAACGCCCCGATTCAACAAGAGATTACAATTCAAATGCCGACTCCAACAGTTGAAGAAGTGACAAATGAGAAAGAGACAGAAGTAGATAAAACAGTAGGAGATACTTTACAGATCAATTTACAGCCAGATCAAGTTGTTCCTGCTGAGCCTTCTGCACCTATCACTTCAACTGCAATCATCAATCCTCCTGAACAATCCAAAGAAGGTACAAGTGGATTTGTAGATGATACAACTGACATACAATCATCTAATCCACTACCTCATGAACATAAATGGACCAAAGAGCACCCGCTAAGCCAGATTATTGGCGATCCATCAAAACCGGTGCAAACTAGGTCAGCATCAATGAACATGTGCATGCATGACTCCTTTTTGAGCAAGTTTGAGCCAACACATGTATCTGTTAGAGCATAAATATGTTGGATTCAAGATCATAAAGATTGAAAACAAAAGATCAAGAAGTCAAAGCTGAGAAAGTCAACTCTTACTGAAAGTCAAAGTCTTTTGTTAATAAAGTCAAAGTCAATGTGTTTGTATTTTTGTTTCTTTGTAGTTTGTCAAGGGTATAAATACCTTTGTTGTCTTTGTAATTAGTAGAACACTCATTGTAAACAAATCAGAGAAGAGGTGATTAGAAAATCATTCTAGAGAGAGAGAGAGTGTTTGTAGAGAGAGAAAGTTGAGAGTTTGTAATATTCGATTGAGATCAATGACATATGATTTACGAATTCTCATCTTGATTACTTGTTAGTGATTAGAACTTGAATATCTGGGAATAACAGTATCAGAGGCACTTGTTGATCCATAATGGGTGATCTCAATGCAAGAAGAGATAAATCAGTTCGATGCACTTCAAGTCTGGAGACTCGTACCAAAGCCTAAAGGTAAACCCATTATAGGTACGAAATGGGTTTTCAAGATAAAGAAAGACGAAGATGGTACCGTTATCCGAAACAAGGCAAGACTAGTAGCCAAAGGATACATACAAGAGGAAGGAATCGACTATGACGAGACATATGCTCCCGTGGCGCGATTAGAGGCAATCAAAATGTTTCTAGCCTACGCAGCCCACAAGAACTTCACGGTCTTTCAAATGGACGTGAAGACAGCATTCCTGAATGGAATTCTGAAGGAGGAAGTCTACGTCTCTCAGCCAGAGGTTTTTGTCAATCAAGAGAAGCCGAATCACGTTTACATTCTCGACAAAGCACTCTACGGTCTGAAACAAGCACCTCGAGCCTGGTATGATGTCCTTTCCAATTTTCTAGTTAAGTCTGGGTTTTCAAAAGGTACGGTGGATACCACTTTGTTTATCAAAAAGGAAAAAGGCGATATCATTTTAATTCAAATCTATGTAGATGATATTATCTTTGGCTCTACAAATCCTAAGTACTGTAAGAATTTTGCAAACCTTATGGTGTCTAGATTTCAGATGAATTTGATGGGAGAGATGAATTTCTTTCTCGGTCTACAAGTAAAACAATTTTCATCGGGTATTTTTATAAATCAATCAAAATACATTAGGGATATTCTTCGGAAGTTCCAAATGGAAAATTAAAAAACAATTGGTACCCCAATGGCACCAGGTACTAAGATTGGTACCGATCCTTCGGGAAAGGCTGTTGATGTTAGGACTTATCGAGGAATGATAGGTTCTTTAATGTATCTTACTTCTAGTAGGCCAAATATAATGTTTTCAACATGCTTATGTGCAAGATATCAGGCTAATCCTAAAGAAATCCACATGTCTGCTGTGAAGCGCATATTTAGGTATCTAAAGGGCACTGCAGATCTTGGTCTGTGGTATCCTAAAGATACTAGTTTTGAACTAACAACCTACACAGATGCAGATCATGCAACTTGTATGTTAGACAGGAAGAGCACGTCGGGACACGTACAGTTCCTCGGTGACAAACTCGTAAGTTGGGCATCGAAGAAACAACTTTGTGTTTCAACCTCCACAGCCGAAGCAGAATATGTAGCTGCTGCTAGCCGCTGTTCTCAGGTCTTATGGATGAGAACTCAATTGCGCGACTACGATTTCCACTTCAACAAAATCCCGATATACTGTGACTCCAAGAGCTCCATCGCAATATCAGCGAATCCTGTTCAACACACCAAAACAAAGCACATAGATGTCAGGTATCATTTTATTAAAGATCATTTATCTCATAGCTACGGGAAAAAAGATATACATAAAAAAGATACACATAACTACATCCAAAGATGGAGTGACACTAAGTCTAGACGTATTCATCAAAGATGTAACAACATCCGACTAATACTCACTACTAAGGTTAACTTTTTTGACTAAGTTAAGTCAAAGGATAATATTGCGTATCCGCTAACCAAATAGTGAAATGGAGAGTTGGTGAGTAAGTCGTCTAAAGGGAATGTGACTGAAACCCATGTAAAAGTTTGTGCGAAGGAAATCCAACCTAACTGACTGGAGATCCCAAGATCTAGGTTCAATGGAACCACCTAATTGTACTAACTAAGTCAGATCACTGTGGGGTAACTCCTGTCCATTCCTCTGAGAAAACAGTGAAGTTAATATTAGAATAAGTCTATGACTTTTAATGATCCTAGTGAGATCACCTATGTAAGATAGAAGTGGGTTCGCTTTGAATGGAATTATGATGGGCTTAATTCCTAAGAGCTCTCACAGAACCAGGCAAGTGTTCATGACCATAACAAAAATACTAATGAAAACCAAAGTTGTGTTAGGGATATATTTGTGTGAGGTATATCATCATTTTCACAAACGACATAACAGTTCAAAGACATCATGTCTACTGATCAGCCAGAAAAGTAAATATGCTTTCACAAGGGAAGGTTCAAAGGTTTATACTTACCTATCCTATATATGCAGATTTCGACTGCAGACCTCTATTACAACTTATGTCATTTATTCAATTTCATTCATGTAGGGGATTGTTGAAAAAGTGAATTTTGAATTGAAATTGATTTTAATTTTAAATATATATTTGTTGGAAAATTGAAAGGTTGAGAATTAATCTTTGAAATTATTTCAAATTTAGTTGTCATGAATTTTTAATTTAATATTTGAATTTATTTAAATTTTAATTGTCATGAATTATTAAGTTAATTGTCATAAGTTAAAACCTTTCATGTAACTTTCATCACATATAAATAAGATTCATGTACTAAATGTAAATGGAAGAAATCGTATTGGAGAAGTTTTCTAAAGTCCATGATCATTGTTTCAAAGTTTATTCGCTATCCTTGGTTCTAAAACATTATAATAGAGAGAAGGCACGTCTTGGTTCACCTAGTTAGTCTGCTTGTACTGCCTGAGCTGTTGTTGTATCCTGGGAGATATACGTCCAAGTCTCTCTAGCACGGAAGATAGGACGAATTTGTCTTAAGGAAACTGTGCTTGCCACATGCCTCAACATTTTCTTACATATTCGATTACAGACATGCAAACAAACCGGTTCGTTTTATTTTTGAAATTTTGTTTCTCATATTATTTCATCTTTTATAGCAACTATTTCCAACACATGTTTCATCAGGTTTGTTTCACAAATTTACTTGGCATATGTTTCATGAAATGAAAGTGCATAGGTTTAATTTGCCTCACCTTGGAGAGTGCATCCGAACCAATGATATTGTTACAATTTTGTTTGTTTGAAGGTTAATCGTTTCATTGGAATAATGTGCCTCACCTTAAAGAGTTCATAATAAATCATATTTGGAATTAAAAAATAGTTCGTTGCATTGTCGAATAAGGATAATGACTTGCATAAGGATCATGATGAAACTCTTTCGTTAGTCGAATGGCATCAAATAATTAATCCGAATGTGTGGACTTTATGTTTTATCACTTTGTTTAAATTATAGTAATTGCATTGAATTCAACTAATGGTTGCAAAAGGATATGTTGTGAAATTACCAAGAACCAAATAGCTAAAAGCTCAATGGTTGGTTCCCAATAAAACACAAAATTACCCAAGAACAAATGAACTAAAGTTCTATATCGAGATTCAAGCGGAAATACGATTAACAATGTAAGATAATTAACCACTAAGAAAATGTAAACAATGATCAAACCCAATAAATGTAAAATAAAGCATAAGTAAGAGAGACACCGATATTTCTACGTGGAAAACCCGGAAAGGGAAAAACCACGGGCGGAGGACGCCGAGAACTGATCCACTATCACTTTGATGATGATACACTTGAGAGATTATAGCTTACAATAATGGAGAAATAATAATAGGGCTCTTGAGGTTTAAGAAAAACTTAGACAAGTTTTAGAGAGAGAGAGAGAGCAATTGAGAAGATGATCTTCAATGTGTGTTTTCCTCTCTTGTTCTCATGCCTATTTATAGAACAAAATGTAGTGCAAAATGGGCTGGTGGAGCAAAGGATTCCAGCTGTAAATCAGCTGGAAACACCAAAGAAAACAGCTGGAAATGAGCTGTCAAAGTATTGGAAGGCAAACATTTCTCACAAATCTCCACCTTTTACTTCAATCAAAAACCCATAAAAAACAAAGCTCCACCTTGTCTCCAAACCAAGTAGAATACACCAAGAGCACAATCTCCACCAAACTTCATCTCAAGCCAAAAACATCACCCATAAATAAAGCAATACCAAAGTAATCAAAGTTCTCGAAAAAGCAGTATCCTCCGCCAATTCGCCCTTAAGGGCATCAACCCCGTCTTGCAACACCAACCAAGTCCAAACACAAATTGAACTTGGATACCGGAAGCGGCTTAGTCAACATATCTGCTGCGTTACCATGAGTGCTAATCTTGACCACTTTAACATCACCTTTAGCTACTACCCCACGGACATAGTGATGACGAATATCGATGTGCTTCGTCCTATCGTGAAACATCCGATCTTTGGTCAAGAGAACCGCACCTCGATTATCATAGAAAACCTCCTCGACCTTCAGATGATCACTCAATTCACCACAAAATCCTTGGAGCCAGACAGCTTCTTTCACAGCTTCATTTACTGCCATGTATTCCGCTTTCGTTGTGGACAAAGCGACGGTAGGTTGCAAATGTGCCTTCCAACTAATGGCACACCCATCAAGAGTAAAAACATATCCAGTAATAGATCTTCTTTTATCAAGATCCTTGGCATGATCGGAATCCGCATAGCCAAGTACCCCCGAAGAATTCTTCCCAAAGTGTAAACACAGATCTGTCGTGCCCCTCAAGTAACAAAAAATCCATTTGACCGCTCTCCAATGCTCTTTACCCGGGTTGGCCATATATCTGCTCACCATTATTAAGATTTGACATATAAATAAAGCATAAAAACATAAAATATATAAATAAAACATAAAAAAATTATATTATATTTTCATTTATTCTAAAATGGCCCAAGCATTATTTACTCATCCAAAATCAAAATCTTCAAGTGTTTTGAGAGATTGGAAGCTAGTTCAATCTTTGTGGATGGAAACTCAAGATCTTCATTTTCTTCATCTTCTCCAACTATCTCTCACCATTGTTGACCTAGTTTTTGGGGCTTTTCCCTATAAACGAATTGTAAGTCCATCTTAACCTTTCAAACCATTATTCTTGTTAAAACCTTTCATTTTAACCTCCTAGAACATTTATTTTGATGTATCATCTTTGTTTTTAAGTTTTAACCAATTTTGGGTATTTTGGATGATTAGAGGATTTGACTAAGATTTGTTATGAATCTGAGACTGAGATTACTTTTGGTACATCTCTAAGCTTTGGTTGTGACCCAGATAATTTTTTTAGTGATGGATGTTTGTGGATCTAAAGCCTTTTACCAAAGGAATCTCAAGATTTGGGTAAAAATCTAGATTTAGCTAAATCTAGCAAGGTGAGTTCAAGTTGATTTGTGAAAACGTTGTACATGCCAAAATGTCCATTTTAAAGTGTTTATGTGTTTTACATGAAATTATTAATTGTTGAGTTATTTGGTGGGTTTTTATCATTTGAGGTGTTTGGCTTTATAAACTTTGTAAAAGCGTCCACATTTGGGATTTTTGGGCACTTTGATAAATAAGTCTTAAATGAAAGTGTTTTGAAGATTTATTTCATAAATGAAGATTATTTGGTCAAAATGCACTTTTGGTGTTTGTTTTGGAGAAATGCTTAATGTGGTGTTATGGGACGTTTTTGAAAGAATAAATGGTTTAACCTCATTTGGAAAGTAATTTGTCCCAATTTATACAGTGTTGGAGTTTACTCATATATTTTGGAGCGTGCGTTTGCATGACGCGGGTCGATTGCGCTTTATTATTTGGGGACCATTATTTGTTGTTTAAAAGGGTTTTGAGCACTTTAGCTCGGTTTTTGACTAAAATGAGCCTTGGGGACAATTGTCTGGTTTTAATAGCTCAATGTAGAGGCCATTTACGAATTTCATATTAATGCACCTTGTTGCATATTAATGATAATTGCATGATCGAGTGCGTTGGTCATTCCTGTGTAATGTTAGACTGTGTTGCATTGGATCCATAGGCACGTAAGTCAGTTTGTATTTCATGGTTAATTGGGTATTTCGGGGTTGGACTCCGGGACCCATGTTTTATGACTTTAAACTTTTTCAAGTAGGAAATAGGAGGGTTGAGTCTCGAAGTGTTACCTTGGAGGTAGGCACTAGGACCTCTGTCACTTGAGGTAATGCCTTAGAGGTAATCCTTAAGTGTATCGGGCCTTCGGGGTGGAATTCATGGTAATGTTCACCAAGGTCAATCGACTCTTGAGGTGAAACTTGTTAAGAAGTCGTAGGGACACTTGGACTATGATGTCGAGAAGTTTCATGTGATTAACGTTGCAAGAGTGTCATACTTTTGTGTTCCTCCACTCTCAACGGATACAGGTCTCCCCCATCGTCGGCCAATAATACTTAAATAATTAACGCCTTACTTTATCATCGTTGGGCTTGTGTGGTTGACTGTAAATGATGACCTTAATATTGGATTTCCCTCCATGTATATTAAGGTTTGAATGAAATAAGTCATTTCCATGTTTTGTTATTTGGATTTCCTTCTATTTTATGGTTGCATGAGTATGGGGTTCATTGTCCATGTTTTCGGCGACATATTGTATATGTGGATTATTATCCATGATTTATGGTTTGAGTATTATGCCCACCCGTATTTTAGGTGTTTCGGGATATAAAGTTTTATTCATGTCTTTATAAATTGGGAGTTGATTTATATTCACGTTTTGAGTGAGTTTTGGGTTGAATTTACTTTATGAGAGAATGGTTTGCATTGGAGCGTTTGTATTTGAAAATGCGTATTATTAGAAACAAATCATTTTTATATTTAAATTAAATCATTTGAAAATTATGATTTAAGTTGCATTCTTTCCCTTTTTACGACATATTTGTTTATGAGGAAAACTCTTGAACTCACTAGGCGTTAGCAAAACATTTTTTATTTGTCGGCATGTGCAATAGGTTCGGGTGGGAATAGTTCTAGTGACGCAGTAAAGAGAGGAGTGCTAGTTGTGTGCTCGAGGAGTGAATAGCTTGGTGAAGTCTTCGGATTTTGGTTTTGAAAGAGCAATTGTGTTGGAGTTAAGTAACACTCGACTTCGGTTTAGTCCTTGTATATTACTGGAGTTGATAATTGTGAGGTTAATTATAGAATTTTATATTCGAGGTATATTTAGTTGTGATTTGTAGGGAAAGTTATGTCCTCTGCTTGATGTTATATCGAAATTTTAATTAGTTGTTTTTACCAAATTTGAGAGTGTTACAGTATCCTTCTGTCAAGTCTAGTTTCACATAATGGCTACTATTAACATACCCAATTACAAAAGCAACATGTTGATACCACTGTGACGAAGTAGACCTAAGCGGTAAGTTTGTTACACATCATGTAATGTCTATAATATGTAATATTACATTATACTTTGAAGAAATCAGGACACCTATTTCAGGTATTATCATCAAGTGTTTAACTGGGGCACCTTGATCTGATTGAAAGAAGTTTAAAGAGTTGTAAACTTTATTCCAATATTGGGCATCCAAATATGTTGATGTATTATGTCTTGTGTGCATCTAACTCTTCATCAAGTTAAGCCAAATTGTGGGTCATGCATCTTCATGAAGACCGATGTGGAAAACTATTGCTCGTACTCCACAAATTTCACCACCTCTCACATCATGTACCTGCATGATGTAATGGTGAAACATTTTTGGAAGTTGATTAATATCGGGAAACAATATTGCATGCTTACATCAGTGCCAATTATCTATCCATGACGATCACATGTGGATAAAGACATCCCACTATCATTGAGTGTAAAAAATTTAACGCCCAAGTATAACTGGATTCCTTTTCCTTGTGCGTAAAGACAAATGTTATGCATAATGTCTTACTAATTGAAGCAACACCAACAATCTCAAGGAGAGGCATCTCAAACCTGTTTGTTTTATAGGTGGCATCCATCAACATGTATGAAAATTCATGCCATATCTCCAATGATCATGGATGAGTAAAGCATAAATCTTCCAACCTGCTGTTAGTCAAGTTACTTGCACTTTAACGTTCTTTTTTGTTCTTGCTCTCTGACGGTTTTCTTTGTTCCTAGTGTTTCTCCTTTTTCTAACTATGTACAAGTGATAATTAGAGGGAGTGAGATTTAAATGGTAAGACTTGGATGTAGTGGCTTATGGAGATGATGTGATATGGAGAAGATGTGGTATGTTCATATGAAAGAAGATGTGATATAGAGAAGAGGTAATATTTTATGAATAAGTAATATGGAGAAGAGGTGAAGAGATGAAGAGATGAATAAGATATATATATATATATATATATATATAATGAAGAAGAGGTGAAGAGGAAGTGGTATAATATATATATATATATATATATATATATATATATATATATATATATATATATATAGGGTCCCCTTCATTTGCTAACCACGACATTGGTGTTAACCGTGCTAACCAATTTTCAACCAATCAAAATCGTCTTAGAGTTTATGTTCTCAAAGGGTAATATGGGCATTTCATAATTCACGCATATTTAATGTATTTCCATATTTCAAGGAGTTATTAATATGGTAGTTATCTAAATATTAAATATAATATTTAATGTATTTCCATATTTAATCTATTTCCATATTTCAAGGAGTTATTAATATGGTAGTTATCTAAATATTAAATATAATATTTAATGTATTTTTATATTTTGAGTGTGCAAATATGCATGTCTAGATGTTAGTGTGTATCTCAACCAATGCAGAATAGATCAGCTGATATGCACATATGCATATGCTCAATGTGCAAATATGCATATGCTCAATGTGCACATATGCATATACTCAATATGCACATATGCATATTAGATATCAGTGTGCATATATGCATATAATATTTCAGCAAACATATGCATATATGCACTATATGCAAGTGTGCACATATGCACTATCCTGAAAATCAATTTCTTCAAATCCTGAAAATCGTTTTAACCAAATTTCCGGCCAAATTCCGGCTACCCTTATCTTGGTTCAATTGAACTCCACTTCATTTTTCGGTAACGTTGATTTATACGGCGATGCGTTTATCCTCCCATGAATTATTTCTCCGTCTCCCTCTTTTTCTCCGGCGAACCCAACCCAAACACCACCGTCGCCAATAAATCGAACCATCGCCGGAAAATCAAGATTCTCATAATCGCCATTTCTGTTGGTGTATTCTAATTAAACCTCAAGACAAGTATACAATGAGATCTAATATCATCTTTCAAGTAATAAAACGGTAAAGTACCGGATATCGTCCCACAGAGATTGGAGTAAAAGTTTAATAAAAAGTAGAAGAAAGAAATGATTTCAGATGGCGAATTTGAAGACTTTGATTTGGTTTGGTTTGTTACTTGATTAGATTAACAGAATAATAAAGCAAGCACTGGTGTAAGACATTTAGGTGAGATTTAAACACAAATTCCAACAGACTTATGCTACAGACATGCTGCAGCATGAGTTGGCCATAACTAGATCCACCAACTATTTTGAGGGTATTCCTCTCGGACTTCAATATTCACACTACTGTTTAGATTCGACTAAACACATCTCTGTGCAGCCTCCAGCTATTTATAGTGTAGAATAGAGTCCTCAAAATATAAGGATGATCAAATCTCTTTGTATCTAAAACCGCTCTCTCGAGTCGATTCCCATATCATTCAAGTTGACGTGTTCGAATGGGCTTAACTCTAAGTCCTCTACACTTTAACACTATTGATTTGTGATCAACTTGTCGAGAATAAATAAGTTTTGGAAAATATAAATGAAAAGTAACCGTCTCAAGTCTACTTCTTATATCATTCAAATTGATGTGCTTTTGGTAGCTCATCTTTAAGTCAACCGCACTTTAACACTTTAGCAAGTGATCAATTTGTCAAGAAGTGTCATTGAATATTTATAAAACTTGAAATGAAATGATGAAACATTGTTATTGTGAAACAATGTCCACCTTTCTTTGGTTTATAATCTCACCCTTCCGTCTCACACCCGAGCTAAATAAAATTAGCTACTCATATTTAAAGATATAAAGCGATAAATGACGGAAAATAAAGGCATAAATGTAAATGACATAAATTAAATGACTGAAAATAAATGACGGAATTTAAATTGCGTAATGTAAATAAAGCGTAATTAAGAAAGTAAAATTACAAGAAATTAAAGAAAGACAAGAAATTAACTTCAAAGGATTAATAATATTGCAAGACTCGAAGAGTGATTCAAACTCTTTGGAACCTGATTTCTTTCTACATGTAATTAAAACCTACATGGGAATTAAAGACTACTACTAAATTCACCAACAACCACTCCTATTTATACTACCAAAGGAAGGAGGGTAAAATGGTCAAAAAACTAAGCTTGAAGCTTAAGCTACTTTAAAAGTACATAAACAAGTACACTAATGGTTAATACCCAAAAGATAATAAGGACTAAATTTTTATCCAAAGTACATCAGCCAAAAATCAATCTAGAAGGTTCCTAAAATCAGATACAATAATCCCAAAAAGTCATTCCACATTAAGCTCCTCCTAGCTTGTTCATTAAGCTCCAACTTCGGCAGCTACAGGCATGCTGCAGATCACTGCACTAATAAATCAACCCAAAAAGACACCAATTATCTTATCCAATGCAATAAAACAAGTCATTCATATCTTTTGCTCCAAAAAACAAGAAAAGAGAAAATAATGAACTAAAATGACTCAAAGGTTGGGATTAGAAGGTAAAAACTATTCTAAAAGCAAGATAAAAGAGCATAATTGCACTAAATAATTAGTGTCATCAATTATGCATCTTGGTTGCATTATTAACGATTTGTTTGAAAAGAAAAAAGAAAAAGACGCCGGCAATGGGTGTGAAAGGCGCTGAAGCAGTTCCGACGGCGCGTGGTGGCGGCGACGGCGGAGGTGCGGCGAGTGGTAGTGGGAAGAATGGTGGAGGTGGGTTTTCACGTGAAGATGATGACGACAGTGGGATTGAGAAGTTGGTGTTTTTTATGGGATGAAATCTCTAATTATTTTGGTTTTTAATTTGGTAGGCCCATGTTCCCCAAATTAAAAGAAATTGTATTTTGACCGAAATACCCCTGTGCATACATGCATTGTATTTTTTTCAACCGTTTTAAAATTTTTAATTTAAAAAAAAATCAATTAATTGTGGACCATTGATCTCATTAATCTACGGTTGAGATTGGTTAGCACGGTTAGCACCAATACCGTGGTTAGCAAATGAATGGGCCTCTTTTTATATATATATATATATGCAATAAAACAAATAAAGGAAAAGAACCGTAATAACCTTCACATATATGTAATATAATAGTGTTGAATTTTTGGGGTTCTAAACTAAGGGAATAAAATATTGACTAAAAGAAATCTACTACCTATTGCTTCAAGGCGAGCTCTCTCAATCCTTAAAGCAATTTCTCCCCCACCGTAGGTGCTTTGGGATTTGGCGAGTTGCTTCTCAAGATACTATGAACCAACGTATGTAGATTGATTATCAACACCGCACAAGTGGTGATAATCCCGGTTAAATTATTGAGTTTTCAAGGATTTCGAGACTAGAGGGATTGTAACTCTATAGCGAAACAATATCTAGTAATATGGTGGATGAAAAAGTTAATTATTTTGCTGTCTAGAGGTGGATATTTATAGAGGAATGTCACAACCCTTTGAAGAGTCGTGACTGCAGGTTTTTGAGACAGCAGTGACCATTCGTGACGCTTTGAACTGTCGCAATTGTTACAACAGTCACTACCAAAGTCAACAGTCACCAAAGGCAACGCTTCTGACTGTCGTGTCTATTCGAACAGACACAAACCATGCAACTGCGACGCTCTGGACCATCACGACTGCTGCAACAGGTGCCACTAACCAATAGCGATGGTCAGCCTTCTGTTTGAACCGTCGCATTTGTTCAGAACAGCCCATAGGCCGGACCAACGTGTTGGTTCACGAATAGGTACCTTTTGAACCCAACCATAGCAACTGTTGGAAGTACCTATTCATGAACCATCGCATATTCTTGTGAACAGTCACAACTTAGTGTTGTATCGTCGCTAATAGGCAAAGTGTGCCATCAAAGAGCCACATTGCGCCCACGCCCACTGTCGCACGCGTGTAAGGGTGTGTTGCACCCTTGTGGAGCCCCCAATATTTTCCAATCTATTAAATTAATAAATGGAAATTGGTCCCATTTATATACCCACTTATTTTTCACTCTTCCACCTATGTGGGACAAAGTGAAAAGTACCAAAATGAGACTTTCTCATCTTCCTAAGACTTAACCCAAAAATACTAAAAACTCTAAAACTTTATTTTGAAAAATTTCCAACAAACCCCCAATATTTTCAAAATAGACTTGAGTTTGAAAAGACTGACTCGACAAGACCTAACCAGATTCCGAAATCCTTGGGGGTGTTATGCATAAGTAAAGGTGGAGTCTTGCACCTTGAACCTTTACATAGTGAAAGTGTTCAAATCTAACTAGGGTAATAATGGTTGAACCAAAGTCATTGAACCATCTTCCTTTATAATTTAGACGGAAACACTTCACACATATCCTTCCTCTCATTCATTCAACCACTATAAGTCGACCCATTAATTGGCCATGGGTTTGTATCTTGATTTCTCATAATGTTCTAGAGCCAAGCCCTTTAGCTCATAGGAAGCGACCCTACTTTCACATTCAGATAGGTGGACCTTGTCAAGAGTGTTCCCGTAACTTGAACACTCCAACACATACTGTGTTACAAGTCCATTAAGAACTAGATTCAACTTTTTTTACATTACGGTTTCAAGTTCTGCTGACCTTAGGATGGTTTTTTTAAACATTGCAGAACTTTCAGTCATATTCAAATGATGTACTTTAACTTAATCTTGAGATTTGGTGAAATACTAGGTATCAAGACAAGGTTCCATCATGGGTGACTATTTATATGCGGGCTTGAGACCAATCCCTTTTGAAGTGCTTTCAATCAATCTTCTTGGTAATCCTTTTGTGAAAGGATTTGCTAAGTTCTTACTTGATCTTAAGAAACTAATGGTGATCACCCCATCATTTATTAATTGATTTACTTGTCTATGTCTAAGTCCAATATGTCTGGACTTACCATTATACATTTGATTGTATGCCCTTGATAGTGTAGTCGCACTATCACAGTGTATAGAAATCGATGGCATTGGCTTTGGCCATAAGGGTATGTTAATCAACAAATCCTTAACCATTCTGCTTCTTTACAACAAGAAGCTAAAGCAACAAATTTTGCCGCCATGGTAGAATATGTTATACAACTTTGTTTCTTTGATCCCTAAGACACTACACCCCCACCAAGTGTGAAAATCCATCCACTTGTAGATGCATAGTCTTCTTGATCATTTATCCAACTTGCATCAGTGTATCCTTCTAATACCGAAGGGTATCCACTATACTCCAAACCATAGTCCATGGTTTTCTTCAAGTACTTGAGTACCCGTTTTACTGTTCCCAGTGTGCTTTTCTAGGATTACTAGCATGTCTACTTAATCTTCCTACGGCCTAGGCGATATCAGGTCTAGTACAAGTTATAACATACATTAAACTACCAATAACTTTAGCATATTCATTTTGAGCTAATACGCTATTGGTATTAGTTGTCAATTTAGAACCTACTTCGAATGGAGTGCTCACAGGTAAACAATCAAATTTATTAAAATGTTTTAATATCTTTTCAATATAGTTTAAGAGTCTTTAGTATTTTTGGGTTAAGTCTTAGGAAGATGAGAAAGTCTCATTTTGGTACTTTTCACTTTGTCCCACATAGGTGGAGGAGTGAAAAATAAGTGGGTATATAAATGGGACCAATTTCCATTTATTAATTTAATAGATTGGAAAATGGTGGGGGCTCTACAAGGGTGCAACACACCCTAACACACACGCGACCGTAGGCGTGGGCACAATATGGCGCTTTGATCGTGCACTTTGCATTTTGTACACATGCATCACCGTGATCCGCTTTTGAGCCGCAAATTTTCTTTTCGATATGCCTATTAGCGACGATAAAGCACTAAGTCGTGACTATTCACGAGAATTTGTGACGGTTCAGGCAGAAGGTTGGTCGTCGCTGTTGGTTAGTGGCACTTGTTGCAATAGTCGTGACGGTCTAGAGCATAGCAGTTGCATGGTTTGTGTCTGTTCGAACAGACGTGACAGTTAGAAGCGTCACATTTGGCGACTGTTGACTTTGGTAGTGACTGTTGGAATAGTTGCGACAGTTCAAAGCGTCGCGAATGGTCACTGCTGTCACAAAAACCCGCTGTCATGAGTCTTCAAAGGGTTATGACATTTTTCTATAATTATCCACCTCTAGACACCAAAATAATTAACTTTTTCATACACCAGATTACTAGATATTGTTTTGCTATAGAGTTACAATCCCTCTATTCTCGAAATCCTTGAAAACATAATAGTTTAACCGGGATTATCACCACTTGTGCAATGTTGATAATCAATCTACATACGTTGGTTCATTATATCGTGAGAAGCAACTCGCCAAATCCCAAAGCACCTACGGTGGGGGCGAAATTGCTTTAAGGATAGAGAGAACTCGCCTTGAAGCAATATGTAGTAGATTTCTTTTAGTCAATTTATTCCCTTAGTTAAATTCAACAATCTTAAAGTATTTTCCGAAGAAATATGACAACCAAGAATCTTCAACAAATGTCTTGTGACATCGTCAAGTTGGAACGATTTGATGGTGGAGGCTTCAAAAGGTGGAAAAAGAAAATGCAATTCTTGTTGGCCACTCTAAACGTCTCCTATGTCCTCACCAAACCATACCCGGAACAACACGATGACGAGACACTTCCATCGGCACGAGAAATGCTCAAGTTTAAGAACGACAATTTCTTATGTCTCGGTCACATCCTCAACGCTATGGCTGACCCTCTATTCGATGTTTATCAAAACGGCGAAGGAACTTTGGAACGCTCTCGAACAAAAGTACTTCACGAAAGACGCAACAAGTAAGACATTTATCGTTTCCAAATTTAATTCTTACAAAATGATAGTTTCACGTCCTATTATGGATCAAATGTATGAAATTGAGCACATTCTTAGTATGTTCACACAACACGACATGAAAATGGATGAATCAATCCAAGTGACATCGATCATCGACAAACTCCCTCCCTCTTGAAAGATGTTAAGAAAAATCTTAAACACCGTAAGGACGATATGTCCTTAAAAGAACTTAGAAAGCATCTTCTCATTGAAGAACAATATCGATTGGAAAATAAATCCAACGAAGATGCCTCCAAAGTTCATGTGGTCGAGGAAAAGGGAGAGACTTCCAAAACAGGTGGTAAGAAAAAAAAACGCCTTGAAGCAATAGGTAGTAGATTTCTATTAGTCAATTTATTCCCTTAGTTTAGAATCCCAAAAATTCAACATATAGATAATATACAATAATATTAAATCGTAATTTATATATTGAGTCGGGTTTAAATGAGAACGATACCTATTTAAGAGAATAAGAAAACGATTAAAACACATGTGATTTTACACTAAAATCAGATACAAAATCACATTTGCTTCACGCGACTTTGCCCCACGACATGAACACGCAGCCAAAGTCGCTCGTACACCTTTTTTTGACCGTCAATGTAAAATCAAATGTGATTTTGCATGTCCTTTGGTCGTATTCGTATTCTCTTAAATTGTTAGTACTCTCGTTTGATGCTCCCTATATATATATGTATATGGAGAGATTCAAATGAGAATTGCTAAATGTATGAGGAGTAGAGAAGTGATTCTGGCCTTCATCTGATCAACATTTGTCGCTTTGACTATGATAATTCCTCGCATGCTCTGCAAGAGATAGAGGGGTAGTTTCATAACTTTTACAAATAAACGGAAACATAGTTTATATGTGAACGCATATCATTCACCCGCTGATTAGTTCACATGTGAACTATTTAACTGATTCACATATTAACCTACGGATTCATATGAGAATCATTTAATTAGTTCAAAGGATTTATATATGAATTTGTTAATTAGTTCAGACGATTCACATATGAACCTACGGGTTCGTATGTGAATTAGTTAATTAGTTCAAATGTGAATAACAAAGGTTCATATGTGAATCACATGGGTTCACATATGAATGCGTTTGCCACCTATTTATAAATGTTACTAAGCTACCCCTCTATTTTTGGCATACCAACAAATTTTGACCGGTCAAAGCCGCAATTCTTCACCAGTCAAATCCGATCTTGACCGTATAAGTGTTATGATTACTTCTCTCCTTCTCATATATTTAACACTTCTCATTTAAATATATGGCTATATATATAATAATTAATATGAGTTATATAATATATAATATAGTATATAGACGGTATATATATATAGTTTATATAATATTACTTTAAATAATAATAAAAATATATAAGGGAAATAGAGGCCCCTTATTTTGTAAATCCATTTTATCCTGTGAACTTGTAAACCAAAGGTATTTGAGTCATTTTTCCCAATTTCGTAATTTTAGGAATAATTCATATTTTTAGAAACAACCAACTTCCTTAATTTTCTCAATTAACTAAATTATCTCTCACTCTCTCTCTCTCTCACTCTCTCTCTCTCTCTCTCTCTCTCTCTCTCTCTCTCTCTTTCTCTCTCGATCCACTGTCACCCTCCAGTTTCCGACGACAGCCTCCCACTCCGGCAACCTCCCCCGAATTCCGGCCAGTTTAATAAATTGTTTTTTCATAAGTTGTTTTTTCAAAATTTCCAAGGTTTTTAACTTTCATAAATTGTTTTTTTTTGAAAATTTCACGTTTCATAATTTGATTATTCATATGGGAAAAATATATGAAACTTAAAAATTTGATTATTTATATGGGAGAAATATATGAAACTTAAAAATATGATTATTCATATGGGAGAAAAATATTTGAAACTTCGAAAATACATGACTATTTCGAAATTTTCTGATTATTCATACGGGATAAAATATATGAAACTTAAAAATCCAAGAAACATATTATCAAACCGTTTATGAAATTTGAAAATTTCGAAAAAACAATTTATGAAACTTAAAAAACTTGAAAATTTCGAAAAAACGGTTTAGTGGGAGGAGGTCGCCGCAAGTACGAGGAGGCCGCCAGTGGAAGGAGTGGGAGGAGGACGTCGAAATTGGATGGAGAGGTTGGATCGTGAGAGGAAGTTTTCGGAATTCGGGGGTATGAGGTCGCCGAAATTTTATGAGAGAGAGAGGGGGGGGGGGAAGATAATTAAGGAGAGGATATAACCAAAATTAGATAAATTCAAATTAATTATTAAATTTAAAACTTAAGTTATTTAAAACCTATTCCCAAACTATCCTTTCTCTATTTCTTTTAATAAATTTAATTCAGGAAATTTCTCGATCGTCGATCAAGATAATGGATGACGTAGATTGGTTTACATAGTTCATAGAATAAAATAGGTTTACAAAAGAATCTCCCTCAAAGGAAATATATATATATATATATATATATATATATATATATATATATATATATATATATATATATATATATATATATATATAAAGAGAGGGGGAGGAGGATCATGGAAAAAACAAACTAGTTTACGAGAACGCAAAATTGAATATGAGCCACATTACTCAATAATTCAAGAATACCATAAATAAAAGAGGAAAATAATTTTAGAAACTAGGGTAATTACCATTTTAAATTGGATAAATGCTTAAAAATATCTTAATATCTTTTAGATTTATTTATTTTTAATTTTAATTAATTCATAATTTTTTATCAAGTTTTATATAATTTTTTTTTTCCTAAATACACTTTTCATTAAAAAAAAATCACAATTTTCATCAAATATCACATAAGGGTGCTCAAAAACCTGACAACCCGATCAACCTAAACCTACCCAGCACGAAATAACTCAACCCGAAGCAACCCGATGTTTAATCGAGTTGCAAAATCTTTAAACCATAGGTATCGAGTTGATATTGAGTTACTTTTATTTGAACTCAACCCAACCTGATGAACCGGATATTCTTTTATTTCTTGGATCTAATATGACTGTTGAGTCTCTATTAATATGTACATTGCAATTACACAATCACGTACCCTCTTCATATACGTATATTTTCAATCTATTATCCATCTCTATATAACTCATTTGTATATATGTTCCATAACTGTAGACACACACATACACACATTATATATATGTGCAAATTCAAAAAATTAACTGAATGCGATATACTTAAGATTTAAGAAATATTGATAAGTTGTACCAAATGGTTGATGATGAAAAAGAAATTATGAGTAGACTAGAGAAAACAAGTTAGGAGAATATTTTGATGTACCAAAGTATCAACTTGACTAACCCGACTAACCTGTATGGTTTAGGTTAGGTTGGATTGCACTTTGGGTTGGGTTGAGAATTTTCAAGCCGCAAGCATTGCTTGGGTTATTCAAATGTCCTCAACCCGATCAACCCAACCCGTGAGCACCCCTAATATCACATGTGATATCCACAGTCAGTTCATTATCTTTTTTTTTTTTACCATTTGTCACTATTTTTTGGATCCACCTTTTGAATCAAAATGTGATTAGATTCGTTTAATATATAATCTATAACGAATCACATATATATGATCCATTATGTGAATTTTTGTATGTATTACAAATGATAATATATATCAAAATATAAGTGACGTATTATCACATATGATAACATTTACACCTCAAAAAGATCTATAAATGTAAATATACATAATCACATATGATTAATAAAAATATATACAATTATCACATATGAATTGATAGTAGATGGCACAACCAAATATAATAATACCGTAAGTTCCATAACACATTATACGGAAGCAAATCCAATATATCAATAAGGTGTCATATCATAATAATAACCATTTAATAAGGATATGCATTTTAGTTCGAAAATGATTATAAGAAAACTCACCTTGATTCAATATACGAGGATTTAAGCTTAACCGACCCAAACAATCAAAACCGACATCGAACCCCACAACCAAACACTTGATCTATAAGTATGGTTACAATCTAGTGGATTGAATCTATTCCATATCTCTTAACAATGCCTAAAGACCCTAACCGATACCCCGAAAGACCTCAAAACAATACGAACGAATGTCGAAAAATCACATATTAGAGGACAATGCGACTTCCATGCAGGTAAAGTCACATGAAACTCGCGTTCATCACTTGTATAACAACCCAAAAACTCACATGAAACTCGCGTTCATCACTTGTATAACAACCCAAAAACTCACAATCAGCATAAACATGAATATCAAAATTCCATGCCAAAGAAAGGTCTTACAATGACAAACAGATCTGAGGTTTTGCACTAAAGCAACCTATTACACAACTGAGTGTAAAAATAAAATTTCTAAAAGGAAGTCTTCTATTGACGAAGTCGCTCAAATCTTCTCCTTGCCCTTACCCGATCCCCTATCTTTGCGCCTACCTGAAAATAGATTTTTATTTTTGAAAAAGCGAGGGTTAGACCAACGGTCTAGTGAGTTCCCCCTTAACAACACTTTTAAAATTAATTACTCAAGAAATAATTATGCAATAAATATTTCAATTTAAACTTATCAAAACTTCACACTTTCATCAAACACTTTGGCTCACACTACCGTCACCCGCAGGTAACGGTGTGTCTGGCTCACACTGCCTTATTTGGGACACACCCCCAATAGTATAAACGGAACACACCCCCCGGTATAAGCACAGGCGGAACACACCCCCCGACTTTGAGCACAAAGCAAATAAAACAATGTATGCATACATTCTACTAATAAATAACAAAATACATATCATAGGCTTTTTAACAATTCTCACATATCAAATAAGCATTCGTAAGGAAGAATCTTATTTAAACTTCATGCAAAACAGTTGTCTTTAATCATTAAAATTTAGTTTAAAGAAAAACTCACCTGACGTCCTCAGCTCAAAACTCGCGTCTAATCTTATAACTCGGTCCGAAACCTATAAAGAAAACATTGACCGGTGAACTCGCGATTCTTTTTATTTTAACACAGGTTTGACCTTAACACCATAATCCCAACTTTACCCATTCTCTAAAAGTGCATAGGTCCACTAAAACATCGACCCTTAGACTAATCCGAAATGGGCCGATATTTCAAACATTTCAATGTCCAATAATTAAAAGATTTTAATCAAAATTGGATGTGGGCCTAACCAAGACAGAACCCAGGACCGGACCAAATTGTCACCCGCATTAAGATATGACCGGGTCTCCCCCTTGCCGTGCGCCGACCGGGGCCTCTCTCCTCACCGACCGGGGTCTCCCCCTGCCCCGACCGGGTACCAAACTGAGCATCGACCGGGGTCTTATATTGACCGGTGCCCCAACGACCGGGGTCATTAGGTCTGGTCGATCGAATCGACCGGAGTCAAAACCCCAAACTCGAACACAGATTTTCCAAACCAGAGATTACTAAAACTTCTACTATATACAGGGGTAAATGGGATCATTAATCCAATTAAACTTTCCCAACAATCAGATTCACAACATGATTTACAAGAAGAAAAATGGGGATTTCCCACTATTCATTCATCACTTCAAACAATACTCAGGGATTAAATCTTAGCATTTCCTATTGCAAAACATCAAATAGGGATTGAAATCTTACCTTGAAGATGAAGATTAACCACTTAGAATCCCAATGCCTCTTCCTGATTCCTTCTACCAATTTCTCCCCAAAAACTTTCCTTCTCTCTCTGCACAACCATGGAGCCGCCTACTAAGGAAGAATAGAAGTCTAGGGTTATTACCCTCTTTTATCAATATTTCACTTAGACCCCTCCACTTATTAAATAAACGAAATTTTCCCCCAACTTCTATCCTTTAACATTTTAATGCGGTTATTACAACTTGATACGACTTTCCTGACTTGCACAACCCTGTTTTGTGTAGATTTTAAACCAACTAAAACCCACAACATATATACCTTTTTTGAACCCAAAAAGAGGATCAAACCAAGAATCAATCCTTAGAGGTTCACATAAATAATCAAAATTTAAGCTTAACATTATCATGGATGAAACTCTCCAGCACACCTAAAAAGAGGAACAAGCATAAGATTCAAAAGCAAAAAGGGTTGAAATCCGTAACATTTAGCAAAACAAAACGTTAATAGATTACCTAACCAACACGCATACTTAACCCTAATATTTACGTCAATAGAAACTCAAACACACAACAACTTTAACCAAATTTAGAGATGAACAAAAGGACATCAAAGCATATACCTGCAACTTTTTAGAAGATTGGCAGATTTCTAAACCAACCTTCAATATCTCAAACTCACTTTCTCCTAATCCCTCCCACTCTCTCAATCGACACACACATACACACCAAATCTGGAAGGGATAAGCAAAGGGAGGTGACCCAAATAGTGGGTTTTCTACTAATTCAAAATTGACTCTCAAGAATAAACACATAGCATATAAACACCCCCCCCCCCTCTAATCTTATAAATAAATCTGCAAATAACGTACCAGAGTATTACATATAGTGAGATGTTTAAAGAATATCCGACAAAATGATAATTATTTTAATTTTTAAAATAACTTTTTAATGTTTATTTATGATATTTTTTTAATTAACGGATTATGTGGCCATATTCCTTCTCACCTTATATATCGTAAGTTGACCGTATTCTTATTTGAACCTGCCCTATATATATGGGTTAAATCATGTGAGAACCAAAAAAAGATTGAGATCCGTGAGAACCGATATAATCCATAATTTGGTTTTAATCCTATGGTTTTAATTAAAAGTTGTTTCATCACATGAAAAAGGCATAATCGTCATTTTGGTAACATAGATTCACCATATGAAACACATATTGTTTCACCTAGTGAAATAAAAACAAAATTTTCATAAATATGATATTACATATATATGTTATTTCACCACATAAAACCAAATACTCTATGTTATTTACCCCATGAAACAAAACATAATTTTCTTCTGTCGGTTATTTCACCTTATGAAACCAGAAACAAAAAACCCCTAAATTATTTAATTGTTCCAACGATCGAAACACTTCGTCTCCGCCATAGCTCGTCCCGTCATTATTCATCTCTGACCACACATCTGAAGGAATCCTGCATCACTCACCAAATTCAACCACCATTTTAATCCATTAAATAAACGAAAAAAACAAATATTAATTTCTACTCACGAGTCACATTTGACATTGGGACTTGTCGGAATAGTGATCGTGATTCTATACTTGGTCGGCAGACGACTAGCAGTGGGTTTTCATTTATTTGGCGGAGCTTTTGACACGATTGCAAACAACTTGTCTGTTAGCCTGGCTCCGTGTGGTGGCCAAAACCCTCCTGCTCCGACACAACAAGCCGACGACGGTGAGCCACCGGATTTGTAGTTCAGGCACAACAACAACATATTAGAAAAGTCGCTACATTAAGTTATGGCTTCACTTGGGGTCTCTATCATCGCCACCACCATAACAATAGCCGCTGATTTCGTGAAAATTTGATGAATGAAGTGAGATGATGGAGAGCGACAGTGATGTTCTGGTGAGTAAGGAGATATGATTGATTGTGGGGTTTGATAAATATAAATGAACCCTATATATATATAAAGTTAAAGAAGTCAAAAATGGTGGGCTTTAATTGAAAACCCGAATATTCCCTTTTATTTTTTTAGATTATATTTGATATTAGACATAACTTTCACTAATATTACCAAAATGTCATCAAGTTTAATAACCTTAGATTAAAACTCTTTAAAGGTTGAGATTAGTCCCTATGGTTCTTAATCTTTTTACGGTTCTCATTTGATTACCGTCCTATATATATATATATATGTATAATATAAAGGTTGGGTTCCGGTGAGAAGTTGAGGTTAACGTGATAAGCGTGAGAGGTGATTATCAATCGTTGGATGAGAAATGGATACACATTAGAATGAGATTCACCGAGATGCACCAGATCATTACCCTTTTAAGGCGCAATTCATGGGAGGGCATGAGATTAAAAATAATCAACGGTTGAGATCCACTTCTCATGTTTGTCACGTTAACCTCAACTTCTCATACGATCCTTCGTTTATTATATATATAACAATAATATTAAAATATAGAGTAAAAAATGATATTCGTCCCTATGGTTTGTTAATAATTTCAATTTTGGTCCTTATGGTTTGAAAATTGCGATTTCTGTCCTTATGGTTTGCAATTTATTGCTATTTTCGTTCCTAGACTAATTTCTATCGTGTGAAGTATAAGAAACTAAAACAACAGAGAATTGTAAACCACGGGACTGAAGCAACGATAAATTGTAAATCATAAGAACAAAAATATCAATAAATTACAAACCACAAAGACGAAAAATGAAATTAACAAACCACAAGGACGAAAATCGCAATTTTTAAAAAACAATAGGGATGAAAACCGTAATTTACTCTAAAATATAATATCTATGCTATATTATAAAACATTTATAAAAAACTCTTTAAAAACAATTGTTAAAACTTAGTGTACTCTATTTAATGTTAATTACTTAAAATATCTTAAAAACAACCATTAAAGCTTTATGTACTACATTTAATGTTATTTATTGACTTTCAATCCTTATCTCTAACCACTTCAACTCCCCTAAAATCACTACTCACTTCAACTCCGCTAAAATCACTCCCCGCATAATTAAATATTGGATAAAAATCAAATTTTAAATATAAAAAAATCTAAAATATAATTAAGAAAATCAAAAAGAATATTTAATGTTTATTTTATAAAAAAATTATATTATTAAACCTAAAATAAATTATATTATTATTAAACTATCGATGAAACCTCTTAAAAACAAGTTTTTATGCATTAAATACTGTTTCTTGGTACACATTACTTTTTTTAAAGCATAATTTTTATTACCACCTAAAACAGCCACCGGGCTACAATAAGCATAGACCACAAACAGAGTGGCAGCAAACACACAAACAGAAGGTTTGCAAGCTGCAAACCACACATCACCTTCCAGTAAAAAAACTCAGATCAAGAGAAACTAAAAACTCGCCCAACTACCCCAAAATGACCAAGAAACCGACACGCAACAAACGAATTAGCGCACTACATCGAGCCGACCAAGAACACAAAAAAAATGCATCAACATCACCACTAGAACATGCTATTTTAGAGTTCTAGAACCGTGTCAGACAACCTCACTGCAACCACCCACTTCCGTACCAGCTTCAATCTGTATTACACCGAGAATTTTTGTTGACTTTATATCGCCTCAATGGGATCTGCAAGCCATCAATTCTATTCCGACTTCCTGCCGTGACACCTCCTCGAGATCCATTCGAAGCTTTTCCGTTGGAATTCAAAGAATAGATCCGCCACTTTCCTTTTATCCTCTTTTTCTATGACCCGGTTCGGATGATTCCAAATTAGATATAGAAAGCTCCATATCGTTTCATTCCAAAGATATGGTTTCTCATTACAATCCACCAATTCGTTGACCGACTCGACCCTTCCATTGTCCACATTCCACCACTGCGCTATTTCTTCCCACAGCTTTGAAACTTCTTCACATTCAACCAAAGCGTGTTTAACCGTCTCCACCATTTTTCCGCATCTTGGGCATAGTATTGACGGGATATCCAACCCGATCTTGTCCAACACTTCTTTACACAGAAGCCTTCTATGTCTTGTCCTCCACATAAAGATGTTCACCTTTTTCGGAAACTTTGTTAACCATTTTGTTTCCCATGTTTGCTCTCCATCCACCGCCAAACCTTCCTCAATGATATTTTTGGGTTCTTGAACCGTAAACTTGCCACTTTCGCCAAGCATCCATTTTTATTTGTCCCTCGTATTCACCTTTGGGGTCCAATCTTCCACAAGGCCTATTAACGATTCCAATTCTCCCATATCCCTCCCTTTGGTTCCCTTCTCCACGCCCACTTCCACACCCATTTGTCTTCTACCCACTCCCCTCTAACCGCAATTGTCGCATCTTTCTTTGTCTCCAACCTCCATAATCTCTCGAACTTTTCCTTTAGAACTTCATTCCCTATCCACCTATCCGACCATAATGATGTCTCACTTCCACTCCCTATCTCTTTCTCAAACGCAACACCAAATTAACAACCACTTTATCTTAGTCATCCTTTATCTTAATAATGTTGCTCCAAACCGAACCCCCTTCCCATGAACCACCTACTCTCCTCCTTCACACCGGCCCCTTATCTCCACTACTTTTACCCACAACGCATCCCTCTCACAAAGAAACGACCAACACCATTTAGCCAACAACCCCAATTAGAAGCACAAAGACTTCCCACACCCAGCCCCCCCCCCTTTTGAGATCCCGTACCACTTTTGCCCATTTGACCCACAATACCCCTTTTGATTTCCAAGCCGCCAATTTGTTTTTCATTTTTTCCACCGCCACCTTCCAATTATCTATTTCACTCATTATCGCACCTACCGAAATCCCAAGCTACATAAAAGGTATAGACCCATGCCCACATCCAATTCCTCGCGCCCATGCTTGTGCTTCATCTTCCCCCACAGCAACTCCAAAAAGCTTGCTTTTACTGATGTTGATTTTTAATCTCGTTGCCTCGTAAAAACATTGAAGAATCTTCATTAAGTTTTTAAGATTCCTTGTATTCCAGTTTCCAAAATATATGGCGTCATCGGCATATTGGAGGTGGGAAATCTCCACTTCCTCCTTCCCGACCTTGATACCTTCATATATACCTTTTTCTTTTGCTTCCATCATGAGCGTGTTGAGGCTCTCCGCTACAATTAGGAATATAAAAGGTGCTAATGGATCCCCTTGTCTAAGACCTTTTTTCATTGGAAATTCCATTGTCGGTGACCCGTTTACCAAGACCGATATGTTAGATGACACCAAGCATGCCTTAACCCACTTGCACCATTTAGTTCCGAACCCCATCTCACTCATTGTATGTAGTAGAAACTCCCATTCGACGCTATCATATGCTTTGTCGAAATCCACCTTAAATACCAACACTTTCTTCTTTGTTTTCCGGGTGTACTCCACCACTTCGTTCGTTATAAGCAACCCGTCAAGTATGAGCCTTCATTTTATAAAGGCCGTTTGTGTATCTCTGATTATCCCTCCCAATAATTTTTTCATTCTCTCCGAAAGTACCTTGGAAAGAATTTTGTAGAAGATGCCGATCAAACTTATCGGCCTAAATTCATTGAGACCGATTGGGTTTTGATTCTTCGCAATGAGAGTTAAAAACGAGGCGTTGCATCCCCCCACCCCCCCCCCACCCCCGCTAATATCCGCCTTTTCCCCGAAATTTGCTATGGACTTCCCCAAGTCATCTTTGATAATCGTCCAAAATTTCTTTATAAATGCGATCGTGATACCGTACGGGCCGTGAGATTTACTGGTCCCACATGCTTTAACCGCCACCCAAATCTCCTCTTCCGTGAACCTCCTCTCCAAGTTCTCCGCCTCCTCCCTCGTTATTTTGTTAACCTTTCCACTTTTTAGTTTCGGCCCATCCCGACGTGAACTTCCTTTTGAAGAACTCAAAAACACCCTCTTTAATTTTTTCGGTTCTTCCGTCCATTGGGAATTAACATTCAATCCCCGGATTTCATTTTTTCTTTCTTTCTTTCGTATCATCGCATGGAAAAATCTTGAATTTTCATCTCCTTCCTTCACCCACTTAATTTTTGCCTTTTGCCATGCAATTTCCACCTTTCTTTTTTCCGCGTTTAACCAATTGTTTCGAGCCTCTACCCATCTTCTTTTTTCGTCTTCATCTAAGCCTCTATTTTCGATTATTGCTTCCAAATTCCTTGTCTCTACCTTGTATTTCTCCAAGTCTCCTTCCAACTTCCCGAACTTTTCCCGACTTATTTTCTTCAATGTCAATTTCACGTTTTTAAGCTTATCCCAGAAGATGCATTATGGGGCCTTTAAAGTCACACGGATGTTCCATGCTTCTCTAACCACCTCTTCCACCCCCTCTTCTTCTATCCACGTATCGAAAATTTTGAACGACTTCGGTCCATACCCGATAGGTACTTTCGTGTTGCATAATCGGATGATGGTCTGACCACTTTCGTTTAAGTGCCTTCACCCCAAGACTTCTCCATGACATACAAAAGTCATTTGATGCGAGAAAGCGGTCCAACCTACTACATTTCCTCCCATCATCACTAATTCTCGTGAATTTTTGACCGCCCATAGGTATTTCTACAAGTTGGCTACTATGGATAAAATCGTTGAACTCCTCCACTCATTTATCATTTGTGATCGAATTCAATCTCTCATGGTTGACCCTTACCTCATTGAAGTCCCCAAACACGTACCATTTGATTTCCTCCTTATTACATAGGATCTCAATGTTCTTCCATAATTCTAATCTCTCATTTTGATCTCTCGGGCCGTAAATATGGACAAACCTAACTTGCCCACTTACCCCTTTCCACTTACCTACTGCCACAAAGAAGATCTTTTCGATCACCACATCCTCACAGGAGAATTCGTTTTCGTCCCAAATCAAGAGTAGGCCACCCGAATTTCCAATGGGATCTGCTTGCACAAAGTCCACTTCGTCACTTTCCCATAATTTGATAAATTGTGGTTCCTCCCATCCTTTATGCTTCGTCTCTTGTATCCCCATCATACTTACTTTTTCTATGATACATATTTCACGGATCCAATTTCTTTTTTCCGTCGATCCTAATCCTCTTATGTTAATTGAACTACTTTCATTCAACTTTTTTAATTTCGATATACGCATACCTGACTTGAACGTATTACCGCGCTGTTTCCTTCTCCCAAGATAGGCCAATTCTCCTTCCAAATTCTTTCACACTACTAGTGTCGTCCGAACTTTTCAATTCATCTGAAAACTGCTGCGAAATCTCCCGACGAACTCCGTGAATGATTTTTCCTCTTACTCCTATCTAAAATTATCTATCCTTGCTTCTGCCCACTTTATATGGCCATTTTCTTCAGTATGTGAAAACTTACTTTTCCCCTGCCAAAACCCACGTTTTCCACTCTCTTCAGTTTTTTCTCTCTTGTGGTCGATTTTCTGCGATCTGTATTTTTTGTCCTCGTTGGATCACCTACATGTGATTGAACGCCTTCCGTATTCTTCCTTTCTGATCTGTTCCTTTTTTCGATCGCATTTTCTATAGTGGTACACTCCATCTGATTAATTTGTGGGCATCTTTTTTCAGGCCCACTTTCTTTTTCTCCTATTACTACTTCACCTTGGGCTTAATTTTTTATACCTTCCAGATTATTTTATCCTTTTTTTGTGGGTTGTGATTAACCTCCACTTCTTGGGCTACCTTGTGAGAGCCTTTAATAGTGCAGTTTTTTGAAAGGCCCTTGAGCTTCATATCCATCTTCCCGTTCTTCTTCAATGACCGTTGTTAACTCCAACTCATTGTATAGAATTATTGAAAAATAGGCTAAGTGTAGGAACCACAGGAGACTGCTAAACACACCAAGATACATCACAGAAGTGCAAGGCTCAGAAGCTCTGTCAACCATCTACCCGAGAAGTTCTCAACCTGAAGATTAGTTTTAGGTCATAGAGGCTCTGTGAGTGATCATATAGGCTATGTGTCACAGAGCCTATATGATCACTCACAGAGCCTCTGTGATCACTCACAGAGCCTCTGTGATCACTCACAGAGCCTCTGTGATGGCTAACCTCTGGAGATGGAAGACTTAAGGAATTTCAAGACAATGGGCAAGACAAGAACACATGCAGAACACGTGTGCCGGTTGTACGAAGATTCTAAGGATCATTTCATGGGCGCCCACAATGTTTTACTTTACAGGTGGCATTCCTTTTGTGGAATATCAGTCTTTGTCTTGTACTATTGTGTGCTCCTCGTCCTATATGAGGGGAACACCTCCTGTTTTGTAAATAGCGCGAGTACACACTATTCTGAGAGCATCTTTGTATTTCCAGATTATCTTTAAGCATTTTAGCACACACTTGTGCATGTTTTTGGTGTAATACTCAGTTTAATGAAGCATTTGATTCAGTGATCATTGTATACTTGTTTGTTGAATGCTTTGTTGAATATGTGTTTACTACCAAACCATACTTCTTTACTATACCAAAAATCGCTTCCGCACCTATATCACTCTAATTTGTGTAGTTTAGAGGTTCATATCTTGAATAAAACACATCTTGGGATCAACAACCGTTAGGTCAATGGCCCCTCGTGATTTCCACTTTTCTTCTCCTCTAGAATGGCAGCCGCCATCGTCTTTTGTGAAGCAATCAATTGTTCCCCATTCCTAGGGCAATTCGAATTTTCCCGTTGTGACTCTTTGTCTTCCTCCTTGAAAACCGGCGCCCTTGATTCTTTTCCTGACCCCTTTTCCGGCGAGCCCCCAATTTCAAAGATTACAAGTCATGATGCATGAGTACCAATTTCTAAAGCTATATGTTTGAATTCATAACTAACTGATAATCATAATCAAAACAGAATAAACATCTCAATTTAAATATAAAAAAATTAAAGTATGTAAGATAATAATTGAATTCTAATAAAATACTTAATTTTTTTATATAAAAAACATTATATTATGAAGCCTAAATTAAACAAATTTATAAAAAAAAATCATTATCACTCTCTCAAAACTTTCCAAAATCGAACTATAAATCGATAAAAAACAAAAAATAAAAGGAAAGATTAAAATCATTATGTATCTATTTGCATTGCGCGAGTAAACTTCTAGTATTAGGCAAATGAGTTTGATATTTAATGGGTTTTGATGAGTTTTCGATTTCTAATGCATTCAACACCCCCCCTATTATTAGGTGGTGCAAATAGCAATGTTCTTTCTATCCATACCCTTTCTTTTTCCCACCCTTTTTCCCACCCTATACACTAAAAGACTTTAGTAACATATAAGTGTTGGAATCCTTAAAATAAAAGAGTTGTTTGAGTTGAATGTAATTCTATTTAAGGATTTTGATTTTGAAAATTTCTAAAATATTTGTTGAAAATGTTTTTATATGTTGCATCTTGATTATTCTAATAATATATTTATTATATAAAGTTACAAATTATTTATGAAATTCAAAAATATATTAGCCTAAACATTTTGATTATTCTTCTAAATCAATAGTATTACTTTATTCAACACTACACATATTAAGCTCTATTTCAATATATGGTCAAAATCAAATTGCAAATCTAGTAAAATTAAGTTGTAGCTAAATTGTGGGTTTTTTATCTGCTTTATGTTCTTAAGATTGTATGGTCCTAAAAATGCATAATTAAATAACAAAAAAACAAAAAAACGTATGTATGTTACATTAAACCTTGTAAACCGGCTTGATAATTATAATGATAATATGATATATATAATAAAAATCATTTTCAAAAGAAGAAAACTCGTAATTTTTTTAATGTAGTTTGTTATTTCTAATGATATTGTACCCTCTTGTCTTAATTATATATGTGCACTCAAAAAGTTATGGATCCGTTACTGTCAATTTTTAAAATTCTCATCAATAACAGGCACGTGGGAAATAATTAATAAATAGGTTAAAGCATGAGCAAAATAATCAATAGAAGTCCTAAATTTCAAGATTTCTTTGTGATGAATGAAGTATATAGAATGTAAATTTGGATTGTACGGTGTAATACCCATGTTTTTATTTTGGAAAGATTTAAATTTCTAGTGGAATTTTGATGAAACCTCAAACTTCAAGGGTTAAGTTGGAAATAACCAATAGAAGGGTTAAAACCCTAAAACCTTCTTTTTCCTAATCATTTTCCAATTGTAGAGGCTAGAGAGAGAGTGCAAATGAATTTTTGGTGTGCGACTTTGGAAGGGAAGCAAAGAAGAGGTGCATTTGGAAGAGGATCCTACTTCAAGGTAAAAATCCTTACTCTATTCTCTGTTTATTTTGGTGAAATCATACTTAGTGGATTTTGGAGATAAAAGGGTTAATATTTTGTTTGATTTCAATGAGAGATTGATTTGTAAATGTTTGGATAATGTTAAGAAAGGTATATACATGTAATCCCTTTGATGTAGAGGCTTAAAACCAATTTTGGAATGAGTTAAGATGGTTTGATTGAGATTCCTGAAAGTACATTGTTCAATAAAAATCCTGTGTCTAGGAATCGTGTAAATCCGGGTAGGAGATACTCGGACATGGCTGAAATCCGAACGGTTGAATCCAGTTGTGTGTGAAATCCGAACGAGAGTGGGAAACCCGGTAAGTCGGGGGAACCCGGATGCGGGACATCCGGATATTGTCAAATCTGGATAGAGTTGTAATCTAGATAGGGGTGGAATCCGGATAGGGTTAGAATCCGGATAGTGTTGGAACCCGAATAGTTGTTATCTGCGTATGTGTTATCCGGTATTTATTTCTGGACTCTATTCGGTGTTCATCAATTCCTTCAAGCTAATCCCAAGGTGTCGTTTAGAGACAACCTTGAGAGATAATTGAGCGAGTTATTGCTCTTGTGTGTTTGCTTGAAACGTAAGTGTTCGGTTTAACGATCAATTGCTCAAGTGAGAAGGAGCTAAGCGAGGACGGCATGTGAGTCTTTCTAACTAAAAATGTTATTGATCTACGAGTTTTAACGGATGAGATGATTATAAAACTGCATGTTTTATCTTGATATGAAATGTGATTTGTTATGTATGCATACATTTGAGAGTGAGCATATGATGGCTTAAGTCGGGGGTGTCCCGCAAATGCTCATAGCGCGGGGGGAGTCTCGTTTATGCCAATGAGGGGTGTCCCAGTTAAAGGCAGTGTGAGCCAAACACGTCACAGGTGTGCGTGACCTTATCGTGTGCCATCAACATGTGTTGTACAGGCATTTAATGTTTTAAAGTTGTGAATTGTTTATAAATGCTTATAAACTTCATTAAATGCTATTTGCGGTGCGAATGTTGTTTCAAGAGGAAACTCACTAGACCTCATGGTCTAACCCTCGTTTTTCAAAAACTAAAACCATTTTCAGGTAAGGGTTTAGTTAGAAGTTCACCCAACAAAAAGATGGGAGGCGATGTCATGGAATAGACCTTGTAGAAGCTCGAAGTTCCGATAGACATTGTATATCTCAATTGTAGTCGTGTATTACCGTTGTGGATTTTTAGTTGAGTTTTATGTATTAAATTTTATTTGGGACCATTTGGGTTGTAATGCTATATTTTAGCTGTTATTGGATTTGGGTAGTTGTAGTTGGTATGAGAGCCATAGTTTAAAGAATTTAGGTGACCAGATAAGCCTAAACTTAGACTATAGAGTAGAGGGGGACACAATTGAGATATAGGAAGTTATTAGGGAAGATCTTGATCCGCAAGATCAAGGCGATGGTAGTGATGACTCTCATGTAGGGTAAATTCAAAATCGCATATGTCTATGCCAATTTGAATTTGTAAAAGATTTGCTATAGAACGAAAACGTTTATTTTTCAAATGATTCATATCGTCAAGTGTACCCATTCCAAATTTTATTCTAATCAAACAATCTGCGGCTGCCAATATATCTCGCATAAATGGAGCTTTTGTCGACTCGCTTTTGTATATGTGTAGATCGGCTTTTTATATAAGAAGTATATATGTATCTTCTTATATAAGAAAATATATTATTACAGGTGTGTGAGTGTGCTCGATTACTATTGTTGTGGCGATCGATGGGGGTGGTAGTACGGGGTGAATTCCAACTTTTCAAGGATAACAATGGTTTAGATGTGTTGTGAGATAGCTTACGAGGTAATGTTAACACCTTCTCGAAGGAGCATCGTCCGGAATGTTAATGAGATGAATGATTGATTAAGGGTAAACTCCTAGTTTCTAATGAGTCCCCATTCTTGGATTTGTTGTGTCGGTCATTTCAGATAGGAGTAGAGGACTGGATTAGGATCTTGAAGGCTATAACTCAAGATGGGGCGAAACAAATGAGCCTTTGACTTTTTAGTCAAACGGTAGAGTGGCAAGGATAATGAAGGGACGATATCGGTGTTGGATTGAAGTATTGGTAAGAGCATAATGTGAAGTATTTGGTTGTTTATCAACCTATAGGGGTCAAAGATTCAAATCGTATGATTTGTAAATCATTGCTCTAAAACGAAAACCGTGTGGGATGGTAGGTTGTGAGGCAGAGTGAGATGATGACCGTTGAGCAATAGTAGAGTCACTAGTACAAAAATGAGTTTTTGAGTAAACCACAAATTTGGTCCCTGGGTTTATTTTCTAAAAAAAATAAGAAAATTGGAAAAGACTAAAATACCCTCATGCCTAACTCACATGGTCTTCCCTAACGTTTAACAATAGACGGACGTTTGTCAGAGGGACAAAATCCGGACCAAATAGCATATTGTAGTGTCTAAAATGTAATTTTTAAATTGTAGGGACCGCAAATGTGTTACAATCACTAAACCACATGGACAAAATTGTAGTTTACTATAATTAAAATTTCCCAAATTCCCAGACATTTTCCGTCATTTTTTTCCTGGTTCTTCAAAATCACCAAATCAATTAAAAATTTTATTAACTTCCTTTACACCCACTTCTTTTCTTCACTCTAAAAACGCCCAAAAGAAACCCTAAATTATAATTTCATTCCATCACCGTCTCCTTCAAGTGTGTGCACCAATATAAATCGTCTCTAATCTGAACATGAAATTTTATTATCTTCGACTAGGGAATAAGATGATGTTTGAAGATGATTTGTAACGCTGGAGGAATATATAAAACTACTGGCACTTCAGCAAACACGTATTGCTCACTCACCTTTTTCTAACCTAATTTTCTTTGAACTTTTGGTTATTTATGTTTGCAAAAACTGATTTTTATGCTCGTAATCAGCAAATTCATCTTTGAAATCTGTTTTTCTGGGGTAATTTGGAGTACCATTGAGATAGATTTTTGTGAAAGAAATATACCATTCAAAGCTTTGGTGTCTAATTGGTACTTTCCGATTTCAAAATTGGTTTGTGTAACAACCCAAAATTCAACATAACAATTTAAGTAAGAGTAAACTCCCAAATTTGGGTCCCAATACAAAGTTTCGGAAATAAAGGATTAACAAGTCCCAAACATCAACATATCTATCACAACCGAGAGACAAAAAATAAAATTTGTGTCTACGCCGCTACTAAGGCTCCGCTCTCCGACTTCCTAGCTCTTAACATTTCTCCTTCCCTTTAGAAGATCCGGCAATGACCCTGTTACCTGAAAATCGGTTTTAAGAAAAGTAGAAACGAGGATTAGACCAGAAGGTCTAGTGAATTCCTAGCCTCATCCATTTTTATAGTAAAAAGAAAACATATACGATTTAACAAAATTAGACTCACAACTTGAGTCACAAGAAATGACTAAATCCACACCGAAATCCATCCTCAAGAATCAGGACTACTCGTCCTCGGGCCCCCCAGTAGATCCCCATACGGCCCCCTCGTCGATGTCGTTCCCGTGTGTAGGGAAACAGATTCCAAACACACGGTTCAACCATCCTCGATAGTTATATGTAGCCATGGCCAACCAGCCATTCAATTTGTCACATCAACATAAATTTCGAATATGATTTTGTAAAGTAAAGCTTTATATAACAAACCTCTCACAGAGGTATTCAAGAATATGATTTTATCAATGGGTTATCGATAAGCATAATGTACAAGGTAAGGTTAATTCATTTTCAGCTTAAAGATATATACATATTTTAAAGATGGGTTATCGAACCCCTATATTCCAATCCAATATAATAGAAAATTATAATTTCTGATAATGTTTATGAACCCACTTAGACTACGACAATGACTGGAATGGAGTCTCTCAAGAACACCCCGGTCGAAGGCTCCCCGGGAGAGGCCGGTCGAAGGACTTCGGGTGGTCCCGGTCACCAAACCCCCTCGGGTGGTCCCGGTCAACACACCACTGGGCGACCCCGGTAAATAGACCACCGGGCGGCGCCAGTCACAAACTCACCAGGCGAACCCTGGTCACAAACCTACCAGGCGACCCCTGATGAAGGAACCCGGTCGACCGGACCGGGCGTTGGCGACACCCAAACCTACGAGGAAACAAAGACGATAATCGAGTACGCAACCCCTGATTTCTTCCTAGCTTAAAGTTCGATTTCAACAAACTCTCATCAACAATTAATCCAAACATTTCTTAGCTTCCCCGATAGGATTTCAACCCTCTTATCTTCCCAGTGGGATTTTACACAAGGAGTTTCTCTTCTAAGATTAAAATTTCCAAAACGAAATATAAATGGTTAGATTACTTACCTCGTGAAGACGAATTTCCCTTAGACAACACCTTGATAAGCTTTCTCTTTCAAGACTCAATCCTTCAATTCTCCCAAAATAAGCTTCAATCTGCTCTCTTTCTTTTCCTCAGACGTCGCACATTCAAACACCAAGATATTTCCCCAAAATGAATAGTAACCTATGGTTTTAGTTCCTAAATGGTCATATTTCCCTAAAAGGTCCTCTAACTTCTTATCTTCCTTTATTTACACCATTTTTATACAAAGAAACAAATGACCCAACGAATTTATGATTGTTACAGTTTGAACCCTAGATATTTTTCCTTTGATCTATATATCACATATGATGAGTCAAGGTGATAAAGATGTTAAATTTACGACAATCTATGTGCCAAATATGGTGATGGTTGTTTCAAGTTAGTTTGTTTTTTATCAATATTTGCAGATAGTGTGTAACCTTCTTGCCTCTTCTTGGAAAATATTTAACATTTAGTTTATATTCAACTTTTAGATGTCCCATGAATGTGAATACATACGGGAATTGAGAACATTTGAGATTATGCACGATATTGTTCACACATCATATATTGTGGATTGGTGGATTTCTCATATATTCATGGGGGCGAAATTTTAAATTTCATTTATTTGGTATTTTACTGCTATGGTGTATATGGGTAATTTTACTTTTGCAAACCAGACAAACAGGGGCGGAAAACAAGCTATAAAACAGCAGGGGCCGAGCCTAATATAGTATATAATTTTAAAAATACAGAAAATACATTATCCAAAGTTATAAGGTAGTAAAAACTCTAAAACTAGGCATTAAATATGAAAATGTTAAACATCATTCATCAAAGTGGAACACGTCGATCTTTCGCGGCCTTGAAATCTTCCACAATTTCCTCCATGCTAATCTTTTCGGCAATTTCCCTTTCGATAAACAAAATCAACGAGTCGTTTAGAAAATCATCGTCCATTTTATTCCGCATTCTTGTTTTCACAATATTCATGGCTGAAAATGATCTCTCGGTCGTCGCGGTAGAAACTGGGAGAGTAAGTAGTAGACTGAGTAATCGATAAATAAGATCAAAAGTGGTTTGTCTTCTACTCCTTACCAACCATTGACACAAATCCGCAATAGATGTCAATTGCTTATAATCTTCATGTTGAACGACATCAACAACATAATGCTGAAGTTGCATCTTCAGAATTCTTTTCTCGTGATCACTGAAATCTTCAGGATAGAACTGCTCTACTAGTTGACGTACATCAAGACTTCTAAAAGTCTCATACGCATTTTTAGGATCCAGAATTGAAGCAAGACGAAGCATCTCCATGGAACTATCACTGAAACGATGATCTAATTCCATTAATTGACAATTAATCGCTTCATAAAAGATATCCACTCGGTAATGGTGCTCAAGTGTATGATCACTATGCTCATTACGAGCCCGAGCTCCTCTGCTGTAGTAGGAAGAAGACAAGTCAGGAATATCTATGTTCCGTACCTAAAAAGAAAACAAGTCGAAAAGAAGACAAGTTAGGAAGATTTACTTGATAATGATGTATGAATGTAGGATAACTATGTCACGTACCTGACAAAATGACTTAACAAGACAAAGTAAATCATCCCAACCTTCATCTTTCATTTTTTGCAACAACACTTTGGTAGATGCAACTAACCGCAATGCGTTAAAAATATCTTGATTTTGTCTTTGTAAAGCCTGACAAAGTAAATCGGTGATCTCCATTATTTCTTTTTCGAGATGCAAGACAAATACAAACTCAAATGTCGTCATAGCCTCATACACTGAATCTGCATCTCCTTTGATTGAACCAGTGCCTTCCTCAACAATTTTGAGCAGAACCTCACAAGTTGGACTGTACATCTTAATTAGGCTAGAAACTGATTTGATATGAGAACTCCATCTAGTATCTCCGGCTCGTTGTAACGTACCAATCTGATTGAGACCTCTATCGGTCTCCAGTTCATCAATAGAAATCAAGTATGCAGTTTGCTCGACTTGTGCATCTCGAAGTTGGTCAGTGCGTTTGGAAGAAGCACTAACAACATTGACAACAAAAGTCAAGTGCGTAAAAAACTTACGCAAGGCTATAACTCCTTGAGAGGCGGCCATCAATGCCAATTGTAACCGATGAGCAAGACAATGAACATAATATGCGTATTTACAATCTTCTAAAATCAAGGCTTGCAAACCTTTGAACTGACCTCGCATATTGCTTGCACCATCATACCCTTGTCCACGAATAGACTTGACACCAAGGTTGTAATGTGACAATAACGTTGTAATGCTTACACCATCATACCTATACGCACTTGACTTTTGTTGTCAATGTTGTTAGTGCTTCTTCCAAACGCACTGACCAACTTCGAGATGCACAAGTCGAGCAAATTGCATACTTGATTTCTATTGATGAACTAGAGACCGGTAGAGGTCTCAATCAGATTGGTACGTTACAACGAGCCGGAGATACTAGATGGAGTTCTCATCTCAATTCAGTTTCTAGCCTAATTAAGATGTACAGTCCAACTTGTGAGGTTCTGCTCAAAATTGTTGAGGAAGGCACTGGTTCAATCAAAGGAGATGCAGATTCAGCGTATGAGGCTATGACGACATTTGAGTTTGTATTTGTCTTGCATCTCGAAAAAGAAATAATGGAGATCACCGATTTACTTTGTCAGGCTTTACAAAGACAAAATCAAGATATTTTTAACGCATTGCGGTTAGTTGCATCTGTTGCAAAAAATGAAAGATGAAGGTTGGGATGATTTACTTTGTCTTGTTAAGTCATTTTGTCAGGTACGTAACATAGTTATCCTACATTCATACATCATTATCAAGTAAATCTTCCTAACTTGTCTTCTTTTCGACTTGTTTTCTTGTTAGGTACGGAACATAGATATTCCTGACTTGTCTTCTTCCTACTACAGCAGAGGAGCTCAGGCTCGTAATGAGCATAGTGATCATACACTTGAGCACCATTACCGAGTGGATATCTTTTATGAAGCGATTAATTGTCAATTAATGGAATTAGATCATCGTTTCAGTGATAGTTCCATGGAGATGCTTCGTCTTGCTTCAATTCTGGATCCTAAAAATGCGTATGAGACTTTTAGAAGTCTTGATGTACGTCAACTAGTAGAGCAGTTCTATCCTGAAGATTTCAGTGATCACGAGAAAAGAATTCTGAAGATGCAACTTCAGCATTATGTTGTTGATGTCGTTCAACATGAAGATTATAAGCAATTGACATCTATTGTGGATTTGTGTCAATGGTTGGTAAGGAGTAGAAGACAAACCACTTTTGATCTTATTTATCGATTACTCAGTCTACTACTTACTCTCCCAGTTTCTACCGCGACGACCGAGAGATCATTTTCAGCCATGAATATTGTGAAAACAAGAATGCGGAATAAAATGGACGATGATTTTCTAAACGACTCGTTGATTTTGTTTATCGAAAGAGAAATTTCCGAAAAGATTAGCATGGAGGAAATTGTGGAAGATTTCAAGGCTGCGAAAGATCGACGCGTTCCACTTTGATGAATGATGTTTAACATTTTCATATTTAATGCCTAGTTTTAGAGTTTTTACTACCTTATAACTTTGGATAATGTATTTTCTGTATTTTTAAAATTATATACTATATTAGGCTCGGCCCTTGCTGTTTTATAGCTTGTGGTCCGCCCCTGGACCTACATTTTGCATCACTTTGGTCCATGATTTTCTGTCGAACTTGCTCTTGTAAAGTTGTTCTATATGCAAATAAATATGTAATGGTAAACAAAGATTTGGATTTGAAACTCTTTTCTAGAAACTTAATTAGATCAAGAGCGGTATGTAAACATATGTACCTTTAATTTTAATCTTGTACACAATCTTAAGCACTTGTTTATGAACTTAATCATCCATATAATCCGATTCAACCTTCTTAATCAGCATCTTCGCATTGTGATACAAAACAGACCTGGGCAAGAACCAAATTAACACCATTGTCCTCACTGATAGCACCAAACTTCATTTCATTGCATTTTATTATAATGTCTCCATGAAAATGTTGAAGCCTCCTCTTCTGGCACAAACATTGTGAATCATTGGCGAGTATAGTTACGCCATAACATGAGTAGCTATTTTTTAAAATTAGTGATGAATTACTTTCATGGTATTTGTGAGTTGGTGTTGTTCCAACAACAAGTTGGAAACCTCTATTACTTATATTGTTTGCTACTTGTCTACCAACCTATGTTACTTATAAGTGTTGCTTATGGACTGGTTATTAAATGTTTAGTATGGTTTAATTATTTGTTGCTACTTGCTGCTTTAACAAGTGGCTTTTATTTGATGTTGGCTTACGTTGGGTGATGTTTATAAGAATTTAACGGGTTAAAGATTTTTCAAACTACTCTAGTTGGGTTGGGTTGTCTAAAGTCTAAACGTCTTCAAACCGACGAAGTTAACTCGTGTGTAACCCTAAATTTTAGTGATTCAATTCTAAACGCAAATAGTTCAAGCAACCATAAGCTTCTTTTCTATCTTTTTGAACCTATTTTACTTTATGTTCATATGCATATATATTTTTTTGCACCTCCAATTGTTCTATCTTTTAATTCTATAAAGTATGGACTGCTATTTCGGTTGTGAAAGTCCAAGATCTTATGAATCCTAGAGAGAGAAAGTAGGGAGAGAAAGTAGAGAGAGCGCAAATAGTGTATTGAATGAATAGAGCGTGTGTTTCTTACAAGACACAAAGACCAAAGGGACTTAAATACCCTTGGTCAGATACAACACAGTATGACTATAAACACAGTATTTGACCAAGCCTTATAAATACAATGATTACTATAAAATCAAACCTAACAATCTCCCCCATAGTAATCATTGGCGCTTTGGTCTTCAAAAATCATCTTCTATAACAGCACGGACCAACAGAGCGACTTTATGAAGCTTTCTGATTTTTTAAAGAAAAAATTTCTTCTCAGCATCTTTCAGATTGAAATGTCTTTGCTGCTTGAGCTCTACACGATACACCTCTTTTGAATGATCTTAAATGAACTGTGATGTTCGGAGCAGAAACAACAAAAGAATTGATATGACTGAGAGAATAGAATCTTTGAGCGAATCTTGATCAGCAGATAAACTTTTGAGCTATTTGTCTCTAAAACTTCTCCTTGACTTCTCCCCCTCATGACCTTGATGATCTTGATCAACTTGGTCATGCAAATGTTGGAGACGAGACAGCGAAAGATCTGCAAAATTAAAGAAACAGAGAAAAACAGGGGAGGTTTGCGCTTCATGTTGGATGCGCAAACCAAGGTTTGCGTTTCATGAAGGGTGCGCAAAGCAAAGTTTGCGTGTCATGCTGGATGCGCAAAGCTGACTTAGACAAAGTTTACCTTTTGAAACCCTTTGACTCCCCCTACACAAATGCACTAGATGTGACAATTCAAGTTAGCATTCATATAAAGAAAATCAGATACTCCCCCTCAAAAACAGATATAATCTTTGAAAAAATATTCTCTTTGTTCACTCCCCCTTGAATAATGCATAAACCCATTAAAATATATTTATGAGAACACAATGATCAGATATTAATGTAGAAAGAAAAATATACTGAATGTAAATTTTGAAGCGGCTAAACATATAAAATTTTAAATACTAAACAAATTAAATTCTACAGAGTAAAATATTACAAATTTATCAATCATTTGAAATCAAACATATGTTGTAGGATACAAGAACAAGTTTCATTGCATATCAAGTTAAGACATGTTCAGTTTCAAAAACTTCCAGCAATCTATTCAGTGTGCTCACATGCGAATCTTCGATTAGCTTCAAGAAAATGCAATTCTAAAAATATTATAGAAAACTTTGCATGTACTCACACTAAGCCATCAAGAATTAAGATATTCATAAATTTACAGATTTATCACAACTCAAACATATCACCAAGTATCATGAGATGTGTGCTCATTGGCATCTTTTAGCATTGTGCACATTGGCATCTTAACATGAGTGTGCTCTTTGGCATCTTTTAAGCTCGTGCACTTTGGCATCTTTTTAATCAAGAAGTTTATTAAGTAAAGAACATGCCGTAAACATAACTTTCTATCTGACCCTATTGCAGGATTTGGGTCAGCCGCTCCCAGACCAGTTGGCCTTAGGGGACTAGGTGTCAAGCACCCCTTGGAACTTACTCTCCCAGATCAGAAAGGCTACATCGACATATCCTAAACCCATTCATACCATTAGAACATGACTTTCGATCTGGTTCTATTGAAGGATTTGGGTTCGATCACTCCCAGACCAATTGACCTTAGGGGACCAGATGACAAGCATCCCGAGGAACTTACTTTCCCAAACCAGAAAGGTCACAGGTACAAACTTTTAAACTCAGAGATTTCTGAATTTTACGAAATTATAATTCATCTCAATCACTCAGGTCAACATCTAAGTGCTTAGCCCATATTTTCATTCCGATCTATAATTCTGATTAATTATGTAGTCTAAGCAAAGTATACTATAAAAATTCCGAATCACACAACTTTAAAGCAGTAATAAAAGTTTCAAACATGTTGCTGACTTTTCGACTTTTGTAAGATTTGAAATTTGACCATATAAAAACTTTAATATAAACAAAAGAACTTGAAAATTTATCCTAGACACATATTTTATTCAAAGGAAAGAAAAAATGTAAAACTTTACTTTATAGAATAAAATTTGTAAAGATTAAAATTTTTAAACTCAATATGCCGATATTAAAAATTTTCATTAAAGACAAAATGTAAAGAATTCAGCAAATTGATATTTAGTTGGAACAAAATAAAATTCAATTATTTCATCTTTCACATTATAAAAATAATTGGTGTCTCATATTAAAAGAAAATTTTGGGTTATACAAATGCAAAAGAAAGATGAACAAGCTCAGATTCTTGAAACATTGAGAAAAACTGGAATACCATCATTACCAGAGATAAATGCAGCGAAATTAAAATTGATGTACTCACAGTATCTCATTAAGTCAGAAGCTTAATCATTGAATAACGAGTTCTAAACTGTTGTGTTTAGAAGTCGATGTCTATGAAGTGCGGGTCCTGAGCTGAATTACTCAGAAGCCAATATTCTATTACTCCCCCTTAACATGTGATGCCTGCAACTTTGAATCAGATAAAGATTTGGGTACCCACTTGTATTTGGGCCCGTGTTTGTTAGTTGCAGTTCTTATGGGGAAAGAATAAGCAGAATTGACATTTAAAGCACAAGGAATATGATCAGAGAAATAATCACAACTATCAGAAGAGAAAGCATAATTATCAGAACTAGAATCTGAGGAAGAACATGAGACATGTTTTGAAATTCGAATCATTTGCTTTATAGAGTATTTTGAAATTTTATTACATTTAGCAAATAAATCACCGTTATAAAGTTTGTCTACACATTTATCCTCATCAACAATAGGTTCATCAGATGTCCGCCTCGCTCTCCAAATTTGCTTCTTTGACTTGCTCACAGTCCTATCTGAAAGAATAGAATCAGAAGGATTAGAACTGTCAGAAATAACTTTATATTATTTTTTCGACTTCTTTGACCGTCTTCTTTTACGCTTAGGTTTATAATATTGATCATTGAGCGTAAAAGAATCATCAAGAATTTTAGACTTAATATTTAAATCAGAAAAAATAAATTTATCTAAGCAACCAATCTGATCAACTAATAAATCTGAATTTGCCTCGAAGTCTGAAGAATTTTGAGAAAATATTTTAAAATTTGAAACTTCCTTTTTATTTTCCTTAGAATAAGAAGATAGGCTAGAAATAGAATCTGATTTTTGAAAAAATAAATTTTCTTCAAGACTAGACGTCATGAAAGAAAGAATAATATCATATTCAATTTTCTTCAAAATATTTTGATCTTCTATCTGATCTTCAAGATCTATGATTTTTCCTTCTAATACTAATGGAGGAGTATATTTCTTCGAATCATAAATGATTGGAGAAATATTTCCTTTATCAGAATCAGGTGCATAACGAGCAATAAAATCACCAGACATTGAAGATTTGATAGGAGATATATCATTTAAAACTCTTCTTCCTCTTCTTGATTTTTCAGAAAAATATTTTGCTTTTTCACTTGTATAAACAAAAGGAATTTCATTTTTCTTGTTATTTGTCCTTTTCTCATGTTCGATTTCTAACACTTGCTTCTCATTCATCCAATCAACTTTAAATTGAGGAGCATAATGAGCAAGAGTCAGATAATCGTATTTATATAAAGTTGGGGATTTTTCAATCGCATTGTTTAAACAATGAGGATTTTCAAAACCAAGTCCCCACCTTTGTTTTAAAGCTTCTTCACTCCTTGGCTTGTTCATAAAAATTGTTTGTTCAGATTGGTTTCTTCGATAAAGCTTTTCTTCTAACTTATTTATTTTATCTGAAAATTCATCTTTTAATATGGTCATGTTAGTCAAAGACTCAAGATAAGTCTTATTTGAATTTTCCAAATCATCCAATTTCTTTTGAAAGATGTCTTTTGTATTTTCTAAAATGGATTTTTCATCTTTCAAAGAAATTTTCAGTTTGTCAATCAAATCTGACTTTTCAGAATTTAGATTCTTTTCAGATAATAACTTAGAACGCAAATCAGACAAAGCAGAAATTATGATATTCATCTGAGAGGTAATGAAATTATAGTAAAATTTAGAATATACCTCATCTTCATCTGTTTCAGAGTCGTCTGACTGGTCATCTCCGATCATCAAGCACACCTGAGCGATCTCGACGTTTGAAGCTTCATCATCGGAATAATCCAGCCAGAATTCTTCCTCGGCCAGCAAAGCAGTTCCGTTCTCTCTCTTTTCTGCTAGTTCCATTTTCTTCCTATAGTAAACGGAGTCCCTAACCTTCTTTGCTCGACACTCCTTTGAGTAGTGGCCCGACTTTCCACAGTTATAACAAGATGCAGTCTTAGGCTCGGGCACTTTGACTGTAGAGTCGGAAGTGAAGCGAGAAGAATTGGAACTCGATCTCGGTTGAAACTTCTTCTGGTAATGCTGAGAGAGAAGAATCATTGCTTTCTATAATGCTTCACCATCATCATCAGTTGACCCGTTGTAAGCATTTTCAGACAACGCGTGTTCAGCCAACTGCTTCGTGAGGAGTGCAACTGGGTCAACTGTCTTCTTGTTCCTTTTCTCCAGTTTGGCCTTCTTTTCAAGCACCAAGCTCTCATCAGTCATCAGAATCTCATATAGTTCCTGAATCTGCATTGTGGAGATCCGAACATCATTCCTCAGTCTGTGACATGTTTTGTTCCATTCAGGCTGAAGAGCATTAAGAAATTTCAGATTTGTTTCAAGCTCTGTCTTGATCACATTTATCTTTCGCAGATCATTCAGCACTGCACAGAATCTGTCGAAAACACTCTTTATAGACTCACTTTCTTTGGCCTTAAACTCCTCAAAGTTGTTCATGTACCGAGTATGTCGGAGCTGAGTTGCAACCGAAGAACCAAGCATGATCTTTTCCAATTGTGCCCATACTAGATTTGGATAATCCTTGCAATGATCAACCCGGTTGTAGACAGAGTTTGGTAAGGCAAGCATCAGATTAGCTTTCATTAGTGAAGCCTCTTCAGGTGTTGGAGGAGTTTCTTTATTAGGCTTTATGAAAGGTCCTTCAGATAAAGACTTCATCATGTTTTCGCCATTGGCTTGACGCTCGATGAAGTTCAAGAACCTATCTTGCCATTGAGTGAATTCGTTTTCGTCAACTAGGACCGGAGGACAAGTTTCTGTACCCAATGACATCATGAGGTCATTCGTGTAGAACTTAGCTTGAAAAGCAAACTTTGAAGAATCCATAGGTAACAAAAAAAAAATTTAGACTTTTTTTTAATCTAAGCCTGCAACACACGCAAATAGAAGGTTTGCGGATGTAGACTGATGCGCAAAGAAGACTTTGCGTATGTAGGCAGAAGAGCAAACTAGAGCTTTTCGGATGAAGGCAGAAACGCAAGACAGACTTTGCGTAAGAGGAAGGATCCGCAAAGTGTACTTTGCGTTTGCTTAGAGAAATACGCAAACTGGAGTCTTTTGGAAGCAAAAGGATGCGCAAAGTTGAAGTTTTCGGATCACAAAGGATACGCAAACTGAACTTTGCGTATGATGAGGGATGCGCAAAGAAGACTTTGCGTGTGAAGGCGGAAGCGCAAAGTAGACTTTGCGTGTGAAGGCGGAAGCGCAAACCTGAAACAAAAGAACAAAGTTAGAAGAATACGCACATCCAACTGTGAACATGCGCAAAGCAACATGAATGTTGCGCAAAGCTTTATGAATGAAACGCAAAGTGTGGATCTTGCGCAAACCGATGTAAAAACATAAAAACTTCTAAAAACTCGATTTCAACACCGAATTTGATGAAATTTCCTTTTACAAATAAGATCGAAAACACCTTTTCAACTCAAATCAACCAAAAATTTCGATTAAAAACCATAAAAACGATATTTCGACGATAGAACAGTAACCAAACTCGTTTTTCCAGAAAACTTTTAAAACTCAAAATCGAAGATCTAAACTTGATTTTCTTGTAAAACAACCTGAAACAAATGTGATCGAATATCAAAAAAGAATCTAATGAGATCAAATTTAAACAAAAACGATCACAAACACATCCAAATTTGATGAGAAATCATGAAAACGAGATTTTCTTGAAGAATTCAAGAAAATCGATCAAATTTTCGATTTCAATCAACAATTCAGATTTGAAAAAACAATCTCTCAATTCTCTCAAGATTCAGTTGGCTCTGATACCAATTGAAAGTCCAAGATCTTATGAATCCTAGAGAGAGAAAGTAGAGAGAGAGTAACAAGAGAGTGCAAACAGTGTATTGAATGAATAGAGCGTGTGTTTCTTACAAGACACAATGACCAGAGGGACTTAAATACCCTTGGTCAGATACAACACAGTATGACTCTAAACACAGTATTTGACCAAGCCCTATAAATACAATGATTACTATAAAATCAGACCTAACAGGTTGAATGCCTTTTGTTGATCCATGTACTTCTCTTTCCAAAGGGTTATTTCTTTTGTGAAGCTCTCATATGATATAATATCTTATTGATGCTTTACTTCTTGATCACAGGAAAATGTAGCTAAAGAGTTTTACTCATGTAATTGTCCATCTTATCCAATGGAACTCGACTCAACAATAACCTACATATAATTTTGTATTTTTGATTTAAGGTTAGTTTACATCTTACATTCTTAGTCAATTTATTAAATATTTATGCAATATATTATATAGATATATTTTTGCCATTACCCAATGCTGCTATATTTTTTATTACTCCAATCCTGCTATATTTATGACGTATTTATGATGTATTTATGATGTATTTCTGCAATCACGAACTAAGAACACTAAATAGGTACAACGTCATGTATACTGTGTCTCATTCTATAACTTGTTAGTCTCAAATTTGCGGTGATTAACTTTTCAAACCAATTACTAGGCTTCTTTTTGGTGGCAAATCACAATTCTAGTTTTGGCTTTAATATTTCAAAGTCTAAACTTGTTTTATGTTGAGTTTTGGATTTATCTTATTGCAGGTACTAACAAATTCTAATCATCATGGCGAGAAGCAGAAACATGCACTACTAAACAAACAGCCTTTTCCGATGGAAGTTTTTGGCGGAATATTCCGCCGGAAAATTTTCGGCGGATTTCGGACGGTTTTCCGACGGAAGTCACAATGGTCAAACTTCGTTGACTTTCGCTGGAAATCCGCCGAAATTTTTTTTAAATTATTTTTAAAAAATAAAATAAAATTTTTGGCGGATTTTCGGCGGATTTTATTTAATTAATTAATTTCCGCCGAAAATCCGCCGAAAACCAAAATTTTTTTTAAACATTTATTTATTTCTTAGAAAAATTTTAAAAAAATAATAAAATTTTTTTTTATTCCGCCGAAAATCCGCCGAAATTTTTTTAAAGTAATTGCACACTTTTTGCAGGACATGTTTACAAGCGATTCATGAAAAATCACATTCTGGATATATGGATTTGCGTTATTTACAGACGATTGTATTTATGTTTTGTTTAGTTACGAATTTGAAATTTTGTAATAAGTTTTCAATATATGGGTTTGGAAACACAATAATGCATGTAATTATTTTTCCAAAATATTTTGCTAACAATCAATATTAACCTTCAATTTTATTTATTAGTTGACATGCAAATAAACTATACAAACTCGTGAAAAAAATCGTGATGGATGGAGAAATATGATAAGAGCTAAGTTATTGCTTCAATAAGGAAGCCTCACCGAAATATGTTTAAATAAATAATTAAATAAATAATTTTCGGCAGAATATTCCGCCGAAATTCCGTCAAAACATTTTCATCGAAATATGTTTAAATAAATAAATAATTAATTAATTAAATATATAAATAAATAATTTTCGGCGGAATATTCCGCCGAAAATCCGCCAAAACTTTTTCACCGAAATATGTTTTTTTAAATTAATTAAAAATAAATAAAAAATAAATATTAAAATTTTCGGCGGAATATTCCGCCGAAATTCCGCCGAAAATGTTTAATTTTTTTATTTAATTAATCGACTTATTTAAAAATAAAAAAAAATTCGGAAAAGTTTTCGGCAGAAAAATCCGCCGAAAACACAAATTCCGCTGAAAATGTCGCCGAAAAACATTTTTTGCGGCGCCCCGGACTCCGGACGGCCAAATCCGCCGAAACAGTGCGTTTCCGACGGATTTTGGCCGTCGGAAATGCCGTTTTTTTTTTGTAGTAATGCGAAACAACAATTATACAGTATTAACACGATCATGGGCGGAGCTACCCTTGGCCCAGAATGAGCCAAGGACCAGCCTCCAGTTTGTGAGAAAAAAATTATATAGCCAATTTGTAGCCTAGGTTCTCTCTCCTTCCAATTCCATGTTCATTTAATTATTTAATAAACAAAAAAGGCCTTGAAATTTGGGAACAATGATTATGAAAATCTCTTTTAACCGAGACTGAATAGATTGAATTAGTTTTTTTTCTAGTTTAATTAGTTGTTTTTTTCTATATTTGGTTTTGGTTTTCCAATTTACTTTGAGTTGAAGATATTGTTTGAGGGAGTCCAAGATTAGGGAATAACGGTCGAATCACATGTTTGGCTAATATTTTTATTATGTTTTTAAAAATATAAAATTATAACATTGAACTAAATTAGACTTTGTAGCTGACTAATTAGTATAACTTTTAAGAGGATCACCCTGAATCCAAATCCTGGCTCCGCCCTTGAACACGATGATGAAGAGATAGAAGGAAACGGAGACTAGCTTAGATAAGAATTTTTTTGAGATATTTAATGTTTTTGTTATTGGTGTTCTCATTCGTAATTCTTGTATTACTTTAATTTTCTTATATATAATGTTGAACATTTGATTTGCATTTTAAGTTTTAAATTTATATTTATTTTACCATTAAATGATAAAAACTGTCACAAAAATAGCTAATTGCAATGGTTTCTATAAAGTCACTAGTTGTTATGCTACGGTAACGATTTGGAAAAATAAATGTTCCAGTATTTTATGTTGACTATTTTGAAAAATAAATGTTATCGTATGTCATGCTATAATGATCGTTTGGACAAATAAACGTTACCGTATGTCATGCTATGGTGGTTAATTTGAAAAATAAATGTCACTGTATGTTATTCTATAGTGACGGTTTTAAAAATGAACGTCACCGCTTGTCATGCTACTCTGACGATTTTTACAAATAAACATCATTGTATGTTGTGTTACGGTGACAATTTCAACAAATAAACATCACCGTATGTCATGCTATAATGATGGTTTGGACAAATAAACGTTACCGTATGTCATGCTATGGTGGTGAATTTGAAAAATAAACGTCACTGTATGTTATTCTATAGTAACGGTTTTAAAAATTAACGTCACCGCATGTCATGTTATGGTGACGATTTTAACAAATAAACATCATTGTATGTTGTGTTACTATGACAATTTTGACAAATAAACGTCACGGTATGACATGCTACGGTGAAAGTTTTAAATAACAAACGTCACAATACGTCATGCTATGATGACGATTTTGAAATATAAATGTCACAGTATGTCATGCTATGGTGACGGTTGTCAAATATAAACATCATTGTATGTCATGCTACAGTGACAGTTTTGAAATATATAAACGTCACTGTATGTCATGCTATAGTCATGGTTTTGAAATACAAACATCATTGTATGTCATTTGCGGTTATGATTTTGATAAATAAACGTCACCATATGTCATGTTACATTGATGGTTTAAAAAAATAAACGTCATTGTATGTCATGCTATGATGATATTTAAAAAATAAATAAACATCACCATATGTCATACTTCAGTGACGTTTTTAAAAGATAAACGTCATAGTATGTCATAATACAATGACATTTTAAAAAAATAAACGTCATAGTATGTCATTCTACGATCACGGTTTTAAAAAATAACCATTACCGCATGTCATTCTACAATGAGGATTTTGATAAATAAACGTCACCTTATGTTATACTATGGTGATGGTTTTGAAAAATAAACGTCATAGTATGTGATGCTACGGTGACGGTTTTGAAAAATAAACGTCACTATAAGTCATGCTATAGTGACGTTTTTAAGAAAAAACTGCTTTTTTATATACTTCTAATGTGACGGTTTTAAACTATGGTAACGGTTTTTGATGTGATTTAGTAACGTTTTTTAAAAGTGTATCAAAAGTGACGGCAGAATAGGTAACGCTTTTTATGTCTACGAAAACCGTTACCGTATATCTATAGTAACAGTTTTTAACCGTCACATTTGACCAATTTTGTATTAGTGAGTATCGATGATAAGTTGTTGTGAGTACAATGGTAGACCTTATTAGAGTGAATAACCTTCATTGCAAAACGAGTTCCATGCAGTGTGTCTTTATACGAGTTACATGAGTCCTTCATATTAAAGATATATGTGTGCCTTATGAGTCTCTTGTTTAGAAAACGGGTTGGAACTAGCATGAGTGTGTGTTTGAAAGAAAAATATAAACTTATTTATGTTGCATGATAAAATTTTGAACTTGGTAATTGGTGAATTACTTCGCCTCTTTTATGATTGAGTTAAGCCTTTTTTTATGGAGATCATGAGAACGTTTGATTGCATGGTTTTAACCGAAACCGGTATGGACACTTGGTTGTCGCACCAATGAGCGTGAGAGTCGACTGACTCACTTAGTGGAAGGGATCTCACCCGGTATTTTATAACTGCATGAGAAAAAGGTTATTGAAATTATTTTCATTTGTACTGACATCTATTTGGTTGGGCAAGGTCGTGTTTTATCGTGGAGTTGCATGTGAACGATCATTAGGATCGATGTGCATTGGCTAATCAATTATGGTGGTGTTGTGTCGGATATTCTCAAGCTTATTTTGTAGTGTTGTACTAATGAATTTCAAATGTGCAAAATGATTTAAATCATTGTGTCGTCATGCATTAAAGCTATGAACTTGCTAGGTCGTAAGTAAACATTGCAATTACGAATGATGGAAGGTTTCGAGAGTGAAAATGTGTCGGTCCAGCCGTTTTTTTTTTGGAAAGGGTATCCTGGGCCTATGGACCAGACTAATCCCTGGCAATTAGGGCCTTTAGCCCAGCTGCTAAAGCGTGCAACCCTGAGTTTATCCTCAGTGGCCACAAGTGCTGCTAGTGGGGCTCGAACCCGGGTTGAGCTCTATGAATTCCCCAAGCCTTTACCACCACACCGTAACCCTTGTGGTTGTGTCGGTCCAGCCGTTGATGGTCGATTTATGATCGTGGTGTTCCCATTAGGGAAGGGCGGTGAATAGCGGAAGTCTCAGGGGCTTTTGGTTCATTATAAGGAATGGGAATGAAAATGAAAATGGGAATGAAAATGAAAATGGGAATGATGGAGAATGGGAATAGGAATGGGCATTGCATTGATGCTGTTTGGTTAAACCAATATAATTAATAAAAAAATGTTTTATATAATATTTTTAATACAAATATGTGACATCCAACATGAAAATAAAAAATATTTGACATTCAACATCGACAAATGAAGGAACGCATGAGAAAAGATGATTGAGCAGGAATAAAATTTCCATTCCCCCCAATTTGGTCAGGAATGGAAATTAATGGATTTGGGGTAATGTGCCCATTATATTGTATCAAACCAAACCACAGTTTTCATTATCATTCCCATTCCTTACCCCTCAATATCCCCAACCAAACGCCCCCTCAGTCATTAACTCTAGTAATGTTTGTAATATGGTAGTTTATACTCTTGTTCCGTATCTGGGATGTGGTTATGTCCGGGGTGAAATTCGAAGTCGTAAAGATACATCTATTAGTAGCATGTTAATAAGTAGTGTTGTGTTACTTTGATGAAATGTTATCGACGTCGATCCGGAGTTTTGAGAGGGTTTTGTTATTAGATTGTGTACCAAGTAAGTGTTGTGCCTTCAACATGTGAGAACTGTGGGGCACAAAGTTTGTTATGATGCGTTGGAAGAAGTAGTTCCCGTCGGGAATCCATGTTTGTCGGAGACATCGTTAAAGCATTAGCATGTCAACTGTTGCTGTTGAAGTCGGCGACCGTTTGTCGAAGTTATTATCAGGATGCTGGAATTAGAGAAGTAACTCTAGTATGGTTATTCAAAGATGTAAGAAGTCGTTCGGAAAAGGTGGCATGATGTTGGACCACCTTGTGTGGGTGTTATGAAAGTGGGAAATTGCTAGTTTGGATATATTACTTCTTATGAGATTTTGATGATTCATATATGAATGAAGTATTTAGCACAACCGAAGTGGGTGCACTTTGACTATATTGATTTGTAAGGGAATGTGTCCTATTTTCTTGGACTATCTGAACTTGTTTCTTGCATATTGTGATGAGTTATCAAGGAACAAAAACTTGTTCGAGTGAATTACATGATCATGATTTTGTTGGTGGTTTATCTAGATTCGAGAAAGACAAAGTCGTGAGATGACCTTACTTCAAATAAATATGTGTTATGGTTGGTATGGAGAAGGTGATATCTGTTACACATGCAAAGTAATCAGGGAGATTTTGATTTTAGTGTGAGGGTATGAAGTGTTGCAGGTCTAATAAGTTAGTGGTACTTTATGCCAAGGTGGACGAGTAAGTCATGGATGTGGTAATGGGTTTCTATGAGGTTGAGTGGTGGGTTGTGTTGTTGATAAATAATAAGTGTGGGTGGAAATCCTTGTTCGAATATTTTTGTTGATTTATGCAAAATGTTAAGTATGTTGTTGAGATGTATGGATTTTAGGGTGGTATATGGTATTGTTATTTTCAGAATGAAAGGGTTGAGTGGTAGTTGGGGGCTGCCTAACGATGAACCATGTGGTCTTTGGTCGCGATGAGTTGATGGGCGAGTTTATCTTGCACCATTGAAATATTGATGAAGATGTTGAATTGGTTAGCTATGATGTTTTGTAGTAGATACAAAATCATTAGACCAAAACCATAAGTTGCAGGTCACTTTATATATATTTTCCCTCTTATCCGGTGAAGCCACCCCTCCCTCCCTTGGTTTATTGATTTATATGTGGATGGTCACTTGAGTTCTGGATTGACTAAAAATCATCAAATTATAAGTTTACATTACATCAGAATTGTTGAATATATAAAACTTTCTCTTCAATCCTAACCTCCTCATTGATTCTTGGAAATGCTACGACCCATTTAATTTATTGGTTTTAGGGTTCTCTAGGATTTGGTTTATTGATCAGAGAATGATTGGTATTTGAAGATGTTTGTTTGGAAATTCAAACAAAAATAAATCAAACATAACTTTTGTTTCAACTGAATATGCAAACATAAGCAGAAAGTGAATATGAACGCTCATGGCCGAGGACTGAATAAAAGAAAAAAGGGAAAATATACGATTATTAGATTAAAATCCAATTAATAAACCTAAAATCTAGATATTCAGATTTTGCGATTGCCAATCCGATTTCCATTGTACGATTGATCAAAATGTCAAAATCCAATTGATTAACCGGTGGTTTACTCGTTCCTGTTCGTGAATCGTGATACCTTCTCAGATTGCTCGAAGGAAGATTGCTTGATTTGATGAGCGATGGTAATTGCTTGTTTCTTGTTTATGTATATACATTAAAACCTCTTTCTTGTTTGTTGGGGATTAAAAAACAAGAAAGTGGTTGGATGCACAATTCATACTCTTTCTAGTTTTTCACTGATAAAATCCATTGATGGCTCATTCCTGCATCAATTTTGTTCTTCTAATACTAGTTTTAGTCACTTTAGGTGCCTAATTGCCAAAGCCACAAGAGGATTAAGTTTGTGCTTGTGTATATTAGATACAGCCCAGAAACCGATTTGTGATTCAATCCTTGTGGGTATGTAGATTATAGATGGTGATAGTAAATCCCTTGTAGAAACAAATAAAAACAATGTGTTATTTGCAGGTGTTCCATTACAGCCTTAGTTGTTTAGGCTTAATTTCCACTTTTTGATGTTTTGCAATTCGATTGAATTCAAACTCTGAGATTTTTTCACGTATATAGAATCATTATATCATCAATTTATTATTTGTACGTTCTAAGTTTTTGTGATGATAGATTATGCTAAATTCTTGATTTTCATATTTCATTTGCGTAGTTATGACTGCAAGATTGAATTGGTTAATATTATAATGTGAGAGTAGAAGCATATACCTCTAGTTTGCCAATTTGTGTATCTATTGAGCAATAACCAAAACTTATAGTCATGATCCCAACTAAATAACCTATACAAAAAGTTCATAGAAGGACTTTATAGGTGTTCCATCCAACCAACAATCCAGAAACATATAAGAGCGTAACAGGAACAATCCAAAAGTCTAAGTATGAAACCATAATCTGTCATAATCTGCTCAAGTATTACAACATTTTTTTCACCAACGTGCAACTCTAATGCCCCATTGCATTCCCTTATGGATGTTGTTTTGTTGTTTGTTGACGCCCCTGTATTCGACAACTTGTACCAACTTGTTCACGTGTTAGAGTCAAAATGAAAGTTGTAGGTCTTTCCCTTATAGTATTAGTCGCATTGGATTCACCCATTTTAGAGCAACGAGCGATTTTATATACAGTTTCTAAAAACAGTGAGCAAATCCCGTTTTGCACAGGACTAGCTTTATAAATTCACTATTTTGATCCTCTTAGAGCCATAATCCGGTCTCGGTGTAAACTACAAAGTTGTACTAGACTCCAAGGAATTTCTAACTATAAAATTTGAGCTTATTTTGAGTTTTGACTCATTATTCATTTTATATGAATTTCTAAGTATAGGGACAAAAAGTTGCACCGACAGCTAAACATCCATAAGGATCTACACATGGTGCATACGGATGCACCCGCAGTAGGACAACATGCAAAAGAGTTGAGCTAGTGACCATGGTTACATCGGCGGCGGTCATGTGATGGCATGGAGCTTCGTTGGGCTTCTGCACAGGCCTATTGACTTTGATTAGGTGAGTTTGAGTTCAAGTCTAGCGGTATAATCACGATTCTATGACACCAAAGTAGTTTGAGACAAAAAGAATTGGATGTTTGAGACATAAAGTATTCAGTTGGATTTAGTATTCGGGTCTAGGTCAAGATAGGGTCTAGAATCTCAATATGTAGACTAGTTGCTCATATTCATCTCAATAAAGAACACCTTCATTTTACGAGAACACGATTTTACTTTAGTCAATCACATGTGATACTATAGTGATACCAAATTGGAGACGGGGATCTCGTTCAACGCGACCTAGGTTGCGATCCAAGTCGTCCTCACACCACTAGGCCCCTTCATGTGTATTATAACATGTGATAAGGGCATTCTCGATGTGATTCTGTAATCCATCACATATGATACACATGTGATAGTAAATCAATGACCGAAACTATCTTTGGTGCGACTTCAGGTCATGGGCCAAGTTGTCTGCAACCACCATGTTGCCCCCATGTGTATTATTATATGGGATAAGAGTGTTCTTGCGTTTTCGCAAGATGGATGTGTTCTCCATTGAACCGCCACCTATATATATATATATATATATATATATATATATATATATATATATATATAGGGAGTGGTTCATTTGAGAAATGTTAAATATATGAGGAATAGAGAAGTAATCCTAGCCTTTCATTCGGTCAAGATTGGCTTTGACCGGTCAAATATTGCGTCTTTGACTCGTCAACAATTACTACTTTGATTGGTCAAAAGTTGCGGCTATTCCAAAAATAGAATGACAGTTTCGTAATTTTTACAAATACACGGGACGAGTTCATATATGAACCTGTATGATTCACATATGAACCATATGTTATGTTCATATGTGAACCAGTGTAATTCACATATGAACTCTTTTAACTGATTTATATATGAACCAATTAACTTATTCACATATAAATTAATTAATTGTAGGTTCATCTATGAATCAGTTGAACTAATTAACATATTCATATATGAACCTTTGTGATTCACATATTAACTAATTGACTGATTCATATATGAATGTATAGTTCATATATGAATCACAAAGGTTCATATATGAATCAGTTAAAATAGTTCATATGTGAATTACACTGGTTCATATATGAATATATAATTTAAATGTAAATCATACAGATTCATATATGAACTCGTTCCGCATATTTTACGTAACTACCCCTCTATCTTCTACAAACCACACAAGGAATTATTCGGTGCTTCACGGTCAAAGCCGCAAATGTTGACCAGAACTATGTTTGTACTAATTTTCACGTTATTTTCCTTCCAATTTTTGAGCAGGCATTTAAGGAATCAAATATTATCGCATAGAAGACCTACCTACAAAATATGACGACATTTTCAACACCGTTCATAAGATGTATAGATTTGAACCAACTTTTTGGAAAATAACGTTATTTAGTATGTTTGTTATATTTGTAGATTTGTTTTCATTTGTTTTTGTTTGATTCACTTTCTGACATAGTTGTCCTTTTTTGGTTTGTTGGTTAGCGTCTTTGTGACATTATACAGGTTTTGGAAATGCTTAATTTACAGCAGTTATGTTGCCGAACTTTTCAAAAAACGCTTGGTACTTTGATGCATTGTCTATGATACAAAATATTAAAAACCTTTATCTTTAGAAACCATTGTCATGTTAAAGGAAACTTAGTATAAATCAACCTAAAAGCTATAAATATGTTATATAGACCACATTGGTTTTCTGTAAAACACAATTTGGACGTGTTTCTTGTTCACAACCGAACAATCTTGGAAACCAAGAGTACATCAATATTTTATTATTCTTGCATTTCAAAAATGAGACCACCATGTTTTTCATATTTTTGTTTCATACATTCTTTATGATTTTGTTATAAATATATATAAATTATTATTTTTCTTCCACGTAAATTTAGATTGCTTCTTGGATTAGAAAAATAAATAGGTATCTAAAACCATAAATTTAAAATGACAACTTTGTAATCGTTAATCTTTAGAAAATAATTGTTCGACTATGTTTTTATTGAATTATGTAAAGCAAATATTGTAATTTTGTTGAAGGTGGACAAAAAGAACAAGACGAATACGTAGACCGACTCAGGCAGTCATGAATTGAGATGTTCTGATTTAGTCCTGATAGGTAACTCCCGTTTGTAACTTTGTAACTCCCGTTTTCCCATGTTCATATTAGGATATTTGAGTCGGACCCGTCTGAGGGCAAAGATTATCCAGACGAGGCGGAAACAGGTTAGTCTGACTGGGTCTAGTCTGAATTCTTTTTCTTTTGATTTTTTTGTCGACCAAAATTATGTTTCAAACATTACAATTATCTAACAAAAACAGAAAATTGAAATATTGTTTTCTTTTGAAAAAAAAAACGTATCCAAAATGACATGTCAACCCGGGGCTTGGACCCACCGGGTTTTTTTGGACCTGTTTGTGCCCACCACATATAATTAATGATATACAACGACATAAAATCTTCAACTGTCATCGTATCATGACAAACAATGAGGTAAATTTCTCAAAACCACCACCGAATCATGACATCCGGTGACTTAACTTTATCAAAGCTGTCACTATAAAATGACCTACAATGACATTTGTCATTCAAATCTGTCACCGTATTACATACCATGTTCTCAAAATCATCACCGCCTCATGACATACGGTGACTTAAATTTATCAAAACAGTCACCATATGATGACATACGGTGACACTTATCTATCAAAACTGTCACTGTTACATTGCATACCATGACGTTTATCTTTTCCACACTGTTACCATAGTAGTATGACAAATGGTGACGTTTATTTTACAAAACCATCATAGAAATATGATACATAGTGACGTTTGTTATTCAAAATTGTCACCTTAGCATAACATATAATGATGTTTATTATTCAGAAATATCTCCGTAACATGACATACGATGACATAAATTTATCAAACTTGTCACTGCCTTATGATATACGTTGACATACCTTTATCAAAACTGTCACTGTAAAATGATATACGGTGACATTCATCATTCAAAACTGTCACCAAAATATTACATATTTTGACGTTTTTCATTCAACACCGTTACCGTTACCGTAACATGACATACAATAACTTATAGATTTCAAAACCATCAATGTAGCATGACATTCAACACCGTCACTGTAGCATGACAAATGCTGACAATAGCATGACATAGGGTGACTTTTTTTTTTGTCAAAACCGTCATTGCAACAAAACGTACGATAACGCTTATGTTTCAAAAACCGTCACCATAGCATGACATGCGATGACATTTATTTTTCTAAACCGTCACCGTAGCATGACATAAGGTAGACCTGGAAAATGTGTCGTGTCGTGTCGGGTTCGTGTCGGGTTCAAAGTTAAACGGGTTGAAAGTGTCTAACCCTAACCCGACCCGTTTAATAAACGGGTCAGAAAATCTCAACTCTAACCCGACCCGCCTAACCCGCCACAACCCACCTAACCCGTTTAACATTTATAAAATTAAAATTAAAATTAAAAATCGAAAATTCACAAAAAAATACAAATACAAAATTGAAATGAAAGCATTAGAAATCCAAAATTTATAGTTCAAAATTATAATCAAATCTAAAACACTAAAATTCCAAAGCATTAAAAGGAAAACTTATATATATATATATAAACGGGTTATTCGGGCCATTTTCGAGTTGAAATTTTTGACCCTGACATTACCCGTTGAATTTTCGTGTCGTGTCGTGTCAACCCGTTTACTTAAACGGGTTGAAATGCATTACCCAAACCCGTTTATTTCGTGTCGAGTTCGTGTCGGGTTAGCGTGTCGTGTCAGTTTTTGCCAGGTCTAACATAAGGTGACACAAATTTTTTGAAATCGTTACACTAGCATGACATGCGGTGACATTTATCTTTCAAAACTTTCACCGTAGTATGAGGTACATTGACGTTTATCTTTCATAACCGTCATCGTAACATGTCGTACGTTGACGTTTATTATTTAAAATTATCACCATAACATTATATATGGTTTCGTTTATTACACAATATTGTCATCGTAGCATGATGTACGTGGACGTTTATTATTCTAATCGTCACCGTAGCATGATATATAATGACATTATTTATACAAAATCGTCACATTGTGATGTAATTTTTTTAAACTGTCACCATAACATAACATATGGTGACATTTATTTTTCAAAATCGTTACTGTAGAATGACATATGATAACGTACTCAACACCGTCACCATTACATGACATAAATTATTCAAAACCGTCAATGTAGCTTGAGATATTGTAATGTAAATGTTTTATTACCAATACCAAAGCATGACATATGGTGGTGTAAATTTTTCAAAAACCTTTGCCATACACAAATTGTTGGTGACGCAAATTGTGTAAAATTGTTGCCATAGAACTTCGTGACTTTTGGAAACGGTTTTCAAATAAACTTTGGTATACATATTTTAGTTTCGGTAACAGTTTTTTAAAACCGTTACGACATAAAGTAACGGTTTTTCAAAACTGTTACCTTAAGGAACTTTTAGGGGAGTGCTATTTGCACCAAAAATATGTCAAAATAAGGTCAAAATCATGCGTTGGGAATGTAATTAATGCATTGGGAATGTAAAAAACAGATGTTGATGTTGATGTGTGTGAGGAGAAAAATAATTATGATGGTGCACTTAGCAAATTTATGGGTGCAATTATCCTCCCCCAATTAAAATTGTTGATAAAACAATTATCTAACTTTTTATGTGACTTTTTGTAACGTTTTTTTTTATCAAACCGTTACATACCTATTTTTCAAAACTGTCACAAAAGGTTCTTCTTGTACTTAACATCGAATAAAAATGCATAATTTGATCGGTTTCAATTAGAGGAAGGAAATGTTATATTCAAAAATCAATCAACTTTTGAATTCACTTGAACATATCTTTTCTTTCGACCACCTCACCTTTAAAACGCACAGTCTTCGTAAAACATATAACAAAAGCATAAAAACTATCTCCAAAACAATTTTCAACCGTGATAAGAGAAAATAAGAGATAAATGAAAAACAATGCATGTAAAAGTTAAATTAAACACTAAAATATAAAGAAAATGCAACTAATATATACAAATTTAGGTGCATAAAGTGCACGTAACAATTTATTTTTATATACATCAATGATTAAACAAAAACACTAACCAAATAAGAAAATAAAAGAATATATATATATCAACCAATCATTTTACCATTCATGCTTTACATAAAATTTTCTAAGAGATCGTCCAAAAAGACATTTTTGTCATTGGTTGCATATGGTTTGTACATGAAAATTCATTTATTTCTATAAAAGTTGATTAATGCATTTGACTAATGTATTCATTTAAGATTTTTTTTTTGGCAATTTTCATGATTTAAACTTAATTAAGTCTCCATTTAATTTATTTTTTATTTTTTATGACATTTAAAAAAACATGTTTTAGTTTTTCATTTATAATATTTATTTTTATTGTTGTAATTTATTTAGGAGTTTTTTTATGACATTTATTGTGGTAATTAAAAACAAGAGTCTATTTTTAATGTTGTAATAAATGTGACTCTCTCTCTCTCTCTCTATATATATATATATATAAGTTATATTCATAGCATATGAGTCAAGAGAAGAGATATATACATTTGGTTCATTGCAAATGACAATCTTTCTTATGTTTTTAATTTTTGCTTCAGGTTGATTACTCTTCTTTTTGTTATGTTCATGTGTTGTTGTGATATTTGTCTTGGAATAACTTTCATATGTTTTGTTGTTTCAGGTATAATGAACATCCCCCAAGGATCATATGCTTCTTGTAAATGTCACAAACCAGATGACTGTCATTGCCCGATTGGTTTAGCTCCGGTGTGCCTGTTTTGCCAATGTACTTGTTTCGAGCGGGAAGAATATTGGGGAAATCAAATCACTCTTGGTACAAATAAAGCTACTACGGATGCCGGAAAAACTCAACTACAACTCCTAGTCAAACCCTAGTACTGTTAAGTTTTGTACAAAAGATCCATGACCGTCATAAGACTCAATAAAAGTAATGGTTTCGTCTATCAAAAGACCATTTCCTTGTTTTTCTTATTCCATCATACATGTAGTTCATCCCAAACAAACAATTTTAATTAGTAAAATGATAGAAAAAGACATTATTTGGCAAGAACTAATAAGATCATGATTCCTTTTTTTATGTACGTCTATCCACAAAGCTTGAAGAAATGATTCTAAAAGTCACACAAATGCTTTAAAACATTAAGCTATCCTTATATAGGGAACATTTTTTTTACATAAGTGAAAAACTTCTCTAAAGTTTTTAGAGAAACTTTGAGACTTTTGGGTACAAAAGAGAACATTTTCTAAAGGTTAAAAATTTGTTGAGTAGTGCATGTGATTAAGGCATTTTGAAACTAAAACATCGAGCTTTCATTTCATAGACAAGAACTTCACTCTACATTTTGTTACTCTGAATATGTGTTTAGCCAACAAACAATAACTTATAATACATTACTGAATTGTATAATTTATATGCATTAATTACATTGTGTTATTTAATAATGGGTAGCTTGTACAAAACTAATGTCATGGTTGACCACAAGTTAGTTTTTTTTTTTTTTTAGTTTATTGAAAATGTTTCATTTGAATGGCTAAAGCTAGTCTGATTAAATGTTAGTAAAACTTTTTGTCAATTTCTTCCTCATACCCCTGATTATTATTAATTACTATTAAATATTAATATATACTATTAAAAAATTGTGAACTTTTAATTATATTTTGGATTATTAATCATATTAATTATTTTTTATTATGATTATTATTATTATTATCATTCAATAGATTGTCCAACCATAAATTAAATATACGAATTCTAAAGATTAAAGTTCAATTTTTATTTTATAAACAAAAGAACCTTCAATAAATAGTTTTAATAAGGTGTTTAATTCAAATTATGCATAACGATTATTTTAAATTATTTGTTAATGTAACTTTTTTTAATAATTCATATTTCACGATACAAATCCACACACACACACACACACACACATATATATATATACACACAAATCCACACACACATATATAGACGTAAGTTTGCGTGAGACCAAACAGTTTCCGTGAGACCGGTGAGACCAAACATTAAAATATGAAACTTCACACCAAAAAACTGTGAAGGTAAAAAAAATCGAACTTTTCATAGAGAAAACACCGTAAATGTTACGTTCACGGTGTTTTTCGCTGTGAATGTTCGTTTTTTTTACCTTCACAGCGTCTTCACTGTGAAGGTTCGGATATACTTTCACAGTCTTTTGTCTGTGAAGGTTTGATTTTTTTAACGTGGTTTAGGTTTTTTTTACCTTCATAGTGTGATTACATTATGAAGGTTCGAATGTTTTTTACCTTCACAGTGTTTCGGTGTGAACTTTCATGTTTTAAGGCTTGGTCTCACGCGGTATCACGGAAACATCTTGGTCTCACGTGAACCTGACCCCCCATATATATATATATATATAAACACGTATTGTTGTTCCATATTCAATACAATTCATGAATTAAATACACATAGATCAAGAAATCTTAGAGAGAGATACTACAAATGGCTAAATGGGAGAACAAAGAATACGTTCAACTTTGTGCATAATGATTTCAATGTGCTTAATGATTACAACCATGCAAGACTTTTATACCTAGAAAGTCAAACACTTTGTCTTTATAAGGCATTTACGAAGATTTACAAATTAGCCCATAAATATTGAATACAACATTTAGTATATAACAATCTCCCCTTTGGATTCAAGATAAAACAAATTTGACAGCAGTCATCAACTCTTTCTTCTTCAAATCTCTAACTCTTTTCAACAATCTTTCTTTAACAATCTCCTCCTTTCTCTAAAAACAACAATCTTCTTCAACTAACAATCTCCCCATATGTAACATCCCGCGCCAACCATCACAAATGTGCACACACCCGGACTCAGTGTTTTAAAACATGTCTCGTAGAGAAGGTATCCAGTCACTCATATGGCAACTTTTGTTCCCCTCCCCATCCAATATAGGACCTTATAATCCACCCCCCTTTGGAGCCCAACGTCCTTGCTAGCACCCTAGTTGAACTTACGGCTCTGATACCATCTGTAACATCTCAGGACAACCGTACCAGATATTGCCAGCTTTTTCCACACACCCGGACTCACAGTTTTAAAAATGCTTCAGGTAGAAGAGGTATCCAATCCCTTACAAAGCAACTTTTGTTCCCTTCCCCAACCAATGTGGGATCTTACATAAAATAAGTACTAGGTTTTAAATTATTAATATTTTCCTTTTTCTTAGAATCCTTTCTAATCCAATTTAACTCATTAAAGGTTTTCCTTTCTATAGAAGAAAAGAATCTTGAGTTAATAGAAGACTTAGAAGTTGAACATTCATTTTTAGAAGATTTGGACTATGTTTTTCTTGAATTACGTAAAGTAGATATTGTAATTTTGTTGAAGGTGGACAAAAAGAACAAGACGAATACGTAGACTGACTCAGACAGTCATGGATTGAGATGGTCTGATACAGTCCTGACCGGGTATCTACCGTTTGCCCATGTTCAGATCAGGATATTTGAGTCGAACTGGTCTTAGGGCGAAGATTATCCGGACCAAGTGAAAACGAGGTTAGACATTTTGGTGAAATGGTCAGACAGACTGGGTCTAGTCTGGGTTCTTTTTCTTTTTAGTTTTTTGTCGACCAAAAATATGTTACAAACATTGCAATTATGTACCAAAAACAAAAAACTGAAATATTGGTTTCTTCCGGAAAAAAAAACGTATCCAAAATGACATGTCAACCCTAGGCTTTAACCGACAGGGTTTTTTAGACCGGTTTGTGCCCACAATTACTACTTATAATTTTATGACATACAACTACATAAAATCCTCAACCGTCATCGTATCATGACATCCGGTGACGTAACTTTATCAAAACCGTCACTATAAAATGACATACAGTGACATTTGTCATTCAAATCCGTCACCGTACTACATATCATGAGTAAATTACTCAAAATCGCCATCGCTTCATGACATACGGTGATGTAAATTTATCAAAACCGTCACCATAAGATGACATACGGTAACATTTATCTACCAAAATTGTCACTGTTACATTGCATATCGTACGTTTATCCTTCCACAACGTTACCGTAGTATGACAAACGGTGACGTTTATTTTTCCAAACCGTCACAGTAATATGATATATAGTGACGTTTGTTAATCAAAATTGTCACCTTAGCATAACTTATAGTGATGTTTATTATTTAGAAATATCACCGTAACATGACATACGGTGACATAAATTTATCAAAATTGTCACTGCCTTATGATAATAAAAACTGTCATTGTAAAATTACATACGGTGACGTTCATCTTTTCAAACTGTCACCGTAATATTACATACTTTGACGTTGTTCATTCAACACCGTTACCGTAACATTACATACAATAACTTTTAGATTTCAAAACCGTCAATGTAGCATGACATTCAACACCGTCACTATAGCATGACAAACGATGACGTCATTATTTAAAATCATGATTTTAGCATGACATACATCAACATTTATTTTTTGAAACATGGCAATAGCATGACATTATGTGACTTCTTTTTTTGTCAAAACCGTCACTGCAACATAACGTACGATAACGTTTATGTTTCAAAAACCGTCACCATAGCATAACGTGCGGGGACATTTATTTTTGTAAACCGTCACCGTAGCATGACATAAGGTGACACAAATTGTTTGAAATCGTCACTGTAGCATGAAATGCGGTGACATTTATTTTTCAAAACCTTCACCGTAGTATGAGGTACATTGACGTTTATCTTTCATAACTGTCATCGTAACATGTCGTACGTTGACGTTTATTATTTAAAATTAATACCATAACATTACATATGGTCACATTTATTATACAATATTGTCATCGTAGCATGACGTACGTGGACGTTTATTATTCTAACCGTCATCATAACATGATATATAATGACATTTTTTTATACAAAACCATCACATGTGATATATTATTTTTTAAAACTGTCACCATAACATAACATATGGTGACATTTATTTTTTAAAATTGTTACTGTATAATGACATATGATAACGTAATCAAAACCGTCACCATTACATGACATAAATTATTCAAAATCGTCAATGTAGCTTAAGATATTGTGATGTAAATGTTTTATTACCATTACCAAAGCATGACATATGGTGGCATAAATTTTTCAAAAACCTTTGTCCTACACTAATTGTTCGTGACGCAAATTTTGTAAATTGTTGCCATAAACTTGGTGACTTTTGGAAACAATTTTCAAATAAACGTTGGTATACATATTTAAGTTTCAGTAATAGTTTTATAAAACCGTTACGACATCAAGCAACGATTTAGAAAAAAACCATTACTAAAAGATCTTCTATAGCAACAGTTTAAAAAACGGTCACAACATAAAGCAATGGTTTTTCAAATGTAACACCCGTTATTTTAATGTTAAATTTTAAAGTAAATCAAGTGGGGTCATTAGTGTGAAATAAAGGAGTTTGGGGACTATTTTGTAAATTATGTGTCTAACAGACCAAAACCCTAAATGTTTCTCATTTTTGGAAGTGGACTTATGTGTGTGCGGCGCTTGAGAGAGATAGAGAGAGATAGAGAGAGAAGAATCATTTATGGAATCAATTAATCAGCCCAATGAAGTTGTTCCTAAAGAGGTAAACATATTGATCATTGTCTAGTTTTCCTTTCTTGTCTGCTAAGAGAATCCCATCTGAGAAGTTGGGAATCGCTCAAAACCCTCTTAAGATTTGTTGAGCATTTGATCATGTGAAATCTGTGTAAGATTGGGTCTTACTTCGATGTTTTGGTTGTTATAGATTGCTCCTTAGTTAGGTTTAAGACTTTGATTTGTTTTGTATAAGTTGCAATCGATAAGGTGTTGTTACCCCAAATTGCCGTCGCCGATAAAACCCTAAGACCCGGATGTGGTGTACTTGAAACCCTGTTGTCTTGAAACCCTGTTGTGGTCTTGAATCCATGTTGTCCCTTGGACGAAGCCATGTTGTCCCTTGAGTTGAAGCCATGTTGTTCCTTAAGCTGAAGCCATGTTGTCCCTTGTCCGATGCCATGTTGTCCCTTGAGTTGAAGCCATGTTGTTCCTTGAGTCGAAGCCCTGTTGCTCCTTGGGACGTTAGTCTTCAAGCCTGCGTGCCTCAAGGACCAGGTGTCACGGGTTTTGGGCTGGCTAGCTTGGGGCCTTTATTTAATTGGATCCATTCAGATTTATTTATCATTAGATGGGTTACTAGGATCTTTTGAGACCTTTATCTAAATTAAATATCGACCGGAAATAAATCATGTAGGGGCTTGAGCTTCGGAAATTTTTAACGTGTGCGTCTGAGTTTCAATTTACCAGGTGAGTTCCCTTATTCTAAAAAAATCCCTTTTTAAACTAAGAATGGTTTATGCTTTGATGTTTGAACTGGTCAGTTTAATTATTAAAATTATTTCGAGCAGTGAACTATTGAGGTTATGCGTTGAAGCATGTTTGTACTTTTAATTGTCGAATCAAGTTATTATTATATAACTTGTGAGTGCCATGGCTTACCTTAAACCATCGTGGATGGTTGAACTGTGTGTATGGAATTCGTTTCCTTACACGCGGGAACGACATCGACTTGGGAGCCGATTGGGTATCTACTGGGGCCCGGAGACGAACGGATTATCGTTATTAAATAATTTGTTTTCTCGAATATTCATTTTCGGTCAGTGTTGGGAATTCATTAGACCCTCCCGGTCTAACCCTCGCTTTCAAACTTTTTCTTAAAACCCCATTTTCAGGTAAGGACATGTTGTGATGTTTTTGGTTCGTCCAAGAGTAAAGAGAAGTGTTGAGGACTAGAGAAGCGTGGATTGATGCCTTAGAGCGGTGTAGTTACTTATAGATTCTCGATTGTGCGAGTTCGAAAATTTATAATTGGTTTCGTATTGTATCGGGATCCGTTTTGGGATTTAAATTTATATCGTCATGTAAAATTCTGGGTTGTTACCTCCAAACCGTTACCTTAAGGAACTTTTATTAACGTTTTTATCTAAAACGTTACTTTATATTTCTATGTTTTTCGTAATAGTAACGTTTCTCTATAAAAATTGTTATTAAAACAATTATCTAACTTTTTATGTGACTTTTTGTAACGGTTTTTTTATCAAACCGTTACAAACCTATTTTTCAAAACCATCACAAAAGGTTCTTTTCGTACTTAACATCGAATAAAAATGCATAATTTGATCGGTTTTAATTAGAGGAAGGAAATGTTATATCTAAAAACCAATCATGGGTTGTGTGAGTTCGAAAATTTATAATTGGAACCTTGTTTTTAGACATTATTTCGTATTGTATCGGGACCCGTTTTGGGATTTAAATTTATATCGTTATGTAAAATTATGGGTTGTTACAATTGGTATCAGAGCCATAGTTTAAAGGATTCAGGCTACCGGTTGGGCCTAAACTTAAACTTTAGGACATGGGACATAACCGAGAAATAGGATGTCCTAGGGGTTACCGCTATAGGAACGCGTGTTTTGAGAGGTGGGGACTAACATGTGAGGTAAACTTGGAATTACATCTGCCAATGTAATTGCAAATTTACAGGCACATGTACGTGCTCGGATTACCTCTCTATGCGTAGAAGTCAATAGAATGTTGGGTATATGTGGATAGTTTAGTCCTCACCACGATTGGAAGGTTAGTATTGAGGGGTTAGTCTATGAAGGGGTGATGGAAGGGAATAAAGTTTTAGCCCTGTGTTATTGGCAATAGTTTGGTACGGTGCGTGAGGTTGCTTGTGGTGAAATTGATGATAAACTCTAGAAAGAGTATTACTCAAAGAAATAACAGACCGACCAATGAAGAAATTTATGTGTTCAAAACGGGTGAAAGATTGATTAGAGGGAAATTTCAGTGTCAAGTAAGTTCTCATGATGGTAGTTGGTGTGTTTATCTGTTCGGACAGGAGAAAAAGGTTTAGGTTAGGATTATGAAAGGTTTAAATTCAAGGTTGGGAGAAAGATGGAATCTCATGACTTCCCAATCGGGATTGAAGTAAATTATTGGAGAACCAAATGAGGAGAAAATGTGATTGGTTTATTGACCTGTAGGGGTCAAAATCTGAAATCGTAAGAATTTTACATCAGGACTTAAGACGAGAACTTGGTGGGGTAATCAATTATCTAGGGTGTGAAACAACTGAATTGCAAGTTGTTGTTAGAACGAGAAAGTGAACGTTAGCCAAAGGTTGGATGCCATGATGATTGGGTGTGTGTAACAGTTGACCTCGATTGAGTGAATAGCCTTTAATTGCAAGTGAGTTCATGCATTGTGTCTATAAAGGTATCTCGAGAGCTCAGTCAAGATTAAAAGTAGATGCAAACATGTTGTATTTCATATTTTTGAAAATAAATCGACGAGCGCAAATGTGTGTTTAAAGAAGAAAGACAAACCTATTTATTCCATTGCATAATAAAATTTTGAGTTTACCGATTTGTGAATTATATCATTTTCTTCATGTTGAGTTAAACTTCTTAGCGAAAATCACGAAGACATTTGACTGCAAATTGTGTATCCAAAATGGGTTTTGACACGTTGATATCTTATAACCGCATGCGGGAACCGACTATTTTAATTCGGGCAAGCAGTTTCGTTCAAAACTTTCCTAGTGTATAGGGAAGATTCCTTTCTATAACACGATTGTCACGACATTGTTTTACTTGGTCAAGGTGTAATTTTATCGAAAATTGCATGCGAATTATGCTCGAGATCATGGTGCATGACTTTGAAGTTATGAGGGTTTTGAGTCATGTGTGCTTAAAAACGTTTTTCAAGTTTTTTCCCTTTTGAGCGTTCAATATGAGAAATAACTTTTTATTATCAAGATGTCATGCATGAAGGCTATGAACTCAGTAGGTTGTGTAAGTTAGTGGATTGAAGTACAAAGAAAGGATCCGAGAGAAGGGAATGTGTCCGTCAAACCAGTGAAGGGTGATTTGTGCTTCCGGTATTTATTAAGGAAAAGAGGGAAGTTTGGTAATGTCAAAAAAAGAAGAAGAGATATTTTCACATTAATGGTATTATGGTAGTTTGAGTCTTGCTCAGAAATTCAACGTGTTGTTGTTAGTGTATTGGCGTACTTGAAGTATAGTTAAAAGGGGATTGAGCCTGAGTTATTGGAATGGATTCATAAGTAGGCCTCTCTCCAAGTAAACCGTGAAACTCTTTCAAGTGGGGATGGCGAAATGTTAAGCTAAACGAGACTCTTTGAGCAAGTAAGTTTAGTTAGAAGTTCTGGCGGTTGGGGACATTAGGGAAGCATCAGCACCTTGTCGTTTTCTTTATTAATCAAAGTTAGCAACTGTTTGAGATGTTGCCGCAGGATTGGAATTTAAGAATTCACCATAGGGTATATACACGTGATGGGACGTTTTAAAAAAAATGTTTAAGTGTCGGATGTGGGGTACCCGTGGGGAGGCGTTTTGGTATTGGAAGGTGGTTGGAGGGGGTTTTCTCTGTGAGGTTATAATGGTTCGTAAAGGAATGAAGTGTTTGGTACCATCAAAGTGAGTTCATGGATATTATCGGGAAATTGGGAGACGTGATTTATTTGGATTGGAGAAGAGATGGAACCAGGAGATAGACTAGGTCTTACATGCGAGTAGGTGTATATGAAGGCAGATTTGGTTATGTATGCGGATGACCGTGAGGACCTGGACTCGCCTCCCAATATATTCAAGTGTAACTGTGTTATGTTGCTGAGCATGAGGGGGTGTCTAGGTTATATAAAGAGGATCGCGAAGGACGAGTTAATGGTATGATCAAATGGGTGATATGTTATACCAGATTAGACGTGTAAGTCCGTAATGTAATAATGGACTGTCGTTATGATTGGATTATGAATTTAGATCGTAATGTAGGTCAAGGGTAAGCGTAAATCTTGATTGGGAAATTTAGAAGGAAGATTCAAATGGCTACAACCTAGAAGAAGAACTCGTATTCTTCTCGGCTGCGATGAACTCCGGGTGAGTTCATCTGATTACAACGAAATGCTAATGAGAATGTTTTATGCGGTTGGTTGTAGTGCCTTGTTGTGGATTGAAGTTCGACCGAGGAGGTGAAGCATTCTTCAAGATAAGTAGATCTTAGTAGTCAGATCGAATCCGTTTGTTGAGAAAATGAGGCTAGTGTGTCGCCATAAAGGAGTAAGCTAAAACTGAGAAGTTCGCCCAGTGGAACAGAAGAATGTGAAGTATGGCTAAGAGGGTCAACTTTGCGAGCATATGAACAGCACACGAGAATATGAGGAAGCTATCGGTTATGGATTTGGGTTATTATTATTTTCGTGTGTGTCTGGTCTAAAGCTTGCAAACTTGAGTAAGCCTTTCTTTAAAAGTGAGTGATCTATGTTTTCATAGAAGCAAAGTAAAGTGATTGATCAAGATGCTCGAAGGGAAAGATCAGAGGATGTGAGTAAGTATTAGTGTGATAAGCATTCTGAGTGAGCATTGAGTTTGACGTCGGGCAAATTAAACTTGTATTGTGAGAAAGTATTTCTCCTCTTGTAGGGCAAGTGAAACCAGAATAAGACTAGGAAAGTTATGAGTATGGGTGGGTTCGGGGGTAAATGGTTAATTATGTGTATGGGGGGAGCTAAACTCTTTGGCGGACTATTCGGGCAGTGAACATGTGGAAAGTTTACGTTCTTAAGTATATGCAAATGTGCAAAGGGATAGGGGAAATGATATTTCGGTCGATATGTGCATAGTATGGATAAATTGGTTATCATCAAAGTATTAATAATCGATGTTCGGGATGGGAGTAGGTACTAATGCGATGTATATTTCCAGGGAGTATTGTGTTTAATATTGTGTAAATTGGGATATTACGTGGGGTTGTGTCGCTTTACATTGTAAAGAAATGAACACTAAAGCGATTATAAATTTATGGGATTTTATAGATTCAGTGGTGTATTGTTTTGTGCCTTTGGGACTGACTCAGCTTGACAGGGGAATAAATTGGCAATAGATCGAAGGACAGTGTATGGTTAAATATAGATATATGGATATATAAAGGATTAAAGGTGGATGATGTCCTAGTTAAGGTGTGCTTTGTGCGGTGAAACTGTGTACCATCAAGAGAATAGTGATCGGTGTTGTATCATTAATGTTGGAGGTAATTATAGATGGATTTACCAAGAATCGTATTGTTGAATAAAAGGATTTTTTTTACCTGTGGCCTTGAATTTGGGATTTAAGGGTGACACTGCATCAAATTGGTATGTTGGGAAGTTATTTTGTTGTTCAGAAAAGGTTGATGGGCAAGGGACGAAAGGACATTGAATGTCAAGTTGACGACAGAGTATTGTTGAAAAATCCGCCATGAAAAAGGAGTGGTTCGTTTTGGAAAGAAAGAGGAATTAAGCTCGTGGTATTGAACCCTTTGAAACCTTTGAACGAATAGGGGAAGTGTCGTACAAGTTGTACTTACCTGAAGGGTTAAAAGGAATTCACTATACGATCCATGTGTCTAATTTGAGGAAGTGTTTAGCGGACGCCAAAACGACGGTGACATTGCAAGAAGGGCAAGTAGACGAGAAATTAAACTTCGTCAAAAAAAAAAAAAAACTGGTGGCGAATGTCGACCGGAAGGTTAAGCGCATGAGAACAAAAGAAATCAATTTGGTGATGGTTCAGTAGAAGTTTCACAATGGTTAGGAGGCGACTTGGAAAGTTAAGCGTTTGAGAAATAAAGAGATTAGTCTGGTGAAAGTTCAATGGAGATACCATAAGGGGCGAGAAGCAACTTAGGAATTGGAATTGGAGATGCAGGCTAACTACCCGCATCTTTTCCACAAAGAAATTCCGGGGGACGGAATTTGTCTAAAGGGGGGAGTGTTGTAACACCCATTATTTCAATGTTAAATTTTAAAGTAAATCAAGTGGGGTCATTAGTGTGAAATAAAGGAGTTTGGGGACTATTTTGTAAATTGTGTGTCTAAAAGACCAAAACCCTAAGTGTTTCTCATTTTTTGGAAATGGACCTGTGTGTGTGTGGCGCTTGAGAGAGAGCGAGAGAGAGAGAGAGAGAAAAGAAATTGATTTCTTGGCAAAGGAGCAAAGAAGTAGAGAAGGAAGATTTATTGATAGAAGCAATCAATCAGCCCAGTGAAGTTCTTTCTAAAGAGGTAAACATCTTGATCCTTGTCTAGTTTTCCTTTCTTGTCCGGTAAGAGAATCCCATCTGAGAAGTTGGGAATTGCTCAAAACCCTCTTAATATCTGTTGAGGATTGTTCCTTAGTTAGGTTTAAGACTTTGATTTGCTTTGTATGAGTTGCAATCGATAAGGGGTTCTAACCCCAAATTTCCGACGCCGATAAAACCCTAAGACCCGGATGTGGTGAACTTGAAACCCTGTTGTCTTGAAACCCTGTTGTGTTCTTGAAACCCTGTTGTGGTCTTGAAGCCATGTTGTCCCTTGCTGAAGTCATGTTGTCCCTTGAGTTGAAGCCATGTTGTTCCTTGAGCTGAATCCATGTTGTCCCTTGGCCAAAGCCATGTTGTCCCTTAAGTTGAGCCATGTTGTTCCTTGAGTCGAAGCCCTGTTGCTCCTTGGATCGTTAGTCTTCAAGCCCGCGTGCCTCAAGGACCGGGTGTCACAGGTTTTGGGTTGGCTAGCTTTGGGCCTTTATTTAATTGGATCCCTTCAGATTTATTTATCATTAGATGGGTTTACTAGGATCTTTTGAGACCTTTATCTAAATTAATTATCGATCGGAAATAAATCATGTAGGGGCTTGAGCTTAGGAAATTTTTAATGTGTGCGTCTGAGTTCCAATTTACCAAGTGAGTTCCCTTATTATTAAAATTATTTCGAGCAGTGAACTATTAAGGTTATGCGTTGAAGCATGTTTGAACTTTTAATTGTCGAATAGAGTTATTATTATATAACTTGTGAGTGCCATGGATAACCTTAAACCATCGGGGATGGTTAAACTGCGTGTATGGAATCTGTTTCCTTACACGCGGGAACGACATCGACTTGGGGGCCGATTGGGGATCTACTGGGCCTCGGAGACGAATGGATTATCGTTATTAAATAATTTGTTATCTCGAATATTCATTTTCGGTCGGTGTTGGGAATTCATTAGACCCTCCCGGTCTAACCCTCGCTTTCAAACTTTTTCTTAAAACCCCATTTTCAGGTAAGGACATGTTGTGATGTTTTTGGTTCGTCCAAGAGTAAAGAGAAGTGTTGAGGACTAGAGAAGCGTGGATTGATGCCTTAGAGCGGTGTAGTTACTTATAGATTCTCGATTGTGCGAGTTCGAAAAATTATAATTGGTTTCGTATTGTATCGGGATCCGTTTTGGGATTTAAATTTATATCGTCATGTAAAATTCTGGGTTGTTACCTCCAAACCGTTACCTTAAGGAACTTTTATTAACGTTTTTATCTAAAACGTTACTTTATATTTCTATGTTTTTCGTAATAGTAACGTTTCTTTATTAAAACTGTTATTAAAACAATTATCTAACTTTTTATGTGACTTTTTGTAACGGTTTTTTTATCAAACCGTTACAAACCTATTTTTCAAAACCATCACAAAAGGTTCTTTTCGTACTTAACATCGAATAAAAATGCATAATTTGATCGGTTTTAATTAGAGGAAGGAAATGTTATATCTAAAAACCAATCACCTTTCGAATTCTCTTGAACATGTCTTTTTTCACCCACATCACCTTTAAAATGCACAATCTTTCACAAAACATATACCAAAAGCATAAAAACTATCCCCAAAATAATTTTCAACAGTGATAAGAGAAAATAAGAGATAAATGAAAAGCAATGCATGTAAAAGCTAAATTAAACACTAAAATATAAAGAAAATGCAACTAATATATATAAAGTTAGGTTCATAAAGTGCACGTAACAATTTATTTCTATACACATCGATGATCAAACAAAAACACTAACCAAATAAGAAAATAAAAGAATATATATATCAATCAATTATTTTACCATTCATGCTTTACATAAAATTTTCTAAGAGGTCGTCCAAAAGTACATATTTGTCATTGGTTGCATATGGTTTATACATGAAAATTCATTTATTTCTTTAAAAGTTGATTAATGCATTTGACTAATGTATTCATTTAAGATTTTTTTTTGGTAATTTTCGTGATTTAAACTTAATTAAGTCTCCATTTAATTAATTTTTTTTATTTTTTATGACATTTGAAAAAAACATGTTTTAGTTTTTCATTTATAATATTTATTTTTATTGTTCTAATTTATTTAGGAGTTTTTTTATGACATTTATTGTACATGGTAATTAAGAACAAGTCTATTTTTAATGTTGTAATAAATGTGTGTCTCTCTCTCTATATATATGTATATATATATATACACATATAAGTTATGTTGATAGCATATGAGTCAACAGAAGAGATATATACATTTGGTTCATTGCAAATGACAATCTTTCTTATGTTTTTAATTTTTGCTTCAGGTTAATTACTCTTCTTTTTGTTATGTTCATGTGTTGTTGTGATATTTGCTTTGGAATAACTTTCGTATGTTTTATTGTTTCAGGTATATAATGAACTTCCCCCAAGGATCATATGCTTCTTGTAAATGTCACAAACCAGATGACTGTCATTGCCCGATTGGTTTAGCTCCGATGTGCTTGTTTTGCCAATGTACTTGTTTCGGGCGGGAAGAATATTGGGGAAATCAAATCACTCTTGGTACAAATAAAGCTACTACGGATGTCGGAAAAACTCAACTACAACTCCTAGTCAAACCCTAGTACTGTTAAGTTTTGTACATCAGATCCATGACCATCATAAGACTAAATAAAAGTAATGGTTTCGTCTATCAAAAACCGTTTCCTTGTTTTTCTTATTCCATCATATACATATTTCATCCCAAACAAACAATTTTAATTAGTAAAATGAAAGAAAAGACATTATTTGGCAAGAACCGATAAGATTATGATTCCTTTTTTTTATGAATATCTATACACAAAGCTCGAAAAAATATTTCTAAAAGTCAACACAAATGCTTTAAAACATTTAGCTATCCTTATATAGGGAGTTTTTTTTTTTTTTCAGAAGTGAAAAACTTCTCTAAGTTTTTAGAGAAACTTTGAGACTTTTGGGTACAAAATAGAACATTTTCTAAAGGTTAAAAATTTGTTGACTAGTGCATGTGATTAAGGCATTTTCAAACTAAAACATCGAGCTTTCATTTCATAGACAATAACTTCACTCTACATTTTGTTACTCTGAATATGTGTTTAGCCAACAAACAATAACTTATAATACATTACTGAATTGTACTTAATATTTTATAAATATTGTATTAAAGTTTAATGTTTTATATATATAATTTATATGCTTTAATTACATTGTGTTATTAAATAATGGGTAGCTTGTACAAAAATAATGTCATGGTTGACCGCAAGATAGTTTTTTTTTTAGTTTATTGAAAATTAATGTTTCATTTGGATGACCAAAGCTAGTCTGGTGAAATGTTAGTAAAACTTTTTGTCAATCTATTTCTATCATACTCCTGATTATTATTAATTACTATTAAATATTAATTTATATTATTCAAAAATTGTGATCTCTTAATTATATTAGTTGTAAGTTAGTAATTTATATTAATTATTAATTAATATTTTTATTTTGGATTATTAATCATATTAATTATTTTTTATTATGATCATTATTATCATTCAATAGATTTCGTCAACCAAAAATTAAATATACGAATTGATTAAAGTTCAAATTTTATTTTATAAACAAAAGAACCTTCAATAGATAGTTTTAATAAGGTATTTAATTCAAATTATGCGTAACGATTATTTTAAATTATCTGTTGATGTAACTTTTTTTAATAGTTCATATTTCGCGGTACAAATCCAAATATATATATGTATATACACACATACTGTTGTTCTTGATTCAATACAATTCACGAATTAAATACACAGAGATCAAGAAATCTTAGAGAGAGATATTGTAAATGGGAGAACAAAGAATGCGCTCAACTTTGCACATAATGATTTCAATGTGCTTAATAATTACAACCATGCAAGACTAATATACCTCGTAAGTAAAACACTTTGACTTTATAAGGCATTTACCAAAATTTACGAATTAGCCCATAAATCTTAAACATATAGTACATAACAATCTCCCCCTTTGAATTCAAAATAAAACAAATTTGACAGCAGTCATCAACTCTTTCTTCTTCAAATGTCTAACTCTTTTCAACAATCTTTCTTTAACAATCTCCTCCTTTGCTCTAAAAACAACAATCTTCTTCAACTAACAATCTCTCCATATGTGACATCCCGCGCCAACCGTGACAAATGTCCACACACCCGGACTCACGGTTTTAAAACACGTATGGTAGAGAAGGTATCCAGTCCCTCCTATGGAAACTTTTGTTCCCCTCCCCAACCAATGTAGGATCTTACAATCCACCCCCCTTTGGTGCCTAACGTACCTGCTAGCACCCTAGTCTAGCTCCCGGCTCTGATACCATCTGTAACATCTCAGGCCAACCGTAATATCTGCTTTTTCCACACACCCGGACTCACAGTTTTATAATGCATCAGGTAGAGGAGGTATTCAGTCCCTTAAAAAGCAACTTTTGTTTCCCTCCCCAACCAATGTGTGATCTTACATAAAATAAGTATTAGATTTAAAATATTAATATTTTCCTTCTGCTTAGAATCCTTTCTAATCCAATTTAAGTCATTAAAGGTTTTCTTTCTGTAGAAGAAAAGAAACTTGAGTTAATAGAACACTTAGAAGTTGAACATTCATTTTTAGAAGATTTAGACTATGTTTTTCTTGAATTATGTAAAGTAGATATTGTAATTTTGTTGAAGGTAGACAAAAAGAACAAGACGAATACGTAGACTGACTCAGACAATCACGGATTGAGATGTTCTGATATAGTACTGAACCAGTATCTATCGTTTGCCCATGTTCAGCTCAGGATATTTGTGCCGTAATGATCTGAGGGCGAAGATTATCCGGACCATGCGAAAATCAGGTTAGATATTTTGGTGAGTGGGTCAGACAGACTGGGTCTAGTCTGGGTTCTTTTTCTTTTCATTTTTTTGTCGACCAAAAATATGTTACAAACATTACAATTATGTACAAAAAACAGAAAACTGAAATATTGGTTTCTTTACAAAAAAAACGTATCCAAAATGACATGTCAACCCGAGGCTTGAACCGACTTTGGACCAGTTTGTGCCCACAATTACTACATATAATTTTATGACATACAACGACATAAAATCCTCAACCGTCATCGTATCATAACAAACATGAGGTAAATTTCTCAAAACCGTCACCGAATCATGACATCCGGTGACGTAACTTTATATCAAAATCGTCACTATAAAATGACATACAGTGACATTTGTCATTCAAATCGGTTATCGTACTACATACCATGAGTAAATTACTCAAAATCGCCACCGCTTCATGACATACGGTGACGTAAATTTATCAAAACCGTCACCATAAGATGACATACGGTAACATTTATCTACCAAAATTGTCATTGTTACATTGCATTTCGTGACGTTTATCCTTCCACACCGTTACCGTAGTATAACAAATGGTGACGTTTATTTTTCCAAACCGTCACAGTAATATGATATATAGTGACGTTTGTTAATCAAAACTGTAACCTTAGCATAACTTATAGTGATGTTTATTATTTAAAAATATCACCGCCTTATGATAATCAATACTGTCACTGTAAAATTATATACGGTGACGTTCATCATTCCAAACTGTCACCGTAATATTAATTACTTTGACATTTTTCATTCAACATCATTACCGTAACATGACATACGATAACTTTTAGATTTAAAAACCGTCAATGTAGCATGACTTTAACACCGTCACTTTAGCATGACAAACGATTACGTTCATTATTTAAAATCATCATTTTAACATGACATACATCGACATTTATTATTTGAAACGTGCCAATAGCATGACATAGGGTGACTTTTTTTTTTGTCAAAACCGTCAGTGCAACATATCGTACGATAACGTTTATGTTTCAAAAACCGTCACCATAGCATGACGTGCGGTGACATTTATTTTTCTAAACCGTCACCGTAGCATGACATAAGGTGACACAATTTTTTTGAAATCGTCACAGTAGCATGACATGCGGTGACATTTATTTTTCAAAACCTTCACCGTAGTATGAGGTACATTGACGTTTATCTTTCATAATCATCATCGTAACATGTCGTACGTTGACGTTTATTATTTAAAATTATCATCATGACATTACATATGGTCATGTTTATTACACAATATTGTCATCGTAGCATGACGTACGTGGATGTTTATTATTTTAACCGTCACCGTAGCATGATATATAATGACATTTTTTATATAAAACCATCACATTGTGATATATAATTTTTTAAAACTGTCACCATAACATAACATATGATGAGATTTATTTTTCAAAATCGTTACCGTAAAATGACATATGGTAACGTACTCAAAACCATCGCCATTACATGACATATATTGACAAATAATTCAAAATCGTCAATGTAGCTTGAGATATTGTGATGTAAATGTTTTAATACCGTTACCAAAGCATGACATATGTTTACGTAAATTTTGTAAAACTGTTGCCATAGAACTTGGTGACTTTTGGAGATGGTTTTCAAATAAACATTGGTATACATATTTTAGTTTCGGTAACAGTTTTTTAAAACCGTTACGACATAAAGCAACGATTTAGACAAAAACCGTTACTAATAGATCTTATATGGCAACGGTTTTAAAAACCGTTGCAACATAAATCAACGGTTTTTGAAAACCGTCCTAAACTGTAACAACCCATAATTTAACATAACGATTTAACATAGTCCAAACATCACCTCTATTACAACGGAGAAACTAACAATCAAATTTTGTCTACGCCACTACTAAGGCCCGCTCTCCAACATTCTAACTCCTAACATTTCTCCTTCCCTTTAGAATAACCAGTAACAACCCTGTTACCTGAAAATGGGTTTTAGGAAAAGTGGAAACTTGGATTAGACCGGAAGGTCTAGTGAATTCCCAACCTTGTCCATTTTTTAATAGCAAACAGAAAACATATACAATTTAGCAAGATTAGTCTCACAAACTTTGAGTCACAAGAAGTGACTAGATCCACACCGAAATCCATCATCAAGAAACAGGACTACTCGTCCTCGGGCCCCCAGTAGATCCCCAAACGGCCCCCTAGTCGATGTCGTTCCCGTGTGTAGGGAAACATATTCCAAACACACGGTTCAACCATCCCCGATGATTATATGTAGCCATGGCCAACACCCAATTCAAATTATCACGACAACATAACTCTCAATCAAACAATTATAATAAAAATAAATTTTATATAGCAACATCTTATGGCGATATCCACGCATATGATTTATCTAAGAATCACGATAAGCTTATTGAGCAATGTAACATAAACCCCTTTCTAGTTCATATATATATATATATATATATATATATATACATATTTTGAAAAACATACGGGAACTCACTTGTTGGTGGGAACTCGGCACACACACGAACACTAGCCTCGGATAGATCGACTCCTACAGTCCAATTTAATAAAGCAAGGAATTATAAATTTTGATAACGCTTATGTCCTACTAAGACTACGACACTAGAGTCTCACCCAAAAGAAACACCCGGTCGAAAGTTCCCCAGGAGACGTCAGTCGAAGGACCTCGGGCGGTCCCGGTTGCCAACCCCGGGCGGCCCTGGTCAACACGCTACCGGGCGGACCCAGGTCAACAAACCTCTGGCGGCCCCGGTCAACATACTACCGGCGGCCCCGGTCAACATACTACCGGGCGGCCCCGGTCAACCTACTATCGGACGGACCCGGACCCCGGATGAAGTAAACGAAACAGCAGCGATAAACAGGTACGAAACCCCTCGATTTCTTCCTAACTTGAAGTCCAATTTCTACCATCTTAATCGATTTTACCCTCACAAACTCTCATCAACACTTAATCCAAACCCTTTCTTAACTTCCCTAATAGAATTTCAATCATAATATCTTCCCAGTGGGATTTTACACAAGGAGTTCTTTTCTAAGATTAAAACCTCCAAAACGAAATGCAAAAGGTTAGATTACTTACCTTGTGAAGACGAATCTCTCCTAGATAGCACTTTGCTTAGCTTTCTCTTCCAGAAATCGATTTCTGCCCAAGTTGGGCTTCGATCTACTCTTCCCTTATCTTCCTTAGTCACCGCACACACACACACACACACACAAGGATACTTACCCCAAAATGAATAATAGACTAGGGTTTTAGGTCCTAATTGGTGATATTTTCCAAATAGGTTCTCCAACTTCTTATCTTCCCTCATTTGTACCAAAAACTAAAACTTCCAATAGGGAACGGAATTTAAGGTCGTTTCATAAACCGTTACCTTAGGGAACTTTTATTAACGTTTTTATCTAAAACGTTTCTTTATATTTCTATGTTTTTCGTAATATAACGTTTCTCTATAAAAATTGTTATTAAAACAATTATCTAACTTTTTATGTGACTTTTTGTAACGATTTTTTTATCAAACCGTTACAAACCTATTTTTCAATACCATCACAAAAGGTTCTTTTCGTACTTAACATCAAATAAAAATGCATAATTTGATCGGTTTTAATTAGAGGAAGGAAATGTTATATCTAAAAACCAATCACCTTTCGAATTCGCTTGAACATGTCTTTTTTCACCCACGTCACCTTTAAAATGCACAATCTTCACAAAACATATACCAAAAGCATAAAAACTATCCCCAAAAGAATTTTAAACAGTGATTAGACAAAATAAGAGATAAATGAAAAGCAATGCATGTAAAAGCTAAATTGAACACTAAAATATAATTAAAGAAAATGCAACTAATATATAAAAAGTTAGGTGCATAAAATGCACGTAACAGTTTATTTCTATATACAGCGATGAACAAACACTAACCAAATAAGAAAAAAAAATAGATATCAATCAATCATTTTTCCATTCATGCTTTACATATAATTTTCTAAGATATCGTCCAAAATGACATATTTTTCATTTGTTGCATATGGTTTGTACATAAAGAATCACTTATTTCTATAAAAGTTGATTAATGTATTTGACTAATGTATTCATTTAAGATTTTTTTGTTGCAATTTTCGTGATTTAAACTTAATTAAGTTTTAATTTAATTTTGTTTTTATTTTTTATGACATTTACAAAAAAACATGTTTTAGTTTTTCATTTATAATATTTATTTTTATTGTTCTAATTTTTTTAGGAGTTTATTTTATGACGTTTGTTGTTGTAATTAAAATTTGGCCTAAATACCTCCTTCTGAAAAGTTTGAAAAACTATGCCCTAAAAATTGGCGGCCAAAGTTAATATACGTTCATATATCAAAAGCATTGCAGTAGAAAATACCTCTTGGGCGACCTAAATACCTCCTTCCGGTGGTTGCATTTCCAATTTCATCTCCTCCCGTTGACTTGTACATTTTGATTATTTCATTCCCATCTTCATCAAGGGGATTGTTTGTTGTGTTGGTAAAGTTTGAAAAAGTGTGCTTCTTCATCAGTCTTTCACTCCGTCTCTGACCTACAATGTGGAATAGGATTAAGAAATCTCAAAATTTTCGGGGATTAATCGACGAAGAATGCAACCTAAATACCTCCAGCAAGTCGAATCATGGTTCCAAATATGTTTCCTTACCAAGTAAACCTTTCAAGTGTAAAAAGCATTTGATGTAACATAGATTTCCTCAAGATTAAACCATTTATTTCCTTTCCACAAAAATAACACTTTCAACCAAAATACCCATAATATGCTTAAAACATAAACTTGGCTAAAATGCCATAGGTTGAACATTTATTCATCAAAATGTGAAAACATCCATATTGTACTTTCTAAACATGAATTTGTTTCATTATTTGCAAAATGGTAAGAAACCCTAAAAATCTCCAAAATACCAAGTTAGGTCAAAATCTCATCAACAAGATATATGTAAACAAGGAGATACTTAGAAGCCAAAAATGCATTTTGATATGTATAAAGTTTAATAAAAGGGAGTATGAACTCACAATGTGGGTTTTATTGAAAACCCTAAAAATTCTAGATGAAGAGATGGGGAACTTGGACTTGAGAACTTGAGATCTTCATAGTAGATACTTGACAACCTAGAGCTCAAGAAAATCGCCCTACACAAAGCTAGAAGTGAAAATAAATGAGTTTTGGTCGGATGAGGTCTGATTTATACCCAAAATCCCGCTCGCGACCTTGCCCCGCGAGAGTGACATGGTTACAATCGTCGGGGCACTATCGCCCACTCCAAGGAACTCTCGGTACATCTCCTGCGAGAGTGCCAGGCGAGAGTGACATTGGTCACAATCGCTGGCACAATCGCGCCGTTTGTACCGTGGGGTATCCCCCTCTCGCGATTGTGACTTGCGATATTGACAAGGTGTCATAATCGCAGGCACAATCGTCGGCCTGCTCCGGGCTCGATTTCGTTCCCAACGATGCTCAACCCTTCTAGGCCTTTCGGTTAACGTTTTCGTGCTCACAGTTCCACTTAAACAAGGTAAAATCACGAGGTGATGACCTACTAAACGCAAAAGATAGAATAAGGTTTTACGGACATACTTACTGAAAATTTTGGGGGTTACAATCCTCCCCAACTTTGAAATGATTTCGTCCCCGAAATCCCAACTACTCGAACAGGTGACGATACCTACGCTTCATGTCCTCCTCTGCTTCCCACGTCACATTGGCACCGCGGTGATGCTTCCATTACACTTTGATCATGGCGAAGTTTCTTTGACTTTTTCTCCAGAATAGCTTCGGGTTCTTCAACGCAACGGTTACCCTCGTCCACTCTAATCTCGGAAATAGGAATAACGTTATCCTCTTCTGCCAAACACTTCCGAAGGTAACATATATGGAATGTGTTGTGGGCCCCGTTCATCGCTGAAGGATGTTCCAATTGGTAAGCTTGCAAGCCTACACGCTTCAGTACTTTAAATGGTCCAAGGAAACAGGGACTTAACTTCCCGCGTTTTCCGAACCGGATAATGCACTTCCATGGTAGCTCCTTTAGCATCACACGGTCGCCCACTTAGAATTCCATCAGTCGTATCTTCTTATCGGCATAGCTCTTTTGCCGATCTTGTGCCGCTTTCAATATTTCCCAAATACCTTTGACCTTATCGTCCGTATCTTGCACGATTTCAAGTCCGGCGAATTGTTTATCTCCCGCTTCAAGCCAAAATACGGGAGTTATGCATTTCCGCCCGTACAAGGCCTCAAACGGAGCCATTCCAATACTCGAGTGGTAGGTATTATTGTAAGCAAACTCCACCAAAGGTAGGTGAGAGTCCCAACTACCGCTTCAAGCGTTTGGATCGTTCTCTCGCTTTGTCCGTTGGTTTGAGGATGGTAAGACGTACTCAACTTCACGCGCGTACCAAGTTCCTTCTGCAAGCCATCCCAAAAGTTGGAAGTGAACCGACTGTCACAATCCAATACAATAGACAAAGGTACTCTATGCCTCGAAACCACCTCATCGATGTAAAGCTTCGCTAACTTGTCCATCGGTAGTGTCTCATGCATGGCAAAGAAATGAGCTCTCTTGGTCAACCGATCAACTATCACCCATATAGTATCGTGACCTCGAAGAGTCTTGGGCAACTTAGTCACGAATTCCATGGTAATGTGTTCCCATTTCCACTCGGGGACCTCCAAGGATTGGAGGCTCCCGTACGGTCGTTGATGCTCAGCCTTCACTTGCAAACATGTCACACAGCGCTCTACGTAACGTGCCACGTCAAGCTTCATCACCGGGCACCAATAGTGTAGCTTCAAATCTCGGTACATCTTTTTACTCCCCGGGTGAATAGAATACTTGGACTTATGGTCATCTTCAAGAAGAAGCTCCCGACTGCCCCCGATCTTGGGTACCCATATTCGACCGTTGAACAATTTTACCCCACGGATATCTTCCGTTAAAAGTAAACATTGCTTTGTCATGACCTCCTCCTTGTGATTTTCCTCCAATAAGACTTCTACTTAGGACGCCTTAATCTTCTCTATGAGACTCGACACGAACTCAATTCTTGTGAGAGTAGCCCGAATACTCCCGCTGTAGTCCTTCCGACTCAAAGCATCGGCCACTACGTTTGCCTTACCGGGATGATAAAGCAATTCACAATCGTAGTCTTTGAGCAACTCGAGCCACCGCCTTTGTCTCATGTTCAACTCATTTTGATTAAAAACATATTTCAAACTTTTATGATCCGTGTAGAGAGTACATATCGTGCCATAGAGGTAGTGTCTCCAAAGTTTCAAAATGAATACCACCGCTGCCAACTACAGATCATGGGGAGGATAGTTCTTTTCGTGAATCTTGAGTTGTCTGGATGCGTAGGCGATCACTTTGCCTCTTTGCATCAACACACAACCCAACCCCATCTTCGAAGCGTCGCTAAAGACCACGAAGTCTTCCGATCCTTCGGGTAACGATAAAATCGGGGCTTCACACAGTTTCTTTTGTAAGGTCCGGAACGCCTTCTCTTGCGTTTTTGTCCAAACAAACTTCACATTATTCCTAGTCAAAGCCGTCAAGGAAAAAGCGATCTTGGAGAAGTCTTGGATGAATCTCCGATAATAGCCCGCCAAACCCAAGAAGCTTCGGATTTCGGACGGACTCTTGGGAGGTTCCCAATTCATCGTAGCTTCAATCTTGGAGGGGTCCACCTTCACTCCGTCTCGAGTGACAACATGACCCAAGAATTGAACCTCTTCAAGCCAAAAGTCGCATTTGGAAAATTTGGTATATAATCTATCTTTTCTCAATACTTCTAGAACTTTGCATAGGTGTTGCTCGTGTTCTGGCTCGCTCTTGGAATACACGAGTATGTCATTAATGAATAGAATGACTGACTTGTCGAGGAATGGTCAGCACACCCTATTCATCAAATCCATAAATACCGCCGGTGTATTAGTTAGACCAAATGACATCACGAGAAATTCGTAATGGCCATAACGCGTTCTAAAAGATGTCTTCAGAACGTCTTCCTCTCTCACATTCACTTGGTAGTGCATGTGATTAAGGCATTTTGAAACTAAAACATCGAGCTTTCATTTCATAGACAAGAACTTCACTCTACATTTTGTTACTCTGAATATGTGTTTAGCCAACAAACAATAACTTATAATACATTACTGAATTGTATAATTTATATGTTGTAATTACATTGTGTTATTAAATAATGGGTAGCTTGTACAAAACTAATGTCATGGTTGACCACAAGTTACTCTTTTTTTTTTTTTAGTTTATTGAAAATGTTTCTTTTGAATGGCTAAAGCTAGTCTGATTAAATGTTAGTAAAACTTTTTGTCAATTTCTTCCTCATACCCCTGATTATTATTAATTAGTATTAAATATTAATTTATATTATTACAAAATTGTGAACTTTTAATTATATTAGTTGTAAGCTAGTAATTTATATTAATTATTAATTAATATTTTTATTTTGGATTATTAATCATATTAATTATTTTTTATTATGATTATTATTATTATCATTCAATAGATTGTCCACCCATAAATTAAATATACGAATTCTAAAGATTAAAGTTCAATTTTTATTTTATAAACAAAAGAACCTTCAATAAATAGTTTTAATAAGGTGTTTAATTCAAATTATGCATAACGATTATTTTAAATTATCTGTTAATGTAACTTTTTTTAATAATTCATATTTCACGATACAAATCCACACACACACACACACACACACATATATATATATATATAAATACAAATCCACACACACATATATAGACGTAAGTTTGTGTGAGACCAAACAGTTTTCGTGAGACCGGTGAGACCAAACTTTAAAATATGAAACTTCACACCAAAAAACTGTGAAGGTAAAAAAAATCGAACTTTTCATAGGGAAAACACCGTAAATGTTACGTTCACGGTGTTTTTCGCTGTGAATGTTCGTTTTTTTTACCTTCACAGCTTCTTCACTATGAAGGTTCGGATATACCTTCACAGTCTTTTATCTGTGAAGGTTTGATTTTTTTTAACGTGGTTTAGGTTTTTTACATTCATAGTGTGATTACATTATGAAGGTTCGAATGTTTTTTACCTTCACGTATTGTTGTTCCATATTCAATACAATTCATGAATTAAATACACATAGATCAAGAAATCTTAGAGAGAAAGATACTCTAAATGGCTAAATGGGAGAACAAAGAATACGTTCAACTTTGTGCATAATGATTTCAATGTGCTTAATGATTACAACCATGCAAGACTTTTATACCTAGAAAGTCAAACACTTTGACTTTATAAGGCATTTACGAAGATTTACGAATTATCCCATAAATCTTAAATACAACATTTAGTACATAACAATCTCTCCCTTTGAATTCAAGATAAAACAAATTTGACAGCAGTCATCAACTCTTTCTTCCTTAAATCTCTAACTCTTTTCAACAATCTTTCTTTAACAATCTCCTCCTTTCTCTAAAAACAACAATCTTCTTCAACTAACAATCTCCCCATATGTAACATCCCGCGCCAACCATCACAAATGTTCACACACCCGGACTCACGGTTTTAAAACATGTCTCGTAGAGAAGGTATCCAGTCACTCATATGGCAACTTTTGTTCCCCTCCCCATACAATATAGGACCTTATAATCCACCCCCCCCCCCTTTGGAGCCCAACGTCCTTGCTAGCACCCTAGTCGAACTCCCGGATCTCATACCATCTGTAACATCTCAGGACAACCGTACCAGATATAGCAAGCTTTTTCCACACACCCGGACTCACAGTTTTAAAATGCGTCAGGTAGAAGAGGTATCCAATCCCTTACAAAGCAACTTTTGTTCCTTTCCCCAACCAATGTGGGATCTTACATAAAATAAGTACTAGGTTTTAAATTATTAATATTTTCCTTTTTCTTAGAATCCTTTCTAATCCAATTTAAGTCATTAAAGGTTTTCCTTTCTGTAGAAGAAAAGAAACTTGAGTTAATAGAAGACTTAGAAGTTGAACATTCATTTTTAGAAGATTTTGACTATGTTTTTCTTGAATTACGTAAAGTAGATATTGTAATTTTGTTGAAGGTGGACAAAAAGAACAAGACGAATACGTAGACTAACTTAGACAGTCATGGATTGAGATGTTCTGATACAGTCCTGACCGGGTATCTACCGTTTGCCCATGTTCAGATCAGGATATTTGAGTCGAACTGGTCTGAGGGCGAAGATTTTCCGGACCAAGCGAAAACCAGGTTAGACATTTTGGTGAAATGGTCAGACAGACTGGGTCTAGTCTGGGTTCTTTTTCTTTTCATTTTTTTGTCGACCAAAAATATGTTACAAACATTGCAATTATGTACCAAAAACAGAAAACTGAAATATTGGTTTCTTTAGGAAAAAAAAAACGTATCCAAAATGACATGTCAACCCTAGGCTTTAACTGACAGGTTTTTTTAGACCGGTTTGTGCCCACAATTACTACATATAATTTTATGACATACAACTACATAAAATCCTCAACCGTCATCGTATCATGACATCCGGTGACGTAACTTTATCAAAACCGTCACTATAAAATGACATACAGTGACATTTGTCCTTCAAATCCGTCACCGTACTACATATCATGAGTAAATTACTCAAAATCGCCATCGCTTCATGACATAAGGTGATGTAAATTTATCAAAACCGTCACCATAAGATGACATACGGTAACATTTATCTACCAAAATTGTCATTGTTACATTGCATATCGTGACGTTTATCCTACCACAACGTTACCGTAGTATGACAAATGGTGTCGTAAATTTTTCCAAACCGTCACAGTAATATGATATATAGTGACGTTTGTTAATCAAAATTGTCACCTTAGCATAACTTATAGTGATGTTTATTATTTAGAAATATCACCGTAACATGACATACGGTGACATAATTTTATCAAAATTGTCACTGCCTTATGATAATAAAAATTGTCACTGTAAAATTACATACGGTGACGTTCATCATTCCAAACTGTCACCGTAATATTACATACTTTGACGTTGTTCATTCAACACCGTTACCGTAACATTACATACAATAACTTTTAGATTTCAAAACCGTCAATGTAGCATGACATTCAACACCGTCACTGTAGCATGACAAACGATGACGGTCATTATTTAAAATCATCATTTTAGCATGACATACATCAACATTTATTTTTTGAAACATGACAATAGCATGACATTATGTGACTTCTTTTTTGTCAAAATCGTCACTGCAACATAACGTACGATAACGTTTATGTTTCAAAAACCGTCACCATAGCATGACGTGCGGTGACATTTATTTTTGTAAACCGTCATCGTAGCATGACATAAGGTGACACAAATTTTTTGAAATTGTCACAGTAGCATGACATGCGGTGACATTTATTTTTCAAAACCTTCACCGTAGTATGAGGTACATTGACGTTTATCTTTCATAATTGGCATCGTAACATGTCGTAGGTTGACGTTTATTATTTAAAATTAATACCATAACATTACATATGGTCACATTTATTATACAATATTGCCATTGTAGCATGACGTACGTGGACGTTTATTATTCTAACCGTCATCATAGCATGATATATAATGACATTTTTTATACAAAACCATCACATGAGATATATTATTTTTTAAAACTGTCACCATAACATAACATATGGTGACATTTATTTTTGAAAATTGTTACTGTAGAATGACATATGATAACGTACTCAAAACCGTCACCATTACATGACATAAATTATTCAAAATCGTCAATGTAGCTTGAGATATTGTGATGTAAATATTTTATTTACCATTACCAAAGCATGACATATGGTGGCATAAATTTTTCAAAAACCTTTGTCCTACACTAATTGTTGGTGACGCAAATTTTGTAAATTGTTGCCATAAACTTGGTGACTTTTGGAAACAGTTTTAAAATAAACGTTGGTATACATATTTAAGTTTCAGTAATAGTTTTATAAAACCGTTACGACATAAAGAAACGATTTAGAAAAAAACCATTACTAAAAGATCTTCTATAGCAACAGTTTAAAAAACGGTCACAACATAAAGCAACGGTTTTTCAAATGTACACCCGTTATTTTAATGTTAAATTTTAAAGTAAATCAAGTGGGTCATTAGTGTGAAATAAAGGAGTTTGGGGACTATTTTGTAAATTATGTGTCTAAAAGACCAAAACCCTAAGTGTTTCTCATTTTTGGAAGTGGACTTGTGTGTGTGCGGCGCTTGAGAGAGAGAGATAGAGAGAGAAGAATCATTTATGGAAGCAATTAATCAGCCCAGAGAAGTTGTTCCTAAAGAGGTAAACATATTGATCCTTGTCTTGTTTTCCTTTCTTGTCTGCTAAGAGAATCCCATCTAAGAAGTTGGGAATCGCTCAAAACCCTCTTAAGATTTGTTGAGCATTTGATCCTGTGAAATATGTGTAAGATTGGGTCTTACTTCGATGTTTTGGTTGTTATAGATTGCTCCTTAGTTAGGTTTAAGACTTTGATTTGTTTTGTATAAGTTGCAATCGATAAGGGGTTGTTACCCCAAATTGCCGTCGCCGATAAAACCCTAAGACCCGGATGTGGTGTACTTGAAACCCTGTTGTCTTGAAACCGGATGTGGTGAACTTGAAATCTGTTTCCTTACACGAGGGAACGACATCGACTTGGGGGCCGATTGGGGATCTACTCGGCCTCTGAGACGAATGGATTATCGTTATTAAATAATTTGTTATCTCGAATATTCATTTTCGGTCGGTGTTGGGAATTCACTAGACCCTCCCGGTCTAACCCTCGCTTTCAAATTTTTTCTTAAAACCCCATTTTCAGGTAAGGACATGTTGTGATGTTTTTGGTTCGTCCAAGAGTAAAGAGAAGTGTTGAGGACTAGAGAAGCGTTGATTGATGCCTTAGAGCGGTGTTGTTACTTATAGATTCTCAGTTGTGTGAGTTCGAAAATTTATAATTGGAACCTTGTTTTTAGTCATTATTTCGTATTGTATCGGGACCTGTTTTGGGATTTAAATTTATATCGTTATGTAAAATTATGGGTTGTTACAATTGGTATCAGAGCCATAGTTTAAAGGATTCAGGCTATCGGTTGGGCCTAAACTTAAACTGTAGGACATGGGACATAACCGAGAAATAGGATGTCCCATGGGTTACCGCTATAGGAACGCGTGTTTTGAGAGGTGGGGACTAACATGTGAGGTAAACTTGGAATTACATCTGCCAATGTAATTGCGAATTTACAGGCACATGTACGTGCTCGGATTACCTCTCTATGCGTAGAAGTCAATAGAATGTTGGGTATATGTGGATAGTTTAGTCCTCACCGCGATTGAAAGGTTATTATTGAGGGGTTAGTCTATGTAGGGGTGATGGAAGGGAATAAAGTTTTAGCCCTGTGTTATTGGCAATAGTTTGGTGCGGTGCGTGAGGTTTCTTGTGGTGAAATTGATGGTAAACTCTAGAAAGAGTATTACTCAAAGAAATAACAGACCGACCAATGAAGAAATTTATGTGTTCAAAACGGGTGAAAGATTGATTAGAGGGAACTTTCAGTGTCAAGTAAGTTCTCATGATGGTAGTTGGTGTGTTTATCTGTTCGGACAAGTGAAAAAGGTTTAGGTTAGGATTATGAAAGGTTTAAATTGAAGGTTGGGAGAAAGATAGAATCTCATGACTTCCCAATCGGGATTGAAGTAAATTATTGGAGGAACCAAATGAGGAGAAAATGTTATTGGTTTATTGACCTGTAGGGGTCAAAATCTGAAATCGTAAGAATTATACATCAGGGCTTAAGACGAGAACTTGGTGGGGTAATCAATTATCTATGGTGTGAAACACCTGAATTGCAAGTTGTTGTTAGAACGAGAAAGTGAACGTTAGCCAAAGGTTGGATGCCATGATGATTGGGTGAGTGTAACAGTTGACCTCGATTGAGTGAATAGCCTTTAATTGCAAGTGGGTTCATGCATTGTGTCTATAAAGGTATCTCGAGAGCTCAGTCAAGATTAAAAGTAGATGCAAACATGTTGAATTTCACATTTTTTAAAATAAATCGACGAGCGCAAATGTGTGTTTAAAGTAGAAAGACAAACCTATTTATTCCATTGCATAATAAAATTTTGAGTTTACCGATTTGTGAATTATATCATTTTCTTCATGTTGAGTTAAACTTCATAGCGAAAATCACGAAGACATTTGACTGCAAATTGTGTATCCAAAATGGGTTTTGAAACGTTGATATCTTATAACCGCATGCGGGAACTGACTATTTTAATTCGGGCAAGCAGTTTCGTTCAAACTGCTAGTGTATAGGGAAGATTCCTTTCTATAACACGATTGTCACGACATTGTTTTACTTGGTCAAGGTGTAATTTTATCGAAAGTTGCATGCGAATTATGCTCGAGATCATGGTGCATGACTTTGAAGTTATCAGGGTTTTGAGTCATGTGTGCTTAAAAACGTTTTTCAAGTTTTGTCCCTTGTGAGCGTTCAATATGAGAAATAACTTTTTATTATCAAGATGTCATGCATGAAGGCCATGAACTCAGTAGGTTGTGTAAGTTAGTGGATTGAAGTACAAAGAAAGGATCCGAGAGAAGGGAATGTGTCCGTCAAACCAGTGAAGGGTGATTTATGCTTCCGGTATTTATTAAGGAAAAGAGGGAAGTTTGGTAATGTCAAAAAAAAAGAAGAGATATTTTCACATTAATGGTATTATGGTAGTTTGAGTCTTGCTCAGAAATTCAACATGTTGTTGTTAGTGTATTGGCGTACTTGAAGTATAGTTAAAAGGGGATTGAGCCTGATTTATTGGAATGGATTCATAAGTAGGCCTCGCTCCAAGTAAACCGTGAAACTCTTTCAAGTGGGGATGGCAAAATGTTAAGCTAAACGAGACTCGTTGAGCAAGTAAGTTTAGTTAGAAGTTCTGGCGGTTGGGGACATTAGGGAAGCATCATCACCTTGTCGTTTTCTTTATTAATCAAAGTTAGCAACTGTTTGAGATGTTGCCGGAGGATTGGAATTTAAGAATTCACCATAGGGTATATACACGTGGTGGGACGTTTCAAAAAAAATGTTTAAGTGTCGGATGTGGGGTAACCGTGGGGAAGCGTTTTGGTATTGGAAGGTGGTTGGAAGGGGTTTTCTCTGTGCGGTTTTAACGGTTCGTAAAGGAATGAAGTGTTTGGTACCATCAAAGTGAGTGCATGGATATTATCGGGAAATTGGGAGACGTGATTTATTTGGATTGGAGAAGAGATGGAACCAGGAGATAGACTGGGTCTTACATGCGAGTAGGTGTATATGAAGGCAGATTTGGTTATGTATGCGGATGACTGTGAGGACCTGGATCGCGAAGGACGAGTTAATGGTATGATCAAATGGGTGATATGTTATGCCAGATTAGACGTGTAAGTCCGTAATGTAATAATGGACTGTCGTTATGATTGGATTATGAATTTAGATTGAAATGTAGGGCAAGGGTAAGCGTAAATCTTGATTGGGAAATTTAGAAGGAAGATTCAAATGGCGACAACCTAGAAAAAGAACTCGTATTCTTCTAGGTTGCGATGAACTCCGGGTGAGTTCATCTGATTCCAACGAAACGCTAATGAGAATGTTTTATGCGGTTGGTTGTAGTGCCTTGTTGTGGATTGAAGTTCGACCGAGGAGGTGAAGCATTCTTCGAGATAAGTAGATCCTAGTAGTCAGATCGAATCCGTTTGTTGAGAAAATGAGGCTAGTGTGTCGCCATAAAGGAGTAAGCTAAAACTGAGAAGTTCGCCCAGTGGAACAGAAGAATGTAGAGTATGGCTAAGAGGGTCAACTTTGCGAGCATATGAACAACACACGAGAATATAAGGAAGCTATCGGTTATGGATTTGGTTATTATTATTTTCGTGTGTGTCTGGTCTAAAGCTTGCAACCTTGAGTTAGCCTTTCTTTAAAAGTGAGTGATCTATGTTTTCATAGAAGCAAAGTAAAGTGATTGATCAAGATGCTCGAAGGGAAAGATCGGAGGATGTGAGTAAGTATTAGTGTGATAAGCATTCTGAGTGAGCATTGAGTTTGACGTCGTGAAAATTAAACTTGTATTGTGAGAAAGTATTGCTCCTCTTGTAGGGCAAGTGAAACCGGAATAAGACTAGGAAAGTTATGAGTATGGGTGGGTTCGGTGGTAAACGGTTATGATTATGGGGGGAGCTAAACTCTTCGGCGGACTATTCGGGCAGTGAACATGTGGAAAGTTTACGTTCTTAAGTATATGCAAATGTGCAAAGGGATAGGGGAAATGATATTTCAGTCGATATGTGCATAGTATGGATAAATTGGTTATCATCAAAGTATTTGTAATCGATGTTCGGGATGGGAGTAGGTACTAATGCGATGTATATTTCCAGGGAGTATTGTGTTTAATATTGTGTAAATTGGGATATTACGTGGGGTTTCTTACATTGTAAAGAAACGAACACTAAAGAGATTATAAATTTATGGGATTTTATAGATTCAGTGGTGTATTGTTTTGTGCCTTTGGGACTGACTCAGCTTGACAGGGGAATAAATTGGCAATAGATCGAAGGACAGTGTATGGTTAAATATAGATATATGGATATCTAAAGGATTAAGTGTGGATGATGTCCTAGTTAAGGTGTGCTTTGTGCGGTGAAACTGTGTACCATCAAGAGAATAGTGATCGGTGTTGTATCATTAATGTTGGAGGTAATTATAGATGGATTTACCAAGAATCGTATTGTTGAATAAAAGGATTTTTTTTACCTGTGGCCTTGAATTTGGGATTTAAGGGTGACACTTCATCATATTGGTATGTTAGGAAGTTATTTTGTTGTTCAGAAAAGGTTGATGGGCAAGGGACGAAAGGACATTGAATGTCAAGTTGACGATAGAGTATTGTTGAAAATTCCGCCATGAAAAAGGAGTGGTTCGTTTTGGAAAGAAAGAGGAATTAAGCTCGTGGTATTGAACCCTTTGAAACCTTTGAACGAATAGGGGAAGTGTCGTACAAGTTGTACTTACCTGAAGGGTTAAAAGGAGTTCACAATACGATCCATGTCTCTAATTTGAGGAAGTGTTTAGCGGACGCCAAAACGACGGTGACATTGCAAGAATTGCAAGTAGACGAGAAATTACACTTCGTCAAAAAAAAAAAAAAAAAAAACTGGTGGTGAATGTCGACCGGAAGATTAAGCACATGAGAACAAAAGAAATCAATTTGGTGATGGTTCAGTGGAAGTTTCACAATGGTTAGGAGGCGACTTGGAAAGTTAAGCGTTTGAGAAATAAAGAGATTAGTCTGATGAAAGTTCAATGGAGATACCATAAGGGGCGAGAAGAAACTTAGGAATTGGAATTGGAGATGCAGGCTAACTACCCGCATCTTTTCCACAAAGAAATTCCGGGGGACGGAATTTGTCTAAAGGGGGGAGTGTTGTAACACCCATTATTTCAATGTTAAATTTTAAAGTAAATCAAGTGGGGTCATTAGTGTGAAATAAAGGTGTTTGGGGACTATTTTGTAAATTGTGTGTCTAAAAGACCAAAACCCTAAGTGTTTATCATTTTTTGGAAGTGGACCTGTGTGTGTGTGTGTGTGGCGCTTGAGAGCGAGCGAGCGAGCGAGAGAGAGAGAGAGAGAGAGAGAGAGAAAATAATTTGATTTCTTGGCAAAGGAGCAAAAAAGTAGAGAAGGAAGATTCATTTATAGAAGCAATCAATCAGCCCAGTAAAGTTCTTTCTAAAGAGGTAAACATCTTGATCCTTGTCTAGTTTTCCTTTCTTGTCTGCTAAGAGAATCCCATCTGAGAAGTTGGGAATTGCTCAAAACCCTCTTAAGATCTGTTGAGGATTTTTCCTTAGTTAGGTTTAAGACTTTGATTTGCTTTGTATGAGTTGCAATCGATAAGGGGTTCTAACCCCAAATTGCCGCCGCCGATAAAACCCTAAGACCCGGATATGGTGAACTTGAAACCCTGTTGTCTTGAAACCGGATGTGGTGAACTTGAAACCCTGTTGTGTTCTTGAAACCCTGTTGTGGTCTTGAAGCCATGTTGTCCCTTGGCTGAAGCCATGTTGTCCCTTGAGTTGAAGCCATGTTGTTCCTTGAGCTGAATCCATGTTGTCCCTTGGCCAAAGCCATGTTGTCCCTTGAGTTGAGCCATGTTGTTCCTTGAGTCGAAGCACTGTTGCTCCTTGGGACGTTAGTCTTCAAGCCCGCGTGCCTCAAGGACCGGGTGTCACAGGTTTTGGGTTGGCTAGCTTTGGGCCTTTATTTAATTGGATCCCTTCAGATTTATTTATCATTAGATGGGTTTACTAGGATCTTTTAAGACCTTTATCTAAATTAATTATCGACCGGAAATAAATCATGTAGGGGCTTGAGCTTAGGAAATTTTTAATGTGTGCGTCTGAGTTCCAATTTACCAAGTGAGTTCCCTTATTCTAAAAAAAAATCCCTTTTTAAACTAAGAATGGTTTATGCTTTGATGTTTGAACTGATCAGTTAATTATTAAAATTATTTCGAGCAGTGAACTATTAAGATTATGCGTTGAAGCATGTTTGTACTTTTAATTGTCGAATAGAGTTATTATTATATAACTTGTGAGTGCCATGGCTTACCTAAAACCATCGGGGATGGTTGAACTGCGTGTATGGAATCTGTTTCCTTACAGGCGGGAACGACATCGACTTGGGGGCCGATTGGGGATCTACTGGGCCTCGGAGACGAATGGATTATCGTTATTAAATAATTTGTTATCTCGAATATTCATTTTCGGTCGGTGTTGGGAATTCACTAGACCCTCCCGGTCTAACCCTCGCTTTCAAACTTTTTCTTAAAACCCCATTTTCAGGTAAGGACATGTTGTGATGTTTTTGGATCGTCCAAGAGTAAAGAGAAGTGTTGAGGACTAGAGAAGCGTGGATTGATGCCTTAGAGCGGTGTAGTTACTTATAGATTCTCGATTGTGCGAGTTCGAAAAATTATAATTGGTTTCGTATTGTATCGGGACCCGTTTTGGGATTTAAATTTATAACGTTATGTAAAATTATGGGTTGTTACATCCAAACCGTTACCTTAAGGAACTTTTATTAACGTTTTTATCTAAAACGTTACTTTATATTTCTATGTTTTTCGTAATAGTAACGTTTCTCTATAAAAATTGTTATTAAAACAATTATCTAACTTTTTATATGACTTTTTGTAACGGTTTTTTTATCAAACCGTTACAAACCTATTTTTCAAAACCATCACAAAAGGTTTTTTTCATACTTAACATCGAATAAAAATGCATAATTTGATCGGTTTTAATTAGAGGAAGGAAATGTTATATCTAAAAACCAATCACCTTTCGAATTCTCTTGAACATGTCTTTTTTCACGCACATCACCTTTAAAATGCACAATCTTCACAAAAAATATACCAAAAGCATAAAAACTATCCCCAAAAGAATTTTCAACAGTGATAAGAGAAAATAAGAGATAAATGAAAAGCAATGAATGCAAAAGCTAAATTAAACACTAAAATATAAAGAAAATGCAACTAATATATATAATGTTAGGTTCATAAAGTGCACGTCACAATTTATTTCTATACACATCGATGATCAAACAAAAACACTAACCAAATAAGAAAATAAAAGAATATATATATCAATCAATCATTTAACTATTCATGCTTTACATAAAATTTTCTAACAGATCGTCCAAAAGTACATATTTGTCATTGGTTGCATATGGTTTATACATGAAAATTCATTTATTTCTTTTTTTTTTTTGAAAGAAAATTCATTTATTTCTATAAAAGTTGATTAATGCATTTGACTATTGTATTCATTTAAGATTTTTTTTTTGGCAATTTTCGTGATTTAAACTTAATTAAGTCTCCATTTAATTTATTTTTTATTTTTTTATGACATTTGAAAAAAACATGTTTTAGTTTTTCATTTATAATATTTATTTTTATTGTTCTAATTTATTTAGGAGTTTTTTTATGACATTTATTGTACATGGTAATTAAGAACAAGTCTATTTTTAATTTTGTAATAAATGTGTCTCTGTCTCTCTCTCTCTATATATATATACATATAAGTTATATTGATAGAATATGAGTCAACAGAAGAGATATATACATTTGGTTCATTGCAAATGACAATCTTTCTTATGTTTTTAATTTTTGCTTCAGGTTGATTACTCTTCTTTTTGTTATGTTCATGTGTTGTTGTGATATTTGTCTTGGAATAACTTTCGTATGTTTTATTGTTTCAGGTATAATGAACTTCCCCCAAGGATCATATGCTTCTTGTAAATGTCACAAACCAGATGACTGTCATTGCCCGATTGGTTTAGCTCCGGTGTGCTTGTTTTGCCAATGTACTTGTTTCGGGCGGGAAGAATATTGGGGAAATCAAATCACTCTTGGTACAAATAAAGCTACTACGGATGTCGGAAAAACTCAACTACAACTCCTAGTCAAACCCTAGTACTGTTAAGTTTTGTACATCAGATCCATGACCATCATAAGACTAAATAAAAGTAATGGTTTCGTCTATCAAAAACCGTTTCCTTGTTTTTCTTATTCCATCATACACATATTTCATCCCAAACAAACAATTTTACTTATTAAAATGAAAGAAAATACATTATTTGGCAAGAACCGATAAGATTATGATTCCTTTTTTTTTTATGAATATCTATCCACAAAGCTCGAAAAAATATTTATAAAAGTCAACACAAATGCTTTAAAACATTTAGCTATCCTTATATATGGAGTTTTTTTTTTTTTTTTCAGAAGTGAAAAACTTCTCTAAGTTTTTAGAGAAACTTTGAGACTTTTGGGTACAAAATAGAACATTTTCTAAAGGTTAAAAATTTGTTGAGTAGTGCATGTGGTTAAGGCATTTTGAAACTAAAACATCGAGCTTTCATTTAATAGACAAGAACTTCACTATATATTTTGTTACTCTGAATATGTGTTTAGCCAACAAACAATAACTTATAATACATTACTGAATTGTACTTAATATTTTATAAATATTGTATTAAAGTTTAATGTTTTATATATATAATTTATATGCTTTAATTACATTGTGTTATTAAATAATGGGTAGCTTGTACAAAAACAATGTCATGGTTGACCGCAAGATAGTTTTTTTTTTAGTTTATTGAAAATTAATGTTTCATTTGGATGACCAAACCTAGTCTGGTGAAATGTTAGTAAAACTTTTTGTCAATCTATTTCTATCATACTCCTGATTATTATTAATTACTATTAAATATTAATTTATATTATTCAAAAATTGTGATCTCTTAATTATATTAGTTGTAAGTTAGTAATTTATATTAATTATTAATTATTATTTTTATTTTGGATTATTAATCATATTAATTATTTTTTATTATGATTATTATTATCATTCAATAGATTTCGTCAACCAAAAATTAAATATACGAATTGATTAAAGTTCAAATTTTATTTTATAAACAAAAGAACCTTCAATAGATAGTTTTAATAAGGTATTTAATTCAAATAATGCGTAACGATTATTTTAAATTATCTGTTGATGTAACTTTTTTTAATAGTTCATATTTCGCGGTACAAATCCAAATATATATATATGTATATACACACATACTGTTGTTCTTGATTCAATACAATTCACGAATTAAATACACAGAGATCAAAAAATCTTAGAGAGAGATATTGTAAATGGGAGAACAAAGAATGCGCTCAACTTTGCACATAATGATTTCAATGTGCTTAATGATTACAACCATGCAAGACTAATATACCTCGTAAGTAAAACACTTTGACTTTATAAGGCATTTACCAAGATTTACGAATTAGCCCTTAAACATATAGTACATAACAATCTCCCCCTTTGAATTCAAGATAAAACAAATTTGACAGCAGTCATCAACTCTTTCTTCTTCAAATCTCTAACTCTTTTCAACAATCTTTCTTTAACAATCTCCTCCTTTGCTCTAAAAACAACAATCTTCTTCAACTAACAATCTCTCCATATGTAACATCCCACGCCAACCGTGATAAATGTCCACACACCCGGACTCACGGTTTTAAACACACGTATGGTATAGAAGGTATCCAGTCCCTCATATGGAAACTTTTGTTCCCCTCCCCAACCAATGTAGGATCTTACAATCCACCCCCCTTTGCAGCCTAACGTCCTTTCTAGCACCCTAGTCTAGCTCCCATCTCTGATACCATCTGTAACATCTCAGGCCAACCGTAATATCTACTTTTTCCACACACCCGGACTCACGGTTTTAAAATGCGTCAGGTAGAGGAGGTATTCAGTCCCTTACAAAGTAACTTTTGTTTCCCTCCCCAACCAATGTGGGATCTTACATAAAATAAGTATTAGATTTAAAATATTAATATTTTCCTTCTGCTTAGAATCCTTTCTAATCCAATTTAAGTCATTAAAGGTTTTCTTTCTGTAGAAGAAAAGAAACTTGAGTTAATAGAACACTTAGAAGTTGAACATTCATTTTTAGAAGATTTAGACTATGTTTTTCTTGAATTATGTAAAGTAGATATTGTAATTTTGTTGAAGGTAGACAAAAAGAACAAGACGAATACGTAGACTGACTCAGACAATCACGGATTGAGATATTCTGATATAGTACTGAACGAGTATCTATCGTTTGCCCATGTTCAGCTCAGGATATTTGAGCCGTAATGATCTGAGGGCGAAGATTATCCTGACCAGGCGAAAATCAGGTTAGATATTTTGGTGAGTGGGTCAGACAGACTGGGTCTAGTCTGGGTTCTTTTTCTTTTCATTTTTTTGTCGACCAAAAATATGTTACAAACATTACAATTATGTACAAAAAACAGAAAACTGAAATATTGGTTTCTTTACAAAAAAAACGTATCCAAAATGACATGTCAACCTGAGGCTTGAACCGACAGGGTTTTTTGGACCAGTTTGTGCCCACAATTACTACATATAATTTTATGACATACAACGACATAAAATCCTCAACCGTCATCGTATCATGACAAACATGAGGTAAATTTCTCAAAACCGTCACCGAATCATGACATCCGGTGACGTAACTTTATAACAAAACCGTCACTATAAAATGACATACAGTGACATTTGTCATTCAAATCCGTTATCGTACTACATACCATGAGTAAATTACTCAAAATCGCCATCGCTTCATGACATACGGTGACGTAAATTTATCAAAACCGTCACCATAAGATGACATACGGTAACATTTATCTACCAAAATTGTCACTGTTACATTGCATATCGTGACGTTTATCCTTCCACACCGTTACCGTAGTATGACAAATGGTAACGTTTATTTTTCCAAACCGTCACAGTAATATGATATATAGTGACGTTTGTTAATCAAAACTGTAACCTTAGCATAACTTATAGTGATGTTTATTAATTAAAAATATCACCGTAACATGACATACGGTGACATAAATTTATCAAAATTGTCACTGCCTTATGATAATCAAAACTGTCACTGTAAAATTATATACGGTGACGTTCATCATTCCAAACTGTCACCGTAATATTAATTACTTTGACATTTTTCATTCAACATTGTTACCGTAACATGACATACGATAACTTTTAGATTTGAAAACCGTCAATGTAGCATGATTTCAAAACCTTCACCGTAGTATGAGGTACATTGACGTTTATCTTTCATAATCATCATCGTAACATGTCGTACGTTGACGTTTATTATTTAAAATTATCATCATAACATTACATATGGTCATGTTTATTACACAATATTGTCATCGTAGCATGACGTACGTGGACATTTATTATTTTAACCGTCACCATAGCATGATATATAATGACATTTTTTATATAAAACCATCACATTGTGATATATAATTTTTTAAAACTGTCACCATAACATAACATATGATGAGATTTATTTTTCAAAATCGTTACCGTAAAAGGACATATGGTAACGTACTCAAAACCATCACCATTACATAACATATATTGACAAATAATTCAAAATCGTCAATGTTGCTTGAGATATTGTGATGTAAATGTTTTAATACCGTTACCAAAGCATGACATATGTTTACGTAAATTTTGTAAAACTGTTGCCATAGAACTTGGTGACTTTTGGAAATGGTTTTCACATAAACATTGGTATACATATTTTAGTTTCGGTAACAGTTTTTTAAAACCGTTACGACATAAAGTAACGATTTAGACAAAAACCGTTACTAATAGATCTTATAGGGCAACGGTTTTAAAAACCGTTGCAACATAAATCAACGTTTTTTGAAAACCGTCCTAAACTGTAACAACCCATAATTTAACATAAGGATTTAACATAGTCCAAACATCACCTCTATTACAACCGAGAAACTAACAATCAAATTTTGTCTACGCCACTACTAAGGCCCGCTCTCCAACATTCTAACTCCTAACATTTCTCCTTCCCTTTAGAATAACCAGCAACAACCTTGTTACCTGAAAATGGGTTTTAGGAAAAGTGGAAACGAGGATTAGACCAGAAGGTCTAGTGAATTCCCAACCTCGTCCATTTTTTAATAGCAAACATAAAACATATACAATTTAGCAAGATTAGTCTCACAAACTTTGAGTCACAAGAAGTGACTAGATCCACACCGAAATCCATCATCAAGAAGCAGGACTACTCGTCCTCGGGCCCCCAGTAGATCCCCAAACGGCCCCCTAGTCGATGTCGTTCCCGTCTGTAGGGAAACATATTCCAAACAAACGGTTCCACCATCCCCGATGATATATGTAGCCATGGCCAACACCCAATTCAAATTATCACGACAACATAACTCTCAATCAAACAATTGAAACAAAAATAAATTTTATATTGCAACATCTTATGGCGATATCCAGGCATTTGATTTATCTAAGAATCACGATAAGCTTATTGAGCAATGTAACATAAACCCCTTTCTAGTTCATAGATATATATATATACATATATATATATATATATATACATATTTTGAAAAACATACGGGAACTCACTTGTTGGTGGGAACTCGGTACACACACAAACACTAGCCTCGGATAGATCGACTCCTACAGTCTAATTTAATAAAGCAAGGAATTGTAAATTTTGATAATGCTTATTGTTGGATCAAATAATTGTATTCAAGATTAAAGGGTCTAAACTGTATTTATTTGATAGTTAAAGTTAGAGGGTCTAATTAGTATTTATTCAATAGTTATTTGTAAATGGGCCTTAAATCTATCAAGCCCATAAGACCATATGGCCTAAGTATTTAAAGTTTTAATTGTTTAGTTTTAGGGTTAATCTTTCATAATTTCTTAATCATTGTTTAGAGAGAAAGGTAGCCATATTGTAATCGTATTCAAGGGTATCAAGAACACACAAGGGTTTCATTGTTTATTCAAAGGATTGGTATGTTACTCTGATTTATATATCTCTTGATTATTATTGTGTTGCTTGATTACTTGATTGATTATTTACCAACTAGATTAAACTGGGATACCAATTGGTATCAGAGCAAAGAGACTAAAGGTGTAATACCGGTCTAAAGTGAATCCGTTATTGGAACAAAGTGGGTGTTCAGAAATAAGAAAGACGAAGTTGGAGTAGTCGTGAGAAACAAAGCTCGATTGGTCGCAAAAGGGTATTGTCAACAAGAGGGCATTGACTATGATGAGACATTCGCCCCGGTTGCAAGGATCGAAGCCATCAGAATCTTCCTAGCCTATGTAGCGCACAAAAACTTTACAGTTTATTAAATGGATGTAAAGTCGTCTTTCCTGAACGGCGTTTTGCATGAGGATGTTTACGTGGCTCAACCTGAAGGTTTCGTTGATCCTCATCACCCCGATCGTGTCTACGTCCTAGACAAAGCACTGTATGGTCTTAAACAAGCACCGCGAGCCTGGTATGAAACTCTCACTAAATTTCTACTTCCTTCTGGTTTCAAGAAAGGTACAGTAGATACTACCTTATTTCTCAAAAGACAAGGTGTGGACTTGATTCTCATTCAGATTTATGTTGACGACATAATTTTTGGGTCGACAAATCAGAAATTTTGTAAGAACTTTTCAAAAATAATGGAAACAAAGTTTGAGATGTCGATGATGGGTGAATTAAATTTATTTCTTGGTCTACAAGTAAAGCAATTACCCGACGACATATTTATTAATCAAGCTAAATATATAAAAGATATTTTGAAAAAGTTCAATATGTCAGATAGTTCAGTCATGAAAACACCAATGGTTACTGGTACACTCTTAGACGCAGATCCCTCCGGGAAACCTGTTGATCAAAAGGTGTATCGTAACATGATTGGATCTTTACTTTATCTGACTGCAAGTCGCCCAGATATAATGTTTGTCACATGCTTTTGTGCGAGATATCAGTCTAATCCTAAAGAGTCGAACTTAACTGCTGTTAAGCGAATCCTTAGATATCTCAAAGGTTCTCCTAATCTAGGCCTTTGGTATCCAAAGGATTCTCGTTTTGAACTAACTGCCTTTACAGATGCTGATCATGCAGGATGTAAGCTAGACCGGAAAAGCACCTCTGGATCATGTCAATTCATAGGTGACAAACTTGTGAGTTGGACTTCAAAGAAACAAAACTGTGTTTCAACATCCACTGCCGAGGCTGAGTATGTAGCTGCTGCTAGCTGCTGTTCTCAAGTCCTCTGGATGACGACACAGTTAAGGGACTTTGGATACAACTACAAGTGGGTTCCTATTTATTGTGATTCCAAGAGCGCAATATCTATAACTGCTAACCCGATACAGCATTCGAAGATAAAGCATATCGATATACGCTATCACTTCATTAAGGATCATGTAGAAAAAAGGTAATATTGAAATGCACTTTGTTCAAACTGACTTCTAGTTAACTGATCTTTTCACCAAGCCATTGGATGAAAAGCGATTTCAATTTCTCATCAGCAAACTTGGTATGTTGAACATGTCTTAGACCTTACTCATGATTCTAGGGGGAGTATTCTACGTTTTTATCTTGTGTGTTATTTTTCACCTGTTGCTAACGAGAGAGGAATCATTTTCATAAATGATTACCCTTATTTTTTTATGCAGGTTTGGTCAAGTGACAATGGCTTCTAATCACATCAGATTAGGACCCGCACCTCAGTGCTTTACTTTATTTTTCTGTTTTTTGTTAAAAAAAAATCTTCAGTTAAGGGGGAGAATATCTGTGATGCTAACAGATTTTTGGATACTTAAATGCTTATCTGACCGTGTGTTCTTAAAGATAAATACTTGCGTTTTATCTTGTCAATATACTTTGTCAAGTATTCATACACATAACCGTTCAGAACATTCTATTTGACTTTGTTATTACCATGTATCAAAAGTTAAATCTTTCTATAGTAATACTCACGTTCTTTGTATTCACTGTTGATTGAATCAAACGTCATTTCATGTGCTTTCATTGGAAATATGTTTATCTATTGTTCCTATAAACAACATTTGTTTTTTGATTCTCCAAAATATTATTCTTCATGACAAATCGTCTATAAGCTTAATTGAAAAACTCCTTAAGAGCTTAAATTGTCAAACTCTTTCTAGTTTGAGGGGGAGAATTGCATCGTCAAACAAAACTGTTTTGACATCTCCGAAAGTCTTATTTTTCATGTAACAAGTGGTATTTGTGCTTACATGTACAAAACGCCTGTTGAACAACATGTTCTTTTAGGAAAGTACATGGGATTCAGTGTGAGTACTTAACAGAACTTCCATGGATTCACGATAACCAGTGTTTCCTACCCAGGAAGTATTCCCTGAGTGATTGAGGGGAGAGGGGTCAAAAGAATTGAGTGATGGTGTGTGAAGAGGTAAAATGGAAAAGAGAGATTGGTTAGAAGTGAGCATTAAAAGAAAGAGGGTGAGAGATCAGAGTAAAAGAATATTAAACTCTGTACCAAATGCTTTCTGAGCCGGGCAGCCACATAATCTGATTGGTTCACATTCTTTGGTGATCATCATTGAAATAGGCAACTAGCCCATGCCATCTATTGCATACAACCCCACCAGCTACTCATTCTTTTCTCAAAAAGAGAATGTTTCACATTTTCTGGGGACACAACACATATACTATTGGTTCTTCATTTGGAAGATACTAATATTGAAAAAGAAGGAAAGTTTCCCCACCTTCGAACCCTTTCTCATGCACATTGAGTCTTTGTATAATTTGTTGTTGTCTCAACACGTTTACATACTTTGAGTCTATATTGAAAAGCAATCATCTATGCTTAAATTTTTTCATACACATGCATGAGCACACAAAAATTTGTTTTCTGTCAGAACGTTCATAGATAACCATGTGTTATTCGATGATTGAATGGAAGACCTGGGGAGCCAACATCAAAACCAGCTCCTTATATAGTAACTTTGTGTTACTCAGTGACTTTGTGTCATTGATAGACATTTTAACTGAGTCATTTGTTGATTCAGGGTCATATCTATTAAATTGTTTGAATTTGAAAAGATTCGAATGGTTACTATTTTCTATTTTAATCTGAAAAAATTGAAATAATCACTCTTTCCATCTGGGAAAACTGCTCTTATTTCCATACAGGGCTCGTTACATGAAGACTGTGCTTACGTGATCATACATAATGGGGGAGATTGTCTTGAAAAGGGAGATTGTTTTGCAAAGTTTTGATGATGATGATTCTCACCACTCATCAAAAAGGGGGAGAAGATACAAAAAGGGAGAATTATCAAAGAAGGAGAATATAATCTGAAGATTGCTGAAATTTTAAAGAAAGAAAAGATTTTAAAGCTATAAGTTTTGAAGCTATCAACGACATATCTGAAGAAAAGTGAAGACCCGAAGATAATTGCAAAATTATTTTAATCTTGAATCCAAAGGGGGAGATTGTTGGATCAAATAATTAATTGTATTCAAGATTAAAGGGTCTAAACTGTATTTTTTTGATAGTTAAAGTTAGAGGGTCTAATTAGTATTTATTTAATAGTTATTTGTAAATGGGCCTTAAATCTATCAAGCCCATAAGCCCATATGGCCTAAGTATTTAATGTTTTAATTGTTTAGTTTTAGGGTTAATCTTTCATAATTTCTTAATCATTGTTTAGAGAGAAAGGTAGCCATATTGTAATCGTATTCAAGGGTATCAAGAACACATAAGGGTTTCATTGTTTATTCAAGGGATTGGTATGTTACTCTGATTTACATATCTTTTGATTATTATTGTGTTGCTTGATTACTTGATTGATTATTTACCAACTAGATTAAACTGGGATAACACTTATGTCCTACTAAGACTACGACACTAGAGTCTCACCCAAAAGAAACACCCGGTCAAAAGTTCCCCGGGAGACGTCGGTCGAAGGACCTCGGTCGGTCCCGGTTGCCAATCCTGGGCGGCCCTGGTCAACACGCTATCGGGCGGACCCGGGTCAACAAACCCCTGGCGGCCCTGGTCAACATACTACCAGGCGGCCCCGGTCAACCTACTATCAGAAGGACCCGGACCCCGGATGAAGAAACCCCGGATGAAGTAACCCCGGTCGACCGGACCGGGCATGGCCGACGAAACAACAGCGATAAACAGGTACGAAACCCCTCGATTTCTTCCTAACTTAAAGTCCGATTTCTACCATCTTAATCGATTTTACCCTCACAAACTCTCATCAACACTTAATCCAAACCCTTTCTTAACTTCCCTAATAGAATTTCAATCTTAATATCTTCCCAATGGGATTTTACACAAGGAGTTTTTTTCTAAGATTAAAACCTCCAAAACGAAATGCAAAAGGTTAGATTACTTACCTTGTGAAGACGAATTTCTCCTAGATAACACCTTGCTCAGCTTTCCCTTCCAGAAATCGATTTCTCCCCAAGTTGGGCTTCGATCTAGTCTTCCCTTATCTTCCTCAGTCACCGCACACACACACACACACAAGGATACTTACCCCAAAATGAATAATAGACTAGGGTTTTAGGTCCTAATTGGTGATATTTTCCAAATAGGTTCTCCAACTTCTTATCTTCCCTCATTTGTACCAAAAACTAAAACTTCCAATAGGGAACGGAATTTAACGTCGTTTCATAAACCGTTACCTTAGGGAACTTTTATTAACGTTTTTATCTAAAACGTTACTTTATATTTCTATGTTTTTCGTAATATAACGTTTCTCTATAAAAATTGTTATTAAAACAATTATCTAACTTTTTATGTGACTTTTTGTAACAGTTTTTTTATCAAACCGTTACAAACCTATTTTTCAAAACCATCACAAAAAGGTTCTTTTCGTACTTAACATCGAATAAAAATGCATAATTTGATCGGTTTTAATTAGAGGAAGGAAATGTTATATCTAAAAACCAATCACCTTTCGAATTCGCTTGAACATGTCTTTTTTCACCCACGTCACCTTTAAAATGCACAATCTTCACAAAACATATACCGAAAGCATAAAAAATATCCCCAAAAGAATTTTCAACAGTGATAAGAGAAAATAAGAGATAAATGAAAAGCAATGCATGTAAAAGCTAAATTGAACACTAAAATATAATTAAAGAAAATGCAACTAATATATAAAAAGTTAGGTGCATAAAATGCACGTAACAGTTTATTTCTATATACAGCGATGAACAAACACTAACCAAATAAGAAAAAAAATAGATATCAATCAATCATTTTTCCATTCATGCTTTACATATAATTTTCTAAGAGATCGTCCAAAATGACATATTTGTCATTTGTTGCATATGGTTTGTACATAAAGAATAACTTATTTCTATAAAAGTTGATTAATGCATTTGACTAATGTATTCATTTAAGATTTTTTTGTTGCAATTTTCGTGATTTAAGCTTAATTAAGTTTTAATTTAATTTTGTTTTTATTTTTTATGACATTTACAAAAAAACATGTTTTAGTTTTTCATTTATAATATTTATTTTTATTGTTCTAATTTTTTTAGGAGTTTTTTTTATGACATTTGTTGTTGTAATTAAAATTTGGCCTAAATACCTCCTTCTGAAAAGTTTGAAAAACTATGCCCTAAAAATTGGCGGCCAAAGTTAATATACGTTCATATATCAAAAGCATTGCAGTAGAAAATACCTCTTGGGCGACCTAAATACCTCCTTCCGGTGGCTGCATTTCCAGTTTCATCTGCTCCCGTTGACTTGTACATTTTGATTATTTCATTCCCATCTTCATCAAGGGGATTGTTTGTTGTGTTGGTAAAGTTTGAAAAAGTGTGCTTCTTCATCAGTCTTTCACTCCGTCTCTGACCTACAATGTGGAATAGGGTTAAGAAATCTCAAAATTTTCGGGGATTAATCGACGAAGAATGCAACCTAAATACCTCCAGCAAGTCGAATCATGGTTCCAAATATGTTTCCTTACCAAGTAAACCTTTCAAGTGTAAAAACCATTTGATGTAACATGGATTTCCCCAAGATTAAACCATTTATTTCCTTTCCACAAAAATAACACTTTCAACCAAAATACCCATAATATGCTTAAAACATAAACTTGGCTAAAATGCCATAGGTTGAACATTTATTCATCAAAATGTGAAAACATCCATATTGTACTTTCTAAACATGAATTTGTTTCATTATTTGCAAAATGGTAAGAAACCCTAAAAATCTCCAAAATACCAAGTTAGGTCAAAATCTCATCAACAAGATATATGTAAACAAGGAGATACTTAGAAGCCAAAAATGCATTTTGATATGTATAAAGTTTAATAAAAGGGAGTATGAACTCACAATGTGGGTTTTATTGAAAACCCTAAAAATTCTAGATGAAGAGATGGGGAACATGGACTTGAGAACTTGAGATCTTCACACTAGATACTTGACAACCTAGAGCTCAAGAAAATCGCCCTACACAAAGCTAGAAGTGAAAATAAATGAGTTTTGGTCGGCTGAGGTCTGATTTATACCCAAAAGCCCGCTCGCGACCTTGCCCCGCGAGAGTGACATGGTCACAATCGTCGGGGCACTATCGCCCGCTCCAAGGAACTCTCGATACATCTCCTGCGAGAGTGCCAGGCGAGAGTGACATTGGTCACAATCGCCGGCACAATCGCGCCGTTTGTACCGTGGGGTATCCACTCTCGCGATTGTGACTTGAGATATTGACAAGGTGTCATAATCGCGGGCACAATCGTCGGCCAGCTCCGGGCTCGATTTCGTTCCCAACGATGCTCAACCCCTCTAGTTCTTTCGATTCACGTTTTCGTGCTCACGGGTCCACTTAAACAAGGTAAAATCACGAGGTGATGACCTACTAAACGCAAAAGATAGAATAAGGTTTTACGGACATACTTACCGAAAATTTTGGGGGTTACAATCCTCCCCAACTTTGAAATGATTTCGTCCCCGAAATCCCAACTACTCGAACAGGTGACGATACCTACGCTTCATGTCCTCTTTCGCTTCCCACGTCACATTGGCACCGCGGTGATGCTTCCATTGCACTTTGATCATAGTGACTTCCTTGTGGCGAAGTTTATTTGACTTTTTCTCCAGAATAGCTTCGGGTTCTTCAACGCAACGGTTACCCTCGTCCACTCTAATCTCGGAAAGAGGAATAACGCTATCCTCTTCTGCCAAACACTTCCGAAGGTAACATATATGGAATGTGTTGTGGGCCCCGTTCATCGCTGGAGGATGTTCCAATTGGTAAGCTTGCAAGCCTACACGCTTAAGTACTTTAAATGGTCCGAGGAAACAGGGACTCAACTTCCCGCGTTTTCCGAACCAGATAATGCACTTCCATGGTAGTACCTTTAGCATCACACGGTCGCCCACTTAGAATTCCATCGGTCGTATCTTCTTATCGGCATAGCTCTTTTGCCGATCTTGTGCCGCTTTCAATCTTTCCCAAATACCTTTGACCTTATCGTCCGTATCTTGCACGATTTCAAGTCCGGTGAATTGTTTCTCTCCCGCTTCAAGCCAAAATACGGGAGTTATGCATTTCCACCAATACAAGGCCTCAAACGGAGCCATTCCAATACTCGAGTGGTAGCTATTATTGTAAGCAAACTCCACCAAAGGTAGGTGAGAGTCCCAACTACCCCCGAAGTCGATAACGCAATACCTTACCATGTCTTCAAACGTTTGGATCGTTCTCTCGCTTTGTCCGTCGGTTTGAGGATGGTAAGACGTACTCAACTTCACGCGCGTACCAAGTTCCTTCTGCAAGCCATCCCAAAAGTTGGAAGGGAACCGACTGTCACAATCCAATACAATAGACAAAGGTACTCTATGCCTCGAAACCACCTCATCGATGTAAAGCTTCGCTAACTTGTCCATCAGTAGTGTCTCATGCATGGCCAAGAAATGAGCTCTCATGGTCAACCGATCAACTATCACCCATATGGTATCGTGACCTCGAAGAGTCTTGGGCAACTTAGTCACGAAGTCCATGGTAATGTGTTCCCATTTCCACTCGGGGACCTCCAAGGATTGGAGGCTCCCGTACGGTCGTTGATGCTCAGCCTTCACTTGCAAACATGTCACACAACGCTCTACGTAACGTGCCACGTCAAGCTTCATCACCGGCCACCAATAGTGTAGCTTCAAATCTCGGTACATCTTTTTACTCCCCGGGTGAATAGAATACTTGGACTTATGGTCATCTTCAAGAAGAAGCTCCCGACTTCCCCCGATCTTGGGTACCCATATTCGACCGTTGAACAATTTTACCCCACGGATATCATCCGTTAAAAGTAAACATTGCTTTGTCATGACCTCTTCCTTGTGATTTTCCTCCAATAAGACTTCTACTTGGGACTCCTTAATCTTCTCTATAAGACTCGACACGAACTCAATTCTTGTGATAGTAGCCCGAATACTCCCGCTGTAGTCCTTCCGACTCAAAGCATCGGCCACTACGTTTGCCTTACCGGGATGATAAAGCAATTCACAATCGTAGTCTTTGAGCAACTCGAGCCACCGCCTTTGTCTCTTGTTCAACTCATTTTGATCAAAAACATATTTCAAACTTTTATGATCCGTGTAGAGAGTACATATCGTGCCATAGAGGTAGTGTCTCCAAAGTTTCAAAGTGAATACCACCGCTGCCAACTACAGATCATGGGGAGGATAGTTCTTTTCGTGAATCTTGAGTTGTCTGGATGCGTAGGCGATCATTTTGCCTCTTTGCATCAACACACAACCCAACCCCATCTTCGAAGCGTCGCTAAAGACCACGAAGTCTTCCGATCCTTCGGGTAACGATAAAATCGGGGCTTCACACAGTTTCTTTTGTAAGGTCCGGAACGCCTTCTCTTGCGTTTTTGTCCAAACAAACTTCACATTCTTCCTAGTCAAAGCCGTCAAGGAAGAAGCGATCTTGGAGAAGTCTTGGATGAATCTCCGATAATAGCCCGCCAAACCTAAGAAGTTTCGGATTTCGGACGGACTCTTGGGAGGTTCCCAATTCATCGTAGCTTCAATCTTGGAGGGGTCTACCTTCACTCCGTCTCGAGTGACAACATGACCCAAGAATTGAACCTCTTCAAGCCAAAAGTCGCATTTGGAAAATTTGGTATATAATCTATCTTTTCTCAATACTTCTAGAACTTCGCATAGGTGTTGCTCGTGTTCTGGCTCGCTCTTGGAATACACGAGTATGTCATCAATGAATAGAATGACTGACTTGTCGAGGAATGGTCGGCACACCCTATTCATCAAATCCATAAATACTGCCGGTGTATTAGTTAGACCAAATGGCATCACGAGAAATTCGTAATGGCCGTAACGCGTTCTAAAAGATGTCTTCAGAACGTCTTCCTCTCTCACCTTCACTTGGTAGTGCATGTGATTAAGGCATTTTGAAACTAGAACATCGAGCTTTCATTTCATAGACAAGAACTTCACTCTACATTTTGTTACTCTGAATATGTGTTTAGCCAACAAACAATAACTTATAATACATTACTGAATTGTATAATTTATATGTTGTAATTACATTGCGTTATTAAATAATGGGTAGCTTGTACAAAACTAATGTCATGGTTGACCACAAGTTACTTTTTTTTTTTTAGTTTATTGAAAATGTTTCATTTGAATGGCTAAAGCTAGTCTGATTAAATGTTAGTAAAACTTTTTGTCAATTTCTTCCTCATACCCCTGATTATTATTAATTACTATTAAATATTAATTTATATTATTAAAAAATTGTGAACTTTTAATTATATTAGTTGTAAGCTAGTAATTTATATTAATTATTAATTAATATTTTTATTTTGGATTATTAATCATATTAATTATTTTTTATTATGATTATTATTATTATCATTCAATAGATTGTCCACCCATAAATTAAATATACGAATTCTAAAGATTAAAGTTCAATTTTTATTTTATAAACAAAAGAACCTTCAATAAATAGTTTTAATAAGGTGTTTAATTCAAATTATGCATAACGATTATTTTAAATTATCTGTTAATGTAACTTTTTTTAATAATTCATATTTCACGATACAAATCCACACACACACACACACACACACACACACACACATATATATATATATACAAATCCACACACACATATATAGACGTAAGTTTGTGTGAGACCAAACAGTTTTCGTGAGACCGGTGAGACCAAACTTTAAAATATGAAACTTCACACCAAAAAACTGTGAAGGTAAAAAAAATCGAACTTTTCATAGGGAAAACACCGTAAATGTTACGTTCACGGTGTTTTTCGCTGTGAATGTTCGTTTTTTTTACCTTCACAGCTTCTTCACTATGAAGGTTCGGATATACCTTCATAGTCTTTTATCTGTGAAGGTTTGATTTTTTTTAACGTGGTTTAGGTTTTTTACATTCATAGTGTGATTACATTATGAAGGTTCGAATGTTTTTTACCTTCACGTATTGTTGTTCCATATTCAATACAATTCATGAATTAAATACACATAGATCAAGAAATCTTAGAGAGAAAGATACTCTAAATGGCTAAATGGGAGAACAAAGAATACGTTCAACTTTGTGCATAATGATTTCAATGTGCTTAATGATTACAACCATGCAAGACTTTTATACCTAGAAAGTCAAACACTTTGACTTTATAAGGCATTTACGAAGATTTACGAATTATCCCATAAATCTTAAATACAACATTTAGTACATAACAATCTCCCCCTTTGAATTCAAGATAAAACAAATTTGACAGCAGTCATCAACTCTTTCTTCCTTAAATCTCTAACTCTTTTCAACAATCTTTCTTTAACAATCTCCTCCTTTCTCTAAAAACAACAATCTTCTTCAACTAACAATCTCCCCATATGTAACATCCCGCGCCAACCATCACAAATGTTCACACACCCGGACTCACGGTTTTAAAACATGTCTCGTAGAGAAGGTATCCAGTCACTCATATGGCAACTTTTGTTCCCCTCCCCATACAATATAGGACCTTATAATCCACCCCCCCCCTTTGGAGCCCAACGTCCTTGCTAGCACCCTAGTCGAACTCCCGGATCTCATACCATCTGTAACATCTCAGGACAACCGTACCAGATATAGCCAGCTTTTTCCACACACCCGGACTCACAGTTTTAAAATGCGTCAGGTAGAAGAGGTATCCAATCCCTTACAAAGCAACTTTTGTTCCTTTCCCCAACCAATGTGGGATCTTACATAAAATAAGTACTAGGTTTTAAATTATTAATATTTTCCTTTTTCTTAGAATCCTTTCTAATCCAATTTAAGTCATTAAAGGTTTTCCTTTCTGTAGAAGAAAAGAAACTTGAGTTAATAGAAGACTTAGAAGTTGAACATTCATTTTTAGAAGATTTTGACTATGTTTTTCTTGAATTACGTAAAGTAGATATTGTAATTTTGTTGAAGGTGGACAAAAAGAACAAGACGAATACGTAGACTAACTTAGACAGTCATGGATTGAGATGTTCTGATACAGTCCTGACCGGGTATCTACCGTTTGCCCATGTTCAGATCAGGATATTTGAGTCGAACTGGTCTGAGGGCGAAGATTTTCCGGACCAAGCGAAAACCAGGTTAGACATTTTGGTGAAATGGTCAGACAGACTGGGTCTAGTCTGGGTTCTTTTTCTTTTCATTTTTTTGTCGACCAAAAATATGTTACAAACATTGCAATTATGTACCAAAAACAGAAAACTGAAATATTGGTTTCTTTAGGAAAAAAAAAACGTATCCAAAATGACATGTCAACCCTAGGCTTTAACCGACAGGTTTTTTTAGACCGGTTTGTGCCCACAATTACTACATATAATTTTATGACATACAACTACATAAAATCCTCAACCGTCATCGTATCATGACATCCGGTGACGTAACTTTATCAAAACCGTCACTATAAAATGACATACAGTGGCATTTGTCATTCAAATCCGTCACCGTACTACATATCATGAGTAAATTACTCAAAATCGCCATCGCTTCATGACATAAGGTGATGTAAATTTATCAAAACCGTCACCATAAGATGACATACGGTAACATTTATCTACCAAAATTGTCATTGTTACATTGCATATCGTGACGTTTATCCTACCACAACGTTACCGTAGTATGACAAATGGTGACGTTTATTTTTCCAAACCGTCACAGTAATATGATATATAGTGACGTTTGTTAATCAAAATTGTCACCTTAGCATAACTTATAGTGATGTTTATTATTTAGAAATATCACCGTAACATGACATACGGTGACATAATTTTATCAAAATTGTCACTGTAAAATTACATACGGTGACGTTCATCATTCCAAACTGTCACCGTAATATTACATACTTTGACGTTGTTCATTCAACACCGTTACCGTAACATTACATACAATAACTTTTAGATTTCAAAACCGTCAATGTAGCATGACATTCAACACCGTCACTGTAGCATGACAAACGATGACGGTCATTATTTAAAATCATCATTTTTGCATGACATACATCAACATTTATTTTTTGAAACATGACAATAGCATGACATTATGTGACTTCTTTTTTGTCAAAACCATCACTGCAACATAACGTACGATAACGTTTATGTTTCAAAAACCGTCACCATAGCATGACGTGCGGTGACATTTATTTTTGTAAACCGTCATCGTAGCATGACATAAGGTGACACAAACTTTTTGAAATTGTCACAGTAGCATGACATGCGGTGACATTTATTTTTCAAAACCTTCACCGTAGTATGAGGTACATTGACGTTTATCTTTCATAATTGTCATCGTAACATGTCGTGTCAGGATCGAATTCTCAACAAGAATTAATTCTCAGAAACAATATCAAAGAAGTTTGCGGAATAACACTTTGATATTTAATCAGACAGAAAATTAAAACAGTAGATATGAAGAACAAACTGTAAACTTGTATTGAATGCTTTGAAGTTACAAGATTACACACTCAACCTCAATATTAATGAACAGGTTCACCAATACGAATTCTACTTCTCTAGAATTAGGATCTATGCCTTGAGGTTGATTTTCTCTCTATTAGAATGAATTACTCAAGTTCTCTTCTATCTATTCTATACATATACTAGTCAAAAGATAATTACAATAATTAAACAAATCTTCAGTATATCTTCCATATATATCTCAGAGCTTCCATAATCTTCAGATTATCCAGCTGTCATTCTTTTCATCCGAATCTCTTAAGCAGCACTAACCATGATCAGCAGCATTAACTTCTTCTAGCAGCATTAACTACTAAGCAGCACTAACCACTAGCAGTACAAACTAGCTAAGCAGTACTAACTTTGTTCAAGCAGCACTAACTTTGACTAGCAGTATTAATAGTACTAGCAGTAGTAACACTCAGCAGTATTAACTTTTAAGTCTTCTAGCAGTAGTAACTTTGAACCAGCAGCATTAACCATACTTGATGAATTCTTCAGTTCCCAACAATCTCCCCCTAACTTGACTTTTAGGAAAAGAAGTCAAGTTCTTCAGAATTAATCTTCAAGATGCTTTCAACACCTCTGATTCAATTTCCCAAATTTGGATCTAGGCCCAAACTTTGATTTACAGTTCTTCTCACCACAATCTTGGCCATCTCTGAATCCTTTGTACAAACCAGTGTAGCTTTAAGCATCCCTTCTAACTTCTCCTTGCTATGCTCATAGATTTTGTCCACCAGGTAGTATTCATGATAACAATTGTCAATAGTAATCATGTATACTCCACAGTTTTCAAACAATATCCATTTGTCAATCTTCTTGAATATGAACTCATGCATATGATCTTTAATCCTATGGTGCACTTTTTCAGGCTCAAACATCATGCACAAGTATTCCAATGTCACTTTGAGAAGATTCTCTTCAGTACCTTTCAACACAGGTTCATAAAGTTTCATCCCAACTTTATATAGTTCTTCCATATCAGCTCTTGAACAACTTCTGATGACTTTTCCCCATGTTGAATAAGCTTCAAATGAACCATCAGCTCTCTTGATTCTGAAGAAGTTCTTTCCATTGTCTCTCAAAATATCCCAGAAGATGATCTCTGGAGCTTGCATAGAGATTGGAACAGCTTTCAAAGGTTCCACTATTGTCATGTACGGATCCATACTTTCATCAGTTTGCTTAGTGACCTGCTCTGGACTCTGTACTGGCTCTGTTGGGGATGTGACTGAAGGTTCTGCTTCCTTTTCAGTTTCTTCCACTCTAGGCCTTTTCAACTGCCTTTTTGGAGCAATTGATTTCACTCTTTTTACAGACTTGGCTTTTATACCAACATTTCCAGGTTCTTCCTTCTTCTCTTCTGCTTCTTCTTTGGAAGGTGTGGTTTCCTCAGGGAATGGTTGTTGGATGTTGAGATCATGTCTCTCTTTCATCCTTCTCTCAGCCTCCTCCCTTTGTGCTGAATCCCCTTGAAGCTTGGCCATTTCCTTGTTATACAACTCTTCAATCTGAGAGAATGCCATGTGGGTAAACATCTCCCCCTTAACACCAATTGCACCTTTCAGGAAGTTTATCATTTTTCTTCTTTCCTGATTGGCCAAAAATGTCTTGGAGGGTTGTCTTTTCTGCTTTTGTTTCTGAATTGGCATCTTCTTAACTTGGAGTTTCTTGGCCTGAGTTGCTGTCTGAGCTGCTTCTTTCAAACTCTTTTGGTATTCTGCATTTAACTTCTTGGCCATTATCCTTGCAAGCTCTCTATCAGTTTCTGTTTGAAATTGCTCCTCTTTTTCCATTTGCTCTTGAAGCTGCTTTGCCATCTCCTCATCCATTTCAATCTGACTCCTCTTCTTTGAAGGTTGTTCAGGTTCAATCATCTTTCCTTTTCCTTTTATATCCTCCTTCATTTTCTTCTTTTGAGGTTCTCCTTCATTGATGACCACTCCTTTGGCCTTTTGAGTAGCCTTAGGAGTGTCATTCTTTGCTTTTACTAAAGTCTCTGCTATCTCCATTTCTTCCACAGAGAGCCCTATTTCTGCTGCTTCAGTTTCTGCTGCTACTTTTACTTCAGCAGCAGTAACTGTTTCTGTTTCCATCTCTTCCTCTGTCTCCCCCTCAACTTCAGCTTTCTTTTCAACAGTTTCCCCTTCATGCTTCTCCCCCTTGTTGAAAGAATCTTGGACTTTGTCCCTCTTTTTGAGTACAAACTGTTTCCTTCTTTTCTTTTGAACTAGCCTGGTCACCATCTTCTTCAATTTTTCAATCTGGACTTGTTGTGACAGGATCACCAGCTTCATCTCCTCTATTTCTTTTCCTTGTTTCAGAACATCTAGGTTGATGTTACCCATTGCCTCCATCAATTCATCATAGTTATATCTGTCCTCACCTTCTCCAGGAGTGTTACCCCCTATTGAAGGATCATGGGATCTTTTATTAGTGGAAGTCTTCTGCCTAGCAGAAGCCCTGTCCACCCCTGTGGTTTCTTGGCACCAGGGACCTTCAAATGATTGCTCATTCAAAGTTGCCATGGGGGAGGTCTTATTGATGTTACCACTTTCCTCCTCTGTGCTAGCAGGAGTAGTGGCAACCTCATCACCCATATGCTCTACCTCCTCCTCAGAGAGCACCTCCTTTGGGTTGGGAGACACCCTTGTGGTTTCCCTTTGAATACTCTCTAGGGGAGAATTCTCCCTTAGAGGGCTTAAAGGCTGAGAGGGTAATGGTACAAGAAGGGAAGGAGCCTTCTTTACCTGTTTTCTCTTGTAAGTTTGGGTGATAGGAGAGGTTGGTTTTTCAAGAAGGGACTGGGGAATTGATTTTGAGAGGGAAGGTTGGGCTTGGCTAGCAGTGGGTTGGTCTAATGGGGGCCTTGACCCTGCTGCCATACCTTCATTGGTTTGGGACACCACCATCATTGTAGAGAACAATGGGGTGTCAACTCCTTCAGAGTCCCCAGCAGATCTTCTCATATTTGAGAAAACCTTGCCTTTGGGGGGTTTAGGTACATATACCCCAACAGGTTGAGGTATATCCGTCAATTCATGAGTAATGACTTCTTGAACAAACCTGGGATACATAAAGAAGCTCTTTTTGTTTCCCATGTTTGAGACAAGATCACTGAAAATCATTTTAGAAAAATTATACTTTCTGGCAGTGTCCAAGCACACCAAAGCATAAGCAATAGTGCTGCTGAACTCACTCCATCCAGTAGTCTTTTTGGAGATACAATGCATAAGAGTATGGACAAAGAAACGCCATTGGGGTGAAAATTTTGCTTTAGAGAATTTGAAAACTCCCAATGGGCCTCTATACCCCATTCTTGTAAGATTTGAAAACAGTTCATCATTTGGGATAGAGGTTATACCAGAGCCATCGTCTAGACGTAGACTGATGCGAATAACCTCTTCAGTAACCGTGAGTGATTGATCACAGATTCTTGTCTTGATCATCTGCACACCATTCTCAACAACAATGGTTGCATTAGCCCAGAACTGCCTTTGATGCTCGATATAGATTGTAGGGGATACAATAAGAGCATGAGCAATGTGGCTTGACTTGAGGAAATCCACAATCTGATGAAATCCTGCAGCTTGCTTTGGTTTTTGTAGCATCGCAATCTCATTGTGCTCGTCAATGAAAGTCATTGATGCCATTGATCTTAGTGAAAAGCTTGCCTGAAGACTTCGAACTTGAGAGAGAAAAGGTTTAGAGCACAAGAGAACAGTATGCAAAGAGTCGTTATGAACTTTTAGGCGGGCAAAGAGTATTTATAGTATTCGGAACATAAGCAGTATTAACCTATAGCAGTATTAACTACTAGCAGTATTAACTAACTAGCAGTATTAACTACGAGCAGTATTAACTGAAAGCAGTATTAACTACTAGCAGTATTAACTAACTAGCAGTATTAACTACGAGCAGTATTAACTAACTAGCAGTATTAACTGAAAGCAGTATTAACTACTAGCAGTATTAACTGAAAGCAGTATTAACTACTAGCAGTATTAACTAACTAGCAGTATTAACTACTAGCAGTATTAACCACTGAAAGCAGTATTAACTAGCTAGCAGTATTAACTGAAATACTCCTTTTAAACTTGCTAAACACTGAGTATTGCTATGCATATCCTGAAAAAGAAGATTAGTAACTCCAAGAATAATATACAGGTATAAAGACAGTTTTTGATAAGGGGTTTATTCAGAGTTGATTATTCCCACACTTGTTACCAAGAAAGTGAATCTACCCACATCAAAAGCTTTAGTGAATAGATCAGCAAACTGATTATCAGTGTGAACTTTGACAACTTGAATAAGCTTCTTTTCATTACAATCTCTTATAAAGTGATACCTGATCTCAATGTGCTTTGTTTTTGAGTGCTTGACAGGATTATTCACAATGCTAATAGCACTGCTGTTGTCAATAAAGATTGGAGTGTGTAGAAAGGTTACCCCATAATCCAACATTTGATTCTGAATCCATAAGACTTGAGAACAGCAACTTGCAGCTGCTATGTACTCTGCCTCTGTTGTAGATGTGGATACTGTGGTTTGTTTCTTGCACTGCCATGAGACTAGTCTAGCACCCAAAAACTGATATCCTCCAGAAGTAGATTTTCTGTCCAAGTTTGCCCCACCTAGATCACTGTCTGAGTATGCTATTAGGTCAAAGGGTGAGTCATGAGGATACCAAAGTCCCAATCTGGGTTGCCCTTTGAGATATCTGAATATCCTCTTAACAGCTTGAAAGTGAGATTGCTTTGGCCTAACTTGGAATCTTGCACATACACAGACTGGAAACAATATATCTAGCCTTGATGCTGTGAGATACATGAGAGAGCCAATCATGGATCTATAATGATGCACATCCATATCCTCCCCCTCAAGATCTGCTGTGATCTGCTTGTGTGTTTCCATAGGTGTGCTGGCAGGTTTGGATTATGAGAAACCAAACATGGTTAGAATATCCTGCACATACTTGGATTGACAGATGAAAATGCCATCTGACTTCTGTTGAACTTGGAGTCCAAGGAAGAAAGTAAGTTCCCCCATGGAACTCATTTTGAACCTTTGATACATTAAATCTTCAAACTCCTTGCACATGTTGTTTCTTGTAGATCCAAAGATAATGTCATCAACATAGATTTGGACCAGCAAGATATCCTTTTTCTTTCTCTTGATAAATAGAGTCTTATCAATGACTCCTCTTTCAAAGTCATTTTCCAAGAGATAGGATGACAGAGTGTCATACCATGCTCTTGGAGCTTGATGTAGTCCATAAAGTGCTTTCTTTAATTTGTATACCCTGTCTGGATAGCTTGGGTTTTCAAACCCTGGTGGTTGACAGACATATACTTCTTCTTCAATTGACCCATAGAGAAAAGCACTTTTTACATCCATTTGATAGACTTTGAAATTCATGTAAGAAGCATAGGCTAGAAATAGTCTGATTGCTTCTATTCTAGCCACAGGTGCAAAAACTTCTTCATAATCTATACCCTCTTCTTGAGTATATCCTTGAGCCACCAGCCTTGCTTTGTTCCTTATGACAATACCTCTTTCATCTCTCTTGTTTCTGAAAATCCACTTTGTGCCAATTGCTCTGTGACCTTTAGGAAGGTCTACTAGATCCCATACATCTTGTAGCTTGAACTGTAACAGTTCCTCTTGCATTGCTTCTATCCAGCTAGATTCTTTCATAGCATCATGTGCCTTTTTAGGCTCAAGCTGTGATAGAAAACAAGAAAGCACTGTTTGTTGTTGATCTTGCATTTCCTGAAGCCTGCTTTGATGTCTAGTCATCATAGGAGAAGAGATATCTCCTATTACCAGCTGTGGAGGATGATTCTTTTGAACTCTGGTGTTATGACTAGGTTCTCCATTCAGTCCAGCCTCAAGATTGGATTCATGCAACTCAACTGAAGTGTTTTCAGATGCCACTTCATTATTTTCTTGAGTCTCCTCATCTCTAGTTTCTTCTTCACTCTGACTTGGTCCAGAAAATGATTCCTTTTCACAGCCTTCAACAGAATTTACTGTGGGTATGGGAAAAATCACAGATTTAGATATACTTTCTTGAACTTGTGTGATTCCTGATCCTCCACTTCCTGTTCCTGTATACTCATTACTGAAACCAAAAGAGTTAGTTAGTGAATCAATGTCAAATAGCCACTGAGGTCTAGACCCAACAGGATTTGGTGTGTTCTCATTGCATTTGACATTGTCACTTTCTTCAATTATTCTAGAAGAAGAGTTAAAAACTCTGTAAGCCTTACTCTGAGATGAATATCCAACAAGAAATCCATCATCTGCTTTGCTATCAAACTTACCTAAGTGAGATTTGGTATTGAGAATTGTACAAGGACACCCAAAAGGTTTGAAGAAGCCAATGAAGGGTTTTCTTTGATTTAAAAGCTCATATGGGGTCTTGTTCTTTTGCTTGACCACTAGAACTCTGTTTTGGACATAACAAGCAATATTAACTGCTTCAGCCCAGAAGGTAATTGGCAATTTTGAATCAGCCAACAGAGATCTAGCAGCCTCTATTAGTGTTCTATTTCTCCTTTCAGCAACACCATTCTGTTGAGGAGTCCTAGGAGCACTATATTGCCTCTCAATACCTTTTTCTTCACAAAAGGTGTTTAGATCATGATTTTTAAACTCAGTTCCATTATTTGATCTAATGACTTTTACTCTTTGATTAGTTTGGTTTTCAATTCTTAGAATAAAGGATTTGATAATACCACTTGTTTCATCCTTAGTCCTTAGAAAATATACCCAAGTAAATCTGGAGTAATCATCAACAATAACCAAGCAGTATGATTTCTTGCCTATACTCATAACATTTGTAGGACCAAACAGATCCATATGCAGTAACTGGAGACAAGAAGAAACAGAATTTAACTATTTGGTCTTATGAGAAGTTTTGTGCTGTTTGCCTTTAAGACAAGCAACACAATGATCATCACATGAAAAGAATTTTGAAGGTAAACCTCTTACTAGGTTGTTTTTAACAAGATTGTTCATAGTCTTGAAATTCATGTGACACATCCTTCTGTGCCATAGAGAGGATTCATCTACAGAAGCTTTTGAAACAAGACAATTTAGAGATGAATCACTATCAACATTGTCCATATCCAGACAGTAAACATTGTCCTTTCTTGGAGTTCTAAGTAGTATCATGCTTTCATCAACTACCTTGAACCCTGGAGAAAGGATCATACACTCAGTATTAGTAAATAATATACTATGTTGTTTGTCACAAACCTGTGATACACTTAACAGGTTGTACTTTAATTGATCAACATAGTAGACATCCTCAAATGTCATCTTACCTTTGGTGACATTACCTTTTCCACTTATCTTACCACCAGTAAGATTATCTCCAAATGCAACATGTCCTCCATTGATATGCTTGAAGTCCTGAAGGCATGACATGTTGCCTGTCATGTGCCTAGAGCAACCACTATCAACATGCCAAATGCTCTTTCCCTTGAGCTGTTGGTTGCCCTGCACATTAAATAAATCAATTAGTATGAATTAGGAACCCAAGCCAAAGTGGTCTTAGGTACCCCTTTCTCATCAAAATACTTGCATTCTTTCTTGACAAGATTTTTGAACTTTAACTCCTCATTCTTGGAGTACTTTGTTACAATAATAGGCTTGGAAATATTTTTGCTAGAATTAGTACTGGTTTTAGAAGTACTAACTGCCTTGGCAGCACTTGCATGCTTAGCAGTACTAACCTTGTTAGCAGTAGTAACTGTGTTAGCAGCAGTAACTGTGTTGGCAGTATTAACCTTTGAAGAGGTATTAACAGTATTAGCAGCATTAATATTTTCAGCAGTAATAACCCTGTTAGCAGTAGTAACTGTGTTAGCAGTACTAATATTGTTAGTAGTACTAACACTGTTAGTACTTCTAGGTACCCACATTTTGACACTTTCTTTTAAAATCTTTTTCTTTAAAGTGCCTTTACTTTCAATAGATTTCTTTATCACATGTATCTTTCCAGCCTTCCTATAACCCACAGATTTTTGCACAAATCTTTGAAAGTTCATCTGTTGGTTAATAGGGTTAAAGTAACAATACTTAGCCAAATGATTCAGCTTGCCACATATAAAACAAGGTTTTGATCTATTGATTTTATTCAGATCAACTCCTTGTTTCTGAGTTCATTGATTATTCCAGTTTCTTTGATTTCCTCTTTTTAAACCAGAGTTTAGGCTCTTGGCTTTATTGCAATCACACTGTTTACAAGATCCAGGATTCACAATTGTGGTTTGTTTGTAATGGACCTTGTTATCATTTCCTTTAGTCTTCTCTATCTCCTTGGACTTGATCCAGATTTTCCCACATCCCTCATTGGTGATAATATTGTTTTCTAATGGTATCTTTTTACTCACATTATTATCCCTGTTCTCACTGGCTCCTTTCTCAGTCAAATCCTTAACTACTACCTCATCCAAAGGATCTATCTTAAAAGCTTCTTCAGACAAGTCCTTTTTCTCCTTAGTTTCTAACAAGTCTGATGTAGGAGAAATATAGTTGTTATTGTAAGGAGGGGGTGTATTGTTGTATCCAATACCAGGCTTCATCTTATCATGTATCTGAGCCTTTAGAAGAGAGTCCATTGCTTTTGAAGCATAAGAAAACTTGTCTATGTCAAGCTTAACTTTTGACAGTTCCTCTTTCAGTCTATCATTCTCTTCTAAGGACTTAGACAGTTTGGTTTCTAACTCATTCTTTTCCCACTTCCAATAGTTTGTGTCATAAGAGTGTTGAAGTTCATTAGCTTGAAAGCCTTTGATTTGCTCTTCAAATCTCTCTACTATCAACACATAATCTCTTCTGTCCTTTTCTAATCTTTTGAGATCATCACACATACTTTGATTGTGATCCCTGTATCTTGTAACAGTGTCAATGCAAGATTTAGTGCAAAGATTAGAACTTACCTCAGTGGGGAGATTAGACACTTCTGCCATAAGAGCTTGGTTCTGAATGGCTTCCTCAACTTGATCACTCCAGTCAAATCCCATTCCTTGTTGAGAAACAAGGGCTTGAGCAGGATTCTTGTTCAGATTGTATCCTCCATTCTGAGCTTGTTGATGGTTGTTGTTGTTTGGAACAACACTCTTGCATTCTCTAGCAAAGTGTCCTTTCTTGTGACACTTATAACATTCCACCTTGGTTTTGTCAAAACCAGCTCCATCTTCTCTTCTTTGAGAGAAGTTATTTCTTCCAGTTCTTTTAATGAACTTCTTCACCCTCATGGATAACATGGCCATCTGCCATTTAATATCCATCTCCTCCAGATCATCAGGGTGAATTTGATCCAGATCATCATTAATCAAAGAATTGCTGCTATGACTGGACAAAAATGCTTCAAAGATAGTTTCAGTGCCTTTTTCTGAACTTACTCCACTAGCAGTACTAACTGCTTCAGGGTTGGCAGTAGTATCAGTGGATGCTGAAAGAAGAGCAGCATTGTGAATATAACCACAGGGCTTCTTCTTGGTTTCTACCTCAGTTTCAAAAACTCTTAGATCATTGTATAGATCATCAAGTTCTTTCTCTTCCAGATTGTCACTCTGTCTATATGAGACAGTGTACATAGTCCATTCATCCCAAAGAGATCTGAGGAACTTTCTGTTGATATCATCTTGTTCCATCTTCACCCCTACAGTAGCCAGTTCACCAATGAGTTTATTGAACCTATCAAAAGTTTGAGTCATAGACTCATTCTTTGTGGAAGTGAAGTTCTCATACTGCTGCTTTAGAACATCTCTTTGATTTCTTTTGATGCTCTTAGTTCCAGCAAATCTTTTCTCTAGAGCATTCCAGAGAATATGAGCATCAGTGCAGTTGCAAAATTGATGCTGATATTCATTGGGAATGGCCAAGAGCAGAGTGCTCAAGGCCTTCATCTCTGTTTGTCTGATCTTCCTCTCACCATCTGTCTTTGGTGGAGGTCTTTTCCCATCTGGTCCTATCCTTCCAGCTTCAGAAGGACCATTCTCAATGATATCCCACATTGAGTAGTCAGTGAGAAGAATATATTGTCTGATTCTGATCTTCCACATGTCAAACTCACTTGGTTTGAGCATTGGAACCTTAGAAACCAAAGTACTGCTTGATTCTGTAAGATTTTCCATGATGAATAACTGTTTCTGAGAGAGTTAAGCTCTGATACCACTTGTCAGGATCGAATTCTCAACAAGAATTAATTCTCAGAAACAATATCAAAGAAGTTTGCGGAATAACACTTTGATATTTAATCAGACAGAAAATTAAAACAGTAGATATGAAGAACAAACTGTAAACTTGTATTGAATGCTTTGAATTTACAAGATTACACACTCAACCTCAATATTAATGAACAGGTTCACCAATACGAATTCTACTTCTCTAGAATTAGGATCTATGCCTTGAGGTTGATTTTCTCTCTATTAGAATGAATTACTCAAGTTCTCTTCTATCTATTCTATACATATACTAGTCAAAAGATAATTACAATAATTAAACAAATCTTCAGTATATCTTCCATATATATCTCAGAGCTTCCATAATCTTCAGATTATCCAGCTGTCATTCTTTTCATCCGAATCTCTTAAGCATCACTAACCATGATCAACAGCATTAACTTCTTCTAGCAGCATTAACTACTAAGCAGCACTAACCACTAGCAGTACTAACTAGCTAAGCAGTACTAACTTTGTTCAAGCAGCACTAACTTTGACTAGCAGTATTAATAGTACTAGCAGTAGTAACACTCAGCAGTATTAACTTTTAAGTCTTCTAGCAGTAGTAACTTTGAACCAGCAGCATTAACCATACTTGATGAATTCTTCAGTTCCCAACATGTCGTACATTGACGTTTATTATTTAAAATTAATACCATAACATTACATATGGTCACATTTATTATACAATATTGCCATCGTAGCATGACGTACGTGGACGTTTATTATTCTAACCGTCATCATAGCATGATATATAATGACATTTTTTATACAAAACCATCACATGAGATATATTATTTTTTAAAACTGTCACCATAACATAACATATGGTGACATTTATTTTTGAAAATTGTTACTGTAGAATGACATATGATAACGTACTCAAAACCGTCACCATTACATGACATAAATTATTCAAAATAGTCAATGTAGCTTGAGATATTGTGATGTAAATATTTTATTACCATTACCAAAGCATGACATATGGTGGCATAAATTTTTCAAAAACCTTTGTCCTACACTAATTGTTGGTGACGCAAATTTTGTAAATTGTTGCCATAAACTTGGTGACTTTTGGAAACAGTTTTAAAATAAACGTTGGTATACATATTTAAGTTTCAGTAATAGTTTTATAAAACCGTTACGACATAAAGAAACGATTTAGAAAAAAACCATTACTAAAAGATCTTCTATAGCAACAGTTTAAAAAACGGTCACAACATAAAGCAACGGTTTTTCAAATGTAACACCCGTTATTTTAATGTTAAATTTTAAAGTAAATCAAGTGGGTCATTAGTGTGAAATAAAGGAGTTTGGGGACTATTTTGTAAATTATGTGTCTAAAAGACCAAAACCCTAAGTGTTTCTCATTTTTGGAAGTGGACTTGTGTGTGTGCGGCGCTTGAGAGAGAGAGATAGAGAGAGAAGAATCATTTATGGAAGCAATTAATCAGCCCAGAGAAGTTGTTCCTAAAGAGGTAAACATATTGATCCTTGTCTTGTTTTCCTTTCTTGTCTGCTAAGAGAATCCCATCTAAGAAGTTGGGAATCGCTCAAAACCCTCTTAAGATTTGTTGAGCATTTGATCCTGTGAAATATGTGTAAGATTGGGTCTTACTTCGATGTTTTGGTTGTTATAGATTGCTCCTTAGTTAGGTTTAAGACTTTGATTTGTTTTGTATAAGTTGCAATCGATAAGGGGTTGTTACCCCAAATTGCCGTCGCCGATAAAACCCTAAGACCCGGATGTGGTGTACTTGAAACCCTGTTGTCTTGAAACCGGATGTGGTGAACTTGAAATCTGTTTCCTTACACGAGGGAACGACATCGACTTGGGGGCCGATTGGGGATCTACTCGGCCTCTGAGACGAATGGATTATCGTTATTAAATAATTTGTTATCTCGAATATTCATTTTCGGTCGGTGTTGGGAATTCACTAGACCCTCCCGGTCTAACCCTCGCTTTCAAATTTTTTCTTAAAACCCCATTTTCAGGTAAGGACATGTTGTGATGTTTTTGGTTCGTCCAAGAGTAAAGAGAAGTGTTGAGGACTAGAGAAGCGTTGATTGATGCCTTAGAGCGGTGTTGTTACTTATAGATTCTCAGTTGTGTGAGTTCGAAAATTTATAATTGGAACCTTGTTTTTAGTCATTATTTCGTATTGTATCGGGACCTGTTTTGGGATTTAAATTTATATCGTTATGTAAAATTATGGGTTGTTACAATTGGTATCAGAGCCATAGTTTAAAGGATTCAGGCTACCGGTTGGGCCTAAACTTAAACTGTAGGACATGGGACATAACCGAGAAATAGGATGTCCTAGGGGTTACCGCTATAGGAACGCGTGTTTTGAGAGGTGGGGACTAACATGTGAGGTAAACTTGGAATTACATCTGCCAATGTAATTGTGAATTTACAGGCACATGTACGTGCTCGGATTACCTCTCTATGCGTAGAAGTCAATAGAATGTTGGGTATATGTGGATAGTTTAGTCCTCACCGCGATTGGAAGGTTATTATTGAGGGGTTAGTCTATGTAGGGGTGATGGAAGGGAATAAAGTTTTAGCCCTGTGTTATTGGCAATAGTTTGGTGCGGTGCATGAGGTTTCTTGTGGTGAAATTGATGATAAACTCTAGAAAGAGTATTACTCAAAGAAATAACAGACCGACCAATGAAGAAATTTATGTGTTCAAAACGGGTGAAAGATTGATTAGAGGGAACTTTCAGTGTCAAGTAAGTTCTCATGATGGTAGTTGGTGTGTTTATCTGTTCGGACAGGAGAAAAAGGTTTAGGTTAGGATTATGAAAGGTTTAAATTCAAGGTTGGGAGAAAGATGGAATCTCATGACTTCCCAATCGGGATTGAAGTAAATTATTGGAGGAACCAAATGAGGAGAAAATGTTATTGGTTTATTGACCTGTAGGGGTCAAAATCTGAAAATCGTAAGAATTATACATCAGGGCTTAAGACGAGAACTTGGTGGGGTAATCAATTATCTAGGGTGTGAAACACCTGAATTGCAAGTTGTTGTTAGAACGAGAAAGTGAACGTTAGCCAAAGGTTGGATGCCATGATGATTGGGTGAGTGTAACAGTTGACCTCGATTGAGTGAATAGCCTTTAATTGCAAGTGGGTTCATGCATTGTGTCTATAAAGGTATCTCGAGAGCTCAGTCAAGATTAAAAGTAGATGCAAACATGTTGAATTTCGTATTTTTGAAAATAAATCGACGAGCGCAAATGTGTGTTTAAAGTAGAAAGACAAACCTATTTATTCCATTGCATAATAAAATTTTGAGTTTACCGATTTGTGAATTATATCATTTTCTTCATGTTGAGTCAAACTTCATAGCGAAAATCACGAAGACATTTGACTGCAAATTGTGTATCCAAAATGGGTTTTGACACGTTGATATCTTATAACCGCATGCGGGAACCGACTATTTTAATTCCGGCAAGCAGTTTCGTTCAAAACTTTCCTAGTGTATAGGGAAGATTCCTTTCTATAACACGATTGTCACGACATTGTTTTACTTGGTCAAGGTGTAGTTTTATCGAAAGTTGCATGCGAATTATGCTCGAGATCGTGGTGCATGACTTTGAAGTTATCAGGGTTTTGAGTCATGTGTGCTTAAAAACGTTTTTCAAGTTTTGTCCCTTGTGAGCGTTCAATATGAGAAATAACTTTTTATTATCAAGATGTCATGCATGAAGGCTATGAACTCAGTAGGTTGTGTATGTTAGTGGATTGAAGTACAAAGAAAGGATCCGAGAGAAGGGAATGTGTCTGTCAAACCAGTGAAGGGTGATTTATGCTTCCGGTATTTATTAAGGAAAAGAGGGAAGTTTGGTAATGTCAAAAAAAAAGAAGAGATATTTTCACATTAATGGTATTATGGTAGTTTGAGTCTTGCTCAGAAATTCAACATGTTGTTGTTAGTGTATTGGCGTACTTGAAGTATAGTTAAAAGGGGATTGAGCCTGATTTATTGGAATGGATTCATAAGTAGGCCTCGCTCCAAGTAAACCGTGAAACTCTTTCAAGTGGGGATGGCGAAATGTTAAGCTAAACGAGACTCGTTGAGCAAGTAAGTTTAGTTAGAAGTTCTGGCGGTTGGGGACATTAGGGAAGCATCATCACCTTGTCGTTTTCTTTATTAATCAAAGTTAGCAACTGTTTGAGATGTTGCCGGAGGATTGGAATTTAAGAATTCACCATAGGGTATATACACGTGGTGGGACGTTTTAAAAAAAATGTTTAAGTGTCGGATGTGGGGTAACCGTGGGGAAGCGTTTTGGTATTGGAAGGTGGTTGGAGGGGGTTTTCTCTGTGAGGTTTTAACGGTTCGTAAAGGAATGAAGTGTTTGGTACCATCAAAGTGAGTGCATGGATATTATCAGGAAATTGGGAGACGTGATTTATTTGGATTGAAGAAGAGATGGAACCAGGAGATAGACTGGGTCTTACATGCGAGTAGGTGTATATGAAGGCAGATTTGGTTATGTATGCGGATGACTGTGAGGACCTGGATCGCGAAGGACGAGTTAATGGTATGATCAAATGGGTGATATGTTATGCCAGATTAGACGTGTAAGTCCGTAATGTAATAATGGACTGTCGTTATGATTGGATTATGAATTTAGATTGAAATGTAGGGCAAGGGTAAGCGTAAATCTTGATTGGGAAATTTTCGAGATAAGTAGATCCTAGTAGTCAGATCGAATCCGTTTGTTGAGAAAATGAGGCTAGTGTGTCGCCATAAAGGAGTAAGCTAAAACTGAGAAGTTCTCCCAGTGGAACAGAAGAATGTAGAGTATGGCTAAGAGGGTCAACTTTGCGAGCATATGAACAACACACGAGAATATAAGGAAGCTATCGGTTATGGATTTGGTTATTATTATTTTCGTGTGTGTCTGGTCTAAAGCTTGCAACCTTGAGTTAGCCTTTCTTTAAAAGTGAGTGATCTATGTTTTCATAGAAGCAAAGTAAAGTGATTGATCAAGATGCTCGAAGGGAAAGATCGGAGGATGTGAGTAAGTATTAGTGTGATAAGCATTCTGAGTGAGCATTGAGTTTGACGTCGTGAAAATTAAACTTGTATTGTGAGAAAGTATTTCTCCTCTTGTAGGGCAAGTGAAACCGGAATAAGACTAGGAAAGTTATGAGTATGGGTGGGTTCGGTGGTAAACGGTTATGATTATGGGGGGAGCTAAACTCTTCGGCGGACTATTCGGGCAGTGAACATGTGGAAAGTTTACGTTCTTAAGTATATGCAAATGTGCAAAGGGATAGGGGAAATGATATTTCAGTCGATATGTGCATAGTATGGATAAATTGGTTATCATCAAAGTAATAGTAATCGATGTTCGGGATGGGATTAGGTACTAATGCGATGCATATTTCCAGGGAGTATTGTGTTTAATATTGTGTAAATTGGGATATTACGTGGGGTTGTGTCGCTTTACATTGTAAAGAAACGAACACTAAAGAGATTATAAATTTATGGGATTTTATAGATTCAGTGGTGTATTGTTTTGTGCCTTTGGGACTGACTCAGCTTGACAGGGGAATAAATTGGCAATAGATCGAAAGACAGTGTATGGTTAAATATAGATATATGGATATCTAAAGGATTAAGTGTGGATGATGTCCTAGTTAAGGTGTGCTTTGTGCGGTGAAACTGTGTACCATCAAGAGAATAGTGATCGGTGTTGTATCATTAATGTTGGTGGTAATTATAGATGGATTTACCAAGAATCGTATTGTTGAATAAAAGGATTTTTTTTTACCTGTGGCCTTGAATTTGGGATTTAAGGGTGACACTGCATCATATTGGTATGTTAGGAAGTTATTTTGTTGTTCAGAAAAGGTTGATGGGCAAGGGACGAAAGGACATTGAATGTCAAGTTGACGATAGAGTATTGTTGAAAATTCCGCCATGAAAAAGGAGTGGTTCGTTTTGGAAAGAAAGAGGAATTAAGCTCGTGGTATTGAACCCTTTGAAACCTTTGAACGAATAGGGGAAGTGTCGTACAAGTTGTACTTACCTGAAGGGTTAAAAGGAGTTCACAATACGATCCATGTCTCTATTTTGAGGAAGTGTTTAGCGGACGCCAAAACGACGGTGACATTGCAAGAAGTGCAAGTAGACGAGAAATTACACTTCGTCAAAAAAAAAAAAAAAAAAAAAAAAAGCTACTACGGCGAGTAGACGAGAAATTGGCTTGTTTTGCCAATGTACTTGTTTCGGGCGGGAAGAATATTGGGGAAATCAAATCACTCTTGGTACAAATAAAGCTACTACGGATGTCGGAAAAACTCAACTACAACTCCTAGTCAAACCCTAGTACTGTTAAGTTTTGTACATCAGATCCATGACCATCATAAGACTAAATAAAAGTAATGGTTTCGTCTATCAAAAACCGTTTCCTTGTTTTTCTTATTCCATCATACACATATTTCATCCCAAACAAACAATTTTACTTATTAAAATGAAAGAAAATACATTATTTGGCAAGAACCGATAAGATTATGATTCCTTTTTTTTTTATGAATATCTATCCACAAAGCTCGAAAAAATATTTATAAAAGTCAACACAAATGCTTTAAAACATTTAGCTATCCTTATATATGGAGTTTTTTTTTTTTTTCAGAAGTGAAAAACTTCTCTAAGTTTTTAGAGAAACTTTGAGACTTTTGGGTACAAAATAGAACATTTTCTAAAGGATAAAAATTTGTTGAGTAGTGCATGTGATTAAGGCATTTTGAAACTAAAACATCGAGCTTTCATTTAATAGACAAGAACTTCACTATATATTTTGTTACTCTGAATATGTGTTTAGCCAACAAACAATAACTTATAATACATTACTGAATTGTACTTAATATTTTATAAATATTGTATTAAAGTTTAATGTTTTATATATATAATTTATATGCTTTAATTACATTGTGTTATTAAATAATGGGTAGCTTGTACAAAAATAATGTCATGGTTGACCGCAAGATAGTTTTTTTTTTAGTTTATTGAAAATTAATGTTTCATTTGGATGACCAAAGCTAGTCTGGTGAAATGTTAGTAAAACTTTTTGTCAATCTATTTCTATCATACTCCTGATTATTATTAATTACTATGAAATATTAATTTATATTATTCAAAAATTGTGATCTCTTAATTATATTAGTTGTAAGTTAGTAATTTATATTAATTATTAATTAATATTTTTATTTTGGATTATTAATCATATTAATTATTTTTTATTATGATCATTATTATCATTCAATAGATTTCGTCAACCAAAAATTAAATATACGAATTGATTAAAGTTCAAATTTTATTTTATAAACAAAAGAACCTTCAATAGATAGTTTTAATAAGGTATTTAATTCAAATTATGCGTAACGATTATTTTAAATTATCTGTTGATGTAACTTTTTTTAATAGTTCATATTTCGCGGTACAAATCCAAATATATATATGTATATACACACATACTGTTGTTCTTGATTCAATACAATTCACGAATTAAATACACAGAGATCAAGAAATCTTAGAGAGAGATATTGTAAATGGGAGAACAAAGAATGCGCTCAACTTTGCACATAATGATTTCAATGTGCTTAATAATTACAACCATGCAAGACTAATATACCTCGTAAGTAAAACACTTTGACTTTATAAGGCATTTACCAAAATTTACGAATTAGCCCATAAATCTTAAACATATAGTACATAACAATCTCCCCCTTTGAATTCAAGATAAAACAAATTTGACAGCAGTCATCAACTCTTTCTTCTTCAAATCTCTAACTCTTTTCAACAATCTTTCTTTAACAATCTCCTCCTTTGCTCTAAAAACAACAATCTTCTTCAACTAACAATCTCTCCATATGTAACATCCCACGCCAACCGTGATAAATGTCTACACACCCGGACTCACGGTTTTAAACACACGTATGGTAGAGAAGGTATCCAGTCCCTCATATGGCAACTTTTGTTCCCCTCCCCAACCAATGTAGGATCTTACAATCCACCCCCCTTTGCAGCCTAACGTCCTTTCTAGCACCCTAGTCTAGCTCCCATCTCTGATACCATCTGTAACATCTCAGGCCAACCGTAATATCTACTTTTTCCACACACCCGGACTCACGGTTTTAAAATGTGTCAGGTAGAGGAGGTATTCAGTCCCTTACAAAGTAACTTTTGTTTCCCTCCCCAACCAATGTGGGATCTTACATAAAATAAGTATTAGATTTAAAATATTAATATTTTCCTTGTGCTTAGAATCCTTTCTAATCCAATTTAAGTCATTAAAGGTTTTCTTTCTGTAGAAGAAAAGAAACTTGAGTTAATAGAACACTTAGAAGTTGAACATTCATTTTTAGAAGATTTAGACTATGTTTTTCTTGAATTATGTAAAGTAGATATTGTAATTTTGTTGAAGGTAGACAAAAAGAACAAGACGAATACGTAGACTGACTCAGACAATCACGGATTGATATGTTCTGATATAGTACTGAACGAGTATCTATCGTTTGCCCATGTTCAGCTCAGGATATTTGAGCCGTAATGATCTGAGGGCGAAGATTATCCTGACCAGGAGAAAATCAGGTTAGATATTTTGGTGAGTGGGTCAGACAGACTGGGTCTAGTCTGGGTTCTTTTTCTTTTCATTTTTTTGTCGACCAAAAATATGTTACAAACATTACAATTATGTACAAAAAACAGAAAACTGAAATATTGGTTTCTTTACAAAAAAAAAACGTATCCAAAATGACATGTCAACCTGAGGCTTGAACCGACAGGGTTTTTTGGACCAGTTTGTGCCCACAATTACTACATATAATTTTATGACATACAACGACATAAAATCCTCAACCGTCATCGTATCATGACAAACATGAGGTAAATTTCTCAAAACCGTCACCGAATCATGACATCCGGTGACGTAACTTTATAACAAAACCGTCACTATAAAATGACATACAGTGACATTTGTCATTCAAATCCGTTATCGTACTACATACCATGAGTAAATTACTCAAAATCGCCATCGCTTCATGACATACGGTGACGTAAATTTATCAAAACCGTCACCATAAGATGACATACGGTAACATTTATCTACCAAAATTGTCACTGTTACATTGCATATCGTGACGTTTATCCTTCCACACCGTTACCGTAGTATGACAAATGGTGACGTTTATTTTTCCAAACCGTCACAGCTATATGATATATAGTGACGTTTGTTAATCAAAACTGTAACCTTAGCATAACTTATAGTGATGTTTATTAATTAAAAATATCACCATAACATGACATACGGTGACATAAATTTATCAAAATTGTCACTGCCTTATGATAATCAAAACTGTCACTGTAAAATTATATACGGTGACGTTCATCATTCCAAACTGTCACCGTAATATTAATTAGTTTGACATTTTTCATTCAACATTGTTACCGTAACATGACATACGATAACTTTTAGATTTGAAAACCGTCAATGTAGCATGATTTCAAAACCTTCACCGTAGTATGAGGTACATTGACGTTTATCTTTCATAATCATCATCGTAACATGTCGTACGTTGACGTTTATTATTTAAAATTATCATCATAACATTACATATGGTCATGTTTATTACACAATATTGTCATCGTAGCATGACGTACGTGGACATTTATTATTTTAACCGTCACCATAGCATGATATATAATGACATTTTTTATATAAAACCATCACATTGTGATATATAAGTTTTTAAAACTGTCACCATAACATAACATATGATGAGATTTATTTTTCAAAATCGTTACCGTAAAATGACATATGGTAACGTACTCAAAACCATCACCATTACATGACATATATTGACAAATAATTCAAAATCGTCAATGTAGCTTGAGATATTGTGATGTAAATGTTTTAATACCGTTACCAAAGCATGACATATGTTTACGTAAATTTTGTAAAATTGTTGCCATAGAACTTGGTGACTTTTGGAAATGGTTTTCAAATAAACATTGGTATACATATTTTAGTTTCGGTAACAGTTTTTTAAAACCGTTACGACATAAAGTAACGATTTAGACAAAAACCGTTACTAATAGATCTTATATGGCAACGGTTTTAAAAACCGTTGCAACATAAATCAACGTTTTTTGAAAACCGTCCTAAACTGTAACAACCCATAATTTAACATAAGGATTTAACATAGTCCAAACATCACCTCTATTACAACCGAGAAACTAACAATCAATTTAGCAAGATTAGTCTCACAAACTTTGAGTCACAAGAAGTGACTAGATCCACACCGAAATCCATCATCAAGAAGCAGGACTACTCGTCCTCGGGCCCCCAGTAGATCCCCAAACGGCCCCCTAGTCGATGTTGTTCCCGTCTGTAGGGAAACATATTCCAAACACACGGTTCCACCATCCCCGATGATTATATGTAGCCATGGCCAACACCCAATTCAAATTATCACGACAACATAACTCTCAATCAAACAATTGAAACAAAAATAAATTTTATATTGCAACATCTTATGGCGATATCCAGGCATTTGACTTATCTAAGAATCACGATAAGCTTATTGAGCAATGTAACATAAACCCCTTTCTAGTTCATAGATATATATATACATATATATATACATATTTTGAAAAACATACGGGAACTCACTTGTTGGTGGGAACTCGGCACACACACGAACACTAGCCTCGGATAGATCGACTCCTACAGTCTAATTTAATAAAGCAAGGAATTGTAAATTTTGATAATGCTTATTGTTGGATCAAATAATTGTATTCAAGATTAAAGGGTCTAAACTGTATTTATTTGATAGTTAAAGTTAGAGGGTCTAATTAGTATTTATTCAATAGTTATTTGTAAATGGGCCTTAAATCTATCAAGCCCATATGGCCTAAGTATTTAAAGTTTTAATTGTTTAGTTTTAGGGTTAATCTTTCATAATTTCTTAATCATTATTTAGAGAGAAAGGTAGCCATATTGTAATCGTATTCAAGGGTATCAAGAACACACAAGGGTTTCATTGTTTATTCAAAGGATTGGTATGTTACTCTGATTTATATATCTCTTGATTATTATTGTGTTGCTTGATTACTTGATTGATTATTTACCAACTAGATTAAACTGGGATAACAATTGGTATCAGAGCAAAGAGACTAAAGGTGTAATACCGGTCTAAAGTGAATCCGTTATTGGAACAAAGTGGGTGTTCAGAAATAAGAAAGACAAAGCTGGAGTAGTCGTGAGAAACAAAGCTCGATTGGTCGCAAAAGGGTATTGTCAACAAGAGGGCATTGACTATGATGAGACATTCGCCCCGGTTGCAAGGATCGAAGCCATCAGAATCTTCCTAGCCTATGTAGCGCACAAAAACTTTACAGTTTATTAAATGGATGTAAAGTCGTCTTTCCTGAACGGCGTTTTGCATGAGGATGTTTACGTGGCTCAACCTGAAGGTTTCGTTGATCCTCATCACCCCGATCGTGTCTACGTCCTAGACAAAGCACTGTATGGTCTTAAACAAGCACCGCGAGCCTGGTATGAAACTCTCACTAAATTTCTACTTCCTTCTGGTTTCAAGAAAGGTACAGTAGATACTACCTTATTTCTCAAAAGGCAAGGTGTGGACTTGATTCTCATTCAGATTTATGTTGACGACATAATTTTTGGGTCGACAAATCAGAAATTTTGTAAGAACTTTTCAAAAATAATGGAAACAAAGTTTGAGATGTCGATGATGGGTGAATTAAATTTCTTTCTTGGTCTACAAGTAAAGCAATTACCCGACGACATATTTATTAATCAAGCTAAATATATAAAAGATATTTTGAAAAAGTTCAATATGTCAGATAGTTCAGTCATGAAAACACGAATGGTTACCGGTACACTCTTAGACGCAGATCCCTCCGGGAAACCTGTTGATCAAAAGGTGTATCGTAACATGATTGGATCTTTACTTTATCTGACTGCAAGTCGCCCAGATATAATGTTTGTCACATGCTTTTGTGCGAGATATCAGTCTAATCCTAAAGAGTCGCACTTAACTGCTGTTAAGCGAATCCTTAGATATCTCAAAGGTTCTCCTAATCTAGGCCTTTGGTATCCAAAGGATTCTCGTTTTGAACTAACTGCCTTTACAGATGCTGATCATGCAGGATGTAAGCTAGACCGGAAAAGCACCTCTGGATCATGTCAATTCATAGGTGACAAACTTGTGAGTTGGACTTCAAAGAAACAAAACTGTGTTTCAACATCCACTGCCGAGGCTGAGTATGTAGCTGCTGCTAGCTGTTGTTCTCAAGTCCTCTGGATGACGACACGGTTAAGGGACTTTGGATACAACTACAAGTGGGTTCCTATTTATTGTGATTGCAAGAGCGCAATATCTATAACTGCTAACCCGATACAGCATTCGAAGATAAAGCATATCGATATACGCTATCACTTCATTAAGGATCATGTAGAAAAAAGGTAATATTGAAATGCACTTTGTTCAAACTGACTTCTAGTTAGCTGATCTTTTCACCAAGCCATTGGATGAAAAGCGATTTCAATTTCTCATCAGCAAACTTGGTATGTTGAACATGTCTTAGACCTTACTCATGATTCTAGGGGGAGTATTCTACGTTTTTATCTTGTGTGTTATTTTTCACCTGTTGCTAACGAGAGAGGAATCATTTTCATAAATGATTACCCTTATTTTTTTATGCAGGTTTGGTCAAGTGACAATAGCTTCTAATCACATCAGACTAGGACCCGCACCTCAGTGCTTTACTTTATTTTTCTGTTTTTTGTTAAAAAAAAAAATCTTCAGTTAAGGGGGAGAATATCTGTGATGCTAACAGATTTTTGGATACTTAAATGCTTATCTGACCGTGTGTTCTTAAAGATAAATACTTGCGTTTTATCTTGTCAATATACTTTGTCAAGTATTCATGCACATAACGGTTCAGAACATTCTATTTGACTTTGTTATTACCATGTATCAAAAGTTAAATCTTTCTATAGTAATACTCACGTTCTTTGTATTCACTGTTGATTGAATCAAACGTCATTTCATGTGCTTTCATTGGAAATATGTTTATCTATTGTTCATATAAACAACATTTGTTTTTTGATTCTCCAAAATATTATTCTTCATGACAAATCGTCTATAAGCTTAATTGAAAAACTCCTTAAGAGCTTAAATTGTCAAACTCTTTCTAGTTTGAGGGGGAGAATTGCATCGTCAAACATAACTGTTTTGACATCTCCGAAAGTCTTATTTTTCATGTAACAAGTGGTATTTGTGCTTACATGTACAAAACGCCTGTTGAACAACATGTTCTTTTAAGAAAATACATGGGATTCAGTGTGCGTACTTAACAGAACTTCCATGGATTCATGATAACCAGTGTTTCCTACCCAGGAAGTATTCCCTGAGTGATTGAGGGGAGAGGGGTCAAAAGAATTGAGTGATGGTGTGTGAAGAGGTAAAATGGAAAAAAGAGATTGGTTAGAAGTGAGCATTAAAAGAAAGAGGGTGAGAGATCAGAGTAAAAGAATATTAAACTCTGCACCAAATTCTTTCTGAGCCGGGCAGCCACATAATCTGATTGGTTCACATTCTTTGGTGATCATCATTGAAATAGTCAACTAGCCCATGCCATCTATTGCATACAACCCCACCAGCTACTCATTCTTTTTTCAAAAAGAGAATGTTTCACATTTTCTGGGTACGCAGCACATATACTATTGGTTCTTCATTTGGAAGATACTAATATTGAAAAAGAAGGAAAGTTGCCCCACCTTCGAACCCTTTCTCATGCACATTGAGTCTTTGTATAATTTGTTGTTGTCTCAACACGTTTACATACTTTGAGTCTATAATGAAAAGCAATCATCTATGCTTAAATTTTTTCATACACATGCACGAGCACACAAAAATTTGTTTTCTGTCAGAACGTTCATAGATAACCATGTGTTATTCGATGATTGAATGGAAGACCTGGGGATCCAACATCAAAACCAGCTCCTTATATAGTAACTTTGTGTTACTCAGTGACTTTGTGTCATTGACAGACATTTTAACTGAGTCATTTGTTGATTCAGGGTCACATCTATTAAACTGTTTGAATTTGAAAAGATTCGAATGGTTACTATTTTCTATTTTAATCTGAAAAAATTGAAATAATCACTCTTTCCATGTGGGAAAACTGCTCTTATTTCCATACAGGGCTCGTTACATGAAGACTGTGCTTACGTGATCATACACAATGGGGGAGATTGTCTTGAAAAGGGAGATTGTTTTGCAAAGTTTTGGTGATGATGATTCTCACCACTCATCAAAAAGGGGGAGAAGATACAAAAAGGGAGAATTATCAAAGAAGGAGAATATAATCTGAAGATTGCTGAAATTTTAAAGAAAGAAAATATTTTAAAGCTACAAGTTTTAAAGCTATCAACAACATATCTGAAGAAAAGTGAAGACCCGAAGATAATTGCAAAATTATTTTAATCTTGAATCCAAAGGGGAGATTGTTGGATCAAATAATTAATTGTATTAAAGATTAAAGGGTCTAAACTGTATTTATTTGATAGTTAAAGTTAGAGGGTCTAATTAGTATTTATTCAATAGTTATTTGTAAATGGGCCTTAAATCTATCAAGCCCATAAGCCCATATGGCCTAAGTATTTAAAGTTTTAATTGTTTAGTTTTAGGGTTAATCTTTCATAATTTCTTAATCATTGTTTAGAGAGAAAGGTAGCCATATTGTAATCGTATTCAAGGGTATCAAGAACACACAAGGGTTTCATTGGTTATTCAAGGGATTGGTATGTTACTCTGATTTATATATCTCTTGATTATTATTGTGTTGCTTGATTACTTGATTGATTATTTACCAACTAGATTAAACTGGGATAACACTTATGTCCTACTAAGACTACGACACTAGAGTCTCACCCAAAAGAAACTCCCGGTCGAAAGTTCCCCGGGAGACGTCGGTCGAAGGACCTCGGGCGGTCCCGGTTGCCAACCCCGGGCGGCCCTGGTCAACACGCTATCGGGCGGACCCGGGTCAACAAACCCCTGGCGGCCCTGGTCAACATACTACCGGGCGGCCCCGGTCAACCTACTGTCAGAAGGACCTGGACCCCGGATGAAGTAACCCCGGTCGACCGGACCGGGCGTGGGCGACGAAACAGCAGCGATAAACAGGTACGAAACCCCTCGATTTCTTCCTAACTAAAAGTCCGATTTCTACCATCTTAATCGATATTACCCTCACAAACTCTCATCAACACTTAATCCAAACCCTTTCTTAACTTCCCTAATAGAATTTCAATCTTAATATCTTCCCAATGGGATTTTACACAAGGTGTTCTTTTCTAAGATTAAAACCTCCAAAACGAAATGCAAAAGGTTAGATTACTTACCTTGTGAAGACGAATCTCTCCTAGATAACACCTTGCTCAGCTTTCCCTTCCAGAAATCGATTTCTCCCCAAGTTGGGCTTCGATCTAGTCTTTCCTTATCTTCCTCAGTCACCACACACACACACACACACACAAGGATACTTACCCCAAAATGAATAATAGACTAGGGTTTTAGGTCCTAATTGGTGATATTTTCCAAATAGGTTCTCCAACTTCTTATCTTCCCTCATTTGTACCAAAAACTAAAACTTCCAATAGGGAACGGAATTTAATGTCGTTTCATAAACCGTTACCTTAGGGAACTTTTATCAACGTTTTTATCTAAAACGTTACTTTATATTTCTATGTGTTTCGTAATATAACGTTTCTCTATAAAAATTGTTATTAAAACAATTATCTAACTTTTTATGTGACTTTTTGTAACAGTTTTTTTATCAAACCGTTACAAACCTATTTTTCAAAACCATCACAAAAGGTTCTTTTCGTACTTAACATCGAATAAAAATGCATAATTTGATCGGTTTTAATTAGAGGAAGGAAATGTTATATCTAAAAACCAATCACCTTTCGAATTCGCTTGAACATGTCTTTTTTCACCCACGTCACCTTTAAAATGCACAATCTTCACAAAACATATACCGAAAGCATAAAAAATATCCCCAAAAGAATTTTCAACAGTGATAAGAGAAAATAAGAGATAAATGAAAAGCAATGCATGTAAAAGATAAATTGAACAATAAAATATAATTAAAGAAAATGCAACTAATATATAAAAAGTTAGGTGCATAAAATGCACGTAACAGTTTATTTCTATATACAGCGATGAACAAACACTAACCAAATAAGAAAAAAAAAAGAATAGATATCAATCAATCATTTTTCCATTCATGTTTTACATATAATTTTCTAAGAGATCGTCCAAAATGATATATTTGTCATTTGTTGCATATGGTTTGTACATAAAGAATAACTTATTTCTATAAAAGTTGATTAATGCATTTGACTGATGTATTCATTTAAGATTTTTTTGTTGCAATTTTCGTGATTTAAGCTTAATTAAGTTTTAATTTAATTTTGTTTTTATTTTTTATGACATTTACAAAAAAACATGTTTTAGTTTTTCATTTATAATATTTATTTTTATTGTTCTAATTTTTTTAGGAGTTTTTTTTATGACATTTGTTGTTGTAATTAAAATTTGGCCTAAATACCTCCTTCTGAAAAGTTTGAAAAACTATGCCCTAAAAATTGGCGGCCAAAGTTAATATACGTTCATATATCAAAAGCATTGCAGTAGAAAATACCTCTTGGGCGACCTAAATACCTCCTTCCGGTGGCTGCATTTCCAGTTTCATCTGCTCCCGTTGACTTGTACATTTTGATTATTTCATTCCCATCTTCATCAAGGGGATTGTTTGTTGTGTTGGTAAAGTTTGAAAAAGTGTGCTTCTTCATCAGTCTTTCACTCCTTCTCTGACCTACAATGTGGAATAGGGTTAAGAAATCTCAAAATTTTCGGGGATTAATCGACGAAGAATGCAACCTAAATACCTCCAGCAAGTCGAATCATGGTTCCAAATATGTTTCCTTACCAAGTAAATCTTAGTCTTTGAGCAACTCGAGCCACCGCCTTTGTCTCATGTTCAACTCATTTTGATCAAAAACATATTTCAAACTTTTATGATCCGTGTAGAGAGTACATATCGTGCCATAGAGGTAGTGTCTCCAAAGTATCAAAGTGAATACCACCGCTGCCAACTACAGATCATGGGGAGGATAGTTCTTTTCGTGAATCTTGAGTTGTCTGGATGCGTAGGCGATGACTTTGCCTCTTTGCATCAACACACAACCCAACCCCATCTTCGAAGCGTCGCTAAAGACCATGAAGTCTTCCGATCCTTCGGGTAACGATAAAATCGGGGCTTCACACAGTTTCTTCTGTAAGGTCCGGAACACCTTCTCTTGCGTTTTTGTCCAAACGAACTTCACATTCTTCCTAGTCAAAGCCGTCAAGGAAGAAGCGATCTTGGAGAAGTCTTGGATGAATCTCCGATAATAGCCCGCCAAACCCAAGAAGCTTCGGATTTCGGACGGACTCTTGGGAGTTTCCCAATTCATCGTAGCTTCAATCTTGGAGGGGTCCACATTCACTCCGTCTCGAGTGACAACATGACCCAAGAATTGAACCTCTTCAAGCCAAAAGTCGCATTTGGAAAATTTGGTATATAATCTATCTTTTCTCAATACTTCTAGAACTTCGCGTAGGTGTTTCTCGTGTTCTGGCTCGCTCTTGGAATACACGAGCATGTCATCAATGAATACAATGACTGACTTGTCGAGGAATGGTCGGCACACCTGTTAGTGTATTATTGTATACAAGATCTAATAGGAAAAGTCAAGTCAAGTAAAGTCAACAAAGTCAATGTATGTTTAGTCAATATGAGATTACTTAGTCATTAAGCTTGTGATTTAGACCTTGGTATAAATACCATCTTGCCTTGTAAATCATTAGGCTAGTGAATTGTACTCAAGATTGTTAGATCAATTACATGAATGTTTCTCTCTCTACACTCTCTCTCTAGAATTAACATTGTCATATTGTTAGATTGAGATTAATTGTTTAGATTTGCTTGAATTGATTGGGAAAATACATTTTCAATTGGTATCAGAGCACACCAAACAAATTCAGAAAGATCACTTTGAATCAAGTTCTTGAAAAATTCAAGAAAATGGTTGTTTTCGAAAAAGTTACTGTTTGATTCGTAATTTTCATGTTTTTGTACAATTAAATCAAGAAATTGATTTGATTGTAAACGTTTTATCAATTAAATCATTTTTCGTTCAGATCACTCTGTCAAATTCTGTCAGGATCGAATTCTTAACAAGAATTAATTCTCAGAAACAATATCAAAGAAGTTTGCGGAATAACACTTTGATATTCAATGAAACAGTAAATCAATACAGAAAATATGAAGAACAAACTGTAAACTTGTATTGAATGCTTTGAAGTTACAAGATTACACACTCAACCTCAATATTGATGAACAGCCTCACCAATACGAATTCTACTTCTCTAGAATTAGGATCTATGCCTTGAGGTTGATTTCTCTCTTAATCTTAGAATTAATCACTTCTAAAACTATTATGTATCTTCTATACATATACTAAACAAAAAGATAATTACAAAAAATAAACATATCTTCAGTATATCTTCCATGTATATCTCTAAGCTTCCATGTATATCCTTTCATGCGAATCTTCATCATATAAGCAGTATTAATCTTCAGCAGCATTAAATTTCTTCTAGCAGCATTAACTACTAAGCAGCACTAACTACTAGCAGTACTAACTAGCTAAGCAGTACTAACTTTGTTCAAGCAGCACTAACTTTGACTAGCAGTATTAATTGTACTAGCAGTAGTAACACTCAGCAGTATTAACCTTTAAGTCTTCTAGCAGTAGTAACTTTGAATCAGCAGCATTAACCATACTTGATGAATTCTTCAGTTCCCAACAATCTCCCCCTAACTTGACTTTTAGGACAAGAAGTCAAGTTCTTCAGAATTAATCTTCAAGATGCTTTCAACACCTCTGGTTCAATTTCCCAAATTTGGATCTAGGCCCAAGCTTTGATTTACAGTTCTTCTCACCACAATCTTTGCCATCTCTGAATCCTTTGTACATACCAGTGTAGCTTTAAGCATCCCTTCTAACTTCTCCTTGCTATGCTCATAGATTTTGTCCACCAGGTAGTATTCATGATAACAATTGTCAATAGTAATCATGTATACTCCACAGTTTTCAAACAGTATCCATTTGTCAATCTTCTTGAATATGAACTCATGCATATGATCTTTAATCCTATGGTGCACTCTTTCAGGCTCAAACATCATGCACAAGTATTCCAATGTCACTTTGAGAAGATTCTCTTCAGTACCTTTCAACACAGGTTCATAAAGTTTCATCCCAACTTTATATAGTTCTTCCATATCAGCTCTTGAACAACTTCTGATGACTTTCCCCCATGTTGAATAAGCTTCAAATGAACCATCAGCTCTCTTGATTCTGAAGAAATTCTTTCCATTGTCTCTCAGAATATCCCAGAAGATGATCTCTGGAGCTTGCATAGAGATTGGAACAGCTTTCAAAGGTTCCACTATTGTCATGTACGGATCCATACTCTCATCTGTTTGCTTAGTGACCTGCTCTGGACTCTGTACTGGCTCTGTTGGAGATGTGACTGAAGGTTCTTCTTCCTTTTCAGTTTCTTCCACCCTAGTCCTTTTCAACTGCCTTTTTGAAGCAATTGATTTCACTCTTTTTCCAGACTTGGCTTCTATACCAACATTTCCAGGTTCTTCCTTCTTCTCCTCTGCTTCTTCTTTGGAGGGTGTGGTTTCCTCAGGGAATGGTTGTTGGATGTTGAGATCATGTCTCTCTTTCATCCTTCTCTCAGCCTCCTCCCTTTGTGCTGAATTCCCTTGGAGCTTGGCCATTTCCTTGTTATACAACTCTTCAACCTGAGAGTATGCCATGTGGATAAACATCTCTCCCTTAACACCAATTGCACCTTTCAGGAAGTTTATCATTTTTCTTCTTTCCTGATTGGCCAAAAATGTCTTGGAGGGTTGTCTTTTCTGCTTTTGCTTCTGAATAGGCATCTTCTTAATTTGAAGTTTCTTGACCTGAGCTGCTGTCTGAGCTGCTTCTTTCAAACTCTTTTGGTATTCTGTATTTAACTTCTTGGCCATAATCTTTGCCAGTTCTCTATCCTTTTCTGTTTGCAACTGCTCCTCTTTCTCCATTTGGTCTTGCAACTGCTTTGCTATTACCTCATCCATTTCAATCTGAGACTTCTGTCTTGGAGGCATTTCAGCTTCAATCATCTTCTCTTTTCCTTTTCCCTTTGATTCTTTCAAAACTTCCTTCTCTTTTTCCTTCTCTGAGATCCCTCCTTCTTTGATAACTACTCCCTTGGCCTTTTGAGTATTCTGAGGAGTATCATTCTTTGCTTTGACTAAAGTTTCTGCTATCTCCATTTCTTCCACAGAGAGCCCTATTTCTGCTGCTTTAGTTTCTGCTGCTACTTTTACTTCAGCAGCAGTATCTGTTTCTGTTTCCATCTCTTCCTCTGTCTCCCCCTCAACTTCAGCTTTCTTTTCAACAGTTTCCCCTTCATGCTTCTCCCCCTTGTTGAAAGAATCTTGAACTTGGTCCCTCTTTTTGAGTACAAACTGTGTCCTTCTTTTCTTTTGAACCAGCCTGGTCACCATCTTCTTCAATTTTTCAATCTGAACTTGTTGAGACAGGATAACCAGCTTCATCTCCTCTATTTCTTTTCCTTGTTTCATAACATCTAGGTTGATGTTTCCCATGGTTTCCATCAATTCCTGGTAGTCATATATGTCCTCACCTTCTCTAGAAGTGTTACCCTCCTTTGAAGGATCATTGGATCTTTTAGTAGTGGAAGTCTTCTGCCTAGCAGAAGCACTATCCACCCCTGTGGTTTCTTGGCACCAGGGACCTTCGAATGATTGCTCATTCAAAGTTGCCATGGGGGAGGTCTTATTTATGTTACCACTTTCCTCCTCTGTGCTAGCAAGAGTAGTGGCAGCCTCATCACCCATATGCTCTACCTCCTCCTCAGAGAGCACCTCCTTTGGGTTGGGAGACACCCTTGTGGATTCCCTTTGAATATTCTCTACTGGAGAATGCTCCAATAGAGGGATTAAAGGCTTGGGGGATGATGGTACAAGAAGGGAAGGAGCCTTCTTTACATGTTTTCTCTTGTAAGTTTGGGTGATAGGAGAGGTTGGTTTTTCAAGAAGGGACTGGGGAATAGATTTTGAGAGGGAAGGTTGGGATTGGCTAGCAGTGGGTTGGTCTAATGGGGGTCGTGACCCTGCTGCCATACCTTCATTGGTTTGGGACACCACCATCATTGTAGAGAACAATGGGGTGTCAACTCCTTCAGAGTCCCCAGCAGATCTTCTCATATTTGAGAAAACCTTGCCTTTGGGGGGTTTAGGTACATATACCCCAACAGGTTGAGGTATATCCGTCAATTCATGAGTAATAACTTCTTGAACAAACCTGGGATACATAAAGAAGCTCTTTTTGTTTCCCATGTTTGAGACAAGATCACTGAAAATCATTTTAGAAAAGTTATACTTTCTGGCAGTGGCCAAGCACACCAAAGCATAAGCAATAGTGTTGCTGAACTCACTCCATCCAGTAGTCTTTTTGGAGATACAGTGCATAAGAGTATGGACAAAGAAACGCCATTGGGGTGAAAATTTGGCTTTAGAGAATTTGAAAACATCCAATGGGCCTCCATACCCCATTCTTGTAAGATTGGAAAACAGTTCATCGTTTGGGATAGAAGTTATACCAGAGGCATCGTCTAGACGTAGACTGATGCGAATAACCTCTTCAGTAACTGTTAGTGGCTTTTCACAGATCATTGTCTTGATCATTTGCACACCATTCTCAGCAATAATGGTGGCATTAGCCCAGAACTACCTTTGATGCTCAATATAGATTGTAGGAGATACAGTAAGAGCATGAGCAATATGGCTTGACTTGAGGAAATCCACAATCTGATGAAATCCTGCAGCTTGCTTTGGCTTTTGTAGCATCGCGATCTCATTGTGTTCATCGATGAATGCCATGGATGCCATTGATCTTAGTGAAAAGCTTGCCTGAAAACTTCGAACTTGAGAGAGAAAGGGTTTAGAGCGCAAGTGAACAGTATGCAAAGAGTCGTTATGAACTTTTAGGCGGGCAAAGAGTATTTATAGTATTTGGAACATAAGCAGTATTAACCTAGAGCAGTATTAACTACTAGCAGTATTAACCACTAGCAGTACTAACTACTAGCAGTATTAACTACTAGCAGTATTAACTGAAAGCAGTATTAACTGAAAGCAGTATTAACTACTAGCAATATTAACTAACTAGCAGTATTAACTAACTAGCAGTATTAACTGAAAGCAGTATTAACTAACTAGCAGTATTAACTGAAAGCAGTATTAACTACTAGCAGTATTAACCACTAGCAGTACTAACTACTAGCAGTATTAACTGAAAGCAGTATTAACTAACTAGCAGTATTAACTGAAAGCAGTATTAACTAACTTACTCCTTTAAACTTGCGAAACACTGAGTACTGCTATGCATATCCTGGAAAAGAAGATTAGTAACACCAAGAATAAAAATATACAGGTATAAAACCACTTTTTGAGAAGGGGCTTATTCAGAGTTGATCATTCCCACACTAGTTACCAAGAAAGTGAATATACCCACATAAAAGGCTTTAGTGAATAGATCAGCAAACTGATTATCAGTGTGAACTTTTACAACTTGAATAAGTTTCTTTTCATTACAGTCTCTTATGAAGTGATACCTGATCTCAATGTGCTTTGTCTTATAGTGCTTGACAGGATTATTCACAATGCTGATAGCACTGCTATTATCAATAAAAATGGTAGTGTGTAGAAAGGTTACCCCATAGTCCAGCATTTGATTCTGAATCCATAAGACTTGAGAACAGCAACTTGCAGCTGCTATGTACTCTGCCTCTGTTGTAGATGTGGACACTGTGGTTTGTTTCTTGCACTGCCATGAAACTAGTCTAGCACCCAAAAACTGACATCCTCCAGAAGTAGATTTTCTGTCCAAGTTTGCCCCACCTAGATCACTGTCTGAGTATGTTATTAGGTCAAAGGGTGAGTCATGAGGATACCAAAGTCCCAATCTGGGTTGCCCTTTGAGATATCTGAATATCCTCTTAACAGCTTGAAAGTGAGATTGCTTTGGCCTAACTTGGAATCTTGCACATACACAGACTGGAAACATTATATCTGGCCTTGATGCTGTGAGATACATGAGAGAGCCAATCATGGATCTATAATGATGCACATCCATATCCTCCCCCTCAAGATCTGTTGTTATCTGCTTGTGTGTTTCCATAGGTGTGCTGGCAGGTTTTGACTCTGAGAAACCAAACTTGGTTAGAATGTCCTGCACATACTTGGATTGACAGATGAAGATGCCATCTGACTTCTGTTGAACTTGGAGTCCAAGGAAGAAAGTAAGTTCCCCCATGGAACTCATTTTGAACCTTTGATGCATTAGATCCTCAAACTCCTTGCACATGTTGTCTCTTGTAGATCCAAAGATAATGTCATCAACATAGATTTGGACCAGCAAGATATCCTTCTTCTTTCTCTTGATAAATAGAGTCTTATCAATGACTCCTCTTTCAAAGTCATTTTCCAAGAGATAGGATGACAGAGTGCCATACCATGCTCTTGGAGCTTGATGCAGTCCATAAAGAGCTTTCTTCAATTTGTATACCCTGTCTGGATAGCTTGGGTTTTCAAACCCTGGTGGTTGACAGACATATACCTCTTCTTCAATTGAGCCATAGAGAAAAGCACTTTTTACATCCATTTGATAGACTTTGAAGTTCATGTAAGAAGCATAGGCTAGGAATAATCTGATTGCTTCTATCCTAGCCACAGGTGCAAAAACTTCTTCATAATCTATACCCTCTTCTTGAGTATATCCTTGAGCCACTAGCCTTGCTTTGTTCCTTATGACAATACCTCTTTCATCTCTCTTGTTTCTGAAAATCCACTTTGTGCCAATTGCTCTGTGACCTTTAGGAAGGTCTACTAGATCCCATACATCTTGTAGCTTGAACTGTAACAGTTCTTCTTGCATTGCTTCTATCCAGCTGGATTCTTTCATAGCATCATGTGCCTTTTTAGGCTCAAGCTGGGATAGAAAACAAGTAAGCACTGTATGCTGTTGACCTTGCATTTCTTGAAGCCTGCTTTGATGTCTAGTCATCATAGGAGAAGAGATATCTCCTATTACCAGCTGTGGAGGAAGATTCTTTTGAACTCTGGTGTTATGACTAGGTTCTTCATTCAGTCCAGCCTCTAGATTAGAGTCATGCAACTCAACTGAAGTGTTTTCAGATGCCACTTCTGATTCTTTATTTCCTTGAGTCTCCTCATCTCTAGTTTCTTCTTCACTCTGACTTGGTCCAGTAAATGATTCCTTTTCACAGTCTTCAACAGAATTCACTGTGGGTATGGGAAATATCACAGATTTAGATATACTTTCTGAGACTTGTGTAGTCCCTAATCCTCCACTTCCTGTTCCTGTATACTCATTACTGAAACCAAAAGAGTTAGTTAGTGAATCAATGTCAAATAGCCACTGAGGTCCAGACCCAACAGGATTTGGTGTGTTCTCATTGCATTTGACATTGTCACTTTCTTCAATTATTCTGGAAGAAGAGTTAAAAACTCTGTAGGCCTTACTCTGAGATGAATATCCAACAAGAAATCCATCATCTGCTTTGCTATCAAACTTACCTAAGTGAGATTTGGTATTGAGAATTGTACAAGGACACCCAAAAGGTTTGAAGAAACCAATGAAAGGTTTTCTTTTATTTAAAATCTCATATGGGGTCTTGTTCTTTTGCTTGACCACTAGAACTCTATTTTGGACATAACAAGCAGTATTAACTGCTTCAGCCCAGAAAGTAATTGGCAATTTTGAATCAGCCAACAGAGATCTAGCAGCCTCTATTAGTGTCCTATTTCTCCTTTCAACAACACCATTCTGTTGAGGAGTTCTAGGAGCACTATATTGCCTCTCAATACCTTTCTCTTCACAAAAGGTGTTTAGATCATGATTTTTAAACTCAGTTCCATTATCTGATCTAATGACTTTTACTCTTTGATTAGTTTGGTTTTCAATTCTTAGAATAAAGGATTTGATAAGTCCACTTGTCTCATCCTTAGTCCTTAGAAAATATACCCAAGTAAATCTGGAGTAATCATCAACAATAACCAAGCAGTATGATTTCTTGCCTATACTCATAACATTTGTAGGACCAAACAGATCCATATGCAGTAACTGGAGACAAGAAGAAACAGAATTTAACTCTTTGGTCTTATGAGAAGTTTTGTGCTGTTTGCCTTTAAGACAAGCAACACAATGATCATCACATGAAAAGACTTTTGAAGGTAAACCTCTTACAAGGTTGTTTTTAACAAGTTTGTTCATAGTCTTGAAATTCATGTGACACATCCTTCTGTGCCAAAGAGAGGATTCATCTACAGAAGCTTTTGAAACAAGACAATTTAGAGATGAATCACTATCAACATTGTCCATATCTAGACAGTAAACATTGTCCTTTCTTGGAGTTCTAAGTAGTATCATGCTTTCATCAACTACCTTGAACCCTGGAGCAAGGATCATACACTCAGTATTTGTAAATAATATACTATGTTGTTTGTCACAAACCTGTGATACACTTAACAGGTTGTACTTTAATTGATCAACATAGTAGACATCCTCAAATGTCATCTTACCTTTGGTGAAATTACCTTTTCCACTTATCTTACCTCCAGTAAGATTATCTCCAAATGCAACATGTCCTCCATTGATATGCTTGAAATCCTGAAGGCATGACATGTTGCCTGTCATGTGCCTAGAGCAACCACTATCAACATGCCATATGCTCTTTCCCTTGAGCTGTTGGTTGCCCTGCACATAAGATAGATCAGTTAGTATGAATTAGGAACCCAAGCCAAAGTGGTCTTGGGTACCCCTTTCTCATCAAAATACTTGCATTCTTTCTTGACAAGATTTTTGAACTTTAACTCCTCATTCTTGGAGTACTTTGTTACAATAATAGGCTTGGAAATATTTTTGCTAGAATCAGTACTGGTTTTAGAAGTACTAACTGCCTTAGCAGCACTTGCATGCTTAGCAGTACTAACCTTGTTAGCAGTTGTAACTGTGTTAGCAGCAGTAACTGTGTTGGCAGTATTAACCTTTGAAGAGGTACTAACAGTATTAGCAGCATTAATATTTTCAGCAGTACTAACACAGGTAGCAGTAGTAACCATGTTAGCAGTACTAACAATTTTAGTGCTTCTAACCCTGTCATCAGTACTAATAGTTTCAGTGCTTCTAGGCACCCACATTTTGACACTTTCTTTTAAAATCTTTTTCTTCATGGGGCCTTTCCTTTCATCATGTTTCTTTATCACATGTTTCTTTCCAGCCTTCCTATAACCAACAGGTTTTTGCACAAATCTTTGAAAGTTCATCTGTTGGTTAATAGGGTTAAAGTAACAATACTTAGCCAAATGATTTAACTTGCCACAAATGAAACAAGGTTTTGGTCTATTGATTTTATTCAGATCAACTCCTTGTTTCTGAGCCCATTGATTATTCCAGTTTCTTTGATTTCCTCTTTTTAAACCAGAATTTAGGCTCTTGGCTTTACTGCAATCACACTGTTTACAAGATCCAGGATTCACAACTGTGGTTTGTTTGTAATGGACCTTGTTATCCTTTCCTTTTGTCTGCTCTATCTCCTTGGACTTGACCCAGATTTTCCCACATCTCTCATTGGTGATAATATTGTTTTCTAATGGTATCTTTTTACTCACATCATTATCCCTATACTCACTGGCTTCTTTCTCAGTTAAATCCTTAATTACTACTTCATCCAAAGGATCTATCTTAAAGGCTTTCTCAGATAAGTCCTTTTTCTCCTTGGTTTCTAACAAGTCTGAAGTAGGAGGGATATAATTGTTATTGTAAGGAGGAGGTGTATTGTTGTATCCAATACCAGGCTTCATCTTGTCATGAATCTGAGCCTTTAGAAGAGAATCCATTGCTTTTGAAGCATATGAAAACTTTTCTATGTCAAGTTTAACTTTAGACAGTTCCTCTTTCAGCCTATCACTCTCTTCTAAGGATTTAGACAGTTTGGTCTCTAACTCATTCTTTTCCCACTTCCAATAGTTTGTGTCATAAGAGTGTTGAAGTTCATTAGCTTGAAAGCCTTTGATTTGCTCTTCAAATCTCTCTACTATCAACACATACTCTCTTCTGTCCTTTTCTAATCTTTTAAGGTCATCACACATACTTTGATTGTGATCCCTGTATCTTGTGACAGTGTCAATGCAAGATTTAGTACAAAGATTAGAAATTACCTCAGAGGGAAGATCAGACACTTCTGCCATAAGAGCTTGATTCTGAATGGCTTCCTCAGTTTGATCACTCCAGTCAAATCCCATTCCTTGTTGAGAAACAAGGGCTTGAGCAGGATTTTTGTTTTGATTGTAGCCTCCATTCTGAGCTTGTTGGTGGTTGTTGTTTGGAACAGCAATCCTGCATTCTCTAGCAAAGTGTCCTTTCAAGTGACACTTATAACATTCCACCTTGGTCTTGTCAAAACCAGCTCCATCTTCTCTTCTTTGAGAGAAGTTATTCCTTCCTGTTCTTTTAATGAACTTCTTTACCCTCATTGATAACATGGCCATCTGCCATTTAATATCCATCTCCTCCAGATCATCAGGGTGAATTTGATCCAGATCATCATTAATCAAAGAATTGCTGCTATGACTGGACACAAAGGCTTCAAAGATAGTTTCAGTGCCTTTTTCTGAACTTACTCCACTGGCAGTATTAACTGCTTCAGGGTTGGCAGTAGTATCAGTGGATGCTGAGAGAAGTGCAGCATTGTGGATATAACCAGAGGGCTTCTTCTTGGTTTCTACCTCAGTTTCAAAAACTCTTAGATCATTGTATAGATCATCAAGTTCTTTCTCTTCCAGATTGTCACTCTGTCTATATGAGACAGTGTACATAGTCCATTCATCTCCAAGAGATCTGAGGAACTTTCTGTTGATATCATCTTGTTCCATATTTACTCCTACAGTAGCCAGTTCACCTATGAGTTTGTTGAACCTATCAAAAGTTTGAGTCATAGACTCATTCTTTGAGGAAGTGAAGTTCTCATACTGCTGCTTTAGAACATCTCTTTGATTTCTTTTGATGCTTTTAGTTCCAGCAAATCTTTTCTCTAGAGCATTCCAGAGAATCTGAGCATCAGTGCAGTTGCAAAATTGATGTTGATATTCATTGGGGATGGCCAAGAGCAGAGTGCTCAAGGCCTTATCTCTGTCTGTCTGATCTTCCTCTCACCATCTGTCTTTGGTGGAGGTCTTTTCCCATCTGCTCCTATCCTTCCAGCTTCAGAAGGACCATTCTCAATGATATCCCACTTTGAGTAGTCAGTGAGAAGAATATATTGTCTGATTCTGATCTTCCACATGTCAAACTCACTGGGTTTGAGCATTGGAACCTTAGAGACCAAAGTACTACTTGATTCTGTAATATTTTCCATGATGAATAGATGTTTCTGAGAGAGTTTGGCTCTGATACCACTTGTCAGGATCGAATTCTTAACAAGAATTAATTCTCAGAAACAATATCAAAGAAGTTTGCGGAATAACACTTTGATATTCAATGAAACAGTAAATCAATACAGAAAATATGAAGAACAAACTGTAAACTTGTATTGAATGCTTTGAAGTTACAAGATTACACACTCAACCTCAATATTGATGAACAGCCTCACCAATACGAATTCTACTTCTCTAGAATTAGGATCTATGCCTTGAGGTTGATTTCTCTCTTAATCTTAGAATTAATCACTTCTAAAACTATTATGTATCTTCTATACATATAATAAACAAAAAGATAATTACAAAAAATAAACATATCTTCAGTATATCTTCCATGTATATCTCTAAGCTTCCATGTATATCCTTTCATGCGAATCTTCATCATATAAGCAGTATTAATCTTCAGCAGCATTAAATTTCTTCTAGCAGCATTAACTACTAAGCAGCACTAACTACTAGCAGTACTAACTAGCTAAGCAGTACTAACTTTGTTCAAGCAGCACTAACTTTGACTAGCAGTATTAATTGTACTAGCAGTAGTAACACTCAGCAGTATTAACCTTTAAGTCTTCTAGCAGTAGTAACTTTGAATCAGCAGCATTAACCATACTTGATGAATTCTTCAGTTCCCAACAAATTCCAAGTCTAGATCGATCATTTTGATCAAATTGTTGAGTTTTTGAAAAGTTGAAAACGATCACTGTGTATTCATTCAAATCGTTGATTTTTGATGTTTTTAATGGAAATCTTGTGATAGAAAAGTGTTCTAATATGTTTTTCGAGCACACTGATGCATTTTGAGAATCAATTGCAGGTTTGAGAATGATTTGGAGTGATTTCGTGAACATATCTGTCAAAACGCGCAAGATCCAGAAAACGCGCAAGCTTCATCATAGAACGCGCAAGCTTCATCATTAGAACGCGCAAGTCGCTAGAACGCGTAAGTCGTTAAAACGTGCAAGTCGCTAGAACGCGCAAGTTGAAGATTCGGTCTCAAACGCGCTAGTCGAAGTTAGCGAGTTTCTAAAACGCGCTAGTCGAAGTTAGCGAGTTTCTGTAACGCGCAAGTTGAAGTCAGCGAGTTCCATACATCTGCGAGTTTGCCTGCGAGTTTGCCTACGAGTTTGTCTGCGAGTTTGCTTGCGAGTTTGCTTGCGAGTTTGTTAAAACGCGCAAATAAGCATCTGCGAGTTTTCTAAACGTGCACGGTTCAGCTAGCGAGTTTACTTGAAACAGTGTTTAGCGTGTTTAGTGGTCTGCGAGTTCAGTGATCTGCGAGTTTCAAGACTTAGATTTTTTTTGAAAATTAAATTTTTTTTTCTCATCCAAGTTTGACTTTTTAGTCAATATTTTTCTTTGGTTCACATTCTTTGGTGACCATCATTGAAAAAGGCAGTGAGCCCATGCCAACTCTTGCATTAACCCCACCGGCCACTCGTTTCTTTCTTAACAAATAAATGTTTCATTTTCTTTGGGGACGCAGCATATTTGCTATCTGGTCTTCACTCGACAGATTTAGATATTGAATAAGAAGGAAAGTTGCCCCACCTTCGCACCTCTTTCATGCACATTGAGTCCGTGTAATATCTGTTGCTGTCTCAACAGTTTACACAATTTGAGCCTTATGAAACACAATCATTGTGCTAAATTCTTTCATCCACAAGCACGAGCACACAGAAAATTTGTTTTTCTGTCAGAACATTCATAGAATTACCTTGTGTTTTTCAATGATTGAATGGAAGTCCTGGGGAGTCATCATCAAACCAGCTCCTTAAATTGTACATTCATTGTACACAGTAACTCCGTGTTACTGACAGGCACTTCTAACTGTTTCATTTGTTGAATCAGGGTTACAACGTTCATTATATCTGGATTTGAAAAGATTCAGGTATATACAGTTCATGATTCAGCTATTCAGATCAAAGGGCAGAAAATGTCAAATGTATCTCAAATGGGGAGAATATCTGTAAAAGGGGGAGATTCAAAGAAAGTGTTGAAATTGAGGATGTTTTGATGATTATGGTGCTCACAATCATCAAAAAGGGGGAGAAATCTACAAAGATCAATTTCAGAGAAGAGATGTCAAAGTGAAAAGACTTGTGAAGAAATTATGAAAAGTTCAAATCAGATGAAAAGAAATCATTCTCAAAGATTTCTGAAGACAAGTCAAAGTTAAGATGATTCGTGAAAGTTTGTTTTTCCAAAGACGATCAAGAGATCAGAGTGATGAAGATAAAAAGTTCAAAGATCCCTCGAAGTTTCAAAAAGTTCGAAATTTTTCAAAGAAGTTTAAAGAAGTTTCAAAGATGAAGTTTTCATAGTATTGTTTCAAGACTTTAAATGATTCGTTTTCAAGACTTGTTGACTTTCCAAAGTTGCAAAATGTTAAAGACTTTTCAAGATTCTTCAAAGATTGAAAGACTGAAGACTGTTAAAGCTTCAAAATTCAAAGTTGTCAGAGACAAAAGATTGAAGAATCAAGCGCTGAAGACTTATGTCAAATTTTTATTAAATCTTGAATACAAAGGGGGAGATTGTTAGTGTATTATTGTATACAAGATTTAATAGGAAAAGTCAAGTCAAGTAAAGTCAACAAAGTCAATGTATGTTTAGTCAATATGAGATTACTTAGTCATTAAGCTTGTGATTTAGACCTTGGTATAAATACCATGTTGCCTTGTAAATCATTAGGCTAGTGAATTGTACTCAAGATTGTTAGATCAATGACATGAATGTTTCTCTCTCTACACTCTCTCTCTAGAATTAACATTGTCATATTGTTAGATTGAGATTAATTGTTTAGATTTGCTTGAATTGATTGGGAAAATACATTTTCAACACCCTATTCATCAAATCCATAAATACCGCCGGTGTATTAGTTAGACCAAATGGCATCACGAGAAATTCGTAATGGCCGTAACGCATTCTAAAAGCTGTCTTCAGAACGTCTTCCTCTCTCACCTTCACTTGGTGATATCCCAAGCGTAAATCGATCTTCGAGAAACAACCCGCTCCTTGGAGTTGATCGAATAAGTCGTCGATCCTCGGGAGTGGAAACTTATTCTTCATCGTGGCCTTATTCAGTTCACGATAATCGATGCACATTCTCATTGTTCCATCCTTCTTCTAGACAAACAAGACCGGAGCTCCCCAAGGAGACGAACTCGGTCTTATAAATCACTTCTCTAGGAGTTCTTGGAGTTGAGCCATCAATTCTTGCATCTCCGATGGCGCCAATCAGTAAGGGGCTCGCGCAATTGGAGTCGCCTCCGGTATAAGATCGATCTGGAATTCCACTTGACGATCTGGTGGACAACCGGGCAAATCGTCCGGGAAAACATCGGGGAATTCGCGCACCACTTTCACGTCTTCGAGCTTCTTCTTCTCGAGTTTAGCGTCTATCACATAAGCGAGAAAGGATGAACATCCTTTCACCAAGCACTTTCGCGCCTTGGCCATGGTGATAACCGCCATATCACCTTTCTTTCTTTCTCCATAAACTAACACCAACTCATTGTCCGACATAGGGAGTCGGATTAGTTTCTTGGAGCATAATATTTTGGTATGATTGTCCACCAACCAATCCATGTCGACCACTACGTCGAAACCACCAATGACCATTGGCATCAAATTGGTTAAGAACTTCTTCCCTTCAATACCAAGGGTACAATCTTTCAAGACGTCACGGATTATCATTTGACTACCATTAGCTATCTCGACCACTAAAGCATTCTCTAGACTATTAGTGGGCATGTCAAGCTTTTCACGAAACGAATCATATATGAAAGAGAAACTGGCACCCGAATCAAAGAGTACACGAGCAGGTACGGAGTTTAGGAGAAACGTACCAGATACCACGTCGGCGGATGCCTTGGCCTCATCGGCCGTCAGCTGGAAAGCTCGGCCCGAAACTCTTGGAGTATTCTCCTTATTCTCGGGGGCACTCCCCGTATTCCATTTTAGGCAATCCTTTCGGACATGTCCAGGCATCTTGCACTCAAAGCAGACAATCCCCTTGATCGGAAAATCTTTGGTAGGATGATCGGTCTTACCACACATGGCACAAGAGGGGAAACTGGGATTACAGTTGTCGTGGTGCTTGCTTTGGCACCTATGGCACCACCGTGCCTCTTGACGGTTGTTGAAATTCCAATTCCCAACGAATGGTTAATTCCCTTTAGGAGGTCCGAAATTGCCTTCCCACTTTCTCTTGTCTGCTACTACCACTGCTTTATCTGGCTTGCCCCTTGCATAGACCTATTCCATGAATTGATCTTCCTCTATCATCTCCCGAAGGTTAGAAGCTTTCGAGTTGCGGACCATCGACATCATGTCCGCCGGCAAGACCTTGAGGTAAGCCTTAACCTTCTCTCTTTCTCTTGAGGCCACATGCCCCACCAATCCCAGCTTCTCCATAAATTGACAGGTGTACTCCCTCACCGTTAAGTTCCCCTTTTCAAGAGACGGGAACTCAGCTTCAATACGGTCCATGGATCTCTCACTGCAGTACTCTTACAAGATTTTCCCTTTGAATTCGCCCCAAGTTAATTAGGCCAAAACAGCAGGAGAAAGGGTGGTCTAGATAACATTCCACCATGTGAGTGTCGTATATCTGAGCAGTTGAGAACCGAACCTCACTCTTTGGTCATCTCCGCACTTAGATGAACCGAAATCTTTTCGACCGCTTGGATCCACTTTACGCATGCAACCAGGTCTTCAGAACCAGAGAACTCTGGCGGTCCACAACCCAGAAAGGATTTATAGGAACAACTTTTTCCACTTTTCTAAGTACCAAAAACCCTGTGCTCTTCAGTTCTGATTGCGTTCCCGGTGCCACCAGAACCAATTAACACATTCTCTTCCACTGCCTCAGGCCTCTTAAGGCTTGCATCTCGATCCTCCAGCATTTACAGAAACGCCTCTTGCTGCTTCTCTATAGCCGACATCGCCATTTGCATGACGCTGACCATCATATCAGCTTAAGGGTTTGCCTCTCGAATAACTGGGTTTGTGGATGCCATGTCCACTCTAGGCACCTGTTCCACCTCTCCCGTGAATATCGGTGGCATACCCCGTAGGAATGACAGTCGTTGCCCTAATCACCAGATTCCGTTCGGGCGAGCTATAATCACACAAATCTTCGTCGACCAACAACTAACTACGCGTGTTCACCATTTTGGAGTAATGGTTGTCACACAAGCACGATAAAGAGTAAGGAAGAGATAAACGGAATTAAGCCCGAAAGGAGCGTACTACTACATTCACCAATAATCATAATAACCGTAAAACAAGCACACTCACCTAAAACATCCTCATAATAACGTTAGCTAAGTGAAATTATGAACATATGATACGTAAGAGTTCCCGTTACCATCACTACAACTCTTGACTAACATAATTTCCGTAGACTTGGAGACCAACCCATCTTAGAGGTTCTACCAAAATCTCACAAATCATTACTTAATAATCTCAGTCTAAGTCTAGACATCTTACATTCATGCCTAGTTTACTTAAACTAGAGCTCTGATACCAACTTGTAACACCCTAAATTCCGGGTAATTTTAAAAATTGAAAATTCGGCAATACGACATCTGTATTTGGAGCAAACCACCCAAAAAGGGTATAAGTGTATGCGTTTACAAAACCTATATAAGATGCATGGGAAATCGACCACAAACTAATCTAAACCATTTCTATCTACATTACATAGGTTATCAACCCAATTCCAAAAATGAATAAATTGTTTTAAACACCAAGACTCCAAAATATCTATCATCCAAAATTGCCCTCAAGAGACCACGCTCTTCACTTAACCCTTTGACGACCCGCCGCTAAGGGAACCTGTTATACATATCATATGAGAAAAAGTGTTAGGCTTAAAGCCTAGTGAGAACATACAGTTTATATGAAAATTTAGTAAGAAATTTAAATACAACAAAAGTAAGTCGTTTTCACCAATCGCCTTTGTAAATGGTTTGATAAACACATAATGACCTTGTGGTCCAAATTACATCTTGCGATGACGGAAAGACCCGAGTTTCCAAGGATTGTGGCGGAACACAAAGTAAGCCACTTTCCAAGTTATTGAGCTCACCATACTAGGATCAAGGCCACGAACACGCCGGCTCGTACTAAGATGTGGGGAAAGGCACCCAATGATCCCTAGTCATGCTCATTCGCTAGGATTTACATTTACGACCCACGGCTAGTATCCGGTCCTACGTAACCGTACCAAGTTGCCACCCTAGGGCCCAATGTCTCAACTAGCTATAAACGGGAATTATCTCCAATAATAAGTCGACTCTATACCTATGGATCCACTAGTAATAGTCTAGACTTGTCACAAGTTCATTTGTGACCAACTATAATAAAAAATATAGTTCATAACACCATTCATTCTCCAAATCATATTTCTATGGTTAACTGCTAATAAGAAATATAAAGGCCATACATGAATCATAAGGCCATCTTCTTATTTTCCAAATATGTTTCCTTACCAAGTAAACCTACCAAGTGTAAAAACCATTTCATGTAACATGGATTTCCTCAAGATTAAACCATTTATTTCCTTTCCACAAAAATAACACTTTCAACCAAAATACCCATAATATGCTTAAAACATAAACTTGGCTAAAATGCCATAGGTTGAACATTTATTCATCAAAATGTGAAAACACCCATATTGTACTTTCTAAACATGAATTTGTTTCATTATTTGCAAAATGGTAACACTACAAAACAGAGGTTTATCACCGACGGACGAATCCGTTGGTGATCCGTCGGTAAATGTCTGTCGGTAGAAATTTGGTCGGCGTTTAGATCACCGACGGCTTAATTTTCAGACGGATCTTGTAACACCATGGATTTTCATTATATTTCATCGTTGTATTCTTGTGTTAAGCTGTTGTCTTCAACACCGCGTTTGATTTGAAGATCGAGTTTAGTTTTGAGAACTTTGGGCAAACAAACAGTGAACTACGTGAGTTGCACCGCGAGTGAAGGTCGCGGCACAACCCGTGTAACCCACTGAATGTTTTGGGTTTTAAGAACCACGCGAGTTGCACCGCGACTTTAGGTCGCGGCACAACCCGCGTAACCCACTGGATGATATTGCGATTTCGGACACGGGCGAGTTATGCCGCGAGTTGAGGTCGCGGCATAACCCGCGAAAGACCCTGGCCGACTTAAGTGGCTTCAGCCACAAATATCTCATTTGTGAGATTTTCTCAAAATCTCTCTCTCTCTCTCTCTAAGTTGGTTTTCTTTGGATCTTCGAGCTTCCGTTAATCGCTAGTATTAAGTGTTGTGCTCGGGCTTTCGGTGTAGAAAGCTTCGTCTCCTCGAGGGGGTCGATATCTGGTTTTTCGGGTTTTCGTATAAACCTGTTGGGTGAGTTCCTACTATCATTTTAAACTGTATACATATCAAAAGATACCTTTTGGAACTCCTATATATCTCCATGGTTTCAGATCTAAGTTTTCTACATATTTGATATAACTTGAGTTTTGGGAGATTTTAGGGTTCCCGATCATTTTCGATTAAAATGATGGGTTCGTCTTATTTGAAGTAAAAGAATGTTTAAAGTTCATTTTTGATAATTTTCATTCTTACCAGAAGTTAAACTTGAAAATGCATTTATGTTTATAAATGTTATTTTATACCATGTGACTATCTATGGTTGGTCACATATGTTGTTGTGACGAGTCTGCACCATTACTAGTGGATCCCTAGGTATTGAGTCGACTTATATTTGGGATGTTTTTCCCCTAATTGTGAAATGGATGTTTATGATGCACGGGGGCCATTTGGTACGATTATGTGAGACCAGTTACTAGCCATGGATCATAATTCCCCTCTTTGTAGCTACGGATGCATATGATCCTCGAGGGCCATTTGGTACGGTTATGTGAGACCGGTTACTAGCCATGAGTCATAGTGTAGTCCTGGTGAACGAGTATACCTTGGTTTCCTCGGGGGCCCTACCTCACATCGTAGTACGAACCTGTGTATTCGTGGCCATGGATTCCAAGTGTTTAGCTCATAACTCGGATTGTGGCCTACTTTGTGTTACGCTACAATACTTGGTAAAATGGTTATCTTTGGTTATTTGTTGATGAGTTTTGTATCAAAATGGTCCGGTTGTGGCAAAGGTTTCATTTGTAAAACTAAACCTTATTGGAAAGATTATATTATGATACAATTGTTTATATCTCTTGAAATCTATAAATTGTATGTTCTCACTAGGCTTTAAGCCTAACACTTTTTCTCAAATGATATGTATATCAGGTTCTTGTTAGCGGCGGGTTGCCAAGGGCTTGAGTGCTAGGATTGACCTCGAGGGTTTTTGAGATGATTAGTATTGGATTGTTGGGCATTTGTTAAGTCCCATATTTTTGGATGATTTGGAATTCACAACTGATGTAATCTAGATAGTATACGTTTAGATTATTTGTTGTTAGAATCCTTATCCGTATTCTGACTTTTGTAAAGGTTAAGTACAGTTCCCCTTTTTGGGAGGTTTATACCTATTGTTGATGCTTAATTGTTTAGTTTTCGCAGTTTTAAATTCACCCTGGTTTTTAGGGCGTTACAAGTTGGTATCAGAGCTCTAGTTTAAGTGATCTAGGCATGGATGTAAGATGTCTAGACTTAGACTGAGTATATTAAGCATTGATTCGTGAGTATTGGGTAGAACTACTAATATGGGTTGGTCTTAGAGTTGACGGAAATTGTAGTTATCAAACGTTGTGGCGATGGTATCAAGAACCATGATGTATTGTATGTTCATAATCTCACTTAGCTAATGTTATTATGAGGATATTTATACGTGATTGTGCCTGAATTACCATTACTATGAAATTTGGTACTGTAATAGTACGTTCTTTCATGTTTATTCTCTTGATCTGTCTCTTACCCTTCTCGTAATTGTGTGGCAACCATTTTAGGATGGTGAATACACGCAGCCGACCATTAGTCGATGGAGATTTGTGTGACGATAGTTCGCCCGAGCGACATCCCGTGGTTAGGGCGGCGACCGTCATTCCTTCGGGCATGCCACCGTTACTTACTGGGGAAGTGGAGCTAGGACCAAGAGTGGTTCTGACGTCCACCAGTCCCGTTGTTCGGTTAGCTAGCCCTCAAGCTGATATGATGGCCAGCGTCATGCAATTGGTGATGACGGCCATGGAGAAACAGCAAGAGGTTTTTCTGAAAATGTTGGAAGACCGAGACGCGAGCCTCAGAAGGCGTGGGGCAGTGGAAGAGAATGTGTTGAATGGCTCTGGGGGCTCTGGGAGCGGAGTCAGAACTGAAGAGCACAGGGTTATTGGTACTCCAAAAGGTGGGAAGAGTTGTTCCTACAAATCTTTTCTGGGTTGCGGACCACTAGAGTTCTCTGGTTCCGAAGACCCAGTTGCATGTGTTAAAGGGATCCGAGCGGTCGAGCAGGCTTTTGGTTCTTCCGAATGTGGGGATGATCAGAGGGTGCGGTTTGGTACCCAATTGCTTAGGGATACAACCCTCACTTGGTGGAATATCGTTCAATCCACCCTGTCTCCTACTGTGTTGGCTCAGTTGTCTTGGGCCGAGTTTAAAAAGAAATTGTTGGAAGAGTTCTGCAGTGAAAGGACTATGGACCGAATCGAGAAAGAGTTTCAGTCTCTTGTAAAAGGAAACCTGACGGTGAGGGAGTACACCCGTCAGTTCATGGAAAAGCTGGATTTGGTGGGGCACATGGCCCCAACGGAAAAAGATAAGATGAAGGCCTATCTTAATGGCCTACCAGCGGACCTGTTATCCTTGGTCCACAATTCTAAACCTTCCAATCTCCGAGAGATGGTTGAAGAAGCTCAGTTTATGGAGGAGTTGTTCTTGAGAAGCAAATTTGAGAAAGCGGTGGTAGTGTCTAACAAGAGAAAGTGGGAGAACAGTTCTGTGCTTCCCAGGAGATCCCGACCTTTTTCTGGGAACCGAAGCTTCAGCAGCCAGCAGGAAGCTAGGTGGTGTCACAAGTGTCGAACCAAGCACCACGGTAACTGTAACACCACTCCTAAATCTTGCTACAAGTGTGGTAAATCTGATCACACCTCCAAAGATTGCCCGATCAGAGGACTTATGTGCTATGAGTGTAAGGCACCGGGGCACGTGAGAAGAGATTGCCCAAAGATTGTGACGAGTAGCGCGGCAGCAAAGAAGGAGAACCCACCTAGGGTTCCGGGTCAGCATTTCAGATGACGGCTGAAGAGGCCAAGGCATCCGCTGATGTGGTATCGGGTACATTTCTTATAAACTCTGTACCTGCTCGTGTTTTATTCGATACGGGTGCCAGTTTCTCTTTCATATCTGAGTTGTTCCGTCAAAAGATTGCTATGCCCACTACTAGTCTTGAGGATGCGTTAGTAGTAGAGATAGCTTATGGTAGTCAAGTCCTGATCCGTGATGTTTTGAAGAAGTGTGCTCTCAGAATCGAAGGGAGGGAATTCTCGATTGACTTACTGCCGATGATAATCGGAGGTTTTGACGTGGTAGTCGGTATGGATTGGTTGGCGAACAATCATGCCGAGATCATGTGTTCTAAGAAGTTAATTCGACTTCCCAATCCCTGTGGCGAAGTCGTTGTGATCTATGGTGAGAAAAGAAAAGGTGAAGTGGCAATAATCACAATGGCAAAGGCACGCAAGTGCTTAGTAAAAGGATGTTCGTCTTTCCTAGCCTACGTGATCGACGCCAAGTTAGAAAAGTCAAAGCTGGTTGATGTGAAAATTGTGCGCGAGTTTCCAGACGTCTTTCCTGACGACTTGCCTGGGTTACCACCCGATCGTCAAGTAGAGTTTCAGATTGATCTTGTACCGGGAGCGGCTCCTATTGCTAGAGCCCCTTACCGGTTAGCGCCAGCAGAGATGCAAGAGATGATGGCCCAACTCCAAGAGCTTTTGGAGAAGAGATTCGTAAGACCGAGCTCGTCGCCTTGGGAGCTCCGGTCTTGTTCATCAAGAAGAAAGATGGCACAATGAGAATGTGCATCAATTATCGTGAGTTGAATAAAGCTACAATGAAAAACAAATATCCGCTTCCCAGGATTGACGACTTGTTCGATCAACTCCAAGGTGCGAGGTGTTTCTCCAATATCGACTTACGTTCGGGTTACCACCAGGTGAAGGTAAGAGAAGAAGACGTTCCGAAGACAGCTTTCAGAATGCGTTACGGCCATTACGATTTTCTTGTAATGCCTTTTGGCCTGACGAACACACCAGCGGTATTTATGGATTTGATGAATAGGGTATGCCGACCATTCCTCGACAAGTCGTTCATCGTGTTCATTGATGACATACTCGTGTACTCTAAAAGCGAGTTGGAGCACGAGCAAACCTTCGCGAAGTTCTCGATGTGCTAAGAAAAGAAAGATTGTACGCCAAGTTTTCCAAGTGTGACTTTTGGCTTGAAGAGGTACAGTTCATGGGTCATGTTGTCACTCGAGACGGAGTGAAATTGGATCCCTCCAAGATTGAAGCTATGATGAATTGGGAGCCTCCCAAGAATCCGTCCGAGATCCGAAGTTTCTTGGGTCTGGCGGGATACTACCGGAGATTTATTCAAGACTTTTCAAAGATCGCTTCTTCCTTGACAATTCTAACTCGGAAGAATGCGAAATTTGATTGGACCGAAACACAAGAGAATGCATTCTGAATCCTTCAAAAGAAGTTATGTGAAGCTCCGATCTTGTCGTTACCTGAAGGGTCAGAAGACTTTGTGGTCTATAGCGATGCTTCGAAGATGGGTTTAGGTTGTGTGTTGATGCAACGGGGCAAGGTAATCGCTTACGCCTCAAGGCAGCTTAAGATACACGAGAAGAACTATCCTACCCACGATTTGGAGTTAGCAGCGGTGGTGTTCGCCCTGAAGCTTTGGCGACATTATCTCTGTGGCACGAAGTGTACACTCTTCACAGTTCATAAGAGCCTGAAGTATGTCTTTGATCAGAAAGAGTTGAATATGAGACAAAGACGGTGGCTCGAGTTACTCAAAGATTACGACTGTGAGTTGCGTTACCATCCTGGTAAGGCGAACGTGGTAGTTGATACGTTAAGTCGGAAGGACTATAGCGGATGTATTCAGGCTACCCATTCGAGAATCGAGTTGGTGTCTAGTCTTGTTGAAAAGATCAAGACGTCGCAAGTTGAAGCATTGTTAGAAGAAAATCTCAAAGAGGAAGTCATGACGAAGCAACGTTTACTCTTAACGGAAGATAGCTGTGGGGTAAAACTGTTCAGCGGTCGTGTGTAGGTACCCAAGGTTGGGGGTAACCGTGATATTTTGCTTGAAGATGCTCACAAGTCCAAATATTCCATTCATCCGGGAAGTACGAAGATGTACAGGGACTTGAAGTTGCATTATTGGTGGCCAGTAATGAAGCTTGATGTGGCGCGTTATGTGGAGCGTTGTGTTACGTGCTCGCAAGTTAAAGCCGAACATCAACGACCGTATGGGAGTCTATAGTCTTTGGAGATTCCCGAGTGGAAGTGGGAGCATATCACCATGGATTTCGTGACAAAGTTGCCTAAAACTCTTCGAGGTCACGATACCATTTGGGTGATAGTTGATAGATTGACAAAGAGCGCTCACTTCTTGGCCATGCGCAAGACATTACCGATGGATAAGCTAGTAAAAATGTACATCGATGATGTGGTCTCGAGGCACGGTATACCATTATCGATCGTGTCGGATCGCAACAGTCGGTTCACTTAGAACTTTTGGGATGGGTTTCAGAAAGAGCTTGGTACACGAGTTAAGTTGAGTACGGCTTACCATCCACAAACCGACGGGCAAAGTGAGAGAACGATCCAAACGTTGGAAGACATGTTGAGGTCTTGTGTCATCGATTTTGGGGGTAGTTGGGACTCTCACTTACCTTTGGTGGAGTTTGCTTACAACAATAGCTACCACTCGAGTATTGGAATGGCGCCTTTCGAGGCATTGTACGGGAGAAAGTGTCGAACTCCCGTTTGTTGGCTTGAAGCGGGAGAAAAGCAGTTCGTCGGACCTGAAATCGTGCAAGAGACGACCGATAAGGTCAAGGACATTCGTGAAAGATTGAAAGAGGCTCAGGATCGGCAGAAGAGTTATGCAGATAAGAAGACGCGGCCGATGGAATTCCAAGTGGGTGACCGTGTGTTGCTTAAGGTATCGCCGTGGAAGGGCATTATACGGTTCGGAAAACGTGAGAAGTTGAGTCCCCGTTTCCTTGAACCTTTCAAAGGGCTCAAGCGGGTGGGTCTGCAAGCCTACCAATTGGAACTACCGCCAGAGTTGAGCAGAATACACAACACGTTTCATATTTGTTACCTTCGGAAGAGTTTGACGGAAGAGGAGAGGGTCATTCCTCTCTCCGAGTTGACAGTAGATGAGGGTAACCGTTGTATAGAAGATCCTGACGCAATCTTAGAGAGAAAGACTAAGAAGTTGCATCACAAAGAGGTCACTATGGTCAAGGTACAGTGGAAGCATCATCGGGGAGCAAATGTGACGTGGGAAGCTGAAGAGGATATGAAGCGAAGATATCCTAAACTTTTTGTATAGTTGGGATTTCGGGGACGAAATCATTCCCAAGTTGGGGAGGATTGTAACTCCCTGGATTTTCATAATATTTCATTGTTGTATTCTTGTGTTAAGCTGTTGTCGTCAGCACCGCGTTTGATTTGAAGTTCGAGTTTAGTTTTGAGAACTTTGGGCAAACAAACAGTGAACTACGTGAGTTGCACCGCGAGTGAAGGTCGCGGCACAACCCGCGTAACCCACTGAATGTTTTGGGTTTTAAGAACCACGCGAGTTGCACCGCGACTTGAAGTCGCGACACAACCCGCGTAACCCACTGGATGATATTGGGGTTTTGGACACGGGCGAGTTATTCCGCGTGTTGAGGTCACGGTATAACCCGCGAAAGACCCTGGCCGACTTAAGTGGCTTCAGCCACAAATATCTCATTTGTGAGATTTTCTCAAATTCTCTCTCTCTCTCTCTAATTTGGTTTTCTTTGGATCTTCGAGCTTCCGTTAATCTCTAGTATTAAGTGTTGTGCTCGGGGTTTCGGTGTAGAAAGCTTCGTCTCCTCGAGGGGGTCGATCTAAGTTTCAGATCTATGGTTTCAGATCTAAGTTTTCTACATATTTGATATAACTTGAGTTTTGGGAGATTTTAGGGTTCCCGATCATTTTCGATTAAAATGATGGGTTCATCTTATTTGAAGTAAAAGAATCTTTAAAGTTCATTTTTGATAATTTTCATTCTTACCAAAATTAAACTTGAAAATGCATTTTTGTTTATAAATGTTATTTTATACCATGTGACTATCTATGGTTGGTCACATATGTTGTTGTGACGAGTCTGCACCATTACTAGTGGATCCCTAGGTATTGAGTCGACTTATATTTGGGATGTTTTTCCCCTAATTGTGAAATGGATGTTTATGATCCTCGGGGGCCATTTGGTACGGTTATGTGATACCGATTACTAGCCATGGATCATAATTCCCCTCTTTGTAGCTACGGATGCATATGATCCTCGGGGGCCATTTGGTACGGTTATGTGAGACCGGTTACTAGCCATGGGTCATAGTGTAGTCCTGGTGAACGAGTATACCTTGGTTTCCTCGGGGGCCCTACCTCACATCGTAGTACGGACCTGTGTATTCGTGGCCATGGATTCCAAGTGTTTAGCTCATAACTCGGATTGTGGCCTACTTTGTGTTACGCTACAATACTTGGTAAAATGGTTATCTTTGGTTATATGTTGACGAGTTTTGTATCAAAAAAGCCCGGTTGTGGCAAAGGTTTCATTTGTAAAACTAAACCTTATTGGAAAGATTATATTATGATACAATTGTTTATATCTCTTGAAATTTATAAACTGTATGTTCTCACTAAGCTTTAAGCCTAACACTTTTTCTCAAATGATATGTATTTCAGGTTCTCGTTAGCGGCGGGTTGCCAAGGGCTTGAGTGCCGGGATTGACCTCGAGGGTTTTTGAGATGATTAGTATTGGATTGTTGGGCATTTGTTAAGTCCCATATTTTTGGATGATTCGGGATTCACAACTGATGTAATCTAGATAGTATACGTTTAGATTATTTGTTGTTAGAATCCTTATCCGTATTCTGACTTTTGTAAAGATTAAGTACAGTTCCCCTTTTTGGGAGGTTTATACCTATTGTTGATGCTTAATTGTTTAGTTTCCGCAGTTTTAAATTCACCCTGGTTTTTAGGGCGTTACAGATCTCCGACTGTTACCGACGGCGTGGGTTATTTGCGAAGGATCACCGGCGGACTATTTTTAGCGACGGCTTTTCACCTACGGATTAATTCCGACAGATTTAGCGACGGATTTCCGAAGGATTTTTATTAAATAAAAATTAAATTAAAAAATATTTTCCGACGGATAATCCGTCGGTAATTTTTTTTGTTTTAATAATTAAAATTTAAAATGTTCCAGTTTTTATCCTGTACAAAACCTGCCAATTTTTAAATATTACTAAGTCTTAAACTGTACAAAATATATATAAATACATCTAATCCTACGGAGGGGGAAAGGGGTGTTGATTGTTAAACTTGATCATGAACGCGTCAAACTGTGCCATTCGTTCTAGCATATGTCTCTTCTCTGATTCATCTCTATCCATTCGCTCATGCATCCGGATCCTCTCTGCTTCCTCTCTCTGTAGTCGCTCCTGCAACTGGATCCTCTCTGCTTCCTCTCTCTCTAACCTCTGCCTCAGCTCCTCCAACTGAAATTCAACATTTGACAAACATATATAGAACAATGCCAGACAACATTTAACAAACATATGATTAACAATGTTAAACAGCATTTCACAATCATACCTCCTCATCGCGACGGTCGCGCGTGCTACCGCTCGAACTGGCACCTGAATCACCGGTCATAGCATAATAGGGATCCTGACTGGTCCCCCATCCAAAAATACGGCCCTTACGTCGTCCTCCCACACTACGCTCCCACAACTCCGCGTCATTGGGACGTACAGTGCCGGGAGGTAAGTCCGGGTACTCCTCCTCCCTATTCCGATGGTAGGCATCCTACAGTTTACCAAATTAGACATTGTCAAATCAACCAACCTATAGAAAATTCGACAGCATTTCAACTGTGATTTGAACATATATCCATGACCTGCTTTTATCAAAACAATCTTATCGTCTGCCCAACAATGGCAGCTCAAACTAAGTTTGACATAATTTCTATCTATCTTATAAAACAAACAAATATCTAGCCATTCATAATTGAACTTACCGCCATATGAGCCGCCTTTGGGTAAACGTAGATCGTAGGATCCATGGACGGACCACTAGCACCCGGAACAAGTTTCCTGTTGGTGTAGTGTGTAGCCTCCCAAACCTCGTCGCTGGTAGGCTCACGGCCCCATGCATCTCTCTACAATACACAACTTAAACTGTTAGAGGTAATAAAATCATGTATATAGTACATATATTCATCAATTATATACATTTAGTCTAGTGTATGTTAAATTACCATGCGGTCCCGATGCATAGCGGTACTAATAGATCCAGTACAGTGTTTGGATGTCATCCCCTCATACTCGGTGCCCCGATTGGCCGTATTGGCCGCACATACACGCCGGAACACGTCGGTGTTCCATACCTGTTAAAAAGAAGACATAAATCAATATAAATCCTAGTACAACCAGACACAAGTATTCAAAACAAAACAAACCTGCTCAATCATCTGGACCAAAACTCACTCCGGATCCACTCTGGAGGGTGTGCGGCAAGAATCGTGTAGTCACGTCCGTCAATGGCTAAAGTCGTTTCCTGGGCGAAGCGACATGCATCTCTCATCATGTCGGCGTACCTATATAACTGCAAACACATGTCAGGAGACTAACTATAATACAACTGCAAACACATTGTTTGGGTTAAGTAAAAAATAAATCCACTTAATAAGTTAAATAGAGTAAAATACCTACCCGAAATCGATCCAGCATCAGTGGATGGTGCTCATTAGGGACATCCCTAAAATGATCCCAAGGACCATCGAACATGGACTTAAATACGACAATGACCCTCCGGACTGCCGACTTGTCCTTAAACCTTCACAATTGCAAAATATACAACATAAAAAATATTAGGATCGGTTTATTATGTACTAGAGTAAATAATATCACTACAAAAATTACCCTTATTAGCGAGGGAAAAATCCATCGCTAATCCCTCGCTAAAGCTCTAATCCGTCGCTGATAGTCCGTCGCCCAAATAGTCGTAGTTGATGCTATCAGCGACGGATCAACGACGGACATCAGCAACAGATAAGCGACGGACAAATATCAGCGAGGGACTTATATCAGCGAGGGATTAGTGAGGGAATAGTATCAACGACGGATTAGCGAGGGAGACTATTAGTAACGGATTAGTGAGGGTTCTTATTAGCGACGGATAAACGAGGGATCCTATTAGCGACGGATTAGCGAGGGCTCCTATTAGCGACAGATTAGCGAGGGTCCCTATTAGCGACGGATTAGTAAGGGCTCCTATTAGCGACGAAAATATGTCACTGATCCCTCGGTAATACTTTTAGTAATTTAAAAAAATAATAAAAAATTTTAAAAAAATAATTAAATTTTGTTTCACACACACATATATATATATATATATATATATATATATATATATATATATATGGTGGCACGTGCCACAATATCTAACACATTAGGTCCGTCCATATTGTAGACCGGTTTAAAACTTGATACATGATATATTTTCTTTGTTAAAAATATCAGCTTAAAACTCGATCACTATAAGTTTACATTTTCATCTTTCTTATCTATACTATATTATAAATCACGGATAAAAAACTCTTAAATACAAATTATTAGTCACAAGGTACCATCATTTTATGCAAACTTTTAAAAATCTCTTAATTTACAAGTATCAAAGCATAAGATACATATTACTACTGCAAGTTTCTAACACCCACCAATTTGGTATGTGCAAGGTCTTTCTTTTATACAGATCTTTCCATGTATCACTATTAATCTATATCTATCTATACTATATTATAAAGCACGGATAAAAAACTCTTAAATACAAATTATTAAGCATAAGATACCATCATTTTATGCAAGATATTAAAAATCTCTTAATTTACGAGTATCAAAGCACAAGATACATATTACTACTGCAGGTTTCTAACACCCACCAATTTGGTATGTGCAGAGTCTTCCTTTTATGCAGACATTTCCATGTTTCATTATTAATTAATATATTATATTAATATAAATTTGTTTTAATTATATTATTAAATATGTAATTGGTTATTTTTTATAGATGTCATTAAAATATATAAGATAATCATTGAATTCTAACAAAATACTTATTTTTTTTTATAAAAAACATTATATTATTAATCCTAAATTAAACAAATTTATAAAAAAAACATTATCACTTTCTCAAAACCATCCAAAATCGTACTGTAAATCGACAAAAAAACAAAAGTCTATACTATATTATAAAACACGGATAAAAAACTCTTAAATACAGATTATTAAGCATAAGGTACCATCATTTTATGAAGATTTTAAAAATCTCTTAATTTGCGAGTATCAAAGCACAAGATACATATTACTACTGCAGGTTTCTAACATCCACCATTTTAGTATGTGTAAAGCCTTCCTTTTATGCAGACATTTCCATGTTTCACTATTAATTAATATAGTATATGTAATTTAGTATGTGCAAAACCTTCCTTATTAAGCATAAGGTACCAATTTAGTATGTGCAAAGCCTTCCTTTTTTTTTTTTTTTTTTTTTGATATAGTATATTAATATCAATTTGTTTTAATTATATTATTAAATATGTAATTGGTTATTTTTTCTAGATGTCATTAAAATATATAAGGTAATCATTGAATTATAACAAAATACTTATTTTTTTATATAAAAAACATTATATTATTAAGTCTAAGTTAAACAAATTTATAAAAAAAACATTATCACTTTCTCAAAACCATTCAAAATCGTACTGTAAATCAACAAAAAAAACAAAAAAATAAAATGAAACATTAAAATTGTGATGTATCTCGCTGCATTGCTTGTGTACGCTTCTAGTGATAGATAATATGATTATGACATGACTTATATATAAAAAGTTCATGATATATTTTAGGGAAATTGACCCAAATAGCCCAAGGGACGCAATGGAGCCCTAGGGCGCAATTGCGCCCGACGCAATTGTGCCCTAGGGCTCCATTGCGTCCCTGGGCACTTTATACTGAAAGTACGCCGACCAGCTCCCATTTTTAATTACTCGATCCAACCCCCCGTTGCCGGAGCTGTCTTTTTCTCTCGCCAACAAACTACAATTTCGCATGTTTTAAACGATTTGGGACCACAAATGGCTGAGGTTAGTGTCTTTTTCACTTATATTAATAGATTTTGTTGGTATGTATGGTTTATAGTGTTAAATGGTTGTAGTTATCATTTTAATATTTTGGATGATTTTTTTGGTATATTTTCATCTCCATTGTTAGATTTTGTTATTGTGTATGTTGTATAGTCTTAAATGGTTTTAGTTAAAAGCATTATTTTGGATGATTTTTTTTGGTATATTTTCATCTCCATTGTTAGATTTTGTTATTGTGTATGTTGTATAGTCTTAAATGGTTGTAGTTAGAAACATTATTTTGGATGAATTTTTTTGGTATATTTTCATTTCCATGGATAAATTATGTTGTTATATATGGTTTATACTTTTAAATGGTTGTAGTTAAAAGCCTAGTTTTGGATGAATTTTTTTGGTATATTTTCATTTTCATTTTCATTTTCATTGATAGGTTTTGTTGTTATGTATGGTTTAAATTTATAGTTAATAAAAGTCTAGTTTTAAATTTAATGTTGACATTATAGAACATTGTAAAAATTTACACATTATACAATAATGCTTTAATTTTTTTTTAAATTACACTTTAAAAAAATTAGACATTATATATTAGAAATTTACACTTTTGGTGCCTTTAATTTTAAAATTTAGACTTTAGGGCCCTTTACTTTTGAAACATACACTTTAGGTCCTATAAATTAAGAAATTTACACTTTAGGTCCGTTTACTTTAGAAACATTCAATTTAGGTGCCTTAACTTTTTAAATTTATATTTTAGGTCCCTGAAATTTAGGAATTGACACTTTAGTTCCCTAAAATTTAGAAATTGAGACTTTTGGTCCCTTGAATTTAGATAGTGACACTTTAGGTCCCTTAAATTTTGAAATTTACACTTTAGGTCCCTTTACTTTAGAAACATACACTTTAGGTCCCTTAACATTTGAAATTTACACTTTAGGTCCCTCTACATTAGAAACTGACAATTTACGTCCCTATAGATAAGTATTATAACATTATTATGCAGGGAAGAACTTTCTACATAGCAAAGTTGAATATTAAGAGTAAGACGTCCATGGTGGACTCGATTCGCAAGAAATTGAACTCCCGGCGATTAGATCTATTCAAGGAGATATGTTTCGGTCATTGATTGCAATTGACCGATACATCTGTCGACCCGAGCTTGGTCCACATATTCTTGCAGACACAGGTCTTCCCGGAAAATATACGAGATGACGAGATGATTTTTGAGGTTGGTGAGCGCGCGCTTCGGTTCGGCCGTGAGGAGTTCTGTCTTATCACAGCACTCCGTTTCGGACCGCACCCGAAGTTGCGTAAGAATCGGTCTGGTGGGTTTGTTATACGGATGTTCCCGCGAGGCCAGTTGACGGTGCGACACATCACAGATTTATTCAATACTATCGGCACTGCTGACGAGGGGCGGACCCATATCAATGATGATTCTGTCGTCCATATTTGTCTGATGATGATGGTTGAGACATTCTTCCTCGGTCATCAGTTTTCCCAGCATATTCCCGACCCTGTACTTCGGGCCATTGATGATATGAACGTGTTTAATCAGTATCCCTGGGGATCCTATATATGGGCGCACACCTACAATCAGATGAATAAAGCGATCCAGAAATGACCGGACCATAAATATAGAATGTCGTTATCTGGTTTTTATTTGCCTTCAAGGTTAGTAAGTTGATATCAAATTAATATTTTTATAACCTACACCAATTCCCTATTTCTAGAAAATATTTACTACAGTCTTGGTATTATAATTAACAGATATGGATTTTGGAGACCTTTCCTATGGCCAACACGTATTATATATTGACCACCAGGATGCCATGTGCGGTTCGTTGGGCTAGGTCTTCGACAGTTATTGGTAGCCATCATGCCCATGATCTCCTGGATGTCTCGACGGTAAGTTACATTGACTACGACCAAAAATTTGTGATAAGTGGGGCCCTCGTGTGGATTTCTAACATGATTATTTTTCAATATATTAGGAGGATAGGATGCCACGTGATCGCCTTGTTCCGACGCCGTGGGAGGAGAGTCAGAAATGGTATACGGAGAGCCATCGCTAGTTTAGTAGTACGGCGGGGCGTCGACTGACGAAGAGGGCTAGAGTTACGCAGGATGTTGACGAGGGTGAGAAGTCATTCTAAGTTATCCGATATTTATAATTTTTTTTATAAAGAGAAGTCGTTCTAGATTATCTGATATTTATGATAATGTTGTTAATTGTTGGTATAGAAGTACAAACTGATTCAGAGGGAGACGACCAGACTGATGATGACGTAGGCGTTAGCAGGCCACATGGGGCCAACTCTTACGAGGAGCCACCATTTCATGCAGGGCATAGTCCAGCAGACCACTATCAGCATAGTCCGCATGTTGACCCCAATGCTGACCGGTGGGCTGAGTTTACGCGTTGGAAGGATGATTACCATGACTTTCACACTTCTCATTGCACATAGCATGAAGATCTTGAGAGACGCCTTGCCGAGAAATGGGCATCTGATCGTGCATACCAAGAAACTCTTGAGAGACGCATTGCCGAGGTGGAGAGGCAGTTTAGCGCTTAGCAGGTAAGTGTTTAACTTAAATTATCGGACCTGGTTTTAATTGTTATCTTTTGAACATTTACGTGGTTTAATATGCTTGATGACAGATTCCATCCCAGCAGCAGGGTGGACAGCCCTCCCAGCCCGGCGACATACCGCATGGGTTCGGATCTTCGTACTTCGGAGGGTCGTCCCAATACACGGATAATGTTAGTTATTTCAATCGTTTTTAAACCACTTATGACATCATTTTTAAACCACATATGACATCACTTAGATTAATGTGCAGAGTTCATCAGGCTTAGGCACGTTTGATGACATATTAGGATCTCAGTTCGTTACACCACCACAACAAATTATACATGTAAGTTATTAAATTTGGTGGGTAATTTGATTTTTATATTATGAATAGAAACTGAATATCCTCAATGTTATTTTGCAGGGCTCTTGGGCAGCGTACACGGGGCTTACACAAGGCCAACATACCCATCATGTAAGTTAAGAGATTTGTTTGTTACATTTGCTATTTATTTATTAGAACAATGTTGTGAGGACCCAACATATTTTGCAGGGCACATTCGGGGTGTTGCTCCATGATAGTGGACCGCAACAGATGGGTTTGGAGGGGTTTGTTGGGGATTTGTTCCAGGATATGCCTCAGCCGAGTACATACGTCGGCCTGTCGACCTCGACGTACCCTCATCCTGCAGTGTCCTAGGACACCCAGGTTCGTCCGTCGGCCGTTGTTGTCCAGAGGCCGCAGCGCGAGAAATATCCCGGGAAATCATTGCGCCCTCCTTACACCGCTTTGCCACCTAGTACAGGCCCACCTATCCAGCGCCGCCCATCGAAGGACCATCATCCTCGTCGGCAAGCAGATGCTGCCACCACTACTGCCATCACCACTTCTTCTGCTCCCAGTTACACTTCATCCGCTATTGCCAAAAGATGGCTTGATAATGCTTTGCCGGATTATTGGCTTAGGTGCATACCCACCCATGCTGTCAGTAGGGAATGGTGGGGATTATTACTCGGTCTGGATGGCTCGGGGTGGCTCGAATCCGATGTTAGTACTAAAGCGTCATTTTAGTTTGTCTATCATAATGTCCATTTATGTCTTAACATTTTTTTATTTTTTATATAGCACATGAACGGATGGGTTCGGTTTATCCGCGAGTCGCGTTCGCCCAGTGCCACTTGGACGGTGATGACGTCCGATTTCATGCATATCTTGATCATTGGTGGGGGGCCGAGTTCTGTCTACAATATGTTGAAGGAGCCGGATGGTGTACCATGGTGGTCTGTTGAACATGTATGAATTTCAATTTCTAAAAAAACTTGTTATTTATAACTTTCTGTATAGTTTAATGTTATTCACTGTTGGTTTGTTTTTGAACAAATATTTCAGGTATTTATTCCCATTTGCATAGACCAAAAGCATTGGGTTGTTGGCGACTTAAATCTAGAAACCATGAAGATGGTTATATATGATAGCTTCAGGAGCCCGTCATATGTGGACACCTTTAATAAAATGATGACGAAGTTCGCCAACGATCTACCGGAACTTCTTACCCTAACTTGGTGCCCATCACTTGCAGCTGCAAGCCATGACTTCACTTGGGTACACGCAGATGGGGTACCGCAGCAACAGGGTTCTTTGGGCGATTATGGTCCTTTGTCATGCATGTTCCTCACCCATTTAGCGAATAACGAGGTCCCAATAGCCCAGGAGGACGAGTCGACAAGGGCGGCATCATTGAGGTGTCATATGGTGGATGTCTTTTGGTCCATGATACAGACAGATCAAAATGTATGATTCCTTTTAGGACCTTTTTAGGACCTTGTATATTTATGTACGCATATAAATTTTTTGGAAGTTTTAGTTAATTTCAAGACAAGCATCATTTCAATAAATTGCACATATCTAATAACATTGAACGGATACAATGCATATGAACTAAACAACCAACGATATGATCATTTAAATGCATCAGACCAGAAAATATATTACATAATTTAATTCTTCAAACAAAGCCATAGAAATTACATCTATCAACTAGCAACGAAAGAAATACAACAACACAAGCACCATGAAAGAAAGTAACAGCAAGTAAGGGTACAAACTAGCAACATAGAAAATCCAAAAATGCTAAGGATAAAGTGCTTTACATTGATCAATCCAATTTTGTTTCTGGGTAACCTGCGCTTGCAGTACTGCAAAATCTTGCATAAGCTTGTTTACTTGAACGTTGTCCTGGCGAATACGATCTTCTTTCTCTTTTATCTCCCTCTTCAACCTTCTTATCTCCTCCTTGTCTGCGTCGATCCTTCTCAAGTGGCCATCCTTCTTGGCCATCATTTCCTTCCACTCTTCGGTGAGTTGTTCGATCTCCGCTTCACTTTTCTCTATCTCTTTTTTCAGTCTGGAGGGCATTATTTGTGAAGACGGTGGGTTTGACGATGATGCATTTCCAGCCATGTGTTTGGTCAAAGAGGGGACTATTATGCTGTAAAAATGTTGTATGGATGGTGTGAACTATAACTTTGGTATAACCCTGTTATTTATAGCCAAAATCTAAGGACAGGGGCGCAATTGTGCCCCTCTACATTTGCAGGGTAATCGTTGTTGTTTAATGTTTTACAAGGGAATCCTGACAGGCTTTGCAGGGGAATCGTTCCATAATTTTGCAGTGAATCCTGTCAGGCACTTTGCAGTTGAGTAGTGGTGCGCAATTGCGCCCGGGGGCAATTGCGCCCCTCCCTATCTTCTCATCGACCATAAGTAGATTCTATCTTTTCATAACTTAATGGCTGGTGGTTCACGTTATAGGGGTAGAAGGTCAGCGAATGGTGCTGGTACTTCAGGCTCCGCATACATCCAACAATTAAATGATGGATCAAGAAGGATTAACTGGAAGGCACCCGAGACAACGGAGGAGTAGGCGCAGTTTGGTAGAACTGCGACCGATCGTCCAATTACGCCTCAGGAGTGGGAAGAGTTTAACAATGCACGAGAGGCATACTACCATGCTCATGGGGGAGAATCCCCACCAGAGTATCAAGCTCACCAGCAGCCGGGTCTACCAATGTCTCAAGTACTGCCTACCAGGTTGAGAGAGTCATGTGATGCGGCGAATGCAGATATACAAAACATAAGAAGGATGTGGCTAAGCAACATGGATATTCAGAAAGATAAAGAGGCGTGTATTTCGGAGAAGGAGTTCTTGGAAGAAATGAAGCGCAGGGTTAGGGCGATGAAACGAGAGATTAATGAGTTAGAAGATGAAGTGATAGAAATCAAAGACAGCTACACCGGCATGGAGGACATGATTAAGGAAAAGTCTGACTGGATCATCAGGATCTAGGAAATCTACCCGTAGTAGGCTCCTCCAAAGATGGTTGTTGTATCGATGCACTTCATCCGTTTTCTTTGGTTTCAATAAAATTTTGATTTGATGGATACTTTAGTAAATAACAGCTTCCAACTTAAAAAACACGATAAGGTGGATAAAAGGGAAGTCAACTTTATAGAGCAATAATAATATTAATAAAAGGTTTATTACAGACATGGTTTACTCGTTTAGATCAACATTTAAATCAAAAGTACCATGTCTAAAACTTTCATAATTCTCTTGGGTTGATATTGGTTGAGTTTGTTGACTACTAGATGCCCTGTGAGTTTGTCGACTACCGGATGCCCTTTCAGTTTGTCGACTACCAGATGCCCTTTGTCGGCTCACATTTACTGGTGCAGGAGATGGACAGTTTGCTCGAGTGTGTCCTGTTTGTCCACACGGAGAACATATTCTCTGGATGGAATCCTCGCCCTGAGACGGGATACGGTCATGGTTACTCGGTCTACCAGCCCTTCTTATTACGACCGGTGGTCTAACGGTCATAAGCGGGTGGTCTGGAACAACCCATCCTTCTCCTAGACCGATCGGATGTATGAGCTCTGCGTAAGTTTGTTGGAAATTATCCGATGCGTAGTAACCAGTCGCCAGATGGAAGACGTCTGTACACCGTTGATTTCTTGCGACGGCGATGACATGGCCGCATGGTATTCCTGATAGCTGCCATTTCCTGCACGAGCAAAGACGATTATTGAAGTCAACTTCTGCGTCCCTAACCCCATCGCGGACTTCCTAGTAACCTCGGCCAATCTCATGTACAGTCCACGTTGCCGACTTGTGAATTCTCTTTTCTATTTTGGCCTCCGCCCAAGGCGTGAGACGATTCACCATTTCCTCTGCGATAACACAAATTTGTTACGTTAGTGTTGCAAAAATAAAAACATAAAATTCAAACAGTCAAAAATCCAAGGATGATAACCTCCATTTCTCCGACGAATCGAATATCATTCTTGCTGAAAACATCAGAAATAATCCATAAGGGCCACAATAGGCAGCCTCCGTGCAAAACGAGACAATGTATTCACCGACTTGGCACTGTTCGATGTCATTATGTTGTAACGCGTTCCTGGGAAATGAGCCCTTGACCATTTCTCCGGTCCAACCTGGTCCATAAGTGGAGCTCCAAGAGGTAAAGCAGCTCATAGACCCGTCATATTCAGTTCAAACTCCTCCACCGTATATGCTTTACACGTCCTCCAAAATAACTTCTTCCTGTATCTGACCCTGCTGTCCCTGGTTTTTACGTTCATCATTAGATGGCGACAACAAAGTGCATGATGGGCGCCCGGGTACATTGTATTAATTGCTTGGTGAATTGAAGCAGCCTTGTCGGATACAAAAACCAACCCCTCGGGTTCCCCGATACAACGCTTCAGCATGGTTAAGAACCAAGTCCACACATCCCCACTCTCAGACCTACCAACTCCGAAAGCGATGGGCACAATCTGGTTATTTGTGTCCATAGCAACGGCTAAGAACATTGTGCCCAAGTAAGTACCCTTGAAATGAGCCGCATCGATGATAATGACCGGACGCAAGTGTGTGGTAAACGACCGAATCTAGATATTTAAGGCATTTTCATATTATAACATTATTCAATATAGCAGTTCAATTAAAATAACCATGAAAGTTATTAAAATAACCACGTACCGTGCAACCGAGGGCAGCGAAACACATCTCAAAACGTTCTCTATTGTCTATCCTTATGGAGGTAACGGTACCAGGATTCCGAAGCTCAAGATTATATAGAAAGCAGGGGAGTCAGGTAAACGATTCTTCAAGGGTACCACGCACCATCATGAGTGCATAAGCTTTTGCGCGCCAGGCTTGCCAGTAAGAAATATCTATTTTCAAATCCGATCTGACGTCGTTGACAATGTCGGATCCACGGTATGTCCTCCTGGTATCCTTCACTTTAGGGTAAATAAAATTACCCAACACTCTACTGTTTGCTTGATGGTGGTTGGGATGCAGCTGCGTCCTCGAGCAAGTGTGTACGTCTTCCAATATACGAACATGAAACATATTGGTATTTTCGACAGAGGTCGCATAGATACGCCAAGAACATCCGGCTTGCCTACATCTGGCATCGTATCTGGTTTTATTTGATCGGTGAACTCCAAACTCAAAACCCTCTTCAAGAAACTTCAAACCGAGAGCGAGTGTACGATCGTCTTTCGTCTGGAATACTTGACCCAAACTTACTCTTCTACTACGACTATAACGTGGGGGTAGGTTGGGTGTGATGACTGGGGTCGCTGATGGAAGTGGAGGGGGCATATCAAAGAAATCATTTATCCCACCGTATGATTTGATAGGACTACTTTCTGGTTCGTCGTCGTCTTCATCAGTATCAACATCAGATAAACCCAAATGGTAAACATGAGACTCCTCATCATGTCTATAAACTTCGTCGTCGTCATCTTCTTGTTGTTTTGCTTCTCCTCCTTGTTGTGTTTCAAGAACAATATTTGGGGTATCATCAGATTCATCCACACCGACTCCGGCATTCGAAGTACCACCGAGATCGCTTCCACCGGACATCTATGGATCGACAAACACACAGAGTGTTGGCGGATTATTTTCACCGTAAAAAAATTGAATGAAAGACAAAACATCGTCATTGTTGCATAACTCATAAAGACAATCATTAACCTTATACGATATTCTAATCGTACCAAGAGCAGGATGGATACGAAATTTTCTGTGAATACAATTAACCAACCAAAGATGCGTAATGTTATGTGCCACCTTGACACGGGTTATCAGTTGATCGGTAACATACTCCCACCCGTTACCATCCTGCTGCCATGAACCACCGCTTAGTAGATGTAACTTGACTTTATCATCTCCGGATCTCATATTTTCATACAAAACACGCACAGATACACAAGCAAAACAATTGTCTGAAATTTGTGGATGAAAATGGTGATTTACAAGTTCAGTGGTTGTTTGTTTTATAGCAATAATTTAGGGAATCAATTTCAAAAAAAACAGTACAAAATCAACATGAAAAAGCAGCTGGAAATCGTAAAACATAGCAAACAAACAAAATTCCAAGGAGAAACCCTAATTAGGTTTACCCTGGCTTGACACGTGTCCAGGGACGCAATGGAGCCCTAGGGCACAATTGCGTTCGGGCGCAATTGCGCCCTAGGGCTCCATTGCGTCTCTGGGCTCCATTGCGTCCCTTGGGCTACTTCCGTAAAGCAGTGCGAGAATGGGCTAGGAGGCCAATCCAATTCAATGTTTTAGCCGTTTGGGTCAATTTCCCTATATTTTATCATGAATATAGGTATGGTGGATAGTTTTCACAATTTATCCCAAAACTTATACTGTTGTTACGTATTGGACTTTTTTTTCCATCTTTCATTTCTCGGTAAAAACAAAGGAAAAGGGGTTTAAAAATTCAATTAGGGGAGTGTTATTTGCACCAAAAAGGTGTAAATAGTGACTTCTAGTTTTCCGATCCAATCATTAATACAAATCATCATCATCATCATCATCATCATCATCATCATCATCATCATCATCATCATCATTATTATTATTATTATTATCTTTATATAAATATATATATATATATATATATATATATGTGTGTGTGTGTGTGTGTGTGTTTTGATTTTATAAATTTATAAAATTTGTAACTTTTGATTTTATTTTATTCTATAAATTTGTAACTTTTGATTTTTTTACCTTCACAACGTCTTCACTGTGAAGGTTCGGATATACCTTCATAGTCTTTTATCTGTGAATGTTTGATTTTTTTTAACTTGGTTTAGGGTTTTTTTACCTTCATAGTGTTTTTTAATTTGGCAGTGGGACGTACTTGCCACTTAGGTCCACTCCTCATTATTATTATTATTATTATTATTATTATTATTATTATTATTATTATTATTATTATTATTATTATTATATATGTGTGTGTGTGTTGATTTTTTAAATTTATAAAATTTGTAACTTTTGATTTTATTTTATTCTATAAATGTGTAACTTTTTGATTTTATTCTATATTAACTAAAATACGTTAAAAAATACGTTTTAATTTTAACAAGTTACACCATCATAATCGTCTCTTCGAAACCTTCGAAATGAGTCCAATATTGAATATTTTTGGATTTAATTATTTAATTATATATCATATGTACTACATAAAACGTATGAAACGTATGAATATGTTATTTTTTTTACCATAAAACATAAAACGTATCATATATCATATATACTACATATTTTGGACAAGTTATTCATAATTTATATTATTCTTATTTTTACCATTTTACTAATAACGATATTTTTCATTTTAAAATCATTTAAAAAAAATGCAAACTGACAAAAGAATCTTCCATTTAATTGATTTTTTTAACAAAATTAATGTGAGGGACGAAAAACGAAAAGAATTACAAACCATTTGAACACTGGATGACAATGCCTGAAATAGGTGTCTTGATTGCTTCAAAATATAATGTGATATTACATGTTATAAATATGACCGGCAGTGAGACGTACTTGCCGCTTAGGTCCACTCATCCAGTGTGGTATGAACATGTTGTTTTTACAATCGGGTACGTTAATGGTAACCATTATGTCAAATTAGATATGGTAGAAGGATATCCGTTTACGCAAATTGTATCACTTTTTTTCCATCACAATTATTGGTGTGCTGCTGGATGGGCTACCCCTTATTCAGAGCGAATAAAGTACTTGAAGCTTTTACGTGTTAATTGTACTACGTATAATGTTATTTTAGAATAATCGAATGTAATATAGATTATTTTATGTTCTATTTATATGTTAAATCGCAATATTTATGTTTTATTTTTATAATTATATAATTAAAAAAATTAGTAATATTTATATTTATAAATATTTATTTATTTTCAAATCAAAACAAAAATATATAATAAAAATATATAAACAAAAATATATAATAAAAAGAAAAAAAAAAGACAACTAAAAGATGAAAAAACAAAAAAAACACAATGATTTTTGCAATCATTTTGGTGTATTTAACAAAAATAAAAGTGCAATTAGCCTCCCCTTCAATTATTCTAAAATCAATTTATACTTGTAACAAAGATAAAGTATGGTTTTTCTTGTAAAATGAAAATAATATTTTTAAAATTTAGATTATGATGGGTATTTAAATCTAAAAATATTTATGGTTATGTGTAATAATCAAATAACTATTTTGGGTATTTTTCAAACGTAAACGTCATATTTCTGAAAAAGAAAATAAAAAAAAAGTAGAAGGAGAAATATATTGCGTGTCCAACTTTATTGATTAATTTATTTACTTCACATTATTTCTATGTAAGTAAATTACAGATTTGGTCAATGTGGTTATATCAAAATTATAGATAAGATCTCCCAAACAAATTAGTTACATATTTAAAATTATATTGTTTTCCATTTTTTAAAAGAAAATTCATAAAAGGAATAGCATACCCACATTTTAACTGTGTTCAAGTTAATAGAGTTACAACAAAGATTCATTCCGTAACAAACATAAAACCACAATAACCATGGTTGTAATTATTTCGTTTGGAAGACACAATCCAAAATTTCATATAACCATAGGGACAAGGCATCAAATTATTTCAACCATTTGGTTATATGAAATAACCATGGTTATAATTATTTCGTTTTTTTTTAAACACATCTCTTAGATTTAAGTTTTAATTTTAATGCTTTGTTAGGAAACAAGGCATCAAATTATTTCAACCATTGATAAAAGTACAAGTGGTAGAACAGGTAGAAGTGGAGTATTGGGCGAGATTGTACTTTGATTTTGTTCCATATTATTTGTATTATATTGTTTTAAATGAAAATGTATAAAAGATCCCAACTTCTTTTGCCGATTTTCCTCATAGTTTTTGTCTTGATGAGATGATGGGTTATCATTGATAACTTCATACACTCTCACCGGACCTGTTGATAAAGTAGATAGTTAAAATCTAATTACTAATGGATGTGCAACATTAATATATTAGACCAAACAGAAACATGATATTTTACATTTGTTTTGTTATAGTAGCCCTTAACATATAATATGGTTTTCATGTGTGACATATAATATTACTTTGAAGTGTGATTGAGGATTTGGAAGGTGGTTATAGGATCCAACAATTTAAGATTTCTTCTCCAACGAGTATGTGCAAAAGAAAGTATATTGCCGAGTATGATGAGACCATCAATTAATCGTGTGTTTGAGTCAGTGATCCTTCCAGTTCTGTTTGTGACAACTGGCATACAATTTCGAGTAAGTAGAGAAGAAGATGCATGGTGGTGGTAAACAACTACATGGACATGGATAGTTTTTGGTTCAAAGCTCTCAACCTTTTAATATGTTAAACATTTTTCGTTATTAATGATTGTACAATGATTTAGTATAGACTTTATGCAATCAAATTATCTTTGTTTTTTAGTTATAAGTTCCAAGTTGTACAAAGCATTAGACTATCTGTCAAACTAATCTAATTAAAAGCGTTTTTTTCACAAAAATATATTTTTTTCCAAAAAATATATTGAGCTATCTACAGTAAATCTATCGTATAAGCTTTTCTTAACCGTTGTTCCACATTCTATTTATTAATATTTTACAATTTAAGTTCCATTTAATGCCCAAAATATTCTATTCAAAATTCCAATCAAAATATATTAATACTTCTTGCTTATCATTTGAATGCAAATGATGCATAAGGTGCACCAAATGTCTTATTTAATAATTTTACAACAAATGCTTTGAGTAAATATGTAAGGTAGTAATTCATTACATCATTGGATATAGTTATTATTTGATTGTGTTGTTAAATGATAATATATTTTCTATTAAATTATACTAATATGAATCTTCCTTTCTTACAATCTCAAGATATTTAGCATTCTTATATGAATATCCCACTATATATATTATATTGAACTTCCATTAATTAAATTCTACTAATTTTTACAACTCATATAACTATGATTTATTGATTATTAAATTTATCAATTAAGACTGATTTATATGACAATTTATCGATTATTATGCAAATTACTCTTGCCCTAACGTGCAACGCACGATTCTCACTCTAAGTATAATATAATTGATCAAACAACTAATAAATACATTTTATCATATTATCAAGAATTATCAAGAAAGTCAATTTATACCTTCGTAAAAAAGAATTATGAAGAAAATAAGATGAAATCATGATAGAGATTAAATCGTTATTTATTATCTTTTTTAAGTTTTGAATTATCTTTAAATAAAACTTATTATTAAATAAATGAACGTTTAATTTTATTTTCTTAGTTAACATATGAAATACAGTTATATTAATGATATTTAATCAATACTAGTGTTGGGCCCGTGCATTGCACGGGAGAAATTTTTTTTTGTTGGATTATTGAACCGAGTTAAAATGAAACGTAATTTCTCTATTAACAGTTAATGAAATACAATGTGAAAAACGAATGTATTTTCATAAGTGGTTAACTTGCATATATTTTTAATCGTTTGTTGTTATGAGTTTGTGCTATGATTGTGGGTTTTGAAAAATATAAACAAATCCTCAGTAAATAAAATAAAATATAAAAAAGTAGTTTTTCAAAGAAACAAAAATATTGTGGAATACCTTTTGTTCAGTTGCAGGTTCCGCCATTGACACCCGACCGTTCGTCTTCTTTTTGTACTCGGATGATACATAGAGAAGCTATATATATTTATAGTGAATGTAGAGAATATTTTAAAATCTTTTATTTTCATTTTCGATTTTACATTTAAATGTAAATATATTAAAAATATTGAAGAATATTTTTATATCTACATCGTTTCTAATTTATTTTCTTTACACTTGGTTAATTTGGAAAGTATTGCGGAATATTTTTATTTTAAAGAATACGATAATTTATTAGTGTATCTCCTTATTTTTTATTTTTAATTCATATCAACCTTCTTTTTTCTTCTTTTAATGCTCGTGAAAAAAAAATACGTGTAGATTTTATATTATGCTAATATAAAATACGTGTAGATTTTATAAAATAAAATAGATTTTATATTAGCAAAAGAAATACGGAAGAAAAAAGAGTTTATATTACATCTCATTATGTAAAAAGATTTTATAAAATAAAATATGAAAAAAGATTTTATAAAATAAAATATGGAAAAATCATTATGAGATGTAATATAAAAAAATACGGAACAAAAAGATTTTATATTACATCTCATTAATATAGATTTAAATGTAAAATCTACATTTAAAATAGATTATGCTAATATAAAATCTATTTTATAAAATCCTCCACAAAAAAAACAAATAGTTATATTAATAAATGAGTATCCATTCCACAAATAGATGATTATGTGAGATACTGTGCTTGGAAAGGTTGTATCAAAGCATTAATCAGTTGTAAATTAAGTAATTGACTTTAATTAGTTGTAACTTCTGTTTAAAATGTTGTAATTAAGAGTTTTTTATACCGTTTTTATAATATAGTATAGATACTATATTTTTACATATTTGGATAAAAACAAACATCTCATTTTCATTTTCTCGCGTGTTCTTGAATTCATTAAGATTCCTCCACCTGATTATGTAATACCGTCCAACACTTTACCCTCCACTTCATTTGTGTCTGTGTGTATCTATAAAGAAAGAAGCATACACATGTTTTCATTTAGAGTAAATTATGTGTATCGTCCCTGTGGTTTATTAACACATGCGACTTATGCCCTTATGGTTTTGAAACTGCAATTTTTATCTTTATAGTTTATATTTCATTGCTATTTTTAATCAAAAACCTTTAAGTATGAAGGACCAAAACATCAATTAAATTGTAACCACAATAACAAAAATAGTAATAATTTTAGATCATAAGAATGAAAACAACAATAAATTATAAATTATAGAGATGAAAATCGTAATTTCAAAAACACAAAACAAAAATAACAATATTCAACAAACCACATAGAAAAAAAAACATAATTCACTCTTATATATATATATATATATATATATATATATATATATAAAAGACGGTTTAAATGAGAATGTTAACTATTTAAGAAAACAAAAAAATAGCGAAAAAAGCAGATCATGTATGTAAAATCATATACGCAGGCGTTTACTTCGCGCGCAAAGTCGTATGAATCATATATGATTTTATATGTACTTGGTTGTTCTCGTGTTCTCGTATGAACTCACTGAGGTTCAAACGAAAATAACTCCATTTTATCATTGTTAATAAATGTGATATTGTAGTCCATCACATGTAATCTATGGGTGAACATGGTACGGTACCATGTTTTTTTTCTCAATACGGTGTACCAACCAATTATAATTGGTACGCAAATATTTATACCATGTACCAACCAACTCTACTTGGTACCAACTTAATTGGTACCAACTTTTTTCGGTTGGTACATGTTGGTACGGTTTTGTACCAACATCTCAAATGTTGAAGTTACAATGGGCTCTAATAGGTTAAAGAATAGATATAGAAAATGCATTAGAGCGTCATCGAGGATCGATTGCAGATTCGCGTGATCGTGTACTCGTGTAAAGATGTTGTCGTGTGGTTGTCGAACGATGGAAGTGCAGATTGTAGAGGTTGGAGGTATGCGTTGAGGAGAGGAGTCGAGGAGTTACTGAGTTACTGAGTTGGGATTGTTTTGAGGAGGCATGGAGGAGTTAATGTAGTAAACAATAAATGATAAGATGTTAAATTGATAAATTCCTCTAAAAGAAAAGGATTAATAATTAAATATAATTCACTTAATTGATTTTTTACTTAATAAATAATTATATATATATATAGAAGTCGGTACGGTACGGTATTACCGTGGTAGGCGACTTTTAATACCACGTACCAACCAAGTTTATGAAGTTGGTACGGTATACCAACCAATTTAGTTAGTACGGTTGGTAATGCAATTGGTTGGTTTGTCATGGTACAAATTTGACACCCCTAATGTAATCACTACAAAAAAGAAGCCTATTACCGACGGGAAATTCCGTCGGTAATCCGTCCGTGAAGGTCACATCCGTCGGTGATCCGTCGGTAAATGGCCCTCGGAAATTCAGTGGTCGGCGTTAATATTTTTTCGACGGATCACCGACGGATATTACCGACGGCTACATTTTTCGACGGATCACCGACGACGTGGGTTATTTCCAACAGATCACCGACGGTCTCCATTTACCGACGGATCATTATAGACGGATATTTTCCGACGGATTTCCTACGGATTATTAATAAATAAAAATTAAATTAAAATAATTTAATTTAATTTAATTTTTTATTAACAAAATAATTAAAAATTAATAAATGCCAGTTTATAACCTGTATAAGATCTGCCAACTTTTCACTTAATATCCAATTTAAAACTGTACAAAACCTGCCCAATTTTCATTTAATATCTAGAAATTAAAACGTAATATCTAAAAATTAAAACATAATACAAACTAGCCTACATTGGGGGAGGGGGGGGGGGGGGAAGGGTGATCTTGAAACTTCTTCATGAACGCCTCAAACTGGTCAAGTCGCTCCTGCATCCGGATCCTCTCTGCTTCCTCTCTCTCTCTCTCTCTCTCTCTCTCTCTCTAGTCGCTCCTGCATCTGGATCCTCTCTCTCTTGCCTCAGTCTCAGCTCATCCAACTGAAATTCAACATTTGACAAACATATATATATATATATATAATGTTAGACAACATTTAACAAACATATAATTAACAATGTTAAACAACATTTGACAAGAATACCTCCTCATCGCGACGGTCGCGCGAGCTCCCGCTCGTACTAGCACCTGAATCACCAGTCATAGCACAATAGGAATCCTGACTGGTCCCATCCAAAAATACGGCCTTTACACCGCCCTCCGACACTGCACTCCCACAACTCGGCGTCATTGGGAGGTACAATGTCGGGAGGTAAGTCCGGGTACTCCTCCTCCCTAATCCGATGGTAGTTATCCTACAGTTTACCAAATTAGACATTGTCAAGTCAACTAACCTATAGAAAATTCGGCAACATTTCAACTGTAATTTGAACATTTATATCCATGACCTGCTTTTATCAAAACAATCCTATCGTCTGGCCAACAATGGCAACCCAAACTAAGTTTTCTATAATTTCTATCTATCTTATAAAACAAACAAAAATCTAGACATATATAATTGAACTTACTCCCATACGAGCCGCCTTTGGGTAATCGTAGATCGGAGGATCCCTGGGCGGACCAGTCGCACCCGGAACAAGCTTCCTGTTGGTGCAGTGTGTAGCCTCCCAAACCTCGTCGCTAGTAGGCTCACAGCCCCATGCACCTCTCTACAATAGACAACTTAAATTGTTAGTAGGTAATAAAATCATGTATATATATATATATTCGTCAATTATGTACATTTAGTCTAGTGGATTATAAATTACCATGCGGCCCCGATACATAGCGGTACTAATAGATCCAATACAGTGTCTAGATGTCATCCCCTCATACTCGGTGGCCCGATTGACCGTATTGGCCGCAGATACACGCCTGAATGCACCGGTGTTCCATATCTGTTTAAAACAAAACATAAATCAATATAAATCCTAGTACAACCAGATACATGTATTCAAAACAAAACAAACCTGATCAATCATCTCGACCCAAAAATCATGTTGGATCCACTCTGGACTATGTGCGCTAAGAACCGTGTAGTCATGTCCGTTGAACCAGAAACCATCAATAGCTAAATCCCTATCCCTGGCCGAATTACGGACATCTCTCATCATGTCCGCGTACCTATTCGTCACGGTACGCCGGAATACAAATAATACGTCGGCATCCATCTCAGGAGGCCAACTATAATACAACTGCATACCCATTGTTTGGATTAAGTAAAAATAAATCCATTCAATTAGTTAAATATAGTAAAATACATACCCGTAAACGATCCATTATCCGTGGATAGTGCTCCTCAGGGACATCCCTAATATGAGCCCATGGACCAACGAACATGGACCGAAAGATGGCAGTGGCCCTCCGGACCACTGACTGGTCCTTAAACCTTCACAATTGCAAAATATACAACATAAAAAAACATTAGGATCGGTTTATTATGTACTAGAATTAATAATATATCACATCTACTTACCCGATGGTGGCAGACAACACAAGCGTCGGTCGCTGACTCGGATGGGGCGTCTGTGATGCAATATTGGGGCCTCTAACCCTCGAGCCCGCTCCAGGCGACTCAAGCCCGTCCTCAGGCTGGATCTGATCTAGTACCTCGTCGGTAACTGCAACAAAGGTGGACTCGTCCATAGGCTCGTCGGCACGGTGGTCACCATGCCCGACGGAGCTGCTACTGCCCCTGCTAGAGCCTCTACCCTTACCCCTAGTGCCGCGTCCCACCATCTAAATATAGGGAATGGTTCGCAAACAATGATATAAGTGTATATAAATCATAAGACACAAAAATATAAGTGTACCAACATATAATAAGGATATAATTATGATAATCCCAAAATCTATAAATCACTTATAGAGAGAAAGTAGAGAGAGAAAGTAGAGAGAGAGATGAAGCGTAAAGTATGAATGTATTGAGAAGTATGCGTTAGTTTCTTTCAAAACACAAAGACCCAAGGGACTTAAATACCCTTGGCTTATACAAAAGATAAAAGCTAACAAAACACAGTATAAGACCAAGCCTATAAATACAATGATTACTATAAAATCAGACTTAACAATCTCCCCCTTAGTAATCATTGGCGCCGTGGTCTTCAAAATCAGCACAGACCATCTAAGCGACTTTGCGAATAAGCTTTCTTGACTAAAAAAAAAATTCTTCTCAGCATCTTTCAGTTTCAGTTGCCTTTGCTGTTTTGACAAGACTGGACCAGTATATAATAATCTTGAAAGAACAGTCGGTTCATCAGCTTGTGCTCTAGACGACACACCTCTTTTAAATGTACTTGAATGAACTATGGTGATCGGAGCAAGAACAACAAAAGAATTAATTGCTGAGAAAATATAGAATCCTGAGTGAATCTTGATCAGCAGATAACCGTTTGAACTGTTTGTCTCTTTAACTTCTCCTTAACTTCTCCCCCTCATGACCTTGATGATCTGGATCAACTTGGTCATGCAAATGTTGGAGATGAGACAACTTAAGATCTGCAAAATCAGAGTAAATGAAGAAAAGAGAAGGTTTGCGCTAGCTGTTGGTGACGAAACTTAGTTTTGCGCAAGCAGAAGGAAGCGCAAAGTTAGGTTTGCGCTAGCTGAAGGATCAGATAAAATAGATATAACCAACCTCATTAACAGATATAAATGCAGCGGAATAAAATAGATGTACTCACAGTTTCTCATCAGTCAGAAGCTAAAAAACTTTGAAGAATGAGTCCTAAACTGTCATGTTTAGAAGTCGTAAACCATTGAAGTACGGGTTCTAAGCTGATGTACTTAGAAGCCAAATTTCTCTTACTCCCCCTTAACAGTAGATACCTGCAACTTAGAATCAATCTGAGATTTTGGTACCCACTTGTATTTGGGTCCATGAAAGTTAGTTATAGTTCTTGTGGGGAAAAACTTGTAAGATTTGACACGAGAAGCACAAGAAATATGACCAGACAAATGAACATAAGAATTAGCAGAAGAGAAAGCATAATCATCTGAACTAGAATCAGAAGAAGAATATGAGACATTTTTGGAAATTTGAAACATTTGCTTTATTGAATATTTTGAAATTTTATTACAAGAAGCAATGAATCACTTTTATAATGTTTGTCTACATATCTATCTTCATCAGTCATAGAATCATCTGATGTCCGCTTGACTCTCCATATCTGCCTTGAAGGAGCGCTCAGAGTCCTATCTGAAATCATTGAATCAGAAGAATTAGAACTGTCAGAAATGACTTGATCTTGTTTCTTTGACTTCTTTGACCGTCTTCTTTTACGCTTTGGTTTATAATAATCATCATTGAGCGTAAAAGAATCATCAAGAATTTTCGTTTTAAGATTAAAATCAGAAGAAACAATTTTACCTAATAAACTCAACTGATCAACCAATAAATCTGAACTTACCTCGGAGTCAGAACAATTTTGAGAAAAGATTTCAGATTTTAGAAATTCCTTTTTGTTTACGTGACACTCAGAAGAAAAGCTATAAATAGAATCTTGTTTTTGAGAAAATATTTTTTCTTCAAGACTTGATGTCATGAAAGAAAGAATACATCTGATTCAATTTCTTTTTGAATATTTTTTGATCTTCCATTTTATTTTCAAGGTCAATGATTTTGCCTTCTAAGACTAATGGAGGAGTATATCTCTTAGAATCATAAAAGATTGGAGAGATATTTTCCTTATCAGATTTAGTGGCATATATACCAACAAAATCATTAGATACTGAAGACTTAATGGGAGATATGTCATTTAAAACTTTTCTGCCTTTCTTTGATTTGTCAGGAAAATATTTGGCATTTTCGTTTGTATAAACAAAAGAAATTTCCTTTTTCTTATTATTCATCCTTTTCTCATTTTCGATTTCTAACACTTGTTTTTCATTCATCCAATCAATTTTAAATTGAGGAGCATATTTAGCAAGTGTTAGATAACCGTATTTATATAAAGTAGGGGATTTTTCTAACGCATTGTTTAAACAATGTGGATTTTCTAAACCAAGTCCTCATTTTTCTTTTATAGACTCATAACTCCGCGGTTTGTTCAAATAAATAGTTTTCTCAGACTGATTCCTTCGATATAATTTTTCTTCCAACTCATTTATTTTATCAGAAAAAATATCTCTTAATTTGGTCATTTCAGTCAAATATTCAAGATAAGTCATATTTGATTTTTCTAAATCATCTAATTTTTTTGAAAGATGTCTTTTATATGATCCAAAATAGACTTTTCATCTTTCAAAGAAATTTGTAATTTATCATCAAATTTGACTTTTCTGAATTTGAATTCTTTTCAGATAATATCTTCGAGCGAAGATCAGATAAAGCAGTTATAAAAATGTTCATTTGTGAGGAAATGAAAGTGTAATCAAAATCAGAAATTACCTCATCTTCATCAGTTCAGGATTCATCATCATCATCAGACTGATCATCTCCAATGAAGCACATATGAGCAGTCTCGATAGTATCAGCTTCGTCATCAGAGTGATCTAACCAATATTCTTCTTCAGCTAATAAAGCAGTTTCATTCTCTCTCTTTTCTGCCAGTTCCATTTTCTTCCTATAATATGCTTAGTCCCGAACTTTCTTCACTCGACACTCCTTAGAGATGTGACCCGACTTTCTACAATTGAAGCACGTAGCAGGTTTCTTAGCCTCGGGCACTCGGACATTCTTCGACCCAGAAGTGAAGTGAGGAGTGTTGGAACCCGATCGAGGTTGGAACTTCTTCTGATAATGTTGAGAGAGAAGAATCATTGCTTTCTGAAGAGCCTCGCCATCATTATTAGTTGCACCATCATAAGCATTTTCGGATAATGCTTGTTCAGATAATTTGCTAGTGAGAAGTGCAACTGTGTCCACTGACTTCTTGTTCTTTTTGTCAAGTTTGGCCTTCTTCTCTGTGACTATGCACTCATCTGTCAGCAGAATCTCGTACATCTCTTGGATCTGCATGGTATATATTCTGACATCATTCCTCAATCTGTGGAAAGATTTGTTCCATTCCGGTTGAAGTGCATTGAGGAATTTCATATTCGTCTCTAGCTCAGTCTTTTCCACTTTAATCTTCCTCAGATCATTTATCACTGCACAGAATCTGTCATAAACATTTATCACTTCAAAGTTGTTCATGTAACGTGTATGCCGAAGTTGAGTTGAAACTGAAGACCTTAGCATAATCTTTTCTAGCTGTTGCCACATAAGGTTAGGATGATTTTTGAAATAATCAATCCTGTTGTAGATAGAATTTGGCAAAGCTAACATCAGATTTGCCTTTATATCTCTATCAGCTTGATATTGTGCTAACTCATCGGATGTATATTCTTTAGTAGGCTTTGTTAATCCAGAAGCCAGAGTGGGTTTTACAAAAGGTCCTTCAGAAAGAATATTCATCATGTCATTTCCGTTCTTTTGACGCTCGATGAAATTCAGAAACCTATCTTGCCATTGAGTAAACTCATTTTCATCAATCAGAACCGGAGGACGAGTTTCTGTGCCCAAAGACATCATGATATCACTCTTATAGAACTGAGGTTGAAAAGCAAACTTTGCAGAATCCATAGAAAAATCGTCAGAAAAATTCTAAGTCTTGAAATAGATAAGCTGGCGCAAACTGAAAGTTTGCGTGAGAAGCAGATGGCGCAAACTGAGATTTGCGTGAGTAGTAAGTGGCGCAAACTATGATTTGCGCGAGGCTTTGGTGGCGCAAACTTGACCTTGCGTGACAAGTATATGACGCAAAAACTGATTTGCGTGAAATGATGATGACGCAAATGTAACTTTGCGTGATATGTTGATGAAGAGAGCCTTTCTTTGCTTGATCAATAAGTAGCGCAAAACTGATTTGCGCGAACAATAACTAGCGCAAAATAGACTTGCGCGAAGAACTTCTATCGAAAACTTTACTTTGCTCGATGAAAGGATGATGCAAACTATGATTTGCGTGAAGAACTGAATCTTGACAAGATGAACTGGTGCAAAGGTCGATGAACTCGCGCAAAACCTGGAACTGGCGCAAAACGTGAGAAAATCAAGAAATCTTCTAAAAATCGATTATACAACAGAATTTGATAAAATTTTCTTGCACATAGACGTTCGAAAACAACTTTCTAATAACTTTGACTCAAACAATTAGATCAAAAACCACAAAAACAAGAATTTGAAAATCAAACAGTACGTAAAATCAGTTTTTCAAAAACTTGAAAATCTTCAAAATTGAACATCAAAACTTGATTTTCTTGCAAATCGATGTGAATCAAAAGAGTTTTACTATAAAAAACAAATCCAACGAATCAATTTACAAAGAAATTTGATCAAAACAAGCACGAATTTGTGAAAAATCAGAAAACGAGATTTTTCTTGATTAAAATCAAGAAAATCAATCAAGTTTTCTAATTTGTGTACAAATTCAGTTTTACAAATCGATTCTCTCAAATCTCTCAGATTTAGATTGGCTCTGATACCAATTGATAATCCCAAAATCCCTAAATCACTTAGAGAGAGAAAGTAGGGAGAGATGAAGCGCAAAGTATGAATGTATTGAGAAGTATGCGTTAGTTTCTTTCAAAACACCAAGACCCAAGGGACTTAAATACCCTTGGCTTATACAACAGATAAAAGCTAACAAAACACAGTATAAGACCAAGCCTATAAATACAATGATTACTATAAAATCAGACTTAACAAATTATTTTGAATAATGTCTACATAAGAAAGGTACACTAGTGATCAGACGACTGATCAGATAACATAAGTTCGTCTTCGTTATCTTCATCATCGTCCACGTCTTCAAATTCTTCTTCCTCGTCGCTACCTTCGTGATCTGATGCATCTTCCTCTTCGCTAGATTCGTTATTTGTGGCAACTACGTTGAGCTCCCCAGTGACAAGTGGGACGGAATCGAGGTCCTCATTTACCCAATTATTTGTATTATGAGTTACGCGTTCGTTGATTTGAAAGAACGGTTCTCCATCCACGTTATCATCATCCAACTCATCGATAGCCCTTTCTGCAACTTCATATATTCCACGGCCTTTGGTCTTCACAACTGCCCACCAGTCCTATAAATCCTCACTGCCTGAAGGATAGGGTGTGTAATACACTTGTTCTGCTTGTGATGCTAGGACGTAATAGTCCTCACCTCTAAGTCTGGACTTGTATTTGATATCAACCAACCCATGTTTAGGGTCGACTCTAAATCCCTCTGGACTATCAAACCATGTGCACTTGAACAAAACTACAATACAATAGCCCACACCATAATACTCCACATCTAACGCATCGTCCAACAATCCGTAATAGACAAACTCGGAGTTGTCATACCAAGATCCTCTCACACATACGCCACTATTATGTGTGACATGCCCAGTAGCATGTGTTACCTTATGAAACTTGTAACCATTTACAAAATATCCCTTATGCGACCAAGCATATCGGCCCGGTCCACGTGCTAGGGATTTCAAATGATCGGAGAAATTGGTTGATCCAAGCATGACCTATAAAACCACAAATAAGAAATAAATTACATATGTGTAACATTACATAAGTAAATTTCATATTTCTGTACTCACGTGTTGTTCGAACCAAGTAGAAAACCTTTCATCTCGAGCTTTATCTCGTGCAAATACATCAAGATGAGGTTCTATTTTCCGTATCCACTCATCAAGGGTCCATTGAAAAGGTCGAACTTCTTCACAATTCAACAACACATATGAGTGGATATTATGAATCTCAGCTTGAGTCAAGATGGCCTCCCCCCCCCTTCTCGAATAATCTACGAGATGGAACCTTGAATATACTCAATCGATCGTCTATTCCTGAAGAACTATGAATATCTGGGGCAAAGTTTCATAATTCGCGATTATGCCGAGTTTCTATTTGTGGATTAAAATACAGTAAGCAATAGGTGGAGAGTTAATTTACTAGATAAGACTCAACGATAGACCCCTCCACCCTTGCTTTGTTTCTAACAGTCTTCTTCAATGATTCTAGTTTCCTAAACAACGATTGAAATACGTGTTAGAAAATAAATGGGTGAGTATTTGAATGAAAAGTATTTGAATGAAAAGTATTTGAATGGAAAAGTTCATTTACCTCTCATAAAGATACATCCACCTATATTGGACCGACCCACCATTTATGGCTTCTCGTGTCAAATGTATCACTAAGTGTTCCATAGAATCAAAGAATCGGGGCGGGAAGACTTTTTCCAACTTACAAATTTTTTGAACGATACTTGTTTGCAATGGAATCAAGTCTTCTAAGTGTAACACCATTGAGTAGATTGTACGAAAGAATGTGCATAACACCGTTATCGCATCCCATATAGGAGTTGATATCATCCTTCGTAAGGCAATAGGGAGCAATCGTTGCATAAACACATGACAATCATGACTCTTGAAGCTATAAAAGCTGTAGTCTGCCATGTTTACACACCCCCAATATTCGAAGCATACCCGTCCGGAAACTTTAGTCTCTTCAACCATTCACATACTTGTTTTACTTATTGTTTGGTCAAAGTGTACGACGATTTCGGCTTCACTACTTGAACACTACATGTAATGGTGTCAATGAAGTTAGAAGTCTATTGAACACTACATGTAATGGTTTGCCTACTTGAAAGTCAAACCTTAGGTTTAGAGGAGCTTTGGATGACTTTATCCCTCTAAGTGTAATGGTTTGACTATTGAAAACTCAAAACCGTAGGTTACAATCAAAGAAAGGTGTTTTGGAAAGTTTAAAACCCTGCGTGTAATGGTTTGACTATTTAAAAGTCAAACCGAAGGTGTCAATGAAGTTAGAAGTCTATTGAACACTACATGTAATGGTTTACCTACTTGAAAGTCAAACCGTAGGTTTAGAGGAGCTTTGGATGACTTTAAAACTCTAAGTCTAATGGTTTGACTATTGGAAAGTCAAAACTGTAGGTTACAATCAAATAAAAGTGTTTTGGAAAGTTTAAAACCCTATGTGTCAATGAAGTTAGAAGTCTATTGAATGACTTCAACATATGTTTTTCAAAATTTCGGTGGCATAATGACTATAAAACGAATATTTTCGTATATCAACCTAATGTTTGACCAACAATTGGCAACCCAACTAACATAAGAATATATCAAAGAAATATATAAAGAAACAAAATTAGCAACATCGACATCAAACTTAGTAACCATGCTAATTCCATGTCGCATCTTACTAACCATAACATATACGACCGTACACTACAATGCCAATTTCATGTCACATCTTACATATATGCCAATTTCAAGTAGCCCAACCAAGGCCAAATCATACACGAAATCATAACAAATAATCAAGTTTTTCATAGTTAAACCTTAAACCAAAACATAAAGTTTATTGGCCTCCATTATGATTCTAAAATTCAAACTAACAATTTCACATCAAATTACAGATTAATTCAAGCAACAATCACAAACTAACAGTTTCATCTTAAAAGTTCCATTTGAAAATTTAACATCAAGATAAATGTGATGTCTTTTAACATATATAATTGTCTAAATATGAGAATTAGCTGAAGCATAACAACACATCCTAGGCTGTTCATGAATAATGAGAAAATTTTAAAAAGGTAAGTCAAATATGTTGAACATTGTACCCTAAAAGTGTTACTGCTGGTGACAACAAGGAAGAGCTCTACTCAAGGAACTCACAAGCGCTGACTATAACAGGTTCAGAAAATATCACCTGCAAAAAAGTTGAAACTTTTGGTACAACTCTATTTTAATAGAAGAAGAACATATATATTTGAAACTCATCTCAAATATTAATAAGAAACACATCCACACTCATCTCAAGTACTAATCTAAAACAACATCCTAGTTATTGATCTTTAAAGTCCTTTAAGATCACAATTTTAAAACTGAGATGTGATTAATAATGTGTCCCTCTTACCTTAACAAACAAAGCCTTTGGCCCTTGACTAATATATATTTTTTATGATATGTTTTTTGTTTTGGTTTGTGTCCATCTTTATTTACTAAGATATTTGGTCATTTTGTTTTGGAATTATGACATTGCATTTTGGGTAGAAAACTAAGAACATCAAAAACATTATCAACAATGTCTTGATGCATTAAGCAAAAGCATCAAGAAACTTTAATAAAAAAAAATGTCTTATATTTATAATTTTAGGGGATGTTTGGTTAAAGGTATTAAACAATCGATTGAATGGGCCCATAAATTAGTAAATGAGATTATTATGGAAAAATGGTGTAAACTGTTGTCATAAACTTTTCCATCTTTTATATAACTTTTTTCTTTCCTTTTCAACATAAACTCTTTTCCATCATTCTTGATTCTTTACTATAAATTGAAACAATTAAAAGTTGAAGCATTATCACCAGATAAGAAAAATGGTAGATTTCTAAGGACCATGGCAATAGATGAGTCACAGTCATCTCAAGACAAATAAATTGATCTCAAGACAAATAACAAACATAAAAGCCTTTTCTTTATTTATATTGTTCCATAAAAGGAACTACTTAGATAAAAATCAAAAACCTAGGCTAGAATCAAAACCAAAAACCAATCGAGCGATGTTAAAAATCAAAAACCAATTGAGCAATCACAAAGGCTGGAATCATAGGGGTTGTGGATGTTAGTACGTACCGACAGTGAGGTTCGCGATGGTGATGGTGTCACGACAGTGATGGCGACCGGCGAGGTTGGCGATGGTGATGGTGTCCCGACAGTGAAGTTCGCCGGTGAGTGAGAGGGATGGAGGTCGCCGGTGAGGGAGGTCGACGGTGAGTGAGAGTGATGGAGCGATGGAGTTGAGAGACGAGGACGCCGGCAATGGAGTTGAGAGATGGATGGTCGCCGGTGAGTGAGAGTTGAGAGAGGCGATGGAGTCGTTTGATTTAGTGCTAATTATGCCCGCCCTTATTTTTATGAAATTTCGGAAAATCACCAATGGATTTTCGATGGATATTCCGTCTGTAATTACCAAAGGAATATAACCGTCGGTGATTACCAACGGATTTCCAACGGATATCCTTTTTTTAAATTAAAATAATTACTTTTAAATTATTAATAACTATTAAATTATATTCAATTATTATATATTATTTAATATTAAAATTATCAAACACCCTTGAACTAACTGGACTTAATGGAAACAGTTAACGACCATTATCTTTTCCCGTTAATTACAGTTAGGTCAGGGACCAAAAGTGTTATACACACATACATACATACATATATAGACATGTACATGACATACACACACTTATATGCATACCACATATACATATATACAAGCAATACATATGTATATAATACATCTATAGAGATACATACATACACATGATATACATATGCATATATGACATATACATAAACATGATCATATACATATATATGTGCTATATATATACAAGCAATACATATGTATACAATACATCTATAGACAATATACATACATACACACACACATACATAGACATGATCTATAGACTTACATACATACACACATACATAGACATGATCTATAGACATACATACATACACACATATATACATAGCTAGACATGATATAGACATATGTGCTATATACATACAAGCAATACATATGTATACAATACATCTATAGACAATATACCTACATACATACATACATACACACATAGATAGACATGATCTATATACTTACATACACACACACATATATAGACATGATCTATAGACATACATACATACACACATATATACATAGCTAGACATGATATAGACATATGTGCTATATACATTCAAACAGTACATATGTATACAATACAGCTATAGACATACATACATACATACATACACACATGATATATATAGATGTGTGTGCTATATACATACAAGCAATACATATGTATACAATACATCCATACACATACATACATACATACATACATACACACATACATAGACATGATCTATTGACATACATACATACATAAACACATACATAGCTAGACATGATATAGACATATATATATATGTATGTGCTATATACATGTATACAAACAATACATATGTATACAATACATGATCTAGACATATACACACACTTATATGCATACGACATACACGTATATATACATGATATACATATATATGAACTATATACATACAAGCAATACATATATACATACATATATATATATCCATACGTACATGATATGCATACGACACACATACATACATACATACATACATACATACATACATACATACATACATACATACATACATACATACATACATACATACATACATACATACATACATACATACATACATACATACATACATACATACATACATACATACATACATACATACATATATCAACGGATCTTGGAAAAAAAATTAGTTTCCGACGGATTACCGACGGATTGCAGAAAAAAATAATTATAAATTAATTTATTAAGTTTACCAACGGATTACCGACGGATTGCAATATTTAAAAAAATCAAAAAGAAAATAATTTTCTGTCCGTCGGTGATCCGTCGGAAATGATTATATTTACCGATGGATATTGCATCCGTCGCAAATAACTTATTTCCGTCGGTGTTCCGTCGGAAATTTCCGACGGCTAGAGTCCGTCGGTAATATTTGGTCGGTATTAAGCATTTTCCTAGTAGTGAATAATACATGTGGGATCTTGTGGTGTGTTGACGACATGACCGACGTATCTGATTTAGTATCATATGTGATAAAATACAACCCTTCTAAGCCGCAATTTATGTTAGGGGCTTGAGATTAAAAAAAAACAACGGTTCAGATCCACCTCTCACCATTAACTCATCTTCTCACACGATCTTTCGCATATATATATATATATATATATATATATATATATATAGTGGAAGGATATTTTGCAACTCTTGAAAAGGTTGCAACCCTTGCAACTCACATCTTAACCGTTGGATTTATGATCGACGGATATATATATATGAGGCTAATCTTGTGAGAAGTACAAAAGTTACAAAACTCTGAAAACTGATTTAAAAATATTCTCTTACTTTATTTTTTTTAATCAAATGTTAGAATTTAGAATATTGTTTCACATATATTTTGTTTAATAATGTAAAGCTTTTAACTTGTATTTTTCAAGTAAACATTAAAAAGAAGTTTCGCATGATTTTTTTTCACAATGTGAATACAAACATATAGAAAACAATACCTTAAATCATATTTTTTGATTAAAAAAATATGTAAGTTGATTTTTACAGATTTATAACATTTTTCTGATTCTAAAGAAATATATATATATATATATATATATATATATATATAATATCAGTCGGTTCATGTGAAAAGCACTTCAAACTTGTATTGTAACAAACTTAAAAAAACTAATGTATATATAAATGTATGATTAGGAGTCTCCAGAATATGACTTGTTAATTTGGAAAGAGTAATATAAGTTTTCATAAACACTTCAACTTGTATTGAAATTGCGTACAAATTAAAAGACACAAAATTTGAATATTAAAATAATTGAAAGTTTTTGTATGTGTAATTCATTAATACTTAATGCTTTAATCGTTGTATCATTACGAGTTTTAAGAACAACAATGCACATTATAATGTGTTGTGTTAAATACACAACTAATAAAATCAAATAAAATTTTGAAGACTAGTATATTTGTTTAGTGTAGTGACAAAATTTGAATGTTTTGTTTGAATATAAAATTATAAATGGCCAAATATACTAAATTATCATTATCTTTTAATAAAACAACTCTGAAGATAAAAAAAAAAAAGGCACCATATGAAAAGTTATTGCAATTATGTTAGTCTAAGCCATAAAGCCACTCCCAATTACATTCATTCTCCAATGTGTTACACTTCTTTTCAACTTATGTTGGACATGGTTTTAACCAAAATATTTCAATAAATTATAATTTTTAATACACTACCGATTTATATTCAATGTTTGTAACAATCATCCCACCTTTATTATCCAGATAAAGTTTTATTGGTCAATAAAATGATACCGTAAAATTATTATTGTTAAACATTATCACGTAAGTATCTCTTATCTCGTAAAAAATAACATATGTTTAGTTACAGAACAAAACACATCAAGTGTTTACTAAACAACCTAAGCAACTTAAACCATATCAACTTTTGGATTTGAGTTTATCATTTGTACAAACCAAGCATGGGACCACATGAACCATTTTCATATATATATATATAGATGTTTTGGTACCTTAGAAATCAATCACAAGAATCATTTCTATAGTTTACTCTACAAACAAATGAGAATGCAAAACCCTAGACCACAAGAACCTTTCCATATATAATTTATTCTATAAGCAAATGAGAATACAAAGGGTGATTGATTTTTAGAAATACCATTTCCTATTTCTAGTTAAAACAGGTCAAATTATGTACCTAATTCGATATTAAGTGGAAAAGACAGAGAGTCTATAAAAGAGAGAAAAAAAAGTTACAAACCAACTATAAATTTTAATTTGATTGGGAAATTTTAATTATGATTTTATACTAGTTTTTAATTTTTTTTTTAGTTACTAAGTTATTGGAGGAAAGATCACCCAAACAAACCCCTTTCTTACTTCGTGACCGTCAATTTGTGAAAAACAACTTGACAGATGTTATACAGTTAAGGGACTAAATATGTAAATAAAAGCCATCACAATAATAACTCCAAGAAAAGCACCTGTGTCGTTCTTCATTCTTGTCCTTCTCCCTTTCTTAAAACTCTAAAACCTGTAGAACTCCCCTTTGCTCAATTAACCGACCAACTGATTAAATATGTTGGTGACACCATGCACCGGAGTAGAAGCACTCCACCGCCTGAAACTAACGGAGCCACCGATGTACCTAACTCCATCACCGGAACTAACTCGTATTACTTTGGATTGTTGGAATTATTTTGTTTTTGTAAATTTCGTATCTCTGGTCTTCTTTGTTTTTTTGGGAAAAGTTCATCTTCTTGAACTTCTTTTCTTTTAGTAGATTTCATTATGTTTGAAGTGAAAGAAGATATTTCATTATTTATCCTTACATAGTGTAATTCCATCTATTTGTGTGCTTAAAAATGCTTATGGAGGGAAACAATTTGTTTTGGTTCCGTTTCTTGGAAGTATGATTTGTTAATTGGAACTGCTTCATCTTCATGGATTTGTTTTTTAAGTAAAGTTCTATCATGTTTGGAGTTCCTAAACTTGCAGGTATCGAAGAAGACATGACAATGCTGAAAATGAAAGGTGATATTTCAATACTCAATACTCATTTTATTTTTTGTAACTTTAGATAGTGTGAGCTGAGTGCCGTATTAATTTCGATGCTTTCATTTGTTTTGATTCACCTTCTTGGAAGTATGACTTGTTTGAACTACTTCATCTATGCAATACTACCATTTAGGAGTTTTCTTTTGCTTGCAATGAACATCCTCATTGACAATACTACTTTGTGTTAGCATAAGCTGTTGTATTATTACGTAGAGTCCCTTCAATTCATTGTTATATATATGTTCACCTGAACCATTATCTACATCGATCTCTCTAAAAGTAATCACTTTCACATAATTTCATTTACACCAACTCTCAAAGCCTCGAAATCCCCTTCTTTTACTTTCTAAATGGCTAAAGGATTTATCGACTTCCTGAGAGGGCCAAAAACTAGCTATCCAGTCAAAGGAGCCAATACAACTACCGCCATTTATTGGCTAAACTGGAGAGCATGTTTATATGTTATATATGGATCATAACATTAATAACTATGTCTTCGTATTTCATAGCGAAATACGAATGGCCTAATAATAGAAGATCAAGAAATGGAGAAAATGAAGATGATGATGATGATGATTATGGAGGGGTCTTGTATGAGGATGAGGCTTGGAAGCCAAGCTTAAAGCAAATCCATCCAGCGTGGTTGATGACTTATAGGATATTTTCTTTTCTTGTTCTCTATGATCCTAAATGCCATTGCTAATGGAGGAAGTATTTTTTACTATTATACCGAGTAAGTTTTCTTCTCTTCCATGCATATTCATGGTCACGTCATTTTTTTTCCACTTGATTTTCAAGACTTTTGTTGGGTATTTACTTCTTTAAACCTCCGTCTACCAATTTATCAATATTTCTTTGGTTCCGAAATTCATTTTGTTTTCTTTCGGGTGATGTTACAGCTGGACTTTTACTTTGGTTATTATATATTTTGGGGTATGTTTACATAACCTATTACACACTGTTTCTCTTTATCTTTCTATATTATAGATGATTTTTTCCTTTCTTATTCGAAAAATTATTTTTTTGGATTTATGTTATTGGTATTTTGTGTGTGCAGTTTGGATCTTCGTCGTCGATGTATGGACTTTACCACTATCACATAGACCATGGAGATCAAAGGAATCCTCCCCAAGTTGCTGGGCTTTGGGGTTACATTTTTCAAATATTATTTCAGGTAAAATCCCAAGAATACAAATGAAGAGGTCTCCACAAAATGAATCATTCATGACACATTTTGTTCTTCAGATGGTGGCAGGTGCAGTTGTGCTTACAGACTGTATTTTCTGGTTCATCATTGTACCATTTCTTGCTAGAAAAAAGCAAAATAATTTTCATATTGTAAGGACCACTCTTTGTTCTATGTGCTTTAACAAGACGTCTTTTGTTTGCGTTTTGATTCATTTGTGGGTATTATACATGCAGCTCCCTATAGCTATGCACTCTATCAATGTGGTGTTTTTGCTTGGTGACGGTGCGTTGAATAGCTTGGTAAGTTGTCTCGAGTTTCTTAGCACAGAAACAGACCTATATAATCCGATCTTGTCATTTCGATTACTATCCTAAAAGTTTCCATTTTTCAGCGATTCCCTTGGTTTCGAATCGCATATTTCATTCTTTGGACATGTGTTTTTGTCATTTTCCAGTGGATCGTTCATGCAAATATCGCACTTTGGTAAAATACCAATCACTCTTTCTACCTTTTTCTACATACAAATATATATACAAGGGATCACTAACAAAATAATCATGATCTTAAACAGGTGGCCATACTTTTTTCTTGATCTCACATCTTCATTATCTCCATTATGGTGAGTACTTCATCAAGAACACACAATAAATGTTTGTGTGTATTTCTACTTAGAAACTGTTTTCTAAATCTTTGATACATGTATATAAGTAGGTACGTGTTGGTGGCGTTGTTGCACTTTCCTTGCTATGGAATTTTCTTTCTTGTGATAAAATTGAAACATTTTCTCTTGATGAAATGGTACCCAAATTCAAACTGATACGCCAGAATCACAAAGGCAACGTTCGTCGAGCTTTTCTAGTCTTAAAGACGATGGAGATGAAACATAGAGAGATCGATATGAAGTGATACCAAGATTTTCTTGCGGGATCGATGAATTTATTTAAATGTTAATAACATTCCTTGAGAATTGACTTATGAATTTTTATCGTAATTTTTTCGATATATACAAACAAGTATGGAGAGTCACAAATGACATGTTACTTATTGTAGTGTTCTATTGGAGGGGATAAACTGTAATGAGAGAAATTGGGGAAGAAAACCCTGAATTTGGTTGAATGAAAAGAAATAGAACTACTACGTATTTATACCTCAGTGAGGGATTGTTTACCAAAATCTTAGGGGCTGTTTGTTTTTTTAAAAATACTTATTAATAGCTCTTAAGTCTGAATCATTCAGACCTTTTGACATTTAGACTGTTTGTTTTTTCAGTTTACAGAACCTCTTAATGGCTCTTAATAATACATCTGAAATAAGAAGTGGTGACCAAACTTCTTAAAATCTTTTATCGCCGCCTCATTTCATATGCTCTCCTTTCTCCAAAGACGTCTCCAGACGTTACAAAAACAAACAATCTTATTGATTCGGGTTTCATTCACCACCACCTATTATTAATCAGAAGTGAAATAAGATTTTAGACTTCAAACCTCTTAAAAAACAAACACCAACTTTAGGGTAAGTATTGTCTTGAATAAGAGGTTTGATTGGGGTAAGAAGCCTGACTGCAATATTTTATATTAAGTGTTGACCGAATGAAAATTATCATTATACCTTTATGACCGAAATAAATCTCGACTTAAAATTATTGTATAAAAATAGTGTGTATTAAATGATAAATGAAAATTTGTTGTTCACAAAATATTTTCATATATTTTCAAATTATTTTATACTTGTCAATTAAATTTATTTACACACTCTCCTAAGCCCATTATAGCTTAACATCACATTACTCCAAACCGCTATAGTTTTTTTGATAATCAAACCTCTCCTTTGAATATAGTATCCAACTTCCACCAGCTAGCTAGCTCTCTCTCTCTCTCCCTCTCTCTCTCTCTTATATTCTTCTTGCTCTTCTTTTAAGCATACATACCAAAAATTGTCATTTGTCGGTTTTATTCAAGAAACTAAAATACAAATTGGACCAGCTCAAGAGGTCTAATGCTTCTGAAAGAAGGTTTTGAAGCAACCAAACTACCCAAGAAGAAGTTGAAGGTAAACCATGAAAGTTGGCTATTTTTTTAGGGTTTTGAAGTTAAATAACTATAACCACTAAAATAGGAACATGTGGTTCGAGATTGTGTCGTTGAATGCAACCTCTAAACCCTTTTGATTTATTTTTTGGTGTCTCATTTGAAGTGGGTATTGGATGATAAAAGATTTTGTAAAAAATAAGAATTCCCAAAGAGATCAATGAGAGACAGATCATACGTCTTGAAACAATGATGAAAAAAAGTGGTGGTAAGAATGAGGGAGGGGTAAACATGGAAAGCTCACTCTGACTCCGGCCAAAATCCTTTCTAACTCAGATTCTGGTTAGAACACAGTGAACACTTAGATTAGTTATTTTTTTTGTTGGTAAACACTTCATCTCTTACCCAGGTAAGAGGCTCATACCGGTAAGAGTAGACAATAAGAGAGAAAAAGATGTTAGTAAACAACCCCTAAGTTACCTACCACCAACGGATTAATTACCAACTCATTAACGGAAAATTAACTAATCACTTCATGTATATTATAATCAAGGTTCTAAATGGCGTGAGGCATAGCGTGGCGGCGAGGCCAAGCCTCAAGCCTTAGGAGCCATGGCGAAGCCATGACGTTTTCAAGGCGTGACTTATGACGTCAAATTTCTAATTCATATATAATATTATATAAAAAAAGTATGTTTTGTAGTGTTAGTCAATGAGTCAATAGTAATAAGCAAGTTAAATTAGGTTATATATTAAAAACTTGTAAATAAGACATTAAAAACGTAAAGAAAATCAAATATCTCATTACGATAATTGCGCATTAGGGCATGGCGTGCCATGGGCTTAACGTGGCGTGACACATAAGCCTTGGTGCCGTAATTCTCTCCCCGCCCTCAAGATGAGAATGGACATGGAGAATAAATATTCTATCGTCGGTAGTAGCTTAGAGCCGAGCAATGGTTTCGTAAACATAAATTATGCTTTATGATGTGTCGACTATCGAACGTACAATTGCTAGAGGTAAAAAGTGGCATATATTACATGGAGAAGGTTTGAAACCCTTTCAAGGCCCACTAGTGCCTCTCTCTTTTTTTTCAATTTCTTAGTGAAATCATGGTCAAAAAGTTAATGAGGCAAAATTGGGAACTTTACCCTTTTCTAATCCATTGTTTTTGAGCCAAGAACCCATTTAAATAGTTCAGAAACCCTACCATGGCAAATTTTTGCAAAAGATAATTCAAGTTGATATCATTGTTCCGAAAACACCCCACTTCATGTGGGAGTTAGTACAAGTTCGCTTGGTTTGGTTCATTATTGCTTTGATGACCAAACGTTTATACCAAATATCCATGTGAGAATTGGTTGGTCATCTAGTGCATAGTTTCGATCCTTACAAAGATGTTTAAGTCGATACGAAATCAGTTTTGCTATGTTATTTTGCAAAAAAATGTATAAACCTCACCCCTAGAAGTGTCCCCATTATATTGATTCCACGACCATCATTGGGTATTAAATCTCATATTCCATAGACCATCATTGGGTGTTAAATCCCATATCCCATAGACAAGTTGGTGGTTCCTAGTGTTGGACCAAGACGTTCATCTATTTAGCAAGGATGTTCACCAACTTAATATATAATTGCTCTGGTGTCCATTACATATATCGTAAGTATAGATATGATGAATGGTTTATTCATCCGTTTTTTTCACGATTTATCCCCAAATCGAAACTATTAATACGTATTATAGTTCTCTTTTTCTATTTTTCATGTAAAAATTATGGAAAATAGGTTTAAATGTTGGGATTTTAAGAACCACAAAGGTCCCAAAAACAAAATAAATTAATGAATTTTATTCAATGACAATCAAATATTTGACCCCAACCAACAACGAATGCGGATAAGAAAATAGGATCGAAAGCACAACGATCTATTAAATAAACAACTCTGAAAACACACAAAACACATAGATTGACATGGTTCCACCACCACTATGGTGATGTACGTCCACAGGGAAGAGGATAAGCTTTTATTGATGAAAACGCCTAAGCACCAAAGAGAAAATTACAAATGGAACACTAAATTGTGTATAATCTCTCTCTACTCAAAGTGCTTCTAAGCTCTTAATTTCGTTCTCTCATATCGTGATGGAACTCAAAATGTTTATTTATACTAATCCATAGGTGGGATCCTAATTTGATCCCAATGATAAAATCTAGGAAAATCATAATTATCTTCGTGCACGACCAGGATGAATTATAAGGTGCAGTCGTGCCTGAAGACTTAACAGTTTCTGTTTCATGAAATAAAACTATGTGTGCTCGTGCTTGATCATAAAGCGCGACCATGTCTAAATACCCATAACTTTATGTTTACAAAATAACATTACGCACGCCCGTTGTTGAATATAATGTGCGTCTGCGTCAGAACACCTTGAACTTTCTGTTTGCAAAGTTACATTGTACATGCCCTTGCGTGAATATATGGTGCGGCCATGTCAGAAACTGTAGAACTTCATCTTTTTCATACCCATGCTTTGTATTACAATTTTTAACACTCTACCTTGATACAAAATAATTACCTTCTAATCACAGGACGAGGTTTGAACGAGTCTTGGGACAAGTTTGGCTTTACTAACAAAGATCTTCGACTTGATGATCACCCATCGTCAATAAAGCATCAACTTTATATGCCAAGACATTACCTCATTGTTTCCCTTCGTTATGATGTTCTCCTCTTCCCGAAGTGCCCATAGGCACCTAGCACCACATAAGTTGGATTAGGTTCGAGCAATGCCCGAACTTGTTTATTGGCAATGATTTCGTGAACATGTCGGCGACAATGTCATTTGTATGGATCTTCTTCAAAGGTACCTCCTTTTTTCATGTATAAACACCAAGAATGACTCCCTCACTTGAATATGTTTGTTTCTCAAACTAAAGGCCAAGTTTCCTGCCAAGTGAGTGGCACTTTCGTAATCACTTTGTACCTCCAAACTTTCTTGCTTCAATCCCAAATCTTCTAAGAGATGCTTCAAGTATAAGGCTTCTTTAGCCGCCTTTACCGCTACGATTAACTCAGCTTCCGTGTTAGATAATGCTACTACCTTTTATAGTTATGATTTCCAACTAATTGATGTTCCACCTAGAATGAATACGTAGCCAGAGTTGACTTCTAATAGACTTGATTTCCAACATAGTCTGAGTCACAAATCCTCCGAGTTTTCAACCTTGATCTTTTCCTCCAAAGTAAAGTCCATACCGGGGAGTTTCCTTCAAATATCTCAAGATCATATTTACCGCTTCCCAATGTGGTTTGCCCGAAATTGACATAAACTGGCTCACCACACCTACCGAGTATACAAGATCAGATCGTGTGCACACCATTGCGTACATGAGGGTTCCAACGACGCTTGCATAAAGGATTTTTGACATCTTCTCCTTACCTTTGTCATCATTTGGACTATCTTCTTTAGAGATCTTGAGGTGCATAGGCATTGGTGTGCTAATCGGTTTTGCACTTTCTATGTTGAAGCACTGAAGTACCTTTCAAATGTACCTACTTTGAGTGAGATTCAATGTCCTTGAGCTTCTATCCCTAGTGATTTCTATTCCAAGGATCTTGCTTGCTTGTCCCAAGTCCTTCATCTCAAATTCAGACTTCAATTTCTACTTCAAGTTATCAATTTTTGAAACATCTTTGCAAGCTATTAACATGTCATCAACATAAAGTAGTAAGTAGATCCAAACACCATCATTACAATGAAATTAGACACAAAGATTTTTGACACTTCGATTGAAACCAATATTTAACATAAACAAGTTAAACCTTTTATGCCATTGATGTGGTGATTGTTTCAATCCGTATAGGGACTTCTTCAGTTTGCACACTAACTCGATCTTACCTTCTTTTACAAAGCCCTCCGATTGTTTCACATGAATGGTTTCTTCTAGATCACCATGTAGGAACGTCGTCTTGACATCAATTTGTTCCAGCTCCAAGTCTTGTGGAGCAACTACGAAGAGCAATACTCTTATGGAAATGTGTCTCAATAGCGGTGCAAAGATTTCATTGTATTATATACCTTTCCTTTGACAATAACCCTTTGCCACTAGCCTTGATTTGTTTCTTTCATTATCCTTAACCATGAACACCTACTTGTATCCAATGGCCCGGTTTCCCTTGGGTAGTGGAACAAAGATCTCAAGTTTGGCTCTTTGTCAAAGACTCCATCTCTTCTATCATATCATTAAGCCATTTGGTGTTCTTTGGTGAGCTTAACACATTGTAAAGGTCACAAGAATCATATTGCACTACATGTAGTGTGTAATCCAACTAATCACTAAAGCTCATGTTGGCACATAGCCAATCCTCATCATGTTCGGGAGGTTTGATAGTGCGCTTACTAGCCCAAACATGTAGATTTGTATCATCATGTGATTCACGCCTTGATGAGAACTTTAGAAGGCGAAGAATTGCATTAAATGATCTTCTTACCTTTTCCTTGAATGCTCCTTTTTAAAGGGGAGTAGAAAATCAAACTCTTGATGCTCTTTTCTTGTTGTATCTCCAACGGAGTTTGATGGAGTATCCTCCTAAGGGCTTATTAGGGATGATTCATTGAAGCTCACGTTTCTGGAATGTATTACCTTCATTGTCTCCGGATTCCATATTTTATAGACTGTAACTCCATTTGTATGTCCAAGCAAACGTCCTTATATGGTACGAGGGTCAAGTTTGCTTTTTCCTGCATTGTGCACATACACTGGGCAACTAAAAATTCAAAGATAACTAAGACAAATTGATTTCTTACCTCTCAATACCTCTTCTGGAACCTTACCATTAATCTCCAATAATGGATGGCAGTTAATGATGTGCACGACCGCAGATAAAGCTTCGACCCAAAAAATTTTAGGGAAACCACAGGTTAACCTCATACATCTTGCTTTCTCTATCAATTTTTTATTCATATGTTCCGCTACACCATTCGATTGTCGATCATGTGGACTAGTGAAGTATCGATGGATCCACTTTTCTTTACAAAAGGAGATAAACTCGCCACTTTTGTATTCGCCACCGTTATATGGTCTCAACACCTTTAACTTTCTTCCGGTTTGGCTTCTACCAAGGTAAACCACTGTTTGAACTTATCGAACACTTCTGATTTTTGTTTCATGATAAAGATCCAAACTTTATGAAAATAATCATCAATGAAAGAGAAGAAATAGTGACCTTCACAATGGGATGTAGTGCTAGCCGGCCCCAAACATCTGAGTGTACATAATCAAGAATTCCCGTTGTATTGTGTTAACCAATACCAAAAGAGACATTTATTTTCTTTACAAGGATGCATTCCTTGTAGAAATCTAGGTTCCCAAATTCCTTCCCCTTGATAAGGCACCACTTATATAGGATCTCCAAGTTTTTCTCCGAAGTCTGCTAAGTCTTAGATGCCATAGCCTGGAGGCATCTTGTAGATCCCAGATTACAACAATTTCATTTACAATCTCTATCAAAATATAGATCAATTACAATTTATGAACCACTAGCCGTCCTCAGATTAAAATACAAATAATTTACGTTCTCTCTCACTTTCTCTCTCTAGAAATGATTTCTCTTGTCTGCTCACACTAAAAATACAAAGACACGACCTATTTATATGAGGTCAACACTTTTGACCTTTTACTACACTTTACAAGATTTACAAGCTACACCCTTAAATCTTGAATACAACGCATTCTAAACCTAACAATCTCCCCCTTTTGATTAAATATTAAAAAAAAATTGACAACAAACTTCAGCTCTTTCATCTTCATGGTTCTTTAACACTTTTCAGTTCTTTTGCTCTTGAATAATCTTTATATCTTTGCATCTTTCAAAACTTTGTAACTTTGAACTCTTCATCTCTTGTGAACATCTTTGAATAATCTTTAAACTTTGATCTCTCTCGAAACAACTTTGTGTTTAACTTTTTATCTCATTATCTCGAACCACTTGACTTGAATTATCTTTCCGTCTTTGAAATTGAAACTTTCAAAAATATTTCTCCATTTCTTCAGTATTCTATTTTCCTTTGACTTGAAACATTCAAAATATCTCTCTTTGTATATTTCTCCACCTTTTTGATGATTGTGAGCATTATGATCTGAATAAACCATCAATTCCAAAATATATTTATCTGAATATTTTCAAAATCAAAAAAACTGAAAGTTGTAACCCTGAATCAACGTATGAAATAGTTAGGAATGTTGTAAGTAGCATGGAGCCACTTAGTACAACGAATGTACTTTGGAAAGCAGCTTTGTGATGTTCACTCCCACAGGGCTTCCATTCAATCATCGAAAAACACAAAGGAATTTCTATGAATGTTATGACAAGAAAACATATTCCTTATGTGTACGTGTAAGTGTTGAAATGATTGAAGCAAATTATGCTCTATCAGGCTCAATTTGTGTAAACTGTTGAGACAACAACAAATTTTCCACGGACTCAATGTGCATATTGAAGTGCGAAGGTGGGGCAAACTTCATTTTTTTCAATATCCAAATCTTTCGAGTGAAGATCAGATGACATATGGTTGTGTCCCCATGAAAAATTGAAACATTTATTTGTTGAGAAAGAAATGAGTGGCTGGTGGGGTTAAAGCAAGAGTTGGCACGGGCTACTGCCTGTTTCAATGATGTTTACGAAAGAATTGTGAAACAACAGTAATATGTTTAGCCGGCTCAGAAAAAGTTTGGTGTAGAGTTCTCATATTCTTTTAACTCTGATCTCACACCCTCTTTCTGTTTTTAATCTGCTCACATCTAACCAAACTCTTTTTTACATTTTACCTCAGCACAATGAGAAAACTCAACCGAATGAGTTATCTCCCCCACTATTTGATTTATGACCCCTCACCCCTCAATCACTCAAGGATAACTTCTTAGGTAGGAAACACTAGTTAACGTGAATCCATAGAAGTTCTTTAAGCTTACACATTGTTTCCATGAAAATTTTTGTCCTAAAAATATATGTTGTTCAACAGTTTAGCTTGAACAATGAATCTCATCATATGAAAACATTGTCAAAAGAAAGTATGCTTCACAAGAATATCATTAATATTTGAGCACTTGAACTTTGAAGATTTCTCACAACAAGGATATTGAATGAATGAAATGAAGTCGAAAGATTTGTTTGAGAATCTGACAATGTTTCAAACAGATCAAATATCATGAAAGATAAACGTGAAAGCTTAAGGCATCAAAGAGTTTGATAGACTTTATATGAACAAATATAAACAATATTGAAATGAACGCACAAATTTAAAGAAAGTAAGATGCTTAACAACATTGAATGCAAACAGGAGTATTACCATCGAAATATGTTTCGTTCTAAGACATGGTAACAACAAAATCAATATGAAGTTCTACCAGTGTGTATGAATACTTGAAATTACTTAGACAATATAATACACAAGTATTAGTCTTTGAAAATACACGGTCAGAAATGATGTAATCTGATATTCTCATGAAAAACATTTAAAATTACACTTCTAATATTCATAAAATCTTGTTGAGAATAAAGAAGTGGTTTGAACATTTAAGAAAACATTTTTCATGCTTGAAAGTTGTCCTTCTTTCAAACATTCTGAGATTAAGAATCAAAAAAATTTACCTTTTGTATAAAATTCTTAAATCCTCATACTCCCCCTTGAATTATTCTAATAATAATAATAATAATAACTCCCCCTCAAGATAAGAATTACCTGCAAACACAAAAAAAATTGATAATCGTCTAGGATGATTTCTCATTTGTCAGAATATATTAGAATGAAATAAATTGTAAACTCCCCCTCAGATAAAGCATAGACAACATAGATAAGCATTATGAACTCCCCGTAGATGCATGCAAAGGAAACAGACTTATATAGACACATTAAGCATACCTAACATGCTTATGAGAACTTTGAATCTCTTTTCATCAAGCGGTTTGGTGAAAAGATTTGCAAGTCTATACGAAATTAATGTATCTCGATCGATCCTTTCTCTACATGGTCTTTGATGAAATGATATCTGACATCAATATGTTTAGTCTTCAAATGCTGAACCGGATAAGCCGTTATAGCAATCGCGCTCTTGGAATCATAATAATTTGGGACTTTGTTGAAAGTGTAGCTGTAGTCTTTTAGTTGTGTCATCATTCACAAAACATGTGAACAGCAACTGCCGGCAGCAACGTATTCTGCCTCTACCGTCGATGTTGAGACATAGTTTTGTTTCTTTGACATCCAACTAACCAACTTGTCACCTAGAAATTGACATGATTCGGAAGAGCTCTTTCGATCCAAATTACAACCAGTGTGATTTGCATATGTAAATGTGGTTAGATCAAAGATAGAATCCTTTGGATATCAAAGGCCCAAATCTTGTGTGCCTTTGAGATACCAAAAGATTATTCTTACGGCAGCAAGGTGTGACTCTTTTAGATTGGCTTGGTATCTTGCACAAAAGCACGTAGCAAAGATTATATTGGGTCTACTGGCTGTGAGATAAAGTAAAGATCTGGTAATGCTTCTGTAGTTCTTTTGGTCAACAGACTTACCAGATAAATCTGCGTCCAAAAAAGGGTTCCAGTTGCCATTGGAGTTTTCATTGAAGAACTATCAGCCATGTTAAACTTTTTCAAAATTTCTTTAATATACATAGGTTGATTGATGAATATTCCTTGAGGTGATTGTTTTACTCGAAGACCAAGGGAAAAAAATAATTCACCCATCATACTAATCTCAAATGTAGTTTCCATGATTTTTGAAAAGTTCTTGCACGATTTAGGATTAGTAGATCCGAAAATAATGTTATCAACGTAAATCTATATCAAGATTAAGTCATTACCTTGTTTATTCAGAAATTATGTAGTATCAGTCGTGCCTTTCTTGAAGCCGGAAGCTAATAGAAAATCAGTCAGAGTATCACACCATGCCCTTGGTGCTTTTTTAAAACCATATAGCATTTTATCAAGGACATAGACATGATCAAGAAATTTTGGATCAACGAAACCTTCTGATTGGCCAACGTATACCTCTTCATGCAATATCCCATTAAGAAATGCATATTTTACGTCCATTTGATAGACCTTGATATTCTTATGGGGTGCATAGTCCAGGAAAATTCTGACGGCTTCGATCCGAGCAACTGGAGCAAAGGTCTAGTCATAATCTGTCCCTTCTTGGTGACAATAACTTTTTGCTACCAGCCTGTCTTTGTTTTTCACGACTATTCCAGCTTTGTCCTTCTTATTTCTGAAAACCCATTTCGTTCTGACAATCGATTTGTCCTTGGGTTTAGGTATCAGCCGCCAAACTTTATTTCTCTTAAATTATAGAAGCTCGTCTTACATAGCTAGAATCCCATTAAAGTTTCTGATACTTTCTTTGGCTTCATAGCACTGAGAAAATAAACATACAAACAATCATTCGAAGATGTCAGTCTCGTTTTAGCACCATTATTGACATCACCAGTTACATTATGTAAGGGATGATCTCGACTCCACTTAGAGTACTTGGTAGGGGTTGTACATCAATCTGATTATTCAAAGCATCATAATCGTCAGTTATGGTCGGCAACTCTATGACCAATGTACCAGGAGTATACGTAATATCTCTGGTTTGAACTACTTCAAGTGAAGGTAACTCTTATGTAGACGTTTTAGACACAACACATTTTGAACTTTCAATAACATTCTCAGAAGAATGTTCTGGATTTTCTTTCTCAGAGTTATTAGAACTTGTACTTGCAGAAGTAGTACAAACAACTTCAGATGGTCCAGAAATACTGACACTTGTTTTCGAGACCACGGAGATAGGATTGTTGGATATGATTGATTTGTCAAAATATGCACAAATATCCATAATCGCATAAAAAACAATAAATATAGATCTGAATTATTTGAATGTATAGTAGGTTCAGAAATCTTAATCTATTTTAGTGAAGGTTCCACTCTGGATTAGGTAGAAGCTTGAACACTAGATTCGATTTGTGCACTTCTTTGTTCAGAAGTCCGTACTAGTTTTTCATCAAAGGTCACATTTATGCTTTCCATGACTGTCTTGGTACGCTTGTTGTAGATCCGATAAGCTTTTGAAGTTAGTGAATAACCAAGAAAATATCTTTCATCGGCTTTCTTGTCGAATTTCCCAAGATTGTCACGGTCATTAAGTATGAAACATATGAGAATCTCCCCCAAGGAATATGATCAACAATTTCTCCCAAAGAAAATATCTCCATCTGATCCGAGTAACCATCAATTCACAAAATATATTCATCCAAATCTTTTCAAATTCAGACAAAATAGGAATTGGTAATCCTGAATTAACATATGAATTAGTTAGTAGGCCTGTAAGTAGCACAGAGTCACTTTGTACAATCAATGTACTTTGAAATGAGCTTTTTAATGTTCACTCCCCTAGGGCTTCTATTCTATGAATCCCAGATTGCTCAAGTAACAATGAATAATTGAAAGATTAATCGTATTGAATGATTGAGAGAGTTACAAACATAGGATTGAAAAGCAAACTCTCTTTCTATACCTGAAAAACACACAATACTGTTTTCTCTCAACTTCTAACCCTAATGATTAGAAAACACACTTTAAATACCAATGGCTTAAACCTAAAGGCCCAAGCCCATTACAAGCCAAACAAGACCAATACTTAATAAAAGGCTTTTACAAACCAATAAATAATTAATAATTTAAACTATATAAATACTTTATATAACTTTCCACGTACTAGGACTTTCAGCCCTAACAATCTCCCCCTAAAGTTGTATAAATAATTTATCTTCTTGAAATCTTCTTTTCCTCTTGAATCCATGAAACATTTTGGTGTTGCTTGTCTTCATGTCATTCCAAGATCCCCCTTGAATAAAGCTCTTGGTCTTCATAGTTTCAACATTGTAACCAGATCGAATGAACCATAGCCTCGACTGAATGCACTATTGAGCAACTTTCAACTGTAGAAACTCAACACATCGGATCAGCACAGGAAAGATACTGTGAGAGATACGTGACATTAAATAGTGCATCTTCAGTTTAAAAACAAAGAATCTGTCTCTGAACCGTGAGTTGAATAAACTTTCAGCTTAAGAAGTTGTTTCAATCAGCTCGTAGGTGGAAGCAACTTGTAGCAGCTTGTAGCAAACACCACTTGATGAAGGATAGAAGAACCAATGTAATCTTGAAATCCATGGCTTTTCAACCTCAGATTTAAGAAAAATAGGCTATGTTGCTCCCCCTCCGCTTTTGTTAACTCCCCCTCAACATGATAATTTGTCTTTGAAACTTATGTCGTTGTTATTGCATTATCCCCCTCATGATGATTAGGAGAATCCTGAGCATCATGTATGTTCAAACACTAATCGGATGAGTACCAAAAGATAAGATAAAACATTTAGTAACCAAGATGGGGTAATCAACTAACACAGAAACACATTAGTAACTGTTATCACAACAATTAAAAATAATTGTGTGGCCTATTTTCAGAGTTGGCAAAGGGGGTATCTCTGATAGGACTTCCAGCTATCACCGAAGTAAGATTTTAAGAATCTACTTCTCAAATTGTTCCGGCAATATCACAAAGATATGCCATTGGAATCACCAAGATTCGTGCGTGTGAGAAAGAAATATAAATATGTATCTTTTCGGCTCAAAGATTGATTCAACCTGGAATGCAGGTTCATAAATCAATAGACACAGTGAGATGAATATGAAGTTCGGAGACCAGAGCCGATGTCTTCCTTTTTCAATATCTAATACCTCCGAGTGAGGAATAGATAGATTATGTGCTAAATCTCCTTGAATATATGAAACAAGTACAATTTGTGAGATACTTGAGTGGCTAGGTGGGGTGACACGAGTTATCAACACTGGGTCCATATATGTTTCAATATCCATCTCCAAAGAATAAAAATGAATAAATTATGTGGTAACCCGGATAGCTGACTCGGTTTGGTAAGGACCAATAATTCTTTTAAGTCCTGTCACATCCTCACCATATTCTTTTCACTCCGAACTCATCTATCATTCTAGATCCCTCACTGATATCTATGAAGGATGTGTTTCTTGGGTAGGTCCTTCCGGTTCTGGATTGACCATAGAAACTTTATGAGCCCTAACACTCCTTTAACTCACCAAGATAGAACATTGAAGTACAATTTCTGATTAGAGATAATCAGAAGTCAAAAACATTTAAGAACGAGTCCTGAACTGAAATGTTCAGAAGTCGATATGAAAGTTTAAAGAAAAAAAACCTGGCACTCCTCCTTAAAAAATGGCATAACCCTTGATTGTAGTCATGTGACGTGAATAATCTGAATTAAATCCCACATGACATTCCTGCAAAACAGATTAGACAGATTTTGGTTTTGGTATCCATGCTTTGATGGATCCTTGACGGTTAGATGCCTTAGCTTTGAAGCTATAAAAATGGGGGTTGGGTATACTGTAAGTACCATACCAGCTATTGACATACCTGGAATCCACAAAGTCACTATTTCCACAATAAGTGCAACATATATTTGATCGATTTAGACTGATCAACTTAGTTGTGGAATAGACATGAGTCGGTGACTTTGAGTCAACTACAGGAGATTTGTATGACGTGTTTCCACCACTGTCTTCTATAGCTGGTTTCTTTTTCCAAAGCATTTTCACTTTTCAAAACACTTGATTATCTATATTATCAACAAGAGAATTATAGAAAAGATTTGAAGGGTGAATCCGATCTTTTGAAAATTCATTTGATTTGACACAATTCTTCGAAGAAATAGTTGTGGAAGTTGAACTTGAAGAATAAGGAGACTGAACAACAGTATCGGGACTGGCTTGTTCAGATAAATCGGCTTTGAAATTGAGTTCTTCAAGTTTCTTGACTTTTACGGATAAACCATTTCTTTCTTCGAGAATTGAATTAAATTGTTTTTGTAAATCAGATTTTACCTTCTGTTCTTTAAAGATCTCTGTCGTTAATTCAGACAATTTCTGTGAAAGCTTACAAATTTCTGTTTCGAAAAACTTCCTCTCACTTTCAAAGTCTTTTTCGATACTGTTGCGTTTATCAGATATTTCTTTGAAAACCGCAACATTTTTCTTTTCAAGCACTTTCTTTGCCGTTTCAAACCCTTTTCGCTCTTTTGCAAAATTATCTCTCTCAATTATCAGTGTTAGTGTATAAAATTGTATCCAAGATTTAATGAGAAAAGTTAAGCCTAGCAAAGTCAACAAAGTCAAAGTCTAGATAAGTCAATATGAGATTATCTTGTTTAGCTTTGTGGTTTAAGCATGTGGTTTTAGTCCTTGGTATAAATACCATGTTGCTTTGTAATCATGGAACTAAGACCTTCATTGTAATATATGTTAGATCAATGACAACGATGCTTTCTCTCTCTACTTTCTCTCTCTAGACCTTCAATGTTAAAATCTTGATTATAGAATTACTTGTTTGATTGCTTGATTTGATTTGGAAATACAATATCATTTGGTATCAGAGCAAACAAGAAGGAGCAGATTCGGATCAGATTTGAAGAATTTCTTGAAATATTTTTGGCGAACTGAAAAACTACTGTTTGATTTAGTTTTACATTGTTTTTGCACAATTAAATCAAGAATTTGATTTGATTGTGTACGGTTTATCAATAGGATCAAGTTTTCGTTCAGATCACATAGGCTAATTTCAACTTTAGATTGATCAAAATGTTGGTTTCGTGAATAGTTGAAAGTCGTACACTGTAATTCGAGTTAATCACTGTAATTTTTCGATTTCTTTTGTAATTTCAGTGTTGTAATCTTGTTTCGTATTGTAACGTGGACTAATTGTGTGATTTTCAGAATCAGAAATCAAGATTTACTTGATTTTTGATCGAACAGGCCAAGAACACGCAAGAAAATCCTAGAACGCGCAAGATCTGTGAAATGCGAAAGCTTCATCAAGTGAAGAACGCGCAAGTGAAGGAAGAACACGCAAACGTCTTATGCGAGTTCATCATCGAACGCGCAAACAGTAGCTTGTGAGTTCTCAAAACACGCAAACCGAAGCCTGCGAGTTCATGAGAAACACGTAAACTTGTCTGCGAGTTCTAAATTTGTTAAGTTTTTCTAAGGAACAGAACGCACAAAGGACAGAAACGCGCAAAGAAATCTAAACACGCAAGTAGTGTTTTGCGCAAACCCAAAACGCGCAAATGCTTGTTAACGCGAAATTCAGTGAATAGTGACTTGCGTGAAGTAGTGTTCTGCGAGTTTTAGCTTGCGAGTTTGTTAAACGCGCAAGTAAGCCTCTGCGAGTTCTAGAAACACGCACGTTACGGTCTGCGAGTTTATTCGAAACAGTGTTTTGCGAGTTTATTCGGTCTGCGAGTTTCAAGCTTTTCATTGGTCTGCGAGTTTCAAGCTTTTCATTGGTCTGCGAGTTTTAGTACTTAGTCAAATTTTGCCAGTTGTTTCAAATTTGATCAGTTTTGGAGTTACACACCGAGTGTGATCTGCACTTCTTGAACGATCATTCTTATCAAGCTAATCTTTCAAGATGCCAAAGACAGATGATAAGGGAAATACTGTATTGTCAGCAAGAAATATGGCAGTATTGTACATGCCTGAGATACCTGTTATAGAAGCTGAACGAGACAAACTGAGAATTCAGAATGCAGCCTTTATCAAACAAATTCAGGAGTTTAAATGAAAATTATCAAATTCTGATAAATCTTCTGATTGTGTAAACTGTGCTAATCATGCTAAATCTGATTATGCAGGTATTATCAGCGCAAGAGAGAAGAAAATTAGAGAAAAAGAGACAGAAATTAAAGATGGAGAGAAAATGATTGAAATAAAAGAATATGCCATTCAGTCTCTTGAGAGAGCAATCAAGGTTAAAGAGTCTATAATTGCGAAACTTCAAAACCAACTGAAGACGACTGAACAGAAATCATCAGAATTGCAAGATGCATCAGTCGAGCTTCAAAACAAGTTTAAGGCTTTTGAAGATCAGATATCTGCTCTGGAGAAGAAGAATGTTGAACTGAAAACAAGCCTCCAAGCATAAAAAGAAAAATCAAATGTGAAGACATCTTCTACTCAACAGACATCTGGAATTTCTAAGAAAACTTTACAAGAGAAAAAGGATTTGGAGCTGAGATGCTTAAAACTTTCTAAGCAAGTGTCTGAATTCGAAAAGATAATAATCACTGAAGGAGATACTTTTGCTAAAGAAAGAAAAGTTCTTGAAGATAAAAATTCTGAATTTCCCAAACAGATCTCTATTCTACAAAACTAACTTGAGAAAGAAAGAAAAGCTTTTCAAGAAAACAAAAAGTCTTTGGAGATTGAAAAGAAGAAATATGAAAAGAGAAATGTTGGGATCTTCAATGAAATTTCTGAGAAAAACAAGAACTTGGAGAAAGATTTTGAGCTCGAACGTTCACATTTTGAATCTGAGATATCAAAGCTCATATCCAAAATAACTGCTCTATCATCAGATGTGCAAAAAGAACAGAAGGCCAAATCTGATTTGACACAGAAGTTTGACACACTTAATGTTGAAAGAAACATTTTGTTCAAAAAGATAAATGACTTGGAAGCTGCAAACTGTAATTTGTCAAAAAAGATTACAACTGATGTGATTGGTCAATCACCTGTTGATAACTCAACAGAATCAGTCTGTTCTTTCAAAACAGCTTCAAGTTTTATTCATGATAAAAATGTTTTCAAAAACAAAAGTGTCAAACCAAATATTGTCAACTCAAATCAGATCAGACCATCAAATCTATTTTATGATAAATCTGTTGATGGTTCAGCAAATTTTTACATTAAATCTCTTGAAAAGAATTCGAAGAAAAATCAGATAGTCTGGAGAGTGAAGAGTTCTTCAGATGATGAGAAGATGAAGGACAAAGCATTCAAATCCATAACAAATGCCAAAAAGAACAGAACACAGAAAGGTAAATCTTTTGGTAATTCTGATATGTTTTACTCGACTAATCATTTGATCAGGATTGCTCAAAAAAAATCTGTTGTTCTTACTGTGGAAAGAATGACTTCGTTCAGAAAGAAACTGCTCACAACTGGTACGATTCTTATAGAATAACTTCTCAGATTTCTGGATTTAAAAAATATAAATCTAATGAGAAGTGGATTCCTAAATCTAACATACCAGGACCCAAATACCAGTGGGTACCAAAACCTGTCAAATCTGTTTTGCAGGTACCACCGGTCTAGGGGGAGCAGGAACAATGGCTCTTGAATAATTAAGTTCAAGACCCGTACTTTAATGTCAAGTTTTATGGCTTTTGAAAAAAACAGTTCAAAACCCGGACTTAAGTGTCAAAATTGTGGCTTCTGATCACCTGACAGATCAGGACCCGTTCTTCAATGTTCAGTTAGGGTGCGTTTGGTATGCAGACAGGACAGGACAGAACAGGACAGGACATGACAGAACATGACAGGTGTCCAGCGTTTGGTACGACATGATATGACTGGACAGAACTGGTTAAAATGACCAGTTTACCCCTGATGAGTTGTTTAGTGTTTTTTTAACAAATAATCAATCTAAGTGAATATTAACAAATAATATTTAAAAATATAAAACCATCTAATATAAATATTAATAAAAATGCTCACATTCATAATCAAACCATCTTACATAAATGTTTGAAAAGACAACAAAAGACATAGTTTCCAAAAGCTCAAATGTTTATCACTAACACAAATACTTCAAATGTTCAAATGTTCAAATCTTCACCACTAAATCAATCACATGCCTAATTTTTCTAGTACGGATTCAACAAATTAGGGTTTAAACTCATCATCCATGCCATGCCAAAGCCGGAGTTGAATCGGGTTATCCGCAAAGTACATACCAATCGCAACACATTGGCGATGATTAAAACCCATCTTCTTCAACTCGGCGGGCATAGTTTCCAAACCCGGAGTGCCAACAACCGATACCAACTTACCCATTTCCTCAGTCACCGAGCTTAAACCCTTTTCAATCATCTTGAAAACATTATCAGCATCATTAACCTTTCTCTTTCTCTTTCTTGACGACGCTTCTCCTTCTTGTGGAATAGATGATGCGGATGCGGCATTAGAAGGAGCAGACAACGGCACATCATAATCTTCGGGATCAACCCCGACTTCACTTTCTAGATTAATATTCTCCATTGCATCCGCGGCAGATTCCGCTAACGATCCCGTAGCTCGATCTTTTCCAAATATAGTCTTCAAACGCTCGTACTGGGGAAACGGTTTGTTGGCAATATAGTTTTTGCTTGGATGTTTCTATTAAAACAAAAAAAAATGCATAAATTTGTGTGTATATATATATAGTAAAGTACCAAACATAAATATATAATAAATAGAAACATTACCTTTAAGTATTCCTCCAATACCTGAGCATCCACCGTTACGCATTGATGTGCATCATTCCAACCAAAGCCACTTGTATTTAACATGTCATACGCGGCTGAATATTTATCCTTGAGCCGCTTCATTTTGTTTTGGACATGTTTTGATGTAATGTTAAGTCCCGGGATTTTTTCACGCATTTTTAACACGATCTGCTCGTACGTGCCGGTCCGGAAACAACCATTATCACTCCTACCACTAGCCGCAACAATCTCTTGTAGGATGCTAATCAAATCATCCTCTTCTGCCATGCTCCAATTGCGTCTATCCACCATCTTTCAAATTCTAAAACAAGGTTTTATATAAAATTAACATAACAAACAACGTTTTGAAATTCTATTTTTGGTGTGGTGTGCTAGTATGTTTACAAATGTAGCAACTTGCTCTTCAATTGTCACATTACCATCATCTAATAAGCCACCACGAGTTTTTAGAAAAGAAAGAAGTGATTTCGAACAAATGAGAAAGAAAGATGTAATTTCTATGAGAAGAAAGATGTTTACCTTGATTTCGAACTTGTGATTTCGATCGAACAGATGAGAAAGAAAGATGTGATTTCGATCGAGAAGATGATTACCTTGATTCGAACTTGTGATTTCGATCGAGAGAAGATAGCAATTTCACGGAGAAGATGGAGCCGCCAAGCAACAATTTCACGATGAGAGGGATGAGAAAGTTGGAGGTGTGCGTCTAGGTTTAATTTTCAGGGGTAAAATGGTAAAAAAATAGCCTTGTTCCATCTAATTCCAGGGGGAGAGGGTGAACTCACGTGTCCCATGCTTGTTCTAGCGTGTTCTAGTGTGTTCCACATTAGGACACGCCAAACGTGGGACAAGTCTGTCCTGTTCTGTCCTGTTCCACCTTGTTCTGCGTACCAAACGCACCATTAAGGATATTCTGAAAATATCCAGTGGGGAGCTTATCTGACCTAAATCATATCCTTGTTTTGAGATATCTTCACTGTTTAAATGCTCAAATCTCATTCATATATTTGATGAGCATACATTTTGACAATGTTATCATATATTATGTGCTTAACTGTTCAAGTTAAATTATTGAGCAACCATTCTTTTTAGGACTTACATGGGATTCATGTGTGAGCTTAAACAAAACTTCCATGGATTCACGTAAACCAGTGTTTCCTACCCCGGAAGTTATCCTCGAGTGATTGAGGGGTGAGGGGTCATAAATCAATTAGTGGGGGAGATAACTCATCCGGTTGAGTTTTTCTCATTGTGCTGAGCGGAAAAATGTAAAAGATAGTTTGGTTAGAAGTGAGCTGAATGTTAAAAGAAAGAGGGTGTGAGAACAGAGTTAAAAAAATATCAGAACTCTGCACCAACCACTTTCTGAGCCGGGCAGCCACATCTTCTGATTGGTTCACATTCTTTGGTGACCATCATTGAAAAAGGCAGTGATCCCATGCCAACTCTTGCAATTACCCCACCAGCCACTCATTTCTTTCCCGAAAAAGAAATGTTTCAACTTTTCTTGGGGACGCAGCACATATGCTATATGATCTTCACTCGGAAGATTTAATTAGATATTGAAAAAGAAAGAAAGTTGCCCCACCTTCGCACCTCTTTCATGCACATTGAGTCTGTGTAATATCTGTTGCTGTCGCAACAGTTTGCACATTTTGAGCCTGAAAAACCTTAAGTAGCTTCAATCATTCATAGACTTGCACGTACACACAAGGAATACGTTTTCTTGTCATAACATTCATAGAAAATTCCTTTGTGGTTTTTCGATGATTGAATGGAAGCCCTGGGGGAGTGAACATCACTAAAGTTCCTTTCAAATGTACATCCGTTGTACAAAGTGGCTCCGTGCTACTTACAGGCATACTAACTGTTTCATTTGTTGAATCAGGGTTACAACGTTCATTATATCTTAATTTGAAAAGATTCGGATACATATTTTCATGAATTGACGGATACTCAGATCAAAGGGCGGAGAATGTCAAATTTACCATATAAAGGGGAGATTGTTAGTTCATCACAAAGAAGGAGATCAAAGAATGTGTTGAAATTGAGAAGTTTTGATGATCATGAAGCTCACAATCATCAAAAAGGGGGAGAACTTTACAAAGATTCAATTTCAAAGTCATGGAGAGATGTCAAAGTGAAAAGAATTGTGGAGAAATTCAGAAAGTTCAGTTTATTCAAGATTGGTGAAAATAAATCATTCCAGATGATTCAAGTTCAGGTTAAAGATGATTTGAAATATTCTGAAGAAAGATAATTCAAAGACAAATTCAGATGATTCGAGAAAGTTTGTTTTTCAAAGACAGTCAAGAGATCACAGTGATGGAGATACATACAAGTTTTCAAAGATTCCTCGAAGTTTCAAAGAGTTTCAAGAGTTTCAAAAGATGCTAAACGTGAATGACTTTTAAAGATTCTTCAACAACTTTAGAAAGAGCTTCACAGTTCAAAGCCGTCAAAGATAGAAGTTGAAGAATCAAGGGTTGAAGACTGGTGTCAATTTTTTTTTAAATCTTGAATACAAAGGGGGAGAATGTTAGGGGTTGTTTGTTTTTTTAAAAAAAATCTCTTAATGACTCTTAAGTCTGAATCATTCAGACCTTTTTACACACCACCTCTTATTAATCATAACTAAAATAAGACTTCAGACTTTAGACCTCTTAAAAAACAAACGAAACCTTAGTGTATAAAATTGTATCCAAGATTTAATGAGAAAAATCATGCCTAGCAAAGTCAACAAAGTCAAAGTCTAGATAAGTCAATATGAGATTATCTTGTTTAGCTTTGTGGTTTAAGCATGTGCTTTTAGTCCTTGGTATAAATACCATGTTGCTTTGTAATCATGGAACTAAGACCTTCATTGTAATATCTGTTAGATCAATGACAACGATGCTTTCTCTCTCTACTTTCTTTCTAGACCTTCAATGTTAAAATCTTGATTGTAGAATTACTTGTTTGATTGCTTGATTTGATCTGGAAATACAATATCAATCAGAACCTTTTCAAAATCAGAAATCTGTTTTGAAATTTTTGCATTTTGAAGCTCAAAAAACTTTCTTTCATCGAAAACTTTCCTTGAAAACTCGAGAATCTTTCTCTCAAAAATTTTCTTTTCCTTTAAAAAATCTACTTTTTCTTGTTCAAAAATAGAAAGCCTATTATTGAGATCAAAATTTTCACTCTCTACAGCTTTCAGTTTGTCTTGAAGTTCCAGAGTCTTCTCTTCTTGGGCTTCAAAATTCTCTGATTTTTCAAACCTTTTCGATAGTTTTGAAAATTGCTTCTTCAAAACATCCTTTTCTTCAGCAAGTTTTTCTTTTTCTCTTTTTAAACTTTGTGCACAACTCAGATTATCAGCATTTTCACCATTAACTTGCACAAGCACATTGTAATTGTTTTCCAATCTGGCTTCAAGAACTACAATCTTGGATTTGAGATTAGAAATTTCTTGTTGATAAGCAGAATAAGACATTGTTACTTGAACAAAATGATCGTGAGACGATCGCGATTTGATCCAAGAAAGGTGTAGATGAACGAATAACACTCTAAGACGACACTTTAAGATAAGGACAAATAACCTCTATTAAAAAAATTAAAAATAAAACAGAAAACAGTCTGGGTGGGAGCCAGGTGTGAGTGGGGAGGGTTTCGGGGGGAGAGGGCTTCGCGGGGACCTGGCTTCGCAGGAGCCAGGCTTCGCAGTACCAGGCTTGGGACAACCAGGCTTGGGACAACCTGGCTTAGGACAACCTGGCTTGGGAACCTGGCTTAGTACAACCAGGGTTGGGAGAACCAGACTTGGAACAACATGGCTTGGGAGAACCAGGCTTGGGACAACCAGGGCTGGGGACAACCAGGGCTGGGGACAACTAGGGCTGGGGACAGCCGGGCTTCACGAGACCTGGGTAGGGTTTAACAGGGTTTCACGGCGCTGTGATCCCAAAACCAAAAATAAAATAAAATAAAATTTTTAACCCAAAACAATAAACTTTAGCAACGATTATGGATTAAATTCAGAGATCTAACACTTTTTCAATCGATTATTGAGCCAAAAACCAATAAATCAATGATTTTCATCCAAAAAAATCAAGAACACAGACTAACAATTTTAGATCTATAAAAACTCAAAATTTAAGATTAATACTCCGAATCAGAATACGAGACTTTACCAAACACTTAATCTAACTAAACTAAAGAGATTAGGAGCAACTAGACTCAAAGATTTAGCAAAAATCAGAAAACCCAAAACCCAAAATAGAAGTCGATCGACACAGAGAATAGAGAGAAAAAAAATACCTTTTTCGAATCAAATCTTCGTCTATGCTCTGATACCAATTATGAATCCCAGATGCTCAAGTAACAATGAATAATTGAAAGATTAATCGTATTGAATGATTGATAGAGTTACAAACATAGGATTGAAAAGCAAACTCTCTTTCTAAACCTGATAAGCACACAATACTGTTTTCTCTCAACTTCTAACCCTAATGATTAGAAAAGACACTTTAAATACCAAGGGCTTAAACCTAAAGGCCCAAGCCCATTACAAACCAAACAAGCCCAGTGCTTAATAAAAGGCTTTTACAAACCGATAAATAATTAATAATTTAAACTATATAAATACTTTATATAACTTTCCACGCACTAGAACTTTCAGTCCTAACATATTCAATCATCGAAAAACCACAAAGGAATTTTCTATGAACGTTATGACAAGAAAACTTATTCCTTATGTGTACGTGCAAGTGTAAAATGATTGAAGCTACGTAAGCATAAACAAGCTCAAATTGTGTAAATTGTTGAGACAGCAACAAGTTTTCCACGGACTCAATGTGCATGATTGAAGGCCGAAGATGGGGAAATTTTCCTTCTTTTTCAATATCTAGATCTTCCAAATGAAGACTAGATAGCATATAAGTTGTGTCCCAAAAGAAAATGAAACATTTTTTTGTTAAGAAAGAAACGAGTGGCTGGTGGGGTTAATGCAAGAGTTGGCATGGGCTCACTACCTTTTTTCAATGATGGTCACCAAAGAATGTGACCCAATCAGGAATGTGGCTGCCCGTCTCAGAAAAAGTTGGTGTAGAGTTTTCATATTCTTTTAACTATGTTTTCACACCCTCTTTATTTTAGCATTAAGCTCACTTCTAACGAAACTCTCTTTTCCATTTTGCCGCTCCATGCACTTAAGTTGTTCAACCGGATGAACTTCCTCCCCTACTCTTTGATTTAGACCTCTCACCCCTCAATCACTCAAAGGATAACTTCTTGGGTAGGAAACACTGGTTGACGTGAATCCATAGAAGTCCTATAAGCACTCACACGAATCCCATGAAATGTTTCCTAAAAATAACGATGTTGCTCAACAATTTAACTTCAACATTTAAGCACAAAATATGATAACACTGTCAAACAGATGTATGCTCATCAAAGATATGAATGAAATTTGACCATTTGAATTTTGAAGATCTCTCAAAACAAGAAAATTGAATAAATGAAATGAAATCAAGAGAATTGTTTTGAGAATCTGACAATGTATCAACAGATCAAATATTATGAAATAGTTGGGGTACCAAAGAAATTGAAATTTGTTTATATGAACAAATATAAACAATTTAGCAATGAATGCACAAAATTTAGAAATGATGTATGATACTCAATAAGTTTGAAATCAAGCGAGGGTATTACCATCAAAAAGTTGGTTCTTTTAGAGACATGATAATAACAAAGTCAAATGAAATACTGAACCACTATGTGTGAATACTTGACAGTATATACAAAAGATAATACACAAGTTTTGATCTTTGGAAACACACGGTCGGTTAAACATTAAAGTTCCAAACAAAAAAATCATTTAAAATCGCACTTCTAAATTCATAAAAGCATTTGAAAACAAGAAGTGATTTGAACATTTAAGAAAACATTTTTCATATCTGAAAGTTGTTCTTCCAAATATGTAGAGACTAGGAATCAGAAATACTTACATTCAGCTTGAGATTCTTAACTCTCCCTAAAAATAATATTTCTCCTCTTCAAGATAAGAGATATCTGCAAAACATAAAGAAATGTAAACCTGTAATTTGATCTTGAAAAAACATAAGATATTATCCCCCTCAATATCTGTAAAAAGTCAAAAACATTAGCATTAACTTCTCTTATTCTCCCCCTAAAAATGAAAATACTTCCTGAAATATTTATCAATCAACTCAAACAACAAGAATAAAAAAAAACTTTGAAGTACGGGTTCTAAATTGAATTATCCAGAAGTCGGTGTTACATATTCTCTGGTGAGAATAGTAACTCCCCTAAACAGCTTTGTAAGATTAAAGATTTTGGTAATCATCTTTGATGATTCTGCCTTCATCAGTCATAACAAAATATAATCAAATTTCTGAACTCCCCCTAGAAATTAGCATGAACAAAATAAACTCCCCCTAGAAATTAGCATGAACAAAATAAACTCCCCCTAGATACGTGTAGGAAAAATCTTACAGACGCAAGAGGACATGTTCAGCATACCTAACTTACTAATCAAGAATTTGAATTGTTTTTCATCCAACGGCTTGGTGAAAAGGTCAGCAAGCTGGTATTCGGTCTGTACAAAATGCATCTCTACATCTCCTTTCTCCACATGATCCTTTATAAAGTGGTAGCATACATCTATGTGTTTCGTCTTGGAGTGTTGCACCGGATTAGCAATAATGGCAATGGCGCTTTTTTAGTCGCAGTAAATAGGCACTCGCTGATATGTGTAGCCGAAATCTTTCAGTTGAGTCATCATCCAAAAAACTTGTGAGCAACAACTCACAGTAGCTACGTACTTTGCTTCAACTGTCGAGGTTGATACATAATTTTGCCTTTTAGATGTCCAGCTCACCAGTTTGTCGCCTAAGAACTGACAAGACCCATAAGTGCTCTTCCGGTCCAACTTACATCCTGCGTGATCTGCATCAGTGAAAGCTGTAAGATCAAAACCCAAATCCTTCGGATACCAAAGGCCTAGATCGGGAGAGCCTTTAAGATATCGGAGGATCTATTTAACGGCTGCAAGATGAGACTCCTTAAGATTTGCTTGATAACGAGCACAGAGACATGTAGCGAACATGATACCAGGTCTATTAGCCGTTAAGTATAATAAAGAACTAATCATGCTTTTGTACGTCTTTTGATCTACAGATTTACCGCATAAATTTGCATCCAAAAGAGTTCCAGGAGCCATTTGCGTTTTCATGGAAGAACTATTAGCCATATTAAAATTTTTCAAAATGTCTTTAATGTACTTAGACTGATTTATGAATATGCCTTCAGGTGACTGCTTCACTTGTAGACCAAGGAAGAAGTTCAGTTCACCCATCATATCCATTTTGAATCGATTCTCCATGATTTTTGAAAAGTTTTTACAAAACTTAGGATTGGTATAAGCGAATATTATGTCATCAACATAAATCTGGATTAAAATTAAGTCTTCACCATGTTTTTTCAGAAAAAGAGTGGTATCGATCGTACCTTTCTTAAAACCAGAAGCAAGTAAGAATTGAATCAGAGTTTCATACCACGCTTTCGGAGCTTGTTTTAAACCATACAATGCTTTGTTGAGAACGTAGACATGATCAGGAAACTGAGGATCGACGAAGCCTTCCTGTTGATTGACGTAGACCTCTTCATGCAGAATCCCATTAAGAAATGCAGACTTGATGTCCATTTGATATACCTTAAAGTTATTGTGGGCTGCATAGGCCAAAAAGATACGAATGGCTTCGATTCTCGCCACCGGAGCAAAGGTATCGTCATAGTCTATTCCTTCTTATTGACAATACCCTTTGGCGACCAGTTTGGCCTTGTTTCTGACCACAATTTCTGCTTCGTCCTTCTTGTTTCTGAATACCCATTTTGTTCCAATAACGGATTTGTCCTTTGGTCTGGGTATAAGTCGCCAACCTTTATTTCACTCAAATTGTAGAAGTTCGTCTTGCATGGAAAGAATCCAATCAAGATCTTGCAACGCTTCGGAAACTTTCTTCGGTTTAATCGCGCTGAGGAAACATGAGTATAATATGTTGAATCCACTGTCAATGTCGCCAATTATGTTGTGCAGGGGGTAATCACGTGTCCATCGACTAGTACTCGGTAGGGTTTGAACATTGATTCGATTATCCTGATCATTATATGCATCGGTTATGGCAGGTACAACTTCAGAAATAGCTATAGGTACTTCTTCAGTCTGTAACTTTGATGTTGGTAACCTTGGCATAGCAGATGAAGTAATCAGGACTTCAGCTTCAGAGTTGTTATTTATAGACACGGAAACATTATTAGTATGATCAGAGTTGTTTGGAGTAGTAGAATTAGAAATAGTAGTGACAGGTTCAGATTGTCCAGAAACGTCAACGCTTGTATCACGGACCACTAAGTTAATGGTGTGGATACGCTAGATTTGTCAAAATCTGTACATATATCCATGAACGCATCAAAGAAAAGTAAATCTAACTCAAAGTAGAAGATTGTGAGTTAGAAGTAGAAGACTTAGTCTCGATTAAAATGGGTTCCACTCGAACTTGAGTATAATCCTTTTCTTTAAGACTGAGTCATGAACTGCTATGTTTAGAAGTATTAGTCAGATTTTCATCAAAGGATACATTTATGCTTTCCATGACCGTCTTGGTTCTTTTGTTGTAGATCCGATAGGCTTTGGATGATAACAAGTAACCTAAGAAGTATCCCTCATCGGCTTTCTTTTCAAACTTTCCAAGATTGTCACGGTCGTTGAGCATAAAGCACCTACATCCAAAAACACGGAAAAATTTCACATTAGGTTTTCGATTATTAATAATCTCATATGTTGTTTTCTGTAATCGTTTAGTGATGATCGTTCTATTCTGAGTAAAACAAGAAGTTGCAACGGTTTCGGCCCAAAGATGCAACGGTAGTCCGGAATAGGCGAGCATAGTTCTTGCAACTTCCACCAGAGTTTTGTTCTTTCGTTCCACAACACCATTCTGTTGTGGATTACGGGCAACAGAAAAGTTATGAGAGATTCCCACTGACTGTAAGTAGCTTTGTAGGGTCTCATTTTTGAATTATGTGTCATTGTCGCTACGTAGATTTAGAACTGGTAGTTGAAGTTTATTTGTATCTTCTTTATGAAAATCAATTATGAACTTTGGTGCTTCCGATTTTGCTCTCAGAAACTGCAACCACGTGAATCTTGAGTATTCATCGACCATTACTAGAATATACTTCTTGTTGTTGATCGATTGAATCCTCATTGGTCCGCAAAGGTCCATATGCATCATTTCCAACGGTGATTTGCAAGAAAATTTCATTTTAGCTTTGTGTGAACTTCTTTTCATCTTACCCATTTCGTAAGCTGTACATAAGGAATCTTTTTCAAACTGCATTTCAGGTAGACCTCGGACTAAGCCTTTGCTTGTGCTGGATCAAAAAATTGTATTCAAGATTAAAGGGTCTAAACTGTATTTATTTGATAGTTAAAGTTAGAGGGTTTAAATTGTAATAAGCTAATAGTTATTAGTTATTGGGCCTCAAGCCCCCTTAGCATTTAGCAAAGCCCATTCGGCATTAGGTTTGGGTATTTAATGTTTTGATTAGTTTAGTTTTAGGTTAATCCTCATATTCACAATTATAATCCTATAGTGAGGTAGTCGTATTCTTTGTATTCAAGGGTATCAAGAACACACAAGGTTTTCATTGTTTATTCAAGGGATTGGTATGTTATTATGATCTTATATCTCTTGATCTATATTGTGTTTGTGTGTTTAATTATCAACTAGATTGAACTGGGCTAACAAGTGGTATCAGAGCCTAAGAATCAAGCTGAGAATTAAAACTGTTTATCGATTTATCTTATTACTGTTATCGACTTTTTATGGGTTCATCAAGTGAAAATCAAGTTCATGATTTAATGTGTTTTTATGCTTTAAATTGATCTGATTATACTAGATTTATGCTATTGAAAGCTATCTGATTAGTTAATTGTACTAAATATATCAAATCGATCGGCTGTTGGTAGATTTTGTGAATTCCGGGTTCGTGAAAAGTCGACACTTTGTTCATAAAATTAATGCATGAAAGTTGAAATTGATATTTGATTTTGTTTAAATTGAGATCGATATATGTTTCTGGGTACAAAAGTCTGATCTTTGCTTTCAATTTCTGTGTTTTGTGTGGTTTATGGGTTGATTTTCTGGGTTGTTCATTGTTTTGGGTCGAACACGAATATACCGGTCGAACCTTTAAGAACATATTGGTCGACTAGGTTTGCGTCTCACAATATACCGGTCAGACACACTATCGGTCAAATCCATTGTCGGTCAAGACCAATACCGGTTGAACTCACTATATCGGTCTATAGCATTATCGGTCCACTTTCCATATCGGTCTCCCGATACACTCACAGACCATATCATATCGGTCCATACATTTTCCCGGTCGATCGAATCATATCGGTCGAATACTTTGTATCGGTCGAAACACCCATCACACTATCCCGGTCTCCCGGTACACACACAAATCACTACCGGTCGAACACTTTTGCCGGTCGAGCACATTCCCGGTCAAGCACATTCCCGGTCGTGCAACACCCCGGTCGAATAAGTTACCGGTCCAAGCAAGTTCCCGGTCAACTTCTGCTTTGCGTGATTGCCTACTCGCGAGAACCTCTGTTTGCGCCATCCAAGGCTCTCGCAAATCTTACTTTGCGTGACACACTGCTCGCGAGAACCCCACTTTGCGCCACTCAAGGCCCGCACAAACCTTCACTCTGCGCCACCCGTGTCTAGCGCAAACCTCAACTTTGCGCCAGTGCCGGATCACGCAAGTTACTGTTCACTATTCACTTTGCGCCAGAAATATTTTTTTTCGTCAGAGTTTCACAGTTTGATTTTTCAGTATTATCTATTTGAGTTTTATACTGCGTGAGAGGACTACATTTAATTATTTTTGAAAATTTATTTTTCTGAAATTTTTTTAGTGTGGTCTTTATTTTGATTCTAACGATCTCATCTAGTTGGTTGTCTTGGTACAGAAAAGTTTGATTACTAAGCATACAGCTAAAGATGTCTGAAGGAATTATTGAATCGAAAGAGAAAGAGATTTTAAATCTTCAATCTGAAATAAAAAGACTTAACTCAAGCTCTACATGGTCAAAGAAGGATGCAATGCAAAGAGAGCTTGAGGAGCTTAGAAGGAGTACAAGTGTTGCAAATGACACTAGTAAAGGACTAAGACAGATAAATGCTCAAGTCTTTGCGGAAAGAGATAAACTGAAAGAAAAAGTTCTCAGTCTTGAGGTTGAGATTGATATGCTGAAAGAAAAGGCAACCCAAAACAGAGACGATACAAAAGTCCAAGATGAGATGTTAAAGATAGAAAGAGAAAGAAAAGAATTTGCCAAGAAATTCTCTGATTTCTCCAGAAAAGCATTCGAAGAGAAGAAATCTTTAGAACTTAGATGTGTTAAACTTTCTCAACAAGTTTCAGACTTTGAGAAAGTCATCATTCTTGAGAGAGAAAAGACTGAGAATGAGAAGAAAAAAGTTGAGCTGAAGGATATAAATACAGCCTTTTCTGAAGAAAAGAAAGTATTCGAGACCGAGATAGCTAAACTGACAAGAAAGCTATCTGAATTGTCAACAAACACCATGAAGGAGAAGAATGCAAAATCTGAGTTGCATAAGAAATTTGATCTGATTGAAAAGGAAAGAAATAGTTTGTCTTCAAAGATAAAGGAACTTGAAGAGATCGTATTCAAGGTGAAGCTAACTAAGCACAAGACGCCAGAGTCAATAGCTCAATCACCGAGAGATGATCAAACTGATTCAGATTGTTCACTCAAAAAGTTTTCAAGTTCACATGTTTCAAATGTTTTCTATAATCCATTATGTGATTCAGATGATAGTCTTACTTCTAAATCTACTAATCAGACTCGTCCTTCTAACCTTTTCTATGACAAAGATGTTGATGGTCCAGGTAACTTCAAGAAGAACAAGTCTCAGAAGAGAAGGATATGGAGAAAAGAAAATGAAGAGAAAGATAAAGGAAATTGGATCTGGAGAGTTAAAGGATCTCAAGAGGAAAAGAAGAAAGACAAATCATTTGTACATACATCAAATGCTAAAAGGAACAATGCTCCGAAAGGTAAAACATTTGGCAAACCTGATCTGGTTTACACCATCAATCAATTGATCAGGTTAGCACAAAAGAAAATTAGTTGTTCCTACTGTGGTACAAATGACTTTGTAAGAAAAGATTACGTTAATAACTGGTATGGTTCTTACTTCATATCTCCCACTAAAACTGCAACTAACCCATTAGGACCCAATTACCAGTGGGTACCAAAAGCTAAATCTGTGTTGCAGGCACCCAAGGTTTAAGGGGGAGAAAGAACAACGACTTCTGATTACTACAAATCAGGACTCTTGCCTCATTGTCAAAACGATGACTTCTAAGTATAATAACTTAGGACTCGGACGTCAATGACAAAGCATTTGATATCTGAATGCAGATATTAAGGGGGAACTTATATGCTTAATATATTTATACTGATATATTTTTATGATTTAACTGACTTTTTACAGGTATCAAGGGGGAGGATATCTGAGTTTTGTCAAAGATACTTCATTGAAAATATTAATTTCAGGGGGAGTTAAGGATTCTGATTTACAGGTATATATTTCTAAACCTTACACTCTATCACTTGTTGAAAGATGAACAACTTTCACTTGTGAAAAATGGTTTCTTAAATGTTCAAACCACTTCATATTCTTCAAAGATTTTCATGAATTGTGAAGTGTGATTTTAAATGAATTTTGATCTTAAATACCAACCTCTTTTAGTTTGAGGGGGAGAATTCCATCGTCAAACACAACTGTTTTGACTTCTCCGGAAATTTCTTATTCTTCATGTAATTCTGTGCTTATTTGTGATTACATGTACAATAGCCTGTTGAACAACACGTTCTTTTAGGAAAATACATGGGATTCAGTGTGAGAGCTTATTAGAACTTCCATGGATTCACGATAACCAGTGTTTCCTACCCAGGAAGTATTCCCTGAGTGATTGAGGGGAGAGGGGTCAAAAGAATAGAGTGATGGTGTGTGAAGAGGTAAAATGGAAAAGAGAGATTGGTTAGAAGTGAACATTAAAAGAAAGAGGGTGAGTGAACAGAGTAAAAGAATATTAGACTCTGCACCAAACCACTTTTTGAGCCGGGAAGCCACATTATCTTATTGGTTCACATTCTTTGGTGACCATCATTGAAATAGGCAACTAGCCCATGCCATCTCTTGCATACAACCCCACCAGCTACTCATTATTTTCTCAAAAAGAGAATGTTTCACATTTTCTAGGGAAGCAGCACATATGCTATTAGTTCTTCATTTGGAAGATACTAATATTGAAAAAGAAGGAAAGTTTCCCCACCTTCGAACCCTTTCTCATGCACATTGAGTCTTTGTATAATTTGTTGTTGTCTCAACAAGTTTACATACTTTGAGCCTATATTGAAAAGCAATCGTATATGCTTAATTTCTTTCATACACATGCACGAACACACAAAAATTTGTTTTCTGTCAGAACGTTCATAGATAACCATGTGTTATTCGATGATTGAATGGAAGACCTGGGGAGCCAACATCAAAACCAGCTCATTATATAGTAACTTTGTGTTACTCAGTGACTTTGTGTCATTGACAGGCATTTTAACTGAGTCATTTGTTGATTTAGGGTTACCATTTTTATTATTTGAATCTGAAAAGATTGAAATAATCACTTTCTCTATTTGGAGAGACTGCTCTTATTTCCACACAGGGCTCGTTACATGAAGACAGTGCTTACTGATGATCATACTCAAAGGGGAAGATTGTTTTGACAAGTTTTGATGATGATGATTCTCACCACTCATCAAAAAGGGGGAGAATAATCAACAAGGAAGGATACAAGAAGAATTGTTGACTAAAGATTTCAAAGATATCAAGTTTTGAAATTTTGAAGTTTTGAAGTTTTGAAGTTGAAGTTTTGAAGTTTTGAAGTTTTTAAGCTATCAACGTCATATCTGAAGAAAAGAGAAGAAAAGTGAAGACCTGAAGATTATTGTCAAAAAAATTTAATCTTGAATCCAAAGGGGGAGATTGTTGGATCAAATAATTGTATTCAAGATTAAAGGGTCTAAACTGTATTTATTTGATAGTTAAAATTAGAGAGTTTATTTTGTAATAAGTTAATAGTTGTTAAGCTATTGGGCCTCAAGCCCGTTTAGCATTTAGCAAAGCCCATTAGGCATTAGGCCTGGGTATTTAATGTTTTGATTAGTTTAGTTTTAGGTTAATCCTCATATTCATAATTATAATCCTATAGTGAGGTAGTCGTATTCTCTGTATTCAAGGGTATCAAGAACACACAAGGTTTTCATTGTTTATTCAAGGGATTGGTATGTTATTCTGATCTTATATCTCTTGATCTATATTGTGTTATGTGATTGTTAATCAACTAGATTAAACTGGGATGACAAGTGGTATCAGAGCTAATTAGGCATTAGCAAAGCCCATTAGGCATTAGGTATGGGTATTTAATGTTTTGATTAGTTTAGTTTTAGGTTAATCCTCATATTCATAATTATAATCCTATAGTGAGGTAGTCGTATTCTCTGTATTCAAGGGTATCAAGAACACACAAGGTTTTCATTGTTTATTCAAGGGATTGGTATGTTATTCTGATCTTATATCTCTTGATCTATATTGTGTTTGTGTGTTTAATTATCAACTAGATTGAACTGGGCTAACAGCTTGCAAGAGTATTATTGGCCGTGAAATTCTGATAAGAGAGTCTTTGATGCCAAATCCAACTTTCTTCTTTCGACGCTTTAGCTATCGAGCATTCGGGTCTTGAAACAGATAGTGTTGGAAAGTTGACAGCGTACAAATTTCCATATCTCTCACCTTTGAATATATCAGGTCCATCTTGATCTTCAATATGGCAATGAGTGATTATAAACCTAACATGATAATGCTATCGCATAATTGGCTCTGCTGAATAGATTATGGTCTAAGCCTTCAACGTACATCACCTTTTGGATGGTTACAGTGCCATTGGTTAGCATACCATATCCTCTGACATATCCTTTCATAGCAGCATTTGTGAAGCCAACAGTTCTCGCAGGTTAATCAACATAATTATGCAACAGATGCTTAAATTCGTTCATGTGTCTTGAACATCCAGAGTCTATAAACCACAGATGACAGACCTGCAAAAGGAAAAATTACTTAGCTTTAGGTATCCATATCCAGATGGCTCCTTTTCTGTTAGCATCTTTCAATTTATGAAAATTGTTGATCGTGCCCTTGATTCTCCATTCGTATCGAGGCTTCGGCAACATTTCCATACCATCTTAACATCAACATTTTTAAAATCATTTTTCTTTGAAAATTTATTTTGCTTAGCCTTAAACACATGAAATGGTTGAGATGAGGCTTTGGAATATGATTTAGCATGAGTAAAGCTTTGAACTTTATTGTTCTTTGAAATAACAGAGTGGAATGAGAATTAATTACTGCCACAGTGATTGCATTTCATATTTTTTTGAGAAAACGTCAAAACCTATGATTTATCGAAATAATTACATTTATTGAAACATAAATGACATTTATTTGCAACAAAAGCATTACAAACGTTTTTACAACCACTGTCAGTCTTTACATTCGCTACTTTCTCAATAAAAGTACAATTTTTAGAAATAGTTTGATTTGCCTTCTGTTCATAATTTTTCCTCCTCCACTTTGCACTCCTCTTTCCAATCACATCTGTAACACGACAAGACGTTGTGTTAGTTGAATTCTTACAAGATGAGTTAACATTTCTCATGCCTGAATTTTCACCAACCTCAAAAATACTTGACTGTTTTACAAACTTTTGAGCATAAACAACTGTAGGTTTGGCAAGAGTCACAAACTCCGGGTTTGAACGAACATTCCATTTATGTAACGACCGTTAGTTATTAAGGTTAAGTGAAAACCCTCTTGTTGGAACAAAAGTGTAAAGAGCAAAGGAGTTAAGGGACTGATTGGTAAATAAACCATAAAAAGGCTCTAACCCTACAATATCTATTATTGACTAACTATTGTGTGTGAATTGTGGGTGTGTGTGCGGCGACCCAAGGGAGGAAGAGAGGGCTGATCGAGGTCAAGAGTTGAGGAGCAGGAACTGAAATCGCGAGGGATTTATCGTCTGGAGGTAAGTACCGAATTCAAATCCTTGTTTATATCTATCGGTTTCATGTTCGGAGAACTTGGGCGATTTCGGTTTTTGTGTTCGATACTGAAATAGGGTTTTGGGACGTAGGATTGGTTAATGACTCGATTAACTTGTGTAAAAATCTAATGTATGTTGTTAAAACTTTTATTAAGTTATAGATTAGATGTTTGAGTATTGGGGGAATGTTAAAATCGATTAAGGAAAGATTAATGGAATCGAAGGACTTACCTGCACATTGGCGCCTATCGACCGGACCGGTCGACCGGGGCTCTCCATCCGGGGACCGGGGTCGTGAAGTGCAGAAACCGGGGCGCCCGGTGTGGTATTGACCGGGGTCCGCCCGGTGTTATTTCGACCGGAGTCCGCCCGGGGTCCAGCGACCGGGACTGCCCGGTGTCATCTTGACCGGGGTCCGCTCGGGGTCTAATGACCAACCTAAATCTTGACTCCAGAATCGATAGGGAATTGTGATTTGCATCAAAATATTAATCCCTGTGGTAATATCTTGGATTGTAGGATTCGTAAAGTGCAAGTCAAGTGTTCGAGTGTGTGAACCGAGACTTCTGGGATCAGGTGAGTTCCCTTACTTCCAACAAATGTTAATGTATTTTCGAACTAGAAATGGGTTATTTTAAATTGCTTATTATGTGTGTTGTTAATCTTGATTTAAACGATATCTTCATGTCAATATGATGTTGTTGCGTAAAGTCTCATTTATATCTCTCATATATGTTCAAATTGTAATGTGGCGCACTATTCAATTATGAGTTGGTCATGACCATATGTACTTAATTAACCATCGGGGATGGTTAAGCCGTGTATTTGGAATTTGTTTCCCTATACACGGAAACGGCATCGACATGGGGGGCGTATGGGGATCTACTGGGGGCCCCAAGGACAAGTGGTCCTTACGATCGTGGACGAATTGTGGCGTAAGCTGGTCACTTCATGTGGCATTATGTTGTGAGATTAAATTTAACATTGCGTAAATCTTTTATATTTATAAATATACGAGGTTGGGAATTCACTAGACCTTTCGGTCTAATCCTCGCTTCCTATTTTCTAAAAACCATTTTCAGGTAACCGGGTCACTCCTGGATCATCCAGGGGAAAAGAGAAGTGTAAGATGCTAAGGAGTCGAAGTGCGGGACATAGAAGCGGCGTAGATGTTTTCTTTTCATTTATTTTAGTTCTCGGTTGTAATAGACTCAACGCTAGACTATGTTGTTCCTTTATCAAATTGTGTATTGGGACCCGGGTTTGGGCTTTGTTATTCGTATTTTGTTCCGTGGAGTTTTGGGCTGTTAAAATTGGTATCAGAGGCATAGTTTAAGGGATTTAGGCGACCATTTGGGCCTAAACTTAAACTATAGGATATGGGACACAACCGAGAAACTAGGATGTCCTAGGGTTACCGCTATAGGAATGTGTGTCTTGAGAGGTGGGGACTAACATGTAAGGTAGATTTGGAATTACATATGGCCAATGTAATTACGAATTTACAGGTGCATGTACGTGCTCGAAATACCACTCTATGCGTAGAGGTCAATAGGACGTTGGTTATGCGGGGATAATTTAGCTTTCGCCGCGATCGGAAGGTTATTTTGTGGGGTTAGCCTATGAAGGAGTGTTGAGATGGAATGAATTTCTAACCATGCGTTGCTGGCAATAGCTTGATGCGGTGCGTGAGATTTCTTGCGTGAGTTTGATGATAAATTCTAGAAGGAGCATTATCAAGGCATAACAAACCAACCAAGGTAGAGCGGTTTGTGCTCGAATTGGGAGAAGGTTTGATTAAAGGGAACTTGCAGTGTCAAGTAAGTTCCTATGATGGTAGTTGATATGTTGATTTTTTCGGAAAGAATAATATGTAAAAAGGTTTGGGTTATGATTCTGAAAGGGTTAAATTCAAGGTTGGGAGAAAAGTGAAATCTCATGACCTCCCAATCGCGATTGAATTAAATTATTTGTGGAACTGAATAAGGAGAAAATGTGATTGGGTTATCGATCTGTAGGGAATCAAAGACTGAAATCGTATAAATTATGCACTAGGGCTCGAAGAGACAGCTTGGTGGGGTGATCTGTTAGATAGGTGTGAAACACCAAAATTGCAAGTTGTTGTCGGAACGGGAAAATGATCGTTAGCCAAAGTTTGGATGCCAGTATAATAGGGTAAATGTAGCAGTTGACAAATGAGCGATTAGCCTTCAATTACAAGTGAGTTCATGCTTGGTGTTTATAAAGGTATCTCGAGAGCTTATTCAAGATTAAAAGTGGATGCATACAAATCAAATTTCATATTTTTTGGACAAGTTGACGAGCGCAAGTGTGTGTTTAAATCAGAAAGGCAAACCTATAATTTTCCTTCATTGCATAATAAAACTTTGAATTTTTGGATTTGTGAGTTAGATCATTTTTCTTCATGACGAGTTATACTTCATTGCGAAAATCACGAAAATGGTTGCCTGCAAGTGGTGCAATCGAAATGGGTTTGACACGTGATATCTTATAATCACATACGAGAACCAACTGTTTTAGCTCGGGTAAGCGGTTTCGTTCAAAGCATTACTAGTGTATAGGGAAGATTTCTTTCTGTAGCACGATTGTCACGACACTGTTTTAATTTAGTCAAAAGGATATTTTAACGGAAGTTACATGAAAATTATGCTCGAGATCGTGATGCATAACTTTGAGTTATGAGGGTGTTGAGTCATGTGTGCTTAAAAATGATTTCAAGTATTACGCCTTTGAACGTTCAATATGAGAAATAATTTCAATAATTTTAAAAATGTCACGCATGAAGACTATGAACTCAGAGGGTCGGGTTGGATTAGTGGTTTAAAGTACAAAGAAAGAACCTGAGAGAAGGGAATGTGTCGGTCAACCCAGTGATGGACGATTTATACTTTTGATACTTAGAGGAAAAGAGGGAAGATCGGTAATGTCGGGGAAAAGGGGATTTTGGCATCAATAGTGTTATGGAAGATGGAGTCTTGCTCAGAAGTGCATCATGGAGTTATCAGTATTTTGTCGAAATTGAAGCACAATAGGGTTGAGCCTGAGTTTTGAAGTATTGGAATGATTTCGTAAGTTAAATCTCGCTCCAAGTAAACCGTGAACCTCTTCCAAGTAAAGATGGCGAAGTTTTAAGCTAAGCGCGATCCACTGAGCAAGGAAAGCTCCGTTAGAAAATCTGGCGGTTGGGGGGCGGGCACTATGGGAGCATCGTCTTATCGTTTTCTTCACAGATCAAGGTTGGCAACTGTTTGAGATGTTGCCGAAGGATTGGAAGGCCAGACGTTTAGAGAAGGTGGATATTGTCAGAGGTGAGGGAACATGTCGGAATGTTATGGTAATGGAAAGTGGTTGCTTGGGAGGGGAGTTGTTACCTGTGAGATTTTAACAGTTCGAAGGGGAGAAGTGTTTAGTACCATTAAAGTGAGTGGATGGACTATATCGGGATATTGGGAGATGTGATACATTTGGATGAGGGAAGAGATGAGGCTAGGAGATGGGACTGGGTCTTGCATGCGAATAGGTAGTTATGAAGATAAGTTTGGTTATGTGTGCAGATGATCGTGAGGACTTGGTCTTGCCTCCTAACAAATGCAAGTGTACCTGTGTCATGTGATGAGAAGAAGGGGTGACTAGATTATATGAAAAAGAGTTGCAAATGACGTATTGCGAGTATGATCAAATGGTTGATATCAAATGTTGGATTGTCATTATTCGGGGTGGTTATTCGGGGTGAAAAGTTTTGGGACATAATGTTGGATAAAGGTAACCGTAAATCCTGGCTAGAAATTTGAAAAGGGGTCCTAATGCGACAAGTGGGTTGAGTGATAAATGGTGACTGTCTAGAAGTAGAACTCGTGTTCTCCTCGGCCGCGGTGGACTCCGGGTGAGTTCATTTGTTTCCAACAAATCGTTGATGAGAAAGTTCTATGTGGTTGGTTGTAGTGCCTTGGGGTGGGCTAAAGTTTGACGGATTAGATGAAGCATTCTTGGAGATAAGTAAATCCCGGTAGTCAGATCGAATTTGTTAGTGAGAAAATGAGGCTAGTATGTCGCCATAAGGGGAATAATATGGAACTGAGAAGTTCGCCTAGTGGAACAGAAAAATGTGGAGTATGGCTAAGAGAGTCAACCTTGCAAGTGTATGAACAGTACACGAGAATATGAGGAAGCTTTCGGTTATGGGTTGGGTGTTATTATTTCTGCGTGTGCCTGGTCTGAAGTTTGCTACCTTTAGTAAGTCTTTCTCTGAAAGTAGTGGTCTATGTTTCTCCTAGAAGCCATGTCAAGAGGTTGGTCGAGATGCCGAAGGGGATAGCTCGAAGAATGTAAGTAAGTATTAGTGTGATAAGCATTCTGAGTGAGCAATAAGTTTGTTGTCGGGCAAGTTAAACTTGTAATGTGAGAAAGTATTGCTCCTCTTGTATGGCAAGGGAAACCGGAATAAAATCTAGGGAAGTTATTGACTATAGATGGGCTAGTGGTACTCGATTATGTGTTTGGGGCGAACTAAACTCTTCGACGGATTATTCGGGCACTGAATATGTGGAAAGGTTACGTTCTCTAGTATTTATGTAATTGTGCAAAAATATATGTGGAAATGATATCGCGGGTGAGATATGTATGGTATGGACATATTGGTATTATAGTTATGGGTAAAATGGGTATTATCAAGTAGTAGTAATCGATGTTGGGGATGTGAGTAAGTATTAAGGCAATGTGTATGGCTTGTGCGTTTTGATGTTAACTTTGTGTAAATCGGGATTTTCTTACGTGGGTTTGTGTCGCTTTACCTTGAATAAGCAGACACTGAAGGAATTATAAATGTATGGGATTCGATAAATTCAGTGGTGTACTGTGTTATGCCTTTGGGACTTACTCAGCGTGGCAAGGGAATAAATTGACAATAGAGCGAAGGATGGTGTAAGGTTAAATATAAATATATGGATATTCAAAGAATTAGTGATCGACGTTGTGGGATAAACCGATGAGTTAGTAGTGTTGTGAGCGATTTTAGAGGGCTTTGCTAAGTATTATGTTGTTGAATACAGGAATTCTTGCATGTAGCCTTGGGGGTGGATCAAGAGTGACCCTGTGTCAGGTTGGCAATATGGGTATTTATTATTTTAGTCAGGAAAGGTTGAAGGTGGCTTGTGACTGTCGTAAGAGCTACGCGGTTAATCGGCGAGAAGACGTAGGATTTCGGGTTAGAGTGGTATGTTGCTTAAAGTATTCCCTTGGGAAAAAGGGGTGATGCAAGTTGGAAAGAAAGGAAAGTTGAGCCTGCATTGCATCGGACCGTTCACGAGTGTAAGAGATGTGGGTAAGTGTTGCAAACTTGACCTACCGGATAAATTGCGAGGAAATCCGCAGTGTACCTACGCAAGTGGGACGGGTCGGGAGGTGGCATACAAGTTGTAAGTACTTGAGGAGCTGAGAAGTATTCACAACACCTTTCGCGTCTCAAATACGAGAAGGTGTCTTGCAGAAGTCGATATGGAAGTGTCTTTACTGAATGTTTGAGTGGATGAGAAATTGATCTTCATCAAGGAACTGGAAGCCTATAGTAGATGATAAATTTAAACGGCTGAGGTCGAAGGTTATGAAGCTAGTGAAAGTTCAATGGAAATTCCACAAAGGGCACGAATCGACGTGGGAATTAGAATCGGAGATGAGATCCAAGTACCCTAGTTTGTTCGACAACTAGATTCCGAGGACGGAATCCATTTAAGGAGGGAGTGTTGTAACAACTGTTAGTTATTAAGGTTAAGTGAGAACCCTCTTGTTGGAACAAAATTGTAAAAAGCAAAGGAGTTAAGGGACTGATTGGTAAATAAACCATAAAAAGGCTCTAAACCCTACAGTATCTATTATTGACTCAGTATTGTGTGTGAATTGTGGGTGTGTGTGCGGAGACCCAAGGGAGGAAGAGAGGGTTGATCGAGGTCAAGAGTTGAGGAGCTGGAACTAAAATCGCGAGGGATTTATCGTCTGGAGGTAAGTACCGAATTCAAATCCTTGTTTCTATCTATCGGTTTCATGTTCGGAGAACTTGGGAGATTTGGGTTTTTGTGTTCGATACTGAAATAGGGTTTTGGGACGTAGGATTGGTTAATGAATCGATTAACTTGTGTAAAAATCTAATGTATGTTGTTAAAACTTTTATTAAGTTATCGATTAGATGTTTGAGTATTGGGGGAATGTTAAAATCGATTAAGGAAAAATGGAATCGAAGGACTTACCTGCACATTGGCGCCTATCGACCGGACCGGTCGACCGGCGCTCTCCATCCGGGGACCGGGGTCATGAAGTACAGAAACCGGGGCACCCGGTGTGGTATTGACCGGGGTCCGCCCGGTGTTATTTCAACCGGGGTCCAACGACCGGGGCTGCCCGGGGTCTTCTTGACCGGGGTCCGCCCGGGGTCTAATGACCAACCTAAATCTTGACTCCAGAATTGATAGGGAATTGTGAGTTGCATCAAAATATTAATCCCTGTGGTAATATCTTGGATTGTAGGATTCGTAAAGTGCAAGTCTAGTGTTCGGGCGTGTTAATGTATTTTCGAATTGGAAATGAGTTATTTTAAATTGCTTAATATGCGTGTTGTTAATCTTGATTTAAACGATATTTTCATGTCAATATGATGTTGTTGGGTAAAGTCTCATTTATATCTCTCATATATGTTCAAATTGTAATTTGGCGCACTATTCAAGTATGAGTTGGTCATGACCATATGTACTTAATTAACCATCGGGACTGGGGGCCCCAAGGACGAGTGGTCCTTACGATCGTGGACGAATTGTGGCGTAAGCTAGTCACTTCATGTGGCATTATGTTGTGAGATTAAATTTATCATTGCGTAAATCTTTTATTTTTATAAATGGACGAGGTTGGAAATTCACTAGACCTTTCGGTCTAATCCTCGTTTCTTATTTTCTAAAACCCATTTTCAGGTAACCGGGCCACTCCTGGATCATCCAGGGGAAAAGAGAAGTGTAAGATGCTAAGGAGTCGAAGTGAGGGACATAGAAGCGGCGTAGATGTTTTCTTTTCATTTATTTTAGTTCTCGGTTGTAATAGACTCAACGCTAGACTATGTTGTTCCTTTATGAAATTGTGTATTGGGACCCGGGTTTGGGCTTTGTTATGCGTATTTTGTTCTGTGGAGTTTTGGGTTGTTACAATTTATGGTTTTCAAACGCTTTCTGATTTGATAAATTCTTTTTAAAATGAGCATCTTCTAATTCAATAATCTTTTTACTAAGCTCTCGGTTTTCATTCAAAGATTTTTCCAATTTAAATTGAAGATCATATTTCTCATCTTCAACTTCTTCGAGTAGCTTTTGCAAATTAGATAGCTCTTTTTGCAAATCAGAAGGTTGGTTTGACTCGGAGTTAGCATCAAGCTTTTTTAAAATTGGATCAGGAAGAGTTCATCAAGTCATTAAAAAATTTCTTCAGACATATTATTGATGAACTCAGACTTCTTGTCAGATTCTGTGACATCAACCCATTCTTCTATCTTACTATCGTTAGGAGAATCAGAGATAGTAGATTCAGATATAATGTTCTGAAAACAAGCATCAAAATCTGACTCATAATCATCATACTGACACTTGGTTTCAGGAATATTTTTATCCTCAGGTACTGATTCATCATGAGAAATGGGTATGGAAAACAATGATTCAAACTCTACAAATTCAAGTTTTCTCCTTTTGTAGCTAGTGTTTAAATCAACTCCTATAAAAAAGGAAAGGAGTTGTAGATGATGACTTATCTGACCGTTGTACTGATTCTCAAGCTTCAAGTTTTAAATTGGTTGGATTTCAATTGCAAATTAGATAGCTCTTTTTGCAATTCAGAAGGTTGGTTTGACTCGGAGTTAGCATCAAGCTTTTTTAAAATTGGATCAGGAAGAGTTCATCAATTCATTAAAAAAAAATTCAGACATATTATTGATGAACTCAGACTTCTTGTCAGATTCTGTGACATCAACCCATTCTTCTATCTTACTATCGTTAGGAGAATCGGAGATAGTAGATTCAGACATAATGTTCTGAAAACAAGCATCAAAATCTGACTCATAATCATCATACTGACACTTGGTTTCAGGAATATTTTTATCCTCAGGTACTGATTCATCATGAGAAATGGGTATGGAAAACAATGATTCAAACTCTACAAATTCAAGTTTTCTCCTTTTGTAGCTAGTGTTTAAATCAACTCCTATAAAAAAGGAAAGGAGTTGTAGATGATGACTTATCTGACCGTTGTACTGATTCTCAAGCTTCAAGTTTTAAATTGGTTGGATTTCAATTGCAAATTAGATAGCTCTTTTTGCAATTCAGAAGGTTGGTTTGACTCGGAGTTAGCATCAAGCTTTTTTAAAATTGGATCAGGAAGAGTTCATCAATTCATTAAAAAAAAATTCAGACATATTATTGATGAACTCAGACTTCTTGTCAGATTCTGTGACATCAACCCATTCTTCTATCTTACTATCGTTAGGAGAATCGGAGATAGTAGATTCAGACATAATGTTCTGAAAACAAGCATCAAAATCTGACTCATAATCATCATACTGACACTTGGTTTCAGGAATATTTTTATCCTCAGGTACTGATTCATCATGAGAAATGGGTATGGAAAACAATGATTCAAACTCTACAAATTCAAGTTTTCTCCTTTTGTAGCTAGTGTTTAAATCATCGTATTGAAATCCAACCAATTTAAAACTTGAAGCTTGAGAATCAGTACAACGGTCAGATAAGTCATCATCTACAACTCCTTTCCTTTTTTATAGGAGTTTCAGATATTAAAGTTTCAGCTTTTACAAAAGTGTCACGAATATCTGGAATCTTTTGAGAGTTAGGCCCCATTTTCTCAAAATTATACAAAATTTTGGGGGCACTCTTTAAAACTTGATTTTCAGGTAAACCCAAACCCATCTTCGGATTGTAAAACCGGATGTCTTTGAGTTTATTCATCAAAAGATTCAGAGTCTGTTCAGTTTGACCCCTTCTGTAGTTCAAATCCTCCTGTTGTTTTATTTTACAATAGGCTTCATTTCTCTCTTGAAAACAAGCTTCAAACATAATCTTATATTCACCTTTCTCAGAATTCAAGTTCACTAAGTCTTTTTGAAGCTTAGTGATCTTGGAAGATAAATCAGCTCTCTTCTTTTTCAAAATATTTTTTCTCATTTTCCTTATCCTCTATAACAACCTTCAACAATGCATTTTCATCACGAAAATTCATTATTCATTGTCGTTCAAGGCTAACTTTTTCTTTTAAAGCATTGAATTCTTTTTCCATAAATTCGATCTGAGAAATTAAATTTTAAACTACCTCAGAATTGTCAGACTGATTGCTTACCTCCGACTCAGAATCATAATGTCCTTGCTCAGAAGTTTGGGGCTCTTCCTCAACTTTGGCCATAAAACATTGAACCTGGGTAAAGTGTGCTTCCTCTTCATCCGATGTCTCGCACAACTAGTGAAGTAGCAGTTGCAGGCTGATAAGGCTTTGGAACATATCGTTCAAGAATTTGGAACATATCCTAAAATACTGATAAGGCTTTGGAACATATCCTAAAATACTGATAAGGCTTTGGAACATATCGTAGTTCGAAATAATGATAAGGCTTTGGACATTATCGCAGGGCTCATATCCTAAAATACTGATAAGGCTTTGGAACATATCGTTCAAGAATTTCCGGTGAAGTAGCAGTTGTAGGTTGATCACGTACAGTAACAACAGGATTGACTGGCCCATTCAAAATTGACTTCATTAGTTCTTTGTTCTTGTGGTTCAAAAATTGAATCATCCGCCTTTTCCATTGCGGGTATTCACTGACAGAAAGTACCGGTGGTTTGGACTGAGAACCCATGCTAAGAAGATCCTTAGACATGATTAATATATGTAATGAAGTAGCTTGAAGTGATCATTAATCAAAGAATCATAAATCTTGACTAAAAAATAAAACTTGAAAAATCTCAGAAACATTTCCAAAAATATTCTAAGTATTTTTATGTGAATTCTACATTTTCGCAGAATGAAGAAGAGCTTATTGCAGAAGAGCAATTCGCAGGCAAAGGATGCGAATTCTGAACTTTTTGCAGACTTCAGTATGTGAAATCCTCACTTTCCGCAGGTAGTGGTGTGCGAAATCCTCACTTAGAAAAATTTCAAAGTCCCACTTGAGCTTTACGCAGTATAAAGCTTGCGGATTTTGGACTTAGTAAAATTCCAAGTACAAGATATGATCATTTTTCGCACAAAATTTAGCGAAATCTAGACTTAGAAAAAATATCAAAACTCTTTCCAAGTGGGAAATCTAGAGCTTTTCGCAAGCAACAGGCGGTGAATAGTAACTTTTCGCAACCCTCAGTGTGCGAAATCTGGAATTTTCGTATGAAGTACTCTGCGAAATCTGGACTTTTCGTATGAAGTACTCTGCGAAATCTGAACTTTTCGCACAAAGCTTATGTGAATTCTGCACTTGTAAATTTCACCAAAACTAAACAACGAGCCCTGCGAAATCCTTGTTGAATCTTGCGAGTTCTTCACTATTCGACTCGAATTTTCAAAAACTTCTCCAAATCACATTCAATACTTTACCAATTGACACCAAACTTTGAGAAATTGATCACTATGATGTTCTAAACCAAACCTTAGCAGCAATTATGTTCAAAAACAACTAAATTGAGGACCTCGATCTGAACATAGTGCGATAGAACTCCTCGAACCAAAAACTTACAAATTCAAAAATTGAATACGAATTACAAGGAATTTACAAGGAATCAATTACATCAAACGAATACAAAACAAGCAAGGAATCAACAATTACAACTCAAAATCTCAAAATCACTCTAAAAACAGTAGCTCTGTGAGTTCTTCATTTTCTGAGCAAAAAATCGATCTCTGATATGCTCTGATACCAAATGTGATTCCAGTTTCAAGCTCGATCATAGATTGCACACACTAATAGTCACAAGTCATATTCATTGTCATTGATTTCACAAATATCTCTCAATTTGTTATGTGCATATGTGTCTACAAGTTTACAAGCCACAAACTATTTATACTAGGTCAACATTTGTTGACTTTACAACTCAAGACAAGATAAGGAAAGTCAAATACATTGACTTTACAAGATTCTAACAAAAACTTTACAACATTTACACAATAGACCCTTTTAATCTTGAATTCAACATTCTAGGCTCAACAGACATAAGCAGATGAATCGGTCTTGGAAATACATGACTTTGTATCAACTACAGGAGAATCATGAGACTTGTTTCCATCACTACCTTATGTAGTCGATTTTTTCTCCAAGCCATCTTGACTTTTTGAAACACTTGATTATTTGAATCATCAACAAGAGAATTATAGAAAAGATTTGAAGGGCTAATCCGATCTTTTGAAAATTCATTTGATTTGACAAACTTCTTCGAAGAATTAGTTGTAGAAGGTGAACTTGAACAATAAGGAGACTGAACAACAGTATCGGGACTGACTTGTTCAGATAAATCAGTTTTAAAATTTATTTCTTCAAGTTTCTTGACTTTTACGGATAATACATTTCTTTCTTCGATAATTAAATCAAATTGTTTTTGTAAATCAGATTTTACCTTATGTTCTTTCAAAATCACTGTGTCTAATCCAGATAATTTCTTTGAAACTTATGAATCTCAATTTCGAAAATATTTCTTTCCCTTTCAAAATCCTTTTCTACACTGTTGCGTTTATCAGATATCTCTTTAAATATCGCAACATTCTTCTTTTCAAACATTTTCTTTTCACTCTCAAAATATTTTCTTTCTTTCTCAAAAGTATCTCTTTGAATTATCAAAACCTTTTCAAAATCAAAAATCTGCTTTGAATGATTAGTATTTTTGAACCTCAAAAACCTTTCTTTCATAGAAAACTTTCTTTGAAAGCTCGAGAATCTTTCTTTCAAGATTCTACCTTTCATTTAAAAAATCAATTTTTTTGTTCAAAAATATAAAGTCTTTTCTTGAGATCGAGATATTCATTCTCCAACACGTTTCCTCTTTCTTCAAGCGTTAGGTTCTTCTCTTCTTTGGCATCAAAATCTGCAACTTTTCGTTCAAGTTCAGATATTTTCTTTGAAGTTTCAGAACTTGTCGGATCACTTCTCTTCATATCAGCTTCTCTTTCAAGATCTGAAATCTTTCTTTTAAGAGAATGTATTTGGTCAGCGTACATACTGTAATATGAACTAATTTCTACTACCTTTTTCAAGTTCAGAATTCCTGCGCTTGAGCCAGTCATAGCATTCTAGTAAAAAGCAAATTTGTTTATACGATTCGCATTCCGATTTCACATTGTTCATCTCTAGCTGAAGACATGCTTTCTCCGCAAGCAGTGTGCTAACGGTGTTTAACCTGTTATCTAATTTCGTTTCGAGAGCTGTAATCTTTGCTTTGTGTTCAGAAATGGGTACATAAGACATTGTTACCTGTAAAGCTTGAAGTCCAGGGACTAAATTTGTCAATATATGAAGAAAAAAATCAAAGTGCAAGGACGAAGACTGACAATGAGTGAAACTTGAAAGTTCAGGGGTCAAAATTGACAAAAGATTGAAACTTTAAAGTTCAGGGATCAAAATTGACAAACTTTGAAACTTTGAAGTAAAAGGACAAAAAGTGACACTTACTGAAACTTAAAACTAGAGGGTTTAGAAATGACAAGAAAGTGAAATTTAAAAGTAGAAGGACCAAAAATGACATATATGGAAACTACAAAATAGAGAGACTAAAAGTGTAAAACATGAAACTTCTAACGGACTTAACTGGACACTAACTGAAAAAGGACTAAAGATGAAATAAAACTAACCAATCTAACAAACTAACGGACAATAAGGGGTCGTGTACTAAACGCTTACCGAGTAAGCGCTTACCAATATCATTTATCTTATTGATTGAGCATGGAAAGGGCCAAGAAACTTACCCGGTAAGAGACAAGGGAAGGACCGAGAGTCTTACCCGGTAAGTGTGGAAAATGAATCTTACCCGGTAAGTGCTTACCGCATTTAAAATGCTTAACAACAATTCATTTTCATGGCCAAGGATGTTACACGATAAAGTAAATGAAGGTGATTCTCTTGCTCGTAAGCGTTTATTCGGTAAGGATTTGGTAAACGGCCCCTAACTGAACTAACGGAAAAAGGACCAAAATGTAATTTAACCGCCAACTAACAAACTCTATTAGTTACTATTCATCACCTTCTCCAAATTGACACACCTCCAAAACTTCGAACGGGTAAGAAATATTCGATGTAAAACGATCGTTAATCTCCCTGATCACTTCTTAATAGATTAAAATCCAAACGGTCAACCCACGATCACAAACGAATCAACCGCAAATTTTTCGAAAAACGATCAAAAACTCAAAAACACGACGTGAGTTAAAAAATTTCGACTAAAATCGATCGTTTAAGCTTCGTAAACAACCCTTAATAGTTTACAATCTAAAAAGTTCAACCACGGTCACTACCGAATCAACCGAAAAGCATTTCGAGAACCGATCAAAAATCGCAATTTGCATATGGACAACCAAGTAGTGGAAAAACGTTTACAATGAATGGGTCTAAGAATGATCCAGGAATTATTCACCGGGCTATCAAAGATATTTTGCCAAGATAGCCATCTCAACTGATAGCAAATTTCTCATTCCTCATACATGGAAATATATAATGAAAAATTTAATGACCCTTTTTCCTGTTGAGAACCAAACACCGCAGATTCATGAGAGTTTGGAGCACGGATTATTTGTTGCAGGCCTTAGGGGGAGAAGATGCAATTCCCGGTATGAAGGACCTGGGAAGTAGAAACGCAGTTAGTGAAAAACTCACTTATCTCAATTCCCGGTGAGTGAGAGACTCGATGCTTGAAAAATCGGGCGTTATAACCCGAGGATGAAACCCGGTACCTACGGGACAGGTACCCACTAAGCAGGATAACCGGTGGACACAAGAAAGCAGAATCCAGATAGTGGTCACCGGGAATGGGATCCCGTTCCGGTTTCTAAGAATATGTCGGGTTCGACGAACAATTCGATAAAATATGATTTAAAAACCCAAAATTCGATCAACGAAACCTCTTTTAAAACAAATTAAATTACCGACTAAGCTAAAGAAACTCAAACCCAAATCGAATTTAACAAGTTTAGCACTAAAACTCAAACAAAAAGTTTAATTCAATGAACATAGTAAGAGTTGCATTCTTTCCAGAAGTTGTTAAAAACACAGAGATTTTAGACATACCTTTTGATCATATCGAATGAAAATTGATTTGATTCTGCTCTAATACCAATTGTAGATCCCAGTACAGTGCATTAACAATAGATTAACAATAAATAATAGAGACTGAACCACAAAACCTGGTTATATGATTTGATTGGTCGATAAAGAGTTTAATTGCAATACAAAGGATTTCACCTTAGGCGTGTATGACGACTCTAATGACCATTCAACCTCTGAACAAGGTTTAACAAACATATTTATACCAAGGGCCTAAACCCTAAAGCTCAAGGCCCATACAAACCAAACTAAACCCAATAACAAATAAGGTTGTTACAACATTTTTCATAAATAACAATAAACTCTATAAATACTTTATATAACTTTCAACCCACTATGACTTTCAGTCCTAACATATAACCGAGATGCTAAAAAAAGTTAACTTCACAGTAAATTCTATGATAACGTGTGACAAAACACAAAAGAAAAAAAGTCAAATGAGTAATTTGTAACATGAAATTTATAAGAAAATGCAAATTGATAAATAAACTATTAAATATTTTCAATTAATTAAAGATGATGTATATAGCATATACATATGTGTGTATGTGTGTGAACATGGGTATATTAAATTAAAGAGAAGTTTTTTATACTTAGTTTAATCAAAAAAATAATTAAATATAATATGATATAGATTTTTTTTTAGTTGATATAAACTATGGGTTTCCAAAACTTGATACGTTCATAAGAAAAATATATACGAGTCTTCAAATATAACAACCCGAAACAAAAACAACTAATATATAAAACATTACAACCCAAAAGGGTAAAATATGACTACAACTGCGATAATTTAGGTCTACCGGAACTTCGAGCTTCCTCCAAGTCCCTATCACGACACCGCCTCCCGGCATGATCCCTTGAACTAACTACTCACAGAACCCCTTACCTGAAAGTGGTTTTAGTTTTGAAAAGCGAGGGTTAGACCATGAGATTTAAGTGACCGGATGGGCCTAAACTTAAACTGTGGAGTAGTGGGACACAACTGGGATATAGGAAGTCTTTAAGGAAGATCTTGATCATCAATAATCATGGCAATGGTAGTGAGGACTCTCATGTAAGGTGAATTCAGAATTGCATCTGGCCAATGCCATTATGAATTTACAGGTGCATGGGTATGCTCGATTACTATTCTTGAGATGATCGATGGTCTAGTAATGGGTAGTGAGTTCTATCATTGAAATGATAGCGTTGGTTTTGGTGTGTTATTGAGCTTGTTTATAGTATTATGTTAACACCTTTTAGGGTGAGTATTGTTCGGGATGTAGATAATTCGACTTGAGGAAGAACTTCTTGGGTCCAAAAAGGGAAGAATAACCGATTGGAGGTGAGCTCCTAGTTTCTAGTGAGTCTCCATTATGGTAGTGTGTTATGTCGATCAATTGGGATCTTGAGAGCTTCAACACAAGAATCGAGTTATAGAAATGAGCCTTTTGATTCTTTAGTTAATGGAAGTGTGACAAGGGTGGTTGAGAAATGATAGCAATGTTGATTGCTTATGGGGTAAGGATAGGATGAAAAGGGGCTGTTGTTGGTTAGCCTATTTGGGTCAAAGCGAAGATGCATGATTTGCAATCATTGGTCGCGGTGGTAACTATGTACATACGAGTATGTCAAGAGGCATTGGTGTCGAAGGTTGTTGCGAATATGAGGAATCGGACTAGTTGGTCGGAAGTAGGGAGTCTGTGATAAAATGTTGTGAGTGCAAACGGTTGACCTTGCTAGAGTGAATAGCCTTCAATGTAAAATGAGTATCATATTTTGTGTTTTCGAACAAGTACATGAGTTCTTCATGTCATAAAATATATATGTGTGTGTGTGTGCGCCTCATGAGTTTCTCGTTTTGAAAATGAGTTGAAGTATGCAGACGTGTGTTTGGATCTAAAAGACAAGTTTATTGCATTGTGTGATAAATTTTGAACTTGGTAATTGGGGAATTAGTTCACTTATTTTATAAATGAGTAACCTTTGTTGTGGAAATCTTAACAACATTTGATCACATGATTTTATAAGTGAAATTGTTACGAACATGTTGTCATGCCAATGAAGGTGAGAGTTGATTGACTCGCTTAGTGTAAGTGTGGTACTTAAATTAAATTATGCCAATGAAGGTGAAAGTCTACATTTTTCTTTTAAAAGAAAAAGGATTCGGGTTATTTCATCAAAAACCCTTCAAACTTCCATTCTTATTGTTTAGAAAAAAGATGAGTAGAAATATTTTTAAAATTAAAAGATTTGTACGAATTATTGATTTGCACATAATATATTTTAACATTTGTACTTTTAAACAATTATCACTTTTTTAAAGATAAAACCTAAATGTTTTATAACATAATATAAATGGACAATTTTCATAGGAAAAATTAAAATCGTAAAAGTAGATTTTTATCTCAAATCACATATGCTTAATTAAATATATTTTAAGAATTATAAACTGAAAACTATTTTCTAGAATATGTTAATTAAGAAAAATATGAAAAGTTTTAGACAAAATTACAAAAATAAAGATTTTTTTTGTAAGGATACTTATTGCAATCATATGCCCCAAATACAAGTTACATGCAAATATTCATTATTTCAAGATTATATCTAAAAAAATCTTTTTTTTTAAATGTTAGAATCTCTAACAACAATTTATATCCAACTCCAACATTTTTTTTTTTTTTTTTTTTTTGCATATTCCATCATTAATTATGCCATTAAAATGTTTCTAAAAATATATTTTAGTTCTACACCAACAAACTCTATAAACATTTAAATATTTCTCTTTTTACACCAACAAACTCTCAACATTTAATTTGTGGTTACATTTAAGTGGTTCACCAACAAACTTTTAACAATTAATTGTAAGTAATTTAAATTTGAAAAAGATCTTCCGAAATTAAAGTAACAGTCCAACAAATGCAAACATCTATATAAGCATTGACCAGCAATATCGATAGCATATCAGTCAATAAAAGAGATATACGTTACAAATGGCAATCTTCCTCATATTTTTTATCTTTGGTTCAGGTTATCACTCTTGTCTTTGTTATCTTCGTGTTCTTCTGATGTTAGTTCTAGAATAGTTTTCATATCTTATTTGTTACAGGCATAATGAACTTCCCCCAAGGATCATATGCTGCTTGTAATTGTCATCACGACAGTGAGTGTGCCTATCTTCATTGCCCGCCAGCAAGTACTTTTCCAGTGTGTGTTTTTTGTCTTTGTACTTGTCTCGGAGAGGAAAAACGGAGAAATCAGATCACCCTTGGTATCAATAATAGCAAAACTCAACAGCAACAACTCCAACTCAATCCTTAGCAGGCATGTTAAGTTTTGTACATTGGATCCATTCCAAACAAAATAATAAATAAAAATTATGGTATTATCCGTCAAACCTTTTATTCGTGTTTCTTGTCAAACAATTCACATTTTCCATTGCAAATATATTCTTGGTAAAATGAAAGAAAAAGCACTTTTGGGCAAGAACTAATGAAATTGTGATACCTTTTTTTATGAACATCTTTCAATGATTTATTTAAATCACTATCTCCGGTAGATTTGTGTTCTTTTAATCATAGAAAAATCAATGGTTAATTTGTGACTAAAAGTCGATTCAAAAGGCTAATCATTTGTTTTATGTTATGAAAAAGAATTATTTCCCATGTAAGCTACTCCACCTGTATTTACCTTCTACATTCGGCACATGATATTATTGTTGAATAAAAGTTGGTAACTATTATTTTACATAGATTATATAAATGGCAATCCTTAACACTCTTTTATTAAAATCAAAAAAATATAATTATATATAAGGAGTGATAACGTTTAGTAAATCAATTATCTTATAAAGGGGTGTTTACGGTCGTTTTGTGTTAAAACGCAGATCACATGACATATGTAGTTTGAAAATTTTCTCGAACCCAAACTAAAATCACGTATGCCTTAAACCACACAAAAACCACACTGCATTTTGGGATGCGATGTGCGGTTTTGCAGTTTTTGCCTAATATTCTTTAATCCAATATTTATCGCAACTTCAAAATAAATTCAACGATGTTTCCACAAAATATGCAATACTGCATAATTGAAAATAGTATATATTAAACAAAATAAAGAGTTTAATAATTAATTGAGATGCATTTAAAAAGTTAACATCACAATAAATTCTATGATAACGTGTGACAAAAAAAAAAGTCGAGTAATTTGTAACATGAATTTTATAAGAAAATGCAAAATTAATAAATAAACAATAACGTATTAAATATTTTCTTTTAATTAAAGATAATATATATAGCATATATATATATATATATATATATATCTATCTGTGTGTGTGTGTCAACATGGGTATTAAACTAAAGAAAATAAAATGCACCTTTTTTTATAGTTTGTGTAATCAAAGGGTGTGCAAAAGCGGATAGTCCAAAATCCGAACCTGAGCCCGAGCCTAAATTGAAAATTAGATGTTTTTTTTGTAAAATCAGAATACCCCGAAATCCAAAAATATGAAACCCGACCTTTGTGGGGATATTGGGTTCAGGTTGGGTTTGATCTTTGGTCATCCGACCCGTCCAAAAACCCGAAATAATATACATATATAACATATATATTACATAAATATATTTATTTGTCTAATTATCTTTTAGAATCGTTAATTCTAATCGTTCGAAATGTTTTATAATTTATAAATTTACTATCGATTTTATCAATCTCTCAATCGATTGAATTCGTCTCAAAATCGATAGAATTTATATATATGTTTTGCATTACGATAATACTCGAACCCGACCAACATCAACCCGAAACCCGACCAACTGAACACGAAGCAATCCGAAATCTAAACCTAAAATTCGGGTCTAGATTTCCATATCCAAAATTGACAGTCCCAAACTAAGTGCAAATCAAGATGAATCAACAGATTTAATTCCAAAAGTCATTTGTATTGATTCAAATCAAACGAATACAAATGCTCTCTAATGAACAATATTTCTCTCGCTAAGATATGTTCTCCCAAAGTTTTACTTCTATCAAGGTGCTACATGTTTAACAAAGAACACAAAAACTATTTATACCTACAAGATTTACATGGAAACTAAACTAATTGACTTTGACATTAAACCCTTGAGCTTTGTCTCTGACTTTAGTAATAGAGGCTTTGACTTGGACTTTGACTTTAATTCCCATGATTTTGGATCTAACATATTTGTGCACTAACAATCTCCCCCTTTAGATTCAAGATTATCTTCAAAAATAAATTTAGCAACAACGAGCAATCTCCCCTTTGGATTCAATATCATCTTCAAAAATAAATTTAGCAATAACGAACAATCTCCCCCTTTGTAGATCTTTAACAACTTCAATCACTTTAGCATCTTTACAAAGATAAGCCTTTAAACTCTTCCTTTAGATTCAAAACAAATTTCAGCATCTCAGAACAATCTTCCCTTGTTTATATTTTGCAATGAAGTTTAATCTCCCCTTTAAAAACTTTTATCAAACAAACACCTCCTTTGATAAGATAAGATAAACTGATGATTTCTTCCGTTGATCAAACTCCCCTTTTCTTTAGACAATCTTCAAATTTCAGCAAACTCTCCCAAAACTGTGATTAACTTCTTCATGAACTGTAACAAACTTCCACAAAGTTATGAAAACCTCATTCAGACTTCAGAAAAGAAATTCTCTTCAGATTCAGCTCACTTTGCTTCAGCAAATAATCTTCAAATAAATTTTCTGTAAGCATCAACAAACTTTCTGTATTCTTTGAAATTTCTCTTTCATTCTGTATTTTCTCCCCATAGTTCTGAAATATAACATTCAAGTCTGTCATTTTTTGATCATTTTCTCCCCGTAACTTGTTACAATCTATTCTACAGACAACACTTCTTGAAATTAATTCTCCCCCTTTTTGATGATGTAGAGCATAGAAATCATCAAAACTTCTTCAAGAAATGTCATGTACCATTTTCTGACCTCTTTCGTTATCTGATCTTTCGGCAAGAATATCGAACCATCCGTCAATGCATAATATATTCATCCGAATCTTTTCAAAGTCAGAAAAATAGAAATGTAACTCTGAATCAACAAATGCCTGTAAGTAGCACGGAGCCACTTTGTGCAACGAATTCACATTAGAATGAAGCTTTTTGATGTTCACTCCCCTAGGGCTTCCATTCAATCATCGAAAATCACAAAGAATTTTCTATGAACGTTATGACAAGAAAAACGAATTCCTTGTGTGCTCGTGCAAGTGTGGAATGATTGAAGCTATTTAGGCTTTTCAAATAGGCTCAAAATGTGTAAGTCATTGAGACAACAATAGTATTACACAGACTCAATTGTCTATGATCGAAATGCGAAGGTGGGGTAGACTTCCTTCTGTTTCAATATCCACATCTTTTGAATGAAGACGAGATAGATTATGTGTTGCGTCCCTAAGAAAAAATTGAAACATCTTCTTGTTAAGAAAAAGATGAGTAGCTGGTGGGGTATAAAGCAAGAGTTGCCATGGGCTAGTTGCCTGTTTCAATGATGTCCACGAAAGAATTGTGAAACAACAGTAATGTGGTTGCCCGGCTCAGAAAAAGTTGGCACATAGTTCTGATATTCTTTTAACTATGTTCTCACACCCACTTTCTTTTTAAAATGTAAGCTCATTTCTAACCAAACTCTCTTTTACATTTTACCACTGCTCAATGAGAAAAACTCAACCCTTTGAGTTATCTCCCCCACTCTTTGATATTGACCCCTCGCCTCTCGATCACTCGGGATAACTTTTTGGGTAGGAAACACTAGTTAACGTGAATCCATAGAAGTTCAATGAATCTCACACATTGATGCCATGTATATTGTCCTAGAAGCAAAAATATTGCTCAACGGTTTAACTTTAACAGTTAAAGCACGGTATGAAATACATGTCAGATATATGTATGCTCATTATGATAATCATGAAGATTTGAGCATTTTAATCATGGAAGATTTTCTCAAAACAAGGAAATTGAATGAATGATATGAATACAAACCGCTTGTTTGAGAATCTGACAATGTATGGAAAAGATCAAATATGAATGATTTAACAATAAAGCTTAGGTCAAGAAATATTGGATGTTGTCTATATGAACAAGTATAGACAAGTCTTGAAAGAAATGTTTTGAATGAATCAACCCTCAACAAACTCTGAATAGACAAAAGGAGTGTCTTACCATAAAAAAAAACTTGTTTCAATTTGAGACATGGTAAGAACATAGTCAAGAAAAATACTAAACCGGTGTTTATGAACACTTGACAATATATGGAAAAGATAATACGCAAGTATATATCTTTGGGAACACATGGTTAGTTGGTCAAGAAAGCTCATAATAATGAAAACATTTAAAAACACACCTCTAAATCCATGAAATCGTTTTAAGAATAGAGAAGTGGTTTGAATAATTAGAAACATGTTTCTATGTTTGAAAGTCATCCATCTTTTAAACAAGATGATATTAAGAGTAGAATAATCCTTACGCTCAACTTTAATCTCAGTAAGTCAGCTCCAAAGTCATGATTGATATGATCATGTAAGCTCCCCCTCAAATTCTGCAAGTAGTCAAAAACATCGTCAAAGCAACATAGTATTATTGAAAGTAAAACATTTATTGAAAATAAAGATATGAAAGCAGTAATACAATTAAAAACGAGTTCTGATCTGATGTAATCAGAAGTCATTGTCCTTACTCCCCCTGAAAATATGTATCACAAAATATGTCAGTGTAAAATATATGCAAAATCTATAATTCCCTTTAGAATGTAGATCATCTAAACTTTTTGTCACACTCCACCGGAAAACATGAACATAACCTTTTAGTCCAGATATCGTTCAGATTAAAAATATAAAGAAATGAAGAAAAATAACAAAAATAAACTGTACTAGGCAACTACAGATTATATCTTGAGATTCAACATGCCAAGTTTTAAAATGAGAAAATTAAATCTCTTTTCTTCCAACGGCTTGGTAAGCAAGTCAACAAGTTGATAATCTGTGTTTACAAAGTAAAGTTCAATTGTACCTTTTTCGACATTATCTTTGAATGATTGAACGGTTTTGAGTATAACATGCAGTTGAGATAGCTTTGGCCCACAAAAATAAAGGTAGATCGGATTGGCTTAGCATCGTTCGTGCAGCCTCAACAAGAGTCTGATTTCGACGTTCAACTACCCTATTTTGTTCTGGCGTTCTGGCAGCAGAAAACTGATGAGTTATCCCGACCGATTCGAGATAATCATCAATTGTCTTATTCTTGAATTCTGTGCCATTATCAGTTCTGAGTAGCTTAATTATCTTCTGCAAGTTCACTTGAATGGTCTTCAAAAATGAAATAATGACCTCCGGAGTTTCGTCCTTTGATCTTATAAATTTGACCCAAGTGTATCTTGAAAAATCATCCACCATTACGAGCACGTAACGTTTGTCGTTTATGCTTTGTGTTCGCATTGGACTACAGAGATCCATATGCAACAGTTCTAGAGGATCGCTTCTACTGGGTTCAGGCTTTGGCTTATGTGAAGCTCTCTTCATCTTGCCTTTCTCACACGCGTCACACAGATGTTCTTTTTCGTATTTGAGCTTAGGAAGTCCTTTCACTAAATTCCCAGTCACCAACTTGTTATTGTATCTAAAGTTGAGATGAGACAACCTTCTATGCCATAACCAACTCTGTTGCATAGAGGCTTTAGAGAGTAGACACACCGTATTATCAGTCTTGACATTCGACAGATTGGTCGTGTAGAGGTTTGACTTCCTAGTGCCGACTAAGAGTTCTTTACCATCGTCCGTTCTCACACAACATCTCTTGGCCTTGAAATTTACCTCTAAATCCTTGTCACAGAACTGTCCAATGCTAAACAGATTGTTTCCTAAACCTTTAACATAGCTCTCCATCTTAATCGTTAAGTTCTCTTGCACGACATCTCCATATCCAAGTATTGGTGAAAACTGGTCATTTCCAAATCTCACATTACCGTAAAATTTCTCTGTATAATTAGACAATATATCTTTCTGCCCTGTCATATGCTTGGAACAGCCTGAATCCAAGTACCACATATGACGTGTCTACACATGAGAAATCAAGCAACAATAGGTTTGGGTACCCATTTATAGATGGGTCCTGTCAAGTTAGCACAAGACTTTGGCATCTATTTAAATTTAGATCTTCTGGTATTTTGAAAAACTTTTGAACCATAATTATGATAGACATGATATGAACCAAACAAATTATCAGAATATTGTTGAGTAACAAAATTATTTCTACGAGATGTGGAAGACTGAATAGTAGACGGAGATAATTGGACCAATTGCTTTATTGTATAATACTTGTAAGGATGTACAAGTTTTTGTTTATGAGAAGCACATTGACTAACTACATCTGATACACTATCAGTAACCCTATTACATTCAAAATCAGAAAATGATTCTGTAGACTCGTCAATCTTCTTCTTTGGCCTCCATTCAAGTTCACTTCGGACCTTTTCTTTTTCAGATCTGAAACATATGAATATTGCATATTAGAACTGTGAGACTTGTGAGATTGTTTCTTCTTTGATTTACCAGTGTTGGTCCGTTTTTGTGAGTGCATATTCTTTATTTTCTTACCCTTGGCATAATAGATGCTCACAGGAACTAGTTTACCAACTTTCGTTGATGATTCACCTTTTTCATACACACTTGGTAAACCATTAGAATTAACAACAAACTAGGAATGATCTAGAAGTTTTGCATTAAAATCAAACTGTTCAATGCATTTATCAAAACAACCATCAGAGTTTAGAAAATGAACATCATTATCAAACAGACCATCATCATCAATAGATATAGAAGATTTGGATATATTTGAGAAATCAGTGTTTATGAGAACAGTAGACAATATCATTTGTTCTAATCCAATCAATATTTTTTCTTCTACAAGAGTGTTCTCAAGCTCAGAAATTTTACTTTCTAAGATGAGTGGAGGAACATATATATTTCCTTCAATAGGTTTTGCCTCTATTTCCTCTGTAGAATAAATTTGAAAATAATCATCTGAAAGAAACTTTGACCGTTTAGAATTGTAACTAGAATTCAAATTTTCATAACAAATTGGTAGTTACATTTTAGTTTTATTTTTCTTGTTCTCATCTTCCTTAGCTTCTACTTCATCTGATGATTTTTTCCATTTGACTTTGAGTTCATAATGTTTTTGTGCCAGTTTTAGAAAACCAAAACCATATAAAGCAGGAACTTTTGAAATACCCTTTTCCAAGTAATGAGGATTATCATAACCGATACCCCAACCATCATTGAATGAAGTAACCTCTTTTGGTTTATTAAGATGAATGGTTTGATCAATCTGACCTCTAGTATAAAGTTTTTCTTCCAAACCACTTACCTTTTCAATCAAAGACTTATTTTATTTCTTTACAGATAAACACTTTTTAGCAACCTCTTTTATCTCAAGTTTACACAATTTGAATTTTGAAGATGTTTCAGATAATTGATTATGAATTACAGTCATTTCTCTAGCAAATGTATCAATATTTTTGTGTAAAGTCTCAATCAATACATTCTTCTCAACAATATCCTTGTTGAGTTTCTGTATTGCTTGGTTTTTCTTTGCAATGACACCTTTTTCACGTTTAAGTTCAGACTGCAAATCCTGAAGTTCAACCATCATGGATTGCATTTGAGTTAAAAAATCAGATTCAGACATATCATTTACCTCTTCAGAATCCTCTTCATCGGAATTTTCCTCAACAACTTTATTAAGCACATATGAGCATTCTCTTCTCTTTCGCTCTCAGAATCAGTAACATCCAACCAATGATCATCTTCGGCCATAAGAGCTTTACCCGCGTCTTTTTGCTTTGTCAAGAGCATTTTGTTCTTATAATAATCAGAATTCTTTACCTTAGGCTTCTTGCAATCTTTGGCAAAGTGGCCGACTTGGCCACAATTGTAGCACTTGACTGGTTCAGTCTCTTTCTTCTCCTCGTACCGATTCACGTACTTCTTTGTTTCAGGCTTCTTCTCCTCAAACCTTTTACCCTAAACCCGTTCCATATGCTCATAATTCTTTAAACCTGATGAATATCGTTGGCTGTTTGAACCAGTCTTCTTATAAAATTTCTTCTGAAAATCCATGGTTAGAAGTAACATTGCTTGCTTCAGATTTTCTTCATCATCAAATTCTGAACCATCAGTTTCATCTCCTTCCTTAGACTCAGAAACAATCACCTTTTTTTCTTCATACTAACATATCTCTTTTCCTTTCTCTTGACTACTAAAGCAACCGGATCAACCACTGGTTTCTCAACTTTCTTCTTCTCAGCTCTTATCTCATCAACCTCTTCTTCATTCTGTCGTAGAGTCTTATAAACCTCATGCAGAGGGATCTCATTGAGATATTTCATTTGTTTCATCTGGCGAGTAAATCTTTTCCACTATGGCTGTAATATGCTCAGAAACTTCACATTCAGATCAATCTGAGATTTCTGCACTCTGTTCTTGTTTAGCTCATTCAAAAGAGTGACGAATCTACCATAAGTTGCCTCTAAATTCTCTCCTTCCTTTGCCTTAAATTCTTCTTAGTTGTTAAGGCAATTAGAAACCTTCAACTGATTACCAACCTTAGAACCTAACATCATCTTTTCTAGTTAATCCCACATCTATTTACATATTGCCTTGTAGCTGTCTATCTTGACATATATCTCATTCGGAATTCCTTGAAGTAGAAAATACCTTGCCAGCGTGTTAGCCTCATGCCTCTTCTTATGTTCATCAATATATTCATCTATATCCATAAAATATTCTTTGGTAACTACCTCTTCTCCTTCCTTTTTTTTGTAGTGAGAAGCTTTGTTGGAAGTTTCATGAGACCTTCTTTCAAAGATAGTCTGATATACTCACCAAGTTCATGTCTGTCTATAAAGTCAAGAAACCAATCTTTCCATTGTTCATACTCTCCTTTGAACAATACTGGTGGTTTGACATCAGTTCCTATTGCCAAGGCATCTCGAGAAGTCATCTTGATAATTGCACAGATCTTTAAACATAAATACAGAAACTTTCCAAAAATTCTGAAAATAGCCAAAAACTGACTAAGTATAGAAGTTGCAGACCACTAAGAAACACTTGTCGCAAAACCCTATTCAACAAAGAAGTGAAGAACTCGCAAAAGGAAGCTTGCGAGTCTTACTTGTCGCAGGTTGAAGCTTGCGAGTTCTAAGTATAAATCCTCTTGCGAGTTCTACACTTAGAAAATTTTCAGGCAAATAACTTGTCGCAAACACTTGTCGTAAGCTTTGACTTGCGAGTTCTTGAACTTAGCACACACCAATGAAAGTAAACAGTAGCTTGTCGCAGATAGAGGCTTGCGATAAGTAACTTGTCGCAGGTCGAAGTTTGCGACTTCTGTGCTTGTCGTACACTGAATTCTGCGAGTTTTTGCCTTTGAAAATTTTCAACAAATAAATGATCAAGAGAATTGCGAGTTCTTTAGAAATTGTACACCATTGTCTGTGAGTTCTTCAGATATGAATCTTTCGAGTCCTTCAAGAAACATGTGAGTTCCTTGGTGTTGGGTCATTGACCAGCATCTTCCTAAATCGAAACGTGGTGCTGGCTGCTACGCTATAAGGAAATAAAGTTGCGGCTTCTCCATCAGCAATTGCTTTTGGCGTAGGGGTAAGCGCTTGATCCTAACATGTGGTATCAGAGCAGGTCATGGGTTCGAATCCCATGGAGTTCATTTAAATATCAAAGGCATATTGTGCAACCATTGACTTCTAGAGAAGATCTTGTAGTGTTGGAAGATGCTGGGGGGGGGGGGGATTGTTGGGTCATTGACCAGCATCTTCCTAAATCGAAACGTGGCGCTGGCTGCTACGCTATAAGGAAATAAAGTTGCGCCTTCACCATCAGCAATTGCTTTTGGCGTAGTGGTAAGCACTTGATCCTAACACTTGGATCTTACGAGTTCGTGAGTTTATCGACTTAAAACTCCCTGAAATTGCCAAAAATCAATCTTAAACTTCGAATTTGATCCTGAAAATCCACCAATTCGTCCTAGAATACAAACTGAATAGTTTACAAATGAATAATTTCACCAAGAAACAACAAAAATTGCACTTTGATCTTGAAACAATACGTGAAAAACTTCGAACCAAAAACTCAATCAAATCGAAATTCACACAAACTGAATGTGAATTGGACGATGTAATTCAAAACAAAGATGTTCTAAAACAAAAATCGAGTACAATGCAATAAAAATTTAAGTCAAATTCCCACAAAAACAATAATTCGATTCAGGAACAGTTGACTTTGTGAGTTCTTCGAGTTCGACCAAAGATTCACAGATTTCGATATTAATTCTGATTTTCTTGCTTGCTCTGATACCAATTGACAGTCCCAAACTACGTGCAAATCAAGATGAATCAACAGATTTAATTCCAAAAGTCATTTGTATTGATTCAAATCAAACAAATACAAATGCTCTCTAATGAAAAATATTTCTCTAACTAAGATATGTTCTCTCAATGTGTTACTTCTATCAAGGTGCTACATGCTTAACAAAGAACACAAAAACTATTTATACCTACAAGATTTACAAGGAAACTAAACTATTTGACTTTGACATTAAACCCTTGAGCTTTGACTTTGACTTTAGCAATAGAGGATTTGACTTCAACTTTGACTTTAATTCCCATGATTTTGGATCGAACATATTTGTGCACCAACAGAAATCTGGTCGAATTTTTGGTTTGCCCACTTGAACCCATCTGACCCGCCCGATGCACACTCTTAAGTAATAATGTTTACGATGATAAAAAAAAATTAATTGATAAAAAAATGTGGGTTTCCAAAATTTGATATGTTCATGTGGAAAACGTATATGAGTTCTCATAAACCTTTCAAACTTCCATTCTTCTTGTTTAGAAAAGAGGTGAGTAGAGATATAATTTGCATATAATATTTTAAAATTTATATTTTTGAACAATTACCAGTTTTTTAGAGGTAAATCTAAATGTTTTATAACATAATATTTTTCTTGAAAGACACATCACTTTCATAACATAATTTAAATAGATAATTTTCAATGTAAAAAATTAAAAATCCTAAAAATGTTTTTTTTCTCAAACCAAATATGTTTAATTATATATATTTTAAAAATTATAAACTGAAAACTGTTTTTTTTCAGAATAAGTTAATTAACAAAAATATGAAAAGTTTTAGACAAATTTTCTTTAAAATTAAATATGCTGTAAGGATAAATATTCTAAAATAAAATCATTTTCCCCAAATATATGTTACTTGGAAATATTCATTATATTCAATATGTTATTCTAATATTAGAGCAATTCTAACAATTTCTCTATATTTCGTTTAGAGAAATTAAAAGTTAGAATCTAATTCCAACATTTTTTTCTTTTTGTATATTCCATCATTAATTATACCATTAAAATGTTTCTTAAAAATAATTTCCACTCTACACCAACAAACTCTCAACGTTTAACTTGTGGATGCATTTAACTGGTTCACCAACAAACTTTTAGTATTTAATTGTAAATAATTTAAATTTGAAAAAGATCTTCTCAAATTAAAGTAACACAACAATAAATGTAAACATATATACAAAAGTAGATTTTTATCAATTTTTACGTATGCTTAATTAAATATATTTTAAAAATTATAAACTGAAAACTATTTTTTAGAATATGTTAATTAAGAAAAATATGAAAACTTTTACACAAAATTTCTTTAAAATTAAATATGCTTGAAGCATTACAAAAATAAAGAATTTTTTTTTGTAAGGATAAATATTCTTATTGCAATCATATGCCCCTTATATAAGTTACATGCTGATATCCATTATTTTCATTTTTCACTATGTTATTTCAATATTAGTGTATATCTAACAAAATTCTTTTTTTTTTTTTTTTGAGAAAGGAAAGTTAAAATCTCTAAAAACAATTAACATCTAACTCGACATTTTTTTTCTTTTTGCATATTCCATCATTAATTATACCATTAAAATGTTTCTAAAAAATTATTTTCATTCCACAACAACAAACTCTAAACATTTAAAAATCTCTTCTTACACCAACAAATTCTCAACATTTAATTTGTGGTTACATTTAATTGGTTCACTGATAACACTCATTCCTGAGTGTTATTTGTCGCTCTTTTCTAGCATTTTATTTTTCATTTATACCCACTTTTGGTCATTTCTATCTTTATTTGGTACATAATTAAAGTGAGTTGTGATAATGACATCAAAAGTAATTTTTATGTAGAAAATAGCAAAACAGTCGGAGCAGGCAGTGAGTGCCATCGATGGGTATCTGAATACCCATTGGACAAAAGCTTTATCCCATTTTCATGGGCCCTTTGGAGAATTCAGCAATGATTGGGAATATATGGTGATCATTAGAAGATTGGAAGACGAAAAAAATACCCATTGGATAATGTTATTAACCAATGAGTATTTTCCATTCCATTTTCTATAAAAGATAGGCATGTGGAGCTTCATTGACACATCCATTCCATCATCAACTCCTCCATCATTCTCCCATCACTCATCTTGAAGACTCTAAGTTCTTCTCTCCAAAAAGAGAGAACTTAGACTTGAAGAATATCTTAGTTTAAATTCTTGTACTTTAATTTCATGCATTAACTTTCTAGCACTTTCATTTATTACAATTTTAATTTTAGTACTTTAAGTTCTTGCACTTTACTTTTAGTACTTTAATTTCTTGCATTTTAATTTCTAGTATCTTAATTTCTTGCATTTCTTTCTAGTACTTTAAATTTCATATTTTATTCCTTACTTCTTCGTACTTTATTTATATTCATGCAAGTAGTTAACTTTTATTCTTTTTTATAATTATGTCTTCTATTATTAGCATGAGCTAAGCACCTCTTGGGTGTGGGTGTGAGCTAACTTGAGACTTGTAGGTAACACTTGGGTGTGGTCATTATTACTAACTCTTAAGCTGGGTCACTTGAGTCGGGACTTAAACTCAACGCGAATAAACCAATCACTTTGAAGTGTTAATATTAAATATTGACCTCGAGAGGGGCGGATTCGAAATACGGCTTAAGTGATGCACAAAGATTTGAGAGAGTCTTTGATAACCACGTAGAGATACGGGTTTTGTATGATTTAGGTATAAATCTCCATACTGATAAAACTTGATTTTTATCGACTTAGTTAAATCAGCAAGATTAAGAGTTGGTAACGATGGACACTTTACGAGCGTTTTATAGGACAGGTCTTTGAAAATCCACTTTCGAGAGATCGGACTTTTTATAGACTTTTCGTACTACAATTGCCCGACCATTGTGTTACTATGTTTTTCTCAAAAAAAGCTTACACTCATACCCATTCATTAATTATTAAGTTCATTTCGTATTTTTAGAATTAATCCACCAGCAAAACAAATATTTTTCCCACACTCGAAACTTGTGCAAGAAGTTTATGAAAATCTGTATTTCTCAGTAATCCAGTCCCTGTGGGACTATACTCGGTACTTGTAACATTGTATTACTTGTAGCGATCCCAGTGTTGGTATATTCTTGTGCTCACGCTGGGAAATTCAGTGTCCACGCTGTGAGTGCACGATAATTTGCTACCAAGTTTTTGGCGCCGTTGTCGGGGACTGACACGATTTTATATCCTGAGATCTTGATTTTTATTTGAGCCTGTGTCGCTTGTTTCATTTTCAAAATAATTTTTTTTTTCGTGTTGTATGCCACGACTACAACATGGAGAACTCGTACATCTTGATCTTGAAATCGAAAATACTTTTAAAAGAGGTAGAGGAAATCGGCAAAATCCAATTTTAAATCAAACCATGGCAGAAGAGGAAGCAAATCCTCCCCCTCCACTTGTGGAAACATCGATTAAAATTGCAGATGACAAATAAAGGGGAATACGAGACTATGCAACACCCGAATTTGATCAACTCAAGTAAGGTATTCTTAGGCCCCAACATTACTACGCAAAATTTTGAACCAAAACTGGTAATGTTTCAAATGATCCAAGACATTGGTTAGTTTGGAGGATTAGCTTCTGAAGATTCGCACTCCTATTTAAAATCATTTTTAGAAATGACGAATCAGTTTTAGAAATGACGAATCATTTTCCAATTCCTGGAGTTTCCGCAGAAGCCTTACGGTTGACACTTTTCTCTTATACATTGAGAGATAGAGCCAAAGTCTGGCTAAATTCTCAGCCACCTCATTCAAGTGACACTTGGACGACTTTAGCTGAAAATTTTCTAAAGAAATACTTTCCTCCCACTGGGAATGTGAAATTTAGAAATGAGATTTTAATGTTTAAACAAGAGGAAGATGAGGCAAAGTCGGATGCATGGGAGAGATCCAAAGATTTAATTAGAGAATGTCCTCGCCACAGAATCCCTCACTTCATCCAATTAGAAACATTTTATAATGGCCTTTCTAATTATGCTAAAATCATCCTCGATTCTACGGCTGGTGACTCTTTTACTTCAAAAACATACAACGAGGGGCATGACATTTTGGAAAAAGTTGTCAATAATAACACTGATTGATCAAACCCTCGTACCATAATTTCTAAGACTGGGTCAGGAGTTTGTGAGATTGATGTCATCTCGGCTTTAAATACACAAATTGTAGCTTTAACGAATTTGGTTAAAAACAATTTGAACCTTAATGGAGAAAAAAGTTAAGTGCCAGTCATAAATCAAGCTTTAAATGAGTTGTGTAGTTTTTGTGGAGAAAATCACCCTTTTGGGTGTTGCCTCGGTAATGCCGCATTGGTGAACTATGTTGGGAATCATGCTACAATAACCCTTTTTCCCAGACATAAAACCCAAATTGGAGAAACCATCCAAATTTTTCATGGTCGGGAAATCAAGGACTTCAACCCCTAGGGCAAGTCAAGTCCAAAACCGACCACAAAATCCTCAGGGATTTCACTAAGGCCACCCTCAAAATTTTCAACATGGGCAATCTTCACAATCACATGCACCAAGGCAACAACATGCATCGGACGGTAATGGTTCATTCGAATCGTTGCTTAAAGGTTTTATAAACCAAACCAATGCAACCTTGAGGGGTTTCGAAACCCATCTTGGATAGTTTGCCATCGAACTCAAGAACAAACCACAAGGGACTTTGCCTAGTGACACCGAAAAATCCTAAAGGCATCCATAAGGAACATGTCAAAGCTGTGAGCATAAGAGAAACTGAAAGCGTAGAAAAGTTTAAAAAGGTCCAAAAATCACCACTCTCACCGATTTTGGAAAAAGACTCACACCCCTTTGATAGCTCAAGATTTACAGATTTGTTCCCAACTCCTAAAATAGCAGAAAAACCAAAAACTTCGGCCCAAACAGCAGGCCCAATTGTTTCATGCAGCCAAGCACATCTTGCCCACCATGGGCAGCCTGTGCCCACTCTAGAACCAGTTCTTCCATGCACACCAGAAAAGAACAAAGCAACCTCAAATTTGCGAGAACTACCTTTTCTTAAGAGATTAAAAAACAAAAATCTGGATGAACAATTTAAAGAGTTTTTAGACATTTCCAAACAAATCCAAATTAACATTCCTTTGGTAGAGGCTTTCGAGCAAATGCCAAGTTATGTTAAGTTTTTAAAAGATATTCTCAACAAGAAACGAAGGCTGGAGAATTTGAAACTGTTGCTTTAACCAAAGAATCTAGTGCACTTCTTACTTGCAAAATCCCACCGAAGCTAAAGAACTCGGGGAGTTTCACCATCCCGTGTTCTATCGGGGGGACAAGAGGTACGACATGCTCTATGTGATTTGGGAGCAAGCATAAATCTCATGCCTTTGTCAGTTTTTAAAAAATTAGGAATTGGTGAAGTTCGGCCCACCACAGTCACTTTGCAACTCGCAGACAAATCTTTGGCATATCCATAAGGAAAAATTGAGGACATTTTGGTAAAAGTCGATAAATTTATCTTTCCAGCTGATTTACTAGTTTTGGACTACGAAGCAGATAAGGATGTCCCCATCATCTTAGGAAGACCATTTTTGGCAACCGGTATAACCTTGATAGATGTGCAAAAGGGTGAGTTAACTATGAGAGTGAACAACCAACAAGTAACTTTCAACGTTTTCAAATCCCTTAAGTTTAATGGTGAAATCGAGGATTGCTCTTGCCTAAATGCCTTAGATGATGAATTTGAGTTGAGGTTGATTAGTTGCTTAGCAGAAGGTATTTTGGAAGATGATTTGAGGTGGTAGATGCATTTAAGTAATTGGACTTTAATGATAGACCGACCCAAGTTCCCTCTATAATTAAGGCGCCCGAACTCGAATTAAAGCCACTTCCTACTCACCTTAAGTATGCATATCTCATGGAAGAGGAAAATTGCCCGTAATTATTTCTTCCAATTTAAGTAGTGAACAAGAAGTGAAATTAATAGAGTTGTTAAAAGATCACAAGAAGGCCATAGGTTGGACGATAGCAGACATCAAAGGAATTAGTCCTTCTCTTTGCCAACATAAGATAATATTGGAGGATAATAGTGTTGGTAAAGTGCAACCTCAGAGAAGACTTAACCCAATCATGAAAGTGGTCGTGAAGAAAGAAATTTTAAAATGGTTGGATGTGGGTATCATTTACCCCATCTCAATTAGTGGTTGGGTAAGTCCGGTACAATGCATGTCGAAAAAAAGTGGTACCACCGTTATCACAAATGAAAAAATGGGCTTATCCCGACCCGAACTATTACAGGGTGGAGAATTTGTAGGGACTATAGACAACTAAATCTAGCCGGAAAGGAATTTTATTGCTTTTTGGATGGATATTCAGGGTATAATCAAATTCACATCGCACCCGAAGATCACGAGAAGAATACCTTCACTTGTCCCTTCGGAACTTTTTCTTTTCGCCGAATGCCATCTGGTCTATGCAATGCACCCGCCACATTTTAGCGTTATATGATGTCAATTTTTTCGGATATGATTGAAAATTCCATGGAAGTTTTTATGGATGATTTTTCAGTTATTGGCACATCATTTGAAAATTGTCTGGAAAATCTGAAAAAGAGTTTGGAACGATGTGAAACACACGATTTAATTTTAAACTGAGAAAAATGTCATTTTATGGTACAAGAAGGAATCGTATTGGGTCACATTGTTTCTAAAAAGGGCTTGGAAGTGGATAAAGCCAAACTTGAAGTAATCATGCAATTACCCGAACCTAGTTCGGTTAAGGGCATTCGAAGTTTTTTGGGGCATGCAGGGTTTTATAGGCGTTTTATAAAAGATTTTTCAAAAATTACAAAACCCCTTTGCAACCTATTGCATGTCGATCAAACTTTCGACTTTACTTCTGAATGTAGAAAAGCTTTTGAAACAATCAAAGTCGACCTTGTCTCGGCACCCATAGTTATAGCACCAGATTGGACATAGTTATAGCACCAGATTGGACATTACCTTTTGAGGTAATGTGAGATGCTAATGATTGGGCCGTGGGTGCTGTTTTGGGACAAAGACGGGGAAAAAATTTCCACCCCATTTACTATGCAACTAAACTCTCATTGAAGCTCAAAAAAATTACACCACAATTGTGAAGGAGTTGCTTGTTGTAGTATTTGCATTTGACTATTTTCGATCCTATTTGATTGGCACAAAGGTCATTGTTCATACCCATCACTCCGCTGTTAAGTATCTCTTTAGCAAAACCGATTCAAAGCCACGGCTTATTCGGTGGGTCCTTCTGTTACAAGAATTCGATATAGAGATACTTGATAGAAAAGGAGTTGACAATCAGGTTGCCGACCATCTTTCCAGGATCTAATATGACGCGTCAAGTGGTGGAAAGCATGAGATAAAAGAAACTTTTCCGGATGAGCACATCTTGGCCATTCAGCATCATTTTGACAAAGATGTCCCATGGTACGCTAATATCGCGAACTATCTTGCTAGTGGAATTAGGCTGTATCATATGCGAGGACAACAATCCAAAAAATTAATTCATGACTGTAAGCAATACTTTTGGGACGATCCATTTTTATATAAATTAGGTGCAGACCAAGTTTTGCGAAAATGCGTCCCAAATGTAGAGATGAAAAATATTTTGAGTGATTATCATGCCTCACCTTACGGTGGCCATTTTGGTGGAAAATGTACGGCGGCAAAAAATCCTACAAAGCGGATTCTTTTGGCCCACATTATTCAAAGATTCTTTTGAGTTTGTCAAAGGTTGTGACCAATGTCAGCGAACGGGGAATTTTTCCCAGCGTAATGAAATGCCCCTAAATAATATTTTGGAAGTTGAACTTTTTGATGTATGGGGCATCGATTTCATGGGACCATTGTCAATGTCCTATAATAATCAATACATTTTGGTTGCGGTTGACTACGTCTCCAAATGGGTAGGCCATTGTGTGTCCTCGAAATGATGCTAAAACAGTGATTAACTTTCTTCATAAAATTATTTTTGTATGATTTGGCACACCCAGAGCTTTAATTAGTGATGAAAGAACGCATTTCATAAACAAAATGTTAAGCACTGTTCTTAGCAAGTATAATATCCAAGATAAGGTATCCACGACATACCATCCACAAACTAATCATCTCGCCGAACTTTCGAATTGGAAAATAAAATCAATTCTGGAAAAAGTAGTTAATCCCGATAGAAAGGATTGGTCACTAAAGTTGGATGACGTGTTTTGGGCTTATAGAACAACTTTTAAAACCCCATTGGGCATGTCACCGTACAAATTGGTTTTTGGAAAAGCGTGTCATTTGCCTTTGGAACTTGAGTACAAGGCTTTTTGGGCAATAAAATAATTGAATTTATGTGAGGATGCTGCGGGAAAAAAGAGAAAACTTCAATTGAGTGAATTAGAGGAGCTGAGGCATCATGCCTATGAGAATGCAAAATTTTACAAAGAGAAAACTAAACTTTGGCATAATAGTAGGATAAACCAAAGAATTTTTGAAAAAAAATCAGCAAGTGCTCTTCTTTAATTCACGGTTGAAACTTTTCCCGGGAAAACTAAAATCAAGTTGGTCAAGGTCATTTACTATTATTGAGATTGGTCGTTTTGGTACTGTTGATCTATTGAACCCACAAGATGTGTAACAACCCAGATTCAACATAACAAGATATAACTATAAGAATGAACTCCCATAACGGGTCCCCATACAAGTTTACGGAAATAAAACATTTAATGTAGTCCAAACGGAAACAGTTCTATATATCACAACCGAGAATCTAAAATTTGCATCTACACCGTGACTAAGGCCCTGCTCTCCGATAGCTAGCTCTTAACACTTCTCTTTTCCTTTTAAAGAATCGCCAACAGACCCCTTTATGGTCCACCTGATCTTATAATGAAATGCTAACCGTTTTATCTACGATTATTATGTTTACTCATTTTGAATTACCGATTCATTGTGGAGTATTATCGTTGTGTGGAGAAGTCTCGAGGATCCGATTGGAGCTGTGTGCCTTGAATCCGTTTCTCGCGCACACGAAAATGGCATCTACTGGGGGGCCAAATGATAATGGCATCTACTAGGGGCCCAAATGAAAAATGGGCATCTACTGGGGGACCCGAGTGTGGACATCACGAGGTGATGGAGTTGGTTCGTTGTGAAATCCTATCGGTGTGAATTTGATTCCAGTATTACCGGTTGTTGTATAACTTTATTAATTGCTTTGGTTCTGAAGTAAGTTTTATACGTCGTTTAATTCATAATTGAGAGGGAATTTACTAGACCTCAAGTTCTAACCCTCGCTTTTCAAACTAAAACCTTTTCAGCTAAAGGCCTAGTTAGAAGTTCGTTTAAGAGACATTGGAGAGCATGCCATGGTAGAGACTTGGAAGGAACCCGGTACCAGTGGTCTTAGACTATCTCAGTTGTTGTCATATCTTTTTGTAAGAATTTTTCCAGTATAGGATTTGTTGTAACCTGTTATTTGAGACATTATCGGCTGTAATATTATCTTTATGTTTTGTTGGTTTTTAGGACGTTACAAGTCGGAAGAACGTTCAAGGTTAACGCCCATCGGGTTAAGCACTACATCCCGGATGGAGTGTCCAAACCCACCAACCAGGATGATTAATGATGAAAAGTCTTGCTTTGTAAATAAATAAGTTGTACAGTTTAAATTTTGAGTCTTTTTGAAAAAGTTCGTACAGTGCCCACTGTGAGAAGGGAGTGTCCATTGGAATTGTTGGGCGGGAAAATGTACCGGATTAGATTTTGGAAATCTTACTTTTTAGTTATAATCATTGCCCTCTGGTTCTAATAAGACACTTGGCAAGATGGGGTGGTGTGAAATCTTTATTGAAGATTTTTTTTTCGTACTTTTTAAGGATAATACTATTTTTAAAAGTTTTCTTTTTAAATTCAAAACCCAAACCACTTGGTGGTTTTTTCTTTTCTAAACCGGTTTTCAAAAAAAAGGGGGAGTGATTTTTTTTATGTCCTATCATCTTTTTCTCCAGAAGGTTTCAAAAACCCACGTTTCCTTTTCAAAACAAAAAAAAACTACTTTTTTTTTTACAAAAACCCACTTTTCCTTTTCAAAACAAAAAAAAATACTTTTTTTTACAAAAACCCACTTTGTAGAATCAAAGCATTTTCATCTTCACCATGGCTAGGATGAATAAGTTAAACCCTAACCCGCACCTCACACCATCTCGTCGGAGTCGGCACCTGCAAGCGGCCGACGCCACCATCACACCACCGGTCGAACCATCGCCGATCGAATCTCGAGTTCCAGTAGCACCGGTGGCATCGTTCTCTGTTGGCTCATCGACGGTGGGGATCCAAACCGTCGCCGGCTCCTCCATCGCCAGCACCGACGAGAGCCAAACTCAGTCGTCATCCCCATCGTTGTTCCTCCATAGCTACCACGAAAGCCACGAAGTTCTAACCCAGGTATCGTACGTCCCCTCTTCCACCATTCCAATAACCCTACCACCGCCGTCCACCATCGCCACCATAACATCGGCGGCTATCTATGGCGAAGTAAACCCTAAACCCCTATTTTTGAATCTTTCTATACCTAACACCACCACTAACACTTCTACCAACCCTAGTCTAACCACCAATGAACCACTCAAAACCCCCAATCGAACCACCTGTCAACTCAAGTAATGCCACCCCCCACCAGTTTGATTTAAACCAAACCGAGGATCTCGATGGGGAGGACTATGACGACATTTTGGGGGGAAATATTCTCTTCGATTTTGAGGAACATCTGGTTGGTGACAAGCAAGATGACTTCTCTTTATCCTATTCACCATTGCAAACACCACTGGTTTCTGGTCTCGCCACACCGGCCAACTCGAAACCCCAATCTTCCCTCGGTGAGGAGATAGTAGCCACTCCAGAACTTTCACCCGACAAGAAGGACTCCTTAGCAGTACGAAAACCGAAGGTTCATCATCCGGCAATGAGATCTCTTCCTCTAAGTCTGAAGAGCAGCCTCCTCCAAAATAGCGAAAAATAATTGAGAGTGATGAAGATAGTGACTTCGAACCAGAGAAGAAACAGAGGAAAGGGAAGGGTTCGAGGAGATCGAAAGCAAAGGGTAAATCCACAGAGCCAAAGCCAGCCACTCTATCCCAAAAGATCGTCATTTCTGCAAGGTACGATATTGTGAAGAAAAGAAAACCTCATTTTGAAAGGCCTTTTGATCCCAAGATGATCAATACGGACATGTTCATCAAACACCCTTTGTTGGCCCATAAGTGGGAACGTATGATTGGTCTCCCTTTTGAGGCCAATCTATCGTGGGTTAAAGAGATTTTTTTGACACCATCGGGGTGTGCAAACAGGGGGTAGTCGAGATTAGAGGAAAGAAAGTCGATTGGACAGGGGCTCGCATCAATAAGGCATTGGTTTGTCCACCCCATTTGTCTGTTCATTTAGCCAAATGGTCAATGGAGAGACAACTGTCCTGGATGAGGATATTGCAGCCTTGATTGCATTACCTGGCCATGGGTGGACTCTAGACAACAAAAGGTTAATCATTTTGGTAGGTAGCCTTAACCAAAAGGCTGCTCTTTGGTTACAATACCTCTGGCATAATATCATACCCACCACTCACGTAGCACAGTGTCGAGGAAAAAGTGTTATTTGTTGTACTGTATTATGAGAGAAACACCGATTGATGTGGGGTCTAATGCCCACGTATGCTTGGCCACCGCGGCCGCTCGGACCACATCCCGACTGATCTTCCCTGCTTTTATAACTAAATTGATGAAAATGGCGAAAGTACCCCGGTACTCTTCTGATAAAACCTTGCAAGTTGCCAACCGTATCAGTATTGAGACACTCGACCGTCGAAAGCGTGCGAAGAAGAATGCACAACCTACTCCAGTGCCCACTAGCGGTCCTGCCACATCTACAGTGCCCACTGCTTCTCCTACCACATCTGTAGTGCCTACTACCCCTGCCACTACAAATCCAACAACTCATCCTCCGATGCATCCCTCCTCCAGCTTATAGATTCGAGATTTGGATGACACTGATTGCAGAGCAGAATGAGACAATACTCGCTAGGCTACAATCAATGGAAAACCGTCAGGCCGAGTTTATGAATCGCGCAATCCGTATGTGGCAATATCAACATGATTGGAATTCAAACTTCCAGCTGATCTTGCAGCCAATCAACCCGACCACCACTACACTACTGCCTCGCTTTCCAATGGAAGTCCTTGTTCCGCTACCACCACTTGAGATACTAGTTGCTGCCCAGCCTCTGCGGAGGACACAGTTGCGCCCGCTACTGCCCCCAGTGGGCAGTAGTAGTGGCATCTGTGATACTTTTGATGCTATTATCGCAACTATGCTTTAATTGTCTTTTGTTGTGCTTTTGGGTATTTAGAACTGTTAAACTATCGTTACGCCACTTTTGTATCTTGCCTAAACTTTATGGCATTTGTTTTAATCCATGGTTGTTGATCACTCCTTGTTGTCTCTAGCATGTTCTTTTTCAGGTGCATTTCTACATTCATGACTTTTGTTTTGATGCGATTAAGAGGATGTAGGCCGTCCCTTCATTCCAACCCATATACCTACCCGTTGATACCTCATCGAACCATTTTTTTTATATATTCCGCAAATCGATGGGGACATCGATACTCTCAAGTTTGAGGAAAGGGGGGGGGGGTACATAATGATCATCATCAAATTTTCGTGATCATTTAAAAATAATAATAATAATAAAAAAATAAAAGGGGGGGGGGGATAAAATAAGTCTTCGGAAAATTAGGATACACGCACAACCCAAAGACATAGATCAAATAAACAAAATTACGGGTCTTGGGCGGTGCGACTACAAATATACGCAAAAGTGAAAAATAAGGAAAGATATAAAATCCTTTTGTAGTATTACTCAAGTTTGAGGAGGTTAGCAAAATTTTGTACCCATCAAACACTAACCCCATAAGTCCTATTGATTAATCTCATCGGAACCTAAGTCAAAGATGGAAGAATGTACTTCATTCCCACTAGAGAAAGGTTAACAGTCCCTCCGTAAGTTGGTGAAAAAAAATTTGGTTTCCTTCGTTCTTTCTTTTTCGTAAACTTTCTTTCCTAGTTTTTAGTCACTTGAGGACAAGTAACAGTTCAAGTTTGAGGATGTGATAACCCTCATTCCTTAGTGTTATTTATCGCTCTTTTCTAGCGTTTTATTTCTCATTTATTCCCACTTTTGGTCCTTTCTATCTTCATTTGGTCCATAATTAAATCGAGTTGTGATAACGACATCAAAAGTAATTTTTATGCAGAAAATAGCAAAACTGTCAGAGCGGGCAGTGAGTGCCTTCGGTGGGCATCCGAATACCCATTGGACAAAAGCTTTATCCGATTTTCATGGGCCCTTTGGAGAATTCAGCAATGATTGGGAATATATGGTGATCATTAGAAGATTGGAAGACAAAAAATACCCATTGGATAATGTTATTAACCAATGAGTATTTTCCATTCCATTTTCTATAAAAGATAGGCATGTGGAGCTTCATTGACACATCCATTCCATCATCGACTCAGGGACGGATCCAGAAATTTTTTCATACGGTGGCACCATATAATACAGACAAAAAATAATTACAAAAAACACGGTTTTTATCGACGTGTGTTCATTTTTTTACCGACATTCAATATTACTCGATGTGTTTTTAGCCTAAATCCTTAATTTCGAGGGATTTTTAAAACTGTTTGCTTGATTTCAAGAGATTTTTAAGTTTCTTTTATCGATTTCGAGGGATTTTTTCGGTTGATTTCGATAGATTCTTTTGGTTTTTTGGTTGATTTTGAGGTACGGTTGTACCTTCTTGAAGTTTCCAAAATAATACGGTAGCACCTTCTAAAACGATACGGTTGCACCTTTCACAAACCTAAAATATTTTACCCTTCGTCGGAGAAATAATACGGTGGCACGTGCCACCGTATTCAACCTACTAGATCCGTCCCTGCATCGACTCCTCCATCATTCTCCCATCACTCATCTTGAAGACTCTAAGTTTTTCTCTCCAAAAAGAGAGAACTTAGACTTGAAGAATAACTTAGTTTAAATTCTTGTCTTTAAATTCTAGTACTTTAATTTTATGCATTAACTTTCTAGCACTTTCATTTATTGCAATTTTAATTTTAGTACTTTAAGTTCTTGCACTTTACTTTTAGTACTTTAATTTCTTGCATTTTAATTCCTAGTATCTTAATTTCTTGCATTTCTTTCTAGTACTTTAAATTCCGTATTTTATTCCTTACTTCGTTCGTACTTTATTTATATTCATGCAAGTAGTTAACTTTTATTTCTTTTTAATTATTATGTCTTCTATTATTAGCATGAGCTAAGCAACTCTTGGGTGTGGGTGTGAGCCAATTTGAGACTAGTAGGTAACACTTGGGTGTGGTCATTATTATTAACTCTTAAGCTTGACCAGTTGAGTCGGGACTTAAACTCAACGTGGATAAGCCGATCACTTTAAAGTATTAATATTATATCTTGACCTCGAGAGGGGCGGATTCGAAATACGGCTTAAGTGATGCACAAAGATTTGAGAGAGTCTTTGATAACCACATAGAGATACGTGTTTTTTATGATTTACTAAGGTTCAAACGTCATAGGACATTTATATCACATAGAGATTTGGGTAAAAATCTCCATACTGATAGAACTTGATTTTTATCAACTTAGTTAAATCAGCAAGATTAAGAGTTGGTAACGATGGACACTTTACGAGCGTTTTGTAGGACCGGTCTTTAAAATCCACTTTCGAGAGATCGAGCTTTTTATAGTGTTTCCGTACTACAAATTGCCGACCATTGTGTTACTACGTTTTTCTCAAGGAGAGCTTACACCCATACTCATTCTTTAATTATTAAGTTCATTTCGTATTTTTAGAATTAATCCACCAGCAAAACAAATATTTTTCCCATACTTGAAACTTGTGCAAGAAATTCTTAAAAATATGTATTTCTCGGTAATCCAGTCCCTGTGGGAATGATACTCGGTACTTGTAACATTGTATTACTTGTAGTGATCCCGGTGTTGGTATATACTTGTGCCCACGATAGGAAATTCAGTGTCCACGCTGTGAGTGCACGATAATTAGCTACCATTCACCAACAAACTTTTAACATTTAATTGTAAACTAGAAGCGTACTCGCGCAATGCACTAAGATACATCACGGTTTTAATGTTTCTTTTTATTTTTTGTTTTTTTATCGATTTCTAGTACGATTTTAGATGATTTTGAGAGAGTGATAATGGTTTTTTTATAAATTTGTTTAACTTAGCCTTAATAATATAATGTTTTTATATAAAAAAAATTAAGTATTTTATTATAATTCAATGATTATTTTATATGTTTTAAATTATTTATATTTAAATTGAGATGTTTATTCATTTTTTATTATGGTTATCAGTTAGTTATGAATTCAAACATATAACTTTACAAATTTGTACTCATGTATCATGACTTGTAATCTTGAATTTTAAATAATGTGTATCAATAAACAATACTTAATGCATAAAGCTTGTTTTTAAGAGTTTTCTTTGATAGTTTAATTACAATGTAATTTATTTTAGGTTTAATAATATAATGTTTTTTTTTTAAATAAACATTAAATATTCCGTTAGATTTTCTTAATTATATTTTAAATTTTTTATATTTAAAATTTGATTTTTATCATGTATTTAGTTATGCGGAGAGTGTTTTAGGGAGTTGAAGTGAGGAGTGATTTTAGGAGAGTTAAATTGGTTAAAGATAAGGATTGAAAGTTAATAAATAACATTAAATTTAGTACATAAAGCTTTAATAGTTGTTTTTAAGAGAATTCAAGTAATTACATTAAATAGTGGTACATTAAGTTTTAGCAATTGTTTTTAAAAGTTTTTTTATAAATGTTTTATAAGATAGTATAGATAATTTAAATTTCAAAAATATCTTCCCAAATTAAAGTAACACTCCAACAAATGCAAACATCTATATAAGCATTGACAGAAATATCGATAGCATATCAGTCAATAGAAGAGATATATAATATAGTTCCATTACAAATGGCAATCTTTCTCATTTTTTATCTTTGGTTCAGGTTATCACTCTTGCCTTTGTTATCTTCATGTTCTTGTGATGTTAGTTCTAGAATAGTTTTCATATCTTTATTTGTTACAGGTATAATGAACTTCCCCCAAGGATCACATGTTGCTTGTAACTGTCGTGACGACAGTGAGTGTGCCTATCTTCATTGCCCGCCAGCAAGTACTTTTCCGATGTGTGTTTTTTGTCTTTGTACTTGTCTCGGAGAGGAAAAACGGAGAAATCAGATCACTCTTGGTATCAATAAGGCCACTCACACAAGTCCTCGCAAAACTCAAGAGCAACAACTACAACTGAATCCTTAGTAGGCATGTTAAGTTTTGTACATGGGATCCATTCCAAACAAAATAATAACTAAAAATTATGGTATTATCTGTCAACAAATCTTTTACTCGTGTTTCTTGTCAAACAATTCACATTTTCCATTGCAAACCTGCAATTATACCTTCATGGTAAAATGAAAGAAAAAGCACTTTTGAGCAAGAACATAGAAATTGTGATACCTCTTTTTTATGAACATCTTTCAATGATTTGTTTAAACCACTATCTCCAGTAGATTTGATTTCTTTTAATCATAGAAAAATCAATGGTTAATTTGTGACTAAAAGTCGATTCAAAAGGTTAATCATTTGTTTTATGTTATGAAAAAAAAATATTTATCCCATGTAAGCTACTCCACTTGTATTTACGTTCTACATTCGGCACATGATATTATCGTTGAATAAAAGTTAGTAACTATTATTTTACATAGATTATATAAATGGCAATCCTTAACACTTTTTTATTAAAATGGAAAAAGTAAAATTATATATAAGAAGTGATAACGTTTAGTAAAATTATGTAGTTGTTCGCGGTTCGTTTTGTGTTAAAACGCAGATCGCACCAAATATGTAGTTTGAAAATTTTCTCGAACCCAAACTAAAATCACGTATGCCTTAAAGTACACAAAAACTGCACTGCATTTTGGGATGCGATGTGGTGCGGTTCCGCAGTTTTTGCCTAATATACTTTAATCCAATATTTATCGCAACTTCAAAATAAATTCGACGATGTTTCCACAAAATATGCAATACTGCATAATTGAAAATAGTATTAAACAAAATAAAGAGTTTGATAATTAATCGAGATGCATAAATAAGTTAACTTCACTGTAAATTCTATGATGTCGTGTGACAAAACACAAAAGAAAAAAAGTCACATGAGTAATTTGTAACATGAAATTTATAAGAAAATGCAAAAAATTAATAAATAAACAATAGCGTATTAAATATTTTCATTTAATTAAATATCATGTATATAAAATATATATGCGTGTGTGTGTCAACATGGGTATTAAACTAAAGATAATAAAATGCTCCTTTTTTATAGTTTGTGTAATCAAAGGGTATGCAAAAGTCGGACAGTTCGAAATCTGAACCCGAACCGAAAATAACATGTTTTTGTAAAATCTGAATACCTCGAAATCCGAAAATCCGAAACCGGCCTTTGTGGAGATATTGGGTTCCGGTTGGGTTTGATCTTTGGCCATCCGATCCGTCCGAAAACCCGAAATAATATACATATTATATATATATATATATATATATTACATAAATATATTTATTTGTCTAATTATGTTTTAGAATCGTGTATTCTAATCGGTCGAAATGTTTTATAATTTATAAACTTACTATTGATTTCATCAATCTCCCGATCGATTGAATTTGTCCTCAAAATCGATAGACTTTATATATATGTTTTGCATTATAATAATACCCGAACCCGACCAACATAAACCCGAAACCTGACCAACCCGAACCAAAAGCAATCCGAAATCCTAAGCCTAAAATTCGGGTCTTGATTTCCATATCCGAAATCCGATCGGATTTTTTGTAATAACCGTGCCCAAATTCTTTAAGATGAGAGTTTGGGTGGAGTTTTGGTTCAAGCCAAAGGTTGAGGGACCAAGTTGCAAAAGGAGATCCGCCCTGTGAAGGTGTAATGGTGATATCATAGACGCAACTTGGGAGTTGGAATCGGTTACGAGGTCTCAATACCCGAAGTGTTGCCGATAGAATTCTGGGACAAAATTCTTTTGAGAGGGGAATAATGTAATAATCGTGCCCAAATTCTTTAAGATGAGAGTAAGGGTGGAGTTTTGGTTCAAGCCAAAGGTTGAGGGACCAAGTTGCAAATAAAAGAGAAAATGGGGGTTTTACCCGAATTCTCTCATTTCCTTCCCCATTCTTGTTGGAGGCGGCTAAGAAGAAACCAGGAAGTGTGTAGGTGAAATCAAGCTAGAAGAAATTGGAAGAAGAAGAATAGAATTGAAGATGGTTTTGTCATCTCTTCTTGAAGGTAACAAATTATTCCCATCGTTATTCATTAATTTCTTGGTTAATTTGTGGTCTAGCAAGTTTATGTTTATGGGTTGAATGTTCATCTTCTAAGCCTATCTATGGGTCGATTAAGGGATGATTTGGGTTTAAAAATGGAAGGGAATCAAGTAATTGATTTAGTTTTGGGACAAGGGAGAGTTTTGGGAATCGTTTAGAGAAGGAGTAGTCCCTTCATTCCCCAAAACCCTCGACTCGTAAAAACCCAGTCTTCGTGTCGTCGTCGTCACACCCGGGAAAGGCGCCCCGGAAGACGGGGTCCCGGGTGAAGTGTTATTATCGGGTGACCTGGGGGAATCACGTGTGATTTTACACTAAAATCAGATACAAAATCACATTTGCTTCATTAGACTTTGCCCCGCGACCTGAAGACGCAGCTAAAGTCGCTCGTACACCTTTTTTTGACCGTCAATGTAAAATCAAATGTGATTTTGCATGTGCTTTGGTCGTATTCGTATTCTCTTAAATAGTTAGTACTCTCGTTTGGTGCTCCCAATGTATATGTGGAGAGTTTCAAATTAGAAGTGTTAAATGTATGAGGAGTAGAGAAGTGATTCTAGCACTTTATCTGGTCAACATTTGCGGCTTTGTCTATGAAGCACCAGATAATTCCTCGCATGCTCTGCAGAAGATAGAGTGGTAGTTTCATAACTTTTACAAATAGACGGCAACAAAGTTTATATGTGAACGCATGTCATTCACATATGAACTATATGTTCATATATGAACCCGTTGATTAGTTCACATGTGAACTATTTAAATGATTCACATATTAACCTACAGGTTCATATGAGAATCATTTAATTAGTTCAAAGGGTTCATATGTGAATCTGTTAATTAGTTCATATGATTCACATGTGAACCTACGGTTCGTATGTGAATCAGTTAATTAGTTCATATGTGAATAACTAAGGTTTATATGTAAATTAGTTAAAATAGTTCATATGTGAATCATATGGGTTCACATATGAACCCGTTCGCCGCAATTCTTCACCAGTCAAATCCGATCTTGACCGTATGAAGTGTTATGATTACTTCTCTACTTCTCATATATTTAGCACTTCTTATTTAAATCTATGGTTATATATATATATATATATATATATATATATATATATATATATATATATATATACAGAGAGAGAGAGAGGAAAGTTCAAATGAAAACTCAATTTTCATTGTGCGCGTGAGGACGAATCTCAACCACTCCATCTCCATTGATCCAACAACTCATATTAAATAGAGTTTTTAATTTTAAGATGAGTAGGGGTACAAATGGAAGATAAATTTAAACTCACGCCTACCATATTTGACTTTTTATTTTCTTTTTTAATTAAAAACTTTTACCTACTTAAAGTTTAAAATAAATTATCTTAAGAATTACTAATATTTTAATTTAACAAATTACATCAAAAAAACGAAAATGTCGTGCTCTTCGATATGACTTCCATCTCGATATAGTTTTTTTTGTTGTTTTAACCGTTTTTTATGTGAAATGCTATATATGTGTTATATTCATTATGAATATTTATGTACGTTCAAAGTCTTTACAACACCTTGACACCGTAAGTCCGTAAATTGACATCACCTTCTTCAACACTTTCTACAATGTTGTAAAGCATCGCATTTTCATCACCATAACCCAACACCCATCGAGACGAATCGAGAACCTATTGAGTTTCTATTGTGAACCGAGGAACAAAAGAGAATGTGTCACGTCTCCACGCCTTCACGGGTCATTCATGTATTATTAATCATGAATAATGTATCATTCAGGATAAATAATACAGATTCAAGGTAAATAATACACGATTCATAAATTCGTGTATTATTCATGCTGAATGTTGCATAATTTGTTCTGAATACTGTATTATTCATCATGAATAATGAATGGATATGGGAATGTGCATACATATTCATAATGAATTAAACCAAATTTCGGTTATGAATCGGGAAACAAAAGGGAGTGTGCCATGTGTCTACACCTTCACGGGTCATTCATATATTATTCATCATGAATAATACAACATTCAGGATGGATAAAACAACATTCAGGATGAATAATACACGATTCATGATAAATAATACACGAATAATGAATTAGTGCATTATTCATCCTGAATGTTGTATTATTCATCATGAATAGTGAATAAACCCACCTTTATTATTCATACTGAATGTGGACGTACACCCGGGGACATGCATGCATATTCATAATGAATATAACACGTAAAAAAAGGTTAAAACGAAAAGAAAAAAAAAACTATATCGAGATGGATGTCATATCGAAGAGCATAAAATTCTCGTTTTTTTGGTGTAATTTGTTTGATTAAAATATTAGTAATTTTTTAAGATAATTTATTTTAAACTTTAAGGTGGTAAAATTTTTTTAATTAAAAAGGTAAATAAAAAGTCAAACAAGGTAGGCACTTATTAAAATTTCCAATTTTGTCTCTAATCACTTCTCAATTAATTTTATTATGTTTTAACCATTGATTAGTTTTCTAAGTTTTGATCAATGGTTAATGAAAAATGGTTTTTCATTTGAACCCACCCACCCACATATATATATATATATATATATATATATATATATATATATATATATATATATATATAGTTTATATAATATTACTTTAAATAATAATAAAAATATATAAGGAAATAGAGGCCCCTTATTTTGTAAATCCTTATTTTGTAAATCCACTTTATCCTGTGAACTTGTAAACCAAAGGTATTTGGGTCATTATGCCCAATTTCGTAATTTTAGGAATAATTTATATTTTTAGGAACAACCAACTTTCTTACTTTTTGTCAATTATCTCCATCTCTCTCTCTCTCTCACGATCCACCGTCACCATCCAGTTCCCGGCAACGGCCTCCCACTCCTGCGATCTCCTCCCACACCGGCAACCTCCCCCCCAATTCCGGCGAGTTTCATAAACAATTTTTTCATAAGCTGTTTTTTCGAAATTTTCAAGTTTTTTAACTTTCAAAAATTGTCTTTTTCGAAATTTTCACGTTTCACAATCTGATTATTCATATGGGAAAAATATATGAAACTTAAAAATCTTATTATTCATATGGGAGAAAAATATTTGAAACTTCGAAAATACATGATTATTTCGAATTTTTTTGATTACTCATATAGGAGAAAATATATGAAACTTAAAAATCCAACAAACATATTATGAAACCGTTTATGAAATTTGAAATTTTCGAAAAAACAGTTTATGAAACTTAAAAAACTTGAAAACTTCGAAAAAACGGTTTATGAAACTTAAAACCTTGAAATTTCGAAAAAAACGATTTATGAAACTCACCAGAATCAGGGAGGTTGTCGAAGTGGGAGGAGGTCGTCGCCAATAGGAGGAGGTCGCCGCCGAAATTGGATGGAGAGGATGGATCGTGAGAGGAAGTCGTCGGAATTCGGGGGTACGAGGTCGCCGGAAATTTATGAGAGGGAGAGAGGGAGGGAGATAATTAAGGAGAGGATATAACCAAATTTAGATAAATTCAAATTAATTATTAAATTTAAAACTTAAATTATTTAAAACTTCATCCCAAACTACCCTTTCCTTATTTCTTTTAATAAATTTAATTCCACAAATTTTTCAACCGTCGATCAAGATAATGGATGACCTAGATTGGTTTACATAGTTCATAGAATAAAAAGGGGTTTACAAAAGAATCTCTCTCAAATGAAATATATATCTATATATATAAAGAGAGAGGGGAGGAGGATCTTGGAAAAAACAAACTAATTTACGAGAATGCAAATATGAATTTAAGCCACATAACTCATTAATTAAAGAATACCATAAATAAAAGCGAAAAATAGGATAATTACTATTTTAAATTGGATAAATCCTTCAAAATCTCATAATATCTTTTAGATTTTTTTTATTTTTAATTTTAATTAATTCATAATTTTTTTTATCAAGTTTTATATAATGTTTTTTTTCTAGATACACTTTTCATTAAAAAAAAATCACAATTTTCATCAAATATCACATAAGGGTGCTCAAAACCCCGACACCCGATCAACCCTACCCAACACGAAATAACTCAATCCGAAGCAACCCGATGTCTAATCGAGTTGTGAAATCTTCAAACCGTAGGTATCGGGTTGATATTGAGTTACTTTTATTTGAACTCAACCCAACCTGATGAACCGGATATTCCTTTATTTCTTGGATCTAATATGATTGTTGAGTCTCTATTAATATGTACATTACAATTACACAATAACGTACCCTCTTTATACACGTATATTTTCAATCTATTCTCCATCTCTATATAACTCATTTGTATATATGTTCGATAACTGTAGACACACACACACACATACACATATTATATATATGTGCAAATTCAGAAAATTAATTGAATGTGATCACTTAAGATTTAAGAAGTATTGATAAGTTGTACCAAATGGTTGATGATGAAAAAAAAAATTATGAGTAGACTATAGAAAACAAGTTAGGAGAATATTTTGATGTACCAAATTATCAACCTGACTAACCCGACCAACCTGTACGATTTAGGTTAGGTTGGATTGCACTTTGGTTTGGGTTAGGTTGAGAATTTTCAAACCGCAAGCATTGCTTGGGTTATTCAAATGTCTTTAACCCGATCAACCCAACCCGTGAGCACCCCTAATATCACATGTGATATCCACAATCAATTCATTATCTTTTTTTTACTATTTATTGATATTTTTTGGATCCACGTTTTGAATCAAAATGTGATTAGATTCGTTTAATATATGATCTATAACGAATCACATATATATGATCCATTATGTGAATTTTTGTATGTATCACATATGAAAATATACATCAAAATATAAGTTACGTATTATCACATACGATAACATTTACACCTCAAAAAGATCTATAAATGTAAAACCTAATCACATATTAATAAAAATATATACAATTATCACATATGAATTGATAGTAGATGGCACATGTCATATTTGATTAAACTTGTGAATTTTTTTTTTATCAAAAGAGTATCTAGAAAAAAAATTATATAAAACTTAATAAAAAATTATATAAAACATAATAAAAAATTATGAATTAAGTAAAATAAAAAAATATAAATAAATCTAAAAGATATAATGTAACAACTTCCTTTTCCGAATAACAAATAACACGGAAATTATACAAAACACACCACATTGGTGATGAAATTGGGTCTCATATTATAAGACTATAAAAATGTCTGAAATCTACTATGAACTTTTTGCTAATAATCTTCTCGTACCAAAAGATTCACATAATCATATATCAAAAGCAGACTTCAATTTGCTTCTTCAACAAGATAAAGCAAATAAGGCGATCTCACATTTTTTATTTTTCTTTACCTTCTACTTGCCGCATCATGAAATGCATATTTTTGAGAAAGAAAATGGAGGGTTAGACCATGATCCATTGAGATAATCTCTATCATTGTAATAACGTTATAAAATCAATTTATATAAAACCTTTGAATAATCACACATTTGTTAGCACCCTGACACAACTTAGTTAATCGCATCGTTGGCATTCAAGCACAACTCTGCTGTTAGTCGTAAAGTTGGCACTCACGCATAATGTTGTTGTTAGTTATAATATTGGCATTCAAGCACAACCAAATATAATAATTCCGTAACACATTATACGGAAGCAAATCCAATATATCAATAAGGTGCCATATGTGGATTTGGTCTATGTGGTTTAGTGATTTCTTTGACCATGGTCCTCATTCTATGTTTGTTATGGATTTGGTCCTTGTGGTATTCAATTTATTTTGGTCATGGTTCTTCTGACTAACACTTCCATTAACTTTGTTAAATCAAGGACCATTTTAGCCATTTTGCCTATTTTTTGTCCTTTTTTTATAAGAAAAATATAAACAATATTTTTATACACACATGTATATAAATATATATATATATATATATATATAACGATATTAAAATAAATAAAATAAGACATTATTGTATGATTTAATTGTTTAATTTTTTTAAAATTAATTATATTAAATACGATTTAATTTTATTATTTTATTGTAATTGTAGAAAAATATATATAGTTTTATTGTTTTAATGTAATTAAAATTTCAATTTAAACAAATCAGATAATAAAACTATATCTTATTTTATATAGAGTGAATAAAATAAAATATGGTTTTATGATTTGATTTATTGAAATAAAATTTTAATTAAGTTAAAGACGATTTAATTATATTGTTTTTTTAATATCATTGCAACAAACAAGCTTATTGTTGATATTTTAACACAAAAAAATCATTAAAACCAGTTGAGAAATGAACTTTAATTTTATCATACTAAAAACAATATGAAAATTGATTTTGAGTTTTTGACTGAAAAACAATATGAAAATTGGAGCTTCTAATTTTAAGATGATAAAATTATAGTTCATTTCTCAACGGTTTTCAATGATTTTTGGTGTTAAAATATCAACAATAAGCTTGTTTGTTGTAATGATAGTAAAAGAACAATATAATTAAATCGTCTCTAACTTAATTAAAATTTTAATTCAATAAATCAAATCATAAAACCATATTTTATTTTATTCGATCTAAATAAATAAGATATAGTTTTATGATCTGATTTGTTTAAATTAAAATTTTAATTACATTAAAACAATAAAACTATATCTTTTTTCACAATTACAATAAAATAATAAAATTAAATCATATTTAATATAATTAATTTAAAAAAAATTAAACAATTAAATCATACAATAATGTCTTATTTTATTTATTTTAATATCATGTGTGTATGCATGTGTGTTTGTGTGTATAAAAATATTGTTTATATTTTTCTTATAAAAAAAGAACAAAAAATAGGTAAAATGACTAAAATGGTCATTGATTTAACAAAGTTAATGGAATTGTTAGTCAGAAGGACCATGACCAAAATAAATTGAATACCACAAGGACCAAATCCACAATAAACATAGAATGAGGACCATGGTCAAAGAAATCACTAAACCACAGGGACCAAATCCACAATTCACTCTAATAATAACCATTTAACAAGATATGCATTTCAGTTCGAAAATGATTATAAGAAAGCTCACCGTGATTCAATATACGAGGATTTAAGCTTAACCGACCCAAACATATATTGAACCCCACAACCAAACACTTGAATCTTAATAAGTATAATTACAATCTAGTTGATTGAATCTAATCCATATCTCTTAACAATGCCTAAGGACCCTAACCGATACCCCGAAAGACCTCAAAACAGTATGAACGAAAATCGAAAAATCACATATCAGAAGAGAATGCGACTTTCATGCAGGTAAAGTCACATGAAACGCGCGTTCATCACTTGATGCAACTTTCCTTCCCAAACCCTGTTTTGTGTAGATTTTAAACCAACTCATCCTTTAGCTTTATTCACACAAAAACTTGGATTTTGAACAACTAAAACCCAAAACATATATACCTCTTTTGAACCCAACAAGAGGATCAAACCAATAATCAATCCTTAGAGGTTCACATAAATAATCAAAATTTAAGCTTAACATTATCATGGATGAAACTCTCCAGCACACATAAAAAGAGGAACAAGCATAAGACTCAAAACCAAAACTCAAGGGTTGAAATCCATAACATTTAGCAAAAAAAAACCATTAGGAGATTACCTAACCAACACCCATACTTAACCCTAATATTTACTTCAATAGAAACTCAAACACATGTACCTGCAACTTTTTAGAAGATTGGAAGATTTCTAACCCAACCTTCAATATCTCAAACTCACCTTCTCCAAATCCCTCCCACTCTCTCAATCGACACACACATACACACCAAATCTGGAAGACTGGAAGGGATAAGCAAAGGGAGGTGACCCAAATAGTGGCTTTTCTACTAATTTAAAATAGACTCTCAAGAATAAACACATAGCATATACCTACCCCCCCCCCCCCCCCCCCCCCAAAAAAAAAATAAAAAAAAATTCCCCTAATCTTATAAATAAATCTGCAAGTAACTTACGAGAGTCCAGAGTATTACATATAATGAGATTTTTAAGGAATATCCAATTCAAAATGATAATTATTCTAATTTTAAAAATAATATTCCAATTTTTATTTATGGTATTTTTTTAATTAATGGATTATATGGTTGTATTCCTTCTCAACTTATCATAAATTGATCGTATTTTTGTTTGAATCTGCCCCTATATATATATATATAATAGATAGATAGAGAGAGAGGATTATACGAGAATGTTATCTATTTAAAACAATAAATAGTAATTCTAGGCCAATCATTTTATTAAATAATGTCTTAAATAATTAATTCTAAAAATAAATAAATAAGGGTATAAAAGTAATTTAGTTAAATAAAAGTTATTTTAGATACTTATTTAAGATTCAACTTTTACCATATTTTTGAATTTAATATTATTTTATTTTTATTTAATAAGTTATTTTATACTTAATTCATAATAAGCATATTTAATTTTTATTTAAAAAATTCATTTTTTTATTTAAAGCAATATTTAAAAAAATATATACTTTTCATCAAAATCACATGCGATTTGTAATAAATTAAATTTTTTTTCAAAATGATTTTCTAATCATAAGTTATCTAAAATTTGAAAAATAATAATTCAAATTAAACATTGAAAAAAAATAATTAAACATAATTATATGTGATGTTTAGCAAAACACATTTAAAATGTATAAAATCACATGTACTTCAAAACGCAATTTATAATTTTTCATTAAGATCGCATGTATTTCATAATGTAATTCATAATTACATATCACTTGTATTGTTGTAAATAAGTTATATTATTTTTCTACTATGATCAATAACACATATGATACATTGACGAAAATTGACGAGTTTTTTTCTTATTAAAACAAATGTCGATTAATTGTGGATATCACATGTGATTTTTGACGAAAATTATAAAATTTCTTAAATAAATTAATTCAATAAAGATAAATATTTAAAATGAAAAACTAAATCACATTTATTTTAATGTTGTAAAAATAATAAGTAAATAAATAAAAAAAATTAATCATGCTTAAATAATGAAAATTATAAAAAAATCATGAATAAATACTTTAATTAAATTTATTACATAATTTATTTAGAAATAAATGAGTTTCTATATAATATATATATATATATATATATATATATATATATCAAATGACACATATGTCCTTTTTGACGATTTTAAGAAAGTACTATTTAAGGTATTATTTAGTGAAATTATTGGCCCAAAATTATTCTTTTATTCTTTTAAATAGTTATCATTCTCGTTTGAATCTAACTCTATATATAGGGGCAATTTGCGAGAAGGCGAGAAAAAAAAATATGAGCCACATAATTTATTAATTAAAAAATAGCATAAATAAAAAAATTAATTTTAAAAATTTAGATAATTACAATTTGAATTGGATAAATCCTTAAAGATCTCATAATATCTTTTAAATTTATTTATTTTTTAATTTTAATAAATTCATAATTTTTTATCAAATTTATATTATTATTTTCTAGATAAAATCATAATTTTCATCAAATATCACATGTGATATCCATAACTAATTCATTATTTATTTCATCATTTTTTCTCTATTTTTTAGATTTATGTTTTGAATCACATGTGATTAACTTCGTTTAACATGTTATACTATTATGTATCACATATGATCCCACCAGGTGGATTTTTGTAAATATCACATATGATAATATATCTCTGAATATAAATGATGCATAATCACATGTAATAATATTTACACACAAAAAGATCTATGAATATAAATATACATAATCACACATGATTAACTAAAATATATACAATTATCACTACAAGAAAATGGGTATTAGCGAGGGAAAAAATCCCTCACTAATTAGCGAGGGATTGACCACAAGCCAATTCCGTCGCTAATCTCTCACTAATTAGCGACAGATTAGTGAGGGATTGGTTTTGTGGTCAATCCCTCGCTAATCCTCACTAACTAGCGAGGGATTGACCACAGACCCAATCTTTCGTTAATCTCTCGCTAATTAGTGAGGGATTAGCGAGAGATTGTGTTTGTGGTCAATCCATCGCAAAATTAGTGAGGGATTAACGATGGATTGACCACAAACACAATCCCTCACTAATTAGCGAGGGATTAGCGAGGATTGACCGCAAACCCATTCTGTCACTAACCCCGTGAGGGATTAGCGAGGGGCCCCTGACATCCGTCGCTAATCGGACGCTAACTAGTGAGGGATTAGCGAGGGATTGATTTTTTTCTTGCCTTCTCACTTTTATGGGTTATATGTAGACATATATATATATATATATATATATATATATATATATATATATATATATATGTTATATGTATAGTTGTGTATGTGTTTTATACATATTTCGGTTAGTGATATATATTTGTATACATGATGCGTGTGTTGGTTGATAACGACAATTGAATCTACGTATATATTATTGTGTCTATGTGTATATGTGTTGTATATCGGTTTACATGCATGTGCACATGTGTTGTATATAGGTTTATATGCATATGTATATGTGAATGTATAGAAATTGTTTATGTGTTGTTTGGTAGCCACATATAATGTTTATATGTGTTATATATATGTGAATGTATATATAGGGTTGGGTTCCGGTGAGAAATTGAATTAATGATGAGAAGCATGAGAAGTAGTTATCTACCGTTGGATGAGGAATGGACGCACATTAGGATGAGATGCACCGAGATGCACCAAATCAATTCCCTCCTATGCCGCAATTCATGGGAGGACTTGAGATTAAAAGAGATCAACGGTTCAGATCCACTTCTCACGCTTCTCACCGTTAACTCAACTTCTCACATGATCTTTTGCCTATATATATAGTACATTCCCGCTTATAAATATGTAATAAGTTACCACTATAATAAGCTAACATATATACAACGTATATACAGATACATACGTATATCCACTTGCGGTTATTTAACAACACACACACACATCATGTATACCTTATATATAACAAGGACCGATGGATACATATAACACATACATATATATAACACATAAAAATGAGAAAACAAGAAAAAAATCAATCCCTCGCTACTTAGCGACGAATTAGTAACAGATACCACGTATCCCTCGCTAATTCGTCGCTAATTAGAAAGGGATTAGCGAGGAATTTTTTTCTTGTTTTCTAATTTTATGTGTTATATGTGCATGTGTATGTGTTATATGTATACATATGTATGTGTTATATGTATCCATCGGTCCTTGTTATATATAATGTATGCATGATGTGTAGGTAGCTAACCGGAAGTGGATCTACGTATGTATGTGTATATGAGTCATATATGTTTATATGCATGTCTATAAGTGAATGTATAACACATACACATGTATACATATAACATATACACATACACATGTGTACAAATTACACATAAAATGAGAAAACAAGGAAAAAAAACGCAATCCCTCGCTAATCCGTCGCTAATTAGTGAGGGATTAGCGAGGGATTGATTTTTTTTCCTTGTTTTCTCATTCTTATGGGTTATATGTAGACATGTATATGTGTATATGTTTTATGTATATTTATGTATGTGTTTTATGTATCAGTCGGTCCGTGTTATATATTTGTATACATGATGTGTGTGTTGGTTGATAATGACAATTGAATCTACGTATATATTGTTGTCTCTATGATATGTGTTGTATATAGGTTTATATGCATATGTACATGTGAACATATAGACAATGTGTATGTGTTGTTTGGTAACCGCATATGATGTGTATATGTGTTATATACGTAAATATGCATATGCGAAGGATCGTGTGAGAAGTTAAGATTAACGTGAGAATCGTGAGAAGTGGATCTGAATCATTGATCACTTTTAATCTCATGACCTCCCATGAATTGCGTCTTAGAAGGGAATTGATTAGTATCTCGGTAAAAAAATTTATTGATCACTACAAAATTTATTCGAGATATCAAATTCAATACTTTCAGTAACCAACAATAGCAAAAACCGAATTCTAAAAAGAACAATACTTGAAAGAAACTTCAAACCTCTCTTGTATCAAATCCGGATCTTCAATCATCCACCAATGAAATAAACAGCCTTAAATCAACATAAAAAAATATTTAAAATGTGAATGCAGCCATGGCTGCTGCCCCTCCCAAGATTCTCCTCTCTTTTTTATCCCCTATTCAATACCCTCCAAAGGAAGAGATGTCCCTTCTTTTTAAAAAAAAAATCCTTTCCTTTTCTTTGTTTTCTTCTTGCCCATGTTTTAAAACATAAACAAGGCCCAACTCTTTTTTTAATTGAATAATAGAAGTCCATATCAAAAGCCCAAGATTCAGCCCCACCTCACTCTCTTTTGTTTTGCTGCTATGGCAGGTTGTACATGTTGTTGTACAACTTCTAACCTGTTGTCCAGCACCATCATTTCGTCTTCGACATCAATTTCGACCCAGATTCATTCTGAATTTGCAAAAACTCAAAACTTCAAAGTCGTAGCTCTGTTTGTTGGCTTTCCAGATCATCTTGAATCACCTTGAACGAAGCTCAGACGAGTGAGATATATTCAAAACTCCACCGTCGTGCAAATCTGTCAAAAAATCCTTCTTTTTGATTTTTTTTATCTTCTAAGTGTTCCGGACCTAAAAAAAATATAAAAACACATTAATATGATTTGGTTTTATCATTTCAGCACATTAAAGATGGGTGATTGACGAGAAAATAAATTCGAATTAAATGACCGATCAAAAAACCCCACACTTAAACATTGACCGTCCTGAGGCAATAAAATTGTTTATTTCGGATAATTCGAGAATGGTCAAATCAAACTCTTTAGAACTCATAGCATGTCATGAATATGGGATAAGTCAACCATCAAACCCTTAGCACGTGCCTACTATTTCAAGAACTAACATGAAATGATCCTGTAAGCTCTCACTAGGATAAGATTCACTCAATCACTCACGTTTTTTGGGTTATGTGTTTCACTCGAGACATCCTCACATGACTGGTACTCTACCATAGGCTTGAAAAAATTCTCATTCTCCACCGCTGGAAGTGCATACAAGATACAAATCAAAAGGTCTTTTTCAAGGGTTGTAATGGTGGCAACGGGTAGGGTGGGATAACATATGGTGAAGTGACTTTTAAAACCTTTAGGACTAAGGGAGAATTGTGAGCAATAAACCAAGAGTTTGTCACATTGTGGTTCTCTTTGAAACCTTCGATCACTTTTTAATTCAATGACTGCAAGCATTTATTCTTTCTTTCCTCTTTTTTTTACACGGGGCATATGATGGCTTTTAAACCCCTTCTTCATGCCACTTTCTTTCTTTTCTTTCCTTTTTTTCTTTGTTTTTTTTTCTCTCTCTCTCTCTTTTTAACTTGTTCTTTTTTTTAAGGGTAGGCATTTTGGCTAAAAGTGGTTAACATTCACATCAAAGATGACATTTATCACTTTTGTGTGCAAGCATGAATTAAATGCAATCTTGAAGATAATAGATGCAAGTTCTAGAGAGACCAATGCACATGAGGGGTAATACACACATGAAGTGAAATGAGACTAATTTGGATGTTTTAGTCATAAGGCTTAAATGTCTCACTGGTTAGATGTGCTCACCCAATCAATCAATGCTAGTTTCAAATAGCATGACACACCAAGCAGTCTTAGGTGACCAATCGACCAATTCATTAGTGTTATATGCTCTTTAGAGTCTAACAAGAACTTTCCATTATGCTCATGTATGTAGAAGAATTACTGCCCTGGAACAAATCAATTATTTAAGTTTTTAACACCCCACACTTTTAGACCATCAATTGTCCCAATGTATGCACTTATGCTAAAGAAACACATATAAAGATGAGAGTATCAGTGAAACACCCCCAAATCCACCCTTGGGTAATTTCACATCATTCCTCCTAAATATTACCTTATGTCGCCAGATATGACCATAAGCATAAATCAGAAGCACAACCACAGCGGAAGTCTTAACGTAAAGTAAATACAAGTCTCCAACATTAGTTTGTCCCATACCGGACTATGTTACACAACAACTCCTATCTATCTCTTTATATATATATATTAAAGCAAAACCATGGAGAGATGATGTGGCTTTTTGAGAATGCTTGATTCACTATTATCTTTTTTCTCATGTTTTTTTAATAAAAAATGCTAATAAATGAGCAACCTTTCATTTTCTCTTTAATTTTTTTAATATATCTAAATATTAAATAATAATACTTTTATTCATTAATAAAATATTTTATTTATGTTTTTTGAATATCTTTAAATATGAAATAATAACACTCTTATTTATTAATATAATATTTTATTCATATTGGAAAAAAACATATTCATATATATAATTTTAACTTCATTTTAATAAATGTGTGTATATATAAAGATAAAAAAAATAATTAAATTTAGAAATTTTAAACACTTAAAAACATATTAAAATCTAGAGTGAATTACAGTTTTGGTCCTTAAGGTTTCGTATTTTCTTTGAAAGGAGGACCAATACTTCCGTATCTCAAAAAGGAGGACCTCCTCACTAACCCCGTTAAAAAACTCAGTTAGTGGGAGGGGTATTTTGGTCAAATCATATTTTTTTTCTTTTTTTTCAACTTTTCTTTTTGTTTTTCTTGTTTTTGTAAACATCATGAAATTATGGGGTCAACTATACAATTAACTATATATATATACATTATACATATACATAAAAGGAGACACAGGGTCCACCGACACCACCCCCTCCTAAACCGCCGTCCGCCGGCACCACCGCCTCCTAAACCGCGACATCACCAAATCTGTTGCTGGACCATAACATCTCGAAAATGAACCATAACATCTCCAAATCTTCGGTGAACGGTGGTATCTCCAACTTCACCTCCGGGGATAATGAGTAATTTGGTGGGTTTTGATGAGAGATTGTAAGTTTGATGAAGATAGAGGTTGGGGGCCGCTTGGTGGGTAACATAAAAACAACAAAGAATTCAGAGATAAGCGTTTAGAAGGTGATGGAACGACGGATTTCACATGTACTTTCGAGAATATAGCGAGTTAAGAAACGCTATGGATGGAAACTACAAGAAAAAGAGAAAAAAAAGAGATTGGTTTACATATGAAAAATCTCTAGTGATAAGATTTATGTGTGTGTGTATATATATATATATATGTGTGTGTGTGTGTGTGTGTGTGTTTGTGTGTGCATGGTTCATCATAGTCACTGTTATTCTTTGGAATTGTTTGGGCAAACACAGAAAAAGACATGCAAACATGCAGAGATGGCAAATAGCAAAAGCTGAACAAAAACATTGACATTAATTTAAAAAGAAGGGGGAGATCAAGAATTAGCCGTATAAGAGAAAAACAAGTTGGCAAAAAAAATTAGAAATATGAAAAGGGAAATGTTCATATTGTCACTGTGTTTTACACACACACACACACACACACACACACACACACACACATATATATATATATATATACACATATACACCAAATATTCATGGTGGGTTAAGGTTGTCCCTTTGTTATATATATATATATATATGTATATATATATGCATATATATATGTATATATATATATATAATAACCATATATATATATATATATCAATGAGTTTTGGTGGTCAGAGGTGGAGAGGAATTTTCTGGTGGGTGGTGGGTTTTGTTGGACGGTGGAGGAGGGTGAGTGAGAGGAGCAAGTGGGTTTTTTTTGGGTGGTGATGGTGGCGGAGATGAGCGGTGGTTTTGGAGGTTATGGTGGTGGTGGTGGTGGTGGATGGAGGAAGAAAGAGAGAGTGGTTATGTGGATAAATATGATGACCATCGAAGAAGATGGTCAATGTGTTTATATATATAGACTTGTGTTTTATATACATACCGACACTATATATATTACAGTTAATTACAAGTTGGTCCTTATAGTTTTGTGTTATTTATAAAATTAAGGAAAAACAAAAAAAGTACAAAAACATGATTGGACGAAAATGTCCTTGGGTCTAACCTGAGTTTTTTTAACAAAGTTAGTGGTCAGGTCCAATTTTCAGAGCAAAATTTAAACCTCAGGGACTACTATTTGAGATATTTAAGTATAGGTCCTCCTTTCAAAGAAAATACGAAACCTTAAGGACCAAAACTGTAATTCTCTCTAAAATCTATAACTATCTATCTATCTATATATCTATTAAAGCAAAACCATGAAAAGATTACATGGCATTTTGAAAAAGCTTATTCATTGTTATCATTATTTTCTCATATTTTTAATTATTTTTTAATAAAAATTGTTAACAAATGAACAAACCTTTCATTTTCTCTCTATTTTTTTTTAATATTTCTAAATATTAAATAATAATACTTTTATTCATTAATAAAATATTTTATTTATGTTTTTTAATATTTCTAAATATTAAATAATAATACTTTTATTCATTAATAAAATATTTTATTTATGTTTTTTAATATTTTTAAAAGTAAAATATGAAGTTTCTTAGGTGACACTTTGTGGAATAGTTGTTTCATAATTTTTTTCTCAAATTTTTAGATTTATTTTGTTGGTTATATTGATTGTTTTTCATTAACTCATAAATGTCCTAGACCTTTCGGTTTTCAATTCCGTTTTTATCCCATCTATATATTATATCTCATTTAAAGTTTTTATCTTTTGTTTTACCGAATCCTCAATCATATTGCAAACTACACAATCAAATGTCTAATCAAGATGGCAACTACATTTTTATGGTTTATTTTATGTTTTTATATGAGATATTTGTTGTTATTGATGTGCTGTGTTTTTTTTTACAGAATTTTTTATCGTTGATACCGGTGTTCTTCCTCCATGAAATCCATGTAAGAATTTTAACGTTTTATTTTTATGATTTGTGTGGGTTATATGTTCTTGATGAATGTTTTTTATTACATGGTATTATATTTTGTTAATTATTGTTACATTTGATTTTATTTACTTTATTTATGTGTTCTTCTCCATAATTTTTTTATTGTCCATACTAAATATTATTCCACCATAAACTTTTTCGGGTAACAAATATTACATTTTATTTTATGATTTAAGTGGATTATATGTTGTTGTTGATGAGTGTTTTTTCTCAAAAATTTCTTTCCTGTTATTATATTTTATTCACTATGGTTCTTCATCCCTCATTTTTTGGAAGTTATTTATGTTTTGTGTGTGAGTTTTATTATGTGTGTTTTTATTTTGCATTCTTTTGTTTTACTAATATTGTTGTAGTTATTCAAATTTTGTTTTTTGTTTCCCGACAACAATCAAATTATGATAAAGTGTGATCTATGTGGAGCTTTTTTATTATGAATGTTCTTCTCCATCTTTAATATTTATAGAGTTTCTCAATTTGTATTTTTTATGTCATTATCTGTATTATAGTTATTTATGAAAACCAATATATATCATGTAATTATTTGTTGTTTAAAAGAACACTTAAAATGATGTTTATGCATTTATTTCTTGATGTCCGTGTGATTTTAGTATGTGTATTTGTTTGCTTTTTACTAAATTATTTTTATTATATGATAGGTGTTCTTTATTTTATTGATGTTTAAAATTTGTCTATAGTTCTATTTATTTATTTATTTAAATATCGGATTTAAAATAAGTAATGAAGAATTTGATATTGTTTTATTGTGTATAAATTTATTTTGCTATGCAGGCGGCGGGATTAAAGAGTTGGTATGGAAAAAAAAAGAGTTTTATTTTTGTTTTTTGTTTGTCATGTTTAATATTTTGTAGAGATTTATTTAATTTTGGTTTGAAGTTTCAATTATGTATTAGAAGGATTGATAGTAACATATCAATAATTGTGAGTTAATATAATTTATGTGTGAAATCCATCATGATGTGACATTGTTAGCTCATTATTCATTATACACCAATAAACTTACGTCGGCAAATGATGTTGAAGATAAATGGAATAAGACTATTCGTTTGCTATGAATTATGCTTACAAAGTACTAGCCATTTACTGTTGTGTAATTGTAAAATTAAAGACTATTTTTTTGCAGTATATATTATTAAAATTTTCCTTTTTGCCGCTTCGATCTTTTGTCTTTATAAAGTAAGTATCATGTTAAACATGTATTATTCTTTAAAATCTTTTAATCATACTAAATCTAATATGTTAATATTGTGTTAGGTTTTCTAGGGACTTATGATACAACTTAAAAGTTTAGAATATATAAGGAGGATGATCTATATAAATATTAGAACATATTATAATTGTCATTTATTACATGACACGTTACACAATTAAAAAGTTTTCTTAAATGAATTAATTGTCATTTATTTCAACTAACATTTGTTTAAATAGTATAAATGTATCATAATATCAAATTTCACAAATACATTAATGTCACTAATCTACATTAAAAATTCATTGAAATCGAAAGTCACACCAAAATACATGTAGAAATATATCGTAATAGGACATTGAGTAAATAATGTATTACACATGTAATGAGTTTTTCATAAATGAATTGAATGTCACTTATTCACCTTAACAATGGATTATTCCTATAGTAAGTTATGTTAATGATCAAGTAATATCTTTTTATATTACTTATAAGTTATAACGTAACTTTCTGTTTACACAATTTTTTTACATATCATTAGTTATCGTATCATTTACGTCTACATTTGTTTATTTCTTAATAAAATCTCAGAAGTCGTCATTTCTATAAATAAATAAATAAAACTCATGAATATCATCAATCAATAAAAACAATATAAATCATTCACACACCAATTGTTAATATTACTCATTTTATTTCACCATGTAACTTTATTCCTTAACTAATATCTCTCTCTATCTCTCTCTTTGTGTATAAATATATATATATATATATATATATATATACTAAAATTCCAAGTAATTAGATTCTGGTAACTTTTACAAATATATTATTTAACAATTAAGAACTAACATATATTTATAAAGACAATTTCTGAGTTATTAACAAAAATACTCACGCTACCGCGCAACGCGCGGTTCTCGCACTAGTTACATAGTAAATAAGTTTCAAATACCAGAGCATTAAATTACATAACCATAATAAATCTATCTAGGCCTTGCCCTTCCCCTTGTCCACACCTGAACCACCGGCTCCTGAGATGCATATTAATAGTTAGCTAAAAGCTAAGTGAGTTCATGGTTTACGTGCACATAAATACACACTCCATCAAACATAAAAATATTAGGCACCAATTAAATAGTATGCATATTGTTTTCAGAAAACATTTGACACCAATGAGATCCCCAAAACCTCCTCACCGGGTAGGTCCACTCTGTCACTGGCATTCCCTGGGTCGCACGGCTCACACCCGTCCGGCACCCATTACGGGGTCATGCCACCCCTAAACGTGACATATCAAGCCCGACCTCATACCCCATATCGGCACCAAAACGCGCCACTTGAAATCAACTCCAAAAAATATATCATGCAAAAAAAAATGTTTATAAACCAATTAAACAATAGCATGCAATCTCCTATATAAAAATTACGTACATGGAATATTCAACCATAAACATATACATAAAATATCTCCTCATGCATAACATACGTAAGTACTCCAAATAAATAACATATTTATATACATGTAAATATACACCGTAAACATGCACATAAAAATGTATCATCTTGCACCATATACGCAACTCCACATAAATATCATGCCAACATAACTTTTATTTACGTATGTATGCATCCCAGAAAAGTCTCATGAAAACTCACCTGAAAGTGTATGTGTCCAAGCAATAAACTCCGCTTAATGACCTACACGACATGCACCAAATATACTCAATCAACGACCTAAATTGCCAAAAAGCCAACAAAAGTCAACTATGGTCAACCTTCGGTCAACCTCCGAGCACTCGGCTCATCGACGTCTTAAAACGTCAATTTACTCCTATAATTTTATAAACTCCATCTCCTATTTTAAAACGTCCCAATTATTTATCTGACTCCAAAACGACGCTTTAAAATCGCATTATTAAATCATTAATTTAATTAAATGGTTTACGTTCATTCTCACCTTAGGAACGATTAATTAATAAATATTAATTCGTTTCCTAATAAATCATTTACGTCATCATTCGTAATTTAATAAATCCACCAAATGATTTATTAAAGTCATTCTAGGGATTTATAATTAAATTCCTAATCCCAATAATTAGTATCCTTCAAATTAATTAAATGGCCCAAATAAATTAGGCCAAATAATTAATAATCTAATGGGCTTCAATTAAACAAGATAGCCCAAAATAAACAATTAATCTATTAGGCCTTTAAATTACTTTGAGAAAAGCCCATAGAACAATTTTTTAAATTTTGGGTCAGTTCATATCGACCCAATCAGATTCACACGAATCGGTGGATTCGACCCTTGACCCGCACGCGCCCGGATGTACCAGCCCGGCTCGCCTCGCCCGAACGCTTCAGACCCGAGTCCGAACCGCCCGACCCAGCCCAGTCGGCGTTGCTATGCGGTTTCACACGACAACCTCGGTTTTCGTCCCTTTGGGCTCGTTTCTTTATCCTTTTTCCGCGATTCTTTTTGCATTAATTCACTGTAACATAAACCCTCATCTAACAATCCAAATATCTACGAAAATGGTGCATCGTAGAACCCGGAATTCGCGATTAAATGTCCCGGTTTTTACCGAAAACTCTCCGAATCGCGTTTCCGACCAAAACGACGGTTTCCGGGTCGTTTTTATGACCCAAAACTTCCAGAAAACGTAAAGCAAGTATAACACACCAAACGTAAACTTTTACTTGCGAAAACGAACAGAAAAACTCACCGTAATCCGTCGCGACAACACCGAAACGTCATACTTTCGGCTACCGTTTTCTCTCAAACAACTCGACCATTTCGCTCCGCACCAATACCGAACTTGCTCGAAATCCAGAAAAGAAGAAAACGATATCAAATTTGCAGTGTATCGACTCCAAATAAACTCATTGCATCCATTTAAAAATCTGCGACGGTTTGGGGCATAAACCGTCCATCCCCCACGTAGCATGCATTCAATTATGCAAAGTTGACACTTTTGGTCCCTAGGTTTTACACTTACCTCCCTTATTCTTTTTCCTTATTTTCACTTTTCACCTTTCACTTGCGTTTGAATTATTTTCTCCCTTCAACCTTCATTCATAATTTTTACGTTTTTTTTTCAAGTGTTACAACTCTCCCCTCCTTTTAGGAATTTTCGTCCTCGGAATTCACACCACTTGAAAATTGTTGAGGGTATTTCACCCTCATCTCCTGCTCGAGCTTCCAGGTCATCTCTAACTCCTTATGAAATCTCCATTTGACTAGCACCAAAGGTATAATTTTGTTCCTTAATCGTTTCGTTTTCCTGTCCAACACCTAGGCTGGCTCCTCAATATTCTCGAGCTTATCATTAAGCTCAACTTCTCCTACATTAACCACGACTGAATCGTCAGCCAAATACTTCCTTAAATTTGACACATGGAATGTGTCTTGTATACCTTTGAGCTCTTCCGACAACTTTAACCGATAAGCCACTGCTCCTATCCGTGCAATAATCTCGAACGGTCCAACATATCTTGGACTTACATTTCCCCTCTTTCCATGGATATATCTTTAACATCACCTTATCGCCTACTTGAAACTCCAAAGGTTGACGACTCTTTTTCGCATAACTTTTATGCATGTCATGCGCGATTTTCAACCTTTCACGTATTTGCACTATCTTGTCTGAAGTTGCTGGACTAACTCCGGTCCAACCAACTGCATTTCTCCGACGTCAGCCCAACACACTAGCGTCCTACATTTACGGCCCTATAAGGCCTCAAATGGCGTTGCCTTGATACTAGAGTGGTAGCTATTGTTATAAGCAAATTCTACCAGTGGAAGATGGTTATCCCAACTCCCTCCAAAATCGATAGTGCAAGTTCTTAACATATCCTCCAGGGTTTGTATCGTCCTCTCACTTTGACCATCAGTCTGAGGATGATATGAAGTGCTCAGGTTCAGCCGAGTTCCCATCTCTTGTTGAAAACTAGCCCAGAATCTCGACGTGAACCTTGTATCCATATCTGAGACAATCGATAGTGGCACTCCATGCCTCGAGACTATCTCATTGACATGCAATTGAACTAAAGTTTCTAGAGAATACTTTTCGCTGATCGGTAGGAAGTGAGCGGACTTTGTGAGTCGGTCAACTATCACCCATATTGCATCATGCCCTTTCACCGTTTTTGGCAACTTAGTCACGAAATCCAACGTGATCATCTCCCAGTTCCATACTGGAATCTCCATTTGTTGTAACATGCCCGACGACTTCTAGTGTTCCGTCTTCACCTGTAGGCATGTCAAACATTTCTCCACATACTTTGCTACTGCCTTCTTCCATACCAGACCACTAGTAGTTCTCCTTTAAAGTTTTATACATCTTATCACTGCCTAGGTGCATAGTGTATTTGGCTTTGTGCGTTTCACCTATCACTATATCCCTTTGATCTCTTTTGCAAGGAATCCAACCCCGATTCCCAAACCTATATACACCATCTGACCCGACGGTCAGCAGTTTAACCTGTCCGACCATCCTCTCCTTCTTGATGTTGTCTTCCAATAGGGCCTCCTTTTGAGCTCCTCGTATTTGGTCAACTAGATCTACCTGAATATTCATCCACATGGCACGAACCTTAATCGGTCTGATCCATTCCCTTCTACTTAGGGCGTCAGCTACCACGTTCGCCTTACCCGGGTGGTAAATAGCTCCATTCACCTTCTCTGCCTCGTGTTTAGCTCCTCCTGATCGAAGAGATACTTCAAGCTCTTATGATCCGTGTAAATCAGGCACTTCGTACCATATAGGTAGTGCCTCCAAATTTTCAGTGCAAAAACCACTGCAGCTAACTCCATATCGTGTACTAGATACTTCTTTTCATGCTCCTTTAGTTGGCGTGATGCATAGATAATAACCTTTCCTCTTTTCATCAATACACAGCCTAGTCCCATTTTTTTAAGCATCAACGTGCACAACAAAGTCCTACTTTCCCTCTAGTAAGGACAATATTGGTGCACTAATCAACCTTCTCTTAAGCGTTTGGAATGCTTCTTATTGTTTCTGACCTAGTCAAACTTGACTACCTTTCTAGTCAAAGTCATCAATGGTGTCGCTATCTTCGAGAAATCCTGGATGAATCTTCTATAATAACATGTCAAGCCCAGAAGACTTCGGATTTCTGACACTGACTTTGGTACCCACTCCATAACTGCCTCGATCTTGGCTGGGTCTACCTTGATCCCCTCCACGTTAACCACATTACCAAGAAATTGCACCTCTCGCAGCTAGAAATCACATTTCGAGAATTTTGCGTATAGCTTCTCCTTAGCTAACAGCTTGAGAATCACTCTAAAATGTTGCTCATGCTCTTCTTAGCTCCTCAAATAGATAAAAATGTCATCAATAAAGACGATAACAAACTTATCTAGATAAGGTTCATAAACCATGTTCATCAGATCCATGAATGCAGCTGGTGCATTCGTCAACCCAAAAGGCATTAACAGAAACTCCTAATGCCCATAACGAGTTCTGAAAGCCATTTTTGGTATATCGTCCTCTTGAACCTTCAGCTGGTGGTAACCAGATCTCAAGTCAATCTTCGAGAAATAAATGGTTCCCTGAAGCTGATCAAACAAGTCATCGATCCTTGGTAACGGGTATTTATTCTTGATCGTGATCTTATTTTGCTTCCGATAGTTGATGCACATCCTCATCGTTCCATATTTCCTCTTTACAAACAATATCAATGCTCTCCAGAATGACAAACTCGGTCGTACAAACCCCTTATCCAACAACTCCTGAAGCTGTTTCATTAGCTCCTGAATCACCGTCAAAGCCAACCGATATGGTGTCTTTGCAATTGGTGTTGTGCACGACACCAAGTTAATTCGGAATTCCACCTAACGTTCTAGTGGCATCCCTTGCAACTCCTCCCGGTAACACTTTTGGGTATTCCCTTACTTCCGGTACATTTGATATTGTCTCCTCCTCCAGCTGGGCGTTTATAGAATAGACTAGGTAAGATATGCACCCCTTTTGAAGGCACTTTGTTGCCTTCAAGGTATTGATAACTTTAGTATTGTTTTTCTTTCGATCTCCATAGACGTGAACCGTCTTTCCTTCTAAGGTCTGAATCTTGATCATCTTCTTATTGCATACGATCTGGGCGTAATTGTCAGATAACCAATCCATGCCTAGAACCACATCAAAACCTCCTTAACACGTCGACATGAGTCTAACAGGCCCAATTATCTCCTCTACCTTAATCTGAACAACGTCAGTTATCTCCATAGTGTAGCTTTTCTCTAATTTACATGCATCTTTGTTCAAGTAGCGGCGGAAAGGAGTAGACATAAAACTATTGTTTGCCTTGAATCAAATAATACATGAGCATATACATTGTTGATAGGGAACATACCTGATACGACGTCAGGAGTCACCCTAGCATCCTACAATGTCATGTTGTATGCTCAATCGTCTTCTTAGGGAACTTCTTACCTTTTATCAGAACTCCTTCCTACACCATCACCAAACAGTTTCACACCGTTTAGTGCCCATTTCTAAACCTTAGGGTACTCAAACCGTAGGTGTACTGTCTCTCCACACTCATAACAAGTCTTCCTTTCTGGGCATTCCCGCACCGTATGCCCTGGCTTTCCACACCTGTAGCAGGATACACTCACCCTTGTGTCTTCGTCCACATTTGCTACATTGAGGAACCATAATTCCTTCTCCTTTTATCTTCATTGTAGAATAACTCATCTTACCTTCTTGACTATCATACTCAGACCTTCCCACTTTTCTTACTATCTCTCTTTTCACCTGTTGCCTTAACATTGTTCTCCTTGGCAACTGTCGCCATCTCCACTGCTTGAACACACATATTTGGTGCGTTATTGTCAACATATTGCTCTATCTCTATCCAAAGACCGTCTTCAAAACGATTTATCTTCCTCTGGTCTGACGCCACCTGGTGACTTACAAACCTGACCTTTTTCAAAAAGTCATTAACATACTCTTGGACTGAAGAGGCCCCTTGCTCTAGTCTTAAGAATTCAGACTCCAATTTCTTCACCTCTAACTGGGTGCAATATTTCCCCATCATCAGATCCTTTATCTGTCACCAATCCAAGGTGATCATCTCATTGTCTCCTCTAATCTCGCACCGCGTTTCCCACCAGTGAAATGCAAAATCTACAAGGGTAGTGGCCACATATGTCACCTTCTGGTCCTCATAGCACTTTCAGATGAAACAACCTTCTATCTTCCTTATCCAATTCATTAGGGTCATCACGCCCTCAATCCCTTTAAGCTCTGTTGGACGCGTGTTACTGAAGTCCTTGTAACCGCATTCTTTCTCCTAAGTGGATGGAACCACTAACTTGTCCTCTCCGTTGTTACTCACCTTACTCTTCTCCTGGTTGCTTGCCTCAGTATCCTCCTGATCTCCTATCTCATTATTTTTTGGTTCAATCTCCTATTCTTCTACATGTTTCTTTAGCCTAGCCACTAACGCTGCTTCTATCATAACACATAGTCCCCCATATTTTCTTCTACTCCATAGTCTTAATAGACATCGTAACACAAAGGCATATGCTAAAAGAAACAACATTTCCAATCTTTCAATGGACTCCTGATTCTCCAATACAAGATAAAGCACCATAATCATATACATACTGAGAGAAAATTCATGTATATATCCTATCATGTACGTCTATACACCATGACATAATGATATAGCCAAATATGTCCAAAACACCTCCACTAACATAACCACCATATTAACCATACCACCAGGTCAGCTATAAATGCTTGACCTAAACTCCTAAAATATGGAAATACATCATAATGTGCAATCATATATACTTCTCTCTTAGCAACATGAAAACAACTCCTTATTAGCTCGATAGGTGATAAAATCCCCCTACGATTCTACACAAATTACACGGGTGTAAAATCCCGAATAGATTTCGTGAGGTCCAAAACTATACCTCTCTCCTTTATTAATAATGCTCCTCTACCAGACCATAGTACTACGAGACTACACCTCGGTAGAACTGTTATTGGTCTTAAACTTTCACCCTCCAAGATCTCTAGTTAAGCGTGAATCTTGCTCACAAAACTAGCACAACATAGCCTCATAAAGGCACTTGACTTTCAACCTTAACCTTACATTTTAACACCATCAAATCAAATCAATATTAAACCATCTCCTTCCTTATGCTCCTTTCCAATTGATCATATGCAGATCATATACTCATACTCCTTTCCTGATCTCAACTCCTTTTACACCGTTCAGTTTAAGATTAGGCTATAAACATAACCTGATTCTCTTAAACTACGACTTTGATACCAACCTGAAATACCCCCAAATCCACCCTTGGGTAATGTCACATCATCCCTCCTAAATATTACCTTATGTCACCGGATATGACCATAAGGATAAATCAGAAGCACAACCATAGCGGAAGTCTTAACGTAAAGTAAATATAAGTCTCCAACATTAGTTCGTCCCATACCGGACTATGTTACACAACAACTCCTATTACATAGTAAATAAGTTTCAAATAACAAAGCATTAAATTACATAACCATAATAAATCTATCTAGGCCTTGCCCTTCCCCTTGACCACACCTGAACCACCGGCTCCTGAGATGCATACTAATAGTTAGCTAAAAGCTAAATGAGTTCATGGTTTACGTGCACATAAATACACACTCCATCAAGCATAAAAATATTAGGCATCAATTAAATAGTATGCATATTGTTTTCAGAAAACATTTGACACCAATGAGATCTCCTAAACCTCCTCACCTGGTAGGTCCGCTCTATCACTGGCATTCCCTGGGTCGCACGGCTCACACCCGTCCGGCACCCATTACGGGGTCGTGCCACCCCTAAACGTGACATATCAAGCCTACCTCATACCCCATATCGGCACCAAAACGCGCCACTTGAAATCAACTCCAAAAAATATATCATCCAAAAAAAAATGTTTATAAACCAATTAAACAATAGCATGCAATCTCCTATATAAAAATTACGTACATTAAATATTCAACCGTAAACATGTACATCAAATATCTCCTCATGCATAACATACGTAAGTACTCCAAATAAATAACATATTTATATACATGTAAATATACACCGTAAACATGCACATAAAAATGTATCATCTTGCACCATATACGCAACTCCACATAAATATCATGCCAACATAACTTTTATTTACGTATGTATGCATCCCAGAAAAGTCTCATGAAAACTCACCTGAAAGTGTATGTGTCCATGCAATAAACTCCGCTTAATGACCTACACGACATGCACCAAATATACTCAATCAACGGCCTAAATTGCCAAAAAGCCAACAAAAGTCAACTATGGTCAACCTTCGGTCAACCTCCGAGCACTCGGCTCATCGACGTCTTAAAACGTCCCATTTACTCTTATAATTTTATAAACTCCATCTCCTATTTTAAAACGTCCCAATTATTTATCTGACTCTAAAACGACGCTTTAAAATCGCATTATTAAATCATTAATTTAATTAAATGATTTACGTTAATTCTCCCCTTAGGAACGATTAATTAATAAATATTAATTCGTTTCCTAATAAATCATTTACGTCACCATTCGTAATTTAATAAATCCACCAAATGATTTATTAAAGTCATTCTAGGAATTTATAATTAAATTTCTAATCCCAATAATTAGTCTCCTTCAAATTAATTAAATGGCCCAAATAAATTAGGCCAAATAATTAATAATCTAATGGGCTTCAATTAACCAAGATAGCCCAAAATAAATAATTAATCTATTAGGCCTTTAAATTACTTTGAGAAAAGTCCATAGAACAATTTTTTAAATTTTGGGCCAGTTCATATCGGCCCAATCAGATTCACATGGGTCGGTGGGATCCGACCCTTGACCTGCCCGCGCCCGGATGTATCATCCCGGCTCGCCCCAACCGAACGCTTCAGAACTGAGTCCGAACCGCCCGACCCGGCTCGGTCGGCGTTGCCATGCGGTTTCACGCGGCAACTTCGGTTTTCGTCTATTTGGGCTTGTTTCTCCGCCTTTTTCCGCGATTCTTTTTGCATTAATTCACCGTAACATAAACCCTCATCTAACAATCCAAATATCTATGAAAATGGTGCACCGTAGCACCCGGAGTTCGCGATTAAACGTCCCGGTTTTTACCGAAAACTCTCTGAATCGCGTTTCCGATCAAAACGACGACTTCCGGGTCGTTTTTACGACCCAAAACTTCCAGAAAACGTAAAGAAAGTATAACACACCAAACGTAAACTTTTACTTGCGAAAACGAATAGAAAAACTCACCGTAATCCGTCGCGACAACACCGAAACGTCACACTTTCCGCCACCGTTTTCTCTCAAACAACTCGACCGTTTCGCTCCGCACCAATACCGAACTTGTTCGAAATCCAGAAACGAAGAAAACGATATCAAATTTGCAGTGTATCGACTCCAAATAAACTCGTTGCATCCATTTAAAAATATGCGATGGTTTGGGGCATAAATCGTCCATCCCCCATGTAGCATGCATTCAATTATGCAAAGTTGACACTTTTGGTCCCTGGGTTTTACACTTACATCCCTTATTCTTTTCCCTTATTTTCACTTTTCACCTTTCACTTGCATTTGAATTATTTTCTCCCCTCAACCTTCATTCATAATTTTTACGTTTTTTTTTTCGAGTGTTACAATTAGAAAACTTCCCTGGATGTCCTTCCAATGCATGACCTAGTGCAGTGTTGATCAATCCATGTAAGCACCGAACTGTATGGGAATTTCAGCCTTCGGCGATTTATCAGGACTTTTTTGTTAAAACACAACAGCTTGGACCAACTTCATTAAAGCACAATAGAGATTCAATACCAGCTAATCAGAAAATTCCAAATATTCCCCCTCCCCAACTTAAGAGATATGCATTGTCCTCAATGCTGGGAAGTGGGACTCAACCAAGAGGGATCTTAGGTTCCAAGACAGATAAACAAGTAGAACAAAGAGATAAACAAAAGAACAAACTAACTAGTCCTCATTTTCGCAGAGAAATGCGATTGCACTTAGCATGTGCAACAAGCCTTTTAAACTCCTAGGTTCCCCCTAGTGGACGAGTGAAGTCGCGTGAGGGTTTTGAAGTGAACACACCCACAAAGTTCATTTAACTACGACCTAACTAACTAATACGATAAAAATAAAATATAAAAAGAAAAGAAATGTACAAAATGCAGACATGTGTTAATCTTGTTACCAACGTGTGAGTTATGTACCTGCACTGTGATGCTTTCGCGACTCTTTCATGCATAACGAGTGGATGGAAATAATCTCTACGTTTGACTGCAATCAACTTTTTGTAGTTGATGCAGACTCGCCATCCAAGGTTGGGGCGAGTAATAATGTCTTCCCTCACCCAAGGTCTTTCACTACTAAGATATGTGATCCTTCCATCTAACCATTTGATCACTTCTTGTATGCTTACCTCTCTTCAATTCAGATTCATCTTATGTGGTGGCTCTCTAATTGGGTGCGAATAGGATCTAGCCAACCATTTAATAACTTCATGAATGCTCACCTCTCTCCAACTTGGGTTCAACTCTCTTAAAGGTTTTGCATTGGGTTCAACAAGAGCTTATTGTGTGCATCTAGATGAGTTGATTCCCACAGAATCCTCAATCAAGCCTATCTCTACCAAGGTAAGATCTTTCAAGATAAGCCTAAGAATGCAATCGAGTGATGTGTTTAGCTCAAGGGATGGGGGTTGGTTGAGTGGATTTTTCGAAGTCTCTTATGCCAAACTTGGTGAAACTCCCTCTTCACAAGCCCATGGTAGTTGATCGGAGGTGATCGGTTCAACTAACAAAGTTTGGGTCTCATCTAAATCCACCAATTCTAGTTCATGCTCTAATGAGACCTCTACTATCTTCTCTCTCTCTCTTTTTCCTCACCCTTCTCTTGATTATGTTCAACCTGTTCAATGTCTAAGTGAGGTTCATTCTGCCAAGGTACTTTATCAAAAAATTAATCACTTAAATTTCCCTAGGCATGGTTAGTTGTATACACTCATCTATTTCAATTAAGTGTTTAGTCAATTGGCTAACTTTTGTTTTAAGGGCCGCAACAGATTGGGTAACATTGTTCACGTATTGCATTTGTTCCTTCATCATCAACATCATGTCTTGCATTTGTTCTTCAAGCGATGATGAACTTTGATTATTTTTGTCATTATTACCACAAAAATTATCGTTTTGAAACTGATCGTTTTGGTGGTAATTCAGGACTTAGAAAACTAGGCTGACTTAAGTAACTTTCATATTGACATTCCCAAGAGAAGTCTGGTCGTTCTTGTCATCTAAGGTTATAAGAATCAGAAAACATGTCTTCATTATAATTTGTGAACCATTGGGCTTTATTGACACAACCATCATGAAAGATTGCACACTCACCACAAGAAATGGGGGTTTTAGCAACGACTTTTGTCGTCAGTAAAAGTCAATTTATCGTCAAAAACAGTTTATAGATACGACATGTCGTCGCAATAGCCTCTTGCCGAAACATCTTGTCGCTAAAGGCCCGTCACTGAAACTTAGTTTTCTTGTAGTGACTCATTTATACAATGTCATGGGTCACCACAATAAGTGCATGAATTTTGACTATTGACCCTTTCATAATAAAATTCAAGACAACAATCGATAGAGTGTGAGGTATCCCTACAATAATTGCATGAATTTTGGATCTGATACTTCTCACTATCTCCCCCAATCACCCCACTTAAAAGCTTGTCTAGTTTCTTTGAAAGCTCCTCGATATCACCCTTAAACTCTCGCCTCAACTCATCCATCTCCACATTAAACATATCAAACGACATATTTCTAAATCAAAACTCGGATCTAATATGATGGTAAATCATGCAATAAATAAAATATGACAATTAAATTAAAGACTCAACTAAAAAACATAAACAAATCAAAGAAAAAAAACGAAAAAAAAATCTTTTTTTTTGTTTTTTTAACGAAAAAAAAACTAACACTAAGCACACAAAATAAAGCAGACTAAAAAAACATGTATCGAGTAGCAATCTATTCAAAATATAATACAAACAAAAAAAAAACAAACCACATAACCTAAGCGCACAACTCCCCGGCAACGGCGCCAAAAACTTGATGCACGCGTCGTCAAATGCACAACAAGGTTTAATTTATAAACCGAACTCAAACCTAGTGATAGGGTAAGTAGGGTATCATTCTTCTTAGGGAGTCGGTGGTTAAACTAACGATTTGTATTAAAACCGAATGCATGTGAGTCACAAAGATTGACTACTCAAATAATCAATTAAGCTCAAAGATAACCTACCTAAAAACCAAAATCTGATTATTAAAAATAACACTACTTCAAAAGATTTAGATTAAGAGTTGAATTAAACTATTAAACGAATAAAATTAAAATGTCAGGATCTTAATTCTTAACAAGAACACACACTCAGAAAACAATATTAAAGAAGCTGCGGAATAACACTTTAATATTCAGAAAAACAATGAAACAGTGAATCAAAATCACAACGTGTAAACTTGTATTGAATGATTGAAGTTACAAGATTAAACACACAACCTCAATATTGATGAACAGGCTCACCAATATGAATTTTACTTCTCTAGAATTAGGATTACAAATCTTGAGGTTGATTCTCTATATCAAAACTAAAAAACTCAGAATCAATAATTCATCTAACTATTCTAAACAATTCTATACATATACTGAAGAAAAAGATAATTACAAAAGAATAAAAGATCTTCAGTATAAACTTCCATCATTATCTCCAAGCTTTCCATAATCTTCAGCCCATCCAGCTGTCATCCTTTCCATACGGATCTTCATCTCATAAGCAGCATTATCTTTCAGCAGCATTAATACTCTGAGCAGTACTAAGTTCAGCAGTACTAACCATGCTCAGCAGTATTAATCTCTTTCAGCAGTACTAACTTTGAACTAGCAGTACTAATCTTGTTGAGCAGCATTAATCTACAACTAGCAGTATTAATATCAGAAGTACTAACCAGAAGTATTAACCAGTTCTTCTAGCAGCATTAACTTTACTTAGCCTTTCTTCAGTTCCCAACAATCTCCCCCTAACTTGACTTTTAGGAAGAGAAGTCAAGTTATTTAGATAATCTTCTTAGATGCTCCCAAAAATTTATCATGACTTATATTCCAGTATTTGCATCCAACCCCAAACTCTGATTGATAGTTCTTTGGATCAAATACTTAGCCATTTCTGAATTTTCAACACATCCAAGCTTCTTCTTCAACATTAAATGAAGTTTCAATCTGCTATGGTTGTATACTTTATCCACTAGGAAGTATTCTATGTGATTTCTATCCAAAGTCACAGAATATACTCCACTAGTTTCATATAAAGTCCAATTTGTAACTGCTTGAAAAACATTCCTTATGATCTCCTCCACTTCATCAGGTTTGAACATCATACACATATACTCCATCACCAGTTTTGTAATTGAAATCCCTGAAGCTTTCAACTGATCTGCATACAACTTCATCCCTATATCAAACATTTCTTCAATATCAGACCTTGAGCATGTTCTGACAATCTTAGCCCAAGTACTATAGACTTCATACTTTTCATCTTTCCTCTTCAGCCTTATGTACTCTTTTCCATCTACCTCCAGTACATCCCAGTAAATGACTTCAGAAGGTTTAACTCCTACGGGTTCTACTGAAATTGGTTCAGGCACTTTGTCCATCACAACCATGTACATCTTTACATCCTCAGTGCTTGAAGGCTCTTTCTTTTCTGATGACTCAGGTGCCTCTTCTTCTCCAGCAACCTTTTCTGCCTCTTCTTCATTTATTCTAGGCTTCTTTGTTATCTTTCTCCTTGCCATCATCTTTGTCCTTTTTAAAGTCCTTAGACTTTCACCAATAGTGGCTTCCTTCTTTGGAGTTTCTTGTTCATCAGGGAATGGTTTTTGTAAGAAGTCATTGCTCTCTTTCATTCTTTTCTCCATTTCAACCCTTGCAATTTCATCCCCTTGAAGCTTGATCATTTCTGCATCATATAACCCTTTGAGTTGCTCAAAAGACATTTTTGAGAACATTTCCACTTTGACACCTACAGCACCCTTGAGGAAAGTAATCATTTTCTTTCTCTCTTGAGCACCCAGGTATGTCTTTGAAGGTTGTCTTTTCTTTGCAGCCATTTTGATCTTTCCAGACTTCCTCAAAGATGTGGCTTTCTGCTTGGCTTGTTCTGTTGCTAGGCTTTGTTGCTAGGCTTTGTTCAGTTCTGCAGCCATTGCTTTTGCTATCTCTCTATCTTTTGCCACTTGCACAGTTTCTGCTTCTTCAAGTTCAGCCTGTATCTTCCTAGCTAGACCTTCATCTGACTCAATTAGCTTCTGCTTTTTCATTGGTTGATCAGATTCAACTAGCTTTGCCTTACCTTTCTCTTTACTCATCACCTTCTCAGTGCTAGATTTCTTTGTTGCATCACCTCTTTCTTTTATGAAAACTCCTTTGGCCTTTGAGGTGACCTTGGGAGTATCATGTTTGGCTTTGATGAGTGTTTCTGCAATCTCAAGCTCAGTAAGGACCTTTTTTACTGTTTCTGCTGCTTCTTTCAGATCAGCAGTATTAACCATTTCTGCTGCTTTACTTGAACTGGCAGTATTAATGGTTTCTGCTGCTGGCTCTGTTTCTGCTGCTTGCTCATTCTCCCCCTCAACATCATGTTTTTCCTCTTGCTCCCCCTTAGCTTTGGCATCAGCTTCTGACTCCCCCTTTTTGGGAGCATCAGTCACTGGTTTCCTCCTTCTGAGCACAAATTGTTTCTTCTTCCTTTGCAGAATCAGTTTCCTTACCATTTGCTTCAAGTTGATGATCTGTTCTTGTTGTGACAGAACTATGAGTTTAAGCTCTTCTATATCTTTACCCTGTTTGATTACATCCATGTTGATGTTTCCCATGGTTTCCATCAATTCATAATAGTTATATATGTCCTCACCTTCTCCAGAAGTGTTACCCTCTTTTGAAGGATCATTGGATCTTTTTGCAGTGGAAGTCTTCTGCCTAGCAGAAGCACTATCCACCCGCTTGGTTTCTTGGCACCTGGGACCTTTGGATGATTGCTCACCCAAAGTTTCCATGGGGAAGGTCTTAGTTATATTACCACTGACCTCCTCTGTGCTAGCAGGAGTAGAGTGGGAAGATTGGGATTGGTTGGGATTGGCTAGCAGTGGGATGGTCTGATGAGGGACTTGACCCTGCTGCCATACCTTCTTCAGTGTGGGACACCACCATCATTGTAGAGAACAATGGGGTGTCAACTCCTTCCAAGTCCAGAGGGGATCTTTTCATGTTTGAAAAGACCCTACCTTTGGGGATTTTTGGTACATATACCTCATCAAAATGAGGCATATCCGTCAATTCATGGGTGATAACTTCTTGGACAAACCTGGGGTACATATAAAAGCTCTTTTTACTTCCCAGGTTTGAGACAAGATCATTAAAAATCATTTGAGAAAAATTATACTTTCTGGCAATGGCCAAGCACACCAAAGCATAAGCAATGGTGCTACTGAACTCACTCCATCCAGTAGTCTTTTTAGAAATACAATGCATTAAGGTATGAACAAGAAAACGCCATTGGGTATAAAATTTATCCTTTGAGAATTTAAAACCACCCAACTGGCCTCCATACCCCATTCTTGACAAAGTTGAGAATAATTCCTCATTAGGAATAGAGGTTATACCTGCAGCATCGTCTAGACGTAGACAGATGCGTATCACCTCTTCAGTAAGTGTTAGGGGTTTTTCACATACCCTTGTCTTGATCATTTGCACACCATCTTCAGTAACAATGGTGGCATTAGCCCAAAATTGCCTTTGATGCTCTATGTAGATAGTTGGCGATACAGTGAGAGCATGGGCAATGTGGCTTGTCTTGAGAAAATCCACAATCTGGTGGAATCCAGCGGCCTGTTTGGGCTTCTGTAGCATTCCAATCTCGTTATGCTCATCTATGAATGACATGGATGCCATTGATTCTTGAGAGTTCTTGCCTGAAACTTACTAAGGCGCTTGAGAGAAAAAGGGTTAGAGAGAAGTGAACAGTATGCAAAGAGTCATTATGAACTTTTAGGCGGGCAAAGGGTATTTATAGTATTCGGGACATAAGCAATATTAACCTAGAGCAGTAGTAACTAATAGCAGTATTAACTACCTAGCAGTATTAACTGAGAGCAGTATTAACTAACTAGCAGTATTAACTGAGAGAAGTATTAACCACTAGCAGTATTAACTAACTAGCAGTATTAACTGAGAGCAGTATTAACCACTAGCAGTATTAACTAACTAGCAGTATTAACTGAGAACAGTATTAACTACTAGCAGTATTAACTGTGCATTGGCAGTATTAAAAATGCACTGGCAGTATTAACCATACTTACTCTTTTTGAAGCTTATGAAGGTCTGATCAAGGCAATAACTTCCTGTTAAAGATGATTAGCAGCACACAAATAACCAAAGTAGTAGGTATAGAAACATCTTTTAAAACATGGGCTCATTCAGAGTTGATCATGGCCACACTTGAGACCAAGAAAGTGAATCTACCCACATCAAAAGCTTTAGTGAATAGATCTGCAAACTGGTTGTCAGTGTGGACTTTAGCAACTTGAATGAGTTTCTTTTCATTGCAATCTCTGATAAAGTGATACCTGATCTCAATGTGCTTTGTTTTGGAGTGCTTGACTGGATTGTTAACAATGCTTATAGCACTGCTATTGTCAATAAAGATTGGAGTGTGAAGAAATGTTACCCCATAGTCCAACATCTGATTTTGAATCCATAGAACCTGAGAGCAGCAACTTGCAGCAGCAATATACTCAGCTTCTGTTGTTGATAAGGACACTGTGGTTTGTTTCTTGCACTGCCAAGATACTAGTCTTGCACCCAAAAGTTGACATCCCCCTGAAGTAGACTTTCTGTCCATGTTGGCACCACCCAAGTCACTATCTGAATAAGCAATCAAGTCAAATGAAGATTCATATGGATACCAAAGACCTAATCTAGGTTGCCCTCTTAAGTATCTGAAAATCCTCTTCACTGCTTGAAGATGTGATTGTTTAGGCTTGACTTGTAATCTGGCACATACACACACTGGAAACATGATGTCTAGTCTTGAGGCCGTGAGATACATGAGAGATCCAATCATTGATCTATATAGATGGACATCAACATCCTCCCCCTCAAGATCAGCAGTGATCTGTTTGTGAGTTTCCATTGGTGTGCTTGCTGGCTTTGAGTCATTTAAACCATATTTCTCCAGGATGTCTTGCACATACTTTGATTGACTAATGAAGATTCCATCTGACTGCTGTTTCACCTGAAGTCCAAGGAAGAAGGTAAGTTCACCCATTGAACTCATTTTAAAGCTCTTGTGCATCAACTCTTCAAAGTCTCTACACATCTGATCTTTTATGGATCCAAAGATGATATCATCCACATAGATCTAAACTAGTAGGATGTCCTTCTTACTTCTTTTAATGAAAAGGATCACCTCTGTTGGGAACTGAAGATGTGACCAAGTCATTAATGCTGCTAGTTCAGAGTTAGTACTGCCAGAGGATCTCAAAGTTAATACTGCTAGGTATTACTACTTCTAGTAGAATTAATACTGCTAGTCAAAGTTAATGCTGCTTGAACAAAGTTAGTACTGCTTAGCTAGTTAGTACTGCTAGTGGTTAGTGCTGCTTAGTAGTTAATACTGCCAAGACTCAGTTAATGCTTCCAAGGTGATTAATGCTGCTTCTGAGATAATTTGAAGATAATGTTGAAGAGATCGCGTCTGGAGATAAACATGGAAAGCTTGAAGATAATTATGAAGATTATTTTAAAGATCTTTTTATGTTTAGTAATTATCTTTTATTATTCAATGATGTATAGAATAGAATAGAATTGAAAGATACAATTGAATAATTCTGAGTTTTTGTTCTAGAGAGAGAATCAACCTCAAGGCATCGTTCCTAATTCTAGAGAAGTAGAATTCGTCTTGAAAGAGCCTGTTCTTCAAGATTGAGGTTGTGAGTGAAAAGCTTGTAACTTGAATCATTAAGTAAAGTTGGCAAGTTGTGATTCATACTGTTTTTCTGTTTATTGAATATTAAAGTGTTTTTCCGCAACTTCTTTAATATTGTTTCTGAGTGTTCATAATTCTTGTTGAGAATTCGATCCTGACAAGTGGTATCAGAGCCTGTTCTCTCAGAAACATTCATTCATTCATCATGGAAAACTTTGCAGAATCAAACAGTACTCTTGTCTCTAAGGTTCCAATGCTCAAACCCAATGAGTTTGACATGTGGAAGATCAGAATCAGGCAATACATTCTCCTGACTGACTACTCAATGTGGGATGTCATTGAGAATGGCCCCTCTACTGAAGGTCAGATTGGACCAGATGGGAAAAGACCTCCACCAAAGACAGATGGTGAGAGGAAGATCAAGCAGACAGAGATGAAGGCCTTGAGCACTCTGCTCTTGGCCATCCCCAATGAATATCAGCATCAATTCTGCAACTGCACTGATGCTCAGATTCTCTGGAATGCTCTAGAGAAAAGATTTGCTGGAACTAAAAGCACCAAAAGAAATCAAAGGGATGTTCTGAAGCAGCAGTATGAGAACTTCACTTCTTCAAAGAATGAGTCTATGACTCAAACTTTTGACAGGTTCAACAAGCTTATTGGTGAACTGGCTACTGTTGGAGTGAAGATGGAGCAAGATGATATCAACAGGAAGTTCCTCAGATCTCTTGGGGATGAATAGACTATGTACACTGTCTCATATAGACAGAGTGACAATCTGGAAGAGAAGGAACTAGATGATCTGTATAATGATCTAAGAGTTTTTGAATCTGAGGTAGAAGCTAAGAAGAAGCCCACTGGGTATATTCATAATGCTGCACTTCTATCAGCATCCACTGATACTACTGCCAACCCTGAAGCAGTTAGTGCTGCTAGTGGAGTGAATTCAGAAAAAGGCACTGAAATTGTCTTTGAAGCCTTTTTGTCCAGTCACAGCAACAACTCCTTGATTAATGATGATATGGAACAACTTCACCCTGATGATCTGGAGGAGATGGATATTAAATGGCAGATGGACATGTTATCTATGAGGGTGAAGAAGTTTGTTAAAAGAACTGGGAGGAACAACTTCTCTCAAAGAAGAGAAGATGGAGCTGGTTTTGACAAGACAAAGGTGGAATGCTATAAGTGCCACATGAAGGGACACTTTGCTAGAGAGTGCAGAAGTGGTGTGCCAAATAACAACCACCAACAAGCTCAGAATGGAGGCTACAATCAAAACAAGAACTCTGCTCAAGCCCTTGTTTCTCAACAAGGAATGGGGTTTGACTGGAGTGACCAAGCTGAGGAAGCCATTCAGAATCAAACTCTTATGGCAGAGGTGTCTGATCTCCCCTCTGAGGTAATTTCTAATCTTTGTACTCAATCTTGCATAGACACTGTCAAAAGGTACAGGGATCACAACCAAAACATGTGTGATGAGCTCAAAAGATTAGAAAAGGACAGAAGAGATTATGTGTTGATAGTTGAGAGGTTTGAAGAACAAATCAAAGGCTTCCAAGCCAATGAACTTCAACACTCTTATGACACAAACTACTGGAAGTGGGAAAAGAATGAGTTAGAGACCAAACTGTCTAAGTCCAAAGAAGAGAATGATAAGTTGAAAGAAGAACTAGCTAAGGTTAAGCTTGATGTAGAAAAGTTTTCATATGCTTCAAAAGCAATGGATTCTCTTCTAAAGGCTCAGATTCATGATAAGATGAAGCCTGGTGTTGGATACAACAACACACCCCCTCCTTACAACAACAACTACATCCCTCCTACATCAGACTTGTTAGAGACCAAGGAGAAAAAGGACTTGTCTGAGGAAGCCTTTAAGATAGATGCTTTGGATGAGGTGGTTGTTGAGGATATGACTGAGAAAGAAGCCAGTGAGAATGGAACAATGCTGTGAGTAAAGAGATACCCTTAGAAAACAACATTGTTACCGATAAGGGTGGTGGAAGGATCTGGGTCAAGTCTAAAGAGATAGAGAAGACCAAAGGAAAGGCCAACAAGGTCCATTACAAACAGACCACTGTTATGAATCCTGGACCTTGTAAACAGTGTGCTTGCAATAAAACTGAGAGCCTAAATTCTGGTACAAAGAGAGGTAATCAAAGAAACTGGAATAATCAATGGGCTCAGAAACAAGGAGTTGATCTGAGTAAAATAATCAGACCAAAACCTTGTTTCATATGTGGCAAGTTGAATCATTTGGCTAAGCACTGTTTCTTTAACCCTATTAACCAAAAGATGAACTTTCAAAGATTTGTGCAAAAACCTGTTGGTTATAGGAAGGCTGGAAAGAAACATGTTGCTAAGAAATCTGTTGAAACCAAAGGCCACATGAAGAAAAAGGTTTTAAAAGAGAGTATTAAAATGTGGGTGCCTAGAAGCACTAAAACTGTTAGTACTACTACATCAAATAGTACTGCTGACAGGGAGAGTGATGCCAGAAGCAATACTGCTGCTACCAGTGTTAGTACTGCTGAGAATATTAATGCTTTTAACACTGTTAGTACTTCTTCAAAGGTTACTACTGCTAACACAGTTACTGCTGCTGACACAGTTACTACTTCTAACAAGGTTAGTACTGCTAAGCATGGAAGTGCTGCTAATGCAGTTAGTACTTCTAAAACTAGTACTGCTTCTAGCAAATATGCATCCAAACCCATTATTGTGACAAAGTACTCCAGCAATGAGGAGTCAAAGTTTAAAAATCTTGTCAAGAAGGAATGTAAATATTTTGATGAGAAAGGGGTACCCAAGACCACTTTGGCTTGGGTTCCTATTCAATACTAACTGATTTATCTTATGTGCAGGGCAACCAACAGGTTAAGGGGAAGAGCATCTGGCATGTTGATAGTGGTTGCTCTAGGCACATGACAGGCAACATGTCATGCCTTCAGGATTTCAAGCATATCAATGGAGGACATGTTGCATTTGGAGACAATCTTGCAGGTGGAAAAATAAGTGGAAAAGGTAATGTTACAAAAGGTAAGATGACATTTGAGGATGTCTACTATGTTGATCAGTTAAAGTATAACCTGTTAAGTGTATCACAGGTTTGTGACAAACAACATAGTATATTATTTACCAATACAGAATGTATGATCCTTACTCCAGGATTCAAGGTAGTTGATGAAAGCATGATACTACTTAGAACTCCAAGAAAGGACAATGTTTATTGTCTCGATATGGACAATGTTTCAAGTGATCCATCCCTGAACTGTCTTGTTTCAAAAGCTTCTGTGGATGAATCCTCTCTTTGGCACAGAAGGATGTGTCACATGAACTTCAAGACAATGAACAAAATTGTTAAAAACAACCTTGTAAGAGGTTTACCATCAAAAGTCTTTTCATGTGATGATCATTGTGTTGCTTGTCTTAAAGGCAAACAACACAAAACTTCTCATAAGTCCAAAGAGTTAAATACAATTTCTTCTTGTCTCCAGTTATTACATATGGATCTGTTTGGTCCTACAAATGTTATGAGTATAGGCAAGAAATCATACTGCTTAGTTATTGTTGATGATTACTCTAGATTTACTTGGGTATATTTTCTAAGGACTAAGGATGAGACAAATGGACTGATCAAATCCTTTATCCTAAGAATTGAAAACCAAACAAATCAAAAAGTAAAAGTCATTAGATCAGACAATGGAACTGAATTTAAAAATCTTGATCTAAATACCTTTTGTGAAGAAAAAGGCATTGAGAGACAATATAGTGCTCCTAGGACTCCTCAACAGAATGGAGTTGCTGAGAGAAGGAATAGGACACTAATAGAGGCTGCTAGATCTCTGTTGGCTGATTCAAAACTTCCAATTACTTTCTGGGCTGAAGCAGTTAATACTGCCTGTTATGTCCAAAACAGAGTTCTAGTGGTCAAGCCAAAGAACAAGACCCCATATGAGCTTTTAAACAATAGAAAACCATTTATTGGTTTCCTTAAACATTTTGGGTGTCCTTGTACTATTCTCGAAACCAAAACTCACTTAGGAAAGTTTGATAGCAAAGCAGATGATGGTTTTCTTGTTGGGTATTCATCTCAGAGTAAGGCTTACAGAGTTTTTAATTCTTCTACTAGAATAATTGAAGAAAGTGACAATGTCAAATGCAATGAGAATACACCAAATCCAATTGGTTCAGGTCCTCAGTAGTTGTTTGACATTGATTCACTAACTAACTCTTTGGGTTTCAGTAGTGATAATAATGCAGGATCAGGAAGCTCAGATTCAGGAATTACACAATCACACAACATCATACCTCAGTCTGTGATTTTTCCCATACCTACAGTGGATCCTGTTGAAGACTGTGAAAAGGAGCCATCTACTGAACCAAATCAGAGTGAAGAAGAAAGAAGAGATGAGGAGAGTCAAGAAAATAAAGAACCAGAAGTAGCTGCTGAAATCACCTAAGTTGAGTTGAATGACTCCAATCTAGAGGTGGGACTCAATGAAGAACCTAGTCATCAAACAAGAACACAAAAGAATCATCCTCCTCAGCTGGTAATAGGAGATATCTCTTCTCCTATGATGACTAGAAATCAAAGCAGGCTGCAAGATATGCAAGACCAACAACATACAGTGCTTTCTTGCTTTCTATCCCAGCTTGAGCCTAAGAAGGCTTATGATGCTATGAAAGATTCCAGTTGGATAGAAGCCATGCAAGAAGAGCTACTACAATTCAAGCTGCAAGATGTTTGGGATCTGGTAGACCTTCCTAAAGGTCAAAGAGCAATAGGCACAAAATGGGTCTTCAGGAATAAGAGAGATGAGAGAGGAATAGTAATAAAGAACAAAGCAAGGTTGGTGGCACAAGGGTATACACAAGAAGAAGGAATAGATTATGAAGAAGTATTTGCACCAGTGGCTAGGATAGAAGCAATTCGATTGTTCCTGGACTATGCTTCTTATATAAAGTTCAAAGTCTATCAAATGGATGTAAAAAGTGCATTTCTATATGGCTCAATTGAAGAAGAAGTATATGTCTGTCAACCACCAGGGTTTGAAAACCCAAGCTATCCAGACAGAGTATACAAACTGAAGAAAGCACTTTATGGACTGCATCAAGCACCAAGAGCATGGTATGACACTCTGTCATCCTATCTCTTGGAAAATGGATTTGAAAGAGGAGTCATTGATAAGACTCTGTTCATCAAGAGAAAGAAGAAGGACATCTTGCTGGTCCAACTCTATGTGGATGATATCATATTTGGATCCACAAGAGACAACATGTGCAAGGAGTTTGAGGAACTAATGCATCAAAGGTTCAAAATGAGTTCCATGGGGGAACTTACTTTCTTCCTTGGACTCCAAGTCCAACAGAAGTCAGATGGTATATTTATCTATCAGTCCAAGTATGTGCAGGACATTCTAACCAAGTTTGGTTTCTCAGACTCAAAGCCTGCCAGCACACCTATGGAGACACACAAACAGATAACAACAGATCTTGAGGGGGAGGATATGGATGTTCATCACTATAGATCCATGATTGGCTCTCTCATGTATCTTACAGCCTCTAGGCCAGATATAATGTTTCCAGTCTGTGTGTGTGCAAGATTTCAAGCTAGGCCAAAGCAATCACACTATCAAGCTGTTAAGAGGATATTCAGATATCTCAAAGGGCAACCTAGATTGGGACTTTGGTATCCTCATGACCCATCATTTGACCTACTTGCATACTCAGACAGTGACCTAGGTGGAGCAAACTTGGACAAAAAATCTACTTCTGGAGGATGCCAGTTTTTGGGTGCAAGACTAGTATCATGGCAGTGCAAGAAACAAACCAAAGTGTCCACATCTACAACAGAAGCAGAGTACATAGCAGCTGCAAGTTGCTGTTCTCAAGTCTTATGGATTCAGAATCAAATGCTGGACTATGGGGTAACCTTTCTACACACTCCAATCTTTATTGATAATAGCAGTGCTATTAGCATTGTTAATAATCCTGTCAAGCACTCAAAGACAAAGCACATTGAGATCAGGTATCACTTTATAAGAGACTGCAATGAAAAGAAGCTTATTCAAGTTGTAAAAGTTCATACTGATAACCAGTTTGCTGATCTATTCACCAAAGCCTTTGATGTGGGTAGATTCACTTTCTTGGTAACAAGTGTGGGAATGATCAACTCTGAATAAGCTCCTACTTAAAAAGTGGTTCAATACCTGTATATAGTTTATGCTTGATGTTACTAATCTTCTTTCTCAGGAAATGTATAGCAGTACTCAGTTCATCACAAGCTTAAAAGTGTAAGTATGGTTAATACTGCCAGTACAGTTTTAGTACTACCAGTACAATTTTACTACTGCCAGTGTTCAGTTAATACTGCTCTCAGTTAATACTGCTTTCAGTTAATACTGCTTTCAATTAATACTGCTCTCAGTTAATACTGCTCTCAGTTAATACTGCTTTCAGTTAACACTGCTCTCAGTTAATACTGCTCACTGTTAATACTGCTTTCACTAAATTTCTAGGGTTAATACTGCTTATAATCCACAAGCTATAAATACCCTTTCCCCGCCTAAAAGATCATAACGACTCTTTGTCTACTGTTCATCTTCTCTCTCACTCTTTTCTCTCAAGTATCCAGTGCTCGCTAGTCAAGAATCCTTGCGTACATATGGCTTCAATGGTGTTTATTGATGAGCACAACGAGATAGCCATGCTCCAAAAGCCAAAACAAGCCGAAGGATTTTACCAGATAGTCGATTTTCTGAGGTCAAGCCACATCGCTCATGCTCTCACTGTGTCTCCTACCATCTACATAGAGCATCAAAGGCAATTCTGGGCCAATGCCACTACTAGCACTGAAAACGGAGTGTCGTGCATCAAAACAAGGGTTTGTGACAAACCCTTGACAGTTACTGAGGAGACCATTCGCATCTGTCTACGTCTAGACGATGCTTCAGGTATATCTTCTATTCCAAATGAGGATTTGTTTTCAAACCTCACCAGAATGGGGTATGAAGGCCAAATGGGGATTTTCAAGTTTTTCAAAGCACAATTTTCACCCCAATGGAGGTTCTTTGTTCATACCCTGATGCACTGTATTTCCAAGAAAACTACTGGCTGGAGCCAATTTAGCAGTACCATTGCCTATGCTTTGGTATGCTTATCTACTGCTCGAAAATATAACTTTTCTCTGATGATCTTCAATGATCTTGTCTCAAACCTGGACAACAAGAAGAGTTTCTTCATGTATCCCAGGTTTGTACAGGCAGTTATAACCAATGAATTGACGGATATACCTCACTTTGATGAGGTATATGTACCTAAACCCCCTAAAGGCAAGGTCTTCTCAAACATGAGAAGATCTGCTAGGGACTCGGAAGGAGTTGACACCCCATTGTTCTCAACAATGATGGTGGTGTCCCAACCACAAGAAGGTATGGCCTCAGGGTCAAGGCCCTCATTAGACCAACCCACTGAGAGCCAATCCCAACCTTCCCTCTCTCAAAATTTTCCTCAGTCCTTTGCTGCTAAACCCACTCCTATGATATCCAAGACTTATGTCAAGAGAAAGGTACACAAGGCTCCTTCCCTTGTTGTACCTACTATTAACCAAGAGCCTCAAAGCCCTCTATTAGAGCATTCTCCAATAGAGAATATCCAAAGGGAAACCACTAGGGTGTCTCCCAACCCTGAGGAGGTGCTCTCTAAGGAGATGAATGAGCATATGGGTGAGAAGGCTGCCACTACTTCTGCTAGCACAGAGAAGGACAGTGGTAACATCTCTAAGACCTTCCCCATGGCAACTTTGGGTAAGAAATCAACCAAAGGACCCTGGCGCCAAGAAACCAAAGGGGTAGTTGGTGCTTCTGCTAGGCAGAAGGCCACTACTAAAAGATCCAAGGATCCCTCAAGGATGGGCAAAACATCCAAAAAGGGTGAGGACAGAACTGAAACTGATGAATTGATGGCAAAAGGTTCCAATGATCCTTCAAGGGTGGGTAAAACACCTAAAGAAGGTGAGGATAGCTATACTTACTTGGAATTGATGGAAACAATAGCCAACATCAATGTTGATGTAGTTAATCAAGGAAAGGAAATCAAGGCATTGCAGCAAGTGGTCATCTCCCAACAAGAGCAGATTTCAAAACTCAAGCAATTGGTGGGAAAACTCATTGCCAAGAAAAGAAGAAAGCAGTTTGTTCTAAGGAGGAGAGAGGGGGCAAACAAAAAGGAGGAGGAGAATGCTTCCAAAAAGGGGGAGAGTTCAAGCTCAGAAAAGATGGATCAACAGATTGAGGGGGAGAATATTGAAGCAAAGGGAGAGTTTGTTGAAGAGAGGGCTGAAGAAAAAGCTGAAGGTGTGATAGAAACAAAAATATTTGCTGAAGCAGCAGAAATTGGCAAAGCAGCAGTAAATAAGGCTGAAGCAGCAGAAACAACACCAGCAGCAGTAACAACCCCAGCAGTAGAAACTGTTACTACTGCTGAGCCAAAAGGAGCAGCAGAAACTGTTAGTGCTGCTGAAACTACACAACCAGCAGTAACAGGGTTAACACCTGAAGAGGTTGAAGTAGCAGAGATGCTTGTAAAAGCAAAGAATGACACTCCCAAAGCAAAGGGAGTGGTCATAAATGAAGGGGGAGCAAAGAGAATAGAAAAGAAATACATGGCTGCAGATGCAAAGAGAAAAAGGAAAGAAAAGATGATAGAATCTGATCAACCAACCAAAAAGCAAAAGATGGTTGAGTCAGATGAATCATTAGCCAAGAAACTGCAAGAAGAGATAAATCAAGCAGAGAAAGAGCAGGTTGAGAAAGACAGAGAGATAGCCAGAGCACTAGCTAATGAATTAAAAGAAGCATTTCAGAAAGGTTTGGAAACAGAGAAAGCAAAGCAAAGGGCAATAAGCATGAGAAAGGCTATGATTGCCAGATCAAGTGCAAAGAAGAGAAGGCCTTCACAAACTTACCTTGCAACTCAGGAAAGAAACAAGATGATAACTTTCTTGAGGAGTGCAATTGGTGTGAAGAAAGAAATGTTTATAAAGATGACTTTTGATCAAGTCAAGGGCTTATATGAGAAAGAAATGGGAAAATTGCAGAGTAATGAAAAGGCTAGAGTGGAGTTTGAAAGGAAAGCCAAGGAGAGGCATGATGTGAACATTAATCAACCCTTCCCTGAAAGTGAAGAGGGAACTCCAACAAAAGAAAAGGCAGAGATTAAGGAAGAAGAGACTTTAGCTCAGAAGATCAAGAAAATAAAAAGAGTTAAGTCTATTGCTTCTAAAGGTCCTAGATCAGAGGAAAGGAAGAAAAGAAGAAGGAAGCTACTATAGGGCAAAGTCAAAGGATTCTGAAGAGAACCAAGATGATGGCAAAAAGAAAGAAAATTGACAAGAAGCCTAGAGTAGAAGAAGAAAAAAAGGTTACTGAAGAAGAAGAGGCACCTAAGAATGAAGAAAAGAGAGCTGAATCTCAGGAAGTACCACAGAGTTCAGATGTAAATATGTACATGGTGGTAATGGATAAAATTCCAAAGCCTATCACAGCTGAACCTGTTGGATTCAAACCTCCTGAAGTTATCCACTGGGATACTATGGAGATGGATGATAAGGAGTATATCAGGCTGAAAAGAAAGGATGAGAAGTATTATGTGTTTTCAACACGGAATAAAATTGTCAGAGAATGTTCAAGATCTGGTTTAGAAGAGATGTTTGAAGTTGGTATGAAATTACATGCAGATCAGTTGAAAGCTCCAGGGTTACCAATTATGAAGCTGGTTATGGAGTATTTGTGTATGTTATTCAATCCAGAAACAGTAAAGCATATAATCAGATATGTGTTTGAAGTTGTTAGAGGATGGACTTTGTATGAAAGGAGTGGAGTCTATGAATTGGTCATGGATACTTTTCACATGGAGTATTACTTGGTGGATAGGGTCTACAATCACGCAAGTCTGAAGCTTCATGCCATGTTAAATAAGAAGCTAGGTTGTGCACCAAATTCAGAAATGGCAAAGTATCTAATTCAGAGAACTATCAATCAGAGTATAGGACTGGATCCTAACACTGGATTGGATCAATGAAAGTTTTGGAAGCATCTGAAGAACTTGACTTCTCTTTCTAAAAGTCAAGTTAGGGGGAGATTGTTGGGAACTGAAGATGTGACCAAGTCATTAATGCTGCTAGTTCAGAGTTAGTACTGTCAGAGGATCTCAAAGTTAATACTGCTAGGTATTACTACTTCTAGTAGAATTAATACTGCTAGTCAAAGTTAGTGTTGCTTGAACAAAGTTAGTACTGCTAGTGGTTAGTGCTGCTTAGTAGTTAATACTGCCAAGACTCAGTTAATGCTTCCAAGGTGATTAATGTTGCTTCTGAGATAATTTGAAGATAATGTTGAAGAGATCGCGTATGGAGATAAACATGGAAAGCTTGAAGATAATTATGAAGATTATTTTGAAGATCTTTTTATGTTTAGTAATTATCTTTTATTATTCAATGATGTATAGAATAGAATAGAATTGAAAGATACAATTGAATAATTCTGAGTTTTTGTTCTAGAGAGAGAATCAACCTCAAGGCATCGTTCCTAATTCTAGAGAAGTAGAATTCATCTTGAAAGAGCCTGTTCTTCAAGATTGAGGTTGTGAGTGAAAAGCTTGTAACTTGAATCATTAAGTAAAGTTTGCAAGTTGTGATTCATACTGTTTTTCTGTTTATTGAATATTAAAGTGTTTTTCCGCAACTTCTTTAATATTGTTTCTGAGTGTTCATAATTCTTGTTGAGAATTCGATCCTAACAACCTCAGCTACTTCTAGCTCTTTGTGCACTGAAGATTCCTCTTCTCTTCTTTCTTTTTCACTCTGAATTGGCTCAGATGTAGTTTCTTTTTCACAGAATTCAACAGGTTCTTTTGTAGGCATAGGAAAGATCACAGACTAAGGTATATTGTCTTGAACTTGTGTAGCCCCTGATCCTCCACTTCCTGGACCTGCATAATCATTACTACTGAAACCAAAAGAGTTAGTTAATGAATCAATGTCAAACAGCCACTGAGGACCAGACCCAATAGGATTTGGTGTGTTCTCATTGCATTTGACATTGTCACTTTCCTCAATTATTCTCGAAGAAGTATTAAAAACTCTGTAAGCCTTACTCTGAGATGAGTAACCAACAAGAAATCCATCATCTGCCTTGCTATCAAACTTTCCTAAGTGAGATTTGGTATTAAGAATTGTACAAGGACACCCAAAAGGTTTAAAAAATCCAATAAATGGTTTTCTTTTATTTAAGAGCTCATAAGGTGTCTTGTTTTTAGGCTTGACTACTAGTACTCTGTTTTGGACATAGCAAGCAGTATTAACTGCTTCTGCCCAGAAAGTTATTGGAAGTTTAGAATCAGCTAACAGAGATCTAGCTGCCTCAATTAATGTCCTATTCCTTCTCTCAGCAACACCATTTTGTTGTGGAGTCCTAGGAGCACTGTATTGTCTCTCAATTCCTTTTTCCTCACAAAAGGTGTTTAGGTCAATATTTTTAAATTCAGTACCATTGTCTGACCTAATGATTTTTACTTTTTGATTAGTTTGGTTTTCAATTATTAGAATAAAGGATTTGATCAGTCCACTTGTCTCATCCTTAGTCCTTAGAAAATATACCCAAGTAAATCTAGAGTAATCATCAACAATAACTAGACAGTATGATTTCTTCCCTATGCTCATAACATTTGTAGGGCCAAACAGATCCATATGCAATAAATGAAGAGAAGAAGAGATAGTGTTCACCTCTTTGGACTTATGAGAAGTTTTGTGTTGTTTGCCTTTAAGACAAGCAACACAATGATCATCACATGAATAAACTTTAGAAGGCAAACCTCTTACAAGGTTGTTTTTAACAAGTTTATTTATTGTTTTAAAATTCATGTGACACATCCTTCTGTGCCAAAGTGATGATTCATCCAGAGAAGCTTTTGAAACAAGACAATTTATGGATGAATCAGATGAAACACTTTCCATATCTAAACAATATACATTGTCCTTTCTAGGGGTTCTTAGTAGTATCATCTTTTCATCAACTACCTTGAATCCAGGAGCAAGGATAATACATTCAGACTCTGTAAATAATATACTATGTTGTTTGTCACAAACCTGTGATACACTTAACAGGTTGTACCTTAACTGTTCAACATAGAATACATCCTCAAAGGTCATTTTACCTTTGGTCACATCACCTTTACCACTGATTTTACCTCCATCTGGAGTACTCCCAAAAGCAACATGTCCACCATCAATCTTCTTGAAGTTCTTGAGGCAAGACATGTTCCCTGTCATGTGCCTAGAGCAACCACTATCAACATGCCAGATGCTCTTTCCCTTGAGCTGTTGGTTGCCCTGCACATAAGAATAGACAATTAGTATTGATTGGGGACCCAAGCCAAAGTGGTCTTGGGTCTCCCTTTCTCATCAAAATACTTGCATTCCTTTTTAATGAGGTTTTTAAAATCAGAACACTTGTTATTGGAGTACTTTGTCAAGATTATTGGTCTAGCAGCACTAATACTAGAAGCAGTACTATCTTTAGAGGTACTAACAGAATTAGCAGTACTAACAGGTTTGGTAGTATTAACCTTGTTGGCAGCACTAACAGAGTTAGCAGTATTAACATTTGCAGAAGTACTAACAATGTTAGCAGCACTAACATTGGTAGCAGTAGTATTGCTTCTAGCAGCACTATCACTGTCAGCAGCACTATTTGCAGTAGCAGCACTAACAGTTTTAGTACTTTTAGGAATCCATATCTTGACACTGTCTTGCATATTCTGTTTCTTCATGTGGCTTTTAGATTTAACAGTTTTCTTGGCCACATGGTTCTTTTCTTTCTTCCTATAACCAAAGAGTTTTTGAGTAGGTCTCTGAAAATTCATCCTTTGGTTCATAGGATTGAAATAGCAATATTTGGCAATGTGATTAAGATTTCCACAAATAAAACAGGGTTTTGGTCTATTGATTTTACTCAGATCAACCCCTTGTTTTTGTGCCCATTGATTATTCCAGTTCCTTTGATTACCCCTCTTTTTATCATGTTTTTGGGGCTTAGATTTACTGCAAGCACACTGCTTGCAAGGGACAGGGTTCACTACAGTGGTCTGCTTATAGTGAATCTCCTTGTTCTTTCCCTCAGTCTTCTCTACCTTATTTGACTTGACCCAATGCTTTCCACATCCTTCTTTGGTAATTATGTGGTTTTCTATAGGAATCTCACCACTCACAGTGTTGTCCTTACTTTTGACAGTTTCTTTCTCAGTTTTATCCTTAACAACTACTTCATCTAAGGGATCAATCTCAGTGGCTCCCTCAGGCAGGTCCTTCCTATCCTTTGAATCTAACAAGTCTGAACTAGGAGGGATGTAGTTGTTGTTGTAGGGTGGTGGTTTGGTATTGTACCCAATTCCTCTTCTCAGTTTATCATGAATCTGAGTTTGTAGTAAAGAATCCATTGCTTTAGAAGCATTGGAAAACTTTTCTACATCTAGCTTGACTTTAGCTAGCTCTGCTATTAACTTTTCACTCTCCTCTTTGGATTTGGTCAGTTGAAGTTCTAGGTCATTCTTCTCCCACTGCCAGTAGTTTGTGTCATAGGAATGTTGAAGCTCATTGGCTTGAAAACTCTTAATCTGCTCTTCAAACCTCTCAACAATCCTAACATAGTCTTTTATGTCCTTTTCTAATCTCTTCAGGTCATCACTCATTTTCTGGTTGTGATCCCTGTACCTTTTAACAGTGTTAATGCAGTTTTGAGTACAAAGATTAGAAGTTACCTCTGTTGGGAGATCAGACACCTCTGCCATTAAAGCTTGGTTTTGGACAGCCTCTTCTGCTTGATCACTCCAATCAAACCCCATACCTTGTTGAGAGACTAGGGCTTGAGCAGAGTTTTTGTTATTGTTGAAGCTTCCATACTGTGCTTGTTGATGGTTGTTGTTGTGAGACACTCCACTTCTGCATTCCCTAGCAAAGTGTCCCTTTTGATGGCATTTATAGCATTCCACCTTAGACTTGTCAAAACCTGCTCCATCTTCTCTTCTTTGGGAGAAGTTGTTCCTCCCAGTTCTCTTGATGAACTTCTTAAATCTGATAGAGAGCATGGCCATCTGCCATTTAATGTCCATCTCTTCAAGATCATCTGGATGGAGTTGTTCCAAGTCATCATTAATTAGAGAAGAGTTTCCATGACTGGACAGAAAGGCTTCAAACACAGTTTCAGTGTCTTTCTCTTGATTTGCTCCATTAGCAGCACTAACTGATTCAGGATTGGAAGTAGAATCAATTGATGCTGATAAGAGTGCAGCATTGTGAACATACCCATAAGGCTTCTTCTTAGCCTCTACCTCAGATTCAAAAACTCTTAGATCATTGTATAGATCATCAAGTTCCTTTTCTTCCAGTTGATCATTCTGTCTGAAAGAGACAATATACATGGTCCATTCATCACCCAAGGACCTTAGGAACTTCCTGTTCAGATCATCTTGATCAATTTGTACTCCAACTGTAGCTAGTTCACCAATTAGCTTGTTGAACCTGTCAAAAGTTTGAGTCATGGACTCATTCTTTGTTGACATAAAGTTCTCATATTGTTGCTTCAGTATGGCCTTCTGATTTCTCTTGGTACTTTTGGTACCCGAGAATCTTTTCTCTATAGCATTCCAGAGCATCTGTGCATCAGTGCAATTACAGAACTGATGTTGATATTCATTGTGAATAGCCAAGAGCAAAGTGCTCAAGGCTTTCATCTCTGTCTGTCTAGTCTTTCTCTATGCATCAGTTTTTGGAGGTGTCCTCTTTCCATCTGCACCAATCTTTCCTGCTTCAGAAGGGCCATTCTCAATGATGTCCCACATAGAATAGTCAGTGAGGAGTATGTACTGCTTGATTCTGATCTTCCACATGTCGAATTCATTGGGTCTGAGCATTGGAACCTTTGAGACCAAGGTACTGTTTGATTCAGCAATGTTTTCCATGATGAATAAGATTTCTGAGAATACAGGCTCTGATACCACTTGTCAGGATCTTAATTCTTAACAAGAACACACACTCAGAAAACAATATTAAAGAAGCTGCGTAATAGCACTTTAATATTCAGAAAAACAATGAAACAGTGAATCAAAATCACAACGTGTAAACTTGTATTGAATGATTGAAGTTACAAGATTAAACACACAACCTCAATATTGATGAACAGGCTCACCAATACGAATTCTACTTCTCTAGAATTAGGATTACAAATCTTGAGGTTGATTCTCTCTATCAAAACTAAAAAACTCAGAATCAATAATTCATCTAACTATTCTAAACAATTCTATACATATACTAAAGAAAAAGATAATTACAAAAGAATAAAAGATCTTCAGTATAAACTTCCATCATTATCTCCAAGCTTTCCATAATCTTCAGTCCATCCAGCTGTCATCCTTTCCATACGGATCTTCATCTCATAAGCAGCATTATCTTTCAGCAGCATTAATACTCTGAGCAGTACTAAGTTCAGCAGTACTAACCATGCTCAACAGTATTAATCTCTTTTAGCAGTACTAACTTTGAACTAGCAGTACTAATCTTGTTGAGCAACATTAATCTACAACTAGCAGTATTAATATCAGAAGTACTAACCAGAAGTATTAACCAGTTCTTCTAGCAGCATTAACTTTACTTAGCCTTTCTTCCGTTCCCAACATAAAACCTTATGACTAACCAAATAACGCGAAGACGAAATCATTCAAAACTAACAATACCTGCCACATATCGTTCGTAATGAAAAATTCGTAGAAACTTTATTAAAAACTAGAACATCAATATCATCTCAATCTATAACTAACCATTCAACGATCTCTATTATAAATAATAAAAACTACAAAATTTATTCGAGAAATCAAATCCAATACTTTCAATAACCAACAATAGCAAAATCTGATTTCTAAAACTGTTGGGAACTGAAGAAAAACTCAAGTATGGTTAATGCTGCTGGTTCAGAGTTAGTCATCTACAATGAAAGAACCTGCAAGTACTGAGGATGTCAAGATGTACATGGTTGTGATGGACAAAGTGCCTGAACCAATTGCAGCAGAACCTGTAGGAGTTAAACCTCCTGAAGTCATTCACTGGGATGTTTTGAAAGTAGATGGCAAGGAATATATCAGACTGAAGAGAAAAGATGAAAAGTATGAAGTCTACAGTACTTGGGCTAAAATTGTCAGAACATGCTCAAGGTCTGATATTGAAGAAATGGTTGATATAGGGATGAAGTTGTATGCAGATCAGTTGAAAGCTCCAGGAATTTCAATTACAAAACTGGTGATGGAGTATCTGTGTATGATGTTCAAACCTGATGAAGTGGAGGAAATCATAAGGAGTGTTTTTCAAGCAGTTACCAATTGGACTTTGTATGAAACTAGTGGCGTATATTCTGTGACTTTGGATAGAAATCACATTGAATACTTCCTAGTGGATAAAGTATACAACCATAGCAGATTGAAACTTCATTTAATGTTGAAGAAGAAGCTTGGATGTGGTGAAAATTCAGAAATGGCTAAATATTTGATCCAAAGAACAATTAATCAAAGTTTGGGATTGGATGCAAATACTGGAATTTAGGTCATGATGAAGTTTTGGGAGCATCTTGAAGAAGATCTGAAGAACTTGACTTCTTTTCCTAAAAGTCAAGTTAGGGGGAGATTGTTGGGAACTGAAGAAAAACTCAAGTATGGTTAATGCTGCTGGTTCAGAGTTAGTACTGCTAGAAGACTTAAAGGTTAGTACTGCTAAGTGTTACTACTGCTAGTACTATTAATACTGCTAGTCAAAGTTAGTGCTGCTTGAACAAAGTTAGTACTGCTTAGCTAGTTAGTACTGCTAGTGGTTAGTACTGCTTAGTAGTTAATGTTGCTAGAAGAAAGTTAATGCTGCTGAAGATTAATACTGCTTATATGATGAAGATTCGTTTGAAAGGATATACATGGAAGCTTAGAGATATACATAGAAGATATACTGAAGATATTTTATTTATTGTAATTATCTTTGTATTCAGTATATATTGTATAGTTTAGAATAGTTAGATAACTTGAAGTTTTCATTCTTTTAGAGAAAAACAACCTCAAGGCATAGATCCTAATTCTAGAGAAGTAGAATTCGTATTGGTGAGCCTGTTCATCAATATTGAGGTTGAGTGTGTAATCTTGTAACTTCAAAGCATTCAATACAAGTTTACAATTTGTTCTTCATATTTACTGTGTTGATTTACTGTTTCATTGAATATCAAAGTGTTATTCCGCAAACTTCTTTGATATTGTTTCTGAGAATTAATTCTTGTTGAGAATTCGATCCTGACAAGTGGTATCAGAGCTAAACTCTCTCAGAAACAGTTATTCATCATGGAAAATCTTACAGAATCAAGCAGTACTTTGGTCTCAAAAGTTCCAATGCTTAGATCCAATGAATTTGACATGTGGAAGATCAGAATCAAGCAATATATTCTCCTCACAGATTACTCTATGTGGGACATCATTGAGAATGGCCCATCTGATGAAGGAAAGATTGGTGAAGATGGCAAAAGAACCCCTCCAAAAACAGATGCAGACAGGAAGACAAGGCAGACAGAGATGAAAGCCTTGAGCACACTGCTCTTGGCCATTCCAAATGAGTATCAACACCAATTCTGCAATTGCACTGATGCACAGATGCTCTGGAATGCTCTAGAGAAGAGATTCTCAGGTACCAAAAGTACCAAGAGAAATCAAAAGGCAATCTTAAAGCAACAGTATGAAAACTTCATCTCAACTAAGAATGAGTCCATGACTCAAACTTTTGACAGGTTTAATAAACTAATTGGTGAACTAGCTACTATGGGAGTACAGATTGATCAAGATGATGTGAACAGAAAGTTCTTAAGGTCCCTTGGAGATGAATGGACCATGTACACTGTGTCATTCAGACAGAATGATCAGTTGGAAGAAAAAGAACTTGATGATCTGTACAATGATCTTAGAGTATTTGAAGCTGAGGTGGAGGCAAAGAAGAAGCCTTCTGGATATATTCATAATGCTGCACTCCTATCAGCATCAATTGATTCTACTGCTAACCCTGAATCAGTTAATGCTGCTAATGGAACAAATCAAGATAAAGGCACTGATTCTGTGTTTGAAGCCTTTCTTTCTAATCATGGAAATTCCTCTTTGATTAATGAGGACTTAGAACAACTCCATCCCGATGATCTGGAAGAGATGGATATTAAATGGCAGATGGCCATGCTCTCCATGAGAGTTAAAAAGTTCATCAAAAGAACTGGGAGGAACAACTTCTCCCAAAGAAGAGAAGATGGAGCAGGATTTGACAAGTCCAAGGTGGAATGTTACAAATGCCATAAAAAGGGACATTTTGCTAGAGAATGCAGAAGTGGAATGTCTCACAACAACAACCATCAACAAGCTCAATCTGGAAGTTTCAATAACAACAGAAACTCTGCTCAAGCCCTTGTTTCTCAACAAGGAATGGGGTTTGATTGGAGTGATCAAGCAGAAGAAACTATTCAGAATCAAGCTCTTATGGCTAAAGTATCTGATCTCCCATCTGAGGTAAGTTCTAATCTCTGTTCTAAAACTTGCATAGACACTGTTAAAAGGTACAGGGATCACAATCAGAAGATGAGTGATGACCTTAAGAGATTAGAAAAAGATATAAAAGACTATGTAAGGATTGTAGAGAGATTTGAAGATCAGATCAAAGGTTTTCAAGTCAATGAACTACAACACTCATATGACACAAATTACTGGCAGTGGGAGAAAAAGGATTTAGAACTTAAACTGACCAAATCTAAAGAGGAGAGTGAAAAACTGAAAGAGGAGCTAACCAAGGTTAAGCTTGATGTAGAAAAGTTTTCCAATGCTTCTAAAGCAATGGACTCTTTACTACAAAATCAGATTCATGATAAGCTGAGAAGAGGAATTAGGTACAATGCAACACCTCCACCATATAACAACAATTACATTCCTCCTACTTCAGACCTGTTAGACACCAAAGATAGGAAGGACTTGCCTGAGGGAGCCACTGAAATAGATCCCTTAGATAAGGTAGTTGTTGAGGATAAGACTGAGAAAGAGGTTGGCAAGAGTAAGGAGAACAAGGTGAGTGGTGAGATTCCTCTAGAGAATAACATTATCACCAATGATGATTGTGGAAGGGCTTGGATCAAATCCAAGGACATAGAGAAGACAGAGGGAAAGTCTGGTAAGGTCCATTACAAACAGACCACAGTTGTGAATCCAGGTCCTTGCAAACAGTGTGATTGCAATAAAGCCAAGAGCCTAAATTCTGGTTTAAAAAGAGGAAATCAAAGAAACTGGAATAATCAATGGGCTCAGAAACAAGGAGTTGATCTGAATAAAATCAATAGACCAAAACCTTGTTTTATATGTGGCAAGTTGAATCATTTGGCTAAGTATTGTTACTTTAACCCTATTAACCAACAGATGAACTTTCAAAGATTTGTGCAAAAATCTGTGGGTTATAGGAAGGCTGGAAAGAAACATGTGATAAAGAAATATGTTAAAAGTAAAGGCACTTTAAAGAAAAAGATTTTAAAAGAAAGTATCAAAATGTGGGTGCCTAGAAGTACTAACAGTATTAGTACTGCTAACACAGTTACTACTGCTAACAGTGTTAGTACTGCTGAAAATATTAATACTGCTAATACTGTTAATACCTCTTCAAAAGTTAATACTGCCAACACAGTTACTGCTGCTAACACAGTTACTGCTTCTAACAAAGTTAGTGCTGCTAAGCATGCAAGTGCTGCCAAGGTAGTTAGTACTTCTAAAACTAGTACTGATTCTAGCAAACATAGTTCCAAGCCTATTATTGTAACAAAGTACTCCAAGAATGAGGAGTTAAAGTTCAAAAATCTTATCAAGAAAGAGTGCAAATATTTTGATGAGAAAGGGGTACCCAAGACCACTTTGGCTTGGGTTCCTAAATCATACTAATTGATTTATTTAATGTGCAGGGCAACCAACAGCTCAAGGGAAAGAGCATATGGCATGTTGATAGTGGTTGCTCTAGGCACATGACTGGCAACATGTCATGCCTTCAGGATTTCAAGCATATTAATGGAGGACATGTTGCATTTGGAGACAATCTTACTGGTGGTAAGATAAGTGGAAAAGGTAATGTCACCAAAGGTAAGATGACATTTGAGGATGTCTACTATGTTGATCAATTAAAGTACAACCTGTTAAGTGTATCACAGGTTTGTGACAAACAACATAGTATATTATTTACAAATACTGAGTGTATGATCCTTGCTCCAGGGTTCAAGGTAGTTGATGAAAACATGATACTACTTAGAACTCCAAGGAAGGACAATGTTTACTGTCTTGATTTGGACAATGTTGATAGTGATTCATCTTTAAATTGTCTTGTTTCAAAAGCTTCTATAGATGAATCCTCCCTTTGGCACAGAAGGATGTGTCACATGAATTTCAAGACTATGAACAATCTTGTTAAAAATAACCTTGTAAGAGGGTTACCTTCAAAAGTCTTTTCATGTGATGATCATTGTGTTGCTTGTCTTAAAGGCAAACAACACAAAACTTCTCATAAGACCAAAGAGTTAAATTCTGTTTCTACTTGTCTCCAGTTATTGCATATGGATCTGTTTGGTCCTACAAATGTTATGAGTATAGGCAAGAAATCTTACTGCTTGGTTATTGTTGATGATTACTCCAGATTTACTTGGGTATATTTTCTAAGGACTAAGGATGAAACAAGTGGTCTTATCAAATCCTTTATTCTAAGAATTGAAAACCAAACTAATCAAAGAGTAAAAGTCATTAGATCAGATAATGGAACTGAGTTTAAAAATCATGATCTAAACACTTTTTGTGAAGAGAAAGGTATTGAGAGGCAATATAGTGCTCCTAGGACTCCTCAACAGAATGGTATTGCTGAAAGGAGGAATAGAACACTAATAGAGGCTGCTAGATCTCTGTTGGCTGATTCAAAATTGCCAATTACCTTCTGGGCTGAAGCAGTTAATACTGCTTGTTATGTCCAAAACAGAGTTCTAGTGGTCAAGCAAAAGAACAAGACCCCATATGAGCTTTTAAAAAAAAGAAAACCTTTTATTGGTTTCTTCAAACCTTTTGGGTGTCCTTGTACAATTCTAAATACCAAATCTCACTTAGGTAAGTTTGATAGCAAAGCAGATGATGGATTTCTTGTGGGATATTCATCTCAGAGTAAGGCCTACAGAATATTTAACTCTTCTTCTAGAATAATTGAAGAAAGTGACAATGTCAAATGCAATGAGAGCACACCAAATCCTGTTGGATCTGGACCTCAGTGGCTATTTGACATTGATTCACTAACTAATTCTTTTGGTTTCAGTAGTGATGATTCTACAGGAACAGGATGTGGAGGATCAGGGATCACACAAGTCTCAGAAAGCATATCTAAATCTGTGATATTTCCCATACCCACAGTGCATTCTGGTGAAGACTGTGAAAAGGAATCATTTACTGGACCAAATCAGAGTGAAGAAGAAACTAGAGATGAGGAGACTCAAGAAAATAAAGAATCAGAAGTGTCATCTGAAAACACTTCAGTTGAGTTGCATGACTCTAATCTAGAGGCTGGACTGAATGAAGAACCTAGTCATAACACAAGAGTTCAAAAGAATCATCCTCCACAGCTGGTAATAGGAGATATCTCTTCTCCTATGATGACTAGACATCAAAGCAGGCTTCAAGAAATGCAAGATCAACAGCATACAGTCCTTTCTTGCTTTCTATCCCAGCTTGAGCCTAAAAAGGCACATGATGCTATGAAAGAATCTAGCTGGATAGAAGCAATGCAAGAAGAACTGTTACAGTTCAAGCTACAAGATGTATGGGATCTAGTAGACCTTCCTAAAGGTCACAGAGCAATTGGCACAAAGTGGATTTTCAGAAACAAGAGAGATGAAAGAGGTATTGTCATAAGGAACAAAGCAAGGCTGGTGGCTCAAGGCTATACTCAAGAAGAGGGTATAGATTATGAAGAAGTTTTTGCACCTGTGGCTAGGATAGAAGCAATCAGACTATTCCTCGCCTATGCTTCTTACATGAACTTCAAAGTCTATCAAATGGATGTAAAAAGTGCTTTTCTCTATGGATCAATTGAAGAAGAAGTATATGTCTGTCAACCACCAGGGTTTGAAAACCCAAGCTATCCAGACAGGGTATACAAATTAAAGAAAGCACTTTATGGACTACATCAAGCCCCAAGAGCATGGTATGACACTCTGTCATCCTATCTCTTGGAAAATGACTTTGAAAGAGGAGTCATTGATAAGACTCTATTTATCAAAAGAAAGAAGAAGGATATCTTGCTGGTCCAAATCTATGTTGATGACATTATCTTTGGATCTACAAGAAACAACATGTGCAAGGAGTTTGAGGATTTAATGCATCAAAGGTTCAAAATGAGTTCCATGGGGGAACTTACTTTCTTCCTTGGACTCCAAGTTCAACAGAAGTCAGATGGCATTTTCATATGTCAATCCAAGTATGTGCAGGATATTCTAACAAAGTTTGGTTTCTCAGAATCAAAACCTGCCAGCACACCTATGGAAACACACAAGCAGATCACAGCAGATCTTGAGGGGGAGGATATGGATGTGCATCATTATAGATCCATGATTGGCTCTCTCATGTATCTCACAGCATCAAGGCCAGATATAATGTTTCCAGTCTGTGTATGTGCAAGATTTCAAGTTAGGCCAAAGCAATCTCACTTTCAAGCTGTTAAGAGGATATTCAGATATCTCAAAGGGCAACCCAGATTGGGACTTTGGTATCCTCATAACTCACCTTTTGACCTAATAGCATACTCAGACAGTGATCTAGGTGGGGCAAACTTGGACAGAAAATCTACTTCTGGAGGATGTCAGTTTTTGGGTGCTAGACTAGTCTCATGGCAGTGCAAGAAACAAACCACAGTATCCACATCTACAACAGAGGCAGAGTACATAGCAGCTGCAAGTTGCTGTTCTCAAGTCTTATGGATTCAGAATCAAATGTTGGATTATGGGGTAACCTTTCTACACACTCCAATCTTTATTGACAACAGCAGTGCTATTAGCATTGTAAATAATCCAGTCAAGCACTCAAAGACAAAGCACATTGAAATCAGGTATCACTTTATAAGAGATTGTAATGAAAAGAAACTTATTCAAGTTGTCAAAGTTCACACTGATAATCAGTTTGCTGATCTATTCACTAAAGCTTTTGATGTGGGTAGATTCACCTTCTTGGTAACAAGTGTGGGAATGATAAACTCTGAATAATCTTCTTCTCAAAAAGTGGTTTTATACCTGTATATTTTTATTCTTGGTGTTACTAATCTTCTTTTTCAGGATATGCATAGCAGTACTCAGTGTTTAGCAAGTTCAAAAGGAGTAAGTATAGTTAATACTGCTTATAGTTAATACTGCTAGTGGTTAATACTGCTTTCAGTTAATACTGCTAGTGGTTAATACTGCTTTCAGTTAATACTGCTAGTGGTTAATACTGCTTTCAGTTAATACTGCTAGTGGTTAATACTGCTTTCAGTTAATACTGCTAGTGGTTAATACTGCTTTCAGTTAATACTGCTCGTGGTTAATACTGCTTTCAGTTAATACTGCTAGTGGTTAATACTGCTTTCAGTTAATACTGCTAGTTAGTTAATACTGCTAGCCGTTACTACTGCTAGTAGTTAATACTGCTCTAGGTTAATACTGCTTATATTCCGAATACTATAAATACTTTTTGCCCGCCTAAAAGTTCATAACGACTCTTTGCATACTGTTCTCTTGCGCTCGAAACCTTTTCTCTCTCAAGTTCGAAGTTTTCAGGCAAGTTTTCACTAAGATCAATGGCATCCATGACGTTCATCGACGAGCACAACGAGATTGCGATGCTACAAAAGCCAAAGCAAGCTTCAGGATTTCATCAGATTGTGGATTTCCTCAAGACAAGCCACATTGCTCATGCTCTTACTGTATCCCCTACAATCTACATTGAGCATCAAAGGCAGTTCTGGGCTAATGCAACCATTGTTGTGGAAAATGGTGTGCAAATGATCAAGACAAGAATCTGTGATCAATCACTTACAGTTACTGAAGAGGTTATTCGCATCAGTCTACATCTAGACGATGCCTCTGGTATAACTTCTATCCCAAATGATGAACTGTTTTCAACTCTTACAAGAATGGGGTATGGAGGCCCATTGGGTGTTTTCAAATTTTCTAAAGCAAAATTCTCACCCCAATGGCGTTTCTTTGTCCATACTCTTATGCATTGTATATCCAAAAAGACTACTGGATGGAGTGAGTTCAGCAGCACTATTGCTTATGCTTTGGTGTGCTTGGCCACTGCCAGAAAGTACAATTTTTCTAAAATGATTTTCAATGATCTTGTCTCAAACATGGGAAACAAAAAGAGCTTCTTTATGTATCCCAGGTTTGTTCAAGAAGTTATTACTAATCAATTGACGGATATACCTCAACCTGTTGGGGTATATGTACCTAAACCCCCCAAAGGCAAGGTTTTCTCAAATATGAGAAGATCTGCTGGGGACTCTGAAGGAGTTGACACCCCATTGTTCTCTACAATGATGGTGGTGTCCCAAACCAATGAAGGTATGGCAGCAGGGTCAAGGCCCCCATTAGACCAACCCACTGCTAGCCAAGCCCAACCTTCCCTCTCAAAATCAATTCCCCAGTCCCTTCTTGAAAAACCAACCTCTCCCATCACCCAAACCTACAAGAGAAAACAGGTAAAGAAGGCTCCTTCCCTTCTTGTACCATTACCCACTAAGCCTATAAGCCCTCTAAGGGAGAATTATCCCCTAGAGAATATCCAAAGGGAAACCACAAGGGTGTCTCCCAACCCAAAGGAGGTGCTCTCTGAGGAGGAGGTAGAGCATATGGGTGATGAGGCTGCCACTACTCCTGCTAGCACAGAGGAGGAAAGTGGTAACATCAATAAGACCTCCCCCATGGCAACTTTGAATGAGCAATCATTTGAAGGTCCCTGGTGCCAAGAAACCACAGGGGTGGATAGTGCTTCTGCTAGGCAGAAGACTTCCACTACTAAAAGATCCAATGATCCTTCAATAGGGGGTAACACTCCTGGAGAAGGTGAGGACAGATATAACTATGATGAATTGATGGAGGCAATGGGCAACATCAACATGGATGTACTCAAACAAGGCAAAGATATAGAAGAGCTTAAACTCATAGTTCTGTCACAACAAGAACAAATCATCAAGTTGAAGCAAATGGTAAGAAAACTGATTCTGCAAAGGAAGAAGAAACAATTTGTGCTCAGAAGAAGGAAACCAGTGACTGATGCTCCCAAAAAGGGGGAGTCAGAAGCTGATGCCAAAGCTAAGGGGGAGCAAGAGGAAAAACATGATGTTGAGGGGGAGAATGAGCCAGCAGCAGAAACCATTAATACTGCCAGTTCAAGTAAAGCAGCAGAAATGGTTAATACTGCTGAGCTGAAAGAAGCAGCAGAAACAGTAAAAGAGGTCCTTACAGAGCTTGAGGTTGCAGAGACACTCATCAAAGCCAAACATGATACTCCCAAGGTCACCTCAAAGGCCAAAGGAGTTGTCATAAAAGAAAGAGGTGATGCAGCAAAGAACTCTAGCATTGAGAAGGTGATGGGTAAAGATAAAGGTAAGGCAAAGCTAGTTGAATCTGATAAACCAATGAAAAAGCAGAAGCTGATTGAATCAGATGAAGCTCTAGCTAGGAAGATATAGGCTGAATTTGAAGAAGCAGAAACCATGCAAGTGCAAAAGGATAGAGAGATAGCTAAAGCAATGGCTGCAGAGTTAAACAAAGCCTATCAACAAAGCTTAGCAACAGAACAAGCCAAGCAGAAAGCCACATCTTTGAGGAAGCCTGATAAGATCAAAATGGCTGCAAGGAAAAGACAACCTTCAAAGACATACCTGGGTGCTCAAGAGAGAAAGAAAATGATTACTTTCCTCAAGGGTGCAGTAGGTGTCAAGGTAGAGATGTTTTCAAAGATGTCTTTTGAGAAGCTCAAGAAGATGTATGATGCTGAGATGATAAAGCTTCAAGGAGATGATCTTGCAAGGGTTGAAATGGAGAAAAGAATGAAAGAAAGCAATGATTTCTTACAAAAACCATTCCCTGATGAGCAAGAAACTCCAGAGAAGGAAACAACAATTGGTGAAAGTCTAAGGACTTTAAAAAGAACAAAGATGATTGCCAGGAGAAAGCCTACAAAGAAGCCTAGATTAGTGGAAGAAGAGGCTGAAAAGGTTGCTGAAGAAGAAGAGGCACCTGAGTCATCTACAATGAAAGAACCTGCAAGTACTGAGGATGTCAAGATGTACATGGTTGTGATGGACAAAGTGCCTGAACCAATTGCAGCAGAACCTGTAGGAGTTAAACCTCCTGAAGTCATTCACTGGGATGTTTTGAAAGTAGATGGCAAGGAATATATCAGACTGAAGAGAAAAGATGAAAAGTATGAAGTCTACAGTACTTGGGCTAAAATTGTCAGAACATGCTCAAGGTCTGATATTGAAGAAATGGTTGATATAGGGATGAAGTTGTATGCAGATCAGTTGAAAGCTCCAGGAATTTCAATTACAAAACTGGTGATGGAGTATCTGTGTATGATGTTCAAACCTGATGAAGTGGAGGAAATCATAAGGAGTGTTTTTCAAGCAGTTACCAATTGGACTTTGTATGAAACTAGTGGCGTATATTCTGTGACTTTGGATAGAAATCACATTGAATACTTCCTAGTGGATAAAGTATACAACCATAGCAGATTGAAACTTCATTTAATGTTGAAGAAGAAGCTTGGATGTGGTGAAAATTCAGAAATGGCTAAATATTTGATCCAAAGAACAATTAATCAAAGTTTGGGATTGGATGCAAATACTGGAATTTAGGTCATGATGAAGTTTTGGGAGCATCTTGAAGAAGATCTGAAGAACTTGACTTCTTTTCCTAAAAGTCAAGTTAGGGGGAGATTGTTGGGAACTGAAGAAAAACTCAAGTATGGTTAATGCTGCTGGTTCAGAGTTAGTACTGCTAGAAGACTTAAAGGTTAGTACTGCTAAGTGTTACTACTGCTAGTACTATTAATACTGCTAGTCAAAGTTAGTGCTGCTTGAACAAAGTTAGTACTGCTTAGCTAGTTAGTACTGCTAGTGGTTAGTACTGCTTAGTAGTTAATGTTGCTAGAAGAAAGTTAATGCTGCTGAAGATTAATACTGCTTATATGATGAAGATTCGTTTGAAAGGATATACATGGAAGCTTAGAGATATACATAGAAGATATACTGAAGATATTTTATTTATTGTAATTATCTTTGTATTCAGTATATATTGTATAGTTTAGAATAGTTAGATAACTTGAAGTTTTCATTCTTTTAGAGAAAAACAACCTCAAGGCATAGATCCTAATTCTAGAGAAGTAGAATTCGTATTGGTGAGCCTGTTCATCAATATTGAGGTTGAGTGTGTAATCTTGTAACTTCAAAGCATTCAATACAAGTTTACAATTTGTTCTTCATATTTACTGTGTTGATTTACTGTTTCATTGAATATCAAAGTGTTATTCCGCAAACTTCTTTGATATTGTTTCTGAGAATTAATTCTTGTTGAGAATTCGATCCTGACAAAAACCGAACTAAAATTAATAAATATAATTTTCTAAAAATAACAATACTTGAAAGAAACTTCAAACCTCTCTTGTATCAAATCTGGATCTTCAATCATCCACCAATGAAATAAACAGCCTTCAATCTTTAATCTTTTGTTACTATCAAATCAAATCAACATAAAAAAATATTTAAAATGTGAACACAGCCATGGCTGTTCCCCACGGCTGCTGCCCCTCCCAAGACTCTCCTCTCCTTTTTATCCCCTATTCAACAACCCTCCAAAGGAAGATATGTCCCTTCTTTTAAAAAAAATAATTTCCTTTTCTTTGTTTTCATCTTGCCCACGTTTTAAAACATAAACAAGGCCCAACTCTTTTTTTAATTGAATAATAGAAGTCCATATCAAAAGCCCAAGATTCATCCCCACCTCACTTTCTTTTGTTTTGCTGCTATGGCAGGTTGTACATGTTGTTGTACAACTTGTAACCTGCTGTCCAGCACCATCATTTCGTCTTCGACATCGATTTTGACCCATATTTATTCCAAATTTGCAAAAACTCAAAACTTCAAAGTCGTAGCTCCATTTGTTGGCTACCCAGATCATCTTGAATCACCTTAAACGGAGCTCGGACGAGTGAGATATGCTCAAAACTCCACATTCGTGCAAATCTGTCAAAAAATCCTTCTTTGGCTTTTTTATCTTCAAAATGTTCCAGATCTAACAAAATATAAAAACACATTAATATGATTCGGTTTTATCATTTTAGCACATTAAAGATAAGTGATTGACGAGAAAATAAACTCGAATTAAATGACCGATCAATCAGTTCCTTCATGCTAAGCTTGAGGTGTCGTTTAGGGTGTCACTTAAAGACAACCTTGAGAGATAATTAAACGACTTATCACTCTTGTGTGTTTTCTTGAAACATAAGTGTTCGTTTTAAGGATCAATAGCTCAAGTGAGAAGGAGCTAAGCAAGGACGGCAGGTGAGTCTTTCTAACTGAAAATGTTGTTGACATACGAATTTTAACGGATGAGATGATTATCAAACTGCATGTTTTATCTTGATATGAAATGTGATTTGTTATGTATGCATACATTTGAGAGTGAGCATATGATGGCTTTAGTCGGGGGGGGGGGGGGGTGTCCCACAAATGCTCATATCGGGGGTTGTATCACTGTATCCCGTTTATGCCAATGGGGGGCGTCCCAGTTAAAGGTCGTGAGAGCCAAACACATTGTCATAGGTGTGTGACCTTATCTTGTGCCATCAACATGTGTCGTACATGCATTTAATGTTTTAAAGTTGTGAATTGTTTATAAATGCTTATAAACTTCTTTAAATGTTATTTACGGCGCGAATGTTGTTTCAAGAGGAAACTCACTAGACCTCATGGTCTAACCCTCACTTTTCAAAAATTAAAACTATTTTCAGGTAAAGGTTTAGTTAGAAGTTCTTCCAACGGAAAGATGGGAGGCAATGTCATGGAAGAGACCTTGTAGAAGCTCAAAGTTTCGGTAGACATAGTATATCTCAGTTATAGTCATGTATTACCGTTGTAGATATTGAGTTGAGTTTTATGTATTAAATTTTATTTGGAACCATTTGGGTTGTAATGCCATAGTTTAAGGGATTCAGGTGACCAGATAAGCCTAAACTTAGACTGTGGAGTAGAGGGGAACACAACTGAAATATAGGAAGTTATTAGGGAAGACCTTGATCCTCGAGATCACGATGATGGAAGTGAGGACTCTCAGGTAAGATAAATTCAAAATCGCATCTGGCCAATGCCATTGTGAATTTGTAAAATATCTGTTATAGAACGAATACGTTTATTTTCAAATGATTCATATCGTCAAGTGTACCCATTCCAAATTTTATTTGAATCAAACGATCCACGGCTGCCAATATATCTCACATAAATGGAGCTTTTGTCGAGTCGTTTATGTATATGTGTATATCGGCTTCTTATATAAGAAGTAGGTATATATCTTCTTATATAAGAAAATATATTATTACAGGTGTATGGGTGTGCTCGGTTACTATTTTTGTGGCAATCGATGGGGGTGGTAGTACGGGGTGAATTCTAAATTTTCAAGGATAATAATGGTTTAGATGTGTTGTGAGATCGCTTACGAGGTAATGTTAACACCTTCTCGAAGGAGCATCGTTCGGAATGTTAATGAGACGACTAGAGGTAGAACTTCCTAGGTTCGAAAGGGATGAATGACTGGTTAAGGGTAAACTCCTAGTTTCTAGTGAGTCCCCATTCTTGGATTTGTTGCGTCTGTCATTTTGGATAGGAGGAGAGGACTGGATTAGAATCTTGAAGGCTTTAACTCAAGATCGGGTGAAAGAAATGAGCCTTTGACTTTTCAGTCAAACAGTAAAGTGGCAAGGATGATGAAGGGAAGATATCGTGTTGGATTGAAGTATTGGTAAGAGCAGAATGTGAAGTATTTGGTTGTTTATCAACCTATAGTGGTCAATGATTGAAACTGTATGATTTGTAAATCATTGCTCAAAGACGAAAATTGTGTGGGATGGTCAAACAGGTAGGTTGTGAAGCACCTGTACCAGAAGCGGTTGCAACAGTGAGATAACGACCGTTGGGCAATAGTAGAGTATCGATGATAAGTTGTTGTGAGTACAACGGTTGACCTTCTTAGAGTGAATAACCTTCAATTGAAAAACGAGTTCCATGCATTGTGTCTTTAAACGAGTTACCTGAGTCCTTCATGTTAAAGATATATGTGTGCCTTGTGAGTCTCTTGTTTAGAAAACGGGTTGGTTAAAATTTTGAACTTGGTAATTGGTGAATTACTTCGCCTCTTTTATGACTTTAACCCTTTTTTATGGAGATTATGAAAACGTTTGATTGCATGGTTTTAACCGAAACTGGTATGGACACTTATAGTACCAATGAGCGTGAGTGGAAGGGATCTCACCTGGTATTTTATAGCTGCATGAGAAAAAGGTTTATTGAAATTATTTTCATATGTACTGACATCGATTTGGTTGGGCAAGGTTGTGTTTTATCGTGGATCGATGTGAATGGCTAATCAATTATGGTGGTGTTGCGTCGGGTATTCTCAAGCTTATTTCATGGTGTTGTACTTAATGAATTTTCAAATGTGCAAAATGATTTAAATCATTGTGTCGTCATGCATTAACGCTATGAACTCGCTAGGTCGTAAGGAAACATTGCAAATAAGAATGAAGGAACGTTTCGAGAGTTGAAATGTGTCGGTCGAGCCGTTGATGGTCAATTTATGATCGTGGTGTTCCCATTAGGGAAGAGCGGTGAATAGCGGAAGTCTCGGTCATTAACTCTAGTAATGTTTGTAATATGGTAGTTTATACTTTTGTTCCGTATCTAGGATGTGGTTATGTCCGGGGTGAAATTCGAAGTCGTAAAGATATATCTATTAGTAGCATGTTAATAAGTAGTGTTGTGTTACTTTGATGAAATGTTATCGGTGTCGATCCGGAGTTTTGAGATGGTTTTGTAATTAGATTGTGTACCAAGTAAGTCTTGTGCCTTCAGCATGTGAGGACTGTGGGGCACAAAGTTAGTTATGATGCGTTGGAAGAAGTAGTTCCCGTCGGGAATCCTTGTTTGTCGGAGACATCATTAAAGCATTAGCATGTCTACTGTTGATGTTGAAGTCGGCAACCGTTTGTTGAAGTTATTATAAGGATGATGGAATTAGGAAAGTAACTCTAGTATGGTTATTCTGTTGAGTTTATTCAAAGAAGTAAGAAGTCGTTCAGAAAAGGTGTATACATGGCATGATGTTGGACCACCTTGTGTGGACGTTATGAAAGTGGGAAATTGCTAGTTTGGATAGATTACTTCTTATGAGGTTTTGATGACTCATATATGAATGAAGTATTTAGCACAACCGAAGTGGGTGCACTTTGACTATAATGATCTGTAAGGGAATGTGTCCTATTTTCTTGGACTATCTGAACTTGTTTCTTGTAGATTGTGATGAGCTGTCAAGGAACGAAAACTTGTTCGAGTGAATTAGATGATCATGATTTTGTTGGTGGTTTATCTAGATTCGAGAAAGACAAAGTCGTGAGATGACCTTACTTCAAATAAATATATGTTATGGTTTCTATGGAGAATGTGATATCTGTTATGCATGCAAAGTAATCAGGGAGATTTTGATTCTAGTGTGAGGGTATGAAATGGTGCAGGTGTAATAAGTTAGTGGCACTTTTATAAGTCATGGATGTGGTAATGGGTTTCTATGAGGCTGAGTGGTGGCTTGTGTTGTTGAAAAAAAAATAAGTGTAGGTGGAAATCCTTGTTTTGATATTTGATATGCGGCAACTTAATTGATGCATTACACCTTTTTGAGTTTCTTTTTCGTTAATTTAATTTGTCAAAAGTCTTTAGATTGAGTCTTTTTTATGTATATTTTGGATTTTCACATTTATGGAGTTTAGGTAAACCAATGACCAAATCCACTTGTCTTTTGATGTTAATTTGTGGATAATCTTATAGTTTAGAGTGTTGAATTGAAAGTGTGTTTTGTGATGCTATAGGATGGAAATAAAGGAAGACTTGTGCTTTTGGAATAAAGAGAAACTTCAAAGATTTGGTGATTTACTTGGAATCTCAAAGATATGATGATTTATTGGAAACTTCAAAGATTTGGTGATTTGCTTGAAATATTCCAAGTAATATTTGTTGCTAAAGTTGGGATGCTATGGACCTTTGGACAAAGATTTTTGGAAGATTTTCTTTTCTCCTCCAAGGCTCTATAAATAGGAGGGTGTTTTGCTTGTAAAATCATCCTACAATCTTAGTTTCATTTTCACACTTTCTCTCCATCCACTTTACCATTTGAATCCTCTCCACCATGTATTCACCTCTTGCTACCTCATCTTTGTAAAAAGGTGAAGTTTCTTCCAAGAACTTTCATCTCTTTTTATAATTAGTGCATCAATCTTTTAGTATTTTTCTTCTTGCCATCTAAATTATATGCATTTTAGTTTATGCTTTTACGTTATCGTAAATCTTTATTTTTAGTCGCATCTTTATTAACTCTGTCTAGCATAAGTTTGTTATCGTAAAATTTCGTTCACGTTCTAAATTTTAGCCGTCTTGATTTATTCTACTTTGTCATATTTCTCTTTTGTAACTTAGATCTTTCACGTTTTGGTTGACTTTCGTTTCGTAAAATAAGTTTAATTCTCGTAAACTTTTAATTCATCGTTATTTAAATATTTAACACGTGTCTTTCGTTTTTCTTAAAAATAAAAAAATGCAAGGAAACCGAGCAATGATAGGCTGACAACCTTAGCTCGGGTGTGGGGTGAAGTTAAGATAAAAAGCCTATTTTGATGGTAGAAATTTGTTGACTAATAATAAATCGTTCCAACCATTCGTTCAAGGTTATAATGTTGAAATGTTAAAGTTTGATAAACTCAGAAATGAGCCATCTTGAACACATCAACTTGAACGATACGGAGGTAGGCTCGAGAGAGTTGCTTAGAACCAAAGAAACTTGTTTCATTCCGTACAACTTACAAAAGGGATAGATTGTGCCATTACCAAGACTACTTTATTTTGGAAACATTAATGTTAGTCCATGGATGCGTGCCTTTCTCAACCTCGAAAGAGTGCCTTATACAAGTTGATGGCTAGATAAGATACGATAAGTTATATGTCACGAAGTTCTACCCGATTTATTCGCTTTGAAATCTTAACGAATCTCTACACCCTTGCTTCCTTTTTAATTAATTGTTATTGCAATAGTTTGTAATCAACCCAACCAACAATATTTCTTCAAAATCGCCATCTGAAATCATTTCTTTTTCTGGACTTTAATTTAAATCTTTTACTCCTTTTTCCCTGTGGATCGATACTCGGTATTTTACCGTTTTATTACTTGTAAAAGACGACAATGGATTGAGAAATGTATACTTGTGTTACTCTCCATTTGTGCAAGGTCTGAGAGGTTTATTCTATATAAATCTTGCAACAAGTTTTTGGCGCCGTTGCCGGGGAATTAGGCAAGCTAAAAGATTTTTTAAAGTAAAGTTAAAGATTTGATTTTTCTAACACCGTTTGAGTCACAATTTTTTTGGTGTATGCCTAGAATACCACGTGGGGAGTTGTTCGAATTTGACCCGGACATTGAAAGAACATTCAGAATTAGAAGGAGAGCACAAAGAATTTCAGTAACTTTAGATCCTCCCATCATGGAACCACCCCCACCAGGTTTTGAAAATAGGGTACCTAGAATAGAAAATCCGCCGAAACAACAACCTATATTTCACGATGCACCACCTATTTTTGGAAATCCACCCGAATTCCCTTTTCAACAAAATGCACCAAATCAAAGGAACAATCATAACAATAACCATGTTGATGATGATGTAGAATCTCAAGGTAACAATGAACAAAGGAATGGAGCTCCGAACATTATTAATCTAGCAAATTCCAAAGAGGGAAAAATTATGGACTACGCTATCCCGGATTTTGAGCAATTGAACTCAGGGATAGTTAGACCCCATATGACCGCCCTCCATTTTGAGCTAAAACCTATTATGTTCCACATGTTACAAACCAATGGACAATTTGCAGGAATGCCATCAGAGGATCCTCATTCTCATTTAAAATCTTTTATGGAGATCACCGATGCATTTCTAATCCCTGGGGTATCTAACGATGCTCTAATACTCACTTTATTTCCATTTTCTCTAAGTGATCGAGCAAAGTCATGGTTCAACTCATTGGCACCTGGTTCTGTACCATCATGGAACAATATGGCTGAAAAGTTTTTGCGAAAATACTTTCCACCCACCAGGAATGCCAAATCCAGAAATGAAATTTGCATGTTTAAACAATTGGATGATGAAGCAATTCCTAATGCTTGGGAAAGGTTTAAAGAGCTGTTGAGAAAATGCCCTCACCATGGCATTCCCTACTGTATTCAACTCGAGATGTTTTACAATGGTCTAAACCCCATAGCTAAACAAATGCTCGATGCGACATCAAGAGGGGCCTTTACAGCTAATACCTACAATGATGGGTATGAAATTCTTGAAAAGATTTCAACAAACAATGGACATTGGGTTGATCCACGTGCCTAACCACAAAAGAAGACTGTTGGATTTCATGATGTAGATGCATACACTTCATTAACTGCACAACTCACAACTTAACTTCTGGCCAAGGAGTGCAACCAAATGTTTCTACACCTGTCTCTGCAGTACTCTCAGTGCAATGTGTCTGTTGTGGTGGGGAACACTCTTATGAACATTGTCTACAAAATACCGAATCCGTAAACTATGTTCAAAATAGACATGGTCCCTACACCAACAACTACAATGCCAGTTGGAGACAACACCCGAATTTTTCTTGGCACAGTCCATGTTTAAATCCAACCGCACCTAAGGAACCAGGAAATTCAAATCTTCAACCACAACAATCTCAACAACCACAACACCAAAGTCACCCTCAAAACCATCACCATCAGACTTTTCATCAACATCCACATCAGTCATCTTTTCAAAACAAGCCTAACCAGCAAGTTGAGTCATCCACTTCTTTAGAAACAATTTTGAAAAGGTTCATAAACCAAACCAATTCAGCAATGAACCATCAAAACACAACCATAAGATCTCTAGAGACCCAGATTAGTCAACTTGCACTTGAGTTACGGAATAGGCCTCCTGGTACACTGCCTAGTGATACAGAGATCCCAAGACCAGCCGTGAAAGAACATGTGAAAGTAGTGAGTTTGAGAAGTGGAAAGAACTTAACAGAAAATCAACCTCTGAAAAAGCCCGTTGAACCATCCCAACTCACTCCGGATGTTGTCACACCCACTTTGAAAGATAAAGGAAAATCAGTGGACATAGGACCACTACCTAAGAAAACTGATTTCCCTTTATTATTTCCAGAAGAGGGAAAAAAGAAGGTATCATTTCATGATGAAGCCTCAACATCTCCCACTAAGATTGATAATCTTGTCACATGACCTGTCACTCACATACTCAAAAGTTCTAAACCTACCGCCACTCCAACACATTTAGGTCAGTCTCCTGAGAAAGCCATTGTAGCTCCTGTCCCTCCATATATACCTTTTCCACAAAGGTTGAGAAATCAAAAGGAGGAGTTACAATTCAAAAAGTTTCTTGACGTGTTTAAACAGCTTCATATCAACATTCTGTTGGTTGAGGCAATTGAACAAATGCCAAGTTACGCAAAGTTTCTCAAGGACATCTTGAGCAAAAGGAAAAGGTTGAGTGAATATGAAACTGTTGCCCTAACAGAAGGTTGTAGTGCCCTCCTTTCAAATAAAATTCTCCCTAAACTGAAAGATCCTGGGAGTTTCACCATTCCTTGTTCAATAGGTGGGAAAGAGATTGGAAAGGCATTATATGATCTGGGAGCTAGTATAAACCTTATGCCCTTGTCTGTTTTTAACACCCTAGGCATAGGTGAGGCTAGACCAACCACATTCACCCTACAGTTAGCTGACAAGTCCATAGCTCACCCAAAAGGAAAAATTGAGGATGTATTAGTCCAAGTGGAAAAATTCATTTTTCCCGCCGACTTCATCATTCTTGATTTTGAGGCCGATAAAGACATCCCAATCATCCTAGGAAGACCATTCCTAGCAACCAGTAGGACCTTGATTGATGTTCAGAAAGGAGAATTGACTATGAGAGTGAATGAGCAAAATATCACTTTTAATGTGTTCAACTCTATGAGATATCCTGATGATAGAGAAGAATGCTTTACCTTGAGTGATATTGAGTCTTTGTGCCACAAAGAAGGAATTAAAAAAATGTTAGACTTAAGAGAGACTGAAGTTGATGAGAAAGAAGAACGGGAAGAGGAAAGTGAAACCCTAGATTTGAGAGAGACGACAGCTTTTGAGTTGTTGGAAAGTGAGGATACGAAAACCCAACTCTCATCTATTGAATCACCACCTGACCTGGAGTTAAAACCACTCCCCTCACACCTGAAGTATGCATTTCTAGGTGAAGAAGGCAAATTGCCTGTCATCATTTCATCCACCTTAGAAACACATCAGGAAGAGAAGTTGGTAAGTTTGTTAAAACTGCACACTAAGGCTATAGGATGGACCATTTCCGACCTTAAGGGTATCAGTCCTTCCATTTGTCAACACAAAATCATCCTAGAAGATAAGAATTTTACTTCCATCGAATCACAAAGAAGGTTGAATCCTGTCATGAAGGAAGTTGTGAAAAAGGAGATTTTAAAATGGTTGGATGCAGGAATAATTTACCCAATAGCAAGCAGTTCATAGGTGAGCCCTGTACAGTGTGTTCCAAAAAAAGGAGTTGTCACTGTGATCACAAATGACAAAGATGAGCTCATTCCCACTAGAGTTGTGTCTGGTTGGAGGATTTTTATGGACTACCGTAGACTTAATAAGGCTACCCAGAAAGACCATTTCCCGCTACCTTTCATTGATCAGATGTTAGACAGACTTGCAGGAAAGGAGTACTATTGTTTCTTAGACGGGTATTCAGGTTACAACCAGATTGCAATAGCTCCAGAATACCAAGAAAAAACCACCTTTACTTGTCCTTATGGTACCTTTTTCTTTTAGACGAATGTCATTTGGTCTGTGTAATGCATCTGCTACTTTTCAAAGATGTATGATATCCATATTTTCTGATATGCTTGAAACCTCCATGGAAATTTTCATGGATGATTTTTCTGTGTATGGCACATCATATGATCAATGTTTGAAAAATCTTGAAAATAGTCTTGAACGATGTGAAGCAACTGATTTGGTTTTTAATTGGGAAAAGTGTCATTTCATGGTCAAATAAGGACTTGTTCTTGGTCATTTAATTTCAAAAAGAGGAGTGAGGTTGATAAGGCAAAACTTGAAGTAATTAATAAATTTGCCTGAACCAACCACTGTCAAAGGTATACGAAGTTTTCTTGGACATGTAGGTTTTTACAGAAGATTCATCAAAGATTTTTCAAAAATTTCAAAACCTTTGTGCATATTACTTCAGCATGATCAAAAATTTGATTTTAGTGAGGATTGTAGAAATGCATTTCTTACTTTGAAGAAAGCTTTGGTTACTGCACCTGTGATTGTTACTCCTGACTGGGAAAAACCTTTCGAGATCATGTGTGATGCAAGTGATTGGGCCGTAGGAGCTGTCCTAGGTCAAAGGAAAGAAAAAGTATTCCACACCGTTTATTATGCAAGTAAAACCCTAAATGAAGCTCAAATTAAATACACAACAACTGAAAAAGAATTATTAGCTGTAGTTTTTGCTTTTGAGAAATTCATATCTTATTTAATGGGAGCAAAAGTCATTGTTCACACTGATCATGCTGCCATTAAATACTTAATTTCAAAGAAAGATGCAAAACCTAGGTTAATAAGATGGATTCTGTTGTTGCAAGAATTTGATCTTGAAATTGTGGATAGAAAGGGAGTGGAAAATCAGGTTGCGGATCATTTGTCTAGACTTGAAAAACATTTTGAAGGACTGGAAAAGAAGGAGATAACAGAAACATTCCCAGATGAGAAACTCTTGGTGTTAAAACATTTTGAAACACCATGGTTTGCTGATATTGCCAACTTCCTAGCTTGTGGAATCATCCCCCCTGAGTTTAATAAGCAACAAATCCAGAAACTCAGGCATGATTCTAAGTTATATTTGTGGGACGATCCATTTTTGTTTAAATCATGTGCAGATCAGGTGTTGAGAAGATGCATTCCTGAAAGTGAAGTACCAACCGTATTGCAGAATTGCCATGCTTCTAATTATGGAGGACATTTTGGTGGGCAAAGGACAACTGCAAAGGTGTTACAGTCTGGATTTCATTGGCCGACATTGTTCAAAGACGCTCAAGAATTTGTCAAAACATGTAACGAATGTCAGCGGACAGGTTCTATCTCCCAAAAGAATGAAATGCCTCTAAATGGAATTTTAGAGGTTGAATTGTTCAATGTTTGGGGGATTGACTTCATGGGACCATTCCCAATTTCAGGAAATTGCCAGTATACTTTAGTTACAGTTGATTACGTGTCCAAGTGGGTCAAGGCAGTGGCATGTCACTCAAATGATGCTAAAACGGTTGTTAAATTTCTCCAAAAGCACATTTTTACAAGGTTCGGTACTCCCCGTGCTTTAATTAGTGATGAGGGTACTCATTTTATAAATCATTTGTTAAAAAGCGTTTTGGAAAAATATAATATCAAGCATAGATTTGCCACTGCCTATCATCCCCAAACTAATGGTTTGGCAAAATTATCCAACCGAGAAATCAAGGGAATTTTAGAAAAAGTCGTAAAGCCGCATAGAAAAGATTGGGCTTTCAAATTAGATGACGCTCTATGGGCTTATCGTACTACTTTTAAAACTCCCATTGGAATGTCTCCGTATAAAATCGTTTTTGGAAAAGCTTGCCATTTACCATTGGAATTGGAACACAAAGCATACTGGGCAATTAAGGAGTTAAATATGGATGTTTCTGAGGCTGAGATTAAAAGAAAATTTCAACTTTGTGAATTGGATGAGCATAGGAATTTCGCCTATGAAAATGCCAAGCTCTACAAGGAAAAGACTAAAAACTGGCATGACAAAAGAATTCACAGACGAGAATTTTTCGAGGGACAAAATGTGTTACTGTTTAATTCACGACTAAAACTCTTTCCGGGAAAGTTGAAAAGTCGATGGTCTGGTCCATTTAAAATTTCTAAAATCTACCCTTTTGGAGTCGTGGATCTCATAAACCCAGAAGATGGTAGTACTTTCAAGGTGAACGGACAACGAATCAAAGCATTTTTTGACGGAATGGAAGGCCATGAGAACCTGTCTGTGGCACTTTGTGAACTAAATGGATTTGTTTTGGAAGGACAAGCACAGGTTCTTGCCATCGGGCGTCACATGGGATCGTCGGTACACTCCTCGGGAGTAGGCAGGTTTATTACTTTTCTCCATCTTAGTAGATTTTTATTTTTGTTTTTAGTCTTATTTTTTTATATATTTTTACGTCTTATTAGTTAAACTTTGTCGTAGTTTTTTGTTGAACTTGTCATATCGTATGCTTACTGATTCAATGCATGCCTACATTTTCTCGAGAGATAGCCCAATTAATCCACTCAAGACACACATTTCTCATTATTGCATTGGTTTCTAGAACTAGCCTAATATCTTGTTGGGTCCTCTTTTGACATTTACATTACAAAATTTTAGTTTGGGAAATAGTTGAAAACCCCCTTCTTATCTCTCACACACTTCCTCTATTTCCATCTCATATCACCTGTATTCCAACAATGAGGACATTGTTCATTTTAAGTTGTGGGAGAGAGCTTGTACAAAAAGAGAGGTATCAACAAAAAAAAAATTGAGCATAACTCATACACCTCTAAGTGTGAAATAGTAGAGTATAAAATGCATACTATGAGAGACAAAAAAAAAAAAAAAAAAAAAAGAGGAAAAAGAAAAAGAAAAACAGTAGAGCATAAAATGCATGCTATTCAAAAAATAATAATAAAAGAAGGTCGTGATATTAGCCGAATGCAAATACCCATGTTCTATCAAGACTAGATGTGTAATGTATTTGTCTAACCAATTAAGATATGTGGTTAGCTTATGGTAAACATTTTTGCAATTTTTAACAATGTGTGTCTAGTGGTTTATAAAAGGCTATGTATTGCATAGAAAGGTATGCATGCATGAAAAATCCATGGTACGACAAGCTCTAATTTCATCCTTGAGTCATTTTTAGTTGTCTTTTGTGTTGCTTGGGGACAAGCAACGATTCTAGTTTGGGGTTGTGATATGCGGCAACGTAATTGACGCATTACACCTTTTGGAGTTTCTTTTTCGTTAATTTAATTTATCAAAAGTCTTTAGATTGAGTCTTTTTTATGTATATTTTCGATTTTCACATTTATGGAGTTTAGGTAAACCAATGACCAAATTCACTTGTCTTTTGATGTTAATTTGTGGCTAATCTTATAGTTTAGAGTGTTGAATTGAAAGTGTGTTTTGTGATGCTATAGGATGGAAATGAAGGAAGATTTGTGCTTTTGGAATAAAGAGAAACCTCAAAGATTTGGTGATTTACTTGGAATCTCAAAGATATGATGATTTATTGGAAACTTCAAAGATTTGGTGATTTGCTTGAAATATTCCAAGTAATTTTTGTTGCTAAAGTTGGGATGCTATGGACCTTTAGACAAAGATTTTTGGAAGATTTTCTTTTCTCCTCCAAGGCTCTATAAATAGGAGGGTGTTTTGCTTGTAAAATCATCCTACAATCCTAGTTTCATTTTCACACTTACTCTCCATCCATTTTACCATTTGAAACCTCTCCACCATGTATTCACCTCTTCTTACCTCATCTTTGTAAAAAGGTGAAGTTTCTTCCAAGAACTTTCATCTCTTTTTATAATTAATGCATCAATCTTTTAGTATTTTTCTTCTTGCCATCTAAATTATATGCATTTTAGTTTATGCTTTTACGTTATCGTAAATCTTTATTTCTAGTCGCGTCTTTATTAACTCTGTCTAGCATAAGTTTGTTATCGTAAAATTTCGTTCACGTTCTAAATTTTAGCCGTCTTGATTTATTCTACCTTGTCATATTTCTCTTTTGTAACTTAGATCTTTCACGTTTTGGTTGACTTTTGTTTCGTAAAACAAGTTTAATTCTCGTAAACGTTTAATTCGTCGTTATTTAAATATTTAACACGTGTCTTTCGTTTTTCTTAAAAATAAAAAAATGCAAGGAAACCGAGCAATGATAGGCTGACAACCTTAGCTCGGGTGTGGGGTGAAGTTAAGATAAAAAGCCTATTTTGATGGTAGAAATTTGTTGACTAATAATAAATCGTTCCAACCATTCGTTCAAGGTTATAATTGTTAATCATAAAATCCCAATACAATCAAGCTTTTCTCATTAAGATCAAACACAAGAACTAGAGAGAGAGTCTAGAGAGATAAAGTAGATCTTGAATTAGTCACAAGTCTGATATTACAATGCAATGCTTAGATCTCTCATCGTTACAACAAGATTACAAACACCAACCTATTTATACCAACTATAAAACAAAGACTTAATGACTAAGTAAACCAAAACATAATTTGACTTTCTAATACAAAGACAATGTTGACTTTTACATCTTTGACTTTCATATTAAATCTTGGATACAATATTTAGACTTAACAATCTCCCCTTTGTATTCAAGATTTAATAAAAATTTGATACAGATCTTCAGCTCTTGATTCTTCAGCTTTTGTCTCTTGAACTTTGAACTTTGAAGTTGTCACAGTCTTTACTCTTGCAGCCTTTGAAGAATCTTGAAAAGTCTTTTTTTTTTTAACTTTGAAGCTTTGGAAAGTCAACATGCCTTGAACACGAATCTAAAATCTTACGAATCTGAAATCTTGAAACATCTTTTGAACTTTGAAGAATCATTCTTTGAAACATCTTTGAAAACTGTCTTAGAACAATGAAACAGCTTTGAGAAATCTCTGAAATTGTATCTTCATCACTTTGATCTCTGAACCAACCATCTTTGGAAGAAACAAACTTTCACGAATTCATCACTTTGATATATCTTTTCAGAATCTTTTACTTTGAATCAGCGGAAGCATTTTGAACTTCTGACTTGAACTTTGAACTTGATCTTTGTATAATTCTCCCCCTTTTTGATGATGTGAGCATCATAATCATCAAAACTTCATCAATTTCGGCACAGACTTTGATTTCCCCCTTTTTGATCAACTAACAATATCCCCTTTGACAGTTGCAGCACTGTGATCTGAAGAGCCGAATCATGAACTGTATATATCCGAATCTTTTCAAATTCAGACATAATGAACGTGGTAACCCTGATTCAACAAATGAAGCAGTTAGGAATGCCTGTCAGTAACACAAAGTTACTGTGTACAACGAATGTACAATGTAAGGAGCTGGTTTGATGATGACTCCCCAGGACTTCCATTCAATCATTGAAAAACACAAGGTTTATCTATGAATGTTCTGACAGGAAAACAAATTTTCTGTGTGCTCGTGCTTGTGTATGAAAGAATTTTAGCACAATGATTGTGTTTCATTAAGGCTCAAATTGTGTAAACTGTTGAGACAGCAACAGATAATACACGGACTCAGTGTGCATGAAAGAGGTGCGAAGGTGGGGCAATTTTCCTTCTTTTTCAATATCTAAATCTTCCGAATGAAGATTAGATAGCATATATGTTGCGTCCCCAAAGAAAATGAAACATTTCTTTGTTAAGAAAGAAATAAGTGATTGGTGGGGTAAATGCAAGAGTTGGCATGGACTCACTACCTTTTTCAATGATTGTCACCAAAGAATGTGAACCAATCAGTAGATGTGGTTGCCCGGCTCAGAAAGTGGTAGGTGCAGAGTTCTAATATTCTTTTAACTTTGTTCTCACACTCTCTTTCTTTTTAACATTAAAGCTCACTTCTAACCAAACTCTCTTTTCCATTTTTCCACTCAGCACAATAAGAATAACTCAACCGGATGAGTTATCTCCCCCACTCTTTGATTTTGACCCCTCACCCCTCAATCACTCAAGGATAACTTCCTGGGTAGGAAACACTGGTTGACGTGAATCAATGGAAGGTCTGTTTAAACTCACACACGAATCCCATGTAAGTCCTAAAAAGCATGGTTGCTCAACAATTTAACTGAACAGTTAAGTACAAAGTGATAACAGTGTCAGAATGTATGCTCATTTAAAAATATGAATGAAATTTAAGCATTTGAACTTTGAAGATTTCTTAAAACAAGGATATTGAATGAATGAAATGAAGTCAAGAGAATTGTTTTGAGAATCTGACAATGTATCAATCAGATCAAATCAAATCAAATGGTTAGGGTATCAAAGAATTGGATATTATGTTTATATGAACGAATATAAACAATTTTGCAATGAAAGCACAAGATTAGAAAAAGATGATTGATGCTCAACAACAATGAGTTTCAAACGAGGGTATTACCATCGAAATATTGGTTTGTTATGAGACATGGTAATAACAAATGCAAATGAAGTACTGAACCGGTGTGTGTGAATATTTTACAGTATATAGACAAGATAATACGCAAGTATTGATCTTTAGAAACACACGGTCAGTTAAACATTAAAGCTCAAGAATTGAAAAACATTTAAAATCACACTTCTAAATTCATAAAATCTTTTGAAAATAGAGAAGTGGTTTGAACATTTAAGAAACTGTTTTTCATGCTTGAAAGTTGTTCTTCTTTCAAACAATCAGAGATCTAGATCAGAAGATATTTACCTTTTAGCTCCCCCTCAAATCATGATAAAATGATTTAGGTCTTTTGAGCTCCCCCTGGATATTAGCAGAATATCCTTCTCTGATCATTGAAAAACAGGTCCTGATCTGTCATGTGATCAAAAGCCATCACCCTTTACTCCTCCTATAAATTAGGCATCTGAAATATGTCAGTTAAAACAGAATAGAGATCAGACACTCCCTTTTGAATTGTAGACCATCATATCAGTGAAAAAGTACAGGATAGAGATCAGATCAATTCTCTTGGGATGTAGACCATCATATCCATCGGATGCAAAAACAGGAGTAAGGTCTTTTGATCGCTGAGGTTCGAGTCCTAAACTGTTTGTGTTTAGAAGTCATACTCCGTTGAAGAATGGGTCCTAAGTTGTGTACTTAGAAGCCATAATCTTGACATTGAGGTGCGGGTCTTGAACTGTAGTATTCAAGAGCCATTGTTCTCTTACTCCCCCTTGACTTGAGGTGCCTGCAACACAGAATCAGTTTTCGGCTTTGGTAACCACTGGTATTTGGGTCCATGAATGTTAGTTGCAGTTCTTGTGGGGGATATGGAGTAAGAACCATACCAGAAATGATCACTGGTCTTGTGGATATGATCATGTGTACAACAGTAAGAACAATAAAATTTATTACCTGAAAACCTGAATAATTGATCTCTTGAGTATATATGGTCAGGTTTACCTTTATGCTCTTTGTTCTTCTTTGCTTTGTGTGTATGTACACAAGATGTCTTCCCTTTCAGTTCATTTGACATCTCATCTTTAACTGGTTTCTTCAACCAAACCAGTTTCTCTGACTTGTAATTCCTTCTTCTTGAAGATGTATCTGAACCATCTAAAAATTTATCATAGAAAATGTTAGTTTGACGAATCTGATTAAATGATTTAACTGACCTTTGTGAAGAGACAGATTTCTGATTTGAACTTAAAGCAGACTTTTCAAGTTCTTCGATCTTGGAAGCAAAGTTGTCTCTTTCTTTCACAAGCTGGTCAATCTTCTTTGAGAACTCAGACTTCGTTTGCTGCTCTTTCAGTGCATTTGCAGACAGTTCAGATAACTTTGAAGTCAGTCTTTTGATTTTAGTCTCAAAGATTGATCGTTCTTCTTCAAACCCTTTCTCTGAATCATTTCTTTGGCCAGATAGTTCCTTGAAGAATCCCACATTCTTTTGTTCTATAGCCTTCTTTTCATTAGCAAATTTCTCTCTTTCTAAAATCAGTACTTTCTCAAAATCAGAAATTTGTTGAGAAAGTTTTATGCATTTAAGATCAACTGACTTCTTCTCTTCAAAACACTTTTTAGAGAAATCTGAGAACTTCTTTGAAAAATTTTTCTTTTCATTTTCAAAATCGGCTTTATTTTCAGCAAGCTGTTGTTTCAAATCAGATATATTCTTTCTAAGCTCATCGTTCTCAGATTCCAATTTCAGAATCTTCTCATCATTTAGGCCAGAAGATATTTTCAGAAGATCTTCATTGAGAGTCTTTAAAGCACAAATTTCTTCTTTCAATGAGATGATTTCAGCAAAATACTCTTTTGACTTTTGAGAATGAAAGTCAACAGCATTACCCAGATTAACTTTCTCTAATTCCAGCTTTTTATTCTTCTCTTCAAGATTTGCAAAATATCCCATTTTGAACAAGAAATTAGCTTGATATAAATGATCGTTCCCAAACTGTAAATCATAAAATATTTGATCACAAACAGAACAATGTCCCCCTCCGCAGACTTAGCACGGGGGTCCCGCTATTTTCACATTTAAAGGACATATTACAGTTTTGAAAATTTTGACTAAGTATGGAAAAGACACTGTTTGCGCAAGATTGAGTTTTGCGTAAGTAATGAGTTGCGCAAACCAAGCTTTTCAGAATCAACGTGATGCGCAAAGACAGGTTCTCGTAAGCAGAGAGTTGCGCAAAGTAAGGTTTTCGGGATAAGCGTGTTGCGCAAAGTAAGTTTGTGTAAATGCCTTGATGCGCAAAGTGAGCTTTGCGTGGTAGCCTTGATGCGCAAAGTGAGCTTTGCGTACGCTAAAGGATGTGCAAATGTGATTTTGTGTATTAGCCTTGAAGCGCAAAGTAGTTTTTCGTGATTCTTGAATTGCGCAAAGTAGTTTTTCGAGATAGCCTTTGCTTGGCGAGATCACATAGATACGCAAATGAAGCTTTGCGGGACACGTTCAATACGCAAACTGAAATTCCCAAAGCTTGGATAATCTCACGCAAACGTCTATAAATCTTGCGCAAACTGAATGAACTTGCGCAAACCGTGTTCTTGGCTTTTTCTAACTCAAATCGATCCAAATATGCGAATTTGAACTCAAGAATTTATCAGTAACATCGACAAACAATACTAAACACAGATTTGCTATCAAATTTCGATTAAAATCACCAATTCGTATATTTTCAATCAAGAACAGTGTTCGACCGAATATTTCAAGAAAAACTCAAAATTCGAAAATTGACATCGAAATTGATAAAATTATAAAATGTAATCAGAACAAGAATCAATCACCAACACAAATCGAACACAATGAATCCAATTTTTTTCACAAAAAAACGATTTTTCACACAAAATTTTTATGAAACAGTGAAGAACACAAGTTTGTGAAAAAAAAATTCCAGAAAAACAAATTTTCGAACTAAAAATCAAGATTTCAATCCAAATCATTGATCAAATCATTCCTGAAAAGTTTGGTTCAGCTCTGATACCAATTGTTAATCATAAAATCCCAATACAATCAAGCTTTTCTCATTAAGATCAACACAAGAACTAGAGAGAGAGTCTAGAGAGAGAAAGTAGATCTTGAATTAGTCACAAGTCTGATATTACAATGCAATGCTTAGATCTCTCATCGTTACAACAAGATTACAAACACCAACCTATTTATACCAACTATAAAACAAAGACTTAATGACTAAGTACACCAAAACATACTTTGTGTAACACTCTAAAATTTCAGAGTAAAATAAAACCTGAAATTATTGCATCGAGACATCCGCAATGATATACACTTCCCATAAAGGGGATCAGTTCTTAAGACTATACAAAACTCATACGGATATAGAATTTATCAACAATACTAATCTAAACATAACTGTCTAGACTACAACACTTGACGAACCAAAATTCACTAAAAGATGGGACTTAAACAATGCCCAACACCAAAATACTAGACATCTCAAAATATGCCTCGAGTCCACGCTCGACTCTCAAAAACCTTGTGCCACCCACCGCTAAGGGAAACCTGTTATACATATCATTTGAGAAAAAGTGTTAGGCTTAAAGCCTAGTGACAACATACAGTTTATTCAAAATCAGAGATATAAACATCAGTATCATAAGGAAATCTTTTCATAAAGGTTTAGTTTATAAAAGATAACATTTCGCCACAACCGGGCCTTTTCGGTCCAAAACTCGTTAAACGATGACAAAAGGACCATTTTACCAAGGATGGTGGCGTAACACTAAGTAGGCCAAAATCCGAGTTATGAGCTAAACACTTGGAATCCAAGGATACGAACACATAGGTCTGTGCTACGATGTGAGATCGCGCCCCCAAGCAAAACTAATGTATACTCCTTCACTAGGATCACTACGAACCATGGCTAGTATCCGGCCTCACATAACCGTACCAAGTTGCCCTCTAGGAACATATGCATCCATAGTTACAAAATGGGGAATATGACCTCCCAATAATACAGTCGACTCAAAACCTAGGGATCCACTAGTAATGGTACAGACTCATCACAACAACATATGTGACCAACCATAAATAAACATATGGTATTAACACATTTTATAAACAAAATGTCATTTCCAGTTCAACTTCTGGTAAGAATGAAAATCATTAAAGTGAGTTCAATAACATTCTTTTCACATATCCACATGAAGTGCAAGTAAAACATCATTTTACTTTAATAAGGCGGAACCCGTCATTTTGGTCAAAACTGACCGGGAACCCCGAGAATCACCAAAAACTTCAATTATATCAAAATGTAGAGAACATGAAATCATACCGTAGAAATACTTCGGCTTTCGCAAATAAGAGTTTTGACATGTATAAAGTTTGTAAAATGGTAGTAGGAACTCACCGGTAGGTTTTTAGAATAAAACCCGGAAAACCAGATAACGATCACGACGTAGAGCTGAAGCTTAAAACACCGACCCCTTGCTAGAAACACCGAAAACTAGTAACTAAACTAGCCTTGAAGATCAAAAGAGAAAAAGAGAGAAAAGAAGAGAGAGAGAGAACTGAGATTGAGATTTTCACCAAAATCTAAACAAAATGGGATATTTATCAAAATATCTAATCTGACCTGACACAGCGCACGACCCGTGCGCTTTCAAAGAAGGAAAGGCGCACGGCCCGTGCGGAAGTTCACTGTCGAGCCCCTGCCTCTTGCGCACGACCCGTGCGGAAAAACTGAAGGAGGGCGCACGACCCGTGCGCCCTGTAGACCAGCACAGAAAGCTCCTATTTCTCTAAACAACTTCGCAAAACGACCAAACGAAATTCGGGGTGTTACAATACTCCCAACCTTAGAATGATTTCGTCCTCGAAATCTATTCTTCTCAATGGAACACTGTCCGCAGAGAAGATCGTCTCAAACCCAAAAGCCAGAATCATTAACAAGATTTTAATACCGACATCCACATTAGCTACCCTTCTTGGGCACAAATCACTCCTAACCGAGCGAACACTCAACACTTCAAAGTAACCTTTACTCCCAAGGTTACGGTTGCCTCCCAACCTTAGGTGACAATTACTACCTCCAGGAAATTAGCGACCTTAACTTTCCATCTACCAATTTCTTTCAAACTGCACGGTTCCGAACTCCAAGCCAACGGTCGACGCTAATCTTCCCAAAACTCTCAGATTTCACTGATTCATTCCTAATATCGATAAAGATAGTCTTACAAGGCGTACTAATGCGTCTTTCCGGTAAACGGTTAACACAAATTTTGCTATCACTCAACTCCGATCCGACCCCAAATCTGGAAATAACCCTTATTCAAATTTCTTAATACTTCCATAAATACTTCGTCTACAACCACATTATAAAGATTAACTACTAAACATACCACCAATCTATACATTCGGACTTATAAAGGACGGGCGCTACTAAAACCCACAACAGGAATGATGCACATGTAGATAAAATAAAAAGGATTAGGCTTAACGCCTAGAGAGCTCAGGAGTTTTACATAAGTAAAAGCATTTAAATTGATGAACTTTTCTTTAAATCAGAACCTTTCAAATAATGAACTTTAAAACATGAAAACAACTCCTTTTCAAAGTCATGCACTTTCAAAGACGGATACTTCATTGCAAATACGTTTTATAAATTGACATAACTTGTATAACTCGAAGTATGAAATATTAGTAACACTATCCATATCGTACGTCTGAAAACATGGACACTAGGCCCAACACCCATACGACCAAAATACGAAAGAAAACTAAATATCAACACGCAGAAATAACACATTTCAATCAAACCTTAATATACGTGGGAAGAACCCAATATTAAAGCCATCATTTACCGTCGACTTCACATAACCAAAGCCGGTAAAAATATAACATTAGTGTTTAAAATATCCCAGGTCTACGACGGAGAGACCCGTACACAAAGAGAATAGAAGGACACGCAAGTAGGCCGCCCATACAACTTCCTCGCATGACCTCTAAACGTTTCCATCTTGGGTGGCGAGAACAAATAAATGGGGCCACCCGTGATGTTATTGGATTTCACCACGCATCCCGATCTTAGTTCCCATGCCATACCAGACATCACAACTTCAAACCGTTTGTCGCCTCTAACCATACTCCGTCGAGTTCCATCTCAAGGGCTTACGGACACGGGTGTCTATCCAATCTAGACGAGTTCCAACTCAGCAGCTCGTGCCACCTATTGTCTACTCGCTAGCCAACCCAAGCGGTCACTAAGTGCAACCCAAAACCTCAGGCTTTACAAAACAGACAGACTGTCTAAGGATCTACAGCTTTACAGTCTACAACGCTACACGTCTCCAAATGAAAAACCAAAGCTCCCAAAACATGCGACTCCTAATGGCATAGAATAATCGCCATCATACTCCAAAATTCCACAACTGTTTTTAAACCGTACAAATGTCCTCAAGACTCCATTTAGTCAAAATTGAGCCAACGACCCAACGGTTTACGTAAATACCCAAATGAAAGCCGAAATAAATACTGAAACACGTTTGACCAACTATTATGCAAACACGACCAAAAGTACGATTAACTCAAGTCTTATCGTTGGTTGAAACAAACCGTTTTCCAAATGAACTTATACCCTTATGTTTTCAAAAGGCCTCATAACACAATAATATGCATTTTCTGAAAAAGGTTTATAAGATCAAATACACCAAATGACACTTACGTCAATTGAACTCCAATTATATACGTAAAATCATCAAAGAAACACTTCAACATGATTTATTTACCAAAATAACCAAAGATCCCAAAATGGGTGTCTCAACATGTTCATAAAACTAAACATTTCAAAATAATCAAAACTTATCAGCAGTTAACACTTTAATGTAAAACATAAACACTTTAAAATAAACATTTTGGCATGCACACCGTTTTCACAAATCAATTTTAACTCACCAAAAACACAATTAAACTCCATCATACTAAAATCCTTCATTGCGGTTATAAATCCGGACAAATGTCCACACGACTCATTCAGTCAAAACCCGAGCCAAAGGCCCGACACTTCACGCAAATTTCCAACGAAAGTCTCGTAAACCTTAAAACACATTTAACCGACATTTAACGGTTTTCCCCAAAAATGAAATGGCTTTAAACAATGCTTATGAAAACACACAACACCAGGACATGATTTCTCAAAACTCAACACGTATTGAGACAAAAGATTTTCCAAAAGTTTATGAATGCAACTATACTAAGATGCACAAAATCATCAAAGATGCATAAATCATAATGTAGACGTTACATGTACAAAGTCACCCAGAATATGTAAATCACACTATCTACTTGTTGAAATACTTAAGCTCGACGTGAGCAATTTATGTTGTTAAAACAATCCAAATTACCGAATACGAAACTTAACAAAATACTCACACCTTGAGAAATACCGAGTAAAACATACGCAATAGTTTATACTATAAACGTGAAAATAGGTTCTTGCACTTCAACATATGCAACAATTCATTCCCCAAAGGGCGGTAAAATAACGGGGATGCAAATAAAATTTCAAATCGAGTTTGAAGCTTCACGTTGAAAAGATAAACACATCTGACCAAGATAGAAACTACCACGACAAAAATGCCGCTAACTTGCTAAATGCTTTGCGGAAATTTTAACAGTAAGAGTTAATGATGGAAATACGATCAGAACGAAAGTCCTGTTTTAAAAATAACATAAATCATTTTATGAAATCATTTACACCAACGTCATACTTAAATCCAATGCACATAGTACACGACGATTGACATTTGTTAACAAAACACCGAACTTAACGCACACAATGATGCACATGCACATGTTCCTGAAATTATTTACGCGCCGCAAAAGTCGTAAGATGAGACACTATAATTCAACTGGATTTTCATAAAACTCCTTAATGCTAAAATCAGGTGGTGTCCAAATTTTCATTTTTTTTAACACAAGGTAAGGTGACCATTTTGACAAGATTTAGACACGACGCCCAAAGAACTCATAACTTGCATGCAATGAAATTAAACTCACGCATCACAAAATATACACACGCGACAAAAGAATCCGTAAAACAAAATTCCATGAAATTCAACAACTCTCGTACAAACTAAAATCTCCAAGAAACTCCGACTCAAAAGCATGGGAATAACTTTTCCTTTAAAACCATTGACATACGTGGAAGAGATCCAATGTCAAGGATCAAAATTCCACAGCCACTTGCCCATTAACTCAAAAAGTGTTAAAACACAGATATTACGACATTCATAAATAGCATTTAAACACAAGACGTGAATAAAGAGAGTTTTGATAACAATTTGAAATCAGGCGCAACAAAACCATCTTAAGCATGCTTATGCTCATAGTTTAAAATATGTTGAGTGCTAAATGTTTTGTCAAAACGTTATAAGGTAATTTACTTTATGTTTGGCAGTCATGAAAAGCAATTTATGCGACCTTATTTTAGAAATAAATTTAATGCATGAATTCGGTCGGCACTCGCATCTTAATACTACGCTTCCCAACATCCCGACGTACTATAATCAATCGGATGCCTCAGGTATCTTAGGGCAACCATCCCATTAATTAACTTACAAATCTCCTCGAAATAGAATCGATCTAACAAGATATAATCCTAATTCCACCAACGGATCTGGCTCAAGATGATTAACTTAATGCGTTCCACGCACTTACTATCATCCCAAAAAGACTTTGCTATAAACAACAATCATTCTTTAGCTTACTCGCTTAGAAACTTTCGCACTACTCTAACGGTCAACATACCAAGGTAGAGCAGGTAAACACAAGCACGAGAAAAGCTAAGGAAGAGTTTAACTGAAACACGCACGAAAGAAACGTACCGCTACGTCTACCAATTGTCATAACATTAGCAAACCAATTACACTCACGTAAAATATCCTCATAATCACATTAGCTAAGTGAGATTATGAACATATATCACATAAGGGTTCTTGTTACCATCATCACAACGCTTGATTAACATAACCTCCGTCGATTCTAAGACTAACCCATCTTAGAAGTTCTACCCAATCTCACAATCAATGCCTATCAAACTCAGTCTAAGTCTAGACATCTTACATTCATGCCTAGTTCGCTTAAACTAGAGCTCTGATACCAACTTGTAACACTCTAAAATTTCAGAGTAAAATAAAACCTGAAATTATTGCATCGAGACATCCGCAATGATATACACTTCCCATAAAGGGGATCAGTCCTTAAGACTATACAAAACTCATACAGATATAGAATTTATCAACAATACTAATCTAAACATAACCGTCTAGACTACAACACTTGACGAACCAAAATTCACTAAAAGATGGGACTTAAACAATGCCCAACACCAAAATACTAGACATCTCAAAATATGCCTCGAGTCCACGCTCGACTCTCAAAAACCCTGTGCCACCCACCGCTAAGGGAAACATGTTATACATATCATTTGAGAAAAAGTGTTAGGCTTAAAGCCTAGTGAGAACATACAGTTTATTCAAAATCAGAGATATAAACATCAATATCATAAGGAAATCTTTTCATAAAGTTTTAGTTTATAAAAGATAACATTTCGCCACAACCGGTCCTTTTCGGTCCAAAACTCGTTAAACGATGACAAAAGGACCATTTTACCAAGGATGGTGGCGTAACACTAAGTAGGCCAAAATCCGAGTTATGAGCTAAACACTTGGAATCCAAGGATACGAACACATAGGTCCGTGCTACGATGTGAGATCGCGCCCCCAAACAAAACCAATGTATACTCCTTCACTAGGATCACTACGAACCATGGCTAGTATCCGGCCTCACATAACCGTACCAAGTTGCCCTCTAGGAACATATGCATCCATAGTTACAAAATGGGGAATATGACCTCCCAATAATACAGTCGACTCAAAACCTAGGGATCCACTAGTAATGGTACAGACTCGTCACAACAACATATGTGACCAACCATAAATAAACATATGGTATTAACACATTTTATAAACAAAATGTCATTTCCAGTTCAACTTCTGGTAAGAATGAAAATCATTAAAGTGAGTTCAATAACATTCTTTTCACATATCCACATGAAGTGCAAGTAAAACATCATTTTACTTTAATAAGGCGGAACCCGTCATTTTGGTCAAAACTGATCGGGAACCCCGAGAATCACCAAAAACTTCATTTATATCAAAATGTAGAGAACATGAAATCATACCGTAGAAATACTTCGGATTTCGCAAATAAGAGTTTTGACATGTATAAAGTTTGTAAAATGGTAGTAGGAACTCACCGGTAGGTTTTTAGAATAAAACCCGGAAAACCAGATAACGATCACGACGTAGAGCTGAAGCTTAAAACACCGACCCCTTGCTAGAAACACCGAAAACTAGTAACTAAACTAGCCTTGAAGATCAAAAGAGAAAAAGAGAGAAAAGAAGAGAGAGAGAGAACTGAGATTGAGATTTTCACCAAAATCTAAACAAAATGGGATATTTATCAAAATATCTAATCTGACCTGACCCAGCGCACGACCCGTGCGCTTTTAAAGAAGGAAAGGCGCACGGCCCGTGCGGAAGTTCACTGCCGAGCCCCTGCCTCTTGCGCACGACCCGTGCGGAAAAACTGAAGGAGGGCGCACGGGAGACCAGCACAGAAAGCTCCTATTTCTCTAAACAACCTCGCAAAACGACCAAACGAAATTCGGGGTGTTACACTTTGACTTTCTAATACAAAGACAATGTTGACTTTTACATCTTTGACTTTCATATTAAATCTTGGATACAATATTTAGACAACAATAATGTTGAAATGTTAAAGTTTGATGAACTCAGAAATGAGCCATCTTGAACACATCAACTTGAACGATACGGAGGTAGGCTCGAGAGAGCTACTTAGAACCAAGGAAACTTGTCTCATTCCGTACAACTTACAAAAGGGATAGATTGTGCCATTGCCAAGACTACTTTATTTTGGAAACATTAAAGTTAGTCCATGGATGTGTGCCTTTCTCAACCTCGAAAGAGTGCCTTATACAAGTTGATGGTTAGATAAGATAAGATAAGTTATATGTCACGAAGTTCTACCCGATTTATTCGCTTTGAAATCTTAACGAACCCCTACACCCTTGCTTCCTTTTTAGTTAATTGTTATTGCAATAGTTTGTAATCAACCCAACCAACAATATTTCTTCAAAATCGCCATCTGAAATCATTTCTTTTTCTGGACTTTAATTTAAATCTTTTACTCCTTTTTCCCTGTGGATCGATACTCGGTATTTTACCGTTTTATTACTTGTAAAAGACGACAATGGATTGAGAAATGTATACTTGCGTTACTCTCCATTTGTGAAAGGTCTGAGAGGTTTATTCTATATAAATCTTGCAACAATATTTTTGTTGACTTATGCAAAGTGTTAAGTATGTTGTTGAGATGTATGGATTTTAGGGTGGTATATGGTATTGCTATTTTCAAAATGAAAGGGTGGAGTGGCAGTTGGTGGCTGCCTAAAAGAGGAACCATGTGCTCTTTGGTCGCGATGAGTTGATGGGCGAGTTTATCTTGCACCATTGAAATATTGATGAAGATGTTGAATTGGTTAGTTATGATGTTTTCTAGCAGATACAAAATCATTAGGAATGTTGAATTATTCCTTGTGTGTAAAGGAATTCTCATGAGTAGGCTAACCCCGTTTGGCGAACTAGAAGTATGTGGTGGCTTTGAGCCTTGGTGTTATTTCGGAATGCTTGGTTGAATTTCTTGAGTGAGATTTGTGGTGAAACTGTACGTTTGGTTAGGCATAGTATTGCAAATGTGCTATCAATGCATTTGAATTGATCGGAAAATGGAGTGAGCAATGTTCTATACTAGCCTAAGGAGGTGGATATGGTATGTTGAAATAACTGGAAGTAGGAAGTTTGCAAGTGACACAGAAAATGTGAAGCAATGATTATATATTATCATTGTCGGGTACATGAACTCCTACTGAGAGAATGATAAAGAGGATTTGCGTGTATGTTATGGCTCAAGGGTCGAGGAAATCTAACTTGTGCGGTTGGTCGTAACCGTGCACCTACTAATGAGTCGTTCTTAGGAAGTATGCTTTGTGTTTTCAAGAAAACAATGGAAAAAGGTAGTTGAATGTAGTGCTCGGAATGAAGAACCATTAAATTAGACTTGGTATTATTATGGTAAATGTTCCAAGTGAGTTTGTCGTTCAGTATTAAGCTAATGGGAATAGTTATGTGTGAGCATGGTCACTCCTCCTTGTTGAGCGAGTGAAACTTGAATTTATTTCATATGTGGTTGGACGATTGTTGAAGGCAGTGAGAATTTGAATGTGTGTCTTCAAGACTGGTTCAACTTGGATTGGTGGATGCTTCAGATGATGGGTTGTAGAGGTTTCCTACTATTAGCTATGTATAAGTGTGGGGTGATGACGTGGTGGGAGTGTACGAATTGGTTAACATTGATGAGTTGTAATCAATGCGATTCGGGAAAGAAAGTACTATATGTGTTAGACGTATGACGTGTTGGGGGAAGTGATTTTAGAATTGCGTGTTATCTGATGAAGAAGCTCATAACAGTGAGTTTATGGTGATATACAAGGTTGACCTTGTGTTAAGTTGGTGAATTGAGTGTTCGTTATTTTAATAAGGGATTTAGGTTGTTGTGGCGTTAACTTCGGTAAAATTCGTTCATTTAAGGAAGTGAAGATGTGTGTGAGAACCGTAATTTGTCGCATTTTAAGACCGTGAGTCCAGGTATGTGGATAAAACGGACAATATCTGGTACGGTTGGCCTGGGATGTTACAGATGATACAGTTGAGCGGAGAGGTTGCAAGTACATTATACGAAATAACCCGACATAAGAAAGTTGTTGTTAACCAAGGGGTGGTTTCGAGGGATCTGGTACGACTATGGTTTCGGTCAGAATGGTTTGGACAACTGAGTGAAGCTAAGTTGATTGGATTGAAAAGCATGAGTCTTTTGAATCTCGAGCTGAGAGGGGGCAGCTTGATGCGGAAGACGTCACCATAAAATGAGGTGGTGCGTTCGAGAGAAAGTAGAGTTGGGTCACGTTTTGGGGTCCGTCGAAATTTAGGAAAGAATTGGAGAGATAGTGTATGAGTTGGATGTGCTTGACGAGTTTGCAGAGAATTTATAATGTGTTTTTATGTTTCTATTTTAGAGAGCAATTGTTGGAAGTTGGTATAACGATACCTTTACAAAGGATGCAAGCAAATAAGAAGTTAACCTTTGTCATAGGTCGGGGACAATCATTGACCATAGAGTCAAGGAATTGAGGACCAAGGAGATTGACCTTGAGAAAGTGCAGTGGTGTTATCATAAGGGCAGGAAGAAACTTGAGAGGTTGAGGCGGACATGAAGTCCAAGTACCCCAAGCTTTTTCGACGATGGAATTCTGGGGACGTAATTCTTTTAAGGGGGATGTATTGTAATACCCATGTTCTTATTTCAGAAAGATTTAAATTTCTAGTGGAATTTTGATGAAAGCTCAAACTTCAAGCGCTAAGTTGGAAATAACCAATAGAAGGGTTAAAACCCTAAAAACCTCTTTTTCCTAATCATTTCCCAATTGTGGAGGCTAGAGAGAGAATGCACATGAATTTTTGGTGTGCGACTTTGGAAGGGAAGCAAAGAAGAGGTGCATTTGGAAGAGGATCCTACTTCAAGTTCTTCATCAAGGTAAATCCTCTTACTTCATTCTCTGTTTATTTTGGTGAAATCATACTTAGTGGGTTTTGGATATAAAGGGGTTAATCTTTTGTTTGATTACAATGAGATATTGGTTTGTTAATGTTTGGATAATGTTAAGAAAGGTTTAGACGTGTAATCCCTTTGATGTAGAGGCTTAAAACCAATTTCGGAATAGGTTAAGAGGGTTTGATTGAGATTTTTGGAAGTACATTGTTCGATAAAAACCCAGTGCCCAGGAATCATCTAAATCCTGGTAGGAGATTCACGGACATGGCTAAAACCCGGACATGGCTGAAATCTGGACGGTTGAATCCGGTCGTGTGTGAAATCCGGACGAGAGTGGGAAACCCGGTAAGTCGGGGGAACCCGGATACGGGACATCCGGATATTGTCAAATCCGGGTAGAGTTGGAATCAGGATAGAGATGGGATCCGGATAGTGATGGAATCCGGATAGGTTGGAACCCGGATAGTTGTTATTCACATATGTGTTATTCGGGAATTTATTTCTGGGCTCTGTTGGGTGTTCATCAGTTCCTTCAAGCTAAGTCTGGGGTATCATTTAGGGTGTGGTTTAGAGACAACCTTAAGAGACAATTGAGTGACTTATCGGTCTTGTGTGTTTATTTGAAACGTAGGTGTTCGGTTTAAGGATTAATAGCTCAAGTGAGAAGGAACTAAGCGAGGACGGCAGACTCACTGAAAATGTTGTTGATGTACGAATTTTAACGCGTGAGATAATTATGAAACTTCATGTTTTATCTTGATACGAAATGTGATTTGTTATGTATGCATACATTTGAGAGTGGGCATATGTTGGCTTAAGTCGGGGGGGGGGGGGGGGGGGGGTCCCGCAAATGCTCATACCGGGGGGTGTCCCGTTTATGCCAATGGGGTGTCCTGGTTATGAGCCAGACACGTCACATGTGTGCATGACCTTATCGTGTGCCATCAACATGTGTCGTACATGCGTTTAATGTTTTAAAGTTGTGAATTGTTTATAAATGCTTATAAACTGCTTTAAATGTTATTTGCGGCGCGATTGCTGTTTCTAGAGGAAACTCAATACACCTCATGGCTTAACCCTCGCTTTTCAAAAACTAAAATCATTTTTAGGTAAGGGTTTAGTTAGAAGTTCGTCCAAGGGAAAGATGGGAAGCGGTGTCATGGAAGAGACCTGGTAGAAGCTCGAAGTTCTGGTAGACATTGTATATCTCAGTTGTAGTGTAAAAACATAGTCCCACGGGTCTCACAAAAACAGGATGGTCTCATGCCCAAGTCTTTAAATGTAATTTGACAATGTTTCTTGCAAAATTTGGCATTTTTGTATTTTGAACAATGTTGAGCATATTAACAGTGTTTCTATATAATTAACGAATGCAAACAGATAGTGTTTCTATTTAATAAATGCAAATTGTGTATGCAAAAGATATATTACATCGGGATTTGGTGACTGTATCGGAATTCATTTTTTCTTCAATGATATTATTTACCATCAAATTCAACGAATGCTGATAATTCCAAACAAAGTCATTTAGAAATCATCTTACGTTTAATTTTAAGATGATTGTTGAAAGTGTTCCATTTTTGTGATGTAGATTCATGCATTTACTTTTGGATTGAACATTGCTATCAAGATAATATTTTTTTTCTTTTTTTCTTTTATTTTATGATCGCCTTAGGTGTTTTTTTTTTTGGGCTCCACCCTCTTGCTGGTACACAATTAATTCTCTAAGATTTGGAATTTTAGGGCGAGTTTGGTTTGTGGGATTGGATTGGAATGGAATGGATTGAATTTCAAGAAGGGATTTGGATTTGGAGGGATTTCGATTTGAGGGGATTTGAAATCCCTTCATGTGTTTGGTTTGTAGGATTTGGATTGAGTTTTTTTTTTAATTATTTATTTGTTTTATAAATAATTTATTTTTATTGGTAAACATCGGATTTTGATCGATACAATTTGAAGTCTGGATCACGCTTTAGAATCCATCGGATTTGGATTTCAAATCCAGGCTCAATGCCAAGGATTTCCAAATCCATCATATGAGAGATTTTAAAACGGTCAACGGATTTGAAATCCGGTCAACGAAATCCTTTCCTGCAAACCAAACGCAAGATTGGAATGGATTTGAAATCCAAATCCCTCCAAATTCATTCCAATCCCGCAAACCAAACGCGCCCTTAGTTCACTTTTTGCTCGAACACATTCTTTAAATCTTTCTCTTAAATGGGATAAAGTAAGATAGATAGTATAAAATTTGAAAAACTTGCTGCAAGATTAAATGTTTAAGAAGGAGAAAAGTGTAGATTGAATACATACTTTATATAAAGTTTTTTTTAAGTATAGTAAAATAATATATTTATATATTATTTCAATAATGTTGAATGTAAATTTTTTGGAAATTTAAACGTTCAGTTTTCTTTGATGCTCTCGGTGTCTCAACTTTGAGATACAAAATTAAAGTGGTGGTATTAGGGGATTTTGGAAGTGGTTTAGGTGCTTTTATGATTTTTTTTTTTTTTTTTTTGTTAATTTCTATGTAGATTAAGTTGTTTATAGATTAAATAAAAATGTTGTTTATTTATTGTACTAAATATTGAAATGATTTTAAAAGACCATTTTATCCCCTTTTTAACATATTACAACAAATCAACTTTTTTATTCATGAACTTCCACTTAAACCTTCAACAACATCCAAATATATTCAAACTCATCTCCAAATTGTATCTCCAAAAGAACCAATAACATCAAACCTCTTAATTGTATTCAAACTACGTACAAGCGGTAACAGTAAAATGTTCTTTTAAATCATTCAAATAGTTTAATCAATACAACAAATAAACAATGTTTTAGTTTAATATATATAGACAACCTAGTTTACGTTAGGTCTATGATGTGATGGTCTTGTACGCTTGGTTTGGTTTGGTTAGCGTTTAATTTGGCTACATGTTTCTTAATTTTTTTTTGGGGGGGGGGGGGGTGTATATATATATAGGGTCAGATTCACGTGAGACCAAACTGTTTTCGTGAGAGCGCGTGAGACCAAGCCTTAAAACATGAAACTTCACACCGAAACACTGTGAAGGTAATAAAACATTCGAACCTTCATAATGTAATCACACTATGAAGGTAAAAAAACCTAAACCAAGTTTAAAAAAATCAAACCTTCACAGATAAAAGACTGTGAAGGTATATCCGAACCTTCACAGTGAAGACGCTGTGAAGGTAAAAAAAAACGAACATTCACAGCGAAAAACACCATGAACGTAATATTTACGATGTTTTCCCTATGAAAAGTTCGATTTTTTTTACATTCACAGTTTTTTGGTATGAAGTTTCATACTTTAAAGTTTGGTCTCACCGGTCTCACCGAAACTGTTTGGTCTCACGCGAACTTAACTCTATATATATATATATATATATCCTATCCTGGACGATAATCAAATGAAAACCACAAAAAGGTTGAAAAAACCGTGATAATCGATCTGAACCGTAATTTGATTTTGATCCAGTGGTTTTACTTGAAAATTGTTTCACCACATGAAAAGGGCATAATTGTCATTTTTGTAACAAAGATTCACTAAATGAAACACATACTATCAATTGAATCATTATAAAATTATTATTTTTTATGAGGTTAATAATAACAATGTTTCATCTTTATGTTATTTCACCATATGAAACATACATATTCACCATATGAAACACGTAGATTTACCGAACACACAGATTCACCAAATGAAACACACATATTCAACATATTCACATTGTGTTTCATAAGGTGAATCAAACATCATGTACCACCATATTCCATCAAACACCACTATACACATATCCATATCCAAACACAATCAGTGTTTCATAAGGTGAATCAAGTAGGATCGATGCATTATTTTTATGTGTTTCATAAGGTGAATCAAAAACAATATACCACCATGTTCCATCAAGCACCACTATACACAAAATCCAGACCCAGACACAACTGCATCTTAACATCATCAATAGAAACAAATTATACATGAATACAACTAATCCTAAAACAAATTTCTTAAAAACTAAATCAAAGTAAAAAAACAACTAGAAACCCTAACTCAAAATCGAAGAGCAATGTAAAAAAATCCCAACTCAAACTCAAGAACGATAAAAACCCTAACTCACCATATTCTATTTTTTTGGGTCAATTATGGGTTTGAAGAACCCCAAATCCATTTATGGGTTCGAATTATTGGTTTGATTCATAATTTGAAGAACCTCTTTATCCCTGATCCGATTTCTGGGTTCAATTTCTTGCTTTGATTTTGCGAAGAATTCGAGATCCTGTTTTCTGGGTTCGATGTCGGAGTTTTTTCAGGGGGGGGAGCGATGTGTGATTAAGATGGATGCAGGTGGGGCGAGTGGTGTTGGGCGTCAGATTTAGAGCTTCTTGGTTGCCGGTGAGAGGTGGCTGGTGGGTATGGCCGTTCCATCCAATGATCCAGATATGTGTTCTAATTTGATTTGGTGAACAGTGTGACTCAACCCATTATACCCTTTCAATCTACTTTTAATTTGACCAAAATACCCTTATTTCACAATTTAATTACAAACATGCTTCTTTTTTTTAATAACCTTTGATTTAAACTAATCTATGGATTAGATTAGTCCTCAAGGTTTTCAACATTTTTTTGGTCCTCACATGATATAACCCCTAGATATCCTTAATTATATGTTTTAATTAGGTAGCGTCTTAATTATACTTATTGCATTGTTAGTGTGATACTATAGACTGCACAAAACATATGAAGTGATTGCCAACCTCTTTGTCCTTCCTTCTTACAACCAACACTTCATTTACCTATTTAGTATTCATCCCATGTGCAATGTCGTTCCATTCCGTTACTGTTATCATAACAAAATTTGGTGTCGGGAATGTGACAAAATATCCTTTAGTATTTAATCGCTCAAAGTTGTGTAATACTTTGTGCCATTTGCAGAGGTATTCGTTTTCCTTCTATTCCAACATTCATATCGCTCGCCATGAAACTAATTAAAGGTATGCATTTTCCCATCCTCAAACTGTATCCATCTTCATTTTCATGTGTAAATCGGGGTTTTCTTTGTGTTATATGAATCGGGAAATCACGATAGCAGTTTATAGAGTCTAGAGTTCTGTCGAATTTGGGTTGAAGAAGATGAATTTTGGAAAGAAAGAGCTTAATTCACACTTTTAGGACTTGTGTGTTTAGGTTCATGCATTCCTTGTTGTGCTGAATTTCTCTATGTGTACAAGTTCCTTCTTCACATTTATTTGCATGCAAATGAGATGATCACTGTCAAGCAGGGAAATCATGACATGTATTGTTACATTTACGTACATTTTTTATTTAATTTAATTCATATGGCGGTCCTATAAAAGAAGGGAGTCTCATGCATCTGTTCAACTCTAAACTCTGAAAGATACTCCGAGATGTTAGAAAATACAAAGGATATCAACCAACAACCAAAAAAGTTCCTCGAAATCAACCAAAAACCCAAAACAAAAAGTCCCTCGAAATTAAATTTTAAAAAAAACTTTAAAAAATCCCTGTAATCAACCAAAAAACTGGAAAAAAAATTCCCTCAAAATGGTCGAATTCGGCTAAAAACACATTGAGTTTACGTCTAAGACGTAGTCTTACGTCTTACTCAAAAAGTCGATTCCATTTAGAAGTATATATTTTATTCACCAAATCTACACAATGAGATATACATCATATAAGGCCTCAATTTGGGAGCCTGTTTCAAACACTTGGCAAAACAGTGTCACGGTCCATTAAGAAGATATAAGGCCTCAGTTGGGCCAACCGGTCATGGTTCTTTTTTCCATTTATGTATACATATATTATATATATATATATATATATATATATATATATAGAAATATATATATATTTTCTTGTATTGTTGTTTTATATATGAAATATTCAAAATTGTTTTGCATGTGAAATAAAGCAGGAGAATATGTTTCATATATAAAATACACCCACACAAAATAAAGAAAAAAATACAAGTGAAATTTTTTGAATCATAACTTAAAATAAAATTCATTAAATAGTTTGGATCGTTTCTCAGAAGTTTATAATATTAGTATTGTTCGCATTCAATTTTACGTACATATATATATATATATATATAGAGAGAGAGAGAGAGAGACAATTCCAAACGAGAACAGTAATTAAATAAGAGAATAAGAAAACAGTCAAATCACATGTGATTCACAAGACTTTGGTCGCGACCTAAGTTCGCGAGCCAGTTCGCTCACAATACCTTCCCAATGATTGTCACTGTAAAATCGTATGTGATTTTGCACATGATTTGGTCGTTTTCGTATTCTCTTAGTTATTGTTCTCGTTTGAACATTCATCTCTCTCTCTCTCTTTATATATATATATATATATATACTTAATACAAGAACATTTTTGGATTTATCTAACTGGATACGTATCTAATTCGAACTGAAGGACGTAATCATAATTATAAATGGTCTTTCAAAGACCCGTTCTCCTATATCCAGCCCCGGTATCTTAACTATTTGTGCATCTATACATGCACTTTTAATCAAGCTTATAAGTAACATTGTTAAAGTTCAATGTTTTATTAAGTTCGAACTACCTTTTCTGAATGTCATACATATACTTGTTTTGGATTTTTTGTATTTCCTTTGTCTTGGATTTTAGTCAATTAAGGAACTTTTTACCAAACACTTATCGGATAAGCGCTTACTAGCAAGAGTTACCATCCCAGCTTACTTATCTTATCTGAACATTCTCGACTATCAAAATGAATTTTTAGTAAGCGTGTTTTACCCGATAAACACTTACTGGACTAGAGTTTTTCCTCTTACTTATCGGGTAAGATTCTTGCTCATTGTCATACCACTTACAGAGTAAGATTTTGATACTTATCATACTCATGCAGTAAGATGAGTAACATCTGATAAATGCTTACTCAGTAAACATTTGATAAAACGACCCCTAAGTATACAACGCTTTGTTTCTAGTGTTACATAAATTTGAATCAAATACTTTCATGATGGGAAAATGTACATTTAATTTATAATAAAATGTGATATCAACAAAATATTTTGCATAACTTACAACACCTTCATTGATACTTATTCATTATCGATTTCCTATTTTTTTTAATGTTAATTTAACAATTAACATCAATTCAAACTTAAAAACTTATACTTTTATCATCACTACAATAAATAAATAAAAACATTTCCCCAAACTCATTTATAGGTGGTATCACTTTTATTTTATATCATTTTTTATGCCTTTTTATATACATCAATATAGAGAGAGAATGTTCAAACGAGAACGCTAACTATTTAAGAAAACAAGAAAACAACAAAAAAACAGCAGATCGTGTACAAAATCATATATGATTTTACATTAACCCGAAAAAAGTCAGACATGGGCGATGTCGGGCACGACCTAAGGTCGCGTGCAAAGTCGTGTGAATCATATATGATTTTGTACGTGAAACATATATGATTTTGTATGTACTCGGTTGTTCTCGTGTTTTCTTAAATAGATGTTGTTCTCATATGAACCCTATATGTATATGAGGTAGGTTAGGGTTCATACGAGAACAACATCTATTTAAGAAAACACGAGAACAACCGAGTACAGACAAAATCATATATGATTCACGTACAAAATCATATATGATTCACACGACTATGTGCGCAACCTGTGGGTCGTGCAGGACATCGCCCGCGTCCGATATTTTCGGGTTAGTGCAAAATCACATATGACTTTGTACACGATCTGGTATTTTTTGTTGTTTTCGTTAAGCATGGGAATGGGACGGGGACCTCAATCCCCATCCCCGTCCCCATCCCCGCCGGAGAATATGATCACATCCTCATTCTCATCCGGGAACGGGGATCCCCAACGGGGAAACGAGAATGTTTTTTTCCCGATTATGTAAGTTATTTTAAATCAAATATGTGTGAAGTCATGCATGTTTAAATCTCACATATTCGCAATAAACTTAAAATCAAAAGGAATTTAATTTAATACAAAAAATTCACAACATCATATAATAATTAATAAACTAAAATCAAAATAAATTCAATTTAATCCAAAAAAAAACTTAATGACACATGTATCAAAACATATAGAGTAATATCTAAAACCATATAGAGTAATATCCAAAGCATATCAAGTAATTTTATTTTTGACTTGACGTCCAAAATCTTACGTAAAGAAAATAGTACTTTTAGACTCAAAACCTACCAAAATATTACGTACTAATATAAAAAAATTAGATTCAAAACTTAGTTAAAAATAGGATCTTATGAATTACTAGTTGAAATAAATAATATATATTTAATTTATTAATTAATATATATAACGGGTATGGGGCGGGGCAGGGAGTGCAATACTCTTCCCCGTCCCCATCCCCTGTTTAGCGGGGAATCCCCGTCCTCGACCGGGACGAGTGGACCGGGTTCCCGACGGGTCGGGGCCCATTCTCATGTCTAGTTTTCGTGTTTTCTTAAATTATTAGGGTTCTCGTTTGAACCTTCCTCTATATTTATATATATTATGTAAAATTATCTTAAAACTTATAGGCTAATATGTTATCAAAATTTATCAAACTAATTAATAATTAAAATAAATAAAAGGTAAAAGAAATTAAAAATTATATACAAAATTTTGAAAAATTATTATGCTCAAAATTTTGCAAGATAAAAGGATGAAAGAAAGCAAAGCATGAAAAATAAAAGCAGACAATTAAAGTAAATGTTCGCAAGAAAAACAGTCTTTTTTTTTATAAAATATAAAATATTGTTTTTAATACGTTTCAGATATATCATTTGACTTAAAAAAAATAAACAACAATTTATCAAAGCATAATTCATACTCAGGGGTAAATTGGTCATTTATGTTATACAAACTGTTGATTCAGATAAAAAAGTAAAAAATAACATCAATTTATCCAGACAGACAAATTTATCCAAACAATCAAATTTATCCATACAGAACTTAATAGAAAATTTGATAAACAACCCTTAACATGTATAAATATATTAATTTCAAGGATGTTATGATTATGTTAATAAACAAATAATTTTTTATTTAATTTCAAACACATCCATAATTTGCAGGTAATTCTGATATGAACCCATTTTATTGGTTCATTTACCTTTTTCTCTAGGAATTTTCACATATCTTTTATTTAATATTTTAAGGGAGGTAGGCTTTTCTACACATAAAATAAAACTTATATCATTTTAACATGGGATGTAATTGAATGAGAAATCTATGTATTGTAAATTGTAATACTTGTAAAAAAAAATTACTTTAAGGTATTGTTTTATATTATTATTTTTTTATTAAGACTGACATTTAATGTATTTATAAACACATTTGTTTTATAATGTGTTTGTTTTATATGTATTTGATTCATAATGTGAAACTTTTATCTCAAACCAAAAAAAAAAAAAACTAATTATTTTTTAGTAAATATTTTTTTGTTTCCAACGTTATATTGACTAGCTTTTTTGTTAAATGTTTTATATATGTATTTTAGTTGTATCGTAAATATAATATGTTCCTTCTCCATTACATTAAAAACATAATACATTTTTTAAATTGGAGCATTTGAAATTAGGTTTTCTAATAAAAAAGCCAAACAAAGTACATTATATATTTGATATAAATTGCCCCTTATTAAAAATGATACTGTAATTTTTTAAATAAATCAAAATAATAATTATTATCCCTTTCATGAAATGTATGGAATAAGTTTTTAAAGATGTTTATTGAAGATTCATAGTATTTTATTCACAAGATTTAAATTAATATAGGAGCCCTTAACTAAACGTTTACCAGGTAAGTGTTTACCGATAAGTGTCATCACTCTCATTTACCTTATGGAGTAACATTATTGACCATCAAAATAGATTGATGGTAAACGTTATAACCCAGTAAACACACACTCATGGGGTAAGAGTCATCACCTTAAAACTCTTGACCCTTAGTTTTGATACAAAGTCTTAGGGGGCGTTTGGTTCACGAAATGGAAATGGAACTCGTCAAAGAAACTTTGACTTTGAAGGAATTAGATTGGAATTTGACCACGTGTTTGGTTGTTAGGAATTGGAATTGAATTCCGCAAAAAAATTGTCGTTTGCATGTGTTGGGGTGGGGGGAGGGGAGGGGTTGTGACGACAATAATAATGGTGTGGTGGTGTCAGGGTGGGATGGGTGGGGTGTGGTTGTGTCAGGGTGGGGGTGGCGATGGGAGTGCGGTGGAATGATAATATTAATTGGTATGGTGGTGGTGGTGGCAACGGTGGGGGTGGGGGTGGGTTTGGTTTGGTTTGGGTTGCACTTTGGTTTGGTTTGGGTTGGATTGTTCAAATACCTTCAACCCGATCAACCCAACCCATGAATACCCTTAGTTCCTACTTTCAACCATATAGAACAAGTTTTCAACAAACAAAATTCCACAATCTAAAATTGTTAATGCATTACTAATTTGTATTTAACGTTTCATAAATATTGTAGTTTCGTCTATGAAGGAGGATTCCCCTAATCCCAGAAATAGAGAGGATCATAGAAAATGTTAAATATTTGATACGACCTATTTCTATATTTTTATACGACAAAAACAACAAATAAACTCACACATTCTTTTTACAAAGTTTGAAACCCTGACTTGGCCTATTTAAAAACCAAATGCTCAAATATATATCACTGGAGCAAAGACCCTTTGCTTAAAAATTTATTATTTATAAAAAGTCTTATCTAATAAATATTATATAAATAGTTTTGTTTATATGTTCAAATTACATTATAATTAACAAAAGGTGTAGTTTTTCTTCAAAAAACAAAAGGTGTAGTTTGTACAAAATCAAGACATGGGTTACAGCATCCAACACAAAATCCACCTCCAAAAGCATCCTTGTGATGGTCCCTCACACTCTCTCTTCACTTTCATTGAAAAACTCAGAAGACAAACAACCCTTCATGGAAAAGACTAAAATAATTGCATGGGAGACTAATACATGACATAAGACTACACACAAAACACAGCTCTCTCTCTCTCTCCCAAAATCTTCTCATATACAAACCAAAATCTTTTTCTTTTATTCTTTTTTTAAATCTTGAAGAGGGTACCTCACACTCTTTAATTGATATAAATACAAATATTTGAAATCCAAAGAAGCAAAGTATCTCTTCTTCTTGCACACCTCCTCCCCACCCCCTGTAAGTATCTCAACTTTCCTTTGCTTGCAATTAACAACTTCACATCTTTTCATCTTCTTTCAATAGTTCTCTCATATTTAAATCTAATTAATCCCCTATCTTTTTCCACAAATTCAATCCTAAAGTTTGGAATCTTGTCTTGTTATGCTTCAATTCAGCCATCAAATGCATAAGTTTTTGTCTTTATTGGACCCTCTTCATTGCTATTTATCACCTCATCATCATCTCCATCCATGAACTTGATAGATCCTTCTTAAAGTTTTCATTTTTACACTAAATTTCAACCTGCAACTCCTTTTTCTTTTTCTGGGGTTTTATGATTTTGGGTTTCTGAACATTTTTCATAATCATTCTAGATCAATTTGATTTCTTGGGTACTCTTAGAACACATTTGAGAAAAGAATAATGGATTTCTTGACAGGAGGGTCAAAGAACACTTGGCAGCCAGTCATGGGGCCTGATACAACCATCTCAAGTTACTGGTTAAACTGGAGACTGTTTCTATGTTCTCTATGGATTTTGACATCTATGGCTATGGCTTCGTATCTCATAACGAAATACGAAGGGCCTAATAATCGAAAAACAAGAATTAGAGAAGATGATGGTGAAGAAGAAGAAGATGATTATGGAGGAGTGTTGTATGATGATGAAGTTTGGAAACCATGTTTGAAAGGAATCCATCCAGCTTGGTTGATGACTTACCGAATATTTGCTTTTCTTGTGCTCTTGATTCTTATCATCCTAAATGCAATTGTTGATGGAGGAACCATATTTTACTATTACACTCAGTAAGTTTTTTTTTTATCATTTTTCATGCATTCATTAATTATGACATCAATCTTGATTTTTTTTACAGTTGATTTTCAAGAATCTTGTTGGGTATTAAATTCTTCTTCCATCTGATTAAAGTTGCAACTTTAAGCTTTAAACCTCAATTTACCAATTTACCCATGTCACCTTTACAAAAAATTTATCCATTTTGGTTAATTAGAAAAAAAAAATGTTTTTATAGAATGCTCCAATCTTCATTGGAAGCAAAGGGTTGGTTTTGTGTTTCTGATCACACCATCATCATAATCATGAACTCTTTAAATCCTATGGTGTTTTAAGTCTTTATTTTTTTTTTTAAATCTGATCACTTTTATAAAAGTAAAATATATCAGCATCTGATTCTTTGGTTTTATGCATTTCTTTTAAATCTGTGTTTTTAACATTTGGATTCTGAAATTTCACTTTGTTTTCTTTCGAGTGGTGGTTACAGGTGGACTTTTACGTTGATTACTATATATTTTGCGGTATGTTTCATCGACATCAACTGATTCTTACATCCCCCCCCCCCCCCCTTTTTTTCTTTTTCTTTCTTTATTAAAGCTGTTTTTTTCATATTCTTTTCAGAATTTTTATTTTCTTGGATTTATGTTCTTGGCGTCTTTCTGTGCGCAGATTGGATCTTTGTTGTCGATATATGGATGCTACCAGTGTCACAACAAAGTTGGTGGTGACAGAAGTGAGGAATTAGATGAAGAGCAAGCTGCTGCAATTACTAATTTCCCCAATGCCGTAAAATCCATTACCCGTAAAGATCAAAACCACCCTCGCCAAGTCGCTGGCTTTTGGGGTTACGCTTTTCAGATCATATTTCAGGTAAAATCCCAAGAATACAAACAAAATGTCTCAATAAAAGGCACCATTTATGACACCATTTTGTTTTCCAGATGCAGGCAGGTGCAGTTGTGCTTACTGACTGTGTTTTTTGGTTCATCATGGTACCATTTCTTGCCATGAAAGATTATAATTTGAATTTTGTAAGTACCACCCTTTGTTGATCTATTTGCTTTCGAAACATGTATTTTGTTCGTGTTTTTGATTCGTTGTGGGGTTATTATTCGTGCAGTTCATTATAAATATGCACTCGATCAATGCTGTGTTATTGCTCGGTGACACTGCGTTGAATAGCTTGGTAAGTTGTTTCGGGTCTTTTAACACAAATTAAAACAGACCTTATCAGATCTTGTAGTTTTGCTTACGACCTAAATTTTCTATTTTTCAGCGATTCCCGTGGTTTCGAATCGCATACTTCGTTCTTTGGACGTGCGTTTTTGTTGTTTTTCAATGGATTGTTCATGCGTGCATCGCACTTTGGTAAAATATCGATAGCTATTTCTACTTTTTTCTTAATGATACATACAAATACATGAAAGTGATCACTAACAAAATGGTCATATTCTTAAACAGGTGGCCATACCCTTTTCTTGATATATCATCTTCATTTTCTCCAATATGGTAATTAAGTTCTCTTACAAAATAAGAACACATAGTGATAGTGTTTGTGTGTGTTTCTATTAAGAAACTGCTTTCTAAATCTTTGATGTATATATGCAGGTACTTATCAGTGGCATTGTTGCATGGACCATGCTATGGAATTTTTGTTCTAGTGATAAAACTGAAGCATTTTCTCTTAACGAAATGGTTCCCGGACTCTAATCGATACGTTCTATGATACGGCTAAATCGCAAAGCCAACCATAGAGAATTACCAAGATTTTCTTGAAATTGTTAGAATGTTAATAGAAATTTCTTGAGATATAATTGTTTGCTGTAATTATTGGTTATATGAATACAAGTTTGGAGAGTTACAAATGGCATATTTCTTTATATTGCTACAGGTAAAAGTGGTCTTCATAATCACATGGAAAAAGGGGTCCTGAAAACCTCCCAAGACCCACTTTGGATCAATTTCATTGTGAAATTATGGGTCAAAAAGATAATGAAGTTTACCCTTTATAGATCCATCTGTTTTTGAGCCAAGACAAGAACCCATTCAAATAGTTGAGAAACCCCACCATGCCAGTGGCAAATCTTTTTTCAAAAGGTTTAATTCAAGTTCATCATCATTGTTTCTGTGAAACTTCACTCCAACTATCTAAAAGTGTTACAATAGGTATATATATATATATATATATGATGCTTTTAGGCGTTTTAACAAAAAATTTAGTACGCATATAAAGTAAAGTGTCTGTATAGACACAAAAGATTTGTTTACAAGACCCTTCTCAAAAATGTTCTATAAAATAGCTAATAGGACAATTTGTTTTAAAAGCGTCCTAAAAAACTTGTTAAAACGCCAAAAAACGTTCTATAAACTTATTGTAACGCTTTTAGATATGACAATTTATAGTTTGGTCATATAAACTTAAGTTGTATAAAGTAATTTATTATGACGCTTTGTTGTACTTGGACCATTTCTACTCAATATATATTGGAATTTCCGTTCTCTCTTTAAAAACTCTTTAAGAGAGTAATATAACGGGGTTTTACATATTCTTCCGGTTTCAATTGCTAAAAGTTTATGGCACCAACTATTTCATTGAGTTCGATGACCTCAAGAATTAGGGGACAAAACGATGGAATTTGGGTCCGATCGATGGTGGTCTAACGCGCGATAACGTTAGCTGAAATGATCTGCTTTTGGCACAAACTGGTTGTAAAGTGGTCGTCCACCTTATTATGAGTGGCAACGTTTATGTCTCCATTGGTTGGAGAGGCTAGATCTGCACTACCACGAGTGGTCTTCTTCAAAGCTAGTGTATGTATATATCCATGATTTTAGTGAGTAAATTTAATCGATCGTGGATCGGATTCGATCCATTCTCGAACAACTTGTTCATAATCGATTTGAGAACTCGAAGTAAGTTCACGCTCTTCAATTCGAGTTACAAATACCATTGGGATTTGAGTTTATGGGGTTATTTACCAAATGTTTCCCCGGTCTCTATTTTACCGAGAACGATAAAAGACTGAGAATCTTACCTGGCATGAGTTTTTTACCACGTAAGTGAGAGAGAAGACTTTAACCCGGTTAGCGCTTACCGAATAAGAGACACTAACAAATAATCCCTTGTTGGGCGAGAATGTTATCCGACAAGATAAGTGAGAGTTATTAGTTATTGCCGATAAATAATTACCTGGTAACAATTTGGTAAATGGCCCATAATTCCTACCATCAAGTTTAATATTGTGGCGAACATCTACCTCGATGGTTAATGTTAACGGTTCGAACCACAATAGGTAGAGAACATTGCTTTATGTTTATCCTTTGGCTTTGCTCAATGTACATCAATGTAATTTAAAAAAATATACTACATATATATATATATATATATATATATATATATATATATATATTGGAAGGATATTGTGTAACCCTGAAAAAGGTTGCAACCCTTACAACCCATATCTTAACCGTTGGATTCATGATCGACGGTTATTTTATTTTTATTTCTCTGTTTTTTTTAATTAAAAATATTGGGCTCATATCTATTATAATCGTCGATCATGAATCTGACGGTTAAGATGTGGGTTGTAAGGTTTGCAACATTTTTAAAGGTTACAAATAAAACAACCCTTATATATATATATATATATATATATATATAACTAATCAATGAAAGTAATTTACTAAAAAAAACACTTCTAATATATTCATTGTTTTTATATTGTACTTCAGTTGTTGTTAAACAATTACATTTCACTTAACATAGTTGCATATCTATACTATTATATTAAAACTAGTTATGTGTCCGCGCAATGCGGCGGAATGTTAAATTTTATTGTGAATCGATAAAACATAATCAAACATCTTCGTTGCTCAAGAAGTTGAACCAACGGTTTGATCATGCGAACACCATAGATACAGGTAAATTAAAATAGATTATGACACAAAAACGTCCTCAAACCTAGAGCTTTAAATATCTTGGGTAAGTGTTTGAATAAATGACCCCTAAACATAAAAATTAATTCCATATAAAAGTAAGGTTGAAATGTAAAAACATTTTATAAGCCCATAAAACCTACCTCATTATATAACCTTTTTTTTGCTTGACATCATTGATTAGGGATTCAAGACATTTAAAAAAAGAAAATCATAAATATTGGTGTCCTGTTTTTATGTTGTTTTACAGAAATTATATCATAAAGAAGCCATCTCCAGCAACCAAATGAATTAAAGCTAATAATTAGTTTGAATGTAGCACAAAAATCTTTAGTTTACACAGTTTGTACACACTACTTACTACTACATCAAGATGAAGCATCAGCCCCAACCAACATGGACTCTTTACTATCACCAAAAACAAAAGCATTTTGTTAATTTTCTTTTTCTTTTACCTCCTTCCTATCTCTTTTACCACCACCTACTTTCACCGCCAAAAGTCATGGTTCTTGAAAAACATGAAATCTGGGTGATACACATTCAAACTCTACAGCCAATTTTCAGTCGACTGCATTAGGGAGTTCACTTTTTCGTTATAATGAATCCCACTTTGGTCCAATCCGAACTCCTCAACTTGTAAACAGCCAGTCCAAAGATCAGTAACGACACATCATCAACCTCAGTTACACTTGACCCATCCATACCTGGATCACCCATAAAATTCACAACCTTAGATAGATCCAATACATCAAGATGAGTTAAAAATATGCAAAAACTATGGCATCAAGATGTAGATAGAGAGAAAGATTGAAAGGTACTTCTTGAAGGTGTTGATAGAGAATGGAAAGTCAAGAAACTGGCATCAAGATTCGGCAGAGATGGACCTACAGGAATTCTGTATATGGGATACCAAGCAACTGAAACCAGCTTGATTGAGTCAGATCACAGCTCCGATATGTATTCAGTTCAGGAAACTTCAATGCAAGATCCGATATCTATTCACAACCCATCAATGAAATAAGAATATTAGATAGTTGAGTCAATTACCATCAAGTATCTTGAAAACATTATGAAATTACGTTATATAATTTCACCTTCTATCTCTTCAAAACTGTAAAAAATAGTAAGCTTGAAAACATAAAATTTTATGCACTTTCGAGATTAGATTGAACAACATTTACAGGTCGCTAATTTTTAAATCAAAATTGATGTATTCTGTCCACTTTTATTTACCATTTACGTTTCAGAAAAGTGTAACCACATAAAACATCAAGTACGAACCACATTTAACTAATCAAAACATCGAGTACGAAATCAAAACATAAAACAAAAATCAAAACATCAAATATCACATATACAAACCACAAAAATGGAAGGAAAAAAAACATAAATCTGGAGGGGAGATCGACATACCTTGGTGATCAATTTGGTTAGAAATCTGGAGGCGAGAGTGTGTGGATCGATCTGGGTCAAGATTGATTTAGAGATCTGATAGGTTTACAGATCAATTTGGGTCGAGATCAACTTGAAAAAACAAACAAGGCCTCAGTTTAAAAATCAAATCGAAGTCGAACTAAAGAATAACATAATCAGCAAGCAACATAAGCAAACATCAGATTGACGAAGAACTTAAGGTTTACGTTTCAACTTTCATCTATGAACCACTTTAGATGAGTGGGCACCAGATTTCACTTACCAGGTGATGAACATCCAGACAACTGCTACAACAACCATTAACAGCTACATATTGCCAGCATCACGGCATTGAATATGACCTAGGGAGCAGTTGTCAAATCCATATCAGTGACGCCAATAAACAAGAAGGCAGAATATACCAGAAACCCACTTAAGACACTACAACAAAGAATAAAAAGCAGATAAAAGACCAGGGGCCATATTGTTCTTAGGAGTAAACAAACCAATCGGGACTGTTAAAGAAGTTTATATATACAGAAAGAGGACAAAAATAAAGGCATAGAATGAGAATATAAAGGGCCCTATGAACCCGTTAATCTAGTGAATGACCCAAAAACCTATGATGAGTTACAACTTCACTATCAGTCAATCTCATAAAAGGGCCATTTGCAAGTAACTGAGGATAAAAGCAATTTCAGAAAAAGGAAAATGAAGAGAAAAACACCAAGTTAAGGGGTGTTGAGAACAGCATAAAGTTGCTTTACAGTAGATATAGATATTAAAGGAAGCTCCAAAAACCAATAGATGATAATTTTTTTCTACTAAACTATGATCGTCTAATCAAACAATGAGAAAAAGAACATAACTTGGCCATAGAGCTAGCATGGTTTCGATTTTCAACTACCATTAGTACAACATGAACTAAATTAGAGATTAAAGGGACACTCAACAAATACCAAAAAAATAAAAGTACATCGAAATTGAAGATCTATTGATAAGAAAATGCAATGGAAATCATACTTGATAATTGATAAGCAAAAACCACTAACTGCCTTTTCCCTTGCAAGCCTTTCAGTTGGCCATGAACTCGAACATACATTCCATCCCTAATTTTTCTTTTTAGGAACAAAAGAGAGGATCAAAAAATCAATGTCAAAATTCAATCAAGCTACAAATCCACAACTCAAAAGTTCATTTGCAAACCAAGAAAAAATTGGGAATTCACCATTTGCAAGCTGTTCTTGGGAGCAGGAATGGACTAATGGTGTTCTCTCTAACACGTATACTACTTAAAGCATGGCTTGAGGTCAGAATATATGGCTCTTCAATACGTCATACAAAAAGCAAGCATCACCATACAGTCTTACGAAAGTAATTTAAGTATTTGGTTTAGAATTAAAATGATCTTTCCTCCATCTTATTTGAGATGCAATCAGAAAATGTGATGCTGCTTATTTGTTGGTAATCCTATCATCTAAATGTATTTGTTATTTGAAATTCTGGATAGTGACGCTTGGTCAAGTAATGCAAGAAATTGAAGAAATCGAGGTTTCTATGTATGCATTCTATATATATATATATATATATATATATATATATATATATATATATATATATTAATTACCTCTGTAACACTTGCAAGCAAAACTTTTGTAACTTTTTTTTCGCTGATTTCTACCTCATTCTTATAAGGCCACTCCAATACAAAATCAAGTTATTAGGTTACCTCAAAACCAAAAATCTCTTCTGAGGACACTCCAGTACTAAAAAATTGTCGATTGGCAAATTTCATCCACAACTTTAAAATATGCAATGCAACTTCCGCATAGATAATAAAATGCCTTACATTCAAAGAGTAATTTAAGTTATTAGGTTACCTCAAAACCAATGAGAGATTAAAGCAAACAAAATTCAATTCAATTAAAAGCAAAGCAGGAGGAACATCGATGAAGTCGTGTGTGTTAAGGGAAAGTACAATCGAAACCCTACCTGATTGTGAAGTCTTGTGTGTTGGGAGAAAGTACAATCGAAAACCAAACTGATCTTGAAGTCGTGTGTTGGGGAAACCAGGGAGAAACAACGATGAAGGGAGAAGCAACGATGAAGGGTGGTATAAAACCCCTGCATCGTTGGAGTGTGGAGCGTCGTGTCGGAGAGTGTGTAGGAGCGTGAAAAGTCGTCTTGGGTTTGTGAAGCGTCACCTTGGGTTGTGAATCAGCCTGAGCCGGATGTGTTTGAGTAATGGGAAAGAGGAAAGACTGCATATAGTAGTTGTACTCTATGTTAATAAAGTTGTCTTTTAAGACTTTTAAGACTTTTAAGACTTTTTGCATATAATAGTTGTACTCTATGCTTGAAAAGCTGTAATTAAGACTTTAAGACTTTTTGTAAATCTGGTTTATAATGTAGTATAGATATAGATATAGATATAGATATAGATATAGATATAGATATAGATTCTATTACGGTTATTGAAAAAAAGTAGTTATTGAAAAACGGTTTTTGGAAAGCTATTAAAGTTAAATTTTACATTTATCACCCTTACAATTAATTATCTAATTTGCTTTCTATCCCTTGTTTTTTCATTTTTCATTTTACACCCTTATTATTTTGACACAAATAAATCGTATATAAACAAAAATGCAATGAAAAAATTTGTTTCTTTTTTTACAAATTATATCATTATAATCGTCTCGTCAATACCTTCAAAACGAGCCCAATATTGAATATTTTTAAATTTAACCATACTATTAAATATCATGAATATCTATGAATTAAATCTCTACTACTATATAAAAAAACTAATACGGTTATTGTACAAACTTTTGTACAATAACACTTATCATCCTAAGCTTTTATACAATAACACTTATCACCCTTATAATGTTACATTTGTCACCCTTACAATTACTTATTTAATTCATTTTATATCCATTATTTTTTATTTTTTTATTTTACACCATTATCATATTAACACAAATAATCGTATATGAACAAAAATGTAATGAAAAAATAAGTTTCTTTTCTACAAAGTATACTATTATAATTGTCTCATCAATATCTTCAAAACGAGCCTAATATTGAATATTTTTTAATTTAACTGTACTATTAAATATCATGAATATCTACGAACTAATTTGTTTTCTATCCATACGTTTTATTTTTTCCACTATTAGCACATTAAAAATACATAATCGTAAAATACGTTTCATTTTTATTATAAATTATATCATTATAATTTTTTTTGTCAATAATTGTAATATAAACTAATTATTGAATATCTTTATGGGTTTAGGGTTTCATAAATTGTGATTCATAGGTAATGGTTGATTGTTGATAACATGTCTATAAGAAAGTAGCATTAATTGTTCGTTATTTACTTACATTCCGCTGCATCGCGCGGGTATATGCCTAGTTTTCTAGTAAAAAGAATCGTCATCGTACATCGCACTGTGTCTCACACAACTGCCACACATTGGTTACATTTAAATGAAAAAATGAAGCATAAAAACTCAACGAGATTTTCTAACAACAAAATTGATTATTATCTATACTATATTATAAAACATTTAAGTTTTTCTTCTTAAACTTTTTTTTAATATTTTTAAAATACTATGTATAAATCGATAATACATATAAAATCTTTCAATTTCTATAATATTTCTATTTTGTCTTTTATGTAAACAATAAGTACAAATGTACAAAGGTAACCGATTTTGAACCTGTAAGGGCCATTGACCGGTCCAATTACTAGTTATAAGTGAAAGCCCATTTTGATCCTAAATTTTATACCTAAGACTGGTCCTTAACTGGTTAAAAAAATCCACAGTCATTGATTAACCGAAACCGATCCGGTCAAATACCAATTGAAACCCCAAAAGGTCCGGTCAAAAATGTTGCTTTTATCCTAACTATTTTTGTCAATTTTATGACAAAAAAGTGAAAGCAATATCAAAGAATAATTTATGGTCATTAATAGTAAAATTAAGGTAAGAGAAAAATACAAAATAATTAAATATTTGTTTTCCGTTTATGCATGTACCTCGACTTTAAACCTCACATTCAACACAAATGGAGTCGAGGGTTTATTAGAAAAAATGCCGGATATTTTATATTTCAACACCAATCAATTTGATCACTTCAAAGGAGTCTAAAAACGATGAAAAATGTGAAAACTATTCAAGATGAAAAAATAAAAATAAAAACAAATACATTAAAATGATTAATTAGTTACAATATCTTAATTTAACTCATTTTTATTTCTTTTCTTTATCACTAATTAGTTTACAATTAAATGAAAATTCAAAATACTTTTTAAAATATTTATTTCATTCTTTTATACATGTATTCGTTATTTATTTTTTTACATTTCAAAATGACTGATTAAGGCCCAGTGAAGGCCCAATTACTGAATGATTGGAACTGTCGGTGTAACACCCGTAAGTTTATAAGGTAAGTAATTGCTTCTCTTACTCCGTTAATTGTGATTATTTGAAAATATGAGCCTTTATATGCATATGATCATTATTATAATGCTTTGATGTTACTTGGTTAGTATAATCTTTATAAATGCTTAAACCTCGTGCTCATGATCGAAATTGGCTAAGTTTTCGGGCAATCTGGGATGTAGTGCGACAGTGACATTGTCACTGTCGCCGGTCACTGTCGCGGTAGATGTACCGCGGGTGGTAGGAGTGGCGCGACCGTGACACGCGATTGTGACAATGTCACTGTCGCCGGGCACTATCGCGAGCGGGCACTGTAACTTAAATGAGTCCTTTAGCCGATTTTCACTTCATTTCTCTCATTCCTCTCTTTTTCCTTTGGCGATTTATGAACTCCCAAACCAGTTTCTTTCTCTCCTAAAACCCTAACCCTCATAATTACAACTCTTTTGGTGGTTGGATCATTGATTGCTTGCAATAACTCTCCTCAAGGAAGATTTTCTAGGGTTTCTTCAAGAACAACAACTTCTCATCTTCAAGTCTCATCTCTTCAAGCTAGGGTTCCATATTTTCTAGGTTTTGGTCCAAAAACCTAGATTGTGAGTTTACTAAACCTTTGTTAAAACTAGATACACATCATAATCTATTACTTGTTATTGTTGTATGATTTCTCAAAATGTTCATCTCTATGTGTTCAAATATTTGATGGTGTTCTTATGAATAAAATGTTGGGAGTTTGCTTATGAGTATCATGCCATAATTTACTCTATTTGTCAAATATTTGGGACTTTCTTCTTGTATACATACTATGGGTATTTTGACATGAGTAGTGTATATACGTCTTAGTAGATGATGATTTCTACCTGGAATGCCTCCTTGTTGATATTGTATCTTCATAATGGTTATGTTGAAATTTGGGTCTTATGTTGGACTTATATGGTTAGGATGGTAACATTGTACCTATGGTTGGTATCGAAATATGTTCGGTTGAAATATACCTCAAGACCTCCTATAAATTATGTTGGACGAACCAAGTCAGTAGACACTAGGAGGATGTAGTCTTGGGTGCCACCGTGATGGTATGTGCCTAGACCTCCGTCATTCGGGGTAATGTCATGGTTGTAGTCCTCGGGTGTGTCGGGCCTTTTGGGATGTCACTCTTAGTAGTTGGCATCAAGGTGCATTGTCTCTTTGGGTGGAACTTGATTGGTGCTATGGGTATCCCCTTTTGACTCCACATTTAATGTAATACTGGTTAACTGCTGATAAGAATTGTAAATGCTTTTATATGCTATTTCTTGTTCAACTCACTAGGCTTTTTGGCCTAACACTTGTTTGGTGTCGATGTGTATATCAGGTTCTAGCGGCGCAGGTTCTAAGCTGATATAGTTGATTGGGTGAGAGCTTGGGGAAACTTACATTTTGACATACTTTTGGTAGAAGAACAGTTGGGTTTATAGATGACACCCCTTTTGTAATCTTTTTTCTAGTTATAGAAATTAGATTAGCTGGTTGTTATTTATTGTCCGTTGAATTACAAATGTAATTAAACAGGATTGTATATTTCCCCATTTTTGGGAGGCTCTTGCTATGGCAATTTTTATATACCTCATGTCCATTTTTTCGGATTTTTGTTATCCCTATTTTTATGGTGTTACAAGTTGGTATCAGAGCCTTAGTTTAAGTGAATTAGGTATTGTTTTAGCATATCTAGAATTAAGCTTTAGACTTTATTGTTCCAACTGTCCACTTGGGGTAGAAATCCCTGGTGGGGAGAGCGTTAGGATTTACGAAATTACTTTAATTGAGAGTTGTGATGATGGTGACAAGAATTCTTGTGTATGGTTCGTTCATAATTTCACTTAGCTACTGCTATTATGAATGTATTGTTATGTGAGCATACTTGGTTTACTATTGTTATGATAATTGATGAAGGTATTAGTACGTACAATGAGTTCAACTTGTATAGTCATTTCTCAATCTATTTCTTGTACACGTATGGTAGTTATCAATGGTAACCACTTGGAGCAGATTACCGAACATGCCAGAGGGTCATGTTGAAGATGAATCTACGGCCGGCCAACCCCATTTGGTCACGAGTACTGAAAGATCACCAGTGGCAAATGTCTTGGGAGGGGGACCCAAGCATATACCCCGAATCAACCTTGTCACGAACGACCCGGTCGTGGAGGAAGTGACCATGGAAACCAGAATTAGGGATAGCATGATGCAGGCCATGAACTCGGCCATGGCACAACAACAAGAGTTCTTTATGAAGCTCTTGGAGGATCGAGATGCAAGTCACCGACAACCTGAAACTATGGCGGAAAATGTAGTGATGGGATCGGGCGGTGGACCGGCCGTTGTGGTAACGGAGGATCAGTCGGAGAATGGAAATAAAGGTAAAGGCAAGGGATGCACCTACAAAGCTTTTCTTGGGTGCAATCCGAAAGAGTTTTCAGGTTTTGCCAATCCGGTTGCGTGCATGTATTGGCTGAAAGAAGTGGAGATGGCCTTCGAGTCTAGCGAGTGTGATGTCTTGCAATGGGTGAAGTTCGCTTCCCAACTACTTCGGGGTGAGGCCCTGATCTGGTGGAACCTCACGCGGTCCGCCCTCACTCCCGAAGTTTTGGCGAAGTTGACTTGGCCGGTTTTCAAGCAGAAAATTATGGACAAGTACTGCAGTGAAAGGTCGTTGGACAAGCTGGAAGCGGAATTCCGAGGGTTGAAGAAAGGGACTCTATCCGTTGTTGACTACTCCAAGATTTTCTTGGAAAAGCTAAACTTGGTGGGACACCTAGTCCCCGATGAACGGTCAAAAATCAAAGCCTACCAATGTGGATTGTCGGCCGGTATGAGGACGGCAGTGAGGAACACAAGAGGATTGACACTTCAGGATGTTATCGAAGAATCCTTGTTAGTGGAAGACGACATGATGGCGGAGAAGGATGAGAGAGGTCAAGTGGGTGACAAGCGGAAGTGGGAAGGGCCATCTGGGCCCGTTCGTCAAGTTAGGCCATTTGTAAGCGGAAGAATCGGAGATAATCGTCGAGAGGCACGTTGGTGCCATAAGTGCAAAGCCAAACACTCTGGGCCATGCGACCCCAAGCCTCATTCGGGTCCCGTGGAGTGTGCCAAGTGCGGCAAGAAGGGCCATGCGATTCGTGATTGCTCTATCCGAGGGCCGGTATGTTTCGAGTGTCGGGAACCAGAACATATGAAGAGAGATTGACCGAAGCTTGTGGGTGGCCACCGTGGAGGTTCGTTGGGATCGACGACAAGGGTCGAGCAACCGTCGAGAGCACCGAGCCGAGCTTTTCAGATGACTGCCGAGGAGGCAAAGTAGACGGCCGATGTGGTTTCGGGTACGTTCCTAGTAAACTCCTTGTCTACTCGTGTATTATTTGATTCGGGTGCTACATGTTCCTTTGTGTCGGACGTTTTCTATAAGCAATTCATCACTCCTATTAGTGTCATTCCCGATGCGCTAGTAGTAGAAATAGCTAATGGAGACCAAGTGATCATCCGAGACCGTTTTCGTGATTGCACTTTAGATATTGATGGGAACTCTTTTGGAATAGATTTACTACCTATGGCTATAGGGGGGTTCGACGTGGTTATAGGCATGGATTGGTTAGTGAGGCATAAGGCTGATATTTTTTTCTCAAAAAAGATGATCCAAGTGCCTTTGCCGAAAAATGGTGTGGTCACCATCTACGGGGAGAAAGGGAAGAGGAGTAATCCTATCATCTCTTCTTTTAAGGCTCGCAAATTTCTAGCGAAGGTTTACCCTTCGTATCTGGTTTATGTGGTGGACGCGAAGAAAGAGAAGAAGTCGGTGGAATATGTGAAGGTCGTGCAAGATTATCTGAACGTCTTTCCGGAAGACTTACTCGGGTTACCATCGGAGCGGCAAGTGGAGTTTCAAATCGACCTCACTCCGGGAGCGGCTCCGATAGCCCGTGCTCCATATCGATTGGCCCCGACGGAAATGAAAGAGATGATGACGCAACTGCAAGAGTTGTTGGAGAAGGGTTTCATCCGACCGAGTTCGTCACCTTGGGGAGCACCGGTTTTGTTCGTGAAGAAGAAGGATGGATCCATGCGGATGTGCATAGATTATCGGAAGTTAAACAAAGTCACGGTGAATAACAAGTATCCTCTACCTCGCATCGACGATCTTTTTGATTAACTCCAAGGCACGGGATGCTTCTCAAAGATTGACCTTCGGTCCGGATACCATCAAGTGAGAGTGAAGAAGGAAGATATTCTGAAGACGGATTTCCGAACGCGATACGGTCACTATAAGTTCTTGGTGATGCCTTTCGGCTTAACCAACGCTCAGGCCGTATTCATGGACTTGATGAACCGTGTGTGTCGACCATTCTTGGATAGATCTGTGATCGTCTTCATCGACGATATTTTAATCTATTCAAAGGACGAGTCCGAGCATGGGAAACACTTGCGAGAAGTATTAGAAGTCCTAAGAAGGGAGAGATTGTTTGCAAAGTTCTCAAAGTGCGAATTCTGGCTCCAAGAGGTGCAATTTATGGGGCATGTGGTATCTAAAGACGGAGTGAAAGTGGACCCGGTAAAGATCGAAGAGAAGATGAGTTGGGAGCCTCCAACGAGTCCGACGAAGATTCGAAGTCTCTTGGGTTTGGCGGGATATTACAGACGTTTCATTCAAGATTTCTCTAAGATAGCTACGCCACTCACCTCATTTACAGGGACGAATGTCAAGTTTCTTTGGACCGCCAAGAAAGAGCAAGCCTTTCAGACGCTCAAGAAGAAGTTGTGTGAAGCCCCTATCTTATCCCTACCTGAGGGATCAGATGACTTCATGGTGTATGGCTTTGCTTCCAAGATGGGTCTCGGGTGTGTGTTGATGCAACGGGGAAAGGTGATAGTGTATGTGTCACAACAACTAAAGGATCATGAGAAGAATTATCCGACTCATGATTTGGAATTGGCGGCGGTAGTTTTTGCGTTGAAGTTGTGGCGACACTACTTGTATGGGACAAAGTGTACTCTTTTCACGGATCACAAGAGTCTCAAATACATCTTCGATCAAAAGGAACTCAACATGCGGCAAAGGAGATGGCTTGAGCTTTTGAAGGATTACGATTGTGACCTACTCTATCATCCCGGTAAGGCCAACATGGTGGCGGATGCATTGAGTCGAAAGAGTCATGATGGTGGTGTCAAAATATCCCTTACAAGGATCGACGTGGTGTCGAGTTTGTTGGAAAACACAAAGGCGAGTCAAGTGGAGGCACTTAAAGAGAAGAACCTCAAATCCGAAGTCATGTTAAAGCAAAAGGAACTCTTAACGGAAGACGGTCGTGGGCTCAAGCTATTTCAAGGGCGGATTTGGGTGCTGAAGGTTGGGGGAAACCGTGACCTACTTCTTGAAGAGGCACACAAATCAAAGTATTCCATACATCCCGGTAGCACCAAGATGTATAGAGACTTGAAATTGTATTATTGGTGGCCGGTGATGAAATTGGACGTGGCCAATTACGTGGAAAGGTGTGTCGGGTGCCTCCAAGTCAAGGCGGAACATCAAAGACCGTATGGAAGTTTGCAACCGTTGTCCATTCCCGTGTAGAAATGGGACAACATCACCATGGATTTTGTGACGAAACTACCGAAGACCTTGCGCGGTCACGACACCATTTGGGTAATTGTTGACCGATTAACCAAGAGTGCGCATTTTCTTGCAATGCGGGAGACTTTGCCAATGGAGAAATTGGCCAAGCTTTATATCGATGAGGTGGTGTCGAGGCACGGAGTTTCGTAGTCCATTGTATCGGATCGGGACAGTCGCTTCACATCAAACTTTTGGGCAAGCTTACAGATAGAGTTGGGCACTAGACTGAATTTCAGCACGGCGTATCATCCTCAAATGGATGGTCAAAGTAAGAGGACGATCCAGACGCTAGAGGATATGTTGAGGTCATGTGTAATAGATTTCGGAGGAAGTTGGGATTCACATCTACCTTTGGTAGAGTTCGCGTACAACAACAGTTGCCATTCTAGTATCGGAATGGCACCGTTCGAGGCATTGTATGGGCGGAAGTGCAGAACCCCAGTTTGCTAGTTAGAAGCGGGCGAAAAGCAATTCGCCGGACCGAAAATAGTTCAAGAGACGGCGGCTAAAGTGAAAGAAATCCGAGAAAGGTTGAAGGTGGCTCAAGACCGACAGAAGAGCTATGCGGACAAGAGAAGACCGGTCGAGTTTCAAGTGGACAACCGTGTCATGTTGAAGGTATCACCATGGAAGGGGATTATCCATTTTGGGAAGCGCGGGAAGCTTAATCCTCGTTTCCTTGGACCCTTTGTCATTTTGGAGAGAATTGGTTTACAAGCCTACCGGTTAGATTTGCCACCGGAAATGGATGGAATACATCCTACGTTCCACATGTGTTACCTTCGGAAGTGTCTAGCCAAAGAGGAAAGCATGATTCCTTTGACGGAAATACGGGTAGATAATGGGAATCGGTGTGTGGAATAACCGAAGGCGATCTTAGAATCGAAAGTGAAAAAGTTGCGGCTTAAAGACGTAGTCATGGTGAAGGTTCAATGGAAGCACCATCGGGGTGCTAACATTACTTGGGAATCAGAAGATGATATGAAGAAGCGATACCCTCACTTGTTTAATTAGGATGAGATTTCGGGAACGAAATCCCAATTAGGTGGGGAGGATTGTAACACCCGTAAGTTTATAAGGTAAGTAATTGCTTCTCTTACTCCGTTAATTGTGATTATTTGAAAATATGAGCCTTTATATGCATATGATCATTATTATAATGCTTTGATGTTACTTGGTTAGTATAATCTTTATAAATGCTTAAACCTCGCGCTCATGATCGAAATTGGCTAAGTTTTCGGACAGTCTGGGTGTGGTGCGATAGTGCCACGCGACAGTGACATTGTCACTGTCGCCGGTCACTGTCGCGGTAGATGTACCGCGGTTAGTAGGAGTGGCGCGACTGTGACACGCGATTGTGACATGGTCACTGTCGTGGGAGATGTACCAAGAGTCGTAAGGTTCGTGCGATTGTGACAAGCGACAGTGACAATGTCACTGTCGCCGGGCACTATCGCGAGCGGGCACTGTAACTTAAATGAGTCCTTTAGCCGATTTTCACTTCATTTCTCTCATTCCTCTCTTTTTCCTTTGGCGATTTATGAACTCCCAAACCAGTTTCTTTCTCTCCTAAAACCCTAACCCTCATAATTACAACTCTTTTGGTGGTTGGATCATTGATTGCTTGCAATAACTCTCCTCAAGGAAGACTTTCTAGGGTTTCTTCAAGAACAACAACTTCTCATCTTCAAGTCTCATCTCTTCAAGCTAGGGTTCCATATTTTCTAGATTTTGGTCCAAAAACCTAGATTGTGAGTTTACTAAACCTTTGTTAAAACTAGATACACATCATAATCTATTACTTGTTATTATTGTATGATTTCTCAAAATGTTCATCTCTATGTGTTCAAATATTTGATGGTGTTCTTATGAATAAAATGTTGGGAGTTTGCTTATGAGTATCATGCCATGATTTACTCTATTTGTCAAATATTTGGGACTTTATTCTTGTATACATACTATGGGTATTTTGACATGAGTAGTGTATATACGTCTTAATAGATGATGATTTCTACTTGGAATGCCTCCTTGTTGATATTGTATCTTCATAATGGTTATGTTGAAATTTGGGTCTTATGTTGGACTTATGTGGTTAGGATGGTAACATTGTACCTATGGTTGGTATCGAAATATATTCGGTTGAAATATACCTCAAGACCTCCTATAAATTATGTTGGACGAACCAAGTCAATAGACACTAGGAGGATGTAGTCTTGGGTGCCACCGTGATGGTATGTGCCTAGACCTCCGTCATTTGGGGTAATGTCATGGTTGTAGTCCTCGGGTGTGTTGGGCCTTTTGGGATGTCACTCTTAGTAGTTGGCATCAAGGTACATTGTCTCTTTGGGTGGAACTTGATTGGTGCTATGGGTATCCCCCGTTGACTCCACATTTAATGTAATACTGGTTAACTGCTGATAAGAATTGTAAATGCTTTTATATGCTATTTTTTGTTCAACTCACTAGGCTTTTTGGCCTAACACTTGTTTGGTGTCGATGTGTATCTCAGGTTCTAGCGGCGCCGGTTCTAAGCTGGCATAGTTGATTGGGTGAGAGCTTGGGGAAACTTACATTTGGACATACTTTTGGTAGAAGAACAGTTGGGTTTATAGATGACATCCCTTTTGTAATCTTTTTTCTAGTTATAGAAATTAGATTAGCTGGTTGTTATATATTGTCCGTTGAATTACAACTATAATTAAACAGGTTTGTATATTTCCCCATTTTTGGGAGGCTCTTGCTATGACAATTTTTATACACCTCATGTCCGTTTTTTCGGGTTTTTGTTATCCCTATTTTTAGGGTGTTACAGTCGGTCTGGACTTGGTCCTAAATTTTTTACCAATGATTGGTTAATGTCTGATCCGACCTTTTTTAGTCTGGTCTTCTTTTTGCTAAAAAATACTGGTATTTTTAGGACAGTTAAAGTCTGGTCGTTATACACCTCTAATCATAGGAATGAAAACTTGAAAGGTTTTAGAAACAAATATTATTCTTCCCTAATAATCGGATCAAGTTTTTTGAAATTTAAAGGGGTTATTGGTTCACATAATATTTTTGAATTGAATGGAATCTGTCAAAAAAAATTGACTTTAAAGAAATTGGAATCGAATGTTATCAGGTTTGGCCACATGTTTGGTTGACAGGCATTGGAATATGTCTATTTGGTTCACATAATATAGCTTTGGAATTGGAATGAAATATTAGTAAATAACCAAAATACCTTTTTTGAAACTTTTTAAACCAAAATCCAACTATTGTGGTTCAGATCGGTGGTGGTCGACGGTTGTTCAGATCAATGGTAGTCAGCGGTTGCTCAAATCGATGGTGGTCGACGGTGGTTTAGAATGGTGGTGGTCGGGGGTGGTTCAAATCAATGGTGGTCGGCGGTGGTGGTTTAGAACGGTGGTGATCGACGGTGGTTCAGAACGATGGTGGTCAACGGTGGTTCAGGTAGGTGGTGGTTCAGATCAGTGGTCGGCGGTGGTTCAGAACGGTGGTGGTCAGCGGTTGTTCATATCAGTGGTGGCTAGTGGTGGTAGGTGGTGGTAGGTGGTGGTCAGCGGTGGTTCAGATTGGTGGTGATCGACGGTAGTTCAGAACGGTGGTCGGCGGTGGTTCAAGTCGGTGGTGGTCGACGGTAGTTCAGAACGGTGGTCGGTAGTGGTCGACGGTAGTTCAAAATGGTGGTCGACGGTGGTTTAGATCAGTGGTGGTCAACGGTGGGTTAGAAAAGTGGTCGGCGGTGGTTCAGATTGGGGGTGGTCGACGGTGGTTCAGGTCGGCAAAGGTTCAGGTTAGTGGTGGTCGGGGTGGTTTATAACGGTGGTCGATGGTGGTTCGGATCGGTGGTGGTCAGTGGAGGTTCATTTGGGTCTAGGTAAATCAAGTAGGGAAGATGGGGATAGTTTTGTCTTTTTTAGAAAATGAGATGGAATGGAATTGAATTCCTTCTCAAATGTGATGGAATGACCAAATCCATGAATGGTGGAATATGTGGAATTCAATTCAATTCCATGGGAAACCAAACGCCTGAATGGAATTTGGTCAACGGAATTGATCATTCCAATTCCTTCAGATTCGGTCGGAATCTTGCGAACCAAACATCCCCTTAATTGGCTTAAAATAATTAACTTTTAATTAAAAGTTATATAAAAATGAGTTTTTTTTTTTTTGAATGGTTCAGATTTACCTCTCACACTTCTCACGTTAACCTCAACTTCTCACACGATCCTTGACCTTATAAAGCATTTGGTTCAAAGTCCTAAAATCAACCTTTTTAAGCATTATGTACTACTATTTATTGTTAAATTGCTTAATTTTCAACTTTACAAGTAAATGATGCATTAGTACAATTTTTTAAAGATGCATGTTTAATTCATAACTAACTGATAAACATAATCAAATACAGGATAATCATTGAATTTTAACAAAATATTAAATTATCTTTATATATACACACATTATATTATTAGACCTAAAATAATTTATATGATTATTAAACTTAAATTAAATTAAATAATAAATTAAACAAATTTATAGAAAAACATTATCACTTCTCAAAACCACACAAAACCGTATTATAAGATCGACAAAACCAAAATAAAACATTAAAATCCTTAAAATCTCTAAAAGTTCAAGTTTACAACTTATTATCGTATATATATAATTTTTTAAAACTCTATATTTTTTGTTGCATATAATTAGCGTATAACTAACCTTATAACATATTCAAAAACGAAATAAGCATTGAGTCAAATTAATACATTAGAATACCGTATAAAACCAATAACTAACTGATGACTTTTTTTACTCTTTCAATAACATATAAAATCATAAAATAAATTTTGAGGGAGACAAAAAATAAAATGAAACATTAGTGCACGGATACACTTATAAAATAATTTAGAGTAAATTATGTTTTTAGTCCCTATGGTTTGTTAAAAATTTCTAGTTTCGTCCTTATAGTTTTGAAATTACAATTTTCATCCCAATGGTTTATTATCTTTACCTATTTCGTCCTTATGATTTAAATTTTAATGTTTTTTTCATCCCTATGGTTTACACTTCATTTCCATTTTAGTCCTTCATACTAAGACGAGTGTTTTGGCCTCAGGGACGAAAATAGAAATGAATTGCAAACCATAGAGACGAAAACCGAAATTTGAAACCTCAGGGACAAAATCTGAAATTTTTAACAAACCACAGGGACGAAAAACGTAATTTATACACAATATTTCTCAATGCCTTAAATCGAGTTTGTAACACCCCGAAATCTGTGATCGATGGAAAGACAAAACGTCAACAATGTTCTGCGCGACTCCCCGTGCGGATCGAATCGCACCGTGATCCGCGCGAGGATATGGACTTCAGAGGTCCACGCGACCCTCCGCGCAAGTCGATCCACGCCAGCGCCCGCGCACGACCATTGTGCGCTGATAAAAGAGGAAATTCGGCCTTCAACCCCATTTTTAACCTAAACCTCAAATCTCTTCCCATTTTCTCTCCCAAACCGACCTCCAACCTCTAATACGAACCCTATATCATATTTAGGGGGGTTCTCCTAAAGCTAAGTGTTTTTTCTCCATCTAGCAAGTTTTGGAAGCTAGAACCACAATCCTTTCATCTTCATCTTCTTCGCCAAATTTTTTAGGGTTTCATCCAACCTTTTTTTCTCTATTTTGAAGATTGGAAGCTTGGGGATCATTTTGGTGACCTAGAGGTATTTTGGTTGGTGGATTCAAGTTATGGTTAAGGTAACCTTCTATTTTCTTCAACTATGGAAGTTAGGGTTTTAATATAAGTTGAGATCTTCATGTATAATGTTCGGGGAATGATTCTAAATGGTTGGATGTAAATATTTATGGTTGAAATTTATGGATTTAGGTTTTTTGGAAGTTTCTGGCTTGAGGACCCAAGTTTCTTCAAAGGAGCTCAAGCTGGGAAAACCTGAATTTAGCCTAAATCTAGCAAGGTGAGTTCTAGTTGATTTGTGAAAACGTTGTACATGCCAAAATGTTCATTTTAAAGTGTTTATATGTTTTGCATGAAATGATCATTTGTTGAGTCATTTGATGGGTTTTCATTATTTGAGGTATTTGGCTTTATGAACCTTGAAAAATACCCACGGATTTTTGGGCATCTTGATAAATAAGTCATAAATTAAAGTGTTTTTGATGATTTATTGCATACATGGAAACTATTTGGTAAAATTTCACTTTTAGAGTCTTTTTGGGATAAAGGCTTGATTTAGTGTTATGGGACATTTTGAAAGAAGAAAACCATTTGTCCCAGTCTAAACTGTATTGGAGTCTATTCATGTATTTTGGAGCATGTGTTTGCATAACGTGGGTCGAGTGCGCTTATTATTTGGGGATCGTTAATCGTTGGTCAAAAAGGATTTTGAGCACTTTAGCTCGGTGTTGACTTAAAATAGTCTTGGGGACAATTGTCCGGTTTTAATGGCTCAATGTAACGCTCAGTTATGATGTACATACTAATGCACCTTGTTGCATATTGATGATTAATTACATGCTCGAGGGCGATGGTCATTCTTGTGTAGTCATGTAATGTTAGACTGTGTTGCATTGGATCTATAGGCACGTAAGTCAGTCTATTTGATGATCAACTGGGTATTGCAGGGTTGGACTCCGGTAACCATGTTTTACGACCGTAAACTTTTCAAGTAGGCACTAGAAGGGTTGAGTCTGGAAGTGCTACCGGGGAGGTAGGCACTAGGACCTCCGCCGCTTGAAGTAATTCCTTGGAGGTAGTATTTAAGTATGTCGGGCCTTCGGGGTGAAGTTCATTGTAATGTTCACCAAGGTCAACCGACTCTTGAGGTGAATCTTGTTAAGAAGTCGTAGGGACACTTGGGCTTTTATGTCGTGAGGTGTCATGCGATTAACGTTGTAAGGGTGACATACTTTTGTGTTCCTCCACTCTCAACGGATACGGGTCTCCCCCGTCGTCGGCCAACAAGTATTTTAAATATTAATGCCTTACTTTATTATCGTTGGTTTTGTGTGGTCGGCTGTAAATGATGACCTTAATATTGGGTTTCCCTCCGCGTATATTAAGGTTTGAATGAAACATGTCATTTCCAAGTTTTGATATTTGGATTCCTTCCATTTTATGGTCGCATGAGTCTTGGGCCTAGTGTCTATGTTTTCGGTGGCATATTGTATATGTGGGTTACTAATCATGATTTATGAGTTGAGTAGTTTGCCCCACCCGTACTTGGGTGTTTTGGGATACGACGTTTTATCCACGTTTCTTAAATTGGGAGTCAGTTCCTATACTCGTTGCAAGTGAGTTTTGGGTTGAATCATTTTATAAAGGATGCCTTGTAATGAGGTGTTCATCTTTGAAAATGCATGATATTGGAAAAGAGTCGTCTCCAAGTTTAAAGTAAATCATTTGAAAGATTATGATTTTATGTGGATTTCATTCCTTTTAAAGATATATTTATTCATGTAAAACTCTTGAACTCACTAGGCGTTAGCCTAACCTTTTTTTGTCGGCATATGCAACAGGTTCTGGTTGTGTAACGCCCTTTTTTTTCCCTCTCCATAACATCATAACCTTTACATCTGCGGAAGCGTTCTTGCAACAGTTCAATAGCCTAACATTTATGATGGCTATTTTAAGAACTATAACTCGTCACGCGATCCCTTCATGTCTTATCCTCATCTTACTAGAGATAAATATATGAAATACATAAGTTTTATGCTTAGTGAGCAATTATGGTTTCATGAAGAAATCATCTTCATAAAATATATCATTTTAGTGCATGAACGATAATTCCATACACTTCTCATAATTATGCATAATAACTTTGATGCATAAACCATTTAAAAACATCAACTTCTTTTAGTGCGAGATCTCATATGTGTAAGTATGCCAAATGTAACACCCGTAAATTGGAGATTCCCTTGGTGTTAATTCGGGAGTCGCTTGACTTGTGGGGACGTAATGGTGTCAAGAAATCAGGTGAGTTTTGCAATAGAATCATCGAGGATCGAATCAAGCACTAAAACGCGAGAAAACGGGGTTTTCTGGGAGCCGCGAGTTGGCACGCGACTTTGGGTCGCAGCATAACCCGCGACTCAAGGTCGCGGCATAACCCGCGAGTCGCACTGTTGAGTTAATAACCCGATTTTCAGCCATCAAGCCTCATTCCTCTCAACTCAAACCCTAAATCTTCTTCCCTTTTCTCTCCCAAACCCCAAATGTCGAACCCTAACCCATTTTGAGGGTTTTTCCTCCTTAAACCACATGATTCTTCATCATCTAGCTAGTGGGATCTTGAACCACAAAACCTTTATCTTCATCTTCCTTCTCAAGTTCAACGATTGGGAGCTCGGGTTGAAGAGTTGGGTTGGGTGTCTGCGGAAGGTCTCATCATCTAGAATGGTAAGCTCTCTTGAAATAATGTTATAAATGCTCCATGGATGTTTCCCTAGTATTTGGTTGTTCAAATCTCAGATATGTTGGTTTTTGGGAAATTAGGGTTTTGATCTCGTTGGGGATTTTAGTAAATAAAGTTTGGGGAATGTTTCTAAATGGTTAAATATGGGTATTTATGGTTTGGAATGTATGGATCTAGGTTTTGGAAGTTTTCGGCTTGAGGATTCAAGTGCACTTCAAAGGAGCTCAAGTTGGGGTAAAAAAATATAGATTTAGCCTAAATCTAGCAAGGTGAGTTCAAGTTGCTTTGTAAAAACTATGTACATGCCAAAATGTGTATTTCGAAGTAAAAATGTATTTACTTGGTATTTGTCAAAGTGTGAGTATCTTAAGAAGTTTTCATATTTGATAAACTTGGCTTATTTTAGTTCCATAAAATACTCATATTTGGGATTTGGACATCTTGATAAGTAATAGCATGATTTATGCATTTTGGGGTATTTGAGTTCATGAACCATTTGGGAAAATCTTTGGATTCCAAAACGTGGCAAGTTTTGGGTTAATCACATCTCTGGGGTATGTGTCTGCATAAACGTCGTTTAAAGTCATTTCATTATTTGGGGTCCGTCGTTTTGGTCAAATGGGTTTTGAGCATTTTAGCTCGGCGTTGACTTAAAAGAGTCTTGTGGACATTTATCCGGTTTTAATGGCTCGATGTAGAGCCCAATCTATGATTATTTACTAAATGCATTTTATTGCATATTTATGATAATTACATACTCGAGTGCTTTGGACATTCACGGGTAGTCATGTAATGTTAGACTGTGTTGCATTGGATCAATAGGCACGTAAGTCAGTCTTATTTAATGGTCATTTGTGTCTTTTGTTGGACTTCACGTGAATGGGATGGTAATATTGTACCCATGGTTGGTATCGAAATATGTTGGGTTGAAATATACCTCAAAGACCTCCTATATAAGTTATGTTGGACGAACCAAGTCAGTAGACACTAGGAGGATGTAGTCTTGGGTGCCACCGTGTGGGTATGTGCCTAGACCTCCGACATTCGGGGTAATGCCATGGTTGTAGTCCTCGGATGTGTCGGGCCTTTCAGATGTCACTCGTAGTAGTTGGCATCAAGGTATATCGATTCTTTGGGTGGAACTTGATTGGTGCTATGGGTCTCCCCTATTAACTCCACATTTGTTGAATTTCGGTTAACCGCTGATAAGAATTGTAATTGTCCATGTTTTATTATTTGGATTTCATTCCATTTCTTGGTCGTGTGAGTATTAATTCGAGTTACATGTTTTCGATGGCGTACCATATCTTTGTGAGGTGTTATCCACATCTTTCCATTTTGGGTGTAGATTTATAATCCTGTTTTGGGTGTGTTATGGGTTGCATCATTTTATAAAGAATGTGTGTTGGGAGCATTGTCTTTAAAAGAGCATACTATGGGAAAATGTGTCGTTTCCACTTCTAAAGTAAATCATTTCGAAAGATCTTGATTTGAACTGAATTCCTTTCTTTTAAAGATATATTCATTCATGTTAAAACTCTTGAGCTCACTAGGCGTAAGTCTAACCTTTTTATTTGCCGACATGTGCATCAGGTTACTGTTGGGGGTTTGGATTCTAGCAACACAAGTGTAAGTAGTAGGTGAAGTCTTCCGCGGCTTGGAGATAGTAGCTATTATTGGGTTTTAGTAACACCCATCCTTATTATAGATTGTATGTATAGAATGATACATGTGTATTAAGGTTAAATCTTAAATTGTGATTGTAGATGAAGCAATTATCGATGTATTTAGAAAATTGTAAATTAGTTGCTATTTCCAATATTGAGGGTGTTACACCAAACATTCTCAACAGGATCCTAGATCTCTGGGGTTCCGCGAAGGATCTTCCCCCTGACGTCCGTTTTGCAAGACATCCTAATTTCTTATACCCCGTCGGGTATTTAACATGACTATACTTTCACATGCACAAAAAGTTTCATATGTCATATCTAAAATACATGTCTTTCCTCATAAAATGCTTTATAAGCATAACCATATCTCATTCAAGGCTAGCATGTCAAAACAACATTTCAAATATTAACCATGCATAAAAACATCTATATAGCATATATGAATCCCAGTAAATCTTATAATGTACTCACCTTTATTGCTTAACTGAAATGTTTGATTTACCATTCTAAAGTGGATGTAACTCTCCAATTAACTATTGATGTTTTTTAATGTGTTTTATGAAGTAAAGTGTATATCCATATTTATAGTAAATCAAGACTTTGAAATTTTAATGAAATGAGACGGTGGAATTGAAAAATCATAAAAATTCTCTTAAATGCTTGGCGTCGTCCCTACGTTTCTTCGATTACATGCATAAGGCATATATATACATATAATATTAATAATTATAGTATATTTTTTTATTCATTATGTATATCATTGTCTTTATCGAGTATAGCTTTATATACGTAACTCTAAATTTTAATTTGAATATATATTTGGGACCTATGCGATAGTACCTACCCATAGGCATGCTATTGCTATACCTTTTTTTGAGTTGTACAAATTTCCATAGTCATATTTTGATATTTTTGACATTTACGGTATCTAGATTTTTCAACGTATTTAAATATGAACTTTGGTATTAATCCAATATTTCTATTATCCATAAATGACACATTTCTATAGTTTTGCTCAAGTGACCCTAAAATAAAAACTTTATTCTTATTTGAATCTGAAAGCATCATTACGATCTATGTGAATCACCGAGTCCAAAAATATATGCATTATATAACTTATAAATCCATTTAGACTCTAAAATTAATAAGAACGATATATTTAATATTAAATCAATCCTATAAATAAAACTGTCCTTTTTCAAATCTGAAAGTTTCATCGTGATCGTCATAAATCGCAGGTCATAAAAACATATTAGTCGCATTTCATAAAAATACATACGACTAGCTATTTTGAGTAAAACGACAAAACCTTTTAAATAGAATTAAGAATAAAATATTATTATTATTATTACACACGTATATATATATACGTTAAATATATATATATATATATATATATATATATATATATGTATGTATATATAAATATATATACTTCTTGAAATATTAATTTTGATTATTTAATAAATAATCCAAATTATATTAAATTATGCTTTCATCTCTATAATTATTAATCGGATATATATACTTCTCTCTTTCCAATAAAGATATTTTATGAATCTTCAAATTATCCTCTACTCAATAATATCAATATTTAATATTTAACTTTTGTACATGATGCAAATACCTCCATACCAGATAAATATCTTAAATTATCTATCAGATATCAACATTGTTATATATCATCATGCTTAATATTTATCTAAAAGATTTAAGATTCCTAAATGATCATAATATTGTCAATATTGAAATAGTGAAAATGGGGTGTTACAGGTTGGGAGTAGTTCTAGTAACACTGTGAAGAGAGGAGTGTTAGTTGTGTGCTCGATGAGTGAATAGCTTGGTGAAGTCTTTCGCATTTGTTTTGGGAAGAGCAATTTGTATTTGGGTTAAGTAACACCTGACTCCGGTTTAATCTTTGTATGTTATTGGAGTTTAAATTCTTTAAGGTTAATTAGAGAATTTTAACTTAAGGTATATCGAGTTTTGATTTGTAGGAGGAAGTCTTGTTCCTTACTTGATGTTATATTGAAATTTTTAATTAGTTGTCCTTACCAAATTCCAGTGTGTTATAGAGTTCATATTTTTGAGTCCCGTGATGAAGTTTTGCTAACATTGACACACTAAGGTGTTGTTTGTTTCCCTCTTAATGATTTCATTAAGAGGCAACCTCTGAATCGCTAAGAGGTGAATCTTGTTTGGCAAAAAAAAAGGTTTGCTTCTTAATGGTTCCAAAACCCTCTGAATGATTTTGTATCCTGACTCTCCCTTAACCATTCAGAACCCTAATTTCATTCTGAATAATTAAAAAACAATCGTATTTCATTTTACACTATATCATAAGAGTCTCTTAATCATATGGACCACTTAATCATTCTGCAACAAACCATTCAGCAACTGTCAAAGCCCTTAAGTTGCACAATAAATCGAGACCACAATCAACTACTAGGGTCATAATTATTTTCAATGATTATTTCTCGAAACAAATAAAAATATTTTTTATAATCAATTTCTTTTTTATTTAGACAAAGGTTGATTATCGGTAACCCAACCGCCTCTAAGGACACAATTGTGGGGGCATTTTTTTGAATCAATCAACGGTTGACCCAGCAGACAGAGAGGGGAGGGGGAAGGGGAATCGAAACTGAGACTTATCTTATATTTGGACAAAGTCACCCCGCGCCTTTGTTAAATGAGCTACACACCAGAGACAATCAATTTCTTTTTTATTACGATAGATATCGATCATCAAACACAACTATATATATATATATATTTGATGTTTCGTACACGTATTTGTTTCAAAAATACACTTATACTCAATAGGTTTGACATCATTTAGAGCATCTCCAATCACATGGTATAACTGCAAAAACTTTAGCGATGAAGATCCCATGGCACGGTAAAACAGCAAAAACTTTAGCAATGAAGATCCAATCGCACGGTAAATGTTGAGAATTTGGGTTTGTGGTTATATAATGCTTGGATAAGTTTCTAGATCGTGTATTGGAGAACACATTCCAAATACTGTACTTCACTCTTATTATGCCTGGGGTTTTCACGGAATTGGTACCGTGATAATCTAGAAATTACATACACGAAATAAGACATTGATTTCGTATATATATATATATATATATATATATATATATATATATATATATATATATATATATATACACACACACCAGATCACGTTTTATGTATTTATATAAGAGATCGACGGTTACAAGCGATTATAACCGTTATTGGATAAGATTGAAGAACAATTATGACATATCCGAACTCTAACTCCACAAGTCTGAACTCTGACTCTGGGTCCAAGTTTGGTTGCACGGATCTTAACTCTGAGCGCGTAGAGCTTAAGTTTGAATGCATATCCAGAGTTTCAGAAAATTTCCTAAGTCTGGATGCATGTTCAAAGTTTTAGACTTAGTAAGATTTACTAAGGGGTCGTTACCAAATTCTTACCGGGTAAGCGCTTACCTACAAGAGATTCACCTTCATTTACCTTATCGTGTGACATCCTTCGCCATGAAAATTGACTATTGGTAAGCATCTTAAAAACGGTAACCCCTTATCGGGTAAGAGTTGTTTCCTACATTTACCGAGTAAAACTCTCAGTCTTTGCCTTGTCTCTTACCGGGTAAGCTTCTCAGTCCTTGTCATGTTCAATCAATAAGGTAAATGATATTGGTAAGCGCTTATCGGGTAAGTGTTCAGTAAACGTCCCTTAAGTCCATGATCGTTCTTTAACATGTTAAATGTGTTATTTTGAACAGGGCCCCCATGTTTTTGGGGCCCGATTTTACATTGTTTTGAGTCTTTAATCAATGAATGTAACAGTCCACCTTAATGTCTCACTAATTTCTATCAGAAAACAAAATAATATATCGTATCATTGCCTCGTTAATTTGTATATATATGTATACTTGTTATCTCACTTTGCATTGTAATCGAAAGGTTTAGGTATAACAGGGCCTCTAAAAAGATTGGAACGACCCTACCTAAGTTCGATTGCAAAGACTCTTAAGTTTGATTCTGAAGTCCAGATCTCTAACTCTATGGTCCAAAGACTTAGGGGACGTTTACCCAAATACTTACCCAAGAAGCGCTTACCGATAAGAGTCAACGCTCTAACTTATTTTATAGGGTAAGATTATAGTCCATCAAAATGTATAATATGATTTACCTGGTTAGCGTTTACCGAGTAAGAGATTGTAACATCCGGAATTTCAAGTATGTATAAGGCTTTGTTAATCTTATGATTTTGTGTTTAACGAAGTAGAACTTATATGCTTAATTGCTATTTGTGCGTAAATGTTGTTTTTGGTTTTGTTTGGAAGTTTTTGAGCAACCTTGGGAAAACAGTGAGTTACGCGACTTATGCCGCGGGTGCAAGCCGCGGCACAAGCCGCGTAACCCACTGGAGTGCATCTCTTAGAGGAAGCGGGCGACTTACGCCACGGGTTGCAAGCCACAGCACAAGTCGCGGGGCGACCTGCAGGTCCCCAAAACCCCCTTTCTCTCGGTTTCAAATTACAAAAACACACACAAACGTTTTGGAAGGCGATTTTTAGGGTTTTAAGCTACTTTCTTCCTCTTGCTACCTTAGAGCATTGATTTCAAAGTGTTTGGGTGGTTACACTTCATTTATTGAGCTTCAACCTACCTTGGAGAGCATTTGTTGGAGTAGATTCACGAGATTCAAGTTCTATCACTTCCATCTAACTTCTAGGGTTTTCATCTTCCCTAGGTTTTAATCAAAAACCTAGATTGTGAGTTTACTAAACCTTTGTTAAAACTAGATACATATCATAATCTCCTACTTGTATTACTGTATATTTACTCAAAATGTTCATCTCTACATGTTCAAGTATTTGGGGTATCCTTATAGAAATATGTTGGAAATATGTTATGTGTAACATGCCATGATTTACTGAATGTATATATGGGTATCATGATGACTTCTACTTGGGTTATCTTTTTGGTGATATCGTATTTACATGATGAAAATGGTTGTTAGATGAGTCCTATGTTGGACCTTATATGGTTTAGGATGGTGATATTGTACCCATGGTTGGTATCGAAATATGCTTGGTTGAAATATACCTCAAAGACCTCCTATATGTATTATGTTGGACAAACCAAGTTAGTAGACACCAGGAGGATGTAGTCTTGGGCGAACCGTGATGGTATGTGCCTAGACCTCCGCCATTCGGGTTAATGCCATGGTAGTAGTCCTCGGATGTGTCGGTCCTTTCGGATGTCACTCGTAGTAGTTGGCATCAAGGTATATCGGATCTTTGGGTGGAACTTGATTGGTGTTATGGGTATCCCCCGTTGACTCCACATTTGATGAAACTTGGTTAACTGCTGATAAGAATTGTAACTGCTATTATATGTTATTTCTTGTTCAACTCTGTTAGAGCATAAATATATTGGATACAAGATCATAGAAGACAGAAGGTAAAGTTCAAGCAAGTCAAAACTGAAAGTCAACTCTCAAGCAAAGTCAAGGTCTTTGTAATAAAAGTCAAAGTCAAAGTTTGTGTTTTTGTTTCCTTGTTTTAGTTGTGGGTATAAATTGCTTTGAGTCTTTGTTGTTTGTAACATCTTGACACATTCGGAGCAGATTAGAGTTAGAAGTATTTGTGTATCAGATTCCAGATTTGCAGAGAAAGAGAGTTTTAGAGAGAGAAAGAGATTTGTAGAGAGAGAAAGTGATTCAACTATTTTGTATTTGAATCTTGTGGTTTTATCAAACAGGTAATTGATAAATCTTGTTTATGTGATTGAATTTAGATAAGAACTTGAACAGATCTGGGAATAACAATTGGTATTAGAGCAAATCCAAGATCGAAATCAAGAAAAATCAGATATCGACACTGTTTCATTGAAGTTCAGATTTGATTTTGAGATTTTATGTGTTTTTCGAGTTGTAATCAATGGATTTGTGTTCGTATTGTATTTTAGAATGAGTTTGTATCATTTGATTTGAGTTTAGCACTGTAATTGTAATCCAATTTGATGATTTTGTAGAGTTTTGAGTTCATGAGTTCGATATGCACTGTGTTGAATTAATTTGTACTTCTGAGCGTGTTTTGTTGAAATTTTTTGATTGTAATCTTATCTAGATGTATTAGGGAACAATTTGTCAAAGTTACGATTTGTAATTCGAAGTCTAGATAGGATTTCAGACAGATCAGATCGATTTTTCATCTCAGATCTGAAGAACTCGCAAGTTTTTCTCAAGAACTCGCAAGAAAACTGAAGAACTTGCAGATATCATGAAGGATTCGCAGATTGTTGGAATTTTCGCACAATTTTATTTAGATTTTGTATTGTGTTAAGGTTTACAAGTGTAGAATTCGCAGGCTTGTGTATTGCGAATTGCTTAACTTTAGCAGATCAAAGTCTTACGAATTGTTCAGAATTCGGTGATTTGTGTGAAAATTTTAAGAAAGGAAAGAATTCGCAGAAGAGTAGTCTACCAATTCTTTAGATTTCGCAGAAGAGTAGTCTACGAATTCTTATGGGTTTTTCAAAAAGTGTGAAAGTTTTCTAAGTGTTGGATTCGCAGGATTCATTTTTGCGAATTCTAACTTGTTTTGTTTGCGAATTTTAAGGAGTGTTGCTTGCGAATTCTGAAAACTATTTGATATTGTTTGCGAATTTTATGCGTGTGTTACTGTGTTTTGCGAATTCTCTGTAATTCATTGCATCTTGTGAATTCTAGACTTAGAGAATTTCAGAATTTTCTTTGTCAAGTTTATTTCAGTGTTGTACTGTATTTCTGAGATTTCATTATTGGACTAACGATTAGTTTCAAGTTTCTTATTGCATATTTTGTAAAACAGGATGACTTCAAGAGAAGCTCTCGCAATTGGAACCGACGTTAAACCACCAGTATTGTTCAAGGGAGATTATGAACAGTGGAAAGACCGGTTCATGGACTTTATTGAAAGCCACGAGTTGGGTGTTCTTATCAAGAAATCTTTGAAGGAAGGAATCATGCCAATTCCAGTAAAGACTAAAGACTCGTACTGTTGGAAATGAAGAGAGAGAGTATCCTCTTCCAATTGCAGAATTCACTAAAGAGCAGTTAGATAGAACAAAAGCTGATAGACTGGCAAAATCATTTATTCTTCAAGGAATCCCGAATGAGATATATGTGAAAATTGATAGCTACAAAGCTACAGTCAAAGAAATGTGGGATCAACTAGAAAAGATGATGCTTGGATCGAAGATCGGCAATCAACTTAAGATTTCCAATTGCCTCAACAACTATGAGGAGTTCAAAGCTAAAGAAGGAGAATGTCTAGAAACTACTTATGACAGATTTGTGACCTTGCTGAATGAGTTAAGCAAGAACAAGGTCAAGAAGTCACAAATTGAGTCGAATGTCAAGTTTCTCAGCATTCTACAGCCTGAGTGGAAGAGATTTACAAGACAGATGAAGCAAATGAAAGATCTGAATGAAATTCCTCTCCACGAGGTTTATGAAACTCTCAGACAAAATGAAGAGGAGGTAGATGGGCTCAAAGAGGAGAAGAAAAAGGTTGATAAAGCAGTTGCTGATCCTATTGCTCTTGTTGTAAAGAAGAAGAGTGTGAGCATCAAGAAGAAAAAGAAAGTGATAGTTTTTGAGTCCGAAGAGGCAGAAAGTGATGAGATTCTGATTCTGATGACTGTGAGAGTTTGAAGCAAGCTATGTTGATGCTGACGAAAGCTTTTCAAAAGAAGTTCTACAAAAAGCCAAACTCGAACAGTCAGAGATATTCATCTGGTTCAAAGAATTATGAACATAAAGAGAAGGTTGAAGAAAAGAGAATTGAAGATAAAAGGTCTGATGAGAAGCCATACAGAGCTGAAGAAAAGAAGCAGCCAGAACCTACAAAGTGCTACAACTGTGGCAAACTCGGACACTTTGCTAAAGATTGTCGAAAGCCAAAAGTCCGAAATTCAGATTACTACAAAAACAAGATGCTTTTGGCAAAGCAGCAGGAAGCTGGGAAAGCACTGATGGTTGAGGATGAGTACTGGCTAGATCACTCAGATGAAGAAGAAGAGAATGAAGAGAAAGCCCATTTATGCTTTATGGGTAAGATAGAGGTGGAAGATGAAGTTGATTCAGAAGAAGAGGAGAATGAAGAGGTATGTGATATGACTGAATCAGATTTTTTAAATCAAATGCATGCTATGATGACTAAACTCCAAGAATTAGAGTCTAAACTTAAGCATGAAAAAGGTGTTATTAAAGATAAAAATCAATCAATACAGAAACTTAGCAATGATATTGCTGAGAAAAATGTTTTGATTGAAGCTTTACATAAAAAACATTGACACTAGCATGAAAGAGAAGACTATAATTCACAAAGAGTTATCTGAAACTGTTTCAAAATATAGACTGTGTGAATTTGAATCAAAAGAGCTAAATAAAATGTATTCTTCGCTTTCAGAAGAAAACAAACTTTACTAGAAAAAGTGAATGTTTTGGAAGGGAAATTATACACTTTGGGTCAAACTGAACAAACCATTCATCTAAACAAACCCAAAGAGAACAAAGAGTGTTGAGGACTCAGTTATGAGAATCCACACTATCTTAAAAAGGGTATATCAGAAATGTCTGCTCTTTATGATTTTGGATTTCTAAAACTAGCACCACAATATCCTGAACTTCATGTTTAGTGGACTAAACTATCTGAAGAGGATGAAGCCAAGGAAATCGAGAAAAGAAATAACACAACTAAAGTTCAACTTCCATTTCGATATGAGAGGTTGAATAACAGTTACAATTCTGATAAATCAAAATTTCTTTCTGATGATTATTTTGAGAGTTACTCCTCAAAAGAGTTGGAGGCAAAGCCTATCGAAGGTAAAATTTACGTTCCTCCTCTCGTGTTGGAAAGTAAAATTTCTGAACTTGAGAATACTCTAACAGAAGAAAGAATTTTGATGGATTTAGAACAAACTGTGTTCTTCACTGTGTTGAAAAATTCTTATTTTTCTAAATCTTCTAAGGCTTCAAATTCTGATGATATGTCTAGTTTACTTAATGATGGGTTTGATTTCTTAAACTCTGATGGTGATTTAGATAACTGTATTGCTCAATTTGATTTTAATGTTAAACTTCCTGATCATTCATCTTTTGTTATTAATTCTTTTGGATTACCAAGTGTATACGAAAAAGGTGAAACATCAACGAAAGTTGATAAATCAGTTTCTGTGAAAACCAAAGTTGCCAAAGGTAAGAAGAAGAAATCTGGACATTCACAGAAACCGATCACCACTGGTAAGTCAAAGAAGAAGCATTCTTTTGATTCTCACCGTTCTAACTCTAAAGTTTCAAAATTTTCAGATGTGAAAAAGAAAAGGCATGGAGTTAAATCTGAATGGCAACCAAAGAAGAAGATGGATGAGATTGCGAAATCATCTTCTATTTCTAATTGTAATAAAGATACTGATAGTAAAGATGATGTAATTATGAATGTTGCTTTTTCAAAAACAAAACTTGTAACTTCTTACAAGAGATATTCTATGAAGCAATTATTCCAGTTATCTTCGTTTGCTAAAAAGTTTTCTGATTATAATAGAAATGATTTTGGGTCTCGGAAATATTCTAATGATTGCTTTGGCACATATCATGTATATTCTTATCGTTCTTATGTTTCAAATGTTGTTCAAAAAGCCAAAGGGTCCATTTACAAATGGATGCCAAAATCTTGCACTAACCTGCCAGGACCCAGATATAAATGGGTACCAAAACCAAAAGATGGATCTATGATGCAGGTATCTGAAGTTAAGATGAAGTAAGAGAACAATGGCTTCTGAATACTACAGTTCAGGACCCGTTTCTCAAAGAGAAAAAAGTGTGACTTCTAAACACAACAGTTTAGGACTCGTATTTCAATGATCAAAAGAGATGATACTCATGGGCTGATAAGAGGATGTATTCCCATACTCAAATGACGATAGCAACCTTCAAGGGGGAGTATATATTTTTCTGAAATATGCATTTGAGAGATATGACGATCTACATTCCAGGGGGAGTAGTAGATCTATATCATGTGTTTTTTCACTGAAAAATTACAGATGCATCATTTCAGGGGGAGTATATGACTTCTGATTATTTTAGATCAGAACTCGTACATTCAATGTTTTACTGCTTTATGTCAATTTATTTTTCAATAAACTTGTGAATAAAGTTGCTTTGACGGACTTTTTGACTGATGCAGATTGAGAGGATGCTTACAAGATCATATTCTTATGACTTTAAGCTTGACTTGGTGAGATTTAAGACTGAACGGAAAGGTTTATTTCTATTCTTAATCTCATATATGGTTGAAAGAAGGACGACTTTCAATCATAGAAAACATGTTCGTAAACGTTCAAACCACTTCCCGATTCTTAAAAAGATTTCATAATTTGGAAGTGTGATTTTAAATGTTTTCACTATTTGTTGTGCTTAAATGTTTACAAACTGTGTGTTTCCAAAGATTAATACTTGCGTATTATCTTTTCTATATACTTTCAAGTATTCACATACACTGGTTTAATTTTTGTTGGATATGTTATCACCATGTCTCATATTTGAACAAATTTTTTCGATGGTGATACACCCCGATTGCATTTCAAAGAATTTGAGCATGATTTCATTTTTGAACGTCATTTCAAGAATGTCTATATTCTTGATTCGTATAGACAATATCAATTTTTCCTGACCAAAGCATTGATTGTTATATCATTTAGATATTGATCTTTTTCATACAATGTCATATTTTCAAACAAGTTTCTTGTATTCATTTCTTTCATTCAATATACTTGTTTGAAATATATTCAATGTTTCAAAATGCTCAAATCTTCATGATTACATCTATGAGCATATAGACATCTGACATTTGTATATGTGCTTTAATTGTTCTAGTTAAACCATTTTTGAGCAACAATGTGCTTTTATAGGAAAATATGGGTTCATTGTGTAGGACTTAAATGAAACTTCTATGGATTCACGTTAACCAGTGTTTCCTACCCAAGAAGTTAATCCATAGTGATTGAGTGTGAGGAGTCAAAAGAAATGAGTGTGGGTTGTGTGACGAGGTAAAATGTAAATGAGAGTTTGGTTAGAAGCGAGCTCAAAGTTAAAAAAAAAAAAGAGGGTGAGAGAACAGAGTAAAAGAATATCAAACTCTGCACTAACTACTTTATGAGTCGGGCAACCAAATTACTAATGTTTCACAATTCTTCGTGAACATTATTGAAACAGGCAAATAGCCCATGCCACCTCTTGTTAAAAACCTCACCAGCCACTCATTTTCTTCTTAAAAAGAAAATGTTTCATATTTTCTGGGGATGCAACACATAATCTATCTGGTTTTCATTTGGAAAATCTGGCTATTGAAAAAGAAGGAAGTTTGCCCCACCTTCGCACTTCAATCATGCACATTGAGTCTGTGTTTATTTACTGTTGTCTCAGTGGCTTACACATTTTTGAGCCTTATTAAAAGCAATCATCAAGTGCTTAATTCTTTCTACACTAGTATGAGCACACAAGGAATTTGTTTTCTTGTCATAACGTTCATAGAAATTTCCTTTGTGGTGTTTCGATGATTGAATGGAATCCTTGGGGGAGTGAACATCAAAAAGCTCCTTTCCAATGTGTATTCGTTACACACAAGTGACTTAGTGTTACTGACAGACATATTAACTGATTCATTTGTTGATTCAGGTGTTACATTTCTAATTTGTCTGGATTTGAAAAGATCTGCATAAATATCTTATTTTGGATCAATGTTGAATCAGAGGCTCGTTCAAAAGATCAATGGTCAGAATTGATAATGACATTTCTTGGAGAAAGTTTTGATGATATCGATACTCTAATCATCAAAAAGGGGGAGAAGGAATCAAGAAATGTTGGTTGTAACAATGAAGATAATTTTAGTTGTGGGAAGAAGAAACAAGAAATAAGAGAGTTGATAAAGAAAAGTTCAAATTTTTATGAAGTTGTGCTGAATTTACAGAAATTTTCTTTGAAGATTAATTGCTGAAGATGTCTGAGTAAATTATGAAGATAATTTCTTTCTAAAGACAGAAATAGATTTTATTACTTTGGGGGAGATTGTTACTATTTTGTCAAAGACAGATATTGGAGAGTTTACAACAATTTGTTAAAGTTTGACAAAGGGAGAGATTACCCAGATTGAATCAAAGGGGGAGATTGTTTTGCTAAATCTTTTTGAAGATGATCTTGAATCCAAAGGGGAGATTGTTAGAGCATAAATATATTGGATACAAGATCATAGAAGACAGAAGGTTAAGTTCAAGCAAGTCAAAACTGAAAGTCAACTCTCAAGCAAAGTCAAGGTCTTTGTAATAAAAGTCAAAGTCAAAGTTTGTGTTTTTGTTTACTTGTTTTAGTTGTGGGTATAAATTGCTTTGAGTCTTTGTTGTTTGTAACATCTTGACACATTCGGAGCAGATTAGAGTTAGAAGTATTCGTGTATCAGATTCCAGATTTGCAGAGAGAGAGTTTTAGAGAGAGAAAGAGATTTGTAGAGAGAGAAAGTGATTCAACTATTTTGTATTTGAATCTTGTGGTTTTATCAAACAGGTAATTGACAAATCTTGTTTGTGTGATTGAATTTAGATAAGAACTTGAACAGATCTGGGAATAACAAACTCACTAGGCTTTTTGGCCTAACACTTGTTTGGTGTCGATGTGTATCTCAGGTTCTAGTGGCGCCGTTTCTAAGCAGGCGTAGTTGCTTGAGTGAGAACTTGGGGAAAATGCACTTGGACATATTTTGGAGAAGATACTTGGGTTTATAGATGACACCCTTTTTTGTAATATCTTTTTCTAGTTATAGAAATTAGATTAGTTGGTTGTTATTTATTGTCCGTTCAATTACAACTGTGATTAAACAGGTTTATATATTTTTCTCCATTTTTGGGAGGCTCTTGCTAAGGCAATTTATATACCACTTCTCCCATTTGGGAAAGTTTTTGTTATCACCGTTTTTAGGGTGTTACAAGTTGGTATCAGAGCTTTAGTTTAAGTGAACTAGGTATTGTTTTAGCATATCTAGACTTAAGCTTTAGACTTTATTGTTTCACTGTCCACATGGGGTAGAAATCCTAGGTGGGGAGAGCATTAGGATTTACGGAATTACACTAATTGAGAGTTGTGATGATGGTGACAAGAATTCTTGTGTATGATTCGTTCATAATTTCACTTAGCTACTGTTAATCTGTTATTATGAATGCATTGTTACGTGAGCATACTTGATTTACTAATATTATGATAATTGATGAAGGTATTAGTACGTACAATGAGTTCAACTCATTTAGCCTTTTTCTCAATCTTTTCTCGTGTGTGTGTGGCAGTTATCAATGGTAAACACTCGGAGCAGATTACCGAGCACGCCAGAGAGGCACGTGGAAGTAGAATCTACTGCTGACCAACCTCATGTGGTCGATACCTCCGTGGTGCCTCCCATACCCAATATCTTGGGAGGAGGACCTGAACAGATCCCACGTACGAACATTGCGGCTAGCAATGTTATCATGGAAGAGGTGACTATGGAGACCAGAATCAGAGACAGTATGATGTTGGCCATGAACTCGGCCATGGCCCAACAGCAACTGCAACAACAAGAGTTATTCATGAAGCTTCTGGAACACCGAGATGCCAGTCACCGCCAACATGAGACGATGGCGGAGAACATTGTGATGGAATCGGGTGGTAGACCCGCCGTTGTGGTGACCGAGGAGAAACCGATGAACGGAAACATAGAAAGAACCAAGGGATGTACATATAAAGCTTTTCTGGGGTGCAAACCAAAGGAGTTTGCGGGTTCCGACAACCCGGTTGCTTGCATGTACTGGCTTATGGAGATGGAGATGGCCTTCGAGTCTAGTGAATATGACATCTCGCAACGGGTCAAGTTCACTTCTCAACTGCTTAGGGGAGAGGCTTTGATCTGGTGGAATTAGGGGTGTTCAAAAAAACCGAAAAACCGAGAAACCGAGCCGAACCGTTTGATCTGAAACCGAAAAAACCGGAAAAACTGAAAACCGAAAACCGGGTATTCACGGGTCGGCTTCGGTTTTAAATTGTAGGTATCTGCGGGTAACCGATCCGAACCGGTATATATAGAACACTTAATAATATTATATTTAATATCAACCATTTAATTTTTAAATAATCATCAACTAAATAGTGAATATTTTTAAACAATAAAACTTATTTCAATCTCTTCTTCTTGGATTATTTTTATGTATTCGTTATGTAATTGGTTTAAATTTTCTATTTTCGTATTATTTTTATATTGCAAATACTATTTTTCTATAAATTCGGGTAACCGTGAACCGAACTGCGGGTAACCGACTAATTTCGGTTCGGGTCGGGTCGGTTTGGTTCAACCCGCGGTTCGGTTTCAGTTCGGGTAACCAAGTATCCGCCTCATGCGGTTCGGTTTACATTTTTCTTACTAACCGAGCCGAACCGAACCGTGGACACCCCTAGGTGGAATCTCACTCGATCCGCCCTCACCCCTGAAGTTTTTGCCAAGCTTTGGTCGGTTTTCAAGGAAAAGGTCATGGACAAGTATTGCAGTGAAAGATCGTTGGACAAGCTTGAAGAAGAGTTCAAGAATTTGAAGAAGGGAACTTTGTCCATTTCCCAATATTCCAAGCTTTTCTTGGAAAAGCTAAACTTGGTGGGACATCTGGTCACCGATGAGAGGACGAAGATTAAGGCTTATCAACATGGGTTACCGACTGAGATGAGGACGGCGGTAAGAAATGCTAGAGTGTCGACGTTGCAAGAGGTCAACGAAGAGTCTTTGCTTATTAAGATGACATTACTGCGGAGAAAGAAGAGAGAAGGCAGGTTGGGGAGAAACGGAAATGGGAAGGGCCATCTGGGCCTGTTCAGCAATCTAAGTCATTTGTGAGTGGAAGAATGAATGGCAATCGGAGGGAAGACCGGTGGTGCCACAAGTGCAAGACCAATCACTCAGGCCCATGCAACCCAAGGACTTACTCGGGTCCGGTTGGTTGTGCCAAGTGCGGCAAGAAGGAGCACATGACTCGAGAATGTCCTATCCGAGGACCAGTATGTTTCGAGTGTCGGGAACCGGGCCATATGAAGAGGGATTGCCCGAAGCTAGTGGGTGTCAACTATGGGAATTTATTTGGGTCAACGGTGCAAGTTGAACAACCATCGAGAGCGCCAAGCCGAGCATTTCGAATGACTACCGAAGAGGCGAAGGAGACCGCCGATGTTGTTTCGGGTACGTTTCTAGTTAACTCCTTGCCCGCTCGGGTGTTGTTTGATTCGGGTGCTACGTGTTCCTTTGTATCGGATAATTTCTGTAAACAATTCTTCACTCATGTTAGTGTCCTCCCCGATGCACTAGTAGTAGAAGTAGCAAATGGAGATCAAGTGATCATCTGTGATCGTTTTCGTGGTTGTATCTTAGAGATTGGTGGGAATCCCTTTGAATTAGACTTATTACCTATGACTATAGGAGGATTCGACGTAGTCATAGGCATGGATTGGTTGTCAAGGCATAAATCCGACATCTTTTGTTCCAAAAAGATGATCCAAGTGCCTTTACCGGAAAGCGATGTAATCACAATCTACGGGGAAAAAGGGAAGAGAAGTAACCCTATCATCTCCTCTCTTAAGGCTCGTAAGTTACTAGCGAAAGGTTGCCCTTCGTATCTGGCTTATGTAGTGGACATGAAGAAAGAAAAGAAGTCTGTAGGGGACGTGAAGATCGTGCAAGACTTCCCGGATGTCTTCCCGGAAGATTTACCCGGGTTACCGCCGGAGCGGCAAGTGGAGTTCCGAATTGACCTCACTCCGGGAGCGGCTCCGGTAGGTCGTGCACCCTACCGTTTGGCTCCTACCAAGATGCAAGAGATGATGGCGCAACTCCAAGAACTTCTAGAGAAGGGATTCATTCGACCGAGCTCGTCGTCGTGGGGAGCACCGGTTTTGTTCGTAAAGAAGAAGGATGGGTCTATGCGAATGTGCATAGATTATCGAGAGCTCAATAAGGTCACAGTAAAGAACAAGTACCCTCTACCTCGTATCGACGATCTTTTCGATCAACTTCAAGGCGCGGGATGCTTCTCAAAGATTGACCTTCGGCCCGGATATCATCAAGTGAGAGTGAAGAAGGAAGACATTCCGAAGACGGCTTTTCGGACGAGATACGACCATTACGAGTTTTTGGTGATGCCTTTTGGCTTGACCAATGCTCCGACCATATTCATGGATTTAATGAACCACCCATTCTTGGACAAATCCGTGATCGTCTTCATCGACGATATTTTAATATACTCAAAGGACGAGTCCGAACATGGGGAACATTTGCGGGAAGTGTTGGAAGTCCTAAGAAAGGAAAAGTTGTTTGCAAAGTTCTCGAAGTGCGAGTTTTGGCTTCAAGAAGTGCAATTCTTGGGGCATGTGGTGTCTAAGGACGGGGTGAAGGTAGACCCGACAAAGATTGAGGCGATGATGAGTTGGGAACCGCCAATGAGTCCGACGGAAATCCGAAGTTTCTTGGAATTGGCGGGTTACTACCGATGTTTCATTCAAGACTTCTCTAAGATAGCTTCGCCACTCACCTCCCTCACAAGAAAGAATGTCAATTTTCTTTGGACTGACGTATAGGAGCAAGCCTTTCAAACGCTCAAGAAGAGATTATGTGAAGCTCCAATTCTATCCTTGCCCGAGGGATCGGATGACTTCGTAGTATATAGTGATGCTTCCAAGATGGGCCTCGGGTGTGTGCTAATGCAACAGGACTCATGACTTATGCGTCGCGGCAACTAAAGGACCACGATAAGAACTACCCGACTCATGACTTAAAATTGGCGGCAGTGGTCTTTGCATTGAAATTATGGCGGCACTATTTGTACGGAACAAAATGTACTCTTTTTACCGATCACAAGAGTCTCAAGTACATCTTCGATCAAAAGGAACTTAATATGCGACAAAGGATGTGGCTTGAGTTGCTAAAGGATTATGATTGTGATTTGCTCTCTATCATCCCGGTAAAGCCAACGTGGATGCGCTGAGTCGAAGGAGTCATGAAGGTGGTGTTAAGTTATCCCTCACGAGAATCGATGTAGTATCGAGTCTCTTGGAAAACATCAAGTCAAGTCAGATGGAAGCACTCAAGGAAGAAAATCTCAAATCCGATGTCATGACGAAGCAAGGTGGACTTTTGACGGAAGATGTTCGAGGACTTAAACTCTTCCAAGGGCGAATTTGGGTGCCAAAGTTTGGTGGAAATCGGGAGTTACTTCTCGAAGAAGCGCATAAGTCGAAATATTCTATACATCCCGGTAGCACCAAGATGTATAGGGATTTAAAGTTGAACTATTGGTGGCCGGTGATGAAGTTGGATGTGGCGAATTATGTGGAGAGGTGTGTCACTTGTCTGCAAGTAAAGGCGGAACACCAAAGACGGTACGGGAGCTTACAACTGTTGTCCATTCCCGAGTGGAAGTGGGACAACATCACCATGGATTTTGTGACAAAGCTACCGAAGACCTTGCAAGGTCATGATACTATATGGGTGGTCGTGGATCGTTTGACCAAAAGCGCCCATTTCCTTGCTATGCGAGAGACCTTGCCAATGGAGAAATTGGCGAAGCTCTATATCGATGAGGTGGTGTCAAGGCACGAAGTTCCGCAATCTATCGTTTCGGATCTGGACAGTCGGTTCACCTCAAATTTTTGGGCTAGCTTGCAGAAAGAATTGGGCACCAGATTGAATCTGAGCACGACATACCATCCTCAAACGGATGGTCAAAGCGAGAGAACAATTTAGACACTCGAGGACATGTTGAGGTCGTGTGTCATAGATTTCGGCGGAAGTTGGGACTCGCACCTACCTCTGGTGGAGTTTGCTTATAATAACAGTTACCATTATAGTATTGGAATGGCACCGTTCGAGGCGTTATATGGACGGAAGTTTCGAACCCCAGTTTGTTGGCTTGAAGCGGACGAGAAGCAATTTGTCGGACCGGAAATAGTTCAAGAGACGGCAGACAAGGTGAAAGAAATCTGAGAACGATTGAAGGCGGCTCAAGACCGACAGAAAAGTTATGCGGATAAGAAGAGAAGACCGCTCGAATTTCAAGTGGGAGATCGTGTCATGTTGAAAGTATCTCCTTGGAAGGGGATTATCCGGTTCGGGAAGCGCGGGAAGCTTAGTCCCCGTTTCCTTGGACCCTTTGCTATCTTAGAAAAGATTGGACTTTAAGTGTACCGGTTCGATTTGCCACCGAATATGGATGGAATACATCCTACATTTCACGTGTATTACCTTCGGAAATGCTTAGCCGAGGAGGAAAGTGTGATACCCTTAACGGAAATCCGAATAGATAATGGAAATAGTTGTGTGGAAGAACCTGAAGCGATTTTGGAAACGAAAGTGAAGAAGTTGCGGCAAAAGGACGTGGTCATGTTCAAAGTCCAATGGAAGCACCATCGTGGTGCTAATGTCACTTGGGAGTCCGAAGAGGACTTAAAGAAGCGTTATCCTCATTTGTTCGTATAAATGTGATTTCGGGGACGAAATCCTAATTAGGCGGGGAGGATTGTAACATCCAGAATTTCAGGTAACTATAAGGCTTTGTTAATCTTATGATTTTGTGTTTAACGAAGTAGAACTTATATGCTTAATTGCTATTTGTGCGTAAATGTTGTTTTTGGTTTTGTTTGGAAGTTTTTGAGCAACCTTGGGAAAACAGTGAGTTACGCGACTTACGCCGCGGGTGCAAGTCGTGGCACAAGTCGCGTAACCCACTAGAGTGCATCTCTCAGAGGAAGCGGGTGACTTACGCCGCGAGTTGCAAGTCGCAGCACAAGTCGCGGGGCGACCTGCAGGTCCCCAAAACCCCCTTTCTCTCGGTTTCAAATCACAAAAACACACACAAACGTTTTGGAAGGCGATTTTGAGGGTTTTAAGCTACTTTCTTCCTCTTGCTACCTTAGATCATTGATTTCAAAGTGTTTGGGTGGTTACACTTCATTTATTGAGCTTCAACCTACCTTGGAGAGCATTTGTTGGAGTAGATTCACGAGATTCAAGTTCTATCACTTCCATCCAACTTCTAGGGTTTTCATCTTCCCTAGGTTTTAATCAAAAACCTAGATTGTGAGTTTATTAAACTTTTGTTAAAACTAGATACACATCATAATCTCCTACTTGTATTACTGTATATTTACTCAAGATGTTCATCTCTACATGTTCAAGTATTTTGGGTTTCCTTATGGAAATATGTTGGAAATATGTTATGTGTAACATGCCATGATTTACTGAATGTATATATAGGTATCATGATGACTTCTACTTGGCTTATCTTTTTGGTGATATCGTATTTTCATGATGAAAATGGTTGTTAAATGAGTCCTATGTTGGACCTTATATGGTTTAGGATGGTGATATTGTACCCATGGATGGTATCGAAATATGCTTGGTTGAAATAACTCAAAGACCTCCTATATGTATTATGTTGGACGAACCAAGTCAGTAGACACTAGGAGGATGTAGTCTTGGGCGCCACCGTGATGGTATGTGCCTAGACCTCCGCCATTCGGGGTAATGCCATGGTAGTATTCCTCGGATGTGTCGGGCCTTTCGGATGTCACTCGTAGTAGTTGGCATCAAGGTATATCGGCTCTTTGGGTGGAACTTGATCGGTGTTATGGGTATCCCCCGTTGACTCCACATTTGATGAAACTTGGTTAACTGCTGATAAGAATTGTAATTGCTATTATATGCTATTTCTTGTTCAACTCACTAGGCTTTTTGGCCTAACACTTGTTTGGTGTCGATGTGTATCTCAGGTTCTAGTGGCGCCGTTTCTAAGCAGGCGTAGTTGCTTGAGTGAGAGCTTGGGGAAAATGCACTTGGACATAATTTGGAGAAGATACTTGGGTTTATAGATGACACCCTTTTTTTGTAATCTCTTTTCTAGTTATAGAAATTAGATTAGTTGGTTGTTATTTATTGTCCGTTCAATTACAACTGTGATTAAATATGTTTATATATTTTTCCCCATTTTTGGGAGGCTCTTGCTAAAGCAATTTATATACCACTTCTCCCATTTGGGAAAGTTTTTGTTATCACCGTTTTTAGGATGTTACAATTGTTACCCCTACTTACCGCGTAAAACTTTCCATCCTTATCATCGCTCTTACCAGGTAAGATTCTTGGTCCTTGCCATGTTCATTAGGTAAGGTAAATGATCCGGTAAGCACTTACCGGATAAGCGTTGTCCCTTAGTGAAACTTCTACTAAGTTTGACTCTTCAAAATTCCAAAAACCTCGAGGGTGTTGCCCCCAGACCCTACCCACTGAAAAGTCTGCGAGACTAGGGGTGTTCGCGGTGCGCCACCAAACCGCAAACCGCACCGCATATGCGGTTTGAGCATTTTCCCAAACCGCAAACCGCACCGCATAAACCTCAAATCGCACCGCAAAATGCGGTGCGGTTTATGCGGTTTGTCCCTATCGCACTTCATGCTACAATCCAAAAATTATATGTTTAATAATACATTATAAAATCAACGATAAAGTAACTATAGTACAAAAAATAAAGAGTTTCAATACATCTGATTCCAAATACATATTGTATAATTAAAAATAGTTTAAGAAGTAAAAAATAAACTTCAAACTAAATTAGATGGATGAGTTGTGACGTGTCCAACTTTTTATTTCTCTCGATTCTTAAGCCCCGAATCCCAATTGGCCAATTTGTTTATTCAAGATGGGACTTTGGGCCAAAAAGCAAAGTAAAAGCTTTTTACATAAATGTAAATTATTCTCCCTCCCTCTCTCTCTCTCTCTCTCTCTCTATATATATATATATATATATATATATATATGTTATATATAAAATTAAAATATACAAAATATGTGATGCGGTGCGGTGCGGTTTGAACCGCGGTTTGATAACTCAAAATCGCACCGCATAGTGCGGTTTGGTAAAAATGCAAATCGTAAACCGCACCGCGAAAGTTCCAAACCGCGTTTTGCGGTGCAGTGCGGTGTGGGCAGTTTGGATGAACACCCCTAAGCGAGTCCACCGCCAAGGGGCTCTACCTATTGGACCCCGCAAGAGGGTGCGACCCCTTGACCCCCGCCTTATAGTGATTTAAGGTGATAGGGGCAACATTTGTGAGTGTGCATTTCGCACATCCTAACTCACTTACGTTTGACTTATCATTTTAATCGATCTCAAGTAAATCACAATCATACCAAAATAATTGATGACACTAAAATCACCAACAATAAGATAACAAAAGTTTGTTTGTGATGAAAGCGATTTGGAATTATAATAACTTTTGGTATGCATACATGATTGGACGGGACGGGACATGACATAACTGGACATGACTAGACAAGACAAGAGGCTAGGACTGGACTGCACAAGACAAATGTTTGTCTTGTGTTTGGTACGACTAGGACTGGATTGGACAGGATTGGACAGGATTGGACAAGTTTCCTTAAAAGTTGTTTGATCATTTTATATGTCATATAATAGTTATAAATGACACAAATAAAGTATATCTTTATATAGATTAATTAAAAAGCATTTTTATTTTTTTCCACAGTTTTCATACATATAAATACATACAAAAAAAAATTATACGAATTTTAAATGAAGAATCTGAAATAATTGATGGTAGTACGAAAAAATCTAATTCATACAAAAAAAATATAATATTTAATTTAATTTGGAAGATCTTTATGAATTAATAGAGGCATAGTTGCATCGACAGGTAAAGATAAAGGCGATGGGTGGCTGATGAAGGACGATAGTTATGAAGGATGTGAAAAATAGTGGATAGTAGTGGTGAAGGAGGTAGTTGTGGTTGATGTAGCAGAGGTATAGGTGGTCGACAATGGTAGTGGTGGTGGCGGTGGACAGTGGCAAAAGAGTTTGTTGTAGTGGAGGAAGAGGCGGAGGTGGCCGGCGGTGGTTGGCGGTGAGCGTTAGTGGTGGTGGCGGCAATAGGTGGTGGTGATTGTAACAACCCAACCAGAAATCAACAAACAGATTAATTCTTAATATTAAAATGCCACCATTATATAATAATCCATCCAAAAAGGGGTCCCAAGCTTTACAATAGTTAAATCAAGGTTTGATATACAAATCAACCTACACAACTGAGATAACTAATAATAGCTAAATGACGGTCTTCTATCCGCCCCGCTAGACCTTTTCCTTGCCTTTAGCCGCACCGCCTATCTTAGATGCATCATTTAACAATGGCATAGAAATAAAACACGTTACGGACCACACGACCGTCGAAGACGATGTGTCTAACTTGCGCTGCCTTAAAGTTGGGACACATCCACAATGACATGAACGGGTCACACTCCCCGGCACGAGTAGGCGGGCCACACTCCCCGACTTAGGTCACGTAACCCACAAGTAATGTATGCATACATTTAAGCAACAACAGTTTATAACACAATTGAACAATTTAGTAAAATCATGCCATCGAAATTAATTTCAAAGTTTAAAACAAATAAACTTCACATGCTTTCATCATCAAAGGTTTAGTTTAGAAAAACTCACCTGACGTCCTTTAACTCAAAGCTTTTCGTCTACCTTAAAACTCTGAAACGAAACCTATAAAACGAGACATCGCTCGGTGAGTTAACGGTACTTTTTAATTAGAAGTTTAACCTTAAAACTCTCATTCCTAACTTCATTCCACTTCGGTCGAACTTAATCCGTTAAACCTAATTTGAGGACAAAATACCCAACTCCTTGAATAATTAAATTACTTTCCTAAATAAAAAGGGGTGTGGACTGGTTACTTAAGAAAAGTCCAGTACCTCAATCTAATTAACTAGTTGAACCCAAGGTTTCAACTTACTCTACGTGGGTTTCGGCCCACTTTCCTCTAATCAAAGACCGATGCATAGCAACTTTCGACCGGAGGCTGAAACCATCGACCGGAAGCTGCCATAAATGTTTCGACCGGTAAGGAAAGACCGGTAGGGAGGTTAGATCGGAATATCCCTCTCTTTCGACCGATAAGGAGGTTCGACCGGGATCTCCCCTCTTTCGACCGGTAAGGAGGTTCGACCGGGATCTCCCCTCTTTCGACCGGTACCTGCAGATCGACCGGTACCACTACTTCGATCGATACCAAAACATCGACCGATACCCTCGAACGGAAAACCCCAGAACCCCGATAGAACAAGGGTCACAGAATAAGCTAGAAATCCAACAGTGGGGAAATCTATAACCCCCAAACAGATAAAAACTTGATAACAAAAATGCATTTATCGATTACTTAAATCCCCAAAAGTCTCTGGATCGATTCAACCCAGAAATTCACATCAGGTTAAAAATCCCTCTCCCAAACACAGCTAAAATGATGAAGATTACTAGTATCTTGAAGAGTTTTAGGTCATCAGAACACTTACCTTCAAGGAAAACACGATTCAACCGGACTTCTTGAAGTCTCTCTTCTTCCTCAGTCTTTTCTCCAAAAATCGCCCTCCAAGAGCCTCCTTCAATAATCAGCCGCACAATGCCCAAAATCCTTAGGGTTTAATTCTTTATTTCCCAAATTTCTAAAATTGACCCCCCTCCCCCTTCTAAAATAGAACTCTTCCAAATTCTCACCCAAACTTTATATTCTTTTACTTTTAACCGGTTATTACAGTGATCGAGGGATGTGGCGATGGGTGTTAACACAGATAATACTAGTTGATAACAATCACACAACACAATATAGATCAAGAGATAAAATAGATCAGAATAACATACCATAATCCCTTGATTAATCAATGAAAACCAGTTGCGTGTTCTTGATACCTTGTATGATTACAACCAGAGAAAAACGGCTACCTCTCTATTGATTATGATTATGAAAGTAATAATAATGATTGTTATGAGGATTATGAGAGATTAACCTAAAACCTAATTAACTAAAACATACTTATACTTAGGCGTATAAGCCTAATGGGCTTGGGCCCAACTACTAAACAACTATCAACTTATTACAAGTTAGACCCTCTAACTAACTTTAACACAATTGCAATTTAAACCCTTAACTTTAACTTTAATCTTGAATACAATTTATGATCCAACAATGGACGGTGGTTGTGGAGGTGGTGTAGGAAGTTGTTGTAGTGGAGGAAGAGGTGGAAGTGATCGAAGATGGTTGGTGGTGGCTACTGGTGGCCGTCGATGGGGCATGGGTAGTGGTGATCGGTGTTAGTGGAAGTGGTCCACGATGGTAGTGGTGGTGGCGACAACTGATGGTTGTGGAAGTGGTGGAGGAGGTTGTTATAGTGGAGGAATAGGTAGAGGTAGCCGACGGTGGTTGGCGGTGGCTACTGGTGGCCGTCGATAGTGGTGGTGGCGGCAATGGGTAGTGGTGACCTTTAAAACTAATACCATATTAGGATTATATATCAAATGGCGGTAGATCAGTAATTTTTCGTTTATGTTTCACTTTTGTCCTATAAATAGGTGGAACAAAAAAGGGCAAATTGCATTAAAAAGTAACGTACTTTCATCTAATTCATATTTTGGGTAACGTACTTTCAAAACCTTCATTTTGGTACCTCAATTGTAAAATATCAAACTTTTAACTACCTAGTTTACCTAATGACTTACAAATGCTGACTAGGATTAGGTTTTTATAAATGTGGCATTGTGTATTTACTTTATAAATGCCAACTAAGCAAAGAAAATCCACGTCATTTTTTTTTGTTTTGTGAAAATCTTTATTTTTTAATTTAGAAAAATTCACATCATATTTTTTTGTAAAATCTGTACTTTTTCAATTAATAAAAAAATTCACGTCATTTTTTTTGCGAGATATATATTTTTTTAATTAAGAAAAAACTTAAATAACTATTTTTTTGGTGAAATCTATAAAATATGTAATCTTTTTTAAAATAATTTTAACGATTGTAATTTTCGTAACATTTTTAGGCCTAATATTTGTTGAAGTTTTTATTAATTAAACAAGACCAAAATAACAAAAGCTATGATAAGTTAATAAACAAAATATTGCCAATAGTTAAATAATTTTACAAAAATGCCGTAAAATCGGTATCTTCCATAATAAAAAAAGGGACAATAGATAACACCGCTATCAACTATAAACCAAAATATTATGATACTTGGTTGATGCTCAATCAATGTTGCACCCGACTCCACTTAGCCCTTTTAGATGGAGTTTCTTCCATTTCTCTTGCTTCAACTTCAAATAAGAAAAAAAGTTCATGTTAATTACCTAATGACTTTTGAATAACAATTAGGGCAAATTTAAATAAAAAAAATCACAAGGTTCACTTACCACGATCGGTGGAACTTGACCAACCCCTTCCCTTTGAAGTCCTGCCTCTTGAACCTCTCCCTGAACTATTGCCTCTTGATGCACTGCCCCTAGGCCTACCAATTGGATTTTTTTGCTTAGATGGGGCGTCCTTTTTTTGGTTTTTACAACCTTTTGAATTATGTCCAACCTCCCAACAATTTTTGCAAGTCATTTGCCTCCCTGTTCTTCCTACCTCATCATGTCCAAAGTTGTTGGTCCTACTTCTACTACTACCTTCACATGCATCCTTTCGTCTAGATATTGAAGGTCTACCGGGCATTCTTCTAAATTTTGGTGGCAAAGGCTTGACAAAATTTGTGCTAGGCCAAAGCTTGACGCCATTCAATGGATTGACCCTATGGTTGTATGTGTTTATGAAACATGATTTTGAAAAAAAGTGAGATACATACTTATCTGGGTCCCGCTTAATGAAATAAATAGTCGCAATTGCATGAGCACATGGAATTCCGGAGACTTGCCAAATCCTACAAGTGCATGTCATTTTATCCGTATTGACAACATATCCATCAAGCCCGTTTTTTGTTTCAAAGAGAGTTCCACCATTTGGAACAACATGCCAAAATCTAAACAAATAATAATAATGTAATAAACATATTTAGGTAAACAAGTTATCGCATTTATGAAACAAATTAATAAAAAAAACATACCTCATTTGATCTTTGTTTCTTTCTACTTTCTTTTTGATTGTCGGACAAATATCACCATTCCATTTCTTTACTTTCTTGGCCATCTTTTCAAATCTTTCCATGATGGTCAATATTATCTCTTCAAGCATTGTTATTATAGGTTTCCTTCTTGTTGAAACAATTAATGAGTTGAAACACTCACTCACTCCATTCTCAACTGCATCACACGATGTATCGGTCTTGAAAAAGGCTCTTGACCATGTGTTTGGATCTCTTTCCATCAAATGATCATAAGCTTCATGACTCAAGTCTTTCACTTCTTGCATTACACATCTAAATTCCTCAGGTTTACCCGCTTTTGATGCAGCCCAAAATAATGACCTAAATTGGATTCCAGTAAACCTTTTCCTGAAACTTGCGTAAATATGCCTAGCACATTGTCGATGTTCAGCCAATGGGAAGACTTCTTTTACTGCTTCAATAAGTCCCTGCATTTTTTGAAGTAGATAACTAATTAGTAAAACTCATTCAAGTAGATAACAAACTAGTAGAAAAAGTAATAAATAAAGGTTACCTTATGTTGATCCGACATTAATGTCACCCCCAATCCATCCGTCAATCCAATGTCTTGCATTAAATATTCCAAGAACCACTTCCAACTATCTTTACATTCTACTTCAACTACAGCCCAAGCAAGTGGCTGGATTTGATTGTTCGTATCCCTGCCTACAGCACTTAACAGTTCTCCTTTGCAATGGGTTTTCAAAAAACATCCGTCTAGACCAATGAACTTTCTACAGCCTGCCAACCATCCATCTTTCACACCTTTCAAACAAACGTAAAATCTCTTAAAATAATTCTTCTCATCCGGCCCTACCTCCACACTCAATTTAACAATTGACTCTGGGTTACTCCTCATGGTTTCTGCTCCATAGTCCCACAGTTTTCCATAATGATCAACTAGGTACTCTTCTAACCCGCCCAAAGCTTTTGTTTTGGCCCTACTACATTGACTAATCTGAACTATGCACTTGTATTTTCTAAGAATTGATTCCTTTAACTCAACTAATTTTATAGAAGGATTTCGTCTTATCTTCCTACCATATACCTTTGCGATCCAATTAGAATTCACAAGTGAACCTAAATTGTAACTTCTTCCACATCTGTGATCATCGTGTAATGACTTCACTTGAAATGATCTTTCCTTTGACATCTAACTAGCCCACAACCTCCATGGGCAACCATTTTCTGATCTTGATTCTGGTCCACACACAACAAGTAGCTTGTCTTTGCAATTTTTTTTTGTACCTAAATTGATGGAAACGTGTCAAGTAACACAAATTAAATAATGTATAAATGCAAAAAAAAAAAAGGATATAACGTACCTAAGTTGAAGTCCATTTGCAATAACATAGTTAGTCAAACATGTCTTTAGTTCGGAAACAGAAGCATATCTTTCACCCAAGTAGCGTTTCATTACATTCCAAGGAACATTGGGATCATGTATAGGAAATTCATTTGACTTTTTTCGAACAACTTCATCTTCTGAATCAACTTCTTCTTCCATGAATGCATATCTATCATAGCCCTCACAAGTCTCGGTCAAAAAATCGTCATGTTGATAAGCTTGTGTATCCACTGTTTCCACATTATCATTAACGCCCATCGGAACATTTTCGTTACCATCTTCAAAATCTTCCACATTATCGTTCTTTTGTTTATTATTAAGGTTCCTCATCTTCAATCGGGCTTCCCTAATTTCATCATCTCCATCCGATAGATGATCTAAACTCGCAACATCATCTTGACCGACATCGGAAAACCCATCATTCAACCAATCTTCATTCAAGTCTATTGCACCTCCAAGGTCATCATCACTACTAAAAGTCTCTTCCTCATCTTCCCTGTCGTTGAAAAAAAAGTTAGTTATAATCCTCCTTGTGCTAATTAAATGTCCATTAGATAAAATAGAAAAGTAGCAACATGTTGTAATCTAATGCAATGTCGATCTGATAAAATAGAAAAGTAGCACCATGTTGTAATCTAATGCTTATACCAATAGACCAAGGCAAATATAAAGTTAAAATTAAGCGAAAATTAAGGGGTCGTTTACTAAATATTTACCCGGTAAGTGCTTACCGGCTCAATTTACTTATCGGATGAACATAACAAGGATTTAGAATATTACCCGGTAAGAGCGATGACAAAAACGAGACTCTTACCCGGTAAGTGAGAGTGACGACTCTTACCAGGTAAGCGCTTACGGGTTAAAAATGTTGCATACGATGTCGTTTTAATGGACTAAAATTTTACCCGGTAAGTTAAGTGAAAGTATTGACTACTACAGGTAACGTTTACCGGGTAAGTGTTACGTAAACGGCCCCTAAATATGATCTTCTGTCGAACCTAATTCTTATACATTATGTTGTACTTCAATTCTTATCCATAAACATGAATACGAACATATGAATATATTACAACATGTTTATGCAAAAAACTTGTATCAAGGAACCAAATTAATCAATATTGATGCAAGAAAGAATATGAAGAAGACAAAGAAAAAGTTTTGGTGGACCATAAAATTTTCTGGAGTGAGGCACCCTTTAAGTTATGTTTCATCACAAAAGACAATGAAAAAGTACATAGACTTCACTTCCTTTCACAGGGATAAAGTTAAAAGAAAGAAAGCTAACAGAAATTAGACAGTATTGCTGCAACATATTTGATCACAGTGACGAACTTACAATACTAAAACATGAATTGACATAAAAGGGAGACTAACAACATACTATATAAGAGAAACCATCAACATGATTTCAATTTTGAATTCATTTTCCCCCACATAATCTAAAGACTAAAATTGAAAAAATTTAATCGATAAGCAAGTTCAATCAAGGAACATCAGAAATCATAAAACCCTAGAAATCGTAAAAAAAATAGATAAAAAACAACCTTGTACTCATATGCAACTCGAAGTGGGACGAGAAAAGGGAATACTCTCGACGAAAGGTGAGGCTGGCGACGAGAACACGAGGCGACGATGTTAACGACGAGAACCGCGACGACGATGTTGACGACTAAAACAACGGCGATGATGTTGACGACCAGACTCACAATGTCGATGAGAACAAGGAGGCGATGATGTTGATTCAGGCGATGTCGACGAGAACAAGGAGGCGATGATGTTGATTCAGGCGACGTTTTGGCTGCCTTAATCGAAATCTGTCTAAGGAAAAGGTTTTAGAATTAAATTATTTAATTAGTTTCCATATATTAATTCCACATCATTTTTTTTATTTCCATGTCATTTTCAAAAATTACATGTCATTTAAGTTTACCGGTTACCTGATATGTAGGTAAACTAGGTACTTAAAAGTTTGATATTTTACAATTGAGGTACCAAAATGAAGGTTTTGAAAGTACGTTACCCAAAATAGGAATTAGATGAAAGTACGTTACTTTTTAATGCAATTTGTCCACAAAAAAAATACTCTTTTTATCCCATCTTGTCCCTGTTCCATGTCGCGCCAAACGTGGGACAATGAATTTTTGTCCTGTCCCATGTCACGTCAAACATGGAACAGTAAGTTTTGTCCCATCCCGTTCTATCATGTCCCACACACCTTTTCTTCTTTGTTAATTATTTAATTATTTTTTATTTCCATTTTTTATTTTTAATATAATTATTCAACTTCTTAAGTCTATTATATCATATTATAATATGATTATCAATGTCCTTTTATTTTTCAATTGTAAAATTTATTAATTAAAAAAATTGTTATTTATTTTAAGAGTAAATTACGTTTTTAGTCCCTATGGTTTGTTGAAAATTTCTAGTTTCGTCCTTAAGGTTTTGAAATTATAATTTTCATCCCAATGATTTATTATCTTTACCTCTTTCGTTCTTATGATTTAAATTTTATTGTTTTTTTCATCCCTATGGTTTACAATTCATTTCCATTTTACTCTTTCATACTTAAAACTAGTGTTTTGATCTCAGGGACGAAAATAAAAATGAATTGCAAAACATAGGGACGAAAACCAAAATTTGAAACCACAGGAACGAAATCTGAAATTTTTAACAAACCACATGGATATTTACTCTTAGAGTTAATTGCAAATTTGTTCCCTGTAGTTTATTGTTTTTCTCACATTTCGTCCCTACAAAATTTTTATTGCAAGAAACTTCTTATAATATACAAAAGTGCTCGGATTTGATCCCTGTGACTAACACCCGTTAGTTTGCAAGTGTTAAATCCCCTCATGTGCCTTGCACATGAGAGTATATGGGTCATTTTACTCTACAAGGACCAAAATTGCAATTTACTCTTTTATATTATACTATTTTCAAAAAACATAGTATTTATATTATATAATTAATAAATAATTATCACTTAATTAAAAAATAACTTATTTAATGAAACATCAAATTTTTATTTAGATAATAATTTATATTTAAGTTTTATCGACCAAAATTATAATAAAATAATTTATATTTTCGCTTTTACTAAATTTCATTTTTAATAAAAATAAATTAAATACATGCTCTTTTTGAATATTAATATAAAACATAACATATATATTATAGAAAAATCTAGCACATATTAAAACGATATATGAAATTACCTCTAAAAGTTTATTATAACTAGATTTATATCTTATTGAACTAGAATTTTTAATAGATTTTTTATATAAATTACCGTACAATTATTTAGGGGTGTCCACGGTTCGGCTCGGTTAGTAAGAAAAATGTGAACCAAACCGCATGAGGTGGATACCTAGTTACCCGAACCGAAACCGAACCGCAGGTTGAATCAAACCGAATCGAACCGAACCAAAATTAGTCGGTTACCCGCGGTTCGGTTCACGGTTACCCGAATTTATAGAAAAATATTATTTGCAATATAAAAATAATACCAAAATTGAAAATTTATACCAATTACATAACAAATACATAAAAATAATCCAAGAAAAAAAAAGATTGAAATAAGTTTTATTGTTTAAAAATATCCACTATTTAGTTGATGATTATTTAAATATTAAATAGTTGATATTAAATATAATATTATTAAGTAATCTATATTTACCGGTTCAGATCGGTTACTCGCGGATACCTATAATTTAAAACTGAAACCGACCCGTGAATACCTGAGAGTCCTTGTGATTGAACACGATCGTTTACCAGATAATCAAACAACAAACAAGATAGATAAACCAACCTGTTTGATTAACAACAATCGATTACAATGGTTGATACTTTAAGCTCACACTGTGTCCTCTCTCTCTATGAACAGTGTTTGATCGATTTCTTAGATTGTTGGAAGTGAGATATTCTAAGATCTCACCTAACTTAAACAAAACATAATAATATCTAAAACATAATATCTAAACTAATATAATATCTAGATATTTAGGAATTAAACAAATATTAAATACTAAAAACAAACTTTGACTTTTATTACAAAGGACATTAGACTATGTTGAGAGCGACTTTTCAGCATTAGCTTCAGATTGCAAACTTCAGATTGGATGATCTTGAATCCAATAATCTGTGATCTAACAATCTCCCCCTTTGGATCAAGATCATTACTAAAATGATTTAGCAATTTGGTCTTCTCTTTTTCAGCTCAGAAGATGCAATCTCTTTCTCTTTCATTAATATGTAATAATCTCCAGGTTTAGCTCAGAATGCTTTAGCAAAGTATCTTCAAATAAAATTTCTCTCAGATTAGCATGTCTTTAGAATACTTTGAAGAATCTTTTCTTGGTTAGCTCTTCTCCCATTTCTTCAGAATAGTTGGAAGAATTCTCTAAACCTTTGATCTTTCACATTTCTTGGAAGGCTTTTCTCCCCCTTTTTGATGAAAAGTGCAACGACTTCATCAAAACATATATCAAGAAATGTATTTTAGAAGGATCCTCTGATCCGTCAATTCAAAAGATATTCATCCAGCTCTTTGCAAATCCAGACAAAATAATCGTGTAATACCTGAATCAACAAATGAATCAGTTAAAATGCCTGTCAGTAACACAAAGTTACTATGTGTAGCAAATACACATTGGAAAGGAGCTTTTTGATGTTTACTCCCCCAGGGTTTCCATTCAATCATCAAAACACCACAAAGGTAAATTCTATGAACGTTATGACAAAGAAACAAATTCCTTGTGTGTTCGTGCTTGTGATAGAAAGAATTAAGCACGGATGATTGCTTATAGGCTCAAAATTGTGTAAACCACTGAGATAACAGTAAGTTAAACACATACTCAATGTGCATGATTGAAGTGCGAAGGTGGGGCAGACTTCCTTCTTTTCAATATCCAGATTTTCCAAATGAAAATCAGATAGCAAATGTGTTTCTTTCCCTTTGAAAATGTGAAACACTCTCTATTTGAGTAGAAAATGAGTGGCTGGTGAGGTTTGTTCAAGAGTTGGCATGGGTTAGTTGCCTGTTTCAATAATGATCACCAAAGAATTTGTGAAACATTAGAATTATGGCTTCCAGACTCAGAAAAAGTTGGTGCAGAGTTCTGATATTCTTTTAACTCTGTTCTCACACCCTCTTTCTTCTAAACATTTAGCTTACTCTAACCAAACGCTCTTTTTCATTATAACTCATCACTCAATCTTTTCGACTTCTCACACTCAATCACTATGGATTAACCTCTTGGGTAGAAATCACTGGTTAACGTGGTTCCATAGAAGTTGTGTTAAGTCATAGCACAATGAAATCATGTTTTCCTATGATGCATATGATGCTCAATATGGTTTAACTATATCAGTTAAAGCATAATGTAGATCTTGAAAACATTTAAAATCATACTTCCAATTCATGAAATCGGTTTGAGATTCGGGAAGTGGTTTGAACATTTTAAGAACAATGTTTTCTATGATTGAAAGTTGTCCACCTTTCAACCATATATGAGATGAAGATAAAGAATTATACCTTAACGTTCAATCTTACATCTCATGAAGCAAAACTTAAAGTCATAAAGATATGATCGTTTAAGCGTCTCTCAAAAATTCTGCAAAAGTCTTATCTCAAGTCAAAGCAAATTTATTCACTTAAATTAAAAAGACAAAAAGCAGTAAAACTATGAAAGTACGAGTTCTGATCAGAAATAATCAGAAGTCATCACCTTTTTACTCCCCCTGAAATTATGCATTTGAAAATTATCATTTAAAAAGATATGCATTTAAAATTTCAGACAAATATGTACTCCCCCTTGATGGTTGATCTTCTCATTCGAGTATTGGAGTATAATCTCTTATTCAGCACAGGAGTAAGGTCTTTTGATCATTGAAGTGCGGGTCTTGAATTGTTTTATTCAAGAGCCTTCTTGACGTTGATGTCCGGGTCTTGAGCTGATTTACTCAAGAACCTTCTGTCTTGTCATTGAAGAATGAGTCGTGATCTGTACATAATCAAAAGTCGACATTCTTTGAAGTTCGGGTTCTGAACTGCTGTGTTCAAAAGCCTTTTTCTTCTTTGATGTCTCTTTTAAGTATCCTACATTCTTCTGATCAAATGCCTTCTTCTCTTTGGCAAACTGATCTCTTACCAGATAATCAAACAACAAACAAGATAGATAAACCAACCTGTTTGATTAACAACAATCGATTACAATGGTTGATACTTTAAGCTCACACTGTGTCCTCTCTCTATGAACAGTGTTTGATCGATTTCTTAGATTGTTGGAAGTGAGATATTCTAAGATCTCACCTAACTAAACAAAACATAATAATATCTAAAACATAATATCTAAACTAAATATCTAAACTAATATAATATCTAGATATTTAGGAATTAAACAAATATTAAATACTAAAAACAAACTTTGACTTTTATTACAAAGGACATTAGACTATGTTGAGAGCGACTTTTCAACATTAGCTTCAGATTGGATGATCGTGAATCCAATAATCTGTGATCTAACAATACCTGGTTTTTCGGTTTTTGGTTTTTCCGGTTTTCGGTTTTTTCGGTTTCGGATCAAACGGTTCGGCTCGGTTTCTCGGTTTTCCGGGTTTTTTAACACCCCTACAATTATTAAAATGATGTTAACATACAAAAAGATTAAAGCACGTGGATTTTATTAGGAATATTTGAAAAGGAGGTTTGATAAAAAAAAACATAAAAATGGGTTGAATGTTACATAATTTTGTTAGGAATATTTGGTCGCTCATCCTCTTTCAAACATCTCTACCAAAATCTAAATGCTTTAATATTTTTGAATGTTACATAATTTTAATAATCGTAGGTAATTTATTTTAAAAATATCTAAAAAAAGTCGAGTTCAATAAGATATAAGTTTAGTAATAATAATTTTTTTAAAGGTAATTTCATATATCGTTTTAATATGCGTTAGATTTTTCTATAATATATATGTTATGTTTTATATTAAAATTAAAAAAAACGCATGTGTTTAATTTATTTTTATTGAATAATTTATTTATTTTTATTAAAAATGAAATTTAGTAAAAGCGAAAATATAAATTATTTTATTATAATTTTGGTCGATAAAACTTAAATATAAATTATTAACTAAATAAAATTTTGATGTTTCATTAAATAAGTTATTTTTTAATTAAGTGATAATTATTTTTTAATTATATAATATAAATACTATGTTTTTTGAAAATGGTATAATATAAAAGAGTAAATTGCAATTTTGGTCCTTGTGGAGTAAAATTACCCATATACCCCTCATGTGCAAGGCACATGAGGGGATTTAACACCTGCAAACTAACAGACGTTAGTCACAGGGACCAAATCTGAACACTTTTGCATACCACAAGAAGTTTCTTGCAATAAAAATTTTGTAGGGACCAAATGTGAGAAAAATAATAAACCACAAGGACCAAATTTGCAATTTACTCTTACTCTTATTTTAATGATATTAAATAATCATTTATTTATTATAGTAATTTATAGGTGTTGTATTTAACTTTTTTTTTAGTAATAGTGAGCTATGTTATTTTAATATGGGTCCATCAAATTGGTGTTTTTTTTAATGTGATTGATAGAGGTGTTCAAAAATCCGATCAACCAGACCAACTCGATCAATCCAAAGCGAATAACCCAACTCGAAGCAATTTAATGTCTAATTGAGCTATAAAATCTTCAACTATAGGTATTAGGTTGGAACTGGGTTACTGTCATTTGAACCAACCCAACTCGATGAATCCGATATCCTACCATTTCTTGGATTTAATATGATTTTTAAGTCTCTATTAATATATACATTAGATAATTATACAATCACTTACCCTCATCATGTACATATATTTCAATCTCTTCTCCTTCTCTATATAACTCATTTGTATATATGTTTACTAAATGTGAACACACACACACACACACACACACACACATATATATATATATATAGGGTTGAGATCTTTTGTTAACCTTGTATTTCTTGTTAACTATGTGAACTAATCCAAGCCATCCATCTATAGATCGGATGGTTGAGATTAAATGTAATTTTTTTTAATAAAAAAACGTTTCATTAAATACAATTGTAAGTGAACATGAATGGAAAATGGTATTTTGGGGAAAAACACTCAAAACATTAAACCCTTGGAAACGCTTTAAACACATTTATTACACTAAATTATAAACCGACGAGTACCAACATTGATTCTGTAACCGACATATTATGCAACTAATACACATTTATACCATGAACATATATGTTATCATATTATGCAACTATAATGCTTATGTTAACATATTCAATTTCTCACGGTATGAACAATCATTGACTGCTAAAGATGATATCCAAATTGAAATTTGAATTATATGTTAACAAATGTGAATATATGCATAACATGAACACATTTGTTAACATGGATGCATTTGAACCAAGGTTCTAAATGACATGAGGCGTGGCGTGGCGGCGAGGCCAAGCCTCAAGCCTTAGGAGCCATGGCGAAGCCATGGCGTTTTCAAGGCGTGACTTATGGCGTAGTGTTATATATAAAAACATATGTTTTGTAGTGTTACTCAATGAGTCAATAGTAATAAGCAAGTTAAATTATGGTATATATTAAAAAACTCGCAAATAAGACATTAAAAACGTAAGAAAAAATCAAATATTGCATTACGAAGTTGTGCATTAGGCTATGGCGTGCCATGAGCTTAACGTGGCGTGAGACACAAGCCTTGGTACCATGGCGCGCCATGGCGGCTGTGCGGCGAGTTTTTTAGAACATTGATTTGAACACTACTGTTACCGTACATAATTTCACATATTATGAACAATTATCACCTTCTAATGTTCGTAGTTAAATTGAAGTTTAAATTAGATGAACATATGTGATCTAAAATTGATATTTAAATTGAACGTAATTCCAAATCATATATCGTATATGTTATCTAAAGAAATTTATGTGAATCACATATTTTGTGATGATACTATAGTTGCATACAAACACTTACGTTAACCTCATTTTTTTCATCATGAACAAACTTGAACATATATGCATAACATGAACATATATATGTAAGCATGGTTAACTATGAAGAGATATGAATAACATGAACTCATACGTTAGCATAAATACATATGAACGGTTCTGTTGACATTTTTACTTAAACAATTTTGAAATGATTCAAAAAAATTATGAAAAAGGATAAAATTGTGAAATCGTAACCTACATAGCAATTTTGGAATCTTCATTTTTGTAACTCTCATACAATTAATTACAAAATATTACATATCAAAATGACGTTAATACCATTTTGTATTAAATAAATAAATGAATAAAACATCAACTAACCTTGCAATCCTATTGGTTGATCAATGTTCACATAGTTAGCAATAAATACAAGGTTAACAAATGATCATCTCTCTCTCTCTCTCTCTCTATATATATATATATATATATATATATATATTATATGCAAATTGAGAAAAGAGTAGTTGAATGTAATATACCTAATATTTAAGAAGTATGGATAAGTTATATCATATGATTGATGATGAAAACAAATTATGAATAGATAAAACAACATATTCAAGGTTAGGATAATATTTTGATGTATCAAAGTATCAACCTGACCAACCCGTATAGTTTGGGTTGGGTTGAGTTACACTTTGGTTTAGACTAAGGGGTGTTTGGGATTGCTTATTTAAAACAACTTCTGCTTATTTTGAAAAGTGTTTATCAACTTATTCGGTGTCAAACCGGAGTTTTCTAAAAAGTGTTTAGATTAGCTTATTGTGATACCAAAACGTAATAAGCTAATAAGTTGTTTAAAGGTGTTTGGGATTGCTTATACATATAAAATAACCAAAAAAGTCATAAACACTTTTCAAATAAGTTGATAAGTTAAAACCAAATAACTTATCAAAAACTTATTTTCAGCGGTTTGGCACCGCTATAAGGCCTTTTAATTTTTATTCATCCAAACACTAGAAAGTGTTTATCTTCGATGTCACACCGCAATAAGCTAAAAAACACTTCAAATAAGCAATCCCAAACACCCCCTAAGTTGAGTTGAGATTTTTCAAACTATAAACATTGAATTTAAGTAGTTCAAATACTTTTAAACCAATCAACTCAACCCATTAGAAATAGTGTTATACCCGTCCGTTGGTCGGGTATACAACATGACTTTAATCTAGAATCAGTTATTTGATTGGTCACTCTTTTCATTATTGCCGAAATGCTTTTTTTTGAATCTCAGATTAATTTAAACAGACGGGTATAATGCCTTTCGTTGATCGGTTATTTGATATTACCATTTTAACTTTCTGTATGCTTTATGTCTGAACGAAATATAGTGGTAAGTTTTAGGAGTTAATGAATTACCTTGCATATAACTTCACGCACACACATACATATACATATACATATACATATACATATACATATACATATACATATACATATACACACACACACACACACATATATATATAGGGTTAGGTTCGATGAGAAAGGAAGGTGACTAAGTGATTATGTTTCATGTGGGCGGCCGCTCTACCCTTGTTCAACTTATGTAAGTTCAGGACTTCATCAATTAATAATATTCTTATATCTGTATGACTGTATTTTTCTCAAAGCTGATTTTATATCATAGCTTCACTTTCTAATTTATGTGTAATAGTGTAAACAGTATCATATGTAGACTAATCTACTGTAATTGTGATAGGATTTAAGGAATGGAGAAGGTTTGCTTTGGAAATAAACTTGGACTGATCAAATCAACAATGGTAGATGGTTCCAATAAAAAGTTGGCAAAACATAATTATTAGGCTGTTAACGCTTCTGTTTACTGCCATCCTTAACTTTCATTCCATATAAGTTTATTCAAAGAAATTAACTACAGTAGCTCAACAAAGATTGGGTACTTGTTCTTTGGCATCCGGACAAGTGTTTGATGGAGTCATATTTCTCAAGAGCTTTCCACCTGCAAATTGGTGGCATTTCAGTCCCAACTTTGTGTCGGTTAGTCTCTTTTGTATGTGGTATCTAAAGTATTACATATAATTTGATCAACTTACTTGTATCTGCAGACAAGGTGATGAATGGAAATGGAGATTTCCAGCTTGGCCAGTTCATTCCAGGGCACATACATGGTCCGTTTCCAAACCCAAGGAAGTTGAAAGTTCTTAAGGGATCCTGAAATTGTTAACTGAAAGCAAACTTCATGAGAAAATATTATCACAAAGTATTATAGTAAGAAAATGATCCACATTGAGCTTTTTCAGCACAAATTCTAAATAAGAATTATTTAATTAACCTCTCTTTCTTCTCTTCAGGTTTAGAAGCCTCTTCAATTTTTTTTGGCTGCTCCGCCGATATTTTGGTACCGAAGAGATAAGCTCGACTTGGCGGTGGCTCTTCTTCTGGATCCTTTCTAGAATCTTAGTGAAACTATAACCGGCTTTCCATTATTGACGAATGCTTTTTTTCAATCGAGCAAGAAGCTTAGTGAAACTATAACCGACTTTCCATAAACACAAAACACACCGATCATTCACATGGATGAAACTTTTAATTGCAAAATTAAAATAACACACTGATCAGATTTCTTTTCTATTCTCCAAGTTCTTACTATATATGCCCATATGGATGGTTCTGCATCAGCTCCACAACAATCAAGAATATTCAGAATGTTTGCTTATCTGTCAATAGTTCGATTTGAAACTTTATCCATTAGCATAATAGAGGCATAACCATGTACCAAAACATACTGTCAATGGATGGAAATCATTCTTTAAGATGCCCAACTCACAAAAAGGCATATATAAACAAAACTGGAAGCAAAATTTATAATTTCAGATGAGGTAATTTGGTGGGAATGTATAATAATCGTTCTCTATATCCTGATCCAAAGTTTTTTTTATGTATATAATATTTATATATAGCAAATGCAACAAATAAACTCACACACCCTCGTCACCTTTGGTGAGGTTTGAACCCCTGACCTCCTAGGAGGCCAGAGGCTCTGATACCGCTAGGCCAAAGGCCCTTTGGTCTGATCCAAAGTTGTTGGGCAGTACTTTTTTTTTTTGTTTTGATAACTTCAGTTTTTTATGAACAAAGTGATATTTAGGGGAAACTAATCTTAAACAACCAAATTATGAATTGCTGATATTTAGAATGACCTTTCCTTTGATAGATAATTTCTGAAAGTTATGGTGTTGAGATGAGTTATATGCTTTCTGCTCAATGTTGCAATAGACTTCTGTTCGCAAAATTACTGAACAAATTAGCAAGTGTTTTGTTGTATTTGATTGCAAGGGCAAACAGTGGAGCCGAGTTCAAATACACCCTAAAAGACAGATTACGAAAACGATGTAGTAAAACTATTTTATCAGAACAAAAAGAAATATCCACTTCTTATCTTTAAATACAAAGTATTAGCCCTTCGAAAAAATAATGACACATGTTTTTCTATCAGAACCAAGTTTTTGACAAATTCTATAAACCAACGGACGGTTATGTTCCAACATGTGTAAGCTCAACATCAACCTGTTGAAACGACTGTTGTGCTGAATTCCAACTTTTAAAACAGAAAATTCCACCATGGATTAATAACCCCAATCCAATATAACATTTTATCTATTTTTGGTGAAGATTATAGTCCATAAGTTCCATGGAAATCACCATTGCTTTCATTCTAGGACATCCCATGAAAATTGCATGCATCATTCCTCTTTTGGTTAATTTTTAAAGCTAAAAATTACCTATTTACCCTAGAAAGAATATATGATATTGATTTGGGCCTACAAGATTTCCCAATTTAAAGGGTATTTAAGACATGTTATTTGTAATCGAACATCGACTTACGTCAATCTACGCTAAGAAACAATAGAAATCGATAATATGTGAACTACAAAACAGAAGACACATGTCATTAACAAAGGCTAGACATTTAACCAATTCTTAGAAGTAATTGTAGACATACATGACATTGCAAGTTCAAATGGTTCATTACAATATTTTAAATCAAACAAAACCATTGTAGGTTATGCATTATGGGCCAACAACGTACCGATGGCTAAACAGGGAAACGACAAATATGACATAAGCTACATGTGCAAAATGGCGTTTTAGTGGTGCATCTTGGTTTGAAAGAGTAATGCATAAATATAACATAAATATAACCTCGCTTAATCATGACCAAGAAAGTAAAATGTTAAACCTATCGATAATAGTAAAAACTGATATTAAAAATACCCATGACGATAATCAGACCCATCAAACGCCCTTAACCATTGTTTACTTCTATCCACTTGCAAAACTTGGTCTCTGCAAAACCTATGAGGTGATACCAGTGTTGGGAAATTCCGAAATATGGTTAATGCTGCTACAACAGAATTACTACTGCCAATACTTCATGATTACTACTGCTAGTAGATTTTAATACTGCTTGACAAGTTAATACTGCTACTTAAATAGTTAGTACTGCTTGAAGAGTTAGTGCTGCTAGTAGTTAGTACTGCTGGAGTTAGTACTGCTAAAGAATTAATGCTGCTGGATGTTATTAATACTGCTCTTGAACTTAGTGCTGCTTATGAGATGATGAAGACTTCGCATGGCAAGGATGACAGCTGGATTATTTGAAGATAATATGGAAAGCTTGAAGATAAATATGGAAGATTATTTTGAAGATCTTTTATTATATGTAATTATCTTTTATCTTCAGTATATATAGATTTAGTCAGAATAGTTTAGAACTAATTTTTTTTTTTGAATTATGAGTTATTGTTTTCATAGAGAGAATCAACCTCAAGGTTTGTAATCCTAATTCTAGAGAAGTAGAATTCGTATTGGTGAGCCTGTTCATCAATATTGAGGTTGAGTGTTGAATCTTGTAACTTTATAATCATTTAATAAAGTTTGCAAGTTGTTCTTTTGATTCACTGTTTTATTGATTATTGAATATTGAATATTGAAGTGTTATTCCGCAAACTTCTTCAATATTGTTTCTGAGTGTGTATTCTTGTTTAGAATTAAGATCCTGAAAAGTGGTATCAGAGCAAGTTTTCTCAGAAATCTTATTCATCATGGAAAACACAGCTGAATCAAACAGTACTCTGGTCTCAAAGGTTCCAATGCTCAGATCCAATGAATTTGACATGTGGAAGATCAAAATCAAGCAATATATTCTCCTCACAGATTACTCTATGTGGGACATCATTGGGAATGGCCCAACTGATGCAGGAAAGATTGGTGAAGATGGCAAAAGAACCCCTCCAAAGACAGATGCAGAAAGGAAGACAAGGCAGACATAGATGAAAGCCTTGAGCACACTGCTCTTGGCCATTCCAAATGAGTATCAACACCAATTCTGCAATTGTACTGATGCACAGATGCTCTTGAATGCTCTAGAGAAGAGATTCTCTGGTACCAAAAGTACCAAGAGAAATCAAAAGGCAATCTTAAAGCAACAGTATGAAAACTTCATGTCAACTAAGAATGAGTCCATGACTCAAACTTTTGACAGGTTTAATAAACTAATTGGTGAACTAGCTACTATGGGAGTACAGATTGATCAAGATGATGTGAACAGAAAGTTCTTAAGGTCCCTTGGAGATGAATGGACCATGTACACTGTGTCATTCAGACAGAATGATCAGTTGGAAGAAAAGGAACTTGATGATCTGTACAATGATCTTACAGTATTTGAAGCTGAGGTGGAGGCAAAGAAAAAGCCTTCTGGATATATTCATAATGTTGCACTCCTATCAGCATCAATTGATTCTACTGCTAACCCTGAATCAGTTAATGCTACTAATGGAGCAAATCAAGATAAAGGCACTGATTCTGTGTTTGAAGCTTTTCTTTCCAGTCATGGAAATTCCTCTTTGATTAATGATGACTTAGAACAACTTCATCCCGATGATTTGGAAGAGATGGATATTAAATGGCAGATGGCCATGATCTCCATGAGGGTTAAGAAGTTTATAAAGAGGACTGGGAGAAACAACTTCTCCCAAAGAAGAGAAGATGGAGCAGGGTTTGATAAATCAAAGGTGGAATGCTACAAATGCCATCTGAAGGGACATTTTGCTAGAGAATGCAGAAGTGGAGTGTCTCACAACAACAACCACCAACAAGCTCAATCTGGAAGCTTCAATAACAACAGAAACTCTACTCAAGCCCTTGATTCTCAACAAGGAATGGGGTTTGATTGGAGTGATCAAGCAGAAGAAGCTATTCAGAATCAAGCTCTTATGGCTGAAGTATCTGATCTCCCATCTGAGGTAAGTTCTAATCTCTGTTCTAAAACTTGCATAGACACTGTTAAAAGGTACAGGGATCACAATCAGAAGATGAGTGATGACCTTAAGAGATTAGAAAAAGATATAAAAGACTATGTGAGGATTGTAGAGAGGTTTGAAGATCAGATCAAAGGTTTTCAAGCCAATGAACTCCAACACTCATATGACACCAATTACTGGCAGTGGGAGAAAAAGGATTTAGAACTTAAACTGACCAAATCTAAAGAGGAGAGTGAAAAACTGAGAGAGGAGCTAACCAAGGTTAAGCTTGATGTAGAAAAGTTTTCCAATGCTTCTAAAGCAATGGAATCTTTACTACAAAATCAGATTCATGATAAGCTGAGAAGATGAATTGGGTACAATGCCACACCTCCACCATATAACAACAATTACATTCCTCCTACTTCAGACCTGTTAGACACCAAAGATAGGAAGGACTTGCCTGAGGGAGCCACTGAAATAGATCCCTTAGATGAGGTAGTTGTTGAGGATAAGACTGAGAAAGAGGTTGGCAAGAGTAAGGAGAACAAGGTGAGTGGTGAGATTCCTCTAGAGAATAACATTATCACCAATGAGGACTGTGGAAGGGCTTGGATCAAATCCAAATACATAGAGAAGACAGAGGGAAAGTCTGGTAAGGTCCATTACAAACAGACCACAATTGTGAATCCAGGTCCTTGCAAACAGTGTGCATGTAAGAAGAATGAGCCCAAAAAACATGATAAAAAGAGGGGAAATCAAAGAAACTGGAATAATCAGTGGGCACAAAAACAAGGGGTTGATTTGAGTAAAATCAATAGACCAAAACCTTGTTTTATCTGTGGCAAATTGAATCATCTTGCCAAATACTGTTATTTCAATCCTATGAACCAAAGGATGAATTTTCAAAGATCTATGCAAAAACCCTTTGGTTATAGGAAGGTTGAAAAGAACCATGTGGCTAAGAAATCTGTTAAATCTAAAAGCCACATGAAGAAAAAGTCTGTTAAAGAAAGTGTCAATATGTGGGTTCCTAAAAGCACTAAAACTGTTGGTACTACTACTATAAATAGTGTTGCTGACAATGATAGTGCTGCTAGAAGTAATACTACTTCTAACAATGTTAGTGTTGCTGACATTGTTAGTACTTCTTTGAAAGTTAATACTGCTAACTCTGTTAGTGCTGCTAACAAGGTTAGTACTGCTAAACCTGTTAGTACTATTACCTCTGTTAGTACTTCTAAGGTTAGTACTGCTTCTAGTGGTTGTACTACTAAGCCAATCATATTGACAAAGTACTCTAATAAAGAGTGCTCTGAGTTTAAAAACCTCATCAAAAAGGAATGTAAATACTTTGATGAGAAAGGGAGACCCAAGACCAATTTGGCTTGGGTCCCCAATCAATACTAATTGCTTAATCTTATGTACAGGGCAACCAACAGCTCAAGGGGAAGAGCATCTGGCATGTAGATAGTGGTTGCTCTAGGCACATGACAGGGAACATGTCATGCCTCAAGAATTTCAAGAAAATTGATGGTGGACATGTTGCTTTTGGTAATACTCCAGATGGAGGAAAGATAAGTGGTAAGGGGGATGTAACCAAAGGTAAGATGACCTTTGAAGATGTATCCTATGTTGAGCAGTTAAGGTATAACCTGTTAAGTGTATCACAGGTTTGTGACAAACAACATAGTATATTATTTACAGATTCTGAATGTATTATCCTTGCTCCTGGATTCAAGGTAGTTGATGAAAAAATGATACTACTAAGAACTCCCAGAAAGGATAATGTGTATTGCTTAAATATGGAAAGTGTTTCAACTGATTCATCCCTAAATTGTCTTGTTTCAAAAGCTTCTTTGGATGAATCATCACTTTGGCATAGAAGGATGTGTCACATGAACTTTAAAACAATGAATAAACTTGTTAAAAACAACCTTGTAAGAGGTTTACCTTCCAAAGTCTTTTCATGTGATGATCATTGTGTTGCCTGTCTCAAAGGCAAACAACACAAAACTTCTCATAAGTCCAAAGAGTTGAACACAATCTCTAATTCTCTTCAGTTGTTGCATATGGATCTGTTTGGCCCTACAAATGCTATGAGTATTGGTAAGAAATCATACTGCCTGGTTATTGTTGATGATTACTCTAGATTTACTTGGGTATATTTTCTAAGGACTAAGGATGAGACAAGTGGACTGATCAAATCCTTTATTCTAAGAATTGAAAACCAAACTAATCAAAAGGTAAAAGTCATTAGGTCAGACAATGGTACTGAATTTAAAAATCATGACCTAAACACCTTTTGTGAGGAAAAAGGAATTGAGAGGCAATACAGTGCTCCTAGGAGTCCACAACAAAATGGTGTTGCTGAGAGAAGGAATAGGACACTGATTGAGGCTGCTAGATCTCTGTTGGCAGATTCAAAACTTCCAATTACCTTTTGGGCTGAAGCAGTTAATACTGCTTGCTATGTCCAAAACAGAGTTCTAGTAGTCAAGCCTAAAAACAAGACACCATATGAGCTTTTAAATAAAAGAAAACCTTTTATAGGATTTTTCAAACCTTTTGGGTGTCCTTGTACAATTCTCAATACCAAAACTCGCTTAGGAAAGTTTGATAGCAAGGCTGATGATGGTTTTCTTGTTGGTTACTCATCTCAGAGTAAGGCTTACAGAGTTTTTAATACTTCGTCTAGGATAATTGAGGAAAGTGACAATGTCAAGTGCAATGAGAACACACCAAATCCTATTGGGTCTGGTCCTCAGTGGCTATTTGACATTGATTTACTAACTAACTCTTTGGGTTTCAGTAGTGATTATCATGCAGGTTCAGGAAGTGGAGGATCAGGGGATGAACAAGTATAAGTACAAGACATTTTACCTCAATCTGTGATCTTTCCCATACCTATGATAGAGCCTGTTGAGGTGTGCAGAAGAAAGAAGAGATAAAGAGAATCAAGTGCATGAAGAACCAGAAGCAGCTGATGAGATCCCATCAGCTGACTTAAATGATTCCAATCTGGATGTGGAAATCAATGAAGAACCTAGTCATCAGACTAGAACTCAAAAGAATCATCCTTCAGAGCTGGTCATAGGAGACATCTCTTATCCTATGATAACAAGGAATCAAAGCAGACTTCAAGAGCTGAAAGATCAGCAACACACAGTACTCTCCTGCTTTCTATCTCAGATTGAGCCTAAGAAGGTTTTTGAAGCAATGAAAGATTCCAGTTGGATAGAAGCTATGCAAGAAGAGTTACTGCAGTTCAAGTTGCAAGAAGTCTGGGACTTGGTGGACCTTCCAACAGGTCATAGAGTTATTGGCACCAAGTGGATTTTCAGGAACAAAAAGGATGAGAAAGGCATTGTGATAAGAAACAAAACAAGGCTGGTGGCACAAGGGTACACTCAAGAAGAAGGCATTTACTATGAAGAAGTGCTTGCTCCAGTGGAAAGGGTAGAGGCAATTAGGCTATTTCTAGCCTATGCCTCATACATGAAGTTCAATGTATACCAAATGGATGTGAAGAGTGCCTTTCTGTATGGTACAATTGATGAAGAAGTATATTTCTGTCAGCCCCCTGGATTTGAAAATCCATCATATCCAGACAGAGTATACAAACTGAAGAAAGTACTTTATGGTCTGCATCAAGCCCCAAGAGCATGGTATGATACACTGTCTACCTATCTCTTGGAGAATGGGTTTGAAAGAGGAATAATTGACAAGACCTTATTCATCAAAAGAAGTAAGAAGGACATCCTATTGGTTCAGATATATGTGGATGATATCATTTTTGGATCCACAAAAGATCAAATGTGTAGAGACTTTGAAAAGTTGATGCACAAGAGCTTTAAAATGAGTTCAATGGGTGAACTTACCTTCTTCCTTGGGCTTCAAGTGAAACAGAAGAAAGATGGGATCTTCATAAGTCAATCAAAATATGTGAAAGACATCCTGGACAAATATGGACTATCAGACTCAAAGCCAGCAAGCACACCTATGGAAACTCATAAACAGATCACTGCTGATCTTGAGGGGGAGGATGTTGATGTCCATCTATACAGATCAATGATTGGATCACTCATGTATCTCACAACCTCAAGACCAGACATCATGTTTCCTGTGTGTTTGTGTGCCAGATTCCAAGTCAATCCAAAGCAATCACATCTTCAAGCTGTTAAAAGGATTTTCAGATACTTAAGAGGACAACCTAGATTAGGTCTTTGGTATCCTTATGAATCCAACTTTGACTTGATTGCTTATTCAGATAGTGACTTGGGAGGTGCTAACATGGACAGAAAGTCTACTTCAGGTGGATGTCAACTTTTGGGTGCAAGACTAGTATCTTGGCAGTGTAAGAAACAAACCACAGTGTCCTTATCAACAACAGAAGCTGAGTATATTGCTGCTGCAAGTTGCTGCTCTCAGGTTCTATGGATTCAGGCAAGTTGCTGCTCTCAGGTTCTATGGATTCAGAATCAGATGTTGGACTATGGGGTAACCTTTCTTCACACACCAATCTTCATTGACAATAGCAGTGCTATAAGCATTGTTAACAATCCAGTCAAGCACTCCAAAACCAAACACATTGAGATCAGGTATCACTTTATCAGAGATTGTAATGAAAAGAAGCTAATTCAAGTTGCTAAAGTTCATACTGACAACCAATTTGCTGATCTATTCACTAAAGCTTTTGATGTGGGTAGATTCACTTTCTTGGTCACAAGTGTGGGCATGATCAACTCTGAATAAGCTCATTTTTCTTAAAAGTGTTTTCATACCTGTTATTGGTTTATTCTTTGGTGCTACTAACATCTTTTTCAGGAAGTTATTACCTTGCTCAGAGTTCCTCAAGCTTCAAGAAGTGTAAGTATAGTTAATGCTGCCAGTGCAGTTTTAATACTGCCAGTGCACAGTTAATATTGCCAGTTGGTTAATACTACTAGTGGTTAATACTGCTAGTTAGTTAATACTGCTAGTGGTTAATACTGCTCTCAGTTAATACTACTAGTGGTTAATACTGCTCTAAGTTAATACTGCTTATGTCCCGAATCGTATAAATACCCTGTTTGCCCGCCCAAAAGTTCATAACGACTCTTTGCTTTCTATTCATCTGCTCTCTAACCTTTTCTCTCAAGAACCAAGTGTTCCAGTACAGATTATTCAAGCTCAATGGCGTCTATGGCATTTATTGACGAGCATAATGAAATCGCGATGCTACAAAAGCCAAAGCAAGCTGCAGGATTTCATCAGATAGTGGATTTTCTGAAATCTAGCCATATCGCCTATGCTCTAACAATGTCTCCATCAATCTATATCGAGCACCAACAACAATTTTGGGCTAATGCCACCATTGTTACTGAGAATGGTGTGCAAGTGATCAAGACAAGGGTGTGTGGCAAACCCTTGACAGTGACTGAAGAGGTAATTCGCATCAGTCTACGTCTAGACGATGCCTCTGGTATCTCATCTATCCCTAATGATGAACTGTTTTCCACTCTTACAAGAATGGGTATGGAGGCCCATTGGGTGTTTTCAAGTTCTCAAAAGCTAAATTTTCACCCCAATGGCGTTTCTTTGTCCATGCCCTTATGCATTGTATTTCCAAAAAGACTACTGGATGGAGTGAGTTCAGTAGCACCATTACTTATGCTTTGGTGTGCTTGGCCACTGCCAGAAAGTACAATTTTTCAAGAATGATTTTCAGTGATCTTATATCAAACTTGGGAAGCAAAAAGAGTTTTTATATGTACCCAAGATTTGTACAAGAAGTTATAACCCACGAATTGACGGATATGCCTCACTTTGATGGGGTATATGTACCAAAAATCCCCAAAGGTAAGGTCTTTTCCAACATGAAAAGATCTCCATTGGACTCGGAAGGAGTTGACACCCCATTGTTCTCTACAATGATGGTGGTGTCCCAAGCTGAAGAAGGTATGGCAGCAGGTTCAAGGTCCTCATTAGACCATCCCACTGCTAGCCAATCCCAACCTTCCATCTCTATATCAATCCCTCAGTCCCTAATTCATAAGCCAATTTCACCAATCACCCAAACTTATACAAGGAAAAAGGTAAAGAAGGCTCCTTCCCTTCTTATACCATCACCCACTGAGCCTTTAAGCCCTCTAATGGAGAATTCTCCATTAGAGAATACCCATAGGGAAACCACAAGGGTGTCTCCCAACCCCAAGGAGGTGCTCACTGAGGAGATGTTTGAGCATATGGGTGCTAGGCTGCCACTACTCCTGCTAGCACAGAGGAGGTCAGTGGTAACATAAATAAGACCTTCCCCATGGCAACTTTGGATGAGCAATCATCTAAAGGTCCCAGGTGCCAAGAAACCACGGGGGTAGCAGGTGCTTCTGCTAGGCAGAAGACCTCTACTACAAAAAGATCCCATGATCCTTCAAAAGAGGGTAATACTTCTGGAGAAGGTGAGGACAGATATAACTATTTTGAATTGATGGAAACCATGGGAAACATAAACATGAATGTGATCAAGCAGGGGAAAGAAAGAGAAGAGCTGAAACTGATAGTTCTGTCTCAACAAGAACAGATTGTCAGCTTGAAGCAAATGGTGAAGAAATTGATTCTACAAAAGAAGAAGAAACAATTTGTGCTAAGAAGGAGGAAACCAGTGACTGATGCTCCCAAAAAGGAGGAGTCAGAAGTTGATGTCAACATGGAAGATGCCAAAGCTAAGGGGGAGCAAGATAAAGTGAATGTTGAGGGGGAACAACAAAAAGTGGAAGCAAAAATGGTACAAGAAGTAGAAATAGAGAAAGAAGCAGTAACAATTAATACTGTTGAGTCAAGCCAAGCAGCAGAAACTGTTACTACTGTTGACCTAAAAGAAGCAGCAGAAACAGGGCAAGAAGTACTAACAGATCTTGAAATTGTTGAGACCTTAATCAAAGCCAAGCATGATACTCCCAAGGTCATCTTAAAGGCCAAAGGAGTTGTCATCAAAGAACAAGGTGAAGTGATCAAGAAAACAAATGTAGAAAAGAAGGTGAACAAAGACAAAGGCAAAGCAAAAATGGTGGAATCTGATCAACCAATCAAAAAGCAAAGGTTGGTTGAATCAGATGAAGCTTTGGCCAGGAAGATGCAGGAAGATATTGAAAAGGAAGAAAGGGTTCAGGTTGAAAAGGACAGAGAGATGGCAAAGGCTCTAGCTGCTGAACTGAATGAAGCCTATCAACAAAGTCTGGCAACAGAAATTGCACAGAAGAAAGCAACATCTTTGAAGAAATCTGTGGTGATAAAAACAGATGCAAAGAAGAGACAACCCTCAAAGACTTTCCTTGGTACCCAAGAGAGAAACAAGATGATAACTTTTCTCAAGGGTGCTGTAGGAGTTAGAAAGGAGATGTTCTCCAAGATGACATTTGAGCAGATCAAAGAGCTGTACAATTCTGAAATGACCAAGCTTCAAGGGAATGAAACTGCTAGGGTGGAGATGGAGAAGAGAATGAAATAAAGCAATGATTTAATGATAGAAAAACCATTTCCAGATGAGCAAGAAACACCACCAAAGAAAGAAGCCACTCTGGGTGAAAGTCTAAAGACTTTAAAGAGAACCAAGATGATGGCAAGGAGAAAGTCATCCAAGAAGGCTAGAATAGCTGAAGGAGAGGCTGAGAAGGTTGCTGAAGAAGAAGGGGCACCTGAGTTATCTGAACAGAAAGACCCAGTAAGGACTGATGATGTACATCTATACATGGTAGTGATGGACAAAGTGCCTGAACCAATTTCAGCAGAACCTGTTGGTGTGAAGCATCCTGAGGTTATTCTCTGGGATACATTGACAGTGGATGGAAAGGAATACATAAGGCTCAAGAGGAAGGATGACAAGTATGAGGTATTCAACACTTGGGCAAAGATTGTTAGAACATGCTCCAGGTCAGATATAGAAGAAATGTTTGAAATAGGGATGAAGTTGTATGCAGATAAACTGAAAGCTCCAGGGATTTAAATTACTAAACTGGTGATGGAGTATCTGTGTATGATGTTCAAACCTGATGAAGTAGAGCATGTGATCAGGAATGTGTTCCAAACAGTCAACAAGTGGACTCTATATGAAACTAGTGGAGTATATGCACTAACTATGGACTTAAATCACATAGAGTACTTCCTAGTGGATAGAGTGTACAATCACAGTAGACTAAAGCTTCATGCAATGCTGAAGAAGAATCTAGGATGTGTTCCAGATTCAAAAATGGCTAAATATTTGATTCAAAGAACAATCAATCAAAGCTTGGGGCTGAATGTGGATACAGGGGTATAAATCATGAAGTTTTGGGAGCATCTAAGAAGAACTTCTGAAGAACTTGACTTCTTTTCCTAAAAGTCAAGTTAGGGGAGATTGTTGGGAAATTCAGAAATGCTTAAGTATGGTTAATGCTGCTACAACAGAATTACTACTGCCAGTACATCATGATTACTACTGCTAGTAGATTTTAATACTGCTTGACAAGTTAATACTGCTACTTAAATAGTTAGTACTGCTTGAAGAGTTAGTGCTGCTAGTAGTTAGTACTGCTGGAGTTAGTACTGCTAAAGAATTAATGCTGCTGGATGTTATTAATACTGCTCTTGAACTTAGTGCTGCTTATGAGATGATGAAGACTTCGCATGGCAAGGATGACAGCTGGATTATTTGAAGATAATATGGAAAGCTTGAAGATAAATATGGAAGATTATTTTGAAGATCTTTTATTATATGTAATTATCTTTTATCTTCAGTATATATAGATTTAGTCAGAATAGTTTAGAACTAATTTTTTTTTTGAATTCTGAGTTATTGTTTTCATAGAGAGAATCAACCTCAAGGTTTGTAATCCTAATTCTAGAGAAGTAGAATTCGTATTGGTGAGCTTGTTCATCAATATTGAGGTTGAGTGTTGAATCTTGTAACTTTATAATCATTTAATAAAGTTTGCAAGTTGTTCTTTTGATTCACTGTTTTATTGATTATTGAATATTGAAGTGTTATTCCGCAAACTTCTTCAATATTGTTTCTGAGTGTATATTCTTGTTTAGAATTAAGATCCTGACAACCAGAATCATTTAAACACCAAAAATGTAATAATTATAAGAAAACCAAATACCAATACAATGAGAATTGAATTTGATTTTTTTAATCATACTATAAAATAGAGATATTAACAGTATATATTCACAAACTTCATCTCAAACTGCAAACCTTTCAATAAGTTTGAATCACCATAAACAAACTTAATGGCACCATTGAAGTAAAACAAAATCAGAGACCTACCTAAATATACCAAAATAGCCAATTGGGGAAAGATCATCACGAACATCAGTCACCCATTTGAGTCGATTGCTTTCTTGATACTCGATTGTCCAGAGATGAATTAGAAAATCGTGTCACTATGCAGAGATGACCAACACCTATGTAAACACCAAACATCACAGATGAAAAGTCTGTTAGAAGGTCTCATTAAAGACCTTTATCAATCCGTTTGTGTTCATTAAAAATACATAGAAATTTAACAAAATACAAAATCCTAATCCCAAAATAATCTCGAATGAAATCATGATATGAAAGACATAAAATTTAATTACATACTAAAAATGTAAACAACGGTATTGAGCAGGAAATAAGTCGAGAGACACACCAGGTAGAGTCGTATAAAAAATCAGGAGCAAATCAAAGATGAAGATCATACCAGGACACAAATCGAGAAACAAAGATCAAGAAGCAGCAAAACTAAATTCTCGTGATGACATGGTCTCCAAACAAGAATCGAGATGCATAGAACCCCAAAACAGCGCATGTTTCCTCCCATTTGTGGCTCCGAAACAGGATTTAGAGAAAATTCTTGGAAGTTGCCATTGTAGCCTGATTGAGAGGAGACGTGAGAGGAAAACGTGGAGCGGAAGAGATGGCTTTCTAAACAACCGTCTGCTTTCCAAAAAAACAATTAACCGGTTTCTGCAAATTAGAGTCATATGTGGGTGAGAAGAGACAATATGTGAAAGAAATATTAATTTGATGGTTTTGCAATTACAATTGGTGATGATGAAGACATAATTGCAGGATCAAGAAGGATCGAATTAACAAAAAGGGAATTCAGAAATGGAAGAATGAAGAAAATAACAATGGAAACAAAATTACAATATTCTGATCGAATTAACTGCTACTTAGAATTGGAAATAAGAACCCTAAAAACAATTCACGTACCATACAACTGTAAATTCGAGAGATATTTACTGATAGACACTTGACAATCTGCAAGGACCCACTTCATGAAACCGACTTTGAAACCACTGGTTGTGTTGTGTTCTATATAAACCACTGTCACGACCGCTTGAATTTGGTGTCGTCGTCTCGTATGTCCGGAAACCGGAGGAAATGAGAACTTAAGCTTGATGTCGTAGTGGCGTGAATCATCTCTTGTGGGGTATGGTGGTTTAGACAATAGAATACACTTATTTTTGAGGAGAAGAGTGGGTGAGAAATTAGGGGTTCATGGGAGAGAAATCAGCAACATGAGAGTGTCTTATGAGAGAAATTGGGAAAGTGGGTGGTTTAAAGGAGGTCGTGTAGGTATACTGTGAGGATTAAAATGAATTTAAACGGCTGAGATTAAATCTCAGATGAATTTAAACGGTGGAGATCGAATCAAAAAGCGGTTGACTCATCTCCATCCATATATATATATATAATTGGAGTTGAATTATCTTTTTGATGTTTTAGAGCCCACTAGTCTTTTAGTGTTGTGGTTGAAGTTGCTCTTAAAGCCATCTTTTTGCCGGTTTCTTTCCTTCCAAGTTTCCAACTACACTTCAAATGTCAAATGTCAAATGTCAAATTGTTTTGTCGGTGGATAGTTTCACATTCGGAGCGTCAGATTTTACATGGTAAAATTGGGGGACCACATAACCTTATCATTTTATATTATTTTCCATTTTCTAAGCTCATGAAATTATTATTATTTAATAAAAAAATGGCATTCTAATATTTAATTTAGTTATATTTTTAATTTGGTAATTTAATTATGTTTTCAATTTATGTTATTTGAAATAATGTAATTTTTTTTCTTATAATGTAAAATTTATTATTATAATATATATATATATACAAATTATAATTATTGTTATTAAAAATGGTTTAATAGTAAATCAAATATGTTATTTTATATGAAATCCACAAATTTAGTGTTTTTTTAGAGTGTGATTAAAGTTGAATTTTTATTTGGTGTTAAATGGACCCACCTTATTTAGTGTTTTTGGTGTTTTTTTAGTGACAAAGTTGGAAATGGTCTTAGATAGTTTCTTAAATTCCAAAATATGTCTAATAGTTTATCCATTTAATAATACTAGAAGCGTACTCGTGCAATGCAGCGAGATACATCACGATTTTAGTGTTTCATTTTATTTTTTTATCGATTTACAGCACGATTTTGGATGGTTTTGAGAAAGTGATAATGTTTTTTTTTAATAAATTTGTTTAATTTAGGATTAATAATATAATGTTTTTTATATAAAAAAATTAAGTATTTTGTTATAAATCAATGATTATCTTATATATTTTAATGATATCTAGAAAAAATAACCAATTACATATTTAATAATATAATTAAAAACAAATTTATAGTAATATAATATATTAACTAGAAGCGTACTCGTGCAATGCAGCGAGATACATCACGATTTATGTTTCATTTTATTTTTTGTTTTTTTGTTGATTTACAGCATGATTTTGGATGATTTTGAGAAAGTGATAATATTTTTTTTTATAAATTTGTTTAATTTAACCTTAATAATATAATTTTTTTTATATAAAAAAGTAAGTATTTTGTTATATATTTTAATGACATCTAGAAAAATAACCAATTACATATTTAATAATATAATTAAACAAATTTATAGTAATATAATATATTAATTAATAGTGATAAATGGAAATGTCTGCATAAAAGGAAAGCCCTGTACATACCAAATTGGTGGGTGTTAGAAACCTGCAGTAGTAATATGTATCTTGTGCTTTGATACTTGTAAATTAAGAGATTTTATTAAAATCTTGCATAAAATGATTGTACCTTATGCCTAATAATTTGTATTTAAGAGTTTTTTATACATGCTTTATAATATAGTAGATAGATAGATAGATAGATAAGATTAATAGTGATACATGGAAATGTCTGCATAAAAAGAAGATCATGCACATACCAAATCGGTGAGTGTTAGAAGCATGCAATAGTAATATGTATCTTGTGCTTTGATACTTGTAAATTAAAATATTTTTAAAATCTTGCATAAAATGAGGGTACCTTATGTCTAATAATTTGTATTCAAGAGTTTTTTATCCGTGCTTTATAATATATAATATAGATAATGTCGATATATATAAATAGAGGTACCTTCTTTATGTGATTGGTGGGACAAAAAACAATTTTCTTTATTAATTACAAAAATTATTGTAGGAATGACTATACGAAGCCTCGTTGTTATCTCTATAGTCTTTCACTTTAACCGGGCATAGGCCATCTTTCCTAATTCATCTATTGGTCTTATCTTACAAGCACCAGAATGAGATAAGGACTTCCTGGCTTGACTTTCTCACATAAAAACTTCATTAGTATATATATGTAGCCCGCCAGCAAAGATCGTGTGAGTGCGCAGTTATGCTTCGGATGCTTCAACATAGGGGTGTACAAAAAATCGTCAACCCGCGAAACCCACCCAACCCAACCCGCTAACAACCCAATTAAACCCAACCCGTCCAACCGCCCACCCGCCAAACCGCCAACCCGCAAATTAAGAGGGTTGAAATTGGGTTACACTTTTTTCAACCCGCCAACCCGCCGCTAATATATTATTTTTAGAAAATTATATATATATATAATACAACAATAAAAAAACAAATAGACTATTTAGACAAATTTATAGCCCAAAATATTATATATATATATATATATAATACATTTTACTTAACCGAACAAACTAATGGAAGTTTGTTCGTGTTCGCTCATTAAACTTAACCAAACAAATGAATGAATACGAACGATAAAAGAACTAAATTTTTTTGTGTTCATGTTCGTTCGTTAAGAAAATGTGTTTGTTCATGTTCATTTACGTTTGTTCATTAATATGCTAAATGAACGTAAACAGACAAACATAAATGAACGAACACAAAGAACAAAAAACAACATCATCAACAAATTATTAACAAGTTAAATTCATATAAAACAATAAACAAAAGAATTTCCAAATTATAATCGATACTAATGGGTAAATTCCAATCGAATTTCGAAGTACATAAATTCGAATGATCGAAAATACACAAATTTGTAACGCCATAACGAGTTCAACGCCTTATCTCGACATCAAGGGGTAAAATGTAACGGCAAGACCACGCCTCAACGCCATGGCGGCGCCAAGGCGCGTTTTTAGAACCTTGATTAATATCATATATATATATATATATATACACAAACGTAAACAAACATAAATAAACAGATATTAACGAATGTAAATGAACGAACGAGCCCATTGTTCGTATTCGTTCATTTAACTAAACGAACAAAAAAATGTATTCATGTTCGACCAATTCTTAGATAAACGAATAAAAACGAAATTCTCCCCGAACGGTTCGCTAAACGTTTGTTTATTCTTATTAGTATTTATCGTATTTTATTCTACAATTTTATGTAAATCACTAAACCGCCCAACCCGCCATAAACCGCAAGGGTTGGGTTATACTTTTAATGAGTTGGGTTGGGTTGAGTTTTTCCAAACCGCCATAATTGGGTTGGGTTATAAAAATGTCCCAAACCGCCCAAACCAATCCGCATACACCTCTATTAGTTCAACATAGAATAGATCGACCCCAACCCCTTCCTAAGGCTTCCTTACTCGGTCATTGTCATACAAAAAACGATTAATTTCAAGTTCTCAGTCCCCTTCTTGTCCACAAATCATACAAAGTCATATAGTCATTTTTGTGAAAAAAAAGAATAAAAAAATAAAATTATATACTTTTATATTAAATAGAAGGGCAAATTGCATGAAAAAGTAACGTACCTTCAACCTTTCCTTAATTCCTATTTTGGTCATTGTACTTTTAAAACATTCGTTTTGGTAACTAAGATGTGACGTTCTAAACATTTAAGTACTTAAGTAATCGGTTTAAGCATTAATCGGTTACCATGCTGATGTGGCGAGTGATATGACATCCAACTCGATATTATTTGGTGACGTGACTATAAACATGGATTTTTAATCTAATATTAGTTTTAAATTTATTTATTATATTAAAAGTTATATATTATAATTATTTGTAAATTATATATTAATAAAATTGAAATATCAACACTAGGGATAAATTTAAAACTAATATTAGATTAAAAATTCATGTCAATAATCACGTCAGCAAATAATATTGAGTTAGATGTCACATCACTTGCCACATCAACATGGTAAACTGGTTAATGATTAAATCAGTTATTTAGGTACTTAAATGTTTAAAACTTCACATCCTAGGTAACAAAACGAATGTTTTGAAAGTATATTACCCAAAATAGGAATTAGCAAAGTACGTTATTTTTTCATGCAATTTGTCCTAAATAAAATAATGACATGTATTTACGTAATGCATGAAACAAGAAACATAGAAATTTTGGAGACTAAAGGGGTGTTTGTTTTAAAAAAAAAAACCTCTTGATAACTCTTAAGTCTGAATCGGTCAGACTTTTTTACATTCAGACAGTTTGTTTGTTTGTTTTTTCAGTTTTCAGAACCTCTTAACTCTTAAATACATCTGAAATAAGAAGTGGTAACATAACTTCTTAAAACCTCTTATCGTCATCTCAGTTCATATGCTCTCCTTTCTCTTAAGACGAGACGTTACAAAAAACAAACAGTCTTATTAATTAAGATTTCATACTTTAATACCATCTCTTATTAATAGAAGTGAAATAAGACTTTAGACTTCAAAACTCTTAAAAAACAAACGCACCTAACTTATTTTTGTTCCTCGCAATCAAACTTTGCTTATTGGGTTCGCATTGTTCTGAATTGCAATTCCGAAACAATTTGACAGAAATTACATATTTGAGGGACTAAAAATGTAAATGATAAGCCCCGGGCAGCTCTTGATTCAACTCCCAGAAACCTCAACGTGTCTTTTCCCTGTCTACCTTAAACCCTAAAAACCTAGCAAAACCCCCCTTCTTTGCGCAATTAACCAACCGACCGATTAATTATGGCGGCGACACCCTCCGCCGGAGTAGAAGCACTCCACCGCCTGAAACTAACGGAGCCGCCGATGTACCTAACTCCATCGTCGGAACTTGCTAATGCCGCTCGTATTGCTTCGGAGCACTTATTCGCTTCACTCAAACCCTACACTCCTAAATCACCATTCGACCGCCTCCTTGTAGACGAGAAGTTCGACGCCGAGCAGATTTGGCAGCAAATTGACCTTCAATCCCAGCCGTTGATATCCGCTATCCGCCGTCAAGTAAACAAGTTTGAGAAGGATCCGCAAGAGCTTAAAGATATTTTCAAAAGCGGTGAGTCTGATCATGAGAAGAAGAGAGAGTTGGTTTTAGAGGGAGAGAAAGAAGAAGAAGATGAAGATGAAGATGATGATGAATTCGATGGTGAAAGCGACCAAGAAGAGGACGAGGATGAGGATGAGATCGAAGAAGATGAGAGCGAAGATGGAGAGAGAGAAAGTAAAGAGGGAGGAGTTGGTGTTGAAGATAAGTTTTTGAATATACAGGAGATGAAGGAGTTCATGGAAGATGATGAAGCTAGAGAATACGGAGTTAATAAAAAGAAACAAGTGGTGAAGAAATTGGCTAGAAAGTTTGGGGAAGATGATGAGGAAGACGATGAAGAAGAAGAAGATGATGATGAAGACGACGACGATGAGGTGAGCACATTTCTAAGAAGAATGACAGGCTTTAGAAATAATCTACTTTTAAACTTAAATTTCTAAACTAATTAATCTAATTCTTTTTACTTGAGATGAGGTTAGTTCATAGAAGCAATTTATATTCGTTGTGTTGGCAGTACTTGATGCTTGATTTAGAATTGGAACTGAAGCTCATTTAGTTTCAATTTCTGTTTGAAGTTCGCAAATACAGTCTTAGTTTATGACAACTATTATCTGATTTAGTTGCTTTGTCTGGCTGGTTTACGTCTGCAGAATTTTCTGTCTAATTACCCCTCTTGGTTATTGTAGCTTGGAGTTCTTGAACTGGCAGGGGAAGAAGACATGTCAGATGCTGAAGATGCTAGGTAATACTTTCATTACTCATTTATGTATTATGACTTCAGATAATGTGATCTCAGTAAGATATATGGATGCATGATGTGTATGCGTATGGATTGTATGGAAGGAGTCAGGGAACCATTTGTTTTAGTTGCTCTGTTTTGGGTGTTGTTGGATAATGAACAAGATTTTCCCATTAAAATTCTGACTGATGGGATTGCAGAAAAATGAACAATATTTCATTATCCTATCCGCTCCTGTTGGTTTAAGTATTGCCAGTTGTTCCTGGCTTTATCTGCTAACAGTGGTTATCTCTGGGCTAATGTGGCTCAAGCTTGTGACCTGCTGTTCCGTTTTGTTAAACCAGTTTGTGGGTCATGAAAATGTGTTTTTGCCTATGGCAGATATGAGGACTTCTTTACATCCGCAAAGAAACATGACCAAAGTAAGAAACCTAAAGAGCACAAGGAAGTGCAGGATATAGACAGAGGCGATGAAGAAGAAACCGATGATTCAGACACAGGTGATGAAGAAAATGATGGCATGGGATCCGATGATGAGGTAGTATCTACTTGTTCATAAGATACGTCAATATGTTGCTAGATACCGGAATAGAAATTGCTCTTGAAGTGCTGTTACTGACAATTGAGTAATGTATTTTTCTTCTGAACTCTTTTAGATGAAGACGGAGAATCTTTCTACTCATGAGAAGCAACTTTTAGAACAGCGTGCCAAAATAGAGGAAGTGGAGAGGGAAAACTTGGAAGCAAAGTCGTGGACCATGCAGGGGGAGGTGCAAATTCTCGTTTATTAGTTGTGAAGATTTGTGACATGTAGTAGTTCTATAGCAACTTACTTGTTTACTTTGGATCTATTGTGGCAGGTAAGCGCTACTAAAAGACCTAAGAATAGTGCTTTAGAAGTTGATCTGGATTGGGAGCGCAATGCAAAGCCACCACCAGTAATCACGGAGGAGGTTTCCCAGTCCATCGAGGAACTAATCATGAAGCGGATATCCGAGGTGAAGTTGCCTTGTGTGATTTCTTTTTCCATTTTCTTTCTGTCCTGGCACTTATGGAGTGGAACTGTTAGAAGCTTACATGCTGTTTTTTTTTCCATTAAGCCTGCAATGTATTAAGGCATTAAGCTTCTGTATAGATTTTGATATACTGTTGTTTGTTTTTTGTACTGAATAGACGGTCTGAACCGCAAAAGTGATTATTTTACCCTTCATTCTAGATCATTTCCAAAGGACTTACAAGTCATCTTTCTTGCCAATAGACCATTTTGTAGACACATGGAAGACCTAATAGATATTTCATAAAATTGTTAAGCATAATTCAATTCTCAAGAGCCTAAAAGACAAAACACTTGTTGACTGCACCCAATAAGGACTTAAGTGCAGCTTATTCAGATGCAAGTGCCTGTTCTGCTCTAAACTGTGAGCACCATAAAGCTCCCATACAATATAGCTCCAATATAACGCAGGTGCGTTGCAGGTTTAAAAGCTAGAGGACTCTACGGTACCTTGTTCTCAGTTGGAATTTGTGGAAGGAACTTATCCCTAAAGCTGCATAGACACAAAGGTGAAAGAAAAGAATAGAGTAAAGATTATGTTACACATTCTTCACTCATTCATCAGGCTATGTTTGGCCATGGAAAAATTTATCAGTAGAAAATTTTACAGAAAAAGAAAGAGAGACGTGCATTATTAAACTTGTAGCCAGAACAAGAAATTGCAGAAAAAAACCCCTAGAAAAATTTACCAGTTTATGTTGTCTGTTATCTGTTTATGCTGACTGCAAAACCCTGCTGGAAAAACTAAACTATGCAACCGGAATAGCTAACAGAAAGCGAGGGGGTGGGGAGGAAGGGAAGGGTTGACAGAAGGGGGCAGCGAGAAAGGGAAAAGTCGAACAAGGAAGAGGGCAATCGATTTTAAGTGAAGTGTATTTTAGGGAAGGATTGATGGACGAGGCATCTATTTGAGAGAGGGGTAAGAGAGGTCTTTTTCGTGGCTTAGGCCTTAACAGATAGATGGCTTAACAATTAATCATCATGCATAATCAATAAGTTGCAAACAAACACCCTGATATGCTTAGCGAATAAGTCTTCCAGACCATTAAACCGCAAACAAACAACCCCTTAATTCTATAAGCAAATGTGTGAGTAGTCTAGCTTGATGCACAAAAAGCATGCCTTTCTAGTGCATGGCCAGACATATATACACTTGAATGTATGTGGTAGGCTCACCACCCATTATATTAGATTATAAGATCCCACTAAGTGATAATAGTTATGTTTCAACATTTTGTCATATTTGTTACTTCTACCTTTCCCTGATATCCGTGAGATAGATGCTCTCTCTCTCTGTCTCTCTCTCTCTGATAAGCAACATTGTGATGTATTGTTGTCAGGGACACTTTGATGATGTTCAGAAGGCTCCTAGTTTATCTTCTAAAGCACCAAGAGAAATGAAGGAACTGGTAAAGCATCACATGGCAGTGTCTAATAGCTGCTCCTTCACTCTTCTCAGTAGCTGGTTTTATATATGTTTCTGGGGGAATAAATGTTGCAATGTTAACTTTGCAGGATGAGAATCAGAGTAAGAAGGGCCTTGGTGAAATATATGCGGTTAGTATATCCTGCTTGGTCTATTTGATGCAAGAATCCCTCTTTTGGCTTCTTTGTTTAATGCATATGTCCCAATTTCAAACGGTATCACAGAAAGAAAATTACAACTTTACCATTTCTGTCGAATCAAGCACCTTGCACAACCACTTGCATTGGGAGCTGATTTGATCTCTAAAACTGAAGTCTCAGGCTCAGCCACCAGTTTGTATTCCTTGGCAGAATTTTTTTTTTTCTTCCAGAGCTGTCACAATCAGTTTATATTGATAACATTTAAATATGTGATATAATAGCACAGGAAATTACTCTTTCAGTAAAAGAGCGATGTTAGTTTATGGTTTGAACACAATGAGACATACATCGTCAGATTAAGGGGTTTATTGGCGGGGACCCAAGGCCCCGTGGTCCACTTTTGTGGACCCTACAAGCCCTACCTCATAGATTTGCACCGGAAAAGACATCCTGTCTCCCCCCGGATTCGAACCCTGGTAAGGGAACCCCAGGTAGGAGCGTTTACGGAAGGAAGGTGGCCACTAGGCCAAAGACCTAGTGGTTATACATCTTCAGATTAAGTTGGCATTATATGTGTTGTGTCTTAATATGCTTTCTTAGCAGGGTGATTCTTCCCGATTTAAATGTCATATAGGTTTTAAACTTACTTTTTATCCTTCTGCAGGATGAGTATGCTCAGAAGACTGGCCTGGTTTCACAAGCATTATCTTTCTCAGATGAGCAAAAAAAGGAGGTAGACTGTGGGTTTACTTGGATAGTCTCGTTTTTTAGCTCACAATATTAGTTCTTTAATCATTTGGGGTTGCAATTGTTTTATTTCCCATTATAACGTCGTTTCTTACAGATATTTTACTTGATGTTGTTAGGCAAGTGTTCTTTTCAAGAAATTGTGCTTGAAGTTGGATGCTCTATCACATTTCCACTTCACTCCAAAACCAGTATGCATCCATACTTATCTTTGTCTTGATCAACATGTTTGAAACTTATTCGACCTCCTTAACCTTGTTTTTGTATTAATTCGAATGAAATAACTTGTACAGGTGATTGAAGACATGTCTATTCAAACAAATGTACCTGCTTTAGCAATGGAAGAGGTATTAACTCTTCTAGAAACATCTCATTTTGTTCATAATGCTGCATCCGCTGTGATACTGGCCATTTGTGGTTTTGTTGGCTAAATATTTTATCTTCTCTTTTTCGTGGATGTAGATTGCACCTCTGGCAGTGTCGGATGCAGCCATGCTGGCTCCGGAGGAAGTATTTTCTGGCAAAGGAGATATCAAAGAAGAAGCAGAACTAACACAGGAAGATAGAAAGAGGAGGAGAGCTCACAAGAAAAGGAAATTTAAAGGTAATCCTGGTTGACATGAATTCCGTTCATTCTTGGTGTTAGTTTGATTATTGCAGACACTATAGTCACCCCTGATGCAAGAATGCCATTTTCAGTTATAAAATTCTCCCTGCACATGTTTGATTTGATACGTAGTTTAACTAAAAATGTTAATTCTCAAATATCTAAAATACATCTTCTGAACTAAGATTAATAACAACTTAATCATAAGCAAATAGGCAAATTTTGAATCCTTCTGAAAAAGGAAAGGTTAGCATTTTCTCTAAAGCGAGGTGTTGAAATTTTCATAGGACGTATATAACCAACCAAACCAAAATATATATCCCACCCGAACTGAGGTGGGTTTGTGTTGGGGTAAGATGTACGCAGGCTTCACCTTTACCCTAAAGATTAGAGTGGTTGTTTTCATGAAGACCTCTTGCTAGTGAAAAGTGTGAGAAATGGAGAAAAACATATACGCAAAACATCGAAAATGTGATATGAGTAAGCAATAGCAATATAAACAGGATTAGAGAGAGAGACAAAATGTGCCAACTTAGTTGCAATTTTCATAGGACATGTATAACCTTTTAAGATCTTAAATAAAACCATAGGTTGAAGCCTCCTAAGGCCTTGTGTAGCGAGAAATGCTGCCTTGCTTGATTGTTTATTTGCTTTGAATCTTAATGACAGCCGAGAACGCAAAGAGGATGGCAAAGAAGCCACGGGAAAGCACACAGACAGCCGGTGAAGGTGTGATTATTATCATTCTATGATCTGCAACTCTGCGCCATTTACGTAATTGTGAAGCCTCATATATATTTTTTGTTCCTATTGCAACAGGCAAAGAAGAATCATGATTTACCATCACGAACCGGTTTGCCATTTGATTGATAACATTGGTGGTGGTTTTGATTCCGCACTGATGGAGGAAAGAGAGAACGCTCGGAGTAGCAGTTGTTGGCCGAACAGTTAGATATCCGATGGTCGTGAATTATGGGTTAACCTTTCATGCATTTGGAAAGTTTTGTTCTAAACTTACTATAGAGGTGAAGACAAAGTATATTATTTGGGTAGAAAGAATGGCATATCCATGTGAGGTTGAGTTATTTCTATTTAAATATCAATTCCAATCATTTATTCTTGGATTTTCCATATTTGTTTTCCTGAACCTAGACCTAGAGGACAAGATGCCATTTTGAATTTCTTAAAACAATCAATTTTTGGTACATCAGAAATTCATAATGAAAGATAAGAGCTTTCCATCTCATTTGTCTTCAACAATTCAAAATATATATCTTTTTAGCATATCTTGTTTTTATAGTAGGTATGGCATTTCACATATAATCCAAGGGGGCGTTTGGTTCACAGAATGGAATTGGAATCCATCGAAGGAATTTGACTTTGAAGGAATTGGAATGGAATTTGACCAAACATTTGGTTAGTAGGAATTCAATTCCTTCACTTAAGCCAAGGAATGATGAATTCCTTAAATCGTGGAATTCAATGGAATTTGAAGGATTCCATCGCTTTCATTCCGCAAACCAAACGTAAGCATGGAATTTGGTCAATGGAATTCCTTCAAATTCTATGAACCAAACAGCCCACAAAGAAAAATTGCAGGTGCTAACACAAGAGATTTAAGTTTGATTTTGTGTCATCAATCTATGTAACTTGAGATGGAATAAAGGTTTTGTTTTTCATTTCAATAAACTTCATATAGATCATGCTGTTTAGATGGATTTAGATAAATTATTTTTTGCTTTTATTTATGATAAATAAAATAGTTTGAATGGCGAAATAATCACTTCATCTTTTAATCTAATAAAATAATTAATGTTGAAAAGATAATCGAATACAACGATAACATGGGATGATTTGTGTAAAAACTGAAGAAAATTTGAGAGCCACATAACTAATTTTATTATAAAAAGTCATTGATGAATGTATTTATATTTTATTAATGAATATAATCAACGTAATTATATGTTAAAAATTAATTCTCATAAAATATTTACAGTTCCCATGAAGAGGATTATTTTACATAAACGTGTAAATGACTAAGGTGCCGTTTGTTTTTTAAGAGGTCTAAAGTCTGAAGTCTTAATTTAGTTATGATTAATAAGAGATGATGTGTAAAAATGTCTGAATGATTCAGACTTAAGAGTCATTAAGAGATTTTAAAGAAAAAACAAACAACCCCTAAATGTCGAACAAGGGTAACAAAGTTGTTCAATTGCAAACATATGTCCATATATATATATATATATATATATATATATAGGGTCCCCTTCTTTTGTTAACCCAAAATTTAGTGTTAACTTTGTTAACCACTTTAGACCAATAGGATTGCAAAGAAGTTTTTGGTTTAATAATTTAGAGTAAGGGTATATTTGTAATTTGGAAATTTAAAATTTTCTAATATTACATTTTTTATTCCATCATGTTGAGATAAATATGGAGAGAGATTTTTTAGAGATTTTATTCTTTTAATTTTAAATCATTATAATGATCTGATTGATTTTATTTTATTTTTTCTTTATATTCCATCGTCTTCTTCCTATAATATAGGAACAGATTTCTGTAAAACACATAAATCCACACTTGAACATGATTACATATATGAACCCAAAACCATAAACCCACATACTAAGATTTTTACATATATGAACCAAAAACAATAATCTCACACTTGAACATTTTTCACATATATGAACAAAAAACATAAATCCATACTTAAAAAAAGATTTCACATATATGAACAGAAACCATAAACCCACTATTATAAGATTGTCACATATATGAACAACAAACCATAAACCCAAAATTAATCATTTTTGAACATATATGAACCCAAAACCATAAACCCACTCTTATAATATTTTCACATATATGAACAAAAAACATAAACCACTTTTGTAAAAATTACACATAGATGAACAAAAACCGTTAAACCCACTCTTATAAGATTGTCACATATATGAACAACAAACAATAAACCAAAATTAATCATTTTAACATATATGAACCCAAAACCATAAACCCACTCTTATAATATTTTCACATATATAAACAAAAAGCATAAATCCACTCTTGTAAAAATGACACATAGATGAACAAAAACCGTAAATCCACTCTTATAAGATTGTCACGTATATGAACAAAAATCCAATGAACAAAAATCCCTTTTCGTATATGCACATCATAAAGCTCATATACGCACACCAAAACCCAAACACTTAAGTGTTCATATATGAACGGTAACAAATTTACATCTCTAAAATTAAAACTCAAACTCTTAGGTTGGAGATGCAATATGTAAGGATGGAGACGACGAGTTTGCAGATGTGATGTGCTTTGACGGCGATGACCATGTTCTTCGAAACCCATATATCATTTTAGCCATGTGTGTTCGAAATCCAATCTTGTCTTAATGGTGATTACCCAAACGTCGGATATGACTGTGGAAACTCGTCTCGAGAACCAAACCTCAGATGTCAGATCTGTTTGTGGAGGTCGATGGTCGCAACACCCAAATCAGTGTTGGCGGAAGAAATGGACGCGAAGGCTACGAGATAGGTTAGATGGTATGAGCACCGTGAGGAAAAGGATGGCCAGAAAAGAAGATGGGGATGGCCGGAGATGGAGATACGATATATATGATTTGGTTTCAGCGGAGATCTTGGTAGTGGTTGATCCGTCGGTGAGATCTTGGTAGCTGTCGGTGAAGGAAGAGAAAAAGCAGGAGAGAGCGGAGAGGGTGATAAGGGTGGAAGAGAGGTGTTTGTTGAGGGTGGTGCAGTGAGCAGTGGTCGGAGTTGGTGATGATGGGGTTGAGGAATTTGTAACACCCTGAATTCTGGAAATAGCAACTTATTTAAAATTTCTAAACACGTCAATAATTGAATCATCTACAACCACAAATTTGGATTCAACTACAATACACATATACCATCTTATACATACGAACTATAAATGAAGGGTGCTACTCATACCCATGCATAGTCACTATCTCCATAATGCGGAAGACTTCACCGAATACTTACTTTCGGATCTAGCTAAGGCTCTACTCTTCATAGGGTTGCTAGAACCAACTCCCAACCTTGAAACCTGATGCACATGCCGACAAATAAAAGGTTAGGCTTAACGCCTAGTGAGCTCAAGAGTTTTCCTTAGAGATATATAAAGCAAAGACTTTAAGAACATTATTTAAAAATCATGATTTCCAAAATGCAATACATTTGATTTGAAAGCAACCAAAATGAAATGCATTAAATCTTAAAAACAATCTCCTTTCCATCATTCACCCTTTTCGTGATTAAAAATCATAAAACAAACGCCTCCTGAAATAAAGCCAAAACCCAAAGCGCACGTAAAACATAATTGACATTATAATGATCAAACACGGAAAACGTAGATAACCCCAACTTCCAAAACATCCCAATAACTCGAATGAGTTTCAAAAACCAAAACCTTAAAACGTAGATAAATACCCACATTCAAACGTCTCCAAAAACATGGATTATAAAACTCCATAACCAAAACCTCACCTACTGGTGACGGGAAATACCCGATTACATTGTACGTGACGAAACACAAAAGCAGGTCACATAATCATGTAAGAAATCAAAACATGTGGGTTACACAAATAAAAACCCACCGAGCTCAACTCCTCTGAGTCTATCACTCGAAAACATCAAGTCAACCCCTCTAGGTCTATTTTTGAGAGTTCCAAAACGGGGAACTCTAGCACAAGGGAATTACACCTTACTGCCCATGGGACGCTGCCCGACCGTATAGGTCCACACCTTACTTACCATGGTGACCCGATGCCTATTCCGTGCCAAATGATGAACCAATGCCCAAAGCGGGGACATAGGAACACCGTGCCTATGGATCTATTGCACTAACTAAACCATTACATGACTCAAAATGAATGAACTAATGCATCCAAAACATGTAATTCTCAACTAAGATGCAGTAAATGCAAATCATAACCAAACGCTCAACATTGAACTATTAAAAGCGGACAAGTGTCCTCGAAACCCAACAAAATCCAAGCCGAGCCATAAGCTCAAACAAATCCAAAGACTCAACGTTGAAAATCATAAATTGGAATCAAACATAAACAACCCGTACTTATGTAAACCCATACTCCAAAACATATAATTAATTCCAACGTAGTTTAGATTGGGACAAATCATTTTCCAAGTGAGTTTATAACATTTACCTCTCAAAACGTCCCATAACACAAAACCATGCATTTCTCCAAAACACAAAATGAAATACGTCTATTCTCAAAATCTATTTCCATAAAATAAAACCTTAAGATACCAAAATATATGATTTATTTATCATAGTATCCAAAATCCCAGAGATGTGTGCTATATAAGTTTATGAAGTTAAACACTTTCAAATAATCAAACTTATCAGCAATTAACAATTTTCATGTAAGACGCAAAACACTTTAAAATAAACATTTTGGCATGTACACCGTTTTCACAAATCAACTTGAACTCACCTTGCTAGATTTAGGCTAAATCTCGATTTCACCCAACGAGCTCTTTTGAAGGCCGCTTGAATCCTCAAGCCGAAAACTTCCAAAACCTAGATCCATACAAATCCAAACCATAAATATCCATACATAATCATATAGAAACATTTCCCCAACCTTTATATACTAAATTCCTCAACAAGACCAAAACCCTAGTTTCCCAAAAACCATCAAATCCGAGATTTGAGATACCCAACACTAAGAAACCACCAATGGAGCATTTAACATTATTTCAAGAAAGCTTACCATTAAAGATGACGAGACTTTCCGAGAACACCCAATCCAACTCTTCAACCCGAGCTCCCAACCGATGGACTTGATGGGGAAGATGAAAATGGAGGTTTTGTGGTTCAAGATTTCAACTAGTTAGATGGTGAGTAAACATGTGGTTTGGGGAGGAAAAAACCGCAAAATGGGTTAGGGTTCGGTTTTGGGGTTTGGGAGAGAAAAGGGAAGAAGATAGAAGTGAAAAATGAGAGAAATGGTGAGAAATTCGGGCATTTAGGGAACCAGTGGCCGCGGGCGATTATGCCACGCAATAGTGACATTGTCACTATCGCGAGGGCACTCTCGCGGGAAATGTACCGCGGGTGGTACACCCCCGGCGATTGTGCCACGCGATAGTGACACATGTCACTATCGCGAGTCACAATCGCACCACACGTACCGAGCCCCGAAAAGGTTGAAACTCGAGATTCTCGCATGGGTCGACTTAAGGTTCGAAAGTACAACCTTTTCCACTCAAAAGATAGACGGAAGGCGGAGAGATAACCAACGAAGGACGGAGCTTGTCTTACGAAAAACCGGGTGTTACAGAATTGGAAGGCGAAGATGGTGCCTAGTATTTAGGAGGTTTGATACGTTTTCTAGTTTATCAATTAAAACACTTTTACCCTTTTACCCTTGTTCGTATATGAACATCCTTTTTGAACCGAAATGTTTTCCTTTTTTTAATTTAAAATTCTGTTTTAATAACAACCGTTTATTTTCAAGATTAAGGGTCCTGATTAGTTAACAAAGTTAACACAAAATTTTTGGTTAACAAAAGAATGACCCTCTCTCTCTCTCTCTATATATATATATGCAACAATTTCATCAATAAAAGAATTATATGAAACAATTTCATTAACTTAACCAATGAAATCGAGGGTTTCTACGGTTTTCAAAATTAGAGTGGTTTCCATTTGATTACTCCCCTCTCTCTCTATATATATAATCATTATTAATGAATTATAATCATTATCCATAAATATATCTATTGTTTCATAATAAAGTGGTTTACATAGTTTATACAAATTGCTTGGGTTGCAAAAAAAACACACCCTATATATATATATATGTTAAATATTTAAATTTTAATATTTTAGGGATGCAAATTATTTTTCACAAAAATAGAAAGATTCCAGTCAAAGATTCATAGAATCGAAATTCCATCATTGTTAGATCTATAGGATTTGATTTATATCAATAACTCAATCAAAATGCAATTATTTCGACGAACAAAATGTCTGTTATGCTTAATATCTTTAGTTTGATCTGTCTTAATTATGCCCTTTATCCAAGTAGTCTTTTCTTCGCCAAATTGCCCGAAGCCTATGCTTTTTTGAATCCAATCGTAACTTGTGCCCAAAAAGAAAATATTTTTGAGCACAGGTTTTTCTGGTCCAAGTGTATCTTGTCTTTACCACAAACAAATTTCCTTGGTTAACAATAATTGTAGTTTTACCCATATTTGCGGCGGAATCGTATTGCCGAAGTGGGCTATTTGGATAGGAATGAAATAGGTTTTAGAAGGTACAAGTAGTGAAAGAAATCTTGTTTATATATGTATGTCCTATCAAAGTTAACTCAACTCCATATCCATATGTCCTTATAACTTGCCCTTCAAACTCAAATCTCTTCTGAGCACAAGATAATAACAAAGCAAACACATTATGTTCCAAACAAGCAGAGCAATGATTTATGTGTATATATGATATAGAAATGAAAATATACATACATACATACATCCATCCACAACCAGAGTCTTATTAATAATAATAATAATAATAATATATGCATTGTTGTTGTTGTATCTAGAGCTGAGCAGAGTTGTTGGCAATGGCACCTGCTTCTGTCAGCAACGGCACCAGCTTCCCTGCTTGATGCTTCTCCATAACAGCTGTGCATCAACAAGTTACAGTTACAACACCAACCTAACCATATTTATCAAATAGTACCAACAAAATGGAGTAAACACTGACCATCTGAACCACCAATGTGCTTCCCACCGATGAACACATTTGGGACGGTCCTCTGACCCGTCCACTCCGCTAGAGCTGATTGAATTTCGTTACCATCACCTTTCCAAAATCATAAATTAATTAATTAAAAAAAATGTTACATATTTCTTGAAAAGTTGTGATGAAATAATTAATGCAGGATAACTAACTTACTTTCTTCATCCAACTCAACAAGTTTGTAAGATACATTAAGCTCCGTGAACAGTTGTTTCACCCTCTTGCAGAATCCACAGTAAGTTTTGCTGCCAAAATTTCTCACTTAAAACTAGGAGTAATTGAAAGAGTTTAAAACGTCTCAATACATCATCTATTTTCTTTGTTACTAGTCTTGTTGAAAATGACATATTTTTGGTTAATTAAGAAACAAAGAATCCATTTTGCTATTCCTGATACCAAAAGTTACATTTCCCCCTTTTACAAGAGATGTTGTGATTACGACATGCCTTTTTTCTCTGTAACAAGTTATGATCGTAAACGATGATAATGACGACGGATGGTTTCTTCACCGGTATTTTCATGATCTCTAGCAAAATTCGAACTATTATTGCGTACCGTACTTCCTTTTTTCCAATTTTCACGGTAAAAAAGTAGGTTACTCCATTTCTTACCAGAACATGAGATCAATAATTAAGCAGCAAAAGACGATGAAAGTTGAATGGTAACTGAATATATCAATGCAACTTAGAAGTAAATCGACTGATTGAAGATCAAAACGCAGAGGATGAATTAAGCAAAACAAGAATCAAAGGCAATGAAGGAGATGAAATTGGAACCTGAAGACGACGACGGGATGAGAGGAAACGATTTCCTTGACTTTGGGGAGAGCCATCTGGATATCTTGTGTGGATTTGGGTGCTCCGCTCCAGACGCTTCCCATTTTAAACCCTAACGTTGCTTATTGATGAAGCAAGTACATAGATAGAGAGCAGCAGGTGTATGTATGTGTATGAAAGCCGGCTTTTGCTTAGTGTATTCTATTCATTCATATACAATGCCCACTTGGCATTACAAAAAATGATTCCACATCATCCCCAAACGTCTCCATGATCATTTTTTTATAAATTTACACTTTTAGTCCTTGTGGTTTGGTGAAATTGTTATTTTTCTCTTGAAATTACAACTTTTATCCTTATGGTTTATTATTGTTTTTGTTTTTATGATTTGAAATTTATTATTGTGTTCATCTCTGTGGTGTATAATTCATTGCTATTTTAGTTCCGTATGCTTAAAGATAGAATATAGTTGCAGTAATGTAAATAATAATCAATTGTAAACCATAAGTAAAAAAACATCAACAGGGATGAAAGTAGTAATTTTTAACAAACCATAGGAAAAAAAACATAATTTATTTTATATAATATTTCAAATTCAAAATCAAAATCAACTCTAAGTTTTGAGTTTAATTTTAAGTATAAATAGGAACTCGAAAAGGGTTGAATTTTATAAGAACTTTGTTTCAATTTTTATCGAGTCCGATGTACGTATTAGTATTTATGTATTACTGAAGACTTTTGATCTTAGTTTTTGAGTCAAACATGTTTTATCAAACATAATTTTAATTAAGCAGACTTTTTTGGTGCGTATTAACAAAGACTTCTTAAACTATTAAGAAGACTTCATTTATTTTTAACACAACCAGTTTCGTCGATAGGAAACCCTTCAAAAGTACAAAGGTAGCCATGAGCTTTAAGATCTCGACTACTTTGATTGTTTTTCTTGGTTAAAAATTAAGCCATGAATCTTGACTAAAAAATGACAGGAAGTTGGAGTTCATGGCCATTTATGCATACCTTTGGACCTGTAATCAAAGTTAAGGAGAAAATAGGAAAAAAAGAATAAAATGACCCTTGATTTAACTAAGTTAACGGATTTATTTTAATGGTATTAGTCTGAAGAACCATGATCAAAACAAATTGAACACCATAGGGACCAAAACCATAATAAACATACTATAAGGATCATAATTAAAACCATACATAGGTATATAAACTATAGAGAGATATAATCATTTCTAATATGTACCACATTTGTTTACACCTTTTCCTAATACATAAATTAAAACCAACTTTTTCATTCTTATTAAAAGAAAATTAAAAAGTTTCATTTAAGAAACCTAAAGATTAAATTCAAATATAAATGAAAACAAAGTTGGATTAAACTTGCTTTCCCCAAAATTGAAAGTTTTAAAGATTAGCTCAATAAAAGTTTGATTATGGATGTCTAAAATATCTTTTAACATAATTAAAAAAAACAAAATATTAGATGAAAATTAGCCTATTATATTATTAGATCATAATTGGCAGGTTTATTATCTATTTTATAAGTATTTATAAAGAAGATTATTTATCACATGTTATTCATCATTAATGCCAAAAAGGTAGTTCCTAGTAGGGTGCACAAAAACACGACTAACTCAACCCAGCCAACCTAACCCGAAATAACTCAACCCAAAGCGACCGCATACTTAATCGAGTGGTAAAATCTTCAAACCATAAGTATTGGGTTGTAATTGGGTTAGAGCCATTGGGTTACATAATGAAGCTGACGTTTTTTTATATCATGGATTTACTATACTATGATTGTCAAGTTTTTAATTAATATATGTACATTAGACCAACACGTACTTAGCACTATTCATAATTATATCACAATTTTGACCGTAATTTTACTTTCTTATTTGCATGAACTTTCAACTTTCTTTTTTGAGTTTGTTAGCCTTATTTGTATGTTCTCATTTTCATTTTACTTTGTTTAAACACAATCACTAAACTAAATTTGTAAAATGATATACCAAAGTTTCAACCCGACCAACCTACAGGCTTGGGGTTGGGTTATACTTTTGTTTGAGTTAAGATTGAGAATTTTCAAACCACAAACATTGGTTTAAGTTGTTTAAATGCTTTCAACACGGCCAACCCAACCCCGTGTATAGCAAGCTTCCTAAATAAACTCCTCTACATCCTAATTCTATCAAAGAATAATTGCAATTATATGAGACTTGTTACAATTAACTTATACTTTGTTTATTTTCTACATGTTCAACAAACCCTCTTCCATAATTAATCATATTTACAAGCTAATTATCATTTATCAAAGTTAACTGCGGAATTCTGATGGAATCCGGTGCATTAATGCTAATATGATTGCACCCCATTTATCAAAGTTTATGAAATGATGCATGAAATTACTCACTTCTTCCCAAAAATGGCTTCAAAATCTTTATACATCCCTTTTGGTTTCGATTGCGACTTCGAATCCATCGATACAGCCTGCGACGAACTCCCACTCCTTTTCCCGCTCCAAAACCCGCTCCATTTTGCCCCACTACTCGAAGGATCGCCCCCAGTTCCACCACCACCGCCACCACTCCCGCTCCCACTCCCTTCTCTACTAAAACTGGCCTTCGCCAAATCCCGCAGTTGCTTCATCCATGGCCGTTCCGGTGTATCGGAGCTTCTAAATCTCCCAACCGACACCGACGACATGGTAGCATCCTCGAGCCTCTGCCCTTTCAATGGCAATCGGCTTTCAATGTTCTTCATCAACTTAATCGGGACAAAAAGCAGAAGAATACCCCATGATGCTATTTTCAGACCCAAACAAAAAGATCTGTTATCGGGATCAAGTTGTTTTATCTGACAGATCAAAGCATTCCATTCGGTGAGGATTTGAACCGCGAATGGGAATAAGAACAAGCAAAGCATGGCAATCCCGACCTTGGTCTGATCACGAGTTTCTAGATTCTTTCTCAAGAGAACCAAACAGATCGCAAAGATCGCAACTTGACTCGAAACCGAGATTATCTCCACCAATTGAACCTTTTTCTTGATAAATGGCTTCTTGAGGACCATGAAGAACAATTGAAAAGATGTAACACATAGTAAAGTTTTTGTGGGTGTTTCGGTATATCCCGATCTTGAAAAAGTACCCACCAAGATTCCTAGAGTAACCCGTTTGATCGATTCTAGAAAAACGTAGTAGATTCTGAGGATCCCAAATACCTTTTGGACAAAGGGTGCTTCTGCATCTTCGTTTTCATCATCGGATGCGATGATACTGCCTCTTGCCATGTTATAATCGAATCCTCCGGCGATCTGGGAGAGCATGTATTTGGGTGGTCCTCTTAGATCTTCGAAAAGGGGTCCTAAAATGGTTAGCCATTTGGAATTGGAGGTGTTGATCCATGTCCATTGGCCTCGTTTTCCCGGACCCAAAGTTACCTTCACCAGTGCTTGATACCAATGCATTCTCTGATCTTCATGGTGAACTTCTTTGTATTGAAGTAGCTTCCCGAATGATATACCGATAGATAGAAACAGAAACAAGGCTAGTATCAGGAAAATCACGATTCCTAGTAGTAGAATTCCCACTGCAATCCCTGATGCTGATCCACCTGCGAAATCACGAACAGAAGTTTGACTTTTGAAGTCAACAGGAATGAACTTCGAATGCAAAAAGCAGTATGGAATCTGATAATTTCTAGAAATTCTGAAAGTTTCTATTGATACTTCAGCAGACACAAATAAATAGAAAAGTTCTCACTTTGATCTAGTAACGAGATCCATGTAAATTTTGGTTTCGGAAAGTAATAGTTTGACCTAAAAGGTCAAAGTACACCAAGCATGTATTTAGCTGCATATTTACCTTTGAGTAGAGCTGCTGAGGCTGCAGAAACACAAGGTACTGCAAGAATTACAAGAAAGATCTCAAATCTCGGAAAAATGACCGAGTTGTAAGTGTTTTCTTTCTCTTTTTTCTTTCTAAGTTTCAGTATAAGAAGGAACAAGATATGCAGAATAATCAAGCCTCCGCTGATGACCGCCAGCCAAAACATGCTCCGATTAAAATCTCTCCACCTAAAACACAGAAACCAATTTCAGTTAAAATAATTGAAGAAATACTTGCAAACAATCAAAATATATATCACGCATAAGAATTTACCCATCAGAATCACTTGGATCTGTGATATATTCAGCCTCAGGCACCACATTTTGGCTCTGCTTAAACAAACTGCCATTAGAAAACTAGAAGAAAAGAATTCTAACCACATATGCAGGAAAAGCCCAGTCTGCTGACCTCAAAAAACGACTTATACTCCATTGCGTTGAGTGGCAATCCGTATACTGTGTCAGGTTTGTCTAGAGTTGTGGCTTTAAGTTCTGTTTTATGAGTTCCTGGGTCAGCGGTTTTTGAACCGTATGCATGTGGATTCATAGGCCAAACGGGCTTAACATAACCAGTTTCCCACGGGAGTCTGAAGTACGGGATACTCCATCTTAGACCCTTCACAAATTCGCTATACTCAATGGGCAAAGGAACCGCTAACCATCCAGATAATGCAAAGATTTGGATGTGGCATACAATTCGCTGTTTTCATGAAGCAAAAAAGGTGATCAACTGACTAGTTACCAAAGTCAAAAGTGTATGGTAGTCAGGAAAGCAGCTTACAAAAATAATTCTTGCTGGATTCGAAGTTAGCAAGGGAGATGGTGTTGCAAATGCTCCGTAATTCTGGAGGGAAGCAGTGGAAATAGTGAGCAGGGTTGCAACCACGGCAGTCAACACGAAAGCAGCGGTTGCCGAGCAAGCAAGCACCAACGATGCAGCAGGTACAGAATCTGTAAAAGTCGTATAGAATTAAGATTTAAAAGGAGAACAAGAACCTCAAGAATCAAGAATTAGAAGAACATAAAGAATCAAGATTTAGAACATCAAGAATCAAGAATTAGAAGAACATAAAGAATCAAGAATTAGAACATAAATAGTCAAGATTTAGAAGAACATCAAGAATAAAGAAGTAAAACATAAAGAATCAAGACTTCGAAGAACATCAAGAATCATGCTTTAGAAGAACATCAAGCATCAAGAATTATAACATAAAAAATCAAGAATCAAGAATTAGGAGAACGTCAAGAAGCAAGATTTAGAAGAACATCAAGAAATGAGTCCATACAGTGCAATAACCGTAACGGATTTGATGCTAGATTTTTGTTTCCAGCTACATCTGTAGTTACATTTTCAGGAACATGGACAAATACCATATCTTCAGTTGGTTGAATCTCCAGTGAGTAGACACTCTTGCTTATTTCACGAAATCTGCACAAAATCACGTGGAACGATTAGGATGCATTTCTGGACAGCTTACTGTTTTTATCTTCTTTTCTATGGTTACATGCTGATCATGGTATAAGAAAGACTCACTCTTTCATCTCTCCTCCAGAAATAGATAACTGAGATGAATTAAAGCCGAAAACAGGTTTCATGAACTTTATCGTCACCGGAATATGCTTCTGCTGTGTCCTCATGTGGCTCGTAGTGCTTAATCTCACATAAGGCCGTTGAGAATCTGTAAGATTTCCAACATGGAGGACAGTTAGTACAGAACAAAGAGGTCTCAAAATAAAGTTTTCTAGAAATGAGCTACAAATGTACCAAAAAGAAATGTAACCGGTGCGACAGGGGAAACCGGGGTGCCTTGTCTGGTTAAGACCAATCCAGAATCAAGTCTCGCGGTGACAATGGCAATTTCGGATAAATCTACAAGCTGAAAGCCGAATCTTCGGTTTCCAAGGCTATCATTTTTGCTGGTGGCTGAAATAAGAGATCCTTGACTAACATGAAGAGATTTCAAGACTTCAGCTGATGTGTTGACGATAGGTTCGGTGAAATATAGATACAACTTCAAGTTCTTGTATTGGTTAGTTGCTTGAACCGATCTAAAAGTATTATCGAGTTGAAGTAGTTGTTCGGGTATATGAGTCCTCAAATCAACATATACATTTCTTCTGTCTGTAAAATTCAGCCAACAAGTTATCAGCATACCTCAATCTTGAACTACACTTTGACTTCTCATGTCAAAATACTTGCTTTAAACATTCAAAATTGATCCGGATTTCGCTACAAATTTGAAATCAAATGTATGCGAATCCTAGTATTTGTTACAACCTTTCACGTACATTATCCGATTCTTCATGATTTTCAAAAATACAAATCAATTTTGGATTTTAAAATTACTCTGTTTGATGTCTCACCAAAATGAACAAAGAAACTGGAACCAGCTGTTCTTGTAAATTGGTTTCCAGCAGCATCTCTACAGAACCCTTTATCTGTTACTAACACCACCCTTCCATACTCAACCGCCGACGACAAATTCACCGAAATCGAATACTCAAGATTCGGCTTGATGGTAGTTAGTGTGGTTGGAATAACTTGGCCAGCACCATAAACTAGAAGCTGCAAGTCAACAACTTGGTTTGTTAGATCAACATTTGTAACCTATAGATACACAAATCACATATATCTAACGAAATATCCGATAGAATATCGCTTAGTTTGCTTCGAAAGCACCTACTTACGCTGCAGTCATTCGCAGACAAACATCTAAAACCACCACCATGACCACCACAGGGTTCACTGAAAGATATATATACAGAAACATTCAAAGCATTTGTAAAAGATGTTGCTGCTGTAACAATAGCTGTGGGGGGAACAGTGTCTGCAATGAGTAAAACTAGAATTAGAATGGATACAATCAAGAAATTGTTCTTGAAGAAAAAGTTGAATTTAACAGCTAGTTGTTTTGATTAAGAACTAAAAAGGGTGAAGGAAAGTTAAGTAACCAATAGTCCAGTTGTAGGCAGCACAGTGGAGGTGACTTGACCCGTTGGTGCACACCTCAAATGTATGGTTTCCATCTTGCAATTTTGTGTAAGAGACTTCCCCAGATGAACAATCAGATGGCAGGTGATCATCCAGCTGTTAAAGATTAATTGCATGCGAGTTCCATTAACAAAAAGTAAGAATCTTTAAGCATTTGCAAACTGATAAATCAAAGATATGTTTTGTAATATTAACCAAGAAGTAACATGAACTTGCAGAAACCATCAATTTCAATCTTTTCCCATTTTGAGTTGAGAAAACACAAGAGAGAGCATAGTTAAAGTAGAAACCTTGCAGGTGGAGGTACAATTGGTGCAAGAAGAGTGAGCATTAGCAACATGGAAAGCAAATGTAGGGGAATGAAGGTTGGAGATTGGTTCAGGTGTGTTGGAAAAATTCACAGAAATATGAGAAGTGTCACACTCAGCTTTCATACACAAAAATCCAAGAATTAATAGGAAAATAACCCATGAATATCTGCTTGTTTGGGTAGAAAGCTGAAATTTGAGTAGAGCAGCCATTGCAGAGTGGTAAGAGGTCATGAGTGCTTGGAAAGAAGAAGATGCATGGCTGCAGAGAGATTAGAGAGGAAATAATAATAGAGAATAAGGGGTTGTTAGTGAAGTGAAGGTTTTCGTGGAGGAGATGGCACGTGAAACTGACACTCCATACCCAAGTGTGAGTTTGGCTAGATAAGAGAGAGAGAGAGAGAGTAAATGTGGTGAATGGGAAAACAGAGGACAAGGGGAAACAGGAGTAGAGCATCTCAACACAAAATCTATAATTTTTTAAAACAAATTATCAAAACTCAAAATCTATAAAAAGAAAATTACATGTAATTTTAATAGAAAATCTATTTTAAATATTTCAGTATTAAGTATATTATTAAGATATTTAATATATTTAAAAGATACTAATTTTCTTTTATAAACAATTAATTTTAATATTTTCTATTAAAAGGTAAAAATTAAATATTATTTCTCACTTTTGAATATGGAGTTTTAAAGATTTTTTCAATTTTAAAGATTTCTATCATTTCTTTATTTTAGCATACATTATAACATAATTATTGAAATAAAAGTATCTTCTAAAAACCTCCAAAATCTCTATTTTAACATAATTGTTAAAAATACTCTCAGTCTCATAATTCAACCATTAACAATATCTCCTAGTGTATTAATAAAAAAAATTAAAATTCATAATACTTTGTTTTTTTAAATGTTTTTTATTTATTTATTTTAGAATAAAAGGAACTAATTTTGCGTCCAAACTTAAATATTCATGTTTGAGTAAACTTTAAAAGAGAATGAAACAATAACAAGGGTCAACCCTCCAGTGATATATATATTTTTTTTGAGGCGTGGGGAAATAATTTTTAAAACAAAATCACTTTTAAAAATGGAGGGTCGTAATAAAATATAGTCAATGATTGATCTCATAATTATGAATATCGTACCAAAATACGTTTAATTTTATATTAGAAAAAAGAAATTATATAAAATATTATTTAACTTGGATCTTAGGACATAAACAAACACAAAAAAAACTCATAAAATAACTATTGGCACACATGTTGGTTGAGGAGACCAAATTGAAAAACATATAACATGCATAGACAGCAAATACTAGCAAGGACAGAGTACAGACCATAACATTTTCCCCCATGAAATTACTTCCTTTTTCAAACTTCAAAATTAATATGATTAAAAGATTATTAAAAAAAAAAAAGAAATTTATGACTACACTAGAGTAAATATAAAGAAATGGGCCATATACATTGGAATTCACCAAATATTGGGTTTTACTCAAATGATTGATTAATTTTAATAAAAAATTGAAAGTGGTTTCTCCTAATCTTGCAGAGAAAAATAACAAAAATACAAAGTTAGAAATATCATATTTGCACATTAGTAGAACATGATTGAAATTGAAATTGGGAATAAAAAAGAAATAAAGGATGATATCCACCATTTGTGCCCATTCTTTTGGCATGGGCAACCCTTTCATGGTAATTTCTGTTTTTACACCCTTCTTGGAGTATTTTCCATCTGTTTCTGGTTGGCAGCCATCCTTGAAGGAATCTGTCTGTGAGAGATGTGGGGTGCAAGACAACAAGGGAAGTGATAATATTTATGAGGCCAAAATAGAAAGATCAATCCATCATACTCAACAACCATAGCAAACTGCCAACATGCAAAACAACAGGTTATAGGGGGCCTACATCATTTACTGATGAATAGTAACTTTTCCTTCTTTCTTTCCTTAATTGTACATAGTAGATTACCTTATTTTTAATATTTATGTTCTTCAAGACAACTAGGGACCGTTGTAGGGTGACCCTGGTGCACCAATGCAGTTTTGTAAACGGTAAACCAAATCAAACCAAACCGACACGGTACATCCCACTCGAAAATATGGTTTGGGTTGGGATGCATGTAGACTTGTCCTCTATAGTTTATCGGAAAGGATAGAAGGACTATATCCGTGAAGACCACAGGCTTGTGAAATAGCGCGAGTAAAAAGGTAAGAAAAACAAAGGACTAATAAATAGTAAGCAATAGAAAAGGAAAAAAAAGGAGTGAGAAGTAATAAGGGTGGTTTTGTAGGGATTGGAAAAGGAAGTTGCTAGAGTCTATCGGCCAAACGTGGATAATTTCTCTTTAATATATGATGAAAACCCCTTCTCTTCTTAACAACTCTTTTAGAGAGTAATTTGGTATGGGGTTCCACATTTTAACATGATGTTTACCCGCTACTATCTGAGATATCTTTGAGCGGGACTCAACACTCTGGGATATTTTCGCCGGTCCAACGGAGGCGTGTTCCATATTGGCGAGACTTGGACACTTTCTCACCAATACATGTTGGAACCTCTTTTTCTTCTCAATAACCCTTTTTTGGAGAGTGATCTAATGAGTTCTACGCATTCTAACATAAGTCTTTATATGTAATTTTTAACTTGAATTATGTAAAGAGGTTGTTTCTGCGACTAGATCATGTGACATCCTGGTCATATTACTATATAAGTAACTTTACCGGTTGCTCGCTTCAAGCCTATTGTGGACTTCCCATAGAGGATAGCAACTTTAAATATTAAAGAGACAACTGGAGGGAATTTCTGAATGCTTCCAAAAATAATTGGCAAGTGCTGCTGAGGAATGATTGGAAGTATGAAAAGACAGCTAACTAGAAGATGAATTTTTGAATGCTTCCAAACATTTATGGCCTATTAGTGTTTTTAGTGCAGTCCCCTATATATATATAATCCCAAAACACTTGGGTTATAACCACAAAAAAATCAAAACCACTTTAGCCTCATCTAATTCCAAATATGAGAAGACCAAAAATTTCTCCACCCTATCTTTCCTTTTCGGTTTAGTCAAAACACGATACGAGTTTCATCAAGATCAAGTAGAATCAATCATCATGAATACAAAAAATCTTGCAGAATTATAAAACAAGTGAATATTTGATAGAGTTCAATTAATGCAAACTGCTAGTGTATGCTCAAATATTCTAAATTGAGAAAATTATGGATCTTAACATGATGAATACAGTATGTAAATATAGCGTTACAGATATGGGGTAAGATTACCTCGGGGAATATGAAACTTCTACTAAATTATATCACTTTCTGGCACCCAAACTCGAAGGAGCTGATCATAGAACGAGCATGTAGCAACGATGGTCTTGTCCTTTTTGTCTTCCTGGCATATGCTCCCTCTATACCAATCTGCTCCATAAGCAAGGGATGTGTGCTTATTGTATGTTTCAACCACTTTGACTTCATTTCCATTGACCTTAACAATGGCAAACCCATTGTGCATACAAGCTGCCAGGATCAAGCCTGGCACAACAGAATGGTTCTTGATTCTCCAAACTCCACCACCTAAACTGATTGATGTTTCATTTACAGGCCTTGAAATGGATCTGACATCCCATATCCTTAAATGTTCATCATAGCTTCCAGTATATAGAGTGTGAGAATTATGGGGAGATTTTGCAATACAACAAACACCCATCTGATGGCCTTTTGAATTCTGGAACGCCAATTCAGATGGACCATTACGTAAATCCCAGCCCTTAAATTTGCAATCATCTGAACCAGTGTAGACCAGATGCGGTTGGTCTGGATCGAAGGAAGTAGCCCAAACCTCAAAATCATGTGCTTTCCATTCTTGTAGTATGCTTGTTTTGGCCTCCTGGAGAGAGACTACAGAGACTGAACCATCTGAAAGACCCACTGAGATGGATGTCGCCGAAGGGTTCCAATCTAAGCACAGGCACATGGAGGAGCTGACCTTTTCATTATTTACCTCTTCCAGAGCATCCCCTGCATCAAGTGCAAGATACATTAGTGCGACTTGTGTACTGGAACAAAAAGCAGCAACGAGCAAAGTACAATTTGATTAGTAGTATCATGGCATCAATTAGCTCATAAAATATGGATTCCCTTTTGACTTCCGACTCAATGAAAAGAATGTCATTACTAAAAACATCCAAGTTTCACCTATTCTTCCTATCGGTTTGTCATTAAGAATTATACAAGAACGTGTAACAAAGTTGGCCTACCACGCTTTCGGGTGATTGAACTTTACTGGTTACTAAACTATCGGGTTGTCCTCAATTGACTTACTATTCTAACTTCGTTGTACTAATCAAGTGATTGGCAACAAGGTTGATCCAACCTACCAAAGGGCCTTTGGCCTAGCGGTATAGAAGCCTTTGGCCTCCTAGAAGGTTAGGGGTTCAAACCTCACCAAAGGTGAGGAGGGTGTGTGAGTTTATTTGTTTCATTTATAAATATTATATACTTCAAAAAAGAAAAAAAAAGAAAAACAAAAACAAGGTTGATCCAATATAAATGGAACATGCATATGACAACAATTGAAGTTTGTTTAAAAAAAGAACTATATTGAGAAGTTGTTTTCCAACTTTGCTCCTACTTATCCAGCCCCTCGCAAACAATGTCATGAAGGTAAACCCCTCCCCCCTTCTCTTATCTTCACAATCAAAGTCCAAAATACAAATACAGCTAATGATCATCAATATAGACCTGGATTATCAAAGCAAAAGTATCTTATCAAAATTAGTAGTCATCATTAACGAATTCTTCTACTTCACCAATTCACAATGACCACAGTGAATTACGAGTAGCAATCTCAACAATAAAATTCCAATTCAATAACCAAACTATTAATGACTCATAGCACCATGAAAAGAAAGATGTGAAAGGCTAAGAAAGGCCTTTAATTCTTGATGACATTTACTGAAATTGCAAATACAGACCTTTCACATATGAAGTGCCTATCAAGATCCTTAAGGACCTTAAGATCAGAATTTGTACTCAATATTTCGTTTCGTAGCAAGAAAGCTAATTCAGAATCAATTATTCAGATTATTAAAAAGGAACCATTTGCTACGTAAATACGATCATGGTTGGTTTAGGTTCCTTTTTAATAATCTGAATAAAAATGAGGCTTACGAGAATAAAGTTTGCTTCTTTTTTTAGCAAAGCTTAGTAAAAATCCATCCATCTACCATGGATCTTAGTATGGGAAAACTTTTTATTCAGATTATTAAAAATGAGGCTTACGAGAATAAAGTTTGCGTCTTATTTTAGCAAAGCTTAGTAAAAATCCATCCATCTACCATGGATCTTAGTATGGGAAAAGTCAGAGCTGAGGGGAGAGACTTTCTAACGGAACTTAGTCTAAGGGCCGTTTACTAACACAAATTGGGTAAGCACTAACCGGGTAAGAGTTCGGTCCGGATAAGTCTTATGCGAGTAAGAGAGCTTTTCCTTCCTTACTGAGCCAGCATCTCGATCAGCATTATTTGTATGGTAAGCAACCTCACCCCGGGTAAGGGTCTCTTACTGGGTAAGCCGCGGTCACCAATTACTAAACAGACCCTCAGTAAGGAAATGGCCACTTCTCTCATGCTCAAAATCATGACATCCATATACATATAATCATTTCATGTTATCAACATAACTTACCATCTTCAGAGCTTTCTAGGTGATGAACCCTCAAGCAACCTTCAGCATCAGCTTGAGCAAGCAATGGACGTATTGCATCGCCTCCCACTGGGCTCCATCTCATATCAAAGATCCCAGCCGTCTTCAACCTATAAAACAACTCGACTCGCCCCAGGTCAACATTAAAAAGAGAAACACTCCCTGATCTACTCGGCTGATCACCTTCTTGCAGCGTATAAGTAGAAGCAGCTAGGACATGGTGGAAAGAACTGTGCGGACAAAACTCAACCACGTCGGCATTTCCATCTAAGTAGCAGTGTCCCACATCCATAACCTAAGTGAGATGAGAAGAAACCAATTATTCATACACAGTCATTTAAATAAGCACAAGAAAAAATATCTTTTCATTTGGGCATTTCATCGAACAGGTTATGGGCATCGGGTGTGATGATAAAAATCTAGAATGGGAACAACAGGAGAGCTAATCTTGCAACATGAACATGGAAGATTCGAAGTTATAAAGGCGCCAAAACTACCGTCAAATGCCGTTAGCCCAAAATTCCGGCGCTAAATTATCGTTTTTATTCGACAGCCAAGGAAAACCGTTGCACGGTGCAAACCTTATAAAGTTATAAGCAGAAGGTGGGCTAAAGAAGGGCCCATCAAGTAGTAAACTCTGCTTGAACCATCATGGTCTTTATTTATAGTGAATTACATTGGTGGTCCCTGTGGTGGTTGGTTTGTCATAAAGTAAACAAACTACAATGATGGACCCTAACTTTTTAATTAGCTTTCACCCATGTCCCTTTTATTTAAAGGTGTTATTTTTATCCATCATATTGTTTAAATAAAGGGGTAAACCAGTTTTTTAATAAATAAAAAAAATCAATTCCTTCGAATAAAAAATCAGTTCAAAACAATACAAGAAGCCCTTTATATCTCCTCCACCACGATTTTCCACCCAAACACCACCTCCCGCCTCTCACTCCAACAACCGTCAATTTCCAACCACCACAATTTTCCACCCAAACCCTCTCCACCACGATCAATTCTCTCTGCACCAAGTTCTCGTTGATGTTGAGTTCAAAAAGATTTCAGTATTCCCGAATCGAACCAACAAACAACGCAGGTTCTTGACCCACCAAACTCGTTTGGGTTCGCACCCATTTCAAATCAATCCCACCTATTAAAACCTTCCCTTTAATCGGATCATAAAACCTCTGCGTCAACCATATCAACATCGACTTACCGTACCCACTTCCTCCGACCACCGCCACCACCATTCCGCCGCTCACTTTCAATGAAAAATCCCTTAACACAATTACATCAGGCCTCGATGGATACGACAAAGTAATCTTTTTGAACTCAACATAAAAAAGCTTCGAACTTTCACTTACAAGTTCTCGTTACAGATTCCTCGTCGTTGTCGTCCGTAATCGCTACTGGCCGCGTCATATGTTTCTCTCTGATATCAAATTCCGCGTTGGCCGGTGACGATAATAATCAGAGTACAGAACGTGGTGAAGATGCCGGCATCGGAATTCGTTTACGGCTAATAGGCTCCGACAGGCTTTGGGATTACAGCTGTTTAATTTCGACATGATTAGGGATGAAAAGGGAGGTCGGTACCTGGTGATTGACATCAATTACTTCCCTGGTTATTACTTAAACACAGAGATGTATACAAACTAATTAAATGCCTTCTTTGAAATTAAAGATTCTAAAGAACCCAAAAAGAAGAGATACCCAAATGAGATTTTCACACATTGTTCTAATCTCCAATCAACTCAAGCAAAAGGAATCTAAATTTGATCATAATCAAGAACTAAAAGCATAAGATTTATGAGATATATTACCTCACGAACAAGAATGTATCTGGTTTCTTTCGTTCAAAGAGATATAGAATCGATGGAACACCAAGTTATCTGCTAGAAACCATAGGGTTTTCTTGCAAGAAACAGATAGAGAGAGAGAGAGAGAGTGGAAGAAATTCCAGAGATGGAAATGTAAATAGGGCAGGAAACCAACAAGAAACAAAGAGTGAGAAATAAGTAAGATGAAGTTAAGTTTGAAGTCGTACCCTACCTTGGATTTTTTTATTTAGAGTGAATTGTGGATTTGGTTTTCGTGATTTGTTACTTTCTTTTACTACGGTCCCTATAATATGTTTATTGTGGATTTGGTCCCTGTGGTATTCAATTTATCTTGGTCATAGTCCCTCTGATTAATGTATTCGTTAACTCCATTAAATCAAGGATCATTTTAATCATTTAAACTAATTTGTGTCTTTTTATGATAAGAAAAATAAAAAATATATTTTTAACACACACATATATATATATATATCAAAATAAATAAAATAGGATGTTATTGTATGACTTGATTCTTTAAATTTTTAAAAAAATTAATTATATTAAATATGATTTTATTTTATTATTTTATGTAATGGTGGAAAAAGTTATGGTTTTATTATTTTAATGTAATTAAATTTTAATTTAAACAAACTAGATCATAAAATTATATCTTATTTTATTTAGATCGAATAAAATAAGATATGTTTTTATGATTTGATTTATTAAATTAAAACTTTAATTATGTTAAAGACGATACAATTTTATTGTTCTTTACTATCATTGCAACAAACAAGTTTATTATCGATATTTTGACACAAAAATCATTGAAAACCATTGAGAAATGAACTTTAATTTTATCATCTTAAAATTAGAGGTTCCAATTTTCATATTTTTTTCAATAAAAAAAAACTCAAAACAAACCGTTTATATTTTAACGAAATAAAATATTTAAGTTACGAATATTTTAACTCACAGACACAAGGTAAAACATAAAACATCATATGTCAGGTAACACCAACATAAAACATGTTAATATTTAGAAAATAACGAAGATCAGCTACAACATCCATCAATAGAAAGATACGACATGGTCTTATCATTATTCGGTACTCCTTTCGTCCCAAAATAAATGTTCATAATAAAAAAGACACACGGTTTTAGAAATTTGTAATTATTAGTTTATTACACTTGTTAATTTTATTGTGGGTTAAAATATTCGTAACTTAAATATTTTATTTCGTTAAAATCTAAACAGTTGATTTTTAATTTTTGACTGAAAAACAATATGAAAACTGGAACCTCTAATTTTAAGATGATAAAATTAGAGTTCATTTATCAGGTTTTCAATGATTTTGGTGTCAAAATATCAATAATAAGTTTGTTTGTTGTGACGATAGTAAAAGAACAATAAAATTATATCGCCTTTAACATAATTAAAGTTTTAATTTAATAAATCAAATCATAAAAACATATCTTATTTTATTCGTTCTAAATAAAATAAGATATAATTTTATGATATAGTTTGTTTAAATTAAAATTTTAATTACATTAAAACAATAAAACCATATTTTTTCCACCATTACAATAAAATAATAACATTAAATCATATTTAATATAATTATTATTTTTTTAAATTTAAAGTATTAAGTCATACAATAACATCCTATTTTATTTATTTTGATATCTATATATATATGTGTGTGTGTGTGTGTTAAAAATATATTTTTTATTTTTCTTATCATAATAAGACACAAAATAGGCAAAATGACTAAAATGGTCCCTGATTTAATGGAGTTAACGGATGCGTTAGTCAGAGGGACCATGACCAAGATAAATTGAATATCACAGGGACCAAATCCACAATAAACATATTATAGGGACCGTAGTCAAAGAAAGTAACAAAGCACGAGGACCAAATCTACAATTCACTCTTTTGTTTATTAAAAGACTGGTTTGCCCTTATATTTAAACAATGTGATGGATAAAACTAATCCCGTTAAACAAGAGGAACCATGAGTGAAAGTTAATTAAAAAATTAGAGACCAACATTGTAGTTAGTTTACTTTAGGAACCAAATCCAAAATTTGGACAAACCACATGAACAACGAGTGTAATTCACTCCTTTATTTATGTTGTTTCCCCAAAACATTCTTAAAAATAGAAAGATAAAAACTGAAATGGATTTTATTATTTTGATTGATCAAGGTTTTTGAGAAAAAAAATTAATAAAAAAATTCTTATACGTTGTAAAAAGGTCTTGTTATCTAAAAATACTAGTACGTTGCATTTCACGTTATATAGTGATGAAATATGTTTTGTTATAAAATGTGTAAAAAAGTTACGATGATACTTAATTTGTTAACTGACAATTAATAAAATGTAATCTCCTCTAACCCGGTGTGGTTCAACTAACATCCTCCAGTCAAATGGATACACACTTAGTGGTTGTTCGGTAGCAGCTTAATGGGTTGAATAAGGGATATGGCTGATTCGGTCAGCCATATCTGAGTGTTCGATAGCAGCTTTATCGGTCAGCTGGTGGCTGACCAAATCAGCTACAAAATGTAAGTCCTCCACGCTCAGCCCTTCCTTTTCCATCCTTACCCCCTTCATAAAAAAAAAGAAAAAAAAAGAGAAGAAGCACGCTGAAGTCGGCCGATCTCCTCCCCTCCCCCACACTCCATCCGCCGCCTCCATCTCCGGCGGTCTCCTCCCCTCCCCCACACTCCATCTCAGGCGGTCTCCTCCCCTCCCCCGCACTCCATCTCCTGGATCTCCTCTCCATCTCGATCAATTTTCTGGATTTGTGGATCGATTTTCGATCTGTGGATCGATTTTAGGTGTATCGATCTGTGTGATCAATTTTCTGGATCGATCGATTTTATATGTATCGATTTTATGGTCAAAATCGATTTTATGTGTATCGATCAATTTTCTGGATTTGTGGATCGATTTTTCCTCTTGTCTGTGCATATTTCTGGACTTGTGGATCAATTTTCTGGATTTGTGGATTTGCAAAATCGATTTTCGTTCTGTAGATGTATCGATCTGTGTGATCAATTTTTTGGATCGATCGATTTTATGGTCAAAATCGATTTTATGTGTATCGATCAGTTTTCTGGATTTGTGGATCGATTTTTCCTCTTGTCTGTGCATATTCCTAGATTTGTGGATCAATTTTCTGGATTTGGGGATTTGCAAAATCGATTTTCGTTCTGTAGATTTTTTCGATCTGTAGATTCATGATTCTGCCTTTTTTATCGATCTATTTTCGATATATCTAGCAAGTTGGGGGTAAAATGGTCATTTATGACATTCAGACTGTTTATTCAGCACAACAACCGAACAATAACTTATCCGTTAACATACAGACAACTTTATCAATACAACCATTTATATCCATTCATGTCTTAATAGAAAACGAACCGAACAACACCTTAGCCATTGTGCTAGTTCTTTACCTCAATACGAAATCTACTTTTGAATACAAATTATTTCTTATTCATAATTAATAGAGCTTTGAGAATTATGTGATTCCTCCTTTGAGGAGTCTCTAACCATGAAACCAATATATATACAAGTACAATACAAGTAAGAGATTGTGCTTATCTATCAGGCCTGTTCCTTAGGGTGTGCCAAAGTGTTCTACCGTACAGGGCCTCCGATCGTCAGGAGCCTTCGAATAATTTTTAATTTTTTACCTGTAATATTATTGCTATATAAGTTAATTAATATAAATATTTAAGCTAAGCGCTTCATAGTGTAGTGGCAAGGTATTGAATGTTGGTGGTTGTTCAACATTTCCTAGGTTTGAATCCTTGGGTTGATATTTTTGGGTTCTAAATTAACTTTGTTTTATTATATGGAACTAATCAAATATACAAATTTTAAACAATTTTTTTAATTCTTTTTTAAGGATAACTTAAATATTTAAATTTTTTAAAATTTTTCCCTAATTATTATTAATTGGATAGTTAAACTATATAATTTTTTTAGTAACTTCTTTTTATAATTTACTTTTCATGTTCAATTTCTAAAATTCTAAAATTGTTAATTCTAATTTTTATTATTTAATTCTGTTTTCATTGATTTTCATTGGATTTTTTTTGGAAAGTTATAGTTTTAAGGATTTAAACCATCTTTAATTTTCAGTGTATGCTAAAATAAAATAAGAAAATAGAAAAAGTAGAGACTTTTAAAACTTATTTTTTAACAGAAATATATTTTGTATTAATTGTTTCCAATAGTAAGGTTAAATGTGTTATGATTTTAATAATATAGTGTTTTTAATGACAATAGATTAATGAAAGGTTCTTGTTGATATTGTAATACCCTCGAATTTGGTAAGAACAACTAATTAAAATTTTTAAACATAACATCAAGTAAGGGATGAAACTTCCTCTTACGATCCAAAACTTTGTATGCCTCAACTACGAATTCTATAATTAACCTTGACAATTATAAACTCCAATAATATATACAAACTAAATTGAAGTCAGGTGTCACTTAACCCAAATACAAGCTGCTCTCCTTAACCTAATGCGGAAGACTTCATCAAATTACCCACACATTGGGCACACAAAAGGCACTCCTCTCTTCACTGATATACTAAAACTATTCCCAACCGGAACCTGTTGCACATGCCGACAAATAAAAAGATTAGGCTAACGCTTAGTAAGTTCAAGAGTTTTACATGAATAAATATATCTTTAAAAGAATGAACTTCGCTTAAAATCATGACCTTTCAAATAATGTACTTTAAAACGTGGAAACGACTCTTTTCCAATATCATGCATTTTCAAAGATGGATACCACATTACAAACATTCTTTATAAAGTGATGCAACTCAAACTTACTCGAATCAATAATATGAATTGACTCCCATTTAAGAAACGTAGATAAAGCGTTACACCTCAAAACACCCAAGCGCGGGTGGGGCAAAATACCCAAGCCATAAATCATTGTCAAAATCCACATATACAATACGTCCGAAAACATGGACACTAGGCCCAATACTCACGCAACCATAAGCGAAAGGAAACCAAATATCAAAACATGGGGATGACTGTAACACCCGGAAATTCTCAAGGTAAGTACTTATTCCTTTAAATGCATTAAATGTACCTATGTGAGTATATGAGCCTTTGTATGCGTTTTATGATAATTGATATGTTGAAATGACGTATAATCTTACTTACCATATTTAATTGTTCAAACCTCGTGTTGGTTTTCGAAACTGGTCGAATTTCGGGACGTCTGAGGTGTGGCGCGACAATGTGTTAGGTCTGATTTTATAGTAACCATTGTATTTATAGGGCTTGGTCAAATACTGTGTTTAGTGTCCTATTCTGTGTTGTATTGACCAAGGGTATTTAAGTCCCTTTGGTCTTGGTTTGTTGTAAGAACTCACACACACTTTTACTGAATACATACTTTGCGCTTCCAAGTCTTTCTCTCACTACTTTCTCTCTAAAGAATCAGTGATCTTGGTCTCTCAATTGGTATCAGAGCAAACTGAATCTTGAGAGGATTGAGAGATTGTTTTTCTATATCTGAATTTGTGATTGAAATCGAAAATTTGATCGATTTTCTTGAATTTTTTCAAGAAAATCTCGTTTTCTTGATTTCTCATAAAATTTGGAAGTGTTTCTGGTCGAATTGTATTGATTTTGGTTTCATTAGTTTCGTTTTTGATAATCGATCACATTTGTTTCAGGTTGTTTTTCAAGAAAAACTGATTTAGATCATCGATTTTGAGGTTTAAAAGTTTTCTGGAAAAACACAAGTTCACGTATTGTTTCATCGAAGATTTTGAGTTTTAGAGTTTTTTAATCGAAATTGTTGTTTGATTTGTGTTAAAAAGATGTTTTCGATACTCAGTGTCTAAAATTCTTGATTCAATTTCTTAGTTTCGTTTGTTCTTGCGAAAATTTCTTGTTTTTTACACTTTGCGCTTTATTCTTGTAAGTTTGCGCTTCATTCATATGGTTTGCGCATCATTCATATTGATTTGCGCAAGTTCTCTGTTCTACTAATCTGGGTTTTAGTGAATTTTCAGGTTTTCGGTTCTCGTTGGAAACGCAAAGCTTATCTTGCGTTTCCAGTTGCAAACGCAAAGTTCAGTTCGCGGTTCTCTCTTGAAACGCAAACCTATAGTTTGCGCGTCTCCCTGACTTAGTTAAAAAAAAAAAAAAAGAGTCTGGGAATTTTTTTTTTGTGACATCTATGGATTCTGCCAAGTTTGCTTTCCAAACTCAGTTCTACAAAAATGACATTATGATGTCATTGGGTACAGAAAATCGTCCACCGGTACTAATCGATGAAAACGAGTTTACACAGTGGCAAGATCGGTTCCTGAACTTTATTGAACGACAAAAGAATGGAAATGACATGATGACCATTTTATCTGAAGGACCGTTCGACAGACCCAAATTGGCTTCTGGATTATACAAGTCTACTAAAGAGTACACACATGAAGAGTTGTCTGCTTATCAAGCTGATCGGGATATTAAAGCAAATCTAATGTTGGCCTTGCCAAACTCTGTATACAACAGGATTGACTGTTTCAAAACTCATCCTAATCTGATGTGGCAACAGCTTGAGAAGATTATGCTTGGTTCTTCAGTAGCTACTTAACTCAGGCATACGCGCTACATGAATAATTTTGAAGAATTCAAAGCCAAGGACGGGGAGCCACTAAAGACTGTATTTGATTGTTTCTGTGTCGTCATCAATGATCTTCGAAAGATAAAGGTTGAAAAGACTGAGCTTGAATTAAATCTGAAGTTCCTCAACACATTGCAACCTGAATGGAATAAATCATGCCACAGATTGAGGAACGATGTCAGAATCTCCACTATGCAAATCCAAGAATTATACGAGATTCTGATGACTGATGAAAGCCTGGTGATAGAAAAGAAGGCCAAACTAGAGAAAAAGAACAAGAAGATAGTTGATCCGGTTGCTCTCCTCACGAAGCAACAGGCTGAACAAGCGTTGTTAGATAACGCTTACACCGGGTCAACTGAAGATGATGGCGAGGCATTACAGAAAGCTATGATTCTTCTCTCTCAGCATTTCCAGAAAAAGTTCCAACCAAGGCCGAGTTCCAACACTTCTTGCTTCACTTCTGGTCCTAAAGCAAAAGTACCCGAGCCAAAGACTGCTGCTTGCTACAACTGTGGGAAGCCGGGTCACATGTCAAAGGAGTGTAGAGCAAAGGTGGTCAGGGATTCAGTTTATTATAGAAAGAAAATGGAACTAGCTGAAAAGAGAGAGAATGGAACTGCTCTGCTGGCCGAGGAAGAATTCTGGCTGGATTATTCCGATGATGAAGCTTCAAACGTCGAGATCGCTCAGATGTGCTTAATCGGTGATGATCAGTTAGATGATTCCGAAACAGATGAGGATGAGGTATATTATGAGTTTGATTTTAACTTCATTACCTCTCAGTTGAATATCATAATTTCTGCTTTGTCTGATTTGCGTTCTAAGTTATTATCTGAAAAGAATTTAAATTCCGAAAAGTCAGATTTGATTGACAAATTGAAAATTTCTTTGAAAGATGAAAAATCTATTTTAGAAAATACTAAAGACATCTTTCAAAAGAAATTGGATGATTTGGAAAATTCAAATAAGACTTATCTTGAATCTTTGACGGCTATGACTAATTTAAAAGATGAATTTTCAGATAAAATAAATAAGTTAGAAGAAAAACTTTATCGAAGAGACCAATCTGAATAAACAATTTATATGAACAAACCGAGGAGTGAAGAGACTTTAAAACAAAGGTGGGGACTTGGTTTTGACAATCCTCATTGTTTAAACAATGCGATTGAAAAATCCCCAACTTTATATAAATACGATTATCTGACTCTTGCTCATTATGCTCCTCAATTTAAAATTGATTGGATGAATGAGAAGCAAGTGTTAGAAATCGAACATGAGAAAAGGACAAATAACAAGAAAAATGAAATTCCTTTTGTTTATACAAGTGAAAATGCAAAATATTTTCCTGAAAAATCAAGAAGAGGAAGAAGAGTTTTAAATGATATATCTTCTATCAAATCTTCAGTTTCTGATGATTTTGTTTCTTCTTATGCCCCTGATTCTGATAAGGAAAATATTTCTCCAATCATTTATGATTTGAAGAAATATACTCCTCTGTTAGTTTTAGAAGGCAAAATCATCGATCTTGAAGATAAGATAGAAGATCAAAATATTTTGAAGAAAATTGAATCTGATATTATTCTTTCTTTCATGACGTCTAGTTTTGAAGAAAAATTATTTTCTCTAAAATCAGATTCTATTTCTAGCCTTTCTTCTGATTCTAAGGAAAACGAAAAGGAAGTTTCAAATTTTAAAATCTTTTCTCCAAATAATTCAGACTCCAAGGCAAATTCAGATTTATTAGTTGATTAGATTGGTTGCTTAGATAAATTTATTTCTTCTGATTTAAATATTAAGTCTAAAATTCTTAATGATTCTTTTACGCTCAATGATCAATATTATAAACCTAAGCGTAAAAGAAGACGGTCAAAGAAGTCAAAGAAACGAGATACAGTTCTTTCTGACAGTTCTAATTCTTCCGATTCAATTCTTACAGATAGGACTTTAAGCGCTCAGTCAAAGAAGCAGATATGGAGAGCGAAGCGAACATCTGATGAACATATTTCTGATGGGGATAAATGTGTAGACAAACTTTACAACAGTGATTCATTTGCTATATGTAATAAAATTTCAAAATACTCTATAAAACAAATGATTCGAATTTCAAAACATGTCTCATGTTCTTCCTCAGATTCTAGTTCTGATGATTATGCTTTCTCTTCTGATGATTGTAATTATTTTTCTGATCATATTCCTCGTGCTTTAAATGTTAATTCTAACAAATATTTCCCCATACGAACTGCAACTAACAAACACGGGCCCAAATTCAAGTGGGTACCCAAATCTTTATCTGATTTAAAGTTGCAGGCATCACATGTTAAGGGTGAGTAAGGGAAGTTGGCTTCTGAGTAATTCAGCTCAGGACTCGTACTTCATAGACTATGACTTCTAAACAAATCAGTTTAGAACTCGTTCTTCAAAGCTTTTAAGCTTCTGACTATATGAGATACTGTGAGTACATCAATTTTAATTCCGCTGCATTTTATCTCTGATTATGATGTGTTCCAGTTTTTCTCATTATTTTTCAAGAATCTGAGCTTGTTCATTTTTTTTACCTGATTTTGTATAACCCAAATTTTTTTTAATTTGAGACACAAATTTTTTTTATAATGTGAAAGATGAAATAACTGAATTTCATTTTGTTCCAACTAAATATCAATTTGCCGAATTCTTTACATTTTGTCTTTAAGGAAAATTTTTAACATCGGCATATTGAGTTTAAAAGTTTAAATCTTTTTTTCTATAAAGTAAAGTTTTACATTTTTTCTTTCTTTTGAATAAAATATGTGTCTAGGATAAATTTTCAAGTTCTTTTGTTTATATTAAAGTTTTTATATGATCAAATTTCAAGTCTTACAAAAGTCGAAAAGTCAGCAACATGTTTGAAACTTTTATTACTGCTTTAAAGTTGTGTGATTCAGAATTTTTATAGTTTACTTTGCTTAGACTACCTAATTAATCAGAATTATAGATCAGAATGAAAATATGGGCTAAGCACTTAGATGTTGACCTAAGTGATTGAGATGAATTATAATTTCATAAAATACAGAAATCTCTAAGTTTAAAAGTTTGTACCTGTGGCCTTTCTGGTTTGGGAAAGTAAGTTCCTTGGGATGCTTGACATCTGGTCCCCTAAGGTCATTTGGTCTGGGAGTGATCGAACAGAAATCCTTCAATATAACCAGATCGAAAGTCATGTTCTACTGGTATGAATGGGTTTATGATATGTCGATGTAGCCTTTCTGATCTGGGAGAGTAAGTTCCAAGGGGTGTTTGACACCTAGTCCCCTAAGGCCAACTGGTCTGGGAGCGGCTGACCCAAATCCTGCAATAGGGTCAGATAGAAAGTTACGTTTACGACATGTTCTTTACTTAATAAACTTTTTGATCAAAAGATGCCAAAGTGCACGCGCTTAAAAGATGCCAAAGAGCACACTCATGTCAAGATGCCAATGTGCACAATGCTAAAAGATGCCAATGAGCACACATCTCATGACACTTGGTGATATGTTTGAGTTGCGATAAACCTATAAATTTGTGAAAATCTTAATTTTTGATGGATTAGTGTGAGTACATGCAAAGTTCTCTATAATATTTTTAGAATTGAATTTTCTTGAAACTAATCGAAGATTCGCATGTGAGCACACTGAATAGATTGTTGGAAGTTTTTGAAACTGAACATGTTTTAACTTGATATGCAATAAAACTTGTTCTTGTATCCAACAACACACGCTTGATTTCAACCGATTGATAAATCTGTAATATTTTACTATGTAGAATTTTATTTGTTTAGTGTTTAAAATTTTATATGTTTAGTTGTTTCAAAATTTACATTCAGTATATTTTTCTTTCTACATTAATATTTGATCATTGTGTTCTCATAAATATATTTTAATGGGTTTATGCATTATTCAAGGGGGAGTGAACAAAGAGAATATTTTTTCAAAGATTATATCTGTTTTTGAGGGGGAGTTTCTGATCTTCTTTATATGAATGCTAACTCAAAATGTCATATCTAGTGCATTTGTGTAAGGGGAGTCAAAAAGCTTGAAAAGGTAAATTTTTTCTGAGTTTGTCAGCTTTGCGCATTCCGTTGGTCACGCAAACTTCGTTTTGCGCTTCCTTCGTGAAACGCAAACCTTGTTTTGCGTATCCTTCATGAAACGCAAATCTTGGTTTGCGCATCCAACATGACACGCAAACTTCGTTTTGCGCTTCCTTCGTGAAACGCAAACCTTGCTTTGCGTATCCTTCTTGAACCGCAAACTTTGCTTTGCGCTCCCTTCATGAAACGCAAACCTTGGTTTGCGCATCCAACATGAAGCGCAAACCTCCCTGTTTTTCTCTGTTTATTTGATTTTGCAGATCTTATGTTGTCTCGTCTCCAACATTTACATGACCAAGTTGATCAAGATCATCAAGGTCATGAGGGGGAGAAGTCAAGGAGAAGTTTAAGAGACAAAGAGCTCAAAAGTTTATCTGCTGATCAAGATTCGCTCAAAGATTCTATTCTTTCAGCTACAACAAATTCTTTTGCTGTTTATGCTCCGAACACCATAGTTCATTCAAGATCATTCAAAAGAGGTGTATCGTCTAGAGCTCAAGACAGTAAAGACATATTTATCTGAAAGATGCTGAGAAGAAATTTTTCTTAAAAGTCAGAAAGCTTCTAAAAGTCGCTTTGTTGGTCCGTGCTATTTTAGAAGATGATTTTTGAAAACCAAAGCGCCAATGATTACTAAGGGGGAGATTGTTAGGTCTGATTTTATAGTAATCATTGTATTTATAGGGCTTGGTCAAATACTATGTTTAGTGTCATATTCTGTGTTGTATTGACCAAGGGTATTTAAGTCCCTTTGGTCTTGGTTTGTTGTAAGAACTCACGCACACTTTTACTGAATACATACTTTGCGCTTCCAAGTCTTTCTCTCACTACTTTCTCTCTCTAAAGAATCAGTGATCTTGGTCTCTCACAATGACAGGCGACTATGACATGATCACTGTCGCCGTGTCAAGGTCGTCGAAGGTGTACCGTAGCTTCGGGGGAGGGCGCGACTATGACACGCGACAATGCCCTGGGCATTGTCGCCGACGGGGTGTTTGGTTTAAATGGGTTTGTAGCCGAATTCTAAGTCATTACTCTCATACCTCTCTTCACTATTGATGATTTTGGAGCTCAAGATTCAGCTCCCAACTCTCCCCAAACCCTAGCCTCATTAATATCACTCAAGATTAGTGGTTGGGTGTTGGCCTTGCATTTATTATCATTAAGGAGGCAACAATCTAGGGTTTCTACAAGATCAACCATCTCTCACCTTCAAGTCTCCTCTCCTTCAACATCTAGGGTTTTCATCTTTTCTAGGTTTTGGTATAAAACCTAGATTGTGAGTTTACTAACCTTTGTCAAAACTAGATACACATCATATACTCTTATTTATTATTATCTTATCTCTATGTGTTCAAGTATTTGGGTTTTCTTTGTGGAAATAGTTAGATATATGGATATTGATGATATGCCACAAAGTATATTATATGTACCATTATTTGGGGCTTTTCTCATGAATACATAATGTGGATACCTTGTTATGTTAAATATATGCATGTATGGGTATTATGAAGGTTCTAGTTGGAATACCACTTTGGTGACATATTTATATGCATGATGAATATAATTGTCATTTGGGACTTTTGTTGGACTTCATGAGGATAGGATTGTAACATTATACCCGTAGTCGGTATGGAAATATGTTGGGTTGAAATATACCTAAGGACCTCCTATATGCATTATGATGGACGAACCAAGGCAAGTTCACTAGGAGGATGTAGTTTTAGGGCACCACCGGGATGGTATGTGTCTAGACCTCCGCCACTCGGAAAGTTTCCTTTACGGTCTGATCTTCGGGTGTGCCGGGCCTTTGGGGTGTTCCTTGTTAAGGGCATCAAGCTTCATCGACTCTTTGGAGTGGAATTGATTGGTGCTTTGGGTCTCCCTTAATGACTCCACATATATTGGACACTGGTTAACTGCTGATAATAATTTATGACTATTCATGCATGCTTATTACTGTTCAACTCACTAGGCTTTTTGGCCTAACACTTGTTTGGTGTCGATGTGTATCTCAGGTGTTAGCGGCGCGACTCCTAGGCAAGTTTAGATGCTTTGAGCAAGAGCTTGGGGATTTTGGCACTTGAACTATTGTTGGAAGATTTGGGTTTATAGATGACACCCCTTTTGTAATCTCTTTTCTAGATGTAGAAATTAGATTAGTTGGTTGTTGTCTATTTATCCGTTAAATTACAGAATTGTGATTAAACAGGTTATTTGTATATTTCCCCTTTTTGGGAGGCTCTTGCTATGGCAATTTTAGTATACCTTATGTCCGTTTTTCGGATTTTTGTTATCCCTATTTTTAGGGCGTTACAAGTTGGTATCAGAGCTTTAGTTTAAGTGAACTAGGTATTGTTTATCATATCTAGACTTAAGCTTTAGACGTTATGACTTCACTGTCCATTTATGGGGTAGAAATCCTAGGTGGGGAAAGCGTTAGGATTACGGAATTACTTTAATTAAAAAGTTGTGATGATGGTGACAAGAATTCTTGTGTATGGTTCGTTCATAATTTTACTTAGCTACTGCTATTATGAATGCATTATTACGTGAGCATGCTTGGTTTACTATTATTATGATAATTGATGAAGGTAGTAGTACGTACTATGAGTTCAACTCGCTTAGTCTTTTCTAAATCTATTTCTCGTTCGCGCATGACAGATTTAATGGTAAACACTCGAAGTAGATTTCCGGACATGCCAGAGGGGCAACCAGAAGTGGAATCTGCAGCAGTACGACCCCCGGTGGGGGCAACCTCCAATGACATTCCTATACCCAGAATATTGGGAGGAGGGCCCGAGCATATTCCGCGCCGGAACCTCAATACAGGTAACACCATCATGGGGGAAGTTACCATGGAGACCCGACTTCAGGATAGCATGATGTTGGCCATGAATGCGGCCTTGGCTCAACAACAGTTGGCCATGACTTCGGCCATGACCCAACAACAAGAGTTTTTCATGAAACTCCTAGAGGATCGAGACGCTAGCCACCGACAACCTGAGACGATGGCTGAAAACATTATTGTGGGGTCGGGTGGACCAAATGTGGTAACGGTTGAGGAACCATCCGCTGAAGGGATTCGGACGAAGACTAAGGGGTGCACTTACAAAGAGTTTTTGGGATGCCACCCTAAGGAGTTTGCGGGTTCAGACAACCCGGTTGCTTGCATGTACTGGCTCAAAGAGGTAGAGATGGCCTTTGAGTCAAGTGAGTGTGATCCCTCTCAACGGGTCAAGTTTGCTTCTCAACTACTTATGGGAGAGGCTTTGATTTGGTGGAATCTCACTCGATCAGTCCTCACTCCTGAAGTTATGGCTAAGTTAACTTGGCCGGTGTTCAAGGAAAAGATTATGGACAAGTATTGTAGTGAGCGTTCGATGGACAAGTTGGAGCAGGAGTTCCGAGATCTGAAGAAAGGGAATTTGTCTGTTGTTGGCTACTCCAAACTCTTCTTGGAGAAACTAAACTTGGTGGGACATCTGGTCCCCGACGAAAGGTCAAAGATTAAGGCCTATCATCAAGGGTTACCGACTGAGATCCGAACGGCGGTAAGGAATGCCAAGTGTTCGACTCTGCAAGAGGTTATCGAGGAGTCCTTACTCGTTGAGGACGACATTAATTCCGAAAGGGATGAGAAGAAACATGTTGGTGAGAAACGGAAGTGGGAGGGGCCATCTGGGCCCGTTCGTCAGTCGAGACCCTTTGTTAGTGGGAAAGCGGGTGATCAACGTCGTGAGGAACGGTGGTGTTCCAAGTGCAGGTCAAAGCACTTGGGACCATGTACTACAAGAACTTACTCCGGTCCAACCAGGTGCGCCAAGTGTGGTAAGAAGAACCATACGACTCGAGAATGTTCTATCCAGGGATCGGTATGTTATGAGTGCGGAGAACCAGGGCATATGAAAAGATTTTGCCCAAATCTTGTTGGAGGAAATGGGGGAAATTTTGTGGGTTCGACGATCAGAGTCGAGCAACCACCAAGGGCACCGAGTCGAGCTTTCGGATGACTACCGAGGAGGCAAAGGAGACCACGGATGTCGTTTCGGGTACGTTCCTAGTAAACTCCTTGCCAGCTCGTGTTTTGTTTGATTCGGGTGCTACGTGTTCTTTTGTGTCGGATACCTTCTGTAAGCGATTCACTATTCCTATTAATGTCCTTCCCGATGCGTTAGTAGTAGAAATAGCGAATGGGGATCAAGTAATCATTCGAGACCGTTTTTGTGATTGCACTTTAGAAATTGATGGGAATTCTTTTGAAGTGGATTTATTACCTATGGCTATAGGAGGATTTGATGTGGTCATAGGTATGGATTGGTTAGTAAGGCATAGGGCGGACATTTTTTGTTCCAAAAAGATGATCCAAGTGCCATTGCTGGAAAATGGTGTGGCAACCATTTATGGGGAGAAAGGAAAGAGGAATAATCCTATTATGTCATCTCTTAAGGCTCACAAGTTTTTAGCGAAGGGTTACCCTTCGTACTTGGCCTACGTTGTGGACGCAAAGAAAGAAAAGAAGTCGGTGGAAGATGTAGAGGTGGTACAAGATTATCCGGACGTCTTTCCGGAGGACTTACCCGGATTACCGCCGGAGCGACAAGTGGAGTTTCAGATTGACCTCACACCGGGAGCGGCTCCGATAGCTCGTGCTCCATATTGGTTGGCACCGACAGAAATGAAAGAGATGATGGTGCAAATTCAAGAGTTGTTGGAGAAGGGCTTCATTCGACCAAGTTCATCTCCTTGGGGAGCACCGGTACTATTCATAAAGAAGAAGGATGGATCTATGCGGATGTGCATAGATTATCGGGAGTTAAACAAAGTCACGGTGAAGAACAAGTATCCCTTACCTCGCATCAACGACCTTTTTGATCAACTTCAAGGCGCGGGATGTTTCTCGAAGATTGACCTTCGGTCCGGATATCATCAAGTGAGAGTGAATAAAGAAGACATTCCGAAGACGGCTTTCTGAACGCGATACGACCATTACGAGTTTTTGGTGATGCCTTTCGGTCTAACCAACGCTCCGGCCGTATTCATGGATCTGATGAACCGTGTGTGTCGCCCATTCTTGGATAAATCCGTGATCGTCTTTATCGACGATATTTTAATATATTCAAGGGATGAGTCTGAGCATGGAAAACACTTACGAGAAGTATTAGAAGTTTTAAGGAGGGAGAAGTTGTTCGCGAAATTCTCGAAGTGCGAATTCTGGCTCAAAGAGGTGCAATTCTTGGGGCATGTGGTATCAAAGGACGGGGTAAAAGTGGATCCGGAAAAGATCGAGGCAATGATGAGTTGGGAACCTCCAACAAGTCCGACGGAGATCCGAAGCTTCTTGGGTTTAGCGGGTTACTACCGACATTTCATTCAAGACTTCTCCAAGATAGCTACACTGCTCACTTCTCTTACAAGGAAGAATGTCAAGTTTCTTTGGACCGATGCACAAGAGCAAGCCTTTCAGAGGCTCAAGAGGAAGTTGTGCGAAGCTCCGATCTTATCCCTACCCGAAGGATCGGAGGATTTTGTTGTGTTTAGTGACGCTTCCAAGATGGGGCTTGGGTGTGTCCTAATGCAAAGGGGGAAAGTAATAGCCTACGCGTCGCGACAATTAAAGGATCATGAGAAGAACTATCCGACTCATGATTTGGAGTTGGCGGCGGTAGTTTTCGCGTTAAAGTTGTGGCGACACTACTTGTATGGGACCAAGTGTACTCTCTTCACGGATCACAAGAGTCTCAAGTACATCTTTGACCAAAAGGAACTCAACATGCGACAAAGGAGATGGCTAGAGCTTTTGAAGGATTACGATTGCGATTTACTCTATCATCCCGGTAAGGCCAACGTGGTAGCGGATGCGTTGAGTCGAAGGAGTCATGATGGAGGTGTCAAAATGTCCCTTACCAGAATCGATGTGGTGTCGAGTTTGTTGGAGAGTATAAGAACGAGCCAAGCGGAAGAACTTAAAGAAGAGAACCTCAAGGCCGAGGTTATGTCCAAGAAAAAGAAACTCTTAACAGAAGATGGTCTTGGACTCAAAATATTCCAAGGGCGAATTTGGGTGCCAAAGATTGGGGGAAATCGTGACTTACTTCTCGAGGAAGCACATAAGTCGAAATATTCTATACATCCCGGTAGCACCAAGATGTATAGAGACTTAAAGTTGAATTATTGGTGGCCGGTGATGAGGCTAGATGTGGCTAGCTATGTGGAAAAGTATGTCACATACCTTCAAGTCAAAGCGGAGCATCAAAGACCGTATGGAAGTTTACAACCGTTGCCCATTCCCGAGTGGAAGTGGGACAACATCACCATGGATTTTGTGACGAAGCTACCAAAGACCTTACGTGGTCACGATACAATTTGGGTGATCGTGGATCGGTTGACCAAGAGCGCGCATTTTCTTGCGATGAGGGAGACCTTGCCAATAGATAAGTTGGCTAAGCTGTACATCGACGAGGTGGTGTCAAGGCACGGAGTTCCGCAATCTGTAGTATCAGATCGGGATAGTCGTTTCACTTCGAACTTTTGGACTAGCTTGCAAAAGGAGTTGGGCACTAGGCTGAATCTGAGCATGGCCTATCATCCTCAAACGGATGGTCAAAGCGAGAGGACGATCCAGACGCTAGAAGATATGTTGAGATCGTGTGTAATAGACTTCGGGGGAAGTTGGCTCTCACACCTACCTTTGGTAGAGTTCGCGTACAACAATAGTTACCATTCTAGTATCGAAATGGCACCGTTCGAGGCTTTGTATGGACGGAAGTGTAGGACCCCAGTTTGTTGGCTAGAAGCGGGCGAAAAGCAATTCGCCGGTCCAGAAATAGTGCAAGAGACGGCGGACAAGGTGAAAGAAATTCGAGAAAGACTAAAGGCGGCGCAAGACCGACAAAAGAGCTATGCGGACAAGAAGAGAAGACCGGTTGAGTTTCAAGTGGGTAACCGGGTCATGTTGAAGGTGTCTCAGTGGAAGGGGATCATACGTTTCGGGAAGCGTGGGAATCTTAGTCCTCGTTTCCTTGGACCATTCGTTATTTTGGAGAAGATTGGTTTGCAAGCCTATCGGTTAGATTTACCGCCGGAAATGGATGGGATACATCCTACGTTCCACGTGTGTTACCTTAGGAAGTGCCTAGCCGAAGAGGAAAGAGTGATTCCTTTGTCGGAAATTCGGGTGGACAATGGGAATCATTGTGTGGAAGAACCGGAGTCGATTTTGGAATCGAAAGTAAAGAAGTTGAGGCATAAAGACATGGTTATGGTTAAAGTTCAATGGAAGCATCATCGGGGTGCTAACATTACTTGGGAGTCCGAAGATGATATGAAGAAGTGTTATCCTCACTTGTTTAATCTAGTGTAAGATTTCAGGGACAAAATCCCTATTTAGGTGGGGAGGATTGTAACACCCGAAAATTCTCAAGGTAAGTACTTATTCCTTTAAATGCATTAAATGTACCTATGTGAGTATATGAGCCTTTGTATGCGTTTTATGATAATTGATATGTTGAAATGACGTATAATTTGACTTACCATATTTAATTGTTCAAACCTCGTGTTGGTTTTCGAAACTGGTCGAATTTCGGGATGTCTGAGGTGTGGCGCGACAATGACAGGCGACTATGACATGGTCACTGTCGCCGTGTCAAGGTCGCCTAAGGTGTACCATAGCTTCGGGGGAGGGCGCGACTATGACACGCGACAATGCCCTGGGCATTGTCGCCGACGGGGTGTTTGGTTTAAATGGGTTTGTAGCCGAATTATAAGTCATTACTCTCATACCTCTCTTCACTATTGATGATTTTGGAGCTCAAGATTCAGCTCCCAACTCTCCCCAAACCCTAGCCTCATTAATATCACTCAAGATTAGTGGTTGGGTGTTGGCCTTGCATTTATTATCATTAAGAAGGCAACAATCTAGGGTTTCTACAAGATCAACCATCTCTCACCTTCAAGTCTCCTCTCCTTCAACATCTAAGGTGTTGGGAACTGAAGAAAAACTCAAGTATGGTTAATGCTGCTAGTTCAGAGTTAATACTGCTAGAAGACTTAAATGTTAATACTGCTGAGTGTTACTACTGCTAGTAGTTAATACTGCTAGTCAAAGTTAGTGTTGCTTGAACAAAGTTAGTACTGCTTAGCTAGTTAGTACTGCTAGTGGTTAGTACTGCTTAGTAGTTAATGCTGCTAGAAGGAAGTTAATGCTGCTGAAGATTAATACTGCTTATATGATGAAGATTCGTATGAAAGGATATACATGGAAGCTTAGAGATATACATAGAAGATATACTGAAGATATTTTATTTATTGTAATTATCTTTGTATTCAGTATATATATTGTATTGTTTAGAATAGTTAAAAAAACTTTTGTTTTTCATTCTTTTAGAGAAAATCAACCTCAAGGCATAGATCCTAATTCTAGAGAAGTAGAATTCGTATTGGTGAGCCTGTTCATCAATATTGAGGTTGAGTGAGTAATCTTGTAACTTCAAAGCATTCAATAAAAGCTTACAGTTTGTTATTCATATTTTCTGTGTTGATTTACTGTTTCATTGAATATCAAAGTGTTATTCCGCAAACTTCTTTGATATTGTTTCTGAGAATTAATTCTTGTTGAGAATTCGATCCTGACAAGTGGTATCAGAGCCTGATTTCTCAGAAACAACTATTCATCATGGAAAATCTTGCAGAATCAAGCAGTACTTTGGTCTCAAAGGTTCCAATGCTTAGACCCAATGAATTTGATATGTGGAAGATCAGAATCAAGCAGTACATACTCCTCACTGACTATTCTATGTGGGACATCATAGAGAATGGTCCTTCTGAAGCAGGAAAGATTGGTGCAGATGGAAAGAGAACTCCACCAAAAACTGATGCAGAAAGAAAGATCAGACAGACAGAGATGAAAGCCTTGAGCACCTTGCTCTTGGCTATTCCCAATGAATATCAACATCAGTTCTGTAACTGCACTGATGCAGAGATGCTCTGGAATGCTCTGGAGAAAAGATTCTCTGGTACCAAAAGTACCAAGAGAAATCAGAAAGCCATTCTGAAACAACAATATGAGAACTTTATGTCAACCAAGAATGAGTCCATGACTCAAACTTTTGACAGGTTCAACAAACTTATTGGTGAACTAGCTACAGTGGGAGTACAAATTGATCAAGATGATCTGAACAGAAAGTTTCTAAGGTCCTTGAGTGATGAATGGACCATGTATACTGTGTCTTTCAGACAGAATGATCAACTGGAAGAAAAGGAACTTGATGATCTTTATAATGATCTAAGAGTTTTTGAATCTGAGATAGAGGCTAAAAAGAGGCCTTCTGGGTATGTTCACAATGTTGCACTCCTTTCAGCATCATCTGATTCTACTTCCAACCTTGAATCAGTTAGTCCTGCCAATGGAACAAACCAAGAGAAAGGCACTGAAACTGTGTTTGAGGCCTTTCTGGCAAGTCATGGAAACTCTTATCTCATTAATGATGACTTGGAACAACTCAATCCAGATGATCTTGAAGAGATGGATATTAAATGGCAGATGGCCATGCTCTCCATGAGAGTTAAAAAGTTCATCAAAAGAACTGGGAGGAACAACTTCTCCCAAAGAAGAGAAGATGAAGCAGGATTTGACAAGTCCAAGGTGGAATGTTACAAATGCCATCAAAAGGGACACTTTGCTAGAGAATGCAGAAGTGGAATGTCTCAGAATAACAACCACCAACAAGCTCAATCTGGAAGCTTCAACAGAAACTCTGCACAAGCCCTTGTCTCTCAACAAGGTATGGGGTTTGATTGGAGTGATCAAGCTGAAGAGGCTATTCAGAATCAAGCTCTAATGGCAGAGGTGTCTGGTATTCCTACAGAGGTAACTTCAAATCTTTGCTCTCAAAATTGCATTAACACTGTTAAAAGATATAGGGATCACAACCAAAACATGAGTGATGACCTTAAGAGATTGGAAAAAGACATAAAAGATTATGTGAGGATTGTTGAGAGATTTGAAGAACAGATTAAGGGTTTTCAAGCTAATGAGCTTCAACACTCTTATGACACAAATTACTGGAAGTGGGAGAAGAATGACTTAGAGCTTCAACTGACCAGATCTAAAGAAGAAAGTGAAAAGCTAAGAGGAGAGCTAGCTAAAGTCAAACTTGATGTAGAAAAGTTTTCTAATGCTTCCAAAGCAATGGATTCTTTGCTACAAACTCAGATTCATGATAAACTGAGAAGAGGTATAGGGTACAATACCACACCACCACCCTATAACAACAACTACATCCCTCCTAGTTCAGAGCTGTTAGAAACAAAGGATAGGAAGGATCTACCTAAGGGAGCCACTGAAATAGATCCCTTAGATGAAGTGGTTGTTAAGGATAAAACTGAGAAAGAAGTTGTCAAGGATAAGGACAATACTGTGAGTGGTGAGATTCCTAAAGAAAATCACATTATCACCAATGAGGGATGTGGAAAGCACTGGATCAAGTCCAAAGAGATAGAAAAGACTAATGGAAATGATAACAAGGTCCATTACAAACAAACCACAGTTGTGAATCCTGGATCTTGTGAACAGTGTGATTGCAATAAAGCCAAGAGCCTAAATTCTGGTTTAAAAAGAGGAAATCAAAGAAACTGGAATAATAAATGGGCTCAGAAACAAGGAGTTGATCTGAATAAAATCAATAGACCAAAACCTTGTTTTATATGTGGCAAGTTGAATCATTTGGCTAAATATTGTTACTTTAACCCTATTAACCAACAGATGAACTTTCAAAGATTTGTGCAAAAATCTGTGGGTTATAGGAAGGCTGGAAAGAAACATGTGATAAAGAAATATGTTGAAAGTAAAGGCACTTTAAAGAAAAAGATTTTAAAAGAAAGTATCAAAATGTGGGTGCCTAGAACTACTAACAGTGTTAGTACTGCTGAAAATATTAATGCTGCTAATACTGTTAATACCTCTTCAAAAATTAATACTGCCAACACAGTTACTGCTGCTAACACAGTTACTACTTCTAACAAAGTTAGTGCTGCTAAGCATGCAAGTGCTGCCAAGGTAGTTAGTACTTCTAAAACTAGTACTGATTCTAGCAAACATAGTTCCAAGCCTATTATTGTAACAAAGTACTCCAAGAATGAGGAGTTAAAGTTCAAAAATCTTGTCAAGAAAGAATGCAAATATTTTGATGAGAAAGGGGTACCCAAGACCACTTTGGCTTGGGTTCCTAAATCATACTAATTGATTTATCTAATGTGCAGGGCAACCAACAGCTCAAGGGAAAGAGCATTTGGCATGTTGATAGTGGTTGCTCTAGGCACATGACAGGCAACATGTCATGCCTTCAGGATTTCAAGTATATCAATGGAGGACATGTTGCATTTGGAGATAATCTTACTGGTGGTAAGATAAGTGGAAAAGGTAATGTCACCAAAGGTAAGATGACATTTGAGGATGTCTACTATGTTGATCAATTAAAGTACAACCTGTTAAGTGTATCACAGGTTTGTGACAAACAACATAGTATATTATTTACAAATACTGAGTGTATGATCCTTGCTCCAGGGTTCAAGGTAGTTGATGAAAGCATGATACTACTTAGAACTCCAAGAATGACAATGTTTATTGTCTCGATATGGACAATGTTTCAAGTGATCCATCCCTGAACTGTCTTGTTTCAAAAGCTTCTGTGGATGAATCCTCTCTTTGGCACAGAAGGATGTGTCACATGAATTTCAAGACTATGAACAATATTGTTAAAAATAACCTTGTAAGAGGGTTACCTTCAAAAGTCTTTTCATGTGATGATCATTGTGTTGCTTGCCTTAAAGGCAAACAACACAAAACTTCTCATAAGACCAAAGAGTTAAATTCTGTTTCTTCTTGTCTCCAGTTATTGCATATGGATCTGTTTGGTCCTACAAATGTTATGAGTATAGGCAAGAAATCTTACTGCTTGGTTATTGTTGATGATTACTCCAGATTTACTTGGGTATATTTTCTAAGGACTAAGGATGAAACAAGTGGTCTTATCAAATCCTTTATTCTAAAAATTGAAAACCAAACTAATCAAAGAGTAAAAGTCATTAGATCAGATAATGGAACTGAGTTTAAAAATCATGATCTAAACACCTTTTGTGAAGAAAAAGGTATTGAGAGGCAATATAGTGCTCCTAGGACTCCTCAACAGAATGGTATTGCTGAAAGGAGGAATAGAACACTAATAGAGGCTGTTAGATCTCTGTTGGCTGATTCAAAATTGCCAATTACCTTCTGGGCTGAAGCAGTTAATACTGCTTGTTATGTCCAAAACAGAGTTCTAGTGGTCAAGCAAAAGAACAAGACCCCATATGAGCTTTTAAATAAAAGAAAACCTTTTATTGGTTTCTTCAAACCTTTTGGGTGTCCTTGTACAATTCTAAATACCAAATCTCACTTAGGTAAGTTTGATAGCAAAGCAGATGATGGATTTCTTGTTGGATATTCATCTCAGAGTAAGGCCTACAGAATATTTAACTCTTCTTCTAGAATAATTGAAGAAAGTGACAATGTCAAATGCAATGAGAGCACACCAAATCCTGTTGGATCTGGACCTCAGTGGCTATTTGACATTGATTCACTAACTAATTCTTTTGGTTTCAGTAGTGATGATTCTACAGGAACAGGATGTGGAGGATCAGGGATCACACAAGTCTCAGAAAGCATATCCAAATCTGTGATATTTCCCATACCCACAGTGAATTCTGGTGAAGACTGTGAAAAGGAATCATTTACTGGACCAAATCAGAGTGAAGAAGAAACTAGAGATGAGGAGACTCAAGAAAATAAAGAATCAGAAGTGGCATCTGAAAACACTTCAGTTGAGTTGCATGACTCTAATCTAGAGACTGGACTGAATGAAGAACCTAGTCATAACACCAGAGTTCAAAAGAATCATCTCCACAGCTGGTAATAGGAGATATCTCTTCTCCTATGATGACTAGACATCAAAGCAGGCTTCAAGAAATGCAAGATCAACAGCATACAGTCCTTTCTTGTTTTCTATCCCAGCTTGAGCCTAAAAAGGCACATGATGCTATGAAAGAATCTAGCTGGATAGAAGCAATGCAAGAAGAACTGTTACAGTTCAAGCTACAAGATGTATGGGATCTAGTAGACCTTCCTAAAGGTCACAGAGCAATTGGCACAAAGTGGATTTTCAGAAACAAGAGAGATGAAAGAGGTATTGTCATAAGGAACAAAGCAAGGCTGGTGGCTCAAGGCTATACTCAAGAAGAGGGTATAGATTATGAAGAAGTTTTTGCACCTGTGGCTAGGATAGAAGCAATCAGACTATTCCTAGCCTATGCTTCTTACATGAACTTCAAAGTCTATCAAATGGATGTAAAAAGTGCTTTTCTCTATGGATCAATTGAAGAAGAAGTATATGTCTGTCAACCACCAGGGTTTGAAAACCCAAGCTATCCAGACAGGGTATACAAATTAAAGAAAGCACTTTATGGACTACATCAAGCCCCAAGAGCATGGTATGACACTCTGTCATCCTATCTCTTGGAAAATGACTTTGAAAGAGGAGTCATTGATAAGACTCTATTTATCAAAAGAAAGAAGAAGGATATCTTGCTGGTCCAAATCTATGTTGATGACATTATCTTTGGATCTACAAGAAACAACATGTGCAAGGAGTTTGAGGATTTAATGCATCAAAGGTTCAAAATGAGTTCCATGGGGGAACTTACTTTCTTCCTTGGACTCCAAGTTCAACAGAAGTCAGATGGCATTTTCATATGTCAATCCAAGTATGTGCAGGATATTCTAACCAAGTTTGGTTTCTCAGAATCAAAACCTGCCAGCACACCTATGGAAACACACAAGCAGATCACAACAGATCTTGAGGGGGAGGATATGGATGTGCATCATTATAGATCCATGATTGGCTCTCTCATGTATCTCACAGCATCAAGGCCAGATATAATGTTTCCAGTCTGTGTATGTGCAAGATTTCAAGTTAGGCCAAAGCAATCTCACTTTCAAGCTGTTAAGAGGATATTCAGATATCTCAAAGGGCAACCCAGATTGGGACTTTGGTATCCTCATAACTCACCTTTTGACCTAATAGCATACTCAGACAGTGATCTAGGTGGGGCAAACTTGGACAGAAAATCTACTTCTGGAGGATGTCAGTTTTTGGGTGCTAGACTAGTCTCATGGCAGTGCAAGAAACAAACCACAGTATCCACATCTACAACAGAGGCAGAGTACATAGCAGCTGCAAGTTGCTGTTCTCAAGTCTTATGGATTCAGAATCAAATGTTGGATTATGGGGTAACCTTTCTACACACTCCAATCTTTATTGACAACAGCAGTGCTATTAGCATTGTAAATAATCCAGTCAAGCACTCAAAGACAAAGCACATTGAAATCAGGTATCACTTTATAAGAGATTGTAATGAAAAGAAACTTATTCAAGTTGTCAAAGTTCACACTGATAATCAGTTTGCTGATCTATTCACTAAAGCTTTTGATGTGGGTAGATTCACTTTCCTGGTAACAAGTGTGGGAATGATAAACTCTGAATAATCTCCTTCTTAAAAAGTGGTTTTATATCTGTAGAGTATTCTTGGTGGTACTAATCTTCTTTTTCAGGATATGCATAGCAGTACTCAGTGTTTAGCAAGTCTAAAAGGAGTAAGTGTAGTTAATACTGCTAGTGGTTAATACTGCTTCCAGTTAATACTGCTAGTGGTTAATACTGCTTTCAGTTAATACTGCTAGTGGTTAATACTGCTTCCAGTTAATACTGCTTTCAGTTAATACTGCTAGTGGTTAATACTGCTTTCAGTTAATACTGCTAGTGGTTAATACTGCTTTCAGTTAATACTGCTAGTGGTTAATACTGCTTTCAGTTAATACTGCTAGTGGTTAATACTGCTTTCAGTTAATACTGCTAGTTAGTTACTACTGCTAGCAGTTAATACTGCTAGTAGTTAATACTGCTCTAGGTTAATACTGCTTATATTCCGAATACTATAAATACTCTTTGCCCGCCTAAAAGTTCATAACGACTCTTTGCATACTGTTCTCTTGCGCTCAAAACCTTTTCTCTCTCAAGTTCGAAGTTTTCAGGCAAGCTTTTCACTAAGATAAATGGCATCCATGACTTTCATCGACGAGCACAACGAGATTGCGATGCTACAAAAGCCAAAGCAAGCTTCAGGATTTCATCAGATTGTGGATTTCCTCAAGACAAGCCACATTGCTCATGCTCTTATTGTATCCCCTACAATCTACATTGAGCATCAAAGGCAGTTCTGGGCTAATGCAACCATTGTTGTGGAGAATGGTGTGCAAATGATCAAGACAAGAATCTGTGATCAATCACTAACAGTTACTGAAGAGGTTATTCGCATCAGTCTACGTCTAGACGATGCCTCTGGTATAACTTCTATCCCAAATGATGAACTGTTTACAACTCTTACAAGAATGGGGTATGGAGGCCCATTGGGTGTTTTCAAATTTTCTAAAGCAAAATTCTCACCCCAATGGCGTTTCTTTGTCCATACTCTTATGCATTGTATATCCAAAAAGACTACTGGATGGAGTGAGTTCAGCAGCACTATTGCTTATGCTTTGGTGTGCTTGGCCACTGCCAGAAAGTACAATTTTTCTAAAATGATTTTCAATGATCTTGTCTCAAACATGGGAAACAAAAAGAGCTTCTTTATGTATCCCAGGTTTGTTCAAGAAGTTATTACTAATCAATTGACGGATATACCTCAACCTGTTGGGGTATATGTACCTAAACCCCCCAAAGGCAAGGTTTTCTCAAATATGAGAAGATCTGCTGGGGACTCTGAAGGAGTTGACACCCCATTGTTCTCTACAATGATGGTGGTGTCCCAAACCAATGAAGGTATGGCAGCAGGGTCAAGGCCCCCATTAGACCAACCCACTGCTAGCCAAGCCCAACCTTCCCTCTCAAAATCAATTCCCCAGTCCCTTCTTGAAAAACCAACCTCTCCCATCACCCAAACTTACAAGAGAAAACAGGTAAAGAAGGCTCCTTCCCTTCTTGTACCATTACCCACTAAGCCTATAAGCCCTCTAAGGGAAAATTCTCCCCTAGAGAATATCCAAAGGGAAACCACAAGGGTGTCTCCCAACCCAAAGGAGGTGCTCTCTGAGGAGGAGGTAGAGCATATGGGTGATGAGGCTGCCACTACTCCTGCTAGTACAGAGGAGGAAAGTGGTAACATCAATAAGACCTCCCCCATGGCAACTTTGAATGAGCAATCATTTGAAGGTCCCTGGTGCCAAGAAACCACAGGGGTGGATAGTGCCTCTGCAAGGCAGAAGACTTCCACAAATAAAAGATCCAATGATCCTTCAAAGGAGGGTAACACTTCTGGAGAGGGTGAGGACAGATATACGTACAATGAATTGATGGAAACAATGGGGAACATCAATCAAGATGTTCTCAAACAAGGCAAAGAAATTGAAGAAATGAAGCTAGTAATTCTGTCACAACAAGTTCAGATTGCCAAATTAAAGAAGATGGTGACAAAGCTTGTACAGAAGAAGAGAAGAAAACAGTTTGTTTTAAAGAAGAGGTCAACTAATAAAGATGCTTCCAACAAGGGGGAGAAAGAGGCTGAAAAAGAGAAAGCAAATCCAGCTGAGAGGGCATTTGAGGTTGAGGGGGAGAAAGAGGCAGAAAAAGAAACAGCAGAAACTGTTAATACTGCTGAAGCAGCATTAACAGAAGCAACAGTAACAGGGCTTTCTGTTGAAGAAATGGAGATTGTAGAAACACTAGTCAAAGCAAAGAATGACACTCCTGAGGCTACTCAAAAGGCCAAGGGAGTAGTCATCAATGAAGGAAAAGTTCAACAAAAGGCAACAGAAAAGGCAAAGGAGACAAAAGGAAAAGGAAAGGAGAAAATGGTTGAAGCTGAACTGCCTCCCAAGAAAAAGAGTCATATTGAGTTGGATGAAGAAATGGCAAAGCTACTTCAGGCTGAAATGGAAAAAGAAGAACAACTTCAATCAGAGAAGGATAGAGAGCTTGCAAAGATCATGGCTAGAAAGTTGAATGCAGAATATCAGAAAAGCATCAAAGAAGCAGCTCAAGCCAAGAAAAGCTCTGTGAAAGTTTTTAAGCAAAGAATGCCATTCAAAAAGCAAAAGAGACAACCCTCCAAAACATTTTTGGCCAATCAGGAAAGAAGAAAGATGATAAATTTCCTGAAAGGTGCAATTGGTGTTAAGGGGGAGATATTCACCAACATGGCATACACTCAGGTTAAGGAATTGTATCAGAAAGAGATGCTTAAGCTTCAAGGTGATTCAGTCCAAAGGGAAGAGGCTGAGAGAAGAATGAAGGAAAGGCATGACCTGAATATTCAAAAGCCATTCCCTGAGGACACCACACCTTCAAAAGATAAAACTGAAGAGATGAAGGAAGAACATGAAGGTGTTGGTATAGAAGCTACATCTGTGAAGAGGGTGAAGTCAATTGCCTCCAAGAAGCAGAACAAAAGGCCAAGAGTTGAAGAAACAACAGAAACAGCAGAACCTTCAGTTACTTCTACAACTGAATCTGTAAAGAACCCAGAACAATCCAATAAGCAATATAATCTTGATTTTTATATGACTACAACAGCTGATGAACCAACCAAAGGGGTGTTAGCCTAGTGGTAAGGCATGTGGACTTGCTAGTAGCGGTCTCTTGTTCGAACCCTGGGGGACGCATCCTGGAGGTACGGGGGCTTCGACCCCGGGCTGCATGCTTTAGCAGTCGGGCTTCGACCCAAATTGCCAGGGATTAGTCTGGGCCCAATGTGGTCTGGGATACCCTCTCCAAAAAAAAAAAAAAACAGCTGATGAACCAGTTTCAGTTGATCCCATCTCTATGAAAGCTCCAGAAGTTATCTTTTGGGATATTTTGGAAGATCAAAGGAAGAAATACTTCAGGCTTAAGAGAATGGGAGATCTATATGAAGTGTACTCTACTTGGGGTAGACTCATAAGAAGTTGTTCAAGATCAGATTTAGAAGAGATGTTTAAAGTTGGGTTGGAGATATATGAAAAGGAACTGAAAGGAGAAGGAATGAGCTTAATCAGATTAGCTATGGAGTACTTATGCATGATGTTTGACCCTAGCAAAGTTCAACATGTGATCAGAGATTTGCATCTACAGAATAAATTCCAAAGAATAGAAAACTGGATGATATTTGAAAGGTGTGGAGTCTATGTCATCACTGTGGACAGAGCTTATCATGAGTACTACTTAGTTGATAAAATCTATGATCACAGCAAGGCCAAATTACAAGCAATGTTGAATGCAAAGCTTACATGTTCAAAAGATTCAGAAATGGCAAAGATTGTGGTTAGCAGAATCATTAATCAAAGTTTGGGTTTGGATCCTAATCTAGGAGTATGAATTGAGGTGTTGAAAGCATCTTGAAGAAGATTTGAAGAACTTGACTTCTCTTCCTAAAAGTCAAGTTAGGGGGAGATTGTTGGGAACTGAAGAAAAACTCAAGTATGGTTAATGCTGCTAGTTCAGAGTTAATACTGCTAGAAGACTTAAAGGTTAATACTGCTGAGTGTTACTACTGCTAGTAGTTAATACTGCTAGTCAAAGTTAGTGCTGCTTGAACAAAGTTAGTACTGCTTAGCTAGTTAGTACTGCTAGTGGTTAGTACTGCTTAGTAGTTAATGCTGCTAGAAGGAAGTTAATGCTGCTGAAGATTAATACTGCTTATATGATGAAGATTCGTATGAAAGGATATACATGGAAGCTTAGAGATATACATAGAAGATATACTGAAGATATTTTATTTATTGTAATTATCTTTGTATTCAGTATATATATTGTATTGTTTAGAATAGTTAAAAAAACTTTTGTTTTTCATTCTTTTAGAGAAAATCAACCTCAAGGCATAGATCCTAATTCTAGAGAAGTAGAATTCGTATTGGTGAGCCTGTTCATCAATATTGAGGTTGAGTGAGTAATCTTGTAACTTCAAAGCATTCAATAAAAGCTTACAGTTTGTTATTCATATTTTCTGTGTTGATTTACTGTTTCATTGAATATCAAAGTGTTATTCCGCAAACTTCTTTGATATTGTTTCTGAGAATTAATTCTTGTTGAGAATTCGATCCTGACATAAGGTTTTCATATTTTCTAGGTTTTGGTATAAAACCTAGATTGTGAGTTTACTAACCTTTGTCAAAACTAGATACACATCATATACTCTTATTTATTATTATCTTATCTCTATGTGTTCAAGTATTTGGGTTTTCTTTGTGGAAATAGTTAGAGATATGGATATTGATGATATGCCATAAAGTATATTATATGTACCATTATTTGGGGCTTTTCTCATGAATACATAATGTGGATACCTTGTTATGTTAAATGTATGCATGTATGGGTATTATGAAGGTTCTAGTTGGAATACCACTTTGGTGACATATTTATATGCATGATGAATATAATTGTCATTTGGGACTTTTGTTGGACTTCATGAGGATAGGATGGTAACATTATACCCGTAGTCGGTATGGAAATATGTTGGGTTGAAATATACCTAAGGACCTCCTATATGCATTATGATGGACGAACCAAGGCAAGTTCACTAGGAGGATGTAGTCTTGGGGCACCACCGGGATGGTATGTGCCTAGACCTCCGCCACTCGGAAAGTTCCCTTTACGGTCTGATCTTCGGGTGTGTCGGGCCTTTGGGGTGTTCCTTGTTAAGGGCATCAAGCTGCATCGACTCTTTGGAGTGGAATTGATTGGTGCTTTGGGTCTCCCTTAATGACTCCACATATATTGGACACTGGTTAACTGCTGATAAGAATTTATGACTATTCATGCATGCTTATTACTGTTCAACTCACTAGGCTTTTTGGCCTAACACTTGTTTGGTGTCGATGTGTATCTCAGATGTTAGCGGCGCGGCTCCTAGGCATGTTTAGATGCTTTGAGAAAGAGCTTGGGGATTTTGGCACTTGAACTATTGTTGGAAGATTTGGATTTATAGATGACACCCCTTTTGTAATCTCTTTTCTAGATGTAGAAATTAGATTAGTTGGTTGTTGTCTATTTATCCGTTAAATTACAGAATTGTGATTAAACAGGTTATTTGTATATTTCCCCTTTTTGGGAGGCTCTTGCTATGGCAATTTTAGTATACCTTATGTCCGTTTTTCGGATTTTTGTTATCCCTATTTTTAGGGCGTTACAATGACATACTTCATTCAAACCTTAATATACGTGGAGGAAGGTCCAATAGTAAGGTCCTCATTCACTGTCGACCACAAAAAGACCAATGATAATAAAGTAAGACGTTAACACATAAGATACAGTTGGCCGACGACGAGGGAGACCCGTATTCGTTGAGAGTGGAGGAACACAAAAGTATGTCACTCTTGCAACGTTAATCGCATGACACCTCACGACATGAAAGCCCAAGTGTCCCTACGACTTCTTAACAAGTTACACCTCAAGAGACGGTTGACCTTGATGAACATTACAAAGAACTCCATCCCGAAGGCCCGACACACTTAAAGACTACCTCCCAGACATTACTTCAAGCGGCGGAGGTCCTAGTGCCTACCTCTCAGGTAGCACCTCCAGACTCAACCCTCTAGTGCCTACTTGTAAAGTTTCCGGTCGTAAAACATGGATACCGGAGTTCAATCCCGCAATACCCAATTGACCATCTAAACAGACTGACTTACGTGCATATGGATACAATGTAACACAGTCTAACATTACATGACTACACAGGAATGACCAACGCACTCGAGCATGTAATAAACATCAATATGCAACACGGTGCATTAACATGTAAACCAATATCGGGCTCTACATGGAGCCAGTAAAACCGGACAAGTGTCCTCAAGACTCCTTTTAAGTCAACACCGAGATAAAATGCTCAAAACCCTTTTTGACCAACGATTAACAATCCCCAATTATATAACGCAATCGACTCATGTCATGCAAACACACTCCAAAATACATGGGTAGACTCCAATACAGTTTAGATTGGGACAAATGGTTTTCTACATGGATTTATACTCTTTATTCTTTCAAAACGTCCCATAACACAAAATCAAACATTTTACCTAGACAAACACTAAAAGTGTATTTTCACCAGACGATTTCCATTTATGCATTAAACCATCAAAATACTTAAAATTGACTTATTTTTCAATATACCTAAAGAATCCCAAATGTGGGTGTTTTGCAAGGTTTATAAGTCAGATACTTCGAATAATCAACTCACAAATATTCCAACAATTGCTAATTTCATGCAAAACATAATAACACTTTAAAATGAACATTTTGGCATGTACAACGTTTTCACAAATCAACTTGAACTCACCTTGCTAGATTTAGGCTAAATCTAGATTTTACGCCAACTTGAGCTTCCTTGAAGAACTTGAATCCACAAGCAAAACCTTCCAAAACCTATATTCAAAAGTTTCCAACCATGAATATACTCATTCAACTAATAAGAATTGATCCCCAAACATTTTACATCAAAATCCCCAATCTGGCCAAAACCCTAATTTTGACTTAGTTTCTCCAAAATCATCACACCCAAAAATTGAGAAATCAAACACTAGGAAATCATCAATGTGGCATTTTCATCTTGCATGAAGGTTTAGAAGAGGGAGAGACGAACTTACCAAATAGGTTTTGAGTAAAAGCCTATAAAAATTGGAGAATCTTTTGGTGAAGGAGATAAGTTGAAGACCTCCTAGCTCTTGCTTCCAAATCCTCACTAAGATGTGAAGAATCCCTTCACATATCATAGAAATATACCTTGGAGGCTCACAAACTCGATTTCTAGGGTTAGGGTTCTGTTCATGAGAGGAAAAAGTGAAATGGGGGAAGGTTGAAATGAAAGAAGGCTGAAAAACGCGTTTTTATACAACTCTCACCCGTCGGCGAGAGTGACACTTTGTCACAATCGTGGGCACAGTCGTCCGGTTTGCCCCGACCGCGGTACAAACTCCGCGACCTTGCCCCGTGAGAGTGAATCTTGTCATAATCGCGGGCTTTGTCGCCCGGACCATCCCACTCTTGGTACGTGGCCCGCGAGAGTGACATCTTGTCACAATCGCCCAGGGCGTACCAGACGTCCGAAAATCCGACCTTTTACCCGAAGTGCTCCCGATCCAAACTGTAACACCCTAAAAATTAGACATTTAAAAAACTTGAAAATTTTGCAATATAGGATTTATAAGTTGAGAGGAACTAAAACCTGCGACACTTAAGTATTAATGTTTCACAAATGACATCACCCCTAAAGAAGGGGGAAGAGTATAAGTGTTTACAAAACCCAAATAAAAGAAATGGATAAAGGATCAACAACCAACTTAATCTAATACAATTCTAGTTTAGATTATAATTGGGTGTCGTCATCTAAATCCCTAAAATAACGATCATTGGAATGTTCACTCTATATCTTGTCAAATGTTATGTCCCAAAAAATGTCGTCCCGACTCTCCACTCACGGATTGCCCATCCCTTCTCTAACCGATCCTGATATGAACACCAAGGCAAACAAGTGTTAGGCTTGAAGCCTAGTGAGAACATTCAAATATATACATATATAATCGCGAGGAAATAAGGCATAAATGAAGATTTAATAATAAGTAATTTGTAGGGATAAATAATCCTCCAACATCGAACCTCATGCGACACGGGGGAGACACGTTCCACCATAAGTCGTGACAGAACACAAAAGTAGGTCACAACTCATGTGGAGCACATAGTAGGAATAGCTATTTGCCGGCATCAACTCTATCCATGAATCTATAGCCATTAGAACATCAACTCTATCCATGAATCTATAGCCATTAGAACATCAACTCTATCCATGAATCTATAGTTCAATGTAATTATGGTTTCAAACTCATTCCGAGCCTTATCCCAAAGAGTCACCAAGTTCAACCATATCCATGGATCTATACCTTGGGATCTCACCATTCCTAACTATACATGATTCACCAATATAACGATTACCACATGTACTATAAATCCCAAAGAGACGAATTTCATAATGTGTGTCCCTGTGATTCACGATTCAATCAAGCAAACAATAAACACAATACGATTATGCAAACCTGATATTGATTTCACAAACGATTCAAACGATTACAAGGTTGAATGATGAACTTCTCTCCCTATGTTAAGACACAGTCTCATTGGATTCAAGATCATACAATACGAAGATCGCAATCTGAAGCTAAAGCAGAAAAGTCGTCTCATTAATATTAGTCTAAGTCATTTGTAATAAAATAGTCAAAGTTAATTTGAATTGTATTTTATTGTTTAAGTAATTAGTTTAGTTAGTTTAGTTAGTTAGTTATGTTATTTAGTTAGAAATAATATCTAGATATTAAATCTAGATATTATAATAGTTGTTAGATAATATCTAGTATTAGATATTGTTTGGTAGAACTCTCAAATCAGATCTCTCATAATCGACACATACAAACACACACACAAAAGGTGTAAAAGAGAGAGTTCTTCAAGATCAAACATACCGAACCTTGTAAACGTTATTTTATATATCAAACAGGTTGGTAATCGTTTATTTGATTTATCTGGTTAAGATCCTTGTTCTAAATCAGAGACACACAATTGGTATCAGAGCTGATCCAGATAAAAAAAATCAAATTTTTAAAGAAAGTCACTGTGTTCTTCATTTCAGAAATCATTTTTATGATTTAAGGTGTTTTAGGTGTTGAAATCGATCAGGTTGTGATCGATTAGGGTGCTAGATCGAGTTTGTAGTGTTTAATTTTAGTATAACACTTCAATCGACTCTCATTTTGTGATTTTAGAAATATTACTGTTCACGACTTCAAGTTCACTGTGCTATCGATTTAAACTTCAAAAAGTGTTTGTTTTCGAGATCAAGTGTTTACAATCTGTTCTAGAACTGTTAGTGGTCATTTTATTACATATTGGGACTGCTAATCGTGTCAAACAGGTCGTTTTTATCGAAATCAGTTCATTTTTTTTCGAACACGGAGACGAACTCGCGCAAACACAGGAAGAACTCACGCAAAGCTTATAGAAACGTTTGCGCCACACGCTGCTAACGCAAACCTTATCTTGCGCGACCAACGGCTCACGCAAACTTCATCTTGCGCGACCAACGGCTCACACAAACTTCATCTTACGCGACCAACGGCTAACGCAAAGCTCAATTCTCGCGACCAACACATCACGCAAACCTCAGTTCGTGCGATCAACTCTTCACGCAAAGCATAAGTCAACTTTGTGCCAACTCCTTGTAGCGCAAACCATACTTTGCGTCACGCACATCTCGCGCAAATCTTACTTCGCGCCAGCAACCTTTCGCGCAAACCTACATTTTGCGCCAATCACAATTCCATACTTAGAATATTTTTCTGAGAATTTTTCTGAGAATTTTTCAAAACTGTAATAGGGTCTTTAATTGGGACCCCCGTGCTAAGTCTTCCTAGGGGGACAAAATTTCTTGTGTGATCAAATTTTATCTGGACTAACTGTCAAATCCAAGTTCTTATTGCACATTTAATCAAACAAGATGTCAAGAGAAGCTCTAGCTATCGGAACCGACACGAAGCCACCTGTACTCTTCAGTGGAGAGTATGAGCAGTGGAAAGATCGGTTCATGGACTTCATTGAAAGACATTATCTGGGTATATTCATTAGAAAATCTCTGAGTGAAGGGAGTATGACAGCTCCAAGGACAATGTGTTATACTACAAAGAAGAATGGAGAAAGAGTAGATCTAGATTGTCCATTACCACTTTGTATGTACTCAGACGAGCAAAGAAAGAGATATGATGCTGACAGCTTAGCTTTATCTTTCCTACTGAATGGAATGTCTGAGGAGATTTCAAAAGAGATATTTTTTACATTAGAAAGCAAAGAGACTAAAGGAAAGTTGTTATGGGAACATATTGAGAAGCTGATGAGAGGATCAACAGTGTCATCAAGAGTTAAGGTTTTGGAAGCTGAGAACTCTGAGCTTCAAAAGAAAATATTAGATTTTGAAAAGAAGTTCTCAGACTTTTCCAAGAAGAGTGTTGAAGAGAAGAAGACACTCGAGCTTAAATGTCTAAAGTTTTCTCAACAAGTTAGTAACTTTGAGAAAGTAATAATTTTGGAAAGAGATCAGTTTGCCAAAGAGAAGAAGGCAAATGATCTAAAGTCAGCTGGATTCTTAAAAGAAATAACAGATAGAAGAAAGGGTGCTAAGAAAGGATTTGATGAAGAGAGAAGCACATTTGAAGCTGCAATTAGGAAGCTTAATGTAAAGCTATCTGAATTGTCTAAATTTGCACAGAAAGAGAAGAAAAAGAAGTCTAAGCTTGAGACGAAGATTGACCTTATTGTCAAAAAAAGAGACAATTATTCTTCAAAGGTCAAAGAGCTTCAAGATATTATTTCCAAGATGCTGGTGGTGACTGAGCGAACGAATCCAGAGTCAAAAATCCACTCACCTAGAAATAATTCAGTTGGTTCTAACAAACCAGCCGCAAGCTCACATCAGAAAACTGCTCTTTTCAGAAGGTCAGTTAAATCTTCTAATTAGATTCATTCTACTAATCTTTTCTATGACAGGAATATAGATAGTTCAGGTACACATCAAAGAAGGAGAAGAAGCTTCCAGGAAGAAGAACTGGTCTGGAAGAAGACACCAGTTAAAGAAGAGCTGAAATGTAAAAGCTCATGTGTACATACGCATAATGCCAAGAAGAACAATGCGCTGAAAGGTAAACCTGATTTTGTCTACACGAGAAATCAATTAATCGATTTGTCAGGTAATAAATTCTATTGTTCTTATTGTCGTACACATGATCCTGTTCACAAGACTAGTGATCATTACTGGTACGGTTCTTATTCAATAACCCCCATACGAACTGCAACTAACACATATGGACCCAAATACCAGTGGGTACCAAAGAAAACTAATTCTGTGTTGCAGGAACCTACTGTCAAGGGGGAGTAGAAGAACAAAGGCTTCTGATTACGACAGATCAGAACCCGGACTTAAATGTCAAGACGATGGTTCTTGAGTAAATCAGCTCAAGACCCGGACATCAATGTCAAAAGTGGCTTCTAATTACAACAGATCAGAACCCGTGCTTCAAAGAAGAGTGACTTCTAAACAAAACAGTTTAGGACTCACACTTCAATGATCAAAAGAACTTACTCCAATGCTGATATGAGAGATTGTACTCCGATACTCCAACGAGAAATTCAACCTTCAAGGGGGAGTACATATTTATTTTTGAAATTATATATGTTAGATGCATAATTTCAGGGGGAGTAAGAGAAGTTATTTGTTTTACTGCTTTTTGTCTTTTCAATATTAGTGAATAAAGTTTCTTTGACTTGACTTAAGACTTTTGCAGAATTTTTGAGAAAATCTGTTGGGAATTCAGAATTTGCACAAGTATGGTTAATGCTGCTAGCACAACATGGTTAGTACTTCTGAAACAGAATAATACTGCTAAACAAGATTAATACTGCTTAATGAAGTTACTACTGCTGAGCATAGTTAGTACTGCTAGTGGTTAGTACTGCTAAGGGTTACTACTGCCAACTTCATTAATACTGCTGAACATGGTTAATGCTTCTGAACATGGTTAGTACTGCTTATGAGATGAAGACTTCGTATGGCAATGAAGACAGTTGTATCGATTGAAGATATTCATGGAAAGTTTGGAGATAACTATGGAAGATTATACTGAAGATCTTTTATATTTTGTGATTATCTTTTATCTTTAGTATATGTATAGACTTAGTCAGAATAGTTTAAAATTAATTTTTGATTCTGAGTTTTTGTTTTCATAGAGAGAATTAACCTCAAGGTTTATAATCCTAATTCTAGAGAAGTAGAATTCGTATTGGTGAGCCTGTTCATCAATATTGAGGTTGTGTGTGAAATCTTGTAGCTTTAAATCATTCAATAAAGTTTACAATTTGTGATTTCTGATTCACTGTTTCATTGATATTCTGAATATTAAAGTGTTATTCCGCAAACTCCTTTAATATTGTTTCTGAGTATTTATTCTTGTTAAGAATCAGATCCTGACAAGTGGTATCAGAGCTAGTATTCTTAGAAACCTTCATTCATCATGGAAAACACAGTTGAATCAAACAGTACTCTTGTCTCAAAGGTTCCAATGCTCAGATCTAATGAGTATGACATGTGGAAGATAAGGATCAAGCAATACATTCTCCTCACAGATTACTCTATGTGGGACATCATTGAGAATGGCCCATTTGATGAAGGAAAAATTGGTGCAGATGGAAAAAGAACTCCACCAAAGACAGATGCAGAAAAGAAGGTAAGGCAGACAGAGATGAAAGCCTTGAGCACACTGCTCTTGGCTATTCCCAATGAATATCAACAACAATTATGCAATTGCACTGATGCACAGATGCTTTGGAATGCTCTAGAGAAAAGATTCTCTGGTACCAAAAGTACCAAGAGAAATCAAAAGGCAATACTGAAGCAATTGTATGAAAACTTTATGTCAACTAAGAATGAGTCCATGACTCAAACTTTTGACAGGTTTAACAAGCTGATTGGTGAACTAGCTACTATGGGAGTACAAATTGATCAAGATGATGTAAGCAGAAAGTTTTTAAGGTCCCTAGGAGATGAATGGACCATGTATACTGTTTCATTCAGACAGAATGAACAACTGGAAGAAAAAGAACTTGATGATCTGTACAATGACCTTAGAGTATTTGAAGTTGAGGTGGTGGCAAAGAAGAAGCCTTCTGGATATGTTCATAATGTTGCACTCCTATCAACATCAATTGATTCTACTGCTAACCCTGAATCAGTTAATGCTACTAATGGAGCAAATCAAGAAAAAGGCACTGAATCTGTTTTTGAAGCCTTTCTGTCCAGCCATGGAAACTCTTATTTAATCAATGATGACTTGGAACAACTTCATCCTGATGATCTTGAAGAGATGGATATTAAATGTCAGATGGCCATGCTTTCCATGAGGGTAAAGAAGTTCATCAAGAGGACTGGGAGGAATAACTTCTCCCAAAGAAGAGAAGATGGAGCAGGTTTTGACAAGTCAAAGGTAGAATGCTATAAATGTCATATGAAGGGACACTTTGCCAGGGAATGCAGAAGTGGAGTGTCTCACAATAACCACCAACAAGCTCAGACTGGTAGCTTCAACCAGAACAGAAACTCTGCTCAAGCCCTTGTTTCTCAACAAGGAATGGGGTTTGACTGGAGTGATCAAGCAGAAGAGGCTATTCAAAATCAAGCTCTCATGGCAGAGGTATCTGATCTCCCAATTGAGGTAAGTTCTAATCTCTGTTCTAAAACTTGCATAGACACTGTTAAAAGGTACAGGGATCTCAACCAGAATATGAGTGATGACCTTAATAGGTTAGGAAAAGATATAAAAGACTATGTGAGAATTTTTGAGAGGTTTGAGGAACAAATTAAAGGTTTCCAAGCCAATGAACTTCAACACTCATATGACACAAACTACTGGAAGTGGGAGAAAAAGGATCTAGAACTCCAACTGACAAAGTCTAAAGAGGAGAGTGAAAAGTTGAGAGGGGAGCTAGCCAAAGTTAAGCTAGATGTAGAAAAGTTTTCCAATGCTTCTAAAACAATGGACTCTTTACTACAAACTCAGATTCATGACAAGCTGAGAAGAGGAATTAGGTACAATACCACACCACCACCATACAACAACAACTACATCCCTCCTACATCAGACTTGCTAGAAACCAAAGATAGGAAGGACTTGCCTGAGGGAACCACTGAGATAGATCCCTTAGATGAGGTAGTTGTTGAGGACAAGACTGAGAAAGAGGTTGGTAAGAGTAAGGAGAACAATGTGAGTGGTGAGATTCCTCTAGAGAATCATATTATTACCAATGAGGGTTGTGGAAAGATTTGGGTAAAATCTAAGGACATAGAGAAGACTGAGGGAAAGTCTAGTAAGGTCCATTACAAGCAGACCACAGTTGTGAATCGTGTTCCTTGAAAACAGTGTGCTTGTACTAAATCTGAGCCCCTAAAACATGATAAAAGGAGGGGTAATCAAAGAAACTGGAATAATTAGTGGGCACAAAAACAAGGGGTTGATCTAAGTAAAATCAATAGACCAAAACCTTGTTTTATTTGTGGAAAGATCAATCATATTGCTAAATACTGTTATTTCAATCCTATAAACCAAAGGATGAGTTTTCAAAGATCTGTGCAAAAACCCTTTGGTTATAGGAAGAATGAAAGGAACCATGTGGCTAAGAAATCTGATAAATCTAAAAGCCACATGAAGAAAAAGATTGTTGAGGAGAGTGTCAAGATGTGGATTCCTAAAAGCACTAAAACTGTTAGTACTGCTACCACAAATAGTACTGCTGACAATGATAGTGCTGCTAGAAGCAATACTACTGCTACCAATGTTAGTACTGCTAAAACTAACATTGTTAGTACTTCTTATAATGTTAATACTGCTAACTCTGTTAGTACTTCTAACAAGGTTAGTACTGCTAAATCTGTTAGTGCTGCTAACTCTGTTAGTACTTCTAAGGTTAGTACTGCTTCTAGTGTTTGTGCTGCTAAGCCAATCATCTTGACAAAGTACTCTAGTAAAGAGTGCTCTAAGTTTAAAAATCTCATCAAAAAGGAATGTAAATACTTTGATGAGAAAGGGAGACCCAAGACCACATTGGCTTGGGTTCCCAATCAATACTAATTGATCTATCTTATGTGCAGGGCAATCAACAGCTCAAGGGTAAGAGCATCTGGCATGTTGATAGTGGTTGCTCTAGGCACATGACAGGGAACATGTCTTGCCTCAAGAATTTCAAGAAAATTGATGGTGGGAATGATGCTTTTGGTAATACTCCAGATAGAGGTAAGATCAGTGGTAAGGGTGATGTAACCAAAGGTAAAATGACCTTTGAAGATGTATTATATGTTGAGCAATTAAGGCACAACCTGTTAAGTGTATCACAGGTTTGTGACAAAAAGCATAGTATATTATTTATAGATTCTGAATGCATTATCCTTGCTCCTGGATTCAAGGTAGTTGATGAAAAGATGATACTACTAAGAACTCCCAGAAAGGATAATGTCTATTGCTTAGATATGGAAAATGTTTCAACTGAATCATCCCTAAACTGTCTTGTTTCAAAAGCATCTTTGGATGAATCATCACTTTGGCACAGAAGGATGTGTCACATGAACTTTAAAATAATGAATAAACTTGTTAAAAACAACCTTGTAAGAGGTTTACCTTCAAAAGTCTTTTCATGTGATGATCATTGTGTAGCCTGTCTCAAAGGCAAACAACACAAAACTTCTCATAAGTTGTTGGGAACTGAAGATGTGACTAAGTCATTAATGCTGCCAGTTCAGAGTTAGTGATGCCAGAGGATTTCAAAGATTAATACTGCTAGGTATTACTACTTCTAGTAGAATTAATACTGCTAGTCAAAGTTAGTACTGCTTGATCAAAGTTAGTACTGCTTAGCTAGTTAGTACTGCTAGAGGTTAGTGCTGCTTAGTAGTTAATGCTGCCAAGATTCAGTTAATACTTCCAAGGTAATTAATACTGTTTCTGAGATAAACTGAAGATAATATTGAAGAGACCGCGTCTGAAGATATACATGGAAAGCTTGGAGATAATTATGAAGATTATCTTGAAGATCTTTTTAAGTTTTGTAATTATCTTTTATTATTCAATTGCTTAGAATAGTTAGATAGAACTTTAATGCTGAGTTTTTGTTTTAGAGAGAATCAACCTCAAGGAATAGTTCCTAATTCTAGAGAAGTAGAATTCGTCTTGAAAGAGTCTGTTCTTCAAGATTGAGGTTGTGTGTGTAATCTTGTAACTTCAATCATTCAATATAAGTTTGCAAGTTATTCATCAGATTTACTGTTTGTTTACTGTTTCATTAAATATCAAAGTGTTATTCCGCAAACTTCTTTGATATTGTTTCTGAGTATTTATAATCCTTGTTAAGAATTTGATCCTGACAAGTGGTATCAGAGCCGGTTCTCTCAGAAACATTCATTCATTCATCATGGAAAACTTTGCAGAATCAAACAGTACTCTTGTCTCTAGGTTCCAATGCTCTAACCCAATGAGTTTGACATGTGGAAGATCAGAATCAGGCAATACATTCTCCTTACTAACTAATCAATGTTGGATGTCATTGAGAATGGCCCCTCTACTGAAGGTCAGATTGGACCAGATGGTAAAAGATCTCCACCAAAGACAGATGGTGAGAGGAAGATTAGACAGACAGAGATGAAGGCCTTGAGCACACTGCTCTTGGCCATCCCCAATGAATATCAGCATCAATTCTGTAACTGCACAGATGCTCAGATTCTCTGGAATGCTCTAGAGAAAAGATTTGCTGGAACTAAAAGCACCAAAAGAAATCAAAGGGATGTTCTGAAGCAGCAGTATGAGAACTTCACTTCTTCAAAGAATGAGTCAATGACTCAAACTTTTGACAGGTTCAACAAGCTTATTGGTGAACTGGCTACTGTGGGAGTGAAGATGGAGCAAGATGATATCAACAGGAAATTCCTCAGATCTCTTGGAGAAGAATGGACTATGTACACTGTCTCATATAGACAGAGTGACAATCTGGAAGAGAAGGAACTAGATGATCTCTATAATGATCTAAGAGTTTTTGAATCAGAGGTAGAAGCTAAGAAGAAGCCCACTAGGTATATTCATAATGCAGCACTTCTATCAGCATCTGCTGATACTACTGCCAACCCTGAAGCAGTTAGTGCTGCTAGTGGAGTGAATTCAGAAAAAGGCACTGAAACTGTCTTTGAAGCCTTTTTGTCAAGTCATAGCAACAACTCTTTGATTAATGATGATCTGGAACAAATTCACCCTGATGACTTGGAGGAGATGGACATTAAATGGCAGATGGCCATGTTATCTATGAGGGTGAAGAAGTTTATTAAAAGAACTGGGAGGAACAACTTCTCTCAAAGAAGAGAAGATGGTGCTGGTTTTGACAAGACAAAGGTGGAATGCTATAAGTGCCACATGAAGGGACACTTTGCTAGAGAATGCAGAAGTGGTGTACCAAATAATAACCACCAACAAGCCCAGAATGGAGGCTACAATCAAAACAAAAACTCTGCTCAAGCCCTTGTTTCTCAACAAGGAATGGGGTTTGACTGGAGTGACCAAGCTGCGGAAGCCATTCAGAATCAAGCTCTTATGGCAGAGGTATCTGATCTTCCCTCTGAGGTAAGTTCTAATCTTTGTACTCAATCTTGCATAGATACTGTCAAAAGGTACAGGGATCACAACCAAAACATGTGTGATGACCTCAAAAGATTAGAAAAGGACAGAAGAGATTATGTGTTGATAGTGGAGAGGTTTGAAGAACAAATCAAAGGCTTTCAAGCCAATGAACTTCAACACTCTTATGACACAAACTACTGGAAGTGGGAAAAGAATGAGTTAGAGACCAAACTGTCTAAGTACAAAGAAGAGAATGATAAGTTGAAAGAAGAATTAGCTAAGGTTAAGCTTGATATAGAAAAGTTTTCATATGCCTCAAAAGCAATGGATTCTCTTCTAAAGGCTCAGATTCATGATAAGATGAAGCCTGGTGTTGGATACTGTTATCCCAGATTTAATCTAGTTGGTAAACAATCAATCAAGTAATCAAGCAACACAATAATAATCAAGAGATATATAATTCAGAGTAACATACCAATCCCTTGTATAAACTGTTAAACCTTGAGTGTTCTTGATACCCTTTGAATACAGAGAAAAGACGGCTAACTATTTAGAAAATTATCAGAGATCTAACCTAAAACTAAACTAAACATAACTTTAAATACCCAGGCCATATGGGCTTTAACCTTAATGGGCTTTCTAATGGGCTTGGGCCCAATAGCTTAATAACTATTTACTTATTACATAATAAACCCTCTAATTAATTTTAGCACAATTGCAGTTTAAACCCTTAACTTTAACTTTAATCTTGAATACAATTTATTTGATCCAACAATCTCCCCCCTTGGATTCAAGATTAAATTTTTTTTTGCAATTGTCTTCGGGTCTTCTCTTGTCTTCACTTTTCTCTTGAGAATCTTCAGATATGATGTTGGGAACTGAAGAAAAACTCAAGTATGGTTAATGCTGCTGGTTCAAAGTTACTACTGCTAGAAGACTTAAAGGTTAGTACTGCTGAGTATTACTACTGCTAGTACAATTAATACTGCTAGTCATAGTTAGTGCTGCTTGAACAAAGTTAGTACTGCTTAGCTAGTTAGTACTGCTAGTAGTTAGTGCTGCTTAGTAGTTAATGCTGCTAGAAGAAGTTAATGCTGCTGATCATGGTTAGTGCTGCTAAAGAGATTTGGATGGAAAGAATGACAGCTGGATAATCTGAAGATTATGGAAGCTTATAGATATACATGGAAGATATACTGAAGATTTTTTATGTATTGTAATTATCTTTGTATTCAGTATATATATTGTATAGTTTAGAATAATGAGTTAACTTTTTGTTTTCATTCTTTTAGAGAAAAAATCAACCTCAAGGCATAGATCCTAATTCTAGAGAAGTAGAATTCGTATTGGTGAGTCTGTTCATCAATATTGAGGTTGAGTGAGTAATTTTGTAACTTCAAAGCATTCAATACAAGTTTACAGTTTGTTATTCATATCTACTGTGTTGATTTACTGTTTTGACTAAATATCAAAGTGTTATTCCGCAAACTTCTTTGATATTGTTTCTGAGAATTAATTCTTGTTGAGAATTCGATCCTGACAAGTGGTATCAGAGCCAAACTCTCTCAGAAACAGTTACTCATCATGGAAAATCTTACAGAATCAAGTAGTACTTTGGTTTCTAAGGTTCCAATGCTCAAACCAAGTGAGTTTGACATGTGGAAGATCAAAATCAGACAATATATTCTTCTAACTGACTACTCAATGTGGGATATCATTGAGAATGGTCCTTCTGAAGCTGGAAGGATAGGACCAGATGGGAAAAGACCTCCACCAAAGACAGATGGTGAGAGGAAGATCAGACAGACAGAGATGAAGGCCTTGAGCACTCTGCTCTTGGCCATTCCCAATCAATATCAACATCAATTTTGCAACTGCACTGATGCTCAGATTCTCTGGAATGCTCTAGAGAAAAGATTTGCTGGAACTAAGAGCATCAAAAGAAATCAAAGAGATGTTCTAAAGCAGCAGTATGAGAACTTCACTTCCACAAAGAATGAGTCTATGACTCAAACTTTTGATAGGTTCAATAAACTCATAGGTGAACTGGCTACTGTAGGGGTGAAGATGGAACAAGATGATATCAACAGAAAGTTCCTCAGATCTCTTGGGGATGAATGGACTATGTACACTGTCTCATATAGACAGAGTGACAATCTGGAAGAGAAAGAACTTGATGATCTATACAATGATCTAAGAGTTTTTGAAACTGAGGTAGAAACCAAGAAGAAACCCTCTGGTTATATTCACAATGCTGCTCTTCTTTCAGCATCCACTGATACTACTGCCAACCCTGAAGCAGTTAGTACTGCCAGTGGAGTAAGTTCAGAAAAAGGCACTGAAACTATCTTTGAAGCCTTTTTGTCCAGTCATAGCAACAATTCTTTGATTAATGATGATCTGGATCAAATTCACCCTGATGATCTGGAGGAGATGGATATTAAATGGCAGATGGCCATGTTATCCATGAGGGTGAAGAAGTTCATTAAAAGAACTGGAAGAAATAACTTCTCTCAAAGAAGAGAAGATGAAGCTGGTTTTTACAAAACCAAGGTGGAATGTTTTAAGTGTCACAAGAAAGGACACTTTTCTAAAGAATGCAGGAGTGCTGTTTCAAACAACAACCACCAACAAGCTCAGAATGGAGGATACAATCTGAACAAAAATCCTGCTCAAGCCCTTGTTTCTCAACAAGGAATGGGATTTGACTGGAGTGATCAAGCAGAGGAAACCATTCAGAACCAAGCTCTTATGGCAGAAGTGTCTGATCTCCCCACTGAGGTAAGTTCTAATCTTTGCACTAAATCTTGCATTGACACTGTTACAAGATACAGGGATCACAATCAAAGTATGTGTGATGACCTCAAAAGATTAGAAAAGGACAGAAGAGATTATGTGTTGATAGTAGAGAGATTTGAAGAGCAAATCAAAGGCTTTCAAGCTAATGAACTTCAACACTCTTATGACACAAACTATTGGAAGTGGGAAAAGAATGAGTTAGAAACCAAACTGTCTAAGTCCTTAGAAGAGAATGATAGACTGAAAGAGGAACTGTCAAAAGTTAAACTTGACATAGACAAATTTTCTTATGCTTCAAAAGCAATGGACTCTCTTCTAAAGGCTCAGATACATGATAAGATGAAGCCTGATATTGGTTACAACACTACACCCCCTCCTTACAATAATAACTATATTTCTCCTACATCAGACTTGTTAGAAACTAAGGAGAAAAAGAACTTGTCTGAAGAAGCTTTTAAGATAGATCCTGTGGATGAGGTAGTAGTTAAGGATTTGACTGAAAAAGGAGCCAGTGAGAACAGGGATAATAATGTGAGTAAAAAGACACCATTAGAAAACAATATTATCACCAATGAGGGATGTGGGAAAATCTGGGTCAAGTCCAAGGAGATAGAGAAGACTAAAGGAAATGATAACAAGGTCCATTACAAACAAACCACAGTTGTGAATCCTGGATCTTGTAAACAGTGTGATTGCAATAAAGCCAAGAGCCTAAATTCTGTTTTAAAAAGAGGAAATCAAAGAAACTGGAATAATCAATGGGCTCAGAAACAAGGAGTTGATCTGAATAAAATCAATAGACCAAAACCTTGTTTTATATGTGGCAAGTTGAATCATTTGGCTAAGTATTGTTACTTTAACCCTATTAACCAACAGATGAACTTTCAAAGATTTGTGCAAAAATCTGTGGGTTATAGGAAGGATGGAAAGAAACATGTGATAAAGAAATATGTTGAAAGTAAAGGCACTTTAAAGAAAAAGATTTTAAAAGAAAGTGTCAAAATGTGGGTGCCTAGAAGTACTAACAGTGTTAGTATTGCTAACAATATTAGTACTGCTAACACAGTTACTACTGCTAACAGTGTTAGTACTGCTAACAATATTAGTACTGCTAACACAGTTACTACTGCTAACAGTGTTAGTACTGCTGAAAATATTAATGCTGCTAATACTGTTAATACCTCTTCAAAGGTTAGTACTGCTAAGCATGCAAGTACAGCCAAGGCAGTTTGTACTTCTAAAATAAGTACTGAATCTAGCAAAAACATTTCCAAGCCTATTATTGTAACAAAGTACTCCAAGAATGAGGAATTAAAGTTTAAAAATCTTGTCAAGAAAGAATGCAAGTATTTTGATGAGAAAGGGGTACCCAAGACCACTTTGGCTTGGGTTCCTAAATCATACTAATTGATTTATTTAATGTGCAGGGCAACCAACAGCTCAAGGGAAAGAGCATTTGGCATGTTGATAGTGGATGCTCTAGGCACATGACAGGCAACATGTCATGCCTTCAAGACTTCAAGCATATCAATGGAGGACATGTTGCATTTGGAGATAATCTTACTGGTGGTAAGATAAGTGGAAAAGGTAATGTCACCAAAGGTAAGATGACATTTGAGGATGTCTACTATGTTGATCAATTAAAGTACAACCTGTTAAGTGTATCACAGGTTTGTGACAAACAACATAGTATATTATTTACTAATACTGAGTGTATGATTCTTGCTCCAGGGTTCAAGGTAGTTGATGAAAGCATGATACTACTTAGAACTCCAAGAAAGGACAATGTTTACTGTCTTGATTTGGACAATGTTGATAGTGATTCATCTCTAAATTGTCTTGTTTCAAAAGCTTCTGTAGATGAATCCTCTCTTTGGCACAGAAGGATGTGTCACATGAATTTCAAGACTATGAACAATCTTGTTAAAAATAACCTTGTAAGAGGTTTACCTTCAAAAGTCTTTTCATGTGATGATCATTGTGTTGCTTGTCTTAAAGGCAAACAACACAAAACTTCTCATAAGACCAAAGAGATAAATTATGTTTCTTCTTGTCTCCAATTACTGCATATGGATCTGTTTAGTCCTACAAATGTTATGAGTATAGGCAATAAATCTTACTGCTTGGTTATTGTTGATGATTACTCCAGATTTACTTGGGTATATTTTCTAAGGACTAAGGATGAAACAAGTGGTCTTATCAAATCCTTTATTCTAAGAATTGAAAACCAAACTAATCAAAGAGTAAAAGTCATTAGATCAGATAATGGAACTGAGTTTAAAAATCATGATCTAAACACCTTTTGTGAAGAAAAAGGTATTGAGAGGCAATATAGTGCTCCTAGGACTCCTCAACAGAATGGTGTTGCTGAAAGGAGGAATAGAACACTAATAGAGGCTGCTAGATCTCTGTTGGCTGATTCCAAATTGCCAATTACCTTCTGGGCTGAAGCAGTTAATACTGCTTGTTATGTCCAAAACAGAGTTCTAGTGGTCAAGCAAAAGAACAAGACCCCATATGAGCTTTTAAATAAAAGAAAACCTTTTATTGGTTTCTTCAAACCTTTTGGGTGTCCTTGTACAATTCTAAATACCAAATCTCACTTAGGTAAGTTTGATAACAAAGCAGATGATGGATTTCTTGTTGGATATTCATCTCAGAGTAAGGCTTACAGAGTTTTTAACTATTCTTCTAGAATAATTGAAGAAAGTGACAATGTCAAATGCAATGAGAACACACCAAATCCTGTTGGGTCTGGACCTCAGTGGCTATTTGACATTGATTCACTAACTAACTCCTTTGGTTTCAGTAATGAGTATACAGGAACAGGAAGTGGAGGATCAGGGATCACACAAGTTCAAGAAAGTCTATCTAAATCTGTGATTTTTCCCATATCCACAGTAAATTCTGTTGAAGACTGTGAAAAGGAATCATTTACTGGACCAAGCCAGAGTGAAGAAGAAACTAGAGATGAGGAGACTCAAGAAAATAATGAAGTGGCATCTGAAAACACTTCAGTTGAGTTGCATGAATCTAATCTTGAGGTTGGACTGAATGAAGAACCTAGTCATAACACCAGAGTTCAAAAGAATCATCCTCCACAGCTGGTAATAGGAGATATCTCTTCTCCTATCATGACTAGACATCAAAGCAGGCTTCAGGAAATGCAAGATCAACAGCATACAGTGCTTTCTTGTTTTCTATCACAGCTTGAGCCTAAAAAGGCACATGATGCTATGAAAGAATCTAGCTGGATAGAAGCAATGCAAGAGGAACTGTTACAGTTCAAGCTACAAGATGTATGGGATCTGGTAGACCTTCCTAAAGGTCACAGAGCAATTGGCACAAAGTGGATTTTCAGAAACAAGAGAGATGAAAGAGGTATTGTCATAAGGAACAAAGCAAGGCTGGTGGCTCAGAGATATACTCAAGAAGAGGGTATAGATTATGACGAAGTGTTTGCACCTGTGGCTAGAATAGAAGCAATCAGACTATTCCTAGCCTATGCTTCTTACATGAATTTCAAATTCTATCAAATGGATGTAAAAAGTGCCTTTCTCTATGGGTCAATTGAAGAAGAAGTATATGTCTGTCAACCACCAGGGTTTGAAAACCCAAGCTATCCAGACAGGGTATACAAATTAAAGAAAGCACTTTATGGACTACATCAAGCCCCAAGAGCATGGTATGACACTCTGTCATCCTATCTCTTGGAAAATGACTTTGAAAGATGAGTCATTGATAAGACTCTATTTATTAAAAGAAAGAAGAAGGATATTTTGCTGGTGCAAATCTATGTTGATGACATTATCTTTGGATCTACAAGAAACAACATGTGCAAGGAGTTTGAAGATTTAATGCATCAAAGGTTCAAAATGAGTTCCATGGGGGAACTTACTTTCTTCCTTGGACTCCAAGTTCAACAGAAGTCAGATGGCATTTTCATATGTCAATCCAAGTATGTGCAGGATATTCTAACCAAGTTTGGTTTCTCAGAATCAAAACCTGCCAGCACACCTATGGAAACACACAAACAGATCACAGCAGATCTTGAGGGGGAGGATATGGATGTGCATCATTACAGATCCATGATTGGCTCTCTCATGTATCTCACAGCATCAAGGCCAGATATAATGTTTCCAGTCTGTGTATGTGCAAGATTCCAAGTTAGGCTAAAGCAATCTCACTTTCAAGCTGTTAAGAGGATATTCAGATATCTCAAAGGGCAACCCAGATTGGGACTTTGGTATCCTCATAACTCATCTTTTGACCTAATAGCATACTCAGACAGTGATCTAGGTGGGGCAAACTTGGACAGAAAATCTACTTCTGGAGGATGTCAGTTTTTGGGTGCTAGACTAGTCTCATGGCAGTGCAAGAAACAAACCACAATATCCACATCTACAACAGAGGCAGAGTACATAGCAGCTGCAAGTTGCTGTTCTCAAGTCCTATGGATTCAGAATCAAATGTTGGATTATGGGGTAACCTTTCTACACACTCCAATCTTTATTGACAACAACAGTGCTATTAGCATTGTGAATAATCCAGTCAAGCACTCAAAAACAAAACACATTGAGATCAGGTATCACTTTATAAGAGATTGTAATGAAAAGAAACTTATTCAAGTTGTCAAAGTTCACACTGATAATCAGTTTGCTGATCTATTCACTAAAGCTTTTGATGTGGGTAGATTCACTTTCTTGGTAACAAGTGTGGGAATGATCAACACTGAATAATCCCCTTCTCAAAAAGTAGCTTTATACCTGTATATTATTCTTGGAGTTACTAATCTTCTTTTTCAGGATATGCATAGCAGTACTCAGTGTTTAGCAAGTTTAAAAGGAGTATTTCAGTTAATACTGCTAGTGGTTAATACTGCTTTCAGTTAATACTGCTAGTGGTTAATACTGCTTTCAGTTAATACTGCTAGTGGTTAATACTGCTTTCAGTTAATACTGCTAGTGGTTAATACTGCTAGTGGTTAATACTGCTTTCAGTTAATACTGCTAGTGGTTAATACTGCTTTCAGTTAATACTGCTAGTGGTTAATACTGCTTTCAGTTAATACTGCTAGTGGTTAATACTGCTTTCAGTTAATACTGCTAGTGGTTACTACTGCTTTCAGTTAATACTGCTAGTGGTTAATACTGCTTTCAGTTAATACTGCTAGTGGTTAATACTGCTTTCAGTTAATACTGCTAGTGGTTACTACTGCTTTCAGTTAATACTGCTACTTAGTTAATACTGCTCGTAGTTAATACTGCTAGTTAGTTAATACTGCTAGTAGTTAATACTGCTCTAGGTTAATATTGCTTATGTCCGAATACTATAAATACTCTTTGCCCGCCTAAAAGTTCATAACGACTCTTTGCATACTGTTCTCTTGCGCTCAAAACCTTTTCTCTCTCAAGTTCGAAGTTTTCAGGCAAGCTTTTCACTAAGATCAATGGCATCGATGACTTTCATTGACGAGCACAATGAGATTGCGATGCTACAAAAACCAAAGCAAGCTGCAGGATTTCATCAAATTGTGGATTTCCTCAAGTCAAGCCACATTGCTCATGCTCTTATTGTATCACCTACAATCTACATCGAGCATCAAAGGCAGTTCTGGGCTAATGCAACCATTGTTGTTGAGAATGGTGTGCAGATGATCAAGACAAGAATCTGTGATCAATCACTCACGGTTACTGAAGAGGTTATTCGCATCAGTCTACGTCTAGACGATGCCTCTGGTATAACCTCTATCCCAAATGATGAACTGTTTTCAAATCTTACAAGAATGGGGTATGGAGGCCCATTGGGAGTTTTCAAATTCTCTAAAGCAAAATTTTCACCCCAATGGCGTTTCTTTGTCCATACTCTTATGCACTGTATCTCCAAAAAGACTACTGGATGGAGTGAGTTCAGCAGCACTATTGCTTATGCCTTGGTGTGCTTGGCCACTGCCAGAAAGTATAATTTTTCTAAAATGATTTTCAGTGATCTTGTCTCAAACATGGGAAACAAAAAGAGCTTCTTTATGTATCCCAGGTTTGTTCAAGAAGTCATTACTCATGAATTGACGGATATACCTCAACCTGTTGGGGTATATGTACCTAAACCCCCCAAAGGCAAGGTTTTCTCAAATATGAGAAGATCTGCTGGGGACTCTGAAGGAGTTGACACCCCATTGTTCTCTACAATGATGGTGGTGTCCCAAACCAATGAAGGTATGGCAGCAGGGTCAAGGCCCCCATTAGACCAACCCACTGCTAGCCAAGCCCAACCTTCTCTCTCAAAATCAATTCCCCAGTCCCTTCTTGAAAAACCAACCTCTCCAATCACCCAAACTTACAAGAGAAAACATGTAAAGAAGGCTCCTTCCCTTCTTGTACCATTACCCTCTCAGCCTTCAAGCCCTCTAAGGGAGAATTCTCCCCTAGAGAATATTCAAAGGGAAACCACAAGGGTGTCTCCCAACCCAAATGAGGTGCTCTCTGAGGAGGAGGTAGAGCATATGGGTGATGAGGCTGCCACTACTCCTGCTAGCATAGAGGAGGAAAGTGGTAACATAAATAAGACCTCCCCCATGGCAACTTTGAATGAGCAATCATTTGAAGGTCCCTGGTGCCAAGAAACCACAGGGGTGGACAGGGCTTCTGCTAGGCAGAAGACTTCCACTAATAAAAGATCCCATGATCCTTCAATAGGGGGTAACACTCCTGGAGAAGGTGAGGACAGATATACTTATGATGAATTGATGGAGGCCATGGGTAACATCAACCTAGATGTTCTGAAACAAGGAAAAGAAATAGAGGAGATGAAGCTGGTCATTCTGTCCCAACAAGTACAGATTGCTAAGCTGAAGAAGATGGTGCTAAGTTTGGTACAGAGGAAGAAGAGAAAGCAATTCCAACTAAGGAGAAGGACCATTGAGAATGATGCTCCCAAAAAGGGGGAGATCAACATGGAAGAAGCCACAAGAAAGGGGGAGCTTGATGGAGAGAAACTTGATGTTGAGGGGGAGCAGCAAGCAGAAACAGTTACTACTGCTGACATTAATAAAGCAGCAGAAACTGTGAAAGAAGTTTTAACAGATCTTGAGATTGCAGAAACCTTACTCAAAGCCAAAAATGATACTCCCAAGGTCACTTCAAAGACCAAAGGAGTAATCATCAAAGAACAAGGTGAAGTGATCAAGAAAGATAACAGCAAGAAGGCAATCAACAAAGACAAAGGAAAAGCAAAAATGGTGGAATCTGATCAACCAATCAAAAAGCAAAGGTTAGTTGAATCAGATGAAGCCCTAGCTAGAAAGATGCAAGATGACATTGAAAAGGAAGAAAGAGTTCAGATGGAAAAGGACAGGGAAATGGCAAAAGCTCTAGCTGCTGAACTGAATGAAGCTTATCAACAGAGTATGGCAACTGAAATTGCACAGAAGAAAGCTGCAAGTATGAAGAAATCAGTGGTGAAAACAGTTGCAAAGAAGAGAAAACCCTCAAAGACATTCCTAGGTACCCAAGAGAGGAACAAGATGATTATATTTCTCAAAGGTGCTGTAGGAGTCAAAAAGGAGATGTTCTCCAAAATGTCTTTTGAGAAGATCAAAGAGCTCTATGATTCAGAAATGTTAAAGCTACAGGGAAATGAAACTGCTAGGGTGGAGATGGAGAAGAGGATAAAAGAAAGTAATGACGTTGATTGTCAAAAGCCATTTCCAGATGAGCAAGAAACACCTCCTAAGAAAGAGTCCACTCTGGGAGAAAGTCTAAGGACTTTAAAGAGAACAAAAATGATGGCAAGGAGAAAGCCAATCAAGAAGCCTAAAGTATCTGAAGAAGAGGCCAAGAAGGTAGCTGAAGAAGAAGGGGCACCTGAGTCATCTAAACAGAAAGAGCCATCAAACACTGATGATGTAAATTTGTATATGGTAGTGATGGACAAAGTGCCTGAACCAATTTCAGCAGAACCTGTAGGAGTTAAGCCTCCTGAAGTCATTCTCTGGGATACATTGACAGTGGATAGAAAGGAATACATAAGGCTGAAAAGAAAGGATGAAAAATATGAAGTGTTCAACACATGGGCAAAAATTGTCAGAACATGTTCTAGATCAGATCTTGAAGAGATGTTTGAGATAGGAATGAAGTTGTATGCAGATATTCTAAAGGCTCCAGAAATTTCAATTACAAAACTGGTAATGGAGTATCTGTGTATGATGTTCAAACCTGAAGAAGTAGAGCACTTGATCAAGGATGTCTTCAAATCAGTAAACAGTTGGACTCTATATGAAATTAGTGGAGTATATACAGTGACTTTGGATTTAAATCACACTGAATACTTCCTAGTGGATAGAGTGTATAATCATAGCAGATTGAAGCTACATGCCATGCTGAAGAAAAAGTTAAGGTGTGTTCCAGATTCAGAAATGGCTAAATACTTGATTCAAAGAACCATCAATCAGAGTTTGGGATTGGATGCAAACACTGGAATTTAGGCCATGATAGAGTTTTGGGAGCATCTTGAAGAAAATTTGAAGAACTTGACTTCTCTTCCTAAAAGTCAAGTTAGGGGGAGATTGTTGGGAACTGAAGAAAAACTCAAGTATGGTTAATGCTGCTGGTTCAAAGTTACTACTGCTAGAAGACTTAACGGTTAGTACTGCTGAGTATTACTACTGCTAGTACAATTAATACTGCTAGTCATAGTTAGTGCTGCTTGAACAAAGTTAGTACTGCTTAGCTAGTTAGTACTGCTAGTAGTTAGTGCTGCTTAGTAGTTAATGCTGCTAGAAGAAGTTAATGCTGCTGATCATGGTTAGTGCTGCTAAAGAGATTTGGATGGAAAGAATGACAGCTGGATAATCTGAAGATTATGGAAGCTTATAGATATACATGGAAGATATACTGAAGATTTTTTATGTATTGTAATTATCTTTGTATTCAGTATATATATTGTATAGTTTAGAATAATGAGTTAACTTTTTGTTTTCATTCTTTTAGAGAAAAAATCAACCTCAAGGCATAGATCCTAATTCTAGAGAAGTAGAATTCGTATTGGTGAGCCTGTTCATCAATATTGAGGTTGAGTGAGTAATCTTGTAACTTCAAAGCATTCAATACAAGTTTACAGTTTGTTATTCATATCTACTGTGTTGATTTACTGTTTTGACTAAATATCAAAGTGTTATTCCGCAAACTTCTTTAATATTGTTTCTGAGAATTAATTCTTGTTGAGAATTCGATCCTGACATATGACGTTGATAGCTTCAAAACTTCAAAACTTGATATTTTTAAACAATCTTCAAATCTTTAAAATCTTTGAAAATTTGAATATCTTCAGATCTTCAGATTGTATTCTCCCTTTTTGTATCTTCTCCCCCTTTTTGATGAGTGGTGAGAAGCATCATCATCAAAACATACCAAAACAATCTCCCCCTTTTCAAGACAATCTCCCCCATTGTGTATGATCACGTAAGCACAATCTTCATCATGTAACGAGCCCTGTATGGAAATAAGAGCAGTCTCTCCAAATGGAAAGAGTGATTATTTCAATCTTTTCAGATTAAAATAGAAAGTAGTAACCATTCGAATCTTTTCAAATTCAAACAGTTAATAGGTGTAACCCTGAATCAACAAATGACTCAGTTAGAATGCCTGTCAATGACACAAAGTCACTGAGTAACACAAAGTTACTATATAAGGAGCTGGTTTGATGTAGTCTCCCCAGGTCTTCCATTCAATCATCGAATAACACATGGTTATCTATGAACGTTCTGACAGAAAACAAATTTCTGTGTGCTCGTGCATGTATATGAAAAAAAAAATTAAGCATAGATGATTGTTTTTTCAATATAGGCTCAAAGTATGTAAACTTGTTGAGACAACAACAAATTGTACAAAGACTCAATGTGCATGAGAAAGGGTTCGAAGATGGGGCAACTTTCCTTCTTTTTCAATATTAGTATCTTCCAAATGAAGAACCAATAGCGTATGTGCTGCGTCCCCAGAAAATGTGAAACATTCTCTTTTTGAGAAAAGAATGAGTAGCTGGTGGGGTTGTATGCAAGAGATGGCATGGGCTAGTTGCCTTTTTCAATGATGGTCACCAAAGAATGTTAACCAATCAGATTATGTGGCTGCCCGGCTCAGAAAGAAGTTTGGTGCAGAGTTTAATATTATTTTACTCTGATCTCTCACCCTCTTTCTTTTAATGCTCACGTCTAACCAATCTCTCTTTTTCATTTTACCTCTTCACACACCATCACTCAATTCTTTTGACCCTTCTCCCCTCAATCACTCAGGGAATACTTCCTGGGTAGGAAACACTGGTTATCGTGAATCCATGGAAGTTCTGTTAAGCTCACACACTAAATCCCATGTATTATCCTAAAAGTACATGCTGTTCAACAGGAGTTTTGTACATGTAAGCACAAATACCACTTGTTACATGAAGAATAAAATATTCGGAGATGTCAAAACAGAAGATGTTTGACGATGCAATTCTCCCCCTCAAACTAAAAGAGTTTGACAATTAAGCTCATATCATTTTGTCATGAAGAATAAGATTTTGGAGAATCAAAAACGAATGTTGTTTATATGAACAATATATAAACATATTTTCAATGAACGCACATGAAATGACGTTTGATTCAATCAACAGTGAATACAAATAATGTGAGTATTACCATAGAAAGATTTTACTTTTGATACATGGTAATAACAAAGTCAAAATATAATGATCTGAACCGTTATGTGTATGAATACTTGACAAAGTATATTGACAAGATAAAACACAAGTATTTATCTTTAAGAACACACGGTCAGATAAACATTTAAGTATCCAAAAATCTGTTAAAATCACAGATATTCTCCCCCTTAAGTGATAGATTTTTTTTAAAGCTTAAGAAAAAACAGAAAAAAATAAGGCACTGAAGTGCGGGTTCTAATCCGATGTGATTAGAAGCCATTGTCACTTGACCAAACCTGCATAAAAAAAATAAAAAAAATAATGGTAATCATTTATGAAAATGATTCCTCTCTCGTTAACAACAGTTGGAAAATAACACACAATATCAAAACTTGGAATACTCCCCCTAGAATCATGATGAAGGTTTAAGAAATGTTCAACATACCAAGTTTGCTGATTAGATATTGAAAACGCTTTTCATCCAACGGCTTGGTGAAAAGGTCAGCTAACTGAAAGTCAGTTAGAACAAAGTGCATTTCAATATTACCTTTTTCAACATGATCCTTAATGAAATGATAGCGTACGTCGATATGCTTGGTCTTCGAATGCTGTACCGGATTAGCAGTTATAGATATTGCGCTCTTGGAATCACAATAAATAGGAACACGCTTGTAGTTGTATCCAAAGTCCCTTAACTGTGTCGTCATCCAGAGGACTTGAGAACAGCAGCTAGCAGCAGCTACATACTCAGCCTCAGCAGTAGATGTTGAAACACAGTTTTGTTTCTTTGAGGTCCAACTTACAAGTTCGTCACCTATGAATTGACATGACCCAGAGGTGCTTTTCCGGTCTAGCTTACATCCTGCATGACCAGCATCTGTAAAGGCAGTTAGTTCAAAACGAGAATCCTTTAGATACCAAAGGCCTAGATTAGGAGAACCTTTGAGATATCTAAGGATTCGCTTAACAGCAGATAAGTGTGACTCTTTAGGATTAGACTGATATCTCGCACAAAAACATGTGGCAAACATTATATCCGGGCGACTGGCAGTCAGATAAAGTAAAGAACCAATCATGCTACGATACACCTTTTGATCAACAGGTTTCCCGGAGGGATCCGCGTCTAAGAGTGTACCAGTAGCCATTGGTGTTTTCATGACTGAACTATCTGACATATTGAACTTTTTCAAAATATCGTTTATATATTTAACTTGATTAATGAATATGCCTTCGGGTAATTGCTTTACTTGTAGACCAAGAAAGAAATTCAATTCACCCATCATCGACATTTCAAACTTTGTTTCCATTATCTTTGAAAAGTTCTTGCAAAATTTCGGATTTTTCGACCCAAATATTATGTCGTCAACATAAATCTGAATAAGAATCAAGTCCTCACCTTGACTTTTAAGAAATAAGGTTGTATCAACAGTACCTTTCTTGAAACCAGAAGCAAGTAGAAATTTAGTGAGAGTTTCATACCAGGCTCGTGGTGCTTGTTTAAGACCATAAAGCGCTTTGTCTAAAACATAGACATGATCAGGGTGATGAGGATCAACGAAACCTTCAGGTTGAGCCACGTAGACCTCCTCATGCAAAACGCCGTTCAGGAAAGCCGACTTTACATCCATTTGATAGACTATAAAGTTTTTGTGCGCTGCATAGGCTAGGAAGATTCTGATGGCTTCGATCCTTGCAACCGGGGCGAATGTTTCATCATAGTCAATGCCCTCTTGTTGACAATACCCTTTTGCGACCAAACGAGCTTTGTTTCTCACTACTACTCCGGCTTCGTCTTTCTTATTTCTGAAAACCCACTTTGTTCCAATAACGGATTTACCTTTAGGTAGTGGGATCAAGCGCCATACCTTGTTCCTTTCGAATTGTAGAAGCTCGTCTTGCATAGCAGAAATCCAGAAGGGATCACGTAGAGCTTCAGACGCTTTCTTCGGTTCTAGGGAACTAAGGAAGTTTGAAAACATGCAGAAGTTGGCTGTTGCAGATCTTGTTGTGACACCAGATTGTACGTCACCTATCACGTTTTCCAGGGGATGATCCTTAGTCCAACGATGTGTGCTTGGTAAGGCTTCAACTGTTTGTTGCGTATTTGACGCATCGTTGTCATCTTGTACGGCAGGTTGCTCCATAGATGTACTCGGGACATCTTGTATTGGTGTTTCTGATACTGAAGCTTCTGGACTAACAGTTGAAGTGCTCGGGACTTCGTTTCCAGAAGAACTATCTGTAGAGACAGATTCAACATTAGTAGAGTCAGAAACTAACTTTGTACTCGTACCTGATGGAGATGAAATGTCAGTGACTTCTTCGGAAGGTCCAGACATGTCTTCAGAATTAGTAGGGACCTCCGAGCTTGTACCACTTGTTATTGATGTGGATATGACTTTTTCAAAATCTGCACATATATCATCAAAGGCATCAATAAACAGTAAATCTAACTCAGATGAAGTAGAGTTAGAGTTTGAAGAATTGGATCTTTTAGCACCTGGTTCTATTCTGGATTGAATAGAAGCTTTGTCCTTAATTACGAGTTCTGAACTGTTGTGTCCAGAAGTCCTTGTTGAATTCTCATCAAAGGAGACATTCATGCTCTCAACAACCGTCTTAGTTCGAATAATGTAAATTCGATAAGCTTTGGATGTCAGAGAGTATCCAACGAGATATCCTTCATCCTCTTTCTTATCAAACTTTGATAATCCTTGACGCTCTTTTAGAATGTAACACCTGCAACCAAATACACGAAGGAACTTGATGTTAGGTGTACGATTGTTGATCAACTCATATGTTGTTTTATTAAAGCGCTTGACCACAATGGTACGGTTCTGTGTAAAACATGCTGTGGCGACTGCCTCAGCCCAAAGGTACATGGGTAGATCTGAGTAAGCAAGCATAGTCCGAGCTGCTTCAACCAGAGTGCGGTTCTTCCGTTCAACAATGCCATTTTGCTGCGGAGTGTAGGCGGCGGAGAAATTATGTGAAATACCCACGGAAGTAAGATAACTCTTCAGGGTGTCATTCTTGAACTCCGTGCCATTATCACTATGAATGGTTCTGATTGGCAGTTGAAGTCGTACTTGAATGCGCTTGATGAAAGCGATAATCAACTCTGGCGCATCTAACTTGTTGCGAAGAAACTCGAGCCATGTATACCTTGAGTAGTCATCTATCATTACCAACACATACTTCTTTCCGTTGATAGATGCTGTGCGCATTGGGCCACAAAGGTCCATATGAAGAAGTTCCAGTGCAGATGAGGTCGATGATTCAGCTTTGGACTTGAAGGAGCTTCGCTTCATTTTGCCCAACTCACATGCAGAACACAATGAGTCTTTTTCGAACCTCATTTCTGGTAGACCTTTGACCAGACCTTGTCTTTGTAGCTTCGCTATAGATCGGAAATTCTGATGAGACAAGCGTCGATGCCACGTCCACGATTGTGCTTTAGAAGCTTTGGCTAGTAGGCATACTGGACGTGTGGCAGACAGTGTAGGAAAATCTACATAGTATAGATTTCCATGGCGCTCAGCTTTGAAGACTTCGTAACCATCGGGATCCTCTAGATAGCAATGAGTGGTTGTGAAGCGTACTTGATATTTCATGTCACAGAAGTGACTGGTACTAAACAGGTTGTGATCAAGTCCTTCAACATATAACATTCTTTGAATCTTCACAACACCGTTATCGAGCATTCAATATCCTCTGACGTGGCCTTCGGCTTCAGAATTTGCAAATCTAACTGCTCCGGCAGGCTCCTCCACATAGTTATGCAAGAGGTGCTTGAATCCTGTCATGTGGCATGAACATCCGGAATATATTACCCACAATCGACAGGCCTGCAAAAGAGACAATTAGTTTTGCTTAGGCACCCATATCAGGATGGGTCCTTCGCGGTTAGCATCAAGCAACTCAGGAATATCATCTGGTTTGACTTTCACTCTCCATTCATAACGCGGTTTTGGAACCCATTTCCAAACCATCTTAACATTTAATTCCTGAAAGTGCTTTTTAGAAGTAGGATTGGCAACCTTAGCACGATACACTTTTGGTTGCGTAGAAGAATCAGAATTAGAATTAGACTTAGAGTTCAGCTTAGCTTTGCTTTTATTCTTTTTGGACTTAGGAGGGGAGTAGTATTTGAATGAATTATCCCAACAGTGTTTGCAATAAAGATTCTTTCGAGCAAAATTCATAAACTTAGATTTATCGGAACAAATCTTACATTCATGTTTATCAAAAGAAGTACTATTCAAAATAACACTGTCTGTAGGACAACTACTAGAATTCAAACTATTCTTTTTATTCAAACTAAGATCTTTATTCTTCTTACTCCTCCCAACTCCATTTCCTTTTATATCTGAAACAAAAACAGGAACCTTGTTAGTCTCTAACTTAGAAGGTGGTTCTTTTCTAGTGCTCTTTGAAGTCTCACCCTTGTCAAAAATACTCGAAGGATATTCAGGACAATCAGAGTAAACAACTGTAGGTTTTGAAGGAGCATCAAATTCTGGATTGGTTCTTACTTTCCAGCTTGGATCATTGAACATCTGTTTATCACTTGAAGCATTTTTAAACAAAGTAACTTTCAAATCTTTGATCTCTATGCAAAGCTCTTGATTTTCTTTGAAAGATTTTTCAAGCTTGTGTTTGAGATCAAAGTTTTCATCTTCAACCTCATCAAGAGACTGTTGCAACAAATCGATTTGCTTCATCAATTCAGATGTATGATCATTCACAGAATTTGATCCCTTTGAATTAGAAACAGGATCAGAGTCTGAAGCATTCATCATTTCAGAAAACATATCTTCAGTCATGGACTCAATAAACTCCAGTTTTTCATTTTGAGAACAAGAGCCATTCGTGATAGCATGTTCTTCTTCAACCTCTTCAACAAGTAAAGGTTTAGAAGCAATAGGATTTGAGACTAATTCGTTGGAAGGTGTGGTAAATAGTGATTCAAACTCAGTAAATTCGATCTTTCGAGTCACATAGCTTTTGTTTAAATCACCATATTGAAAACCAACTGATTTAAAAAGATTTTGAGAATCAGTGTCACCAGACTTGTTCTTTCCCATTTCTTCTTGACCTTTGGTCTCAGATAAAGGTGTAGGAGTACGTGCTTCAACAAAAGTTGCACGAATGTCAGGAATGGGTCTAATTGCGGAGCCGAATTTATCAAAATTATATAAATGCTCCGGTGCCTTTTTCAAAATTTCATTAGTTGGCACACCCAAACCTGGTTTTAGTTTGTAAAACCTTTCGTCTTGGAGTTTATTGGTCAGCAGATTTAATGTTTGCTCAGTCTGGCCTCGTTTCATATTAATGTCCTCCAGTTGTTTGATTTTGGTAAAAGCTTCATTTCTTTCTTTATAACAAACTTCAAATTTTATTTGAAACTCACCCTTTTCAGCATTAAGATTCACAAGATCTGTTTCTAAACCAGATATTTTTTCTTTTAAAGACGCTTTTTCGGCTTTTAAATCATCTTTTTCCTTTTCCTTTTCTTCCACAACAACTTTTAAAATAGCATTTTCATCACGAAAGCTTAAAACAGATTGATGTGCAGAGCTAAGTTAGCCTTTTAGTAAAGCAAATTCATCTTTCATACCATGTATTTGGGCCATTAAAGATTCAATAAGTTCAGAATTTTCACTAACCTCAGAGTTTGCTTCTTCGGATTGTGATCAATCAATCAAGTAATCAAGCAACACAATAATAATCAAGAGATATATAATTCAGAGTAACATACCAATCCCTTGTATAAACTGTTAAACCTTGAGTGTTCTTGATACCCTTTGAATACAGAGAAATTACGGCTAACTATTTAGAAAATTATCAGAGATCTAACCTAAAACTAAACTAAACATAACTTTAAATACCCAGGCCATATGGGCTTTAACCTTAATGGGCTTTCTAATGGGCTTGGGCCCAATAGCTTAATAACTATTTACTTATTACATAATAAACCCTCTAATTAATTTTAGCATAATTGCAGTTTAAACCCTTAACTTTAACTTTAATCTTGAATACAATTTATTTGATCCAACAGATACAACAACACACCTCCTCCTTATAACAACAACTATATCCCTCCTACATCAGACCTGTTAGAGACCAAGGAGAAAAAGGACTTGTCTGAGAAAGCATTTAAGATAGATCCTTTGGATGAGGTGGTGGTTAAGGATCTGACTGAGAAAGAAGCTAGTGAGAATAGGAATAATGCTGTGAGTAAAGAGATACCCTTAGAAAACAACATTATCACCAATGAGGGATGTGGAAAAATCTGGGTCAAGTCTAAAGAGATAGAGAAGACCAAAGGAAAGGCTAACAAGGTCCATTACAAACAGACCACGGTTGTGAATCCTGGCCCTTGTAAACAGTGTGCTTGCAATAAAACTGAGAGCCCAAATTCTGGTACAAAGAAAGGTAATCAAAGAAACTGGAATAATCAATGGGCTCAGAAACAAGGAGTTGATCTGAGTAAGATAATCAGACCAAAACCATGTTTCATATGTGGCAAGTTAAATCATTTGGCTAAGTACTGTTTCTTTAATCCTATTAACCAAAGAATGAGCTTTCAAAGATGTGTGCAAAAACCTTTTGGTTATAGGAAGGCTGGAAAGAAACATGTGGCTAAGAAATCTGTTGAAACCAAAGGCCAAATGAAGAAAAAGGTTTTAAAAGAGAGTATTAAAATGTGGGTGCCCAGAAGCACTAAAACTGTTAGTACTGCTACATCCAATAATACTGCTGACAGGGATAGTGCTGCCAGGAGCAATACTGCTGCTACCAGTGTTAGTACTGCTGAGAAGATTAATGCTTCTAATACTGTTAGTACTTCTTCAAAGGTTACTACTGCTAACACAGTTACTGCTGCTGATGCAGTTACTACTTCTAACAAGGTTAATACTGCTAAGCATGCAAGTACTGCTAATGCAGTTAGTTCTTCTAAAACCAGTACTGCTTCTAGCAAATGTGCTGCAAAACCCATTATTGTGACAAAGTACTCCAGCAATGAGGAGTCAAAGTTTAAAAATCTTGTCAAAAAGGAATGCAAATATTTTGATGAGAAAGGGGTACCCAAGACCACTTTGGCTTGGGTTCCTAATCCATACTAACTGATTTATCTTATGTGCAGGGCAACCAACAGCTCAAGGGGAAGAGCATCTGGCATGTGGATAGTGGTTGCTCTAGGCATATGACAGGCAACATGTCATGCCTTAAGGATTTCAAGCATATCAATGGAGGACATGTTGCATTTGGAGACAATCTTGCAGGTGGAAAAATAAGTGGAAAAGGTAATGTCACAAAAGGTAAGATGACATTTGAGGATGTCTACTATGTTGATCAGTTAAAGTACAACCTGTTAAGTGTATCACAGGTTTGTGACAAACAACATAGTATATTATTTACAAATACAGAATGTATGATCCTTGCTCCAGGATTCAAGGTAGTTGATGAAAGCATGATACTACTTAGAACTCCAAGAAAGGACAATGTTTAATGTCTAGATATGGACAATGTTTCAAGTGATTCATCCCTAAACTGTTTTGTTTCAAAAGCTTCTGTGGATGAATCCTCTCTTTGGCACAGAAGGATGTGTCACATGAATTTCAAGACAATGAACAAACTTGTTAAAAACAACCTTGTAAGAGGTTTACCATCAAAAGTCTTTTCATGTGATGATCATTGTGTTGCTTGTCTTAAAGGCAAACAGCACAAAACTTCTCATAAGACCAAAGAGTTAAATTCAATTTCTTCTTGTCTCCAAGTATTACATATGGATCTGTTTGGCCCTACAAATGTGATGAGCATAGGGAAGAAATCATATTGCCTAGTTATTGTTGATGATTACTCCAGATTTACTTGGGTATATTTTCTAAGGACTAAGGATGAGACAAGTGGACTGATCAAATCCTTTATTCTAAGAATTGAAAACCAAAATAATCAAAAAGTAAAAGTCATTAGATCAGACAATGGAACTGAATTTAAAAATCTTGATCTAAACAACTTTTGTGAAGAAAAAGGCATTAAGAGACAATATAGTGCTCCTAGGACTCCACAACAAAATGGGGTTGCTGAGAGAAGGAATAGGACACTAATTGAGGCTGCTAGATCTCTGTTAGCTGATTTAAAACTGCCAATTACTTTCTGGGCTGAAGCAGTTAATACTGCCTGTTATGTCCAAAACAGAGTGCTAGTGGTCAAGCCAAAGAACAAGACACCTTATGAGCTCTTAAATAAAAGAAAACCCTTTATTGGATTTTTTAAACCATTTGGGTGTCCTTGTACAATTCTCAATACTAAATCTCACTTAGGGAAGTTTGATAGCAAGGCAGATGATGGATTCCTTGTGGGTTACTCATCTCAAAGTAAAGCCTACAGAGTTTTTAATACTTCTTCTAGAATAATTGAGGAAAGTGACAATGTCAAATGCAATGAGAACACACCAAATCCTATTGGGTCTGGTCCTCAGTGGCTGTTTGACATTGATTCACTAACTAACTCTTTTGGTTTCAGTAGTGATGATTATGCAGGACCAGGTAGTGGAGGATCAGGGACTACACAAGTTCAAGAAAATATACCTCAGTCTGTAATTTTTCCCATACCTACAGTGAATCCTATTGAAGACTGTGAAAAAGAGCCATCTACTGAACCAAATCAGAGTGAAGAAGAAAGGAAAGATGAGGAGAATCAAGAGAATCAAGAGAATAAAGAACCAGAAGTAGCTGCTGACATCACCTCAGTTGAGTTGAATGACTCCAATCTAGAGGTGGGACTAAATGAAGAACCTAGTCATCAAACAAGAACACAAAAGAATCATCCTCCTCAGCTGGTAATAGGAGATATCTCTTCTCCTATGATGACTAGAAATCAAAGCAGGCTGCAAGATATACAAGACCAACAGCATACAGTGCTCTCTTGCTTTCTATCCCAGCTTGAGCCTAAGAAGGCTCATGATGCTATGAAAGATTCCAGTTGGATAGAAGCTATGCAAGAAGAGCTGCTCCAATTCAAGCTGCAAGATGTTTGGGATCTGGTAGACCTTCCTAAAGGTCAAAGAGCAATAGGCACAAAATGGGTCTTCAGAAATAAGAGAGATGAGAGAGGAATAGTAATAAAGAACAAAGCAAGGTTGGTGGCTCAAGGGTATACACAAGAAGAAGGAATAGATTATGAAGAAGTATTTGCACCAGTGGCTAGGATAGAAGCAATCAGATTGTTCCTGGCCTATGCTTCTTATATGAAGTTCAAAGTCTATCAAATGGATGTAAAAAGTGCATTTTTATATGGATCAATTGAAGAAGAAGTATATGTCTGTCAACCACCAGGGTTTGAAAATCCAAACTATCCAGACAGAGTATACAAACTGAAGAAAGCACTTTATGGACTGCATCAAACACCAAGAGCATGGTATGACACTCTGTCATCCTATCTCTTGGAAAATGGCTTTGAAAGAGGAGTCATTGATAAGACTCTGTTCATCAAGAGAAAGAAAAAGGACATCTTGCTGGTCCAAATCTATGTAGATGATATCATCTTTGGATCCACAAGAGACAATATGTGCAAGGAGTTTGAGGATCTCATGCATCAAAGGTTCAAAATGAGTTCCATGGGGGAACTTACTTTCTTCCTTGGACTCCAAGTCCAACAGAAGTCAGATGGTATTTTTATTTGTCAATCCAAGTATGTGCAGGACATTCTAAACAAGTTTGGTTTCTCAGACTCAAAGCCTGCCAGCACACCTATGGAGACACAAGCAGATAACAGCAGATCTTGAGGGGGAGAATATGGATGTTCATCACTATAGATCCATGATTGGCTCTCTCATGTATCTTACAACCTCTAGGCCAGATATAATGTTTCCAGTCTGTGTGTGTGCAGGATTTCAAGTTAGGCCAAAGCAATCACACTATCAAGCTGTTAAGAGGATATTCAGATATCTCAAAGGGCAACCTAGATTGGGACTTTGGTATCCTTATGACTCATCATGTGACCTACTTGCGTACTCAGATAGTGACTTAGGTGGAGCAAACTTGGACAGAAAATCTACTTCTGGAGGATGTCAGTTTTTGGGTGCAAGACTAGTTTCATGGCAGTGCAAGAAACAAACCACAGTGTCCACATCTACAACAGAAGCAGAGTACATAGCAGCTGCAAGTTGCTGTTCTCAAGTCTTATGGATTCAGAATCAAATGCTGGACTATGGGGTAACCTTTCTACACACTCCAATCTTTATTGATAATAGCAGTGCTATTAGCATTGTTAATAATCCTGTCAAGCACTCAAAGACAAAGCACATTGAGATCAGGTATCACTTTATAAGAGACTGCAATGAAAAGAAGCTTATTCAAGTTGTAAAAGTTCATACTGATAACCAGTTTGCTGATCTATTCACCAAAGCCTTTGATGTGGGTAGATTCACTTTCTTGGTAACAAGTGTGGGAATGATCAACTCTGAATAAGATCCTACTTAAAATGTGGTTCAATACCTGTATATTGGTTATTCTTGGTGTTACTAACTTTCTTTCTCAGGAAATGTATAGCAGTACTCAGTTTATCACAAGCTTAAAAGTGTAAGTATGGTTAACACTGCCAGTACAGTTTTAGTACTGCCAGTACAGTGTTACTACTGCCAGTGCTCAGTTAATACTGCTAGTTAGTTAATACTGCTAGTGGTTAATACTGCTCTCAGTTAATACTGCTAGTTAGTTAATACTGCTAGTGGTTAATACTGCTCTCAGTTAATACTGCTAGTTAGTTAATACTGCTAGTGGTTAATACTGCTCTCAGTTAATACTGCTAGTTAGTTAATACTGCTAGTGGTTAATATTGCTCTCAGTTAATACTTCTAGTTAGTTAATACTGCTAAGTAGTTAATACAGCTCTCAGTTAATACTGCTAGTAGTTAATACTGCTCACTGTTAATACTGCTTTCAGTATCTTTTTAAGGTTAATACTGCTTCTAATCCAAAAGCTATAAATATCATTTCCCCGCCTAAAAGATCATAACGACTTTGTCTACTGTTCATCTTCTCTCTCACTCTTGTCTCTCAAGTATCCAGTGCTCGATAGTCAAGAATCCTTGCATACAGATGGCTTCAATGGCATTTATCGATGAGCACAACGAGATCGCCATGCTTCAAAAGCCAAAACAAGCTGAAGGTTTTCACCAGATAGTCGACTTTCTGAAGTCCAGCCACATCGCTCATGCTCTCACTGTGTCTCCCACCATCTACATAGAGCATCAAAGGCAGTTCTGGGCCAATGCCACTACTAGCTCTGAAAATGGAGTGCCGTGCATCAAAACAAGGGTTTGTGACAAACCCTTGATAGTTACTGAGGAGACCATTCGCATCTGTCTACGTCTAGACGATGCTTCAGGTATATCTTCTATTCCAAATGAGGATTTGTTTTCAAACCTCACCAGAATGGGGTATGAAGGCCAATTGGGGATTTTCAAGTTTTTTAAAGCACAATTTTCACCCCAATGGAGGTTCTTTGTTCATACCCTGATGCACTGTATTTCCAAGAAAACCACTGGCTGGAGCCATTTTAGCAGTCCCATTGCATATGCTTTGGTTTGTTTATCTACTGCTAGAAAATATAATTTTTCTCTGATGATCTTTAATGATCTTGTCTCAAACCTGGACAACAAGAAGAGTTTCTTCATGTATCCCAGGTTTGTACAGGCAGTTATCACAAATGAATTGACGGATATACCTCACTTTGATGGGGTATATGTACCTAAACCCCCTAAAGACAAGGTTTTCTCAAATATGAGAAGATCTGCTAGGGACTCGGAAGGAGTTGACACCCCATTGTTCTCTACAATGATGGTGGTGTCCCACACTGATGAAGGTATGGCAGCAGGGTCAAGGCCCTCCTCAGACCATCCCACTGCTAGCCAATCCCAACCTTCCCACTCTATATCTATCCCACAGTCCCTACTTCATAAACCCACTTCTCCTATTACCCAAACCTATACAAGGAAACAGGTAAAGAAGGCTCCTTCCCTTCTTGTACCATCACCCACTGCACCTTTAAGCCCTCTATTGGAGCATTCTCCAATAGAGAATATCCAAAGGGAATCCCATAGGGTGTCTCCCAACCCTGAGGAGGTGCTCTCTCAGGAGATGGAGGAGCATATGGGTGAGAAGGCTGCCACTACTTCTGCTAGCACAGAGAAGGATAGTGGTAACATCTCTAAGACCTTCCCCACGGCAACTTTGGCTGAGAAATCAATCAAAGGACCCCGGTGCCAAGAAACCAAGGGGGTAGTTGGTGCTTCTGCTAGGCAGAAGGCCACTACTACAAGATCCAAGGATCCCTCAAGGATGGGCAAAACATCTAAAAAGGGTGAGGACAGATCTGAAACTGATGGATTGATGGAAAAAGATTCCAATGATACTTCAAGGGTGGGTAAAACACCCAAAGAAGGTGAGGACAACTATACTTACTTAGAATTGATTGAAACAATAGCCAACATCAATGTTGATGTGGTTAATCAAGGAAAAGAAATCAAAGCCTTGCAGCAAGTGGTCATCTCCCAACAACAGCAGATTTCCAAACTCAAGCAACTGGTGGGAAAGCTCATGGACAAGAAAAGAAGAAGTAAATTTGTTATAAGGAGGAGAAAGGGGGCAACCAAAAAGGAAACTGACAATGCTTCCAAAAAGGGGGAGAGTTCAAGCTCAGAAAAGTCAGATCAACAGATTGAAGGGGAGTTTGTTGAAGTACAAGGAGAGTTTGATGAAGAAAAAGCTGAAGGTGTACCAGCAGCAGTAACAACACCAACAGCAGTAACAACACCAGCAGCAGTAACAACCCCAGCAGCAGAAACTGTTAGTGCTGCTGAAACTTCAAAAGCAGCAGTAACAGGGTTAACACCAGCAGAGATTGAAGTAGCAGAAATGCTTGTCAAAGCAAAGAATGACACTCCCAAAGCAAAGGGAGTGGTCATAAATGAAGGGGGAGCAAAGAAAACAGAAAAGAAAGAAATGGCTGCAGATGCAAAGAAAAAGGGAAAAGAAAAGATGATAGAATCTGATCAACCATCCAAAAAGCAAAAGATGGTTGAGTCAGATGAAGCATTAGCTAAGAAACTGCAAGAAGAGATAGATCAAGCAGAAAAAGAGCAGGTTGAGAAAGACAGAGAAATAGCCAGAGCACTTGCAAATGAACTAAATGAAGCTTTTCAGAAAGGGTTGGAAACAGAAAAAGCAAAGCAAAGAGTTATAAGCATGAGAAAGGCTATGATGGCTAGATCAAGTGCAAAGAAGAGAAGACCTTCACAAACTTACCTTGCAACTCAGGAAAGAAACAAGATGATAACTTTCTTGAGGAGTGCAATTGGTGTAAAGAAAGAAATGTTTGTGAAGATGACTTTTGATCAAATCAAGGATCTCTATGAGAAAGAAATGGGAAAGCTGAAGAGTAATGAAAAGGATAGAGTGGAATTTGAAAAGAAAACCAAGGAGAGACATGATGTGAATATCAATCAACCCTTCCCTGAAAGTGAAGAGGGAACTCCTACAAAAGAAAAGGTAGAAAAGAAGAAAGAAACTACTCTAGGGCAAAGTCAAAGGATTCTGAAAAGAACTAAGATGATGGCTAGAAGAAAGAAAACTGTAAAGAAGCCCAGAATAGAAGAAGAGAAAAAGGTTGCTGGAGAAGAAGAGGCACCTGAACCATCAGAAAAGAAAGAGCAGTTGAGCACTGAGGATGTAAAGATGTACATGGTTGTGATGGACAAAGTGCCTGAACCAATTTCAGCAGAACCAGTAGGAGTTAAACCTCCTGAAGTTATTCACTGGGATGTACTAGAGGTAGATGGAAAAGAGTACATTAGGCTGAAGAGGAAAGATGAAAAATATGAAGTCTACAGTACTTGGGCTAAAATTGTCAGAACATGCTCAAGATCAGATATTGAAGAAATGTTTGATATAGGGATGAAGTTGTACACAGATAAGTTAAAAGCTCCAGGGATTTCAATTACAAAACTGGTGATGGAGTATCTGTGTATGATGTTCAAATCTGATGAAGTGGAGGAGATAATAAGGAATGTTTTTCAAGCAGTTACCAGTTGGACTTTATATGAAACTAGTGGAGTATATTCTGTGACTTTGGATAGAAATCACATAGAATACTTCCTAGTGGATAAAGTATACAACCATAGCAGATTGAAACTTCATTCAATGTTGAAGAAGAAGCTTGGATGTGTTGAAAATTCAGAAATGGCTAAGTATTTGATCCAAAGAACAATCAATCAGAGTTTGTGGTTAGATGCAAACACTGGAATTTGAATCACTGATGGTTTTGGAAGCATCTGAAGAACTTGACTTCTCTTCTAAAAGTCAAGTTAGGGGGAGATTGTTGGGAACTGAAGATGTGACTAAGTCATTAATGCTGCTAGTTCAGAGTTAGTGATGCCAGAGGATTTCAAAGATTAATACTGCTAGGTATTACTACTTCTAGTAGAATTAATACTGCTAGTCAAAGTTAGTGCTGCTTGATCAAAGTTAGTACTGCTTAGCTAGTTAGTACTGCTAGAGGTTAGTGCTGCTTAGTAGTTAATGCTGCCAAGATTCAGTTAATACTTCCAAGGTAATTAATACTGCTTCTGAGATAAACTGAAGATAATATTGAAGAGACCGCGTCTGAAGATATACATGGAAAGCTTGGAGATAATTATGAAGATTATCTTGAAGATCTTTTTAAGTTTTGTAATTATCTTTTATTATTCAATTGCTTAGAATAGTTAGATAGAACTTTAATGCTGAGTTTTTGTTTTAGAGAGAATCAACCTCAAGGCATAGTTCCTAATTCTAGAGAAGTAGAATTCGTCTTGAAAGAGTCTGTTCTTCAAGATTGAGGTTGTGTGTGTAATCTTGTAACTTCAATCATTCAATATAAGTTTGCAAGTTATTCATCAGATTTACTGTTTGTTTACTGTTTCATTAAATATCAAAGTGTTATTCCGCAAACTTCTTTGATATTGTTTCTGAGTATTTATAATCCTTGTTAAGAATTCGATCCTGACATAAGTCCAAAGAGTTGAACACTATTTCTAATTCTCTTCAGTTGTTGCATATGGATCTGTTTGGTCCTACAAATATTATGAGTATAGGCAATAAATCATACTGCTTAGTTATTGTTGATGATTACTCTAGATTTACTTGGGTATATTTTCTAAGGACTAAGGATGAGACAAGTGGACTGATCAAATCCTTTATTCTAAGAATTGAAAACCAAACAAATCAAAAGGTAAAAGTCATTAGGTCAGACAATGGTACTGAATTAAAAAATCATGACCTAAACACCTTTTGTGAGGAAAAAGGAATTGAGAGGCAATACAGTGCTCCTAGGACTCCACAACAAAATGGTTTTGCTGAGAGAAGGAATAGGACACTGATTGAGGCTGCTAGATCTCTGTTAGCTGATTCAAAACTTCCAATTACTTTCTGGGCTGAAGCAGTTAATACTTCTTGTTATGTCCAGAACAGAGTTCTAGTAGTCAAGCCTAAAAACAAGACACCATATGAGCTTTTAAATAAAAGAAAACCATTTATTGGATTTTTCAAACCTTTTGGGTGTCCTTGTACCATTCTCAATACCAAAACTCACTTAGGAAAGTTTGATAGCAAGGCAGATGATGGTTTTCTTGTTGGTTACTCATCTCAGAGTAAGGCTTACAGAGTGTTTAATTCTTCTTCTAGAATAATTGAGGAAAGTGACAATGTCAAATGCAATGAGAACGCACCAAATCCTATTGGTTCAGGTCCTCAGTGGTTGTTTGACATTGATTCACTAACTAACTCTTTGGGTTTCAGTAGTGATGATCATGCAGGTTCAGGAAGTGGAGGATCAGGGGATGTACAAGTACAAGTAATTATTCCTCAGTCTGTGATCTTTCCCATACCTACAATGGAACCTGTTGATTTATGTGAAAAAGAGACTATGACTGAACCAATTCAGAGTGAAGAAGAAAGAAGAGATGAGGAGAATCAAGTGCAGGAAGAGCCAGAAGCAGCTGATGAGATCACCTCAGCTGACTTAAATGAGTCCAATTTAGAAGTGAGAATCAATGAAGAACCTAGTCATCAGACTAGAACTCAAAAGAACCATCCTCCAGAGCTGGTCATAGGAGACATCTCTTCTCCTATGATAACAAGGAATCAAAGCAGACTTCAAGAGCTGCAGGATCAACAACACACAATACTCTCTTGCTTTCTATCTCAGATTGAGCCTAAGAAGGTTTTTGATGCAATGAAAGACTCCAGTTGGATAGAAGCTATGCAAGAAGAGTTACTGTAGTTCAAATTGCAAGAAGTTTGGGACTTGGTAGACCTTCCAAAAGGTTATAGAGCTATTGGCACCAAATAGATTTTCAGGAATAAAAAGGATGAGAGAGGAATTGTGATCAGGAACAAAGCAAGGCTTGTGGCACAAGGGTACACTCAGGAAGAAGGCATAGATTATGAAGAAGTGTTTGCCCCAGTTGCAAGGGTAGAGGCAATTAGGCTATTTCTAGCCTATGCCTCATACATGAAGTTCAAGGTATATCAAATGGATGTGAAGAGTGCCTTTCTATATGGTACAATTGATGAAGAAGTATGTTTGTCAGCCCCCTGGATTTGAAAATCCATCATATCCTGACAGAGTATACAAACTGAAGAAAGCACTTTATGGTCTACATCAAGCCCCAAGAGCATGGTATGATACTCTGTCTACCTATCTAAGAAAATGGGTTTGAAAGGGGAATAATTGACAAGACCCTCTTCATTAAAAGGAGTAAGAAGGACATCCTACTTGTTCAGATCTATGTGGATGACACCATCTTTGGATCCACACAAGATCAGATGTGTAGAGACTTTGAAAAGTTGATGCACAAGAGCTTTAAAATGAGTTCAATGGGTGAACTTACCTTCTTCCTTGGGCTTCAAGTGAAACAGCAGAAAGATGGGATCTTTATAAGTTAATCAAAGTATGTGAAAGACATCCTGGATAAGTATGGTTTAACAGACTCAAAGCCAGCAAGCACACCTATGGAGACTCATAAACAGATCACTGCTGATCTTGAGGGGGAGGATGTTGATGTCCATCTATATAGATCAATGATTGGATCTCTCATGTATCTCACAGCCTCAAGACTAGACATCATGTTTCCAGTGTGTCTGTGTGCCAGATTCCAAGTCAAGCCAAAGCAATCACATCTTCAAGCTGTTAAGAGGATTTTCAGATACTTAAGAGGGCAACCTAGATTAGGTATTTGGTATCCTTATGAATCCAACTTTGACTTGATTGCATATTCAGACAGTGACTTGGGTGGTACTAATATGGATAGAAAGTCTACTTCAGGTGGATGTCAGCTTTTGGGTGCAAGACTAGTATCTTGGCAGTGTAAGAAGCAAACCACAGTGTCCTTATCTACAACAGAAGCTGAGTACATTGCTGCTGCAAGTTGCTGCTCTCAGGTTCTATGGATTTAGAATCAGATGCTGGACTATGGGGTAACCTTTCTTTACACTCCAATCTTCATTGACAACAGCAGTGCTATAAGCATTGTTAACAATCCAGTCAAGCACTCCAAAACAAAGCACATTGAGATCAGGTATCACTTTATTAGAGATTGTAATGAAAAGAAGCTTATTCAAGTTGCTAAAGTTCATACTGACAACCAGTTTGCTGATCTATTCACTAAAGCTTTTGATGTGGGTAGATTCACCTTTTTGGTCACAAGTGTGGGCATGATCAACTCTGAATGAGCTCATGTTTAAAAAGTGATTGTATACCTGTTATTTGGTTGTTTTTGGTTGTTACTAATCATCTTTCTCAGGAAGTAAATTGCCTTGTTTAGACCAAATCAAGCTTCAATAGTGCTAGTGGTTAATACTGCTCTCAGTTAATACTGCTAGTTCGTTAATACTGCTAGTGGTTAATACTGCTCTCAGTTAATACTGCTAGTTCGTTAATACTGCTAGTGGTTAATACTGCTCTCAGTTAATACTTCTAGTTCGTTAATACTGCTAGTGGTTAATACCGCTCTCAGTTAATACTGCTAGTTAGTTAATACTGCTCTGAGTTAATACTGCTTATGTCCCGAATTGTATAAATACCCTTTTTGCCCGCCTAAAAGTTCATAACGACTCTTTGATTACTATTCATCTGCTCTCTAACCCTTTTCTCTCAAGCACCAAGTGTTTCAGTCCAGAATACTCAAGCTCGATGGCAACTATGGCGTTCATTGATGAACATAATGAGATTGCAATGCTACAAAAGCCGAAGCAGGCTGATGGATTTCACCAGATAGTCGATTTTCTCAAGACAAGCCATATTGCATATGCTCTTATAGTGTCTCCAACAATCTACATAGAGCATCAGAGACAATTCTGGGCAAATGCCACCATTGTTATTGAAAATGATGTGCAAGTTATCAAGACAAGGGTGTGTGACAAACCCTTGTCAGTTTCTGAAGAGGTGATTCGCATCTGTCTACGACTAGACGATGCTGCAGGTATTACCTCTATTCCTAATGAGGACTTGTTCTCCAATCTGTCAAGAATGGGGTATGGAGGCCAATTGGGTGTTTTCAAATTCTCAAACGCTAAATTTTATACCCAATGGCGTTTTCTTGTTCATACCCTTATGCATTGTATTTCCATAAAGACTACTGGCTGGAGTGAGTTCAGTAGTACCATTGCTTATGCTTTGGTTTGCTTAGCCACTGCTAGAAAGTACAATTTTTCTAAAATGATTTTCAATGACCTTGTGTCAAACTTGGGAAACAAAAAGAGTTTTTATATGTACCCAAGATTTGTACAGGCAGTTATAACCAATGAATTGACGGATATGCCTCAATTTGATGAGGTATATGTACCTAAAATCCCCAAAGGCAAGGTCTTTTCAAATATGAAGAGATATCCATTGGACTCGGAAGGAGTTGACACCCCATTGTTCTCTACAATGATGGTGGTGTCCCACAATCCAGAAGGTATGGCTTCAGGGTCAAGGCCCTCATTAGACCATCCCACTGAAAGCCAATCCCAACCTTCAATCACCATATCAATCCCACAGTCCCTTATTCAAAAACTAACTTCTCCAATCACCAATACCTACATCAGGAAAAAGGTAAAGAAGGCTCCTTCCCTTCTTGTACCTTCACCCATAGAGCCTTTAAGCCCTCTAATGGAGAATTCTCCATTAGAGAATATCTATAGGGAAACCATAGGGGTGTCTCCCAACCCCAAGGAGGTGCTCACTGAGGAGATGAATGAGCATATGGGTGCAAAGGCTGCCACTACTCCTGCTAGCACAGAGGAGGCCAGTGGTAACATCAATAAGACCTTCCCCATGGCAACTTTGGGTGAGCAATCATCCAAAGGTCCCAGGTGCCAAGAAACCAAGGGGGTGGAGGGTGCTTCTGCTAGGCAGAAGACTTCCACTACTAAAAGATCCCATGATCCTTTAAAAGGGGGTAACACTCCTGGAGAAGGTGAGGACAGATATGACTATAATGAATTTATGGAAACTATGGGCAACATCAATCTGGATGTAATCAAGCAAGGCAAAGACATAGAAGAGATGAAAATGGTGATTCTATCTCAACAAGTACATATTACCAACATGAAGAAAATGGTGAAGAGATTGGTTCAGAAAAAGAAAAGGAAACAGTTTGTGCTCAGAAGAAGGAAACCAGTGGATGATGCTCCCAAAAAGGGGGAGTCAGAAGCTGATGTAAACATGGAAGAGGCTAAAGATAAGGGGGAGAAATTTGATTTTGAGGGGGAGCAAGCAGTAGAAACAGAATCAGAATTTGTACAAGCAGCAGTAACAGATAATGCTGCTGAAACAAGTAAAGAAGCAGAAACTGTTAATACTGCTAAATTGAATGAAACAGCAGAAATGGTTCAAGAGGTATTAACAGACCTTCTTAGCAGCAATGTGCAAGAACTTGAGATAGCTGAAGCATTAATCAAAGCTAAACATGATACTCCTAAGGTCACTTCAAAGACCAAAGGAGTTGTCATCAAAGACAATGTTGAAGTTATCAAGAAAGTTAGTGTTGATAAAGTAAACAACAAGGACAAAGGCAAAGCTAAGATGGTGGAATCTGGTCAACCAATTAAAAAGCAAAAGTTGGTTGAGTCAGATGAAGCTTTGGCTAAGAAGATTCAGGCTGAACTTGAGCAAGAAGAAAAAGTTCAAGTAGAAAAAGATAGAGAGATGGCTAAGGCTCTAACTGCAGAGTTAAATGAAGTTTATCAACAGAGTTTGGCAACTGAGATAGCAAAGAAGAAAGCTACAACTCTAAAAAAGCATGGAATGATCAGAATGGGGTAAAAGAAGAGACAACCTTCACAGACCTTCCTTGGCACTCAAGAGAGAAAGAAGATGATTACTTTTCTCAAAGGTGCTGTGGGAGTTAAAAAGGAAATGTTCACAAAGATGTCTTTTGAACAAATCAAAGGTTTGTATGAAGCTGAGATGACTAAACTACAAGGAAATGACAGAGCAAGAGTTGAAGCAGAAAAGAAGATGAAAGAAAGACATGATCTTCAAATTCAAAAACCTTTCCCTGATGAGCAAGAATCACCAAGGAAGGAAGCTACTCTAGGTGACAGTTTGAGGAAGTTGAAAAGAACTAAAATGATGGAAAGAAGAACACCAACTAAGAAACCTAGAGTGGAAGAAGCTGAGAAAGAACAGAGGGGAGCTGAAGAAGAAGGGGCACCTAAGTCTGTTGAACAGGAAGAATCATCAAGTACTGCTGATGTGAATCTGTACATGGTAGTGATGGACAAAGTGCCTGAGCCTATATCAGCTGAACATGTTGGTGTTAAGCCTCTAGAGATCATTTACTGGGATACACTGAAAGTTGATGGAACAGAGTATATCAGGCTCAAGAGGAAAGATGAGAAGTATGAAGTATATCATACTTGGGCCAAGATTGTCAGAACATGTTCCAGATATGATCTAGAGGAGATGTTTGAAGTAGGAATGAAATTGTATGCTGATCAACTAAAAGCTCCAGGAATACCAATCACAAAACTTGTGATGGAGTATCTATGTATGTTGTTCAAGCCAGAAGAAGTGAAGGATATTATCAGAAATGTGTTTCAAAAAGTTAACAACTGGACTCTATATGAAACTAGTGGAGTATATGCACTGACTATGGATACAAATCACATAGAATACTTTCTAGTGGATAGAGTTTACAACTACAGCAGATTAAAGCTGCATGCTATGTTGAAGAAGAAGCTTGGTTGTGCACCAGATTCAGAGATGGCAAGGTATTTGATCCAAAGAACAATTAATCAAAGTTTGGGGTTGAATGCTGATACAGGGATATGAATAATGGACTTTTGGGAGCATCTGAAGAACTTGACTTCTCTTCCTAAAAGTCAAGTTAGGGGGAGATTGTTGGGAATTTAGAATTTGCACAAGTATGGTTAATGCTGCTAGCACAACATGGTTAGTATTTCTGAAACAGATTAATACTGCTAAACAAGATTAATACTGCTTGATGAAGTTACTACTGCTGAGCATAGTTAGTACTGCTAGTAGTTAGTACTGCTAAGGGTTACTACTGCCAACTTCATTAATACTGTTGAACATGGTTAATGCTTCTGAACATGGTTAGTACTGCTTATGAGATGAAGACTTCGTATGGCAATGAAGACAGTTGTATTGATTGAAGATATTCATGGAAAGTTTGGAGATAACTATGGAAGATTATACTGAAGATCTTTTATATTTTGTGATTATCTTTTATCTTTAGTATATGTATAGACTTAGTCAGAATAGTTTAAAATTAATTTTTGATTCTGAGTTTTTGTTTTCATAGAGAGAATTAACCTCAAGGTTTATAATCCTAATTCTAGAGAAGTAGAATTCGTATTGGTGAGCCTGTTCATCAATATTGAGGTTGTGTGTGAAATCTTGTAGCTTTAAATCATTCAATAAAGTTTACAATTTGTGATTTCTGATTCACTGTTTCATTGATATTCTGAATATTAAAGTGTTATTCCGCAAACTCCTTTAATATTGTTTCTGAGTATTTATTCTTGTTAAGAATCAGATCCTGACAAAATCTTACACGATCATATGTTTATGACTTTAAGCTAAGCTTCGTGAGATGTAAGATCGCACTTAAAGGTATATTCCTTTATCTTAATCTCATATGTGATTGAAAGAAGGACAACTTTCAATCATTGAAAACATATTCTTAAACGTTCAAACCACTTCCTGATTTTTCGTAAGATTTTATATTTCGGGAGTGTACTTTAAATGTTCTACATGAGATTACATGATTATAAATCATTTTGAGCAACATATTCTTTATAGGATATACGAGATCAGTGTGCTAGGAATTAACACAACTTCTATGGAATCACGTTAACCAGTGATTTCTACCCATGAAGTTAATGCATAGTGATTGGGTGTGAGGAGTCAAAAGAAATGAGTGTGGAAGAGTGATGAGGTATCATGAAAAAGAGAGTTCGGTTAGCAGTGAGCTAAATGTTTAAAAGAAAGAGGGTGTGAGAACAGAGTTAAAAGAATATCAGAACTCTGCACCAACTTTTTCTGAGTCAGGCATCCACATTTCTAGTGTTTCACAACTCTTTTGTGATCATTATTGAAACAGGCAACTAGCTCATGCCAACTCTTGAAATTACCCCACCAGCTACTCATTTACTTCTTAACAGGAAAATGTTTCATTTTTCAAAGGGGAAGCAACACATATGCTATCTGATTTTCATTTGGAAAATCTGGATATTGAAAAGAAGGAAGTCTGCCTCACCTTCGCACTTCACTCATGCACATTGAGTCTGTGTTTAACTTACTGTTGTCTCAGTGGTTAACACAATTTCGAGCCCTATAAGCAATCATCAAGTGCTTGATTCTTTCTACCACAAGCACGAACACACAAGGAATTTGTTTCTTTGTCATAACGTTTATAGAAATAACCTTTGTGGTGTTTCGATGATTAAATGGAAGCCCTGGGGGATTCAACATCAAACAACTCCTTTCCATTGTGTATTCGTTACACACAGTGACTTAGTGTTAGTAACAGGCGTTTCTAACTGATTTGTTGTTTGCTACAGGTGTTACATGACTATTTTGTCTAGATTTGCAAAGATCTGGATAAATATCTATTGCATTGACGAATCAGAGGCTCCTTATGAACAACATTTCTTGTCATCAAGTTTTGATGAAATCGTTACACTTCTCATCAAAAAGGGGGAGAAGGTCTACCCAAGAAATGGAGAAGAGCTAACCAAGAAATCACATGTTTCAAGAATTACGTCCAAGATTGGATTCTTCAAAGAGCAAGTATTCTGAAGATATGCTGATTCGAGAGAAATTTTCTTTGAAGATACTTTGCTGAAGAATTTCGAGCTGAAACTAGAGATAATTTGTTCCCATGAACTGAAAGAGAGAAAAACTACATCTTTTGGGGAGTTTACTATATCTTGAAGACTAAGAGAGAGATTGCATCTTCTGTGCTGAAAGAGAAGATCGTATTGCTAAATCATTTTCGTAATGATCTTGATCCAAAGGGGGAGATTGTTAGGACACAGTCTCATTGGATTCAAGATCATACAATACGAAGATCGCAATCTGAAGCTAAAGCAGAATAGTCGTCTCATTAATATTAGTCTAAGTCGTTTGTAATAAAATAGTCAAAGTTAATTTGAATTGTATTTTATTGTTTAAGTAATTAGTTTAGTTAGTTTAGTTAGTTAGTTAGTTATGTTATTTAGTTAGAAATAATATCTAGATATTAAATCTAGATATTATAATAGTTGTTAGATAATATCTAGTATTAGATATTGTTTGGTAGAACTCTCAAATCAGATCTCTCATAATCGACACATACAAACACACACACAAAAGGTGTAAAAGAGAGAGTTCTTCAAGATCAAACATACCGAACCTTGTAATCGTTATTTTATATATCAAACAGGTTGGTTAATCGTTTATTTGATTTATCTGGTTAAGATCCTTGTTCTAAATCAGGGACACACACCCTGTCTCTTTCATGCAGCCTCTCTCTCTTTCTCTCTGATTTCTCAATGTACGACTCACACACTCTCTCAAACTTAATTAACCTAATTAACACTCAATAAACTAATTTAAACATAGGCTTATAGCCAAATGGGGAGATTGCATCTTCTGAAGAGAAACATATGATGCTCAGATACGATTATGTTTTCCTATGAAACATATGATGCTCAGATGGTTTAACTTTATCAATTAAAGCTCAAAGATGAATCAGAAAACATTTAAAATCACACTTCCAATTCAAGAAATCTGTTTGAGAATCGTGAAGTGGTTTGAACATTTAAGAACATGTTTTTCTTATGATTGAAAGTTGTCCTTCTTTCAACCATAGATGAGATGAAGATAAGGAATTATACCTTTTGAGTGCAGTCTTACATCTCACGAAGTCAAGCTTAAAGTCATAAAGATATGATCTTTAAAGCATCTCTCAACCTACAACAGTCTAAAAGTCTAGTCAAAGAAACTTTATTCACTGAAATTGAAATGACATAAAGCAGTAAAACGACTAAAGTACGAGTTCTGATAAAAAATAATCAGAAGTCATTGCCATACTCTTTACTTGTATGCTCCCCCTAAAAGCATGCATCATTATCAAGTTATCAGTAACCACAATGCATTTAAAAATGCTCCCCCTCAAACTAACATTTACCATCAATGAAATACTTCTCACACTCCCCCTGAGATCATGAACAAACTATTAAAGAGCAGGTATCATGCGAAAATAATAATAAAGAAATGATAAAGAAACACAATAAGAAACTTTAATAGGTAACCACCGATTAGGTCTTAAGATTTAGCATACCAAGTCTTGAGACAAGAAAATTAAATCTCTTTTCGTCTAAAGGTTTGGTAAACAAATCTGCAAGTTGATAATCGGTTTTTACAAAGTAAAGTTCAGTTGTTCCCTTTTCTACATTATCTTTTATAAAATGATACCTGACATCTATGTGTTTGGTCTTAGTATGCTGAACAGGGTTAGCAGGAATCGCAATAGCGCTCTTTGAATCACAATAGATCGGGATTCTATTGAAATAAAACCCATAGTCTTGCAGTTGTGTTCTCATCCACAAGACCTGAGAACAGCAGCTAGCAACAGCTACATATTCCGCTTCGGCCGTTGATGTGGAGACACATAGTTGCTTCTTCGAAGCCCAACTGACGAGTTTATCTCCGACAAATTGGATATGACCCGAGGTGCTTTTCCTGTCTAACATGCAACCAGCATGATCTGCGTCTGAATAAGATGTTAGTTCAAAGCTTGTATCCTTAGGATACCACAAACCAAGATCTGCAGTCCCCTTCAAATACCTAAAAATCCGCTTAACAACAGACAAATGGGATTCTTTAGGATTGGCCTGATATCTAGCACATAAGCATGTAGAAAACATTATATCCGGCCTACTAGAAATAAGATACATTAAGGAACCTATCATCCCTCTATAAGTTCTAACATCAACAGCCTTTCCCGAAAGATCGGTGCCAATCTTAGTACCAGGTGCCATTGGGGTACCAATCGGTTTACAAGTTTCCATTTTGAATTTCCGAAGAATATCCAGAATGTATTTAGATTGATTGATAAAAATCCCCGTTGAAAATTGTTTGACTTGCAATCCGAGAAAGAAGTTCATCTCTCCCATCATGCTCATCTGAAAACGTGACACCATGAGGTTTGCAAAGTTCTTACAATACTTAGGATTTGTAGAACAAAAATAATATCATCCACATATATTTGAATAAGAATGATATCGCCTTTATCCTTTTTAATGAAAAGAGTGGTATCAACCGTACCTTTTGTAAAACCTGACTTGACCAAGAATTGAGATAGAATATCATACCAGGTGCGAGGAGCTTGTTTCAGTCCATAAAGAGCTTTATCCAAGATGTAGACGTGGTTCGGCTTATCGGGATTTACAAACCCTTCTGGTTACGAGACATAGACTTCTTCCTTGAGTACTCCATTCAGAAAAGCTGTCTTCACGTCCATTTGATAAACAGTGAAGTTCTTGTGGACTGCGTAGGCTAAGAACATCTGAATTGCCTCTATACGTGCCACTGGAGCATAAGTCTCATCGTAGTCTATCCCTTCCTCTTGCCTATATCCCTTGGCGACAAGTCGTGCTTTGTTTCGGATAACGGTACCATCTTCATCTTTCTTGTTTTTGAAAACCCATTTCGTACCAATGATGGTTTTACCTTGCGGTTTGGGTACGAGTCTCCAGACTTTCAGTACTTCAAACTGATTCAGCTCATATTGCATCGTAGTTACCCAATCTGAATCGGAAAGGGCCTCAGATACGCGAGTAGGCTCGATCTTGCTCAGAAAGGACTCATACATACATAGATTTGATGTTGCAGACCTAGTTTGCACCGGTGCAGAAGGATCTCCAATAGTTTGATGTACCGGGTGCTCTTTGGTCCACTTATGTTCATGAGGGAGTGGATTAGATGTATATTGATCATTGTCAGCATCTAGGAATCCACTGTTATTTCCTTCAGATGGTTCAGAATTAACGGGGGTTTCAGTTGAAGTAGTCGTTGCAGAAGTTGCAGTAGGTACAGCTTGGTCAATCTGTTGATCAGTCCTTACAGCACATCCTACTGAGTCAGCTACTTCTGTCTCGGCGGTGTTGGTCACAACTTCAACTGTCGGAGTAGGCTTTTGAACTGGAACTTCTTGCTGAATCGGGGAATTTGATTCAGTAGAGATATCGGAAGTAGTCGGATGAGTAGTCATCGAGTCTTCTATCCTGTCAACCACAACAGACTTAGGCACTTTAGATCCAAGAAATTCATCATAAAACAGTTCAAATAATAAATCCAAATCAGATAATTTAGAAGTAGACGATGAAGCGCCATTTGATTTGTTCTCTTGAGGTGCAGGTCCTGGACTGGTTGGCCCAGAAGCTAGTACTCCGGTAATTACGGGTTCTGAACTGACGTGCTCAGAATCCATCTCCTCATCGAATGTAACATTGACGCTCTCGATCACTGTCTTCGACTTCTTCAAATAAACATGATATGCAGAAGATGTAGAGGAATAACCAACGAAGATGCCATCATCCGCCTTAGCACTGAACTTGTTCAGATTCTCTCTGTCGTTTAGAACAAAACACTTACAACCAAAAACATGAAAATATTTAATGGTTGGTGTTCGGTTGTTGATCAACGCATACGGGGTCTTCTGAAATTGGCGGTGTATCATGGAGCGATTCTGAGTGTGACACGCAGTCGATACAGCTTCAACCCACAAAAATAAAGGTAAGTCAGATTGGCTGAGCATTGTCCGAGCGGACTCGACAAGTGTACGATTTCGCCTTTCGAAGACTCCGTTCTGTTGAGGCGTGCGAGCAACAAAGTATTGATGTGATATCCCGACCGACTCGAGATATTCTTCAACTATCTTGTTCTTGAACTCTGTGCCGTTGTCAGTCCTGAGAATCTTGACTTGTTTTTTCAGATTGACTTGGGTCGTCTTCAGAAAGGTAATGAGAACATCGGGAGTCTCATCTTTAGACCGTAGAAACTTAACCCAAGTGTATCGCGTATAGTCATCCACGATAACTAGCACATACTTCTTTCCTCCTAAACTTTGCGTTCGCATAGGACCGCACAAGTCCATATGCAACAACTCTAAAGGAGAGCTGGTACTCGGTTCAGGCTTTGGTTTGTGTGGGGATCTCTTCATCTTTTCCTTTTCACATGCTGCACACAGGTGTTCTCTTTCATACTTCAGCTCTGGAAGTCCTTTCACTAGATTTCCACTGACTAGCTTATTGATGTACCGAAAGTTGAGGTGAGAAAGCCGTCGATGCCATAACCAGCTTTGTTGCATCGAGGCCTTTGATAGTAGACAAACCTGATTGTCAGCCTGGACCTTTGACAAGTTGATGGTGTAGAGGTTTGACTTGCGAGTGCCGACCAAGAGTTCTTTTCCTTCTTCAGTGCGTACTGAACATGTCTTGGCCTTGAAATTAACCTCTAAGTCTTTGTGTCAGGATCGAATTCTCAACAAGAATTATGAATAATCAGAAACAATATCAAAGAAGTTGCGGAATAACACTTTGATATTCAATGTAACAGTAAACAAACAGTGAGTATGATTAACAACTTGTAAACTTGTATTGAATGATTAAAATCACAAGATTACACACTCAACCTCAATCTTGAAGAACAGACTCTTTCAAGACGAATTCTACTTCTCTAGAATTAGGAACTATGCCTTGAGGTTGATTTTTCTCTCTAGAACTAAAACTTAGAATGAATAATAATATTAAAAGTTATTATGTACATTCTGTACATATACTGAGTAAAAGATAATTACAATAAATAAAATATCTTCAGAATATCTTCCATGAATATCTTCAGTCTATCCAGCTGTCATTCTTGTAATTCGGATCTCCATCTCATAAGCAACACTAATCATCTTGGAAGTATTAACTGAAACTTGGAAGCATTAACTCCTAAGCAGTACTAACCTCTAGCAGTACTAACTTTGTTCAAGCAACACTAACTTTGACTAGCAGTATTAATTCTACTAGAAGTAGTAATACTTAGCAGCATTATCTTTGATATGCTCTGGCAGTACTAATTCTGAACTAGCAGCATTAAAGACTTGTTCACATCTTCAGTTCCCAACAATCTCCCCCTAACTTGACTTTGAAAGAGAAGTCAAGTTCTTCAAATGCTTCCAAAACCTTCATTGATCTACTCCAATGTTAGGATCCAGTCCCATACTCTGATTGATAGTTCTCTGAATTAGGTACTTTGCCATTTCTGAATTTGGTGCACAACCCAGCTTCTTATTTAGCATGGCATGAAGCTTCAATCTGCTATGGTTGTATACTCTATCCACTAGAAAGTACTCAGTGTGATTCAAATCCAAAGTCACTGCATATACTCCACTAGTTTCATGTAGAGTCCAATTATTCACTGTTTGAAAGACATTCCTTATTATCTCCTCCACTTCATAAGGTTTGAACATCATACACAAATACTCCATTATCAGCTTTGTAATTGAAATCACTGGAGCTTTCAGTTCATCTGCATATAACTTCATTCCTATCTCAAACATTTCTTCAATATCAGATCTTGAGCAGGTTCTGACAATCTTGTTCCAAGTGCTGTACACTTCATATTTCTCATCCTTTCTCTTCAATCTGATATATTCCTTTCCATCTACCACCAAGACATCCCAGTGAATGACTTCAGGAGGTTTGAATCCAACAGGTTCAACTGAGATAGGCTTTGGAATTTTATCCATTACCACCATGTACATGTTTACATCTGAACTATGTGGTACTTCCTGAGATTCAGCTTTCTTTTCTTCATTCTTAGGTGCCTCTTCTTCTTCAGCAACCTTTTTCTCTTCTTCTACTCTAGGCTTCTTTACAATCTTCTTTCTTTTGGCCATCATCTTAGTTCTCTTCAGAGTCCTTTGACCTTGCCCTATAGTAGCTTCCTTCTTCTTTTCTTCCTTTTTCTCTGCCTTTTCTTTGGTTGGAGTTCCCTCTTCACTTTCAGGGAAGGGTTGATTAATATTCACATCATGCCTCTCCTTGGCTTTCTTTTCAAACTCCACTCTATCCTTTTCATTACTCTTTAGCTTTCCCATTTCTTTCTCAAGAGGTCCTTGATTTGATCAAAGGTCATCTTCACAAACATTTGTTTCTTTACACCAATTGCACTCCTCAAGAAAGTTATCATTTTGTTTCTTTCCTTAGTTGCAAGGTAAGTTTGTGAAGGTCTTCTCTTCTTAGCACTTGTTCTGGCCATCATAGCCTTTCTCAAGCTCATTGCTCTTTGCTTTGCCTTCTCTGTTTCCAACCCTTTCTGGAATGTTTCATTTAACTCATTTGTAAGTGCTCTGGCTATTTCTCTGTCTTTTTCAACCTGTTCTTTTTCTGTTTGATCTAACTCTTCTTGCATTTTCTTGGCTAATGCTTCATCTGACTCAATCATCTTTTGCTTTTTGGATGGTTGATCAGATTCTATCATCTTTTCTTTTCCCTTTTTCTTTGCATCTGCAGCCATTTCTTTCTTCTCTATTTTCTTTGCTCCCCCTTCATTTATGACCACTCCCTTTGCTTTGGGAGTGTCATTCTTTGCTTTGACAAGAATTTCGGCTACTTCAATTTCTGCTGGTGTTAACTCTGTTACTGCTGCTTGTGAAGTTTCAGCAGCACTAACAGTTTCTGCTGCTTGTTTTGGCTCAGCAGTAGTAACAATTTCTGCTTCTGGGGTTGTAACTGCTGCTGGTGTTGTTTCTGCTGCTTTCTTTTCTTCAACAAACTCCCCCTCAATCTGTTGATTTATCTGTTCTGAGCTTGAATTCTCCCCCTTTTTGGAAGCATACACAGTTTCCTTGTTGGTTGCCCCCTTTCTCCTTCTTAGAACAAACTGACCTCTTCTTTTCTTGGCCATGAGCTTTCCCACCAGTTGTTTGAGTTTGGAAATCTGCTGTTGTTGGGAGATGACCACTTGCTGCAATTCTTTGATTTCCTTTCCTTGATTAACCACATCAACATTAATGTTGGCTAATGCCTCAATCAATTCCCAGTAAGTATATCTATCCTCACCTTCTTTAGGTGTTTTACCCACCCTTGAAGGATCACAGGAACCTTTGTCCATCAATTCATCAGTGTCAGTTCTGTCCTCACCCTTTTTGGATGTTTTGCCCATCCTTGAGGGATCCTTGGATCTTGTAATAGTGGCCTTCTGCCTAGCAGAAGCACCAACTACCCCCTTGGTATCTTGGCACCGAGTTCCTTTGGTTGATTTCTCACCCAAAGTTGCCATGGGGAAGGTCTTAGAGATGTTACCACTGTCCTTCTCTGTGCTAGCAGAAGTGGTGGCAACCTTCTCACCCATATGCTCCTCCATCTCCTTAGAGAGCACCTCCTCAGGGTTGGGAGACACCCTATTGGATTCCCTGTTGATATTCTTTATTGGAGAATGCTCCAATAGAGGGCTTAAAGGCTCAGTGGGTGATGGTACAAGAAGGGAAGGAGCCTTCTTTACCTGTTTTCTTTGATAAGTTTGGGTGATTGGTGAAGTTGGCTTATGAAGTAGAGACTGGGGGATTGATATAGAGTGGGAAGGTTGGGATTGGCTAGCAGTGGGATGGTCTAATGGGGGCCTTGACCAATGCTGAATAGGTTGTGCCCTAAGCCTTCAACGTAGCTCACCTTCTTGATCGTAAGATTGTCATGTACAACATCACCATATCCCAAAATTGGTGAAAACTGATCATTCCCAAAACGAGCTGTGCCGCAGTATTTGTCCGTATAATTAGACAACATACTCTTCTGCCCAGTCATATGCTTGGAACACCCGCTATCCAAGTACCACATATGACGGGTCTGCACAAAACAAATCAGGAAAGAAGAGGTTTAGGAATCCATTTATAAATGGGACCTCCACTGTTTGTACTTGATTTTGGCACCCATATAAACTTGTGCCCACTTTGTCTTTGAAAACCATAAGCATGATAATGACAAGATGAAACATTAGATGAACCATACCAAACATCAGAATATCTACGAGAAGCATAATCACATTCACCATGATTTAAAAACTTTTTATTAGATGGTGCTAACTGGAATAATTGCTTTATAGAGTACTTCTTGCGAGAATCAACAAGATTAGATTTAAAAGTAGCAACATTCACAATCACATCATCTTTACTAGAAGTCTTTTTATTCAAAATAAAACTAGAACTAGATTTAGCTTTCTCGTCTATCTTCTGTTTCGGTATCCATGCAGTCTTAACTCCAAGCCTTTGCTTTCTCAAATCTGAAACATTTGAAACTTTAGAGTTAGAATGATGAGAATTAAGAGAATGCTTCTTTTTTGGCTTACCAGTAGGGAACGGTTTTTGTGAAAGCTGAGATTTTTGTTTCTTACCTTTTGCTTTCTTTGATTTCACAGAAACTGATTGATCAACTTTCGTTGATGTTTCACCTTTTTCAAACACACTAGGTTGACCAAAAGAATTAACAACACAAGATGAATGATCAGGAAGCTTAGAAGTAAAATCAAATTGAGCAACACAATGATTTAAAACACCTTCAAGGTTTAAGAAATTAAGCTCATTATCAAGTGAACCAGACCTGTAATCAGAATTTAAAGCCTTGGAGAATTTAGAAAAATCAGAATTTTTGAACACTGTTGAAAATACAGTTTTTTCTAAGTCCATCAAAATTCTTTCATCTGTAAGAGTATTCACGAGTTCATAAATTTTACTTTCCAAAACAAGAGGAGGGACATAAAGCTTACCTTCGATGGGTTTAGCCTCCAATTCTTTTATAGAATAACTCTCAAAATAATCATTTGAAAGAAATTTTGATTTATCAGAACTATAACTGTTATTCAACTTCTCATAGCGAAATGGAAGTTGAACTTTAGTTGTGTTCTTTCTTTTATCATATTCCTTGGCTTTATCTTTTTCAGACAGACTAGTCCAAAAGGGTTTGAGTTCCTGATGTTGAGGAGCCAACAACATAAAACCAAAGTCATAAAGTGCAGGCACTTCAGATATACCCTTTTTGAGATGATGTGGGTTCTTGTAACCAAGTTCCCAAGTATCAGGTTTCTCTTTAGGTTTGTTTAAATGAATAGTGTGTTCAGTTTGACCTAAAGTATGTAATTTCTCTTCCAAAGCATTCATTTTGTCTATTAAAGAATTCTTTTCTTTTGAAGTAGAAAAGTACCTTTTAGAAATCTCTATAGTCTTAAACTCACATTCTTTATATTTAGAAACAGTTTCAGATAACTCTTTATGAATTATAGTCTTTTCTTTAGCGCAGGTGTCTATATTTTTGTGCAAAGTTTCAATTAATACATTTTTCTCAGCAATATCATTACTAAGTTTATGTATAGATTGATTTTTCTCATTTATGACACCTTTCTCTCGCTTCAGTTTAGACTCTAATTCTTGGAGTTTAGACATCATGGCATGCATTTGGTTCAGAAAATCAGATTCAGTTAAGTTACATACCTCATCATTATCTCCATCATCATAAACAGCTTCGGCTTCTGACTGGTTCTTCCCCATCAAGCACAAATGTGTTCTCTCGTCCTTCTCTCCTTCTTCAGATTCTTGGTCCGAATGGTCGAGCCAGTATTCATCCTCGGCCATTAATGCTTTTCCAGCCTCTTGTTGCTTGGATAGAAGCATCTTATTCTTGTAATATTCGGAGTTTCGGACTTTTGGTTTTCGGCAGTCCTTGGCAAAGTGACCGAGACTGCCACCGTTGTAGCACTTCATCGGTTCTTCCTTCTTAAACTCTTCGGCTCCATCCTTCTTCTTGTCTTTTGGTCTCTTTTCTTCAACTTTCTCCTTATGCTTGTAGTTATTCGGACCAGACGAGTACCTCTAACTGTTGGAGTTTGGCTTTTTATAGAACTTCTTTTGGAAAGCCTTGGTTAACATTAGCATGGCTTCCTTCATTTGTTCACAATCGTCAGAGTCAGACTTTGCCTCACTATCAGCCTCATCTGATTCAGATGCTATCACCTTCTTCTTCTTAGACTTTTTCTTGACCACAAGAGCAACTGGATCAACAACTTCTTTGTCAGCCTTCTTCATCTCAGCTTTGATTTCATCCACCTCTTCCTCATTCTGTTTGAGGATTTCATAAACTTCATGAAGTGGAATGTCGTTCAGATCTTTCAACTGCCTCATCTGTCTTGTGAATCTCTTCCACTCTGGCTGAAGGTTGCTGAGAAATTTCACATTCAGCTCAACTTGAGATTTGTTGATCTTGTTCTTGCTAAGCTCATTCAGCAATGTGACAAATCTGTCATAAGTGGCTTCGAGAGATTCTCCATCTTTGGCTTTGAATTCTTCATAATTATTCAAGCAGTTGGAAACTTTAAGTTGGTTGCCGACTTTTGATCCAATCATCATCTTCTCCAATTGATCCCACATTTGCTTGCCGGTAGCATTGTAGCTATCAATCTTGACATATATTTCATTTGGTATGCCTTGGAGAATAAATGATCTTTCCAGCTTGTCACCCTTGTGTCTGTTCAGCTGATCTTTCGAATATTCACCAATCGGTAATTTATACTATGTCTCTTCTTCTTCACCATTTCTCCAGCTACAGTGAGAACCTTGGTCGGAGGTGTCATGATTCCTTCTTTCAGAGATTTTCTGATATAATCTCCCAAATCATGTCGATCGATGAAGTCCAAGAATCTGTCCTTCCATTGCTCGTACTCCCCCTTGAAGAGTACTGGTGGCTTCACATCTGTTCCAATAGCAAGAGCTTCCCGAGACATCTTTACTTATACAATTAGTAATCAAACTTATCTGATATGATTAAACAATCAACTGGATGAGATCGTTAGAAATTAAGATAAAAACCACACTCAAAACTTTTCAGAAAAATAAATTTCCAAAAAATAATTAAATGCAGTCCTCTCACACAGTATAAAGCACAAATAGATTAAACACAGATAAAACAGGTACAAAAATCAGATATATGCCAAGGACAGAGGTGCAAAGGACGGTTTGCGCGAGAGGCAGGTCACGCAAAGAGAGGTTTGCGTTAGACATGAGTGGCACAAAGACTGAGTTTTCACGAGAAGTGGGTGGCGCGAAGAAGAGGTTTGCGTGACAAGCAGGTCGCGCAAAGTGAAGAATTGTGCGGGTCTTGGGTGGCGCAAACAAAGGTTTGCGTTTCACTTGAGTGGCGCAAAGCTTGCTTTGCGTGAGAAGAGGGTCGCGCAAAGTGAGATTTGCACGATCCGTGTGTGATGCAAATTGAGATGGATCGGGATCTAGCTTGACCGGTACCTTGCTCGACCGAGATGTTGCTTTGACCGAACACTTGTTCGATCGGGAAATTGCAACGACCGATAAGATGTTACGACCGGTACTTTGCTTGACCGGTAAAAACAGTGGACCGATAATATTCGACCGATAGAAAGCTTTGACCTGAATTAAGATTCGAACGATATAAGAGAGATATTCGACCGATATAGGTCTTCAACCGGTATTGGTCTTAGACCGATAAAGGTCTTCGACCGATATTAAGAGATCGACCGGTAAAATCAACCGATAGAATGCGGTCAACCGGTAAAATCGACCGATATGTTCTTGAGGATTGTCGACCCAGAAACCAAAAATCAACCCAGAAAACACTCGATATCTAGAATTAAACAACCAAACTTTGCCAAAACGATTTATTAACCAACTAGAACTTATTGCAATCAATTAATTTCAATAAAAAACACTCTAAGAAAGATTTGATTTATGAATCAGTGTCGACTCGAACGAACCCAGAACAACAAAAATTCATCAAATTGATAATCAAAATCGATGCAATACCCCAAACAAACAATACCCAACCACGATAATAGGCAAATCAATCACAATCCAAACAATAACAACTTGAATGAACCATCACAAAATAGAAAATTTTGAATCTTTGACAGAAAAACAGAACCGAATAAATAAAATTCAATTCAATCTGTAACTTGCTCTGATACCAATTGTGTGAAGCACAATAATTAATCATTCAATCAAGCAAACATATAATCAATACAATAATGCAAACCTGATACGATTAATCAAACGATTCAACAGGTTACAAATGTTCTTGATGAACCTCTTTCTCTCTGCTTCTCTTGTTCACGGCGCAAACCACAAGCCAACCTCACTCTCAATAATAATTTCTCAATTAAGCTCTCCTTTACCTAATTACCACTAAACTAATCTAATTTATACATAGGCCTTAATAGCCTAATGGGCTTGGCTAGGATTGAGCCCAACAACTAAAAACAACTAATAACAAAACAATAAAGACTAATAAAGAAAAATACTTAAACACACTTTGACTATTTATTACAAAACGACCCTAGACTATTTATTGAGACGACTTTTCCAGCTTTGACTTCAGATTTCCATCTTCAGATAATGATGATCTTGAATCCAATAAAACTGTGCTTTAACAATCTCCCCCTTTGGATCAAGATCATTACTAAAAAGATTTAGCAATTCAATCCTTCTCTTTAAGCCCAGAAGATGCAATCTTCCTCTTTGTCTTCAGAATGTGGCAATCTCCCCAATCATCTTTAGAGAAAATATCTTCAAATCAGCATATCTTCAGAAAATCTTTTAAAAACCTGTATTCTCCCCATTTCTTGGTTGATGCTTCTCCCCCTTTTTGATGAAAAGAGCAAAGAGTTCATCAAAACTTTTCTTCAAGAAATGTCTTCCACCACTGATCTTGCAAACAGAACCACTGATTATCCGTCAATTCATAAAGATGTGCATCCAGATCTTTACAAATCTAGACACAATAGAAAAATGAAATGTAACATCTGAATCAACAAATGAAATCAGTTAAAAATGTCTGTCAGTAACACGAAGTCACTGTGTGTAACGAATACACAATATAAAGGAGCTTTTATGATGATCACTCCCCCAGGGCTTCCATTCAATCATCGAAACACCACAAAGGTAATTTCTATGAACGTTATGACAAAGAAACAAATTCTTTGTGTGTTCGTGCAAGTGATAGAATAAATTAAGCATATGATGATTGCTTATAAGGCTCAAAATGTGTAAACCACTGAGACAACAGATAGTTAAACACAGACTCAATGTGCATTAGTGAAGTGTGAAGGTGGGGCAGACTTCCTTCTTTTCAATATCCAGATTTTCCGAATGAAAATCAGATAGCATATGTGTTGCGTCCCCTTTGAAAATGAAACATTTTCTTGTTCAGAAGAAAATGAGTGGCTGGTGGGGTAATGGCAAGAGTTGGCATGGGCTAGTTGCCTGTTTCAATAATGTTCACGAAGACGTTGTGAAACATTAGTAATGTGGCTGCCCGTCTCAGAAAGTAGTTGGCGCAGAGTTTGATATTCTTTTACTCTGATCTCTCACCCTCTTTCTTTTTATCATTAAGCTCACAGCTAACCAAACTCTCTTTTACAATTTCTCTCATCACATATCCCACACTCATTTGTTTTTGAACTCCTCACACTCAATCACTAAAGGATTAACTTATTGGGTAAGAAACACTGGTTAACGTGAATCCATAGAAGTTTCTTTTAAGTCCTAGCACACTGATCCCATGTTTTCCTATGAAGCATATGATGCTCAGATGGTTTAACTTTGTCAGTTAAAGCTCAAAGATGAATCAGAAAACATTTAAAATCACACTTCCAATTCAAGAAATCTGTTTGAGAATCGGGAAGTGGTTTGAACATTTAAGAACATGTTTTCCTTATGATTGAAAGTTGTCCTTCTTTCAACCATAGATGAGATGAAGATAAGGAATTATACCTTTTGAGTGCAGTCTTACATCTCATGAAGTCAAGCTTAAAGTTATAAAGATATGATCTTGTAAGCATCTCTCAACCTGCAAAAGTCTAAAAGTCTAGTCAAAGTAACTTTATTCACGTAAATTAAAATGAGATAAAGCAATAAAAAAATTAAAGTACGAGTTCTGATCAAAAGTAATCAGATATCATCACCTTTACTCCCCCTGAAATTATGCATCAGAAAAATTATCAGTGTAAAATATAAGCAATAACTCCCCCTCAGATATTGATCATCATATATGTTGGATGCATAAAATTTCAGACAAAATATGTACTCCCCCTTGATGGTTGATTTTCTCAATCGAGTATTGGAGTACAATTCTCATAGCAGCACAGGAGTAAGGTCTTTTGATCATTGAAGTGCGAGTCCTAAACTGTTGTGTTTAGAAGTCAAACTTCGTTGAAGTACGGGTCCTAAGTTGATTTACTTAGAAGCCTCCGCTCTCTTATTCCCCTTTGACAGTAAATGCCTGCAACACAGATTCATCCTTTTTCTTTGGTACCCACTGGTATTTGGGTCCATGATTGTTAGTTGCAGTTCTTATGGGAATAACAGAGTAAGAACCATACCAGAAATGATCACTTGTTTTATGAACAAGATCATGTGTACGACAGTAAGAACAATAGTATTGCTTACCTGACAACCTGATTAATTGATCTCTCATGTAGGTATGATCAGGTTTACCTTTACGCACATTGTTCTTCTTGGCTTGATGTGTATGCACACATGACTTCTTTCCTTTCTTGTCTTTCTTCTCATATGTCTTCTCATCTTCAATTGGTTTCTTCTTCCATACCAGTTCTTCTTCTTCGTATCTTCTTCTTCTTCTTCTTCTTCTGAAAGTATCTGAACCATCTACATTTTCATCAAAGAAAATGTTAGTAGAACGAATCTGAGCAAATGAATTAACTAACCTCCTTGAAGTAACATGTTTCAAATGTGAACTTGAGGCTGTCTTTTTGAAGTCAGCTGAATTATTTCTAGGTGTGTGGATTTGTGACTCTGGAGTCGTTTGCTCAGTCACCACCACCTTTGAAACAATCTTTTCAAGCTCTTTAATCTTTGAAGCAAATATGTCTCTTTCTTTAACAAGTTGGTCAATCTCTTTCTTGAATTCAGACTTCGCTTTTTGACCATTCAAGGCACTTTCAGATAATTCAGATAGATTGACAGTCAGCTTTCTAATCTCAGTTTCAAAGAAATTTCTCTCTTCTTCAAATCCCTTCTCAGCATCATTTCTCTGGCCGGATATTTCTTTAAAGAATCCAGCGTTCTTCTGTTCAATGGCCTTCTTGTCTTTGGCAAACTTTTCCCTTTCTAGAATAATTACTTTCTCAAACTCCGAAGTCTGTTGAGAAAGCTATAAACATTTCAGCTCAACTGCTTTCTTATCTTCTGCACATTTTCTCGAAAAATCTGAGAATTTCTTTACAAATGCTTTCTTATCAATCTCAAAATCAAATCTTTCTTTGTCCATTTTTTTCTCCAGATCAGATATCTTCTTTTGAAGATCAGCATTTGCACTCTCCAAATCATTAACTTTCTCATTATTCTCAACAGAATCTAGTTTCTGGATTTGAGCTTCCAAGGCAGAAATCTTTTCTTTTAGTTCAGAGTTCTCAAATTCCAGAAACTTTACTCTTGAAGACAACTTTGGTCCTGTCTCAATCTTCTCAATATGTTCCCATAACAGTTTTCCTGTAGCCTTTTTACTGTCTAATGTAAAAAAGATCTCTTTTGAAATCTCTTCTGACATTCCTTTCATTAGGAAAGATCGAGCTAATCTGTTAGCTTCATATATTTTTCTTTGCTTGTCTGAGTACATATCAAGTGGTCTTCGAAGCTTTTTTTATTCTCTTTCTCCATTATCCTTTATAAGATTAAAAACTTTCCTTGGAGCTGTCATACTTCCTTCCCTCAGAGATATTCTAATAAGATCCCTTAATGCATGTTTATCAATGAAATCTATGAACTGATTTTTCCATGCATCATACTCTCCTTTGAAAAGTACCGGTGGCTTCTCATCAGTACTGATTGAAGGAGTTTCACTAGAATTCATTCTGATAGATATAAGATAAGAACTTGAAAAAATGACCGTTAGTCCAGATAAAATCAAACAATACTGAAAATCTTAGAATGAAATTCAGAAAAATTTGATCACGAACAGAACTTTGTCCCCCTCCGCAGACTTTGTCACTTGAGAAAAAAAATTTGACATTTAGAGGCCATATTACAGTTAGCAAAAATTTGCCTAAGTGGAGCAAAAGAGCTAATTCGCGCTAAGAGGAGCTGGCGCAAAGTTCAGTTTGCGCGAGAAACAGTTCGCGCAAGATGATGTTTGCGTGACACGCAGGTGGCGCAAAGTTTCAGTTTGCGTGAGAGGCAGCTGACGGAAAGAAGGGTTTGCACGATATGTGGGTCGCTCAAAGAGGACTTCTCGTGATAAGGCAGTGGCGCAAAACTGAGAGAGACCAGTACCTTGCTTCGACCGGGGTGTTGCTTCGACTGGTATTATGCTTGGACCGGTAAAAATGTCGACCGGTAAGATGTTGGACCGGTATGAAATCGACCGATAATATGCTTTGACCTGTATGATTCTTTGACCGGTATTGGCTTGGACCGGTAGAGTTCGACCGGTAATTTGCTATGACCGATATCTTGTCGACCGGTAAGGTGTCTAGACCGATATAGAGTATGTGACCGGTAAAGTATGGACCGATATAGAATATTCGACCGATATTCCTTACGACCGATAAAAGTGATACGACCGATATCTGCTTGTGAGTGGGCTGACCGGTACAAAGTATTCGACCGATATTAATCAAAGACCGATATGGACAGTGTTTGTCGGGCGACCGGTATGTTCTTGATGCTTATCGACCCAGAAACCAAAACTCAACCTAGAAAACAATTGATAACACGAATTACACTCCCAGACTTTACCAATACGATCGATTAAACAACTATACCAGATTGCAAACAAGTAATTTCGAAAACAAACACTTTAAGTGAGATTTGATTGAAGAAACAGTGACGACTCGTGAACGAACCAACAACAGCAACAATCATAAAATTGACAATCAGAAGCAATCAAATACTCACATAAATCAATGCCAAATCAATAGAATATGCAAAACGATTACAACCCAATTAATAACGGCTTGAAAGAACAATCACACAATAATAAATTTTGAATCTTTGACAGAAAAACAGAACCGAAAAAAAATAATTTCAATTCAATCTGTCCTGCTCTGATACCAATTGTGTGTCCCTGTGATTCACGATTCAATCAAGCAAACAATAAACACAATACGATTATGCAAACCTGGTATTGTTTTCACAAACGATTCAAACGATTACAAGGTTGAATGATGAACTTCTCTCCCTGTCTCTTTCACGCAGCCTCTCTCTCTTTCTCTCTGATTTCTCAATGTATGGCTCACACACTCTCTCAAACTTAATTAACCTAATTAACACTCATTAAACTAATTTAAACATAGGCTTATATCCAAATGGGCTTGGCTTGGGCCCAATAGCTAATAACCAATAACATATTTAAAAGATAAAGCCTAATAATGAAAATACATAAAATAAACTTTGACTATTATTACAAAGGACCCTAGACTATTTATTGAGACGACTTTTCCAGCTTTGACTTCAGATTTCCATCTTCAGATAATGATGATCTTGAATCCAATAAAATTGTGTTTTAACACATAAGCATCATGTTGTTACAAGGTAAATTAAGTAGATCTATCCCACATTTCCTTTCAAGACATTTAGGATGATGTTAGAGCAGAAATATGTTGGATACAAGATCATGAAGACTGAAGGTTAAAGTTCAAGAAGTCAAAGGCTGAAAGTCAACTCTCAGTGAAAGTCAAAGTCAAAGTGTAATAAAAGTCAAAGTCTTTGTATTTGTTTTGTTTTCCTTGTTCTAGATTATAGGTATAAATATAGTTGTTTTTCTTTAATAGATAGATGACTAGAGTTTGAGATTGTATTCTGTGAGAGAGAATTGTAGAGAGAGAAAGAGTCGTCTAGAGAGAGAAAGTGAAAACTGAGATTGTAAACAGTTTGAATTGGAAATTGAATCAAACAGGTAGTTGTGATAATCTTGTTTGTTTGATTTGTTTGTAATTAGAAACTTGATTTCAGGGACACACAATTGGTATCAGAGCAGATCCAATCGAAATCAAATCAATAAAAAGTTTGTCGACACTATTCTATTGTTTTTCAGATTCAATTTTGATTTTTTAGTGTATGTGTCGAGTTGTAATTGATCAGGTTATGATCGAAACATGTTTTAGATCGAATTTGTGTAGATTAATTTCTGTATTGCACTGTAATCAATCTTGATTTGTTGGTTTTATCATGTTCAAGTTCACGAGTTATTCGAGCATTGTATTGGATTAATTCGTTCTTGTTGTTGAGTTTTATTAAAAGTTATTGTTTGTAATCTGTTCTAGATGTTTAGGTAATTGAATTCTCAAAATTTCAGTTTGTAATTCAATGTCTAGATAGGTTTTTAGGCAAATCAGATTGGTGTTTGTTTTCAAAAGTTCAAGAACGCACAAATAGTTCCAAGAACACGCAAGATCTACAAAAAGCGCAAGCTTCATTGGAAGAATGCGCAAACTGAAAGATTTTGATTTTGGCTAGAAATGCGCAAAGTGCTATTTGCGAGTTCTAGAAAAGCGCAAATCGAAGTTTGCGTGTTTGAAAAGTGTTTGTTATTCAGTCTGCGAGTTTGATCATCTTCGAGTTCTGCGAGTTTAGCTTGCGAGTTTGATAAAACACACAAGTAGGCATCTGCGGATTATCCAAATGCGCATGACTCAGCTTGCGAGTTTTTCAGTGAACAGTTATCTGCGTGTTTAGGCGTATACGAGTTTCAAGCCTTCTTTAGTGATCTGCGAGTTTCTATACTTAGTCAAATTTTTGCAAACTGTAATATGGCCTCTAAATGTCAAAAAAAAATCTCTAGGGGCGCTGCCCCCAGACCCCGCAAGGGCGTTGCCCCTTGACCCCACCCGCTAAGTCTGCGGATGGGGACATAGTTCTGATTGTGTTCAGAATTTCTGAATCTCATTTCAAGTTTTTCTGTATTTTACTTGATTTCATTTGGATTAACGATCATTTTTGTCAAGTTCTTTTTGTAACAGAATGACTGCAAGAGAAGTTCCAATGCTGTTTGAAGGAGAATACGAATAGTGGAAAGTTAGATTCTTAAAATTTACAGATGGACAAGTTCTAAGTTTCTACATCAGATTTTTATTGATAAAAGGAGTGAAGATACCTCAAATTCCAATAGAAAAGTGTAATGAGGAACAAAAGAGATATCTGGAAGCTGATAAAATAGCTAAAAATTTCTTGCTACAAAGTATGTCTAGTAAGATTTTTAGTAAAATTAATATCAACAATTCGACAGCAAAGGAGATGTGGGATTATCTTGAATGGAGGATGGTAGGATCAAAGATGTCATCAAGAGTTAAGTTTTTGGAAACTGAGAACTCTGATCTAAAAGAGAAGATTTCAAATCTGGAAACTCAAATTGTCCAAATCCAACTACAAGCAAAATCTGATGAGCAGAATGAGAAGAAAGTTAAGGATTTGGAGAGTGCAAATGCTGATCTTCATAAGAAGATTAAAAGTTTGGAAGATGCTAATGCTAAGCTTCAAAAGAAAATATCTGATCTGGAGAAAAGTCTTGTCAAAGACAAATCTGATTTTGAAAAAGAAAGATCAAAGTTTGCACAAAAGTTCTCAGAATTTTCCAGAAAATGTGCTGATGAGAAGAAGACAGTTGAGCTAAAATGTTTAAAGCTTTCTCAACAAATTTCAGATTTTGAGAAAGTCATTATTTTGGAAAGGGAAAATTTTTCCAAAGAAAGAAAGACCATTGAACAGAAGAATGTGGGAATCTTCAAAGAAATATCCGGTTAGAGAAACAATGTTGAAAATGGTTTTGAGGAAGAAAGGAATATTTTTGAGGCTGAGATTAAAAAGCTGACTGAAAAGTTATCTGAACTATCTGAGAATGCACTGAAAGAGAAGAAAATGAAGTATGAGTTTGAGACGAAGATTGACCTTCTAGTCAAAGAAAGAGACAACTTTGCTTTAAAGATTAAAGAGCTTGAAGAGATTGTTTCCAAGGTGGTGGTGACTGAGCAAACGACTCCAGAGTCACAAATCCACACACCTAGAAATAATTCAGCTGACTTCAAAAAGACAGCCTCAAGCTCACATCAGAAAATTGTTTCTAAAAGAAGGTCAGTTAAATCTTTTGATCAGATTCGTACTACTAACATTTTCTTTGATGAAAATGTAGATGGTTCAGATACATACAAAAGAAGAAGAAGAAGAAGAAGAAGGAGATACAAAGAAGAAGAACTGGTCTGGAAGAAGAAACCAGTTGAAGATGAGAAGAAAGCTGAGAAGAAAGGAAAGAAGTCATGTGTACATACACATAAAGCCAAGAAGAACAATGCGCATAAAGGTAAACCTGATCATATCTACTCGAGAGATCAGTTAATCAGGTTGTCAGGTAAGAAATACTATTGTTCTTATTGCCGTACACATGATCATGTTCATAAAACAAATGATCATTTATGGTATGGTTCTTATTTCATTACTCCCATAAGAACTGCAACTAATATTCATGGACCCAAATACCAGTGGGTACCAAAGCCAAAAACTGATTCTGTGTTGCAGGCACCTACTGTCAAGGAGGAGTAAGAGAACCAAGGCTTCTAAGTAAATCAGCTTAGAACCCGTATCTCAATGATAAGGAGTTTGACTTCTAAACACAACATTTTGGGACTCGTATTTCAATGAGGAAAGAGATGCTACTCCCAGGATGATAAGAGAATATACTCCAATACTCAGAAGAAGATCAACCTTCAAGGGGGAGTACATATATATTTTTCTGGAAATATGTATTCAAAAGATATGACGAACTACACTTCAGGAGGAGTTATAGATCTCTATCATGTGCTTTTACTGACAAATTACAGATGCATATTTTCAGGGGGAGTAAAGAATGATGATTTCAGATTATTTCAGATCAGAACTCGTACTTTAATCGTTTTATTGCTTTATGTCATTTACATTTCAATAAATTTGTGAATAAAAGTTGCTTTGACTAGACTTTGAGACTTGTGCAGATTGAGAGAAGCTATCAAGATCATATCTTTATGACTTCAGCTGACTTCATGAGATTATAGACTGAACGATAAAGGTTAAATTTCTTATCTTAATCTCATATATGGTTGAAAGAAGGACAACTTTCAATCATAGAAAACATGTTCTTAAATGTTCAAACCACTTCCAGATTCTTACACAGATTTCATGAATTGAAAGTGTGATTTTTAAATGTTTTTCAAAATTTATTTGTGCTTACATGATTATAAATCGTGTGTTTCCAAAGACAAATACTTGTGTATTATCTTTTCTATATACTTTCAAGTATTCACACACACCGGTTTAATTCTTTTATTGACCAAGTTCTTACCATGTCTCAAATTTGAACTATATTTTTCGATGGTAAGACACCCCGTTTGTACTTCAATGAATTTTGAGCGTTATTTCATTTATAAACGTTTCATTCAAGAATGTCTATATTTTGATTCATATGGACAATATCCATTATTCTTGACCATAAGCTTTAATTACTATATCATTTGATTCTGATCATTTTCATACAATGTCAGATTTTTCAAACAAGTCTCTTGCATTCTTATTCATTCATTCAATTTACTTGTTTGAAAATACTTCAATGTTTAAAAAAATGCTCATATCTTCATGATTATATTCTCATCATATATACATCTAACTTGTATTTGAGCTTTAACTGATAAAGTTAAACCATTTTGAGCAACATTATGCTTTCTAGGAAAACATGGGATTTCTTTGTGCTAGGACTTAAATGAAAACTTCTATGGATTCACGATTACCAGTGTCTCCTACCCAAGAAGTTAATCCATAGTGATTGAGTGTGAGGAGTCAAAAAGAAATGAGTGTGGGTTGTGTGTTGAGATAAAATGGAAAATAGAGTTTGGTTAGATGTGAGCTTAATGATTAAAAGAAAGAGGGTGTGAGAACAGAGTAAAAGAATATCAAACTCTGCACCAACTACTTTCTGAGTCGGGCAGCCACATTACTAATGTTTCACAATTCTTGGTGAACGTTATTGAAACAGGCAACTAGCCCATGCCAACTCTTGTTAAAACCCCACCAGCCACTTATTTTCTTCTTAAAAAGAAAATGTTTCATATTTTTCTGGGGACGCAACATATAATCTATCTGATTTTCATTTGGAAAATCTGGATATTGAAAAAAAAGGAAGTCTGCCCCACCTTCGCACTTCAATCATGTACATTGAGTCTGTGTTTATCTACTATTGTCTCAGTGGTTTACACAATTTTGAGTCTTTATAAGCATTTGATGATTTAATTATTTATACACTTGCACGAACACACAAGGAATTTGTTTTCTTGTCATAACATTCATAGAAATTGTCTTTGTGGTGTTTCGATGATTGGATGGAAGCCCTGGGGGAGTGAACATCAAAAAGCTCCTTTCCTATGTGTATCCGTTACACACAGTAACTTCGTGTTACTGACAGGCATATTAACTGATTCATTTGTTAATTCAGGTGTTACACGAATAATTTGTCTGGATTTGAAAAGATCTAGATGAATAATTTGTTCGAATTGGCACCGAATCAGAGGTCCCGTTCAAACGATCAGTGGTTAGAATTGATACAGACATTTCTTGGTGAAAGTTTTGATGCTATAGATGCTATATTCATCAAAAAGGGGGAGATGACTTAAAGAAATGTCAGATTCAGAAATTTCAAAGTTAAAGATTTGAAGAAGATAAATTCAAAGTTTGAAAGTTTGAAAGATTGTTCAAGCAAAGTCAAAGTTGTTTGAAGATGTGCTGATTTTTCTGAAATTTTCTTTGAAGATATTTTGCTAAAGGAATTCGAGCTAAATTTGAAGATAATTTCTTTCCGAAGTCTGAAAGAGTTTTGTGATAGCTTTGGGAGATTATTGATGATCGTTTCTACCATATTTTGGGGAGATTGTTTTCTTCAAAAGAGACAGACTTGAGAAGAATATAGTCAAAGAAAGAGAAAATTGAAATGTTTGTGCTTATTGAAGAAATTTTGTTTCAAAGGAGGAGATTGTACTTTTTGAGCTTAAAGAGAAGACTGAATTGCTAAATCTTTCAAAGATGATCTTGAATCCAAAGGGGGAGATTGTTAGAGCAGAAATATGTTGGATACAAGATCATGAAGACAGAAGGTTAAAGTTCAAGAAGTCAAAGGCTGAAAGTCAACTCTCAGTGAAAGTCAAAGTCAAAGTGTAATAAAAGTCAAAGTCTTTGTATTTGTTTTGTTTTCCTTGTTTTAGATGATAGGTATAAATAGAGTTATTTTTCTTTAATAGATAGATGACTAGAGTTTGATATTGTATTATGTGAGAGAGAATTGTAGAGAGAGAAAGAGTCGTCTAGAGAGAGAAAGTGAAAACTGAGATTGTAAACAGTTTGAATTGGAAATTGAATCAAACAGGTAGTTGTGATAATCTTGTTTGTTTGATTTGTTTGTAATTAGAAACTTGATTTCAGGGACACACAGATGATATTTAACATTTCAACATATTATCATATTATCTCACATAACCAAGAATCATTATCATAACTAGGTCAAGACTCACCCATCTTACATTCAAGTTGTAAACCCAATCATGAAGTTTCCACATTTAATTTCCACATGTTTCATGGTACCCAAATAGTTCATAAAACATCATTTCAAACTCTTTTAAGTCATCATAATATTTATTCTTCCAAAAATGTCAAACCCTAGTTTTGACCCAAAAGTTTCCAATGTTTCATTTTAGCAAATATGGATCAAATAGTTATAATAACATAGATAATGGTTTGCATAAAACAAATAAGCATAAATGGGAAGAATGAACTCACAAAATGGGTTTTGATAAAACCCCAAAACCCTAGTTTTGACTTTCTTGAAGGAGATGATGAATGATGAACCCTAGCTTCAAGACTTGACTTAATCACCAAGAATATTGCAATAAATGATGGTGATGTATCTTGAGAAACCCTAGAAACTGAAATGAATGAAGATAGTGTATTTAGAGAGAGTTTTAAAAGAGTTGGGTGAGAATAATGAATGAGGAGTGCCAAGGTCGAACTTAATAAACACTCAGGGCCCGTCGGCGACTGTGACACGCGACTATGACCTTGGCATAGTTGTCGGGCATAGTTGCCCGCTCCAGGGGGCTTGCGGTACAAAAGTCGCGACTGTGCCCCCGCGACAGTGACCCGGTCACAATCGTCGGGCACTGTCGCCCCGTGTGTACCGTAGGTCACCCTCTTCTCGCGACTATGACACTGGCAACAGTGACCATGTCAAAGTCGCATGGCACTGTCGCCCCACCCCTTTCGCGCTCCAAAAATTCCATTTTAAAGACCCAACTCTACACTTGATGCAACAGCTCGCTGGAATACGAAATGATGTAACCAAAATAGGATTCATGGGGGAGATTAATCAACAAGAGGGATCATAAGCTTACCGAAAATTCTGGGTGTTACAATCATCCCCAACTTGAAAAGGATTTCATCCTCGAAATCGACGCTCACTCAAAATGGTGAGGATACCTCCTCTTCATGTCTTCTTCTGCTTCCCAAGTCACGTTGGCTCCATGGTGGTTCTTCCACTGGACCTTGACTATAGTGACTTCTTTATGACGGAGTTTCTTAGATTTCTTCTCTAGAATAGCGTCGGGTTCCTCCACACACCGGTTACCCTCGTCCACTCTTATCTCGGAAAGAGTGATATACATTGAGAATTCAATGCATAAGAACACATTTTCTTTCTTTTTAGATAGATCATTTTGTTTAATCCCAACTTTGAATCCATTTTTCTTATCTTATTTTATCTTTTTTATTTCATGGAGCTAAGTTTATGATTTTCCTGTCTTTTACTACTTATGGAAGCTAACTTAGTTTTTATGCTGATTTCATTACTGCCAGTCAATGCTACAGCATCGAATTCTTCTTGTTGGAGAAACCATGGAGGATTTTTGATGAAGATTGCTAACTAGATTACTTTACACCAAATCTTTTGTTGAAATGGAACTAGAGTTGTTGGCTGGAGGAAGGAAGATGATGACATACTTGGAGTGTAATTTTGGAAAAAACCTTTAGTTGTTGTACTTTTATTATTATTTTAAGTTTTTTATTTACATCTTTGTCATCCTTCTTTTGTATAAATAGGTGTTGATGGCTTTGTGTTATATATGTTTTTTTCAATCAGCCTTAGAGCTGATTAGGAATTCTCTCTTCAAGTTTTTGCAATTTAATATGAAGTATTTAAGTTTTTAGAATCCTTGTCTTTTAATTCTTTATTGCTTATTGTCTTTATTTTATGCACTTTACATTTCCGTCATTTATATTTTCCGTCATTACATTCCGTCATTTACATTATGTCTTTACTTTATGTCATTTACATTTCTTGCAATTTATTTTACGTAATGAGTAGCTAATTTTATAGTTTGGGTGTGAGGCAAATTATGAGTTTTTAAACCAAAAGAAAGTGGACATCGTTTCTCAATAATGATGTTCCACCATTTCATTCTAAGTTTTATAAATCCAAACGCACTTCTTGACGAATTGATCACTTTGAAAGTGGTAAAGTGTAGTGGACTCAGACATGAGCCACATGAATACACGTCAATTTGAATGATATGGGAAGTATACTTGAAAGAGTTGCTAACAAGGGAACTTGCTATCTATGTTTTTTCAAACTGATTGATTATTGACGGGTTGATCACTAGTCAAAGTGTTAAAGTGTGGTGGACTCAGGAATGAGCCACTTAGAACACGTCAACTTGGATGATATGGGAATCGACTCGGAAGAGTGATTTTAACAAAGGAATTTGTTTATCCATATACTTTGAAGACACCGTTGGTACTATCACTGGTTCTGATACTACACAGGAATGTGTCTAGTAGAAGCTAAATACAAGTGTCATGGTGAGAATTCGGAAGGATCTCTTTCAAAGTAGATGGTGGAACTAGTTGTTGAAAAACACAATGTTGTAGCATTCCTGTAGATCCCAGTGCAGTGCAAAACAGAATAATCAGCAATCAAAGATGAACAGATTATAGGCCACAGCAACTAGTCATATGATTGATATTACTTCAAAGGGTTTAGGTTTACAGAGAGAATTTCTGATAAGGGTTTGTAAACCTAATGACTAGAAAACTAAATAATGAAATTATGAACTTCTCACCCTACAAAAGAAATAGAAAACAACTTTAAATACTTAGGCACGCAGGCCTGATGGGCTTATGGGCTTTTAGGCCCAACAAGCTTACAACTTTGAATACTTGACAATTTATACCCTGAACTTCTATTTAACTAACAAAATAGCCCTAACAATCTCCCCCTTTAAATAGAAGTTGAAACTCGCGCCAGTTAGGAACATATATCTTCCGAAAACCAAAACTGATCTCGAAATATCTGATTTTCGTTCTGTACTCCAGTCGTTCTTCAATAACTCCCAGTGCTTCAAGAACAAGTGACTTGTATGTAGAATCCAGTGACTGAACTCCTTTTTCATCTTGACTTAGCACACGCTTCAACTTGTCTTTTAGCAGCATCAATGTACCATCACAGAATCTGGCAATCTGATCAAAACGGATAAAGCGTAGAACACCTTTGTTGTTCACGTATGACATACCAAACTCTGGAATCTTTATTACTGTGAATGCAAGTACACTTAGAGCATCAGAAGGAACACTCAGATCAGGCTTGAGCAGATTAATCTTCGGCTGATCGCTTTCTAACCCAATCTGAAAATCTTCCACCGAAGCAAGTTTCATTGCGCACTTCATGTATCTCTTCACGGTTTCTAGTGCATCAATGACTTCCCCGGGTCTGACGGTTCTGGTCTTTAAGTTACGTAGTATGAACAGCAGATCTTGTGGCTCCAGACATGGAAAATCAGCATCAGAAAAAAATACCTTTGACCATCTTCTCTTGTAATCATGAAGTCCGTATACTTAACTTTCTTGAAGTAGGCAGGTAGGATCTGATCAACTGACGTAATCTTGAGCTTCGTCTTGACATACTTGTGCTGGAACTTTCTGTACACGAACTTAAGTTCACGCTGTTTTTCTTTGTTTTTCACTGACTGTAGACCATGGAGTACAATTTCATCATACTTTCTGATCCAGTGGGCAAAGATCTTCTTCTGGATTTCTTCGAGGAAAGTAACTTTTATTCTGACTCTTTCCCACTTGGATGGACGAACTGGAGGATTACTTTCTGGTTCTCTAACTAGTGAAGCTGGAGGAGATCTCTCGGGAAAAACTGTTGAGGTGAAGTCAGGGTGATCAACTGGATAGGTCAATAAAGGAACCACGGCAGAAGACTGATCATCTGGATGCAGTATTTCATCAATTTCTTCTTGCATAACCACCAGAGCTCTTTCAGTATTAGCACATTCTTCTGTCGTGTCCGCCACTTCATACGGATCTAGTATTATTGCCCAATCTTCAGGAACTATCGGAGAACCATCTTCAAATTCCTTAGGCTTTTCAACCGTCGGATAGTCGTATAGTACCAAGTCTGTCACCTGTTCCCGTTCCTGTCTCTGTCCCTCTGTTCTTGTACCGGAACCCGAACCCTGTTCAACCTGACCTGATTCCACCATATGTGTCTCCGGCTCAGTTAGGCGTTGGCGCTTCTCCCCCTCATGGTGATCAGGATCATCCTGATCATCATGTCGGCGCTTGAGCCGTTCTGCCTGGCCACGGCAGGTATCCTCCACTACTGATAGGCGTTCAGTCAAAACAACTACGGTTTGCCGAAGTGACTGAAGCATGGCTTGTTGGATCTGGAAAGCTTCAGTAGAGAAAATAGGCTGGGGGTTGGTGGGGTAGGTGTGGATGCTTGAGAACGAAGCAGTGATAACAAATCGGCATCCTGGGTGGGTTCGGTTAGAGACTGGGCTAGTAGTTTGGCAAGAAGAATGGATTTAAGCTCAGGGATTGAAAGATCCATAGCGGGTAAGAAAGGTGGAGTAGGTGTGGGCTCAGGCTCAGTCGCAGGACCTTTGCCTTTGATCATACGTTTGAGGTTGTCCACCTCTTCCCTCATCATAGATTGGACAGCCTTTAGGGCGCCGTCCAGGTATTCCCTTGAGACAAACTCAGATGGGGTAACTCCTGGGTCACTTAGACTTCCAGTTTGAGCTACGACTGTTGAAGTCGAGCCGCCTACACTCACAGCTGGCGTGATGATATCTATGGTAGGACTTCCACCCAATCCTCGTAAACCTTCCGAAGACGGTATTACTATAGGTGTTCCGACCGGGCCACTTAGGCGACCGGCGATAGCCGAAAATGGAATCTGTGTCCTAGGAATGGCAGATATAGCAAAAGGCTCTAGACTCCGTGCATGCAAAGATGTCGAGAACGGGGGCAGCTGTTCTCTTGTTTCAATATCGGCACCCTCCAAGTAAGAGCCCGATAGCGGATGTGCTAGATCCCCGTGAGAATGTGAAACCACCATCTGTTGAGAGATGGTGGAGTGGCTGAGTGGGGTGTGCAAAAGTTGGCATGGGCTAGGTGCCTTTTCAATGATGGTCACCAAAGAATGTGAACCAATCAGAATATGTGGCTGCCCGGCTCAGAAAGTGGTTGGTGCAGAGTTCTGATATTCTTTTAACTCTGTTCTCACACCCTCTTTCTTTTTAACATTAAAGCTCACTTCTAATATATAAAATATAAAAAAAAACCCTTATAAATACTTTATTCCACTTTCAACACACAGGACTTTCAGTCCTAACAATCTCCCCCTAAAGTTGAATAAAGCATTTATCTTCTTGAAATCTTCAAACATTGATCTTCTTTCCCTCTTGAATCTTTGAAGAACTTTGATGTTGCTTGACTTCATGTCTTTCCACGCTACCCCTTGAATAAAGCTCTTGGTCTTCATAGTATCAACTTTGTAACCAGATTCAATGTACAGTAGCCTCGACTGAATGCACTATCACACAACTTTTAACTGTAGAAACTCAATCACATCGGATCAGCACACAAGAAAGATAATGTGAGAGTAACGTGACATTCCACAGTGCATCTTCAGTTTAAAACAAAGAATCTTTCTTTGAACCGCGAGTTGAATAGATTTGTTTTCTTCTCAAGACTTGTTTCAATCATCGCATAGGAGGAATGATAAACAAACTTGTAGCAGACACCACATGATACGGGAAAGAATCAATACAAACTTTGAAAACTTCACTGTCTTCAGACAAACAAATTTAGCATTAAACTCATATCTTCATCTCTTTGATATTTAGACCGTCTTCAGAAAAGCAAACTTTCTTTCTTAAAAACTTTGAAATTGAACTTTTGTAAAAATTCTCCCACTTTTTGATGATTGTGAGCATCATGATCATCAAAACTTCTGCAATTTCAGCACTTTCTTTGATCTCCTCTTTATGATAATTTGATATTCTCCCACCTGTGATCTGATTATCCGTCAATTCATGAAATGTATATATCCGAATCTTTTCAAATTCAGATATAATAGGATTTGTAAACCTGAATCAACAAATGATACAGTTAGTATGCCTGTAAGTAGCACGGAGCCACTTTGTACAACGGATGTACATTGGAAAGGAGTTTTTGTGATGTTCACTCCCCCAGGGCTTCCATTCAATCATCAAAAAACCACAAAGGAATTTTCTATGAATGTTATGACAAGAAAACTCATTCCTTGTGTGCTCGTGAAAGTGTAGAAATGATTGAAGCTACTTAGCTTGATCAGGCTCAAATTGTGTAAACTGTTGAGACAGCAACAGATATTACACGGACTCAATGTGTATGAAAGAGGTGCGAAGGTGGGGCAACTTTCCTTCTTTTTCAATATATAAATCTTCCAAATGAAGACTAGATAGCAGATATGTTGCGTCCCCAAAGAAAATGAAACATTTCTTTGTTGAGAAAGAAACGAGTGGCTGGTGGGGTTATAGCAAGAGTTGGCATGGACTCACTGCCTGTTTCAATGATGGTCACCAAGGAATGTGAACCAATCAGAATATGTGGCTGCCCGGCTCAGAAAGTGGTTGGTACAGAGTTCTGATATTCTTTTAACTCTGTTCTCACACCCTCTTTCTTTTTAACATTAAAGCTCACTTCTAACCAAACTCTCTTTTTCATTTTTTTTTCGCTCCACACAATAAGAAAAACACAACCGGATGAGTTATCTCCCCCACTCTTTGAGTTAAGACCCCTCACCCCTCAATCACTAAAGGATAACTTCCGCGGTAGGAAACACTGGTTAACGTGAATCCATGGAAGTTTTATTTAAGTTCTCACACAAAACCCATGTAAGTCCTAAAAAGAATAGTAGCTCAACAGCTTAACTTGAACATTTAAGCTCAAATAAGATAACACTTTCAAAATGTATGCTCATTAGATTTGTGCAATTAAACTTTGAAGATTTCTCAAAACAAGAATATTGAATGAATGAAATGAAATCACGAGATTTGTTTTGAGAATCTGACAATGTATCATTCAGATCAACTAAACTGGTTAGGGTATCAAAGAATTGGATATTATGTTTATATGAACAAATATAAACAATTTAGCAATGAACGCACAAATTTCGAATAATGATAGATGCTCAACAACATTGAATATCAAACGGGGGTATTACCATCGAAAAATTGTTTTGCTATGAGACATGGTAATAACAAATACAAATGAAGTACTGAACCTGTGTGTGTGAATACGTTACAGTATAAGTATAAGATAATACGCAAGTATTGATCTTTAGAAACACACAGTCATTTAAACATTAATGCGCAAAAAGTGAAAAACATTTAAATTCACACTTCTAGATTCATGAAACCTTTTGAAAATCAGAAGTGGTTTGAACATTTCAGAAACTGTATTTCATGCTGGAAAGTTGTTCGTCTTCCAAACAATCAGAGATCTAGAGTTAGAAGATACTTACTTTTAAGCTCCCCCTCAGATCATGATATAATGATTTAGGTCTTTTAAGCTTCCCCTGGATAGTTGCAAAATATCCAGGTCTGAACGTTGAAGAACGGGTCCTGATCTGTCATGTGATCAGAAGCCAAAATTCATTGAAGTCCGGGTTCTAAGCTGATTTACTTAGAAGCCATTGTTCTTCTACTCCCCCTTGACAGTAGGTGCCTGCAACAAAGAATCAGTTTTCGGCTTTGGTACCCACTGGTATTTGGGTCCATGAATGTTAGTTGCAGTTCTTGTGGGGGATATAGAATAAGAAGCATACCAGAAATGATCCCTGGATTTGTGAATGTGATCATGTGTACGACAATAAGAACAATGGTATTTCTTACCTGACAACTTGAGTAATTGATCTCTCGAGTAGATATGATCAGGTTTACCTTTACTCGCTTTGTTCTTCTTGGCATTAGATGCATGTACACACGATTCTCTTTCTTTCAGCTCATCTTCAACTGGTTTCTTCTTCCAGACCAGTTCCTCATCTTTGTATCTCCTTCTTCTTTGATGTGTACCTGAACCATCTATATTGCTATCATAGAAAAGGTTAGTTTTACGAATCCGATCAAAAGATTTAACTGACCTTTGTGGAGAGACAGATTTCTGATTTGTACTTGATACAGACTTTTCAAGCACTTTAATCGTCGAAGCAAAGTTGTCTCTTTCTTTAACAAGCAGGTCAATCTTCTTCGTGAATTCAGACTTCGTTCTCTGCTCTTTTAGTGCCTTCTCAGATAGTTCAGATAACTTGGCAGTCAACTTTTTGATCTCAGTCTCAAACATGCTTCTCTCTTCTTCAAATCCCTTCTCAGCATCATTTCTTTGGCCGGATATTTCTTTGAAGAATCCCATATTCTTTTGTTCAATGGCCTTCTTTTCTTTTTCAAACTTTTCTCTTTCAAGGATGATTACTTTCTCGAAAGCAGAAACTTGTTGAGAAAGTTTTATGCATTTCAGCTCAACTTCCTTCTTCTCATCAGCACATTTTCTCGAGAATTCTGAGAACTGCTTTGCGAAAGATTTCTCTTTAGTCTCAAAATCAGATTTGTGTTTAGCAAGCAGTTGCTCCAAATCAGATAAACGCTTTTGAAGTTTTGCATTTACATCTTTCAGATCAGAGATCTTTTTCTTATAGCTTTCAGCGGAGACTGGTTGCTGAGGTTTAGCTTCCAAAATAGAAATCTTTCCTTTTAGCTCAGAGTTCTCAGCTTCCAATTTTCTTCCTTTTAAAATCTCATTTGGCCCTAACACCAACCATTCAGTACAATCCCACAACTCTTTTCCTGTCATTTTGTAGGTATTTATTTGATCAATAAGTTCACTAAAAATGTCACGAAAAAATTCACAAGTAATACTATCAGTCATATAATTTCGAGCTATATTGTTAGCCCTCTCTCTTTCCTCCTTTTCCACAGGTGAAGCTTCTGTAGGAATCTGGGATTGCATCTCCCCTTCAGTCAAAGATAATCTGATGTAGGGACCCACCTCATGTTTGTCCACATAGTTCAAAAAATGAACTTTCCACTCTTCATATTCTCTTTTGGACTGCAGCCTTGGTAGGTACACCATTTTGATCGTTTCGAATAGAATGTATTCGCTCCGGCTTTGAAGAGAGATGAAACTTGAAAGTGCAGGGACCAAAAGTGACAAATTGTGAAACTTGAAAGTTTCGGGTCACAAATGACACACTACTGAAACCTTGAAGTACGGGGGCTAAAAGAAATACACTGCAAAATGATCGTGAGACAAAAAATTTGACCTTTTATACTCTTTTTTTTTTTTTTTTTAAACCCGGTCGAGCAGGGTTTAGGGTTTAGGCGGTCGAGCAGGGTACCGGTCAAGCAAAGGACCGGTATAGACAATGTACCGGTCGAATCATAAGAATATACCGGTCGAACCAAAGGACCGGTGATGTCGAAGTACCGGTCGAACAAAAGACCGATAATGGCAATGTACCGGTCGAACAAAAGACCGGTAGGGACAAAGTATCGGTCAAAGACCGGAGTAACAAGTACCCGGTCGAATGGTAAGAACCGGTGTTTACAAACTCTCGGTCGAAGGCTCGGGTCGAATAACTATCGGTCAAAACAATAATATCGATAAACACACGTAACAGATACGATCGACCGAAGAACACGATGAATTTCTGGGATTCGACCGAAACCAAACCCAGAAACTTTAATCGACCGATGAACACAATTAAACCAACAGAAATCAATTCAACCGATGCGATCAAAAACCACAGAAACTTCGATCCTTCGATCGAATGAAACACAAATAATCAATCAAAAAAAAAATCGACCGAATGCGATAACACAGAGAACTCACTTAGACCGATAGTTTGCAAATATATGATATTTCCAGATTCGATCGATAGCTATTAATTTTTCAGAAGAGAAATTTCGATCGAATCACAGACACAAAAACTTAACTTTGCAGATATCGATTAATCAGATAAACACAGAATGCAAACACTAACAATCAATTAAAGCAGATAAAGCAATTATCACAAGTAATTGATTTTATGGTTTTAGACAAACCTTTTTACTGGATCAAACCTTTTTGCCTATTTGCTCTGATACCAATTGTAGATCCCAGTGCAGTGCAAAACAGAATAATCAGCAATCAAAGATGAACAAATTATAGGCCACAACAACTAGTCATATGATTGATATTACTTCAAAGGGTTTAGGTTTACAGAGAGAATTTCTGATAAGGGTTTGTAAACCTAATGACTAGAAAACTGAATAATGAAATTATGAACTTCTCACCCTACAAAAGAAATAGAAAACAACTTTAAATACTTAGGCACGCAGGCCTGATGGGCTTATGGGCTTTTAGGCCCAACAAGCTTACAACTTTGAATACTTGACAATTTATACCCTGAACTTCTATTTAACTAACAAAATAGCCCTAACAATTCCTACAACATTGGTCCACAGAAACTTGTGTTTAATACTCACCAAAAGTCTTACACCCTTGCTTTCTTTATTCTTTGTTATTTTAATTAACTGCTCGCTCAACCCAAACAAAGTCTTCAAACTCGCCATCTGAAGTTAGTTTTTCATCTCGAGATCTTGCAACTTAAGATACCTATCCCTGTGGAATACGATACTTGGTTCTTACCATTTTATTACTTGAAATACGATATTGGATCCCATTGTATACTTGCTTTGAGATTCAATTATCACATGTCTTAGAGGTGTGCAAATGTTAGACCACAGTCTCATTGGATTCAAGATCATCCAAACTGAAGATCGCAATCTGAAGCTAAAGCCAGAACGTCGACTCTCGATATTAAAGTATAATGTTTATTTGTAATAAATGTCAATGTAATTGTTTGTTATTGTATTAGTTAAGTTAATATCTAGTTTGTTAGATATTAGTTAACTTAGTTAGTTATTAGATTTAGTTTAGTTAGTTATATTATTTAGTTATCCATAATATCTAGATATTATGGAAGTGTGTTAGACACACTTTAGATAAGATATTGTATCTCTAACAACTCTCATAGATCAGATCATAATCGACACACACAAACACACACTAAAAGGTGTAAATCAGTGAGAAAAACAGAGAACACATCTATAGCTTAAATCAATCAATCTTGTAATCGTTGTTATAATCAATACAGGTTGGTAATTGTTATTGTGTCGTATTCTATAAACTTGATAAATATTGTGTGGACCGACAATTGGTATCAAAGCCTGATTAAGATCAAAATCAAGTTTTTTTTAGAAAAACGACTCTGTGTTCTTATTTGAAAATCGATTTCGAGATTTTAAGTGTTTTAAGTGTTAAAATCGATCAAGTTGTGATCGATTAGGTTGCTAGATCGAGTTGTGTTGATTTAATTTCAGTAAAAAGCTTTAATCGAGTTCCATTTTGGTGATTTTGTGTTCTGAGTTCGAGTTACAAAAAGTTACTGTGCCATCAAATTTATTTTCAAAAAGTGTGTTTTATCGAGATCGAGTGATAGCATTCAGTTCTAGAAGTGTTTCTAGACATATTGGTAGAGTTTGGGTCTGTTAATCTTGGAAAAACAGGTTGAAAAGTCGAAATTATTGAAGTACAAACGAACTTTCGCAAACCAGAATACGAACACACGCAAAGCTTACTTTGCGCAACACGCCTGATACGCAAACCCAACTTTGCGCAACCAACGTGAAACGCAAAGTCCACTTTGCGCATCTCAATCAACACGCAAAGCATACTTCACGCATCCAACGACTTACGCAAACTCCACTTCTCGATACACTCTTGATACGCAAACCTTGAACTTCACTTCTCGCAACAAGAAGGATACGCAAAGATCAAGGCCAGTTTGCGCAACCGTCTCGAAACGCAAAGTTCACTTTGCGCATCTAACGTGATACGCAAAACTTCACTTTGCGCAACCCGCTTGACACGCAAACCTCCATTTGCGCACGCAAACCTTGATACGCAAACCTCTCTTTGCTCCAATCCAGACTTAGAATTTTCTTCAAAATGACATCCAGAGAAGCCTTTGCAATCGGAACTGACACCAAGCCACCAGTTATCTTTAAAGAAGAATACGAACAGTGGAAAGATAGGTTCCTGAACTTTGTTGACAGACATGAGCTGGGTGATTTCATCAGGAAATCTATAGAAGAAGGGGTTATGAAACCAGTCATGACGACTCGTTTGGTTGGAACCGTGTCGACTCAGGTTGAACTTAAGTATCATGAGCTAGAAGATAATAACCTCAGAAGAGCTAAAGGCGACAGATTAGCTAAGTCATACATTCTACAAGGAATTCTAAATGAAATCTATATAAAGATTGACAACTACAAGGCCTCCGGCAAAGAAATGTGGGATCATCTTGAGAAGATGATGCTGGGTTCAAAGGTTGGGAATCAGCTTAAAATCTCCAACTGCCTAAATAATTATGAAGAATTTAGAGGCAGAGTGGGAGAATCTTTAAAAGAAACCTATGACGGGTTTGTGACTTTGCTGAACGAACTAAGCAAGAATAAGGTCCACAAATCTCAAATTGAGTTGAACGTCAAATTCCTGAGTATTCTACAACCGGAATGGAAAAGATTTACCAGAAAGATGAAGCAGATCAAGGATCTGAATGTGTTGGGAATTAAAAAATTGCTCAAGTATGGTTAATGCTACTAGCACAACTGATTACTACTGCTAGTAGATTTAATACTGCTTGACAAATTAGTACTGCTAGTGTTGGACATTGAAGAATTGTTCAAGTATGGTTAATGCTGCTAGCACAACATGGTTACTACTTTTGAGAAAAGTTACTACTGCTGAGACAGATTAATACTGCTAAACAAGGTTAATACTGCTTGATGAAGTTACTACTGCTAAGCAAAGTTAGTACTGCTAGTAGTTAGTACTGCTGAACTTAATATTGCTCAGAGTGTTAATACTGCGGTGTATTAATATTGCTCATGAAGATAGTGCTGCTTATGAGATGAAGACTTCGTATGGCAATGAAGACAGTTGTATTGATTGAAGATATTCATGGAAAGCTTGGAGATAACTATGGAAGAATATACTGAAGATCTTTTATATTTTGTAATTATCTTTTATCTTTAGTATATGTATAGAATTAGTCTGAATAGTTTTCATAGAAAAAATTCTGAGTTTTTGTTTTCATAGAGAGAATTAACCTCAAGGTTTAGAACCCTAGTTCTAGAGAAGTAGAATTCGTATTGGTGAGCTTGTTCATCAATATTAAGGTTTTATTTGAAAACTTGTAGCTTTAATCTTTCAATAAAGTTTACAAGTTTGTGATTTCTGATTCACTGTTTCATTGATTGTTGAATATTAAAGTGTTATTCCGCAACTTCTTTAATATTGTTTCTGAGTTCATTATTCTTGTTGAGAATTAGATCCTGACAAGTGGTATCAGAGCAAGTATTCTCAGAAACCTTCATTCATCGTGGAAAACACAGTTGAATCAAATAGTACTCTTGTCTCAAAGGTTCCAATGCTCAGATCTAATGAGTTTGACATGTGGAAGATTAGAATCAAGCAATACATTCTCCTCACAGATTACTCTATGTGGGACATCATTTAGAATGGCCCATCTGATGAAGGAAAGATTGGTGCAGATGGAAAAAGAATCCCACCAAAGACGGATGCAGAAAGGAAGACAAGGCAGACAGAGATGAAAGCCTTGAGCACACTGTTCTTGGCTATTCCCAATGAGTATCAACACCAATTCTGCAATTGCACTGATGCACAGATGCTTTGGAATGCTCTAGAGAAGAGATTCTCTGGTACCAAAAGTACCAAGAGAAATCAGAAGGCAATATTGAAGCAACTGTATGAAAACTTTATGTCAACTAAGAATGAGTCCATGACTCAAACTTTTGACAGGTTTAACAAGCTGATTGGTGAACTAGCTACTATGGGAGTACAGATTGATCAAGACGATGTAAACAGAAAGTTCTTAAGGTCCCTTGGAGATGAATGGACCATGTATATTGTTTCATTCAGACAGAATGAACAATTGGAAAAAAAGGAACTGGATGATCTGTACAATGATCTGAGAGTGTTTGAATCTGAGGTGGAAGCAAAGAAGAAGCCTACTGGGTATGTTCATAATGTTGCACTCCTATCAGCATCAATTGATTCTACTGCTAACCCTGAATCAGGTAATGCTGCTAATGGAGTAAATCAAGAAAAAGGCACTGAATCTGTTTTTGAAACCTTTCTTTCCAGCCATGGAAACTCGTCTTTAATCAATGATGACTTGGAACAACTTCATCCTGATGATCTTGAAGAGATGGATATTAAATAGCAGATGGTCATGCTTTCTATGAGGGTGAAGAAGTTCATCAAGAGGACTGGGAGGAACAACTTCTCCCAAAGAAAAGAAGATGGTGCAGGCTTTGATAAGTCAAAGGTGGAGTGCTATAAATGTCATCTGAAGGGACACTTTGCCAGGGAATGCAGAAGTGGAGTGTCTCACAACAACCACCAACAAGCTCAGACTGGAAGCTTCAACCAGAACAGAAACTCTGCTCAAGCCCTTGTTTCTCAACAAGGAATGGGGTTTGACTGGAGTGATCAAGCAGAAGAGGCTATTCAAAATCAAGCTCTCATGGCAGAGGTATCTGATCTCCCAACTGAGGTACTTTCTAATCTCTGTTCTCAAACTTGCATAGATACTGTTAAAAGGTACAGGGATCACAACCAGAATATGAGTGATGACCTTAAGAGATTAGAAAAAGATATAAAAGACTATGTGAGAATTGTTGAGAGGTTTGAGGAACAGATTAAAGGTTTCCAAGCCAATGAACTTCAACACACATATGATACCAATTACTGGAAGTGGGAGAAGAATGATCTAGAAATCCAACTGACAAAGTCCAAGGAGGAGAATGAAAAGTTGAGAGGAGAGCTAGCCAAAGTTAAGCTAGATGTGGAAAAGTTTTCCAATGCTTCTAAAGCAATGGACTCTTTACTACAAACTCAGTTTCATGACAAACTGAGAAGAGGAATTGGGTACAATACCACACCACCACCATACAACAACAACTACATCCCTCCTATATCAGACTTGCTAGAGACTAAGGATAGGAAGGACCTGTCTGAGGGAGCCACTGGGATAGATCCCTTAGATGAAGTAGGTGTTGAGGACAAAACTGAAAAAGAAGCTGGTAAGAGAAAAGAGAACAATGTGGGTGGTGAGATTCCCTTAGAAAATAACATCCTCACCAATGAGGACTATGGAAGGGCTTGGATCAAATCCAATGACATAGAGAAGACTGAGGGAAAGTCTAGAAAGGTCCATTACAAGCAGACCACAGTTGTGAATCCTGTTCCTTGCAAACAGTGTGCATGTAATAAGGATGAGCCCCTAAAACATGATAAAAAGAGGGGAAATCAAAAGAATTGGAATAATCAGTGGGCTCAGAAATAAGGAGTTGATCTGAGTAGAATCATCAGACCAAAACCTTGTTTCATATGTGGCAAATTGAATCATCTTGCCAAGTACTGCTACTTTAATCCTATTAACCAAAGGATGAATTTTCAAAGATCTATGCAAAAACCCTTTGGTTATATGAAGAATGAAAGGAAACATGTGGCTAAGAAACATGTTAAATCTAAAAGCCACATGAAGAAAAAGACTGTGAAAGAAAGTGTCAATATGTGGATTCCCAAAAGCACTAAAACTGTTAGTACTGCTACCACAAATAGTGCTGCTGACAAGGTTAGTACTGCTAAACCTGTTAGTACTGCTAACTCTGTTAGTACTTCTAAAATTAGTATTGCTTCTAGTGTTTGTGCTGTTAGGCCTATTATCTTGACAAAGTACTCCAGTAATGAGTGCTCTGATTTTAAAAATCTCATCAAAAAGGAATGTAAATACTTTGATGAGAAAGGGAGACCCAAGACCACTTTGGCTTGGGTTCCCAATCAATACTAATTGATTTATCTCATGTGCAGGGCAATCAGCAGCTCAAGGGAAAGAGCATCTGGCATGTTGATAGTGGTTGCTCTAGGCACATGACAGGGAACATGGCTTGCCTCAAGAATTTCAAGAAAATTGATGGAGGACATGTTGCCTTTGGTAATACTCCAGATGGAGGTAAGATCAGTGGTAAGGGAGATGTAACAAAAAGGTAAAATGACCTTTGAAGATGTTTTCTATGTTGAGCAGTTAAGGTACAACCTGTTAAGTGTATCACAGGTTTGTGACAAAAAGCATAGTATATTGTTCACAGATACATAATGCATTATCCTTGCTCCTGGATTCAAGGTAGTTGATGAAAAGTTGATACTATTAAGAACTCCCAGAAAGGATAATGTCTATTGTTTGGCTATGGAAAATGTTTCAACTGATTCATCCCTAAACTGTCTTGTTTCAAAAGCATCTTTGGATGAATCATCACTTTGGCACAGAAGGATGTGTCACATGAACTTCAAAACAATGAATAAACTTGTTAAAAACAACCTTGTAAGAGGTTTGCCTTCAAAAGTATTTTCATGTGATGATCATTCTGTTGCCTGTCTCAAAGGCAAACAAAACAAAACTTCTCATAAGTCCAAAGAGTTGAACACAATCTCTAATTCTCTTCAGTTGTTGCATATGGATCTGTTTGGTCCTACAAATGTTATGAGTATAGGTAAGAAATCATACTGCTTAGTTATTGTTGATGATTACTCTAGATTTACTTGGGTATATTTTCTTAGGACTAAGGATGAGACAAGTGGACTGATCAAATCCTTTATTCTAAGAATTGAAAACCAAACAAATCAAAAGGTAAAAGTCATTAGGTCAGATAATGGTACTGAATTTAAAAATCATGACCTAAACACCTTTTGTGAGGAAAAAGGAATTGAGAGGCAATACAGTGTTCCTAGGACTCCACAACAAAATGGTGTTACTGAGAGAAGGAATAGGACACTGATTGAGGTTGCTAGATCTCTGTTAGCTGACTCCAAACTTCCAATTACTTTCTGGGCTGAAGCAGTTAATACTGCTTGCTATGTCCAAAACAGAGTTCTAGTAGTCAAGCCTAAGAACAAGACACCATATGAGCTTTTAAATAAAAGGAAACCATTTATTGGATTTTTCAAACCTTTTGGGTGTCCTTGTACCATTCTCAATACCAAAACTCACTTAGGAAAGTTTGATAGCAAGGCAGATGATGGTTTTCTTGTTGGTTACTCATCTTAGAGTAAGGCCTACAGAGTTTTTAATTCTTCTTCTAGAATAATTGAGGAAAGTGATAATGTTAAATGCAATGAGAACACACCAAAACCTATTGGTTCGGGTCCTCAGTGGTTGTTTGACATTGATTCACTAACTAACTCTTTGCGTTTCAGTAGTGATGATAATGCAGGTTCAGGAAGTGGAGGATCAGGGGATGTACAAGTACAAGACATTATTCCTCAGTCTGTGATCTTTCCCATACCTACAATGGAACCTGTTGAAATCTGTGAAAAGGAGACTGTTACTGAACCAATTCAGAGTGAAGAAGAAAGAAGAGATAAGGAGAATTCAGAGCATGGAGAACCAGAAGTAGCTGATGAGATCCCCTCAGCTGACTTAAATGATTCCAATCTAGAAGTGGGAATCAATGAAGAACCTAGTCATCAGACTAGAACACAAAAGAACCATCCTCCAGAGCTGGTAATAGGAGACATCTCTTCTCCAATGATAACTAGAAATCAAAGCAGACTTCAAGAGATGCAGGATCAGCAACATACAGTACTCTCTTGCTTTCTATCTCAGATTGAGCCTAAGAAGGCCTATGATGCAATGAAAGATTCAAGTTGGATAGAAGCCATGCAAGAAGAGTTGCTACAGTTTAAGTTGCAAGATGTTTGGGACTTGGTGGACCTTCCAAAAGGTCATAGAGCAATTGGCACCAAGTGGATTTTCAGGAATAAAAAGGATGAGAGAGGAATAGTAATCAGAAACAAAGCAAGGCTGGTGGCACAAGGGTACACTCAGGAAGAAGGCATAGACTATGAGGAAGTCTTTGCTCCAGTTGCAAGGGTAGAGGCAATTAGGCTGTTTCTAGCCTATGCCTCATTTATGCAGTTCAAGGTATATCAGATGGATGTAAAAAGTGCCTTTCTTTATGGAACAATTGATGAAGAAGTATATGTCTGTCAGCCCCCTGGATTTGAGAATCCATCATATCCTGACAGAGTGTACAAACTTAAGAAAGCACTTTATGGTCTACATCAAGCCCCAAGAGCATGGTATGATACTCTGTCTACCTATCTCTTGGAAAATGGGTTTGAAAGAGGAATAATTGACAAAACCCTTTTCATTAGAAGAAGTAAGAAGGACATCCTACTTGTTCAGATCTATATGGATGACATCATCTTTGGATCTACAAAAGAACAGATGTGTAGAGACTTTGAAAAGTTGATGCACAAGAGCTTTAAAATGAGTTCAATGGGTGAACTCACCTTCTTCCTTGGGCTTCAAGTGAAACAGCAGAAAGATGGGATCTTCATAAGTCAATCAAAGTATGTGAAAGACATCCTGGATAAGTATAGTTTAACAGACTCAAAGTCAGCAAGCACACCAATGGAGACTCACAAACATATAACTGTTGATCTTGAGGGGGAGGATGTTGATGTCCATCTATATAGATCAATGATTGGATCTCTCATGTATCTCACAGCCTCAAGACCAGACATCATGTTTCCAGTGTGTGTGTGTGCCAGATTCCAAGTCAAGCCAAAGCAGTCACATCTACAAGCAGTTAAAAGGATTTTCAGATACTTAAGAGGTCAACCTAGATTAGGTCTTTGGTATCCTTATGAATCCAACTTTGACTTGATTGCATATTCAGACAGTGACTTGGGAGGTGCTAATATGGATAGAAAGTCTACTTCAGGGGGATGTCAGCTTTTGGGTGCAAGACTAGTATCTTGGCAGTGTAAGAAGCAAACCACAGTGTCCTTATCAACAACAGAAGCTGAGTACATTGTTGCTGCAAGTTGTTGCTCTCAGGTTCTATTGATTCAGAATCAAATGCTGGACTATGGGGTAACCTTTCTTCACACTCCAATCTTCATTGACAATAGAAGTGCTATCAGCATTGTTAACAATCCAGTCAAGCACTCCAAAACAAAGCACATTGAGATCAGGTATCACTTTATTAGAGACTGTAATGAAAAGAAGCTTATTCAAGTTGCTAAAGTTCATATTGACAACCAGTTTGCTGATCTATTCACCAAAGCTTTTGATGTGGGTAGATTCACCTTCTTGGTCACAAGTGTGGGCATGATCAACTCTGAATGAGCTCATGTTTAAAAAGTGATTGTATACCTGTTATTTGGTTGTTTTTGGTGTTTCTAATCATCTTTCTCAGGAAGAATATTGCCTTGTTCAGATCAACACAAGATTCAAGAGTGTAAGTGTAGTTAATACTGCCAGTGCAGTTAATACTGCTAGTGGTTAATACTGCTCTCAGTTAATACTTCTAATTAGTTAATACTGCTAGTGGTTAATATTGCTCACAGTTAATACTGCTAGTTAGTTAATACTGCTAGTAGTTAATACTGCTCTCAGTTAATAATGCTAATTAGTTAATACTGCTAGTGGTTAATACTGCTCACAATTAATACTGCTAGTTAGTTAATACTGCTAGTGGTTAATACTGCTCACAGTTAATACTGCTAGTTAGTTAATACTGCTAGTGGTTAATACTGCTCTCAGTTAATACTGCTAGTTAGTTAATACTGCTAGTGGTTAATACTGCTTCTTTCCCGAATCATATAAATACCCCTTTTGCCCGCCTAAAAGCTCATAACGACTCTTTGAATACTGTTCATCTTCTCTCTAACCTTTTTTTCTCTCAAGAACCTAGTGAGTTTCAGTCCAGTTTACTCAAGCTCGATGGCTTCAATGGCGTTTATTGAGGAACACAACGAGATCGCGATGCTTCAAAAGCCAAAGCAAGCTGCTGGATTCCATCAAATAGTGGATTTTCTCAAATCCAGCCATATCGCGTATGCTCTTACTGTGTCACCATCCATCTACATTGAGCACCAGAAGCAATTATGGGCCAATGCCACTGCTCTTACTGAAAATGGTGTAAAGGTTATCAAGACAAGGGTGTGTGACAAACCCTTGACAGTTTCTGAAGAGGTAATTCGCATCAGTCTACATCTAGACGATGCCTCAGGTATATCATCTATCTCTAATGATGATCTGTTTTCCACTCTAACTAGAATGGGGTATGGAGGCCAATTGGGTGTTTTCAAGTTCTCAAAAGCTAAATTTTCACCCCAATGGCGTTTCTTTGTCCATACCCTTATGCATTGTATTTCTAAAAAGACTACTGGATGGAGTGAGTTCAGTAGTACCATTGCTTATGCTTTGGTCTGCTTGGCCACTGCCAGAAAGTTTAATTTTTCAAAAATGATTTTCAATGACCTTGTGTCAAACTTGGGAAACAAAAAGAGTTTTTATATGTACCCAAGATTTGTCCAGGCAGTTATAACCACTGAATTGACGGATATACCTCAATTTGATGAGGTATATGTACCTAAAATCCCCAAGGGCAAGGTCTTTTCAAACATGAAGAGATCTCCCATAGACTCAGAAGGAGTTGACACCCCATTGTTCTCTACAATGGTGGTGGTGTCCCACAATCAAGAAGATATGGCTTCAGGGTCAAGGCCCTCATTAGACCATCCCACTGAAAGCCAATCCCAACCTTCAATCAGTATATCAATCCCACAGTCCCTTCTTCAAAAACCAACTTCACCAATAACCAACACTTACATAAGGAAAAAGGTAAAGAAGGCTCCTTCCCTTCTTGTACCTTCACCCACACAGCCTTTAAGCCCTCTAATGGAGAATTCTCCATTAGAGAATATCTATAGGGAAACCACAGGGGTGTCTCCCAACCCCAAGGAGGTGCTCACTGAGGAGATGTTTGAGCATATGGGTGAGAAGGCTGCCACTACTCCTGCTAGCACAGAGGAGGACAGTGGTAACATCAATAAGACCTCCCCCATGGCAACTTTGGATGAGCAATCATCCAAAGGTCCTAGGTTCCAAGAAACCAAGGGGGTGGAGGGTGCTTCTGCTAGGCAGAAGACTTCCACTACAAACTGTTCCCATGATCCTTCAAAAGGGGGTTACACTCCTGGAGAAGGTGAGGATAGATATAACAACAATGAATTGATGGAAACTATGGGCAACATTAATCTGGATGTCATCAAACAAGGCAAAGACATAGAAAAGATGAAATTGGTAATTCTGTCTCAACAAGTACAGATTACCAAATTGAAGAAAATGGTGACAAGATTGGTGCACAAGAAGAGGAGAAGACGGTTTGTTTTGAAGAAGAGAACAAGTGCTAATGATGCTTTCAACAAGGGGGAGAATCAAGAGGCTGAAGCAGAAAAGGAAAGTACATCTGAGATGGGATTTGATTTTGAGGGGGAGAAAGCAGCAAAAACAGAACCACAAGCAGCAGAAACAGATGAGGTTCAAGCAGCAGTAACAGAACAGGTAGCAACAGTAACAGGGCTATCTGTTGAAGAATTGGAAATTGCAGAAACGTTGGTAAAAGCCAAGAATGACACTCCTAAGGCTACTCAAAAGGCCAAGGGAGTGGTCATTAAAGAAGGAGGCCTTGAAAAGAAAATAAAAGAAATGAGTGAGGCAGATTTGAAGGATACAAAGGGAAAAGCTAAGATGGTTGAATCTGAACAACCCATAAAGAAGAAGACTCAGATAGAGTTAGATGCAGAAGTGGCAAAACAGCTTCAAGCTGAGATGGAAAAGGAAGAACAACTCCAAGCTGAAAAAGACAGAAAGCTTGCACTGGAGATGGCTAAAAAGCTAAATGAAGAGTATCAAAAGAGCATGCAAACTGCAACTGAGGCCAAGAAGAGATTAGTGACAGTATCCAAGCAAAGAATGCCAGTCAAGAAGCAGAAAAGACAACCTTCCAAGACCTTTTTAGCCAATCAAGAAAGGAGAAAAATGATCAACTTTCTGAAAGGCTCAATTGGTGTAAAGGGAGAAATGTTTACTAACATGGAATACAGTCAAGTTGAGGAGCTGTATAAGAAGGAAATGACAAAGCTTCAAGGGGATTCCTCTCAAAGGGAAGAAGCAGAAAGAAGGATGAAAGAGAGGCATGATCTCAACATCCAACAACCATTCCCTGAGGAAACCACACCTTCAAAGGAAAAGGTTGAAGAAAAGAAGGAAGAGCAAGAGAATTTTGGAATGGAAATGAAATCTGCAAAAAGAGTAAAGACCATAGCCTCCAAGAAACAATCCAAGAAGCCAAGGATTGAAGAATCAGAAAGAGAGGCAGAATCTTCTGTTCCACCTTCAGCAGAACCAGAGCAGAATCCAGAACCATCCAATATGCAATCAAATGAGCAGGTTGATTTGTTCATGACTGTAATAGAACCAGTACAGGTTGTTCCCATTTCTGTGAAAGCACCAGAAGTCATCTTTTGGAACATTCTGAGAGACAACAGAAAGGATTACTTCAGATTTAAACGAGTTGGTGATGTATTTGAAGTATATTCAACTTGGGGGAAAGTGATCAGAAGTTGTTCAAGGGCTGATCTAGAAGAAATGCATAAAGTGGGAATGAAGTTATATGAGCCTGTTTTGAAAGGAACTGAAGAAAGTCTACTCAAGATTGCAATGGAATACTTGTGTATGATGTTTGAACTAGAAAAAGTGGTGCACAGGATAAAAGATATACATCATGGGTATGTGTTTAAGAAGATTGATAAGTGGATACTCTTTGAAAACTGTGGTGTGTACATGATCACAATAGATAACTGTTATCATGAATACTATCTGGTGAACAAAGTATATGATCATAGCAAGGAGAAGCTGAATGGGATGCTGAAAGCTAAGCTAGTGTGTGCAAAGGAATCAGAAATGGCCAAAATTGTGGTAAAAAGGACAATCAATCAAAGTCTGGGTCTGAATCCAAATTTGGGCAACTAAGTTGTAGTGTTGAAAGCATCTTGAAGACCATAATTGAAGAACTTGACTTCTCTTCCTAAAAGTCAAGTTAGGGGGAGATTGTTGGGAATTAAAAAATTGCTCAAGTATGGTTAATGCTGCTAGCACAACTGATTACTACTGCGAGTAGATTTAATACTGCTTGACAAGTTAGTACTGCTAGTAGTTAGTACTGTCAGATCAAAGTTAATACTGCTGAACACAATTACTACTGCTGAGGATTTTAATGTTGCTGAAGAAGGTTAGTGCTGCTTATGAGATGAAGACTCAGTATGGAAGGAAGACAGCTGTATAGAAGACTTGCTAAAGTATAGAAGATAATTATGGACTGAAGATCAATTGTATTTTGTTAATTATCTTGTAATGTGTCTTGTATAAATAGTATAGAAGTCTATGATAGAATTAACTTTTGATAATTCTAAATTTTTGTTTTCATAGAGAGAATTAACCTCAAGGTTTAGAACACTAGTTCTAGAGAAGTAGAATTCGTATTGGTGAGCCTGTTCATCAATATTGAGGTTTTGTTTGAAATCTTGTAGCTTTAATCATTCAATAAAGTTTTACAAGTTGTGATTTCTGATTCAATGTTACATTGATTGTTGAATATTAAAGTGTTATTCCGCAACTTCTTTAATATTGTTTCTGAGTTCATTATTCTTGTTAAGAATTAGATCCTGACAGAATGAGAGTCCACTTCATGAGGTGTATGAAACCCTCAGACAAAATGAAGAAGAGGTGGATGAAATTCTAGATGGGAAAAGAACAGAGGAGAGGAAACCTGAAGAGAGAAGATATCAGTCTGAAGGAAAGAGAATAGAGGAGAGAAAACCAGAAGAGAGAAACTTTAAAGCTGAAGGATCCAGTCAGACAGAACCACCAACGTGCTACAACTGTGGCAAAACAGGTCACTATGCCAGAGACTGTCGAAGACCAAAAGTCAGAAACTCCGATTATTACAAGAACAAGATGCTTTTTGCAAAGCAACAGGAGGCTGGTAAGGCACTGATGGCTGAAGATGAATACTGGCTTGATCATTCAGACGAGGAAGAAGAGGAAGAAGAAAGAGATGAAGTCGTCAACATGTGCTTGATGGGAAAGCAAGAATCAGATGCTGAAGCTGATTCAGATGATGAAGAAGAGGAGGTATGTGATTTATCGTATTCAGATTTCATGAATAAAATGCATGCCATGATTTTAAAACAACAAGAGTTAGAGTCGAATCTTGAGCGAGAAATTGGTGTTATAACTGACAAAAACCAACTGATACAGAAACTTAGCAATGAAATTGCTGAGAAAAAAGTATTGGTTGAGGTTTTACATAGAGATAATGACACCAACGCAAAGGAAAAGACAATAATTCTTAAAGAGAATTCTGAACTCAAGTCTAAACTGACAAAAAGTGAGATTGATATATATGAGCTTACAAAATTGCATTCTTCATGTACCAAAGAAAACTTTTCTTTACTTGATAAATTAAAAAGTTTGGAAGAGAAGTTGTACAAAATGGGTCAAACTGAACAGACTATTCATCTGAACAAACCCAAAGAGGAAATAGAGAGATGGGGAATCGGTTATAAGAAACCTCACTATCTTCAAAAAGGGATGTCTGAAGTGCCAGCACTTTATGATCATCTTTCTATGAAATTAGCTCGACGAATCCCTGAGTTTAAAACTTTCTGGACTAAACTATCAGAAGAGGATGAAGCCAACGAAACTGAAAAATGCTTGAAATCATCTAAAGTTCACCTTCCATTTTATTATGCGAAGATGAATAATAGTTATAATGAAAATCCAATATATCAAAAGAAGAAAACTCTTTCAAGTGATTTCTTTCAAAGTTATTCTGAAAAAGAAATGGAGGCGAAGCCTATTCAAGGTAAACTATATGTCCCTCCTCTTGTTTTAGAATGTAAAATTTCTGAACTCGAGAATTCTTTATCAGATGAAAGACTTTTGATAAATATTGAACAAAAAGTTTTTTCAATTGTGTTCAAAAATGTTATTATTTCTAAGGCTTCAAACTCTGAGGATATGTTTGGTTTAGCAAATAAAGGGTTTGATTTTCTGAACGCTGATGGTGGTTTCGATGATTGTTCTAATCAATTTGACTTTAATGCAAAAGTTCCTAACCATTCATCTTTTGTTAAGAAATCTTTAGGAAAAACCAGTATGCCTGTTAACAGTGCAAAATCAACGAAAGTTGATAACTCAGTCTCTGTGAAAGCTAAACATGCTAAAGGTAAGAATATATCTCAGCATTCACAGAAACCGAACACTACTGGTAATCCGAAGAAGAAGCTTTCGTTTGTTTCTCAACAGTCTAACTCAAGAGTTTCACATGTTTCAGATCTGAGCAAGCAAAGGCCAGACGTTAAATCTCTGTGGCAACCAAAACAGAAGCTTGACAAGACCGTTAAATTGTTTTCTAGTGTTAATTGTAGTAGACTTCGCCTAGTAAAGATGTCTTAATTGCTGATGTTGATATTTTGAACTCAAAACTTGTTGTTTCTCGTAAACAATATACAATGAAGCAATTATTTCAGTTATCTTTATCTGCTAGAAAGTCTTCTATTTATGATAAACATGTTTCTATCTCTTGTCAAGATTCTGAAGATTGGTTTGGCAATTATCATGTGCATTCATTTCATTCTAATTCTTCAAATGCATTTCAAAAGAAAAGAGGACCCAGTTTGAAATGGGTACCAAAATCTTGTGCTAACACAGTAGGACCCAAATTCCAGTGGGTACCTAAGGCTAAATCTGTGTTGCAGGCACATCAAGTTTAAAAAGGGAGCTTACAGATATGACTTCTAGACAAAACAGTCTAGGACTCGTTCCTCAAAGAAACTAGGTTTTTGAATACAACAGTTCAAGACCCGCACTGCAAAGATAAAACGATGGTTTCTGAACACGTCTGTTCAGAACCCTTGCTTAAGAGAAATAATGGCTTTTGAACACATCAGTTCAAGACCCACTCTTCCATGCTCAAAAGTCTTAAATTTTGATTTATGACTATCTAAATCTCTTGTTTTGTTATTTCTCTTGTGCAGATCCGTCATATGTGGTACTTGGATAGCGGATGCTCCAAGCATATGACTGGACAAAAAGATATGTTGTCCAATTTTAAAGAGAAGTATTGCAGATCAGTCAGATTCGGCAACGACCAGTTTTCTCCAATAACGGGATACGGTGATGTACAACATGACAATGTCACGATAAAGAAGGTGAGCTATGTTGAAGGCTTACGGCACAACCTTTTCAGTATTTTTCAATTCTGTGACAAAAGCTTAGAGGTCAATTTCAAAGCCAAGACGTGTTCAGTTCGCACTGAAGAAGGCGAGGAACTCTTGGTCGGCACAAGAAAGTCAGACCTCTACACAATTAACTTGTCAAAAATCCAGAATGACACCCAGGTTTGTCTATTGACGAAATCCTAGATGCAACAAAGTTGGTTATGGCATCGAAGGCTCTCTCACCTCAACTTCAGGTACATCAACAATCTGGTCAGAGGAAAGCTCGTCAAAGGGCTTCTAGTGCTCAAATATGAAAGAGAACATCTTTGTGCAGCATGTGAAAAGGGAAAGATGAAGAGGGCACCTCATAAACCAAAGCCTGAACCAAGTACAAGCGCTCCGTTAGAGTTATTGCATATAGACTTATGCGGTCCGATGCGAACTCAGAGTCTAGGCAGAAAGATGTACATACTCGTGATCATGGACGATTACTCGCGATACACATGGGTCAAGTTTCTACATTCAAAGGATGAGACACCAGATGTTCTCATCACATTCCTAAAGACGACCCATGTGAATCTGCAGAAACTGGTCAAGTTTCTACGAACAGACAACGGCACAGAGTTCAAGAACAACAAGGTTGAAGAATATCTCGAATCTGTCGGGATTTCACATCAATACTCTGCTGCTCATACTCCTCAACAAAATGGAGTGGTCGAAAGAAGAAATCGTATGCTAGTCGAGGCTGCTCGTACTATGCTAAGCCAATCAGACTTACCTCTATTTTTGTGGGTTGAAGTTGTATCGACCGCGTGCTATACACAGAATCGCTCCATGATACATCGCAGATTCAAGAAGACTCCTTATGCTTTAATCAACAACCGAACACCGACAATCAAATATTTCCATATATTTGGGTGTAAGTGTTTCGTGCTCAACAAGTTCAGTGCCAAGGCGGACGAAGGGATCTTCATTGGTTATTCCTCGACATCAACTGCATTCCGTGTTTATCTGAAGAAGTCAAAGACGGTGATTGAAAGCATCAACGTCACGTTTGATGAAGAGATGGCTTCCGAACAACACAGTTTAGAACCCATTATAACCGGAATACTAGCTTCTGGGCAACTCAGTCCAGAACCTGCGTCTCAACAGAATAAATCAGATGAAGCATCAACGTCAACTAATAATATATCTGATTTAGACTTATTATTTGAATTGTCTTATGATGAATTTCTTGGATCTAATGTAAAGAAATCTGTTATGGTTGACAGGATGGAAGACTTAACGACTACTCATCTAACCAGTTCAGATGTTCCTATTGAATCCAACGCCCCGATTCAACAAGAAGTTCCAATTCAAATGCCGACTCCAACAGTTGAAGAAGTTCCATATGATGAAGAGACAGAAGTAGCTGAACCAGTAGGATGTTCTGTACAGATCCATTCACAGCCAGAACAAGCTGTACCTGCTGAGTCTTCTGAACCTACCACTTCAACTGCAATCATCATTCCTCCTGAACAAGCTGAAGTAGGTACAAGTGGATTTATAGATGATTCAACTGACATACATCTATATAATCCACTGCCTCAAGAACATAAATGGACCAAAGAGCACCCGATAATCCAGATCATTGGCGATCCATCAAAAACAGTGCAAACTAGGTCAGCATCAATGAATATGTGCATGCATGACTCCTTTCTGAGCAAGTTCGAGCCAACACGCGTATCAGAGGCACTTGCTGATCCAGAATGGGTGATCTCAATGCAAGAAGAGCTAAATCAGTTCGATGCACTTCAAGTCTGGAGACTCGTACCAAATCCTCAAGGTAAAACAATAATAGGTACAAAATGGGTTTTCAAGATAAAGAAAGACGAAGATGGTACCGTTATCCAAAACAAGGCAAGACTAGTAGCCAAAGGATACAGACAAGAGGAAGGAATTGACTATGACGAGACATATGCTTTTGTGGCGCGTTTAGAGGCAATTAGAATGTTTCTAGCCTACGCAGCACACAAGAACTTCACGGTCTTTCAAATGGACGTGAAGACAGAATTCCTGAATGGAATTATAAAGTAAGAAGTCTACGTCTCTCAGTCAGAAGGTTTTGTCAATCAAGAGAAGCCGAATCACGTCTGAAACAAGCTCCTCGAGCCTGGTATGATGTCCTTTCCAATTTTCTAGTCAACTCTGGTTTTTCAAAAGAAACGGTGGATACCACTTTGTTTATCAAAAAGTAAAAAGCCGATATCATTTTAATTCAAATCTATGTAGATGATATTATCTTTGGCTCTACAAATCCTAAGTACTGTAAGAATTTTGCAAACCTTATGGTGTCTAGATTTCAGATGAACATGATGGGAGAGATGAAATTCTTTCTCGGTTTACAAGTAAAACAATTTTCATCGGGTATTTTTATCAATCAATCAAAATACATTATGGATATTCTTCGGAAGTTCCAAATGGAAAATTCAAAACCGATTGGTACCTCAATGGCACCAGGTACTAAGATTGGCACCGATCCTTCGGGAAAGGCTGTTGATGTTAGGACTTATCGAGGGATGATAGGTTCTTTAATGTATCTTACTTCTAGTAGGCCAGATATAATGTTTTCAACATGCTTATGTGCACGATATCAAGCCAATCCTAAAGAAATCCATATGTCTGATGTGAAGCACATATTTAGGTATCTAAAGGGCACTGCAGATCTTGGTCTGTGGTATCCTAAAGATACTAGTTTTGAACTAACAGCCTACATAGATGCAGATCATGCAGGTGGTATGTTAGATAGAAAGAGCACGTCGGGACATGTACAGTTCCTCGATGACAAGTTAGTAAGTTGGGCATCGAAGAAGCAACTTTGTGTTTCAACCTCCACGGCCGAAGCAGAATATGTAGCTGCTGCTAGCTGCTGTTCTCAGGTCTTATGGATGAGAACTCAATTGCGCGACTACGGTTTCCACTTCAATAAGATCCCGATATACTGTGACTCCAAGAGCGCAATCGCAATATCAGCGAATCCTGTTCAACACACCAAGACTAAGCACATAGACGTCAGGTATCATTTTATTAAAGATCATGTTGAAAAAGGAGCAATTGAACTTTTCTTTGTAAAAACTTATTATCAACTTGCCGATTTGTTTATCAAACCTTTAGACGAAAAGAGGTTTACCTTTCTTGTCTCTAAGCTGGGTATGCTAAATCTAAAGATTTAATCAGTAGTTACCTATCAAAGCTTTCTAATTGTATACTTTTTCATCATTTCTTCATTCTTAACTCTGATTGATATCTGCATTTCTCTATTCTGTTCATGAACCAAGGGGGAGTATGAGAAGAAATTGACAAGTGGTCAATATTACTTCGAGGGGGAACTCATAAAATTTTACATGTACCTTTTAATGCAATTTTTTTTGTAATGCAAGAATTTAGGGGGAGCTCTTCAAGACAAAAGGGGAGTACGGATATGACTTCTGATTATTTCTGATCAGAACTCGTACTTTAAAAAGTTTTACTGCTTTTTGTCTTTTCAATTTAAGTGAATAAATTTTACTTTGAATTTGACTTAAGACTTTTGCAGAAGTTTGAGAGAAGCTTACGAGTTCATATGTTTATGACTTAAAGCTTAGCTTCATGAGATGGAAGATCGTACGTGAAGGTATAATTCTATATCTTCATCTCATATATGGTTGAAAGAAGGACAACTTTCAATCATAGAAAACATTGTTTTCAATGTTCAAACCACTTCCCGATTCTCAAAACGAATTCATGAATTGGAAGTGGGACTTTAAATGTTTTCAAGAAATATATTGTGCTTTAATTGAAATAGTTAAACCAATTTGAGCATCATATGCATCATAAGAAAACAAGGATTTCTTTGTGCTAGGACTTAACACAACTTCAATGGAATCACCTTAACCAGTGATTTCTACCCAAGAAGTTCATCCTTAGTGATTGAGTGTGAGAAGTCAAAAAGAAATGAGTGTGATTAGAGAAAGCAAAAGGTTTAAAAGAAAGAGCGTGTGAGAACAGAGTTAAAAGAATATCATAACTCTGCACCAACTCTTTCTGAGCCGTGCAGCCACATTTCTAATGTTTCACAATTCTTTGGTAATCATTATTGAAACAGGCAACTAGCCCATGCCAACTCTTGATCAAACCTCACTATCTACTCATTTTCTTCTCAACAAGAAAGTGTTTCACATTTTCTAAAGGGATGCAGCACATTTGCTATCTGATTTTCATTTGGAAAATCTGGATATTGAAAAGAAGGAAGTCTGCCCCACCTTCGCAATTCAATCATGCACATTGAGTCTGTGTTTAACTTACTGTTGTCTCAGTGGTTTACATAAATTTTGAGCCTAATAAGCAATCATCAAGTGCTTAATTCTTTCAACACAAGCACGAACACACAAGGAATTTGTTTCTTTGTCATAATGTTTATAGAAATAACCTTTGTGGTGTTTCGATGATTAAATGGAAGCCCTAGGGGAGTCAACATCAAAAAGATCCTTTCCAATGTGTATTAGTTACACACAGTAACTTAGTGTTACTGACAGGCATGTTAACTGATTCATTAGTTGATTCAGGTGTTACATGATTATTTTGTCTGGATTTGCAAAGATCTGGATGAATAACTATTGAATTGACGGATCAGTAGCTCCAAGTGGTTGACATTTCTTACTCAAAGTTTTGATGAAGTCGTTGCACTTAACATCAAAAAGGGGGAGAATGACTACACAAGAAATGGCAAAGATCACATGTTTCAAGAATCACGTCAAAGATTGAACTCTTCAAAAGCAAGTATTCTGAAGACATGCTGATTTCAGAGCTAGAGAAAGAGATTGCATCTTCTGAGCTAAAGAAGAAGACTGAATTGCTAAAATCTTTTTAGTAATGATCTTGATCCAAAGGGGGAGATTGTTAGACCACAGTCTCATTGGATTCAAGATCATCCAAACTGAAGATCGCAATCTGAAGCTAAAGTCGGAACGTCGACTCTCGATATTAAGTCTAATGTTTATTTGTAATAAATGTCAATGTAATTGTTTGTTATTGTATTAGTTAAGTTAATATCTAGTTTGTTAGATATTAGTTAACTTAGTTAGTTATTAGATTTAGTTTAGTTAGTTATATTATTTAGTTAGAAATAATATCTAGATATTATGGAAGTGTGTTAGACACACTTTAGATAAGATATTGTATCTCTAACAACTCTCATAGATCAGATCATAATCGACACACACAAACACACACTAAAAGGTGTAAATCAGAGAGAAAAACAGAGAACACATCTATAGCTTAAATCGATCAATCATGTAACTGTTGTTATAATCAATACAGGTTGGTAATCGTTATTGTGTCGTATTCTATAAACTTGATAAATATTGTGTGGACCGACAGCAAACATTTGTATCAAGTTTTTGGCGTCGTTGCCGGGGATAGGCGTAAATCTATTGTTGTTTAGAAATTTGAGTTTTGTTAAGCTAATTTTTCTACCATCTTTGTTGCTCGTCATACGTCTCCATGTATGTCCGAATAACAAATCTTTGAGTTTTTCTTTCTGTGAATATGGATTCCATGGGACATTCATTTGGGCCATATGAAACTGTTTTATGTGACTATTGTGGCGGAAATCATTTCTCGTATAATTGTCCTTCGAACCCCGAATCCCATTATTTCATGGAAGATAGTAATTGGGATACCTCATACTTCAATGGTTACAATCAATCATGGGAGGATCATCCTAATTTGTTTTTAAATGGTCAAGATCATGGCACTTTCACATCACCAATACCTCCCTACCAAGATTGGAGTAACACTTACTCGAATACTTTTGACAAATCTTGGGAGGAACAAGTTGATTTTTCTGGGAGTTTTCAAAGGGATGATTTTAACAACTCATTTCCCCTACACCTTCTTTAGAACAAACTGAAAACTTTGAATATCTTCAAACTTTGATGAATGATTTCTTACAGAACATAAATGGAGTTGTTATTAACATAATGACCTGTGTTGGAGAGATCGTTAGTGAGCGTAATAGACAAATCCAAAATCCTATACCAACTGAGATTGAAAATTTTGAGTGTGTTGGTAAGGATGAGGGTGAAACAAATACCTTGGAAAATAGTCAAGAGATAGAGAGTTTCGAGGAAGCATCTAAGCATTTGAGCAACCCCTCTTCACTTCAAAATAGTGAAGAGGTGCAACAAAATGTCAAGATTGTCATTAACCCATGCTTTGAATCTGTGCAGAACAACCATATTATTGCAGATGCTGCAGCATCCTTGCAGAAAAGTTGTGCAGAAGGTTTTCAAGTTGTTTTGAAAAGGGGATGTGACAATCAATCCAAGGGCTTGGGAAGCTTCAGAAAATCAAGTTCTAGTGTTGGTGAGGTGGTGTGGAAAAATCAAGATGGGATGAAATATTCCCCCATATGTGCCATCGAAGTCTTGTGCCATGATCAAGGAGTGAAAGAAGTGATAAGGGAAGTATATAAGCATAAGTGGAAAGAGAAACACCAAAATGAGTTGGTGAGGATCGTTCAGGCAGAGGAGCATACTGATGTGCTTCAAAAAATTTCACCATTCCTCAAGAAGTTGTCAACAAGCGATCCATCAGTGGAAGAAGGAGAGCACCTTACTAAAAAAATGCAGAGATTAGTACCACAACATGCAACATCAGCAATAGAGGTTTCACAGCCTACTCCTAAGGAGTAGGACAGGTTCAAATCACTTCACTTAGTCTCCATTTTTATTTATTTCTTTTGTTTTGTGTATGGGATTAATTTGCTGATTTATAGATTTATTTTCATGTTAAGATCATCACATGTTACTTACATATCTTTTGAATTCATAGCCTAAATAATTTTTTGGAACACATCATTGCACCAAGTCTATGTATGCATTAGAGCTAGCTTTCACTTTCTTGGGACACCTTGGAAATGAACAATCTGTTTGGGACATGATCTAGGCCGTCTTTCACTCACCATAAACCACTTGTAGCCATTATACACCAAAACACATTGTTTCCTCACAATGAGGACATTGTGAATTTCAAAGTTTGAGGTTGTAAAGTTTGGGGATATGGAAGTTGCATAATGGAAAAACAAGGCGTGAACATCAATACAAAAGAGCATAGCTCTAACTTGATGCCTTAACAAAACACCCAAAAATACCCCATAGGGGTAAGGTGCACACAAATGTCCCATAGGGGCAAGGTGCACAAAAACAGAAAAAAGAGCACAAAAGTGCCAAAATTGAAAAAAAAATCACAAAAATGTTGGGAATTTGTGTGGAAAAAGGCTAGGTGAGACAAAAATTGCCAAAAATGAGTGACCCTACCAAAGCCCTTTTGATCCTAAATTTGATTGTGATAAGTTCAGAAAGAAGAAAGTGGATACTAGCTTATAAATCATGCACATACCTAGGCTAGTAATGGATGACTAGGAATTTATGAAAGGCTATGGATTTTATGTGGTATCTTTTAGCAATGTGTGTGCACTTAATGCCTTGATCTTGCATATCTTTTAATTGAGTCATTTTCTTTCTTTTATTTTATTTGCTTGAGGACAAGCAAAATTTCAAAGAGCAATGACGTTTCTCTTCTTCCGCCAAACACTTCCGGAGGTAACAGATGTGAAACGTGTTGTGGATCCCGTTCAATTCCGGTAGGAGTTCCAGTTGGTAGGCTTGAAAGCCCACACGCTTGAGCACTTTAAATGGCCCGAGGAAACGAGGACTCAACTTCCCACGTTTTCCGAACCGGATAATGCCCTTCCATGGCGACACTTTAAGCATCACCCGGTCGTCCACTTGAAATTCCATCGGTCGCCTCTTCTTATCGGCGTAGCTCTTTTGCCGATCTTGAGCCGCTTTCAAACGTTCCCGAATGCCTTTAACTTTATCCGCCGTCTCTTGCACAATTTCGGGTCCGGCGAATTGATTTTCTCCCACTTCTAGCTAACACATGGGAGTTCGGCACTTTCGCCCGTACAATGCCTCGAATGGTGCCATTCCGATACTCGAGTGGTAGCTATTGTTGTAAGCAAACTCTATCAAAGGTAGGTGAGAGTCCAAACTACCCCCAAAATTGATGACACAAGACCTTAGCATGTCTTCAAGCGTTTGGATTGTTATCTCGCTTTGACCATCGGTTTGTGGATGGTAGGCCATACTCAACTTTACTCGCGTACCGAGTTCTTTCTGAAAGTCGTCCCAAAAATTCGAAATGAACTGACCGTCGCGATCCGACACGATCGACAAGGGCACTCCATGCCTCGAGACCACCTCATCGATGTAGAGCTTTGCTAACTTGTCCATCGGTAAGGTTTCGCGTATAGCCAAGAATTGAGCGCTCTTAGTCAATTGATCGACTATTATCCAGATGGTATCGTGACCTCGAAGAGTTTTAGGCAACTTCGTCACGAAGTCCATGGTAATATGTTCCCACTTACACTCGGGAATTTCTAAGGACTGAAGACTCCCATACGGTCGTTGATGTACGGATTTCACTTGTAAACACGTCACACAACGCTCTACGTAACGTGCCACGTCGAGTTTCATTACCGGCCACCAATAGTGTAACTTCAAATCTCGGTACATCTTTGTACTTCCCGGATGAAGGGAATACTTGGACTTGTGGGCATCCTCAAGAAGTAGTTCCCGGTTGCCCCCAACTTTGGGCACCCATATACGGCCGTTGAACAACTTTACCCCATGGCTATCTTCCGTTAAGAGCAAACATTGCTTTGTCATAACTTCATCTTTGAGATTCTCTTCCAACAAGACTTCTACTTGGGATGTTTTGATCTTCTCAATAAGACTTGACACTAACTCGATTCTTGAAAGGGTAGCCCGAATACTTCCGCTATAGTCCTTCCGACTTAACGCATCGACCACTACGTTCGCCTTACCGGGATGGTAAAGCAAGTCACAATCATAATCCTTGAGCAACTCGAGCCATCGCCTTTGCCTCATGTTTAACTCTTTTTGATCAAAAACATATTTTAGACTCTTATGATCCGTGTAGAGTGTACATTTCGTGCCATAGAGGTAATGCCGCCAAAGTTTCAAGGCGAACACCACCGCCGCTAATTCCAAATCGTGGGTAGGATAATTCTTCTCGTGAATTTTGAGCTGCCTCGAGGCGTAGGCGATCACCTTGCCTCTTTGCATCAACATGCATCCTAACTCATTTTCGAAGCATCGCTATAGACCACAAAATCTTCCGACCCTTCGGGTAGCGACAAGATGGGAGCTTCACACAACTTCTTTTGTAAAGTCCAGAATACTTTTTCCTGCGTTTCGGTCCAAACGAACTTCACATTCTTCTGAGTTAAAGCCTTCAAGGAAGAAGCGATCTTGGAGAAGTCTTGGATGAATCTCCGATAATAGCCCGCCAAACCCAAGAAGCTTCGGATTTTGGACGGACTCTCAGGAGGCTCCCACAATTCATCATGGCTTCAATTTTGGAGGGGTCCACTTTCACTCCGTCTCGAGTGACAACGTGACCCAAGAATTGCACCTCTTCAAGCCAAAAATCGCATTTGGAAAATTTGGCGTACAATCTTTTCTTCCTCAACACTTCTAGGACTTCACGAAGGTGTTGCTCGTGTTCCAACTCACTTTTGGAATACACAAGTATGTCATCAATAAATACGATGACCGACTTGTCGAGGAATGGTCGGCACACTCTATTCATCAGATCCATAAACACTTTTGGTGTATTTGTTAGGCCAAACGGCATTACAAGGAATTCGTAATGACCATAACGCGTTCTAAAGGTCGTCTTCGCGACGTCTTTTCCTTTTACCTTTACTTGGTGGTATCCCGATCGTAATTCAATCTTGGAGAAACACCTCGCTCCTTGGAGTTGGTCGAACAAGTCGTCAATCCTCGGAAGCAGGTACTTGTTCTTCACCGTTGCCTTGTTCAACTCACGGTAGTCGATGCACATTCTCATCGTGCCATCCTTCATTTTGACAAACAACATCGGAGCTCCCTAAGGCGATGAGCTCGGTCTTATGAAACCCTTTTCTAAAAGCTCTTGAAGTTGAGCCATCATCTCTTGCATCTCCTATGGCGCCAACCGGTAAGGGGCTCTAGCAATAGAAGTTGCTCCTGGCACGAGGTCAATCCGGAAGTCCACTTGACGGTCTGGTGGTAACTCGGGCAAGTCGTCCGGAAATACGTCGGGAGACTCGCGCACTATCTTCACATCTTCAAGCTTTAACTTCTCAGGCTTGGCGTCGATCACGTAGGCTAAGAAAAGATGAGTATCCTTTCACCAAGAACTTGCGGGCCTTAGCCATGGTGATAATTGCCACCTCGCCTTTTCTTTTCTCGCCATAAATCACAACAACCTTCCCACTAGGATTGGGAAGTCGGATTAGTTTCTTGGAGCATACGATCTCGGCATGATTGTTCGCCAACCAATCATGCCAATCACCACATCAAAACCTCCAATAATCATTGACATCAAATCGATTGGAAATTCTTTCCTTTCGATCCTGAGAGTACATCCCCTCAGAACATCGCGGATTAGAACTTGACTACCATTTGTTATATCTACCACTAACGCATTCTCTAGACTATTAATGGGCATAGCAAGATTTTGACGAAACGACTCAGATACGAAAGAGAAACCAGCACCAGAATCAAATAGCACACGAGCAGGTACGGAGTTTAGGAGAATCGTACCCGATACCACATCGGTGGATGCTTTGGCCTCTTCGGCCGTCATCTGGAAGGCTCGACCGAGAATTCTTGGAGGGTTTTCCTTCTTCACTAGAGGCCCTCCCATTTTCAATTTCGGGCACTCATTTCGAATGTGTCCCGGTTCCTTGCATTCATAACATATGTCACCTCAGATCGGGTAATTCTCGCGCATGTGCCCTGGCTTCCCACACTTGAAGCAGTTTGCCCCGCTAGGGGCACATGGACCGAAATGTTTGTTTCGGCATTTTGGGCACCACCTCGCTTCCCGCCTAGGCTCGGTCCCCCTACTGAAGTTGTTGTTGTTGAAAGTTCGCGTTTTCTTGGAGGGCAAGGAATTGCCTTCCCACTTCCTCTTCTCAGTCTCCCCGACCCTCTCTTCGCGGCTTTGAGCGTAAACATCTTCCATGACCTTGGCCTCTTCAATGGCCTCACGGAGATTAGAGGGCTTGGCGTTGCGAACCATAGACATCATGTTCACTGGCAACCCCTTCAAATACACCTTCACCTTGTCGCTCTCGTTGGGGCCGCATGTCCCACTAGATCAAGATTTTCTACAAACTTCCTTGAATAGTCTCTCGCCGACATATTACCTTTCTTGAGGGCCCAGAACTCATCAAAAATCCAGTCCATCGCCCTCTCATTGCAATACTCCTCCATCAACTTCTTTTTGAATGCCTCCCATGACAACTGAGCAAGAATAGTGGCATCAAGGGTAGACCTAGTGACATTCCACCATCGATGTACAGGACCTCTTAGCATTTGGGAGGCAAATCTCACTTTCTGTTCTTCCCCGCACTCACTAGAACCAAAAGCTTGCTCAACCACTTGAATCTAGTTTATACAATCAACTGGGTCATCGGATCCTGAGAACTCGGGTGGTTTACCACAAAGGAAGGTTTTATAGGAGCAACTCTTTTCGCCCTTATGAGCACCGACAACCGCATGCTCTTCCGTCTTGATCCTATTTCCAGTACCTCCCGAACCATCCACCGCATTTTCGGCAACCACTTCTGGCCTCCTGAGACTAGCATCTCTATCCTCCAACATCTTCAGGAAAGCCTCTTGCTGCTTCTCTATAGCCGACATCACCATTTGCATGACTCTGGTCATCATGTCAGCTTGAGGGTTTGCCTCTTGAACAACCGGGTTCGTGGATGTCAATTCGACTCTAGGCACTTGTTCCACCTCTCCAGTAAATATCGGCGGCATACCAGGAGGGACAACAGTCGACGCCCTAACCACCGGGTTTCGATCGGGCGAACTATCATCACGTAGGTCTCCGTCGCCTAACAGCCGACTACGAGTGTTCACCATAAAGGAGTAATGGCTGCCACACAAGTAGGAGAAAGAGCAAGAAAGAGGTTAACAGAGTTAAGCACGAAAGGAACGTACTACTACATTCACCAATAATCATAATAACCGTAAACAAGCACACCCACGTAAAACATCCTCATAATAACGTTAGCTAAGTGAAATTATGAACATATGATACGTAAGAGTTCCCGTTACCGTCATTCAACCTTTGACTAACATAATTTCCGTAGACTCTGAGACCAACCCATCTTAGAGGTTCTACCCAAATCTCACAAATCATTACCTAATAATCTCAGTCTAAGTCTAGACATCTTACATTAATGCCTAGTTCACTTAAACTAGAACTTTGATACAAACTTGTAACACCCTAAAAATTAGACATTTCAAAAACTTGAAATTTTTACAATATAGGATTTATAAGTTGAGAGGAACTAAAACCTACGACACTTAAGTATTAATGTTTCACAAATGACATCACCCCTAAAGAAGGGGGAAGAGTATAAGTGTTTACAAAACCCAAATAAAAGAAATGGATAGAGGATCAACAACCTACTTAACTTAATACAATTATAGTTTAGATTATAATTGGGTGTCGTCATCTAAATCCCCAAAATAATGATCATTGGAATGTCCACTCTATATCTTGTCAAATGTTATGTCCCCAAAAATGTCGTCCCGACTCTCCGCTCACGGATTGCCCATCCCTTCTCTAACCGATCCTAATATGAACACCAAGAAAACAAGTGTTAGGCTTGAAGCCTATTGAGAACATTCAAATATATACATACATAATCGCAAGGAAATAAGGCATAAATGAACATTTAATAATAAGTATATTTGTAGGGATAAAGAATCCTCCAACATCAAACCTCATGCGACACGGAGGAGACCCGTTCCACCATAAGTCGTGACGGAACATTTGGAAGGTGTCACATTGGAAGGGGATTATCCGTTTTGGGAAGCGTGGGAAGCTTAGTCCTCGCTTTCTCAGACCCTTCACAGTTTTAGAAAAGATCGGACTCTAAGCGTATAGACTAGACTTGCCACCGGAAATGGACGGGATTCACCCTACCTTTCACGTATGCTACCTTCGTAAGTGCCTAACGGAAGAAGAGGGTGTGATACTGTTGACGGAAATTCGGGTGGACAACGGAAACCGATGCATGGAAGAACCTGAAGCCATATTGGACACCAAGACAAAGAAATTGCTCCACAAGGAGGTAACCATGGTGAAAGTTCAATGGAAGCACCATCAGGGTACAAACGTGACGTGGTAGCCGGAAGAGGATATGAAGAGGAGATACCCTCAGTTATTTGCACAGTCGTGATTTCGGGGACAAAATCCTTATTAGGTGGGGAGGATTGTAACACTCCATTTTGTTATAGTGGGAAAAATTAGGAAACAGTGCCCCGCGCGAGTTGCCGCGCGGGTTAGGCTACGGCACAAGCCGCGCGGTACACTGTCAGCGTGAAGAAGCAGTGGATGGCGCGAGTTACCGCACGGGTCAACCCGCGCCACAAGTCGCGCGCGAAGCCTGGCGATTTTAAATAAGGATTTAAACCCCATTCTCATTCAAAACCCTCATCTTCAACCTCTCAAACTCTCTCTTCATTTAATACTTCCCAAAACCGAACCACAACTCTTCCAACCACCAATCTACCACATTTATTGCAAGAATCAAACATCCTCAACCAAAGATTTCAACCAAGGATCTCAAGCTTCAAGATCATCTTCCTCCTCCATCCATTTCTAGGGTTCTTGCTAAGTTTCTAGGGTTTTCTAAAAAACCTAGATTATGAGTTCTTCTTTACTAAAATCTTTAAATGAGATACATATCTTGAATGCTTACTTGTATTAGTTCATATACATGTACAAATCTGATCACCTGATAAGTTTGACCTAACTGCTACTTATATGATATTTGGGGATTTTGGCTTTTGATTTATATGTGGAATCGTTGAGTTGATTTATATTGTTATTATTGAGTATGATGGTGTTATATCATGGAATTTGAGAAGATTATCGTTGAACATACATGTTTAGGTGTTTTAGACTTAATATGGGAATGAAATCATGAAATAGTAAGTATATGTATCTTGTTGATGCGAGATATGTATAAGAGATGGATAGTATATATATATATATATATATATATATATATATATATATATATATATATATATATATATATATATATGTTGGATGAACCGTGAGTATGTGCCAGGAGGATGTAGTCTTAGGTGCCACCGGGACGGTATACACCTAAGGCCTCCGCCACTGGGACGGTGTGCCGGGCCTTTGGGGTATTGTCATGCGAACAAACATCAAGGTACATTGACTTGAGGTAAAACTCATTGGTATGATGGATCTCCTCCATTGATTCCAGTATGGCCATGTGGACTGAGTCGTATTAATGCTTTAACATGTCTCTTGAATATCATGTTATGATTATGTACAACTCACTAGGCCTGTTTGGCCTAACACTTGTTTGGTTTGATATGTATCTCAGGTTCTAGCGGCGTGGCCGCCAAGAAAGTCTAGATGACTTAGATGCGAGCTTTGGGACATTTTTGGGACGCCAGTATAGAAGTTTATTTTTGATTGGATCACAACTTTTGTTAATCTTGTTCCTAGATAGGATTTAGATTAAAGGGTTGTTTTCCCTCACATTGTTATACATTACAAACTTGTAATCTGAACAGGCGTTTATTGTCTCCCTTTTTGGGAGGAGCTCATGCTATGGCATATTTTGTTACCATGTTTTCCTTTTATGGAAATTTTTGTTTATCCCAATTTTTGGGGTGTTACACAAATAGTTCATAAAACATCATTTCATACTCTTTTAAGTCATCGTAATCTTTATTCTTCCAAAAATGTCAAACCCTAGTTTTGACCCAAAAGTTTCCAATGTTTCACTTTAGAAAATATGGAACAAAGAGTTATAGTAACATAGATAATGGTTTGCATAAAACAAATAAGCATAAATGGGAAGAATGAACTCACAAAATGGGTTTTGATAAAAACCCCAAAACCCTAGTTTTGACTTTCTTGAAGGAGATGATGAATGATGAACCCTAGCTTCAAGACTTGACTTAATCACCAAGAATATTGCAATAAATGATGGTGATGTATCTTGAGAAACCCTAGAAACTGAAATGAATGACGAGAGACTATTTAGAGAGAGTTTTGAAAGAGTTGGGTGAGAATAATGAATGAGGAGTGCCAAGGTCGAACTTAATAAACACTCAGGGCCCGTCGGCGACGGTGACACACGACTATGCCCTTGGCATAGTCGCCCGCTCCAAGGGGCTTGCGGTATAAAAGTCGCGATTGTGCCCCCGCGACAGTGACCCGGGCACAATCGTCGGGCACTGTCGCCCCGCGTGTACCGTAGGTCACCCTCTTCTCGCGACTATGACACTGGCGACAGTGACCATGTCAAAGTCGCATGGCATTGTCGCCCCACCCCTTTCGCGCTCCGAAAATTCCATTTTAAAGACCCAACTCTACACTCGATGCAACAGCTCATTGGAATACGAAATGATATAACCAAAATAGGATTCATGGGGGAGATTAATCAACAAGAGGGATCATAAGCTTACCAAAAATTCCGGGTGTTACACAAACACCCAAGTTTCACGAATAAAGCCCACTAACCAATTACAGATATAGATCGATCAGAGAGTGATAACACCAATTTTTGGTGTTATTTACATATCACTTTCTGAGTAATTTCGCTTAATTCCAAGTAAATATAGTGGATTTTTCATCTTTAAATCAAGTGTTTCAGGATTTGCATCTTCTAATGAGATAGACAAGAAAGTGCGCGAGAAGTAAGGTTTTCCAGGTAAAAATCGATCATGAAAATCCTCAAGATTTAAGGGTGAAAAGTGGCCATTTAATCAAGTGGGTTAATTTTTGAAGGAAGTAAATTTTGCCCAAAACAGTAGCCAAAGCGACTTTGAAGTTAGTTGCTGAAGCTGAAGTTAGTTGAGCAACTCACCTAAGAGCAAAATTTCGGGCTAGTTACAAGTTAGTTTAAACTAACTGTAACTCACTTCAAACTCACGTGGAGGTGCTGATGCGTTTTTAAAAGGCTTTTTCCTAGGGTTTGAAGCAAAATCTGATTCTATCTTGGGGAAGGTGACAAGGGACTGTGGGGAGGCGATTTTTGGAGGAAGAATACATCGAATTGAAGCAAGGAAACGTTTAGGAAGTGATTTCTACACCGAATTCTTTCCAATCTTCGTGGGTATTACGCAATCAAGGGAGTTTTTACTATCTTTGACTTCTCGAGAGACTTTGTCTTAGATCTATGAATTCTTCTAATATTTTCTTGTTTAATACCCCCAACATGAGCTAATCTTTAGATGTTGGGGGTTTGTTTGATTATGGTTTAAGCTTGTGAACATGTGATTAGGCGTTTTTATCAGTTTTTCTTAACTAATGAAGCATATGATTTGGGTTTTAATGCTTTTGTGAGTTTGGCCAACTTTCATCTGATTTGTTCGTTATAAATTAAATTCGAGAGAATTAATTGTTAACAAGAACTAGAATTGTATGCCTAAGGTGAGAAATTGGATAGAGATATACCAACTAAACCTTAGTATCATAATAATCTGGAACTTAATGTGTTTTGAACTCATGTGTTAAGATCGAGAGATGAGACTTGTATTTTCAAAATAAAATCTGTTGTTGCTTGAGAAAGAACAACGGTGATTTTACATATTTGATTTCATTAAAGGGTTTAACTGATAATTATTTTCAAGTCTACTGTTCATTAGTGAAAACCATAGGATTTCCAACCCTCAACTATTTGTCTCCATAAAAGTTTTCCCAAGTTGGTATTTGAATAGTGTGTTTATTTGATTTATTTTTATTAGTATTCAGTTAATCATTCATAAAAATTCAACCTTTTTGACCGTTCAGTTAATAGTGAATATAGTCATTGTGATACTCAGTTCCTAGTTCCCTTGGTTCGATACTCGTACTTCCAAGTACATATTACTTGATTCGACCCGTACACTTGCGGTTAGATTAGGGGGTGTAAACCCGCCTATCAGAGAGTAGTAGTTAAGGGTTTACTGAAAATTACGGGTGTTACAGATATGTGTTTTCATATTTACCATAATGATTGATCATTTTTATATAATAAGGATTGTTATTCATACACCCTCTTTCACTCACATGTTATTTCTTACAATCTACCTCTCTTACGGACACCTTGTAGGAGGGGTTATGAAATTTAAAAAACGTTAATATTTAAAAAAACTATAAATTTTGAATCCACATTAATATAATAACAGTAAAAATTAAAATTTAGTATCGAAAAGATAAACAATTGTTCAAAGTCAAAGATGAGTTATTCGTCGAATTATTATCAAGGCTATGTTTGGCAAACTAGCTAGTAAAAATAATTTAATAAATAATTTTAATAAAAAAAATTAAAAACTCATCTAGTTTCTCGTATAGTGCCTCTAAAATATCAGGAACGGTCCTGCTATCTATACCCGATTTACATGATTTGCATACTTTGGATATACACTTAATTAAGGCATAAAATCTTGAAATATTTTATAGCTATCACACCCACGCAGTCGGAGCTGGAGTTGGGCGAACGGTCAGGATGGATCGAAACTCGAGAAACAAGGAACGAGGTAGACTCTTGGTGAAGCCGTGAAGATCGACATACTGTTTTTTTGTGATGTAATACCATATGTAACACCCGTAATTTTCGGTAAGTAAAAGCCACCCGGACGTTTTTGTATCTTGTAAACAGTGGGAATTTTGTTGGGGAATCATTATTTAAAGTCCCTTAGAGTATCGGTGGTATTGGTGTTGAAAAGGTCGAGCTTCGGAACTTGGTTCGGGCACGACTACAATGCCCAACGACTATGACAATGTCATAGTCGCACCTGTCATTGTCGCAGCAAAAAATAGTGGCCAGGGAGGGCTTGGCGACATTTCCAGGCGACATTGGGCAATGTCGCTGGTCAATGTCGCATCAGGGCATCAGACTGCTATTAAGTCGCGATTTTCAGACTTCTTTCTCATTTTTACTTCTCCAAACTCCCCCTTTCTCTCTCAAATTGTTTTCCCTTCCTTCCCCTCAAACCCTAACTCATTTTTGGGTCCAATCCTTGAGCTCTTGAGGTGTTTCATCTTCAAGTGGTAACGATTGGAAGCTAGAGACAAGAGTTCACCATTTTCTTCTTCAACCTCAATCCCCATGGTAGAGTTTTCTAGGTTCTCATCAAAACCTAAGTGGTAAGTGTGTCCCTTCCATTTCTAAACCCTAATATACGATATGAATGTTCTTTTGATGATTTCCTAGCATATATTGTAACACCCACTATTTTGGCCTTGAAAAGTGTTACGTAATCTAAAACAATTATCCAATATACTCCAAAATAACGGCTAAATTAAAACCGTTTTACAGCGGAAGACTTTAAAATTATAAATATGTAACTTAAATGCTAATCCGTCCCATACCGGATTACGTTACAAATTTATCTATGATAGATGTTTGGACATGAATATTGAACTTAGACGGGCTAGGCAAGTCTCTACGTGTGCCTTTTTCCTCTGTCCAACCTGAAACTTCTTGTCCCTAAGATGTATACTATAGTCAGCTTATAAAGCTCAGTGAGTTCATGGTTTGCATGAATAAAATCATTTCACATAATGCATATCAACTTCAAAACATTGTATCAAATAGTATGTATTTTCTGAAAACATTCAGCGCTGAAAGGAAAGAGATCTCATAAATTGTCTCGTCGAGTAAGGGTCATTTTGTCACTGACACGCCCTGGGTTGAACTTTCTATTATGTTCGATCACCCATTTGACTGGGTCGTGCCACTTGTCTCTGAGACGCCTTGGGTTGAACTTTCTGTTCTATTCGATCACCCACTTGACTGGGTCGTGCCACTTGCCTCTGACACGCGCTGGGTTGAACTTTCTGTTCTATTCGATCACCCACTTGACTAGGTCGTGCCACTTGTCCGTGACTTACCGGTCAAATGCCCACCCACTAAAACCAGTCATAAAACTTTCATATGAAATAGCATGCTAGAGTTATTTGAAAACAAAATAAACACATAGTATGCAACTAATCATAAATAACATACATGTAAAACATATTGCATCATGTATGTAAACTGAAACATCATGCATAAGTACATATCACCATATAAATCATATAATGTTGAAAATAAATTTGTACATAGGTATGCATTCAGTGTAAGTCTCATGAGGACTCACCTGATCGCGTGTAGATCGGCTACTGATAGCTCTTGACTGAAAACCTACATGTTTCATACCACTATACTCAATTAATGACTTATTTCCTCCAAAAGTCAACTATGGTCAACCTGACCCATCTTAAAGTCAAACTGCCAAAATCGGGTCTCTTAGTAACTCAAATATCTCCATTTGCTCTCATCATCAAAATACTTGTGGGTCAAACGATGTAAAAGTCAACCATTGGTCAACACGGTCAATCTCGACTAACTTGAGTCAAACCCCCAAGTCTAGAACTCGACGACGCCTTAAAAGGTCAAATTAATAATTTTATAAACTCATAAATCCATCTCTCCAAATTAAAGCGTCTAAATAAATATTTAGCTCAAATTACGACACATTAATCTCATTATTAAATAATCCATGCAAACTTTATGACTTATTAAAATACCCAAATACGAACAATTAATTAATATTAATTTCTAAATTACATTAATATATTAATTAAAATCAATATATTAAATAAAATAGAAAATAAATTAATCAATATATGTTCTTGATATTATATAGAGCTCTAAATATTTCAAACTCTAAAACATTAAATTTCCAAATGTCATCTCAAAAATTTAGAACCAAAATATATATTTAAATTCCAATAATACTTGTTATTGGACCTAATATAATAATCTGATAATGGTCCAAAACTAAACTCCCAAATCAATTTAATTATAAATCTGATATCTTTGACAAATGACAAGGCCCAAATTAATTTAATTATAAATCTGATATCTTTGACAATTGACAAGGCCCAAATTAATTTAAAATATCAAGCCCAACAAATAAATCTGATTCTATTAAAAGAGCCCAAATTAATTAATTGGCCTAAAATCTAACTCGAAAGCCCAAACATTAATTAAGAGATAGACCAGGCCACGAAAAAAGTCCATCAGAACCAGATTTGTCGACCAGCACGTTCCACCGCATCGGCAACCGGAAAACGGCCGTTTGGTCTTGTTTCTTCGCCGTTTTCGATGATTTTTCTTGCCAAAACTATAAGAAATAATTTTTCTCATCCATAGGAACAAGAATTAACGAGAACCATTAATTATAGAGTCCCAAATTCTCAATTAAATTTTCAGCTTTTAACCCACTTGAAAATCCGAAAAACTCAAAACCGGACATTCTAAACCAAAATCTGAGACATAAGGCTACTAAGGATCAATAGAGAACTTAAAAACGAAGCTAACCGTATAAAGAAATTGAAATTTGGTTGAGTAATTTACCTTGAATCGTTGCTAAACCGAAATTTCGGATGGGAACTTCGAGCATCGATTTTTTTCCTCAAAACTCCACGAAATCTTGATTTTCTAGAACCAAAAGTGAAAAGGACAATATTGGCTACTTAAATCCGTAAGTTTTTGGCTTTTTCGTTGACTAAATGAGCCAATAGAACACTTCAAAGTCAGGCCATTGATGCGTCTTTTTCACAATTCTGAAACCAAACAGACTTGTGCTTTTGACAGGACAGGTCCCTCAAGTATGAGGATGTAGACGCTGACACACATCCTAAACTTTCAGATATTGACATTCAGCCCCCCCCCCCCCCCCCCCCCAACTTGATATTTTGGTCAAAGTTACACTTTTCACCCAAATATGACATTTTCTTCCATTTTTAGTCTCATTGAACATAAACTATTTTCTTCACTTCTCATTTTCATTAAGTGAAATAATTCATCATTTTTCACGTTTTCCAATAGCATAAAATAAAAACGATTTTATTTTATTTTCCTTCTCTTTTTTTTTACATTTATTTATTTGTCCATTTTGGGGTGTCACATATATGTTTCTCAAAGTTTCAGTTTGGGTGATTTAGAGAAATTAGGTCAAAATTAGGGTTTTGGTCAGGTTGGGGATTTTGATGTAAAATGTTTGGGGATTGATTCTTATTGGTTGGATGAGTATATTCATGGTTGGAAACTTGTGAATATAGGTTTTGGAAAGTTTTGCTTGTGGATTCAAGTTTCTTCAAGGAAGCTCAAGTTGGGGGTAACATCTAGATTTAGCCTAAATCTAGCAAGGTGGGTTCAATTGATTTATGAAAACGTTGTACATGCCAAAATGTTCATTTTAAAGTGTGTTGTGTTTTACATGAAATTGTTAACTGCTGATCACCTGATAAGTTTTGGTTATTTGGAAATGTTTAATTTTATAAACTTATAAAACACACTTCTTTGGGATTTTTGGGATTTTTGATAAATATATCATATTGAAAAATGATTTGGTAACCATTTTCATAAACGGAGGGTATTTGGTAAAAATACATTTTTGTGACTATGGGTAATAGGTGTATTTTGGGTTGTAAAATGGTTTGAAAATACCAATGTGTGAGTCATTAGAGTTTGGATATTTCCAACCTTGTGAATATTTTCGAATACTGTAAACCTATGTGGTCATAAACTTATTTAGAAAATGAGTTGTTCAAGTCTAAATGAAATTAGATTGTATTCACACATTTTTGGAGTTTGTGGTTGCATAGTCATGGTCGGTGGCATTTTATTGTATTTTGTGGATTTTAGCATATGATCATTTGTTGCTTGGGCTTAAAACTCAGTTTTTGTAATCACCAAGTCTTGGGGACACTTGTCTGGTTTAATAGCTTAAAGAGGAGCTTTGGGTGAGTGCTACGTTTATTGCGCTTTATTTTGGAGAATACATGTTTGAGTGCGTGTGTCATTCATTTGGAGTCATGTATCTTAGATTGTAATGCATTGGATCCATAGGCATGTAAGTCAGTCGTATTTAATGGTGAGGACTCTTGGGATTCTCACTTTGGGAAATGATGTCGTGTTGGCATTAATGTCGTCCCAGTTGTTTGGAGAAGAGGAACCTTTATGGGTTGTACCTTGGGACCATGGGTCATGTGGTTGGTTGTCTAATTCTTGTGCACGAGGGTTAAACATCGGGAGTTATCAAGTAAGAAGCTGAGGCTCTTATCTTGAATGCTAGGGAGTAGGCACTAGGGGTCAAATGAGTACCCTGAGGATGAAACTCCGCTAGAGACCGAATAGGCAATAAGATCGTGTATTCTTGAGGTTTAGCTCGACAGAGCAGGCAATGGGGGATATGGTGTTTAGGACTTGAAATAAAGTACGACTGGAGGTGTAGCCCGACGGAGCAGGCAATACAGTCACGATCTGGGGTGTAGTTCAACAACATGGTTATGTGGCTTAACTTTGTGTTCCGCCACGTACTATGGAATCGGGTCTCCCCCGTCACCGGAAGGTCTATTTGGGTATTAAATTGTATCATTTTATTATCCATGTTTTCGGTGTCGTTTTGTATATACGGATTTTATTCGTGATTTATGGGCCGAGTATTATGCCCTCCCGTGTTTGGGTGTTTCGAGAAATAAAGATTTATTTCGTATTATTATAAATTGGGAGTTTGCTTACTATTCACGTTTTGGGTGAGTTCGGGATTAAATTGGTTTTACGAAAGAAGGTTCATGTTGGGTTCCTTGTTTTAAAGGAGTGCTATTGGAAAATAATGTCATTTGATATTTAAAGTAAATCTTTTTGAAGGTCTATGATTTAAACTGCATTCTTTCCCTTTAACGGATATATTTATTTCATGTTGTAACCTCTTGAACTCACTAGACGTTAGCCTAAACTTTTTATTTGTCGGCATGTGAATCAGATTCCGGATGGGGGAAGAGGTTCTAGCGTTTGGTGAAATGTTGAGTGCTAGTAGGAGTATGTGCAAGGGTGAGTGGCTTGATGAAATCTCCCGCTTTAGTCGTTGAAAAGAGTAACTGTTATTGGGTTTTAGTAACACCCTACTTTAATTAGCCTCTATACTAGACTCGACCTATTTATTATTGAAGTTTAACCTAGATATCTATTCTTGGTGACTCTAGTGTTGTTTTGAAGAATAAATCCTATCCTTAACTAATGTATATTTGAAAATTTTAAATTAGTTGATCTTTCCTTTTTCGAGGGTGTTACACCATACAAGGGATCACACGCGTACGAAATGACAATTAGCTTACAAGTATCATAGCGAGAAACACGACAAAGCTAAAAGCACAACAAGGCATTGCTAGAAGCACGACAAATCTAGAAGCAAGACAAAGCATAGCTAGAAGCACGATAAAGGTAGAAGCACGACAAGGCTAGAAGCACGACAAAGCATGGCTAGAAGCACGACAAAGCTTGAAGCATGACAAAGCAAAGTTAAGAGCACGACAAAGCATAGTTAGAAGCACGACAAAGCAAAGCTAGAAGAACGACAAAGCAAAGCTAGAAGCACGACAAGGCAAGTTAGAAAGAATTAAGGTGTGAGTTTTAGGTCATGCAAGTAATATAAATTCGTGATTTCAATAGGCAAGCGATCAAGTCAAAATTTATGATGAGTCTCGTTTGATCGTCTGTACCTCTCAAATTCGGTTAAGGTATGGATTTCACTTTCTTTGACTATTGGGCGACAATTTGTTGTAGTTGATCCTTTCCGAAGGTGGTTTACAGCCTTGTGATTGATTAGTTGAACATGATGAACAAAATGTGTACTTATACACACACATTGATTTTGGTTTATTGAATCATATGTTTGAATTTTTTTGTGTTTTGTTAAAGTGTGGTTATGATATTTATGAAGTATATTGAACTTGAATTTTAAACGCCACTCGGGTAGTGGCATATGTTTAGTTTTCTTTGTTTTCAGAACAACCTAATTAATGGGCACATTATTTATGATGCCTTATGTGGCAGCTTTGTAGTCATGACGTCTTGCAGGTGAACTCGGTCTACCAGGGTTAGGCCCAATTGTGGCTTCTATAAACCCGACTCTGAGAATTAGGCCGACTTTGTTGGCTCGAGAGCAGATGGATCAATCCTAGAATATATACTCACAAAACATGTAACCATGATTAAATTCACGGGGGATTCAGTTGTGTGTGCCTGCACACCGGCCCAATAGTTCGTGTGGTTTGGCCACCCCACAAACACTCAAATAGGAATTGACGGACTTTGTTTATATTGCATTTTGAAGTTAAATTGGGAAACGTCTTATGTTTCTATGATTTAGTCTATTTGAGTTATAAGTTTTTCTCTTTGTTATCATTATTATCTACTAGTTTTGTACCCGCGCAATGTGGCGGGAGATAAAATGTTCATTAAGATTTATTCAATTTCGAAATATCAAATTCTTTCAAGATGTCAATTGTCATAAATCCTATTACATCTGTATCTACGTTAGGTTTAACCAATAGGTTTAACAACCTTCTTAAATGTTAAGGGGTCGTTTATTAAATTCTTACCGGGTAAGCGCTTATCGGCAAGAGATATCACCATCATTTACTTTATAGTGTAACATTATCGGGCAAGAAAATGGATTTTTCGTAAGCATTTAAAACCCGATAAGCACTTACCGGGTAAGAGTTGTTTCCAACACTTATCAGGTAAGACTCTCGCTTCTTGCCTTTCCTCTAACCATGTAAGCTTCCCGATGCTTGTCATGTTTAATTCAATAAGGTAAATAATATATTTCTAACTTCATATCTTTCTAGGAAGACTTATTGATACCAGGTCAAAGTCACCACAATCACTTGCGTTATGAGGTAACATTCTTTGCCATCAAAATAGATCAATGGTAAGCATTTATAACCCGACAAGCTCTTACCAGGTAAGAGACATCATAATCACTTACCGAGTAAGACTCTTTATCATTGTCTTTCCTCTTACCGGATAAGATTTTCGGTCCTTGTTATGTTTACCCGGAAAGGTAACTTGAACCGGTAAGCACTTACAAAGGAAAGTATTTATTAAACACCCCCAAAGAAAGCTAGAAAAATTAATGAGAAATCTTAAAACTCATGTACATATAGATGCAACAAAAGTATAAAATTTGTACAATTCATTGAGAAGTTTTATATGGCGATGATCAACCTATATTTATTCGCTTAAGGATTCTTTCCATAAAAGAAAACTCAAAAAGGTATATGTCATTTTATTTTATTTTTATCTTCTCAAAGTCTTGAATCAATATTTTTAAGAACTAAATGTGAAAACTTTTATTATTTTTAGTAGGATATTGTATTTTATAAAATTGAGAAATTAAAACATTCCATTTTAGTCGACATGAAACAATAAACTCCAACCCAAAACACCAATCATGTAGCAAAAATTGGTTCGTCCGAATTCTATATAACTCATATCTACAAAACAGGAGAAGCTTTTTAGATCACAAGAACAACAAAGAACAATTCAAAGATAAATTAATTCAATTACAAAACAGTCTGGACATCAACAACAAGAAGTTAACCTATATATGTTCCACCTTTACATACAAATATATGAAAACACCCAAATGTGTTATGACCTCAAAACCAAAGGTCTGTGCATGAATTCAGATATCTTGTCTTCTCTTGCTTTCCTACAAGATAAAACCCAACACCAAGCATCAATGAGAACAATATCAGTGGGAGAGATATCACCACTACTTTCGCCATCTTAGAGGTTGTTAGTCGGTTGCTGAATGGTTTGATGCAGAATAATTAAGAGGCTCTTATGATATAGTGCAAAATGAAATATAATTGTTTGGTAATTGTTCAGAATAAAATCAGGGTGCTTAATAGTTAAGGGAGACACAAGATACAAAATCATTCAGAGAGTTTTGGAACCATTAAGAGGCAGACTTTTTTTTGTCAAACAAGATTCACCTCTTAGCGGTTAAAAGGTTGCCTCTTAATGGAACCATTAAGAGGTAAACAAACAACCCCTTAATAGTTATGTTCTTCACTTTGTGTTTGAAACTATCAAAAAACAGACAATCCATTGAAGAAGTTGTTTATGGTTCATAGATGGTTTTTTGAGACTGAATGTTTCCTGCTAAAATGTAAGATAGCTTATTTAAAATGATAACTTATAGAAACTGAAACATGTAAGTAGAAAACACTATAATTTAATGTATTGATATTTCATTTCACTTTCAATTATAATCCCATCGTTTGTGTATCTTTATAGTGTAATACTTTTTTTTCCCTGATGGAAGCCCCTACTTGAGAAGAACTCAAACTAATATCTGAATAAAATTTCCAAATTGAGCTTACAAAATTGCAAAATAAACACTAACTAAAAACAGAGTTCAACTAAAAATATACACTTGTAAGCAAGCTCGTCTCATCACAAAGATCAATGCAAGTTATCATCTAAAATTCAATCGAGCCATATCCAAAGTTGTACAAATTATGTCTTGACAAAGAAACATGATAAGTTCCAATATAGTTCCACAAATTAGAATGAAGTGAAACACATCTTTCTTTCGATAAGAAAATGATATACCTGAAATAAATTGAAAAGTGTTGCTCCTATCAAGTCCTTGCGAAATCCTCCTAACTGCCACAAATGATCCCCTACCGTCTCTGCCTCATATCTTGGTGTTTTGGAAGTCTAGGATTGTATGTCTAAAACAGAAAAACAAGTAAGAATGTGTTAGGAAAACAAATAAACATTTGTGCATAAAATGGAGCAAATGTATTGGGTTATTGTAACACCCTAAAAATAGGGATAACAAAAATCCGAAAAACGGACGTGAGGTATGCTAAAATTGCCATAGCAAGAGCCTCCCAAAAAAATGGGGAATATATATTTAAATAACCTGTTTAATCACAATTGTAATTTAACGGACAATAAACAACAACCAACAAATCTAATTTCTACATCTAGAAAAGAGATTACAAAAAGGGTTGTCATCTATAGACCCAAACAATCTATATCCAAAAGTATAATGCGTCTATGTGCAATTCCCCAAGCTCTCACCCCAAAGCAACTAAACCTGCTTAAGACCGCCGCCGCTAGGACCTGAGATACACATCGACACCAAACAAGTGTTAGGCCAAAAAACCTAGTGAGTTGAACAATAGTAAGCATGCATGAACAGTCACATTTCTTATCAGCAGTTAACTATAGTTCAACAAATGTGGAGTCAATATGGGAGACCCATATCCCCAATCAAGTCCCACCCAAGAGTCGATATACCTTGATGCCTTTAACAAGGAACACCCCAAAGGCCCGGCACACCCGAAGACTATCGCTAAGAAAATTCCCCGAATGGCGGAGGTCTAGGCACATACCATCACAGTGGCGCCCAAGACTATATCCTCCTAGTGTACTGACTTGGTTCGTCCACATAACATTTATAAGGGGTCCTTTAGGTATATTTCAACCCACATAATTCAATACCAACTACGGGTATAATATTACCACCTTATCCTCGTGATGTCTAACAAAAGACCCAATGTAAATCATGCTAATCATGCATATAAACATATCACCAAAATGGTGTTCCAACTAGAATCATCATAATACCCATATATGCATACATTTAACATATCAAGGTACCCACATTATGTATCTATGAGACAAATCCCAAATAATGACACATATAACAATAATCATGGCAAATCACCCTTATATATACATCCTCCAACTATTTTCATGAAGAAATCCCCAAACATTTGAACATATAGAGATAACGTAACAAATTGGAGATTATGATGTGTATCTAGTTTTAACAAAGGTTTAGTAAACTCACAATCTAGGTTTTGAACCCAAAACCTAGAAAATATGGAAACCCTAGAAGTTGGAGAAGATGAGACTTGAAGGTGAGAAATGAGAATCTTGAAGAACACTTCAATGGGGACACTTGCATGATGCTTGATGACCACTTAATGCTCCCAACAACCCAAAACCCTAGAAATAAATGAGGTAGGTGATGAAACCCTAAAAATCGCCTCCAAGAAGATCTCTCCCGTTTTTGTAAAGTGTTAATGTGAGAAATAAGACTGCCAAAGTGTTTTTAAATCAACTAGACCACGCGGGCGATAATGCCCGGCGATAGTGCCCATGGCACTATCGCTTGTCACAATCGTGGAGGTTGCCACCCCTACGGTACAAGCCCGGCGATAGTGCCTTTGGCGATAGTGCCAAGGCACAATCGCGTGGCACAATCGCTGGCATCCAACAGCCCACGGTACGTCTCTGGCGATAGTGCCAATGGCATAATCGCCAGGCACAATCGCTGGCATCCCAAAACAGTCTGAAACTTAACCAAATTCGATGGCGAGGGCGAGGTTTGAACGATTAACAAATGTAATTCAATACATGACATTTTAACATAATTCAAGATCATAAAATGTACACAAAGACACACATTCACACATAAGCGAAAACAATGCATTAAGGGAGACATAACACTTACCTTAAGAATTTACGGGTGTTACAATCCTCCCCACCTAAATGGGATTTCGTCCCCGAAATCTTACCCTAGGCAAACAAGTGAGGATAACACTTCTTCATATCATCTTCCGATTCCCAAGTAATGTTAGCACCCCGATGGTGCTTCCATTGGACTTTCACCATAACCACGTCTTTATGCCTCAACTTCTTCACTTTCGATTCTAAAATCGATTCCGGTTCTTCCACACAACGATTCCCATTGTTCACCCGAATTTCCGACAAAGGAATCACGCTTTCCTCTTCGGGTAGACACTTCCGAAGATAACACATGTGAAATGTGGGATGTACTCCATCCATTTCCGGCGGTAAATCCAACCGATAGGCTTGCAAACCAATCTTTTCCAAAATAACGAATGGTCCAAGGAAACGAGGACTAAGCTTCCCACGCTTCCCGAAACGTATGATCCCCTTCCACGGAGATACCTTCAACATGACTCGGTCACCCACTTGAAACTCAACCGGCCTTCTCTTCTTGTCCACATAACTCTTTTGTCGGTCTTGTGCCGCCTTTAGCCTTTCCCGGATCTCTTTCACCTTGTCGTCCGTCTCTTAAACGATTTTCGGCCCCGCGAATTGCTTTTCGCCCACTTCTAACCAACAAACTGGGGTTCTGCATTTCCGTCCATACAAAGCCTCGAACGGTGCCATTCCGATACTAGAATGGTAACTGTTGTTGTACGCGAACTCTACCAAAGGTAGATGTGAATCCCAACTTCCCCCGAAATCTATTACACACGACCTCAACATATCTTCTAAGGTCTGGATCGTCCTCTCACTTTGACCATCCGTTTGAGGATGATACGTCGTGCTCAAATTCAGTCGAGTACCCAACTCCTTTTGCAAACTAGCCCAAAAGTTCGACGTGAATCGGCTATCCTGATCCGATACTACAGATTTCGGAACTCCGTGCCTTGACACCACCTCGTCGATATACAGTTTAGCCAATTTATCTATTGGCAAAGTCTCTCGCATCGCAAGAAAGTGCGCGCTCTTTGTCAACCGATCCACGATCACCCAAATTGTGTCGTGGCCACGCACGGTCCTTGGTAACTTTGTCACGAAATCCATAGTGATGTTGTCCCACTTCCACTCGGGAATGGACAACGGTTGCAAACTTCCATAAGGTCTTTGATGTTCCGCCTTGACTTGGAGACAAGTGATACACTTCTCCACATAACTAGCCAAATCTAGCTTCATTACCGGTCACCAATACATTAACTTTAAATCTCTATACATCTTGGTGCTACCGGGATGTATAGAGTATTTCGACTTATGCGCTTCTTCAAGAAGCAACTTCCGGTTTCCTCCCAACTTCGGCACCCAAATTCGTCCTTGAAAGAGTTTGAGACCACGACCGTCTTCCCTTAACAGCTCCTTTTGTTTCACCATTACTTCGGCCTTGAGGTTCTCTTCCTTAAGTGCTTCCCCTTGACATGCCTTAATGCTTTCCAACAAACTTGTGACCACATCGATCCTTGTAAGGGACATTTTGACACCATCGCCATGATTCCTTCGGCTCAATGCATCCGCCACCATATTAGCCTTATCGGGATGATAGAGTAGGTCACAATCGTAATCCTTCAAAAGCTCTAGCCATCTCCTTTGTCGCATGTTGAGTTCCTTTTGGTCGAAGATGTACTTGAGACTCTTTGATCCGTGAAAAGAGTACACTTGGTCCCATACAAGTAGTGTCGCCACAACTTCAACGCGAAAACTACCGCCGCCAACTCCAAATCATGAGTAGGGTAGTTCTTCTCATGATCCTTTAATTTTCGCGACGCGTAGGCTATTACCTTCCCCCTTTGCATTAGTACGCACCCAAGTCCCATCTTGGAAGCGTCACTATACACCACAAAGTCTTCCGATCCATCGGGTAAGGACAAGATCGGGGCTTCGCAAAACTTCCTCTTGAGCGTCTGAAACGCTTGCTCTTGTGCATCGGTCCAAAGAAACTTGACGTTCTTCCTTGTAAGAGAAGTGAGCGGTGTAGCCGTCTTTGAGAAATCCTGAATGAAACGCTGGTAGTAACCCGCTAAACCCAAGAAGCTTCGGATCTCCGTCGGACTTGTTGGGGGTTCCCAACTCATCATTGCTTCGATCTTTGCCGGATCCACTTTTACCCCGTCCTTTGATACCACATGCCCCAAGAATTGCACTTCTTGAAGCCAAAATTCGCACTTCGAGAATTTCGCGAACAGTTTCTCTCTTCTTAGAACTTCTAATACTTCCCGTAAGTGTCTTCCATGTTCGGACTCATCCCTTGAATATATTAAAATATCGTCGATGAAGAGGATCACGGATTTATCCAAAAATGGGCGACACACACGGTTCATCAAATCCATGAATACGGCCGGAGCGTTGGTTAAGCCAAACGGCATCACCAAGAACTCATAAAGACCGTATCTCGTTCGGAAAGTCGTCTTCGGAATATCTTCGTTCTTCACTCTCACTTGATGATAACCGGACCGAAGGTCAATCTTCGAGAAACATCCCGCCCCTTGGAGTTGATCAAAAAGATCGTCGATGCGAGGTAGAGGGTACTTGTTATTCACCGTGACTTTGTTTAACTCCCGATAATCTATGCACATCCGCATGGATCCATCTTTCTTCTTCACGAACAAAACCGGTGCTCCCCAAGGTGACGAACTTGGTCGAATGAAGCCTTTCTCCAATAACTCTTGAAGTTGCGTCATCATCTCCTTCATTTCTGTTGGTGCCAAACGATATAGAGCACGAACTATCGGAGCCGCTCCCTGTGTGAGGTCAATCTGAAACTCCACTTGCCGTTCCGGCGGTAATCCGGGTAAGTCTTCCGAAAAGACGTCCGAATAATCTTGCACTACCTTCACATCCCCCACCGACTTCTTTTCTTTCTTTGCGTCCACAATGTAGGCCAAGTACGAAGGGTAGCCCTTCGCTAAAAACTTGCGAGCCTTAAGAGATGAGATAATAGGATTATTTCTCTTTCCTTTTTCTCCATAAATGGTAGCCACCCCATTTTCCGGCAATGGTACTTGGATTATCTTTTTGGAGAAAAAGATGTCCGCTTTATGCCTCGCTAACCAATCCATGCCTATGACTACATCAAACCCTCCTATAACCATAGGTAGTAAATCTACGCCGAAAGAATTTCCATCGATCTCTACAGTGCAATCACAAAAACGGTCACGAATGATCACTTGATCCCCATTAGCTATTTCTACTACTAACGCATCGGTAAGAACACTAATAGGAGTGGTGAATTGTTTACAGAAAGCATCCGACACAAAGGAACATGTAGCACCTGAATCAAACAAGACACGAGCAGGCAGGGAGTTTAGTAGAAACGTACCCGAAACGACATCCACGGTCTCCTTTGCCTCCTCGGTAGTCATCTGGAAAGCTCGACTCGGTGCCCGTGATGGTTGCTCGACCCTAGCCGTCGAACCCACAGAATTTCCACCACCTCCTCTAACCAACCTTGGACACTCTCGCTTCATGTTCCCCGGCTCTCCGCATTCATAACATACCGCCCCACGGAGGGAACACTCTCGAGTTGTGTGGTTTTTCTTACCACACTTGTTACACCCGGCTGGACCGGAGAGAGTCCTTGTAGCACACGGCCCCGAGTGCTTTGACCTGCACTTGTGGCACCACCGATCTTCACGGCGTTGATCACCCGATCTCCCGCTTACAAAGGGTCTAGATTGACGAACGGGCCCAGATGGCCCCTCCCACTTCCGTTTCTCACCAACGTACCTCTTCTCATCCCTTTCCGAATTGATGTCGTCCTCAATGAGTAAGGACTCCTCGATAACCTCTTGTAGAGTCGAACACTTAGCATTTCTTATATCCGTTCGCATTCCGGCCGGTAAACCCTGTTGATATGCTTTCATCTTCGACTTTTCGTCGGGGACTAGATGTCCCACCAAGTTTAGCTTCTCCAAGAAGAGCTTGGAGTAGCCAACAATCGACATATTCTCCTACTTCAGATCTCGAAACTCCCGTTCCAACTTGTCCAACGACCGTTCGCTGCAGTATTTGTCCATGATCTTCTCCTTGAACACCGTCCAAGTTAGCTTAGCCAGAACTTCCAGGGTGAGGGCGGATCGTGTGAGTTTCCACAAAATCAGAGCCTCTCCCCGAAGTAGCTGAGAAGTAAACTTGTCCCGTTGAGAAGGATCGCATTCACTGGACTCGAAGGCCATCTCTAATTCCTTAAGCCAATACATACAAGTAACCGGGTTGTCTGAACCCGCAAACTCCTTAGGGTGACACCCCAAAAACGTCTTGTAGGTACACCCTTTAATCTTTGATCTGATTCCCTCAGCGGATGGTTCTTCAACCGTTACCACATTCGGTCCACCCGACCCCACAATAACGTTTTCAGCCATAGTCTCGGGTTGACGGTTACTAACGTCTCGATCCTCTAGAAGTTTCATGAAAAACTCTTGCTGTTGGGTCATGGCCGAAGTCATGGCCAACTGTTGTTGAGCCAAAGCCGCATTCATGGCCAACATCATGCCATCCCGAAGTCGGGTCTCCATGGTAACTTTCTCCATGATGGCGTCACCTGTGTTGAGGTTCCGGCGCGGAATGTGCTCAGGCCCTCTTGCCAAGATTCTGGGTATAGGAATGTCATTGGAGGTCGCCCCCATCGGGGGTCGTACTACTGCAGATTCCACTTCTGGTTGCCCTTCTGGCATGTCCGGTAATCTACTTCGCGTGTTTACCATTAATAATCTGTCATGCACGTACGAGAAATAGATTGAGAAAATACTAAGCGAGTTGAACTCATTGTACGTACTACTACCTTCATCAATTATCGTAATAACAGTAAACCAAGCATGCTCACGTAACAATGTATTCATAATAGCAGTAGCTAAGTGAAATTATGAACGAACCATACACAAGAATTCTGGTCACCATCATCACAACTTTCAACTACAGTAATTCCGTAATCCTAACGCTCTCCCCACCTAGGATTTCTACCCCAAGTGGACAGTGAAGTCATAAAGTCTAAAGCTTAAGTCTAGATACGCTAAACCATACCTAGTTCACTTAAACTAAAGCTCTGATACCAGCTTGTAACACCCTAAAAATAGGGATAACAAAAATCCAAAAAACGGACGTGAGGTATGCTAAAATTGCCATAGCAAGAGCCTCCCAAAAAAAATGGGGAATATATATTTAAATAACCTGTTTAATCACAATTGTAATTTAATGGACAATAAACAACAACCAACTAATCTAATTTCTACATCTAGAAAAGAGATTACAAAAAGGGTTGTCATCTATAGACCCAAACGGTCTATATCCAAAAGTATAATGCGTCCATGTGCAATTCCCCAAGCTCTCACCCCAAAGCAACTAAACTTGCTTAAGACCGCCGCCGCTAGGACCTGAGATACACATCGACACCAAACAAGTGTTAGGCCAAAAAGCCTAGTGAGTTGAACAATAGTAAGCATGCATGAACAGTCACATTTCTTATCAGCAGTTAACTATAGTTCAACAAATGTGGAGTCAATATGGGAGACCCATATCCCCAATCAAGTCCCACCCAAGAGTCGATATACCTTGATGCCCTTAACAAGGAACACCCCAAAGGCCCGGCACACCCGAAGACTATCGCTAAGAAAATTCCCCGAATGGCGGAGGTCTAGGCACATACCATCACAGTGGCGCCCAAGACTATATCCTCCTAGTGTACTGACTTGGTTCGTCCACATAACATTTATAAGGGGTCCTTTAGGTATATTTCAACCCACATAATTCAATACCAACTACGGGTATAATATTACCACCTTATCCTCGTGATGTCTAACAAAAGACCCAATGTAAATCATGCTCATCATGCATATAAACGTATCACCAAAATGGTGTTCCAACTAGAATCATCATAATACCCATATATGCATACATTTAACATATCAAGGTACCCACATTATGTATCTATGAGACAAATCCCAAATAATGACACATATAACAATAATCATGGCAAATCACCCTTATATATACATCCTCCAACTATTTTCATGAAGAAATCCCCAAACATTTGAACATATAGAGATAACGTAACAAATAGAAGATTATGATGTGTATCTAGTTTTAACAAAGGTTTAGTAAACTCACAATCTAGGTTTTGAACCCAAAACCTAGAAAATATGGAAACCCTAGAAGTTGGAGAAGATGAGACTTGAAGGTGAGAAATGAGAATCTTGAAGAACACTTCAATGGGGACACTTGGATGATGCTTGATGACCACTTAATGCTCCCAACAACCCAAAACCCTAGAAATAAATGAGGTAGGTGATGAAACCCTAAAAATCGCCTCCAAGAAGATCTCTCCCTTTTTGTAAAGTGTTAATGTGAGAAATAAGACTGCCAAAGTGTTTTTAAATCAACTAGACCACGCGGGCGATAATGCCCGGCGATAGTGCCCATGGCACTATCGCTTGTCACAATCGCGGAGGTTGCCACCCCTACGGTACAAGCCCGGCGATAGTGCCTTTGGAGATAGTGCCAAGGCACAATCGCGTGGCACAATCGCTGGCATCCAACAGCCCACGGTACGTCTCTGGCGATAGTGCCTCCGGCGATAGTGCCAATGGCATAATCGCTAGGCACAATCGCTGGCATCCCAAAACAGTCCGAAACTTAACCAAATTCGATGGCGAGGGAGAGATTTGAACGATTAACAAAGGTAATTCAATACATGACATTTTAACATAATTCAAGATCATAAAATGTACACAAAGACACACATTCACACATATTCGAAAACAATGCATTATGGGAGACATAACACTTACCTTAAGAATTTACGGGTGTTACAGTTATTTCATAAAAATAGCAGCAAAGAGAGTTTCTTTTAGTGTATAGCAAATAAAGGAAACAAAAGCACATACCTATTATTCAATGGAGAATGTATTCAAGAATCAGAACATGTGAAGGAAAATATAGAGATATATGATTAGACCTTCAAAAGTAAAATACAAACTGAAATAATTAACTTTCAACCATTATACGAGTCGATAGTTGCTTTTTCCATCTGCATTAGAGCTTTCATCCCGGTATTTGCAACAAACAACAGAATATCTGAAAGAAATCAAAAGAAAAAAAAAACAATAACAATTTAAAACAAATGTTAGATATTATCAACAATGGAAAAATCTAGAGTAGCTTTCAACTTTGTTTCTTTTTATTTTGGAAACCAAAATCAGTCAAAAGAGAAACTTATACCAAAACATGTAACTATAAGAAGCAAAAATTATCTAAGCTTAATTCAAGATCTAGTCAAAGATATTGAACATTTTGAAATTAAACCTCATTTTGCAGAAATCAAAAAGTAAGCATTCCAATTATTGATGATCATGCTCACCATTGTTGTCAGCAGCAACCTCAGGCGTATCTCTACTACTACCTCTGCTATAATTCAACATTAATTGAAGAAAATAAGAAACTTGAATTTATAGCAGATTGAAAAATCAATTACAAAACAACTATGTTACGGACCGGCGGGCCCAAACCGGTCCCAAACAGTCTCTAGCAGCAACAGGCCATGTTTTTGGATGAAAATTGTAACCGGTTAAGGACCGTCGGGCCCAAACAGTCCTGGGCAGCAACGGACCATGTTTTTGGATGAGAATCATAACCGGTTAAGGATCGTCGGGCCCAAACCGGTCCCAAAAAATATCATTTATATCGATCTTACCGGGTAAGACTCTCAATCCTTCCCATGTTTATCCGGTAAGTAAGTGAGCCAATAAGCGCTTACCGGGTAACGTTTGATAAACGGTCCTAAATATCTCTTCAACATAAATGTTTCAACTTGGAAGAACTTTCAAGAATTAGAGAGATTGATAACAGAAAAAAAAAACTCTTCAACTACAAGTACTTAAAATTAAGAAATTTGGATGATAACTTTGACATAGAACAAAATTACACTCGGATACATGGGATTCAATCTTAAAATCGTGCACAGGGAAAAAAGCATGCATGTCTTGTATTGCATTGCATTGAGACAATATCTTTAATGCTATTCATACCCCGTTGTTTAAGTTGCTTTGAAGCTCTTCGATAGCCGCTAGTAGTACTCTTTTTGCTGCAACCAAAAAAAACAAGATATTACAAGTAAGCTCATGGGCCTCCTTTTATGAAAGTTAAGGTACAATATTCATTGTATACCTTTATCAAGTCTGTTCTTGGACCTTGCCATATTTATCCGGTAAGATGTGACTTGGTAAGCAATTACCCGGGTAAGAATTTGGTAAACAGCCCCTTAGACTGCACTATATTAGAAGGAGCCTTATAACATGATGTCAATTGGACATTTTCCTGAAGTTTGTACAAGTGGTGGCACAGTAATTAGATAATGGACACCAAAATAGCGAAGTTCATTACTTTTTACGTAATTACAATGCTAACAAACAAATTAAGTCAAAAGATTCATGGACAGACCTCAATAGTTGGATCCGTCTGAGCTTTTGATGCAAAACCATAGAACCTGTCATTGTCATTCTACACATGGCAAGTGTCAATAGCAAAATACATGAAGTTTTCGGTAACCCTTGTGTACCAAGGCTCCTCGGCAAGCGCTTATCCGGTAAACTGAGAAATTGAGTGTCAGGCCAAGACGGATTGGGTGATTTGAAGGAAGTTATGTATTTGCGGCAATAGAAACAACCTACACCAGGAGACCAATAAAGAAACTTTCAATAAAGAATGTTAATTGCTTATACACAAAAATAAATCGGAAATTAGTACAAATATAAGTGTAAAATTGCATTTATATACTGCTATGGAGATTAATTAAAAAAAAGTGCCTCATAGCCCTTTAAGGACAGTTCAGCAGCATCCTTCATCCTTCCTTTCCCGGTCTGCCTTGAACTCAACAAGGTATAAATAGTAGAAATTTAAATCTATAAAATAGGCTATAAGCATCAAGGAATGTCGACACTACATAGTTAGAAAGATTGAACTGGTAAGGTTTAATTGAATAAAAACATAAACATGAAGAGAAAAAATCAAAAGCATTGAAGAAAAAACATTTTCAAAGAGAGAGGTCAAATCTGGACATGGATGGAGAAACCCTAATTCAGAAAACACATTAAACAGGGAAAGAAAAACAAATAATCAATCCTAAACAAACAGGGAAGGAGAAACAAATATGAACGAGAAACACATATATCAACTTAAAACACTTAAACAGGGAAGGAGAAACTGCAAGAGGAATATCGAATGTTATTCCTTAAAAATGTGGTCTTGAAGGAACAAATCTAGACAAGATACACACCTTTAGATGTCGAATCTGCAAAAAGAAGAAGAAGAAGAAGAAGAAGAAGAAGAAGAAGAAGAAGAAGAAGAAGAAGAAGAAGAAGAAGAAGAAGAAGAAGAAGAAGAAGAAGAAGAAGAAGAAACATGGCTCTAGACACCAAATCTGCAAAAACCCAAAAACCAAAAACCAACTAAGTAAGACAAAAATAAAAAAAGACGGTGGCATTTTAGGTATTACTAATTCATGGTATTGAAGAATACCGAGAAAATATGGACAAAAATGTGATTACTTTACCCGGTAAAGTAAAGGATAAGAAAAATTCGAACTCTGAAAAGGGGATAGTGATGATATCCAATGAAGTTCGTAAAGAAACGTAATCTTCTGGAGCAAAAAATCATTAGCAAGATTTGGAAGAATTGCACTAACCTTCTTATTCACTTCACAACATTATCATGTATCTGCTTCTTTTTCTACAAAGAAAAAAAACCCCAAATAAGATATTATTGAAATATGAAACAACAAAAACATAATCAATCAATAAAAAGTGAGCGTTGATCAGGGGTTTGGATTTTGATTTTAGGGTTTCATTCTTACTTTCATTTGATAACACACATTAAGGTCCCTGTCTGTTCATACCCTGAAATCTTCAAATAACGTATCGGAAAACCATAAGAAACATCAAAATTCAGAATACTTACCTTCGCATTGGAGGATGATTTATCGCAACCTCATTATCTTAAGAACTTTAGAGAGATTTGGTCGATTTCAATTTGGGATGGTGCAACACAGTATCTTGAGACATTTTAGGGGGATTTGAGTAGAGATTTCACGATTTGAATTTGAATTTGGCAGGAGAAAAGGATTTTATTGTTGGAAAGGAAATATCTGATTGCAAGAAAGGACCGTGAACCTAAATATAAAGGGATATGCATTTGTAGTTTGTACAATATGCATTAAAACTTGTCTTTTAAGAGATTTGTACATTTTATGCATAAAATAGTGGTAATATATGCTTTAGAAGTTGCACTTAAGAGTTTTTTATTCGTGCTTTATAATATAGTATAGATTGTTATTTCGAATTTATATTATAATTCATTCACTAAGCCCAGTGATTAGCCGTGTTTTTTGTTTTCTGACACGATAGGTTCCAAGTGATACTGATAGGACGGGACTTGAGATCGAGCGTGCAACTTTTGGAGTCTTTAGACTTGCCTAAGAGCGTTAACGTTTTAAGTTTATAAACACTTTTTGAGATGTAATATTTTGGGATGTAAATCATGTTTTTAAAAGTTGTAATGTATCTTTGGATTTTATTAGTATCTCTGAATTAGTTGTGTATTTATGTTAAGTTCCGTTAGTGACATCGCCCATTCCGGACCACGTGGACGGGGGATGTTACATTCTCCGAACACAAAGTTTCAAGTTCAAAAGTCATTATACTTTTTCCGTCTCAAAATAAATGTACACGATAGAAAAACATAATATTAAAAATATATAATTATATTTCTAACTGTTCACAAACAAAAGTCACAAATATTCATGAATTTTGTTTCGTTTTTATATATAATCTCAAAAACTTCTTAAATATCCACCTATTGCAACTAAGCTTTCCTTTCAAGTCTCATGAGACTTACGACAACCAAAATTAATAACACATCTCATATTAAGATCTTGTTTGAATACTTTCAGTCAACAAGTTCATTTTGTTTTACATTGTTTAGGCTTTAAGCCCCCTTACGTTAGAATCCTGGTTTTGTCCAACCATGAAAAAACATTTAGGTGGAGTTTGTTTTTTAAGAGGTCTGAAATCTGAAGTCTGAAGTCTTACTTCACTTCTGATTAATAAGAGGTGGTGCTGAAATCTGAATCAATAAGATTGTTTGTTTTTGTAACGTCTAGAAGCGTCTTGAGAGAAAGTAGGACATATGAAATGAGGCAACGATAAGAGGTTTTAAGAAGTTAGGTCACCACTTCTTATTTCAAATGTATTTAAGAGTTAAGAGGTTCTGAAAACTAGAAGAAAAAAAAAACAGTTTGAATGTAAAAAGGTCTGAACGATTCAGACTTAAGAGTCATTAAGAGGTATTTTAAAAAAAAAAAAAAACCCCTTAAAATGGTAGACCAATTGAAAACCAAAAAAAATCAACTCCAACCATACACTAAAAACATAGTTTAATAATAAATCAACATATTTATTTATCATAATACTATTTTATCACATGTAATTATTTTCTACGAATTACTTGATCTTTGAAATAATTTATTTAATAGATTACTTTTAAACTTAAAGTGACAAAATTTTAAATATATTACATTAAAATAGCCAATAATATGTATTTTTTAATTTTGGTAACTAAATTTTGTTTTGTTAAATATTTCATTATTGTAAGAAAATTAATATATATATATATATATAGAGAGAGAGAGAGAGGCCCATTCATTTGCTAACCGTAACATTGGTGCTAACCGTGCTAACCAATCTCAACCGTAGATTAATAAGATCAATGATCCACAATTAATTGATTTTTTATTAAAATAAAATATTAAAAACGGTTGAAAAAAATACAATGCATGTATGCACAGGGGTATTTCGGTCAAAATATAATTACTTTTAATTTGGGAATATACACCTACCAAATTAAATTAATATATTTAATATCATGATAACTACCAAATTAAAAAGCTCCTTTAAATATGGAAATAGATTAAATGAGGCGATACATTTAGTATAAGGATAACTACCAAATTAAAAAATTGCTTTAAATATGGAAATATGTTTGCTGAAATATTACATGCATATGTGCACTGTAATTGAAAATGCATATGTGCACATGGGGGAAATTCATACATGCATATGTCAACTGTAATTGAAAATGCATATGTGCACATTTGGGGAAATTCATACATGCACCATAATCATATATGTATATGTGCACAATTATCAGATATGGATATGGACATATTTCCCAAATGCATATATGCATAGTTCTGTCTATTACCAAATTAATAAGATGCAAATCAAAATAAAATTTTAAATTAATATATTTAATATCAGGATAACTATCAAATTAAAAAGTTCATTTAAATATGGAAACAGATTACATGGGGCGATATATTTAATATCAGGATAACTACCAAATTAAAAAAAAAAACTCATTTAAATATGGAAACAGATTAAATGGGGCGATTTTTAGCAAATTCTCATATTATCCTTTCAGATTTAATAGCATTAATGGCATAACAAAACCTCTAGGAAGCTTATGATTGGTCAAAATTTGGTTAGCACGGTTAGCACCAATATCACGGTTAGCAAATGAAGGGGACCCTATATATATATATATATATATATATATATATATATATATATATATATATATATATATATATATATATATATATATATATATATATATATATAGGGTTAGGTTATTTTGTTAACCTTTTAATTGTTATTAACTTAGTGAACCAATCCTCACCATTGATGATGAAATTTGATGGATGAGATTTAATCTAAATTAATATGCATTTAATGTGTTTTATGACCGATATATTGAACCAATGTGAAAAAGGGTATTTTTGGGAAAATATTTCCCCAATATTTTGAGACATAAAGCTTGACTCATTAATTACTCTCAATCAAAATCGAAACCGACGTACGTTGGATGTTCATTAATGTTCATATTATTATTGTCCATGAATATTCATATGTTTTGAATGTTCATATTATTATTGTTCATGGATGATAATTTTTGTAACTCATCATTAATGAGGCTAAAAAAAACTACATGAAATACCAACTCTACCCTTAAACATTTAATTAATGAGTTTAATCAACCAAATATTTTGAAGCTTTCTTATTGGTCAATGGTGGTTAGCATAGTTAATAACATTTTATTGGTTAACAAAATAACCTACCTCTCTCTCTCTCTCTCTCTCTCTATCTATCTATCTATCTATCTATCTATCTATATATATATATATATATATATAGGTCAAATCCAATATAAACCTTATAAATGTTACACATTGTACAAAACAATCTTAACCCTCCATGCATATTATCAAATTATTGTCAACTAGAGATGGCTAAAAATGGGTCCCGGACGGACCGAACCAGGCCAAAATCGGTCTTGATCCCAAAATGGCTTTTCGTAACCGGTCCCGGTCCCGATCCCGACCAAAAAATTAAGGGCCAATCTATGTGTTTTGTAACCGGTCCGGGCCCCGGGCTAGTCTTTCTAGAACTCAATTTTGAACGTAAAATAAAAGTGTGTGTTATCCCAGTTTAATCTAGTTGATTAACAATCAATCAAGTAATCAAGCAACACAATATAGATCAAGAGATATATAAATCAGAGTAACATACCAATCACTTGAATAAACAATGAAACCTTGAGTGTTCTTGATACCCTTGAATACAGAGAAAATAGGATTGCCTCTCTAATATGAAAATTGTATAATGAAAGGTTAACCCTAAAAACTAATTAACTAAAACAATAAATACCTAGGCCATATGGGTTTTAAGCTTAATGGGTTTCTAATAGGCTTTAGGCCCATTTACAAATAACTATTAACATATTACAGTTTAAACCCTGAACTGTAACTATCAAACAAATACAGTTTAGACCATTTAATCTTGAATACAATTATGATCCAACAATCTCCCCATTTGGATTCAAGATTAAAAAAAAATTGCAATTGTCTTCGGGTCTTCACTTTTCTTCAGATATGACGTTGATAGCTTCAAAACTTCAAAACTTTAAAACTTTGATAATCTTCAGCAATCTTCAGATTATATTCTCCTTCTTTGATAATTCTCCCTTTTTGTATCTTCTCCCCCTTTTTGATGAGTGGTGAGAATCATCATCATCAAAACTTTGCAAAACAATATCCCCCTTTTCAAGACAATCTCCCCCATTGTGTATGATCACGTAAGCACAGTCTTCATCATGTAACAAGCCATGTATGGAAATAAGAGCAGTCTTCCCAAATGGAAAGAGTGATTATTTCAATCTTTTCAGATTAAAATAGAAAGGTGGTAACCATTCGAATCTTTTCAAATTCAAACAGTCAATAGGTGTAACCCTGAATCAACAAATGACTTAGTTAGAATGCCTGTCAGTAACACAAAGTTACTGAGTAACACAAAGTTACTATATAAGGAGTTGGTTTGATGTAGACTCCCCAGGTCTTCCATTCAATCATCGAATAACACATGGTTATCTATGAACGTTCTGACAGAAAACAAATTTTTGTGTGCTCGTGCATGTGTATGAAATAAATTAAGCATAGATGATTGTTTTTAATATAGGCTCAAAATATGTAAACTTGTTGAGACAACAACAAATTATACAAAGACTCAATGTGCATGAGAAAGAGTTCGAAGGTGGGGCAATTTTCCTTCTTTTTCAATATTAGTATCTTCCAAATGAAGAACCAATAGCATATGTGCTGCTTCCTCAAAAAATGTAAAACATTCTCTTTTTGAGAAAAGAATGAGTAGCTGGTGGGGTTGTATGCAAGAGATGGCATGGGCTAGGTGCCTTTTTCAATGATGGTCACCAAAAAAATGTGAACCAATCAGATTATGTGGCTGCCCGGTTCAGAAAGAAGTTTGGTGCAGAGTTTAATATTCTTTTACTCTGTTCTCTCACCCTCTTTCTTTTAATGCTCACGTCTAACCAATCTCTCTTTTCCATTTTACCTCTTTTCACACACCAACACTCAAATCTTTTGACCCCTCTCCCCTCAATCACTCAGGGAATACTTCCTGGGTAGGAAACACTGGTTATCGTGAATCCATGGAAGTTCTGTTAAGTTCTCACACTGAATCCCATGTATTTTCCTAAAAGAACATGTTGTTCAACAGGCTTTTTGTACATGTAAGCACAAATACCACTTGTTACATGAAGAATAAAAATTTTGGAGAAGTCAAAACAGTTGTGTTTGACAATGCAATTCTCCCCCTCAAACTAAAAGAGTTTGACAATTAAGCTCATATCATTTTATCATGAAGAATAATATTTTGGAGAATCAAAAACGAATATTGTTTATATGAACAATATATAAACATATTTTTAATGAAAGCACATGAAATGACGTTTGATTTAATCAACAGTGAATACAAAGAACGTGAGTATTACCATAGAAAGATTTAACTTTTGATACATGGTAATAACAAAGTCAAATAGAATGTTCTGAACCGTTATGTGTATGAATACTTGACAAAGTATATTGACAAGATAAAACGCAAGTATTTATCTTTAAGAACACACGGTCAGATAAGCATTTAAGTATCCAAAAATCTGTTAAAAACACAGATATTCTCCCCCTTAACTTAATGTAAATTTTTTTTAAGATAAGGCAGAAAAAATAAATAAAGCACTGAAGTGCGGGTTCTAATCTGATGAGATTAGAAGCCATAGTCGCTTGAACAAACCTGCATAAATGAAAGAAATAATGGTAATCATTTGTGAAAATGATTCCTCTTTTGTTAGCAACAGTTGAAGAATAACACACAAGATAAAAACGTAGAATACTCCCCCTAGAATCATGAGTAAGGTCTAAGACATGTTCTACATACCAAGTTTGCTGATGAGAAATTGAAATCGCTTTTCATCCAATGGCTTGGTGAAAAGATCAGCTAACTGGAAGTCAGTTTGAACAAAGTGCATTTCAATATTACCTTTTTCTACATGATCCTTAATGAAGTGATAGCGTACATCGATATGCTTTGTCTTCGAATGCTGTACCGGGTTAGCAGTTATAGATATGGCACTCTTGGAATCACAATAAATAGGAACACGCTTGTAGTTGTATCCAAAGTCCCTTAACTGTGTCGTCATCCAGAGGACTTGAGAACAGCAGCTAGCAGCAGCTACATACTCAGCCTCGGCAGTGGATGTTGAAACACAGTTTTGTTTCTTTGAAACAAGTTTGTCACCTATGAATTGACATGATCCAGAGGTGCTTTTCCGGTCTAGCTTACATCCTGCATGATCAGCATCTGTAAAGGCAGTTAGTTCAAAACGAGAATCCTTTAGATACCAAAGGCCTAAATCAGGAGAGCCTTTGAGATATCTAAGGATTCGCTTAACAGCAGTTAAGTGCGACTCTTTAGGATTAGACTGATATCTCGCACAAAAGCATGTGGCAAACATTATATCTGGGCGACTTGCAGTCAGATAAAGTAAATATCCAATCATGCTACGATACACCTTTTGATCAACAGGTTTCCCGGAGGGATCTGCGTCTAAGAGTGTACCAGTAGCCATTGGTGTTTTCATGACTGAACTATCTGACATATTGAACTTTTTCAAAATATCTTTTATATATTTAGCTTGATTAATAAATATGTCGTCGGGTAATTGCTTTACTTGTAGACCAAGAAAGAAATTCAATTCACCCATCATCGACATCTCAAACTTTATTTCCATTATTTTTGAAAAGTTCTTACAAAATTTATGATTTGTCGACCCAAAAATTATGTCGTCAACATAAATCTGAATGAGAATCAAGTCCTCATGAGAAATAAGGTAGTATCAACTGTACCTTTCTTGAAACCAGAAGCTAAGAGGAATTTAGTGAGAGTTTCATACCAGGATCGCGGTGCTTGTTTAAGACCATACAGTGATTTGTCTAGGACGTAGACATGATCAGGGTGATGAGGATCAACGAAACCTTCAGGTTGAGCCACGTAGACCTCCTCATGTAGAACGCCGTTCAGGAAAGCCGACTTTACATCCATTTGATAGACTGTAAAGTTTTTGTGCGCTGCATAGGCTAGGAAGATTCTGATGGCTTCGATCCTTGCAACCGGGGCGAATGTTTCATCATAGTCAATGCCCTCTTGTTGACAATACCCTTTTGAGACCAATCGAGCTTTGTTTCTCACGACTACTCCAACTTCGTCTTTCTTATTTCTGAACACCCACTTTGTTCCAATAACGGATTTACCTTTAGGTAGTGGGATCAAGCGCCATACCTTGTTCCTTTCGAATTGGAGAAGCTCATCTTGCATAGGAGAAATCCAGAAGGGATCACGTAGAGCTTCAGACGCTTTCTTCGGTTCTAGGGAACTAAGGAAGCTTGAAAACATGCAGAAGTTGGTTGTTGCAGATCTTGTTGTGACACTAGATTGTACGTCACCTATCACGTTTTCCAGGGGATGATCCTTAGTCCAACGATGTGTGCTTGGTAATGCTTCAACTGTTTGTTGCGTATTTGACGCATCGTTGTCATCTTGCACGGCAGGTTGCTCCATAGATGTACTCGGGACATCTTGTACTGGTGTTTCTGATACTGAAGCTTCTGGGCTAGCAGTTGAAGTGCTCGGGACTTCGTTTCCAGAAGAACTATCTGTAGAGACAGATTCAGCATTAGTAGAGTCAGAAACTAACTTTGTAGTTGTACCTGATGGAGATGAAGTTTCAGTGACTTCTTCGGAAGGTCCAGACATGTCTTCAGATATAGTAGGGACCTCCGAGCCTGTACCACTTGTTATTGATGTTGATATGCCTTTTTCAAAATCTGCACATATATCATCAAAGGCATCAATAAACAAAAAATCTAACTCAGATGAAGTAGAGTTAGAGTTAGAAGAAGTAGATCTTTGAGAAGTTGGTTCTATTCTGGAGTGAATAGAAGCTTTGTCCTTAAGACCGAGTTCTGAACTGTTGTGTCTAGAAGTCCTTGTAGAATTCTCATCAAAGGAGACATTCATGCTCTCAACAATCGTCTTGGTTCGGATAATGTAAATTCTATAAGCTTTGGATGTCAGAGAGTATCCAACGAGATATCCTTCATCCGCTTTATTATCAAATTTTGATAATCCTTGACGCTCTTTAAGAATGTAACACCTGCAACCGAAAACACGAAGAAATTTGATATTAGGTGTACGATTGTTGATTAACTCATATGCTGTTTTATTAAATCGCTTGACCACAATGGTACGGTTCTGAGTAAAACATGTTGTAGCGACTGCCTCGGCCCAAAGGTACATGGGTAGATTCGAGTAAGCAAGCATAGTACGAGCTGCTTCAACCAGAGTACGGTTCTTCCGTTCAACAATGTCGTTTTGCTGTGGAGTGTAGGCTGCGGAGAAATTGTGTGAAATACTGTCAGGATCGAATTCTCAACAAGAATAAATTCTCAGAAACTAATATCAAAGAAGTTGCGGAATAACACTTTGATATTCAATAAAACAGTAAACAAACAGTATATGATAAACACTTTGCAAACTTGTATTAAAATCACAAGATTACACACTCAACCTCAATCTTGAAGAACAAGCTCTTTCAAGACGAATTCTACTTCTCTAGAATTAGGAACTATGCCTTGAGGTTGATTTTCTCTAAAACTTAGAATGAACGAACTAATCAATGAATTTGTATCACTGTCTAAACTATTCTGTCAAAACTATACATATACTGAACAAAAGGATAATTACAAATAAATAAAATATCTTCAGTATATCTTCCATCATTATCTTCAAGCCTTCCATGAATATCTTGATTCTTTCCAGCTGTCATCCTTTCCATCCGGATCTTCAAGTCATAAGCAGCACTAACTATGCTCAGCAGCATTAACTTCTTCAAGCAGCATTAACTTGGTCTTAGCAGCATTAACTACTAAGCAGCACTAACCACTAGCAGTACTAACTAGCTAAGCAGTACTAACTTTGTTCAAGCAGCACTAACTTTGACTAGCAGTATTAATTCTACTAGCAGTAGTAATACTCAGCAGTATTAACTTTGAACTCTTCTAGCAGTAGTAATTCAGAACTAGCAGCATTAAAGACTTGTTCACATCTTCAGTTCCCAACAATCTCCCCCTAACTTGACTTTTTAGAAAGAGAAGTAAAGTTCTTCAGATGCTTCCAAAATCTTCATTGATCTACTCCAATGTTAGGATCCAGTCCCATGCTCTGATTAATAGTTCTTTGAATTAAGTACTTTGCCATTTCTGAATTTGGTACACAACTCAACTTCTTATTTAACATGGCATGAAGCTTCAGATTTGTATGGTTGTATATCCTATCCACCAAGTAATACTCCCTGTGAAAAGTATCCAATACCAGTTCGTAGACTCCACTCCTTTCATATAGAGTCCATCCTCTAACAGCTTTAAATACATCTTTTATCAAATGCTTTACTGCTTCTGGTTTGAACAACATGCACAAATATTCCATAACTAGCTTCACAATTGGTAACCCTGGAGTTGTCAATTGATCTGCATGAACTTTCATCCCCACTTCAAACATTTCTTCCAAATCAGATCTTGAACACTCTCTGACAATTTTGCTCCAGGTGCTGTAGACTTCACACTTCTCATCCTTTCTTTTCAATCTAATGTACTCTTTGCCATCCACCTCAATAGTATCCCAGAGGATAACTTCAGGAGGTTTGAATCCAACAGGTTCAGCTGAAATAGGCTTTGGAATTTTATCCATTACCACCATGTACATGTTTACATCTGAATTCTGTGGTACTTCCTGAGTTTCAGCCTCATTCTTAGGTGCCTCTTCTTCTTCAGCAACCTTTTGCTTTTCTTCTACTCTAGGCTTCTTTACAATCTTCTTTCTTTTAGCCATCATTTTAGTTCTCTTCAGAATCTTTTGAATCTCTGCCTTTTCTTTGATAGGAGTTCCCTCTTCACTTTCAGGGAATGGTTGATTAATATTCACATCATGTCTCTCCTTGGCCTTCTTTTCAAACTCCACTCTATCCTTTTCATTACTCTTCAGCTTCTCCATTTCTTTCTCATAGAGATCCTTGATTTGATCAAAATTCATCTTCACAAACATTTCTTTCTTTACACCAATTGCACTCCTCAAGAAAGTTATCATTTTGTTTCTTTCCTGAGTGGCAAGGTAAGTTTGTGAAGATCTTCTCTTCTTAGCACTTGTTCTAGCCATCATAGCCTTTTTCAAGCACATTGCTCTTTGCTTTGCCTTCTCTGTTTCCAGCCCTTTCTGGAATGCTTCATTTAACTCATTTGCAAGTGCTCTGGCCATTTCTCTGTCTTTTTCCACCTGCTCCTTTTCTGCTAGATCTAACTCTTCTTGCACTCTCTTTGCTAATGCTTCATCTGACTCAATCATCTTTTGCTTTTTAGATGGTTGATCAGATTCTATCATCTTTTCTTTCCCTTTTCTTTTTACATCTGCAGCCATGTCTTTCTTCTCTGATTTCTTTGCTCCCCCTTCATTTATGACCACTCCCTTTGCTTTGGGAGTGTAATTCTTTGCTTTGATGAGCAATTCAGCTACTTCAATTTCTGTTGGTGTTAAATCTGGTACTGTTGCTTGTGAAGTTTCAGCAGCATTAACAGTTTCTGCTGCTTGTGAAGTTTCAGCAGCATTAACAGTTTCTGCTGCTTGTTTTGGCTCAGCAGTAGTAACCATTTCTGCTTCTTTAGTTGTAACTGCTGCTGGTGTTGTTTCTGCAGTTCTCTTTTCTTCAACAAACTCCCCCTCAAGCTGTTGATCTATCTGTTCTGAGCTAGAATTCTCCCCCTTTTTGGAAGCATCTTTATTATTTGATCTCTTCTTCAAAACAAACTGCTTTCTCCTCTGCTTATGCACCAACCTTGTCACCATTTTCTTTAATTTGGCAATCTGTACTTGTTGTGACAGGATGACCAACTTCATCTCTTCAATTTCTTTTCCTTGTTTGAGAACATCTTGGTTGATGTTGCCCATTGTTTCCATCAATTCATAGTAAGTATATCTGTCCTCACCTTCTCCAGAAGCGTTACCCTCTTTTGATGGATCATTGGATCTTTTTGTAGTGGAAGTCTTCTGCCTAGCAGAAGCACTATCCACCCCCTTGGTTTCTTGGCACCAGGGACCTTTGAATGATTGCTCATTCAAAGTTGCCATGGGGGAGGTCTTATTTATGTTACCACTGTCCTTCTCTGTGCTAGCAGAAGTAGGGGCAGCCTCAGTACCCATATGCTCAACCTCCTCCTCAGAGAGCACCTCCTTGGGGTTGGGAGACACCCCTGTGGTTTCCCTATGGATATTCTCTAAGGGAGAATTCTCCCTTAGAGGGCTAGTAGGCTTAGTGGTTGATGGTACAAGAAGGGAAGGAGCCTTCTTTACCTGTTTCCTTTTGTAAGTATGGGTGATTGGTGAAGTTGGTTTTTCAAGAAGAGACTGGGGAATTGATTTAGAGTGGGAAGGTTGGGATTGGCTAGCAGTGGGTTGGTCTAATGAGGGCCTTGACCCTGCTGCCATACCTTCATCAGTTTGGGACACCACCATCATTGTAGAGAACAATGGGGTGTCTACTCCTTCCGAGTCCCCAGCAGATCTTCTCATATTTGAGAAAACCTTGCCTTTAGGGGGTTTTGGTACATATATCCCTTCAGAGTGAGGAATATCCGTCAATTCGTGGTTGATTACTGCTTGAACAAACCTGGGATACATATAAAAGCTCTTTTTGTTTCCCATGTTTGAGACAAGATCATTGAAAATCATTTGTGAAAAATTGTACCTTCTGGCAGTTGCCAAACAGACCAAAGCATAAGCAATGGGACTGCTGAACTCACTCCATCCAGTAGTCTTTTTAGAAATGCAGTGCATCAAGGTATGAACAAGAAAACGCCATTGGGGTGAGAATTTAGCTTTTGAGAACTTAAAAATACCCAATGGGCCTCCATACCCCATTCTTGTAAGAGTAGAAAACAGTTCATCATTAGGGATAGAAGTTATACCAGAGGCATCGTCTAGACGTAGACTGATGCGAATTACCTCTTCAGTAACTGTCAATGGCTTGCCACACACTGTCGTCTTGATCATTTGCACACCATCCTTAGTAACAATGGTGGCGTGTGCCCAGAATTGCCTCTGATGCTCTATAAAGATGGTAGGAGATAGAGTGAGAGCATGGGCAATATGGCTTGACTTCAGAAAGTCGACTATCTGGTGAAAACCTTCAGCTTGTTTTGGCTTTTGGAGTATCGCTATTTCATTGTGTTCGTCTATGAACGCCATGGATGCTATTGACCTTGAAGATTCTTGTCTGAAAACTTTGAACTTGAGAGAGAAAGGGTTTAGAGCGCAAGTGAACAGTATGCAAAGAGTCGTTATGAGCTTTTAGGCGGGCAAAGAGTATTTATAGTATTCGGGACATAAGCAGTATTAACCTAGAGCAGTATTAACGACAAGCAGTATTAACCACTAGCAGTATTAACTGAAAGCAGTATTAACTACAAGCAGTATTAACCACTAGCAGTATTAACTGAGAGCAGTATTAACTGAACTAGCAGTATTAACTGAAAGCAGTATTAACTACAAGCAGTATTAACTGAGAGCAGTATTAACTGAGAGCAGTATTAACTGAACTAGCAGTATTAACTGAAAGCAGTATTAACTACAAGCAGTATTAACTGAAAGCAGTATTAACTGAAAGCAGTATTAACTGAACTAGCAGTATTAACCACTAGCAGTATTAACTGAGAGCAGTATTAACTGAACTAGCAGTATTAACCACTAGCAGTATTAACTGAGAGCAGTATTAACTACACTTACTCTTTTCAACTTAAGATGAACTGAGGACTGCTATGAATTCCCTGTAAAGAAAGATTAGAACCACCAAGAATACATAATGAACAGGTATTGAATCACTTTTTGATAAGGAGTTTATTCAGAGTTGATCATTCCCACACTTGTTACCAAGAAAGTGAATCTACCCACATCAAAGGCTTTGGTGAATAGATCAGCAAACTGGTTGTCAGTATGAACCTTTACAACTTGAATAAGTTTCTTTTCATTACAGTCTCTTATGAAGTGATACCTGATCTCAATGTGCTTTGTCTTTGAGTGCTTGACTGGATTATTCACAATGCTAATAGCACTGCTGTTATCAATAAAAATTGGAGTGTGTAGAAAGGTTACCCCATAGTCCAGCATTTGATTTTGAATCCATAAGACTTGAGAACAGCAACTTGCAGCTGCTATATACTCTGCCTCTGTTGTAGATGTGGACACTGTGGTTTGTTTCTTGCACTGCCAAGAAACTAGTCTTGCACCCAAAAACTGACATCCTCCAGAAGTAGATTTTCTGTCCAAGTTTGCTCCACCTAGATCACTGTCTGAGTATGCAAGTAGGTCAAAGGATGAGTCATGAGGATACCAAAGTCCCAATCTGGGTTGCCCTTTGAGATATCTGAATATCCTCTTGACATCTTGATAGTGAGATTGCTTTGGCCTAACTTGGAATCTTGCATACATAGACTGGAAACATTATATCTGGCCTAGAGGCTGTAAGATACATGAGAGAGCCAATCATGGATCTATAATGATGAACATCCATATCCTCCCCCTCAAGATCTGCTGTTATCTGCTTGTGTGTCTCCATAGGTGTGCTGGCAGGTTTTGAATCTGAGAAACCAAACTTGGTTAGAATATCCTGCACATACTTGGTCTGACAGATAAAGATTCCATCTGACTTCTGTTGAACTTGGAGTCCAAGGAAAAAAGTAAGTTCCCCCATGGAACTCATTTTGAACCTTTGATGCATTAGTTCCTCAAACTCCTTGCACATGATGTCTCTTGTGGATCCAAAAATAATGTCATCAACATAGATTTGGACCAGCAAGATATCCTTCTTCTTTCTTTTGATAAATAGAGTCTTATCAATGACTCCTCTTTCAAAACCATTTTCCAAGAGATAGGATGACAGAGTGTCATACCATGCTCTTGGAGCTTGATGCAATCCATAAAGTGCTTTCTTCAATTTGTATACCCTGTCTGGATAGCTTGGGTTTTCAAACCCTGGTGGTTGACAGACATATACTTCTTCTTCAATTGAGCCATAAAGAAATGCACTTTTCACATCCATTTGATAGACTTTGAATTTCATATAAGAAGCATAAGCCAGGAATAATCTAATTGCTTCTATCCTGGCCACAGGTGCAAATACTTCATCATAGTCTATACCCTCTTCTTGTGTATACCCTTGAGCCACCAGCCTTGCTTTATTTCTTATCACAATACCTCTTTCATCTCTCTTATTCCTGAAGACCCATTTTGTTCCTATTGCTCTTTGGCCTTTAGGAAGGTCTACCAGATCCCAAACATCTTGTAGTTTGAATTGCAGTAGCTCTTCTTGCATTGCTTCTATCCAACTAGATTCTTTCATAGCATCATGTACCTTCTTAGGCTCAAGCTGGGATAAAAAGCAAGAAAGCACTGTATGCTGTTGATCTTGCAATTCTTGTAGCCTGCTTTGATTTCTAGTCATCATAGGAGATGATATATCTCCTATTACCAGTTGTGGAGGATGATTCTTTTGAATTCTGGTGTGATGATAAGGTTCTTCATTAAGTACCACCTCTAGATTTGAGTCATTCAAGTCAACTGAGGTGTTTTCAGCAGCTACTTCTGATTCCTTATTGACTTTAGTCTCCTCATCTCTACATTCTTCTTCACTCTGACTTGGTTCAATAGATGGTTCCTTTTCACAGTATTCAACAGGATCCACTGTGGGTATGGGAAAGATCACAGATTGAGATAAACTGTCTTGAACTTGTGTAGTTCCTGATCCTCCACTCCCTGATCCTGCATAATCATTACTACTGACACCAAAAGAGTTAGTTAGTGAATCAATGTCAAATAGCCACTGAGGACCAGACCCAACTGGATTTGGTGTGTTCTCATTGCATTTGACATTGTCACTTTCTTCAATTATTCTAGAAGAAGAGTTAAAGACTCTGTAAGCCTTACTCTAAGATGAGTAACCAACAAGAAAACCATCATCTGCTTTGCTATCAAACTTACCTAAGTGAGATTTGGTATTGAGAATAGTACAAGGACACCCAAAAGGTTTGAAAAATCCAATAAATGGTTTTCTTTTATTTAAAAGCTCATATGGGGTCTTGTTCTTTGGCTTGACTACTAGAACTCTGTTTTGGACATAACAAGCAGTATTAACTGCTTCAGCCCAGAAGGTAATTGGCAATTTTGAATCAGCCAACAGAGATCTGGCAGCCTCTATTAGTGTCCTATTTCTCCTCTCAGCAACTCCATTCTGTTGAGGAGTCCTAGGGGCACTATATTGTCTCTCAATTCCTTTCTCTTCACAAAAGATGTTTAGATCAAGATTTTTAAATTCAGTCCCATTATCTGATCTAATGACTTTTACTTTTTGATTAGTTTGGTTTTCAATTCTTAGGATAAAGGATTTGAGCAGTCCACTTGTCTCATCCTTAGTCCTTAGAAAATATACCCAAGTAAATCTGGAGTAATCATCAACAATAACCAAGCAGTAAGATTTCTTGCCTATACTCATAACATTTGTAGGACCAAACAGATCCATATGCAATAACTAGAGACAAGAAGAAATAGAATTTAACTCTTTGGTCTTATGAGAAGTTTTGTGCTGTTTGCCTTTAAGACAAGCCACACAATGATCATCACATGAAAAGACTTTTGAAGGTAAACCTCTTACAAGGTTGTTTTTAACAAGTTTGTTCATAGTCTTAAAATTCATGTGACACATCCTTCTGTGCCAGAGAGAGGATTCATCCACAGAAGCTTTTGAAATAAGACAGTTCAGGGATGAATCACTATCAACATTGTCCATATCTAGACAATAAACATTGTCCTTTCTTGGAGTTCTAAGTAGTATCATGCTTTCATCAACTACCTTGAACCCTGTAGCAAGGATCATACACTCAGTATTTGTAAATAATATACTATGTTGTTTGTCACAAACCTGTGATACACTTAACAGGTTGTACTTCAACTGATCAACATAGTAGACATCCTCAAATGTCATCTTACCTTTTGTGACATTACCTTTGCCACTTATTTTACCTCCAGTAAGATCATTTCCAAAAGCAACATGTCCTCCATTGATATGCTTGAAATCCTGAAGGCATGACATGTTACCTGTCATGTGCCTAGAGCAACCACTATCAACATGCCAAATGCTCTTTCCCTTGAGCTGTTGGTTGCCCTGCACATAAGATAAATCAGTTAGTTTGAAATAGGAACCCAAGCCAAAGTGGTCTTGGGCACCCCTTTCTCATCAAAATACTTGCATTCTTTCTTGACAAGATTTTTAAACTTTGACTCCTCATTCTTGGAGTACTTTGTCACAATAATAGGCTTGGAAACATTTTTGCTAGAAGCAATACTGGTTTTAGAAGTACTAACTGCCTTAGCAGCACTTGCATGCTTAGCAGTACTAACCTTGTTAGCAGTAGTAACTGTGTTAGCAGCATTAATATTTTCAGCAGTACTAACACTGTTAGCAGTAGTAACTGTGTTAGCAGCACTAATATTTTCAGCAGTACTAACACTGTTAGTACTTCTAGGTACCCATAGTAAAACACTTTCTTTTAAAACCTTATTTTTCATAGGGCCTTTACTTTCAACAGATTTCTTCATCACATGTTTCTTTCCAGCCTTCCTATAACCAACAGGTTTTTGCACAAATCTTTGAAAGTTTATCTGTTGATTAATAGGGTTAAAGAAGCAATACTTAGCCAAATGATTCAACTTGCCACATATGAAACAAGGTTTTGGTCTATTGATTTTATTCAGATCAACTCCTTGTTTCTGAGCCCATTGATTATTCCAGTTTCTTTGATTACCTCTTTTTATACCAGAATTTAGGCTCTTAGCTTTATTGCAAGCACACTGTTTACAAGATCCAGGATTCACAACCGTGGTTTGTTTGTAATGGACCTTGTTATCCTTTCCTTTGGTCTTCTCTATCTCCTTGGACTTGACCCAGATTTTCCCACATCCCTCATTGGTGATAATGTTGTTTTCTAATGGTATCTTTTTACTCACAGTATTATCCCTATTCTCACTGGCTTCTTTCTCAGTCAAATCCTTAACTACTACCTCATCCAAAGGATCTATCTTAAAAGCTTCCTCAGACAAGTCCTTTTTCTCCTTGGTTTCTAACAAGTCTGAAGTAGGAGAGATATAGTTGTTGTTGTAAGGAGGAGGTGTATTGTTGTATCCAATACCAGGCTTCATCTTATCATGAATCTGAGCCTTTAGAAGAGAATCCATTGCTTTTGAAGCATATGAAAACTTTTCTATGTCAAGCTTAACTGTAGACAGTTCCTCTTTCAGCCTATCATTCTCTTCTAATGACTTAGACAGTTTGGTCTCTAACTCATTCTTTTCCCACTTCCAATAGTTTGTGTCATAAGAGTGTTGAAGTTCATTAGCTTGAAAGCCTTTGATTTGCTCTTCAAATCTCTCTACTATCAACACATAATCTCTTCTGTCCTTTTCTAATCTTTTGAGGTCATCATACATACTTTGATTGTGATCCCTGTATCTTTTGACAGTGTCTATGCAAGATTTAGTGCAAAGATTAGAAATTACCTCAGAGGGGAGATCAGACACTTCTGCCATAAGAGCTTGATTCTGAATGGCTTCCTCAGCTTGATCACTCCAGTCAAATCCCATTCCTTGTTGAGAAACAAGGGCTTGAGCAGGATTCTTGTTTTGATTGTAGCCTCCATTCTGAGCTTGTTGGCCTCCATTCTGAGCTTGTTGATGGTTGTTGTTTGGAACAACACTTCTGCACTCTCTAGCAAAATGTCCTTTCATGTGACACTTATAGCATTCCACCTTAGTCTTGTCAAAACCAGCTCCATCTTCTCTTCTTTGAGAGAAGTTGTTCCTTCCTGTTCTTTTAATAAACTTCTTCACTCTCATAGATAACATGGCCATTTGCCATTTAATGTCCATCTCCTCCAGGTCATCAGGGTGAAGTTGATCCAGATCATCATTAATCAATGAATTGTTGCTATGACTGGACAAAAAGGCTTCAAAGATAGTTCCAGTGCCTTTTTCTGAATTTACTCCACTGGCAGTACTAACTGCTTCAGGGTTGGCAGTAGTATCAGTAGATGTTGAAAGAAGTGCAGCATTGTGGATATAACCAGTGGGCTTCTTCTTGGATTCTACCTCAGTTTCAAAAACTCTCAAATCATTATATAGATCATCAAGTTCCTTCTCTTCCAGATTGTCACTCTGTCTATATGAGACAGTATACATAGTTCATTCATCCCCAAGAGATCTGAGGAACTTTCTGTTGATATCATCTTGTTCCATCTTCACTCCTACAGTAGCCAGTTCACCAATGAGCTTGTTGAATCTATCAAAAGTTTGAGTCATAGACTCATTCTTTGAAGAAGTGAAGTTCTCATACTGCTGCTTTAGAACATCTCTTTGGTTTCTTTTGATGCTTTTAGTTCCAGCAAATCTTTTCTCTAGAGCATTCCAGAGAATCTGAGCATCAGTGCAGTTGCAAAATTGATGCTGATATTCATTGGGAATGGCCAAGAGCAGAGTGCTCAAGGCCTTCATCTCTGTCTGTCTGATCTTCCTCTCACCATCTGTCTTTGGTGGAGGTCTTTTCCCATCTGGTCCTATCTTTCCTGCTTCAGAAGGACCATTCTCAATGATATCCCACATTGAGTAGTCAGTGAGAAGAATGTATTGTCTAATTCTGATCTTCCACATGTCAAACTCACTGGGTTTGAGCATTGGAACCTTAGAGACCAGAGTACTGTTTGATTCTGCAAGGTTTTCCATGATGAATGAATAGATGTTTCTGAGGGAGTTAGGCTCTGATACCACTTGTCAGGATCGAATTCTCAACAAGAATAAATTCTCAGAAACTAATATCAAAGAAGTTGCGGAATAACACTTTGATATTCAATAAAACAGTAAACAAACAGTATATGATAAACACTTTGCAAACTTGTATTAAAATCACAAGATTACACACTCAACCTCAATCTTGAAGAACAAGCTCTTTCAAGACGAATTCTACTTCTCTAGAATTAGGAACTATGCCTTGAGGTTGATTTTCTCTAAAACTTAGAATGAACGAACTAATCAATGAATCTGTATCACTATCTAAACTATTCTGTCAAAACTATACATATACTGAACAAAAGGATAATTACAAATAAATAAAATATCTTCATTATATCTTCCATCATTATCTTCAAGCCTTCCATGAATATCTTGATTCTTTCCAGCTGTCATCCTTTCCATCCGGATCTTCAAGTCATAAGCAACACTAACTATGCTCAGCAGCATTAACTTCTTCAAGCAGCATTAACTTGGTCTTAGCAGCATTAACTACTAAGCAGCACTAACCACTAGCAGTACTAACTAGCTAAGCAGTACTAACTTTGTTCAAGCAGCACTAACTTTGACTAGCAGTATTAATTCTACTAGCAGTAGTAATACTCAGCAGTATTAACTTTGAACTCTTCTAGCAGTAGTAATTCAGAACTAGCAGCATTAAAGACTTGTTCACATCTTCAGTTCCCAACAAATACCCACGGAAGTAAGATAACTCTTCAGGGTGTCATTCTTGAACTCCGTGCCATTGTCACTGTGAATGGTTCTGACTGGCAGTTGAAGACGTACTTGAATGCGCTTGATGAAAGCGATAATCAAGTCTAGCGCATCTGAATTGTTGCGAAGAAACTCGAGCCATGTATACCTTGAGTAGTCATCTATCATTACCAACACGTATTTCTTTCCATTGATAGATGTGGTTCGCATTGGGCCACAAAGGTCCATATGAAGAAGTTCCAGTGCAGATGAGGTTGATGATTCAGATTTGGATTTGAATGAGCTACGCTTCATTTTGCCCAACTCACATGCGGAACAGAGTGAGTCTTTTTCGAACCTCATTTCTGGTATACCTTTGACCACGCCTTGTCTTTGTAGCTTCGCTATAGATCGGAAATTCTGATGAGACAAGCGTCGATGCCACGTCCACGATTGTGCTTTAGAAGCTTTGGCTAGTAGACATACTGGACGTGTGGCAGACAGTGTAGGAAAATCTACATAGTATAGATTTCCATGGCGCTCAGCTTTGAAGACTTCGTAACCATCGGGATCCTCTAGATAGAAATGAGTGGTTGTGAAGAGGACTTGATATTTCATGTCACAGAAGTGACTGGTGCTGAATAAGTTATGATCAAGTCCTTCTACATATAACACTTTCTGAATCTTCACTACTCCATTATCTAGCATGCCATATCCTTTGACTTTTCCTTCTGCTTCAGAATTTGCAAAACGAACTGCTCCGGCAGGCTCCTCCACATAGTTATGCAAGAGGTGCTTGAATCCTGTCATGTGGCGTGAACATCCGGAATCTATTACCCATAATCGACAGGCCTGCAAAAGAGACAATTAGTTTTGCTTAGGTACCCATATCAGGATGGGTCCTTCGCGGTTAGCATCAAGCAACTCAGGAATATCATCTGGTTTGACTTTCACTCTCCATTCATAAGCGGTTTTGGAACCCATTTTCAAACCATCTTAACATTCAGTTCCTGAAAGTGCTTTTTAGAAGTAGGATTGGCAACTTTAGCTCGATACACTTTGGGTTGTGCAGAAGAATTAGAATTAGAATTAGAATTAGACTTAAAGCTCAGTTTAGCTTTTCTCTTATTCTGTTTGGACTTTGGACGGGAGTAGTATGTGAATGAGTTATCCCAACAGTGTTTGCAATATAGATTCTTTCGAGCAAAATTCATAAACTTAGATTTATCAGAACAAACCTTACATCCATGTTTATCAAAAGAATTACTTTTCAAAATAAGACTGTCAGAAGTACAACTATTTGGAATAAAAGGTTCACTAGATAGCCTATCATTCTTATTCAAACTATTGTCTTTATTCTTCTTACTCCTCCCAACTCTATTTCCTTTTATATCTGAAACAGAAACAGGAACCTTGTTAGTCTCTAACTTAGACGGTGGTTCTTTTCTAGTGCTGGATGAAGTCTCACCCTTCTCAAAAATACTCAGTGGATATTCAGAACAATCAGAGTAAACAACTGAAGGTTTTGTAGGAGCATCAAATTCTGGATTAGTTCTTACCTTCCAGCTTGGATCATTGAACATCTGTTTATCATTTGAAGCATTTTTAAACAAAGTAATTTTCAAATCATTGATCTCAGTGCAAAGCTCTTGATTTACTTTTAAAGACGTTTCAAGTTTATGTTTGAGATCAAAGTTTTCATCTTCAACCTCATCAAGAGACTGTTGCAACATATCAATTTGCTTCATCAATTCAGATGTATTATCATTCACAGAATTTGACTCCTTTGGAATAGAAACAGGGTCAGAGTCTGAAGCATTCATCATTTCAGAAAATAATTCTTCTGTCATGGACTCAATAAACTCCGTTTTATCATTTTGAACACAAGATTGATTCGTGATAGCAGTTTCTTCTTCAACCTCTTCAACAAGTAAAGGTTTAGAAGCAATGGGATTTGAGACTGATGGTATAGTAGATGGATCAACATCCGATTCATACTCATCATATTTGCATGCAGTCTCAGGTGGAACTGTGTTGGTGCTTACTGATTCTTTGGAAGGTGTGGTAAATAGTGATTCAAATTCAGTAAATTCGATCTTTCGAGTCTCATAGCTTTTATTCAAATCACCATATGTAAAACCAACTGATTTAAAAAGATTTTGAGAATCAGTGTCACCAGACATGCTCTTTCCCATTTCTTCTTGACCTTTGGTCTCAGATAAAGGTGTAGGAGTACTTGCTTCAACAAAAGTTGCACGAATGTCAGGAATGGGTCTGATTGCGGAGCCGAATTTATCAAAATTATATAGATGCTCCGGTGCCTTTTTCAAAATTTCATTAGTTGGCACACCCAAACCTGGTTTTAGTTTATAAAACCTTTCGTCTTGGAGTTTATTGGTCAACAGATTTAATGTTTGCTCAGTCTGACCTCGTTTCATATTAATGTCCTCCAGTTGCTTGATTTTGGTGTAAGCTTCATTTCTTTCTTTATAACAAACTTCAAATTTTATTTGAAACTCACCCTTTTCAGCATTAAGATTCACAAGATCTGTTTCTAAACCAGATATTTTTTCTTTTAAAGACGCTTTTTCAGATTTTAAATCGTCTTTTTCCTTTTCTTTTTCTTCCACAACAACTTTTAAAATGGCATTTTCATCACGAAAGCTTAATGCAGATTGATGTGCAGAGCTAAGTTTGCCTTTCAGTAAAGCAAATTCATCTTTCATACCATGTATTTGGGCCATTAAAGATTCAATAAGCTCAGAATTGTCACTTACCTCAGAGTTTGCATCTTCGGATTGTGTCTCAGAGTCTTCATCGTCACCTTCCAGCTTTTCCATATAAGAGACTTGGGTGAAGTGAGCTTGCTCCTCGTCATCGGAACTTTGATACAACCAGTTCTCTTCTTCATCCATTAGCACTTTTCCTTCTTCAACTTTCTTGGCAATAAGTGACTTTCTTGCGTAGTACTCTGAGTTCTTTACCTTCTTGAACTTGCAGTCCCTCGAGAAATGCCTAAATTTGCCACAGTTGTAGCATCTTCCTGGTTCATCCTTTCGTTCTTCTCGCTTCTCCTCTCTCTTTCCTTCTCTTCTTTCTTCCTTCCTGTCTTCTCGTCCTTCCTCTCTCTTTCCATGCCTCGGCTTGTATCGCATCCCACACTTCTCTTTCTTGTATCCATCATACTTTGGCTTTGAGTAGAATCTTTTCTTGCCAAAGCTCTTCTTGAATCGTCGCGTAATGAGAGCCAAGTCTTTAGAGAACTTTTGAATATCAGGATCTGAATCAACTTCCAGTTCTTCATCGCTCGAATCAGAGTCAGAGTCAGTAACTTCGGTAACTAGAGCTTTAGACACCTTTTTCTTCGACCTTGCAGAGGATACAGAACCTTTGCCGGCTATGAGAGCCACATAATCCTTCAGATGATTAGACTCATTATTAATTGATCTTACCTCATCCTCATGTTGAGAAAGAGTAGAGAAGATATCAGTGACATTTTCTCGAGCCATATTCTTGGACATCTGGAGGTTGATAGCAAAGTTCTTCCATTCTGGATTCAGATTCTTGATGAACTTGTAATTTATCTCAGAAGCAGATTTAGAGATATTGTTCATCCGCAAGTCATTGAGGATGATGTTATATCTGTTGTAGGTATCTAATAGCAACTCTCCTTCTTTTGCATGAAATCCCTCGTATGCATTTATGCATAGATTCTGCTTAGCTTGTATGGAGGCTTCACTTCCTTCAAACTGCCTTGCTAGTTCATCCCAGATGCCTTTAGCAGTGCTCTGACTGTCGACACGATTGTAGATGTCGTTTGGAATTGCCATTGTCAGATAGATTAGAGCCTCTTCTCTTGTCTTATACTGTTCTTTCTGCTTTTCATTGAAGAACTGATAAGGTTTAGGAATCTCTCTGTCAGGGATTTCTGGAGAGGAATCTGTAGCAGGTTGACCCTTTACTGTGATCATTGGAGTTTGTGGACCTTCAATGATTGCTTTCATGAAGTCTCTGTTCTTGTGATTCAGAAACTGGATCATTCTGATCTTCCATTGTTGATACTCATTAGCCATGAGGACAGGAGGTTTGACTTGAGAACCCATTGAGAGAAGCTGATTCGACATCTTAGCTGTACCACTTGTTAGTAATTAAACTTATCTGTATTAAGACAACCAACTAGATGAGATCGTTAGAATCAAAATGAAAACCACACTAAAAAATTTTCAAAAAAATAAATTCCCGAAAATAATTAAATGCAGTCCTTTCAATCAGTATAAAGCTTCAAATAATACTGAACAAAAAGAAAATGTTGATCTCGAACAGAACTTTGTCCCCCTTCGCAGACTTAGCACGGGGGTCCCTATTACAGTTTGCAAATTAGGATGCCCTATTACAATTTGCAAAACTCGACCGGGGATGTGCTTCGACCGGTATTGAGTCGACCGGGGACTTGCTTGGACCGGTAAGATGTAACAACCGGTATTATGCTCGACCGGTAAACGACTAAGACCGGTAGAGAGAGTTCGACCGGTAAGTTGCTTGTACCGGTAATTTGTTCGACCGGGAATATAGTTGACCGGTATTGACAATGGTTCGACCGATAGAGTAATGACCGATGCTATGTGTTCGACCGGTAGGATACTAAGACCGGTATTCCTTTCGACCAATGAGATGTTTGGACCGAGAATCTACTTCGACCGGTGAGATGTTTGGACCGAGAATCTACTTCGACCGGTTCTGATGTAAGGACCGATATGGTGAACTCGACCGATATAGTGCTTAGACCGGGTGGACTGTGTGTGTACCGGTCGAATGCTATAGACCGATAGAATGTGTTCGACCTATATGGTGTTCGACCGATAAAAGGTAAAGACCGATACAATTATTCGACCGATATGTTCTTAAATCCAACCCAGATTGTCGATGAACAGAACGAATACTCGACCCAGAAATCAATCACGAACTCAAAATCAGATGCAAAAATCAGTCCTTTGTACTTAGAAATACGTATCGATCACAACCCAATTAACAATAATGATTAAAGAACACTTTTGATTACTCAATTTTCCAACCACAGTGTTCGACCGGCTACTTGATTTTGTCGAACCCAGAAAACTCAAAATCACAAATTCAATCACTTTGTTAATTCTCAATGCAATTAATCAATCAGATAGCATTCAGAAGCATGAACCTCAACTAATCAGATCAACTTTAAGTATAAAAGCACATAGATTCACGAAATCAGATGAACAAAAAAAAAATCGATGAATAGTAACTTTTGTGAATAGTAAAATCAAAAAAAAATTTGATTCTTTTGGCTCTGATACCAATTGTTATCCCAGTTTAATCTAGTTGATTAACAATCAATCAAGTAATCAAGCAACACAATATAGATCAAGAGATATATAAATCAGAGTAACATACCAATCCCTTGAATAAACAATGAAACCTTGAGTGTTCTTGATACCCTTGAATACAGAGAAAATATGATTGCCTCTCTAATATGAAAATTGTATAATGAAAGGTTAACCCTAAAAACTAATTAACTAAAACAATAAATACCTAGGCCATATGGGCTTTAAGCTTAATGGGCTTTCTAATAGGCTTTAGGCCCATTTACAAATAACTATTAACATATTACAGTTTAAACCCTGAATTGTAACTATCAAACAAATACAGTTTAGACCCTTTAATCTTGAATACAATTATGATCCAACAGTGTGTTTGAACATTTTTTTTTGGACAATATCTTATTGAAATACATTTTAAAATCACTAATTGGGTCATTCAAATACACTTTAAAAAGTATTTTTAAATCTTTTTTACAAGAAAAATATTATAAATGTGTTTATAATAACAGTTTTTGAGATTTAGTTTTGGAACACTTACAAAAACTTGAAAAACGTCAAAAAAAACTTAAAAATCTTGAAAAACTTGATATATAATTTATAAAAGCTTATTGTTTTTTAAAAAAATCGGGCCTATATATAACCGGTTCGGGCCTTGTTGTAACAACCAAACGACCCAAAACAACATCTAAAATTCAAGGTTTGCAGAAAGACAACCTAATACACAACTAAGATTACAAGGAGCGAAAACTAAAATGAAGGTCTTCTAACCCAACTCCGACCCACACCTTCTCCTTACCCTTGCTCGATCCTCCTACCTCACGTATGCCTAAAAAGGTTTTTAGCTTGAAAGAGCGAGGGTTAGACCGAAAGGTCTAGTGAGTTCCCTCTGTAACACCCTCGAAAATGAACAGAGCAACTAATTTAAAATTTCCAAATTATACAACAAAATGATATAATCTATTTTACAATCATCACTTGAGACACCTCAAAAGAATATTGGATTTAATTCTAACAACTAAAAGGTCAAGTCTCGCATAAAGACTAATCAAAGTCGGGTGTTACTAAAACCCAAAAGAAACAGTTGCTCTTATCAACGACTAACGCGGAAGACTTCATCAAGCTACTCACCCTTGAACAAACTCTTAGCACTCGACACTTCACCAAAAACGCTAAAACCTCTTCCCCCATCCGAAACCGGATGCACATGCCGACAAATAAAAGGTTAGGCTAACGCCTAGTGAGTTCAAGAGTTTACAACATGAAATAAATATATTTGTTAAAGGGAAAGAAAGTAACTTAAATCACAGACCTTCTGAAAGATTTACTTTAAATATCAAACGACACCATTTTCCAAAAGTACATCTTTAGAATAAGGAACCTAACATGAACCTTCTTTCGTAAAAACCACTTTAATCCCAAACTCAACCAAAACGTGAATAGTAAGCAAAGCTCTCAATTTATAAGAATATGAAATAAAACTTTACTTCTCGAAATCCTTCAAACGTGGACGGGGCATAAACACAACCCATAAATCTTGAGTAAAAAATTCCCCATAATTAAAACGCCACCGAAAACATGGATAATAAAAAGACACAACTAAATACCCAATTAACACCTTTCGGTGACGAGGGATACCCGATTCCATTGTACGTAGCGGAACACAAAGTTAAGCCACATAATTATGTTGTCGAACTACACCTCAGATCGTGACCGTATTGCCTGCTCTGCCGAGCTACACCTCCAGTCATGACTATACTTCAAGTCTCCACCACACCGTATCCCTTATTGCCTGCTCTGCCGAGCTACACCTCAAGGATACGCGATCTTATTGCCTGTTCGGTCTCTAGAGAGTTTCATCCTCAGGGTGCCCACTTGACCCTTAGTGCCTACTCCCTACCAATCAAGATAGGAGCCTCAACTCCTTACTTGATAACACTCGATGTCTAACCCTCGTGCACAAGAATTAGACATCTAAACACCAGACCCAAGGTCTCGAAGTACAACCCATGACGGCTCCTCTTCGCAAAACAACCAGGACAATACCAATGCCAACACGACATTATTTCCCAAGGTAAGAATCCCAAGAGTCCTCACCATTAAACACCACTGACTTACATGCCTATGGATCCAATGCAATATAGTCTAAAATACATGACTCCAAATGAATGACTCACGCCCCCAAAACATGTATTCTCCAAAATAAAATGCAATAAATGCAACTCACACCCCAAAGATCCACGTAGGTTATAAAACCGGACAAAAGTCCCAAGACCCGACAAAGCCAAAAACCGAGCTAAAGGCCCAACAATTTACGTAAATCCCCAATGAAAGCCAGTATAGACATCGAAACTCGTTTGACCGACGATTATGCAAACACCTTAACCAAAAAGGGAGATTAACCTAAAACTTCTCATTGGTTGAAACAAAAAGTTTTCCAAATGGACTCATTCCCTTTATATTTTCAAAATGACTCTTAACACAATGATATGCATTTTCCAATGGTTTACAAAATCGTATGCACCAAATGAGCAATTATATAAAATGGCCTCCATGTATATACTTTGTCATCAAGAAACATATCAAAATGATTTACATTTATCAACATACCCAAAAATCCCAAAGATGGGGGTTACATAAGTTTATAAAGTTAAACATTTCCAAATAACCAAAACTCATCAGCAGTTAACATTTTAGTGTAAAACACAAACACTTTAAAATAAACATTTTGGCATGTACATCGTTTTCACAAATCAACTTGAACTCACCTCGCTAGATTTAGGCTAAATCTAGATTTTACCCCAATGGAGCTTCCTTGAAGAAATCTGCATCTTCCAAGCCAAAACTTCCAAGACCTAGATCCATAAATTTCCAACCGTAAACATAGATATTCAACCGCATAAAACCATTCCCAAACATATTACATGAAGATCTCATCAATACCCAAAACTCTAATTTCCAAAGATGAAGAAATAGAAGCTTACCTTAGCCCATAACTTGAATCCACCATTAATACACCCCTATAGCACCAAACTAAACCACAAACTCCAAATCTTCAAATGATGGAATGATTGGATGAACCCCATGAACTTGGTGAGGAAGATGAAGATGGAAGGGTTATGGTTCAAGCTTCCAAATCTTGTTAGATGAAGAATAATCACTTGATTTTAGGAGAAAAACTCCCAAAATTAGTTAGGGTTTGATTGGGGAGGTTGGGGGTCGATTTGGGAGAGAAAGGGGAAGGGATTTGAGGGTTTGTGAGAAATGAGGGTTTCAAGGCCGATTCTCCTTTTATCAGCTCAATGCGCGTCCGCGCGGGTGGTGGCGCGACCTGACCCGCGCGGAGAGTCGCGCGGACCACTGGAGCTGCGAGGAAACAAAGCCTCGTGCGGTTCGTGGCGCGGCTCAACTCGTGCGGAGAGCCGCGCGGGGCACTGTGGGTGTCTTCTTTCGCCTTCTCTTCAGCCAATGATTTCGGGGTGTTACAATCCTCCCAACCTTAGAGGAGATTTCGTCCTCGAAATCTAAATTTCCAATTAACGTCGCTCGCATACTATATTTTTCTCTAATCCACTTGCCAGATCAACCACGACGTCCCTACGCTGATACTCACGACAATTGTCCCATTTTGGGCACATTACACCTATATCCGTATGAACGCCTAACTTACTAAAATAACCGTTAATCCACGAGACTGCAACTGTCTCCCAACCTTGGGTAACACGTATTACCTCAAGAATGTTTCTGATCACGACTCCTCACTGACCAGAACACCTCAGATCCACATGCTTCTACTTCTAAATTCAACGATCGACATCACAACCCACATAATTCTCAAGCCTCCTTAATGCCCCATTCTTGATTTTGATAAGGTCGTCCTTCCAAGAGCGTACCAACATGCTCTCCGACCGCCGGTTAATGCAGATCCAAGTACCACTCAACTCCAATCTACTCTCAACCTTAAAACAATCCTTCAATGAAATCTTTACCACATCAAAAACCTATATACGTCAATACTTAATTACTCACCTCCCATCTTTCTTTAGATTCCACCATCGAGTGATCAACATTACTCATGATCTAACGGGGATACTTCCAATATTCCAGGATTCATGGACTTCAAGAAACGAGTTGACGTCTAATACCAAAATGGTGACATCATAACGTGGATATCCCACCCATTACTTCATTCTAGAAGTATTGTCGCATTAAGGTCGACACTTAACAGAGGACTAATATTCCCAAATCTTACATCCTGAATAGATGGACCACAAAATTCCTTGATCATGGACGTCCATCAAGACGGTACACCATTAACGCACGCCACGATGTCGGATAGACAAGCAACCCATTAGACCGAACCCAACCGGACGTAGATAATCACACAAGGCCTTATCCCGCAGGTGTACAAAAGCATAAAGGTCATCTCTTAAATAGCTGGGGAACAAAACCTAATACCTCCACTATTCATGCATGATCAGATTCAAAAACCGAAACTCAAAATCAAGGTTGCCCACAATTCGGATCATCCGACGCTTCAAATCCCAAGGACTCCTCTAGTCCCGTAATTACAACTCCTTTCACGATAGGGGTTTTAAATTTATAGCCCTAATGAGTTCAAGGTTTTTCAACCAATATGCCGATTTGAAATTTATACAATTTTCGAATACATAAGTTTTATAGCAAATAAACGTGCGGTAAAAACACACTACCGTTCATTCGATAGGTTTCGAAATTGCTTGCCAGCACTACTCATATAAAACCATTTACAAAACTCGTTTGATTAGAACATACGTTAATATGGATAATCATAAAAGATGCGTAGCAAGGTTTTAAATGGACTACCATGGTCCTAACATACATCAAATTATGCTATTTATGTGAAAATAATTTTCTGCACTAAATCATGTGCAATAAAATGTTGGTACAACTCCAAAAGAGAAATTCACATCTTCAACTTTAAAATATTTTCCTTTAAACCACAAAACGTCCGAGGATAAAATCCCCAACAAGGCCCATATACGTCAGTTTTGTAACACCCGCTATTTTGGAGTTGGGTGAAAAAAAATTTGACCTTTACCCAAAGTTCAAGGGGGTAAAATGTAACTTGGGTTATATAAATATAAATCAAGTTTAGATATTTTTTCTTTATATCACAAATCTGATCCTTAAGAAATCAGAGAGAGAGAGAAGGAAGCAGGAAGAAAAAGGTCGATCGTTTTTCTCCAAATCAAGGTACGAATCTAGCTTAATACTTTGATCTGAGTGTTATCTGCCGTATAGAATCTCGTTGTGAAGGTTTTTAACCGTTTTATTTTGAGATTTACGTATTTTGATTTGGATTTGGGTTCTGTAAACGTCCCATCATAATAAGACCGGGAAGATGGTCTCGACCGGAAGTCGGTTCGACAGGCATAGTGCATTCGACCGATATTGGGTTCGATCGGTATTGGGTTCGACCGGTGTGGGGTTCGACCGGTGTTGGGCTCGACCGGTACTGTGTTTCGACAGTGTGTTGTGTTTTGTAATTCGAGAATTGTAAGTCAGTGAGTTGTCTATATTTTTGGCTTACCGATTTATCGGTGTTGTCGTAGGTAGCAATCGTAGGAAGCAGACTATAAACAAAAAGAAATCTGAGGTGAGTCCTTTAAACTAAATCAGTCTGTATTACGAAAGTTATGTGATAAATGTATTTATTTAATTGTGGAAAACCTTGTTTTAATATGGCTTATTATTATTGGATAATGCTTCCTAAAATCCCAATCATTTCAAGAACCAAGATTTATGGAATTGAACCATTGTTCATATGGATTGCCTGTATATTTGATTTAATATGAGTATGTTACGAAATGACATGCTTTGGCTTTGAGTCTTGTGCAATGGATCCATAGGCACTGTGTTCCTATGTCCCCGGTTTTGGGCATTGGTTCACGTTTTAGCACGGAATAGGCATCGGGTTGCCATGATAAGTAAGGTATGGGCCTATACGGTCGGGCAGCGTCTCATGGTGCAGTAAGGTGTAATTCCATATGGTGCTTGAGTTCCCCCTGTTTTGGGAACTCTCAAGAATAGATCCAGAGGGGTTGACTTGATGTTTTGAGCAACAGATCTAGAGGGGTTGAGCTCGTTATGTGATTTGGTGTTATTTGTACCATGTTTAATCACTAATGGTTTATTTGATTTTTGACTTAGCTCATGGCTATTCTCACCGCGTGACATCGATTTGGGTTTAGTACTTCCCTTTTTATTGGCTTGTTCTCACTAGGCTTTAGCCTAACACTTGCTCTTGGTTGTCATGTTGGCAGGTCATCTTAACAGTGGGACTCGCCGGGACTGAGGGAACGACCTTGGGGTCGTGAGTGGTCTTTTTGAGGATATCTAGTGAACATCGTACAGTGATTTTTGAAGATGCACATTTTGGAAGGATAGCGACACCCGACCCTAATCTAGTTACTTAATTGTAGATTAGTAGGTTGTCGTCATATGCTTCATTTATTGACCATGTTTATGTCTAACCCATACTCCGTTTGGAATAACATTGTATGTTGAGATTGTAATACCTTATTCCGCAAGTTTAGTCTATTGCAGAATTTCGATTTTTATTTCCGCTAATTTTTAGGGTGTTACAAGTTTATTCCTCAAGACTTAGTAAAATGATAGGGGCGTATGATTTGGTCCAACGCAATTAATTTTTTTTAATCAAATTCAAACCTCGGGTCGCGCAAATAAAATGTACTCGTCCAAAAATAGCATTTACAATGACATGCATACCGATAACTCCTTTAATGCATTACGGAAAATTTATAACAGTAAAACCAACAACTGAACATGTATAGATTAAAAGTTTAATACGAGACAACATAAATCTTTCACATACTTACTCACGCGAGTGTAAAATCAAATCCAACCCAAAAAAGTGTACACATATACTTGTGTAAAACTCACGATGCAGTCATGCGACATTAAGATTTTCAAAACGCCTCTAACGGTTGCAAAAATACTGGTGCAGACTCGTATGAGACAAAGTATTAAACAAACTCATAAGTTGACGCACACATTAATGCAAGTCTACACGTTCCCAAAATTTCTTTTTATTACGCGACTCAAACTGTCGTAAAATAAGACACCTTAAAACCAACTAAATTTTCATAAAACTCATTAACGCAAAACCAAGCGGTGTCAAAATTTTCCTTTCCCAACATAAAAGTATAAGACGACTATAAGTCTAAAATGTCACAACCTACGATGACATCGATAATTTGGTAAGACATCCCCTTGAACTCGCTAACTAACGACGGTGATTAATCTCTCTCTCGATCTTAAATAACGACGTCTCTCCAAATAGACTACTCACCCTCAAGAAACATCAAGCTCCCATAAAGATTACTGGACAAAAGTCCAACCTGGTTCGACCAACACCCTGGGCGCCCCGACTCCCGGGGTCTCTCCTCCGCCCGGGTAACAAAACTCCCCCCCCCCCCCGGGGAATCCCCCGCCTCCCCGGGTGACGACCCGGGTTACACATTCCCCCCCCCCAGGCTCCCCCGCCTCCCGGGGTCACGGCCCAGTATCGTCCAAACCTCCGAGGTCGCCCTGTTTAACAAACCCCAGACTTCGGTGGTCACCACAGCAATAGAAACACTGGCTTCCCTGGTTAAGAGTTTCCAGGGTCGCCGGTTGGGAAGTTCCCGGCCCAAGCCAAGATGGGCTAGGCAGCGCTAGATGCACAACCTTCTTCCCCCATGGTGGCGATGATAACCGGCGACGGAACCACCATACCCCCGACTTCAACGAGACTTCACAGTGTCTTTGAATTCAAGTGATAACCTCATAAACCACAAAAATCAAAGACTTAAACCTCTACTGCTTGAGGAAAAGAATATCTGATTATTTCCCTTTATCCCAAACAGGTTTAAGAAACAAACCCCAAAAGATTTTATAATCCAAATCTAAGCCAAAGACTTAAGAGATTTTAAACAAAATACTCTTACAACTCAAGGCTAAATAGGGTTGAGAAGGGTTTACCTTGAAGAAGATGCTTGAAATCCCACAAAAGTCGATCCCTCCCTTGCTCTTACCAAAATCGCCCAAGCTCTCCCTCTCTCTCTAAACTTCAACCGCCAACCAGGAAAAGAAAGAGACCTCTAGGGTTAAACCCCTATTTTATCCAACTTACCCTTTAGCCCTCCAACTTTGCTTTATTTCCCAAATTGTCTCTCAACTTCCTTATTTAAATAAGTCCTTCCACATGGGTATTACAATACTCCCCCCTCAAAAGAATTTCGTCCCCGGAATTCCTTCGCTGAACAGACTGGGATATTGGGACCTCTTTTCCGCTTCCACTTCCCAAGTTGTCTCTTGACCTTTATGCAAATTCCACTGCACTTTCTCCAAGCGAATTTCTTTATTTCTCAGCTTCTTCACTTTGTGGTCCAAGATAGCCACCGGTTCCTCGATAAAGCTTAACTTCTTGTCCACACGCACTTCGTCGAACGGTACCACAACATCTGACTCTGCCAAGCATTTCTTCTGATGCGACACTTGAAAAGTGGGATAGATCCCACGCAGATCTTTGGGTAGTTCTGGTTGCAAGCTACCTCTCTAACTCGCTCGATGATAACGAATGGGCCATCGAACCTTGGTCTTGACTTCCATTTCCTCCCAAAACGGGTCCCACCCCTCCTAGGCGAGACTGGTAACCTTACCTTGTCCTCACTTGGGGATCATACCTCATACTTTTCAATCTAACCATCTTAGTTCCATTCAATTGACCAAGCCATTCTGATCAAATACCTAGTCGTACGTAACCATCAGATTTACCCCTCGGTTAACCACAACTTCCTTAGAGAAATATCTTACCGGAGTCATTACCACGACAACATGCATCACTGACTAACTCAACCACTCAAATCGCCAACATAACATATAGACAACCTTAGATATCACCATGAACTCATAATTATGAGTTTCCCCATCTGGTATCCTGCCATTGTAAAGAAACCTCTCTTAACACGGCGTACGTCTAACATAGAAGCACTTTCTTTCCTGAACCACATTGATCACAACTCATCGGTAATATCCAATACATACACGCTAAACCCACATCGCTCCAACGCCATCACTCCCACTTCTTACATAATAGAAGAAAACTTCCAAAATTTTAAACCTTCGCAGTCCACCAGCTCCAACATACCTCAATTTTCTCACCGCATGCACAATCGTCCAACCATAATTGCAATAAAACCAAGTTTCACCCGCCCAACACGGAGTGACCATGCTCGTACAAACTATTCCAAATAGTTTAACATTGGGCAACCAACTCACTTGGAATCTCTTCCACGTAATACTAAGTCTGACATCTTGGTCCTTCACTCTGAGCACTACATCCAAACACCTCTTCCCTTCCTTCTAGAAGACTTCAAACCCACTTCTAAAGACCGACTCACTGATTAGCGGTGCAAGCTTTAGGCCAACCGCACGATTTAGATGACTCAACACCCAAACCGCAACGTACGCCATAAACTCTCTCTCACACCCACGCTAGGGATTCATAAACTTACTAACGACAAAATCTGAAAACATAAATCCACATTTTGTATCCTCTACCAAACTTCTTACTCTCAGATTACCCGCCTTTCCGACATATTATCCTCACCCTCTTCTCGTTGCATGAAACACTGTTCACCTAACACTGACCACTCCATTCCTCGATGATTCCCCATATGTGTCGAATATACACTTACATTATATACTCAACCAATCGAATACCCTCAATTCTTATGCGGGATAATCCACCAAGCTCTTCCAAAACATCACCCACTATTCGCAAGCACCGCACAATTCTCGCTCTCCCAACAGGATTTCCCAATCTGTTAGAATCCTTTCACACCCCCAAAGAATACTTCGACATGTCTACGAATTTCCTATCTACTACACAACCCCCTGAACTAAGCAGTTCGACGCTTCTAACAACATTCTAGGGATATAAGATAAACCTGCCCAAAACTTACCGCAACCCAGAACATATGGTTCCTTTCTTAGATAGCCGCCAACTATCATTCGAAAATTATCCTCAGCTTAGTAATACCCCGATAGCAACCAAACATCCACACATCCCATCCACATACTTACCACTTACATATCATTCCCCAGAAATCTCCGGACAAGGACGCTCATCCTATAGTAATAACACCAGCCTTCTACATATCCTCAAGGAAGCTCCTTACCACTTTAATGACTTGCACGTCTAGATATGTCATAAAAACATCACCAACTCATAGATACAACCATCACTCTACCACCTCATCACAGAACCACCAAAATCTCCAAGACCACTTTGCATATAAACATATACCGTTCTCTTTTCACTGAACATAACACTAATATATGAATTTAAGGCATTTCACGACACGGTCTTTCTTGAATCTGAATAAATTGCAAAACCATGATCCTCTAAACCACTTAACAAGATATCGCTCCTTGTCGGCTCATCGCGGCCTGCTAGAAACAAATTCCAATAACCTGTAAGATTAAGCGTACTACCTCGTACACTTAAATTCTCGAAGCGCAACCCCTCCAGTTGTGCTACATATAAACTTCACTCGCACATAAACCATCATAACCTCAACGAAAAAGAATCACCTGACTGAACTAGTGGCCTTCCATTTTCGTAAGATTCGCACGAGGTGGTCCAACATCACACCGGGTACACACCTTTTCCGAATAACTTTTTGCTTCCTCACAAAAACTCTACGAAACTACCCATAACTACTTCTTCATTTTCAGCGTCCTGCCATTAACCACGAAAATGGTCTCTGACTTCAACATCAACAATCGGCATTGTGATACTTCCACCATGTCTCCGAGCAACAAGGATTCCCAATGAAACCTACCTCTTCCAATGCAGCAACTTACTGCTAAAAAATATATCTTAACTACTTCAAATTCCACCCCAGACACAACCATTTGCCGAAATCCACATCTCAAGTCACTGAGCAAACGGGTAAGCCATTATAATACAAACATCCTTAACATCAAAGGTCAAGGCCTCCAATAACTACCTCCGCTATTCACCATCCTTCCTTAAACGAAATACCAAAGTCATGGGTCGACCACCTATTGTTCGAGCTCCCCACCTCCACTCTCAAAACCTTCCTCACAACCTAGAGAGTTCATAGCCTTCATGTATTACACACTATAAATTTAAACTTTTGACACATTTGAAAATTTAGTATATACCACATTATGAAACAAACTTGAGTATACACCACATTGCTCCGACATCATTGATTAACCATGCACAACGATCTCAAGAATCGTTCATCCTCAACTCCAAGACAAATTACGCCTCACCCCCACCCCAAAATCGATGTTGACATAATTGAATTTATTTTCGCTAAACATTACCCACACGATTTATAAAAATACTACAAAATTGCTTACACTGAGCGAGTCAGACAACTCTCACCCTCATTGAAATGACAACACATGTTCGTACCAAATGTACTTATAAAATCATGTGATCAAACACTGTTATGATTTTCATAACAAAAGTTAACTCATTTATAAGGAGATAAAATAATTCTCGCACACCAAAATCGAAATTTTATCACTCAACGCAATAAACTTGTCTTTTCAATACAAACACACGTTTACACGCATCGTCACGTTTTTAAAACGAATATCTCGCAAGGCACACACACGCCAAGATATCTGATATGAATTATATTAAGGACTCTAGCAATTTATTTGAAACACAATGCATGAGACTCACTTGACACTGATGGCTATTTACTCTAACAAGGTCAATTGCTTGCACTCACTATAATTCATCCCAGACTTCCTACTTCCGACCAACCAGTCAAGGTCCTCACATTTGCCACAACCTCCTGCACCAATGCTTCCCAACTACCATCGCGACTATTAATTCGTAAATCATGCGTCCTCGCCTTGACCCCAAACAAACTTACCAACAATAGCTCATTTCCATCTGATCCTCACTACATTTTATCAGTCAACACTGATATCGCCTCTCAACCACCCTTCAATCAACCACAACTTCAAAATCCTAATTTCTATCCTTCGATTCTTGGGTTAACACTCTCCTGATTCCCAATGATCGACATAAGAAACTACCAAACCGGAGACTCCCTTGAAGCGAAAAACTCACCTCCAAGTGATATTCTTTCTTTATGGACCCAAGATGTCCTTTCTCAAAACGTAATATCTACACCTCGCACAATACTCATCCCAAACGGTATTAACCTCAAAACCATAAGCGAGCTCACGCAACATGCCAGACCAATGCTATTTTTTCAATGATAGAACTCACTACCCAAAGCTACCCCCGTCGATTATCTCAACAATAGTAATCGAGTATACCCATGTGTAACACCCTAAAATTCGGTAAGAGAAACTAATTAAAATTTTAATATAACATCAAATTAGGGACAAGACTTCCTCTTTTAGTTCAAAACTCAATACACCTCAATACAAATTTCTATAGTTAGCCTCAATTATTTAAAAACTCCAATGAGATACAAGGACTAAACCAAAGGCGGGTGCTACGTATCCCCAATACAAGTTGCTCCTCAAAAGATAATGCGGAAAACTTCACCAAGCTACTCACCTCACGAGCAGACAACTAGCACTTCCCTCTTCATAGTGCCACTAGAACTAGTCCCCAACGAAGCCTGTTGCACATGCCGACAAATGAAAAGGGTTAGGCTAACGCCTAGTGAGTTCAAGAGTTTTACATGAGTAAATATCTTTAAAATGATGAACTTCACTTAAAATCATGACCTTTTAATTGATGTACTTTAAAACGTAGAAACAACTCTTTTCCAATGTCATGCACTTTCAAAGATGGACACCTCATTTCAAACATGCTTTATAAATTGATGCAACTTAAACTAACTCGAAACATGAATATGAATCGACTCCCATTTAAGAAACGTAGATAAAACGTTATATCCCAAAACACCCAAATACGGGTGGGGCAAAATACTCGACCCATGAATAATCGTCAAAACCACTTACACCGTACGTACGAAAACATGGACACTAGGTCCAATACTCGCGCGACCGTAAACGAAAGGAATATAATTACGAAAACATGGGGATGACATAATTTATTCAAACCTTAATATATGAGGAGGAAGATCCAATATTAAGGCCCTCATTCACTGTCGACCATATAGAACCAATGACAATAAAGTAAAACATCCTTATATTTAAAATACCGATAGCCGACAACGGGGGAGACCCGTATCCATTGAGAGTGGAGGAACACAAAAGTATGCCATCCATGAAACGTTAATCGCATGACACCTCACGACATCACAGCCCAAGTGTCCCTATGATTTCTTTAACAAGTTTCACCTCAAGTCAGTTGACCTTGATGAACATTCCGAAGAACTCCATCCCGAAGGCCCGACACACTTAAAGACTACCTCCCAGGCATTACTTTAAGCGGCGGAGGTCCTAGTGCCTACCTCCTCGGTAGCACCACCAGACTCAACCCTCCAAGTGCTTACTTGTAAAGTTTCCGGTCATAAAACACGGGTACCAGAATTCAACCCCGCAACACCCAATTGACCATCCCAAAACAGACTGACTTACGTGCCTATGGATCCAATGCAACACAGTTTAACATTACAGGACTACACATGAATGACCAAAGCACTCGAGCCCGTAACCAACCTCAATACACAAAACAACGCATTGGTACACACGTCATAACTGGACTCTACATTGAGCCATATAAAACCGGACGCGTGTCCTCAAGACTCCTTTAAATCGACATCGAGCCAAAATACTCAAAACCCCTTCTTGACCGACAATCAACTACTCCTAATTAAAATAACATAATCGACTCACGCCATGTAAACACACCCCAAAATACATGTGTAGACTCCGATACAATTTAGATTGGGACAACTGGTTTTCCAAATAGATGTATACTCTTTATTCTTTCAAAATGTCCCATAACACGAAATTAAACCTTTTGTCCAAACAAACACTAAAAGTGTTATTTTACCAAATAAGTTCCATTTAAGAAATAATTCATCAATAACACTTTAAAATGACTCATTGTCCAAGATACCCAAAAATCCCAAATATGGGGGTTTTACAAAGTTTATGAATCCAAGCACTCAGATGATCAAAACCCACCAAATGACTCAACAAATAATAGTTTCATGTAAAACACATAAATACTTTAAAATAAACATTTTGGCATGTACAATGTTTTCACAACTCACCTTGCTAGGTTAAGTTAAACCTAGGTTCCAAATCCAACCATTAACCTCTAGAAGTGTAGATTCCACCATTTCCAAGCTATCACCAACAAAAAGCTAGGGTTTCCAAATAACCCATTTCTTTAAGTCTAGAATAACCAACATCAAGTAAGACTCTTAGATCTACAAAGATCCTTATACTAAAGCTTATATTAATCAAGGAAACTTACCACTTTAGATATTGAGACTTTCCACCCAAAGCTATCCAAGGAAACCCATCCAACTCTTTAACCCGAGCTTCCAAATACCGACCCTTTATGTGACTTTAGGATAGATCCACCATGGATACTCCAAAATACTATCTTCAAGCTCCCAAAATCGCCCAAGGAGAGACGTGGGGAGAGGGGGTGAAATGAGAGAAGTGGGAAGGGGAGGTGGGAATGATAAAACCCTAGAAATGGGTATTAAATTGATCAGACCACTCCCGCGACCTTGGTCGCGACCTTTAAGTCACGGACCAAGCCGCACGTGCTACATAGTTGCACACAAACAGTGGGTTGCGCGGGTTTAGCCAGGGATTTGAGGTCGTGGGCCAAGTCGCACGTGTCCCTGGTGCACATTCTCACCTTTCGTGTTAAGCCGCTTCCCGATCGTTTCTCTCGGTCGATCGCTGACTGTTTTCCTTAGTTGATCATAAACTGTTCTTTAGGAAATTATGGGTGTTACACCATGCACCTGTAAATTCATAATGGCATTGGCCAGATCCAGTTCTGAATTTACCTTACATGAGAGTCCTCACTATCGTTGTCACGACTCTCGATGATAAAGGTTTTCCTTAAAGGTTTCCTATGTTCTCAGTTATGTCCCTCTACTCCACAGTTTAAGTTTAGGCCCATCCGGTCACCTAAATCCCTTAAACTATGGCTCTGATACCAATTGTAACTACCCAACTCGCGACATAAAGCAAAACTAACTTTATTAATTAACAACGCCAAACGACCCAAAACAACATCTAAAATTCAAGGTTTGTGGAAAAACAACCTAATACACAACTGAGATTACAAGGAGCGAAAACTAAAATAAAGGTCTTCTAACCCAGCTCCGGCTCACACCTTCTCATTACCCTTGCTTGATACTCCTACCTCATGTCTGCCTGAAAATGTTTTTAGTTTGAAAGAGCGAGGGTTAGACCGAAAGGTCTAGTAAGTTCCCTCTAATAACGGTTCATAAGCCATATCATCATATAAAAGATTTATAAGCAATTATAAACCAATTCAGTTTTTTATTTAAAAGATCAACATAGAACCAACCGTTGCTTTTGGCTTACACTACCGCCACACACAGTGACGACGTGTCTGGCTCACACTGCCAAAAAAGAGGGAGAGTCGGAAAAAAAAATAAAAAGAGGAAATTGATGGTAGGGGCCAACGGCGATGAAATACAACGGATGACGATGGGACAACAAGGGGAGCGATGACAATGGGTGTGAGAGGTTTGAATAACGTAGGGTTTGAGAACGGTAACTGATCTAAAGTTTTTTTACTTTAAAACAATCTTTGTCGATTACATGTAACTTTTATGGAATAAAAGGATGTAGGTAACCAATGTAAGTTTTCGTTCTTCTTTGGTCACTTCTTCGTCTTTCGTTTATCTTTTTGTGTGAATTGTGTTGTACTTTCGAGCCTTGCATCGATCCATGCGAGAACCTCGAGTTTAGAACAAATTTTGGGCTCGGTACGTATTGCGTGAGAGTGACTCGCGATAGTGACATGTGTCACTATCGCTTGGCACAATCGCCGAGAGAGGACCAACTCGCGGTACAATCTCTGCGAGAGTGCCCTCGTGATAGTGACATTGTCACTATCGCATGGCATAATCGCCGCTGGGGTCTGTTTGATTAAAAAACGGATTTTGACCCGTTTCTCATTCTTATCTCATCCACTTCATTTATTTCACTCTCTAAACCCATCTCCATCCAAGAACCGAACTTAGGGTTCCATTAAATCTCATCTACCTCATTTATTGCTAGAAGTTGGGTGCTTCAATCAAGGATTCAAGCTTAGAGCATAAAACCACCATCTTCATTGTCATCTTCTCCAAGAAATCAAGCTAGGGTTTGGGTTTTCTTCAAAAACCCACTTGGTGATTTCATACTTCCATTTTCCAAACTTTATACATATCAAAACATTACATTTTAAACTCCTATACATCTCCTTGGTTTTTGGTTCATGTTTATCATCATTTGACCTAACTTGAGTTTTGGGAGATTTTAGGGTTTCCACCACTTTCAACTAAAATGAAGGGTTTCATCCTATATGAAGTAAAATAAGGTTTGTACTTATCTTTTTATGTGGGTTACTTAAAAGAATATGTATATTCTCATTTTTATGATTTTCACTCTTATGATTGGATTTTGCAAATACTTATGAGCAGTTAAACATAGAAATGCATTTTTGGAAATAAATGGTAGTAAAGACGATATGTTTGACTACAGTTGGTCACAAATGAAATTGTGACAAGTCTAGACTATTACTAGTGGATCCATAGGTATTGAGTCGGCTTATGTTTGGGACGTTTTTCCCCCTTTGTAGTTGGTTGAGACATTGGGTCCTCGGAAGCAATTTGGTACGGTTATGTGGGACCAAATACTAGCCATAGACCGTAAATGCAATCCTAGTGAACGAGTATGACTTGGTTCCTCGGGTGCCCTCCCTAGACCTGGCAAAAACTGACACGACACGCTAACTCGACACGAAATAAACAGGTTTGGATAATACATTTCAACCCATTTAAGTAAACGGGTTGACACGACACGACACAAAAATTAAACGGGTAAGGTCAGGGTCAATAATTTCAACTCGAAAATGACCCGAATAACCCGTTTATATATATATATATATATATAGGGGCGGTTTCAATTGAAAACCAAATTTTATTGGAAACTTTGGAAACCAAATTTCAACCATTGATCTTTTTAATCAATGGTTAAGATTCATTTGAATTATATATGGTAATAAGTTAATTAATTTATTAATAAAAGATAATAATAATAATATGTCAAAAGGGTAAATGTGTCTTTTTCTTTTATGTTTCAAATTTGGCAACAAAGATGAAATATGGTAATAAATTAATTAATTTATTAATAAAAGATAATAACAATTTATCAAGACTACCTTTTTATTACCTGTTCATCAATATGCAGTATGTAAAAACCCAATTAAGTTTCATTACCATTATTGTTTCATTACCTTTTCATTATGTTTCACGATATCAAATATGTTTCACTATATCAAATATGTTTCATCAAGTTTCACTATATTAATATTTTGTTTCACTATATTAATATTTTGTTTCACTATATCGGGTTTCACTATATTAATATTATGTTTCATTACCTTTCCATTATGTTTCACTATATCAAATCTATTTAATCATATTTCACTATATTAACATTTTATGTTTCATCAGGTTTCACTATATTAATATTTTGTTTCACTATATTAATATTTTGTGCCTGAGGTAATTTCATATGAATACTTGAAAATTTAAATATTTATTTTTTATATTAATATTTTAATCAATCAATGATTCATCAAAATAAAAAATAGAGGATTCGTATGATTAAAATTTGTTTTCCTAAATTAAATATCTCATTTTTACATTAATAAATGACTAACATTACCATATATAAAATAAATTAAAAATAAATAATTATTAATATAATAATAATAAAAACAATTACCATATATATTATGAAATTATGTAAAAGACTAAAATAACCTTATCAATTAAAAAAATAAAAAAAAAAAAAATTCAATGATTGGTTGATTTTGGTTTCCAAAGTTTCCAATGTAATACTGGTTTCAATTTGACCCCTCCCCTATATATATGTAGGGGAGCGATCAAATGGAAACCACTCTAATTTTGAAAGTCGTGGAAACCCTCGATTTCATTGGTTAAGTTAATGAAATTGTTTAATTTGATGAAATTGTTTAATATAATTCTTTTATTGATGAAATCGTTGCATATATTTGTGTTTTTATGTAAAAATGAAAAAGTTTCATCAGACTGCGAAAATACATGAAACAATTTCATCAGAATGAGAAAAATAGATGAAACTACATAAAAAACACAAATATATGAAACAATTTCATTAACAAAAAAATTATATGAAACAACTTTATGAAACAATTTCATTAATTTAACCAATGAAATTGACGGTTTCCAAAGTTTCCAATCTAATATGGTTTTCAATTGAAACCACCTCTATATATGTATGTATATATATATATATATATATATGTTTTCTTTTTAATGCTTTGGATTTTTAATGTTTTAGATTTGATTATAATTTTGAACTATAAATTTTGGATTTCTATTGCTTTCATTTGAATTTTGTATTTGTATTTTTTTGTGAATTTTTTATTTTTAATTTTAATTTTATAAATGTTAAACGGGTTAGGCGGGTCGTGGCGGGTTAGGCGGGTCGGCTTAGGGTTGGGATTTTCTAACCCGTTTAATAAATGGGTCGGGTTAGGGTTAGACACTTTCAACCCGTTTAACTTTGAACCCGACACGAATCCTACACGACACGACACGTTTTCCAGGTCTAGCCCTCCCCCACATCTGAGTACGGACCGACGTTGTTCGTGGTCATGGTTCCAAGTATTTAGCTCATAACTCGGAAAGTGGCTTACTTTTGTGTTTCGCCACGATCCTTGGTAAATCGGGTCTCCCCCGTCATCGCAAGATGTGATTTTCAGACCGAAAGGTATCTATGTGAATGTTATTTCAATTGTAAACTCAACTTTCTTGAAAAGACTTTCTTTTTTTACACTTTAACTACGTTTCTCCTAATATCTAAACTGTATGTTCTCACTAGGCTTTAAGCCTAACAATTTTTTCTCAAATGATGTGTATAACAGGTTCCATTAGTGGTGGGTTTCCAAAGGTTTGAGTGACGAGCGTGGGGCTTGAGGCATTTTTGAGATGATTTGATATTTGGTGTTTTAGCGTTAAAACAATCTCTTTATTTTGTGAATTTGGGTTAACAACCGATGTAATCTAAATAATACTTGTTTAGATTAGTTTGTTGTTGATTTCCATTTTCGTCCACAGGTTTTGTAAACGCTTTATACATTTACCCTTTTTGGGTGGTTTATTCCAAATACAAACATCATATTGCCGAATTTTCAAATTTTAAATTACTCTAAATTTTAGGGTGTTACAAGTTGGTATCAGAGCACTAGTTTAAGTGAACTAAGCATGAATGTAAGATGTCTAGACTTAGACTGTGTATGTTATGTGACGATTTGTGAGTTTGGGTAGAATTTCTAAGATGAGTTGGTCTTAGAGTCGGTGGAAAAGATATTTATCAAGCGTTGTGATGATGGTAACGAGAACCCTTATGTATCATATGTTCATAATCTCACTTAGCTAATGTTATTATGAGGATGTTTTACGTGAGTGTGCTTGAAGTACTATTATTATGACAAATGGTAATGTAGTGGTACGTTTTCCTTCGTTTTTAATCCTATCCCCCTCTTACTCTTTCCTTGTCGTGTGTAGCAGATCAGAATGGTGAGTACGAGCGGTAGACCGCGTACACGGGTGGATGGTGTCGAGGCGACAACCTCAACTGCTGATCAACCGGATAGGGTTGAGGTCGTTGTACGTCAATCGGTCCAACCATTGTTAGGCGAAGGGCCTGAGGTTATTCCTCGGGTGGACCTGGCTTCGTCCAACCCAGTCATTCGGGAGGCAACTCCCCAATCCGAGTTGATGGCCAACATGATGTTGGCAATGAATGAAGCCATGGCCAAACTACAAGAGTTTCTTCTGAAGGTGATCGAGGATCGTGATGTGAGCAATCAGAGGAATGAGACGATTGTGGAGAATATTGAGGTGATTGGATCCGGTGGTACGGGTCATGTGAACCGAACTGAGGAACCAATAGCAGTTGATGCGAGGAAGGGTAAGATAGCTTGCTCATACAAGGCCTTTCTATGTTGTAAACCACCGGAGTTCTCCGGTTCTGAAGACCCAGTTGCCTGCATGAAATGGATCCAAGGGATTGAGCAGGCATTCGACTCGTCTGAGTGTGGGGAAGATCCAAGGGTAAAGTTCGGCTCCCAAATGCTTAGAGACACGACACTCACCTGGTGGAATGTCACCAAGTCCACCCTCACCCCTACTATTCTGGCTCAACTATCTTGGGTCGAGTTCAAAAAGAAGATCTTGGACGAATACTGCAATGAGAGGGCTTTGGACCGCATTGAAGAGGAGTTCCGGTCTCTCAAAAAGGGAAACTTGACTGTGAGGGAGTACACCCGACGTTTCATGGATAAGTTGGGGCTTGTGGGGCATGTGGCCCCAACAGAGAAAGAAAAGATTAAGGCTTACCTCAAGGGCCTACTGACAGATATGATGTCAATGGTCCACAATTCTAAGGCCTCAAATCTCCGTGAGACCATAGAGGAAGCGCAGATCATGGAGGATGTCTACGCTAGGGACAAGGTGGATAAGACCGTTGTGGTGGGAGGAGAGAAACGGAAATGGGAAAGCAATTCCGTACCTCCTAAGAGGACTCGACCTTTCGTCGGGAATCGAAACTTCAACAATTATCAAGAAGCTAGATGGTTCCAGAAGTGCCGAAGCAAACACCATGGCAACTGTAACACCACTCCTCAATCTTGTGCCAAATGTGGGAAGTCTGATCACGCCACCCAAGATTGCCCGATCAGAGGGCTTATCTGCTTCGAGTGTAAGGCACCGAGGCATATGGAGAGAGATTGCCCGAAGCTCAAGTCGGGTAGCATGCCGGAGAAGAGGGAGAACCCATCTAGGATTCCGGGTCAAGCTTTTCAGATGACGATCGATGAGGCCAAGGCATCCGTCGACGTGGTATCGGGTACATTTCTTCTAAACTCTGTACCTGCTCATGTACTGTTCAATTCGGGTGTCAGTTTCTCTTTTATATCTGAGTCGTTTCGTCAAAAGCTTGTTATGCCCACTAATAGTCTAGAGAATGCGTTAGTGGTAGAGATAGCAAATGGTAGTCAAGTTCTAATCTGTGATATCCTGAGGAAGTGTACACTCGGAATAGAAGGGAAATAATTCCCAATTGATTTGATGCCGATGACTATTGGAGGTTTTGATGTGGTGATCGGCATGGATTGGTTGGCGAACAATCATGCTGAGATCGTATGCTCCAAGAAACTAATCCGACTCCCCAATCCTAGTGGTGAGGTTGATGTGATCTATAGAGAGAAGAAGAAAGGTGATGTGGCAATCATCACCATGGCTAAGGCGCGCAAATGCTTAGTGAAAGGGTACTCTTCTTTCCTAGCCTATGTGATCAATGCTAAGCTCAATAAGTTGAAGTTTGAAGATGTGAAGATAGTGCGTGAGTTTCCTGACGTCTTTCCGGATGACTTGCCCGGGTTACCACCCAACCGTTAAGTAGAGTTCCGGATTGATCTCATGCCGGAAGCGACTCTTATTGCTAGAGCCCCTTATCGGTTGGCGCCATCGGAGATGCAAGAGATGATGGCTCAACTCCAAGAGCTTTTAGATGAGGGTTTCATAAGACCGAGCTCATCACCTTGGGGAGCTCCGGTCTTATTTGTCAAGAAGAATGATGGCACGATGAGAATGTGCATCGATTACCGTGAGTTGAACAAGGCAACGGTGAAAAACAAGTACCTGCTTCCGATAATAGACGACTTGTTCGATCAACTCCAAGGAGCGGGGTGTTTCTCCAAGATCGACTTACGTTCGAGATATCACCAAGTGAAGGTGAAGGGAGAAGACGTCTCAAAGACAACCTTTAGAATGCGATACGACCATTACGAATTCCTTGTAATGCCGTTTGGCCTAACGAACGCACCGACGGTGTTTATGGATTTGATTAATAGAGTGTGCCGACTGTTCCTCGACAAGTCGGTCATCATATTCATTGATGACATAATCGTGTATTCCAAGAGCGAGTTGGAACACAAGCAACACATTCGTGAAGTTATAGAAGTGTTGAGAAAATATAGATTGTACGCCAAATTTTCCAAATGCAATTTTTGGCTTGAAGACGTGCAATTCTTGGGTCACGTTGTCACTCGAGACGGAGTGAAAGTGGACCCCTCCAAAACTGAAGCCATGATGAATTGGGAACCTTCCAAGAGTCCGTCCGAAATCCGAAGCTTCTTAGGTTTAGCGGGCTATTATCGGAGATTCATCCAAGACTTCTCCAAGATCGTTTCTTCCTTGACGACTTTAACTCGGAAGAATGTGAAGTTCGTTTGGACCGAAACGCAGGAAATGGCGTTCCGGACTTTACAAAAGAAGTTGTGTGAAGCTCCAATCTTGTCGCTACCCGAAGGGTCGGAAGACTTTGTGGTCTATAGCGACTCTTCGAAAATGGGATTAAGATACGTGTTGATGCAAAGAGGCAAGGTGACCGCTTACGCCTCGAGGAAACTCAAAATTCACGAGAAGAATTATCCTACCCACGATTTGGAGTTAGCGACGGTGGTGTTCGCTTTAAAGCTTTAGCGGCATTACCTCTATGGCACGAAATATACACTCTACACGGATCATAAGAGTCTAAAATATGTCTTTGATAAAAAAGAGTTAAACATGAGGCAAAGGCGGTGGCTCGAGTTGCTCAAGGACTACGATTGTGAATTGATTTACCATCCCGGTAAGGCGAACGTAGTGGTCGATGCGTTAAGTCGGAAGGACTATAGCGGAAGTATTTGGACTACCCTTTCAAGAATCGAGTTAGTGTCAAGTCTTATTGAGAAGATCAAGACATCCTAAGTAGAAGCCTTGTTGGAAGAAAATCTCAAAGATGAAGTTATGATAAAGCAACGTTTGCTCTTAACGGAAGATAGCCGTAGGGTAAAGTTGTTCAACGGTCGTATGCCCAAAGTTGGGGGCAACGGAGAACTACTTCTTGAGGATGCCCACAAGTCCAAGTATTCCATTCATCCGGGGGAGTACAAAGATGTACCGGTATTTGAAGTTACACTATTGGTGGACGGTAATGAAACTTGATGTGACGCGTTACGTAGAGCGTTGTGTGACGTGCTTACAAGTGAAAGCCGAACATCAACGACCGTATGGGAGTCTTCAGTCCTTAGAGATCCCCGAGTGGAAGTAGGAGCATATTACCATGGACTTCGTGACAAAGTTTCCCAAAACTCTTCGAGGTCACGATACCATTTGGGTAATAGTCGATTGGTTGACTAAGAGCGCTCACTTCTTGGCTATGCGTGAAACGTTACCGATGGACAAGTTAGCAAAGCTCTACATCGATGAAGTGGTCTCGAGGCATGGGGTACCCTTGTCGACCATGTCGGATCGTGACAGTCGGTTCATTTCGAACTTTTGGGATGGCTTTCAGAAGAAGCTTGGTACGCGGGTAAAGTTGAGTACGGCTTACCATCCACAAACTGACGGTCAAAGCGAGAGAACGATCCAAACGCTTGAAGACATGTTAAGGTCTTGTGTTATCGACTTCGGGGGTAGTTGAGACTCTCACCTACCTTTGGTGGAGTTCGCTTATAATAACAGTTACCACTCGAGAATCGGAATGGCACTGTTTGAGGCCTTATACGGGAGGAAGTGCAGAACTCCCATGTGTTGGCTGGAAGAGGGAGAGAAACAATTCGCAGGACCCGAAATTGTGCAAGAGACGGTCGATAAAGTTAAAGGCATTCAGGAACGGTTGAAAGCGGCTCAAGATCGGCAAAAGAGCTATGCCGATAAGAAGAGGATGCCGATGGAGTTTCAAGTGGGCGATCGCGTGATGCTTAAAGTGTCACCATGGAAGGGCATTATCCGATTCGAAAAGCGTGGAAAGTTGAGTCCTCATTTCCTTGGACCATTCAAAGTGCTTAAACGTGTGGGTTTGCAAGCCTACCAATTGGAACTTCCACCAAAAATGAGCGGAATCCACAACACGTTCCATATCTGTTACCTTTGAAAGTGTTTGGCGGAAGAAGAAAACGTCATTCCTATTTCCGAGATAAGAGTGGACAAGGGTAACCGATGTGTGGAGGAACCCGACGCTATCTTAGAAAGGAAGTTTAAGAAATTGCATCACAAGGAGGTCACTATGGTCAAGGTGCGATGGAGGTATCATCGTGGGGCCAATGTGACATGGGAAGCCGAGGAGGACATGATGCGGAGATACCCTCACTTGTTCGTTTAATCAAGATTTCGAGGACGAAATCATTTCCAAGTCCGGGAGGATTGTAACACCCGGAATTTTGTAATGTAAGTTTCCATTTTTTTTGTCACTTCTTCGTCTTCCGTTTATCTTTGTGTGTGAATTGTGTTGTACTTTCGAGCCTTGCATCGACCCACGCGAGAGCCTCGAGTTTAGAACAAATTTCGGGCTCGATACGTATTGCGCGAGAGTGACTCGCGATAGTGACATGTGTCACTATCGCTTGGCACAATCGCTAAGAGAGGACCAACTCGCGGTACAATCTCCACGAGAGTGCCCTCGCGATAGTTACAGTGTCACTATCGCATGGCATAATCGCCGCCGGGGTCTGTTTGATTAAAAAAAACGGATTTTGACCCATTTCTCATTCTTATCTCATCCACTTCATTTATTTCACTCTCTCTAAACCCCTCTCCTTCCAAGAACCGAACTTAGGGTTCCATTAAATCTCATCTACCTCATTTATTGCTAGAAGTTGGGTGCTTCAATCAAGGATTCAAGCTTAAAGCATAAAACCACCATCTCCATTGTCATATTCTCCAAGAAATCAAGTTTGGGTTTGGGTTTTCTTCAAAACCCCACTTGGTGATTTCATACTTCCATTTTCCAAACTTTATACATGTCAAAACATTACATTTTAAACTCCTATACGTCTCCTTGGTTTTTGGTTCATGTTTATCATCATTTGACCTAACTTGAGTTTTGGGAGATTTTAGGGTTTCCACCGCTTTCAACTAAAATGAAGGGTTTCATTCTATATGAAGTAAAATAAGGTTTTTACTTGTCTTTTTATGTGGGTTACTTAAAAGAATATGTATATTCTCATTTTTATGACTTTCACTCTTATGATTGGATTTTGCAAATACTTATGAGCAGTTAAACATAGAAATGCATTTTTGGAAATAAATGGTAGTAAAGACGATATGTTTGACTACAGTTGGTCACAAATGAAATTGTGACAAGTCTAGACTATTACTAGTGGATCCATAGGTATTGAGTCGGCTTATGTTTGGGACGTATTTTTCCCCTTTGTAGCTGGTTGAGACATTGGGTCCTCGGAGGCAATTTGGTACGGTTATGTGGGACTAGATACTAGTCATGGACCGTAAATGTAATCCTAGTGAACGAGTTTGACTTGGTTCCTCGGGTGCCCTCCCCCACATCTGAGTACGGACCGACGTTGTTCGTGGCCATGGTTCCAAGTATTTAGCTCATAACTCGGAAAGTGGCTTACTTTTGTGTTCCGCCACGATCCTTGGTAATCGGGTCTCCCCCGTCATCGCAATATGTGATTTTCGGACCGAAAGGTCTCTATGTGAATGTTATTTCAATTGTAAACTCAACTTTCTTGAAAAGACTTTATTTTGTTACAATTTAACTACATTTCTCCTAATATATAAGTTGTATGTTCTCACTAGGCTTTAAGCCTAACACTTTTTCTCAAATGATGTGTATAACATGTTCCATTAGCGGTGGGTTGCCAAATGTTTGAGTGACAAGCGTGGGGCTTGAGGCATTTTTGAGATGATTAGATATTTGGCGTTTTAGCGTTAAAACAATCTCTTTATTTTGTGAATTTTGGTTGACAACCGATGTAATCTAGATAATACTTGTTTAGATTAGTTTGTTGTTGATTTCCATTTTCGTCCACAGGTTTTGTAAACGCTTTATACATTTACCCTTTTTGGGTGGTTTATTCCAAATACAAACGTCATATTGCCGAATTTTCAAATTTTAAATTACTCTAAATTTTAGGGTGTTACAGGCTAGGTGGCCCTGGATGCGCAACCCTTTTCCCGCATGGTGGCGATGATAATTGGCGACAGAACCACCACACTCCCGACTTCAATGAGACTTCACAGTCTCTTTAAATTCCAGTGATAACCTCACAAAACACAAAAATCAAATACTTAAACCTCTACTGCTTGAGGAAAAGAATATCTGATTATTTCCCTTTATCCCAAACATGTTTAAGAAACAAACCCCAAAAGATTTTATAATCCAAATCTAAGCCAAAGACTTAAGAGATTTTAAACAAAATACTCTTACAATTCAAGGCTAGAATAGGGTTGAGAAGGGTTTACCTTGAAGAAGATGCTTGAAATCCCACAAGAGTCGATCCCTCCCTTGCTCTTCCCAAAATCGCCTAAGCTCTCCCTCTCTCTCTAAACTTCAGCCTCCAACCAGGAAAAGAAAGAGACCTCTAGGGTTAAACCCCTATTTTAGCCAACTTACCCTTTAGCCCTCCAACTTTGCTTTATTCTCCAAATTGTCTCTCAACTTCTTTATTTAAATAAGTCCTTCCACATGGGTATTACACTTGTTTTTTGATGAACATCGTAATCGGTTAAGGACCGTCGGACCATAACCGGTCCCAGTCCCAAGTCGGTCCCGATCTCGGTCCTCCGCCGGTCCCGGGCAAAGCCGGACCCATTTGCCATCAATATTGTCAACGATGAGGATTAAATCGGTTTCCAAATTACTCTCAACCTATCTGCAACTGATTTGGTAACTGTCTAAAATTTTCAAAATACACAAAATCAAGGGCCGATATTGGTTTGTACATTGTAACTTTTAGCGGGTTTGTATTTGATTTGTTCTCTCTCTATGTGTGTGTGTGTATGTATATATATATATATATATATATATATATATATATATTCAAGTTTCATCCGTTTTTTTGTCTTTCGATCCTCTATATTTTACAACAATTTAATGAAATGTATATAGACATGCCAAAAAAGAGGGAGAGTCGAAAAAAAAAACAATAAAAAGAGGAAATTGATGGTAGGGGCCAACGACGATGAAATACAACGGATGACGATGGGACAACAAGGGGAGGGATGACAATGGGTGTGAGAGGTTTGAATGACGTAGGGTTTGAGAACGGTAAGGTAGCGTTTGGTACGCAAACTGGATGGGACGGGACGGGACATAACGGGACGGGACTAACTATCTGTCCCACGTTTACTTTAGGTTTAAAATCATATGTTTGAAAGAGAGTAATATTGTAATTTTACATTTAGTCCCATGTTGTTCCACCTATTTTGGTGGAACTAAAAAACTTAAGTTTTGTCCCATGAAATTTGATTTTTGTTCCATGTTGTCCCATGTGATTTTTGTCCCATGACATACCAAACATGGGACTATTTTTTTTTGTCCCGTCTTGTCTCACCTAGTCTGCGTACCCAACACACCCTAACTGATCTAAAGTTTTTTACTTTAAAACAATCTTTGCCGATTACATGTAACTTTTTTGGGATAAAAGGATGTAGGTAACCAATTTTAAAAGTTTGATGGTTTATTTATTCAAACAAAATTTAAGGACTTAATCATTCACAATGAAATTTTTTTACTGATTTATCCATTATATTTTTTTTCAAAATCCCAATCATTTAAATCTAAAAAAATTGTTACGTTATTTTAAACTTTTTTTCTTATTCCATCAATGTTAAAAATTTATTTTTTAGTAAACAATTACATTGCTTTATATTATTATTCTCAATAAAGTTTTAGGGTCTTTTTTTTAATCTTTTTTTTATTGTTAACAATGTTAACCAATTTAGACCAATAGAATTTCAAGAATTTTCTTTATTTAGTAATAAGAATCCGATTTTATTAGGGGTACTTTAGGATTTTTAGTATTTTAATTATTCAATATATATTTATTTTCCTATTATGATATTAATGGTAATTATTGTTATTTAATATATATTTACTTTCCTATTATCACGTTAGGATATTTATTGTAGTTATTGTTATTTTTTTAATTATTTAATATCTATATGCACAAACTGAAAATAATGTGCACATATGCACTCTTGCGCAATATGAAAATAATGTGCACTTATACACAGGCTGGAAACATTGTGCACTTATGCACAAAATAAAAACAATGTGTAACTATGTACTTTTGCACAACATGGAAATAATATGCACTTATACACAAACCGGAAACAATGTGCACTTATGCACAATATGGAACATTGTGCACATGATGTGCACGCATGCACAAACTGGAAATAAGGACGATTTCCATGAAGGACAAAATTAAAATCTTGTTTTTTGGAAGTGCCCTGAGATAAAGAAGGTTTCTTTATATATGAATTAGGCTTATTTGGTAATTGACATATTTACCTCTCTACATATATGTTTTTCTATTGTTCAATCGTTTAATTTAGTTAATTATAGAATAAAAATATGTTTTAATCTTAGCCCTTGATTTTCAAGATTAATGGGATTGATTGATGGTTAACACTAAAAAAAATTAAAAGAGATTAACAAAATAAGATATGGGTACTTATTTACCGGGTTATTTTTTTTATATTAATTTGTTTCAATTTAGGGGTGTTTGGGATTGCTTATTTGAGGTGTTTTTTAGCTTATTGCGGTTTGACATCAAAGATAAACTATTTTGAGTGTTTGGATGGAGCAAAATGAAAAGAGTTTATAGCGGTGCCAAACCGCTGAAAAATTGTTTTTCATAAGTTATTTTGTTCTAACTTATGACTTATTGGCTTATCAACTTTTAAAACCAAATTACCAATTTAACCCTAATATGATATATTGATCTGCGCCTCTTTCTTCCATCGTTCTTCTCCAACGAGGCAACGACATCACAAATCGCCATTGCTCGACCTCTCTTCAGGTATGTTTTTATGTTCGATTTTTTGTTTTCTCGACATCACAGATCACCATCGTTCTTCTCGATTTGTGTTCTGTTCGATTTTCGATCTGTTCTTCTCGATTTTTTTTTCCTGTTCTTGTGATGAATCTGCCTCGATTTCGATCTGTTCTACTCAATTTCTTTATCTGTTTTCTGTTCTTGTGATGAATCTGCCTCAATTTCTTTATCTGTTTTTTGTTCGATTTTTTTCTGTTCTTGTGATGAATTTGCCTCGATTTCTTTATCTGTTTTATGTTCGATTTTTTTTTTCTGTTCTTGTGATGACTCTGCCTCGATTTCTTTATATTTGAAGCATGTCCTTTTTGGTCATTTTTACATGTATAAGTTAAAATTGCCAAACACTTTAAAAGTGCTTATCAGCTTATTGCGATGTGGTACTGCTATAAGCTAATCCAAACACTTTTTAAAAAACTCCGATTTAACATCACATAAGCTCATAGACACTTTTCAAAATAAACATAAATTGTTTTAAATAAGCAATCCCATACTAAGAGGTATTGCATTTCAAATAATTTCTTTATATATTTGCCGGTCTCACCTGTGCTCTGTTCGACTTCACCGAGTAAAACCCTTTCCCCCTCTCGCCGCCGTAGTAGTCCGCCGACGTTTGATCGCCGGTAGGGATTATTCGCTGCAACCGACGATCCATCACGCTTATATTCTCTTTCAGATCTTTTGCTTCTCATTGCATTCAGAAAAATATAAATTTCTAGATTCCTTGTAAAAGTCCAAACCCTATTTTTTTGCTTCTGGATTTTTTTCTTTTGCTCGTGACTTCCTCGACTGAGCTCCCATCAATAAAGATAGAAACATACTGGTAGGTCTTCTTCCTTGTATGTGCATGTACCGTAACATCCATTTATAAATTTTCCTTTCCTGTTCTTATATGTCGGTTTTTATTAATGCTAAATCGGGTTTAATATGTAAAGTAAGAGTGATTTTTGTGTAAATCGCAGTCTATTTCATCGTTTCTAAAAATGCTTTACTTGTTTTGATTTTGGGTTACATCAGATTCACTTCCAACTTCATGAGTGGTGTAGATTTTAGAAATTGTAGAATAATTGCTGATGTCATCAAATTTTACAATAAGTACTATATGATAAAAGATGCTTAGATAAATTCATATGAATATTGAGTTGGGAAAGTACTAGGCCTGACAGCAATCATCTTCCTCTGGAGCAGGATATGACGTTAATATATTTTGTCTCATGTTGTTGGAGTTGTTTAAGAATGTTTTTTGTTTGATCTATTTGAAGGTTTGATTATAATGACCCAGCTTAATGTGGTGTGGGTGCCAATGTAATGGATGATTAGTAGCATGTTTTGGTTTGTTGGTTGGACTGCTGCTACCTTTTAGTTTGTGGGTGTTTCTTTTCAGTCCGTGGTATTTCAGTTCACCAATTAGGATATTCTTTTTATCCAATGTGCCTTTTTTTTAAAATAGAAATGCTTGAGTTTTAGATGGAGTATTGATCACTATACCTTGGTATTTAGGATTTTATGCTCTAGGATAAGTTCAGGTATCAAGAAAATTAGCCCAACCCAAAATGGCACCATGTGAAGCATGTGCCTCTCGCCACTTACTGACTTCAGTTTGGACTTAACAAAATTTTCAATATGATGTTTGGGGCAGCATTGATGCTCTATTGTTGAGTGGAATCAGGAATGCTTATGTTGCTTTATTAAATTCACGAGGTCTAGTCGACTGCTAGAAGTCTCAAATGAAGTTAATGTAGGAAGTATCTGAGGTCGCGTCTCTTAAGTGTTGGGAGTATCCTTCTTTATGCTTCATCTGGGTCACTAAGAGTCTAGGGCATATTTCCAAGATTTAAGAGTCTTTAGTTCATGTCTACCATGTATTTTGGTGGTTATAGTGTTATATACAGCTGTAATAAGAATGTTTTCATATTAACATGATTGGCATAATACTGTCAGTATTTTCTTAATTATGTAACTTCCTTCTAGAGTCTTTCCAATGTCTATGCTTAAGGGGTTCTTTTTTTAAATTGCAATTCAGTAACTAAGATTTGCTGCAACCTTTTGGCTATTTTTTTTCTTCTTATGTTGATTCTTCTAGAGCCTTTTTGGAGAGCCTGCAAGGGGGATTTAATTGTTTTTATCATAGTACCGAAGATGTTGTAGCCTTTGTAAAGGTTTTGTTTGTGTTACTCTTATATTCTTTATGGTTCTTCATATACACTTTCATCATGTATCTTGGTAACGAAGATTGCTCAAACTTTTTGCATATTTTTCTTATTTAATCGTTGAGCCTTTTTTGAGCATATAAAAAGGGTATTGGAATCCTTTGCAATTGGCAGGGTTGAGAACTTGAAATTCTGTCTTGATGTCAATTTTAAAGTTAATGATCAAGACAATCTCTTTGTTTTTTTTTTGGCCATCAATCCTTCAGTGTTTCATATTATTCACATCTAAATACATGTTATAGTTGATAAGAGTAAATCTATGGCAACCTCCTAACATACCATTGAACTTATCACTCTTTCTTCTTTTCAAGGAGAAGGAGTGTCTGCATCAATTATCATCTATGTTCTATAAGTAGAAATCTTGGTAGCCTGGTGGTAAGTTTAGAGGTTGCCATTAGTTTTTAACTTTGATTTTTCGTTCATTCTTTTTGTTAGGTAATAGCCATTTTGGCAAGATACTAATCCACTCTGATGCCTTTGCAGTGAATGAAATAATCTGGATGGACATTGCTGAGTTTTTCAGGGATAATGGTGATGTAGAATTGGATATCGGAGCTGTTAAGTTGGAGAGAAATCTAGGTGGCATATCAAGTCACCAAAAACAAAACCATACTGATGTGGCTCTGCATAAAAAGTCCAAGATTCATGGTGTAAGACAAGAGGCTGAAGAAAATAGGAGCTCTAGTGGCATTAGTGTATTGGATCAAGCACGATCACCAGTTGATGATGCGAGCCTTTGTTCAACATCACCTATATGTGCTGCACCTCTTTGTAGACAATTTTGGAAGGCTGGAGCCTACAATGATGATCTTACTCCTAAGGCCACAACTAAATGTATTCAGCTTTCCAACTACTATACTATCTATCTTTCTATGTCTCTTTGTGTGATGAGTTTTTGTATTGAATTATTAATTAATGATTTTATGATGAATTATTTATTGGAAGCACCAGAAATTCAAAGGCCCATTGAAGATCTTATTGATTATGGGTTCCCCAATGGGAAAATGTTATTTAGTTCTTAACTTGTATCGTTTATGTCACTCTATGTTTGCAATGATCATGTATGAAGACACATGAGTAAACCTATTATAGTGCATATTTCTCTATTTTATTCTAATGATTTGTTATCTATATGGCAGCTGGTTCTAGTTATCTACACATACACCCAAAGTTCCTTCACTCAAATGCTACTTCTCACAAATGGGCGTTTGGTGGTATGTTAAGCTTTGCCCTATCTTTGTCCATATAGTGTATTGGTATTGCAATACAAAGTTGCAGCATTTCACATGTTTGACAAACAGCCTATTAACGTGCATCTGCAGCCATAGCTGAGCTTATTGACAACGCTGTGGATGAGGTAATGAACTTCTAGTTGACTTTTTCTTTTAAACTAAGGACGATACTGTTGCTCATTTGCTTTTAATCCATTGACACTCTTATGTTTGTTATATTGTGGTAGCTACAGTGACTTGATTGTCTTTCTACTCGATAAGTTTGACCAGAACTTTTCTAGGTTCTTACGTAGGGTTAATGACTATTCTTATTTTATATGTTGCTTCAAATGCTTTCAACAATGCATTTCTTTTGCTGTTTACCTAAGTTGCCTTTGGAAAGATGTCCTAAATGTGTTGTGACTATGAATGGTGAATGGTGTAACATCCTCGTTGATCCTTCATCTTTGGATGTGCAACACTGGATAAAACCAAAATAGCATCAGGATTGTATTATTTTTTGCTCTAATGTTGTGAGCCCCTACAAAATCCCTGCTGCTTTTTTGTTTATATCCTCTATAAACAATTAAACTGGCTAAATCACCCAGGTTAATGGGTATAAAAATTCAGTGAAGCTTTTGATAAAATTGGTGGGTTAGTGTGTGACTTGTCCTTTATGTGGGAGAAAAAAAAATTAAAGAACCCACAATTATTGATAGAAACTACAATTATTGTTAACCAAGGTCTTCGATTCTCCAGAATGGCTACAATTGCCATGAGCAAGCATTTTTTTTTTCACTTTTGTGAATTATACTATGACGATTTTTTCATCCATGCTCTTGCTGTCTGGCATGCTTCATGTCCTTGCATCCTTTATCTATTGTAGATACAAAAGGATGCCACCTATGTAATTATAGACAAAGCAATAAACCCAAGAACTGGAAGTACTGCATTGCTAATTCAAGGTAACATTTCTTCTATACAATTGTTCTTGTTGTGCTTGGTTTTTTTCTATTTGGCACTCCCTCTTGAGGTTCTGACACTATTTTTATTTACTCAAATTAGATGATGGGGGTGGGATGGATCCAGAAGCAATGCGCCGATGTTTGAGTTTTGGGTTTTCAGATAAGAAGTCAACATTTGCGATTGGGAAGTGTATGTTGTTCTTGATATGCAACTTTCTTTGTTATTTTTCATGCTTGTCTGTTTGCTTGTTTTGTCCCTTCATTTTGATTGGTTGACTTGTAGACGTTCAGATGGAAATGGCTTTAAGACCAGTACTATGAGGCTTGGAGCAGATGTCATAGTTTTCAGCCGCTACTTAACTGACAGGTTTGACTTTTTGTGTGCTTTACCAGCATCAATAGATCTTCATGCAATAAAATTATCTTGTGATGCATTGTGTGTGGTTTGTGAACTGTTGAGATTTCTGTCTGCTGTTTGGATGAACATATTTGACACTTGGTCAAAAGATACTTGCTTTCTCTTTTGTTACACATTAATCCCAGATACTTCTAGAGAATGTTTGGATAGCCAGCTTGGGATTAACATGACATTATTTTGAGTGTTTTGATTGTTAGTACTTTTCATGAGTTAGTGTTAATTGGATTTCTTTACTCTGTTTTCTGCTTACCGTACTTTGTTGTTCTTATGGACAGGACATTGACCCAAAGCATCGGTCTTCTATCATATACATTTTTAACTCGAGCAGGCTATGATAGGATAGTAGTCCCGATGGTGAGAATTCAGTTGTCTTAATATTTCCTTTTTACGAGCTTATTAGTTACCAGGGACCACCAAATATGGTTGATTTTATCACCTTGATTCAGAATCCTTGGTGATAAATTGTAAAGACTAAGGGGCTGTTTACCAACGGTAACCGGGTAAGCGTCACCACCCTCACTTACCTTACCGGCTAAGATTCTCTGCCATCAAAATGGCATAATAAGATTGTTGGTAAGCATCTCTTACCTGGTAAACGCTAACCGGGTAAGAGTCACCACTCTCACTTGCCGGGTAAGATTCTCGATCCATATCATGCTCACCTGATAAAGTAAGTGATCCGGTAAGCGCTTACCCAATTAGCGTTTGGTAAACGGCCCCAAACCATTTCTTTGCTTTACATTGTTGTCAAATTCTGATGAACTCACTTTTTAGATCCTGAAACATGTTTGTAATTGTAATAACATATGATACAATCTGAAGTCCTTGTAAACTGCAGGTTCACTACGAGTTCAACTTTCTGACAGGTTGTTTTGATCCCCTACATCCAGAAAGCAAAGATAACCCAAATGTAAACCTATCTATCCTATTGGAATGGTCTCCATATTCAACAGAGGAAGAACTACTTAAGCAAGTAAGTCTTATTTTCACCCCTTCTTGGATTGAATGCCTTTGCTTGACACATCTTCGTATCTGTTGGCATTTTCAACCTAATCGTTATGTACAAAACTTGCTCTTTGGTGCTGCTACCAATAGCCATCTGTTGCTATGTTGGTCTGCCAGAATATATACATGTGAGGGGGGCTTAGTTTCACTTGTTCACCCTACCATCACAAAATTTCTTGAGTTGATTATATAATTATCAGATGCTGTACGGCCTTGTTTTATAGTATGAGAACATAAGGGTTATGCTCTCTTCTTTTAGGAAAAGAGTTAAATTTTGATTTATGACATCGGATGCCTTAGTTGTTTACTTTAAAACTGATTTACAACATATAACTTTTCAAGTACAAATCTATAATTCGGAACTTGCAATATTGGCCAATTACTGCTGAACCCAAATTTTTTATAAAGCCATATCGAATTTTACATTTAGGAAGTTTTTTGTTTGAACAACAAAAATAAAGTTATTTTCTAGAACAGGAGAGTGTTTGTTATCTTATTGAGGATGTATGATACCTTAGTTACATTTTAATTGTCTTGAATAAACTTGACAGTTAATGTTAATGTCGTGAAGTTATTATTTTGCGAAACATAACGAAGTTCCTGATATCTGTAGTTTGAAGATGTTGGTTCTCATGGCACAAAAGTCATCATATACAATTTATGGCTTGATGAGGATGGTAATATGGAGCTTGATTTTGAGTCAGATCCTGAGGTTTTGATCCTTTCCTTTTCCATTTTCTGCATTATATATATATACACACACACATAGGTACACCATAGGCTAGAAACAACTTTGGGAATTCGGAACACCTATATGCATGAAAAATCAATTGGTCATGATCCAATTTGATATTTCTGGGCCCTTCATTTAATCAATTCAGAAAGTGCACAAAGTGGGCTTAGATTTTCTGATTCAATCTTTTCAATAAAAAATGGGTTTATATGATTAGGTAACACAAATATTGACATTGCGACTTAATTATTAATATCCAGTTCACCTGCATCATTGCATCCATCAGAATATGTCACAGACTGTTCTCTTTATTTGCTTATAGCAAACTAATTTGAAATAATCAACCTCATATATATATATATATATATATATATATATATATATATATATATACACACACACACACACATGGAAAAGATTTGGAGAGAACACTAAAAAAAAAGAACCGAAGAACCCATCCAAACCCGTTAGATTGAGATGATCCAACGGATGTGGTTGTAACCATCCTTTTTAAAAAATAAAAATACCCCCCCCCCCCCCCCCCCCCCCTTCTCTTTTAATTGAAAATCGTTGAAATATAACAAAAATTGGAGTGACACAAATTACACTAAAAAACAGTCATTTATTATCTTTAATTTGACATCCATATTGATATATTTTTCCATCCGATTTTTCGTGGTTCTTCGGTTATACATACATACATACATACATAGTTTCATATATATAGGTAGGTGGTTGTTTTAGGATGTGATCTCTCATGGCACAATTTGCTTTAGGATATTTGTATTGCTTGGGATGGAAAGGGTAAAGTTAAAGAAGGTTCTCGTATGGCAGCAAGTGAGCAGCATGTTGCCAACCGCCTCCGTTATTCTCTCCGTGTAGGTTTACAACTCTATTCACATTTGCATGATCTTCGTTCTATTTTCATAATATTTTTACTAAATATTCTATGTCTCATCCCTGTTTCAGGCGTACTTATCCGTCTTGTACTTAAAATTACCAGACACTTTCGCAATGGTATTGCGAGGGAAAGTCGTTCTCTATCATAATATTGCTACAGACCTGAAGCACACAGAATTTATCTTGTATAAACCACATAGTGCCGGCTGTGCAGAGGTTGTATTAAGCTAACAGATATTCAAATATTCGTTCTTTATATAGATGTTTGAGAAAACTAGTTTTTGAAATCTGTACCAATATTCATCCGTGGTTGAATTTGATTACTGATTCAGGGTGCAGTGATTACAACAATAGGGTTTCTTAAGGAGGCCCCAAATGTGAATGTTCATGGTTTTAATATCTACCACAAGAACCGTTTGATACTGGTGATTAGCTCTCTTCCTTTTCACCTAATTTGAGGAATTTATTTCAATTTTTTCAATTCAAGAAGCATCCCTTTGGACATAAAATTTCAGATTCTACAGTGACAATAGAAGTCCGTTGGTTAGCATTTCTGCGACATTAATGTGGTCTTTTCTTTTTCAGCCATTTTGGCCTGTCGTCGTCTTTGCTGACAGCCGAGGCAGAGGTGTTGCTGGTAAGAATTTGTATGCCTTTTCTTCCCTGAGGGAAAACGAGTTTGGGTCTGATGAACCTAATGATTCCTTGTAGGCGTTCTTGAAGCAAATTTTATTGAACCTACTCACAATAAGCAAGATTTTGAAAAAACTTCTGTTTTCCAAAAACTTGTTACCCGCTTGAAAGAAATGACGTGGGAGTACTGGTAAGTAATTTCCGTTATGAGCCAACGTATACACATTATCCTACTAGAAGTTTCTTAATGCCAAAGTATTTGAAAACTTCAGGGATTATCATTGTGGACTAATTGGGTATCAAATCAAGAAAAAAGCGCGACCCCCATCAGATACCCCCGGTTCATCCAATTTTGTTCATCAGCATGTTATAGATCGATCTATTTTTAGGAAAGGCACTTCTGATGGTGGAACAACTAAAAAAGCACCGTTTGTTGCTACTGTAAACAGCAAGGCCGCTCTTTATTCTAGTTCTTCGCATGTAAAACCAGTAGAATTAATACCAAACTTCCCTAGAGGTTTTGAAGAAGGTAAGAAGTGAACATATTTGAAGTTAAGTTATGTTAATTGATGTGTTTATGGCTCACTAGTGGGTTGTTTTTTGAAGGGGCAAATTTGAAAAGGAAGTCACAAGACCAGGGTGAAAGGTTTCACCAATCGGATGCCCAGATGGAGACTGGTATTGGGTCTAAAACGGTAATACACCATTTTATAAGTCAATAATTTGTTTGTTGTGATGCAAACCATGAAAGTTTAGGTGTCGGGTTTTGGATATGATATGATATGATTGTTTACTTGTAGACTATTACTGGTTTTGAAAACAATGGAGAGGCCGTAAACGTGATAGAAGAAAACAAAAAACTGAAAGCACAGTGAGTATCCATTTCCTTTTTTATCCTAGTGAAGATAGATGCTTTGATTATAAGAAACGAAACATGGCTGATTTTGAATTGCTTTGTTTCAGATGCTTGGAGTATGAGAAGTCGCACGAAGAGCTTAATCACAAGGTATGGCGACCGTTTTGTTGTGTTGAATGGAGATTGTGGGATGAAGAGAATGTTGATGTTTTTTTTTTTTTTGGTTGATTGGGTATGGCAGGTGGTGCAGCTTAAAATGGAACTGCAAGGTGCTGAACGGGAGTATGCTAATCTGATGGATGAATTGCGGTACCTAGAGAAAGTGAAAGGGGAAAAGTAAAAGTAAGCAACGTTTTATTTTTTGCATTGGGTTGGATGTAAAATTAAAATTATGTGTTTATTAGGTCGGTTGGGTCCGTCTGTCTGTCTGTAATTTAGGCATTGTTTGGATTTGAAACTCGTATCTCGACCAGTGACTGACTAACATTTTGATGTAAAATTTGAGGCCAAGTTCTGGAATCAACATAACCTTTTGACCCTGCAAGGTGCAAACTTTGTTAAAGATTCTTTCTTTATATGATTTAAAAGAAAACTGAATGGAACTTGTGTGCACCATATGAAGAGGTTATGTTCCAATTTTTTATTAGATGATATATGTATATATATATATGATATAATGTATAAGCATTTATTGTAATTGTAATTGTAATTGCATAAGTTTTATAGTGAGATTGTTAATGATAATTGTTCATGTTATAAAGTATTGGTCAAACGTGAACTGAAGCCCTTTTATATGATACCAAAGTACTAGCCATTGAATCTGCCGAACCTTCATATTTTCCCTGAGTTTTCACCTTTTTCACAAAAAATGAAGGTTCGTAGAAAAATATGAAGGTTCACACCAACTACAAATAAATATATAAATACTAGGCATATACCCGTGCGATGCAGCAGAATGTAAGTAAAGAACGAACAATTAATGCTATTTCCTTATATACATGTCATCAACAATTAACTATGAACTAAGAATCATAACTTATGAAACATAAACTCATAAAGATATTCAATAATTAGTTTATATTACAATTATTGACGAAAAAAATTATAATGATATAATTTATAATAAAAATGAAACGTATTTTACGATTATGTATTTTTAATGTGCTAACGGTGGAAAAAAAAATAAAACGTATGGATAGAAAACAAATTATTTCGTAGATATTCATGATATTTAATAATATGGTTAAATTAAAAAATATTCAATATTGGACTCGTTTTGAAGGTATTGACGAGACGATTATAATGGTATAATTTATAGAAAAATGAACGTATTTTTTCATTGCATTTTTGTTAATATATGATTATTTTTGTTAATATGATAATGGCGTAAAATGAAAAATGAAAAAGTAAGGGATATAAAGTAAATTAAATAAGTAATTATAAGGGTGATAAATGTAACATTGTAAGGGTGGTAAATGTAATTGTATAAAAGTTTGTACAATAATCGTTTTAGTTTTTTCATTATATAGTATAGATAGATTTATATATACGATCTTTAAATGGAATTTTTTATAATTCACATATCAACTTATGATATTTTTTATAATTTACATATGCATCTCTTAACCTCCCATTCTTTTATATTTGATATTTTGCTTTTTTTGAACCTCCCACATATGTGTGTATATGTATGGGTTTTCTTTTGAGAACCTATGAATTGTGAAAATTTTAAGAACTAGTGTATTATGTGTTATTTCATATGATTTTTTTCATTAAAGATTAACATTTACAATATTGATTAACATATATTTGTTCAACAAATGTGAACCTTTTTAGTTTGTTTATGAAACAAAAGTTATACATAAAAAAGTTTCATATTGTGAAATGAATACATATGAAGCAAACACATTATGAAAAAAAAAAGATGTTCACCAATATATTAAATATAAGCCTTGGATGGAAAAAAATCATAAGAAATAACACCTCAAGATAAAAAATTTCGTGAGTTTACAAATTTGGAGTTCTCAAATGATTAAGCCTATGTGTTGTATATAGGATGAAACGAAAAGCCAATCAATTCACGAGAACATCCAAATCACATGTGATTTTACACATACAGAAGGGAGCACACGACTCGTCAATGCGACTAAGTTTGCATGAAAACTTGCCCAACTGGTCTAGAAGTGTTGCAACACATATGATAATTTACTGTAAAATCACATGTGATTTGATTCTTCTCGTGAGTTTTAACTACTTTCTCGTTTGAACTCGGCCGTATATGTATAATTTTGTAAAAGACAGGATGATGTATAAAATGTTTTAAACTACAAAAACGTGAAAGAAAGTCATAGGACTTCCATATTAATGTCATTCTAACCAAATCCGAAGAAAATGATTATTATATCTACTTTTCAATTTGCACAATGTTAAATGTGAAGTGATACAAACTTCAGGGAGTACTTTTGCAATTAAATTTAAAAACTCAAGTGTAATTCAAATGTGAATTATAAAATGAAGATCGATATGTCAATTAAATGTTTATTAAATGGAATTTTATTGTAAATGCTTAGATATTTATTATTTAAAAGATCTACTCGAATTAAGGTTTGAACTGGCCTTTAAAAAACTGTTCATTTATTTGAGCTAGTTTGGATCGAGCTTCCAAGAATTGGTTATGTGTAGTCCTTGTGTTTATTTATAAGATTTCACAAATTTGTAACTATTGGGAAACTATCTAAAAGGGTGTTGTTGTATGGACTTTTAATTACTTGTGTCGGAATCATATTAAACCATGCATTGAAAATGTAAAAAGTAAGTTTTGATGTTAATGTATATGAAGAGAAAATTAATAGTAAGGATGTGTTTCACAATATATAGGAGTGCATTTAGCACGTCCGAATCTAAAAGTATATTCTTTCGGTGAACTTCGGTCTCGTTTGGTTTGTAGGATTGAATTTCATTCCAATCTCATGTTTGGTTTGAAAGATTTCTTGAATTTGAAATCCGGGATTCCATTGAAATCCCACAAACATAGGATTGTGAAATCCCACACCAAAGATTCTAAATTCTTCCAAATATAGATCCCTCTAATTCCAAATCCTTGAACGAACATAGAGTAGTTATGTTATTAGGTTGGGTCGGATTCTAGGCCCCACCTATTACCAACGTTTATAGCTAAGGAGCATTTCGGTCATTTTGTCATATTTTATTAAAAAGTTACAGTATAACTTTGTATATCTTATGTACAAGTGTGATTAACATTAAAAAAAGAGTAAATTACACTATCCATTGGGGATTAGTGGGTCAGGGTCGGGGGATGTATTAACTGCCAAATACTCGCCTCGTTTCCATCCTTAAAGCTTAGACATTTTAGGTGTTTTATAAAACCAATTTTATTGTGTGTGAGAGAGAGAGAGAGAGTTTTGTTTTTGTTTTTCTGAAATTCTAATAACAATTCTACATAAGCTTTGTATACTTGTACATAAAATTTGCTAACGAAAAATACAAAATGATTGAAATACCCATCAACTATCGTGTTAGTGTTAGCAAGAGAGTAATTTCAAAGTAAAATGCATTCCAGGTAGAGATGGTCAAATGGGCCCGATTATTATATTCCACCAAAAACAAGGATCAATCTGGTTTTTTATTTAATTTATTTTAAGATGTATTTTTAAGTATATTTTTAAATGTGTTTTTAAATCTTATTTGATTGAAAACCAAAATATATTTTTAAGTGTATTTTATTAAATGTATTATAATAAAAGCTTTTTTTAGTATATTCGGTTGACCCAATTAAATATCTTAAAATATATTTGATTGACCAAATTCTTTATAATAAAAACATATTTTTTAGTGTATTCTTTAAGTATCCAGGAACCGGGCCTTGTAAAGCTTAATTGGGCCAAAGTATTTGGTCGGGACCGAAACCTATTACGAAAACACTATTTTGAACGGGGACCAATTTAGGCGAGGCCCAGGACCCATTTTTGGCGATCTCTAATTCCATGGATACAATTATTTGCATGCGAGGGACTACTTTTATAGTTTTGTGCAAACCACATGGACCAAAATTGTAGTTTACTCCATAAAATATGAGTATAGTACGGTCAGGCAACCACCGACCGACCGAGTGTGCAAATTGCAGCACCACCCTGCCCGGCTGCCCCTAAACCCTACCATAAATAGCAACGCTTCTCAACCCTTCTCTTTGCAGCCTCCTTCCCTCTTCTTCATCTTTCTTCCCCATTTTTCTTTCAATTCCTTTTATATCAATCAATTATATATATATATAGCTTTCCAAGTTTAGAAAGTGTACAACTAGCTAGATTTGCATTGGTTACATTAATCTTAATTTATCTTGTTTTTCCTGAATATATATATAGTTACTGCAAAACACTTCCATCCGCATGCGACGTGTTGTGGGCATTGCGGCCATATATTTGCGGATATCATTGCAATTTGAGCACTTATATATATATATATATATAAATATATATACAAGTAAGTGTTTAATGGGTGTTTGTGTTGAGAGAGATGGATGTTCATATATTTATACATCCATCATCCTCTTAAATTTATCACACCCTACAATACATCCATCATTTAATTACTTTCATTTTTTAATTTAGAGATGGTACCCAACCCACAAATAAATCTTGAATATGGGATCTCGTTGTATTTTTGAGCTTCTGTTGAATCTTGAAAATGAAAAAAGAAAAGGAAATTAATAGAGTCTTCCAGTGATTGAAGAAAAATAAGTTTCAGCCTTATCTGAAATTTCTTTGTTGAATTCAATTTTTTAAATTCTGAGGGAGATTAAAGTTAAAACATATATATACTAAATTATTACAGGGATAATCGATATTTTTTCTTTTTATTACTTTATATATGGCAATGTTATTTGTACCAAATTGAATGGGTGTTGAATATATTGTTTTCTGTCCTAATTTTTTTTGGGGAGGCTAATTTTTTTGTTGTACGGCAACTTGGGCTACGCCCACACACGCACGCACCCGCGGTATCCGGGCATCCAATTGGGCAGCACCGACTAATCCGCGGTGATCCGGCCCAGTCCAAAGCGACTGGACCCGCCTAGGTACGACTAAGCCTGGTCAAGACCGAACCCGCATACCCATAGACTGGTATGCCCGTAAACCTGGACCCGAAGGCCGACCCAAGGTCTGGGTATCGCCGAAGTGCATCCCCCAGGATTCGAACCCTGGTAGATAGACATACCATGCACCATCCTCCCAGGGCCTTACCACTAAGCTAGCAATTGCACCATATTTTTTGCTAGTTGCACCTTTATGATTGCATATCATGATTGTGTTTTTTTTGTTTTTTTTAATTATATATTTTTATTTATTTGTATTATATAGTTTTAAAAGCATTTTTACTCTTTGGTTTGATTTAAAAAGAAATAAATATTTATAAATATAAATATTACTAATTTTTTATAATTATATAATTATAAAAATAAAACATAAATATTGTGATTTAACATATAAATAGAACATAAAATAATCTATATTACATTCGATTATTCTAAAATAACATTATCCGTAGTACAATTAACATGTAAAAACTGCATGTAATTCTGTATTCGCTCTGAATACGGGGTAGCCCATCCAGCAGCACACGGATAACTGTAATGGAAAAAATGTCCTACAATTTGCGGAAACGGGTATCCTTCTGTCATATCTAATTTCACATAATGGTTACCATTAACGTACCCAATTGTAAAAACAACATGTTCAGGCCACGTTGGCGGAGTGGACCTAAGCGGCAAGTACGTCTCACTGCCTGTCATACTTATAACATGTAATATCACATTATATTTTGAAGCAATCAAGACACCTATTTCAGACATTGTCATCCAGTGTTCAAATGGTGCACCTTGATCTGATCGAAAGAAGTTTAAAGTGTTGTAAGTAATATCCAATGTTCACCTCCAAAAGTGTTGATGTACTCTGTCTTGTATGTATCTAACTCTTCCATCAAGTTATACCGAATTGTGGGCCATGCATCTTCATGAAGACCTAGAGAGACAGCTATTGTTCGGAATCCATAATTTCCATCACCTATCATATCATGTACCTGCTTGATGTAAGGGTGAAACAATGCTGGAAATTGATTGATGTATGGATGTGCATTATAATTTTTGAACATGAAAGAACCGTGTCTCGCTGGTTTTTAGTAGCTCATTTTTTCCATGTCAACAAATCTAGACGCGTTCGTATTACTACGTTTAAGGGGTCTTTCACGTCACTATTCATTACATGATATTATGAATAGTGATACTATGCAGGTCGTGATATTTCAATTTATAGTGACGTACATAGTGACATGAATAGTGACGTGCATAGTGACGTGAAAGACCCCTTAGACGTAGTAGTTCGAACGCGTTTAGATTTGTTGACATGGAAAAAACGAGCTACCAAGAACCAGCGAGACACAGTTCTTTCATGTTCAAAAATTATAATGCACATCCATACATCAAGCAGGTACATGATGGAAATTTCCAGCATTGTTTCACCCTTACATCAAGCAGGTACATGATATGATAGGTGATGGAAATTGTGGATTCCGAACAATAGCTGTCTCTCTAGGTCTTCATGAAGATGCATGACCCACAATTCAGTATAACTTGATGGAAGAGTTAGATACATACAAGACAGAGTACATCAACACTTTTGGAGGTGAACATTGGATATTACTTACAACACTTTAAACTTCTTTCGATCAGATCAATGTGCACCATTTGAACACTGGATGATAATGCCTGAAATAGATGTCTTGATTGCTTCAAAATATAATGTGATATTACATGTTATAAGTATGACCGGCAGTGAGACGTACTTGTCGCTTAGGTCCACTCCGCCAACGTGGCCTGAACATGTTGTTTTTACAATTGGGTACGTTAATGGTAATCATTATGTGAAATTAGATATGACAGAAGGATACCCGTTTCTGTAAATTGTAGGACATTTTTTCCATTACAGTTATCCGTGTGCTGCTGGATGGGCTACCCCGTATTCAGAGCGAATACAAAATGACATGCAACTTTTACGTGTTAATTGTACTACCGATAATGTTATTTTAGAATAATCGAATGTAATATAGATTATTTTATGTTCTATTTATATGTTAAATCACAATATTTATGTTTTATTTTAATAATTATATAATTATAAAAAATTAGTAATATTTATATTTATAAATATTTATTTCTTTTTAAATCAAACCAAAAATTAAAAAAAAACTTTTAAAACTATATAATAGTATAATACAAATAAATAAAAATATATAATAAAAATAAACAAAAAAAATACAACAAAAAAACACAATCATGATATGCAATCATGAAGGTGCAACTAGCAAAAAATATGGTGCAATTAGCCCCCCGTTATATATTGTCAGATTATATTAATTGATATTTAAATAATGTTCTAAGTAGTTATAGAATATTATAAATGAAGTAGAATATTCTAGAGTAAGAAAGACTTTTGAAAGAAAGCTAGAATTTGAAGATGTGTATGGTTGGATGCATGAAGATCTAGAATACTTTTTAATTCTAAAAGTTTGTAGAAATTAAAATTTGAGTTGTATGATTCAGATGGATCCTTTTAATAAAGGTAGGAGAAAAATCAAGATATCTATTACTATCTTATAATACATATACAACTAAAGTCTTAATTACAATCCGTCAAGCATAATGTACAACCTTTTAATACACAAAATTCAAAAAACTATGAATTACAAGATAATATGCATAATGTACAACTTATTAAAGCTTTTTTTAATATGACCATCAAATTTGGGATGGTCTCAGGTTTCTTTCTAATGTGTAGAGTTTTTATTCATCTTTTAGGTTTCACTCCAAAATTAGGTTTCCATTATTCAAATTTTAAATTCAGCATCTTCAACAAAGCTTACACTCTTCCCATGAATTTGTTTCAAAATTCCCGCTTTTCTTTCCATCTGTCTCTTTCTCTGACTATCCATAGGCTCCATCACGTTTATGAAATATCATCTAGCAGAAATGACTCATGCTTCCTCTCGATTAAAATCCAAATATCTCTGGTATGAAATCTCGACCTGTTTTTTGCATAAATGGTTTTTTATCTTGCATAAACAATTTATCCTAGGTTTTTCTGTACACTGGTTAGGATTTTTTGGTGGAGGCACCCAAGAGCATCAACGATTGCTCTTCTATATACTTGAATAGGTTTGTACTCCCACTTTGGTTCATTACCTTAATCTGTTCATGTCGATCTCAATCTCTCGATCTGGTCAAAACGTGGTTTTTGTTGACGTTTGTATTAGAAGGGAGGAGAGTGTGTTCGATTTGAAGACATGAAGTTAGTGTTCATTTTCCTTTCTTCATCAACGTCTCTCGATTTTGGTCCTGGTACCATCTTCATCCACATCTCCTAAGTCTATCAATTACATAACGAGAAGAAAACTATCAAGGTGAAACGCATGTTTTTGGTTGCTATTTAGATATCCACTCTTTACTCTATTTTTTGGAATTGTTTGACAGCTCTGTTTGATTTTATGTTTCAATAATATATTCATGTTGTAGATCAAACCAACTCACCTTTAGATGGATGATAAGTACTTGTGGTTAAAACATTTTATGAGAGTCTGTTGTTGAGAGATTGGTCACACATTCAGCTCTCCGGTGGTAATACGAACATAGATGTGGTAGATTTGAAGAGAGGCGACTGTGGTGGTCGTGTTGAGAGAAGCGGTGGTGGTTCATTGAAAGATTGAAACTGATCTAGTTCTGGGAAGAAATAGGAATAGAAGTTTTGAAATTGAACCAACCTTGAATCGAAATAGGAAGGACAGTGAGACTGATTCCATTTTACCACAAAGGGAAGAAGATGAGAGAATAAATGTAACACCCGTAATTTTCGGTAAGTAAATGTCACCCGAACATTTCTGCGACTTGTAAACAGTGGGGTTTTGTTGGGAAATGTATTGTTTAAAGTCCTTTGGAGTATCGGGAGTCTTGGCAGTGAAAAAGTCGAGTTTCGGGGCTCCGGAAAGGTCCCGCGACAATGCCCGACGACTATGACGAGTCACAGTCGCACTGTCACAGTCGCATGGGGTGTACCGTGAGCTGATACACACCAGCGACTATGACCAGCGACATTGCCCTGGGCAATGTCGCATGCAAGGTGCAGGCTGCTGTTAAGTCGAATTTCAACCCCTTTTCTCATTATTCACTTCTCATTTCCTTCCCAACTCCCTCTAAACTCTCTCTAGACCTCCCAAAACCATCCATGGTGATTTTGATCCATCAAATGCCTCTATCCTCAAGTATTGAAGTGTCATCAAAGGGTAGAAGCTAGACACTAAGAACCTTCATCTTCATCTTCAACCTCAAACTCCATTTTTGAGTTTTCTAGGTTTTCATCAAAACCTAAGTGGTAAGTTTATCCCTTTCATTTCTAAACCTTAAAATAAGTTGTAAATGATCCATTGATGATTTCCTAAGTTTTATGTTTCTCCATTTTCGGTTTGGAAGATTTTGGAGGAGTTAGGTCAAAATTAGAGTTTTGGGTATAAGTTGAGGTTTTGATGTAAAATGGTTGGGGCATGTTTCTATATGGTTGGATATGTTTATTTATGGTTGAAATTTATAGATCTAGGTTTTTGGAGGTTTTGGCTTGAAGATCCAAGTTTCTTCAAGAAAGCTCAAAGTGGGTAAAATCTAGATTTAGCCTAAATCTAGCAAGGTGAGTTCAAGTTGCTTTGTGAAAACTATGTACATGCCAAAATGAGTATTTTGAAGTAAAAATATGTTTTACTTGGTAATTGTCAAAGTGTGAATATTTTGATAAGTTTTCATATTTGGTAAACTTGGGTTGTGTTAATCTCATAAAATGTTCATATTGGGGTTTGAATATTTCAACAAGTAAATAACATGATTTACGTATTCTTGGTGATTTTGTACAAGTAAAGTCTATTCTATGATTTATGCATCTTCGACGATTTTTGTACATGTGAAGTCTAATTTATGACGTACGACATTTTGAAGCATTTGAGTTCATAAACCATTTGGAAAATGATATGTCCCAATTTGGGTCGAGTTTTGAGTTAATCACCTCTTTGAGGCATGCGTCTGCATAAACTCTATTTAAATATGTTTTATTATTTGGGAATCGTTATTTGTTGGCCAAACGGTATTTAGAGCATTTTAGCTCGGTTTTGACTTAAAAGAGTCTCGAGGACATTTGTCCAGTTTTAGTGGCTCAATGTAGAGTCCCATCTACGATTTACATCTTAATGCATCTTATTGCATAATAATGATATTTACATGCGGGTGCGTTGGTCATTCATGTGTAGTCATGTAATATTAGACTGTGTTGCATTGGATCCATAGACACGTAAGTCAGTCTGTTTTGGATGGTCCATTGGGTATTTCGGGGTTGGACTAAGATACCCATGTTTTACGACCGGAACTTTACAAGTAGGCACTAGGAGGGTTGAGTCTGGAGGTGCTACCGGGGAGGTAGGCACTAGGACCTCCGCTGCTTGAAGTAATGCCTGAGTGGTAGTCTTTAAGTGTGTCGGGCCTTCGGGGTGAAGTTCTTTGTAACGGTCACCGAGGTCAACTGTCTCTTTGGGTGAAACTTGTCAAGAAGTCGTAGGGACACTTGGGCGTTTTATATCGTGAGGTGTCATGCGATTAACGTTGTAAGGGTGGCATACTTTTGTGTTTCTCCACCCTCAACGGATACGGGTATCCCCCGTTGTCGACCAGCAATATTGTGGATATTTTAATTGTCCATGCTTTAATATTCGGATTTCATCCCATTTTATGGTCGCGTGAGTATTGCTTCTTAGTCACATATTTTCAATGTCATACTATATTACATGGGTTGTATTCTCATGATTTTATGAGTTGAGTATTATGCCCCACCCGTGTTTTGGGTGTTTCAGATTATAAAGTTTTACCCGCGTATTAATAGTGGGGGTCCGTTTTCTATTCACGTTTGAGTGAGTTTTGAGCATCATCATTTTATAAAGAATGTTTCGTATTGGGACGTTCGTCCTTAAAACGTATGTTATTGGAAAACGAGTCGTCTTCATAATTAAGTTAAATCATTTTGAAAGATCATGATTTAAACTGCATTCTTCTCTTTAACGAAATATTTATTCATGTTGAAAACTCTTGAACTCACTAAGCGTTAGCCTAACCTTTTTATTTGTCGGCATGTGCATCAGGTTCCTGTTGGGGTTTGGTTCTAGCAGCTATGAAGAGTTGAGTCTTAGCTTTGTGCAAGTGTAAGTAGTTGGTGAAGTCTTCCGCGGTTTGGAGATAACGTATATTATCTGGTTTTAGTAGCCCTCGTCCTTGTTATAGTTTGTATGTAGAGATTAAATTATGTGTGTTGAGGTTAAGCCTTAACTTTTATTTGTAGAAGAATCAATTATCAAGGTATTTAGAAAATTTTAAATTAGTTGCTATTGACAGAATTGAGGGTGTTACAAGAAAGGTGGAGTTTGTGCAAGTGGTGATGGTAATAAGAAAGAGGGTAAGTATAAACCTATAGATATAATTGTCTTGATGGGTTAGGTTTGTTTTCTTGATGGTTTTCTTTACAATTGTCTTGTTCCGCCTGGATACGAAAACGCACACAAAAGGTCGGGTTTCGTGTGGGGTTGGTCGGGATTGCCGGTAATCAAGATTTTGCTTAAACATTTAACTACGTGACTATCCTACCAAATTTATATGTTTTATATTCATGCTTTATTAATTAAAATGATGGATGTTTATAGTTTTTGTGTGTGTACACACATTTGGAGATGGATATTTTGAATTCTTTTGCAGGTGGTGAGAAAGAGCATATCAAACACGTTACGGATTTTGGATTGCCGTAAGATCTTGAATGTCACACAGAAGTCATCTCGTGTTTGTGAGGTGGCTCCAGCAGCTTTGTTTCCAGCTCGGAAAGTGGCAGGTCGAAGACAAAGAAAGAGAAGTCGTTGGCTCAGGATGTGAAGTAGAAGTTGTCGTCTGTGTAGGGGTGGCAATTTTTTACCAAACCAAACCAACCAACATGTGTACCAGCCGTACCAATTAAATTGGTACCAATTAAATCGGTACCAACTTAAGTTGGCTGGTTGTACCGTACCAAGTGTTTGAACTTGGTTGGTACACGATATTGAATATGTGTACCACGGTAGTACCGTGGTACCAACTTTTTTAATAATTTAATTAATTATTAATTTTATTAATAAATACTATTATTAATTTTGAGTTAAAATTTTGAAATATTCAATTTTTTACTTTTCACCTTCCATACCGCCTAAAGGCCCAAATCCCAATTGTGTGAAAAACCTAATTAAAAAAATCAAAATTGACAAATACTATTAATCTTCATCTCTGTGACTCTCGTTCTAGAACTCTTCTTCTTCTTCTTCATCGCAGATTTGCAGGCTTCTTCATCGGCCATCGCAGGTCTCTTCTACAGGTTACTTCATCTATCTTCTACATCTATTGACTATTCATCTTCATTTCTCTTCTTGAATGCACTGAAGGTTTCTTGAATGCAGGTTACTTCATCTCTTTTATACCCTTATTTTTTTTTATTGAGAACTCATTTATTTTTTCTTCTGCAGTTTTATACTCTCATTTATTTATACTCTTTTTTAGTGTTTTATACTCTTATTTTTTTAGTGCTTTCGTACATGTAACTTGATATTGGTACAAAACCGGTACCAACATGTACCAACCGAAAAAAGTCGGTACCAATTAAGTCGGTACCAATTACAGTTGGTTGGTACATGGTATAAGATTTTGCATACCGATTATAATTGGTTGGTATACGGTATTGGCAAAAAAAATTCGGTACCGTATCGATTCCACCCCTACGTCTGTGGTTAGCTCGACTCATCTACTCCGCCGGTCTAAATCCATATTGAAGGTGATGGCTCATAATGACTTTTACTTCCATAATAATGATCTACATGATGATTAGTAATATTTGGAAACTTGGGTCCTAATTCTGTGCGCCAAAAGTTAGGACTGCGGATTTGAAGTAAAAGCTATCAAGTAATGGTAGATTGGTGATGTATGTTTTTAACCAACTCATGTATTTATTAGTTTTTAACCAATTCTTGATGTTATGTATTATACATAATACATGTTCAACGATAGAAAAGGAAAAAAAATTATAATAGATTTTTGATCACTTGATTTACTTATTCTTAAGTGTAAAAAGGTTTTCAAATGAGCCGTCAAAAGGGTTGAAATTTATCCTCTCAATACACCCCTAACCACGCCATCTATCTATTGTGTCCTATCCTCTCAATACACCTTTAGTACTTCTCTTCCATATCGTCTTTTTAGTAATCATACACCATGTGTGACTTTTTTCAGCCTCGAATGTAGTTTTCATGCATTGGTACCTGTGGTTATCACATAGAGTAGTGAACTGATGCACATTAATACCTATAAGGTGATCTTTTGCATCTCATGTTATGCATATAGATTCTACTTTTTGTATATGCTTTTATACATATCCTTCTGTTTGCAGATTATCCACCAGAAGATCATAGGTTTGATCTATGACAGCTCCTGTATAATTCAAGCTCAGCGGTGGTCAAGACGTCTCTTCAGCAAATAGTGTGTGTGTTTAAAAAGTGTTTTTTGCATTTGGTTCAGCCAATTCCAAGGCCGATCTTTAACTTACATTCAATTATCAACTTGTTTGCAACCTGTTAACTTTTTGCATTGGTTTTTTTTATTAGGGTTATGGAAACAATGTAGGGAGCCCATTGGAGATGCTCTTAGGGAGTAGATAGTTAAGATTTCTGAGGACAAAGATAAAATTCATATCAATTGCTATTAGATTCAGTTGGAAATAGCCTCTTGCTAATAAAATTTATTTAGAAAATATGTTTATGTAATGAAAGTTTCTTCATTCAAATTGCAGGTTTAGAAGGGAATTTGGCTAAAGCTTTCTTGGGTCTGGATCATATTCTGCCTGATAGCAGTAAGGGTAAGACTCTCTAATGAGAAGTTTCCCTTTTTTACTTGTCATATCGTATCTATATACGCATATATTACAACATCCTTTTCATGCTAGAAATCTCTCTACATGCTACAAAACTGCAATCATCATGTTTCTTTTCTTGTTTCGTGCTAGAAATCTCTCTACATGCTACAAAACTACAACCATCATTTCACCTTTATTAATCAGTTTTAATAAAACGTGATGCAGAAGATAGTATATGAAGATGCTTTTGTTGTTTGAAGTTTCAATAATCACTTTTGAGAGTATTGAATGTTCGACAAATGATTATTTTAAGAAGTAATGGATAAAATACGGGTAAAGCAATGACATACAAGTAATTTTACTCTACCGTATGAAAATCAGTTTTGTTGCAACTATTATCAAATTGAGAGTTCTTATATAGGTAAAGTAGGAAGATGGATGCTTATGAAATTGCCATTTAGGTTGAGAATGGTTGTATTTCTTAGCTTAAGCTTCTTCTTTTTTTCTTTGTAAACTAGAAGCGTACTCGCGCAATGCAGCGAGATACATCCCGATTTTAATGTTTCATTTTATTTTTTTGTCGATTTACAGTACGATTTTAGATGGTTTTGAGAAAGTGATAATGTTTTTTATAAATTTGTTTAATTTAGACTTAATAATATAATGTTTTTTTATATAAAAAAAGTAAGTATTTTGTTAGAATTCAATGATTATCTTATATATTTTAATGACATCTAGAAAAAATAATCAATTACATATTTAATAATATAATTAAAACAAAATTATAATAATATAATATCTATCTATACTATATTATAAAGCACGGATAAAAAACTCTTAAATACAAATTATTAGGCACAAGGTATCATCATTTTATGCAAGATTTTAAAAATCTCTTAATTTACAAGTATCAAAGCCAAGATACATATTACTACTGCAGGCTTCTAAGAGCATCTCCAACAGTTATGCTAAAATAGAAAAAATTGGGATTTTAGCATTTTTGTTGCTCCAACAATTATGCTATCCTCTAGGCTAAAATAGAGAAAAGATGAGAAAGATTATAAAAATATCTAAATTTAGAGAAATCTCTAAAAAGAAAGTTTCTCCCAAAACTAATTATTACCCCTAAAAAGCAAAATTTTCCTCTCTCAACTTTATATATATTGAATATTTTAATAATATAATTAAATAAATTGAATATTTTAATAAGATAATTAATATTAAAGTTGCTAAAATAATGACATAGCTGTTGGAGTTGGATGCAAGTTTTTTTTTTTTATAGATTTTAGTCTTTTTTATTCTATTTTAGAAAAACTTTAGCATAGCTGTTGGAGATGCTCTAACACCCACTAATTTGGTATGTGCAGGACCTTCATTTTATGCAGATATTTTCATGTATCACTATTAATTAATATATTATATTACTATAATTTTGTTTTAATTATATTATTAAATATGTAATTGGTTATTTTTTTAGATGTCATTAAAATATATAAGATAATCATTGATATCTAACAAAATACTTAATTTTTTTATATAAAAAACATTATATTATTAAGCCTAAATTAAACAAATTTATAAAAAAAAACATTATCACTTTCTCAAAACCATCCAAAATCGTATTGTAAATCGACAAAAAAATAAATAAAACGAAACATTAAAATCGTGATGTATCTCGCTGCACTGCGCGAGTACGCTTCTAGTATTAATTAATAGTGATATATGAAAAGGTCTGCATAAAAGGAAGGTCTTGCACATGCTAAATTGGTGGATTTTAGAAGCATGCAGTAGTAATATGTATTTTGTGCTTTGATACTTGTAAATTAAGAAAATTTTAAAATCTTGCATAAAATGATGGTACCTTGTGCCTAGTAATTTGTATTTAAGAGTTTTTTTATCCGTGCTTTATAATATAGTATAGATTAGGTAGAAATATGGAGTTTTTTTTGGTGTGTTTTGCATGTGCTTTATAGCTAAATAGGCCCTGTGCTTTCTTTTATAACTTTTGTCTTAAAAAAAGAACTGTGTTTTTTTTGGTGTGTGTGTGCGTGCATATATGTGCCTATATTTGTGCTTCTTATTAGCAATCTAGGGGTATTCTTGGAAAAAGCATCTTTGTCTCTTCTGCGTACATCTTACCCCCAAATCCTACCTCCGGGTGGGATATATTGTTTTAATATGTTAATGCTCGACTTGCCATGTTAGTTCTTTGTTATTGCTGCCATTTATAACAGTTGCAGCTTCTAACATTCCATATCTACTTCTACTAAAAACACATTTCTTTATCTACTGAGATTCTAGACTTTTTATCGTTCTTAAAATCATGTTTTGTTGTAGATGAGTTCAAACATTCTTTAATTTTAAGCGGGATTGCCCAACAGAAGGTTGCAAAGCTTTTCGACCAGTCACCGAGTATGATGAAGCTGAAAGGATTAATTTCACAAGATACATCTGTTGTTAACTGTTAGATCACATATCTATTGGATTCAAGATCATTCAATCTGAAGATCCAATCTGAAGTTAATGCCGGAAAGTCGACTCTCGATATAAAGTCTAATGTTTACTTGTAATAAATGTCAAAGTAATTAATGTTTATTGTTATTAGTTTAGTTAGTTAGTTTAGTTAGCTTTATAATATCTAAGTTAGATTAGATATTATTTGGTTTATATTGTTTAATATTGCAACTTGTTGTTGCAAGTGGTTGGTTTAGGTAGTGTGTTAGACACACAAGATCTACAATCAGATCTAATAACATATCCAAGAACACACACAAAAGGTGTAATACACAGAGAGAATACGAGAGCTTCAAAGTGAACATCAACCTTGTAATCGTTATTTTATATATCAAACAAGTTGGTAAATCGTTTATGAGTTGTGTTATAAGAACTTGATATAGTATTGTGGACCGACAATTGGTATCAGAGCCTGATAAATAGATCAAAATCAAGTTTTAAGAAAAACGACTCTGTGTTCTTATTTGAAAATCGATTTCGAGTTTTTGAGTGTTTTAGGAGTTAAAATCGATCAAGTTGTGATCGTTTAGGCTGCTAGATCGAGTTGTTGTAGGTTGATTTCAGATTAGAGCTTAAATCGAGTTCCAATTTGTGATTTTTGTGATAAAACAGTCGACTTCAAGTTCACTGTGCCATCAATTTTAAACTTCAAAAAGTGTTTGTTTTCGAGATCGTGTGGTCACAAACTGTTCTAGAAGTGTTTGTTTGCAACGAACGTCTCGTGCAAGACTCGGTTCTCGCAACCAACTGCAGACGCAAACCTCAGTTTGCACAACTCCCTTGAAACGCAAAGCTCACTTCTCGCTACCAACAAATCACGCAAACCTCAGTTCACGTGATCAAATCCTCACGAAAAGCAAACTCTACTTCGCGCAACCTTCTTGAAACGCAAACCTCAGTTTGCGCAACCTTCTTGAAACGCAAACCTCAGTTTGCGCAACGAACGTCTCGCGCAAACCTTACTTTGCGCTTCCTACGTCTCGCGCAAACCTCAGTTCGCGCAATCAACTCTTCACGTAAACCTCTCTTTGCGCAAATACAAGACTTCAATCTTATTATTCAGAATGACATCTAGAGAAGCCCTTGCAATCGGAACTGACACCAAGCCACCAGTTCTCTTTAAAGGAGAATACGAACAGTGGAAAGATCGGTTCCTGAACTTTGTTGACAGACATGAATTGGGTGATTTCATCAGACAGTCGATAGAAGAAGGGGTTATGAAACCAATAATGACGACTCGTTTGGTTGGAACTGTGCCAACACAGATTGAACTTAAGTATCATGAGCTCGAAGATGATAACTTAAAGAGAGCAAAAGGTGATAAATTAGCAAAGTCATACATTCTACAAGGAATTCCAAACGAAATCTATGTAAAGATTGACAGCTACAAAGCATCTGGCAAAGAAATGTGGGATCAGCTAGAGAAGATGATGCTGGGTTCAAAGGTTGGGAATCAGCTGAAAATCTCTAACTGCCTAAATAATTATGAAGAATTTAGAGACAGAGTCGGAGAAACTTTAGAAGAAACCTATGACAGGTTTGTGACCTTGCTGAACGAACTAAGCAAGAACAAGGTCCACAAATCTCAAATAGAGCTGAACGTCAAATTCCTGAGTATTCTACAGCCGGAATGGAAGAGATTTGCCAGGCAGATGAAGTAGATCAAGGATCTGAATGAGATTCCACTTCATGAGGTGTATGAAACCCTCAAACAAAATGAAGAAGAGGTGGATGAAATTCTAGATGAGAAGAGGCAGAAAGGAAAGACAGTTGAAGACACAGTTGCTCTTGTTGTCAGGAAGAAGAAGAACAAGACGATTGTGTATGAATCAGAAGAAAATGAAGCTAATGCAAACTCTGACTCAGATGAAAATGACCAACTGAAACAAGTAATGCTTCTGCTGACAAATGCTTTTCAGAAAAAGTTCTACAAAAAGCCAACATCAAACAGTCAGAGGTATTCTTCTGGTCCTAACAATTATGTCCACAAGGAAAGGGTTGAAGGAAGTAGATATGAAGGAAAGAAGTTTGAAGGGAAGAGAACAGAAGAGAGGAAACCGGAAGAGAGAAGATATCAGTTTGAAGGGAAGAGAATAGAGGAGAGGAAACCGGAAGAGAGAAAGTTTAAAGCTGAAGGATCCAGTCAGTCAGAACCACCAACGTGCTACAACTGTGGCAAAACAGGTCACTATGCCAGAGACTGCCGCAGACCCAAAGTCAGAAACTCCGATTACTACAAGAACAAGATGATTCTTGCAAAGCAACAGGAGGCGGGTAAGGCACTGATGGCAGAGAATGAGTAATGGCTTGATTATTCTGACGAGGAAGAAGAGGATGAAGAGAGAGATGAAGCAGTCAACATGTGCTTGATGGGAAAGAAGGAATCAGACGATGAAGCAGACTCAGAAGAGGATGCAACAGATGAGGTATGTGATTTGTCGTATTCAGATTTCATAAATAAAATGCATGCCATGAATTTAAAACAACAAGAGTTAGAGTCGAAACTTAAGCGAGAAAATGGTGTTATTACTGACAAAAACCAATCGATACAGAAATTAGCGATGAAATTGCTGAGAAGAAAGTATTGGTTGAGATTTTACATAAAAATAATGACACCAGCACAAAGGAAAAGACAATAATTCTTAAAGAGAATTCTGAACTCAAGTCTAAACTGAGAAAAAGTGAGCTTGATTTATATGAGCTTACGAAAATGCATTCTTCATGTACTGAAGAAAACAAAACTTTAATTGCAAAATTAAAAAGTTTGGAAGAGAAGTTATACAAGTTGGGTCAAACTGAACAAACTATTCATCTGAACAAACCCAAAGAGGAAATAGAAAAATGAGGAATCGGTTATAAGAACCCTCAACGTCTTCAAATAGGAATATCTGAAGTGCCTGCACTTTATGATCTCCTTTCTTTGAAATTAGCTCGAAGAATCCCTGAGCTTAAAGTTTTCTGGACTAAATTATCTTAAAAAGATGAAGCCAACGAAACTGAAAAACGTTTGAAATCATCTAAAGTTCATCTTCCATTTTATTATGCGAAAATGAATAATAGTTATAATGAAAATCCAATATATCAAAAGAAGAAATCTCTTTCAAATGATTTCTTTCAAAGTTATTCTGAAAAAGAAATGGAGGCGAAGCCTATTCTAGGTAAACTATATGTCCCTCCTCTCGTTTTAGAAAGTAAAATTTCTGAACTCGAGAATTCTTTAACAGATGAAAGACTTTTGATGAATATTGAACAAAAAGTTTTTTCAACAGTGTTCAAAATTTATGTTCTTTCAAAGGCTTCAAACTCCGAGGATATGTTTGGTTCATCAAATAAAGGGTTTGATTTTCTGAACTCTGACGGTGGTTTAGATGATTGTTTTTAATCAATTTGACTTTAATGCAAAACTTCCTAACCCTTCATCTTTTATTGAGAAATCTTTGGGAAAAACCAGTACGTCTGTTAACAGTGCAAAATCAACGAAAGTTGATAACTCAGTCTCTGTGAAAGCTAAAATTGCTAAAGGTAAGATTATATCTAAGCATTCACAGAAACCGAACACTACTGGTCATCCGAAAAAGAAGCATTCGTTTGTTGCTCAACAGTCTAACTCACGAGTTTCACATGTTTCAGATCTGAGCAAGCAAATGCCAGAAGTTAAATCTCAGTGGCAACCAAAACAGAAGCTTGACAAGACCGTTAAATCGTTTTGTAGTGTTAATTGTAGTAAGACTTCGCCTAGTAAAGATGTCTTAATTGCTGATGTTGCTATTTTGAACTCAAAACTTGCTGTTTCTCGTAAACAATATACAATGAAGCAATTATTTCAGTTATCTTTATCTGCTAGAAAGTCTTCTATTTATGATAAACATGTTTCTACTTCTTGTCAAGATTCTGAGATTTGGTTTGGCAATAATCATGTGCACTCATATTATTCATATCATTCATCTGATTCATTTGATTTTCAAAAGAAAAGAGGACCCAATTTCAAATGGGTACCAAAATCTTGTGCTAACACAGTAGGACCCAAATTCCAGTGGGTACCTAAGGCTAAATCTGTGTTGCAGGCACACAAAGTTTAAAAGAAGTTATGAAGAGATGACTTCTAGACAAAACAGTCTAGGACTCATTCCTCAAAGAAACTAGGTTCTTGAATACAACAGTTCAAGACCCGCACTTCAAAAATAAAACAATGGTTTCTGAACACGTCTGTTCAGAACCCGTGCTTAAGAAGAGGATATGGCTTTTGAACAAATCAGTTCAAGACTCGCTCTTCAATGCTCAAAAGTCTTAAATTCCATCTTTATTTTAAGACTATCTAAATCAATTGTTTCATTATTTCTCTTGTGCAGATCCGTCATATGTGGTACTTGGATAGCGGATGTTCCAAACATATGATTGGACAAAAAGAGATGTTGTCCAATTTTAAAGATAAATATTACGGAACAGTTAAATTCGGCAACGACCAACATTCACCAATAATGGGTTATGGTGATATGGTACACAACAATGTCACTATCAAGAAGGTGAGCTTTGTTGAAGGCTTAAAACACAACTTGTTCAGTATAGGCCAGTTCTGTGACAAAGACTTAGAGGTCAACTTCAAAGCCAAGACATGTTCAGTTCGCACTGAAGAAGGCGAGGAACTCTTGGTCGGTACTCGAGAATCATACCTCTACACAATTAACTTGTCAAATGTCCAGACTGACAAGCAGGTTTGTACTGTCGAAAGCTTCGATGCAACAAAGTTGGTTATGGCATCGACGACTCTCTCACCTCAACTTCAGGTACATCAACAATCTGGTCCGTGGAAAGCTCGTCAAAGGACTTCCAGAGCTCAAATATGAAAGAGAACATCTTTGTGCAGCATGTGAAAAGGGTAAGACGAAGAGGGCACCACATAAACCAAAGCCTGAATCGAGTATAAGAGCTCCGTTAGAATTATTGCATATGGACTTATGCGGTCCGATGCGAACTCAGAGTCTAGGCGGAAAGAAGTACATACTTGTTATCGTGGACGATTACTCGCGATACACATGGGTCAAGTTTATACGTTCAAAGGATGAGACACCTGATGTTCTCATCACATTCCTAAAGACGACCCAGGTGAATCTGCAGAAACCGGTCAAGCTTCTAAGAACAGACAACGACACAGAGTTCAAGAACAAGAAGGTTGAAGAATATCTCGAATCTGTCGGGATATCACATCAATACTCTGCTGCTCGAACGCCTCAACAAAATGGAGTGGTCGAAAGAAGAAATCGTACGCTAGTCGAGGCTGCTCGTACTGTGCTAAGTCAATCAGACTTACCTCTATTTTTGTGGGCAGAAGCTGTATCGACTGCGTGTTACACACAGAATCGATCCATGATACATCGCAGATTCAAGAAGACTCCTTATGTGTTAATCAACAACCGAACCCCGACAATCAAATATTTCCATATATTTGGGTGTAAGTGTTTCGTTCTAAATGATAGGGAGAGTCTCAACAAGTTCAGTGCCAAGGCGGACGAAGGCATCTTCATTGGTTATTCCTCTATATCAATTGCATACCGTATCTATCTGAAGAAGTCAAATACGGTTATAGAAAGCATTAACGTCACGTTTGATGAAGAGATGGCTTCCGAACAACACAGTCCAGAACCCGTTATAACTGGCGTACTAGCTTCTGGGCAAATCAGTCCAGAACTTGCGTCTCAATAGAATAAATCAGATGAAGCATCAACGTCAACTAATCAAATATCTGATTTCGACTTATTATTTGAATTGTTTTATGATGAATTTCTTGGATCTAATGTAAAGAAATCTGTTGTGGTTGACAAGATGGAAGACTTAACGACTACTCATCCAACCAGTTCAGATATTCCTATTGAATCAAACACCCCGATTCAACAAGAAGTTCCAATTCAAATGCCGACTCCAATAGTTGAAGAAGTGACAAATGATGAAGAGACAGAAGTAGCTGCATCAGTAGGATGTTCTGTACAGATCCATCTACAGCCGGACCAAGCTGTACCTACTGAGCCTTCTGCACCTATCACTTCAACTGCAATCATCATTCCTCCTGAACAAGCTGAAGAAGGTACAAGTGGATTTATAGATGATACAACTGATATATATTCATATAATCCACTACCTCATGAACATAAATGGACCAAAGAGCATCCGATAAGCCAGATCATTGGCGATCCATCAAAACCGGTGCAAACTAGGTCAACATCAATAAACATGTGCATGCATGACTCCTTTCTGAGCAAGTTCGAGCCAACTCGCGTATCAGAGGCACTTGCGGATCCAGAATGGGTAATCTCAATGCAAGAAGAGCTGAATCAGTTCGATGCACTTCAAGTCTGGAGACTCGTACCAAAACCTCAAGGTAAAACCATTCTAGGTACGAAGTGGGTTTTCAAGATCAAAAAGGAGGAATGTGGTACCGTTATCCGAAACAAGGCAAGACTAGTAGCCAAAGGATACATACAAGAGGAAGGAATCGACTACGACGAGACATATGCTCCTATGGCGCAATTAGAGGCAATTAGAATGTTTCTAGCCTACGCTGCCCACAAGAACTTCACGATCTTTCAAATGGACGTGAAGACTGCCTTTCTGAATGGCATTCTGAAGGAGGAAGTCTACGTCTCTCAGCCAGAAGGTTTTGTCAATCAAGAGAAGCCAAATCACATCTACATTCTCGACAAAGCACTCTACGGTCTGAAACAAGCTCATCGAGCCTGGTATGATGTCCTTTGCAAATTTCTAGTCAAGTCTGGTTTTTCAAAAGGTACGGTGGATACCACTTTGTTTATCAAAAAGGAAAAAGCCGATATCATTTTAATTCAAATCTATGTAGATGATATTATTTTTGGCTCTACAAATCCTAAGTACTGTAAGAATTTTTCAAACCTTATGGTGTCTAGATTTCAGATGAATTTGATAGGAGAGATGAATTTCTTTCTTGGTTTACAAGTCAAACAATTTTCATCGGGTATTTTTATCAATCAATCAAAATACATTATGGATATTCTTCGGAAGTTCAAAATGGAAAATTCAAAACCGATTGGTACCCCAATGGCACCAGGTACTAAGATTGGCACCGATCCTTCGGGTAAGGCTGTTGATGTTAGGACTTATCGAGGGATGATAGGTTCTTTAATGTATCTTACTTCTAGTAGTCCAGATATAATGTTCTCAACATGCTTATGTGCAAGATATCAGGCCAATCCTAAAGAAATCCATATGTCTGCTGTGAAGCGCATATTTAGGTATCTGAAGGGCACTGCAGATCTTGGTCTGTGGTATCCTAAAGATACAAGTTTTGAACTAACAACGTATACAGATGCATATTATGCAGGTTGTATGTTAGACAGGAAAAGCACGTCAGGACATGTGCAGTTCCTCGGTGATAAGCTCGTAAGTTGGGCATCGAAGAAGCAACTTTGTGTTTCAACTTCCATGGCCGAAGCAGAATATGTAGCTGCTGCTAGCTGCTGTTCTTAGGTCTTATGGATGAGAACTCAATTGCGCGACTACGGTTTCCACTTCAACAAAATCCCGATATACTGTGACTCCATGAGTGCCATCGCAATAACATCGAATCCTGTTCAACACACAAAGACTAAACACATAGACGTCAGATATCATTTTATTAAAAATCATGTCGAAAAAGGAACAATTGAACTTTTCTTTGTAAAAAATGATTATCAGCTTGCCGATTTGTTTACCAAACCGTTAGACGAAAAGAGGTTTTCCTTTCTTGTCTCTAAGCTTGGTATGCTAAATCTTAAGATCTAATCAGTAGTTACCTATCAAAGTTTTCTAATTGTATACTTTTTCATCATTTCTTCATTGTTAATTATGATTGATATATGCACTTCTATATACTGTTCATGATCCAAGGGGGAGTAATAGAAGAAATTGATAAGTGGTCAATCTTATTTTGAGGGGGAGCTCATAAGATTTCTGCATTTACCTTTTATGTCAAATTTTTGTAATGCAAGATTTTAGGGGGAGCTCTTCAAGTCAAAGGAGTTTGGATATGACTTCTGATTATTTTTTATCAGACCTCGTACTTTAACAGTTTTACTGCTTTTTGTCTTTTCAATTTAAGTGAATAAATTTTACTTTGACTTGACATAAGACTTTTGCAAAATTTTTGAGAGATGCTTACAAGTTCATATGTTTATGACTTTAAGCTTAGCTTCATGAGATGTAAGATCGCACGTAAAGGTACAATCCTTTATCTTAATCTCATAAATAGTTGAAAGAATGATAACTTTCAATCATTTGAAATCATGTTCTTAAATGTTCAAATCACTTCCCGATTTTTCATCAGATTTTATATTTTAGGAGTGTACTTTAAATGTTTTACATGAGCTTACATGATAAGCTAAACCGGATTGAGCAACATATTCTTTATAGGATATACGGGATCAGTGTGCTAGGACTTACAAGAAACTTCTATGGAATCACGTTAACCAGTGATTTCTACCCAAGAAGTTAATCCATAGTGATTGAGTGTGAGAAGTCGAAAAGAAATGAGTGTGATTAGATTGAGCAAAATGTTTAAAAGAAAGAGCGTGTGAGAACAGAGTTAAAAGAATATCACAACTCTGCACCAACTTTTTCTGAGTCGGGCAACCACATTTCTAGTGTTTCACATTTCTTTGGTGAACATTATTGAAACAGGCAACTAGCCCATGCCAACTCTTGATCAAACCTCACCATCTACTCATTTTCTACTCAAATAGAAAGTGTTTCACATTTTCTAAGGGGAAACAGCACATATGCTATCTGATTTTCATTTGGAAAATTTGAATATTGAAAAGAAGGAAGTCTGCCCCACCTTCGCACTTCAATCATGCACATTGAGTCTGTGTTTAACTTACTGTTGTCTCAGCAGTTTACACAAATTTTGAGCCTAATAAGCAATCATCAAGTGCTTAATTCTTTCTAACACAAGCACGAACACACAAGGAATTTGTTTCTTTGTCATAACGTTTATAGAAATAACCTTTGTGGTGTTTCGATGATTAAATGGAAGCCCTGGAGGAGTCAACATCAAACAACTCCTTTCCAATGTGTATTAGTTACACACAGTGACTTAGTGTTTCTGACAGGCATGTTAACTAATTCATTAGTTGATTCAGGTGTTACACGACTATTTTGTCTAGATTTGAAAAGATCTGGATGAATATCTTTTGAATTGACGAATCAGAGGCTCCAAGTGGTTGACATTTCTTACTCAAAGTTTTGATGAAGTCGTTGCACTTTTCATCAAAAAGGGGGAGAATCTAAAGCTTGAAGAAATGTTCAGTCCATTACATTACAAGACCAAGAACTGCGAGATCAAAGTATTCTGAAGACATGCTGATTTCAGATAAATTTTCTTTGAAGAAACTTTGCTAAAGCATTCTGAGCTAGAGAAAGAGATTGCATCTTCTGAGCTGAAGAAGAAAACTGAATTGCTAAAATCATTTTAGTAATGATCTTGATCCAAAGGGGGAGATTGTTAGATCACATATCTATTGGATTCAAGATCATCCAATCTGAAGATCCAATCTGAAGCTAATGCCGGAAAGTCGAATCTCGATATAAAGTCTAATGTTTACTTGTAATAAATGTCAAAGTAATTAATGTTTATTGTTATTAGTTTAGTTAGTTAGTTTAGTTAGCTTTATAATATCTAAGTTAGATTAGATATTATTTGGTTTATATTGTTTAATATTGCAACTTGTTGTTGCAAGTAGTTGGTTTAGGTAGTGTGTTAGACACACAAGATCTACAATCAGATCTAATAGCATATCCAAGAACACACACAAAAGGTGTAATACATAGAGAGAATACGAGAGCTTCAAAGTGAACATCAACCTTGTAATCGTTATTTTATATATCAAACAGGTTAGTAAATCGTTTATGAGTTGTGTTATAAGAACTTGATATAGTATTGTGGACCGACATTAACAATGGCATAACGAAAAGGGGTTTCCAGTTTCCATGTTGCATGTCAGAAAAAGGGTCTTGACTAGAAGATGAAGTCACTCTCAGGTGATTTAATTGGAAACATTTTCAGGTTTCGGAAACATATTGCTTTTTAGCATTTTTCCCTTTTAATCAGAGTCTTGAGAAACTTGTATCTCCCAACAGATGTTATGTTCATAACATCTTTAAAAAATGTGCAATAACATTTTCTAAATGGCATAGGCTGCTCAGGTTCTACTTCAAACTTCATATCTTTTTATGTTCAATTCCTACTGGACATATTTGTTTCGATGTCGATTGAGATTTCTGTATGTAATGTCTTTATTAATGTACGTAGATAGAATGTGACTGGTTTCGTATTTCGCATGATTTCTTCTTTTAATCTAGCTTTCCCTTCAACTAAGGATGACTTGCAAGTGCTAATTCTTTTTGTGTCTCTTCTTTTTAACGAAATCAATGGCTTTGATATATATATATATATATATATATACACACACACTACATTAATAAGCATTTAAGCATAACTCTTATTTACAACTATTAATACATTAGGTACTACCTTTTGTGTTATGTTTTGAGTCCAGGAAACAACATCAGGGTGCAACCTTCGTTAATGGACTGGCAGGCTCGAAATGGGTAGCTAAAGGGATTGTTTTGTGGGTAAAAATCAACAGCTAAAGGGGCTGTTTTGTGGCTAAAAATCAACAGCTAAAGGGGCTGTTTTTTGGCTAAAAATCAACAGCTAAAGGGGCTGTTTGTGGCTAAAAATCAACAGTTAAAGGGGCTGATTTTTGGCTAAAAATCAACAGCTAAAGGGGTTGTTTGTGGCTAAAAATCAGCAGCAATAGGGACTATTTGGATGTCGTTTCGAGACTATTTTGGGCCATGTTTAGAGGCTGTTTGGATATTAAGGTACGGTTCAAACATTTTTTTGCAAGATTTCAAAACTATTTATAAGCACATTTCTCGGTAAGAATCTTCACCCTCACTTACCGGGTAAGACTCTCGGTCGTTGTCATCGCTCTTACCGGGTAAGAATCTTAGTCCTTTCCATATTCATCCAGTAAGGTAAAAGGACTCTTAGTTTGGTATGTTCCTCCAAAAAATTCAACTTTTTATTGTGGTTTGTTGCATACATCCGACGTTATTTTCTTTCCCGTACAATGACAATCATGAAGTCGATGGATAAATTCATGAAGAATATCTTGAGTCCACATTCATATTTCAAGATTTTTTTTGAACAGGTTTGTTTGGCGCTCATGATCCAAACTCGGTAGTCTTTTCACTTAGTCCAAAAGATTGACATTTTTATTCTATTTTTTCTCTTTATCTGTAGGTAAGTTTTTCTACAAATGTTGGTTTTCAGAACAAAGTGAGGCTATCATATTTACCCATGCAAGTGTTGTGCCAATTTAACAGGTAGAAACTCTTAATACTTCAATGACATTGCTCTTTTTTTTCCGCTATGTAGTAACTCATTGGTTGCTGACTTGTTATATCATAGAAGGTTGTTGTTTATGATGAACTTTTTGGAATTAGTTATTGCTCCCATGGATTTTTTTTTCTTTATTTGGATGGGTATAGAGGTTGTTGATATTTTCTATACATGTATCTGTGTTTTCTATTTTGGATATGGGATTCTTCTGTTTTGGATTGCATTGATATTTACGGCTTGGTTTAGTAATCATTTGGCTTCCTACAGATGAGTGATTTTAGGTTTAGTTCCTCTCAAACAGAGGGAAACAATTATGAAAAGTTCCTGGTTTTTTCTATCTCATAAACCCTAAACCCTTACCTCAGGTGTATCATCCTAATATTTTGTTGGAAGGAAATGTGTGCCTCAACATCTTATGAGAAGATGGAAACAGGTGCTCAACATTAACACAATTGTGTATGGATTGTATCATCTCTTCACGGTATGATTCCCATTCTTTCACCGGATACATTTATGCTTCTTGTTTTTGAGAAAATAACTCCATGTGTAGGAACCAAACCATGAAGATCCTTTAAATCATGAGGCTACAGGTGTTTTAAGGGACAACCCAAAAGCATTCAGATCTAACGTGAAGTCGGCAATTGCTGGAGGATGTGTGGGGGATACGAATTTTGCTCGATGTATTTAACCTATCATCTTCTTCTGGTCGGTCGGTAAGTAGAAGTGGATGATAAACTTGTTTAGATTTTGGTTTTGTTTGAATAAAAGCAATCAAGAACTCTATTAGTTGTTATGGTTAAGTTAAGCAAGGGTTTTATTAGTTATTGCTCCATATGGTTACTGGTTTGAATAGGAGGGAAAAGAATTAGGAAAGAATTTGACAAGATCATCTTCAATTCCAAAAAATGAAAATTTCTTTCTCAGTTTGTTGAAATGTGACAATGCGTGATTAATACACCAATCCTTGAGAGAACTCACCCGGAGTTTTCTAAGATAACTCTTTCTAAAGCATTGACAACTTCTTGTACATTGTATAAACTGCCTCATGAGGATCCCTTTTAAGTAAAGATTCAACAATTGATCCCTTTTTAGAGAACTCATCCGTTGAATAAGGCTCGACCCTAAAAGATTCACCCGTGCCGTATCACACGTGTACACCACTAGTATATATATATAATATATATCCTCTTTTGTGAACATCAACAAAGAATTCAACATCTCCAACTCCAACAAACAAGTCCAACGCACTATTTAGGCTATGTTTGGCAAAAAAAAGCTAGTTTCAGCTAGCTTATTAGCTAGTGTACATGTTTGGATGACCATAAGCTAGCTTATAAGCTAGCTTATTGAAACGCTACTCAAAGTAGCGTTTTGAAAAGCTAGCTTATCAGCTACAAGCTAGCTTATCAGCTAGTTTGCCAAACAAAGCCTATTATATATAGGTTTCTTAAGTTTCAATCCAGCTCTATATATTACATACAAAAATAATAGAGGTGTTTAACTTTCTCATTATATTTGGGTTTAAAATTTTGGCTCTATAATTTAAATATGATTATTTTATTTATTTTTATAATATTATATATATTGAGTGATAATTTGTATTAAGTCTAACTTTTTATATATCTAGTTATGTTTTTGAATGTTATTTTTTAGAACTAAATTAAAAAGGGTATTTCAAAAATCAAGTAGTATAAATTATGTTAAAGGATAATAATCATAACAAATATTTTATCTTATTAGTAAAGGATATTTTATTAAATAAATTATTTTAATAAACAAGTAATAAAAAAATTTTGATTATAAAAATTGATTATAATTTTTAGTATGTGATTGAAGTTAAAATTTTTGTTTTGTGTTAATAGACCGTATTTTTGACCTTTTTAATAATTGCGTTGGGGTTGGTCTTAGACCTCTTGATGGTCACGTGTGTGAGAGTTTGAAAACAGGCCGGCATACCTATATTAAGAATCAAGTGGGGTGGGCCGGTGGGGTGGGGTGGGCATCAGGCGGGCCGTGGTGGTTCGGGTGGGTAAACTAAAAATTCTATCGGATTTTGGATATGGAAATCAAGACCTGGATTTTAGGTTTCGGATTTCGGGTTGTTTTGGGTTCGGGTTCGTCGGGTTTTGAGTTGATGTCGGTCAGGTTCGAGTATTATATAATGTAAAAATTATATTTAAATTCAATCGTTTTTTAGGATGACTACAATCGATTGAGAGATTTATGAAATCGATAGTAAATTAAAAAACATTTCAACAGACTAGAATTTACGATTTTCAAAAGTTTATTAGATAAATAAGTATATTTATATAATATTTAAAACATATATGTATATTATTTCGGGTTTTCGGACGGGTCGGATGGCCAAAGATCAAACCCAATCCAAACCCAAATGTCGAGTTTCGGATTATCGGATTTTGGGGAATTCGGGTTTTGCAAAAATACTTTATTTTCGGTTCATGTTCGGATTTTAGACTAATTCGAGTTTTGCACACCCCTAACTTTGTTTCTGTTTATTAGATTCTTAAAAGTGAAAAAAAGTAGGTGTTTAAAGGATGCACTTTCTTGATTTTTAAGGCGTTGTTAAATATTTAGAAACCAAATATATAACAGATATCAAACATTTGGTGAGATGGTTGGAATAGCATGACATATAAGAGCATCTCCAATAGTTTCCTTCAAATTTCTCTAAAATGGATAATCAAAAGTTAAAATCTTTAAAAAAAATTTACATCCATCTCCAACGGCTTCTCCATTTTATAGATAAATCATTGATTATAATATTAAAATATTTTATATATTTAATAAGATATTATTTATCTCACCTAAACATTTCATTTCAAAGGATCTCATTAATGGAATATAATAAAAAATAGTTTCTCTCTTTTGGTAATCATTTTTGGGGTTATCTCCATATTTGAAGAAAAACTCTTTCTCTCTCCTACTTTGGCTATGTTTGGCAAAAAAAGCTAGTTTATAAGCTAACTTTTTTTTTTCTGGTACATGTTTGGATGACCATAAGTTAACTTATTGAAAAACTACTTAAAGTAACGTTTTGAAAAGCTAACTTATCTGCTACTAGCTAGCTTATAAGCTAGTTTGCCAAACAATGCCTTTCTCCATTGTGGGGATAGTTTTAGGGAAGCTCTTGGAGCAAAATTATAGCTCAAAAACCTCATATTCTCCATTTTGAAGAAGTTGTTGGAGATGCTCTAAGAGTTGCATATTTTACTCTTATTTTTAATAAAAACTTAATTTTTCATCTTTTAAATTTAAGCTCCATCCCATGTCAACTTTTTATTAACTTTTCTAAAAAAAAAATCATGATTTATTTTCTTTTTCCGATTCATCTTAAAAATCGTTGTATTTTATCCCATGTTCAAGGAAAATATATATTTATTTTAAAAATTAAGGTCGATTGCATTTAATAAATGTATTTTATTCCTAAAATCGACACAATTGACTTTTCCCTTGTCAAACTGTGTTAACTTCCTCTAGGTCAAACCGCGGCTTTATGGGCCCTTGAGCCACCTTAAAAAAATGCACTAACTCACAAAAAAAAAAAAAAAAAACTGGCCCGCTGTCGCTTGAAAAGGTAAAAGGAAGTCCTTCAAAATGTGGAGGTTGCTTGAGAAAAGCCAACGACATGAGGATCTTGGACGTTCTTTCCAATTTGCAAACGTAACATGATGACCATAAATAGCATAAGCCTAAAAAATTAGGTCGAGTTAATTCACAGTATCCCTAAAGATCAATGAATAAAGTTATATGAAATTCAAGTGGACATCGATTGTAATAGGCAATATTCATCAACTAAACATACACATTCGATAATAAAACCCAAATAATAAAAGTAAAACAAGGGAAGAGATGACACCATAAATTTTTACGTGGAAAATCTGGAAGAAAAGGGAAAAAGTATGGGTGGAGGACGCTGAGAACTGATTCACTATTATTTTGATGATGTTACAATCGCTTGAGAGCAATCAATGGAGAACATACATATTTAATGCTTGGTTTGTCTAAGAGAGAACTAAAGAAAAGGACATCAAAGGATAATGACAAAACTCTAGAAACAAGGTTAGAAATCCATCTATAGCTTGATGCGACCTTGGATCGCATACACAAGCTTGCTCGTGCCTCACTTAACCGAACACAATCTTCTGAACACGATGGCCATGTCACACAGACACCATACCGCCATAAATGTGTGTTCCTAAACCCAAATTGTTCGAAAATCAGATGGATGCCAGGGTTGTCGAGAACTTCCTAGGGACATTAGGGGAGGGGGGGATGAGGCTTTGGCCATTGAAGATGAGAAATGCTAAGATATGTATTGCTACTCAATTCCTCATCTAGACCGCAATACTCTGTTATCAAAATGGAATAGCAGGCAATAATCTTACCCGATAAGTACTAATTGGGTAAGAGCCATACCCTGATCACTTAGCGGGTAAGATTGTCGGGCCTTGCCCTTCTTCCCAGGCAGTATTTATCGTACTCAATTGGTAAGGTAAGTGACTTGATAAATGCTTACCCTGCTAGCCTTTGTATAAACAGCCCCTAGTCAATGGCAGAGCTCAATAGGGTTTGGGGGCAAAGGGCCCCTGTTTTCTCCCCTGCATAACAAAACCACACACTCTTTTCTTCCCTTTTGTAACTTCCTTGCAGTTATTTACTGTTGTTCTATTAATTAGCAAGCATTTATTGCTTTTAATTAATAGCCAATTAGAAATAGAGTCATAATACAACAATCTCCACCTTGGCGAGATTTCTACGAACCGTGTGTGAACCAATTAAGCATTACTTCCAAAGCCATTTGCCTCAATCTTCCAAAGTATCACCACTTAGGTAAGATGTCTCTTAACAATATGTGAACCAACACAGTAAGCTAAAGCTTTATACCAACAACAAAATCTCCACTTTCCAACAGTCCAAATGGACCCAAAAACCAAATTCCCTGCTGCTCAAACCAAATAATCAAACTGGTACAATATTAGTCAAGTTTTTACAATGCTCAAACTTGGCTACAAGAACCGCTTTTGTCAACATATCTGCTGGATTATCTTCGGTTGGAACTTTCTTCAAAACAATCGTCTTCCTATCTAGAACCTGTCTCACAAAATGAAATTTTACATTTATGTGTTTGGTTCTAGAATGATAAACCTGATGTTTAGCCAAATTTATTGCACTTTGGCTATCACAGTGAAACTCCACCTGATTGTGAACAATGCCCAATTCTGAAATTAGCCCTTGCAGCCATAAAGCTTCTTTAATAGCTTATGTGGCAGCCATATATTCTGCCTTTGTGGTGGATAACGTTATTGTAGCTTGCAAAGTAGATCTCCAACTAATGGTCCTTGTGCCATGGTAAATAAATACCCTGCAGTAGATCTACTCTTATCCAAGTCACCAGTAAAATCAGAATCAACATATCCAGCAACAAAAAATTTCATTCCACATTCTTGTCTCTGAAAACATAAACCAACATTCGTTGTTCCATGTAAATACCTCAATATCCATCTTGCAACTGCCCAATGATCCTTACTCGGATTGTGCATATATCGACTAACAACACCAATAGCTTGTGCAATATCCGGACGAGAACAAACCATGATATACATTAAACCACCAACAAGATTAGCAAATGAAATATCAACCATCTCTTTCCTTTCTTCTTCTGATTTAGGGCAAGATTTTGCACTAAGTTTAAAATGGGCAACAAGATGAGTACATACAGATTTTGTTGCAACACTAACATTAAATCGTATCAACATCTTTTCCAAGTACTGCTTTTGGGTCAGATACACAACGCCTTTCTCTCTGTTTCTAGTTATTTCCATCCCAAGAATATCTTTCGCCTCACTAAGATTCTTCATCTCAAAATAATTCTTCATTTGAGCTTTCAACTATTCAATCTCTATCATACTCTTTGAAGCGATTAAACTTTCAAGTAGATGAAACTTCCATCTTGCAACCTTTTGAAATAAACACAATGATCATAGTCACTTCTCAAATATCCTACACCTCTCATGAAACCATCAAATTTCAAATACCACTGTAACACCCTTAAATATGAAAACAACAACCGATTTAAAATTTCCTAAATACATCGATAACCGATTCACCTACACTAACAATTTAAGGTTTAGCTTCAAAAGTACAAATCAAACCTTATACAAGGTCTATAATATGGACATGTGTTACTAAAACCCAATAACAATCGTTATCTCCAACTACGGAAGACTTCACCCAAGCTACTCTCTCTCAAGCATATAACTAGCACTCATCTGCTCACAGTGTCGCTAGCACCATTTCCCAACCAAAACCTGATGCACATGCCAACAAATAAAAAAGTTAGGCTTTACGCCTAGTGAGCTCAAGAGTTTTCATCATAAACATATAAAACAATAAACTTTAAGAATGTTATTTAAATCATGACTTCCATAATGAAATACGTTCAGTTTGTAGGTAATCAAAATGAAATGCATTAAGTCTGAAACAATCCCTTTTTCAACATTCTCCATCTTCGTGATCAAGACCACAATACAAAACATTTCCTCGAATATAAATCCAAAACCCAAAACTCACGTAAAACATAACCGACACTTTAATAATCAAATACGGAAAATGTGGATACACTCTATCCTCCAAAATATCCAAAAACATGGATAAGATTCAATACCCAAAACCACCGAACATGGGTCCCTGTAACACCCTAAAATTAGGGATAACAAAATTCCGGAAAAACGGAAATGTGGTATATAAAAATTGCCATAGCAAGAGCCTCCCAAAAATGGGGAATGAGTAAAACCTGTTTAATTATAGTTTGTAATTTCACGGTAATAAACAACAACCATCTAATCTAATTTCTACAATAGAAATAAGATTACAAAAAGGGTGTCGCCTATAGACCCAATCAAATCTTCACAAAAAGTGCGCCCATAAGCACTTCCCCCAAGCTCTCATGAAAGTCCGCCTAGACCTTCTTAGTTGCGGCGCCACTAGAACCTAAGATACATATTGACACCAAAAAAGTGTTAAGCCAAAAGAGCCTAGTGAGTTTGAATAAATAATAATCAATCATCTAAAAGAAACATGTATGTGACAATTATCAGATAGATGTCCATATGTGGAGTCAATGGGGGAGACCCATAGCACCAATCAAGTTCCATCCAAAGAGACGATACACCTTGATGTCAACTACCATGAGCGACATCTAAAAGGCCCGGCACACCCGAGGACTACAACCATGGCATTACCTCTGATGGCACAGATCTAGGTACATACCATCATGGTGGCACCCAAGACTATATCCTCCTAGTTAGGGGTGCTCACGGGTTGGGTTGGCCGGGTTGAAGGCACTTTAACAACCCAACCCAATTGTTGCGGTTTGAAAATTCTCAACCCAACCCAATCAAAAGTGCAACCCAACCTAACCCAAACCGTGCGGGTTGGGTTGGGTTGGCGGGTTGGTCGGTTTGAAACATTCATTAATTATTTCATAAATTACATACCTGTTGCCGCCGCCTGCCACCAGCCACCCCAACTGCCGCCAGCCGCTGCCACCTAAATTATAGCAAGAAATTAGAGTCTATAAATATATGGAAAACAAAGCAGAAACAATCTTTATAATTCCAGATTAACATCCAACATCCAACAAACAAGGAAAACAGGCATGCGGCTTAAAGATCACCTGATTCAAGTCACTTGGCGTTTTGTTACTGGTGGCAACAAGAACAACTCCAGTACTTAGCAATCTACTTATAATTCCAGATAAGGCCACAATAGCAAACACATCAACAGTCTGTAATGAAAACCAGAAAATGGATGTCATTCATTTAGTTGCAAACAACAATTTTCAAGCTAGACAAACACTGACATCCAAGTTTGAGAAATAATAGATCTTGATAATACATGCTCAAGAAGATTAGATAGAGTCAATTCCATACAAACAATATAGAAACAAAGATATTTACTGCATGGAGGATTCAGAAATTTCCGTTAGCTTCCTTTGATACACTTTCTATATTTTGTTTCATTTTTCAGGCCCAGGAGCCAATCTTGTACATTATTTATTCAATTTTTCCCTCAGTTACATCACATTCAAACCCTAATCACTTTTCAAGTGGCATATATATAATTTTTGACCTTTCTATTAGGGATTACTAGAACTGTATAACTATTAAGAGAGAAATGGCGATTATCAAATACATCAGATCAACCAATCCCTTAACATTCCACAGTTCCCACTTCTTGAAACAGAAGTTAAATACCCCTCAAACCAAAATGTCAAAATGTGTAGATGTTAGGAAGGCTTAACTTTGGCAAATGGCTAAATTTGCCAGAAGACATTGATATGATTAATATTGTCGATACATATTAGTGTGAAACTTGTCAAAAACCCGATGGATTACCTTTGAATCGATTAAAGGATTAACCGATTGAGTCTGATTTAGTGTCGATTTGGTTGATGCAAAGCCAATTGAACCGATTGAGTCTGATTTGGTGAAGGCGCCGAAAGTAACCTAGGATTATCTGCAATTTTTTAATCTTCTCTTCATCCCTTGGAACAATTAGGAATGGATTTGTGCTGTGAGTGTGCGATTTGAACTGAAGAAAGCCAGCGGCGGTCGAAGAGAAGAACTGAAGAAGTAAATTGATGAAATGTAAAAAAAACAAAAAGCCGCTTATATTTTAGACGGGTTATCGGGTTGGGTCGGTTTGGCTTGGGCCTAAACCATTTCCAACCCATTAAATGCGGTTTGATCTAAAATTGTATCGGTTATATCACGGTTTGACGCGGTTTACGTTTTTTTCGGGTTGGGTAGGTCGGGTTGGCCGGGTTGAACGGGTTGGTCGGAAATTTGAGCACCCCTACTCCTAGTGTCTACTGACTTGGTTCGTCCAACAATATCATTAGTAGGCCTCAAGGCACTCAGTTCATATGAAATGTTCACAATACCAACCATGGGTACAACATTTAGAATGTAAGCCACACACATCATATCTAACCTTCATAAATGACTTGCATGTATTTCATCATTTCAATATTTTCATATTTTCATTGAGAGTGTAAACAAGTAGTAACCCATCTATTTCTATGGGTCTTCATTTAATAAATAATCAATAACACAACCCACCATCACATAGATATCAATTAACTCCCTAAAGTATTCAATGCGAAGATGACCCCGTAATTATTGTGACCAAAAGTTCCAAATGACCATATAGGAAAGTCCCCCTTTATGTAGAACAAAGGTTCTTAAACCCATACATAGAGGAGCACCACATAGCAACTAGGATGTATGTTATGCAAAGTTAAGATAATGACAATAAAGAACATAAAATGAAGTGTATCTAGTGTGACGAGGTTTAAGAAACTCACATTCTAGGTTTTTGGTTAAAAACCTAGAAAAGTACCAAACCCTAGATATGTTGGGGAAAATGAGGTCTAGGAGTCTTTCCCAAGCTTGAATGTTGGTCTTTAATGCTCTTTGAGCAAGTGTGGAAGAGGAGTAATGGAACCCACCAAGAATATTGAGGATTTTAATGAAGAGAGAAGGTAGGAGAAGAGAAAATCGCTCCTTGAGAGCTCTAAAGTCGAACCCTAACTGATTTGTAGAGAGAATGGTATAAAAATCGGGTTTAGGGGTGTTTTTAAACTCTCAGTCCCCGTATGCGAAAGTGCCCTGCAACTTTGCCTAAGGGCATTATCGCTAGGCACAATCGTTAGGCTTCCCCCTCTCTCGGTACAGTCTCAACGACTGTGACCAACGAGAGTGCCCCATGGCACAATCGCGGTCACTATCTCCGGATATGTACCGCCACTGCCATGACCTTCGCGACTTTGCCCGGTGAGTTTGACAAGGTGTCATTGTCGCCGACATTATCGCCGATAGAGGCTGACCCGTTGTTTTGGCTTGTTTCCATGACATTTAAACAATCAAACTGACCCTTGAGTTAAGTTTTATAAACCACAACAAGACCTAACCATGAATCTAACTCTTAACATAAAGGGAATAAATTTGGGACATTAAATACTTACCAGCAAGATTCCGGGTGTTACAATCCTCCCCACCTAACTTGGATTTTGTCCCCAAAATCTCATCCTAACTGAACAATTGGGGATAACGCTTCTTCATATCCTCCTTGGACTCCCACGTAATGTTAGCACCGCGATGGTGCTTCCATTGAACCTTGATCATGATCACGTCCTTATGTCGCAATTTCTTCATTTTTGATTCCAATATTGCCTCCGGTTCTTCAATGCAACGGTTCCCGTTATCAACTCGAATCTCCGTCAAGGGAGTTACACTTTCCTCCTCGGCTAGACACTTCCGAAGGTAACACACATGGAAAGTAGGGTGTATTCCATCTATTTCTGGTGGCAGGTCCAACCGGTAAGCTTGTAGTCCGACCTTTTCTAAGATGACAAAAGGTCCAAAGAAACGAGGACTGAGCTTTCTATGCTTCCCAAATCTGATAATCCCTTTCCATGGAGATACTTTCAACATAACACGATCTCCCACTTGGAGCTCGACCGGTCTCCTTTTCTTGTCCCCGTAACTCTTTTGTCGGTCTTGAGCTGCTTTCAATCTTTCTCGAATTTCCTTTACCTTGTCTGCCGTCTCTTGAACTATTTCCGGTCCGGCAAATTGCTTCTCGCCCGCTTCGAGCAAACAGACTCAGGTTCTACATTTCCGGTCATATAAGGCCTCGAATGAAGCCATTCCAATACTAGAATGGTGATTGTTATTATAAGCGAATTCTACCAAAGGTAGATGTGAGTCCCAACTCCCTCCAAATTCGATAACACACGACCTCAACATATCTTCGAGTGTCTGAATCGTCCTCTCACTTTGACCGTCTCTTTGAGGATGGTAAGTCGTGCTTAGATTGACTCTCATGCCCAACTCATTCTGAAAACTAGCCCAAAAATTGGATGTGAATCGACTGTCTCTATCGGACACAATCAATTGTGGCACCGTGCCTCGACACCACCTCATCAATATAAAGTTTGGCCAATTTATCCATTGGCAAGGTCTCTCGCATTGCAAGGAAATGAGTGCTCTTGGTTAGGCGATCTACAATCACCCAAATAGTATCATGGACTCGCAAGGTCCTCGGTAGTTTTGTCACAAAATCCATGGTGACGTTGTCCCACTTCCACTCGGGAATGGACAAAGGTTGCCAACTTACGTACGGTCTTTGATGTTCCGCCTTGACTTGAAGGCACGTGACACACGTCTCAACGTAGTTGGCCATGTTGAGTTTCATCATCGGCCACCAATAATTCAACTTTAAATCCCTATACATCTTCGTACTACCGGGGTGTATAGAATATTTCGATTTATGCGCTTTCTCAAGGAGTAGTTCTTGGTTCCCCCCAAGCTTTGGCACCCATATTCGACCTTGAAATAATTTGAGTCCCCGACTATCCTCCGTTAATTGATCACTTTGCTTCACCATAACTTCGGTCTTGAGATTTTCGTCTCGAAGTGCTTCCAATTGGCTCGACTTGATGTTCTCCAATAAGCTTGATACTACGTTGATTCTGGTGAGGGATAATCTGACACCGCCTTCATGTCTTCTCCGACTCAAGGCATCCACCACCACATTGGCCTCACCAGGATGGTAGAGCAACTCACAGTCATAGTCCTTCAATACTTCGAGCCACCTTCTTTGTCGCATGTTGAGTTCTTTTTGGTCGAAGATGTACTTTAGACTTTTGTGATCGATAAAGAGAATGCACTTCGTCCTGTACAAATAATGTCGCCACAACTTTAACGTAAAGACCACCGCCACCAATTCTAAGTCGTGGGTCGGGTAGTTCTTTTCGTGGTCCTTTAGTTGACGTGACGCGTATGTTATCACCTTGCCTCGTTGCATCAGTACATACCCGAACCCCATCTTGGAAGCGTCGTTCTACACCACGAAGTCGTCCGATCCTTCGGGTAGGGATAGGATTGGAGTTTCACACAATTTCTTCTTGAGAGTCTGGAAAGCTTGGTCTTGTGCCTCGGTCCAAAGAAATTTGACATTTTTCCTTGTGAGGGAGGTGAGCGGCGAAGCGATCTTGGAGAAGTCTTGTATGAATCGTCTGTAGTAGCCCGCCAACCCCAAGAAGCTTCGGATTTCCGTCGGACTCGTGGGAGGTTCCCAACTCATCATCGCTTCAATCTTCGCCAGATCTACCTTCACTCCATCCTTAGACACCACATGGCCCAAGAATTGGACCTCTTGTAACCAGAACTCGCACTTCGAGAATTTTGCAAACAACTTCTCCTTTCGGAGAACCTCCAACACTTCCCGCAAGTGCTTCCCATGTTCGGCCTCGTATTTTGAATATATTAAGATGTCATCAATGAAAACGATTACCGATTTGTCCAAGAAAGGACAACATATGCGGTTCATCAAATCCATAAATACGGCCAACGCATTTGTCAAACCAAAGGGCATCACCAAGAATTCATAGTGACTGTATCTCGTTCGGAAAGCCGTCTTCGGAATGTCCTCCTTCTTCACTCTCACTTGATGGTATCCGTACCGAAGGTCGATCTTTGAAAAGCATCTCGTGCCTTGGAGTTGATCAAATAAGTCGTCGATTCGAGGTAATAGATACTTGTTTTTCACCGTGACTTTATTCAACTCTCGATAGTCTATGCACATTCGCATAGATCCGTCCTTCTTCTTCACGAACAAAACCGGGGCTCCCCAAGGCGATGAGCTCGGTCGGATGAATCCCTTTTTCAAAAGCTCTTGAAGTTGTGTCATCATTTCTTGCATTTCTGTCGGTGCCAAACGGTAGGGAACACGGGCTATCGAGGCCGCTCCCGGAGTAAGGTCGATTTGGAACTCCACTTGACGTTCTGGTGGTAACCTAGGTAGATCCTCCCGGGAAGACATCCGGGTAGTCTCGCACGATCTACACGTCTTCTACGTATTTCTTCTCTTTCTTTGCGTCCACCACATAAGCTAGAAACGAAAGGTACCCCTTCGCCAGGAATTTACGCGCCTTACATCTCTTCCCTTTCTCTCCATAGATTGTGACTACACCATTCCTCGACAAAGGTACCTGGATCATCTTCTTGAAACAGAGGATGTCGGCCTTATGTCTAAACAATCAATCCATACCTATGACTATATCGAAACCACCTATAGCCATGGGTAACAAATCTACTCCAAAAGGGTTCCCATCGATCTCTAGGTTACAATCATCAAAGCGCTCACGAATAATCACTTGGTCCCCATTATCCACTTCGACAACCAATGCATCGGGAAGGATACTACTAGGAGTGACAAATCGCTTACAGAAATTACTTGACACAAAAGAGCATGTTGCATCTGAATCAAATAACACACGAGCGGGCAATGAGTTTACTAGGAACGTACCCGAAACGACATCGACGGTTTCCTTCGCCTATTTGGTGGTCATCCGGAAGGCTCGATTCAGTGCCCTTGGCAGTTGCTCGATTTTTGTCGTCGACCCAAAAGAGTTTCCACGGATGCCACCTACTAGCTTCAGGCAATCTTTCTTCATGTGACCCGGTTCCCGACATTCGAAACATATCGTCCCCGGGATAGGGCAATCCTGGATGGCATGGCCTTTCTTCCCTCATTTAGCACACTCGACGGGCCACGAGTGTGGTCTTGGATTGCATGGGCCAAAATGCTTAGACTTACACTTATGGCACCACCTTGACTCTCGACGGTTGTCCCCAAACCTTTCACCGGTATATAGCTTAGACTGACGAGCGGGCCCAGATGGCCCTTCCCACTTCCTCTTCTCAACTACTTGACCAATTTATTCTCTTCCTTGTGCAATGTCATCCTCCACAAGGAATGACTCTTCAATAGCCTCCTTTATTGTCGACACTTTGGCATTCCTTACCGCCGTCTTCATCTCAGCCGGTAACCCCAACAGATAGGCCTTGATCTTTGTCTTCTCATCGGGAGCCAGATGCTCCACCAAGCTTAGCTTCTCAAGGAATTGTTTCGAGTAGTCATAAACAGACATGCTACCCTTCTTGAGATTACGGAATTCTAGCTCAATCTCGTCGAAGGCTTTTTCGTTGCAATATTTGCCAAGGATCTTCTTCTTAAATGTTGGCCACGAGAGTTTGGCCAACACTTCGGGAGTAAAAGATGATCGGGTGAGATTCCACCAAGTCAGGGCCTCGCCCTTAAGTAGATGAAAGGCAAACTTGACCCTCTGAGAATCACCGCATTCGCTTTCCTCGAACACCATTTCCACTTCTCGGATCCAGTATATGCAACTAACGGGATCGGTAGTGCCTGCAAATTCGGGTGGCCTGCACCCGAGAAAAGCCTTATATGTGCATCATGACTCTTTCCGTTTTTCATGAACAATAACATGCTCCTCCGTGCCAATGACGTTTGGTCCACCACCCGACCCTACCACGACATTCTCCGCCACCGTTTTGGGTCGTCGGTGACTAGCGTTGCGATCTTCCAAAAGCTTCATAAAGAATTCCTGTTGTTGTGCCATGGCCGAATTCATGGTTTGCATCATGCAGTCTCGGATTCGAGTCTCGAGGGTCACCTCCTTGATGATCGGGTGCTTAGTGGCAATATTCACACGCGGAATGAGTTCGGGACCTCCGCCTAAGACAGTGGCTATGGGAGTCCCCATAGAGATCACGACCACGGGAGGTTGGTCAGCGGTAGATTCATCTTCTACGTGGCCCTATCACGGGTTTGATAATCTGCTCCGAGTGTTTACCATGGTTATCTGCCACACACGCACGAGAAAGAGGTTGAGAAAAGACTAAATGAGTTGAACTCGTGGTACTTACTACTACATTTATCAATTATCATAATAATAGCAATTGAAGCGTTCTCACGTAAGAGCACTTTCATAATAGCATTAGCTACGTGATATTATGATTGCGTTCTACACAAGAATCCGTTGTTACCTTCATCACAATTCTCAATCAATGTAATTCCGTAGATGCTAACGCTCTCCCCACCTATGATTTTTACCCCGAGGTGGGCAACCTATTATTAACGCTTAAAGCTTAAGTCTAGATATGCTAAGGTCGATACCTAGTTCACTTAAACTAAAGCTCTGATACCAACTTGTAACACCTTAAAAATAGGGATAACAAAATTCAGGAAAAACGGAAATGTGGTATATAAAAATTGCCATAACAAGAGCCTCCCAAAAATGGGGAATGAGTAAAACTTGTTTAATTACAGTTTGTAATTTCACGGTAATAAACAACAACCAGCTAATCTAATTTCTACAACAGAAATAAGATTACAAAAGGGTGTCGCCTATAGACCCAATCAAATCTTCACAAAAAGTGCGCCCATAAGCACTTCCCCCAAGCTCTCATGAAAGTCCGCCTAGACCTTCTTAGGTGCAGAGCCACTAGAACCTGGGATACACATCGACACCAAACAAGTGTTAGGCCAAAAGAGCCTAGTGAGTTTGAACAAATAATAATCAATCATTTAAAAGAAACATGTATGTGAAAATTATTAGATAGATGTCTATATGTGGAGTCAATGGGGAGACCCATAGCACCAATCAAGTTCCACCCAAAGAGACGATACACCTTGATGTACACTACCATGAGTGACATCTAGACACACCCGAGGACTACAACCATGGCATTACCTCTGATGGCGGAGATCTAGGTACATACCATCATGGTGGCACCCAAGACTATATCCTCCCAGTGTCTAGTGACTTGGTTCGTCCAACAATATCATTAGTAGTCCTCAAGGCACTCAATTGATATGAAATGTTCACAATACCAACCATGGGTACAACATTTAGAATGTAAGCCACACACATCATATCTAACCTTCATAAATGACTTGCATGTATTTCATCATTTCAACATTTTCATATTTTCATTGAGAGTGTAAACAAGTAGTAACCCATCTATTTCCATGGGTATTCATTCAATAGAGAATCAATAACACAACCCACTATCACATAGATATCAATTAACTCCCTTACCCAAGTTAGGTCAAATCCTTCATATAAACTATTATCCTAAAGTATTCAATGCGAAGATGACCCCGCAATTATTATGACCAAAAGTTCCAAATGACCATATAGGAAAGTCCCCCTTTATGTAGAACAAAGGTTCTTAAACCCATACATAGAGGAGCACCACATAGCAACTAGGATGTATGTTATGCAAAGTTAAGATAATGACAATAAAGAACATAAAATGAAGTGTATCTAGTTTGACAAGGTTTAAGAAACTCACAATTTAGGTTTTTGGTTAAAAACCTAGAAAAGTACCAAACCCTAGATGTGTTGAGGAAATGAGGTCTAGGAGTCTTTCCCAAGCTTGAATGTTGGTCTTTAATGCTATTTGAGTAAGTGTGGAAGAGGAGTAAGGGCATCCACCAAGAATCTTGAGGATTTTAATGAAGATAGAAGGTAGGACAAGAGAAAATCGCTCCTTGAGAGCTCCAAAATCGAACACTAACTGATTTGTAGAGAGAATGGTATAAAAATCGGGTTTAGGGGTGTTTTTAAACTCTCAGCCCCCGCACGCGAAAGTGCCCTGCGATTTTGCCTAAGGGTATTGTCGCTAGGCACAATCGTCGGGCATCCCCCCTCTCTCGGTACAGTCTCAGCCACTGTGACCAGCGAGAGTGCCCCATGGCACAATCACGGTCACCATAGCCGGATATGTACCGTCGCTGCCATGACTTTCGCGACTCAACCCGACGTGTTTGACAAGGTGTCATTGAATCCGACATTGTCGCCTATAGAGGCCGACCCGCTGTTTTGGCTTGTTTCCACGACATTTAAACAATCAAACTGACCCTTGAGTTAAGTTTTACAAACCACAGCAAGACCCAATCATGAATCTAACTCTTAACATAAAGGGATTAAACTTCGGACATCAAATACTTACCAGCAAGATTCCGGGTGTTACAGTAGCAACCCATACTCAAAACGTCACTGAAAACATGGATTATAAAACTCCATAACCAAAACAACATTTTAGTGACAGGGGAGACCCGATTACATTGCACGTGACGGAACACAAAAGTAGGTCACATAACTACGTAATAAAACCAAAACGTATGGATTATACTCATAAGACATATCGAGCTCAACCCCTCTAGATCTTTTGCCCGTGGAGACTCAAATTCAACCCCTCTGGATCTATACTTTGAGATGTCCAAATCCACACAAAACATACAAGCACATATTGAATTACACCTTACTGCCCATGGGACGCTGCCCGACCGTATAGGTCCACACCTTACTTACCATGGTGACCCGATGCCTATTCCGTGTTAAAGTGGTGAACTTTTCTAAAGCAGGACATAAGAACACCGTGCCTATGGATCCATTGCATTAGTTAAAAACATTACATGACTCCAAACGAATGAACTATCGTATTCAAAACATGTAATTCTCAAATAAGATATAGTAAATGCAAATCATGACCAAACACTCCACAATGAGCTATCAAAACCTGGACAATTGTCCCCAAGACCCAATGAGGTCCAAACCGAGCCATAGGCTCAACACATCAAAAGACCAATTATAAGAAAACCGTAAAATGAAATCAAACGTAAACATCCTGGATTTATGCAAACCCATGCTACAAAATATATAAATAACTCCAACATAGTTTAGATTGGGATAAAACATTTCCTAAGTGAGTTTATAGCATTTATTCTTTCAAAAATGTCTCATAACACAAAATCAAGCATTTCTCCAAAACACACAATAAAAGTACTTTGATACTAAAAAATCTACCATTATAAAACAAATCACTAAAATGCCAATATTTATGATTAATTTATCAAAATGCCCAAAAACTCAAATATGGGTGTTTTACAAGTTTATAAAGTTAGACACTTCAAATAGCCGAAACTCATCAAATGAATTAACAGTTAATAATTTCATATAAACTTATAAGCATTCAAAGATTGACATTTTTGGCATGTACACCGTTTTCACAAATTAACTTGAACTCACATTGCTAGATTTAGGTTAAATATAGGTTTTGCCCCAAATGTGAGTCTCCTTTGATGGAGACTTGGAATCTTCAACGAATCTCTTATAGATGTTAGATCCAACACTCCCATGTTGGGTCTGAATATGCTAAGTATGGTTTATGCTGCTGATTAATGTTGCTAAGTAATTACTACTGCCAGACTATCAAGATGGTTACTACTGCTAGTAGAATTAATACTGCTTGAAGAGTTAGTGCTGCTACTTGAATAGTTAGTACTGCTTGGAGAGTTAGTACTGCTAGTAGTTAGTACTGCTGAAGATTAATACTGCTGAAGATGGTTAATACTTCTGAAGATAATTAGTGCTACTTCTAAAGATAAAGATGATTTGGAGATAAAGACAAGCTGAAGATAAGACTGAAGATAATTATGGTATTGATGCTGAAGATCAATTGTATTTTGATAATTATCTTGTATTCAGTTTTGTATATATAGTATTGAAGTATTTGATAGTAATTAATAATTTCATTCATAGGTTTTTGTTTTAGAGAGAATTAACCTCAAGACTAGTTTAGATCCTTTCTATAGAGAAGTATAGAACGTTTGTTGAGCATGTTCAACAGATTGAGGTTTTGTGTGTAATCATCAAGTTGAATCAATATAAACTTGTGATTTGAGTTTGATATACTGTTTTATTGATTGTTAGTGTTAAAGTGTTTTTCCGCAACTTCTTTAGCATTGTTTCTGAGTGTGTGTGAATTAAATTCTTGTTTGAATTTCGATCCTGAAAAGTGGTATCAGAGCCATTATTAAACTCAGAAAAACAACAATCATCATGGACAGTTCAAGTGATAGTGTTCTGGTCTCAAAGGTTCCAATGCTCAGATCTAATGAGTTTGATATGTGGAAGATTAGGATCAGGCAATACATCCTTCTCACAGATTACTCTATGTGGGACATCATTGAGAATGGCCCATCAAATGAAGGAAAGATTGGAGCAGATGGAAAAAGAATCCCACCAAAGATAGATGGAGAGAGGAAGATAAGGCAGATAGAGATGAAAGCCTTGAGCACACTGCTCTTGGCTATTCCTAATGAGTATCAACACCAATTCTGCAACTGCACTGATGCACAGATGCTTTGGAATGCTCTAGAGAAGAGATTCTCTGGTACCAAAAGTACCAAGAGAAATCAGAAGGCAATACTGAAGCAACAATATGAAAACTTCATGTCAATTAAGAATGAGTCCATGACTCAAACTTTTGACAGGTTTAACAAGCTGATTGGTGAACTAGCTACTGTTGGAGTGTAGATTGATCAAGATGATGTAAACAGAAAGTTCTTAAGGTCCCTTGGAGATGAATGGACCATGTATACTGTCTCCTTCAGACAGGATGACAAGCTGGAGGACAAAGAACTAGATGATCTTTATAATGACTTAAGGGTGTTTGAGGCTGAAGTTGAAGCCAAGAAAAGACCATCTGGATACACTCATAATGCTGCCCTTTTATCATCTTCTTCTTCTACTGTTTCTGCTGCTAATACAGAATCAGTTAGTACTGCTTATGTATCTAAGCAGGATGTATCTAATGACTCTGTATTAGAATCTTTTCTTGCTAGTCATGCTAATTCTGGTTTAATTAATGATGAGCTTGAACAAATTAATGCAGATGATCTTGAGGAGATGGATATAAAGTGGCAGATGGCCATGCTAACTATGAGGGTAAAGAGATTCATAAAAAGGACTGGAAAGAACAACTTTTCTCAGAGGAGAGAAGATAGTGCTGGGTTTGACAAGTCAAAGGTGGAGTGCTACAAGTGTCACAAGATGGGACACTTTGCAAAAGAATGCAGAGGAGGAACTCCTCAACAATATAGCAGCAACCACCAGCAAGCACAGTCCTCAAGCTTCCAAAACAACAGAAACTCCACTCAAGCTCTTGTTTCTCAAGAAGGAATGGGATTTGATTGGAGTGATCAAGCAGAAGAAGCTGTTCAGAATCAAGCACTGATGGCAGAAGTCTCAGAATCTTCAAGCACAGATATTCCAACAGAGGTAAAAACTAAACTGTGTACTAAAGAGTGTCTTCAGACTGTTCAAAAGTACAGGGATCATAACCAAAGCATGTGTGATGACCTTAAAAGGTTAGAGAGATATATAAGAGAGTATAAAGTGATTGTGGAGAAGTTTGAAGATCAAATCAAGGCTTACAAGGCCAATGAACTTCAGCATTACTATGACACAAATTACTGGAAGTGGGAGAAAGATCAATTAGAGATCCAAATAGAAAAATCTAAAGAGGAGTGTGAGAAGATAAAGAGTGAGTATGAGAAAGCTAAGCTTGACATTGAGAAGTTTTCTTATGCTTCCAAAGCAATGGACTCTTTGCTTAAAGTTCAAGTTCATGATAAGATCAAGAGTGGTATAGGATACAATGCAACACCTCCACCATATAACAATAATTATATCCCTCCCTCTTCAGATCTCTTAGAAAACCAAAATAAGAAGGACTTACCTATAGTAGCAACAGAAGTAGATCCTATAGATAGTGTGGTGGTTGAAGAAGAGAGAATGAGAAAGAGAATTCTGAGAATAAGAATGCAGAAGAGATTCCTGTAGAAAATCATATTCTTACCAATGAAGGGGGGGGGGGGTAAACCATTCATCAAGAGTGAAAAGGTGGATAGCTCAAAGAGTGAAAAGGTGGAAAGCTTAAAGAGAGAAAATGGAAAGGTACAGGGAGTCCACTATATGCAGACCACAGTTGTGAATCCCTGTACATGTAAACAGCATCAACCCCAAAAACATGATAAAACAAGGGTAATCAAAGAAACTGGAATAATCAGTGGGCACAAAAACAAGGGGTTGATCTGAGTAAAATCAATAGACTAAAACCTTGTTTTATTTGTGGAAAGCTTAACCATATTGCCAAATACTGTTATTTCAATCCTATGAACCAGAGGATAAACTTTCAAAGACATATACAAAATCCTGTTGGTTATAGGAATCAAAGAAGGAATCATATGGCTGAAAATGTAAAAAGAGCACCTTTAAAAGCTCATGCTCAAAACAAGTTTGCAAAATCAAAGAAAAATACTTCAAATAAGTCAAGGAGTAACTTAAAGAAAAATAAAGCAAACAATTTTGTTTAGGTTTGGGTTCCAATAGTAAAGAAATTTGTTAGTACTGCTACTTCAAATAGTACTGCTAACAGAAATAATGCTGTTGCAAGCAATACTACTGCTAATCCAATTAGTACTGCTAACAAAATTAGTATTGCTAATCAAATTAGTACTGCTAATGATGTTAGTACTGCTAACAAAGTTAGTACTACCAATCAAGTTAGTACTGCTTCCAGTAACAAACCCATTATTGTGACAAAGTATTCAAGCCATAAGATTCCCCAGTCTGAAAAGCTCATCAAAACTGATTGTGAATATGTTGATAAGAATGGGAAACCCAATACCACTTTGGCTTGGGTTCCTACTAAAAACTAACTGTTCCACTTTATGTGCAGGGCAACCAACAGTAAAAAGGGAAGAGCATTTGGCATATTGATAGTGGTTGCTCTAGGCACATGACATGCAACAAGTCCTGCCTACAAAACTTCAAAAGAATTGATGGAGGACATGTTGCATTTGGTGATAATCCATCTGGAGGAAAGATTAGTGGAAAAGGTAATGTGTCAAAGGGTAAGATGACCTTTGAGGATGTCTACTATGTTGAGCAATTGAGATACAACCTGTTAAGTGTATCACAGGTTTGTGACAAGAAACATAGTATATTGTTTACTGATACTGAATGTATTATCCTTGCTAAAGGGTTCAAGGTAGTTGATGAAAGTATGATACTACTGAGAACACCAAGAAAGGACAATGTTTATTGCTTGGATTTAGAGAATGTATCTAATGATTCATCATTTAATTGTCTATTTTTAAAAGCTTCTGTTGATGAATCATCTCTATGGCACAGAAGGATGTGTCACATGAACTTTAAAACAATGAATAATCTGGTGAAAAACAACCTTGTAAGAGGTTTACCACAAAAGGTATTTTCATGTGATGATCATTGTGTTGCATGTCTTAAAGGCAAACATCACAAAACTTCTCATAAGTCCAAAGAGATAAATACAATCTCTTCATCTCTTATCTTACTGCATATGGATCTGTTTGGCCCTACAAATGTGATGAGTAATGGCAAGAAATCTTACTGCTTAGTTATTGTTGATGATTTCTCTAGATTCACTTGGGTCTATTTTCTGAGGACAAAGGATGAGACAAATGGACTGATCAAATCCTTTATTCTCAGAGTTGAAAACCAAACAAATCAAAGAGTTAAAATCATCAGATCTGATAATGGAACTGAATTTAAAAACCATGATCTAAACAGCTTCTGAGAGGAAAAAGGTATTGAGAGACAATACAGTGCTCCTAGGACCCCTCAACAGAATGGTGTTGCTGAGAGGAGAAATAGGACACTGATTGAAGCTGCAAGATCCTTGTTGGCAGATTCAAAACTGCCAGTTACATTTTGGGCAGAAGCAGTTAATACTGCTTGTTATGTTCAAAACAAGGTTCTAATAGTTAAATCTCAAGGCAAGACACCATATGAACTTTTTAACAAGAAGAAACCTTTTATTGGATTTTTCAAACCTTTTGGGTGTCCTTGTACAATTCTTAATACCAAAACTCACTTAGGCAAGTTTGATAGCAAAGCAGATGATGGATTTCTGGTTGGTTACTCATCCCATAGTAAGGCTTACAGAGTATTTAATACCTCTTCTAGAATAATTGAGGAAAGTGACAATGTCAAATGCAATGAGAGCACACCAAATAAACTTGGTACAGGCCTTGATTGGCTTTTTGACATTGATTCACTAACTAATTCTTTGGGTTTCAGTTATGAGAATAATGCAGGAACAGGGACAGAATCAGTACAAAACAAAAGACAAGAGTTTGTGCTATTCCCAATTCCTACAGCAGATTCTATTGAACTCTATGTTCAAGAGAAGAAAGATGTTTCAGATTCAAAGGATACTGAAACTGCTCAGAATGAAGAGGAGAGAGGTGAAAAGGAGGATCAACTTTTGACTTCAGAACAACTAGAACCTGAGATGCCTGCATTGGCAGAAGATGACAGTGATGATGAGAACTCCTCAGTGTTTGGTGGCAGCTCTCCTGAAAAGAATGACTCTAATCTGGATGCATACATTAATGAAGAGGCTATTCATCAAACAAAAGTGCATAAAGATCATCCTCCTCAGTTGGTGATTGGTGACATCAATTCTCCAATCATCACAAGGAATCAGAGTAAGTTGGGAGGATTAAAAGACATACAATCAGGCTTACTATCTTTCTTTCTATCTCAGGTTGAGCCCAAAAAGGCACATGATGCAATGAAAGATCCAAGCTGGATAGAAGCAATGCAAAAGGAGCTGCTGTAGTTTGAACTGCAAAATGTATGGGATTTGGTAGAACTGCCTAAAGGACACAGAGTAATAGGGACAAAATGGATTTTCAGAAACAAGAAGGATGAGAGAGGGATAGTGATCAAGAACAAGGCTAGATTGGTAGCACAGGGGTATACTCAAGAAGAAGGAATTGATTATGAAGAGGTTTTTGCACCAGTGGCTAGGATTGAGGCAATTAGGTTGTTTTTAGCCTATGCTTCTTTCATGAAGTTCAAAGTCTACCAAATGGATGTGAAAAGTGCTTTTCTATATGGAAAAATTGAAGAAGAAGTATATGTCTGTAAGCCCCCAGGGTTTGAAAATCCCAAGTACCCTGACAGAGTATACAAATTGAAGAAAGCACTGTATGGACTACATCAAGCACCAAGAGCTTGGTATGACACTTTGTCTACCTATCTCTTGGAAAATGGTTTTGAGAGAGGGATCATTGACAAGACTCTGTTCATTCAAAGGAAGAAGAAGGACATCTTGTTAGTGCAAATCTATGTGGATGACATCCTCTTTGGATCCACAAAAGATCAATTGTGCAGAGATTTTGAAGAGTTAATGCATAAGAGATTCAAGATGAGTTCTATGGGTGAACTTACTTTCTTCCTTGGGCTACAGGTTAAGCAGAAACAAGATGGAATCTTCATAAGCCAAACCAAGTATGTGTAGGACATTTTAACCAAGTTTGGGTTCTCAGATTCCAAGCCTGCAAGCACACCCATGGAGACACACAAACAGATTACTGCAGATCTTGAGGGGGAGGATATGGATGTTCATTATTACAGATCCATGATTGGCTCTCTCATGTATCTCACAGCTTCTAGACCAGATATCATGTTCCCTGTTTGTGTATGTGCAAGATTTCAAGTTAGGCCAAAGCAATCACATTTTCAAGCAGTCAAGAGGATATTCAGATATCTCAAAGGTCAACCCAGATTAGGACTTTGGTATCCTCATGACTCACCATTTGACCTACTTGCATATTCAGATAGTGATTTGGGTGGAGCTAACTTGGACAGAAAGTCTACAACTGGAGGATGTCAGTTTTTGGGTGCAAGACTAGTATCATGGCAGTGTAAGAAGCAAACCACAGTGTCCACTTCAACAACAGAAGCAGAATACATAGCTGCTGCAAGCTGCTGCTCACAAGTGTTATGGATTCAGAATCAAATGATGGACTATGGTATGACATTTCTTCACACTCCCATTTTCATAGACAACAACAGTGCTATTAGCATTGTTAATAATCCTGTCAAGCATTCAAAAACAAAGCATATAGAAATAAGGTACCATTTTATCAGAGACTGTAATGAAAAGAAGCTAATTCAGGTTCAGAAAATACACACAAGTAACCAGTTTGCTGATCTATTCACAAAATCTTTTGATGTGGGTAGATTCACATTCTTGGTCACAAGTGTGGGCATGATGAACAATGAATACGTATATTCTCATTCTCTTTATGTACCTATATTGATTCCTCCTTAGTTACTTTCATTAAATTGGTGTTATTAACCCCTGTGTGTTTAAGTGTTTCAGATTGTTTGGAGTGGATACTTGGTACTTCTCGTTCAATTAATACGGCTCACTGCATTACTCATAATAATAGTTCAAAAATGGTTAAGTATGGTTACTACTGCCAGTGCAAAGTTACTACTGCTTGCCTTATTTATACTGCTAGTCTGTGTTAATACTGCTAGTCTGTGTTAGTACTGCTAGTCTGTGTTAATACTGCTAGTCTGTGTTAATACTGCTAGTCTGTGTTAGTACTGTCAGTATGTGTTACTACTGTTGTTATGAGTTAATACTGCGAGTTCGTTAATACTGCTAAGGTAATTAGTACTGCTTCTAACGTACTCCCTTCACCTATAAATACCCTGTGTGACCGCCAAAATCACAAACGGCTCTTTGAATTTCCTACTAGTGTACTCTCTCTCTCTCTTGTTCTCTTGAATTCTCTCTTACCAGTGCATAACCCTAACTTCGACCAATCGCTCAAGAAGATGGCTGAACTGATGTTTGTCGATGAACACAATGAATTGGCAATGCTACTCAAACCAAAGCAAGCAGAGGGATTCCATCAGATTGTGGATTTCCTAAGATCCTCACACATAGCCCACGCATTAACTGTCAATCCCACAATCTGTGTGGAACACCAAAGGCAGTTTTGGGCAAATGCTGCTATTCATACTAAAGATGGCAATCAGGTCATCCAAACAAGGGTGTATGACAAACCCCTGACAATCACAGAAGGAGCTATTCGCATTCATCTACAACTAGATGATGCCTCAGGTATAACCTCTTTACCCAAGGAAGATCTCTTCCAAGCTCTTAGTAATATGGGGTATGAAGGTCCCACTGATGTCTTCAAATTTTTCAAGAACAGATTCTCACCACAGTGGAGATTCTTTGTTCATACCCTTCAGCACTGTATTTCAAGGAAAACAACTGGCTGGAGTGAGTTCAGCAGTACCATTGCTTATGTTATGGTCTGCTTAGCAACCTCTAGGAAGTTCAATTTTTCACAAATGATCTTCAATGACTTACTGTCAAACCTGGATACCAAAACAAAATCCTTTTATATGTATCCCAGGTTTGTGCAAGCTTTACTGAATAAAGAATTGACGGATTTACCTCATTTTAATGAGGTATATGTACCAAAGGTCCCGAAAGGGAAGGTGTTTTCTAATATGAGGAGGCCTAGTAAGGATTTCTCAGGTATTGACACACCATTGTTCTCTACAATGATGGGTGTGTCTCCTTCCCATGGTGAGGCATCAGTGTCAAAGCCCTCATCTAACAACTAAACTGATGACCTACCCACACCACTCATTTCTATTAACATCCCCCAGTCCCTTCTTAAAAAGCCAACATCACCCATCACTCACACTTATATAAGGAAAAAGGTAAAGAAGGTTCCTTCCCTTCTTGTACCTTCACCCCCACAGCCTTCAAGCCCTCTAATGGAGCATTATACATTAGAGAATATCCAAAGGGAAACCACAGGGGTGTCTCCTAACCCCAAGAAGGTGCTCAATAAGGAGAAGGAAGAGCATATGGGCTGTAAGGCTCACACTACTGACTTTGCACAAAGTGCAGGGCAGGACAGTGTGAACATATCTAAGACCTTCCCCATGGAAACTTTGGGTGAGCAATCATCCAAAGGTCCCAGGTGCCAAGAAACCAAGGGGGTAGAGGATGCTTCTGCTAGGCAGAAGACCTCTACTACTAAAAGATCCAAGGATCCTTCAAGGGTGGTAAACACACCCAAAGGAGGTAAGGACAGATATAACTACCAGGAATTGATTGATACTATGGGAAACATTAATCTTGATGTCATCAAGCAAGGCTCAGATATAGAGGAGATGAAATTGGTAATTCTGTCTCAACAAGTGCAGATTACCAAATTGAAGAAGATCGTGATGAAGTTGATACAGAAAAAGAAAAGAAAGCAATATGTCTTGAAGAAGAGGGGAGATGCTTTCAACAAGGGGGAGAAACAAGATGAAGGGGAGAAACTCAGTCCTACTGGTATGGAAGCTCAGTTTGAGGGGGAGCTGAATAAGGAAACAGAAAATAGAAAAGAAGCAGAAACTGAATCAGCAGCAGTAACTGAGAAAGAAGTAGAAACAGAACCAGCAGCAGAAACATCATTGTCCAGAGAGGAAATGGAGATTGCAGAAACCTTGGTCAAAGCTAAGAATGACACTCCCAAAGCCACTCAAAAAGCTAAGGGAGTAATAATCAAAGAAGGAGGTTTAGAAAAGAAAGAAAAAGAGGTCAGCATGGAGGATGCAAAGAAGAAGGGAAAGGAGAAGATGGTTGAAACTGATCAACCTTTAAAGAAAAAGAATCAGATAGAGTTAGATGAAGAAGTGGCCAAACAGCTTCAAGCAGAGTTGGCAAAGGAAGAAGAAATACAATCTGCCAAAGACAGAGAGCTTGCACTGGATATGGCTAAAAAGCTAAATGAAGAATATCAAAAGAGTTTGAAGGATGCAACTGCTGCCAAGATAGTTACAAAGAAGGCTTCAAGGCAAAGGCTGGCATTAAAGCAAAGACAGAGACAACCCTCAAAGACCTTCCTGGCTAATCAAGAAAGGAGGAAAATGATAAACTTTCTGAAAGGAGCTCTTGGAGTTCCTGAAGGAATGTTTACTAACATGGCCTATGGTAGGATAGAGGAGTTGTATACAAAGGAGATGTCAAATCTGAAAGGGGACTCCACTCAAAGGGAAGAAGCTGAAAGGAGGATGAAAGAGAGGCATGATCTCAACATACAACAACCCTTCCCTGAAAGTGAAGAAGGAACTCCTATCAAGGAAAAGAAAGAAGAGACTTTAGCTCAACAAATTGGAGTCATCAAAAGAAAGAAATCCATTGCCACCAAGCCAAAGGCAAAAAGAGCAAGAATTGAAGAAGAAAGAGCAGAAACAGAAGCAAAACCTAATGTTACACCTTCAGCAGAACCAGAGCAGACTCCAAAGCAGTCAAATCAGCAACCAAATGAGCAGTTTGACTTGTACATAACTGTGACAGATAAAGATCCTGTACAAGCTGATCCAATTTCTGTCCAAGCCCCTGAGATTATATTTTGGGACATCCTGGAAGATCAAAGGAAGAAATATTTCAAGATTAAAAGGATGGGAGATCAGTATGAGGTTTACTCTACTTGGGGAAAAATCATCAGAAGTTGTTCCAGATCTGATTTAGAAGAAATGTTCAAAGTTGGAATGAGCCTGTATGAAATGGTTTTGACAGGAGAGGAAAGAAGCTTAATCAGATTAGCCTTGGAGTACTTATGCATGATGTTTGATCCCAGCAAAGTTCAACATGTGATCAGAGATTTGCATCTGAAGAATAAATTCCAAAGAATAGAAAATTGGATGCTATTTGAAAGATGTGGAGTCTATGTCATCACTGTAGACAGAGCCTATCATGAGTACTACCTGGTGGATAAGGTCTATGATCACAGCAAGGCTAAACTTCAAGCAATGTTGAATGCTAAGTTGACATGTTCAAAGGATTCAGAAATGGCCAGAGTAGTAGTCAGAAGAATCATTAATCAAAGTCTGGGACTGGATCCAAATTTGGGCAACTGAACTGAAGTGTTGAAAGCATCATGAAGACCATATCATGAAGAACTTAACTTCTCTTTCTGAAAAGTTAAGTTAGGGGGAGATTGTTGGGTCTGAATATGCTAAGTATGGTTTATGCTGCTGATTAATGTTGCTAAGTAATTACTACTGCCAGACTATCAAGATGGTTACTACTGCTAGTAGAATTAATACTGCTTGAAGAGTTAGTGCTGCTACTTGAATAGTTAGTACTGCTTGGAGAGTTAGTAATGCTAGTAGTTAGTACTGTTGAAGATTAATACTGCTGAAGATGGTTAATACTTCTGAAGATAATTAGTGCTGCTTCTAAAGATAAAGATGATTTGGAGATAAAGACAAGCTGAAGATAAGACTGAAGATAATTATGGTATTGATGCTGAAGATCAATTGTATTTTGATAATTATCTTGTATTCAGTTTTGTATATATAGTATTGAAGTATTTGATATTAATTAATAATTTCATTCATAAGTTTTTGTTTTAGAGAGAATTAACCTCAAGACTAGTTTAGATCCTTTCTATAGAGAAGTATAGAACGTCTGTTGAGCCTGTTCAACAGATTGAGGTTTTGTGTGTAATCATCAAGTTGAATCAATATAAACTTGTGATTTGAGTTTGATATACTGTTTTTTTGATTGTTAGTGTTAAAGTGTTTTTTCGCAAATTCTTTAGCATTATTTCTGAGTGTGTGTGAATTAAATTCTTGTTTGAATTTCGATCCTGACATCCCACAAGGTTTCCTTTACCTCAAAGCTACCAAAATCATACAAAAGTTGAAGAGTGTAAGAAAGATGATAGAAACATTAAACCCAAGTATCTAAATGAAGAGGTAGTAGATTACATTGACCATAAACCCTTGGATCAACCCAAGATCACCAATACTCTTCTATCACATCTTGAAAAGCTTCAAAAAACGAAACACTAGGTCCAAGAATTACCTAAATCGGACCTAGGATGAAGGATATGCAACCAAATGAAGAAAAACCCTAAAAATGTCGATTTTAAGCTTCCAAGCGGCCTTGCCCGCGACTTGAGGCCGCGTGGTAGGATGCACGTGTCTTTTGATGTTGTCCCAGTGACTTGGGTGTCTTGCGCCGCGAATCCAAAGCCACGCACCAAACCGCAGGAATCCACTTCCCCCGGTTTCCTTCCGTTTTCGCGTCCGATTTGATCCTCGATGGCTCCACGACAAAAGGGAAGTAAAACCTTACTAAACCTCCATTATGATGGTCATACGGTCACGGTATTATGGGTTAAGGGTCTCCAAAATCACGGGTGTTACAATCCTCCCAACCTTAAAAGAGATTTCATCCTCGAAATCTGGCACCGACCAAACACCCAAATGTCGTATTTAGCGAGACTAATAGGTTCTATATTCTAAAGGGATGCCTCCACGATACCTTGCCTCATATACGAAACCGATTACCTCCCATTTAAGGTTGTTCATATTACCTAAAGAGTAGCTTATGATCTTAACTAACCACTTCCACCAAGGTCACCCCAAGGCGAACATTACCCTTAAATACTTCTACTCGTCCTTCATGTATTTACGTTACACTCTATTCTTGCCTTCAAAACGCAACAAACTTTGCAGTAACGATTCAATACTAGTTTGACCATATTCTTTCAATTTCGAGTACCCGAGTAGTGAAGGAAACCGTATAAGACTACTGAGCGGATCATCCGTGGTCGTTACAGAAATGATACTTCCAATTTCGACAAATCAAGTCTCCTCAATCATCGACTTTCACTTAAGGCCTACCCTTGCATTCTCTTAAAGTCCTTCAAAAATCAATACTCCCAAATATTCATCGTCCTTCCCTTGACGAAATTCTTATCACTAGTTTGATCCGATTTCAACATAACAACAAATTCGTTCCTCAAGCTGACATAAGCATAACATCTGTAAGGGTTCTCAAACTTCTCCTTAATCAAAGCATTGGTTTGGTGTTTCACCCAACAACATACCATTACTCTCTACAGATAATCGGTTCCCCCGAACTTCACAACTACATAGCTCTCATAATGCATTCAAGAATCGATTTATAGATCGGCAAAAGCCTCATTGATTGCAGAAATTCCACTGGTCGATTCCTTAATACCACATCTAATCTCTTTAAAGTTACGACTAAAATTGAAAACACACAGGATTCATCGAAAGTGCACTGAAGCACCCTAACGGTTAATGTCCTCAAAATCAAATGTCGACACCTATCCTCAAAATGTCTACACTGCAAACGTATATATACCACCACATATTTCATTCCAGATTTGCATTCAAGAATTAAAGTTGACACCTATCATGGCACTAAAATTCAAATAAACGAATCACCATATTTTCCTTATTCCTGAAGACTCACCCGGATGGCACGCCTCCGACCCATACATGATGTCGAAGCTAACCCATCGGTTCATAACCAACCAGAAGCAAGCAACCACTCAAAGCTTAACCAGCAGAATTCACTGAAACAAAATATCACCACTTAATAACTGGGATAGTACCTAAATCTAATACCTCAATTATTCATGCGTGCACCTGTTTATAAAACTGAAATCCAAAATTCAAAATTGACCATGAGTCAAGTCCTTCGACACTTCAATTCCCAAGGACTCTTCTCGTCCTTAATTTCAACGCTTTTCACAGAGAGGGTTTTTAATCTATAGCCTCGATTGAGTTCAAGGTTTTTCAACTAATATGCCAAATTTAAAATTTTATAGGACTTTCAGACGTAGTTTCTTTATAACAATCAATCATACGTGTAAAAATCCTCTACCGCTTACTCGGTAGGTGTGCAAAGTGGTCTCAAACTCCACATACATAAAACCATTTCGAAAACCGACTGGTCATTACTCAAGCTAATAATGACAATAAACAAGGATGCACCACAAACTTTTCAAATGGACCACTATAGTCCTTACATGAATCACTTTATGTCGAGTACGTGGAATAATTCCGTGCTCAAAACAAAGTGCAACAGATGTTTGTACATACTTCAAAAGAGGAGACTTCATAGTTTCAAGCTCCGAAATTCTCTCTTTTAACCATAAAACAACACTGCGACCTTGTTTGTTTTTTTCATTTTAATCACTTAATACCACTTATCACTTATTCGGTCAGATGTTTTTTTAATTCAGACTGTTTGTTTTTTTGTTTTTTTCAGAGCCACTTATCACTTAATTCCATCTGGAGAAAAAAGTGGTGACCTAACAACTTAATTCCTCTTATTGCTCCCAATTTCACACGCCTCCAATCGCTATTGACCCAAATCGAGATAAACCAGTTCGAGATTAGATCGAGATCATCCCTGTAATTTTTGCTTCATTCTTCCCAAATCCAGATCAAATTTTTCACGCCTCCAGTTATGTCGTACTTCATCCCTGTGATTTTTGCTTCCTTCTTCCGAAATCGAGATCAAATTTCACATGCCTCCAGTTATGTCGTCCTTCATCCCTGTGATTTTTGCTTCCTTCTTCCCAAATCGAGATCAAATTTCACACGCCTCGAGTTATGTCGTCTTTCATCCCTGTGATTTTTGCTTCCTTTCTTCCCTGTGATTTTTCTTGCGTATGTGTGTTTCAAAAAAGGACTGATTTTTTTGCTTGTTACGTCTGTGTTCTTCATGAGATAAGATAATGGCAATCTGCATCATCTTTATTGATCCTAGTCTAATGTCAACCTGCATCATCTTTATGTTGTTCATGAGATAAGAAAATGGAGGGGTTGTTGGCCCTAACCTAGTAATGTAGAACAACCCACATATTTTATCCAGCTAGTTTTCTTTTTTAATAACCATAGGATATGTCATCTTTGGGTTAACTTATCATTTGATTATACTAGAGGCATAAAATAGACAACTATACATATTCAGACGTTTTTTATTTTATAAAAACAAACAGTCTTATTATTCAGATTCCAGACTTCAACACTACCTCTTATTAATCAGAAGTGAAATCAGATTTCAGACTTCAGCGCCTCTTAAAAAACAAACGCCACCTGAGTAAAATTTCCAACAAAACCCATATACGTCAGTTTATTTCCCAAACTTAGTAAAATATAGATGCATGCAATTTGGTCGAACGTAAAACAATTTAAATCGATTTCAAACTTTTAAACCGCATAATAAAATACTCATAGTCCTCAAAATAATGACTACCATGACATGCGTACCGCTAGACCAATATAATGTATTGCGTGAAACTACAACAGTAAAATCAACAACTGAAGAAGGTATAAAGCCAAAGTTCGGCTTGAACCATCATAGATACTTCATATGCTTACTCGCACAAAAGTGTAAATCAATTCAAATACCAAATAGTGTACAACGAAAAATACTGGTGTAAAACTCAAAAGTACAATCATGCGATATCAAGACTCTCAAGACGTCTCCTACGGTTGCGAAAAGACATGTGCAAAACTCGCATGAGACAAAATATTAAAAAAAAACTCATAAGTGAACGCACGCAATAATGCAAGTATACGCGTTTCAAAGTTCATCTACACGATGCAAAATGTCGTAAAATAGAATTCCATAAGACCCAGCAAAATTTTCCATAAAACTCAATGAAACCCAACGACACTCAAAAATCAAATGGTGCCAAAATCTTCGTTCCCACAAATCAAATAACATAAAACAAAGTTATGACTAAAATGTCATAATTCTCAAAAATTTCTCTTTTATCGCATTGTGATATGAAATGACAATTTTCAACAAAACTCGTATGAGGCATAACACTCAATAAAACTCATAAATTCACACGCATCAAAACTAAAGCCTACACATTTCAAAGTTCACTCATGCGTAGCAAAACGTCATAAAATAATACTTCATAAAACTCACACGGAATAAAGTTTCCAATAAAACTCGAACACCAAAACATGGGAATAATTTCTACCTCTAAAACCTTAAGATATGTGGAGGAGATCCAATGCCAAGGTCATAAATCGCAGTTACTTGCCCGAGACTCTAAACAAGGTTAAATCGTAAATACCACAATATCCGAAATTAGCGTTCGATAAAACAGAGACAAAGAGAATCTCAACAAAGTTCGCATCCATGTGCAATAAAACAATTTTATGCATGTTTACAATCATGGTTAAAAATCTTGTGTATGCTAAACATTTTCCAAAGTTTCATAATATACTCCACATGATAATTTGGAAACATGAGAAATAGTTGATGCAATTTATTTTAGAATAACTTTTGTGCATGAATCTGATCGACGCTCGACGTCTCGAAACTATGCCCCTCAATTTCCCAGTCACTCTATCGTCATCTGGATGCTCAAAACATCTTAAGGCAATAATCAAGGATTTCATAGGTTCACCTCACAATTTCTCCTCGAATAATGTCAATTTCAAAAGTCTATGGTTCTAATCCACCTATTCATTCTGACCCGAAACGGTCTACTTTATACAATCACTATGCTTACTGTCAGCCCATGTGACGAACGCTAAAATCATCAGCCTCTTCTAACGGCTACCCATTCAGAAACTTCTTCGCTACCCCCTCAGAAACTTCTTTGCTACCCCAACGGTCGTCACATCAAAGTAGCCCAAGCATACACATGTAACTCGTAGGTTCACCATAACACTGGCCAGGTGCAATTATGAACGTACCATACATGATCATTCTTGTTACCCTCGACGTGATTCCCGTTCCTAGTGACTCCATTATCCTCAAAACATCTAATCTTAAAGTGCCTATTGGTGAAGTTATCTCTCTCAATAAATTAAAACAACATTAATTTGAGTCTAGGCATTCAAAGTCAACACCTAATTCTCTCAAACTTAAGCTCTGATACCAACTTGTAACACCCTCAAATATGAAAACAGCAACCGATTTAAAATTTCCTAAATACATCGATAACTGATTCACCTACACTAACAATTTAAGGTTTAACTTCAAAAGTACAAATCAAACCTTATACAAGGTCAATAATAGGGACGGGTGTTACTAAAACCCAATAACAGTCGTTATCTCCAAATACGGAAGACTTCACCCAAGCTACTCTCTCTCTCGAGCATATAACTAGCACTCATCTGCTCACAGTGTCGCTAGCACCATTTCCCAACCGAAACCTGATGCACATGCCGACAAATAAAAAGGTTAGGCTTTATGCCTAGTGAGCATTCTCCATCTTCGTAATCAAGACCACAATTCAAAACATTTCCTCGAATATAAATCCAAAACCCAAAACTCACATAAAACATAACCGACACTTTAATAATAAAATACCAAAAACGTGGATAAACTCTATCCTCCAAAATATCCAAAAACATGGATAAGATTCAATACCCAAAACCACCGAACATGGGTACCAACCCATACTCAAAACATCACCGAAAACATGGATTATAAAACTCCATAACCAAAACAACACCTTTCGGTGATGAGGGAGACCCGATTACATTGCACATGACGAAACACAAAAGTAGGTCACATAACTATGTAATAAAACCAAAACGTATGGATTATACTCATAAGACATATCGAGCTCAACCCCTCTAGATCTTTTGCCCGTGGAGACTCAAATTCAACCCCTCTGGATCTATACTTTGAGATGTCCAAATCCACACAAAACATACAAGCACTTTTTGAATTACACCTTACTGCCCATGGGACGCTGCCCGACCGTATAGGTCCACACCTTACTTACCATGGTGACCCAATGCCTATTCCGTGCTAAAGTGGTGAACTTTCCAAAACGGGACATAAGAATATCGTGCCTATGGATCCATTGCATTAGTTAAAAACATTAAATGACTCCAAACGAATGAACTATCGCATTCAAAACATGTAATTCTCAAATAAGATGCAGTAAATGCAAATCATGACCAAACGCTCCACAATGAGCTATCAAAACCCAGACAATTGTCCCCAATACCTAACGAGGTCCAAACCGAGCCATAGGCTCAACACATCAAAAGACCAATTGTAAGAAAATCGTAAAATGAAATCAAACGTAAACAACCCGCATTTATGCAAACCCATGCTCCAAAATATATAAATAACTCCAACGTAGTTAGATTGGGACAAAACATTTCCCAAGTGAGTTTATACCATTTATTCTTTCAAAAATGTCTCATAACACAAAATCAAGCATTTCTCCAAAACACACAATAAAAGTACTTTGATACAAAAAAATCTACCTTTATAAAACAAATCATTAAAATACCAATATTTATGATTCATTTATCAAAATATCCAAAATCTCAAATATGGGTGTTTTACAAGTTTATAAAGTTAGACACTTCAAATAGTCGATACTCCTCAAATGAATCAACAATTAATAATTTCATGTAAACTTATAAACATTCAAAGATTAACATTTTTGGCATGTACACCGTTTTCACAAATTAACTTGAACTCACCTTGCTAGATTTAGGTTAAATATAGGTTTTACCCCAAATGTGAGTCTCTTTTGATGGAGACTTGGAATCTTCAAGGAATCTCTTATAGATGCTAGATCCAACACTCCCACAAGGTTTCCTTTACCTCAAATCTACCAAAATCATACCAAAGTTGAAGAGTGTAAGGAAGATGATAAAAACATCAAACCCTGGTATCTAAATGAATAGGTGAGTAGATTACCTTGACCATAAACCCTTAGATCAACTAAAGATCACCAATCCTCTTCTATCTCATCTTGAAATGCTTCAAAAAACGAAACCCTAGGTCCAAGAATCACCCAAATCGGACCTAGGATGAAGGAGATGCAACCAAATGAAGAAAAACCCCAAAAATGTCGATTTTAAGCTTCCAGGTCGCTCCCGCGGCCTTGCCCGCGACTTGAGGCCGCGTGGTAGGCCGCGCGTGTCTTTTGATGTCGACCCAATGACTTGGGCGGCTTGCGCCGTGACCCAAACTCCACGCACCAAACCGCAGGAATCCACTTCCCCCGGTTTCCTTTCGTTTTCGCATCCGATTCGATCCTCGATGGCTCCACTACAAAAAGGGAAGTAAAACCTTACTAAACCTCCATTATGATGGTCATATGGTTACAGTATTATGGGTTAAGGGTCTCCAAAATCATGGGTGTTACAACCACTTCCTCATGGACTGTTTTAAACTATAAAGCGACTTTTGTAGCTTACAGACCAAGTCTTCTTTTCCTTTCACCTTATATTCATCAGGTTGAAGCACGTAAATCTACTCATTCAAATCACCATGTAGAAAGGTTGTTTTAACGTCTAATTGCACACATTCAAATTCGAATTGTGCAACAAAAGCTAACAAGATACGGATAGAATAATGCTTCACAACCGGTGAAAATATCTCATTGTAATCAACACCTTCCTTTTAAGCATAACCTTTCGCAACTAGTCTTGATTTGTATCGTATCTTGTCTTTATTAGGTACTTCCTTCTTTGCAAATACCCATTTACATCCTATAGCTTTCTTCCGTTTAGGTAGACGAACCAAACTCCATGTTTAGTTCTTTAAAAGAGAGTCCATCTCTTCATTCATGGCAACCTTCCATTCCTTATTTTCAAAACTTTCATTTGCTTCACTAAAATTTAAAGTAATTTCTGAATTTACAATAGGAAACGCAAATGCAACACAATTTGTGTACCTTGGAGGTTTCTTAATGGTTCTTCTTTCTCTCCCTGATGCAATAGAATAAGATGGACCAACAGCCTCTTCATCATCTGTTTGTACATATTCATTCACATCACTAAGTGTAGATTCTTCATTATCATTTAGATACTCTTCAACTCTGTCTTGAACCAGTTGTTGAGGATCTGAACTTCTCTGTTGTGAAGTAGTCACATTCTATCTTTCAGACTCCACCTGTTGCACATCTCTACCATTGGACTCATCATTAGCATTTTGTTTTTTTTACTTTCAACATACTCATTTCATTGAAAGTCACATCTTTACTAAGCACCAATTTCTTCAACTCGGGGTATCACAACCTATAGCCTTTCACACCTGTACTAAAACCAACAAATATATTCTTCTTGGTTCTTGCATCTAGTATTGATTCAGTAACACGCAAATATGCAATACAACAAAAAATACGTAAATTATCATAATCAAAAGCATGTTTTCCGGTCCAAACCTTAATTGGTGTCTTCCCATTTATTGTTGTGGATGGCAATCGATTGACAATATGGCTTGCATAAGTGATTGTTTCTGCCCAAAACGACTTATCCAAACCTGCTTGTAGAAGCATACACCTCACTTTTTCCAACAAGGTTCTATTTAATCTTTCAGCAACCCCATTTTGTTGTGGGGTTCTTGGAACAGTAAAGTGTCTTACTGTTGGGTTACGGGATCTCAAACACAGCAGAAAATAAAACCGTAACCCTCCAAGGACCCATATGAACCGGAATAAATCGGGTGTTTCAAAATTATACCTCACAGTTAACGAGACTTTGAATCACAACAACAAACAAAGGTTGATGCCTCCACGATATCCACGCGAACAATCCGAATCCTTTGTCTTCTCGTGATGCTAGTCACGGTTTCAAAGACTTAGAAAGAAAATGGAGCAATAGTTGTAGGTGATTTTTGAGAGAGAATTGCAAGACCAAACTATTGCAAAATGTCATACATTTTATATGGTGATGGAAGTATGGCCTAAAAATCACCATCATCTCCACACCTTACTTGAGTGTAAGAGTGGCCATGCACCATCACTTTCTTACACAACCATACCTAGTCAACTTATTTAATGTCCAACAAAAAATATCTGATTTTTTTAATTAGATTAAATCAATGCAAATCAGATATAATAATTAAACATTTTAATTATTAAAACTCCTTATTCGGATATGTTCAAAGCGTGTGACCCAATGGGTTCTCGACATGTTGGTAATAAATATAAATCTCGTATTTATAGTTATAAACAGTGAACGACATCTAGCAATACATCATCGTCACCCAAATGACGATAATTGGTGATACAACAATTTATCGTTTTGTAGTCAATTTTTGTTTACACATTTAATTCTTTTGTCCTTAATGTCCATATTGAACACGAGACATTGAATGTGTCATTCTCGTTATGTCCAATCTATAGTTTATTGATTCCCTAATATACTAATAAAACAGATCATGATGTCTCATATCAATTATCCGAGCATGCATGCATTTTCGTAGTATATATTTATCAAGGGGCCCAGAGACATCACTCCTGTCATAAAGGAGGGACAAATCCTATCTTGATACATGCTAGTTCTACCATGTGATTTATAACATACCCAACAATTATTCTGTCACCCAGTTACGGAATGATTAGAACCAATGTCAAAATATATTACTCCCACATAACAAACTCCATATTTCTCAAGTCAAAGAATTACATGTACATTGACCACATGAGAAACACTTATGACACTCACATGACATCCAATGAAGTTGTCTCATAGCGAGTCACTTCTGATATATAAAATCTCCATTTTGTACCCATATGCAGATTCAATATCTCTATATGAATCCCTATATATGTTAGTCATTATCATATTACTTCAACCTTAAAACTCAAAATAATATTTAACTAGGGACATTTAGAATTCATTATTCTAAAGTTATTTATTATGAATAATTAAAACACAGAATATAACATAGACATAATAAATTGGGCAATGCCTTTTATTTTTGTATTAATTTCATGAAACAAAACTCAAAATTACAATCATCGTATGCTTAGCTTTTGGGCATTCATTAACAATCTCCCACTTGAACTAAAGCCAATCATCCATGCATCATATACCAATGGATCTACAGTGACCATCATGCTTCTGTTGTGTTAACGGCTTGGTTAGTGGATCAACAACATTGCTGTCAGTTGATACTCTGCTTATACTAACATCACCTCTTTCAATAATCTCTCTAATGAGATGATATCTTCTAAGAATATGTTTGGATCTTTGGAGAGATCTAGGTTCCTTGGCCTGTGATATAGCTCTATTGTTGTCGCATAACAACTCTATAGGACAATCACTGCTGGGAACAACTCCAAGTTGAGAAATAAATTTCTTGATCCAAACGGCTTCCTTGGTTGCATATGATGCTGCGATGTACTCAACTTTCGTTGTAGAATCAGCTACTGTTGCTTGCTTGGAACTCTTCCAGCTTACAACATCACCATTAAGACAAAACATAAAACCCGACTACGATCAAAAATCATCTTTATCCGTTTGGAAACTTCTATCAGTGTATCCCTTTACACTCAATTCTTCTTCACCGCCATATACCAAGAATGAATCCTTTATTCTTCTTAAGTATTTTAGGATATTCTTGATGACAATCCAGTGACTATCACCTGGATTGGATTGGTATCTACTCGTCATGCTTAAAGCATACGATACATCAGATCGAGTACATCTCATGGCATACATGATAGATCCAATTGTAGAAGCATATGGAATCTTACTCATTCGTTCACTCTCTTGAGATGTAGTAGGTTATTGTGTCTTAGAAAGTGATATGCCATGAGACATAGGTAAGAACCCTTTCTTGCTATCAAACATGTTGAACCGCTTCAACACTTTATCTCTATAGATCCGAACGCCTAACACATATGTAGCTTCACCTAAGTCTTTCATTGAAAAACATTTTCCTAACCAAGCCTTTACAGACTCAAGTGTCGGAATATCATTTCCAATTAGTAGTATGTCATCTACATACAATAAAAGAAATGATACGATGTTCCCACTAACCTTTTTGTAGACACAAGGTTCATCCTCATTTTTTGAGAAGCCAAACTCTTTGATCACTTCATCAAAACGATGATTCCAACTCCTTGAAGCTTGATTCAATCCATAAATAGATCGCTGCAACTTGCATACCTTATGAGATTTTTCAGGAGCGACAAAACCTTCGGGTTGTATCATATATACGTCCACAAGTAACTTTCCGATAAGGAAAGCTATTTTGACATCCATTTGCCAAATCTCATAATCGTGATATGCTGCAATGGCTAGTAAAATTCTAATAGACTTAATCACTGCGACTGGAGAGAAAGTTTCATCATAATCAACACTTTGAATTTGTTTGAAACCTTTTGCAACCAATCGAGTTTTATAGGTAATCACAGTACCATCCATGTCGGTCTTTTTCTTGAATACCCATTTGCACCCTGTAGGTCGTACCTCGTTGGGTGGGTCAATTAAGTTTCAAACTTAGTTTTCATACATGGAGTCCATTTCTATTCTCATTCCATCTAGCCATTTCTCGGAGTCAGTGCTTGCCATACCATCTTGGTAATTGGTGGGCTCATCATCCATGAGCATCACATCCCCGGTATGAGTGATGAGAAATCCATATCTCTCAGGCTCATTCCGTTTTCTACTAGATCTACGAGCGTTTTGTGTTACGACATCAGACTGCCTTTCCACATCACTTTGTGGATCCACAATTACTTGTGGTGTCTATGTTTGTTCCATTTGTGTTGACATATTTTGATCTTGAACAACTTCAAGTTCTACATTCCTCCCACTTATACTTTTGGAAATAAATTCCTTCTCCATGAAGACACCAACAAACACTTTATTGTCGTGAGGATGATAGAAGTAGTATCCCATAGTTTCTTTGGGATATCCTACAAATATGCATTTATCAGATTTTGGTTCTAATTTAGTTGTGATTAGACTGTGTACGTAAACCTCACAACCCTAAATCTTCATAAAAGATAATTTAGGACTTTTTCCAGTCCAGATCTCATATGGCGTCTTTTCAACAGATTTTGATGGAACTCGGTTTAGTGTGAAAGTTGTTGTCTCTAGAGCATATCCTCAAAAGGATGCCAGAAGGTCAGCTTGACTCATCATAGATCGTACCATGTCTAACAGTGTACGATTCCTCCTTTCGGAGACACCATTACATTGTGGTGTTCCAGGTGGAGTGAGTTGTGATACAATACCACAATTTCTAAGATGACCAAGAAAAGCATGGTCTAAGTATTCGCCACCTCGATCCGATCGAAGAATCTTAATACTCTTTCCAAGTTGGTTTTATACTTCATTTTGAAATTCTTTGAACATTTCAAAGGACTCGGACTTATGTCACATTAAATATACATAGCTGAACCTACTGAGATCATCAGTAAATGTAATGAAGTATCTATAACCACCTCTAGCATGTATGTTCATCGGACCACATACATCATTGTGTATGATTCCCAATACATCACTTGCTCTCTCACTTTGTCCAACAAAAGGAACCTTTGTCATCTTTCCAATTAAACAAGCTTCACACGTCCCATATGATTTAAAATCTAATTTATTCAATAATCCATCTTTATGGAGTTTGGAAATGGGAGTTTCGTTTATATGGCCAAGACGACAATGACAGAGATAGGTTAATTTGAACTACTCAATTTGACCTCCCTTTTATCTATGTTATAAATCGGATTATCCATATTAAGAACATAAAGACCATTAATCAAACTTACGTCACCATAATATATATTATCAAAAGAGAATGAACAACATTTGTTCCCAATATTAAAGGTAAAACCTTTCCTATCCAAACAAGATACATAAATCAAATTTTTAGAAATATATGGTATGCAATAACAGTCATAAAGTTCTAATAATAATCTGGTCGGTAAAGTTAACAAAATAGATCATACGGCTATAGCAGCAACCTTTGCCTTATTTCCAACACGCAGATCAACTTCACCTTTGCTCAACCTTCTAGTCCTTTTTAGTTCTTGCACGTTTCTACAAATATGAGAACTACATCCAGTATCTAATACCCATGATGTATAATAAGTAGAAAGATTAGCTTCTATCACATAGATACCTGAAGTCGAAGTTACACTTCCTTACTTTTTTTCTTGAAGGTATAGAGGACAGTTCCTCTTCCAATGCCCGGGTTTGTTGCAATGAAATCACTCACCCTCCTTAGGTACACTTACCTTGGGTTTCTTAATGCCTCCTTTTGGCTTCAAAGATTTAGAAGTGGATTTGGCAATGGATTTTCCTTTGCCTTTCCCTTTCTTGTCCTTACGGACCATCAAAATGGTGGACTTGTTGTTTGCAAGCTCTTGCTCGGCTATTCGTAACATATTGAGCAATTCTGGAAGGGATTTGTCAAAGTCATGCATGTTGTAGTTCATCATGAATTGACTGTATCTATTTGGCAACGATTGCAAAACTACATCAATGGCCAACTTCTTTCGTAAAGAAATACCTAGTCCTTCAAGATGCTCAATATGCCCAATCATTTTAAGCATATGAGGGCCAACGGGACTACCTTCGGATATTCTTCAACAGAATAGTTCCTTGGATGTTTCGTACCTCTCATGTCTAGATTGCTTTTGGAATAGCAATTTTAGGTGTTCGATCATATCGAACACCCCCATGTTTTCATGTTGCTTCTGAAGATCAGGTTCCATGGCTATTAACATTAGACATGAGACGTCTAAAGCATCCTCATCATGTTTTTTTAAAATTGTCCCTTTCAGTTCTAGGAGCACTGGAATTAGGCTCTTCAGGGATTTGTTGCTCCAAGACATACAGTTTCTTTTCAGCTTTGAGGACAATTCTCAAATTACGATACCAATTGATGAAATTTGTTCCATTTAGTTTTTCTTTCTCGAGAATCGATCGCAAAGTGTTTTTGTTTCCATTGTTGGTTTGTGCCATTGGTAATCTACAATAGAAAAGCAGAGTTCTTAGTGTCATGAAATTTTATTGTTTAATAAGGACTTTCATCAAACAAGTTCCCACTATTTTAATCAAAACAACAACCCTCTTTTATTGTTTCAGAAAACATCATAAGCTTTGTAGCGGGCCAAGATCCATATTCTTATTATCAATCAATTTAACTTTAGCTAACCGAGCAACCAATAATGTTTTAGGTAAGCAACAACATTGCTAATTACATCTCTATGTAACTCTTGGATAGTAAGGTGAATAACTTTTATTTAAATTCATCATATGAATGTTCCCAACACATGCCTCCAAATCCCCAATCCTATTAGGCTTAATTTGGTTAAGTCTGACCCAAAATGGCTTGTAGGAATCCTATGCTTACCTTATCTTACTAAGATTAAAGAGAGTACCCAACTTTAGCATGACCCACCCTCGATGATCAAAGTCTTGACAAGTGCCATGTTTGGAAGACATCTTAAACTAAATATTTTGGTGAGGGATTTTAATTAGTTTGATTTTACCATTCTTTCTTTTGTAATAGATCATTTCCTCATAGTTTGATTTAACCAGAATCCAGATTGGAGGAGGATCATGAGGATCACTTGAATACCTTCCTTTCTTTGGCAGTTTAGGCCTTTGTGACAAAACCGGTTAAAATCTTACTTTGATGTACTAAGACTTTATCACTCAAGATCGACGGTCCATTTTATATTTTATATAAATACCAATTTTTATTTTATTAAAACTCATTTTGATTTGTAAAACTCCTTTTACTTATATATATATATATATATATATATATTAAAATCATATTTTGTTTTAAAATGTTGTAACAAGTATCACATACATACAACCACGCATAATATATCACAATATATATAAAGCGTAAAATAAAGCGTAAAAATAAATGTGAGATGGTTATAGCCCCTCCTATGTGATATTCATAGAGTCAAGTATGAATATCATTACATAAAATAAACTTTTATGGTTCTAAGTCTTCTCATCTTCATCACTTCATAACGCCTCCATCTCTTGTTTTCTTTTATACAAAATACTTTACATTTCAAACAAAGAGAGTTACATTCGAGGGGATTAGATGAGAGGAGAATGTACAAAGAGAGTATATAGAGAAAGGCACGACATGCAAGTCGTATTTATCAAATATAATACATCCATGACTAAGGGCTATAACCATTCACCAAGCAAATCACATTATATATATTCAATCACATTGAAACATAAAACCGATTTGCAACACCACCGTATAAAAATAATACAAAATTCATACGATATTGAAAAAGGGTGATTCAAAGTTCTTTGGAAAACTAACAAAAAGATGCACATCTTTTATGTTTTAGGATTTCAAATATCTAAAACCCTTATGGGTCGAAATTCAAGTCAAACCCGTAGTGGGTTCGATTTTCGAACAACATTGCGACACTGTCGTAAAAAATTCATAAAAAAATCATACAAAGTCGAAATGATGCGATTCAAAAGCCTGTGGAACTCTAACAGAAGTCCACGTTTTTCATGTTTTAAGTTTTCTCAGATTCAGAACCTTTCTGGGACGAAAAAACAAAACATTTACGAAACAAAAATATACAGAAGCAAAACAGTTTTTTAAAATGCATGCATGTCACAAAAAACCGATCTAGAGGTTCGTAAGTAGATCTGATACCACTGTTGGGTTACGGGATCTCAAGCACAGTGGAAAATAAAACCGCAATCCTCCAAGGACCCATACGAACCGGAATAAATCGAGTGTTTCGAAATTATACCTCACAGTTAACAACTTTGAATCACAACAACAAACAAAGGTTGATGCCTCCACGGTATCCACGCGAACAATCTGAATCCTTTGCCTTCTCGTGATGCTAGTCACGGTTTCAAAGACTTAAAAAGAAAAGGGAGCAATAGTTGTAGGTGATTTTTGAGAGAGAATTGCAAAACCAAACTCTTGCAAAATGTCATACATTTTATATGGTGATGGAAGTATGGCCTAAAAATCGCCATCATCTCCACACCTTATTTGAGTGTAAGAGTGGCCATGCACTATCACTTTCTTACACAACCATACCTAGTCAACTTATTTAATGTCCAACAAAAATAATATCTGATTTTTATTTAATCAAATTAAATCAATACAAATCAGATATAATAATTAAACATTTTAATTATTCAAACTCCTTATTCGGATATGTTCAAAGCGTGTGACCCAATGGGTTCTCGACATGTTGGTAATAAATATAAATCTCGTATTTATAGTTATAAACGATGAGTGACATCTAACAATACATCATCGTCACTCAAATGACGAGAATTGGTGATAAAACAATTTATCATTTTGTAGTCAATTTTAGTTTACACATTTAATTCTTTTGTCCTTGATGTCCAGATTGAACACGAGAAATTGAATACGTCATTCTCGTTATGTCCAATCTATAGTTTATTGATTCTTTAATATACTAATAAAAAAGATCATGATATCTCATATCAATTATCCGAGCATGCATGTATTTTCTTAGTATATATTTATCAAGGGACCCAGAGACATCACTCATGTCATAAAGGAGGGACAAATCCTATTTAGATACATGCTAGTTCTACCATGTGATTTATAACATACCCAATAATTATTCTGTCATCTTACGGAATAATTAGAACCAATGTCAAAATATATTACTCCCACATAACAAACTCCATATTTCTCAATTCAAAGAATTACATGTACATTGACCACATGAGAAACACTTATGACACTCACATGACATCCAATGAAGTTGTCTCATAGCGAGTCATGTCCGATACACAAAATCTCCATTTTGTACCCATATGCAGATTCAATATCTCTATATGAATCCCTACATATGCTAGTCATTATCATATTACTTCAACCTTAAAACCCAAAATAATATTTAACTAGTGACATTTAGAATACATTATTCTAAGGTTATTTATTATGAATAATTAAAACACAGAATATAACAGACATAATAAATTAGGTAATGCCTTTTATTTATGTATTAATTTCATGAAACAAAACTCAAAATTACAATCATCGTATGATTAGCTTTTGGGCATTCACTAACACTTACTATTCCTTCTTTTCTACATACCTCATGAAAAGGATCGGAAGTATATTCGCCACCATTATTGGTTCTTAGAACTTTGATCTTCCTTCTGGTTTGGTTCTCCATCATGTTCTTCCATATTAAGAAAATACTCAACATCTCATCTTTATGTTTCATCGTATAAACCCAAGACCTTCTGGAATAATCATCAATAAAGCTCACAAAATAATGCTTACCACCCTTAGAAGTTGTCTTCGTTGGACCCCACACATCTGAGTGAATGTAGTCGATGATGCCTTTGGTTTGGTGTGTTGCTGTACCAAACTTCACTCTTGTCTGTTTGCCAAAAACACACTGCTCACAGAAGTCCATCTTACCAGTTTTGACACCCTTTAACAGCCCCTGTTTTGCTAATCCTTGTAAAGCATTTTCTCTGGCATAACCAAGCCTCAAATGCCACAACTTTGAGGTATCAAAATCAGTAACTTTATCTCAATAGGCAGCTTCTGAAACCATTGTTGCACCTATAATTGTTTGTCCTTGCAGCACATACAAATGACGCTCTCGTAACGCTTTCATCTCAACTAATACCCCTCGTTTTACCTTCATAAAACCATTTGAGGAAGAGTAGTTGTAGCCATCAGTCTCTAATGCTCCTAAAGAAACCAAATTCTTCTTTAATTTAGGAACATACCAAACATTTTTGAACTCCCTAATCACCCCATCATGATGCTTAAACTTCACAGTCCCAACTCCTTCTTTCTCTAGGCTATAATCGTCGCCAACCAAGACTACACCTTGACTCTTCAAATCCAAACTAGAAAACCAATTCTTATTCGGACAAATGTGTTGAGAAGCTGCTGTATCCATCAACCATACATTAGAGAAGGTATTTGATGTTGTTGCCAATACAAATTCTGACCCAGCTTCATCTTCTCCATATGTAACATTAGCTTGAGTGCCTTTATTCTTGTTTTTCAGCTTTGGACAATCTTTTTTCCAATGCCCAATTTCATGACAAAAGGCACACTCGTTTCTTCCTAAACTTCGTATTGGCTTAGAGTTTCCTCTATTACGAGATGGAAACTTTTTTCTATCGTGACTTTTCCTCTCAAATGTTCTACCCCGAATAACCAAAGCATCTGATGTAGAAGCGTTCATTTGCTTATCAGCATGTCTAATCTCATAATTCATCAAAGCATTTGAAACTTCTTTAAAACCAATAGTTACTTTGCTATGTAACAGAGTAGTTATCAAATGAGCATAAGAATCAGCCAGATAATTCAACAAAATCAAAGCTTTGTCTTCATCTTTGATTTCTTCATCTAAATTCAACAAATCAGCAACTAATTGATTAAAAGCATCAAGGTGAGCAATCATCTTTGTACCTTCTCTATACTTGAAATAAAATAATCTCTTCTTTTTGTAAAGACGATTCTAAACACTTTTAGTCATGTATTTGTCCTCCAACTTCTGCCATAACTCTTTCGCTGATGTTTCATGTATCACATTGAACTTTTGTTGCTTAGCAAGACACAAACGGATCGTCGAGCAGGCCATCTTGTTTATCCTATTCCAATCTGCAACAGACATCTCTTTTGGTTTTTCTTCAAAAGCCAAATCCAATTATTGCTGAGCCAACACTTCTTTTACTTCACATTGCCACATCCCAAAATTGTTTGTCCCATCGAATTTTTCAACTTCAAACTTTGCATTCTGAACAGTTGTCTTTGCAACATGAGATTCTCGTTTACCGAACGGATTGGTCTCATCGTCTTGATCGTCCGCCATTTACCAACTTGGCTCTGATACAAGTTGTTGTAAAATAGAATTTACCAAAACACAAACGACCTCTGAAAACAGAGGCAACAACAGTAACCTATTTGGTTAACGCACAAATTCACAGCAACACAGAACTGGTGCTATGATTCAAATCAGAAAGCAAAAAAGTAGAAGGAACACGAAGATTTACGTGGTTCGGCCTTAGCCTACATCCACAGAGTAGCAGGGACAAATTTCATTATCAAATCTGGATGTTACAAAGGTTCACACTCGTACACAACAATCTGCCCTCATATATTTTTTTTTTCAGCAACAAAACCACACGCTCTTTTCTTCCCTTTTGTAATTTCCTTGTAGTTACTTACTGTTGTCCTATTAATTAGCAAGCATTTATTGCTTTTAATTAATAGTCAATGAGAAATAAAGCTATAATACAACAGTATCATGGTTAGAGCTAGTCACACACTTACCTTATTTGTTATCATATGATCACTATCAACATATCAATAATTCACTCTGAATTTTAATAAAATTATCGATTTATTCGTGACATCCAACTTAGTTTAGACAATATTTTTATTTATTACGTTAGTCTTCGTATATTATTAAATCGTCCCCCAAGTGTAATTTAGGGGTTGTTTGTTTACCTCTTAATGGTTCAATTAAGAGACAACCTCTGAATCGCTAAGAGGTAAATCTTGTTTGACAAAAAAATGGTTGTCTCTTAATGGTTCCAAAACCCTTTTAATGATTTTGTATCATGACCCTCCCTGAACCATTAAGAGCCATGATTTCATTATGAACAATTAACAAACAATCATATTTCATTTTATACTGTATCATAAAAACCTCTTAATCATTTATATCACTTAATCATTCTACATTAAACCATTCAGCAAATGTCAAACCGCCCTTCCATTTAATCCAAACAAAATGATTTTAGAACGCCCTTGGCCCTAGTCACTGTCCAAACGCCACCAACTTGCAAGTATACTTATGGTAATAATGTTAATAATAATAATATATGGTACGGTCACCCACCGCCAACTGTACAAGTTGCAGCACCACCCTGCCCGGCTGCCCCTAAACCCTACCATAAATAGCAACACTTATCAACCCTTATCTTTTGCAGCCTCCATCCTTCCATCTTCATCTTTCTCTCATCTAGCAAGATTTTATGAGTTTTAATTAAGCAGTTCTAGTTTTATGAACTAGCGTCTGGCTGCTGCTTGTGTTAATTTCTTTTCTTTTATATGAATCAACTATACATATATATATATATACATGTATTTATAACTTTTTTCCAAGTTTAGAAAGTGTAATCTTTTTTTTCCCTTTCCTGAATATATCGTTACTGCAAAACACTTCCATCCGCGTGCGACGTGTTGTGGGCACTGCGGCCATATATTTGCGGAAATCATTGCAATTTGAACACTTGTATCTTTATACGTGTTTGATGGGAGTTTCTTGAGAAAGATGGAAGTGCATATATATATATATATATATATATATATATATATATATATATATATATATATATACATACATACGTCATCTTCTTAAATTTATCACCCTACATATCCATCATTTAATTAATTTACTTGGGTGTCGTTTGTTTTTTAAGAGGTCTAAAGTCTTATTTTATTTATGATTAATATAAGGTAGTGTGTAAAAAGGTTTGGATGATTCAGACTTAAGAGTCATTAAGAGGTTTTTAAAAAAAAAAAACAACCCTACTCTTCATTTTAACTAAGAGATGAGATGGCACCCACTAATATATCTTGAAGATGGGATTTGATTGTATTTTTTTTAGCTCCTGTTGAATCTTGAAAAAATGAAAAAAAAAAAAATTTAATTAATTATTGCGTCTCCCAATGATTGAATAAAAATAAGTTTCAGCCTTATCTGAATTTCTTTGTTGAATTCAATTTTTTTATTTCTGAGGGAGATCAAACTTAAGCATACAAGTTATGATATAACTTTTGCAAACCTATATGTGTTGAGATTCATCTCACGTTTGGTGAGGTTTTATGCATCTTGGAAGGGTAAATTAACTCTACTTGATTAATTAATTAATTAACGATCCTTAATTTTGGTTATTTCCTTGGTTTTCTTGGCCATATTGTAAGTGGTAATGGCAAAATTATTGTAATCTTATTTTTTTTAAGTTACATTTAATTTTATTTTTACTTTTTTCAAATATTTAATGCCTACCATAGCGAAACTTTAAACAATTATCGGGTTTTTTTCATTGTGGATAAAAAGAAGGGAATTTTGGGAGATTTTGGGCATTTTGATAAGATACAATTAAAATACGGGTATTTCAATTAAATTCCCAAAAGAGAACATCCATTAAATGTTTGGATAAATGTAAAAAGCTACTCACTTCCGCATTGACAATACGAAAAGTTTTGATGTAGATATGTATGAAAAGGGAATTATTAGATAAGGATGTATTTAGTAATGGATGGGGTGTAATTAACCTTTTGTTCTCATCATAGTGGAGAATTTGTTAGTTGGAGTCCAATCTATATATCTTTATATATATAAAAAGAACAATCAAGGGTATTTGAGGTAGCATTGTGAAAATTGAGTATTTACAAATAGTGGATTGTGGTTGAATTCAAGACATTAAATGTTTGGACTAAAGAAATGTGTATAAGAGAGGAGGATAAGATGTCTTAAGTCGTCCTACATTGGTGAGAAATTAAAAGATTAGAATAAATAAATGTGTATAAAAAAGGAGAATAAGATGTCTTTGTGTCAACTCATGAAGATTGGACCCATGAGTTTGTCTTATTTTGAATGACCTTTTGTGAAGAAAAATAAATCTTATTATATAAAAACCAATTGAAAAAACATATCATTATAAATCAATCATTGATTTATTTCAAAATCCCTTGATATATATTAAAAGAACAATTGTAAGTATAAGGTGAGATTTTAGAAGACGATAAAATAGAATGAGGTTGGTATAAGAATGTACAAGTACAAAAAGATGGAACATTGTCAAAGATTTCGTTGTTATGTTATCTAATTTACATGTTGAAACAAATCATTATGTCAAAATCTCTTAATATTTATCTTTATATATATAAGATGAACAACCAAGGGTATTTAAGGTTGCATTGTGCGAATTGAGAATTCTCAAATATGCATTATGGTGTTGTTTTACTCATCCAACATTCATAATGAGTTAATGTTAGATTTGAGGATAGAAATAACTATAAGAAAGTAGGATGGATGACTTGTGTTTTTTGACCAACCACTCAATAGATATTTTACAAAACTTGATATAAATCTTTATATATATAAACATAAAAATATTTATATCTTTATACTTCTTTCTTGAAAATGTACAAAAGAAATCACCAAAGGTATTTGATGAGATTTGTGCATTCTTAAATCTTGCATTGTTGTTGAATTTAGTCATCACATATTGATGAGAAAATGTTAGATTAGAGAATGAATGTGACTATAAGAAATGAAGTATGAAGACTTTATATAAATTTGAAATGTAGTGAGTTTGGTAATCCCACATTGGTATGATGTGAAGATAATTTTTTTATGAAATGTGTGAGTATATATTAACAAGAGGAGAGGAGACCTATTTGTGGTAACTCATAGGATTGGCTAACTTTAGCCGACCTTTTTTTGGAAAAAAAAAATAATCTTCAAGCTCTTAGTAACAATAATAGTGATATGGTTGTAGAAAATGTCATTTGAGTTCTAAATAGAATAACAATAAAAGTATTATCGATAAATTTCAAACTCTTCGTAACAACAAAAAAATATCAATATGTGAAAATAAATCACTTATGGACATGCATTCTTCATTTTAAATTGCATCTCATTGTTTATTAACCAAAGAATTACGTCTTTATCTTAACTTGATCAACTATTCTTAAAAATATTTATCGTTACTGCGCAACGTGCGGGTCCCATACTAATCTATATATAAAAGCAAAATTTTGAATTGCTTAAGTGACACAATGAGAAGTCTCCATTCACATTTTTCTATTTTCTCATAATTTTGATTTTTTAAAATATAAATGTTCTCATTAAATGAGTTTAACTTTTCATTTAACCTCTCGTTTTCTTTATTATTTTATATTATTTTTATTTACACAACATAAATGCATCACAAAGTATAATTTCTATTTGTCTTTCTTTTTGAATTAAATCAAACATTTTATTTAATGAATTCAACATTTTTAATGAATTCAGAAGAACCAGATTAACTGAATCAAACCATTTACATTATTATGTAGTGCTTTTGATAATTTACATATTAGAATAATAATGTTAAAATTCATGTCATACCTAACCCAACACACACACGCTACATCATGTTCGGTGGGGTTGCATCCTCTCATCGTCGATTTTGAGTCGTGACTTGCCGCTCGTGGTCACCAAAGATGAGAAAGCTACGATATTGCATTTACGGCCTGGGATTGGGGTTTGGTGCGTAGCGTCCTTGTGTTGCGAGGAAGGAAAGAAGACCGAGTAGCCTGGGAAGGCGAGCCCATGTCATCAGTGTCGGTCATCAATGTGAAGGGTAGTAGACTAAATACATTATTTTAGGGCTCAATGTGTTTAAGAGATCAGTCGAGTGCGTGAGGGTTTTTATGCACACTATTTATCGGGCAAACGCTTGTTGATCTCTCCTCTACAACTTCGAAGTAGTGAGTTTAGTTGTTACCATTTGGATTCTTGTAAAATCGTTTGTGTAATCATTTTATTGTAACATACTACTTGTTGAATATGATACATCATTTTGGGTTTCATTGGGGATGACGTACACGTTAAGTTTGTAAGGTTGTGTTCCTCGTAGAAACTCGTTATATACATGTGTTACTATTGTTACATTATTGTTTATTTACTTGGACATTTTTTTATCATGACACAATGAATATCATTTGTAATTGATTAGATATCTTACAACTAGACTACCATAAAGTCTAATTAATTTCTGCATTTGGGTTGTTGGACAGTTCACACACGTTTTGTATATTGATGTTTTTGTGTGTTGTCTTTAAAAAAATCTCAACACAAACCATTTTGAGTATTAAGATAAATATAAAATTATTTAACTATGTTTATTTTTCATTGAAAATATAATTATGATCTTATGTGTTGATGATCATTTTGAAAAGAGTAAACTACAAATAATTTATTTCCATGTGGTATGTTCAAAACTTTGAAACTCGTCCTTGAAACGTAAAAATTACAAAAATAATCATTACAGTTTGCATTTTGGTCTGAAAAAAGGTCTCTGGCATTAAGACAATTAGTTGGAGCATCGTTAGTTAAAAGACATTTCAGTTCTTTTATTTTTTTATTAAAAAATTAGTGTAAAATATGAAGCTAGGATACAAGTGTATTAGCATTTAAATAAATAAAAATAAAATCATTGTTCTATCTCTCCCCCTCCGCCTACCATTTCGTCCCCTCCCCTTTCGCTCTTCTCCGGCCACCCCTCCCCCTTCGTGTTTTCTATACCATTCCTTGATCCAAATACATATATATATATATATATATATACCTTCGTTTTTATTTTTGCTCTGGAAACTAGGTGGTGTTGCAAGCCAACTACACGACCCTTGTTTGAACACATGTCGTTAAGTTGTTGGGTATCTTTTAATAAAGTTGTAACTTTAATCTTGAAATTAAGAAGCTATTCTTAATGAAATTTTATGATACTTGAACGAAAATGTTGTTGTCTATGAGATTTGACAAAGAGTTTGAATAAAAACAGTTTAGAGATGGATGATGAGAAGGAAGAAGGATGGTACAGTGAGAGAAAGCAGCATAGATAGACGGTGATGGGTCACAACTTGGTGTTGGATCAGAGATGGATGATACAGTGAGGGCAAGGACAAAGATGAATGGTGCAGAGATGGGCAATGCCATGGCTGCCACCAATCTGAATCAAGACTCCAATGCTCTATTTTTGGTTCTTCATTCACCATTTTCCAAGCTCCGATGCTTTATTTTGATGTTAAGTTGCAAAGAATAATTATGATTCTCTAGGAGGGTGGGGTAGGGGCTAACCAAAGAAGAGGGAAGGTGGAGGGGGTGAAGATCGTTGTAGTTGGAGAGGGAAGAGAAACAGGGGTGGGTGTGGGGTGATCGATGCACATGCAGTAGTAGGTTGTACTTGTACAAATGCTTGAAACATAGTACAGTGAACACTATTTAATAAAAAATCAAGGAAAAGACAAAAAAAAGGGACCAAAATAACCCTTATTTGAATTAACATAACAAACTTAGACGGACCTATTTCAAACCAATATGCAAATTGTAATGACCATTTTTGTAACTTTTACATTTTAGGAACAAATTTTCAAGTTTTGAACATATCACAGGACCAAAATTGTAGTTCACTCTTTTGAAAATAAAAAAGGGAAAAGTCTACAAAAACCCCATGGACTTTTGTGTTTAGAATGATTAAGTCATTAGACAATTTTTTTAGAACAAATAAGTCCTTGAACTTTCCAAAACCTATAAAATAAATCATTGGACTTTCTAAAACCTGGTAGATACATCCTTATGACTTATAAAATTGGTTAATATGGTAAAATAATTGAAAAGGTCCGAAAAACCCAACGGACTTTTATATTTTAAACAATTAAGGCCCTAAACATTTTTTGAACGAAAAAAATACTTACATTTATAAAACGAAACGAATATACCATTTTCGTTACTCTTCCCAAAACATACAAAATATGTATCCAAAGCATAAATAGATAGATATAAAAGTTGGTCATAATTTACCAAAGTTGAACCAAAAATTGTGCCAAATAAACCAAAAATTGCCCCAAAAAGTACCAACAATTGTGCCAAATAAACCAAAAGTTGCGCCAAAAAATACCAACATTTGTACTAAAATATACCAAAATAACGCCTAATCTATGTTAAGTCGTGGCATGAACTATTCTTCATTTGCATCAACTTCTGGTGGAGATACAACCATTTGACTTTCTTGTAACCCTTCTTGATGTCCAACAACAGTTTCACCTTCATCATGGTCTTCATCATTAACAACAACCTTATTTGAAATTGAAAACGGTAGGATGCCTTCAGGCCATGCTGGTTGTGGCACACCTGATGATGATTTTAATGATGAAGATAAAGTGTAAGCAATAGTCATTAAAAAAATGTTATTTGAATCTGAAAAATAAATAATGACTTACCCCAATCATTGTTTCTCCTGTGATTGGATTATAAGAAACACCTACATATGATGGTATCCTCCCGCCTCTATTGCCTCTTCTTGTTGTAGTCGGTTTTGGAATGTTGAGTCTTGGTCTACCTTTTGGCTTAACAGGTTAGGTGGTGGGTCCTTCTTCTCATTCTTGCAAGTCCTCACATTATGCCCCGTTTCCAAGCAATTGCTACATGTCATTTGTTGGTCCCTAATAAGCAAAACAAGTATTGTAGAAGGGGGGGTTGAATACAATACACAAAATTTTTACTTAATTTTAATTCTTTATTGATATGAATATCAAGAATTACACATAGAAAACAAAGATTGTAGCGGAAAATAACAGCTAAGAACTATTCTTACAATCTAACACAAAGAAGACTTTTTATCACAAAGACAAAATCTTAGAGAGAAAATACTTGCTAACAACTTACTGAAATTTTTGCACTTGAGAAAACTTGAGCTGAAAGCGTGAGTTGTAAGGAGAGACTTTCACCCTTTATATATTACCCCATGCATTAAATACAAAGGACACTTGTCATTTGTTGGATGGGTAGTTGAGATATCTTCAATAAATTATAAGATATTTGAAGTGACTTATCAAAATACAAAAGGTAACTTTTGTAATATGATAAGACAATATCTTAATAAAATATTCCTGGTACAAATCTTTTTGCAATCTTTTAAGAAGAAAGTCTCAATCAGATCAGAACTCAAGTGAATATCCTCTGAGCAAATAGAAGTTTCCATTCTTTTTGTCAGAAGAGCATTGGAAAAGATGAAGTATGGTCAAATCATGAGGATTTTCCATAAAGGGAGTATTACCGACTGGAAGACAATCGTCAGTAAGGACCTCTGCCGAAAGATCGGTAGATGGATGCCGATTGAAGGGGATCGACAATGAGGATCTTTGCCGAATAGGAGAAGGCTCGACAGAAGAAGGTCTGCTGAAAATGTTGCTTATCTTCGGCAGTGGTAGATCAGTTCTTTTGAAGTTCATCTTGATCCGCATCAGTAGACTTACTTCATGTTGAATTCGGTTGGTCTTCGATTCACCGATCTTTTAAAGCACAACTAAGCTATTACAAAGAACCACAAAATATTCTAAGTATGAAAGTGTACAACATTTTACAGATATACAAATACAAACTGAAAGACGAGGTCATCTTCAAATCTTAGATGACCCAACAATCTCCCCCTATTTGATGATGACATCCTATACTTAGAAATTTTGAGTAAATATATGAATAATACGGTTTGACCCTGTTTTACTCTTTTGGGTTCTTTTTCACATAGACCATTCTTTTTTTTTTTTTTTTGAATTTTTTTAAAGTATCCGACATTTACAAGTATAAAAGAATGAAATAATGAACTATACAAGATATTTACTTCAAAACTAAAATTGTACTTTGTATTAATCTTGTGAGAAGATTACAATACAAGACAAAAAAATACAAGTACAATAAAGTTAAAATAAAACACTAAGATTCTTCAAATGGAAGGCGGGGAGTGAAGTTTCTCTTCTTCAGTTCGACGGTAACAACATTGTAGAGGACCACAGCACCCATGGGGATGATTTGAAGAATTCCACTTAGAAAGATGCTATCGGCAATGGGGATTTGTTCGGCTCTGAAGAATCGAATATGGCCGAGAGCATCATTGAAGAAGATTCCATAAACTGGCTCAAGAATGACAGAAGTAGAAGGATGAGATACCGAAGTCGGCAAATATAGGTCAAGGTTAGAAATGTCTGGAACCTTTCCTTCCTTGGCCATAAGGGAGAAAACTCCTTCTTTCTTGGAGGACCTTGACTTCGGTTTAGGAGGAAGATCAGCTATAAGATCTTTAATTATTTTTTTTCCAGTAGGAGTATGAATGATATTGTACCTTCTTCGGTAGGAACCGAATTTCTTTTGAAGATTACGAATGAAATTTTCCACTTCAGGTTTGAGAGCATTTTTGCTTTTGTCCAAGCACATCATAATCTCCATCCATTAGGTTATTCCATACCTAAGAAGGTAGTCAAGTCTCTCAACAAACCTAGAAAGATCTTCCCTTATGATGATAAGTCGAGTGAAGTTGCATTCCTTAGAGGGTTTAAGGATTTTTACATCAATAATTTTGAGAGAGTTTTTTTCGGTTTGAGAGAGCCTTACGATACCAATCAATACACATAGTTTTTATTTCTTCGTTTTTCTTTGCCAATTCCTCTAGGGCACCTAGCTGAGCAATTATAGGATCGGTAGAGGCTTTTGTTAATTCAGCCTCTTCCTTAGCTAACTTCAGAGCAAGCTCAGAATCTTTATCACGTGCCATTTGAGCCAATTTTGCATCCCTAATCTCTTCTTCAGAAATGCCTAGATCTGGAGAGGTAATCTTCGAGGGAGGAGGAAGATGGATTCTATCGGCATCAGCAAATTTCTTGATTTTAGCAACTTTAAGATGCTTTTCTTCGGCAGCTTCTTCCTCCGGAGTTAGTTTTTGTTTGCCTTTTTCTTTGTTCGGCTCTGTATCCCTCTTAGATTCTTAGACCTTTTTAGAAGCAAGGTCGGTTCCCTCACACTCCTGTTTATCGGAAAATGCCGATTTCTTTGTGATCCTTTCGGCAGAAGGAGATCTGTCTTTTTCTTCCATTTGAAAATCGGAAGAAGAGGAAGAAGTGGGATCATCGGGGATTTTTGGATCAGAACCCTCCCCTTTAGAAGCTGCTACATCGGTTGTGTCTTCCCGACGCGTACTGGTAATGTTCATCTGAGGAGTAATGAGCTCCCCCTCAGATAGTTTCTCCCCCTCAGTACGTGTTGGGGAAGTGAGCCCTGTTTTAGCCGACACACAGCCAACTCGACGATCCAGACGGTGGAGGGTTTGCCGATCATCAGGCGTGAAAGCGGAGTCAGTGATGTCAATGTCAAGGGACTCGGCATAGTGCTGAGCAACATCAGATAGGAGGGAATCAAGCTTGGCATTGATCTTCTGAAGAGTATCCAGAAGCTGAGAATTAATTGCATCTTGAGTATCCGCCCGTTGCCGAAGCCGAATGAGATCCTGATCCCGAGTCGAATTCGGTTGGTCTTCGATTCACCGATATTTTAAAGCACAACTAAGCTATTACAAAGAACCACAAAATATTCTAAGTATGAAAGTGTACAATATTTTACAGATATACAAATACAAACCGAAAGACGAGGTCATATTCAAATCTTAGATGACCCAACAATCTCCCCCTATTTGATGATGGAATCCTATACTTAGAAATTTTGAGTAAATATATGAATAATACGGTTTGACCCTGTTTTACTCTTTTGGGTTCTTTTTCACATAGACCATTCTTTTTTTTTTTTTTTGAATTTTTTTAAAGTATCTGACATTTACAAGTATAAAAGAATGAAATAATGAACTATACAAGATATTTACTTCAAAACTAAAATTGTACTTTGTATTAATCTTGTGAGAAGATTACAATACAAGACAAAAAAATACAAGTACAATAAAGTTTAAATAAAACACTAAGATTCTTCAAATGGAAGGTGGGGAGTGAAGTTTCTCTTCTTCAGTTCGACGGTAACAACATTGTAGAGGTCCACAGCACCCATGGGGATGATTTGAAGAATTCCACTTAGAAAGATGCTATCGGCAATGGGGATTTGTTCGTCTCTGAAGAATCGAATATGGCCGAGAGCATCATTGAAGAAGATTCCATAAACTGGCTCAAGAATGACAGAAGTAGAAGGATGAGATACCGAAGTCGGCAAATATAGGTCAAGGTTGGAAATGTCTGGAACCTTTCCTTCCTTGGCCATAAGGGAGAAAACTCCTTCTTTCTTGGAGGACCTTGACTTCGGTTTAGGAGGAAGATCGGCTATAAGATCTTTAATTATTATTTTTTTCAGTAGGAGTATGAATGATATTATACCTTCTTCGGTAGGAACCGAATTTCTTTTGAAGATTACGAATGAAATTTTCCACTTCAGGTTTGAGAGCATTTTTGCTTTTGTCCAAGCACATCATAATCTCCATCCATTCGGTTATTCCATACCTAAGAAGGTAGTCAAGTCTCTCAACAAACCTAGAAAGATCTTCCCTTATGATGATAAGTCGAGTGAAGTTGCATTCCTTAGAGGGTTTAAGGATTTTTACATCAATAATTTTGAGAGAGTTTTTTCGGTTTGAGAGAGCCTTACGATACCAATAAATACACATAGTTTTTATTTCTTCGTTTTTCTTTGCCAATTCCTCTAGGGCACCTAGCTGAGCAATTATAGGATCGATAGAGGCTTTTGTTAATTCAGCCTCTTCCTTAGCTAACTTCAGAGCAAGCTCGGAATCTTTATCACGTGCCATTTGAGCCAATTTTGCAGCCCTAATCTCTTCTTCAGAAATGCCTAGATCTGGAGAGGTAATCTTCGAGGGAGGAGGAAGATGGATTCCACCGGCATCAGCAAATTTCTTGATTTTAGCAACTTTAAGATGCTTTTCTTCGGCAGCTTCTTCATCCGGAGTTAGTTTTTGTTTGCCTTTTTCTTTGTTCGGCTCTGTCTCCCTCTTAGATTCTTCGACCTTTTTAGAAGCAAGGTCGGTTCCCTCACCCTCCTGTTTATCGACAGATGCTGATTTCTTTGTGATCCTTTCTGGCAGAAGGAGATCTGTCTTATCTTCGGCAGTGGTAGCTCAGTTCTTTTGAAGTTCATCTTGATCCGCATAAGTAGACTTACTTCATGTTGAATTCGGTTGGTCTTCGATTCACCGATCTTTTAAAGCACAACTAACCTATTACAAAGAACCACAAAATATTCTAAGTATGAAAGTGTACAACATTTTACAGATATACAAATACAAACCGAAAGAGGAGGTCATATTCAAATCTTAGATGACCCAACATCATTGCCTTCCCAGATTGAGTCACTCTTGTACCTTCGCTCTCATATTCTGATCTTTTTCTTTTGATAGATGGTCTACCAGACATTCTTCTCTCCTTAGGTGGGTTTGGTTTGATGTAAGGTGTTGGAGTCCACATGTTGCTCCCATTCAATGGTCTTATAATATTCTCATAGGCCATTTTGAAGAGATCTTTAGTAAACCATTTACTAATATAATCCTCTGGATCCTTATTGATAAAGTGTATAGAAGCTATGAAATGCACACAAGGAATGCCTGATATGTCCCACAATCTACAACTGCATTTTCTAGCATCTAAATCCACCACCATTGCTTCATGACCATTTCATGTTTCAAACACATTCCCACCACTAGGGATAACATACCAATATCTACATACAAAAAATAATGCATTAACATACAGTATCAGATTACCATCATATCTACATACGAAAAAAATATATTAACATACCTGTGATTTTGTCCCCATTTCTTTAACTTTTTCTTTATGGCCGGAAAAACATCGGATTCCCATTCTTGTGCTTTGTTCCTCATTCTGTAATGCCTTTGCATAACAAATATCCTAATCTCCTCTAGCATTGTGATTGTGGGTTTTCTTCTTGCATCAACAATAATTGAATTACATGACTCGCAAATCCCATTTTCTACAGTTTCACAAGCTCTACCGGGTTGAAAAAATGCCCTACACCATGTGTTAGGGTCTCTTTCAATCAAGTGATTGTATGCATCAACATTTAGTGTCTTAAATTTTTCCATGTGTGACATGAAATATGCTTCAAAAGTGGATGTAGCTGCTGCCCAAAAAATGTTTCTATACTTAACACCATTAAACCTTTTACGAAAATTAGCATATATGTGTCTTGCACATTGCCTATGCTCTGCATATGGTGCCAAGTCTTTTACAGCTTCCACAATGCCCTGTTGATAAAAAGAATGACAGTGCATAAAAATGTACATTGGCATAATGCATACACTTGTTAATGTTAAGAAAATGCATACCTTGTGTTGATCAGACATGAAGGTAAGCCTTGCTCCTTCGATAACACCAATATCTTCTATTAATAGTTCAATGAACCACTTCCAATTCTCTTTGTTCTCCACATCTACTACAACCCAAGCTACATAAGCATTCAACATTGTAAGTGGTTAAACAAATAATAAGAACACTTGACAGTAAAATAATAAGAACACTTGACAGTAATATAACAAGCATAGTTTGGATGTACATACCTATAGGGTAAATCTGATTATTTCCGTCTCGGCCAATAGCCGATATTGACTCTCCTTTGCATACCCCCTTTAAAAAACACCCGTCTAGTCCTATAACCTTCCTACATCCACTAATCCACCCATCTCTTAGTGCTTTGAAACATACATAAAATCTCCTAAATTCATTACTTCCATCTGTCATTAAATTTACGTCCATCTTAATTGTAGATCCTGGATTGGCCCTCCTAATTTCATGTCCATAATCCCAAAGCTTTCCATAGTGTTCTGTTAAAGAACCTTCATTTTCAAGAAGTGCTCTAGACTTGGCCCGGATGCATTGGCCCTTGCTAACTTTGACCATAAACTTCTTCAAAATGTCATCTTGCATATCTTTAATTTTTATGAATGGCCTTTCGAGGAATTCCCTGACATAATGCTTTGCAATCCAATTTGGTGTCACTAGAGATCCAAAACTATAGTCTCTACTACATATGTGCTTACAATTAATGGTTTTAATCTGAAATGACTTTTCTTCTGGGCTTCATCATCTTCCAAGGAATATTAGGATTATGTATCGGATATTGAACACCTTTTTGTATAGTCTGATCTCCAACATTATCATCCTCTTCATCCGCATTGAACTCAACATCGTTAATCGTGTTTACACTACAAAGCTTATTTAAAAATTGATCATCAACTGTTTTGTTTAAGTTGATTACATCACCCTCATCTTCAAGATCTAAAGATAAAGAATCAGATATATCTCCACTTGAATTATCGTTTACATCATAGTTAGGATCATCACTATAATCCGATGCCATTATGTAAACAAGAATAACAACTTAGGCTTGAATGAAAACACAATTCACAAATGAAAACAATTATTGTCAACAAACACAAAACGTTAACACAAATCAAACACCTTAAGTCAAAACAACTATCTAGCTTCTATAATAAAGGAAGTAATTAAGTCAAAAACAACTATATATATATATGTATGTGTATATATATATATATATATATATATAGGGTTGAGTTATTTTGTTAACCCAAATTTTTGTACTAACCTTATTAACCAATTTATAACCCTTGATCTTAGAATGAATGGCCTAGATTAATCAAAGTTAATTAAATTAGTTAATTAAATTAATTTTAAAAAGGTGAAATGAGTAATTAATATATTGAACAATGGTGTTTGAGGGTATTTGGGAAAGAAAAATATATTTTTCAATTTGTAACTCCCGTGTATTAATTAACCCAAATTCGAAACCGACGTGTTTGTTAATCGAAATCAAATGAAATTATGAACAAGAACGAACATGCAATATGAAAAAATATAGTGAACACATATAACGGTCAATCACTATTGACTGTTATTCCTAGATAACTATATGAACAATTATGAACCATGATACTAAAATTTGCATGTTCATGGGCACTACAGATTGCATATTCTTTTGGTTCAATCATGAAACCGTACGAACCATGAACAATCATGGTCATATGAAAACTCCAGGGTGAATATATTGGACTATATTTATGAACATGAACGAACACTACCTATTAGTGTTCATGGCATATGCTATCACATGTTAACATCCCTTACTAAGAAATCATGGCATAAGATAAACATGTTAACATCCGTTACTAAAAAACACAAATGTGTTCATGGTTGTCATGCACACAAGAAACCCAAGATTTACTCGTGATCCGAATGTGTTCATATGAACACCAATAATTATTCATGATTCATATGTGTTTATATTTTAATACAAAATTTATGTTCATTAATGTTCATGATTCGGATGAACATTCCACAAACAACTACATAAATAAAAGTCCAGTTTCATGTTTATTGTGCATATATATTCATTAAGGCTAACATCCCTTACTAAGAAATCATGGCATAGGATAAACATGAACCGAACTATGAAATCATAATCTTCCTCACACATACAAAACTTGATCCTAACAATCATTTCGATTGGATTCGACGTTTTCAACTCCTTTGATGGGACTTTCCGTGTCAACGACATTATTGAATTGCGTCTCATCATCTTCATCCATCGTTGTTATCATTGTTGAACGACCCTCTACATCGACTCCACGAAATTCATCGTTAAAATCCCTCAGATTCATAACAATGTTCGTCAAATCTTCTTGGGTATGTTCATGCTCAACACCGATTTTACCAAACATTAATTCTTGTTGGTCATGTAAACCCATTTCGTCAATCCTTGTTGGTAAATTTTGAAAAGTCCAAACATGAATCTTAACTCATTTTTAAAATTTAAAAATATGGCTAAAATTAGAGATTATAGAATTGTAACTCCTAATTAAATGAATGTTATAATTAACAAAATACAAAATTCCAATAATGCCCTCATATATTTATTAGACCTATATATCAAACCAAGACTCAACATGGCTTCCTATTGGTTTAAGAGGATTAACAAAGTTAATATGAATAAGATGGTTAACAAAATAACTTTCCCCTATATATATTTGTGTGTGTAAATATTTTTTTATACATGGTGATAATTAAGAATGAGATTGAATAGTGCCATGTAAGCTTGAGTTATATGCATGATGTTGTTGAGTAATGAGATTGAATAGTGCCATGTAAGCTTGAGTTATATGCATGATGTTGTTGAGTAATATGTATATCATGATGCTCTTGAGTAACATGCATGATGCAGTGGAGTAAAAACTTATCATCCATTCCTAAAACATTTTTACTGGAAAAAAGTGTGACCCCAAAACATTGTTACTGAAAAAAAAACGTGAGATCATCCAATCACTTCGGAGGATAGGTTAATGATAGATGGAAAAAAGAGGTTATCATGCATCTTGTTATATATGATAATTATCTTATGTATTGTATTCACAAAAACACTCATGATTAGGGTTTAAAATTCGTGGGAACTTACCTGGAATAGTGGCGGTTGTAGGTTAGGTTGAGGGCAGTTGGGACGGCAACGAGCGGCTGGTGTGGCGGCGACGGTGGTGCGCTGACGATGGTGGTGCGCCGGCGATGGGTGGTGTAGGCGGACAACGGGATTGAGCGATGGTAGGGGAGACGTGAATCGTGAATGATAGGGATGGGGGAAGCGACTCTTGAGCGACTATTAGATTTTAGGGTTTTTTTTTAATTTGTAGGTTACCTGCTATTCAAGTTACAGGTTGCATTTTTAAATAATAATGATGTATATAACAGGTTTTAGAAAATGTAAGGATTCATTTAACATATTTTAGAAAGTTCAAGGACTTATTTATTCTAAAAAATTGTGTAATGACTTAATCATTCTAAACACAAAAGTCCATGGGATTTTGTACACTTTTCCCAATAAAAAAAGATGGCAATAAGACCAGAAAATGCAACTGAAGCACAAAGGCAATGCAAATTCAAACAAATATATGGAAAAGTTGTAAAATTAATAAAACTAAACCAATGATCTCATGGAGTTTTCCCTACTCATGCTATGGTGAAAAATGCAGCTTGCCATCGAAACATCTTTCTTCGAATGCGAACATTGCAGCAATGTCATCTTGTTCAAATCCCAGTACTCGTCACTCCTTATCGGTCGATCTCCATAGACCCATTTCTCCTCCTTTCGCGGCGTCCCCTCAATTATCCCACCGCCGTTATTGTCGGCGTTTGAAATCGATGCTTGCTTCCATTTACACCATATACGAAGCATCAGATAAAGCAGATACAAGCATATCACGGTCGCCGTGAAAACAATGGCCACTACGATTCCGGCAGCTGCTGTGTTCGAGAGCCGTGTCTTCTGTTGTCGCTTTGATTCCGAACAAGTTATTAGTGGTGGACCGCACAGGTTGTCGTTGGCCATGAATGAACTTGGTGGGAATCTCGAAAAGGTTGATGGGATTTCTCCTTGGAGGTGATTGTTGGAGATATTAAGCACGTGGAGGCTGGTTAATCTTCCCAGTGATTCTGGAACTTGTCCATGGAGTTGGTTGAATGACAAATTCAGTCTTTCTAACTTCACAAGATTCGCAAGAGAAACTGGGATCTCACCCACGAGAATATTCGTGCTCAAATCCAGGATTACTTGTAGTTCAGTTAGAGTGCCTAGCTCAGGTGGTATGGAACCTGTGAATGAGTTTTCTGAGAGCCTCAACTCGAACAGTTTCTTACACTCACCAACTGTTCGAGGAATTGCCCCAGAGAGATTGTTTCTTTGAAGTTTCAGTACATTTAGACTAGTAAGATTCCCAATCTCTTCTGGGATTCCACCTGAAAGCCTGTTCTGGTTCACTGAAAGCTTGAGTAATCTTGAACAGTTCCCGAGTTCTCTCGGCAATGTTCCATTGAAGTTGTTGCTCGAAAGATCTAGCTCTCCGAGTTCTTTCATCGTTCCCAACCATGGTGGAAGCATGCCCGAAAGTTGGTTGTTACTGACTAGAAAATGGCTGATCTTTTTACAGTTTGAGAGCTCTGGTGGTAGCTCTCCTGTGAAATTGTTGGATGAAAGATCAAGAAAGTTGAGGTCGCCAAGTTGGCCAAATTGCGAAGGAATGGTGCCATTTAGAAGATTATGAGCAAGTCGTATACGGGTAAGATTCTTCGACATGGCTAATTCAGAAGGAATGAGACCTGAGAAACTGTTATTAGTCAAGTCTAATAAAGATATCGAATTTGAGCCTGAAAACGGAGAGATTGAACCGGAGAATTTGTTGTGAGAAACATTAATGATGGTGAGGTTTTTCAGGAGAAAGAGCGATTCAGGAAGAGGGCCTTCGAACGAATTGTTGTAAAGGCTAAGAAGTGAAAGCTCTGAGAGATATCCAAATGTCTTTGAGAGAGATCCTGAAAGCTTGTTATCGCCCAACGATAGCGTTTGAAGCTTTCTGCAGTATCCCAAACTCAAAGGAACAGGACCAGATAAATCATTTTGTCTCAACTGTAGAAAAACCAGATTCTTGAGCTTCCCTATTGTTGCAGGAATCGCACCTGTGAAATGATTCCCAAAGAAATCGATTTCACTTAAGCTCGAGCAATTCATTAACTCAGCTGGTATGTTTCCTGACATCTGATTATCGTACAGATAGAGTACTCTTAACTTCTGCAACTTTCCTATTTCAGTTGGAATTTCACCTGTGATCATGTTGTCAAACAGATAAAGACTGACCAAATTACTCAGGTTTCCAATTTCAGGAGGTAGGCTACCAAGAAAACTGTTGTTGTTGAGCAAAAGATCAGTGAGGTTCTTCAATTCGTCGATCCCAGATGGTAGTTCGTTTTCAAAGTTGTTATCAGAAATGTCCAATACTTCAAGGGAAGAACAGTTTAGCAACTCCAGAGGGAAGTTACCCGAGAGATGGTTTCCAGATAGGAAAATATGGTGCAAGTTCGTGTTTCTAGAACAAAGTTTCTCAGGAAAGCCGCCTGTGAAAGAATTGCCAGACAAAACTAAAGCTTCAAGGTTATTGTTTCCTTCGAAATCAAAAAGGGTTATGTTTCCTGAAAGATTGTTTCTTGAAAGATCAAGATTCTGGAGCTCGGGCAGTCGGATAAGTCCTGATGGGATTTCACCACTCAACCGATTGCCAAGAAAGTTCAAGTACTTCAAGTTGGAAAGCCCTGCTAACTCGGTTGGAATGGATCCTGAGAGGCTATTATTGGCTAAGTTCAAGATTTCTAACGATTGAAGCTTTCCAAACGAAGAAGGAACTTCACCTTCGAGCAGGTTGTTTGATGCTGCAAAGTTTTTGAGCTCTAGACAACCACTGATTTCTTGAGGGATGGTTCCACCTAGACTGTTCTTCTGTAAATCTAGAGATTCCAGATGCTTCAAGTTGCCGATTTGAGATGGAATGCTTCCATTAAACTGGCAGTAAGCAAGGCCTAACACTCTTAACTCGGTCAACTCCCCAATACTTCCGATAACCTCTCCACTTAACTGATTATCTCCAGTTCGAAGAACTTGTAGCTTCTTCAAGTGACGAAGCTCTTCAGGAATGTTACCCGAGAGATAATTTGAGAAGAGGAGTAGCTCGCGAAGATCTTGAAGCTCCCCAAGCTCTGGAGGGATCAACCCAGTGAGCGAATTCATTGAAAGATCGAGCTTTTGAAGTGAAACAAGGCGAGATAAATCAGGAGAGATTGATCCTGAGAGACCCGAGTTAGAAAGATTTATACCCACAACACGAGTTTGATCTTTCGAGCATTGCAATCCATTCCAGGTGCATATATTCGTTCTTGGAGACCAATTGCTAAAGACTCCCATTGAATCGATGAACTCTGATTGAATTTTGAGAAGCCAGAATGAATCATTTGAAGTAGCTCCAAGTGAAACTCTCAGGAAAGAACCAAGTACCACAAACAGAAAGATTTTATTCGATAAACTACCCATTCAAGAAGCTTTAATTGGATGATCAAACCAAAAAGATCATGGTACCAGAAAGAAAAGCTACTGAAAATGTGACAGAATGTTGGTGAAAGATGAAGAAGATGATTGAGGATTGAAAGGTTAATGGGTTCAGAAAGACAAATTGATATGGGACAGATCAAATGCTCATGTTAAGAAAGCTCATGATGATTGTGCATGAAAATGGCGATCAGAGCACCTTTTAACTTCAAAACTTTATGTAAGCCCCTCTTTCTCTCATTAAACTTTTTTATTTAATTAGTTTAGAAAAAATTTACCTAAATGTTTTAAAATCCTACTAACTGAAATATTCAGAAAAATTAGCAATTAAACAAGTCTTTGGATTGATTATGATCAGATGACCACATTGATCCATGATAAAAATATATATATTTTTACCAGATATTTTGAGATTGCAACAAATAATACATAAAAATGTGAATAAAATTTAAGATTTTAATATTATTTTAATGGTGTAAACAGAGCTAAAATATAAGTTTTAGCAGCTTTTTGGAGAATGGAAGTAGACAAAGAAGATAAGGTTGTGATGGTTGAGAAGGAAAAGAGAATTGGAGGAATAGCCACTTGGGGTATGATGGATTGGACCATTTAATAAGTTGCAATTAAAATTTTATTCCAATAAATAAACCTTGGAGAATCTTAAGTTACATCTAGAAATTAGATTAGATTTGTTGACTTTGTAAGATATGAAGTCAAAGATCCCTCATTTTTGTCAACTTGATTGGTATCAGCCCATTTTCTCTTCTTGAAAACTTAATGAATTTAAGGTGTTGCTAATTGCTATCCCCAATTCATAGAAAAGGAAAAGGTTCAAATTTGGTACAATCTTGAAAGATGGATGGTTATATCTTATTTTAAATTTGATCATATAAATGTCTTGAGAATTTACTATTGTTCTATCTGTTATTACAAGGATATGACTCTACTATAAGGTTGTACACCGTTCTTTTTTCTACTTATTTTAAGGTTTAAATTGTGGGATTGTTGACTTTGCCATTATCTTTGATATTGTTCGCCGGCTTAAATGTTACTTAGAGAGGCTAAGACAATAGATAGGACAAGTAGTCAATCAGGTTGTTTGGGATTAGTCCCTAAACTTGATTCTTCGACTTAAATCTCAAATCACTCCACCAAATCCTCACCTAATACTAATTAATTACAACAATAGAACACTAAATTGGAAACAAACCACATGGGAATTTATAACTCTTTTGAAATGTCTCTTCATCCTCAACCATATGTGTTGGTCTCAAAGTTTGAGTTGCACATTGTGCATTCATAGTTGTACCAAAGATTACAATGAAGAAGGATTCCTTGATGGGATTGGAACCAAAGCAAGAAAGGACAAAGAAGTTGGGTTGATATTTGTTACATGTTTGTATGTAGTGGGTAGCTAGCCAAGCTTTATATCTTTCAATATCACCTTTTCCTTAGTGTTTGTGTAATCAAAGAAGATGCAACCACTTTGGACTTATATCCCATGAAGTTTTGTCCCATCAAAATCCCCCACATTTATTTATTAAGTGCTTTTATACTCATCTTCTTTATATATCTTGTCATACATTTCAAATTTGATCAGTTCAACATTTAAAACGAGGTTCCAAATTGTATTCTTGATCGTCACATTTCATTTCTTGATGTCACGATCATTCAACAAGATAAGGGTATCTTCAAGTCTTGATGTTCTTTTCATGAAGACTGTATGCCGAGTGTTTTTCGCTAACCACCTAATCTTGAAGAATTTCTTTTCCTAAAAAACAAAGAGAATGACAACAAAAGATGGTACCTACTCTGGAGACATGGAATGAAATTGTAGGATGGTTTGATTATAGTAATAATGATACCCAAAAAACAAAGAAAAAACATGATAGACAAGACATAAAATCCAAGGTAGAAGGTAGTTCATCAATGGATGTTTAATAATTGTAATCATATAATAATGATATATATAGGGAAAAAAACAAGTTTTAAAAAGGGTATTCCTTTTGTTAATATAAGTTATTTGGGAGAAAGTCAATGAGCAAAGTTGGGATGGTCCATTGGCTTTTAAGATCAATTAGATTTCAAGAGTAGTTATTGACTAAATTGTTTTATTTAATTGATGAAAACAACAATTATTATTTTGTTAATCAATTTTTTAATTATAATTGTTAAACAATAATAGGTCTACGTTAAGAAAAGACTGGACAAAAGATATGTCCATAAATCAGGATTAATATAAGAAATGCACTAAGGGACTTTTTGGTTGGTTTTTCATAAAGTCTTGTATGGATTAATCTGTCTGTATAGACTAAGATACTTGGCTATTTGTTTGTTGTGTTGAATAAATTGTCTGAATGTCAAAAATGATTGTTTTACCCCTTGTTGTATACTAAGCACTGCTTAACATAATTGTTCGATAAATATTATGAAGGGTGATTCTAAACGATCGACTGATACAGATCGATTGATTATCGAATCATTTAGTTTGATATATCACGATCTAATTTGTTAGATGGATATGATTTGGTCGATTAGAATTATATAAGTGGGTCGTTTTTCAAATTCATCCATTTATTTTTAAATTTTAGATAAATTTTCTACACATTTATATAAAACAATTTAACTGGTATAGTTATTAGACATTTGCATATTTAAATTATAAGGTTTTGAAAGCGTTACATCTAAGGTTTAACTACAAAACATATACTTGATTTTTTTTATGTTTTTTTTTAATCTCAAGGTTTTATACTTTTTGTAAGATTCATATTTTAATTTAATATATTTCCTTTTTATATAAATTTAAATTACTCAATATCATTAAGTAACAGTAGAAACAAATACACATATATAAGAGGAAGGTTCAAACGAGAACGTTAACTATTTAATAAACAAGAAAACAACAAATTATGTGCAAAATCATATTTGATTCGACGTTAATGGCCAAAAAAAATGGACACGAGCAACTTTGTCCACGACTTAAGTCGCGGCAATGTCGCGTGAATCATATATGATTTTGTATGTACTAAGTTGTTCTCAAGTAATATATATATATATATATATATATATATAGTGTGTGTATATATATACACAGTGGCGGAGCCAGTCTTGGCCCAGGAGATTCCTGGGAACACCCTATTTTTTGAGAAAAAAAAATCTTATGTATCTAAAGGTATTGCACGTTGTGTTAGCTCTTTACCAGGGACAAATGTCTTCATTTGAGTGGTTGGTTGTAACTAGCTTTGCACTGAGTATATTAATTTCTATATTTCTATATGTGAGGTAAATACTTGTCTACATACTTATATTACTCCATCGATTTTTACAGATAAGTTATTCATTTTTTAGAGTAAATTACACCGTAGGTCCCTGTAGTTTACTTAAAATCTGGATATGGTCCCTATTTTGAAATAATTATACCAGGGATCCCTGTGGTTTGCATTTCGTTTCACTCTGGGTCCCTGTGGTTTGAATTTTGTTGCACTCAGGGTCCCTATGGTTTGTTGAAAATTGCATTCTGGGTCCCTACATTTCGTTGCACTCTAGGTCCCCCAGGGACTCAGGGTGAAACGAAATGCAAACCACAGGGACCCCTGATTTAATTATTTCAAAATAGGGACCATATCCAAATTCTGAATAAACCACAGGGACCCTGGTATAATTTACTCTTTTTTTTAATGATTTTGGGCATTATGCTTTAGCTTTTGTGAGATAATAAATTTAAGTTATTCATGTTTCTAATGATTATCTTTTTGGTAGTAAAAATACCAATTTACCCTTTTCTATATGTTTCTTTTTGTGAGTGAAGGGGGTCATTCAAGGGAGAACTCAGTTATCTGTGGTAACCGTGAGATCCAATATTAACCACAAATCAGAAGATAAATTAGGAAATCAATAATTTTGGTAATTTTAATTAAAAATTTTAATCAATGGTATTTTAGGTATTTTTGAGATCTCCTCTCTCTTCTCTCTCCTCTCTCCAACAAATATTATTCCGATGAATACATGATGCCCACTGTGATACACTTTATAAACATCGAAAATACGTGATGCACACTGTGATACATTGTGTAAAGATTGAAAATATATCGAAAATACATGATAGCACACTATGATACCCTTTTGTAAACATTAAAAATACGTGATAGCACACCATGATACACTTTGTAAAGATCGAAAAAAACATCGAAAATAAGTGATGCACACTGTGATACACTTTGTAAAGATCGAAAATACATGATAGTACACTATGATACTCTTTTGTAAACATAAAAAATACGTGATAGCACAATGTGATACCCTTTTGTAAAAGGAAATAAGAAAATTTAGGAATTGTATTATATTTTAGGAATTAAAGAAATTTACTAAAATATCATTTTCTATTTATTTAAAATTAATATTAATTATTCTAAATGTGTGGCTCATATTGGATCACACGGTTACCACAAATTACCTAGTTCTTATTTGATTACGCCTCTGTGAGTGAATACTTATATATGTATTATCTATTATGTATATATTATTTGTATGCATATGTAATATATATATATATATAAAAGTTTATCCAAAATTAGAATTATTATGGAATTGGGAGATCAATTTATTTAAGTTAAATATATATATATATATATATATATATATATATATAGAGAGAGAGAGAGAGAGAGAGAGAGAAAGAGGTATAGATTATTATGCAACTCTTTTACATGGTGCAACCCCTCTATCCACCAATCATTTTGTTTTCAACTTTTTTATTTTTCTTAATTGTAAAAGTGAAAATAAAATGAGTCATGGATAGAATGGTTAAATGGGTTGCATCATATAAAGGGGTTGCATTTGAACGCACATATATATATATATATATATATATATATATATGAGAGAGAGAGAGAGAGAGAGAGGTGGTTTCAATTGGAAACCATATTAAATTGGAAACTTTGGAAACCGTCAATTTCATTGGTTAAATTAATTAAATTGGTTCATAAAGTTGTTTAATATGATCAAGTTGTTTCATATAATTCTTTTGTTAATGAAATTGTTTCATATATTTGTGTTTTTTTATGTAGTTTCATCTATTTTTCTCATTCTGATGAAATTGTTTCATGTATTTTTGCAGTCTGATGAAACTTTTTCATTTTTACATAAAAAACACAAATATAAAACAATTTCATCAAATTAAACAATTTCATTAACTTAACCAATGAAATCAAGGGTTTCCACGGTTTTCAAAATTAGAGTGGTTCCATTTGATCGCTTCCATATATATATATATATATATATATATATATATATATATATATATATATATATATATATATATAGGGCCTTTCATGGGAGACCCTTGTATTTCGTGGTAACTATGAGATCCAATCTCATCCATCCATTTAATTAATCAACGGTCTAAAATAAATAAAATATAAAATATTTAAAAAACTGATTTTATACCACTAAATAAGGAAAAAAGGGTAAATTTGTCAAATAACATTATAATTTATCCTTATCTAATTTAGGCGGCAACCAATATTTTAGGAATTGATTCCGTTGTGATACACTTCAAAACTATCAAAAAAACCACCAGCTATTCAAACATATTTAAATGTGATTCATCCATGTTGTTATTGGGTATTTCTTGGTAATGATTTTAATTCTAGAGTTTGAAATCTGAGTTGGACGATACTGATTATGAATCATTGAACCCTTTACTTATTTATTTGCTATGTGTTACATTATGATGTTCTTGAAAAAATTTGTGTTACATTATGATCACACACACAATGTTCTGATGTACTCCCCAAGTAATTACATATCCATAACATTAAAACCTAGGAAGCAGATTGCGATGGGTAATTTATATAACACATACAACACAGTGAATGTAACACAAAGTCACATGATACATATGGAACTAAAACAAAAGGCACACAGTGTAACACATACATCATAATGACATCTAAAACCAGACGATACATTTATCAGTATAACACCATGTAAAACCAGATGTACCACATAATATCACAACTCATATTTGCAACATAACTCATGTACCATAAGTTTCACAATGAAACGAGATGAATAAAGAAGACACAGTGTTGCAGGCTAATATAAAAAAAACACTGTCAACGACGGAATGGATGAAACGAGAAGAATAAAGAAGAAATCGAATAGCAAGATACTGTAAAAAAACAATGTCACGGTGGAAGGGATGATGCAGTTGATACCATGTTTAAAACCAAATCAAATTATCAAAATCAGAATATCTCCTAATTAGTTGGTTGAGATAATGAAAGAAACAAAATATTTAATTTAACATTGATTGATATCTTTCTGTTATAATTTTGATTTTAATATTAAGTAATTTAGTAAATGACTAAAATATCTTTCATTATTAATTTAAAAAAAACATATAAATGGATGGTTGAGATTGGATCTCACAGTTACCACAATCTAATAGTGTCTCATTTGATTAGGCCCTATATATATATATATAAGTTATATATATATAAGTTTATCCAAAATTAGAATCACTTACATTCATGTAATATGGAATTGGGAGAACAATTTATTGAAGTTAACATCGAGTTGCTTATTTTGATCCATTAATTTCTCAATTCGAACAACTCTTTTCAACTTTTGAGTTTTGATAATAGCAAAGGGCACTTACACACACATAGGAATCTCCCATCAATCTATAAGAACTACTTTAGAAAGATATTTAAAGGGGTTCAAAATATCCTTACATTATATATTGAGATCTTTCACATATAGAGACTTACACATTCTAAAAGCGATTGGTGACCTTGGACATAAAAAGTTGAAACATGAGGACCACCCTATTCGAAAATCCTGGCTCCGCTCCTGTATATACACACATATAAATTGTCTCCTTAGTTAGAATTGGTTGTCTAAGATTGAATTATTATTTTAGGATAGTGATTTTACACAATCTGAAAAGTATGATCCAAGTTTGATTCGATTGATTTATCATGATACCCTAAGGGGTTGTTTACCAAATTTTTGATTAAGTCTTGTATGGATAAATCTATTTGTCTGGATAAATTTATCTGTCTAGGTAAAAATGTGGTGTTGTTTACTTTTTTACCTGAATCAACCGTCTGAATGACAGAAATGACTGATCTACCCTTCAAACAAAAATGTGTTATTGTTTACCTTTTCTTGAACATGTTTAAACCAATTTTTGTTTACACCACTTCAATCAAAATCAAACCAAAAAAAACAATACAAACACATAATCGAATCAAATCAAAATCAATACAAACAAAGAATCGAATCAAATCAAAACCAATACAAACACAGAATTAGCTATACATAACAAAGAATCAAAAAGCTATCCACATTGAACAATTAAACTATCCAAAATCAATATCTGTTCACAATCAAAATCTGAACAATCAACAAAATATGTAGAACTACCCACCATAAAAAAAATATATAAACAATGAACAAAAATATGAACAATTAACAAAAATGAACAAATATGAAATCTGCAAACTTTAAACTTGGAATCAGGGAGATCAAACGGAGGAGTAAACCAGAGAGACGGTCGCTGGTCATGATGGTCGCCGATCTCTAGAGTGAGCAAACCAGAGTGCTCGATGGTAACCCCAAAAATGGTCGTTGATATCAGGAGGTGCAGCGCCGGGGAGAGGGGCGCAGGTCGCCGAAGAGGAAGATCTGCGGCTGGGAGAGGAGCGCAGGTCGCCGAAGACGCAGCCGGAGACGCAGATCTGCGACGGAGAAATGTGTGTTTTGTTTGAAGTGAGGTTGTGTTTTGTTTCTTGCGGCTAGGGTTTGTGAAGGGAAGCAGGGAGGGAGAACGTGTGTTTTGGTTGAAGTGATATGTTCTTTTTTCAAAGGGGTATAAATGTCATTTTTTTGTCTTAATGGGGACAACCCCTTTCCCCACTTAGCGAATATGCCGGAATTGTCTGCACGAATAAGCCATTAAGCCCCAAGTAAACACTCCAAACATCTGGGCGAATAAGCCGGTTTTGTCATTAAGCTCATTAAGCCCCAAGTAAGCACCCCCTAACCCACTTTTTCTAACAACTACCCCTCTTTGTTTAAAAATTGCAATGTTTAACTCGACATGTAATTTAATGAGAACTTTTACTAATAACCACTTATGCAAAAAGGCCTCTTATACTACATGTGTAAAAGCTATAAGAAAATGTCAATTTTATATTTTAATACCGTACGTATAAAATCTAAAAAAATGTCAATTTTACATTTTACTATTCTTTGGTTATAATAACCGACAAATAAGTCTCTAATATCATTGACGAACTTAGTTGTTTAAATTGAGCAAATTAAATTTATATTAAATGTCATGAGATTTCTACAACGCCAACTCAAAGCTCTATGATAAAAAAAAACCTTGAGAATATGCTGAATATCGAGATTTTATGAAACTTTCATATAAAATGAAATCAAAGATTATTTTGCATGTCAGCAATTTTATACAAAATAAGTATTGTTTAATTATTACTTTTTTAAAGCTAATTAGGTACATTTAATGTTTATTATTTACTTTTTAAAGTTATGCCGTTGGTTTGATTTTTGTAATTGAAATAGGGGATTGTTATTCTTACCATTTTCTTATCCACATACGGCCTTATTTCTTACCCCATTTTTCACTCGTATACGGTATGAATAAAATACACACCTTGAATAAAATACACCCACGCATTTGAAACTCTTCCGTTGGTTTGTACTATAATGCAAAAAATACATTTTATAGGATCCAAAAATCTCTTATTTATACATGAAATATGTATCATATTATCTTAATTTTATAAATCAATTATATTACATGGTCTGAAAAATATTTAAAAAAATGCAATTGCCATTGCAGTAAGATATGTAAAATATCAGACACATAAGATAAATCCAATTGCATTTATAGAGACTTTTGATCAAACATTTGGTGGGTACATGTACAATTTCTATGAAAGATTTAAAACCGTTCTTTACAAATTTGAGAACTACACAAAGGCATAAACAGAATTCAAATCATCAATTACTTTATCTATTATAAAATATCTAGGTTTTATCTTTTAAAAATTCTTACTTTTACAAGAATACAGGTGTTAAAACATTATGTATAAATCATAATACATAGGGCTGTTCAAAAAAACCGCTGGACCATTTTTGGCGGTCTGGTCTGAAAAATTGTCAAACCGGGCGGTCTGGTCTGGAGGTTTTTCTAGGCGGTTTGGACCAAACCGACCGCCAAATACATATATATTTTTTATTTTTTATATATGCATTTATATCCATTATCCAACCAATGTTATCTTAAATATATTCGGTTAGACTCAATGTTATCTTAAAATCCAACCCAAACATATATAAAATCTATTTTTGATTTTTGACATTTTAAACATAAAATCTATTTTGACATTTTTATCTTAAATATCACGTCGACTTCAGGCTTCACAATTCAGTAGTTCACGTTCGTTCAAGCTTCTTCTGTTCTTCATAGTTCACTTTTTTTAGTTTGCATATTATTTTTTTGACTGTTTTGTTGGGATATTTTGTTTACTATTTTGGTGAACTTTGATTACTTCAAACGGACTCAAGCCAATGACCTTTAAAATTCAAAATTATATATGTTTCTAAGTTTAAACTTTAAAACCCATAAAAGGTCCAAACCGCCTAAACCGGCCGGACCAAACCGCCTAAACCACGGTCCGGTTTGACCGGTCTGGGCACTTGATATCAAACCGCTCGGTTTGAAAAATTAATAAACCACCATTTGCGGTTTGGTTTGTGGTCTGAGGGGTTAAACCGCCCAAACCGAACCGCAAACACCCCTAATAATACATATAAAATATTTCAACTTATATAATATTCCTATATTACTTGTTTTGTAAATAATAAAAATGTAATTTTGAAGGTTTTTGGAAATTCATATTACCTTCTATATGAACGGATTAAGTTTTGGAAACCTATTAATTTATCTCATTTTCAAAGAAAATCGAAATTATATAATATATAATTAACTTATTTACTTAATTAAATAATAATAAAAAAACAAGTTTTTAATTCTCTTTAATGTAATATCCATATAACGAACTCGAAAGTCGACCACATAAACGAACTCTAATCATTTTTTATCTTCCCACAAACAATATCATCATCATTGAAACTTTTAACAAATTCATGTATGTAAAAGTGATTAAATGTATAAAAAATTAAAGTTTGTCAATGTGAAAATATACGTAGATGAATGTAGTTGAAGATAGTTAAAAGTAATTAAAGATAAATGAAACTAGTTTGAAAATAGATGAAGATAGGTCAAAAAGTCAACTCATCCAAAGGCTCAGAAGTGACCATTCTCAACATAACGGTTATTATCACATGATCCTATAAACGTAAGCCGTTGGTGACTTCTTTAACCTGAAGGATGGTTACATATGTATCATGAAATATGATAAGTTTCCAATTGTAACAACTTTTTTTCCTTTTCAAATAGAAAAGTCATTCAACCTTCTAAACTAGTTGCTGTGCATGATCATATGAGCTTAGTTTGTCAACTAACATTGCAAGCATATATATATAAGTCTATATATATATATATATGTGTGTATAAATAAATACAGTTAACTTTATAGAGTTAACTCAACCGACAATTGAGCTTCTCTCCCCATAAATTACCGGTTCAAATCTCACAGGGTCATTGCAACAAAGTTTGGGGTTTTGGGCTTCTCACTGGCAATTTGTTTTTAGAACAATGTCTGAATCAAGGGTATGTTAATGAGCAAATATGTATAACATATAAATGAATCAAGCTCTAAAACAAACCTAGTAAATCTCGCAGGTTGTTTTGATACTAAACTTTGAGATATGGACTGAAACACACAATCAGAATCAATTGAGAGGATATGAAATGAGATGGTCAACAAACTATCCACCAACCAATATTTAGGCCAAAACAAGTATTCAAAGTTTTCACTTGACAAATATTAGGGCAAACAAGAACGGGCGCATCTCGACTCTTGAATTACAACATTACATCTTTTCTAACACATAATAAGAAGCCGCCACGTCCAACTTTCTTTTCTTCTCCCGTCCCGTGTCATTGTAAACCAACATTCTGCCTTGCTATCCTTTGCCCTACACAAGCCTGCTCAATATCAATCGCAGATTTAAGAACATATTAAGCTACCGAAAACAAAACACAAAATCATACCTGAAACATCCAACCAAATTCTGATCCAAAAAAGAAAAGAAACCCCTCTTCAATACTTCATAATTCATCTCTACTCCAACAGCAGGGCTGCTATTGCCGCCCATAGAAGTTTCCACCACCGCGTCTGGATTGACCTGAACCCCTTTCTTTGTACCTCAGAGCTGCATTACCAGATCCATCTGCAGGTGCATCAGGATTACTGGATCTGTTGCTATTATTGTTGTTTGATCCAACTGGCTGGTACTCATAATGCAGATTTTGCCTCTGCTTTTCCCGGTTTATATTTGCATTATTATTCTGTCTCCTATTATCTTGCCCACCAGAACGGTTGTTTTGACCTCCATACTTTCTAAAACCTGAAGAAGCATGCTGATGCTCGAATGGAGCTTCATCTTCCATGTTACCACCAAACCCTTGGTTTGGACCTCTGAATGAAGCAGCCGGCTTTCTTTCTCTCCTACCCTCTTGATGCCCATCATGTGCTGCTTCTCTAGCATTCTTATATTCAGCAACGGGTTCTTCAGGTTGAACCCTTTTGACCTCTGAGCTAGCATTTTGACCTCCACTGGACCAACCACCCTTATATGCTTGAGGTTTGGGTTGCCAACGATTCTCTTTGGAAGAAGTGGGCCTATCGGTTTGGTTTATCTCAAGAGGCATTGTCGACTGCATCAAGTTTTTCTCCACTTCTGCACCACTAACATCCTTGTGATCAACATCATGATTTTTGGCTGTGCTCCTCTGTCCCTTGTATGCTGGTCTCTTTCCTTTACCAGTGGCTGCCCCTTCATCTTTCACAACAGGTGCAACTTCAGTTGGTGGATATTCAGGCATAAACCAACCATCAGAAGGGTCCCATTCATGCATAATATTAGTTTCAGTCGCAACAGGGTTTGAGGCCTCATGTTGGCTCGGAGATTTATTACGAGTTTTCTTTGGATTTGAAGTCATAGATGTTCCCTGTTGAAAACCTTGCTCACGGTGCACTTCAGTTGCTCCACGTTGACGCCATGCTCCATGGGATTTCACCTGCTGCTTATTTTGCTTAAGATCACCACTCTTGGACTCCACAACAGACCCCACACTTGCAGATACTGGGATTGCTGGTTGAGAACCCAATTCATCTCTATCTGTTATATCTTCTGATGTATTTATTCTGGGTGAAGATGGTGATGATGATTGCTGAATGCTTCCTTGCTGAGCCAGCTCTTTCGCCACTGGCTTGGGGACATATCTCTCCATTTCTGCCCTTTTGCTTTTCAGATTAGTCTGGACTGAGTTAATGCTCTTTGATGGCAGAGGCACATCATCCTGCATGGTTCTCTGACTGTATTCATCTACGCGCTCTTCTTTGTTCTGAGCCCGCACAGGGGCCCACATAACACCATCACTGCCATGGAATCTATCTGCTGATCTATTAGCTTGTGGGTTCCTTGGCATCCTCCTGGAGTGCTGAGGTTTATACTGGTTAGTTGTTCTACCATGGGCTTCCTCACGAGGTAAAGAAGAGATCTGCTCCAAATTAGATTGCATTGCATCCTTGCTATCAGTCACTAACACAGTGCTCTGATCCACATCAAATTGAGAAGATTCTGGCTTTTTGCTTTCAGTAGAAAGTTTTCCAAGATCACCTTGCCTTGATGCAGATGATGATGAGACAGTAGCAGGTGGAGAAGCATCATCAAGTTTATGCTTAGTCTTGCTACTCTTGTTGTTTCTCTTCCTCTGCTGTGTTGACTCAGACAAGATATTTGAGTTGTTTGGTAGACTCGACTCTTGACTCGGTACATCTTCACCTGATACAGCCACATTATTTCCAGGATTCTTTATAACTGCACCTGCAGAACCTTTATGTGTCTCACCTGTACCACTCAGAATTGGCTTGTCAGCCGAACTTTCCACCATTTGTACACTCTGCTTTTGTCTATGATTAGCATGCTTCTGCCTCGGTAGGCTACCATCATTAACAAGTGGAGCAGCCTTGCTTTCAGCATCAGTTGCATTATCAACATTTTGTTTTGAAAGCAAAGACTGGCCATGTGAAACAACAGGCTCTTGTTGACTGTTTGTTGACTTTGAATCTCTGGACAGAGTAATGGATTGTCCAACCCCACTTGTACTCTTCTCGCTGATCTGGGCAACTGCTTGAGCATTTGCATCCAAATCTGAACTCGGTATCTCTTGTTTGCTAGTATCAATAGCTGATCCAGTTGGTTTTTGGAATCTATCCACATCCTCCTGCTCAGGAACATTAATAGCAGTTTTTTCTGCAGCCTGGGTTGTACCATCTGCTGCTAGTGTGCGCCTATTCAACTCTTCCAATTTCGCAAGAGACTTTGCTTTCTGCTCTCTTATTCGTTCTTCCTCTTCCTTCTGTAGTTGAATTGCACGCTGTTTTGCTAACTCCCTCATCCTAGCACGCTGATGATGTATATACACACACACACAATAAAAGTGTGTAATGAATGGTAAGCCACAAAATAATTCTGAAGAATGAAGATAAATGATGTTTAGTGTATGTGTGTGCTGAAAGGTTACCTGTGCTTGGCCATCAGTGGGATCAACCATTGGAGTCAAAGCCTCGCCTGCATTCTTAGTTTCCAGGTTCTCAGCAGCCTCGGCAGAAATATGGTTCTCTGGTACTTCAAAACCCAGAATTGGAGGTTTCTTTCGCCACCCATCATTGTCTTGATTGTTTAATCTTCCTTTGATATGATGATCTGCTCGACTTCGCACTCCATGATGCGCTTGCCTGTAAATATCAAAGCTAGTTAAAACGAAAATGTTAAATATAAAGTATGGCATCAGCAAATGCAAATCATAGACCTTGAGAATGGTGAAGCACTGGCAGTGGTAGACCTAAAGGTATTATCTCCTCTTAATACATTGATGTCACGAGAAGAGGCAAGATCTCCAGCGTTGGAAGTGCTGCCAAATGCAATTGTAGAGTTGTCCTTAGGGTTAACTAATAACCTATTCTTTTGTTCCTCCTTTATAGAACCAGATGCAGCATCCCCCCGTACATCAGATGCCCGCACTTTTGCATTCAAACCTTCTATCTTCTGTATTAAGCTTGAATCTTTTGGGTTAGCTGGAATATCCTGAGGCACTTCTGGAAAAGAAGGTGCTACAATTTCTGATTTCTTTCCCCAACTCTCATTGGATGCTTTAGACTTGCGTGTACCCTCAGGTGAATGCACAATCACAGAGTCTGAAGGATAACCTTGGTTGTGTAACATCCTGGAGGACGGATTCTCAATAAGTGTGTTTCTTCTTGAAGGCATATCTTCATTCCTTCTGGCATCTGTCCCCCGCTCATTCCTGTGGAATGATGGTCTTGGCTGGTTGCTCTTTTCTAAGCCCAAAGAATTTGCTGCTGCAGTCTGCTCCCAACTCTCTTCGTCCATGTCTGCATCCCTCTCATTTTCACGTTTTCTAAGAACTTTGTATGGCCCTCGAGATTCCTCAGGTTGTTCAGAAACATACATATTTCCGACTGATCCACGTCCACCAGGTCTAAAGTGGCCATCATTAAGCTCCGAAGGGTTTTGAGATGGGCACATGTTGTAAACAGGTGGTCCAGGTGGCATTCCCATATATGGAATATCACGGTCATTGGGATTGTAGCCCATTGGAGGACCAAAATAGCCATCATAGGGCACTGGACCAGGATAAAAGCCAGGCCTCGGCATACCTGGACGAATAAAAGCATCAGGCATCTGTGGCCTGTAAAAATCTCCATTTCTTGGATGGTGGCCTCTTGGACCAGGCCCTGGTGGAGGACCTGGTTGTGAATTTACTAAAACAGGGGGGATCTGAGGGCGATAGTACGGATAAGGATCCATTGGAAACCCACCATGAGGAACAGGAGGATATGGTGGACCTGCGGGTGGCCCTCTATACCAAACACCAGGAGGTCCATTCATTGGTGGACCACGCCAGGCATCGAAATGTTGAGGAGGAACATTAGGATTGACGTAGTGTTGTGGTTCCCCCTGCCACTTTTCAGCACTAGGATGGACCCCATCTACAACACGTGGAGAACCCTCTCTTGTCCAAGTATCAACGGTTCCGCTCTTGGGATCTGCACTCGAGAAAATGTAACAATCATCTTGCTAGTTGACACGATCAGCTAAACTTGAACAGCTAATGGAAAAATGAAGGCTAAAAACAACAAAACAAACCAGCTTGAGATGCCTCATTTCTCTCTTTGGCATGTACAGGTTTGCCAGAGGCTGAGCCAGGACGACCATGAGAATCATGATCTGCCAGAATACAAGTGTAGACTCAATAGAATGCACATGATAAACAATATTTCTTACAGACAACAAGAAAAGAAAAGGCAAAATATGGTCTTTATTAGATGGCCTGATAGCATTATTGCTCAAGAATTCTGCAGAAAAAGTTAACCCTTGGCCAAATAAGGGGAATTTGCTACGTTGACACTTGCTTCATACACGGTCAAACTCTAGATTAGACAAATCATACCAAAATGCACACCATGGCTGCATGCAAAGGGCCCTTTGCAACTTTCTGCAGAGATATAAAATGATGAGCACCAGTTGTAGCATTGACACAATCAACGTTTATGGTTTTGGAGTTTTAACATTACTTTTTGGCCGCATTCAAACAAGATATTTTGGGTCTATCTGTCTTTGTTCCAGTCTTGTTAGTCTGTCTTATTCTTTTTTTTTCCTTTTCCTAAAACTCCCTTTTTTTTCTTCTTTTTCCTGCCATTCTGAACCAAAAATAATTTTAATCTTCACAAAAAGTTGCTTCTATAACATGTCATGAGCCCTCCTATACGTTTTACATACAGCAGGAGGAAGGATCGTAACAAGGCAGGGACCACTTAAAGAATGCATCACCCTCTTGTTGAGAGTTGGTTAGTGGAGTCTGCTAGCTGAGGGCATTTATGAAATTTCTCTTTGTTGGGTGGGATGCTAGCTATAAATAGGGATTTGTGTTTGTAATAGGTATGCAGAAATTAGTATTCAAATTGGGAGATCCTCTAGCATCTCGAATGGCTAGTTAACCCTCTATCCTGTTTCCTGTTAACCACAAGTTATCAGCCTCAATTGCCAATAAAATTCAATTGTTCCTGATCGATTTAATTGGTTCTTAACAAATTGGTATCAGAGCACAATAAAATTCAATGGTTGCCGTGGGCAGAATTCTGGCATAATACATCGTACCACACGTCCACTAAATGTACACCCTTCAAGGCGTTGTATGGTCGAGATCCACCCCGTCTGATTCAAGCTCGCCGGACTGCACAGGGGTGTTTGAGTTGGAGAATCGACTGCTGGAACGCGATGCTGTCCTAGATGAATTGAGAGCATGCCTTTTGCAGGCCCAACAACGTATGAAGTCCATGGCCGACAAGTTCCGCAAGGATGTTAGTTTTGACGTTGGGATTGGGTTTACTTGAAGCTTCAACCATACCGCCAAAAACCTATTGCTAGCCGACCTTACCAAAAACTCGCCGTTCGCTTTTATGGGCCATTCAAGATCGTTCAACGTTTTGGGGCTGTCGCCTACAAGCTTCAGTTTCCGGAGACAGCCCGTATTCATCCCGTTTTCCATGTGTCCCAACTCAAGAAAGCCATTGGGAATCAACATGTGACACCGACGCTACCCCCACAATTAAATGAAGACCTGGAGTTAGAGGTGCAACCGGAATCGATACTTGGGGTTCGCAGCACAGGCTCGACAGAAGGGGAACGGATTGAGGTGCTGCTCAAATGGAAAAACCTTCCCAATTTTGAAGCTACCTGGGAAGATTTTGCCACCATTCAACGCGTGTTTCCTGACTTCCACCTTGAGGACAAGGTGGCTCTTTGGGGGCAGGGTAATGTCATGAGCCCTCCTATACGTTTTACATACAGCAGGAGGAAGGATCGTAACAAGGCAGGGACCACTTAAAGAATGCATCACCCTCTTGTTGAGAGTTGGTTAGTGGAGTCTGTTAGCTGAGGGCTTTTATGAAATTTCTCTTTGTTGGGTGGGATGCAGAAATTAGTATTCAAATTGGGAGATCCTCTAGCATCTCGAATGGCTAGTTAACCCTCTATCCTGTTTCCCTGTTAACCACAAGTTATCAGTCTCAATTGCCAATAAAATTCAATTGTTCCTGATCGATTTTATTGGTTCTTAACATAACATCTCAGCCATATCAATATGATGCTCCTTTTTTTCCTTTATTTCTACTTCAGCTTTGTTTCCAATTTGTCTTTCTGCTTTTGCTATGTTTTTGTTCCGCTGGTTCAGCGTTCTTATATTCTGATTTAAGCCTTTAAGGTTAATTGGATAGCTGTTCTCACAATAAGCTAGTAAATTAGTCCATCCAAAAGACATGCACTAGGATTGAATGGGGTTAATTGCAATACAGACTGATTTTACTATGTTATTGTGCCTCATGGTTTCAACAAACAGACCATGTTAGAATGTATTCAATCATGTTACATGAAATCCTTGAAAAGAAATGGAGCGAAAACTAGTCACACACTTGAGTACACAGCAAAACCCATCTCCTGGATGCTGTTAGTGTTGCAACTCACAGCTAGAACTCCCATGCACCTACCACAATTCTACGGATGTTAAGGTCCGGAATAGTTGTTCAGTTTTGAAGTCATGAATGCACTCACTCAAACAAATTTATGCCTTGCAATGTGGCAGCCAGAGACCAAATCTCCACATATTATTGTAAAGCATGAAAACTATAAACTTTGACAAACAGAAAATGTTTCAAGAAACAAAAGAGAATCATACTAACAAAAATGACTTTTTGAAGTATATAATATTTATATATGGCAAATGCTCGTGCACACTTCTCACATTTGGTGAGGTTTTAACCCTTGACCTCCTTGGAGGCTGGGCTCTAGCGATAACCCGGGTACCGCTGGGCCAATGACCCTCCGGAACTCATTACTCGAGAAATGACCGTCTAAGTCACTATTCATTACGCAAGAATTCCTATGATAACCCATGCACAAACACAAGAAACAAGAGACTGAAGAATTGCTTAAGATTGTACTATAGCCAGTAAGAGTTACCATGTGCTTCACTACTCTTTGCAGCATCATCTTTTTTTGAACCCAGCGTCGGGAAGTCCCCAGAACTCAGAGAGAAATCATTAACTTTGGACGGTATTGACTGCACCAATAAGCAAAACTCATTAAAACATGAATTTTTTGGTTCACCATTGTACTTGTGAAAGAGTTTGCAAGCAAAAAACAAGTATCTGAATAATAACATCTCTGTTATGGGGCAGAAGGCATCGAGCTAACTTACCAGCTTATCTGCAGTACCATTAGGACCCCACGCCACGGAATTATCAAATGCAGGCTCAGCAAAACGGGATAAATGTGAGCTACCTGGTCTTGTCTCTGCACTGAGTGGGCGTGATGACGTTAGTGATGACTGGTTTGATGGCAACACCCCAGAAGCTGATGATGGCCTAGAATTTGGACCCCATGTACTAGCAGAAGGCTCATGCATTCTATCGCTGCCAGCAGTAGATGGTCGACTGAGGCCTCCGCCCGATGAAGGGCGGCCACTGGGATGACGGGGTGAAACAGTGCTACTCTCGGCATTTGGTGATATTGCTGATGAACCCCAAGGATTTGACGTCGATGAAGATGGACGACTGCCCCAGCTAAGGCTACCCCTATTAGTAAGAAACATGGGTATCAATTGACACATAAGAGAGAACACCAGTAGAATAAGTGACTTGAAGGGAAAAAGTAACATAGAGAAAACTATAAAGAGAATGTGTGTGTGAATGAGTAGGGGACAGAATAAGCAATACTCACTTGGGAACAATTTCCACATTCGGATCCAGACCATGATTTTCTAACCTTCAAATAGCAGCACAAAGATTATCAGAATATTTACTACATAAATTCTAAGAAAATTGATCATAATTCAGCTGTCAAAGCATACTTTTGGCTAGGTAAATTCAGAGGTTTAGGGACGGCAACTTTGCCCAAGACAGTCATGCCACCTCTTCTTGCAGTGGCCCACCTAAAACAGAAAACAATAAAATATTCTGTCAAGCATTGATTTAGAGAGAAAATTGCATCCAATTTTATGGTTGATGAAAACAATATTCACGGACCCTTCTATAATAACTTTAATCTCAATTATCCTTCTGAAAAATGCCCCAAGCTGGTTTAAGCAGATTTGTAGAGGGAGCAGTACTTCAGGACTCCCTAAAGCATATCATTTTCTGCTTTCATGATTTACTTAATTTGGTTTGCAAGTTTCATCCTGATATAGTGGATTTTATATCGTTGTATCTTATATCGTTGTATTTTGATTCTTAATTGTCATGCCATACCATAATCGATTTATAAATATAGGTAGTTTCTTCTCCATTTTGGTTTATGATATGCAAGCCCATGTCCTCCAAAGGATTTTTAATCCCTATACAACTATAACTATCATCCAACTGATTCTCAGAATAGAAGACAAGACAGAAAAATAGAGAGTGACAGAAAATTTTAATAAAGAATACTCATTGTTTTGAACAGATTGTGTTCTTTCCCACAGAACACATGCTTCATGAAATTAAAATAAGTTTTTAACATATATTACAATGTGACTAGGATAAGATGCGATGCACATTCATGCATATAAATGAAAGGACTATACCTCCGTTCTCCAGCCAACATACTCGATGTCATTATTCAAATGTAGTCCCAAGGTCATCCAAGAAGTATATATAAGACCTGCAGAGGAAATCAAAATGTTACTTTTCTTACTATAATGAACAGGAGAACCGAACTCAGCCAATGCAACAAGTGATGTTATATGAGGATTACAACATCAATAACCTCCAAAACCTAGTCATTTTTTGAAGGTGTATAATTCACCAACTAAACCCATAAAGAAGAATGCTGCCTTAAACAAATGAGCAGTGTATAAGAATTAGAAGAAAACTCCCATAATATAATTAATTTAAAGACCGTCTTAAAATAACTGAGCTAACTTCTTGTCATTCTCCTACACCAAAGTTCATGTAATTATTCTTTTAGAAGTTGGTCCAAAACGAATGAAGCAATGACTTAATGGCATCACACTTCATCATGAGCTCAATCAGCTCGTAAGAACAGCTTAACTAAGATGATGGAATCTAAGATGGTATGCATAAATCTAAGGAAATCTAGAAGCATGAATTTTGGCTGTTAAGTTACGCTACCCCGGGAAAGATAAGACTAGAATTTGGTAGGTATTACTCGCATGCCCCATTGAAATAGGAACAATTAACCATACATGCACATTAACTAAGTGTTTGACTGTAGTTCAAGAGTCCATAAAACTGTTCTATCATGACAAAAATGAGAAGAATGTTAATCAAACTAGTGATCAGGAGGGTGGTAATGAACATCATTGTTGTATATGTCCATGAGGTAGGCTTTAAGGAATCCATCATAACACATTCCGGGTGAATGTAAGAGAGTTTTTTGAAGTTACCAATTAGCAACAGACTTTTCATAAGAGATTTATTGGTATCCAGGTAGAAATAGAGGTTTGAAAGAATTCATGGAGGCCTTGGAAATAGAAGTAAGAATCAAGAACATGAAGAAACAACAAATTTTGTGGGAGCTTATGATCTGATGACTGTAAACACTCTCTGAAGACATGTGACTGACCTGTTAATGATGCATGACGTAATTTAGAAAAGCAAGGATTTGGGTTAAAAGATAACCCAAGGCACACCTAGAACATCTAAGATCACTTGAGCATCGCATTCAAAATGACCAACATCTCACCGCATTTTTTTCGTATTATTTTTTGTAAAACTCAATTTTTATATTTTCTAAATCCATAAGAATTACAACCCTATTTGCAATGAAAAGATAATCATTATCCTAATAATAAGTAGTAATTACCCTACAGGTAACAAAATAAACCCAGGTTGAATGCTAATAACTACAATTTGACTTTTTCTAGCATGCCTCGCCTACTTTCGGGAAGTAGGGATGTTGGAGTTTATTCAAATCTCGCCTCCGGGTAACCGTTTCCAGTTAGCAACTATTCCTAGAATTGGCACCACTCATGTACCAAACATGACCATAGTTCTAAAAACCGTTCGAGGCAAACGTCTCGAGGCGATGCGGTAAAAAGCAAACCTGAGGCAACGCCTCTTCTGGGTTAGTTTGAGCGCACGCCTCGAGCCAAGGCGGTTGGCTGAGGCAGTGCATAGATATTATATTAGAGATTAAGGGTTTTAATATGTAGGTTTTTCTCTCTGCTCCCTCATGCTCGTCTCCTCCAGCCCTCGTGAGTTTTTCTGCAGTTCTCCTACACCTCATCTCCTCCGGTTAACTTTCATGAGCTCTTCTCCGATTCTGAAATCTACCACTTTGAATGGAGGCTTAGGAAAGAAATAGTATATCCATACATATTCAAAGTAGGTGACTTGAGTAAGGAAATATAATTTATTTACAGCATTATAATGATTAACATTAAATTATAGATGTCATGGGGAAAATATACATGAACAACAAAATGAAGAGTAGAGTCTGAGTCTAATAAGTTGGCTCTCTATATATTCCCGGGTTTTCCTTTCATATTTGAATGTCAAACTCAACCCAAAATATGCATCAGTCTGGCTCCCCGTAAAAGCTGGATGCTAACAGACACTAAATTTTACATCATGCTTGGCTGCAATTGACAGGGTTAGGTAGACACTGCTTATCAGAAACATTCTAAATTTTCACACTAACTGATTACACCAAAGAAACGTATCATTTTCTGATCTTTAGAAAACTAACGAGCATATGCTATTACTAGCATATACTCAACAGTAGACAAAGTGAACCTGCAGTCTACATGATCGACCATCAACTGAAGACATATATAAAATGCCAGCTATGCACTTATCTCACAATGGATTTCTCAAGCAACCTTCCTACTAAATATTCATAAGGCGTACATACAAACATGCCCAAGATGCTCAACGAATGTGAGAAATACAATTTGCTTCCATGTCATCAGGACTAACAAATTAAAAAAAAAAAGTAACATCAATATTAAACATACTCTCTTTTTTCAAACTTATATAGCATCCCATGCGAAACATACTCAGCCTGAAAAAGACATATGTCATCGGCACGTATGCCAGTGTTGTAATATAGCGTACATATATGCACCTCCATTCACACACGAACTTTGATGCATACATCCTCCATAGATATCAGACCTTCCTTTATAAAATTAAAAATTAAAAAAGAAAAAAAGCAAAGATACTTCCTTTACCAAACCCTAAATTTCAACTCTAATTTAACCAGAAGTGCAAGAGAAGAATAATAAAATATGTAATTTGAAAAAAAGAATAGAAAATCGGAAAAGATGTGGAGAGCGAAATGCTTATTACCCTAGATAGATAGGCAATTCGGATCTAGAGATTATAAGTCCGATCTGCGATCTTGAAAAGCAAAAGCAGCGATGATCAGAAGAAGGAAGGAGAGCGAGGATGATGATGATGGTTTTTGCGTAGAGGCGTGGGGGTGGGCGTGTGTGGTGGAGAGAAGAGAAGTGATGCGAAGCGAAGGGAATGGAGGTTGGGGACAGTGCGAGACGAGAGGAGAGCACCGGAAAAAGGCTAAGCCCAAAAAACAGAGAAAACTCGATTCTTACCCTCACCTGAGGGGGTCTTAAATTAAGAAGTCAAATCGATTTTGGATATAGTCAAGCTCCGAAAACATTATATATATTTTAATTTTATTTAATTTTATTTTATTTAATTTTTAGAACAAATATAATATCTATACTATATTATAAAAAATGAATAAAAACACTTAAAAATAACTGTTAAAAACTTAATGTACCGCTATTTAATGTTAATTACTTAAAACTTAAATAAAGAATGAAAACTTAAAATCTTTTTCTATTTAAATCATTATCTCTAACAAGTTTAATTTTCCTAAAATCACTCCCTGTATAATACAGGATAAAAATCAAATTTTAAATATAAAAAATCTAAAATCTATATCTATACTATATTATAAAAACGGTATAAAAAACTCTTAATTACAACATTTTAAGCACAAGTTACAACTAATTAAAGTCAATTACTTAATTTACAATTTCTTAATGCTTTGGTACAACCTTTCCAACCACAATATCTCACATAATCATCTATTTGTGGAATGGATACTCATTTATTAATATAACTATTTGTTTTTTTGGTGGAGGATTTTATAAAATAGATTTTATATTAGCATAATCTATTTTAAATGTAGATTTTACATTTAAATCTATATTAATGAGATGTAATATAAAATCGTTTTTCTTCCGTATTTTTTTATATTACATCTCATAATGATTTTTCCATATTTTATTTTATAAAATCTTTTTACATAATGAGATGTAATATAAACTCTTTTTTCTTCCGTATTCTTTTTGCTAATATAAAATCTATTTTATTTTATAAAATCTACACGTATTTTATATTAGCATAATATAAAATCTACATGTATTTTTTTGATAATATAAAATATACACGTATTTTTTTTCACGAGCATTAAAAGAAGAAAAAAGAAGATTGATATGAATAAAAAATAAAAAATAACGAGATACACTAATAAATTATCGTATTCTTTAAAATAAAAATATTCCGCAATACTTTCCAAATTAACCAAGTGTAAAGAAAATAAAATAGAAACGATGTAGATATAAAAAAATTCTTCTATATTTTTAATATATTTACATTTAAATGTAAAATCGAAAATAAAAATAAAAGATTTTAAAATATTCTCTACATTCATTATAAATATATATAGTTTCTCTATGTATCATCCGAGTACAAGAAGAATACGAACGGTCGGGTGTCAATGGCGGAACCTGCAACTGAACAAAAGGTATTCCACTATATTTTTGTTTCTTTGAAAAACTACTTTTTTATATTTTATTTTATTTACTAAGAATTTGTTTATATTTTTCAAAACCCACAATCATATTTTTCAAAGTAGGGGAATAAGATATATATATATACATATCTTTATTTTTATCGATTAATACTATGAGGTCTTGAAGTCAATAGTCAGATAAATATGTTGTGAGACATGTCGTTTGAGTTTTAAATAATATAATACAAAACTATTACCAATATTATTGCACAAACTCATAACAACAAACGATTAAGAATATATGCAAGTTAACCACTTACGAAAATACATTCGTTTTTCACATTGTATTTCATTATCTGTTAACAGCAAAATTACGTTTCATTTTAACTCGGTTCAATATTTCAACAAAAAATTTATCCTCCCGTGCAATGCACGGGCCCAACACTAGTATAATTAAAAAAATCTAACATAATATTTAATGTTTATTTTATATAAAAAAACATTATATTATTAAGCCTAAATTAAACAAATTTATAAAAAAAACATTATCACTTTCTCAAAACCATCCAATTTTGTATTGTAAATCGACAAATTTAAAAAATAAAAGAAAACATTAAAATCGTGATGTATCTCGTTGCATTGTGCGAGTACATTTCTAGTTCATCTCTAAAGTCTAAATAATGGTTTTGCCTTCTTGGGAGTTGGACAAGACAAGACAAGATCAGAAAGACGAGAGTCATGTATATCTATATCTATATCTATATTATAAATCACGGATAAAAAACTCTTAAATACAAATTATTAGGCACAAGGTACCATCATTTTATGCAAAATTTTAAAAATCTCTTAATTTACAAGTATCAAAGCACAAGATATATATTACTACTGCAGGATTCTAACACCCACCAATTTGATATGTGCAGGATCTTCCTTTTATGCAAACTTTTTCATGTATCACTATTAATTAATATATTATATTACTATAATTTTGTTTTAATTATATTATTAAATATGTAATTGTTTATTTTTTCTAAATGTCATTAAAATATATAAGATAATCATTGAATTCTAACAAAATAATTAATTTTTTTATATAAAAAACATTATATTATTAAGCCTAAATTAAACAAATTTATAAAAAAAAAAACATCTTTCTCAAAATCGTACCGTAAATCGACAAAAAAAATAAAATGAAACATTAAAATCGTGATGTATCTCGCTGCATTGCGCGAGTACGCTTCTGTAATCTTATCCTTTCACCGTCTGTAATATGTATCTTGTCCTTTCACCGTCTATAATCTTAATCTTGATGGTGATTTTTGCACAATGACAGAATTCACATGGAACATTGAAGTTTGAGAAGTATTAAGGACAAAATTCACATCATGCAGTATACGAAAAGTTGAAATTCGCACGATACAGCATACGAAAAGTGATATTTCGCAATCCACTTTATGCGAAAAGTTAGAATTCGCATGATGAAGACTTGAAGATTTTTCTAAGTCTAGAATTCGCATCGATACGTAAAGTGGACAAGTGTGAATTTTTCTAAGTCAAGAATTCACATCATATTTTTTTCTCTATGAAAAGTACACTATTCGCACAAAGATATATGTGAAAAGTAAGGAATTCGCGTGAAGGCCTATGCGAAAAGTGAGAAATCCGCACGCAAGTCTATGCGAAAAGTGAGGTTTCGACTCATCCACATGCAAATTGTGATCTTAAATGTCAATGGTCTGCGAATTCTTGTTCTGTGAAAAGTATGTTCATGTGGTGTGCGAAAAGTTACTGTTCATAACCCATTTTGCTATAAGTTTGCCTTATTCCCGAAATTTTTTCGCGTGATGCATATGTGACATCATTCCTATCTTTTGTTGGTCACATATTTTTAGCAACTGATCAAAATTTCAAGAGTGCTCATGCTTGTCAAGATTTTCAGATACTAGGTGTTTGGATTTACTCTTTGATTGGATTGGATTGGATTGGATTGGATTAGCAGCTTGAGTATCTGCAATCATCAGTCTGGAGTTTTCTCTACGATGCTAGACCTTTGAGTGCTCTTAATCATTATTCTGACATGATCAATTAGAAGTGTGAGTGACTGCAATCATTGTTTTGGTGCTTTGGTTATGATCTAGAATTTTGAGTGCTTATAATCATCCAGCTGATTCGTGAAGAAAGGAGTTTTGAGTTTATTCGTTCAGTGTTTTGGAAAGCAATTAGAAAATGAGCGTCTTTCATTAGTTGTTGAACAAATATTTCTTCTAACCCTTGCCTAGTAGTGTTTGCTACCAGTTGCTTACTCCTATGAGCATATCAGATCAAGCTCTTAAGCTGAATTCCTATTCAATTCGCGGTTAAAGACAGATTTGGTGTTATAAACTGAAGATACATTTTGGTTGTCACGTCAGAATGCACACATTTCTTTCTTGTGGGCATAACGAATGTGTTGAGTTTACTAGAGATAAAAGTTGTCTTTTGTGCACTCAGTCAAGGTTATTGTCTACATCGAATCTGGTATTAAAGTTGAAACTCCAAAGGATAAGAGCTAATTTCAAGGGGGAGCCGAAGTTGTTAAGAAGTTTAAGCAACACTAAGTTTTCTAAAGAAATCAAGGGGGAGAAGAGCTGAAGCTAAAGAGAATGATTCCTTTACAAAACTTAGGGGGAGAATGTTAGAACATAAAATGTTCTAAGTTTGGAAGTTTTGTAAAGTCATCATAGTTTGTATTTTGGGCCTTGTAATAGCATTGGGTTTGGGCTTAAATGTAAACAAGGTGATAGGGTATAAATAGGAGTTGTGTTGTAGTTTGTTTGTAATTTCCATTTTCACAATGTAGCTGAATGTGTACTGTGTGTTTCTAGAGAGAGAAACATTTCCTCTCTCTAGAGTTTGTGAATAATACAAACATCTCCTTCCCAATTCATCTTTGTTAATCATTCTATCATTGATTTGATTGTGATCTATTGGACTTACAGATGTATATTGGAAAATTTTAAATAAGTTGCTCTTTCCAAATTTGAGGGTGTTACACATGAAACCTTGGGTGACCTCCTTTTTTGTAACACCCTCGAATTTGGTAAGAGCAACTAATTCAAAATTTTAAACATAACATCAAAATAAGGAACAAAACTTCATCTTACGATCCAAAACTCTATATGCCTCAAATATGAATTCTATAATTAACTTTGACAGATATTAAGCTCCAATAACATACAGACTAAATTTGAAGTCAGGTGTTACTTAACCAAAATACAAGTTGCTCTCCTCAACCTAGTGCGAAAGACTTCATCAAGTTATTCACTCCTTGGGTGCATAAGGGCACTCCTCTCTTCACTGCGATACTAAAACTATTCCCAACCGGAACCTGTTGCACATGCCGACAAATAAAAAGGGTTAGGCTAACGCCTAGTGAGTTCAAGATTTTTACATGAGTAAATATATCTTTAAAAGAATGAACCTCACTTAAAATCACGACCTTTCAATTAATGTACTTTAAAACGTGGAAACAACTCTTTTCCAATATCATGCACTTTCAAAGATGGACATCTCATTTCAAACATGCTTTATAAATTGATGCAACTTAAACTAACTCGAAACATGAATATGAATCGACTCCCATTTAAGAAACGTGGATAAAACGTTATATCCCAAAACACCCAAATACGGGTGGGGCAAAATACTCGACCCATGAATCATCATCAAAACCACATATTTCGTACGTCCGAAAACATAGACACTAGGTCCAATACTCACGCGACCATAAAAGAAAGGAATCTAATTACCAAAATATGGGGATGACATAATTCATTCAAACCTTAATATACGAGGAGGAAGATCCAATATTAAGGCCCTCATTCACTGTCGACCATATAGAACCAATGACAATAAAGTAAAACATCCTTATATTTAAAATATTGATAGACGACAACGGGGGAGACCCGTATCCGTTGAGAGTGGAGGAACACAAAAGTATGCCACCCATTCAACGTTAATCGCATGACACCTCACGACATCACAACCCAAGTGTCCCTACGATTTCTTTAACAAGCTTCACCTCAAGTCAGTTGACCTTGATGAACATTCCGAAGAACTCTATCCCGAAGGCCATGCACACTTAAAGACTACCTCCCAGGCATTACTTCAAGCGGTGGAGGTCCTAGTGCCTACCTCCTCGGTAGCACCACCAGACTCAACCCTCCTAGTGCTTACTTGTAAAGTTTTCGGTCATAAAACATGGGTACTGGAGTTCAACCCCACAATACCCAATTGACCATCCAAAACAAACTGACTTACGTTCCTGTGGATCCAATGTAACACAGTCTAACCTTACCGGACTACACATGAATGACCAATGCACTCGAGCCCGTAACCAACCTCAATACGCAACACAATGCATTAGTACGTACGTCATAACTGGACTCTACATTGAGCCATATAAAACCGGACAAGTGTCCTCATGACTCCTTTAAAAATGACATCGAGCCAAAATACTTAAAACCTCTTCCTGACCAATGATTAACGTTTTTCAAATAATAAACGTACTCGACCCATACCAAGCAATCACACGCTCCAAAATACTTGAATGAACTCCAACACAGTTTAAGTCGGGACAAAAGGTTTTCCAAATAGATTTATACTCTTTATCCTTTCAAAACGTCCCATAACACAAAATTAAACCTCTTACCCAAACAAACACTAAGAATGCCTTTTAACCAAATAAGATCCATTTAAGCAATAATTCATCAGGAACACTTTAAAATGACTCATTGTCCAAGATACCCAAAAATCCCAAATATGGGGGTTTTACAAAGTTTATGAAGTCAAGCACTCAGATGATCAAAACCCACCAAATGACTCAACAAATAATAGTTTCATGTAAAACACATCAATACTTTAAAATAAACATTTTGGTATGTACAACGTTTTCACAAATCAACTTGAACTCACCTTTCTAGGTTAAGTTAAACCTAGGTTCCAAATTTAACCATTGATCTCCAGAAGTGTAGATTCGACCATTTCCAAGCTATCACCACAAAAGTTTGGGTTTCCAAATAACCCATTTCTTCAAGTCTAGAATAACCAACATCAAGTAAGACTCTTAGATCTACAAAGATCTTTATACTAAAGCTTAGAGTACTCAAGGAAACTTACCACTTTAGATATTGAGACTTTCCACCCAATGATATCCAAGGAAACCCATCCAACTCTTCAACTCGAGCTTCCAAATACCGAACCTTTATGTGACTTTAGGATAGATCCACCATGGATGCTCTAAAATACTATCCTCAAGCTCTCAAAATCGCCCAAGGAGAGAAGTGAGGAAAGTGAGTGAAACGAGAGAAGTGGGAAGGGAGGTGGAAATGAGAAAACCCTAGAAATGGGTATTAAATCGATTAGACTATTCCCGCGGCCTTGGCCGCGACCTTGAAGTCGCGCGTGCTACATAGCTGCACACAAATAGTGGGTTGCGCAGGTTTAGCCGCGACTTTGAAGCCGCGGGCCAAGCCGCTCGTGTCCCTGGTGCATCTTCTCGCCTTTCGTGCTAAACCGCTCCGCGATCATTTCTCTAGGTCGATCGCTGACTGTTTTCCTTAGCTGATCATAAACTGTTCTTTAGGAAATTACGGGTGTTACAATCCTCCCAACCTTAAAAGAGATTTCGTCCTCGAAATCTGGCACCATCCAAACACCCATCATCGCACTTAGCGAGATCAATTGATTCTCTATCCAAAAAGGAAAGCCTTCACGGAACCTTACCTTATATACGAACCCGATTACATCCCGATTGAGGTTGTCACTATGTTCCTCATAACAAGTCATCACGTACGCGAGCTCAATGTTCGATTTGCCTTTCCAATGACAGAATGAACATCGAGTCCTTATTAAGTCATTCTCCTATCATTCGGATCTCAGTTGTCTCCTAACCTTAGGTTGCACTTATCACCTCAAGAATAGCTTACGTCCCTGAGCTAACCATTCCCACCAAGGGTATCCCAAAGTGAACTTTGTCCTTAAAGACTCCTAATCGTCCTTCATTGAATCACGTCGCCCTCCTTTCCTGCCTTTAAGAACACGACAAACTCTGCAGAAATGACCCAACCATTGATTGACCATACCCCTTTCAATTCCAAGTATCCACAACCATGATGACTTTACCCGAGTGGTGAAGGAATCCATATACAACTGATGAGCTGATCACCCGCTGCTGTCGTAAAGACAATATCTCCCGTTTGACAAATTAAGTCTCCTCAATGATCGAATTCCACTTATGCATTACCTCGACATTCTCACCAAATTCCCAAATAATTCATACCATAAGAGATCCATCGTCCGCTTCTAGACGACGTTCCCTAACCCTAGTTTGGTTCGATCCAATCACAATGTTCGAATCGTTCCTCGAGTTGACACGACACTACATCTATAGACAACGAGTCACTCTAAACCCCACGGTTACACAATTCTCATAATGCGTTCAAGCACCAGCCGACAAATCAACGAAATCTCGTTGGTTACAGATTTAACAATGATCGATCTCTAAGTATCAATATCTACTTCCCTTAATGTTACCACTTAATTTGTAAACACTCCAGATTCAACGGACGTGCACTAAAGCACACTAACGGTTATTGTCCTCAAAACCGAGCGTCGACACCTATCCTCAAAACAACTATGCCACAAACGTGGGTATACCACCACATATTTCATTCCAGACTTGCATTGAAGAATTAATGTTGACACCTATCATGGCACTAAATCTCAAACAAACGAATCACCATATTTTCCTTATTCCTGAAAACTCTTCTGGATGGCACACATACGACCTATGCATGATGTCGAAAGTCAACCCATCAATTCACAACTGACCATAGGCAAGCAACCACCAATGTGTTAACCCGTGGTTTTGTCAAAGCAAAAGGATCACCACATGGATACCCGAAAGAATGCATAAATCTAATATTCCAGTTATCCATGCGTGAACTAGATCACAAAGCTAAGATTCAAAGTTCAAAACTGACCATAAGTTAGGTCCTCCGACACTTCAAACTCCGAGGACTCCTTCAGTCCTTAACCACGACCTCTATCAAGGGGGCTTACATCTATAACTCTAATGAGTTCAAGGTTTTTCAAACTACTATGCCCATTTAACTTTATAAAAGCTCTAAATGTAAAAACTTTATAACGATTAATCATACGAATAAAATCTACTACTGTTTACTCGGTAGGTGTACAAAGTGGTCACAACCGCCACACATATAAAGCCATTTCAGAAAATATTTGATTAACAATCAAGCTAATACTGACACCAACGAAATATATTTCAACAACCTCTTTCAAAGGAACCGCTATGGTCCCAACATGCATAAATTTATGTCATGAATGAGAAATAGTTTTACGTACTAAAACAGTGTATAACAAAGTGTTTGTATAAAACTACAGAAGGGGAAATTCACGATATCAACTCCCAAAGTTTCACATTTAACCATATAATGTTATGTAATAAGATTTTCCAACGTGGCTCGCATACATCAGTTTATTCCACAAAACTTAGTAAAAGACAAATGCATGTGATTTAATCAAATATAAGAATAATTTAGCTTGATTCCAAACTCTAGGCCATACAGATAAAATGTTCGCAAGACCCAAAACAGACTTTTCATGATATCAAACTCTCAAAGTTTTCTTTCCCTTAGCCCCTCAACATGGCGCATAATAAGATCCTGCAACAAAACTTGCATGAGACGGATTGTTTTACAAGACTAGTAAAGTGACATGTGTATGCGCTTTGGTTAAAAACATGAAATAGTCTATGTCGGTTTCAAGTTCAAAGCCAAGTAAAAATATGCTCTCATTGTTCTAAAACGTTGGCTAAAACACCGTGACAGAAATTCTCAATAAAAATATGCATACATGCTATGTGCAACCAAATTGCTCACACAAAACTCAAAGGGAAAACAATACAACCGGACGCCATTAAAATTTCCACATCAACTCAACAAAACCCCATAAAATAAAATTCTCAATAAAACTCAAACATCAAAATAATGGAAGGTAACTCTTCGTCCAAAACCTTAACATATGTGGAGGAGATCCAATGTTAAAGTCATAAACCGCAGTTATTTGTCCAAGACCCTAGACAACATCAAAATGCGCACATCGCAAAATCCAAAATAGTGTTGGACAAAAATGAGAATAAGAAAATCTCAACAAAGTTTGCAACCTCATGCCATGAAATAATTGTGTGCATGCTCGAAATCATGGTTTAGAACCTTGTGTGTGCTAAAACATTGCTCCAAGATTTGTAATATAATCCACATGACGATTTGAAAATATGAGAAATAATTAACGTAACTTATTTTAGAAATAAATTCTGTGTGTGAAGTTGTTCGGCACTCAACATCCCGAACCACGCTCCTCAAATTTTTAGCCACACTATCGTCATCCGGATGCTCAAACATCTTAAGGCAATGATCGAGGATTTTATAGGTTTACTTTACAAATCTCCTCGAATAACGTTGGTTCTAAAAGTTTATGGTTCTAATCCAACCAATCATTCCGATCCGAAAGGGTCCACTTAATGCAATCACCATGCTTATTGTTACTCCAAGTGACGAATGCTAAAATCATCAGCCTCTTCTAACGGCTACCCACTTAGAAACTTCTTCACTACCCCAACGGTTGTCACATCCCAGTAGTCCAAGTATACATATGTAACTCGTAGGTTCACCATAACACTGGTCAGGTGCAATTATGAACGTACTGTACATGATCATCCTTGTTACCCTCGACATGATTCCCGTTCCTAGGGACTCCTTGTTAGGTTACGGGATCTCAAGCACAACGGAAAATAAAACCGTAACCCTCCAAAGATCCATACGAACCGAAATAAATCGGGTGTTTCGAAATTATACCTCACAGTTAACGAGACTTTGAATCACAGCAACAAAGCAAGCTTGATGCCTCCAAGGTATCCACGTGAACAATCCGAATCCTTTGCCTTCTCGTGATGCTAGTCACGGTTTCAAAACTTAGAAAAGAAAGAGAGCATATAGTTGTAGGTGATTTTAGAAATAATTGCAAGAACAAAAAAAATCTTGCATACAATGTCATACATTATATATGGACATGATAGGCATGGCATGAAAACACCACCATCCCTACACCTTACTTGAGTGTAAAAGTATCCATGCACCATAACTCATCTTTTCAAGACAACCCTAGTCAACTTTATTTATGTCCAACATAAATAATATCTGATTTTATTTAATCAGATTAAATCAATACAAATCAGATATAATAATTAAATGTTTTTAATTATTTAAACTCCTTATTCGAATATGTTCAAAGCGTGTGACCCAATGGGTTCTCAACATGTTGGTAATAATTATAAATCTCGTATTTATATTTATAAACAATGAGCATTATCTAGCAATACATCATCGTCACCCAAATGACGAGAATTGGTGATACAACAAATTATTGGTTTTTAGTCAATTTTAGTTTACACATTTAATTCCTTTGTCCTTGATATCTAGATTGAACACGAGACATTGCATGTGTCATTCTCGTTATGTCCAGTCTCTAGTTTCTTGATTCCCAAATATACAAATAAAAACAGAAATTGATATCTCATATCATTTATCTGAGCATGCATGCATTTCCTTAGTATATATTTATCAAGGGGCCCAGATACATCACTCCCGTCATAAAGGAGGGACAAATCATATCTCGATACATGCTAGTTCTACCATGTGATTTATAACATACCCAACAATAATTCTGTCACCCAGTTACGGAATGATTAGAACAAATGTCAAAATATATTACTCACACATAACAAACTCCATATTTCTCAAGTCAAAGAATTGCATGTATATTGACCACATGAGAAACACTTATGACACTCACATGACATCCAATGAAGTGTTCTCATAGCGAGTCACGTCCGATACACAAAATCTCCATTTTGTACCCATATGCAGATTCAATATCTCTATATGAATCCCTACATATGCTAGTCATTATCATATTACTTCAACCTTAAAACCCAAAATAATATTTAACTAGGGACATTTAGAATACATTATTCTAAGGTTATTTATTATGAATAATTAAAACACAGAATATAACATAGACATAATAAATTGGGCTATGCCTTTTATTTATTTATTAATTTCATGAAACAAAACTCAAAATTACAATCATCGTATGATTAGCTTTTGGGCATTCACTAACAATCTCCCACTTGCACTAAAGCCAATCATCCATGCATCGTATACCAAAGGATCTACAGTGGCCATCATGATTCTGCTGTGTTAACGGCTTGGTTAGTGGATCAGCAACATTGCTGTCATTTGACACTCTGCTTATACTAACATCGCCTCTTTCAATAATCTCTCTAATGAGATGATATCTTCTAATAATATGTTTGGATCTTTGGTGAGATCTAGGTTCCTTGGCCTGTGCTATAGCTCCATTGTTGTCGCATAACAACTCTATAGGACAATCACTGCTAGGAACAACTCCAAGTTGAGAAATAAATTTCTTGATCCAAACGGATTCCATGGGTGCATCTGATGCTGCGATGTACTCAACTTCCGTTGTAGAATCAGCTACTGTTGCTTGCTTGGAACTCTTCCAGCTCACAACACCACCATTAAGACAAAACACAAAACCCGACTGCGATCGAAAATCATCTTTATCCGTTTGGAAACTTGCATCAGTGTAACCCTTTACACTTAAATCTTCTTCACCGCCATATACCAAGAATGAATTCTTTGTTCTTCTTAAGTATTTTAGGATATTCTTGACGGCAATCCAGTGAGCATCACTTGGATTGGATTCGTATATGTCATGCTTAAAGCATACGATACATCAGGTCGAGTACATATCATGGCATACATGATAGATCCAATTGCCGAAGCATATGGAATCTTACTCATTCGTTCACTCTCTTGAGATGTAGTAGGGCACTTCGCCTTAGAAAGTGATATGCCATGAGACATAGGTAAGAACCCTTTCTTGCTATCAGACATGTTGAACCGTTTCAACACTTTGTCTATATATGTACTCTGACTTAAGCCAAGTAATTTCCGCGATCTATCTCTATAGATCCGAACGCCTAATACATAGGCAACTTCACCTAAGTCTTTCATTGAAAAACATTTTCCTAACCAAGCCTTTATAGACTCAAGTGTCGGAATATCATTTCCAATGAGTAGTATGTCATCTACATACAATAAAAGAAACGATACGATGCTCCCACTAACCTTTTTGTAGACATAAGGTTCATCCTCATTTTTTGAGAAGCCAAACTCTTTAATCGCTTCATCAAAACGATGATTCCAACTCCTTGGGCCTTGTAATAGCATTGGGTTTGGGCTTAAATGTAAACAAGGTGATAGGGTATAAATAGGAGTTGTGTTGTAGTTTGTTTGTAATTTCCATTTTCACAATGTAGCCGAATGTGTACTGTGTGTTTCTAGAGAGAGAAACATTTCCTCTCTCTAGAGTTTGTGAATAATACAAACATCTCCTTCCCAATTCATCTTTGTTAATCATTCTATCATTGATTTGATTGTGATCTACTGGACTTACAGATGTATATTGGAAAATTTTAAATTAGTTGCTCTTTCCAAATTTGAGGGTGTTACACATGAAACCTTGGGTGACCTCCTTTTTTGTAACACCCACGAATTTGGTAAGAGCACCTAATTCAAAATTTTAAACATAGCATCAAAATAAGGAACAAAACTTCCTCTTACGATCCAAAACTCTATATGCCTCAAATATGAATTCTATAATTAACTTTGACAGATATTAAGCTCCAATAACATACAAACTAAATTTGAAGTCGGGTGTTACTTAACCAAAATACAAGCTGCTCTCCTTAACCTAGTGTGGAAGACTTCATCAAGTTATTCACTCCTTGGACGCACAAGGGCACTCCTCTCTTCACTACAATACTAAAACTATTCCCAACCGGAACCTGTTGCACATGCCGACAAATAAAAAAGGTTAGGCTAACGCCTAGTGAGTTCAAGAGTTTTACATGAGTAAATATATCTTTAAAATAATGAACCTCACTTGAAATCATGACCTTTCAATTAATGTACTTTAAAACGTGGAAACAACTCTTTTCCAATATCATGCACTTTCAAAGATGGACATCTCATTTAAAACATGCTTTATAAATTGATGCAACTTAAACTAACTCGAAACATGAATATGAATCGACTCCCATTTAAGAAACGTGGATAAAACGTTATATCCCAAAACACCCAAATACGGGTGGGGCAAAATACTCGACCCATGAATCATCATCAAAACCACATATCTCGTATGTCCGAAAACATAGACACTAGGTCCAATATTCACACGACCATAAAAGAAAGGAATCTAATTACCAAAACATGGGGATGACATAATTCATTCAAACCTTAATATACGAGGAGGAAAATCTAATATTAAGGCCCTCATTCACTGTCGACCATATAGAACCAATGACAATAAAGTAAAACATCCTTATATTTAAAATATTGATAGACAACAACGGGGGAGACCCGTATCCGTTGAGAGTGGAGGAACGCAAAAGTATGTCACCCATGCAACGTTAATCGCATGACACCTCACGACATCACAACCCAAGTGTCCCTACGATTTCTTTAACAAGCTTCACCTCAAGTCAGTTGACCTTGATGAACATTCCGAAGAACTCCATCCCGAAGGCCATGCACACTTAAAGACTACCTCCCAGGCATTACTTCAAGTGGCGGAGGTCCTAGTGCCTACCTCCTCGGTAGCACCACCAGACTCAACCCTCCTAGTGCTTACTTGTAAAGTTTTCGGTCATAAAACATGGGTACCGGAGTTCAACCCCACAATACCCAATTGACCATCCAAAACAAACTGACTTACGTTCCTGTGGATCCAATGTAACACAGTCTAACCTTACCGGACTACACATGAATGACCAAAGCACTCGAGCCCGTAACCAACCTCAATACGCAACACAACGCATTAGTACGTACGTCATAATTGGACTCTACATTGAGCCATATAAAACCGGACAAGTGTCCTCATGACTCCTTTAAAAATGACATCGAGCCAAAATACTCAAAACCTCTTCTTGACCAATAATTAACGTTTTTCAAATAATAAATGTGCTCAACCCATACCAAGCAATCACACGCTCCAAAATACTTGAATGAACACCAACACAGTTTAAGTCGGGATAAAAGGTTTTCCAAATAGATGTATTATCTTTATCCTTTCAAAACGTCCCATAACACAAAATTAAACCTCTTACCCAAACAAACACTAAGAATGCCTTTTAACCAAATAAGATCCATTTAAGCAATAATTCATCAGGAACACTTTAAAATGACTCATTGTCCAAGATACCTAAAGATCCCAAATATGGGGGTTTTACAAAGTTTATGAAGCCAAGCACTCAGATGATCAAAACCCACCAAATGACTCAACAAATAATAGTTTCATGTAAAACACATCAATACTTTAAAATAAACATTTTGGCATGTACAACGTTTTCATAAATCAACTTGAACTCACCTTGCTAGGTTAAGTTAAACCTAGGTTCCAAGTCCAACCATTAACCTCTAGAAGTGTAGATTCCACCATTTCCAAGCTATCACCACAAAAGTTAGGGTTTCCAAATAACCCATTTCTTCAAGTCTAGAATAACCAACATCAAGTAAGACTCTTAGATCTACAAAGATCCTTATACTAAAGCTTAGAGTACTCAAGGGAACTTACCACTTTAGATATTGAGACTTTCCACCCTAAGCAATCCAAGGAAACTCATCCAACTCTTCAACCCGAGCTTCCAAATACCGAACCTTTATGTGACTTTAGGATAGATCCACCATGGATGCTCCAAAATACTATCCTCAAGCTCTCAAAATCGCCCAAGGAGAGAAATGAGGAGAGAGAGTGAAATGAGAGAAGTGGGAAGGGGAGGTGGAAATGAGAAAACCCTAGAATTGGGTATTAAATCGATTAAACTATTCCTGCGACCTTGGTCGCGACCTTGAAGCCGCGGACCAAGTCGCGCGTGCTACATAGTTGCACACAAACAGTGGGTTGTGCGGGTTTAGTCGCGGCTTTGAGGCCGCGGGCCAAGCCGTGCGTGTCCCTGGTGCACCTGTTGCACGCGTCGTTAAACGCACAACAAGGTTTAAATTTATAAACCTAACTCAAACCTAGTAATAGGGTAAGTCAAGTATCGTTCTTCTCAGGGAGTCTGTGGTTAAATTAACGATTTGTGTCAAAATCGAATGCACGTGTGTCACAAATATTAGCTACCCAATTAAATCCAGTTAAGCTCAAAACTTAGCAAAAACAAAATCTACTTGGCATAAATACATTACTTTCAAAATCATGGGGTTTGAGAATTAAACTACTAAACCAATAAAAATCAAAACTTTATAATTAAGCATAAAAAACTAAAGAAAATGTAGAATTTTATATAATAAACGAACATCATGATAACCCCGTTTAACTACTAATGCTCAAATAAAAACACTAACTCACCTAGAACTTTCTTCAAGCACTTGGTGTGCAATCCAAACACCGAATAAAATAAACCAATAAATCAATAAAATGAACACAATCTTGTTCCCATATAACGAAGAACAAATGCATTCAACCAATAATCCAATACCAATATCTCAAGATAAAACACTACTTGAAATTGTAATTCTAAGCAAAACGAGTAATGAAACAAATTGAAACTTATATTAAAACCAAGCAATCTATTGTAAACTAAGTAAAGCAACTAGATTAAAACAAGAAAAAGAACAAACTACATAACCTATCATACTACTGTTGAGAACCCATGAAGGCTGAGCTTGCCCGATTTCGTTAGCGGATAAAACGCAACAGCAACCTCTGTTTTTGATGAGTTTGTTGCTGCCAAAATAGCCCCAAATCGAGCCTTCCGTCGCCCCAAAAACTAGTCCAAAAAGCTATTGAATAGTGCGTGTCGGATACTAAGAAACGAGACCCCAAAGTTGTTAATTTACAGCCTTGAAATCCTTCAATCCCACTGTGTTTTGTTGCTATAAATCGGTGTCTATGTGATGTGCGCGTTTGTGAATAACCCTCAAGATCACCTCTAAAAACACCGATTTCGTCCCTCCCTTCCTCTCGATGTTGTGTATGGAATTTCTCAAAAAAAAAAAACTCTTTTTCTCTCCCTTTTTCTTCTCTGTGTTCAGCTCCCCCAAGACCTACACACTTTTTTTTTGTGACAATAAATAACCCCCCAAAGCACCCCCAAGATCTCTTCCTTTTTTTCCTTTTGCTTCCCACTCACGATTCACCCAAAATAAAAAGGGAACACTTCCTTTTTTTAAAAGAGAAAATATTCTTTCCTCTTTTTCTTTTATCAAAATTCCTTTCTTCTTTTTACAAAACTCATGGCTCAAGACATTAGCAAATATTCTTTTTTTCAAAGCCCAACCCATCAATGACTTGTACCTTCCGTTATATGAGTTGTACTTTTTTTTCAGCGTTACTGTTTCATATTCGGCATCAGATTCGGCCCATATGCATTCCGAGTTTACAAAAACTAAAAACTTCAAAGTCTTAGGTCTGTGTGTTGGGTTTCCAGATCATCTTGAATCACTTAAATCCGAGCTCGGACGAGTGAGATATGCTCAAAACACCATACTTGCGTAAATCTGCCAAAAAACATCGTTTTTATCCCTTTTTTGCTCCACACTTTTCCGAACCTATCAAACACAAAAACACATTAATGTAGTTCGATTTTATCATTTTTATGCATTAATTGAGGGTGATTGACGAGAAAATAAAGTACAACTTAACGACCAATCAAAACACCCCACACTTAAACATTGACCGTCCTCGGGCAATAAGACAGTTTATTTTGATAATTCAAGAATAGTCAAATAAAACTCTTTAGAACTCATAGTATGTCATGAATATGGGATAAGTCAACCATCAAACCCTTAGCACGTACATATTATTTCAAGAACTAACATGAAATGATCCGGTAAGCTTTCACTAGGATAAGATTCACTCAATCACTCACGTGTTTTGGGTTATGTGTTTCGCTCGAGACATCCTCACATGACTGGTACTCTACCATAGGCTTGCAAAACTTCTCATTCTCCACCGCTGGAAGTGCATGCAAGATACAAATCAAAAGGTGTTTTTCAAGGGTTGTAATGGTGGCAACGGGTAGGGTGGGATAACATATGGTGAAGTGACTTTTAAAATCTTTAGGACTAAGGGAGCATTGTGCACAATAAACCAAGAGTTTGTCACATTGTGGTTCTCTTTGAGACCTTTAAGCACTTTTCGCTTCAATAACTGCAAGCCTTTATTCTTTCTTTTTCTTTCTTTTTTTTCACACAGGGCATATACTGACTTTTAAACCCCTTCTTTCTGCCACTTTCTCTCTTTTCTTTTCTTTTTTCTTTGTTTTTTTTCTCTTTTTTTTGACTGATTCTTTTTTCTTTCTTTTCTTTTTTTTTCTTTTTGAGGCTTTGCTTTATACTATTTTCTTCTTTTGAGATCACAACTTCAAGATATTAACAATTTAGCTCATTGGTCTACTGTCACACCCCCAAAGTCTTAAGGTTGGGTAGGAGTTGTTTGACTTTTGTGGCTTGTAGCTTAGGTATGTCAAACGAACGAGTTTGTAGGCTCAAAATGGCTAATCAAGTGGATTGCATCTTTAGGGTAGGCTTTTTGGCTAAAAGTGGTTAACAATCACATCAAAGATGACCTTTATCACTTTTGTATGCAAGCATGACTAAAATGCAATCTTGAAGAGAATAGATGCAAGTTCTAGAGAGACCAGTGCACATGAGGTGTAATACACACATGAAATGAAATGAGACTAATTTGGATGTTTTAGTCATAAGGCTCAAATGTCTCACAGGTTAGATGTGATCACCCAATCAATCAATGCTAGTTTCAAATAGCACGACACACCAAGTAGTCTTAGGTGACCAATCGACCAATTCATTAGTTCTATGTGTTCCTTAGAGTCTAACAAGATCTTTTCATTATGTGCATGTATGTAGAAGAATTACTGCCCTAGAACAAATCAATTATTTAAGTTTTTAACACCCCACACTTTTAGACCATGCATTGTCCCCAATGTATGCACTTATGCTAAAGAAACACAAATAAAGATGAGAAGAACAGAAAACTCCCCTGGATGTCCTTCCAATGCATGACAGGGTGCAGTATTGATCAATCCATGTAAGCACCGACCTGTATGGGAATGTCATCCTTCGGCGATTTATCAGCACTTTCATGTTAAAACACATCTTGGACCAACTTCGTTAAAGCACAATAACGATTCAATAGCAATCAATCAGAAAATTTCCAAATTTTCCCCCTCCCCAACTTAGAGATATGCATTGTCCTCAATGCTAGGAAGTGGAAATCAAACAAGAGGTAAGCACGTAACAAAGAGGGATCTCAGGCTCCAAGACAAATAAAAGGTAACAAAAGATAAACCAAAACAAACTAACTCACTAGTCCTCATTTTCCCAGGGAAACGTGATTGCACTTAGCATGTGCAACAAGCCTTTTAAACCCCTAGGTTCCCCCTAGTGGACGAGTGAAGTCTCGTGAGGGTTTGCAGTGAACATACCCACAAAGTTCATTTAACTATGACTCAATTAACTGACTCGATCTTAAAGCATGCAAATAAATAAAAAGCAATAAAGCAAATATACAAAATATACATATAAATGGAATTGATACTATGACTCAGAGTCATATACTGGCTCGACAAGAGTCGTGGTCTCCAAAATATAGACATTGTGATCCCTAGGAGTAATGTATGGATTCAGTCTTTGCCTATTTACTTTGAAGGATGCCCTGCATTTCTCATCCTGAATTGTGACAGCACCGTGTGGGAACACCTCTCGTACAATATATGGGCCATACCATCTAGATCTCAGCTTGCCTGGGAGTAACTTCGAATGAGAGTTATAGAGCCACACTTTCATCCCTACATGGAACGACTTTCGCGATATGTGTCTATCATGAAAAGCCTTAGTTCATTCCTTGTATATGCGGGTACTCTCGTATGCATCCCATCTCATTTCTCTAACTCATCTAACTCGAGTCTCCGATGGTCACCGAATTCTTTTAAATCTAGATTCAGCTTCTTGATTACCCAATAAGCTCGGTGCTCCAACTCGACTGGTAGATGACAAACGTTTCCATACACGAGTCGATATGGAGACATGCCTATAGGTGTCTTGTATGCGGTACGATATTCCCATAATGCATCCTCCAATCGGCTCGTCTAGTCCTTCCTATCAGGTCTCACGGTCTTCTCCAGAATATGCTTAATTTCATGATTCGAGACCTCGACCTATCCGCTAGTCTGTGGGTGATATGGTGTGGCTATCTTGTGTGTGATCTTGTAATGTTTTGCCAGATCATTAAACTTCATATTACAGAAGTGCGTTCCACCATCACTGATGATGACTCTCGGATACCCATGTCGAGTGAAAATATGGCTCTTGACAAACTTGCATACTACACGATGATCGTTCGTTTTGGTCGTGATAGCCTCCACCCACTTAGAGACATAATCAACAGCTAGCAGAATGTACAAATTACCCTGGGATGATGGAAAAGGACCCATGAAGTCTATACCCCATACGTCAAAGATCTCGACAGTCAGGATAGGATTGAGAGGCATCATGTCCTTCCGTGAGATATTTCCCAGGCTTTGGCATCGAAGACAAGTTCTCACAAAGTTCTGAGCGTCCCGAAATATGGTAGGCCAAAAGAATCCACACTCAAGTACTTTGATTCATGTCTTCTTTCCACTAAAGTGTCCCCCACATGCATAACTGTGACAATGCTTTAAAATGTCTTCGTGATCACTGTCGGGGACGCATTTCCGAACAATTTGATCAGGGCAATATTTAAATAGCTCAGGGTCCTCCCAGTAGTAATACTTAAGCGGTGAAAAGAAGTACCGTTTCTGTTAAGTTGTCCAATTATGTGGTAACTTCTTCACAGCTAAGTAATTAACAATATGTGCAAACCAAGGAAGCCTAGATTTGGAAAATAACTGCTCATCCGGGAAAGATCCCTGGACTTCTTCCTTGGTCGGGATCTGATCTGTGGGGATTCGAGACAGATGGTCGGCTACTACATTTTTGCACCCTTTATTATCTCGAATTTCCAAGTCAAACTCTTGTAATAGCAAAATCGACCTGATAAGCCTAGGTTTGGCTTCTTTCTTATCAAGAAGATGGTGAAGGACTGAATGATCCGAGTAAACGATCACCTTCGCTCCCCACAAATATGAGCGGAATTTTTCCAATGCAAACACGACAACAAGTAACTTTTTTTCAGTGGTCGTATAGTGCATCTGTGCCTCGGAGAATGTCCTAGTAGCATAGTAAATGGCAACGGGCTTTTTATTCACCCGTTGACTAAGCACAACTCCCATCACTTCATTACTTGCGTCACACATTAACTCAAATGGCAACGACCAGTGTGGTTTTTGCATGATGGGTGCCTCAAAAAGCTTTTGCTTGATGGTCTCGAACGCCTCTAGACAGGATTTATCAAAGACAAATGAATTATCCTTGGCAAGTAGATTGCACAAGGGTCGTGAAATGGCACTAAAGTCTTTGATAAATCGCCTATAGAAGCCTGTGTGTCCTAGAAAGGAGCGAACACCCTTCACCGACGTCGGTGGAGGTAAGGTGGAGATTACCTGGACCTTTGCTCGATCAACTTCAATGCCACGTTCAGAAATCACGTGAGCATAATTCCTTCTCGAACCATGAAATGGCTCTTCTCCCAGCTTAGCACTAAGTTAGTATCCTCACAACGCTTCAACACTCTCTCAAGACTATGGAGACAACTTTCAAACGTCTCGCCAAATACTGAGAATTCATCCATAAAGACATCCAATGACTCGCCCAACATGTCACTGAAGACTGACATCATACACTTTTGGAATGTCGCAGGCGCATTACATAATCCAAATGGCATTCGATGGAAAGCGAAAGTGCCATAAGGACATGTAAATGTCGTCTTCTCTTGGTCATCAGGGTGTATGGCACTTGATTATATCCTGAATAACCATTCAAGAAGCAATAGAATTTCTGGCCTACCAACTTCTCTAGTATTTGGTCGATGAAAGGCAAGGGGAGATGATCTTTCAATGTGAATGCATTCAACTTTCTGTAGTCGATGCAGACTCGCCATCCGGTGACGGGGCGAGTAGGAATATTTTCCCCTTCTCTCTCCACAATAGTGATGCCAGATTTCTTGGGCACCGTTTGTGTCGGGCTCACCCAAGGGCTATCAGAAATGGGATATATGATCCTGACATCCAACCATTTGATAACTTCTTTCTTCATCACATCCCTCATGTTTGGGTTCAGTCGTCTTTGAAATTCACGGTAGGGTTTGGCATTAGGCTCGGTGTGGATTCTATGCATGCATACCGAGGGACTGCTCCCTCTCAAATTGGCTATCGACCATCCAATTGCCTTCTTATGATCTTTTAGAACAGAAATAAGCATGTCTTCCTGATCAGGTGTGTGTGAGGATGAGATAATGGCTGGTAGAGTGATATCGTCTCCTAGGAAGACATACTTAAGGTGATCTGGTAGTGGCTTAAGCTCTAGCATAGGTGGCTTTTCAAGTGAACTCTTTGGAGGTTCATGAGATAGACTTGGAAATGGTTCAACCTTATGAGACCAGGGTGGTTGATTAGGCACATGAGGCTCATCAAGCAATGCCTGGACCTCATGTAAATCTACCAGATCAAGATCATCCTCTGATGAGATAGAAAAGTATCGAGTGAACAAATCCTCTTGCAGTATGCTTGAAGTGTATTCTTGGGTACATTCATCTGCAAAGTCTATGGAGTAACACTCAGTCTCAGTCGGAGGGAAGAGGATGGCCCAAAGATATTCATGCGCAGTTTTTGATTACCAAAGGTAATGTCCATCACCCCATATCGGCAATTGATTGTGGCGTTTGCAGTCTCCAAGAATGGTCGACCGAGAATCATCGTAGGGATTTTATCTTTACAAATGCCCTCGGTATCTAGCACAAGAAAATCCACGAGATAGTAGAAGTCCTCGATCTTCACAATCACATCCTCAAGCACTCCCCTTGGTGTCTTAACAGATCGATCAGCGAGTTGTAATAACACACTTGTTGCTTTGAGTTCACCAAACTCAAATTGATCATACACCGATCCTGGCAAGATATTCACACTAGCCCCTAAATCAAGCAAGGCACTCTTTATAGCGGAATTTCCCATAATGATAGGGATCAATGGAGCTCTAGGGTCCTTGCATTTTTGTGGTAGGGAACTAGATAGAATAGTGCTGACTTGCTCAGTAACTTCAATCTTTTTGGGGATCGAAGTCTTTTGTTTGCGCTTCTGAGTGCACAATTCTCTCAAGAATTTGGAATAAGCCGGGATTTGTTTGATAGCATATAGTAATGGTAGATTTATCTTTACTTGGTGAAAGACGTCCATCATATCATCATTTTTCGACCATTTTTTTCCAATTGGAAATGCCGCAGATTCATATAAAGCGGTAGGGAATGGAACAGTGGGTTTTTGATTAGGCAATCTCGAACCCTCCCCATCTTGAGATTTATCGGCATCCGATGTGATTGGAACTTGATTTGTCTCTTCAGACTCTACTCCCTACTCAATTTCTTTCCCTTTTCCCTTTTCGTTTGAGAGTTTTCAACATTTTTTTGAGGGAGGGGGTCCAGTTGACGGCCACTTCGCAAAGTGATTTCGTTTACGTGCTCATGACTAGGATTTGGCTTAGTCATACTTGGTAGCGTACCCCCGTCCCTTCTACTCATCTGTTCGGCCAGTTGGCCAACTTGTTTTTCTAGAGCAGCAATAGACTGAGTAGTAGCAGCAACAAACTGATTAGTATCAGCAATAGACTGGGTATGGTTGTCTGTCCTTTGCATATAATCTTTCATCATAGCCATTATTTCTTGCAGTTGCTTTTCAATTAGCGATGAACCTTGTCTGTTGTTGTTATAATTATTATTACCACCAAAGTTTTGATTGTGACTTTGATTACCATGGTGGTAATTTCCAAAGTAAGAATGATTGTGATTTTGTCACTGAAATTTAGGCTGACTCGACTGACCCTCATGATGGTGATTTTGGAACCGGGGTTGATTTGAGTGACCCTCTTGATTGTTTTTCCAAGAAAGATTGGGACGCTTTCGCCATCCTGCATTATAAGTGCTTGAAAATGGGTCTTGATTATGATTACCAAACCCCTGGGATTGATTTATGCTCTCAGAATGAAAAACTATGCACTCACTTGCAGAATGTGAAGAATCCCTACAGTGAGTGCATGCATTTTGAACCTGGAGAACATCATTTTTCTTCTCAGTCATCCCACCTAAAACAAGATCGATCTTTTTGGACAACTCACCAATATCACTCTTGAATTCTCTCCTTAAATCATTTAACCCTTCAGTATTAGATACTGATAACACTGACCTATGAGTCTTCCATGAGAAATTATGTGATGCAAGGCTTCGACTGTACATTTCTAAGAATTACCATGCCTTCTCATCACTCTTTGTCATCATCGTTCCCCCACTTGCGGCATTAACTAGACCTCGGTGAGTCGGGTCTAAGCCATCTAAGAATGTTTTCACCAAGATCCATTTTAGGGTATCATGGTGAGGGCAGGAACGAAGAATCTCTTTCAGTCGCTCAAATGCCTCGTGAAACTCTTCCCCAGGTTGCTGCTGAAAATTGGAGATCGCTCGGCGTATCTCTGCAGTTTTCCTTATGGGGAAGTACTCGGCTAAAAACTTCTTCTACATATCATCCCAAGTGAAAATGCTCCTTGGTTTATATCAAGTGATATAAACCACTGTTTTGCTCGCCCTTTCAGAGAAAAGGGGAACAATATAAGCCTAAGGTGGTCTCGGGTGAGACCTCAGATATTGTTGGTGTTGAAGATGGCAATGAATTTGTATAAGTGATTATACGGTTCTTCTTTGTATAGGCCATGGAAGTTTGGAAGCGACTGAATGAGATGAGGACGAATCTCATAGTAAGTGTCATCATCACCCGGTAAGGATATCGGGGATGGGTTCTCGTAGGCGCCGGGTTGGAAATAAGTTTCCAGAGGAGGGTGATTTGGTGGTGGTGGATTTTCCATTTCTTCTTTAATATCACTCATTAATTTTTTGTGAATTTCGGTCTCAGGCGTCTTGATTACAAATTTATGATTTCTAGCTCGCCTTTCGGTTTCTTCTAATTCATGCACTCCAAATATAGGCAAATCTATAACACCCTCAAATCTGGAAATAACAACTAATTTAAAATTTTCTAAAGACGTCGAGAATTGATTCATCTACAAACACAAATTAAGGTTTAACTTCAACACACATAATTTATTCTCTACATACAGTCTATAACAAGGACGGGTGCTACTAAAACCCAATAATAGTCACTATCTCCAAACTGCGGAAGACTTCACCAACTACTTACACTTGCACAAAGCTAAAGCTCAACTCTTCATAGTTGCTAGAACCAAACCCCAACTGGAATCTGATGCACATGCCGACAAATAAAAAGGTTAGGTTAACGCCTAGTGAGTTCAAGAGTTTTACATGAGTAAATATATCTTTAAAAGAGTGAATCTCACTTGAAAACATGACCATTCAGTTGATGTCCTTTAAAACGTGGAAACGACTCTTTTCCAATATCATGCATTTTCAAAGATAGACACCTCATTACAAACATTCTTTATAAAATTGATGCAACTCAAACTTACTCGAAACGTTAATATGAATTGACTCCCATCTAAGAAACGTAGATTAAACGTTATATCCCAAAACACCCAAATACGGGTGGGGAAAAATACTTGACCCATGAATCATCATCAAAACCATATATACCGTACGTCCGAAAACATGGATACTAGGTCCAATACTCACGTGACCACAAACGAAAGGAATCTAAATACCAAAACACGGGGATGGCATAATTCATTCAAACCTTAATATACGAGGATGAAGATCCAATATTAAGGCCCTCATTCACCGTCGACCATAAAGAACCAATGACAATAAAATAAGGCATCCTTATATTTAAAATACTGATAGCCGACAACGGGGGAGACCCGTATCCGTTGAGAGTGGAGGAAACACCAAAGTATGTCACCTAAGCAACGTTAATCGCATGACACCTCCCGACATCACAGCCAGGTGTCCCTACGACTTCTTTAACAAGTGTCACCCAAGTCATTTGACCTTGATGAACATTCCAAAGAACTCCATCCCGAAGGCCCGACACACTTAAAGACTACCTCCCACGCATTACTTCAAGCGGCGGAGGTCCTAGCGCCTACTTCCCTGGTAGCACTAACAGACTCAACCCTCCTAGCGATCACTTGTAAAGTTTTCGGTCATAAAACATGGTTACCGGAGTTTAACCCCGCAGCACCCAATTGACCATCCCAAAACAGACTGACTTACGTGCCTATGGATCAAATGCAACACAGTCTAACCTTACCGGACTACACATGAATGACGAAAGCACTCGAGCCCGTAACCAACCTCAATACGCAACACAGCGCATTAGTATGCACGTCATAACTGGACTCTGCATTGAGCCATATAAAACCGGACAAGTTTCCTCAAGACTCCTTTAAAACGACATCGAGCCAAAATACTCAAAACCTCTTTTTGACCAATGATTAACGTTTTTCAGATAATAAACGTACTCGACCCATGCCATGGAATCACACGCTCCAAAATACTTGAATGGACTCCAACACCGTTTAAGTCGGGACAGAAGCTTTTCCAAATAGATTTATACTCTTTATTCTTTCAAAAACGCCCCATAACACAAAATTAAACCTTTTATCTAAACAAACACTAAAATGCCTTTTAACCAAATAATCTCATTTATGCAATAAATTACCAAACACACCCATTTATGACTCATTTATGAAAGTGCCCAAAAATCCCCAATATGGGTGTTTTACAAGGTTTATAAAACTAGACTTCTCAAATAACCAAAACCCATCAAGTAACTCCACAAATGATAATTTCATGTTAAACACATAAATACTTTAAAATAAACATTTTGGCATGTACAACGTTTTCACAAATCAACTTGAACTCACCTTGATATATTTAGGCTAAATCTAGATTTTCCCCAACTTGTGCTCCTTTTGAAGAAACTTGTATCCTCAAGCCAAATCTTCCAAAAACCTAGATCCACAAGTTTTCAACCATAAATATACTCTTTCAACCATTAAGAAACAATCCCCAAACACTCTACATCAAAAATCCCTAATATGGTCAAAACCCTAATTTTGACCCCAACCCTTCCAAAAGCTTACAACCGAAACTGAAGGAATCAAACACTGGAAAATCATCAATGAAGTATTTACATCACCTATTAGGGTTTAGAAAAGGAAGGGATAAAATTACCACTTAGGTTTTGGTGAAAACCTAGAAAACCCAAAAATGAGCTTGAGGTTGAGGATGAAGATGAAGATGGTGAATCCTTGATCATAGCTTTCCATTTTACCACTTGATGGTGTTTTATCTCCATAAAATACAAGTATTTGAGCCAAAAATAAGTTAGGGTAGGGAAAAAGGGAAAACGTTTTGAGAGAGAATGGAGGAAGTTTAGAGAAGTGAAAATGAGAAATAAGCTGAAATTTGCGACTTAACAACACCTGGGCCCTTGGTGCGACAATGACCAGCGACATTGCCCAGCGACATTGCCCAGGGCAATGTCGCCTGACAATGTCGCCATGTTCCCCCATGCCTCTGTTCATTCTCTGCGACTGTGGCAGTGCGTCTATGACACTGTCATAGTCGCCAAGCATTGTAGCGGGACCTTTCCGGAGCCCCGAAACTCAACTTTTTCAATGACAACACTCCCGATACTCCAAGGGACTTTAAACAATGCATTTTCCAACAAAACCCCACTGTTTACAAGTCACAGAAACGTCCGGGTGACATTTACTTACCGAAAATTACGGGTGTTACAATCCTCCCAACCTTAGAATGATTTCGTCCTCGAAATCTACTCTTCTCGATGGAACGTTGCCCGCATGATAGATTGTCCTCAATCCATTTTCTAGAACCACTATCATGACCCTTATGCTAATACTCCCGTCAGCCGCCCCTCTTGGGCACATTACACTCATAACCAGGCGAATACTTAACTCACTAAAGTAGCCTTTACCCACAGGCTACCGTCGTCTCCCAACCTTAGGTGACACTTACTATCTCAAGAGTAGTTTGTGACCCCAACTTCTCACCGGCCAATTCACTTTGGAACTACACAGTTCTGACCCCAAAGCCAATGTTCACCATCAAACTCCAAAGAATTCTCAGATTCTGAATGATCCATTCTTAATATCGATAAGGCTGTCCTTCCAAGACGCACCAATACGCTCACCAGGTAGCTGGTTAATGCAGATCCAGCGATCACTCAACCCCGATCTACTCCTAATCCCCAAAAAAGTTCCTTAGTAAGACCTTTACCACAACGGGAAAACTTATACACATCACTACTTACTCATCAACATCTAATTCTCTCTTTAATTCCGCCCCCGAGAGGTCAACATTTCTCACGATCTAACGGGATACTCCCAAACATCCCAAGGTTTAATGACTTCAGGAAGACAAGTCGACGCCTAAAGCCAAAACGGCGATATCAAAAATGTGGACATCCCACCCAAGATTTCATTCCAGACGTAAAGTCCTGTTAAAATTAACACTCAACAAGGCACTAAGATTCCAAATCTTACATTTCTAACAAACGGACCACCCATCCAACAACTCAAATCCAACCAGGCATAATAATCACACAAGATCCTATCCGCAGGCTTACCGAAGCATAAAGATCATCTCTTAATTAACTGGGAAGGCATGAATCTATTGCCTCCAATATTCATGCGTGAACCGATTCATAACTCATAATCCAAAATTTCCGAAGCTGACCACGAGTCGGATCATCCGACGCTTCACTTCTCAAGGACTCCTTAGTTCCTTAACTACAACTCCTTTCATGACGGGGGTTTAAATCTGTAGGCCTAATGAGCTCAAGGTTTTAAACTAATATGCCAATTTAAACTTTTATAAAACTTTTAAATATACAAGCTTTATAACAATTAATCGTGCGATAAAAGTCCCCTACCGTTCACTCGATAGGTTTAAAAAGATTGATCACTGACGCTACGTATATAAAACCATTTCCAAAATTCGTTTGATCAGAACCTACGTTAATAAGGACAATAACAAAGGATACGCCACAAATTATACCATATATATGAAAATAATTTTCTGCACCCCAACACGTGCAATAAATGTTTGTGCAACTCCAAAAGAGAAATTCCCAATTATAACCTTAAAATTCTTTCTTTTTAAACGCAAGACGTCGCGACATAAAATTTTCAACAAATCCAATATGCGTCAGTTTACTCCCCAAAACTTAGTAAAATGATAGGGACATACATAAATATCAAATCAAGTTTAACCTTGGGCCGCACAGGTAAAACGCACAAGCCCAAAATAGTAACTACAACGACACATAAATTGATACTCATTTTAGTGCATTGCGGAAAATTTCTAACAGTAAAATCAATAACTGAAATATGCCAAGAACAAAAGTTTTATCTGAAATAGCATAAATCTTTTATATGTTTACTCACACTAACCGTATAATTTAATTCAAATACAAGTAGTATACAACGATTGACACTTGCATAAAGCCCAAAGATAAATCACGTGATAATGAAACTTCTCCAAAATAACATATGGGGTGACATTTATTAACAAAACCCATAAATTAATGCACGCAATAATGCATGTACACACGTTCCCAAATTTATCTACCCGACGCAAAAGTCATACGATAAGACACCATAAAACCCAACTGAATTTTCATAAAACTCGTTAACGCTAAAATCAAGAGGTGTCAAAATTTTCATTTCCCCAACATAGGAAGCATAAGACGACAATAAGTCTAAAAATGTTAAAATCCTAAAACCACAACGTACGATAAAGTGACCATTTTCAACAAAACTTTCATGAGACATTACGCCCAATAAGCTCGTAAATTTACACGTAATAAAATTAAAACCCACGCATCTCCAAGTACACTCACGCGCCCAAAACGTCGTAAAACTATACTCCATAAAATTCAACACGACTCATACAAACCAAAAATTCCCAAGAATTTCCGACTCAAGAACATGGGAACAACTCTTCCTTTAAGACCTTAACATATGTGGAGGAGATCCAATGTCAAGGTTAAAAATTCTACAGTTATTTGCCCAATATCCCAAATGACATTAAAACACGGATCTTATAATATCCAAAATAGCGTTAAACACAAAACATGGACGAAGATATTTTCAATATAAATTTGCAACCGTGTGCAACAAAACAGTTTCATGCATGCTCAAACTCACGGTTTAAAGATTTGATGAGTGCTAAATGTTTTGCCAAGATTTTATAATGTAGCCCACGTTATGTTTTGAGAACATGAGAAACAATTTATGCAAACTAATTTTAGAAATAAATTTAGTGCATGAATTTGGTCGACTCTTGGAATCCTAGGATCACGCTTCTCAATTTTCCGACATACTATCGTCATCCGGATGCGTCAAACATCTTAGAGCAACAATCACACTAATTTGGTCAACTTACGATTTCTCCTTGAAATGGAGTCAATTCAACCAACAACTCCGACTCTAGATGATCAACTTAATGTATTCCTTGCGCTTAACTATCATTCCAAAGTGGCATTACTAAAGGACATCAACTCTTCTTTAGATCACTCGCTTAGAAACTTTCTCACTACCCCAACGGTTATCATACCAAGGTGGTTCAAGTATACACATGCAACATGTAGGTTCACCATAACACTGGCCAAGTGCCATTATGAACGTACCGTACATGATCATTCTTGCGACCCTTGACAAGTTTCCTGTTTCTAGCGACTCGATCAACCCAAAATATATTATCTTAAGGTACCTAATGTGAAACTTCACTTACAATCACTTAATAGAACGCTAGTTTGAGTCTAGGCATCCAAAAATCAATACCTAATTCTCTCAAACTTAAGCTCTGATACCAACTTATAACACCCTCAAATCTGGAAATAGCAACTAATTTAAAATTTTCTAAATACGTCGATAATTGATTCATCTACAAACACAAATTAAGGTTTAACTTCAACACACATAATTTATTCTCTACATACATTCTATAACAAGGACGGGTGCTACTAAAACCCAATAATAGTCACTATCTCCAAACTGCGGAAGACTTCACCAACTACTTACACTTGCACAAAGCTAAAGCTCACCTCTTCATAGTTCCTAGAACCAAACCCCAACTGGAATCTGATGCACATGCCGACAAATAAAAAGGTTAGGCTAACGCCTAGTGAGTTCAAGAGTTTTACATGAGTAAATATATCTTTAAAAGAGTGAATCTCACTTGAAAATATGACCATTCAGTTGATGTCCTTTAAAACGTGGAAACGACTCTTTTCCAATATCATGCATTTTCAAAGATAGACACCTTATTACAAACATTCTTTATAAAATTGATGCAACTCAAACTTACTCGAAATGTTAATATGAATTGACTCCCATCTAAGAAACGTAGATTAAACGTTATATCCCAAAACACCCAAATACGGGTGGGGAGAAATACTTGACCCATGAAACATCATCAAAACCATATATACCGTACGTCCGAAAACATGGATACTAGATCCAATACTCACGCGACCGCAAACGAAAGGAATCTAAATACCAAAACACGGGGATGGCATAATTCATTCAAACCTTAATATACGAGGAGGAAGATCCAATATTAAGGCCCTCATTCACTGTCGACCATAAAGAACCAATGACAATAAAATAAGATATCCTTATATTTAAAATACTGATAGCCGACAACGGGGGAGACCCGTATCCGTTGAGAGTGGAGGAAACACCAAAGTATGCCACCCAAGCAACGTTAATCGCATGACACCTCCCGACATCACAGCCAGGTGTCCATACGACTTCTTTAACAAGTGTCACCCCAAGTCAGTTGACCTTGATGAACATTCCAAAGAACTCAATCCCGAAGGCCCGACACACTTAAAGACTACCTCCCACGCATTACTTCAAGCGGCGGAGGTCCTAGCGCCTACTTCCCCGGTAGCACTAACAGACTCAACCCTCCTAGCGATCACTTGTAAAGTTTCCGGTCATAAAACATGGGTACCGGAGTTTAACCCCGCAACACCCAATTGACCATCCCAAAACAGACTGACTTACGTGCCTATGGATCCAATGCAACACAGTCTAATCTTACCCGACCACACATGAATGACCAAAGCACTCGAGCTCGTAACCAACCTCAATACGCAACACAGCGCATTAGTACGCACGTCATAACTGGACTCTACATTGAGCCATATAAAACCGGACAAATGTCCTCAAGACTCCTTTAAAACGACATCGAGGCAAAATACTCAAAACCTCTTTTTGACCAATGATTAACGTTTTTCAGATAATAAACGTACTCGACCCATGCCATGGAATCACAGGCTCCAAAATACGTAAATGGACTCCAACACCGTTTAAGTCGGGACAAAAGCTTTTCCAAATAGATTTATACTCTTTATTCTTTCAAAAACGCCCCATAACACAAAATTAAACCTTTTATCCAAACAAACACTAAAATGCCTTTTAACCAAATAATCTCATTTATGCAATAAATTACCAAACACACCCATTTATGACTCATTTATCAAAGTGCCCAAAAATCCCCAATATGGGTGTTTTACAAGGTTTATAAAACTAGACTTCTCAAATAACCAAAACCCATCAAGTAACTCCACAAATGATAATTTCATGTTAAACACATAAATACTTTAAAATAAACATTTTGGCATGTACAACGTTTTCACAAATCAACTTGAACTCACCTTGATATATTTAGGCTAAATCTAGATTTTCCCCAACTTGTACTCCTTTTGAAGAAACTTGTATCCTCAAGCCAAATCTTCCAAAAACCTAGATCCACAAGTTTTCAACCATAAATATACTCATTCAACCATTAAGAAACAATCCCCAAACACTCTACATCAAAAATCCCCAATATGGTCAAAACCCTAATTTTGACCCCAACCCTTCCAAAATCTTACAACCGAAACTGAAGGAATCAAACACTGGAAAATCATCAATGAAGTATTTACATCACCTAGTAGGGTTTAGAAAAGAAGGGGATAAACTTACCACTTAGGTTTTGGTGAAAACCTAGAAAACCCAAAAATGAGTTTGAGGTTGAGGATGAAGATGGAGATGGTGAATCCTTGATCATAGCTTTCCATTTTACCATTTGATGGTGTTTTATCTCCATAAAATACAAGGATTTGAGCCAAAAATAAGTTAGGGTTTGAAGGGAAAAAGGGAAACGTTTTGAGAGAGAATGGAAGAAGTTTAGAGAAGTGAAAATGAGAAATAGGCTTAAATTCGCGACTTAACAGCACCTGGGCCCTTGGTGCGACAATGACCAGCGACATTGCCCAGGGCAATGTCGTCAGGTTCCCCCAGGCCTATGTTCCTTCTCTACGACTGTGGCAGTGCGTCTATGACACTGTCATAGTCGCCAGACATTGTAGCGGGACCTTTCCGGAGCCCCGAAACTCAACTTTTTCAATGCCAACACTCCCGATACTCCAAGGGACTTTAAACAATGCATTTCTCAAAAAACCCCACTGTTTACAAGTCACAGAAACGTCCGGGTGACATTTACTTACCGAAAATTACGGGTGTTACAAAATCTTTCTTAAAGATTGTGTGGTGCATGCAACTTAAAAGAACTAATTATTAACCCTCAAGCAGATCGAAACTTAGAACTACGTGACAGGCAACCTAATAAGCAACTAAGTTTAAAAAAACACAAATAAATCTACTAAAAAATGCAAAATAGAACTCTTTTTTTTTTGTTTTTGTTTTTTTTTATAAATAAAAGACTAGCACTAAGAAAATAAAAAAAATACACTAAAAGAAATATAAAAAAAATAAATACAAGAATATTTACCTGACCCGCGAAGATCAAGCAAACAATCTACAAAACACTATTAGAAGATATCGAATAGCAATCTAGTCAAAAGATAATGCAAACAGGTAAAATTAACACAAACCAATTAATTTAAGCTCACAACTCCCCGGCAACGGCGCAAAAAACTTGTTGCACGAGTCGTTAAACACACAACAAGGTTTAAATTTATAAACCTAACTCCAACCTAGTAATAGGGTAAGTCAGGTATCGTTCTTCTCAGGGAGTCAGTGATTAAATTAACGATTTGTGTCAAAATCGAATGCACGTGTGTCACAAAGATTAGCAAAAACAAAATCTACTTGGCACAAATACATTACTTTCAAAATCATGGGGTTTGAGAATTAAACCACTAAACCAATAAAAATCAAAACTTTATAATTAAGCATAAAAAAGTAAAGAAAACGGAGAATTTTATATAATAAACGAACATCATGATAACCCCGTTTAACTACTAATGCTCAAATAAAAACACTAACTCACCTAGAACTTTCTTCAAACACTTGGTGTGTAATCTAAACACCGAATAAAATAAATCAATAAATCAATTGAATGAACTCAATCTTGTTCCCATATAACGAAGAACAAATGCATTCAACCAATAATCCAATACCAATATCTCAAGATAAAACACTACTTGAAATTGCAATTCTAAGCAAAACGAGTAATGAAACAAATTGAAACTTATATTAAAACCAAGCAATCTATTGTAAACTAAGTAAAGCAACTAGATTAAAACAAGAAAAAGAACAAACTACATAACCTGTCATACTACTGTTGAGAACCCATGAAGGCTGAGCTTGCCCGATTTCATTAGCGGATAAAACGCAGCAACAACCTCTGTTTTTGATGAGTTTGCTGCTGCCAAAATAGCCCCAAATCGAGCCTTCCGTCGCCCCGAAAACTAGTCCAAAAAGCTGCTGAATAATGCGTGACGGATGCTAATAAACGAGACCCCAAAGCTGTTAATTTACAGCCTTGAAATCCTTCAATCCCACTGTGTTTTGTTGCTGTAAATCGGTGTCTATGTGATGTGTGCGTCTGTGAATAACCCTCAAGATCACCTCTAAAAACACCGATTTCGTCCCTCCCTTCCTCTCGATGTTGTGTATGGAATTTCTCAAAAGAAACTCTTTTTCTCTCCCTTTTTCTTCTCTGTGTTCGGCTCCCCCAAGACCCACACACGTTTTTTTTGTGACAATAAATAACCCCCCAAAGCATCCCCAAGATCTCTTCTTTTTTTTCCTTTTGCTTCCCACTCACGATTCACACAAAATAAAAAGGGAACACTTCCCTTTTTTTAAAAGCGAAAATATTATTTCCTCTTTTTCTTTTATCAAAATTCCTTTCTTCTTTTTACAAAACTCATGGCTCAAGACATTAGCAAATATCCTTTTTTTCAAAGCCCAACTCATCAATGATTTGTACCTTCCGTTATATGAGTTGTACTTTTTTTTCAGCGTTACTGTTTCATCTTCGACATCATCTTCGGCACAGATTCATTCCGAGTTTGCAAAAACTAAAAACTTCAAAGTCATAGGTCTGTGTATTGGGTTTCTAGAACATCTTGAGTCACTTAAATCCGAGCTCGGACGAGTGAGATATGCTCAAAACGCCACAGTTGCGCAAATCTGTCAAAAATCATCGTTTTTATCCCTTTTTTGCTCCACACTTTTCCGAACCTATCAAACACAAAAACACATTAATGTAGTTCGATTTTATCATTTTTATACATTAATTGAGGGTGATTGACGAGAAAATAAAGTACAACTTAACGACCGATCGGCACCTTCTCGCCTTTCGTGCTAAACCGCTCACCGATCGTTTATCTCAGTCGATCACTGACTGTTTTCCTTAGCTGATCATAAACTGTTCTTTAGGAAATTACGGGTGTTACATTTTTCTTTATATATATATATGTATATATTTATGAATACAATTATAGAATCATTGGGTTTGAGTATAGGGTCTTATCGGGTCAAATCGGAGAAATTTAGGCTCGGGACACACTTGATGACTATGCCCGACGAGAGTGTCGTGGTCATAGTCACAGGAGGCACAATCGCTGGAGGGCCATTGGTCGCGGTACAAGTTCAGTGAGAGTGTCCAGGGATAGGCATGGAAATGAGACCAGCCCCATTGGGGAACCCGGTGTACCCGCCCCGACGGAGACGGGGATTCCCCACAAAATCGGGGAACGGCGATGGGGATGGGGATCCTCGAAGGTTAAAAACCGGGGATGGGGACGGGGTCGGGTAACATGGTCCCCGCCCTGCCCCGTCCCCGAATATTAAATATATTATATATGTTTATTATTAATTATATTATATTTATACTTAATTAGATTCATTATCTTTTAAACTTAGAAATATAATTTTGACATTTCTTATATATATATTGAGTTGTTTTACTTATTTTAGATTAAAAAAAAGTTTAAAGCTGAAAGCGTTTGATCAAACGATTAAGTATGATTTTGCAACTTTGTTCACATATGAATATTTGATACTCTATAAAAGCAAAATTTAAAAATATGTGAGTTTTAAACAAGAACCATTATCGATTGAGTGTGGTATTTAACACATTTGATTTAAAACATCTTATATTAACGGGGAAAAATCCCCGATTCCCCGTTGAGGATCCCCGTTGAGGATCCCCGTCGGGGACGGGGATGGGGATGTAATCATATTCCCCGGTGGGGATGGGAACGGGTATGGGGATGGAGATTGGGATCGGGGACAGGGATTGAGGTCCCTGCCCCATCCCCGCCCCATTTCCATGCCTATCCAGGGATAGTGCCAAGGGTCACTCTCGCATGTCATACTCGCGGAAACCACCTCGCCCTTGGTACATACTTGGCGATAGTGCCTGGCGAGAATGCTAGAGGCACTCTCGCGTGTCACAATCGCGGCGAGTCTACGAGGTTTTAAACCTAATTATGTTTTGCTTGGAAAATTAGGCTAGAAATTACAAATTTGAAGGGAGCTCGTTTTCTCTCCTCCATACTCCATAGGGACGATTTTCACTCTTTTCCACTCATTAGCATTTATGTAACACCCTAAAAATAGAGTAATTTAAAACTTCGAAATTAGGCAATATGACGTTTGTATTTGGTATAAACCTCCCAAGAAGGGGAAAAGTACAAAGCCTTTACAAAAACCTGCGAATCGGAAATGGAAATCAACAACAAACTAATCTAAACATAACTATCTAGATTACATCGGTTGTCGACCCAAAATCACTAAAAGATGGGACTTAAATAATTGCCCAACATCAAATACTAGTCATCTCAAAAATGCCTCAAAGACCATGCTCATCACTCACGACTTTGGCAACCTACCACTAAGGGAACCTGTTATACATATCATTTGAGAAAAAGAGTTAGGCTTAAAGCCTAGTGAGAACATACAATTTATAAATCTAAGAGACATAAACAATTGCATCGAAAGGAAATCTTTTCAAGAAAGTTTAGTGTAAAATTGAAATCTTTGTCACATAAGGACCATTCAGTCCGAAAATTCATCTTGCGATGACGGGGGATACCCGATTTACCAAGGATTGTAGCGGAACACAAACGTAGGCTACAATCCGAGTTGTGAGCTAAATACTTGGAATCCATGGCCACGAACAACGTTGATCCGTACTAAGATGTGAGGGAGGGCTGATATGTATTGAGATTTCAATACATATTACGTATTTTTCTTATCTTTTAGGATTGTAATTTTACTTTACCACCAATAATTGAGTCATTTTCTTATCTTATTTTATATTTTTCTCATTCATGGAGCTAAGTATAGTATTTAACTAATTATTGCTATTTTGCGTAAAACGGTCTAAAATCCTTTGTTTATTGTAATGTCAGGTTGAATGCTGGAGCATTGGGCTGTTTGGAATATGAAGATTAAAGAGCACTTTTTGGAAGCAAAGGAAATCTTTGACTTTTGTTCTTTACAAATCTTTGTATTATTTTAAGAAATCGTTTTTGGCTGGAGTTAGAAACAAGTGGTTGGACAAAAGTGTGGGTATAACTTTAGTTGATAGTCCTTTTATATTATTTTTTTAAGTCTCCTAATTTTACCATTTTGCCATCATGGTTTGGTATAAAAAGGAGTTGTGTTCTCTTGTTATACATCTCTTTTGTAATCCAGCAGTAGGGAGAAATTGACAACTTGAAATTCTCTCTACAAAGTTTAATATTAAGTCTTCATAGTTTTATAATTTGTGTTCTTCATTATTAGTTGTTGCAGCATCACTGCAGCATTGCTTGTCTTTATATTACGTTACTTATTGTATTTACTTTATGCGTTTTACATTTCCGTCATTTAATTTATGTCATTTATATACCGTCATTTACATTATGTATTTAATTTATGTCATTTACTTTTATTGCAATTTATATGACGTAATGAGTAGCTAATTTTATAGTTTGGGTGTGAGACGAAAAGGAAGGTTGTAAACCAAAAACTAGTGGACTTTGTTCTTCAATAACATTGTTCCACTATGTCATTTTAAGTTTTATAAATCCAAAAGCACTTCTTGACGAATTGATCACTTCTTAAAGTGTGAAAGTGCCATGGACTTAGGAATAAACCATGAAAAAGCACGTCAGTTTGAATGATACGGGAAGTATACTTGGAAGAGTTACTAGCAAGGGAACTTGCTATCTTTATTTTTCAAACCGATTGATTCTTGACGGGTTGATCACTAGTCAAAGTGTTAAAGTGTAGTGGACTCAGGAATGAGCCACTAAGAACACGTCAACTTGAATGATATGGGAATCGACTCGGAAGAGTGATTTTTAAACAAAGGCATTTGTTTTTCCATATACTCTAAAGAAACCATTTGACACTCACACTGGTCCGGACATTAGCATAGGCATATGTTGATTGAAGGCTAAACAAAAGTGCAATGGTAGATATCCGGAAGGATCCTCTTTAAAGTACATGATGAAACTTGTTGTTGATGAACTAATGCTATAGCATTCCTATAGCATTGGCCTCCAAAATTTGTGTTTACTCCTCACTTTAAGTCTTGCACCCATTCTATCTTTATATCTCCTGTTAATCATATCACTGTTAACCAACTCAAACAAAGTCTTCAAATTCGCCATCTGAAATCTCTTTTTTTACTACACTTTTATTACACTTTTACACCAATCTCTGTGGGACGATATTCGGTATTTTACCATTTTATTCCTTGAAAAGACGATATTGGATCCCGTTGTATACTTGCTTTGAGATTCAATTATCACATGTCTTAGAGGTGTGCAAACATCCGTATCAAGTTTTTGGCGCCGTTGCCGGGGATTGGTTCGCTAAAAGTTTTTAAAAAGTATTTTAAAAGATTTGATTTTTCTAACACCTTTTGGATCTCATTTTGGAAGTGGTGTATGCCAAGAATACCATGGGGGGAATTATTTGAATTTGACCCGGACATTGAAAGAACATTTCAAATTAGAAGAAGGTCACAAAGAATTTCATTAATTTTAGACCCTCCCATCATGGAACCACCACCACCAGGTTTTGAGAATAGAGGGCCTAGACAACATCTTCTAGAAAACCTACAAAGACAACCAATATTTCATGATGCACCACCCATTTTTGGAAATCCACCAGAACACCCTTTTCAGCAAGAAGAACAAATTAATGGAGCTAATAATAATAATGAGGATACAGAGTCAAATGGCAACAATGAACATAGGGATGAGATTCCAAACATCATTAATCTTGCAAATTCCAAAGAGGGAAAAATTATGGACTATGCTATACCTGATTTTGAGCAATTAAATTCAGGAATAGTTAGACCTCATATAAATGCCCTCCATTTTGAACTCAAACCTATCATGTTCCATATGTTGCAAACAAATGGATAATTTGCTGGAATGCCATCGGAGGATCCTCATTCTCATTTAAAATCTTTTATGGAGATCACCGATGCATTTCTGATCCCTGGGGTATCTAATGATGCCTTGAGACTCACTTTATTTCCATTTTCTCTAAGGGATCGAGCAAAGTCATGGTTTAATTCATTGGCACCTGGTTCTGTACCTTCATGGAACAACATGGCTGAAAGATTTTTGCGAAAATATTTTCCACCTACCCGAAATGCTAAGTCCAGAAACGAAATTTGCATGTATAAACAAATGGATGATGAAACAATTCCCGACGCATGGGAAAGGTTTAAGGAATTGTTAAGGAAATGCCCTCACCATGGCATTCCCTACTGTATTCAACTCGAGACATTTTACAATGGGTTAACTTCCATGGCTAAACAAATGCTCGACGTGACATCAGGAGGGGCCTTTACAGCCAATACCTACAATAACGGGTATGAAATTCTTGAAAAAAATTCCACAAACAATGGACATTGGGCTGATCCACGAGCTCAAACTCAAAAGAAAACTACTGGAATTCATGATGTAGATGCATATACTGCATTAACAGCACAACTCTCTTCCATGGCTAACATGCTTAACAACCTATCTTCAAGCCAGGGAGTGCAGCAAACTGTTACTACACCTATTGCAACAGTCCTCTCAGTGCAGTGTGTTTGTTGTGGTGGGGAACATGCTTATGAACACTGTCCTCAAAATTTTGAGTCTGTAAATTATGTTCATAACAAGCCTGCTCCCTACGGCAACAATTACAATGCCAGTTGGAAACAACACCCAAATTTCTCGTGGAACAGTCCATGTTTAAATCCATCTGTACAAAAGCCACAAGGAAATTCAAGTTTTCAAAATCACGCTAGTAGTTCACAGCATAACCAAAACCAAGGTTCTCATAACCATCAGAAGCAAAGTTCATAGCATCATCAGAACCAAAGTTCACAGCATCATCAGAACCAAAGTTCACAACATCATCATAATCAAGGTTCTCATCATCATCAAGGTTTTCAAAATAACCAACCACCTTTTCAAAAGAAGCAACCTCCACAGGGTAACTCATCATCTTCTTTGGAATCTATGATGAGGAGTTTCATGGCTCAAACCCAAACTGCACTACGGAATTTGGAAACCCAAGTCAGTCAAATCGCGCAAAACCAGAACAATAGGGCTATAGGCACTTTACCTAGTGACACAGAAATCCCGAGGGCCCCCGAAAAAGAACATGTAAAAGCTGTGACCCTTAGGAGTGGTAAGGAATTAATAGAGACAGTGCCAAAAGAATTTGGACCAATGACTAAATCAGAATTTGAAAAAACCATACAGTCAGAACCCAATACTACAGCATTTCCCCCTGTTGATGAGATACTTTCCAAATCACTTGGAGGCCAAGCGCCGGTTGTCATCAATAATATCCCTCTTAGGACTGATTATCCTACATTATTCCCAGAAGATGACACCAGGGAAAAGACAGTAGAGAGTAGTATTCCAATCATTCTACAAGAAAGTACAACAAAAGGCATAACAAAACCATCTTGTTCAACACTTGCAAACACAGTTGTTATAAAACCAGTTCCTCCCTATGTACCTTACCCCCAAAGGTTGAGGAATCAAAAGGAGGAATTGCAATTTAAAAAATTCTTGGATGTGTTTAAAGAATTGCATATCAACATACCACTTGTTGAGGCAATTGAACAAATGCCTAGTTATGCCAAGTTCCACAAGGACATCCTCAGTAAGAAGAAGAAGTTGAATGAATATGAGACTGTAGCTCTTACTGAGGGATGTAGTGCTCTCTTGACCAATAGAATACCCCTAAGCTGAAAGATCTTGGGAGTTTTACCATTCCATGTTCAATAGGTGGGAAGGAAGTTGGAAAGGCTCTTTGTAATTTATGAGCCAGTATCAATCTCATGCCGCTGTCTGTTTTCAACAACTTAGGGATAGGAGATGCCAGACCTACCACAGTCACACTCCAATTGGCTGACAAGACCATTACCTACCCAAAAGGAAAAATAGAGGATGTCTTAGTGCAGGTTGACAAGTTCATCTTTCCGGCAGATTTTATTATCTTGGATTTTGAGGCTGATAAGGATATTCCCATCCTCTTGGGAAGACCCTTTCTAGCCACCGGAAGAACTTTGATTGATGTTCAGAAAGGAGAGCTAACCATGAGACTCCAAGACCAAAAAGTCACATTTAATGTTTTTAACTCCTTAAGATACCCTGAAGATGTTGAGGAATGTTCAAACTTAAGTGTAACTGAATCATTGTGTCATAAGGATGGACTTAGAAAAGCCTGTAAGTTAGAAGAGGATGATAATGATGATGTAGACCTAGATGTCAGTGATGACCTTTTCCTAGGAGAGGATGTTACTGTCCCAGTAAATACTGTAGCATTTGAACCCTTGGAAAACAATAAACCAAAGCCTTTTACACCATACATTATATCACCACCTGACCTGGATCTGAAACAACTCCCATCTCACCTAAAGTATGCTTTTCTAGGAGAATAAGGCACATTGCCTGTCATCATCTCATCTACCCTAGAATTGCATCAAGAACAAAAGTTAGTGGATATGTTGAAATTGCACACTAAATCCATAGGATGGACCATTGCTGACCTTAGAGGGATTAGTCCTTCTATTTGTCAACATAAGATCATCTTAGAAGACAAGAATTTCACATCCATTGAACCACAGAGAAGATTGAACCTTGTCATGAAAGAGGTAGTGAAGAAGGAAATCTTGAAATGGTTAGATGCAGGAATTATTTTCCCAATAGCCAGTAGTTCTTGGGTAAGTCCAGTCCAATGTATTCCAAAGAAGGGAGGATTTACAGTCATAGCCAATGATAAAAATGAACTCATCCCCACTAGAGTAGTTTCCGGATGGAGAATTTGCATGGACTACCGTAGACTGAACAAGGCTACCTAAAAGGACCATTTTCCATTACCTTTTGTTGACCAGAGTATTATTTCTTTTTGGATGGATACTCTGGATATAATCAGATAGCCATATCGCCAGAGGACCAAGAAAAGACCACATTTACTTGTCCCTATGGTACTTTTGCATTTAAAAGAATGCCATTTGGACTTTGTAATGCACCAACAACCTTTCAAAGATGCATGATGTCCATATTTTCTGACATGCTTGAAACATCCATTGAAATCTTTATGGATGCTTTTTCTATTTATGGTTCATCCTTTGAGGATTGTTTGAAAATTTTGAAAAAAGGTCTTGAAAGATGTGAGGAAAATGATTTGGTCCTCAATTGGGAAAAGTGTCATTTCATGGTTAAATGACTGCTCCCTGAGATGACTCTCTGCCGAGGCAACATTGGAACCTTCAGGCTGGGGCATAGGTATAAGTGAATTGTTCTTGGACATTTAATTTCAAAAAGAGGAGTGGAGGTAGACAAAGCTAAACTTGAAATAATTTCAAAACTACCTGAACCAACCACTTTTAAGGGAATCAGAAGCTTTCTTGGTCATGCTGGATTCTACAGAAGATTCATTAAGGACTTTTCAAAAATCTCAAAACCCTTATGTCTTTTGTTACAACATGACCAAAAGTTCATTTTTAATGAGGATTGTAGAAATGCATTCCTTATTTTGAAAGAAGCTTTGGTAACTGCACCAGTGGTTGTTGCTCCAGATTGGAACAAACCCTTTGAAATTATGTGTGACGCAAGTGATTGGGCTGTAGGTGCAGTACTAGGTCAAAGGAGAGAAAATATTTTTCATTCAATCTATTATGCAAGTAAAACGTTGAATGAAGCACAAATCAACTACACAACAACAGAAAAAGAACTTTTGGCTGTGGTTTTTGCCTTCGAGAGATTTAGATCATATTTAATGGGAACAAAAATCATTGTGCATACTGATCATGCAACCATTAAATACTTGGTCTCAAAAAAGGATGCTAAACCTAGGTTAATTAGATGGGTTATGTTGTTACAAGAGTTTGACCTAGAGATTGTGGATAGAAAGGGAGTAGATAACCAGGTAGCAGATCATCTGTCCAGGCTAGAGAACCATGAAACAGAACAAAAAGAAGGGGAAATCATTGAAACTTTCCCAGATGAGAGAATCCTGATGCTACAGCATTCAGTCATGCCTTGGTATGCTGATATTGTTAATTACTTAGCTTGTGGCATCAAACCATGTGATTACACCCACCATATGCTCAAGAAGTTCATCCATGATACCAAGTTTTATCTGTGGGATGACCCTTACCTGTTCAAAATTGGAACAGATCAGATATTGAGAAGATGCATTCCAAAAACTGAGGTGGCAGCAATACTGCAACATTGCCACCAGTCACCATATGGGGGTCACTTTGGTGGACAAAGGACAGCAGCAAAAGTATTACAATCTGGTTTTTATTGGCCCACTCTATTCCAAGATGTCCACAATTTTTTAAAAAGGTGTAATGAATGTCAAAGAAGTGGTTCCATTTCTCAGAAAAATGAAATGCCTTTAAACGGGATATTGGAAGTTGAGTTGTTTGATGTGTGGGGAATTGATTTCATGGGACCCTTCCCACCATCTAACAATTGTCAATATATACTTGTTGCTGTTGATTATGTGTCAAAATGGGTAGAAGCTTTGGCTTGTCCTGCAAATGATGCAAAGACTGTGGTTAAGTTTTTTCAAAAACAAATATTTACAAGGTTTGGTACCCCCAGGGCACTAATTAGTGATGAGGGTACCCACTTTGTGAACAATCTGTTACATGGAATTTTGTCAAAGTATAATATTAACCACAGAGTTGCAACTGCTTATCACCCACAGACAAATGGACTTGCTGAACTATCAAACAGAGAAATAAAGGGAATTCTAGAGAAAATGGTAAAGCCAAACCGGAAGGATTGGGCTTTCAAGCTAGACGATGCTTTATGGGCATACCGCACCGCTTTTAAAACACCAATTGGTATGTCCCCATATAAGCTAGTCTTTGGAAAGGCTTGCCATCTTCCTCTAGAACTTGAGCATAAGGCATATTGGGCAATCAAAGAATTAAACACGTCCTTGGATAGTCCTGGAAATAAAAGGAAATTACAACTCTGTGAGATGGAAGAACATAGAAATATGTCATATGAGAATGCCAAGCTCTATAAAGAGAAAACCAAAAAGTGGCATGACAAAAGAATTCATCACAGAGAACTCAAAGAAGGACAACAGGTTTTATTGTTCAATTCTAGGCTAAGACTGTTTCCAGGAAAGCTCAAATCTAGGTGGTCTGGCCCTTTCAAAATCCATAAAGTTTATCCCTATGGTTCTGTTGACCTTGTGAACCCAGAAACAAATAATGTGTTCAAAGTCAATGGACAAAGAATAAAACTTTATCATGATGTTGTAGCAATCCCAGAGCATTGCTATGTGGATTTGGCTCCCACCCTCTAGAAAATCTCAAAGAGGAAATGTGGACTCTTTGGAGCCCACCAAAGTTTGTATATAGTTTAATTTCGATCATTTCAGTATATACATAATTTTGCATTTTACTCTTTGTGCAGCAATGCGGGAATCTGTTCGAATGCTGCAGCATTGGGGGGGTTATAAACCATTGTTCATTTACATGGATTAAAACCAGAAAAATTTTCAGGAAAAAGAAAATGAGGGAAAAGTGAAATTTTCTGATAAAAAAAGATTTGAGAAGTTGCTTTTTGGAAAATTTTAACAGGTACAACTCACCTTACTTGTTAACTTTCTAAAGACACTTTCATCATTGTACTTTATCAACCACATCAACTCTTAACAGTGTACAGTGACTGAAAGGTACAAAAAATCATTTTCTTTGGGTAAAACCATACCGTGAGCTTTAGTTGGTAAAAGAGCAGATTTGAAAAAGATTTCAGATTTAATTTTTATCCTAGTGATTATAAAATTGATTTTTGGATCTCTCTTTTACTTATGTATTAGAAACCCACTTATCAAATTAACTTTCTCATTCACTCACCTTTTCATCTCCCTCTTTTCTCTCTTTCAAAAACCACCCATGACCCCATTTCCCTGTGCACGAAAACCTCTCCTCGAGTTCCCTCATTGAGCAAACCACCACTGAAAACCTTCACCATTGTTAATGGCGAGAGTCAAGAGACCAGCATGCAGAGACCCACCGGCGGCAAACCCTCGCCGGAGCAGATGACAACCTGCTGTCGCCTCAACCCCAACAAAGGGGGAATCATCGGCGCTCGTCGAGAAGGTGGCCGAAGAGTCCACAACTTCGGTGGAACACCAAAAAAGTACTATCCCTACTCAAGCACCCTCCAAACCCATTTTATCTATCTATATCCCCTCTACTAAAAAGACACCTTCTCATCTACACTCTAATCATCTTGCAAAGATCAGTGTAGAAAACCCTCCTAAAACCCAAAACCCACTTGTGCCAATCCAACCTGATATCCTAATCCAAAACCCCAAAGGTACTAAAACTTTCACTGAAGAGAGCCCTAACACCGACCCATTGATCGCCGAGTGCATTAGGGCACACGAAGGAAAAGGAGAAGGCGCTAATGTTGCTGAAAACTCACAGACTGAGGAAGAAATGGTGCAAGATAAGGGAGTTCCAGACCTTAATATTAAGGTCCCAAGTGAGCCTTCTCTGGCCTCTCACTCAAGCCCGAATGTGGACGTGAGTGAAAACAGGCAGGGAGATGACAATGTTGATATGGAAATTTCATTGGAACTCTTGAACAAAACTGGGGATGATGCCGTAGCATCCCCACAGCACACAATTGGCAAAACTGAAAACCCTCCTTGTGAGGGTATTGTCCAGAAAAAGAAAACGAAGAGTTTGGGAAAAAGAACTCGAGCAAACGTTTCAGGAAAGGAGCAGCAAAGAAAAAAGGGGAAGAAGACGGCCGCACCATCAGAACCACCAAAAAGAAAGTCCTCAAGGATCTCACAGCTTGATACTGGAGCATCCTCGCAGCATCACCAAGCCCAGTCTTCAGGTACAGGTTTTCTTCCACAACCTTAGCTACCTCTAGATGGTTTCAGCAGTTCCAAAGCCAGGGATATGTATGATAGGTTGAAAGACAAGCCATGTGTTATAGATAAAGGATTTGATGTGCGCAGCATGAGTGAATTAGACTTTGTGAGAAATGTTATCGAAAGCAAAAATTGGGTATAATTGTGTCAGGTAAAAACAGATTACAACCTTACTCTCATAAGAGAGTTTTACGCAGAAGTCAGTGTGGCAAAAACCACACTTCTGAAATTACAAGGGAAGGAAGTCAACATCTCTGATGAAGCCATTAATGACTTTTTGGGCCTCCTCTCTCCTGTCGACTCTGAATATTCTTATCTATTGCACAAAGGCACTAGGGAGCAGTTAGATGTCATTTCCCGAACATTAGGAAAGCCAGGATGCACTTGGGAACATCATGCTGATTACACTCTTCGTAGGTTTCGATCTTGCAATCTTTTGCCCAATGCAAATGTTTGGTGCAATTTCATTAAATCTTCTTTGAATCCCACAACCCATGACACTTTTGTTACACGGAAAAGAATGATCATGCTTTATATAATTATTGCTGATAAATCAATTAATGTTAGGGAAGTCATTTCAAAGTCGATTGTATACTGTGCGGGTCGAAATCAAGGAAAACTGTTTTTTCCTGATTTGTTACATAATTTCTTGATGCATGCGGATGTTCCTCAATATAAAGAGGATGGGATTGTGAATGAAAAAACTGGTGAGGAGAAGTGGAGTATCAACTTAAAGTCTGTTTTTCGAATGAGGCAAAAAAGGGGAGGAGTTAGTGATGTGGTGGGAATGGTACAGGAATTACTTGGGCAGAATAGTGAGATCCTGGATACTGTGTTGCAGCAAAGGAATGAAATTTTAGGTAAGCTTGAGGAATTGAAGACTGATGTGGCCAAGCGGTTTGAGAAGGTAGGGATGAATAGGAGGGTAGAACTGATACGGTTGAAGGCTCGCATGAAGGGACAGCTGAAAGTTGAAAAGAACAAAATGGAGCAACGGTTAAAGGCGATCACAGCAGCGAATCAACAACTACAAGAAAGGAACCAACAACTTCTGCTAGAAAATGCAGAACTGTTGAGGAAAGTAGCAGTGGGGGATGCTGCAGCATTGCCTTCCACATCCACGGCTGGCACAACGCACCCTACTCCTCATGAGTAGGCCAGGTTTAATCGTTTTCTTTAGTCTCCATGTTTTACATTTCAGTTTTTGAGTCTGGGATAAATTTTTCACTTTTTAGGTTTCTTTTAGTTGCAAGATTACTTGTGTAGTGTTAATATCTTTTACGTACATAGCCATAATAAATTCATAGTTGCTTGACATTTCACCTAGTCTTGGGTTCTTGCTAGAACTAGAATTACTCTTTTTGGGACATACTTTGACTAGCACAAACTTCACTTATTTAGGGAATGATCTAGGCTTTCTTTGCATACACCATTTTAGCCACTTGTAACCCTTTTAAACACATTCGGTGTATTCATTCTAAGACAATAAGGACATTGTCAACTTCTAAGTTTGAGGTTGGGGGGATTACAAGTTACTCAAAATGGGAAAAGCACGTCGATACAAAAGAGCAAAGCTCTCATATGACAAAAACACCACAAATACCCCATAGGGGTAAAGGTGTACAAATCTCACATGTCAAAAACACCACAAATACCCCATAGGGGTAAAGGTGCACAAAAATTGAAAAAAATACCCCATAGGTTAAAAGACTACAAAGTGCCAAAAATTGAACATTTTGGTGAATATTGGTGTGAGAAAAGGCTTGGTGAGAAAATATATGCCATAAAAAGAGTGACCCGACAAGTCCTAGTGAACCTAAATGAAGTTTGTGTAATGGTTGACAAAGAAAAGAGTCTTGCTAGCATATGGTCCATACGCATAACTAGGTTATGAAGGTCTCATTTTGGATTTATGAAAGGCTATTAATTGTATGTGATATAATCTACACATTGTGCGCACTTATTGCTATTATCTTGCAATCATTTCAACTTTGAGTCATTTTTCTTAGCTTATTTTTATTGCTTGAGGACAAGCAAAGCTTTAAGTTTGAGGTTGTGATATGTATTGAGATTTCAATACATATTACATATTTTTCTTATCTTTTAGGATTGTAATTTTACTTTACCCCAAATAATTGAGTCATTTTCTTATCTTATTTTATATTTTTCTCATTCATGGAGCTAAGTATAGTATTTAACTAATTATTGCTATTTTACGTAAAACGGCCTAAAATCCTTTGTTTATTGTAATGTCAGGTTGAATGCTGGAGCATTGGGCTGTTTGGAATATGAAGATTAAAGAGCACTTTTTGGAAGCAAAGGAAATCTTTGGCTTTTGTTCTTTCCAAATCTTTGTATTATTTTAAGAAATCTTTTTTGGCTGGAGTTAAAAACAAGTGGTTGGACAAAAGTGTGGGTATAACTTTAGTTGGTAGTCCTTTTATATTATTTTTTTAAGTCTCCTAATTTTACCATTTTGCCATCATGGTTTGGTATAAAAAGGAGTTGTGTTCTCTTGTTATACATCTCTTTTGTAATCCAGAAGTAGGGAGAAATTGACAACTTGAAATTCTCTCTACAAAGTTTAATATTAAGTCTTCATAGTTTTATAATTTGTGTTCTTCATTATTAGTTGCTGCAGCATCACTGCAGCATTGCTTGTCTTTATATTACGTTACTTATTGTATTTACTTTATGCGTTTTACATTTCCGTCATTTAATTTCTGTCATTTATATACCGTCATTTACATTATGTCTTTAATTTATGTCATTTACTTTTATTGCAATTTATATGACGTAATGAGTAGCTAATTTTATAGTTTGGGTGTGAGACGAAAAGGAAGGTTGTAAACCAAAAACTAGTGGACTTTGTTCTTCAATAACATTGTTCCACTATGTCATTTTAAGTTTTATAAATCCAAAAGCACTTCTTGACGAATTGATCACTTCTTAAAGTGTGAAAGTGCCATGGACTTAGGAATAAGCCATGAAAAAGCACGTCAGTTTGAATGATACGGGAAGTATACTTGGAAGAGTTACTAGCAAGGGAACTTGCTATCTTTATTTTTCAAACCGATTGATTCTTGACGGGTTGATCACTAGTCAAAGTGTTAAAGTGTAGTGGACTCAGGAATGAGCCACTAAGAACACGTCAACTTGAATGATATGGGAATCGACTCGGAAGAGTGATTTTTAAACAAAGGCATTTGTTTTTCCATATACTCTAAAGAAACCATTTGACACTCACACTGGTCCGGACATTAGCATAGGCATATGTTGATTGAAGGCTAAACAAAAGTGCAATGGTAGATATCCGGAAGGATCCTCTTTAAAGTACATGGTGGAACTTGTTGTTGATGAACTAATGCTATAGCATTCCTATAGCATTGGCCTCCAGAATTTGTGTTTACTCCTCACTTTAAGTCTTGCACCCATTCTATCTTTATATCTCCTGTTAATCATATCACTGTTAACCAACTCAAACAAAGTCTTCAAATTCGCCATCTGAAATCTCTTCTTTTAATACACTTTTATTACACTTTTACACCAATCTCTGTGGGACGATATTCGGTATTTTACCATTTTATTACTTGAAAAGAAGATATTGGATCCCCTTGTATACTTGCTTTGAGATTCAATTATCACATGTCTTAGAGGTGTGCAAACATCCGTATCAAGGGTCCCCGAGGAAACCAAGTCATACTCATTCACTAGGACTACATTATGACCCATGGCTAGTAGCCGATCTCACATAACCGTACCAAAGGCCCCCGATGGTCAAATGCATCCATAGCTACAAAAAGGGGAAAAGACATCCCAATAATATAAGCCGACTCAATAACTAGGGATCCACTAGTAATAGTCTAGACTTGTCACAATTTCATTTGTGACCAACCATAGTTAGTCATATGGTTGCAATAACATTTATAATCCAAAATGCATTTTCAAGTTTAACTGCTGATAAGAATGAAAAATCATAAAATGAGATTATATACATTCCTTCAAGTAACTCACATAAATGTTCAAGTAAAACTCCATTTTACTTCAAATAAGATGAAACCCTTTATTTTTCTTGAAAATGATTGGGAACCCAAAAATCTCCCAAAACTCAAGTTAGGTAAAAAATGTAGTAACTTAAATCCAAAACCATGGAGATATATAGGAGTTCAAAATGTAAGCCTTGACATGTATAAAGTTTAGAAAATGGTAGTAGGAACTCACCAAGTGGGTTTTTGAAGAAAACCCAAACCCTAGATTTTTGCTCCTTTGGAGAAGATGACAATGGAGGAAATGATGACGCTTCCAAAACCGAATCCTTGGATGGTGCTCTAAACTCTAGCAATAAATGGTATGGATGGTGGTTGAACCAAACCCTCAAATGGAGTAAATGAAGAGGGAGAACTTGGGAGAGAAAACTTGGAAGAAAAGAAATGAGAAATGATGCATTTGGCTGAAAATCTCACTTAAAATCGATCAGTGGAACCCCGCGGGTTATGCCGCGACCTCAAGTCGCGGCGTAAGTCGCCCACGTCTCTGGAATGGGAACCCAACAGTGGGTTACACGGCTTGTGCCACGACTTGCAAGCCGCGAAGAAACCCGCGTAGCACACTGCTTCACTTTTCCAGATTCAAGCCTTAACACACCAAAATGACCAAAACACGCGAAACACATAAGAAGGGTAAACGCAAGATAACTAAGATTAATACATAGCGGACTAGAAGTCTTAACGATAGAGTTATACAACGAAAATTCGGGGTGTTACAATTTATTGCAAGATCCAAGTGCATTCAAGACATTGAATGCTCAACACTAAATATTCACCTACCTTAAGAGTAAGTCTTCAAGGGTTTTGGAGCTACAAGTCATCTCTCACTTATTTGGGTTTTCTCCATATCTAGGTTTTCTCTTCACAAACCTAAAATGTGAGTCTTACACAATAATATCCTTATAAATATGATTGTTTATGTTACTTCTCGACATATATGTTGATTTGGTGATTTTGACCTAAAATGACAACTTTGAGTTTTTGAAAGGTTGATAACTCTCATTTTGAGCGTTATTTACACGTCATTTGTGTGAGTTTTTTCTTTCATTGTAGTTGTATCTCCTTTTTATTTGTTTGTCTTTCTTACTTTTATTATTTTATTTTTATTTGGAGTTGTTGAGAATGTTTTTATGGTTAAATGCATCATTTTTGGGTTAAAAACATCACTGTTCCGCAGTGGGCACAGTTGCCCACTATGGGCACCCGAGGGCACATTCGATATTAAAGCTACGTATCTGTATTCAGTGGGTATTGGAGCAAAATGGATGGAAATTAGCTAAAATATAGAAGATGGATGCTAGCCGGAGTTCACCTTAGATGAATCTTTGCAATCATTGTACTCTTTTACCCATTGGTTATTATCCTTAAATTTTTGGGTATTACCCATTGGGTAAAAACATGAGTTTTCCTTATAAATAGGTAGGTTTGTTAGCATTTAAGAACACCAACAAAGCTCCACAATGTAGAACTTCTAGTTTTCTTTACATTTTTTTAGTTGTAGTTTTATTATTTTAATTGTTAGAGCATATATTTGTTGGATACAAGATCATGAAGTCTAAAGTTGAAAGTCAAGCCAAGTCAAAGCTCAAAGCTCAAAGTCAAAGTCAAAGTCTCATTTGTAATAAAAAGTCAAAGCTACTGTTGTAAGAGTTTAGTTGTTTGAGTGTTTCTATTGTATGCGTGTTTTAGTGTCGTGAGTGTTTTATCCTTTTGTATAAATAGGGTTTTGTGTTGTGGTGTGCGTGTAAGATTCATCAGTGTGATATACACGTTCAAGTGTTAGAGAGAGAAAGTTGTGAGAGCTTACTGTATCAATTGCTAATTGTGAAATATAAAGAGATTGATTGAAATTGTGTTGTTGTCATCTTGTTTACATTGTTATCTGAGATAACAATTGGTATCAGAGCAGAGTAGAAATTCATAAACAAGTTCGAATTCAAGAATTTTGGTCGACAATTAAAAAAAACTCGCAAACGAACTGTGGAGATTCGAATTTTAGGTTATAGTGTTGTTTTAGATTTGAAATTGTTTGTTTTAGATTCGTTTTGATATCTTGAAAATATTTGATTTGTAATACAGAGTCCAATTCACAATAGTTAGTGCAAATTTTTGGATTTTTTCTTGAAATCAAGTTCAAGTCTGTGTACGTACTGTTCTAAGATCGAATTTGTAAGATCGTTGTTTCTTTTTGAAATTCATTCTTAGTAATCTGTTCGAAACATGCTCTAGAAGTTTCGTGCAAATTTTCAGATCAATTGGCAATGTTTTGAGTCGATTTCAGTTGGAAAATCGATTTTTTGGACAAAGAAGTCAAGAACTCGCAAGATCTGGAAAACGTGCTAATGAAGAACTTGCATAGCAGTAAAGAAATCGCACAGGCTTACAACTCACAAAATCATGAAGAACTCGCAAGAGATGTCAGGCGAGAAGTAGAAACGCGCAAGTCACAGTGTGCGTGTTTCTACTGTTCAAACCCTGTGTCTTGCGAGTAGTGGGTTGTACGAGAAGTGGACAGTTTGCGAGTTTGCATTTAGCGTGAAGTCAAAATCGAAAATATTTCTTGTTGGGAACTGAAGAAAAGCTTAAGTATGGTTAATGCTGCTAGTTCAGAGTTACTACTGCTAGAAGACTTCAAGGTTAATACTGTTGAGTATTACTACTGCTAGTAGAATTAATACTGCTAGTCAAAGTTAGTGCTGCTTGAACAAAGTTAGTACTGCTTAGCTAGTTAGTACTGCTAGTAGTTAGTACTGCTTAGTAGTTAATACTGCTAGAAGAGATTAATGCTGCTTATGATTAATACTGCTTATAAGATGGAGATCTGTATGGAAAGGATGACAGCTGGATAAACTGAAGATATTCATGGAAGCTTAGAGATAATGATGGAAGATATTCTGGAGATATTGTATAAATTGTAATTATCTTTTATCTTCAGTATATATCTTTGTATTGTTTTAGAATAGATATAACTTTTGAGAGATTCATTCATTCGAAGTTCTAGAGAGAAAATCAACCTCAAGGCATAGATCCTAATTCTAGAGAAGTAGAATTCGTATTGGTGAGTCTGTTCATCAATATTGAGGTTGTGTGTTTAATCTTGTAACTTTAAGCATTCAATACAAGTTTTCAAGTTGTTAATTATATACTGTTTTGGTTTACTGTTTTATTGAATATCAAAGTGTTATTCCGCAACTTCTTTGATATTGTTTCTGAGAATTTATTCTTGTTGAGAATTCGATCCTGACAAGACAAGTGGTATCAGAGCCAAACTCTCTCAGAAACAGCTATTCATCATGGAAAATCTTACAGAATCAAGCAGTACTTTGGTCTCTAAGGTTCCAATGCTCAAACCCAGTGAGTTTGACATGTGGAAGATCAGAATCAGACAATATATTCTTCTCACTGACTACTCAATGTGGGATATTATTGAGAATGGTCCTTCTGAAGCTGGAAGGATAGGACCAGATGGAAAAAGACCTCCACCAAAGACAGATGGTGAGAGGAAGATCGGACAGACAGAGATGAAGGCCTTGAGCACTCTGCTCTTGGCCATCCCCAATGAATATCAGCATCAATTTTGCAACTGCACTGATGCTCAGATTCTCTGGAATGCTCTAGAGAAAAGATTTGCTGGAACTAAGAGCATCAAAAGAAATCAAAGAGATGTTCTAAAACAGCAGTATGAGAACTTCACTTCTTCAAAGAATGAGTCTATGACTCAAACTTTTGATAGGTTCAACAAACTCATTGGTGAACTGGCTACTGTAGGAGTGAAGATGGAGCAAGATGATATCAACAGAAAATTTCTCAGATCTCTTGGGGATGAATGGACTATGTACACTGTCTCATATAGACAGAGTGATAATCTGGAAGAGAAGGAACTTGATGATCTATATAATGATCTAAGAGTTTTTGAAACTGAGGTAGAATCCAAGAAAAAGCCCACTGGATATATTCACAATGCTGCACTTCTTTCAACATCTACTGATACTACTGCCAACCCTGAAGCAGCTAGTACTGCCAGTGGAGTAAATTCAGAAAAAGGCACTGGAACTATCTTTGAAGCCTTTTTGTCCAGTCATAGCAACAGTTCATTGATTAATGATGATCTGGATCAACTTCACCCTGATGACCTGGAGGAGATGGACATTAAATGGCAGATGGGCCATGTTATCTATGAGAGTGAAGAAGTTCATTAAAAGAACAGGAAGGAACAACTTCTCTCAAAGAAGAGAAGATGGAGCAGGCTTTGACAAGACTAAGGTGGAGTGCTATAAGTGTCATATGAAAGGACATTTTGCTAGAGAGTGCAGGAGTGCTGGTCCAAACAACAACCACCAGCAAACTCAGAATGGAGGCCAACAAGCTCAGAATGGAGGCAACAATCAAAACAAAAATCCTGCTCAAGCCCTTGTTTCTCAACAAGGAATGGGATTTGACTGGAGTGATCAAGCTGAGGAAGCCATTCAGAACCAAGCTCTTATGGCAGAAGTGTCTGATCTCCCCTCTGAGGTAATTTCTAATCTCTGCTCTAAATCTTGCATAGACACTGTCAAAAGATACAGGGATCACAATCAAAGTATGTGTGATGACCTCAAAAGATTGGAAAAGGACAGAAGAGATTATGTGTTGATAGTAGAGAGATTTGAAGAGCAAATCAAAGGCTTTCAAGCTAATGAACTTCAACACTCTTATGACACAAACTATTGGAAGTGGGAAAAGAATGAGATAGAGACCAAACTGTCTAAGTCCTTAGAAGAGAATGATAGGCTGAAAGAGGAACTGTCTAAAGTTAAGCTTGACATAGAAAAGTTTTCATATGCTTCAAAAGCAATGGATTCTCTTCTAAAGGCTCAGATTCATGATAAGATGAAGCCTGGTATTGGATACAACAATACACCTCCTCCTTACAACAACAACTATATCTCTCCTACTTCAGACTTGTTGGAAACCAAGGAGAAAAAGGACTTGTCTGAGGAAGCTTTTAAGATTGATCCTTTGGATGAGGTAGTAGTTAAGGATTTGACTGAGAAAGAAGCCAGTGAGAATAGGGATAAAACTGTGAGCAAAAAGATACCATTAGAAAACAACATTATCACCAATGAGGGATGTGGGAAAATCTGGGTCAAGTCCAAGGAGATAGAAAAGACCAAAGGAAAGGATAACAAGGTCCATTACAAACAAACCACAGTTGTGAATCCTGGACCTTGTAAACAGTGTGCTTGCAATAAAGCAAAGAGCCTAAATTCTGGTATAAAAAGAGGTAATCAAAGAAACTGGAATAATCAATGGGCTCAGAAACAAGGAGTTAATCTGAATAAAATCAATAGACCAAAACCTTGTTTCATATGTGGCAAGATGAACCATTTGGCTAAGTATTGCTACTTTAACCCTATTAATCAACAGATAAACTTTCAAAGAATTATGCAAAAACCTGTTGGTTATATGAAGGCTGGAAAGAAACATGTGATAAAGAAATCTATTGAAAGAAAAGGCCCTATGAAAAATAAGGTTTTAAAAGAAAGTGTTTTAATATGGGTACCTAGAAGTACTAACAGTGTTAGTACTGCTGAAAATATTAGTGCTGCTAACACAGTTACTACTGCTAACAGTGTTAGTACTGCTGAAAATATTAATGCTGCTAACACAGTTACTGCTGCTAACACAGTTACTACTGCTAACAAAGTTAGTACTGCTAAGCATGCAAGTGCTGCTAAGGCAGTCAGTACTTCTAAAACCAGTATTGCTTCTAGCAAACATGTTTCCAAGCCTATTATTGTGACAAAGTACTCCAAGAATGAAGAGTCTATGTTTAAAAATCTTGTCAAGAAAGAATGCAAGTATTTTGATGAGAAAGGGGTACCCAAGACCACTTTGGCTTGGGTTCCTAATTCAAACTAACTGATTTATCCTATGTGCAGGGCAACCAACAACTCAAGGGAAAGAGCATTTGGCATGTTGATAGTGGTTGCTCTATGCACATGACAGGTAACATGTCATGCCTTCAGGATTTCAAGCATATCAATGGAGGACATGTTGCTTTTGGAAATGATCTTACTGGAGGTAAAATAAGTGGCAAAGGTAATGTCACAAAAGGTAAGATGACATTTGAGGATGTCTACTATGTTGACCAGTTGAAGTACAACCTGTTAAGTGTATCACAGGTTTGTGACAAACAACATAGTATATTATTTACAAATACTGAGTGTATGATCCTTGCTCCAGGGTTCAAGGTAGTTGATGAAAGCATGATACTACTTAGAACTCCAAGAAAGGACAATGTTTATTGTCTAGATTTGGAAAATGTTGATAGTGATTCATCCCTGAACTGTCTTGTTTCAAAAGCCTCTGTGGATGAATCCTCTCTTTGGCACATAAGGATGTGTCATATGAATTTTAAGACTATGAACAAACTTGTTAAAAACAATCTTGTAAGAGGTTTGCCTTCAAAAGTCTTTTCATGTGATGATCATTGTGTGGCTTGTCTTAAAGGCAAACAGCACAGAACTTCTCATAAGACCAAAGAATTAAATTCTATTTCTTCTTGTCTCCAGTTATTGCATATGGACCTGTTTGGTCCTACAAATGTTATGAGTATAGGCAAGAAATCTTACTGCTTGGTTATTGTTGATGATTACTCAAGATTTACTTGGGTATATTTTCTAAGGACTAAGGATGAGACAAGTGGACTGCTCAAATCCTTTATTCTAAGAATTGAAAACCAAACTAATCAAAAAGTAAAAGTCATTAGATCAGATAATGGGTCTGAATTTAAAAATCTTGATCTAAACACCTTTTGTGGAGATAAAGGCATTGAGAGACAATATAGTGCCCCTAGGACTCCTCAACAGAATGGAGTTGCTGAGAGGAGAAATAGGACACTAATAGAGGCTGCCAGATCTCTGTTGGCTGATTGAAAATTGCCAATTACCTTCTGGGCTGAAGCAGTTAATACTGCTTGCTATGTCCAAAACAGAGTTCTAGTAGTCAAGCCAAAGAACAAGACCCCATATGAGCTTTTAAGTAAAAGAAAACCTTTCATTGGATTTTTCAAACCTTTTGGGTGTCATTGTACAATTCTCAATACCAAATCTCACTTAGGTAAGTTTGATAGCAAAGCAGATGATGGATTTCTTGTTGGTTATTCATCCCAGAGTAAGGCCTACAGAGTTTTTAACACATCTACTAGAATAATTGAAGAAAGTGACAATGTCAAATGCAATGAGAACACACCAAATCCTATTGGAACTGGTCCTCAGTGGCTATTTGACATTGATTCACTAACTAACTCTTTTGGTTTCAGTAGTGATGATTATGCAGGTTTAGGATGTGGAGGATCAGGGACTACACAAGTTCAAGAAAGTTTATCTAAATCTGTGATCTTTCCCATACCCACAGTGAATCCTTTTGAAGACTCTGAAAAGGAACCATCTACTGAACCAAGTCAGAGTGAAGTAGAAAGTAGAGATGTGGAGACTCAAGAAAATAAAGAATCAGAAGTAGCTGCTGAAAACACTTCAGTTGAGTTGAATGACTCTAATTTAGAGGTAGGACTGAATGAAGAACCTAGTCATAACACCAGAGTTCAAAAGAATCATCCTCCACAGCTGGTAATAGGAGATATATCATCTCCTATGATGACTAGACATCAAAGCAGGCTTCAAGAAATGCAAGATCAACAGTATACAGTGCTTTCTTGCTTTCTATCCCAGCTTGAGCCTAAGAAGGCACATGATGCTATGAAAGAATCTAGCTGGATAGAAGCAATGCAAGAAGAACTGTTACAGTTCAAGCTACAAGACGTATGGGATCTAGTAGACCTTCCTAAAGGTCACAGAGCAATTGGCACAAAGTGGATTTTCAGAAACAAGAGAGATGAAAGAGGAATTGTCATAAGGAACAAAGCAAGGCTGGTGGCTCAAGGGTATACTCAAGAAGAGGGTATAGATTATGAAGAAGTTTTTGCACCTGTGGCTAGGATAGAAGCAATCAGATTATTCCTAGCCTATGCTTCTTACATGAACTTCAAAGTCTATCAAATGGATGTAAAAAGTGCCTTTCTTTATGGCTCAATTGAAGAAGAGGTATATGTCTGTCAACCACCAGGGTTTGAAAACCCAAGCTATCCAGACAGGGTATACAAATTGAAGAAAGCACTTTATGGACTACATCAAGCTCCAAGAGCATGGTATGACACTCTGTCATCCTATCTCTTGGAACATGGCTTTGAAAGAGGAGTCATTGATAAGACTCTATTCATCAAGAGAAAGAAGAAGGATATCTTGTTGGTCCAAATCTATGTTGATGATATTATCTTTGGATCAACAAGAGACAACATGTGCAAGGAGTTTGAAGACCTAATGCACCAGAGGTTCAAGATGAGTTCCATGGGGGAACTTACTTTCTTCCTTGGACTCCAAGTTCAACAGAAGTGAGATGGAATTTTCATCTGTCAGTCCAAGTATGTGCAGGACATTCTAACCAAGTTTGGTTTCTCAGATTCAAAACCTGCCAGCACACCTATGGAGACACACAAGCAGCTAACAGCAGATCTTGAGGGGGAGGATATGGATGTTCATCTTTACAGATCCATGATTGACTCTCTCATGTATCTTACAGCCTCTAGGCCAGATATAATGTTTCCAGTCTGTGTATGTGCAAGATTCCAAGTTAGGCCAAAGCAATCTCACTATCAAGCTGTCAAGAGGATATTCAGATATCTCAAAGGGCAACCAAGATTGGGACTTTGGTATCCTCATGCCTCATCCTTTGACCTACTTGCATACTCAGACAGTGATCTAGGTGGAGCAAACTTGGACAGAAAATCTACTTCTGGAGGATGTCAGTTTTTGGGTGCAAGACTAGTTTCTTGGCAGTGCAAGAAACAAACCACAGTGTCCACATCTACAACAGAGGCAGAGTATATAGCAGCTGCAAGTTGCTGTTCTCAAGTCTTATGGATTCAAAATCAAATGTTGGACTATGGGGTAACCTTTCTACACACTCCAATTTTTATTGATAACAGCAGTGCTATTAGCATTGTGAATAATCCTGTCAAGCACTCAAAGACAAAGCACATTGAGATCAGGTATCACTTCATAAGAGACTGTAATGAAAAGAAACTTATTCAAGTTGTAAAAGTTCACACTGATAACCAGTTTGCTGATCTATTCACCAAAGCCTTTGATGTGGGTAGATTCACTTTCTTGGTAACAAGTGTGGGAATGATCAACTCTGAATAAGTTCCTTCTCAAAAAGTGGTTCTATACCTGAATCTTGTCTATTCTTGGTGTTACTAATCTTCCTTTTCAGGATAGGTATAGCAGTACTCAGTGTTTCCAAAGATTAAAGGAGTAAGTATAGTTAATACTTCTTTCAGTTAATACTGCTTTCAGTTAATACTGCTAGTTAGTTAATACTGCTAGTTAGTTAATACTGCTAGTAGTTAATACTGCTAGTTAGTTAATACTGCTAGTAGTTAATACTGCTTTCAGTTAATACTGCTCTCAGTTAATACTGCTCTAGGTTAATACTGCTTATATCCCGAATACTATAAATACTCTTTGCCCGCCTAAAAATTCATAACGACTCTTTGCATACTATTCACTTGCGCTCTAAACCCTTTCTCTCTCAAGTTCAAAGTATTCAGGCAAGAATCTTCAAGGTCAATGGCATCAATGGCATTCATAGATGAACACAATGAAATCGCGATGCTACAGAAGCCCAAACAGGCCGCTGGGTTCCATCAGATTGTGGATTTCCTCAAGTCAAGCAATATTGCCCATGCTCTTACTGTATCGCCTCCAATCTATATCGAGCATCAAAGGCAATTCTGGGCAAATGCCACCATTATCACTGAAAATGGTGTGCAAATGATCAAGACAAGGGTGTGTGACAAACTCTTGACAGTTACTGAAGAAGTTATTCGCATCAGTCTACGTCTAGACGATGCCTCTGGTATAACTTCTATCCCAAATAATGACCTGTTCTCTTCTCTTACAAGAATGGGGTATGGAGGCCCATTGGGGGTGTTCAAGTTCTCAAAAGCTAAATTCTCACCCCAATGGCGTTTTCTTATTCATACCTTGATGCACTGCATTTCTAAAAAGACTACTGGATGGAGTGAGTTCAGCAGTCCCATTGCTTATGCTTTGGTCTGTTTGGCCACTGCCAGAAGGTACAATTTTTCACAAATGATTTTCAATGATCTTGTATCAAACATGGGAAACAAAAAGAGCTTTTACATGTATCCCAGGTTTGTTCAAGCAGTAATCAACCACGAATTGACGGATATTCCTCAATCTGAAGGGATATATGTACCAAAACCCCCTAAAGGCAAGGTTTTCTCAAATATGAGAAGATCTGCTGGGGACTCGGAAGGAGTTGACACCCCATTGTTCTCTACAATGATGGTGGTGTCCCAAACCAATGAAGGTATGGCAGCAGGGTCAAGGCCCCCATTAGACCATCCTCCTGCTAGCCAATCCCAACCTTCCCACTCAATATCTATCCCCCAATCTCTTTTTGACAAACCAACCTCTCCTATCACACAAACTTACAAGAGGAAACAGGTAAAGAAGGCTCCTTCCCTTCTTATACCATCATCCCCCAAGCCTTTAAGCCCTCTAAGGGAGAATTCTCCTTTAGGGAATATCCAAAGGGAAACCACAGGGGTGTATCCCAACCCCAAGGAGGTGCTCTCTGAGGAGGAGGAAGAGCATATGGGTGATGAGGCTGCCACTACTCCTGCTAGCACAGAGGAGGAAAGTGGTAACATCAATAAGACCTCCCCCATGGCAACTTTGAATGAGCAATCATTCGAAGGTCCCTGGTGCCAAGAAACCACGGGGGTGGACAGTACTTCTGCTAGGCAGAAGACTTCCACTAATAAAAGATCCCATGATCCTTCAATAGGGGGTAACACTCCTGGAGAAGGTGAGGACAGATATAACTATGATGAATTGATGGAGACAATGGGTAACATCAACCATGATGTCATCAAACAAGGCAAAGAGATAGAAGAACTAAAGCTGGTCATTCTGTCACAACAAGTATAGATTGCTAAGCTAAAGAAGATGGTGATCAGTCTAGTACAGAGGAAGAAGAGAAAGCAATTCCAACTCAGGAGAAGGAAATCTGAGAATGATGCTCCCAAAAAGGGGGAGATCAACATGGAAGAAGCCACAAGAGAGGGGGAGCTTGATGGAGAGAAATTTGATGTTGAGGGGGAGAAAGCAGCAGTAAGGGAGAAAGCAGCAGAAACCATTAATGCTGCTAGTTCAAGTAGAGCAGCAGAAACGGTTACTACTGCTGACATGAACAAAGCAGCAGAAACAGTGAAGGAAGTACTAACAGAACTGGAAATTGCAGAAACTCTGATCAAAGCAAAACATGACACTTCCAAGGTCACTTCAAAGGCCAAAGGAGTTATCATAAAAGAAAGAGGTGAGGATGTAATGAAATCCAGGTCTGAGAAGGTGATAAGCAAAGAAAAGGGCAAAGCTAAACTAGTGGAATCTGATCAACCAATCAAAAAGCAAAAGTTGGTTGAATCAGATGAAGCTTTGGCCAGAAAGATGCAAGAGGATATTGAAAAGGAAGAAAGAGTTCAGGTGGAAAAGGACAGGGAGATGGCAAAGGCTCTAGCTGCTGAACTGAATGAAGCTTATCAACTGAGTCTGACAACTGAAACTGCACAGAAGAAAGCTGCAACTATGAAGAAATCAGTGGTGAAAACAGTTGTAAAGAAGAGACAACCCTCAAAGACTTTCCTAGGTACTCAAGAGAGAAACAAGATGATTATATTTCTCAAAGGTGCTGTAGGAGTCAAAAAGGAGATGTTCTCAAAGATGTCTTTTGAAAAGATTAAAGATCTATATGATTCAGAGATGAGAAAGCTTCAGGGAAATGAAACTGCTAGGGTGGAGATGGAGAAGAGGATGAAAGAAAGTAATGACTTTGATTTTCAAAAGCCATTTCCAGATGAGCAAGAAACACCCCTTAAGAAAGAAGCCACTCTGGGGGAAAGTCTAAGGACTTTAAAGAGAACAAAGATGATGGCTAGGAGAAAGTCAATCAAGAAGCCTAGAATAGCTGAAGGAGAGGCTGAGAAGGTTGCTGAAGAAGAAGAGGCACCTGAGTCATCTAAACAGAAAGAGCCATCAACCACAGAGGATGTAAGTTTATACATGGTAGTGATGGACAAAGTTCCTGAACCAATTTCAGCAGAACCTGTTGGTATAAAGCCTCCTGAGGTCATTCACTGGGATACATTGACAGTGGATGGAAAGGAATACATAAGGCTAAAAAGGAAGGATGAAAAGTATGAGGTGTTCAATACTTGGGCAAAAATTGTAAGAACATGCTCTAGGTCAGATCTTGAAGAGATGTTTGAGATAGGAATGAAGTTGTATGCAGATATACTGAAAGCTCCAGAGATTTCAATTACAAAACTGGTAATGGAGTATTTGTGTATGATGTTCAAACCTGAAGAAGTAGAGCATGTGATCAAGAATGTATTCAAGTCAGTCAACAGTTGGACTCTATATGAAACTAGTGGAGTATATACAGTGACTTTGGATTTAAATCACACTGAATACTTTTTAGTGGATAGAGTGTACAATCATAGCAGATTAAAGCTTCATGCCATGCTGAAGAAAAAGCTAAGATGTATTCCAGAGTCAGAGATGGCTAAATATTTGATCCAAAGAACCATCAATCAGAGCTTGGGATTGGATGCAAATACTGGAATTTAGGCCATTATGAAGTTTTGGGAGCATCTTGAAGAGCATCTGAAGAACTTGACTTCTTTTCCTAAAAGTCAAGTTAGGGGGAGATTGTTGGGAACTGAAGAAAAGCTTAAGTATGGTTAATGCTGCTAGTTCAGAGTTACTACTGCTAGAAGACTTCAAGGTTAATACTGCTGAGTATTACTACTGCTAGTAGAATTAATACTGCTAGTCAAAGTTAGTGCTGCTTGAACAAAGTTAGTACTGCTTAGCTAGTTAGTACTGCTAGTAGTTAGTACTGCTTAGTAGTTAATACTGCTAGAAGAGATTAATGCTGCTTATGATTAATACTGCTTATAAGATGGAGATCTGTATGGAAAGGATGACAGCTGGATAAACTGAAGATATTCATGGAAGCTTAGAGATAATGATGGAAGATATTCTGGAGATATTGTATAAATTGTAATTATCTTTTATCTTCAGTATATATCTTTGTATTGTTTTAGAATAGATATAACTTTTGAGAGATTCATTCATTCGAAGTTCTAGAGAGAAAATCAACCTCAAGGCATAGATCCTAATTCTAGAGAAGTAGAATTCGTATTGGTGAGTCTGTTCATCAATATTGAGGTTGTGTGTTTAATCTTGTAACTTTAAGCATTCAATACAAGTTTTCAAGTTGTTAATTATATACTGTTTTGGTTTACTGTTTTATTGAATATCAAAGTGTTATTCCGCAACTTCTTTGATATTGTTTCTGAGAATTTATTCTTGTTGAGAATTCGATCCTGACAAGACAAGTGGATCTAAGTCTCGAACGCGCAAACATATTGCGTGAAGTGTGTGCGAGAAGTGTCAAGAGCTCGCAAGATTAATTGTGCGCGAAGCAAGAACTCGCACGAGCCTTCTTGCGCGAACCTTAGAACTCGCATCATTCGACGTGCGCGAAGTTCGAACGTGTACATCATACTTTGCGTGAAGCTTATTCTATCAACCTTTGTCCTGCGCGAAGTTCCAAAAACTCGCAAGATACTGTTTTTGCGCGAAGCTCGTATCCTTCACTCTGCGAGTTTTATACTTAGAATATTTGACAAATTTTGTTTTTTTTGTAGTACAGGTTGTTTCTGATTTTCTGACGATAATTTAAACAATGTAAAGATCAAGATGTCATCAAAAGAAGAGATAGCTAAACTTAAAGCGAAGATTGTCTCTCTTGAAGATAAGATTGCACAAAAGCGTGAGAACAGTTTCAAGTTACGCAAAGAAATTGCTGGATATGAACATCTGATTGATTACTATAAGTAGAAAGAAAATGACCGAATTGCTACTTTCAATAGTCTTAAAGAATGGATGCATTCACATTTGGGCTTACTGAAAAAGGCAACTGGTTCGGGAAAATTTTCAGATTTGTTTGCTGAGTATAAAGATCATATAAACAACTTGAAGGGGAAGTTCTTCATGCTTTGAAAGACGATAAATGTTTGGAATCTGAGAAATTGAAGACTGAGAATGCTGAGCTGATTAGAAAGATCTCAGACTTGGAAGATCAAATTGTCCAAGTCCAGCAACCAGATTCTGTTGATAAATATGATGAGAAAGTTTAGGCTTTGGAGTGTGCTAATGTTGGGCTTCAAAAGAAAATATCAAATTTGGAACAAAAGATAATCAAAGACAGAGATGATTTTGAGAATGAAAAGAAAGGGTTTTCAAAGAAGTTTTCTGAGTTTTCAAGGAAAAGCTTTGAAGAGAAGAAAGGTATTGAGCTTAAATGTTCCAAGCTTTCTCAACAAATATCTGATTTTGAGAAAGTGATCATTTTAGAAAGGGAAAAGTTTGCCAAAGAGAAGAAGACCATTGAACTGAAGAATGTTGGAATCTTTAAAAAAATATTCGGTCAAAGAACGAATGCTGAGAAGGACTTTGAAGATGAAAGGAATTTATTTGAGACAGAAATAAGGAATCTTACTGATAAGTTATCTGAACTGTCAGCTTGTGCACTAAAAGAGCAGAAAGCGAAGTCTGAATTTCAAGAAAAGATTGACCTACTTATCAAAGAAAAGAACATTTTATCTTCACAGATAAAAGAGCTTGAAGATATTGTTTCTAAGGTGGTGGTGACTGAGCAAACGACTCCATAGTAAAAAATCCACACAACTAGAAATGATCCAGCTGACTCTAAAAGGACAACCTCAAGCTCACATCAAAGAACTATTTCTTCAAAAAGGTCAGTCAATTCATTTGATCAGATTCGTTCTACTAACATTTTCTTTGATAAGAATATAGATGGTTCAAATACATTTAGAAGAAGGAGAAGAAGGAGATATAAAGAAGAAAAGCTGGTTTGGAAAGTGAAACCAGTTGATGATGAAAAGAATGATGAGAAGAAGGATGAGAAGAAAGGAAACAAGTCATGTGTACATGCATCAAATGCAAAGAATAACAAAGTGCGGAAAGGTAAACCTGATTTTGCTTACTTGAGAGATCAACTGATCAGGTTGTCTAAAAAGAAGAATTATTGTTCTTACTGTCGTACATATGATTTTGTTCATAAAACTAGTGATCATTACTGGTATGGTTCTTACTCAATTACTCCTAATAGAACTGCAACTCACAACCATGGACCCAAATACCAGTGGGTACCAAAGCCAAAAGATGAATCTGTGTTGCAGCCTCAAGTCTAGGGGGAGTAATAGAACCAAGGCTTCTGAATACTACAGTTCAGGACCCGTTCTTCAAAGATTAAGAGTGTGAGTTCTAAACACAACAGTTTAGGACTCGTACCTCAACGATCAAGAGATAATTTACTCCCGTGCTGATATGAGATTGTACTACGATACTTAAATGAGAAGATCAACCTTCAAGGGGGAGTACATATTTTTACTGAAAAATATGCATTCACAAGATAAGATGATCTACATTTCAGGCGGAGTTGTAGATTTCTATCATGTTTTTCACTGGCATATTTTATGATTCATAATTTCAGGGGGAGTATATGATTTATGATTACATCTTATCAGAACTCGTACATTCAAAGTTTTATTGCTTTATGTCATTTACTTTTCAATAAATGTTGTGAATAAAGCTTTGTACTTTGACGACTTTGTGATTTTTGCAGAATTTAGAGTGAGCTTAAAAGATCATATCATATATGACTTAGAGTTGACTTGATGAGATTTAAGACTGAGCGAAAAGGTCTATTTCTAATCTTAATCTCATACGTGTCTGAAAGACGGACAACTTTCAGATATGAAACATGTTCTTAAATGTTCAAACCACTTCTGATTCTTAAAAAGATTTCATGAATATAAAAGTGTGGTTTTAAGTGTTTTCATTATTATGTGCTTAAATGAGTTAATAAACCGTGTGTTTCCAAAGATAAATACTTGTGTTTTATCTTTTCTATATACTTTCAAGTATTCACACACACCGGTTTAACTTTTGTTGAAAATGTTATCACCATGTCTCAAAGAGAACATATTTTTCAATGGTGATACACCCCGATTGAACTTCAAAGAATTTTGAGCGTGATTTCATTTCGAAACGTTTCTTTTAAGACTTGTCTATATTTTGATTCGTATAGACAATATCCAATTTTTGCTGACCTAAGTCTTAATTGCTAAATCATTTTTACTTGATCTGATTATATCATTGTCAGATTCTCAAAACACTTCACTTGACTTCATTTCATTTGTTCAATTTCATTGTTTTGAGAAATCTTAAATGTTCAAAAGCTCACACATTGATAATGTGAAGCATACAAACACTGACTATGGTATTTTGTGCTTCATTGCCAAGTAATCGTTGAGCAACATGATCTTTTAGGAAAACATGGGTTTATTATGAGGACTTAAATGAAACTTCTATGGATTCACGTTAACGTTTCCTACCCAATAAGTTAATCCTTGAGTGATCGAGTGTGAGGAGTCAAAATACTGAGTGTGGGTTGAGTGATGAGTGTCAAGATCGAAAAAATTCTAATGAAGAATTTAATTAACACACTCAGAAACAATGTTAAAGAAGTTGCGGAATAACACTTTAACAATTAATCAAAACACAGAATATGAACTCAAATCATAAGTTTATATTGCATAAAACTTAATGATTACAAACTCAACCTCAATCTGTTGAACATGCTCAACAGACGTTCTACACTTCAGTATAGAAAGGATCAATACTAGTCTTGAGGTTAATTCTCTAAACAAAAATACTCTATCAAAGTATATCTCTCTATCAAGGACTTCTAGACTATATATACAGAATTAATTACAAGATAATTATCAAAACAAAATTGATCTTCATTCCATAATTATCTTCATCTCTATCTTCAGCTCCTATTCTTTCTCTTCAAACATTATCTTCATAAGCAGTATTAACTTCATCCTTATCCAGCAGCATTAACATCATCAACAGTATTATCATGCTTGCAGTATTAACCTTTCACTTCCAGTAGTAATCTTCAAGCAGTACTAACTACTAGCAGTACTAACTCCAAGCATTACTAACTATTAAAGTAGCAGCACTAACTCTTCAAGCAGTATTAACTCTACTAGCATTAGTAATATTTCATCTTGCAGTAGTAATACCTTTCAAGTAGCAGTAGTATTCATCCTTAGCACATTCAGACCCAACAATCTCCCCCTAACTTAACTTGTCAAAATGATAAGTTAAGTTCTTCAGCATAGGGTCTTCATGATGCTTTCAACACTTCAGCTTAATTTCCCAGATTTGGTTCCAATCCCAGACTTTGATTAACTGTCCTTCTAATCACAATTCTGGCCATTTCTGATCCTTTAGCACATACTAGCTTTGCTTTCAACATCCCTTTCAACTTAGCTTTGCTGTGGTCATAGATCTTGTCAACCAAGTAGTACTCATGATAGCTTTTGTCAATTGTGATCATGTAGACACCACAGTTTTCAAATAGCATCCAATGATCAACCTTTTTGAATCCATACTCATGATGTAAGTCTTTGATCCTGTACTTCACTCTTTCAGGCTCAAACATCATGCATAAGTACTCCATGGCAATCTTGATTAAGCTCATTTAAGTCCCTTGCAACACAGACTCATACAACTTTATTCCAACTTTGTACATTTCCTCCAAGTCAGCTCTGGAACAACTTCTGATCACTTTGCCCCAAGTTGCATAAACCTCAAACTGATCACCCATTCTTTTGAATCTGAAATATTCTTTTCTGTTGTCCTTCAGAATATCCCAAAAGATAATTTCTGGTGCTTTCATGGAGATAGGGTCATCTTGCACTGGTTCTTCATTTGTCAAAGTCATGTACAAATGGAATTGCTCATTGGATTTTTGATTGGACTGCTCTTGATTCTGCTCTGGCTCTGCTGAAGATTCTGCTCTTGCACTTTCAATCTCCTTTTCAACTTCTTCAATTCTTGACCTCTTTGCCGTAGGCTTGGTAGCAATAGATTTCTTTCTTTTGATAGCTCCAATCTGTTGATCTAAAGTCTCTTCTTGCTTAGCTTCTGTCTTTTCTTTGATAGGAGTGCCTTCCTCACTATCAAGGAAGGGCTGTTGTATGTTAAGGTCATGCCTTTCTTTCATCTTTCTTTCAACCTCTACCCTTTGAGTGAAATCCCCTTGTAGTTTGGCCATCTCCTTCTTATACAGTTCTTCTATTCTACCATAAGACATGTTGGTAAACATCCCTTCTTTGACTCCAACTGACCCTTTCAGAAAGTTGACCATCTTTCTTCTTTCTTGATTGGCCAGGAATGTCTTTGAAGGCTGTCTTTGTCTTGTCTTTAAGGTCAGCCTTTGCCTTGATGCCTTCTTTGTTACTTTCTTAGCAGCAGCAACAGTCTTTAAACTCCTTTGAAATTCCTCATTAAGCTTTGTGGATAACTCCAAAGCCATCTCTCTGTCTTTAGCAAATTGGATTTCTTCTTCCATTTCCATCTCTTCTTGCAGTTTCTTTGCTAGTTCCTCATCCTAATCAATCTGTTTCAGCTTCTTCATTGGTTTCTCAGACTCAACCACTTTCTCTTTCCCTTTCTTTTTGATATCTTCCTCACTGATCTTTTTTTTTATCTGTTCTGATTCTCCTTCTTTAATTACCACTCCCTTAGCCTTTTGAGTGGCCTTAGGAGTGTCATTCTTTGCCTTTACTAGAGTCTCTGCAATTGCTATTTCCTCTACAGACATACCTGTTTCAGCTGCAACTTTATCTATTTCTACTGCTGTAGTTACTGCTGCTGATGTAGTTTCTACTTCTTTTGCTGTTTCTGCTTCTGCATCAATCTCCCCCTCAAAATGAGATTCCATTCTAACAGGGCTTTGCTTTTCAACTTCAACTTGACTCTCCCCCTTTTTGAAAGCATCATTTTCATCTCCCCGTTTCTTCAATACATACTGCATTCTCTTCTTTTTCTACACCAACCTCAGAACCATCTTCTTTAATTTGCTTATCTGCACTTGTTGTGAAAGAATCACCAGTTTCATCTCCTCTATTTCTGCACCCTGTTTGAGTACATCCAGGTTGACATTTGCAATAGTTTCCATCAATACCTCATAGTTATATCTGTCCTCACCTCCTTTGGGTGTATTGATCACCCTTGAAGGATCCTTGGATCTTTTAGTAGAGGTCTTCTGCCTAGCAGAAGCACCTTCTACCCCCTTGGTTTCTTAGCACCTGGGACCTTTAGATGATTGCTCACCCAAAGTTGCCGTGGGGAAGGTCTTAAGGATGTTCACACTGTCCTGTCCTGCACTTTGTGCAAAATCAGTAGTGTGAGCCTCACTGCCCACATGCTCATCCTTCTCCTTCTAGAGCACCTTCTGGTGGTTGGGAGACACGCCTATGGTTTCCCTTTCGATATTCTCTAATGGAGAATGCTCCAATAGAGGGCTTGAAGGCTTTGGGGATGAAGATACAAGAAGGGAAGGAACCTTCTGTACCTTTTTCCTGATATATGTTTTGGTGATGGGGGATTTGGGCTTGACAAAAGGGATCTGAGGAATATTAACAGAATGGAATGGTGTGGGTAGGTCATCAGTTGGGTGGTCAGATGTGGGTTGTGACCCTGATGCCTCACCATGGGAATGAGACACACCCATCATTGTAGAGAACAATGGAGTGTCTTGTCCAGAAAAGTCCTTGGAAGACCTTTTCATGTTTGAGAACACTTTCCCCTTAGGGAGTTTTGGTACATATACCTCCTTGAAGGTAGTTAAATCCGTCAATTCCTTATTAAGTACTTCTTGTACAAACCTTGGATACATATAAAAGCTTTTTGATTTGGTATCCAGGTTTGACATTAAATCATTTAAGATCATTTGAGAGAAATTAAACTTTCTAGAGGTCGCTAAGCAGACCAAAGCATAGGCTATGGTGCTGCTGAACTCACTCCAGCCAGTTGTTTTTCTTGAAATGCAGTGTTGTAGGGTATGAACAAAGAATCTCCACTGAGGTGAAAATCTGTTCTTGAAGAACTTGAATACCTCTGTGGGACCTTCATACCCCATACGATTAAGAACTTGGAAGAAATCTTCCTTAGGTAAAGAGGTTATACCTGAGGCATCATCTAAGAGTAGATGGATGCGAATACACTCTTCTGAGATGGTCAGGGGTTTATCACACACCCTTATTTTGATGATCTGAGTGCCATCTTTAGTGTGGATGGTAGTATTTGCCCAAAATTGTCGTAGATGTTCCACACAGATTGTGGGATTGACAGTGAGGGCATAGGCAATGTGAGACGATTTGAGGAAATCCACAATCTGATGAAAACCTTCAGCCTGTTTGGGTTTTTGCAGCATAGCAACCTCATTGTGTTCATCAAAGAATTCTAGTCCTGTCATCGTTCTGATTGATTCTAGGGTTCGAATCGCAACTAGGGTGTACACTGGTGAGCAAGAAATCGAGAGAGAGAGAGAGAGAGAGAGAGAAAGAGAAGCAATGGAAGTTCAAAGAGCCGTTTGTATTTTGGCGGTCACATAGGGTATTTATAGGTGGAGGGTTTCAGTTAGAAGCAGTAGTAAGTACCCTCGCAGTATTAACCAACTCGCAGTATTAACTCATATTAGCAGTAGTAACACATACTGGCAGTACTAATACAGACTAGCAGTATTAACACCTACCAGCAGTATTAACACTGATTAGCAGTATAAATTAAAGCAAGCAGTAGTAACTTTGCACTGGCAGTATAAACTACCTAGCAGTAGTAACCATACTTAACTCTTTTTGGACTGTTATCATGAGTAATATAGAGAGCAGTATTAACTGAACTAGAAGTACCAAGTATTCAATTTAAGCAATCTGAAACACTTAAACACACAAGGTTAGCAGCACCATGCACAATACACTATGAGAAAGTAGACAGGAAGGAATCTATACAGAAATGGTACATAAAGCAGATCAAAGGAGGCTTATTCAGTGTTTATCATGCCCACACTTGTGACCAAGAATGTGAATCTACCCACATCAAATGCTATGGTGAATAGATCAACAAATTGGTTACTTGTATGGACTTTCACAACCTGAATTAGCTTCTTTTCATTACAGTCTCTGATAAAGTGGTACCTGATTTCTATATGCTTTGTTTTGGAGTGCTTGACTGGTATATTAACAATACTAATAGCACTGTTATTGTCTATGAAGATTGGAGTGTGAATAAAAGACATACCATAGTCCAACATTTGATTCTGAATCCAGAGTACTTGTGAACAGCAGCTTGCAGCAGCTATATACTCTGCTTCTATTGTAGAGGTGGACACTGTGGTTTGTTTCTTGCACTGCCATGACACTAGTCTTGCACCCAAAATCTGACATCCCCCTGAAGTTGACTTTCTATCCAAATTTGCACCACCCAAGTCACTGTCTGAATAAGCAAGTAGCTCAAATGGTGAGTCATGAGGATACCAAAGACCTAATCTAGGTTGGCCTTTGAGATATCTGAATATCCTCTTGACTGCTTGAAAGTGTGACTGCTTAGGCCTTACTTGAAATCTTGCACACACACAAACAGGAAACATGATATCTGGTCTTGAAGCAGTGAGATACATGAGGGAGCCAATCATGGATCTATAGTGATGAACATCCACATCCTCCCCCTCAAGATCTGCAGTGATCTGTTTATGTGTCTCCATGGGTGTGCTTGCAGGCTTTGAATTTGAGAATCCAAACTTAGTAAGAATGTCCTGCACATACTTGGATTGGCTTATGAATATCCCATCTTTCTTCTGCTTAACTTGTAGCCCAAGGAAGAAGGTAAGTTCACCCATAGAACTCATCTTGAATCTCTTGTGCATCAAATCTTCAAAATCTCTGCACATTTGATCTTTTGTGGATCCAAAGATAATATCATCCACATAGATTTGCACTATTAGGATGTCTTTCTTCTTCCTCTGAATGAACAGAGTCTTGTCTATGATTCCTCTTTGAAAACCATTTTCCAAGAGACAGGTAGACAAAGTGTCATACCATGCCCTTGGTGCTTGATGTAGCCCATAGAGTGCCTTCTTCAATTTGTATACTCTGTCAGGATAATTTGGATTCTCAAACCCTGGAGGCTGACAGACATACACTTCTTCTTCAATTTTTCCATATAGGAAAGCACTCTTTACATCCATTTGGTAGACCCTGAACTTCATGAAAGAAGCATAGGCTAAGAATAGCCTGATTGCCTCAATCCTGTCCACTGGTGCAAATACCTCTTCATAATCAATTCCCTCTTCTTGAGTATACCCTTGTGCCACTAATCTGGCCTTGTTCTTTATTACTATCCCTCTCTCATCTTTCTTGTTCCTGAAGATCCATTTAGTGCCTATAGCTCTGTGTCCTTTTGGAAGGTCAACCAAATCCCATACATCCTGCAGCACAAACTGTAGTAGCTCCTCTTGCATTGCTTCTATCCAGCTTGGATCCTTCATTGCTTCATATGCCTTTTTGGGTTCAACCTGTGATAGAAAGCAAGATAGTAGTCATGATTGTATGTCCTTCAATCCTCCCAACTTGCTTTGATTCCTTGTGATTATAGGAGGATGATTTTTCTGAACTCTTGTTTGATGAACAACCTCTTCATTAATATCTGCTTCCAGATTAGAGTCATTCTTTTCAGGAGTGCTGCCACCTAAAACTGAAGAGTTATCATCATCTGTGTCATCTTCTTCCAAACATGGCATCTCAGGACCTTTGATTCCTGAATCTGAGGGTTGATCTTCCTTTTCACCTCTGTCCTCTTCATTCTGAGCTGGTTCAGTGTTCTTTGAATTTGAAGTATCTTTCTAATCTTGGTCACAGAATTCAACAGGATCAACAGTAGGTGTTGGGAACAGCACAAACTCTTGTCTTTGTACTTGTACCTTTTCTGTCCCTGTTCCTGCATTATACTCATTACTGAAACCCAAAGAATTGGACAGTGAATCAATGTCAAATAGCCAATCAGGACCTGAACCAAGTTGATTTGGTGTGTTCTCATTGCATTTGACATTGTCACTTTCCTCAATAATCCTAGAAGAGGTGTTGAAAACTCTGTAGGCCTTACTTTGAGATGAATATCCAACAAGAAACCCATCCTCAGCTTTTCTATCAAACTTTCCTAGGTGAGTTTTGGTATTGAGAATTGTGCAAGGACACCCAAATGGTTTGAAAAAACCAATAAAAGGTTTCTTCTTTTTAAAAAGCTCATAAGGTGTCTTGTCTTGGGATTTCACTACTAGAACTCTGTTTTGAACATAGCAGGCAGTATTAACTGCTTCTGCCCAGAAAGTAATTGGAAGTTTTGAATCTGCCAACAGAGATCTAGCAGCTTCTATCAGAGTCCTATTTCTCCTTTCAGCAACACCATTCCGTTGAGGAGTCCTAGGAGCACTGTATTGTCTCTCAATGCCTTTTTCCTCACAGAAGTTGTTTAGGTCATTGTTTTTAAATTCAGTGCCATTATCAGACCTGATGACTTTAACTCTTAGATTTGTTTGGTTTTCAACTCTAAGAACAAAGGATTTGATCAGTCCACTTGTCTCATCCTTAGTCCTCAGAAAATAAACCCAAGTGAATCTAGAGAAATCATCAACAATAACCAAGCAGTAGGATTTCTTACCAATACTCATCACATTTGTAGATCCAAACATATCCATATGCAGTAAATTAAGAGGTGAAGAGATTGTATTTATCTCTTTGGACTTATGAGAAGTTTTGTGTTGTTTGCCTTTAAGACATGCAACACAATGATCATCACATGAAAATACCTTTTGTGGCAAACCTCTTACACGGTTGTTTTTCACAAGTTTGTTCATTGTTTTAAAGTTCATGTGACACATCCTTCTGTGCCAAAGAGATGATTCATCCAATGAAGCTTTTGAAAATAAACAATTTAAAGATGGATCAGAAGATACACTCTCCAAGTCTAAGCAATAAACATTGTCCTTTCTAGGAGTTCTAAGTAGTATCATACTTTCATGAACTACCTTGAACCCTGGAGCAAGGATAATACATTCAGTATCATTGAATAATATGCTATGTTTCTTGTCACAAACCTGTGATACACTTAACATGTTGTATCTCAATTGCTCAACATAGTATACATCCTCAAAGGTCATCTTACCTTTTGACACATTACCTTTTCCACTTATCTTTCCACCTGCTGGATTATCACCAAAAGCAACATGTCCTCCATCAATTCTTTTGAAGTTTTGAAGGCAGGCCATGTTACCTGTCATGTGCCTGGAACAACCACTATCAACATGCCAAATGCTCCTTCCCTTGAGTTGTTGGTTGCCCTGCACATATAATAAAGCAGTTAGTTTTTAATAGGAACCCAAGCCAAAGTGGTCTTGGGTTTCCCATTCTCATCAACATATTCATATTCAGACTTGATGAGATTATCAAACTGAGGAATCTTATTGCTTGAATACTTTGTCAGAAGAATGGGTCTGTCACTGGAAGCAGTACTAACTTGATTGGCAGTACTAACTTTGTTAGCAGTACTAACATCATTAGCAGTACTAATTGGGTTAGCAGTACTAACTTTGTTAGCAGTACTAACTGGGTTAGCAGTAGTATTGCTTGCAGCAACACTATTCTTGTCAGCAGTACTATTTGAAGTAGCAATACTAACAGATTTCTTTACTTTTGGAACCCAAACCTGAACAAAGTTGTTTGCTTTCTTTTTCTTTAAGTTACTCCTTGGCTTATTTGGAGTATTTTTCTTTGAATTAGCAAACTTATTCTGAGCATGAGATTTTATAGGTGCCCTTCTCACATTCTCAGCCATATGATTCCTTATTTGCTTCCTACAACCAACAGGATTTTGTATATTTCTTTGAAAAGTGATCCTTTGGATAATAGGATTGAAATAACAGTGTTTGGCTAGATGATTTAACTTACCACAGATAAAACAAGGCTTTGGTCTGTTAACTTTTCTCAGATCAATTCCTTGTTTTAAAGCCCACTGATTATTTCTGTTTCTTTGATTTCCCCTTGTTTTATCATGTTGTTGGGGCTGATTCTGTTTACAAGTACAGGGATTAACAACAGTGGTTTGCATGTAATGGACTCCTTGTACCTTTCTCTTCCCTCTCTTAGAACTTTCAGCCTTCTCACTCTTTACAAAAGGTTTACCCCCCCTTTCATTAGTAAGAATATGATTTTCTGAAGGGATTTCTTTAAGGTCATCCTTATTCTTACCCTTAGTGGTCTCTTCTTCAGCCTTTTCCTCAATCACTACACTGTCAAGAGAATCTACATCTGTGGCTCCTGCAGGTAAGTCTATTTTCTCTTGTCTTTCCAAGAGGTCTGAAGTGGGAGGGATATAGTTATTGTTATAGGGTGGAGGGGTACTGTTGTATCCTAAACCTCTTTTCAGGTTGTCATGGACTTGAGATTTTAGAAGTGAGTCCATTGCTTTAGAGGCATTGGAAAATTTCTCAATGTCCAGCTTGGCTTTCTCAAAATCACTCCTTATCTTCTCACATTCCTCTTCAGATTTTTTAAGCTTAAGCTCTAACTGATTCTTTTCCCACTTCCAGTAGCTAGTATCATATGTGTGTTGAAGTTCATTGGCTTTGTATGCCTTAATCTGTTCTTCCAAATTCTCAACAATCACAACATACTCTCTTCTATCTTTCTCTAACCTTTTTAGGTCATCACACATGCTTTGATTGTGATCCCTGTACTTTTTAACAGTTTCTATGCAAGATTTTGAGCAAAGGTTAGATTTTACCTCTGTGGGAACATCAGTGCTTGCTGACTCTGAAACTTTAGCCATTAAAGATTGATTCTGAACTGCTTCTTCTGCTTGGTCACTCCAATCAAATCCCATTCCTTCTTGGGAAACAAGAGCTTGAGAAGAGTTCCTGTTGTTGAAGCTACTGGACTGTGATGGTTGATGGTTGCTAGTATGCTGTTGAGGCAATCCACTTCTGCATTCTCTTGCAAAGTGTCCCAGCTTGTGACACTTGTAACATTCAACCTTGGATTTATCAAATCCAATTCCATCTTCTCTTTTCTGAGCAAAGTTGTTCCTTCCAGTCCTTTTGATGAACCTTTTTACCCTCATTGTGAGCATAGCCATCTGCCACTTGATATCCATCTCTTCCAGATCATCAGCATTTATCTGTTCTAAGTCATCATTAATTAGAGTGGAATTAGCATGACTGGCTAAGAAAGATTCTAAAACTGAGTCATTAGATCCATCTTGCTTTGATCCATAGGCAGTACTAACTGATTCTGTATTAGCAGCAGAATCAGTAGAGGATGATAAAAGAGCGGCATTGTATGAGTATCCAGAGGGCCTCTTCTTTGCTTCTACCTCTGCTTCAAACACCCTAAGGTCATTATAGAGGTCATCCAGTTCGTTGTCCTCCAGTTGGTCATTCTGTCTGAAGGAGACAGTGTACATAGTCCATTCATCACCAAGAGATCTTAGAAATTTTCTATTGACATCATCTTGATCTATCTAGACACCAACAGTAGCCAATTCACCAATTAACTTATTAAATCTATCAAAAGTTTGAGTCATGGACTCATTCTTTGTAGACATGAAGTTTTCATATTGCTGCTTCAGGATGGCCTTCTGATTTCTCTTGGTACTTTTGGTACCAGAAAATCTTTTCTCCAGTGCATTCCATAGAATTTGTGCATCCGTGCAGTTGCAGAACTGGTGTTGGTACTCATTAGGTATAGCCAAGAGCAGAGTGCTCAAGGCTTTCATCTTTGTCTGCCTCATCTTTCTTTCTCCATCAGTCTTTGGTGGAGGTCTCTTGCCATCTGCATCCATCTTTCCTCCATCAGAGGGACCATTCTCAATGATGTCCCACATTGAGAAGTCTGTGAGAAGAATATATTGCTTGATTCTGATTTTCCACATGTCAAACTCATTGGGTTTGAGCATGGGAACCTTTGATACCAAAACGCTATCGCTTGAACTGTCCATGATTATAGGTTTCTGAGTTTTCTGGCTCTGATACCACTTGTCAAGATCGAAAAAAATTCTAATGAAGAATTTAATTAACACACTCAGAAACAATGTTAAAGAAGTTGCGGAATAACACTTTAACAATTAATCAAAACACAGAATATGAACTCAAATCATAAGTTTATATTGCATAAAACTTAATGATTACAAACTCAACCTCAATCTGTTGAACATGCTCAACATACGTTCTACACTTCTCTATAGAAAGGATCAATACTAGTCTTGAGGATAATTCTCTAAACAAAAACACTCTATCAAGGTATATCTCTCTATCAAGGACTTCTAGACTATATATACAGAATTAATTACAAGATAATTATCAAAACAAAATTGATCTTCATTCCATAATTATCTTCATCTCTATCTTCAGCTCCTATTCTTTCTCTTCAAGCATTATCTTCATAAGCAGTATTAACTTCATCCTTATCCAACAGCATTAACATCATCAGCAGTAGTAATCTTCAAGCAGTACTAACTCTCCAAGCAGTACTAACTATTAAAGTAGCAGCACTAACTCTTCAAGCAGTATTAATTCTACTAGCAGTAGTAATATTTCATCTTGCAGTAGTAATACCTTTCAAGTAGCAGTAGTATTCATCCTTAGCACATTCAGACCCAACAATGAGGTAAAATGGAAAAGGGAGTTTGGTTAGACGCGAGCTTAATGATTAAAAGAAAGAGGGTGTGAGAAGAGAGTAAACGAAAATCACACTTTGCACCAACTTTTTCTGAGTCGGGCAACCACATTTCTAGTGTTTCACAATTCTTCGTGAACATTATTGAAACAGGCCACTAACCCATGCCAACTCTTGATAAAAAAAACCCCACCAGCTACTCATTTTCTTCTCAAATAGAAGACGTTTCATATTTTAAGGGGACGCAACACATAATCTATCTGGTTTTCATTTGGAAAATCTGGATATTGAAAAAGAAGGAAGTCTGTCCCACCTTCGCACTTCGATCATGCACAATCGAGTCTGTGTTTAACTGTTGTTGTCTCAATGGTTTACACAATTTTGAGCCTATAAAAGCAATCATTTGTGCTAATTCTTTCAAACAAAAGCATGCACACACAGAGAATTTGTTTTTCTATCAAAACGCTCATAGAATAAACTTGTGTTATTCGATGATTGAATGGAAGACTTGGGGGAGTGAAGATCACAAAAGCTCCTTTCCAATGTGTATTCGTTACACACAGTGACTTCGTGTTACTGACAGACATTTTAACTAATTCATTTGTTGATTCAGGTGTTACACTCATAATTTGTCTAAATTTGCAAAGATTCGGATGAATATCTTTTGGATCGATGACTAATCAGAGGCTCAGTATCAAAGATCAGTGGTCAGAACAGATTACAAACATTTATTTTCAAAGTTTTGATGATTTCATGCTTCATTCATCAAAAAGGGGGAGACAGAATAAATAAATGTTATAGATGAGAGACAATTTCAAGAAATGTTTGTGAAGTGATCAAGAAAATTTTGTCAAGACAGTGAATTTGAAGAAAGTCTGTTGAAAGCTGAAAGAGCAAATTCAAAGAATTCTGAAGACGAGCTGATTTTACTGAAATTTTCTTTGAAGACAGTGTGCAAAAGCAATCCGAGCTAGACCTGAAGATAATTTCTTTCCAGTGTCTGAAAGAGGTTTTACAATCTTGGAGGAGATTGTTCTTAGTATAAGAAGGGGAGATTGCACTTCATTGCTTATGATTATTTCTGAAAATGTTCTGAGTTGTCAAGAAGTCTACAAAGGAGGAGACAAGTTGATAAAGTTCTTCATCTTAACAAAGGGGGATATTAGAGTTAAAGATCAACTGAAAGAGGGAGATTGTACAAATTGAGCTTAAAGGGGAGATAAATTGTTAAAGCTCTTCAATGCAACGAAAGGGGGAGATTGAATTGCAAAATATTTTAGAGATGATCTTGAATCCAAAGGGGGAGATTGTTAGAGCATATATTTGTTGGATACAAGATCATGAAGTCTGAAGCTGAAAGTTAAGCCAAGTCAAAGCTCAAAGTCAATTCTCAAAGTGAAAGTGAAAGACTCATCTGTAATAAAAAGTCAAAGCTAGTGTTGTAAGAGTTTAGTTGTTTGAGTGTTTCTATTGTATGCGTGTTTTAGTGTCGTGAGTGTTTTATCCTTTTGTATAAATAGGGTTTTGTGTTGTGGTGTGCGTGTAAGATTCATCAGAGTGATATACGCGTTCAAGTGTTAGAGAGGGAAAGTTGTGAGAGCTTACTGTATCAATTGCTAATTGTGAAATATAATGAGATTGATTGAAATTGTGTTGTTGTCATCTTGTTTACATTGTTATCTGGGATAACAGTTGTAGTTTAATTTATAGTCTTTTACTTTCTTGAATTCAATTTCCGCATTTACTTTCCGTCTAACTTTGTAGTTTTATTTCTCTCTTTTTTTAATGCAAGTAGTTAACAAGTATTTCTTTTCTTATATTATGTCTTTTATTTTTATTATGAGCTAATCATCTTTTGGGTAAGGGTGTGAGCGGACTTGAGACTAGTAGGCAACACTTGGGCGTGGTCATCATTACTAGCTCTTAAGCTTGGTCACTTAAGTCAAGACTTAAACTTAACGTTGATAAGCCGATCACTTTGAAGTGTTAATATTAAATCTTGACCTCGAGAGGGGCGGATTCGAAATACGGCTTAAGGGATGCACAAGGATTTGAGAGAGTCTTTGATAACACGTAGAGATACGGGTTTTGCATGATTTATTACGGTTCAAATGTCGGAGCAGATTTATCTCACAAAGAGATTTGGGTGTAAATCTCCGTACCGGTAGAACTTGATTTATTTCAACGTAGTTAAATCGACAAGATTAAGAGTTGGTAATGATGGATACTTTATGAGCATTTTGTAGGACCGGTCTTTAAAAATCCACTTTCGAGAGATCGGACTTTTTATAGACACTTCGTGCTACAGAGTGACTAACCATTTTGTTACTACGTAAATCTCAAGGAAAACTTACACCCATACCCATTTTAGTTTCTTATTTAGTTTTTGTTGTTAAAAGCACCAAACTCGCTCAAAAATATTTTCTTCTTCTCTCATTGAAATCGGTGTATTCTCGACTTAGGACTCGAAACTTTGAAGTCCAATCCCTGTGGATACGATCTCGGTATATTTACCACTTTATTACTTGTAGCGACCATAGTGTCGGTGTATACTTGCGCCCACACTGTGGACCTATACGGTTTTCTGCTACCAAAGGTGTTTAACCTCAAATGAAGTAGTATGGACTTTGGGATGTTTATAACTTAAAATGCTTTCTAAAACATAAGCATATCGATTTTTGGCTCATTTGAGTGATTTGGTACTTGAGAAGTGTAATTGCCATTAAGTGAAAATGAAGGGATATATTGCTAGTAACTTGTGGTTTATGAGTATTAAGCATGTGCTAAATGAAATTAAATATTTATGTGATAATAACTAAATGTGCATTATCTACTTATATATGAGTATTTGAGATATTAGAACTCAAATCCTTATGCATGAGGAATTGGGAAGATTCTAGATGGAATATGTAGTGTCCATTTATGGATTCTAGAGAGTAAACATTAAAGGACCATGGATCCTTAAGGTGGAACTCGTCTAGCATGGGTAAGAACTAAGGTTCAATGAGTCCTTGAGGTGCAACTCCTCGGAATAGGCACTAAAGGTAAATGTGTAGGTTTGAGGTGATGCCGGATCAGCATCTGCACTAAAACTGGAACCTGAGGTGTAGTCCCACCAACATCAATTGGTGACTCCACTTACGTGTTATTGTCACCTTGGTGGAAACGGGTCTCCCCCATGTATCAAGTGTAGTATCATGTGTATATGTTCAAGTGTGGAACATCATGTGAAATTGTGAACTACCGTAATGTGCTACCATAACGGAACGGGTAACTTTAAATTATGTATTGAGCTTTCTCTTATAATCAGTAATGTAAGTGCTTATGTATAATCTCACTAGGCTCCTAGCCTTACACTTGTGGTTACATTTTTTGTGTTGACAGACACTTCTAGTGGTGGATCTAGGTTGACTTAAGATGTCGATCGGTGCCGTTAGGAACATCTAACGCATGGGCTTTTGGGAATTTTTGTGAAGAGCATTTTGGAGATATATTGACACTCCTTTATAATCGAGTCATCAATTAACTAGATTAATTAGGTTGTTATTTTATGTCTCATTATTTGACCATAAATCGTGTACAAACTTCCCCAAGTGGGTTATAGTTGTTTACCACATACAGGAGTTGTAATTTCATCAATTTTCAAGAAAATCTCTATTTTTGTTGTTTTAACTTTTAGGGTGTTACACATTGCAACATAATAACTAATATTTTAAAGAAGTAAAGTCCACAAGGCTAGTAAAATATATAATAAAACACATAATACATAAATTTACAGTTAATTCAGTTAGTTTTGTCCACTTCACTTTATCGATGTGTTGCATTTAAGCCAACAAACCAGTATACTCCCATTGGGCGTCTCCTGGTTGCATTTTAAGTTGCACCATCACTTATTGATTAAAATTATCTTTTCAGGGGGTTGATGTGATCAGAAATCACCATGCTTCTGTCATGTACCCATCTTAGGCCCAAGCTCATCCATACTTGTTATTCAAAAAGTTATGACTTGCATAGTATAAATATATAGTAACTTTTTCTCAGTTAAAACATGGTAACACTATATTTTTCCATTGAAGGGTTTGCAATATCAAAACTATAGCAATGAAGTAACCAACATATGTAATTTTGTATTTTAGACCACAATTACAGAAGTAGTCAAAAAATAGCCAAAAGCTTCCATCTAAAGAAATAAAACCAAACATATATGAAATAAAAAAAAGTTCAATGGTAAAAGATGTCAGCTAAATAAAAGAAAATTGTTTTAGTTAGTTCAAAAGCTACAACGAAAGGTAATCATTTTCATTGACGCATCCCGAACACGGTGTATCCTACCATGGCTATGAATGACGACCCTCGGGGTATTTTAACGCGTCTTCTAAGAGTTGATGCCGAGTCGGCGGTGTCGAGCAAGTCCTCATCAACTTTCCAATTATTTTCATCACCATCTAGATCAATAATCTCATCCCATTTCCAATTATGAAGATCTCGAGCACGTTTTCTTTCCTTTTCGAAAAGACGAAACTGCAAAAAGTAGTAAATTATTTTAATTTGATTATGAGTATGAAATATGTATAAAAAAATACCTCATCACTTAGTTCACAAATGAAGTGGGATTGGTAAGGTTCAAAAGCTTCACCATATGATACTATTTTCAATAAGATGGAACACTTGTTAAATGCAAGCCATGGAATAAGAGATTGTCTAGAACTACTCATTTCATTCTATATCTAGATACTAGTTTAGGGCAAGATGGAAGCATAATTGGAATTACTTTTTCAGGCTAACATAGAAAGATAAGAAGGATAGGCAAGTAAAGAGAATTTGTGAACTATTTTTTGATATAATTGAAGGGTATGGATGTTCCATATGAACTTGTTGTAGAAGTTGAGTGATCCAGGGTATCCATTTGAGCCATACTTCCATCTCCTTGTCTTATGCATCTCTCTGATCCATATTGCTCTTCTTAGTTGTGCACTGATCTTTATCTCTGCTAGTCTCCATCTGCAAATCTATATCGACAATGAACTAGTACGACAAGGTAGAATAGATCCCATCCTTCAATCTTTGACAAGAGATGGGAAAACTAATAACAAGAAGAAGTGTTTGCCCTCATAAGAATAAGGCATGCCATTATGCAAAAGTATTTGACAACAATTTTTTTTTGTTAAGATTCAATTTTTTGTTAAAGGATTCATTATAAGCAAGAAGGTAGCTGCCAAATTTTGTACTATTTTTTCTTCATATGAGGATAAAATAGTCATTTTGTTGTTCATATTGTTTATTCAGTATAACAACCGAACAACAATTTAGTCTAATCCATACAGACAACTTAATTTATACAAAGCTTAATGAAGAATCAATGAACAACCCCTAAGTCTTTCATATATGAGTAATTACATGGTTTTTTATTCAATTCAATCCATTCAACAAAATGTAAGACATGTTGAAGGAAAATGATATACCAAATAAAAAAGGTATACTCCATTCAAGTTGAATTGGTTTTCAATTAAGCATCCTAATATATATATATATATATATATATATATATATATAGGGAGAGGTTCATTTGAGAAATGATAAATGTATGAGAAATAGAGAAGTAATCCTAGCCAATCATCTGGTCAACATTTGCGGCTTTGACCGTGAAGCACCAGATAATTCCTTGCGTGGTCTGTAGAAGATAGAGGGATAGTTTCGTAAAATACATGAGACGAGTTCATAAATGAACCTGTATGATTCACATATGAACTATACGTTCATATGTGAATCAATTAATTAGTTCATATGAGAATCAGTTAATTAGTTCATATATGAATCAGAAAGGTTCATATATGAATTTGTTAATTAGTTCAACTGATTCACATATGAACCTACAGTTAATTAGTTCATATATGAATCACAAAGGTTCATATATGAATCAGCCAAAAGAGTTCATATGTGAATTACAGTGGTTCACATATGAACTCGTTGTAAAGACCAATTTATTAAAAATGGTCCCATTTGTAAAAGTTGGGGGTCAAAAAGGAAAATTTAGAACTTTGGGGTGAAAAGTGCAAAATAATGGGTCAAATATATAAGGAGGATAAAACCCTAGACCTCTCTCTTTCCTACATTGTTGGCTGCTGGTAAAAGAGAGCAGAGAAGGGCGATTTGGCAAAGGGAAGAAGGAAATTGTGAGCTAATCATCTGAGGTAAGATTTCCAATAATCCATGGAAATATCTTATTGTAATATTAAGTCTGAATCATCTTAGGTTGGGGTTTGGATATATTGATTATAGAATAATCTGAGTTTTGGGTTTCTTCTCCAATGGAAAGAAAATCAGTATTTATGGATGTAACACCTCGAATCTTAGTTATGTATTTATAGCGTTAAGACTTCTATCCTTAAGAGTGTCGTAAGTCTTGGTGTTCTTGTGTTCAACATTCGTCGTTAGTACCCCGTTTGGTATCTGGTGAGAATTTGGTTTTTGTTGATGTTGGGCTTAATACAGTGGATCACGAGAGTTACACGCGGTTTGTAGCCGCGGCACAACCCGCGTAACCCACTGTTGGGTTTTGAATTCAGGGACACGGGCGAATTATGCCGCGGGTTGAAGTCGCGACATAACCCGCGGGAGTCCCCTGGCCGATCTTATACGACTTCTCCTTCATTTCTCCTCATTTACTTCAATCTAACCTCATTTCTCTCTCTCAACCCTCATAAATTCTCCCATCCGATTTTAGGGCTTCAACCACCACAATCTATCCCTTTTAGTGCTAGTAGTTGGGGTCTTTGATCAAGATTTCAAGTTGAGCATTTAACCAACATTGTCATCCTCTTCAAGTTCAAATCTAGGGTTTGGGTTTCCTCCAAAAACCCACTTGGTGAGTTATTCCTTCCTAAATGCTCTAGTATTTGATTATTTCCATGGCTTTATCTCACACTACTTCTATGTGCTACTTGGTTGAGTTTTATAACCTAATAGTTGGTATTCTTGACTTTATGAACCCAATGGGGGCAAGTATGTTTAGTAGACCTTGATAATCTCTTTAGTAGTAACTATGTGGATTATATGTTCTAGATTTTATGCTTATATGTTGAGTTCATGAGGAAACTACTAATGTCATGATTTAATCCAACTGCTGATAACTTTATGAAGGAATGAGGTAATGATAATGGGTAGATGTATTTACATGTATGAAATTATGAGGACCATGATTTATGAGGAATATGGAAGTAAATATTTTATATGTGGAAGAGAGGTGTATATAATGTGTTATTTATTTAACAAATGTGGATCACCTGATAAGTATGTGGCACTACTCCTTGTGCACGAGGAGGTAGTATCTTAATGTATGAATTTTGCATTAACCACGGTGTGTTACTAGCGAGTAGGCAATAAGGGATCTCGTATCCTTGAGGTGTAACTCGTCTAGAATATGGATAGGCAATAATGTCCGTAAGACCTTGAGGTGTAACTCGACGGAGTAGGCAATAAGGGCAGTAAATACGGTCTGAGGTTGTGATGTCGTTATGGCATGGGAACTAAGATCGGGGCATGAGGTGTAATCCATTACCATCGCGGGTGATCCCACTTTCGAGTAAATATCACCCCGATGGAAGCGGGTCTCCCCCATAAATCAAGAGGTATTTCTTATATGTTTATATTCAGGTTTGAGAAACTGATGGCAGAGAATTGTTCCGCGCGAGGCAGAGGAGTTCGGTAACATGTTTATGGTTTTATAATGTCATGTCTATTATCTGCATATTTATGGGATCTCACTAGGCTTCGTCCTAACACTTGTTGTGGTTGTTGTTTCCTCACAGATCCTAACCGTGGAGGAATTTAGGATGTCGGCTTGGCTACCGGGCACATAGGAGATCTTGAAGTGTCGGTCTTTTGGGGAATTTGGTGAAGAAAGTTCATATTGACTTAGCAACGCTCGTATTAATCTAGATTTAAATCAATCTTAGATTAAGTAGGTTGTTGTAGTATTGAGGTCCCATTATTTTGTTGCAACCTTATGATGCAAGCTAACCCGGTTTTATAGGGTTTTAGTTGTATTGATTATTGGGTGAACATCCTTTTGTTATATCATTTAAGCAGGTGTTTGGACCCTTCGTATTTTAGACGTCATATTGCCGAATTTACAAAAAAAAATTATATGTTAAATTTTTAGAGTGTTACAAGTTGGTATCAGAGCTCTAGTTTAAGTGAACTAGGCATGAATGTAATATGTCTAGACTTAGACTGAGTATGTTAGGCAATGATTGTGAGATGGGTAGAATTCCTAAGATGGGTTAGTCTTAGAGTCGACGGGAACTATGGTTATCAAGCGTTGTGGCGATGGTAACGAGAACCTTTATGTATTATATGTTCATAATCTCACCTAGCTAATGTTATTATGAGGATATTTATACGTGATGGTGCTTGAAGTGCCGTTACTGTGACAATTGGTAATGTAGTAGTACGTTCTCTTGTGCTTGGTCTACTAATGTTATGATATTTGGTAAATGTAGTAGTACGTATCCTTCGTGTTCAATTCTGTTAACCTCCTCCTTATTCATTCTCGTGCTTACGTGAACTGCTTTGGTATGGCGACCGTTGGGGAGGTAAGAAAGTTTCTGAATGGATAACTATTATAATAAGTTAATGATTTTATTATTCGTTACTTAGAATGTCGGTAAGTATGGTGATTGCATTAAGTGGACAGTTTCGAGTCGGATTAGAACCATAGACTTTTTGAATCGATGTAGTCGAGGAGAAATTGTGAAGTGAACCTATGAAGTCCGTGATTTTTGCTTTAAGATGTTGAGCATCTGGATGACGATAGTTTAACTAGAGAAATCAAGGAGCATGAGTTCAAGCTAATTTGTGAAAACGGTGTACATGCCAAGATGTCTATTTTAAAGTGTTTACATGTTTTATATGAAAATTGTTAACGGTTAATCATCTGATAAGTTTTGGTTAACTGGAAGTATTCAACTTTATAAACTGATAAAATACCCACATTTAGGATTTTGAGCATTTTGATAAATAAATCATATAATTTGAGTATTTAAACGATTTATGGCATGGAGCATATTTTGAGTATAAATGCATTTTATTGGGTATCGTGGGATGATTTGAAAGGATAAATGGTATAAACCCACTTGGAAAATGTTTTGTTCCAATCTAAATCATGTTGGAGTTATTTGTGTGTGTTGAAGCATGGGTTGCGTTATTTCGGGTCATTTACATTTGAATTAAGTTTATGATTTTCAACGTTGGGTCTTTGGATTTTGTTGGGTTTTGGGGACACTTGTCCTGTTTTGATAGCTCATTGTAGAGTGCTTGGTTATGATTCGTATTTATTGCATCTTATTTGGGAATTTCATATCTTGGAATGCGTTAGTTCATTCGTTTTGAGTCTGAGTTATCTCTCTTATGCTATAATCTTAGAAACTTGAGTTTACTCATATTTTGGTGTTTATTTTATAAAGCTTACTTGAATTTCATTATTCGAGCATTACCAGTATTCTCATTTTGAATAAGTGTGGGATTTCATTATTCCATGAAAAAATATTTTGGCGTTGAGGCATCCATTTATAAAATGCATATTATTAGTAAATGAGTTGTTCTATTATTTTGTCAAATAAATCGTTTTGATATATTTCTTTGACGATGTAATACATAAATAGAGGTCATTTGCATAATTGTCCCTTGGGTGCATACGATTTTATAAACCGTTGTAAAATGCATGTCATTGAACTATGAGTCGTTTTGGAAATATGAAGAGAGAGAGTTTATTTGGAAAACATTTTGTTTCAACCAATGAGAAGTTTTTGGTTAATTACCTTTTGGGTCGTGGTGGTTGCATAATTGTTGGTCAAACGTATTTCAATGCCTCTACTGGCTTTTATTGGGTATTTATGTAAAATGTCGGGTCGTTGGCTCGGTTTTAACTAAATGGAGTCTTGAGGAAATTTGTCCGGTTTAAAAACAGTGGTGGAAATTTTATTAGCGTCCAGTGGTATTGTATCCCCTTTGAGTTAGTGGGAGCAGTTCAGTTGCACATATCATGTATACATATTTTATTGGAAATTTCCGTCATGGTATTTCAGCCAATGTTTTAGAACGATGAGAGCATGGTTATATTTGGCTTTGAACTCGAAAACGACATAAATTATTTCATGTTTTAACCGGGTGCATACGCATACCAATCTACTAGCTTTGTGAAATAAACGGTCGCATGCAAGTTTTGTTGTGAAATCTTATTTCGTGCCGCATTGGGACTAAAAGAGAGAAAACTTTAAGAGTCCGATATTATAAGCATGTTGTTTTGGGTTTTGCAAACATTTTATTTTTACAGTTTGGAATTAAACTAAATTACTCTTACAATTACTTAAATCGCATGCATATGTCTTTACTAAATTTTGGGGAATAAACCGATGTATGCGAGCCTCGTTGAGAATTTTATTTCATGACATCGCATGGTTAAATGTGAATTCTTGGGATTTAATTTAGTAAATATCCCCGTATGCAGTTTTGCACAAACGTTTTGTTATACACTGTTTCAGTACACAAAACTACTTGTCATGCGTGACACAACTTTATATATATTGGGACCACAACGGTTCCTTTAGAAAAGATTGTTAAAGATATCTTTCGTTGGTGTCAGTATCACCTTGATTATTGATCAAATATTTTCTGGAACGGTTTTACGCGTGTAACGGTTGTGACCAATTTGTACACCTACCGAGTAAAAGGTAGCAGACTTTATTGTATAATTAATCTTTATAAAGCTTTTACATGTAGAGGTTTTATAAAAGTTAAACTGGCATAGTAGTTTTAAAAAAAAAGCCTTGAACTTATTAGAGCTATAGATGTAAGCCCTTGTTAGAGGTTATGCTTAAGGACTGAATGAGTCCTCAGAGCTTGAAGTGTTGGAGGACCTGATTTACGATCAGTTTTGGGACTATAAATCTCATCTTGGTAATCTATTCGCGCAGAAGAATTTGAGGCGTTAGACTTATACTTTCTTCCAGTTAGTTAAGTAATGATATTTATGCTTTGTTAAAACTGCGGGTTAAAACCGTGTACGGTTGATTGGGTATGGTTGGTTTTGAAATTGTGGATTTATGGTACGTCGACATGCTATGTATCTATGGTGTGTCACCTTAATGGGTGTCTGTGAACATTGATGATGTTATGTGGGCTAGTAAGGATGTTTGATTTGGGTGATCATTTCCAAGAGTAGGTGCCAACTTTGAATCAACATTACTAATCGGGAATGAAATATTTGGTAGTATACCCATGTTGGCAAAATGGCCATTCCGAGGTTAGGTGTCAACACTCGATTTCGAGGACAATAAATGTTGGTGTGCTTCAGTGTACTTCCGTTAGATATAGTGTGTCTGCAGGTCAAGCGGTAACATTAAGGAAATTAGATGTTGTCGATTAAGAATCAATCATTGGCGTGTTGATAATTGTCAAGACTTTCGCTGATTTGGCAATCGATGCTTGAGCGCATGGCGGGAGTTGTGTAACCTTGGAGTTTTGGGGTTAAGCGGCTATCAGTAGAGCGTAATGGTATGTTTCTGGTGGAAATACAATGTTTGGGTCTATGGAAGTGTGGGAGCTCTTGCAGACATTGTGTCTGGGTCAGCTTTGAGGAACAATTTAGAGGTTGCGATGGTGCGGACCAAACTATTCGTTAGGAAATTTCATCAAAGGACAATAACTATTTGGTAGTAATGTTTATTGGAGACATTTGGTGAGAATGTCGAAGTAGACTTTAAAGTATAAATCAATTATTGAAGAGACCTTGACGCGTCGTATGTAGAGGTATCGAAGGGAATTGTTTGCCTTGGAGTATCTTCGGTGGAAAGGACTAGATAAGGTCGTAAATTGCTTTCTGGATATTATGAGAAATCTAAGGTTGGGAGGCAACCGAGATTTAACCATTAAGAAAATGATTAATCAATAGTTGGAACATTTCTACAGAAATTGTTGTGTTAGTAAAAAGTAAGAAAAGAGTGTAATGTGATTCAATGAAGGGCTATTAGAGGTGTGTAAGGTCAATTTCACTCTGGGGTACCATTGGTGAGTGTGGTTAGCTCAGAGTCGTAAGTTATCTCGAGGTGTTATGTTCGATCTAAGGTTGGAAGGCAACCGAATATTTATTGATGGGGAAAATGAATTGATGAGGGCTCGATGCTCTTTACGTCATCGGAAAGGTGCATTGAACCTTATAATTTGAGTTCATGGCGGCTTGTTATGTGGAATTCAGTGGCAACGTCAACGGGATGTAATTGGGATCGAATATGAGGTGAAGTTTAGTGAAAGCATTCCTTTTGAATAGGAAATCAATCGATCTTTCCAAGTGCGATGTTGGGTGCTTGGTGGTGCCAGATTTCGAGGACGAAATCTCTTTTAAGGTTGGGAGGATTGTAACACCCCGAATCTTAGTTATGTATTTATAGCGTTAAGACTTCTATCCTTAAAAGTGTCGTAAGTCTTGGTGTTCTAGTGTTCAACATTCATCGTTAGTACCCCGTTTGGTATCTGGTGAGAATTTGGTTTTTGTTGATGTTGGGCTTAATACAGTGGATCACGCGAGTTACACGCGGCTTGTAGCCGCGACACAAACCGCGTAACCCACTGTTGGGTTTTTAATTCAGGGACACGGGCAACTTATGCCGCGGGTTGAGGCCGCGACATAACCCGTGGGAGTCCCCTGGCCGATCTTATACGACTTCTCCTTCATTTCTCCTCATTTACTTCAATCTAACCTCATTTCTCTCTCTCAACCCTCATAAATTTTCCCATCCGATTTTAGGGCTTCAACCACCACAATCTATCCCATTTATTGCTAGTAGTTGGGGTCTTTGATCAAGATTTCAAGTTGAGCATTTAACCAACATTGTCATCCTCTTCAAGTTCAAATCTAGGGTTTGGGTTTCCTCCAAAAACCCACTTGGTGAGTTATTCCTTCCTAAATGCTCTAGTATTTGATTATTTCCATGGCTTTATCTCACACTACTTCTATGTGCTACTTGGTTGAGTTTTATAACCTAATAGTTGGTATTCTTGACTTTATGAACCCAATGGGGGCAAGTATGTTTAGTAGACCTTGATAATCTCTTTAGTAGTAACTATGTGGATTATATGTTCTAGATTTTATGCTTATATGTTGAGTTCATGAGGAAACTACTAATGTCATGATTTAATCCAACTGCTGATAACTTTATGAAGGAATGAGGTAATGATAATGGGTAGATGTATTTACATGTATGAAATTATGAGGACCTTGATTTATGAGGAATATGGAAGTAAATATTTTATATGTGGAAGAGAGGTGTATATAATGTGTTATTTATTTAACAAATGTGGATCACCTGATAAGTATGTGGCACTACTCCTTGTGTACGAGGAGGTAGTAGCTTAATGTATGAATTTTGCATTAACCACGGTGTGTTACTAGCGAGTAGGCAATAAGGGATCTCGTATCCTTGAGGTGTAACTCGTCTAGAATATGGATAGGCAATAATGTCCGTAAGACCTTGAGGTGTAACTCGACGGAGTAGGCAATAAGGGCAGTAAATACGGTCTGAGGTTGTGATGTCATTATGGCATGGGAACTAAGATCGGGGCATGAGGTGTAATCCATTACCATCGCGGGCGATCCCACTTTCGAGTAAATATCGCCCCGATGGAAGCGGGTCTCCCCCGTAAATCAAGAGGTATTTCTTGTATGTTTATATTCAGGTTTGAGAAACTGATGGTGGAGAATTGTTCCGCTCGAGGCAGAGGAGTTCGGTAACATGTTTATGGTTTTATAATGTCATGTCTATTATCTGCATATTTATGTGATCTCACAAGGCTTCGTCCTAACACTTGTTGTGGTTGTTGTTTCCTCACAGATCCTAACCATGGAGGAATTTAGGATGTCGGCTTGGCTACCGGGCACATAGGAGATCTTGAAGTGCCGGTCTTTTGGTGAATTTGGTGAAGAGAGTTCATATTGACTTAGCAACGCTCGTATTAATCTAGATTTAAATCAATCTTAGATTAAGTAGGTCGTTGTAATATTGAGGTCCCATTATTTTGTTGCAACCTTATGATGCAAGCTAACCCGGTTTTATAGGGTTTTAGTTGTATTGATTATTGGGTGAACATCCTTTTGTTATATCATTTAAGCAGGTGTTTGGACCCTTCGTATTTTAGACGTCATATTGCCGAATTTACAAAAAAAAATTATATGTTAAATTTTTAGAGTGTTACAATGGATTCTTTTTTTTTGGGGGTAATGGATATCTAGTGTCGAATTTCTAGTGCTAATCTTGACTTAGAACCTATTCCCTTCGCTATTTCTAGATTTCGGGGTTAATTAAATTGTTGGATTTGAGAGTCTGTGTAACTGGGATCGAGATAACCCCTGAATCACCTAGCCCGACTCCACCTTCGATCGGGGGGTCGAACCACCCGGGTTTTACCTCGAGTCGGGGTTGGTTCCAACCGAGTCGCCCTCGAGCCTGGTATCAGCGCCCATGCGGGCCTCCCTAGAACCGGGTGTCAACCCATGCGGGTGCCGACACCATGCGGGTATCAACCCCAAACGGGTGTCGCGTGTTGGCGGGCTCTTCCCCACCCGGGTGTGGGACGCGGGCCTCACAGGTTGGGCCAAGAACCAACAGGCCACGGCTTGGGCCGTGAGCCAAGCCCAATCCATTTAATTGGTTAATTGCTTTCTTTAAGTAAATCTGGCAGGGGTTGATAGCGGTTCTATAATTATTGTAGGGGATTCTCGTGTCGTGTGAGCATTAGTTGGGTAGCACTATATTCACAAACAGGTGAGTTCCCGACAACTCTTTTACTCGCTTAAAACTTGATAATTGTTTTAATTGCTGAAAATGGGTTAAACGAGTATGTGTTATTTTCCGCTTATCTTTGTGCACATTTTATTATGATGCCAACTATCATTTATGATCGTGAATAAATTATATGGATTATGCTCATGTGGGAAAGACCGTACGTGGAGAATAATTGTTGTGGAATCACGTTGATTTCCTTGGAATTATATAATAGACCACATGTGTGTGAAATCCGTTTTCTGCACATGTGGAAATGGGGAGTCTGGTTGGGCCCCGAGGCGAGAGAGGAGTCTGCTTGGCCCCGATCATGGCTGTGTACGAAGGAAATACGTCGGAGAGTGATTCTTGGGATTTACCCATACTTGATATGCATCATTGGGATTGACTTAAATTTCTATGTTAAATGATGTATGTTTTATTTACAAATGCTCTCATCTAGAATTCACTAGACCTTACGGTCTAACCCTCACATTTTCAACTTAAAAACCCTTTTCAGGAAGAAACGCTAGTGGTGCTTCTAGTAAGGGAAAGGAGAAGGTGTGAAGGCATAGAAGTGGACTCGGGTAGAGGCGTAGTTTCAAATGTTTAGAAGATGTCTTGTTTTAGAGTTTCTCGGCTGTAGTTGAGACTTCCGTTGTTAAACCTCATTTATTCTATTTCGAGATGGTTGTATTGGGACCCGTTTGTGATTTTATTATTAATGTTTTTGCTTAAATTTTGAGTTGTTACACTCATCCTGTGTATTTTGTAAAATTACAAAATTGTCCTTCTATTTTTGGAATAGCCGCAACTTTTGACCAGTCAAACCCGCAATTCTTAACCAGTCAAAGTTGCAATATTTGACCAGTCAAAGCCGATCTTGACCAAATGAATGGCTAGGATTACTTCTCTATTTTTCATATATTTACCATTTCTCAAATGAACCTACGGCTATATATATATATATATATATATATATATATATATATATATATATATATATATATATATATATATATATTAAAGGACAAACCACACCTCCTTACGTGGCCTCTCTAGCAATCTGCTTTTTTTTCTCCTTTTTTCTACTTTTCCTCTATTTTTTCCTCCTATCCTTCTTCTCCACTTCTAAGTAACTGATTACAGTTTTATCTCCTCCTCTCTCTTGACTTCAATGTCTATAATAGCCTTATAGAGCAAAGGTGTTGATAAGGAACCTGTGCTGGTGATGGAGCAACCGTTGAGAGATCAACAAGTGCAACGTTAGGGTTTAAGGTATGTGAGATGATATTAACGTTGATTGTTTTTCTATGATGGCTTATGATATAACTCCACGATGGAATCATTATCTGCTCCTTCAGGACTAGGGTTTCTTTTTCATTTTCCAAATCTATCAATCGGAAGGTCTTCGTCTCTAATAGGTAGGCGGTGTTGATTTGGGCATCGAATCATAGAATTTTACTGCCTCGATCATGGTATCAGGTCTGTATCTCTTTCTATCCCCTAAATCTTCAAGCACTATCTCTCACCATCTCCATCCCTCAGTTGTTGTTTTTTTTTTGGAGAGGGTATCCCAGACCACATTGGGCCCAGACTAATCCCTGGCAATATGGGCCGAAGCCCGACTGCTAAAGCATGCAGCCCGGGGTCGAAGCCCCCGTACCTCCAGGATGCGTCCCCCAGGGTTCGAACATGAGACCGCTACTAGCTAGTCCACATGTCTTACCACTAGGCTAACACCCTTTTGGTAATAAGAGGCTTTGCGATTTAGGGGTTTAGTCAGAAAAGGAAAACAACGGCTTGAAGATTGTCACCAGGTATAATTTCCAAATGAATTTTATGTGTATATAATACATATTTTGAGTTTCTTCAAACCCTTGATCATATTGGTAACTTTCATGGAGAGTTGCATTTGTAAACCATGAAAATTATCTCATTCAAGATTCTTACTGTACATCTCTTTATGCATTTATGTAGGTTTACTTTTATCTACATATGGAAAACAGATTGGAAGTAGTTGGACCATAAACTATGAAGCTAAAGAAATTTGATTTGGGGTAGATGCTCGGGCTTTAATGCTTAGATGTGTTGAAGAGTTTGCCGATGTTGTTAGAGTAACCATGGGGTCCAAAGGTACTTTCCCATTAATCTAGAATACACATTTTGGCATGCACAATTGAGTATGATTTTAGTTTTGATTGCAATGTCCAATGACAAAAAGAATGGGATTATAATTACGGACTATTGGGGTGATGAAGAAAAAGTTTAAAAGCTAACACTTGATTAATTTATTTTTGAAGATATTTAATTTTAGAAATCGAAGTGTTTCGACATTCGACACAAGGTTCATCAAATTGACCCAACATTTTATCTCCCTCCTTAATGTCATTCAACCCCAAAGCCCTAGAAATTAAACCATAAACTGATATAGGAAGGCATTTAATTTCTTTGAAAAGCATCTATGACAACATAGAATTTTTCATGATATTCATATGCATCATAACAATTGCACCAAGTTATGCCCTATCAAAACTTTCAATATCTTTACCTCCCTTCTCACATCTTCAATTGTTATTATTGTCGTCATCTACATATACATATTAAAATACTGTCAAGATTATTTAAGATTGCAAACAATTATAAACTAAATGGGTCATCTTAACTGGAATTTCTAAATGTTGCAATTTATTTTGGGTAACCATGGTTTTTGGGCCAGCTTGCATGAACAGATTAATCTCTGGGTAACTACAAATGGACTGGAGTTATTGCAGGTGAACCACAACGACTTTGGTAACGCCTAGATTCGAACCCGAGAGGAGATTTCCATGCCTTAACGGGTGTGTGACAACCCAAACAGTTAATGATGCCTGCAATTTTCATAGACGATTAGGTCTAAAAGAGTGCCAATAGAAGTTGATCATATGAAAGAACTTAAAACAATATTTATTGATTTCAACTACCGGGAATAATTAGTTCAATTCCACATAGAAGAAATTGAATCAAGAAATCTTGAAAATCAATGAGTGAGATTAGAAAAAAACATAGTTTGCTGTTCATGATCAGGATGGATCCACGTTGGTTCATCGAATTCTGTCAGGATCAAATTCTCAACAAGAATTAATTCTCAGAAACAATATCAAAGAAGTTGCGGAATAACACTTTGATATTCAATGTAACAGTAAACAAACAGTAAGTATGATTAACAACTTGTAAACTTGTATTGAATGATTAAAATCACAAGATTACACACTCAACCTCAATCTTGAAGAACAGACTCTTTCAAGACGAATTCTACTTCTCTAGAATTAGGAACTATGCCTTGAGGTTGATTTTCTCTCTAGAACTAAAACATAGAATGAATAATTATATCAAAAAGTTATCTCACTATTCTAAACAATACAATATATATACTGAAGATAAAAGATAATTACAATTTATACAATATCTCCAGAATATCTTCCATCATTATCTCTAAGCTTCCATGAATATCTTCAGTTTATCCAGCTGTCATCCTTTCCATACAGATCTCCATCTTATAAGCAGTATTAATCTTCAGCAGCATTAATACTCTGAGCAGTATTAACTCTAGCAGTACTAACCATGCTCAGCAGCATTAATCTCTTCAAGCAGTACTAACTTTGAACTAGCAGTACTAATCTTGTTGAGCAACATTAACCATCAACTAGCAGCATTAATAACAGAAGTACTAACTAGAAGTATTAACTGTTTTCTTCTAGCAGCATTAATTTTGTTCCAGCAACATTAACTTTGTTCCAGCAACATTAACTACAACTGGCAACATTAACCACAGAAGTAGTAACCTCAGAAGTATTAACCAAGTTCTTCTAGCAGCATTAACTTCAGAAGTAGTAACCATGTTGAACTAGAAGTAGTAACCATGTTGAACTAGAAGTAGTAACCATGTTGAACTAGAAGTAGTAACCATGTTGAATTAGAAGTAGTAACCATGTTGAACTAGAAGTAGTAACCATCCTTGGCATATTTCAGACCCAACAAATTCATTTTTGAAGATCTTTAATTTTAGAGTTCATCAAATTGACCCATAATTCACCCCCTCCTTAACGTTATTCAACCCCAATGCCCTATGGAAATTGAACCAGACACTAACATAGGAATGCATGTTAATTATCTTAGAAAACATCCATCAAACTAAGGGGTCGTTTACCCAAACACTTACCCGGTAAGTGCTTACTGTTTAAAAACGCTATTACTTACCTTAACGGGTAAGATTCCAGTCCATTAAAATGCCATCATATGCAAAAATTTACCCGGTAAACTTTAACTGGGCAAGAGTCATTGCCTTGCTTACTGGGTAAGACTATCGACCATTGCTTTACTCTTACCGGGTAAGATTATTGGTCATTGTCATATTCATCGGTTAAGATAATATAGCTTGGTAAGTGGTTAGTCGGGTAAGCATTTGGTAAATGACCCCTAAGTAAAATATGTGTCGGAGCATCTGCTAATCTCATGCAAAATCTGATTTTTCAATGGTAACCCGACGTGCTCTTGCAGGTAGTTCATTGTATGTCAAATTCTTAGCTTATATTGAATTGTGAGTTTTTGGCTCTAAATTTTTGGGTGCTTGCAGACGTGGATTCACCTTCGGTGTAAAATGTATCAAGGAGTGCCCAAAGTCGTAATCACCATGTTAGAGCATAATATAACCCACATTGGTGATTTTTTTGAAGATTCACCATGATGACGATTTTAAAGATTTTTATCTTGGATATGATTTTATATATAAAAATCGATTAGGTGTATAATGAAATGTAATAATGGTCTTCCATATTATATTTAGCTAGGGTCATCATCATTGCTTGCCAATGCAATTTGAGATGCTTGGAGCTTTTTTTAGGGAAGATGAAGAATTTTTCCGATGTTATAAACCCACGTGGTATTCAGTTGGTGAAGGTATGTCTTAACCTCTTATCTCATATGATGGAGTTGTTTTACAATAGCCTAATTAGTTTAATTAATTATTGTGCAGAAACACTATATTTACCTTTTGAAACTTAGTGGCTATGATGTATTAGCTTTAACTGTTTATCATACGGTGATGAGTGATGACAACTTTTTTAATCAAATTGCAAGAACCCTTTATCCTATATACCAAATTGCTTTCAATCTTATGGATTGTTTAGGAATTACCTTTGAAAACCAAACTTAAGCCTAATGTGTATAGGTTCTATACTTCTAGCAATGGTACTATGGCGTAAACATGATGTTTTGCATCTTTTGATCAGTCTTCTATCAATGATAAATGATGTTCTAAGTATCAAGGGCCATCCTCTTATGGATAATCACATAGGTGACGATTAAGATAATTACTGCCTTTTGGAGGATACAAATCAACTCAACTAAATAGTGGATTTTGTATAGGTTTCTCAAGAAGACTTGATTGTGGGGCTGTTCAAGTGAGTTGTTGTCGTGTTTGCTTTACACTCACATATTTTCCGGTGAATCAATGGGGTTTAAGTAGTGCAAAATCTATATTTTTAATTGGATTTTAAGGTTGTTACGTTATTGGCTCATGTGCTAGCGCCACTTTCCTGTCAATGATTTCAATCCGACACCCAGAGTTCGCGTTAACAAATTAACATCGACAACCATTGAGATTATTTGTATAAAATTAGGAATTTGTTTATTTTTTTGGTTTATGTCACTCAGGTATGTCATAAAACTAACTCTTTGTTTTTTACGGTATTCGTCTTCATTCATTGTCATGTACTTCTTTATTCCTCAGTCGTAGATTTGTTCTTAAGTTAATTTTATTTGCTTTAATTGTTATAGAAAACAAAAAGATTTGGTTGACGAATCGATTGTGTCAAACCATGGTGACCTTGCATCAACTATTCTCACCAGGTAATACACCTTTTGTTTTACATTTGCTTTTTTAGACCTAACTTATTAAATGGTTTTCGCGCGCAACGGTTAGAAACCAATTGAAGTATGATTGACAATTTGGATGATGTTTAGTCTAAATGAGTATCCACAGGAGAGTATATTGTCGTGAATGATGAGGCCATCAAGTGATCACATCTTTGAGAACAAATTGTTAGTTTTCTTTATAGTCAAATAATTGGTACATGATATTTAATATGCTAAACTATGATGTGTAGTCTATATATAATTGGAGGAGGATATAATGTCATGTTTAATTATCTTTGTTTGGATAAAATCAAGGTCAATATACATAGAAGCAAGGATGGTGCATCGCCTTCCAAGTTATACAAAAAAAATGCAAATTATTTACTTAATTTGTTGCATATATTGTGGATTACATTTGCATTTTGCATTTTTTGCATCCTACCATAAACGCCAACCTCCATCTATTAGGGTTGGTTAGATTCAACTTCTTTTTTTTGTAAATTATGGCCGCGAATTTTAATTTTAATTGATGATACATTTATTGTACTAAATTTCCACATTTTTGGATATCTATTTGTATTATTTTCAAGAGCTCATTATGCAAACAAGTTTTCCTAATAAAATTAGCATATGTACTGTCTTTTTTACAAAATCAAAAAATTACATACAATGTCATCACTTATACAAATAATGCATAAATTATCTAGGGCCGTCATTAATATTACTCATTTTATCTATTCACTTCTGTTAACTAAATTATACTAATTTTTACAAATCATTTGAACACGATTTATTGATTGTTATGTTTAACAAGTAACATTTATATATATGTACAATCTGCATATTAATACCAAATTACTTACACTACCGTGCAACACACGATTCTCATACTAGTAGTTGTTAAAAAAAGAACCACCTAAAGTATTTCAAGAATGAAAAAACAGACAAACAAATTCATCGCATAATTTTATTCATATAATCCCATATCCTGGCATGTTGAAATGGATTCACCTGATCACTAACTTTTGCATATTTGCATATTGCAATCGTCGAATGCCAAAAGAAAAAGATGATACTCAAGTCTCAAGTTATCATTGTGCAAGTTAGGAACTCTAACTAATGAGGTTATACCATGATAACCAAGCCATTTATATAGCTAAAGAATCAGTTTTTTTGTCATGTAATGACCAAACACCTAGAGGTTGATTGCCATCTTGTGAGCAATTGTATGGGTGTGCAAACAAAAGCTCCAATTTTTTAGCCTTTTCGTATTCTTACAAATGCCAACTTGAAAATATTTTGAGAAAGCCACTAGGGAAGACTCAAATATGTGCTCCAAATTGAGAAATATTGAAGGAGTCTACTTAGCTTATTTTAATTATCAGTAAGAGAGAGATGAAATTGATATCTTTATTGATTGATGGTGAAAATATATATACACAATGTCTAGCAACTAAAGAAGGAAGATATTACAAACATTAATAAAAATAATATACAACAGATCATTTCCAAAACAGAACCAGAATTTGTGCCTTCAATTGTAAAATCAATTTTGTAACTGATTGAATGATTTTGGTGCTGATTGACAATCTTTTAGGAAACGATAAGTCAGTGCTTATCTTCTACATTCCCCCGCAAGACGGACGTTCTATCAGAATGTCCGATCTTGGATAATAATGAATCAAGACGAGGTCGTGACATCGGTTTGGTAAGAAAGTCCGCAAGTTGATCATCGGAAGAGACATGTGTAACTCTTAATGCACCAATCTGAACCTGTTCTCTGATGAAGTAAAAATCAAGCGCCAAATGTTTCATCTTTGAGTGAAAAACAGGATTAGCACTTTGTTGTGTTGCACTTAAGTTATCGCAATAGATAACAGGGCTTTGACGAATATGTACTCCCAGCTCACCAAGGAGATTTCGAACCCACATTAATTCAGCTGTGGTAGAAGCAACAGCTCGATATTCAGCCTCGGTGGAAGAACGAGCAACAGACCGTTGCTTTTTAGAAGTCCAAGTAATCGGATTGTTGCCAAGAAAAACAACATGTCCCATTGTAGAAGTGTAATTGTCTTTATTACCACCCCAATCGGCATCCGAAAAGGCATGCAGACAAAGAGGAGAGTCTTTAAGAATATTGATGCCTTTATCCATGGTGCCACATAAATAATGTAAGAGTCGCTTAAGAGCAGCCCAATGGGCACTTGTAGGGTGATGCATGAACTGAGACAACCTGTTTACGGTAAATGCAACATCGGGACGTGTGATGGTGAGGTATTGAAGACTACCAACAGCTGGGCGATAGTCCTTTGGAACTTTAAGTGAAATGCCAGAATTAGCTGTCAAAGGATTTGTGGTAACCATTGGTGTGGGGGAGCTCTTTGCATCTAACATACCCATTCTTTCAAGAAGATCGACTATGTACTTGCGTTGGCTGAGAAATAAACCTCTCGATGTAGGAGTAACTTCAACACCCAAGAAATAAGAGAGAGAACCTAAATCCTTCAAGGAGAACCTTTTAGCCAAGTTTCCAATAAACATATCAAGTTTAGTAGCATTTGGATCTGTAATAATAATATCGTCCATATACACAATGAGATAAATTGGAGTTGTCGAGTGATGCATAATAAATAAAGAGGCGTCTGCGACTGAACGTTTAAATCCCGAACCAAGAAGAAAGTTGGTGAGTTCCGTGTACCAAGCCCGAGGGGCTTGTTTTAATCCATAAATAGCTTTGCGCAATTTACAAATGTGAGAGGGAAATGCCACATCAACAAAGCCAGGAGGTTGAGACATGTACACCTCATCAAGTAAGGTACCTTGAAGAAACGCGTTGTTAATGTCTAGTTGCCTTAGATGCCAATCATTTGTAACCGCAAGACCAAGTAAGGTTCGAATAGTGGTCGGTTTGACAACCGGACTAAAGGTTTCCGTGTAATCAACGTCGGGTCTTTGTTGAAAACCTTTAGCGACTAATCGTGCCTTGTAGCGATCAATTGTACCATCAGGATGATACTTAAGTCGGAAAACCCACCTACATTTAACGAGATTTTTTGTAGTATCCGGAGCTACCAAATTCCATGTGCCAAGAGCATGAAGTGCCCTCATCTCATCTTCCATAGCCTTGCGCCAAAGAGGGTTCTTTAGAGCTTGGGTCACTGTTGTGGGTTCAATAGGTTTATCCTGGACAGCAACCACGTGTGCATACTTTGGGTTTGGCTTATGAATATTGTATTTGGACCTGGTAACTATGCCAAGGGGAATAGCAGGCTGGGAAGTGGATTCAGCTAGAGGGTTGGACTGAGGTTCTGTGGACACAGGTGTGATAGACGGTTGGGTTGAACTTGCTACAACACAGGGTTCTGAGCTGCTGGACTGAGCCATGGAATCAACAAAAGGGCTGTCCTCTGAGGCTGAAACGACCAAGGAAGGTGGCGACGGTGACCTGGGCTGAGATTGACTTTGGGATGGAGTTGGATCATTTGGGGGCTATTGTAAAATAGACAAGGTAAGAAGACACCAGGTGTCTGGATTAGGTGTGGGTGGGAAGTGTGTTTGATTAGTGAGGTGGACATAAGGAAATTCAGATTCAACAAAGCGGACATGTCGTGATGTATAAACCTTTTTAGATTTAGGATCATAACAATGATATGCACTTTGAGACTTTGAATAGCCAATGAATATGCATGGGGTGGACTTAGGGTCAAGTTTATGATGTGCATATGGCTTCAACCAAGGATAACACAAGCACCCAAATGAACGTAATTTAAGATAATTGGGAGGGGACCCAAATAAGCAAAGAAAAGGAGACTTGTGATCCAAGGTTGGAGTGGACAGTCTATTGATGAGATAAGCAGCCGTATTGAAGGCATACGACCAATACTCACTTGTCAGACGAGCATGATTAAGAAGAGAAATGCCCGTTTCAACAATATGATGGTGTCGCCGCTCGGCATAGCCATTGTGCTCAGGGGTGTGAGGTGGGGATGTGAGGTGAGAGACACCCTCAATAGTAAGAAAAGATGTCAGGGCTTGATACTCCCCCCCCCCCATTACCAGAATAAATGACCTTAATCTTTTTCTCAAAGAATTTCTCAACTAGAGCTTTGAACCTTATAAATATGGCTTTTGTATCTGATTTATTTTGGAGAGGATAAAACCAAATATATTTGGTATAGTGATCAACGAAGATGACATAATACTTGAAACCATCAATGGAATAGACCGGATAAGTCCATAAATCAGTGTAAACAAGATCTAGTGGAGCATGAGAAATTAAAGTTGATTGACTAAAAGGGAGCTTGTGGCTCTTATTACATTGACAAGAATTGCAATTGAATGAAAAAGCCCTAGGGACATCGAGTTTAAATGTAGAGACTAAACTCTTGAAGATGGCTAAAGATGGATGGCCAAGACGATGGTGCCAATTGATTGCCGATGCTTTGACGGTGGAAAAAGCTAGGATAGATGGATTGGATGGACATTCATAAATGCCTTGCTTAGTTGGTCCTTTGGTTAGATGTGCCCCCGTGAGACGGTCCTTAACCACAAAAGAATCAGAAGAAAATTCTATTAGAAGATTATTTTCTGAGCATAACTTGGAAATGGAGACAATGTTACGACTCATTGTAGGAGCACAAAGAATATTAGACAAAAATAAAGGAGTAGTGGAAGAGGTAGGGAAAGAGGTAGAACCAATGTGAGTGATAGGTACGCCCGAGCCATCCCCGATGACAATTTCCTCAGTTCCATCATAAGGTTGATGCAAGGCTAAGTTTGAGAGATCATGTGTCACGTGATGAGTTGCACCAGTGTCCAGCAACCATTGAGACGTATTACTTGAGGCATTAGCAGTAGCCACATGAGCTTGAGGAGAAGCCGAGGCGAAATTTGGTCTAGGAGGAGGTCTGACCGAAGGAAATCGCTGTTGGAAGACAGGGCATAGATGAAGGGAGTGACCCTTTGTGTAGTACCATTGACATGTGCCTTGGTAGCCTGGGGAATGCTTACGATTGGACTGTTGTTGCGAGCCCTTGCGTAAAGGATTATGACCACCGTTGGAGGATGTTGTAACATAATTAGTTGAGCCGTAATTATGTTGTCTGGTGGCAGTAACATGTGCGGAAGTAGGGAATGAGGGTGGTGCACATTGAGTCTTGATGGTTGACTCACGGTTCAAAAGTTTCTCATGAAGATCATCAAAGGATATAGGACTATCACAAGCATGGACGGCGTCAATGACGACTTGATAATCAGAACCAAGCCCTTCCAATATACGATCAGTGATATCTTCAGGTTTGAGAGGACAATCGAGCAAAGCTAGTTGATCTGTACAAACCTTGATAGCATTCATGTACTCGGAAATAGATAGAGGACCTTTGGTGATGGTCTTCAGTTCGACCTTCAAAAGTTTTTCGCGACCCCGTGATTGTTTCGCGAAAGTGTTTGCTAGAGTATCCCATAACTGCTTACTTGATTCTGATCGAGAGACAAGCGGAACCACAGTAGGATCCAAGGTTCCAATGAGAGAACCAAACAGAAGTTTGTCCTGACGAACCCACGTAGTGAGAGATGGATTGGGTTCAGATGTTGTTCCTTTGGTAATGGTGGCTGGTGGTGCAACACAAGAGCCATCCAGGAATTTGTAAAGTCCATACCCAATTAGAGTAGCCTCAATTTGGAGTTTCCACGACATGTAGTTTGAAGTGGTGAGTTTGAGAATATTGGTGAGAGAGACTATAATGAGGGGTAACTTGGGTTCGACATCATTCGGGATGGTGTTTGGGGAAGCCATGGCAGAGACAATAGGCTAGCAGTTGATGAGAGGAAGAAAAAAAAAATTAGGTTGAGAATTCAACCTGCTCTGATACCATAAGAGAGAGATGAAATTGATATCTTTATTGATTGATGGTGAAAATATATATACACAATGTCTAGCAACTAAAGAAGGAAGATATTACAAACATTAATAAAAATAATATACAACAGATCATTTCCAAAACAGAACCAGAATTTGTGCCTTCAATTGTAAAATCAAATTTGTAACTGATTGAATGATTTTGGTGCTGATTGACAATCTTTTAGGAAACGATAAGTCAGTGCTTATCTTCTACAATCAGTTGTTCTTATCCTTATCTATTATGTCACTCTTAATGAACAAATTTATCATAAATAAATCCCAATCTTTAGATGCTTAAAACTCAGCATTATAAAAAATCCTAATTGGCAAAAAATTATCTCCATTAACGTACATATGAAATATATGACAGAATTTCAAGTGCTCCGATGAATAAATCTTACGTGGCATAGTAGATGATATGACCTCTTGTTTTATTCTGCTTCGTATGTTTGACTCAGAAAGAGTAGGCATCAGGTTTCCTATGATTTATGAAAGAAGGAAATCGTTGATTAATGTAATTGTGATATAACAATTGTGCAATAATTGTACAGAAAAATCACACATGAAGTGGAATAAAACAAGTTGGACGCATTCAACATGCATACAAAATACAATTAAACATCCATAGATACAAAAAAATTTCACAGAAAAACACTTCATGGTATTAAACTTAATAACTTGACGCCATCAATAATTACAAGTTCAACTAGTTACCCGTCAAAATAAATAGAAAAAAAACCGCTTACCATACTAACTAAGAAAAAAATATTTATCATTACACAAAAATAAAAATTAAAACAAATTTCAATGGATTTTGATTAATTTTAGCCCCAAAAAGTTTACATCAAAATCAAAATTAGTTTAATATTATAATGAGTAAATTAGAAATCTGATCCTTGTGGTTATATGAAAATTATGGATCAAGTTCTCCGAACAAAATAATTATAACCATGGTCATCGTGGTTTTACTTCTGTTACGGATTGGGTCTCTTGTCCTAACTTTGTTAACATAAGCTCTATTAAGTCAAGGTGTTCTGGTAATTTGACATTTTTTTTAATTTTTCATTTTCAATTAAAAACATAGACAAAGGCAAACTTGCCACCTTCCCCTGTTTCTCAAATCTTGTCTTTCCACTTCTTGTAGAAATCAACCCCATTAACAAGTTTTGCAGAAAACAACCCACACTATCATCGTCTTCTTTTCCTTCCCATGTGTATGATTTGCATACTCATTGAAGGTTTGGTTTGTGTTTCTTATTTTTTTTCCAACATTTTTGTTTCACATCAATGCAATATCACAATATTAAGAAATAAGAAATCTCCATTTCACCGAATAATAAGATATGTCCTCTCACTCCCCACCTTACTAGAAGAAAAGAAAAGAGGGCTATTGGAGAATGTCGAAGAGGGTGAAAGTCTTCATCTGTCGTAATTGCAATAACAAGCAACCAAAATCAAACCTGAAGGGTTCCCGAATAATAAAGTATATACAGTGCTCTTATTATTCAAACCTATAAAATACATAACGCTTAAAGCATACAAAGATTCAGAGTAAAAGTCACTTCAATTGTCTCACGGATCCAAATAAAGAATCCATATAGATTTTAAACGAGAAAAATTGTGAATTCAAGGCATCAAACATAAGTAGTCAACAACAACAAGCCAATTATAATAATCATGTAATTTCAAGTCTTGATTTCTATCTTTTAAGGTTTAAAATGTAAATCCAAGTAGATTGTTGTGGATTTGAGGTTAAATTGGTGACTTTAAGGTTGCCATAGACAAGGTTTGAAGAGTTATTCTTTGGGGCCGTTTATTAAATACTTACCCGGGTAAGTGCTTACCGGTATCAGTTACCCGGGTAAGTGCTTACCGGTATCAGTTACCTTACAGTCCTTACCTATTGAGCATGAAAATTACCTAGAATCTTACCCGGTAAGAGCCATCGGTAAGCGCTTACCGGGTTTAAGAGGCTTACCAACAATAAATTTTGATGGTCGGGAATGTTATACGATAAGGTAAGTGAGGATAATATCCTTGCCGGTAAGCGCTTACCCAGTAAACATTTTGGTAAACGGCCCCTTAATCTGGATAATCAAACATAGAACAAAAGTTAACATGTAACACTTGGATCAATATCAATTTAGCCCTAAAACTAACCTATCAATTTACTTATCAAATCTTGAACTTGTTTGGAGGTTCGATTTCATGACCTTGTTAGGTTCAATGGTAGTTGATCAAGTAGTAGACGAGGTGGTTCTTGAAACTAGAGGTGTAGATCTGACAAGAACTGTAGAAGCATCGAACTCTGATGTTGATTTTGATTCTCGATGTTCAATGATTCAATGTCCGTAGAGGTCCATATCGAGAGGGTATTCGGTATAGTCATCAAAATTTGGTAGAGAGAAGCGAGGGGACTAGGTCATCTCCAGTGCAGGGAATATCGGAATGTGAACTATTTTTTTCCAGTTATTAAATACCTTATAATCTTGTACGTAAACCATCCAAAGTTGTACATTAAAACAAATATCAAAGAAATAAACAAAATGACTAAAATACACCAAATTTAATGGAACTAATATTAACAAAATTAGGTTAAGAAACCCAATCCATAACAAAAATAAAACCATGGTGACCAGGGGCGGATTCAGTACATGGGGGTAGGGGTCCTGGGCCCCCAACCATTTCAGGTCCACAAGGCTATAAAAATATTATATCTGTTTTAGCTAAATAAATCAATGGGCCCCCAATAATGTTTTTTAGGCCTCTGCAACACTCTCCCGTTCCCAATCTGATTTATTTCCTCTCGCTCACTCGCTTACGACCGCTCTCTCAAGTCTCAAGTCGATCACTCGATCTCAAATATGTCTCTCCTCACTCCTCAGCTCGCTTATGTGATTTTCGAAAATCGAAAGTATTCTGGAAATGTACGAAGAAGAAGAAGTCAAGCGGTCGTCGGTCGGTCACTTGGTGTCTCGGTCTCCACTCTCGGCTCTCCAGCAGCGCTGCAGCAGTCCAGCCTCCAACCATTTGGGTAAAAACTAAAAACCTAAATTTTTTATTTCTTGAATCTTCATAAATGATTTTGTTGAATTGTTGGTATTTGGTAACTTGGTTTTATTTTCTTAGCATTTGGTATTGGTATTTTAGATTGATTTTGTTAGATTGATTGGATTTGGTATTTGGTATTTTACAATTTACAGAATAGAAATGTTTGTTAATTGTTAGGTTAATAAACCATTGATTTTGATATAATTATCTTGCTATTGTTATTGCTAGAAAAAATGGAAAGATTTTTTAAAAGGAAAGCATCAACACCCGAATAGAGTTCTTCTCCTTCAATGGCTTGCGAAATTGATTTGGGTGATCTTCCTTGGGATCCGGCCGATAGGAAAAAAATTACCGATTATCATCCGAACCAAAGAGATGAAATAAGGAGAAAGTATTTAATTAGAGGACTTTGTCAACCACGGGGCCATGCCTTTTGGTAGCTAAATAACGTGCACTCAAAGCGTGGACACTGAGTTTCCCAGCGTGGACACAAGTATATATCAACACTGGGATCGCTACAAGTAATAAAATGGTACAAGTACCGAGTATCGTACCCACAGAGACTGGACTTACTGAGAATTGTTGACTTTCATGAACTTCTTGCACAAGTTTCGAATTGGGGAAAAATATTTGTTTGGTTGTTGAATTAAATCTAAAAATGTGAAATGAACTTTTTATAAATAAAGAATGAGTATGGGTGTAAGCATTCCTTGAGACAAATGTAGTAACAAAATGGTCGGGCGCTTTGTAGTACGGAAAGTCTATAAAAAGCCCGATCTCTCGAAAGTGAATTTTTAAAGACCGGTCCTACAAAATGCTCGTAAAGTGACCATCGTTACCAACTCTTAATCTTGTCGATTTAACTAAGTTGATAAAAATCAAGTTCTACCGGTACGGAGATTTATACCCAAATCTCTTTGTGATATAAATCTCCTTCGACGTTTGAACCTTAGTAAATCATACAAAACCCGTATTTCTACGTGGTTATCAAAGACTCTCTCAAATCTTTGTGCATCACTTAAGCCGTATTTCGAATCCGCCCCTCTCGAGGTCAAGATCTAATATTAACACTTCAAAGTGATCGGCTTATCCGCGTTGAGTTTAAGTCCCGACTCAAGTGACCAAGCTTAAGAGTTAGTAATAATGGTCACACTCAAGTGTTGCCTACTAGTCTTAAGTTAGCTCACACCCACACCCACACCCAAAAGGTGCTTAGCTCATGCTAATAATAGAAGACATAATAATATAAGAGAAATAAAACTTAACTACTTGCATGAATATAAAATGAAATAAGAACAAAGTAAGAAAATAAATTACGGAATTTAAAATGCTAGAATTAAAGAGCAAGAAATTAAAATACTTAAAGTTAAACTTGCAATAAATTAAAAGATTAGGAAGTTTAATACATAAAAGTAAAGAACAAGAAATTAAAGACAATAATTTAAACTAAACTAATCTTCAAAACTAAGTTCTCTCTTTTTGGAGAGAAGAACTTAGAAGAGAGATTGATGGAGTGGATGATGGAGTTGTTGTTGGATTGATAGATGGATGGATTGAAGAACCAAAGCCTCTCTTATATAGGAATGAGAAGGAGAATACCCATTGGGATATTCCAAAGGATATTCCTTTTGTCTTCACACTCTCCAATGATGACCTCATGCCTCCATATGCCAAAATGACCCATTTAATTCGGATAAAGCATTTGGCCCATGGATCTTCGGGTGCCCACCGCAGGCACTCAGTGCCCTCCCCGACAGTTTTCCATATTTCTGCACAAAAAATTACTTTTGATGTCATTATCATAACTTGCTTTAATTATAGACCAAAAGAAGATAGAAATGAACAAAAGTGGGTATAAATGGGAAATAAGACACGGAAAAGAGTGATAAATAACACTCAGGAATGAGGGTTATCACCTTTCCAAAAAAATTTGTCGGGAGTAAGGGAAGACGTTTTTGCCCGACTTGGTTTGATCAATACTCTAATGGTTGGAGTATAGTGTAAAAACGGATAAAGTGATGATGTAGTTAGCCAATTTCAAAAGATGAAGACTCGTAGGACACAATTGTAAAAGGTAACTTTTTACCATTTTTAATGAAATCGTATCTTTTGGTTAATTATTATTTTATTTTATATGGTGCCCCCATCAATATTTATTTCTGGATCCGCCACTAATGGTGACTAACTGACTATACATGTAACTATTTCATTTGAGGGACCTAATCCATATTTTCATATAACCAAAGGGACTAAACATGTAATTTACTCTCTAATTTTTAATTGCGATATGATCAACTCCGAAGGACACCCGCTGATAAACCAATTTCAGGACTGTAACGACGACGTAGTCCTGACCGCCGATCTTCATGGCAGCCCCGCAGCAGGTCTTCTGATACCATCACAACATGGATCCGTACAACCGGAACGGTTGCCGTTGCTAAAAGGTTATTCTCTCTACCAATCAATTCGAAGTTTAACATCATAAGCCGATAGATTTGGGTATATGTGACTTACCATAAAAATCAATTTAAAACTGCAATCCATTGTTCAAAAGTCTATTCAGTCATTCAATCCATTGTTCTAATGTAAATTCGATCCCTTAACAATCCCGGATTTACTGTGAATTACTTCATGTTGGTGGTTTTCCGATGGAATTGGAACCCAAATCCCCTTCGAAAGCAAAGCTTCCAACATTGGGATTTATTCGTCATTTTAAATCATTCAAATTGGCGATCTTCATTGTGATAGTTGTACTATTGATCTTAATTGGTTTTTACCTTATTCGTAATCCTGGATTTAACAAAAACACTTCATATTTTACTGTTGTGTTGGACTGTGGAAGTAGTGGAACAAGGGTAAATGTATATGAATGGATGATGTCAAATGATGGTTTTATAACTAATTCGAATCGGGAATTACCGATTCTGCTACATTCTTTTCCTGATAATTCGACAAAGATTAAAGATCAGAAAGATGGTTGTGCATACCATTGTATGCAAACTGAGCCTGGTTTGGATTCATTTGTTGGAAATGCTTCTGGGGTGAAGGAATCTTTGGAGCCATTGATTCGAAGGGCCGAAAAATGGGTACCTCGAGAACGACATAAAGATACTCCAATCTTTGTGTTAGCTACAGCCGGATTAAGAAGATTGAGTGAGGAAATTGCTATGGGGGTTTTGGATGATGTTGAGATTGTTGTTAAGTTACATCAGTTTAAGTATAGAAAAGATTGGATTAGGGTTTTGAGTGGGAGAGAAGAAGCTTATTATGGTTGGATTGCTCTAAATTATCACATGGGTGTATTTAGGAATTCATCAAGATTGCCCACTTTAGGCCTTCTTGATCTTGGAGGTTCGTCGTTGCAAGTAGCAACAGAAATTGAAGATCCAACAATGGATGATGATGATGACCGTGATGGTGGTGGTGTTTTTAGATCGAAGATTGGTTCTTTTGAACACCAGATTTTGGCAGCCTCATTACCAGCTTTTGGATTGAACAAAGCTTTTGATAGAACTGTGTTTATGCTGCTCAGAGAACGTGGTTCAGAAACTTTCGAGATCAGACATCCTTGTTTGGGACATGGATTTACGCAGAACTACACTTGTCGTGGCTGTTTTGTTGACGGAAATTCACATACCCAAATGAGAGAAAACGACAATTTTTCCTTACGTTTAGTTGGGGAGCCGAATTGGGAGAAGTGCAAAGGGCTAGCAAGAGCTGCAGCCATTAATTCAAGCAGTTCATCAGACTGGTCTAAACTATCAGATGATTCTAACTGCACAAGACTTTCTTCAATGAGTGGTCAGTTGTAATCATTATTGATCTTAGTTTTTCCTGCTTTTACTGTATGTCAGTCTTAGTTTCTTTATTGCAGGAGAAAATATGCTGAAATTGGTTGGAGGGAGTCACTCGGTTACACGTTTCCATGCGTTATCTGGATTCTTTGCTGTTTACAATTTGTTAAACTTGAAGGCATCGGCAAATCTATCGATGATTTGGGAGAAAGGGCAGCGACTATGTTCAAGATCATTGAACATGCCGACAAAGCAAAAATATGCCGATTTTCTGTGTTTTCGAGTTCCTTATATGGTTTCGCTCGTTGAGAACACTCTTTGTGTTGGCGATAAAGATATCATTTTTGGTCCTGGGGAACTTTCTTGGACTTTAGGAGCTGCGTTGATCGAAGGGAAAGACGTATGGCTGAGAGATGCTTCGAAAGCTCGGAGTATCGTTCTCGATATAAGACTTAGGAGGGTGATATTCTCACCCTATTTTCTATTTATTCTTCTTGCATTCCTTCTATTCATTGTTTATCACAGCCAGATTAAGCTGCCCATGCCAGGGAGGAAGGCTATATCTTTGCCATCGTACATCGGTTCCATACGTCGGCCTGCATAGTGTCATTGCTCAAGATAATTACGCAAAAAGGGTATGACGTCACTGTCTGGAACGTCACCATCATACCAATCCCATATTTATCATGGGAGGTAAATCACATGTCCCAGGGGTAGGTGGGTGTGCCCAGAGTCGAACCACATAGCACCAGACCTCTCACTCATTCATTCAGGGATGTCCACATCCTTGCCCGTTACACTAAAGCCGTAAGAATGACCGACGGTTGATTGGTTCATGTAACCATTCTTTGTAAAACATCGGATTAATTTTTTTCAGAAATTGTGAATGATGATGGAGCTCTTGTTTTGTGTCTTGTATGTATGCAAATTAGGCTTCACACTTGGTAAGTTCAAGTAGATTTTATAAATGGATATACGTCAAAGATAAGTATTTTTACAAAGTCATAACTGATTCATATTGTTTGTGTTTGAATGTATGTCGTGAAAAAAAATGCATGATTTAAACAATGTTACGTAATATGGTTATTTAAGTTTTATACAAAGTTAATTCGAAGGTAAAAGAACCATACAGACAATTGCTAACCTTATTTTTCACTTTACAACCATTGTAATCATTCCACCGTAATTACAAACGGAACAGACACAAGTTACAGGCCCTGTGGTACTGACCCTGGTATAGCTAGCGGACACAAGCCGGCTCATTAAAAAGCATGGCAAACTCGAGCCTACTTATAGAACTTCAGTATGTAGCGACCATGGTGGATTCACAGCCATCAATGTCCGCCCAAACTTCATTTACTCGCCCGAAGAACTTAAGCGGAGAGTTGTATTGTGCGATTGAATACGCAAAGTTACTCGAGGAAGAAGTGGAGTTTGCCCATGGAGACCTGCTCAAGCTGGTGGCTAGCTTCTCAGCCTCTTTAACTACGCTGTTATCTCTGGCAAAACCAGAAAATTGTCTGACCGCTTTGCAACAGCTGGTCCATGAATCGGGTATAAGGTTCAGTTCAGGAAGAGGAAGTGGGGGTGTGGCTTGAAACTTGGTGGGCAAGTAGAAATGCACGACATATGCGGATGAGCCAAGAGGTCCTGCTCCGGGGACAAGGCTTGTTAAGACGGGCACGGTCATTGATACACGAGAATTGTTCAAATTTGCACCTTGGATATACTGGAACAACCTGTAAGACACGATGCACGATAGCATGAATAGATTGCAAAGAATGAAATACTAAACAGAAACAAACCAAATGAGCCCAGTACATGACCCACCTGTAGGTGGGGTGTAGGTGGGGTCTGAAAGGGTGAGATGCACGTAGACCAGACCTCTACCCATAAGGTGGCTCCCGGCTTGTGAAAAGAATGAAATATTATATGGTAGAATTGGTTAGCAAGCCATCCCAAACCAGTAAGAGAAGTAGAGGTTGCACACAAGTACACTCACACACACCCGACCATCGGTCCCCTTGCCCACCACAACATTGAGAGATAAGGGGAGGCTGATAGATGTTTTTCTATGCTACTGTCTGGCTGATTAGATAATTAAAGTGACTACTTTTGTTAAAGGTTTTCTCTCCTGCAACTTTTCTATGGTCCAATCCCATCTTTAATTTCAAGAGTACGAATGATTTAGAAGTTTTGTGATTGCACAACTGAAAATCAGGTAAATCATATAACAACAATTCAAGGTTTATATTGAATTGCTGTATACTGAATCTCACATCTTCGATGTTAAAAAGAAAAGAACGAAAAATCTGAGTGCTGTTCATTAAATATTTCAATTTCAAGTGTCATCCTTCTTTTCTCTGATCTCAACACCTGTATCTTATCAATCATATAGAGAGCAAACATGAATTAGTTGCTTAATCAGATAGAGGTATTGTCGATGCAATACTATCATCACATTGATTTTCTGAAACTCCATTGATTTCTTCAATCGTCGAGTTTTATCCCTCCGCCCCACTTTCAGGTGCATTAGGGAAAATTCATTAGCAGATGTAGAAGTTATAATCCTATGTACTTCCAATCCAATCCTGTTATGATACATACAACTACACCAACACAAATATAAGAACATGGAGCATATTGCTGCTATGGAATTATGCAGTTCCAGAGGGATTAATACCAGCACCAACAAGTTTATATCAAAATCACAATTGAATACATTCTCAGCTTAACATAAAGCGATCTTAATCTTAGAGGTTATTTGTTAGTACAAAGTACAAACCAATCAAGTTCTTTGATATTTAAAGACTTGTATCAGGTTAGAACAAAAAGAAGCCAGTTTCACATGAAAGCTATTTCTTAGTTAGGAACGGATCGGAGTATCGAATTGGATATCCTATAACCAAATTTAAAGTACGGAAAGAGATTATAGGTTAGAATAATAGAAATCCTAGGTAAATTTAATCATTCAAATTTTAGAATCCAGAGCTCAAAAAACACAGAGAAAATTAAACTAGTAATCAGTAATAGCTCAAAAAACAGAGAGAAAATTAAACTAGTAATCAGTAATAGCATAAGAAAGTTATGGAGAGGAAACCTAACCTATGGAAGCCATCGTTGGTAGCTTTTCGAAACGAAATTTCTTTGACTGGAGCTGTCATCCAGACTGATTCTCGATACAATCTGATCTCAAATTCTGATTCAGAATGAACCACTGTATACTGTGGTGATTCATAGGCGCTGCAAAGCCCTAAAACGCACACAAGGTTGACGATCGTTGAGAGGGACAAATTCATTGTTCTCTCAAGAAGGTCGCTTTGATTCGGTTGTCACAACTCACACCGACTTCGGAAAACGGTTCCGTTTTTCTAAAAACAAATACTAAACAATAGTAATGTTGAAAATTTTCATTTTCATCCCCTGTAATTTTGAAATTACAAATGTCTTCCTCATAGTTTATAATTAAATATTGCTTTCGTCCTTATGACTAAACTCTATTATTTCTTTTTCGTCCCCGTGATTTACGATTAATTTCTATTTTAGTCCTCATACTTAAAATTTGCAATTAGTCCTAGCAACAAAAATAGAAATGAATTGTAAATTTAAGGGTAAAATCACAATTTCAAAACTACATAGATGAATCTGTAGTTTTTAACAAACTACAGGGACAAAAAACCATAATATGCCATTTATATATTATGTTTCACTTCGTGGTTGTTTACCAACAATAGCTAATAAGCGTTGTCTGGAGTAAGAGGTCTGACTAGAATAAGCGGATCTGACCAAAATAAGTGCTGACTAGAAAATGAGTGTTTACCAAATATTCTGGATTTGGTGTTGACTGAAAAAAAAAGACCATTATAACCCTATACATGGTGAAATGTTAAATACACTACAATTATTTACCAAATATTATGTTTGGATGATTGTTGAATGGATAAAAATTGCAAAATTGTTGAAGCATTGGACAATAACTTATTTGCAATTTGATCACGCAAATTAATCATATATTCATTGTCTTGAGAACTCCACTGCATTTCATCAACTTCTATTTAATTGTTTCCTTCCTGTTGTTCTTTAGCAGCAAACATGGTGTTCTCGTCGTATTCCATAAATAATTGATCTTGAATATTGCATTTCCTTATAAAATTATGAATAGCGAAGCAAGCAATCACCACATCTTTCTGGACTTGAAAAGGATATGGAGCCATTTGCTTTAGGATCGGAAATCTTGCTTTCAGGACACCATATGCACGTTCGATAACATTTCTAAGTTGTGCATGAGCATGGTTGAACATTTCTTCCTTAGTTAATGCATGATGTCGTCGAAAATCTGCTAACCAATACCTTGTACTGCGATATGGAGTCATAAATCCTCGAGTACAAGTATATGCGGCATCATAAAGATAATATTTATCTGCAATTATATAGACAATTTTAAAAATATAGAAAAATAATGATCTTTTAAAATTAAATAAAAAAGATACTTGATGGAGGAAACGGAAATTCCGAAGTTGGGTTAAACACAACTTCTCTCAAGACTCTAGAATCATGTGCAATTCCTTCCCATCCAGCCCAAACAAACGTGAATATCATATTAAAATCACAAATTGCTAGAACATTTTGGTAGCACTCCCCTCTTCCTCTATACCTTGCTTGTTGATCACTAGGAACAACTGCATGTATCAGGGTTCCATCTAACGCACCTATAGCCCCTTTTTAACATGATTCAATAAATGTTTTCACCACATTCTCTTTCTTCCAATTAACTCTAGGTTTTTTTTATTGTGAAAATTCACCGGAATTTGCCATATCTAGAAACATTATGCAACATACCATGAACATATTAACTCTAGGCTTTTGGAGTAAAATGAAATTTCTATCAATATAGCACTATTAAAAAAATTGTATACCGAATTATAAAAAAATGTCTCTCTCTACAATTAAAAAAAAAGACAGAGCAAACGATAGAAGGTTAAACAAATCCATCAATAATAGTTGAAATTTTGGACAAACATTTAGCAAAGCGAATGAAATGCGTGATAACTGCATATGCTACAAACCTGTAATAAGGCTATATATTAGGTAGTAGATGAAGCTGCAACTTCAGATTATCATAGAGTAGCATTAAAGGATATGCACATGGCACCTTGAACTTTACCATTAGTCAGTGAGCAGAATCTTGTAAGTATTACAGATTTTAGAACCATGAGAGATTTGGATCCAGCCTTTCAAGGAGCTGGACAGAAAGTGTATCCTTTGTTTTTTAGTACATCAGTTTACAATTTTATTGGGGTAGGAACGTATTGTTGTTCTTACCATGATATATTACAGATATAGTTAATTTTGTCTGCATCATTTAGGATTAATTGAAGGGTAAAACTCATGTGAAATCTAAACCAACTAATGTTGCTGCATCATATAGGGTAGACTACATGGTTGTGAATGTGATTTTTATTTTTGGACGTTCAACTTTTTTGATCTCCTTGACAATTTATAGAGGCATTGAAGTATGGCACATCGAAAACTTTAAGCCAGTTCCTGTTCCACAGTCTTCTTATGGTAATTTCTTTATGGGGGACTCCTATGTTATTTTGAAGGTGTGTTCTTTACTCTTGATGCAGATGAACCTTTTTTTCTTTGCAGCAGCAATCATATTGATTTTTGAGGGATTTCGGAATTTTGCCTATTTATAAATAAAAACTATGTCTTTGACGAATTTTTTTTAACTAGGCCATAAAAGTAAAGCTTACAACATGAATGCATATGAATCTAAATTTAGAACTTTCCCTGACATGTTTGTTTATGACAAGAATGACGACCATAAAATCAGATATTACGATGCTGTCATGTAAATTGTACAAATATTTTATGAAATTACTGTTATCTAGGCATATCATTTGTTAAGCAAAAACTATTTGAGGAAACAGTTATAAAAGAATATACATAAAAAGTCACATTTACAAGCATGAAGCTTGAATAACATGTATAAATGAGGGCTACCTACACCCCATAATCTATGTACAGATGTATCACCATCAAAGTCAATCATCGGTCCCTGAGGCATCAACTCCAAATTAACACATGGCTTGATTAGTCTCTTTGCCAAGGTATAACATATCACAGAGGAAGGGAATGAGAATCAATAGCAAATTTTATTACACTGACATCAACAAGCAACATGCCAACACATCCCCAACATGGCATGGCATACAGCAAGCACAAACACATATAGAGAGGGAGAGAGAGAGAGAGAGAGAAACAGATGGGAATTTGCTAGAATGACATTTTCTTACACATTAGAATGTGCCCTAGAGTCAAAATCCCCTAAAATTAAAAAGCATAGGGCCTGCGATTTCATAGATTTATACATGTGTTTTCTTGATATTGATATATATCTCAAAGTTAAAACATGAACTGAAGCAAAACACGAAGGATTACTCATCAAATCTTGAGTAATTGAATGCTTAAACTCCAAAATTCACACTTGAGAAATCTGTTGAGAAATTGACAAACCTGATAAATAAGATATCTGATGAGAAATCGAGAAGCTGGGTCCTTCACCGTCGTCGTTCGAGCAACCAACACATCCACCGTCGTCTGCTGTTGGAGAGAATGAAAAACGTGGAAAGAAATCGAAAAAGTCGCTACCTTTGACCTCTGGGGAGAAACTGAAATTGAAAGAATTGTTGATAAAGATTGAAGGAAAGAGCGATGATTGAATCAGGGGAAGGAATGAGCGGCGGTTGAAATAGGGAGGAAGGAGAGGTTAAAATGGGAAAAAAAATCAGGAGCGTATCCTCTGACCACGATCAGATTGAAGATTGTTGCTGACCGTTTCTAATCTGGAAAGAGGCACGGTCAGACCCTCTTTTTGAAATAAGTGATTAGTAAACACTTTAGGGTAAGAGTCTCTTATTCAATAAGTGCCAATAAGAGGCAAGTAAACAACCCCTCGTCTCCTTCAATTTTCTTTATTAATATGTGTGATTTTGAAAAAGTGAGAGAATCTTCTGTTGTTTATCAATTGGGAAAATTGCATCAAAATGGAACTAACTTTTGTCTGATTTCTATTTTAGGGAACCAACTTTCAAAGTTATCATTTAAGGGTCTTAAGCAAAGTTCGTATTTATTTAAGGGTCTCGTTGACCTATTAACCTTCTAATGATGACTTGGCTCAAATACTTTGCCAACTAAGATTACATGTCATAATTAAATTAAAAAAACTTAAATCTAAAAGGATGACATCTATTAATACGTTGTTACAAAATATTTTGAGTGTACAAATATCTTATGCAAATGTACAAGTATTTGGGATTTAAAAAAACAAAATAAATTCTAAAAACTATACCCTCAAGCCACTGGTTCTTCTCCGGCGAATGAGCGTCCCCCACCTTCCATCCATCTCTTACAAAAGTCCCCCATGTGCATCCATCTTCTGCAAAATTGCATTGATTTTGACCGGCGCCATTATCTAAACATTGTTGTATCTCTTAGGCCAGACCCCCTTTGCAGATTAACATCCACCATACCTCTATCCATAAATATGGTCACAACTCACAATCCCAAATTGCTCCACCACCACCTAACCATCTCTCTTCTCTTTCTCTCGATTCAATTAACAACCCATTCCCGATCTGTAGCTCAAGGTATATTGTTGTCAAAGGACGTTGGATATCGTTCTGGAGGTGGGATACTGGATCTTGATGGGGTGGTTGGAAAGATAGATCTGATTTGGATCGACATCGACTGAGGCAACATAGATACGATTTGGATTTGGAGAAAAATTGGAGGACCAATGGTTGTTGGTTTTCACTGATAAGGAAGAAATAATGGGTCTTTGGCATGTCACCGGAAAAAATGGAAGGGCCGATGGTAGTCACCGGAAAAAATGGAAGGGAAGGTGGTGGGTTTGTTAGGCAACAATGAAGAAGAAAGAAGGAATGATACCATCTGTCAAGGGTTTTTGTAATTTACATGATGATGTGGAATCTTAAATATTAATGTAATAATTTTTTTAATTTATTATTTGCCAAGTCATATTAAGGTGACCGGTTACCTACTTAACCGGTCAACGAGACCCTTGAATAAACACAAACTTAACTTAAGACCCTTAAATGATAACTTTGAAAATCGGTTCCCCAAAATAGAAACCACGGCAAAGTTGGTTCCATTTTGATTCAATTTTATAAAATGTTTTGTTGTGTTGGTAGGGTCTAAGAGCATCTCCAACAGTATCTCCAAAATGGAGAACTAAAAGTCAAAATCTACATAAAAATTTACATCCATCTCCAACAGATTCTCTATTTTGGAGATGAAATCATTACTTATAATATTAAAATATTATATAAATCTAATAAAATATTATTTCTCTCTTATACCCATCTCATTTGAAGAAATCTTATTGATAGAATATAATAAAAAAAAACATTTTCTCTCTCATGGTAATCATTTTTGGAGATTTTGGAGAGTTCTCCATATTTGGATAAAATTACATTCTCTCTCCTACTTTCTCCATTTTGGAGAAAGATTTGGAGAATCTGTTGGAGCACAAAAATGCCTAAAATCTCCATTTTCTCCATTTTCTCCATTTTGGAGAAGCTGTTGGAGATGCTCTAACATCTATCTTGTATTTGAGTTTTGATCGGTTTGTTATTTACTTTATAACCTTCAAACATATTAATAACTTGTAAATATTGTATAATATAGTAAAATTATTGTATTAATATACTCACATAGTGTGATAGAAATTTTGAAAATCGAATTAAAAATATTGATATATATATATATATATATATATATATATATATATATATATATATATCAATATTAGTATCAAATTAAAAAGAAAAAAAATATTATTTTTTTGATTAAATAATTAATTGTATTTAAGATAATTTAGTTCTTTTAAATTAAGATAAATTTAAAACTTGATCATCTATACTATATTATAAAAACGACCTTAGGTGATCCGGTCAAAGACTGGGCTATCGCCCCTTCCTAATAAGGTTGGGAATAGGCCCAATGCGTAAGCTGGGCTGCGGTCGCGGCGGATTAGTGGACTGCTCCAGGTGGAAGGTCTGATACCGCCGGGAAGGCGTGCGTTTGTGTGTGTGCGCGTGTTCGTGGTAGTCGATCGTGGGTTCGATGCCGCATTGCCTTCTAAAAAAAACGACATAAAAACTCTTAATTACAACATTTTAAGCACAAGTTACACTTAATTAAAGTCAATTACTTAATTTACAATTTCTTAATGCTTTGGTACAACCTTTCCAAGCACAGTATCTCACATAATCATCTATTTGTGGAATGAATACTCATTTATTGATATAGATATTTATTTTTTTGGTGGAGGATTTTAGATTTTATATTAGCATAATCTATTTTAAATGTAGATTTTACATTTAAATCTATATTAATGAGATGTAATATAAAATCTTTTTTCTTCCGTATTTTTATATATAACATCTCATAATGATTTTTCCATATTTTATTTTATAAAATCTTTTTCCATATTTTATTTTATAAAATATTTTTACATAATGAGATGTAATATAAACTCTTTTTTCTTCCGTATTTTTTTGCTAATATAAAATCTATTTTATTTTATAAAATCTACACGTATTTTATATTAACATAATATAAAATCTACACGTTTTTTTTGCTAATATAAAATCTACACGTATTTTTTTTTCACGAGCATTAAAAGAAGAAAAAAGAAGGTTGATATTAATTAAAAATAAAAAATAACGAGATACACTAATAAATTATCGTATTCTTTAAAATAAAAATATTCCGCAATACTTTCCAAGTTAACCAAGTGCAAAGAAAATAAAATAGAAACGATGTAGATATAAAAATATTCTTCCATATTTTTAATATATTTACATTTAAATGTAAAATCGAAAATGAAAATAAAAGATTTTAAAATATTTTATACATTCACTATAAATATATATAACTTCTCTATGTATCATCCGAGTACAAGAAAAAGACGAACGGTCGGGTGTCAATGGCGGAACCTGCAACTGAACAAAAGGTATTCCACTATATTTTTGTTTCTTTGAAAAACTACTTTTTTATATTTTATTTTATTTACTGAGGATTTGTTTATATTTTTCAAAACCCACAATCATATTTTTCGAAGTAGGGGAATAAGATATATATACATATCTTTATTTTTATCGACTAATACTATGAGGTCTTGAAGTCAATAGCCAGATAAATTTTCAAGTGGTACTGAGTGAATTTGAACTATACCAGTTGAGTTTCCGGTTACAAAAGATATAAATCATTTATTTTCTTTGTCATATTTGATGTGGGTTGAATGTTGTTAATTAATCTACAGATTTATACGTTCAAAGTGATTGTCAAGTGTTGTCGAGGAGGTTTCAGAAAAATTGCAAAATCTGTAAAAACGTATGTTCATATTTATAATTATTTCAATAATAGTGATATGTTGTGAGACATGTCGTTTGAGTTTTAAATAATATAATACAAAACTATTACCAATATTATTGCACAAACTCATAACAACAAACGATTAAGAATATATGCAAGTTAACCACTTATGAAAATACATTCGTTTTTCACATTGTATTTCATTAACTGTTAACAGAGAAATTACGTTTCATTTTAACTCGGTTCAATATTTCAACAAAAAATTTATCCTCCCGTGCAATGCACGGGCCCAACACTAGTTTCATATAGAAAAGAATAACATGAGTTCTCAAAAACTTTTAAGCTTCCGTTCTTATTGTTTACAAAAGTGTAAAATAAATATATTACAATTCTCAAAAACTTTTAAGCTTCCGTTCTTATTGTTTACAAAAGTGTAAAATAAATATATTACAAAAACTGAAAGATGTTGTTTACACTATTAATTTATACATAATGTTTTTAACATTTGTATTTTTGAAAAGTAAAAGAGTTTTTAGAAGATAAAAATTAGAGTAAACTACAATTTTGGTCCCATTGGTTTACCAAAAAATACGAAAGTGGTCCCTGAACTTCAATAAGTGCAGATTTCATACCTGAGATTTCGATTTTGCTATGAAAATGGTCCCTCTGGCGTTAGCTCCGTTAAATTGTCCGTTAAGTCAGGGGTAATTACGCCTTTTTACACAATTTTTTTTGTCTTTACTTGTTTTTGTCCTATTCTTATCTCTCTCTCTCTCTTTCTTGTACATAATCACACACACATATATAATCATATATATTACACACACACACACACATATATATATATAATCACAAGATCGACGCAAGAAAAGGGGAGAGGATGGGTGACGCCAACGAAGAAAAGGGGAGAGGTTGGGGGTCGCCGGTCACCATCTCCGGTCACCATTTTTTTTTGAAAAAAATAAAACATATATATATATACATATATATATATATATGGGTAGTTTAATTTGCAACCCATGAAAATCTTACAACCCATGCAACCCACTTCTTGACCGTTGGATTAATGATTGACGGTTACAATACATGTGGGTCCAATATTTTCAATTAAAAATATCAAGAAAATAAAAACAAAATAACCGTTTATCATGAATCTAACGGTTAAGATGTGAGTTGCATGGATTGTAAGATTTACATGGGTTGTAAATTATCCTTGACCTATATATATATATATATGTCTGTGTATATGATTATATATATATGTGTGTGTGTGTGTGTGTCTGTGTGTATAACTCAAAAAAAATGGTGAGTTAATTTTTCAATCTCAACTTAAATAATGGTGAGGTCGTCGGAGATGGTGACCGGCGACCCCCAACCTCTCCCCTTTTCTTCGTCGGCGTCACCCACCCTCTCCCCTTTTCTTGCATCGATCTCGTGATTATATATGTGTGTGTGTGTGTGTGTGTGATTATGTACATTTGTGTGTATATATATATGTGTGTGTCTGTGTGTATGACTATATATATGTGTGTGTATGATTATATATATGTGTGTGTGTATATGATTAATTTTGAGGAAGAAGATAGAAGTTGGGAAAGAAGATAGATGTTGGGGAAGAAGATGAGAGATTGATGCATTAATGAGTTGTACACATGCTTTAAGCATGTGTACTCTAAAAACAATTTAATAAAAAATGAAAAAAAACTTAAAAGACGGATTTACCCCTGAACTTAACGGATGATTTAACGGAACTAACGCCAGAGGGACCACTTTTATAGCAAAATTGAAACCTCAGGGATGAAATCTGCACTTATTGAAGTTCAGGGACCACTTTCATATTTTTTGGTAAACCTTAGGGACCAAATTTGTAGTTTACTCTAAAAATTAAGTTTTTTTATAATATAATACTAGAAGTGTCTCGCGCAATGCAGCTAGATACATCACGATTTTAATGTTTCATTTTATTTTCTGTTTTTTTGTCGATTTACATTACGATTTTGGATGGTTGTGAGAGAGTGATAATGATTTTTTTATATAAATTTGTTTAATTTAGACTTAATAATATAATGTAATTTATTTTGGTTTAATAATATAATTTTTTTTATAAAATATTCTGTAAGATTTTTTTAATTATATTTTAGATTTTTTATATCTAAAATATGTTGAGAGTTATTTTAGGGGAGTTAAAGTGGGAAATGATTTTAGGGGAGTTAAAATGGTTAGAGATAATGATTGAAAATTAATGAATAGCATTAAATGTAGTACATACAGCTTTTATGGCTGTTTTTTTAAGTAATTAGCATTAAATAGCGGTACATTAAGTTTTAAGACTTGTTTTTAAGAGTTTTTTATGTCATCTTTATAATATAGTATAGATAAATGTGATTACGAAGGAGAACGAAAGTAAAGCTTATAATTGTATTTGACTTGTTCTTCTAAAATTGATGATTACTTAAAATTGGGTGATTGATCATACCTTGAACTGTTTGTAGGTTTTTTTCCCTGTGGAGGGGGTTGTTGGAACTCCAAATGTTCGTAACCGCATTTGTATTTATATTCATATCCATAGCAAAGTTCTAGATTTTACTAGGCATATACCCGTACGATGCAGCGGAATGTAAGTAAAGAATGAACAATTAATGCTACTGACCTCACCAGGATGTTACCTTACCACTGGGCTACAACATGAAGGACATAAGGAAGTAGCATTAATTGTTCATTCTTTACTGAACAATGCTACTTCCTTATATTAAATGTCATCAACAATCAACCATGACCTAAGAATCACAACTTATGAAACCTAAACCCATAAAGATATTCAATAATTAATTTATATTATAATTATTGACGAAAAAATACATAATCGTAAAATACGTTTCATTCTTATTATAAATTATATCATTATAATTTTTTTCGTCAATAATTGTAATATAAACTAATTATTGAATATCTTTATAGGTTTAGGTTTCATAAGTTGTGATTCTTAGGTCATGTTTGATTGTTGATGACATGTATATAAGGAAGTAACATTAATTGTTCGTTCTTTACTTACATTCCGCTGCATCGTGCGGGTATATGCCTAGTATATATAGAGAAAAATTCAAATGAAAACTCATCTTTCATTGTCCACGTGAGGACAAATTTCAACCATTCCATCTCTTTTGATCCAACAACTCATATTAAATAGAGTTTTTAATTTTAAAATGCTTAGGGGTAAAAATGGAAGATAATTTAAAGTCACGCCTACCATATTTGACTTTTTATTTTCTTTTTTAATTAAATTTTTTTACCTAATTAAAGTTTAAAATAAATTATCTTAAAATTTACTAATTTTTTAATCAAACAAATTACATCAAAAAACGAGAATTTCGTGCCCTTCGATATGACATCCATCTCGATATAGTTTTTTTTTCGTCGTTTTAACCGTTTTTACGTGAAATGTTATATATGTGTTATATTCATTATGAATATTTATGTACGTTCAAGTTTGTACAACACCTCAACACCGTAAGTATGTAACTCAACATCACCTTCTTCAACACTTTCTTCAACATCGTAAGGCATCGCGTTTCTTCAGCACCGTAACCCAACACCCATCAAGACGAATCGAGAACCTATTGAGTAATTCTGTTGTGAACGGGGGAACAAAAGAGAGTGTGTCATGTCTCGACATCTTCACAGGTCATTCATGTATTATTCATCATGAATAATGTATCATTCAGGATGAATAATACAACATTCAGGGTGAATAATACACGATTCATGATAAATAATACATGAATCATGGATTCGTGTATTATTCATCCTGAATACTATATTATTCATCATGAATAGTGAATGGACGTTCACCTTTGTTATTCATACTGAATGTGGACACCCGAGTACGTGCATGCATATTCATAATGAATATAACATATATATAGAATTTCATGTAAAAAACGATTAAAACGAAAAAAAAAACTATATCGAGATGGATGTCATATCGAAGAGCACGAAATTCTCGTTTTTATGATGTAATTTGTTTGATTAAAATATTAGTAATTTTTAAGATAATATATTTTAAAGTTTAAGGGGGAAATTATTTTTTAATTAAAAAGTCAAACAAGGTAGGCGCTAATTCAAATTTCCAATTTTGTCCTTGATCATTTCTCAATTAACCTTATTATGTATTAACCATTGATTAGTTTTCTAAGTTTTGATCAATGGTTAAGATTTGTCCTCATGTACACAATGAAAGATGAGTTTTCATTTGAACACATCCCTATATATATATATATATATATATATATATATATATATATATGGGGCCTTTCATGGGAGACCCACTACAAAGCAGAGGCTTATCACCGACGGATGAATCCATCGGTGATCCGTCGGTAAAATGGAAATCCGTCGGTAAATGTCCGTCGGTGATCCGTCGGTAAATGTCCGTCGGTATAAAGGTGGTCGGCGTTCAGATCACCGACGGATCATCGACGGTTCTATTTTCCGACGGATCTCCGACGGTTACCGACAGCGTGGTTATTTCCGACGAATCACCGACGGTCGACGAATCTCCGACGGTTCTATCCATTCGCTCCTGAATCCGGATCCTCTCTGCTTCTTCTCTCTGTAGTCGCTCCTGCAACTGGATCCTCTCTGCTTCCTCTCTCTCTAACCTCTGCCTCAACTCCTCCAACTGAAATTCAACATTTGACAAACATATATAGAACAATGTCAGACAACATTTAACAAACATATGATTAACAATGTTAAACAACATTTGACAAGCATACCTCCTCATCGCGAAGGTCGCGCGTGCTCCCGCTCGAACTGACACCTGAATCACCGGTCATAGCATAATAGGTATCCTGACTGGTCCCCCATCCAAAAAGACGACCCTTACGCCGTCCTCCGACACTACGCTCCCACAACTCGGCGTCATTAGGAGGTACAGTGCCGAGAGGTAAGTCCGGATACTCCTCCTCCTTAATCCGATGGTAGGCATCCTACAGTTTACCAAATTAGACATTGTCAAGTCAACTAACCTATAGAAAATTCGGCAGCATTTCAACTGTGATTTGAACATATATCCATGACCTGTTTTTATCAAAACAATCCTATCGTCTGCCCAATAATTGGCAGCCCAAACTAAGTTTGCTATAATTTCTATCTATCTTATAAAACAAACAAATATCTAGTCATGCATAATTGAACTTACAATCATATAAGCTGCCTTTGGATAAACGTAGATCGGAGGATCCGTGGTCGGACCAGTCGCACCCAGAACAAGCTTCCTGTTGGTGCAGTGTGTAGCCTCCCAAACCTCGTCGCTGGTAGGCTCACGGCCCCATGCATCTCTCTACAATACACAACTTAAATTGTTAGTATGTAATAAAATCATGTATATAGTACATATATTCATCAATTATATACATTTAGTCTAGTGTATGATAAATTACCATGCGGTCCCGATGCATAGGGATACTAATAGATCCAGTACAGTGTCTGGATATCATCCCCTCATACTTGGTGGCCCGATTGGTCGTATTAGCCGCAACTACACGCCGGAATGCGTCGGTGTTCCATACCTGTTAAAAAGAAGACATAAATCAATATAAATCCTAGTACAACCAGATACAAGTATTCAAAACAAAACAAACCTGTTCAATCATCTGGACCCAAAACTCACTCCGGATCCACTCTGGAGGGTGTGGCGCAAGAATCCTGTAGTCACGTCCGTCGAACTGGACACCGTCAATGGCTAAAGCCCTTTCCTCGGCGAAGCGACATGCATCTCTCATCATGTCGGCGTACCTATTATTTAGGTGACGTCGAAATGCAGCTAATACGTCGGCGTCCATCTCAGGAGGCCAACTATAATACAACTGCAAACACATTGTTTGGATTAAGTAAAAATAAATCCACTCAATAAGTTAAATAGAGTAAAATACCTACCCGAAATCGATCCAGCAACCGTGGATAGTGCTCATTAGGGACATCCCTAAAATGAGCCCAAGGACCATCAAACATGGACTTAAAGACGACAATGGCCCTCCGGACTGCCGACTTGTCCTTAAACCTTCACAATTGTAAAATATACAACATAAAAAACATTAGGATCGGTTTATTATGTACTAGAATAAATAATATATCACATCTACATACCCGCCCGCTTCAGACAACAAAAGTGGCGGTCGCTGACTCGGCTGGGGCGTCTGTGATGCCACATTCGGGCCTCTAACCATCGAGCCCGCTGCTCTGTCATCAAACTGGATCTGATCTAGTCCATCATCGGTGAACTCATCGGCGTGGGGGTCACCACGCCCGGCGGAGCTGCTACTGCCCCTACCCCTATTACCCCTACTACCTCTACTACCCCTAGAAGGGTGTCCTGACATCTAGATCATAGAGAATGGTTAACACAAAATGATATAAGTGTACATAAATCATAAGACCCAAAAATGTCTACATAAGAACAGCAAAATAGAGAATGTTTAACACGAAAAATGTCTACATAAGAACGACAAAATAGAGAATGTTTAACACGGAAATGTCTACATAAGAAAGACACACTAGTTATCAAACGAGTGATCAGATAACATAAGTTCGTCTTCGTTATCTTCATCATCATCCATATCTTCAAATTCTTCTTCCTCATCGCTAGCTTCGTGATCTGATGCATCTTCCTCGCTAGCTTCGTCATTTGTGGCGAGTACGTTGAGCTCCCCAGTGACAAGAGGGACAGAATCGAGGTCCTCATTTACCCAGTTGTTTATATTATGAGTTACCCGTTCGTTGGTTTGAAAGAACGGTTCTCCATCCACGTTATCATTATCCAACACATCGATAGCCCTTTCTGCAACTTCATATATTCCACGGGCTTTGGTCTTCACAACTACCCACCAATCCTCCTTTAAATCCTTACTTCCTGAAGGATAGGGTGTGTAATACACTTGTTCCGCTTGTGATGCTAGGACGTAATAGTCCTCACCTCTGAGTCTAGACTTGTATTTGATATCAACCAACCCATGTTTAGGGTCGAATCTAACTCCATCTGGACTATCAAACCATGTACACTTGAACAAAACTACAACACAATAGCCCACACCGTAATACTCCACCTCTAACACGTCGTCCAACAATCCGTAATAGTCAAACTCGGAGTCGTCATAACAAGATCCTCTCACACATTCCAGACCTCATAAGAGAAGTCAGAATGTACCATGTCGAAATGCTTCCAAGCCGCACCATCACTTGGATGTACCATCACACCCGGTTCTGTCTGATGATCCTTGTGCCAAGTCATCTCTTTAGACGTCTTCTTTGACATATACAATCTTTGAAGTCTAGGAACAATCGGCAAGTACGTCATCACCAAGTTAGGGACTATTGGAAAGTCATACCGTAGGTTACAATCAAAGAAAGGTGTTTTGGAAAGTTTAAAAACCCTACGTGTAATGGTTTGACTATTTAAAAGTCAAACCGTAGGTGTCAACGAAGTTAAAAGTCTATTGAACACTACATGTAATGGTTTGCCTTCTTGAAAGTCAAACCATAGGTTTAGAGGAGTTTTGGATGACTCTAAAACTCTAAATGTAATGGTTTGATTATTGGAAAGTCAAACATATGTTTTTTAAAATTTCGGCGGCATAACGACTATAAAATGAATATTTCCATATATCAACCTAATGTTTGCCCAACAATTGGCAACCCAACTAAAATAAATAAATAAAATCAAGTATAATCAAATCCTAAATCATACCAAATGTCTCCATTTATCAACCTAATGTTTGTCCAATAAATGACAACCCAACTAATTAATATCACAAGTTTATCAAACCAAATCTGTAACACTCTAAAAATTGGGGTAAAATAAAACTTAAAATTTCGGCAATATAACGGCTAAAAGGTAAGGATTTAAACCTGTAATTACGGACAACTAAAACCTCAAGACGAGGGTTAGTTTGTACAAGCAATTGTAGCGGTATAAATGAAACATAATTCACAACAACCTAATTAATCTAGAACATTACAAATAACTAGATTAAACACGGGTGTTGCTATGTCTCCAAAATCGATCTTCTCTCAAAACCCCAAAAATGATTGCCCGAGCCATGGTGCTCCTAGGTGTGCTTTTAACGGATCAAGGTATCTTAGACGCATCGCTAACTGAACCTGTGAGTCAAAGTACACACATACAAGTGTTAGGTTGAAACCAAGAAAGATACCTAAGAAGTTACATTTATCAACCATTACAAATAAAGCAAGTAAATGTTACCGATACACCTTTAGATTTATAAAATCATACCATTATCCCGTTTGGGATAATCAAGCTCAACCTGTATAAATTATCAGAGATAAATTCTAGTTAACGGGCGTACCCGTTCCATCTTGGGTAACAAGAACACATGAGTGGAGTTACCCACGATGTTAAATTGGATTTCACCACGTATCCCGGACCTAGTTCCCATGCCACGCCGGACATCACAATCCTCGGACCGTTTATGCCTCTAACGCTTACTCCGTCAAGTTACGATCCAAGGACTTATGGACACGGGTGCCTATCCAAAGTAGACGAGTTACAACCCGGCGACTTGCGTCACTTATTGCCTCCTCGCTAGAGACCCAATGGTCAAAAATACTTGCAAGATATATAAGAACCGTCTAATTCCTCGTGCACAAGAAATTAGACATAACCTCCGTAATTAACTCTTGCGTATATACATATGAATAACACCTTTCATGCAAGGCACATATACCATTTACAAGCATAATAAAGCACACTCATGCATAAAAGTTGTTTGACTGCTAAAGTAATGTGATCAGAACCCCATTTGATAAACATTGATCCAACTGCTGATAAGAATAGTCCTACACATTTCTCAAACCAAATATAGATCATCTTCATAGCATTTATTGACATATCACATTTTACACATAGCATTCTTCTCCACATTAAATGATTTCACCAACCACAATTCCCCAAACATGGCAAATATATAAACCCTAATTTTAATTCATTGAACATCTTACAATAATCATTTATCACGTATTAACACAAGTATGAGTAGTTAGGGTTTAGGAGACTCACCTATAGGATTGAGATGACAAACCCTAGAAACGGAGAAACCCTAGATTTAAGAACCTTGACTTCAAGAAGAGAGAGCTAGCTACCAAGAGAGAGGAACCCTAGTAAGTAATAAATACAAACCCACCAAGATTCTAGAGATGATTAAAGGTAGAAGAGATGAACATTGAGATGAATAAACCTTACCTAGATGAGAGCAAAATCGGTTGCCAAAGAAAACCCAAAGTGAAATAAATGAAATCTCTAGAGAAAATCAGGTATTTAATGCCTCTTTTTGCCCGTCGGCGATTGTGATATCGTGAGAGTGACAGGGCACTCTCGCCAGTCACTCTCGCCGAGTTTGTACCATGGCTCTCAGCCCACGGCTTGAAATTGGTCCCTCGCGATTATGACTCCGCGAGAGTGCCACTGGCACTCTCGCCAGTCACTCTCGCCAGATTTGTACCGAGAGTCTTTCCCCCGGCGCGATTATGACACCACGAGAGTGACCCTGGCACTCTCGCCAGGCACTCTCGCTGAAACCGTTCTCCATCAGAAATTTGACGTTTTCCAACTCCGTAACACGACTGAACTTTGATGATATAAACTGAGCAAAACCAAAAATAATTTTATAATCCAATATGATCAAATATTCCAAAATTCGGGGTGTTACAATCCTCCATCCCTTAGAATAGATTTCGTCCCCGAAATCTCAACTAATCGAATAAGTAAGGATATCGCCTCCTCATGTCCTCTTCCGACTCCCACGTCATGTTAGATCCGCGGTGGTGCTTCCATTGAACCTTCACCATGATCACTTCTTTGTGCCGTAGCCTCTTCGTCTTCCTTTCGAGGATGGATTTGGTCTCCTCTATGCATCGATTATTGTCCACTCTAATTTCCGATAGAGGAATGACACTCTCTTCTTCGGCCAGACATTTCCTTAAGTAGCACACGTTAAAGGTGGGGTGAATTCCAACCATCTCGGGCGGAAGATCCAATTTGTAGGCTTGAAGTCCGATCCGCTCTAAGATAGTGAAAGGCCCAAGGAAACGGGGACTGAGCTTCTCACGCTTTCCGAACCCTATCAAACCCTTCCATGGTGATACCTTCAGCATCACCCGTTCCCCTACTTTGAACTCGACTGATCTTCTCTTTTTGTCTGCGTAGCTCTTTTGTCGGTCTTATGCCGCTTTCAAGCGCTCTCTGATGACTTTCACTTTTTCGGTCGTCTCTTGCACGATCTCCGGTCCGGCAAACTGTTTTTCTCCCGCTTCTAACCAACATACGGGTGTCCTACATTTTCTTCTGTACAATGCCTCGAATGGCGCCATACCGATACTTGTGTGATAATTGTTGTTGTAGGCAAATTCCACTAGTGGAAGGTGTGCATCCCAACTTCCCCCAAATTCAATGACGCACGACCTCAACATGTCCTCGAGGGCCTGGATGGTCCTCTCGCTCTGTCCGTCTGTTTGCGGGTGATACGCGGTGCTCAATTTAATCCTCGTGCCCAACTCCTTTTGCAAACTATCCCAAAAATGAGATGTGAAGCGGCTATCCCGGTCGGACACAATAGAAAGTGGCACTCCATGTCTCGAGACCACTTCATCTATATATAACTTGGTCAACTTGTCCATCGGTAGTGTCTCTCGCATGGCCAAGAAATGCGCGCTTTTAGTCAAGCGATCCACTATTACCCAAATGGCATCGTGGCTTCTCAAAGTTTTCGGTAGCTTGGTCACAAAGTCCATGGTGATGTGTTCCCACTTCCATTCCGGTATTTCCAAGGATTGAAGACTACCGTATGGTCGTTGGTGTTCCACCTTCACTTGTAGGCAAGTTATGCATTGTTCCACATAATTCGCCACATCTAGCTTCATCACTGGCCACCAATAGTTGAGCTTTAAGTCCTGATACATCTTAGTGCTTCCCGGATGAATTGAGTACTTTGACTTATGCGCGTCTTCCAGTAACAATTCCCGACATCCCTCAATCTTTGGCACCCAGATTCGACCCTGGTACAACTTCAAACCCCTTCCATCTTCAGTCAGTTGGAGATGTTGCTTCACCATAATTTCACTTTTGAGGTTTGCTTCAAGAAGCGCTTTCGACTGTGACACTTTGATTCTATCAATTAAGCTTGAGACCACGTCCACCCTCGCGAAGGTGGCTTGAACGCCACTACTATACTCCTTCTGGCTCAAGGCGTCCGTGACCACATTTGCTTTTCCGGGATGGTATTGAAGCTCACAGTCATAATCCTTGAGTAATTCAAGCCATCTTCCTTTCCGCATATTCAACTCCTTCTGATCGAAGACGTACTTCAGGCTTTTATGGTCGGTAAAGAGGGTACACTTCGTTCCATAAAGGTAGTGTCGCCATAACTTCAAAGCGAACACCACTGCCGCTAGCTCGAGATCGTGAGTTGGGTAGTTCTTTTCATGTTACTTCAATTGCCTTGATGCATAAGCTATGACCTTGCCTCTTTGCATCAAGACACAACCCAAACCCATTTTAGATGCATCGCTGTAGACCACAAAGTCTTCTGTCCCCTCGGGTAGGGATAAAATTGGTGCCTCACACAATTTCCTTTGTAGAGTCCGAAAGGCTTGATCTTGCTTCTCGGTCCAAAGGAACTTCACATTCTTCTTTGTTAGAGACGTCAAAGGTGAGGCGACCTTGGAGAAATCTTGGATGAACCTCCTATAATAACCGACTAGACCCAAGAAACTCCAAATTTCCATAGGACTCTTTGGTGGCTCCCAATTCATCATGGACGCAATCTTTGACGAGTCCACCTTTACTCCCTCACTTGTCACTACGTGACCCAAAAACTGAACCTCCTTTAGACAGAATTCACACTTGGAAAATTTGGCGTAGAGCTTTTCACCTCTTAACACCTCTAACACTTCCCTGAGGTGACGCTCGTGCTCTCCTTCGTCCTTTGAGTACACTAAGATATCATCGATGAACACTATGACCGACTTGTCCAAGAAAGGTCGGCAAACTCGGTTCATTAAATCCATGAATATCTCCGGTGCGTTAGTTAGCCCAAAAGGCATAACCAAGAACTCGTAATGACCATAACGGGTTCTAAAGGCCGTCTTGGAAATGTCTTCTTCTCTAACCTTCACTTGATGATAGCCTGACCGAAGATCGATCTTGGAGAAACATCCGGCTCCTTGCAGTTGGTCGAAGAGATCATCAATTCTAGGTAGTGGGTACTTATTCTTTACGGTTAGGGATGGCAGAAAACCCCGAACCCGACTAAGTTCGGGTCGGGTCGGGTTAAACAATTTCGGGTCGGGTCGGGTAACGGAGATTTTATCGGGTTCGGGTTCGGGGACGGGGCAAGGTATCCCCGCCCCGCCCCACCCCGCCCCGCCCCGATATATATATTTATATTATTAAAAATAAAATTATATATATATTATAATAAAATTATATATATATTATATAAAAATTATATATATTATATATAAAATTATTTATATATATTATATATAAAATTATTTATATATATTATATATAAAATTATTTATATATATATATATATTATATAAAATTATATATATTATGAAATTATATATATAATTATATAAATAAAATATTAAATTATCGGGTCGGGTTCGGGGATCGGGGATTCCCCATCGGGTCAGGTTCGGGGACGGGGCATAAAAAATCCCCAACGGGGCGCCCCGAATAAAAACCCGACGGGGAACGGGGCGGGGACGGGGATGGGTTTCGGTTTCGGGGACGGGGGACGGCAAACCCGCCCCGAACCCGCCCCGTTGCCATTATTATTTACGGTCACCTTATTCAATTCTCGGTAGTCGATGCACATCCGCATCGACCCATCTTTCTTTTTGACGAACAATACCGGAGCTCCCCAAGGCGAGGAACTCGGCCTCACGAATCCCTTCTCCAATAACTCTTGCAATTGTGACATCATTTCTTGCATTTCGGTCGGAGTGAGTCGGTAAGGCGCACGGTCAATCGGCGCTGCTCCCGGAACTAAGTCGATTCTGAACTCCACTTGACGTTCTGGCGGCAAGCCCGGTAAATCGTCAGGAAAAACATCCGGGTACTCACTAACAACTCGCACGTCTTCAATCCTTTTCTTCTCCGCCTTGGCATCTAATACGTAGGCAAGAAATGACAGACAATTCTTCATGAGACATTTACGTGCTTTGATGGATGAAGTGAGAGACACTTCACCCTTGCGTTTCTCCCCATAGACAAAAACAAAACCTCCGCTTGAAGCCGGTAAACGGATCAGTTTCTTCGAACACAAGATCTCTGCCTGGTGTCGTGACAACCAGTCCATTCCGATCACCACATCGAAGCTCCCAATCGCCATGGGAAGTAGATCCACTTCAAAGAGCTCCCCACTAATATCTAGATGACACTTTTCCAACACCTCACGCAAGATTACTTGCTCCCCATTTGCTATTTCTACTACCAAAGCATCGCTAATAGTCCTAGTGGTTACATTTAAGTCTTTGCAAAAATCTAGCGACACAAAAGAGAAATTTGCACTGGAATCAAATAGCACCTTAGCAGCAAGGGAGTTGAGTAAGAATGTACCCGACACCACGTCGGTGGTCTCCTTTGCTTCTTCTCTCGACATTTGGAAAGCCCTCCCTTGAGCCGTAGGGACGACTTCCTTCTTCGGTTGGGTCGGCGGGTTTCCTCCTCTAGCTCCACCTCTTAGCTTAGGGCAATCCCTCTTGACATGGCCCACCTCCCGGCACTCAAAACATATTGTCCCCTGAAAGGAGCAACTCTGACTAGTGTGACCCGTCTTGCCATACTTGAAACACAAAAGAGAGTTAGAGTGAGAGTTGCAAGAACCGAAGTGCTTGCGCTTACACTTAGAACACAAATTCGCCTCTCGACGATTATCAAAGCTCCTTGGATTGGATTGGTATTTCGGTTTCTTGAACGGGGTCGGTGAGTTCTCTCCTTTCCTCTTTTCCGCGGCCTTAGACTTTTCTTTCTTATCCTTTGCGTAGACTTTTTCCATTATCTTAGCCTCTTCGATGATTTCCTGAAGATTTGTAGCTTTAGAGTTGCGGACTCTGTTTCCCATGTCCGCGGGTAGACCCTTCAAGTAGGCCTTCATCTTCTCTTTTTCGGTTGGGGCCACGTGCCCCACGAGATTTAGCTTCTCCATGAAGAGACGGGTATACTCTTTCACCGTCAATTCTCCTTTCGTTAAAGCTTGGAACTCGTCTTCAATCAAATCTATTTCCTGTTCGTTGCAATACTCCTCCATGACCTTTTCTTTAAAAGTAATCCATGACATCTTTGCCAAAACCGTTTCCCCTATGGTCGCGGTGTGGACATCCCACCAGATTAGAGCCGCACCCCAAAACATTTGAGACCCAAAATTTACTTTCTGACCATCATCGCAGCCACAAGCCCGAAAGGCTTGTTCAATCTCCCTCAACCATCTTATGCAAGCTACAAGATCGTCAGCCCCGAAAAACTCTGGCGGCTTGCAACCCATGAAGGATTTATACGAGCAACCCTTCCCTGGTTTGCTTGTCTCTAAGACCACCACTCCATCAGTACGGTTCTCGTCCCCGGTACCACCCGAGCCGGCTACCGCGTTCTCTGCCACCACCTCCGGCCTCCGAAGACTGGCATCTCTATCTTCCAACATTTTCAGGAATGCTTCTTGTTGCTTTTCCATGGCCGATGTTACCATCTGCATAACACTGACCATCATATCGGCTTGCGGGTTCGCATCCTGAATGACCGGATTTGTGGATACCAACTCCACTCTAGGTATGTGTTCCACGGGTCCGGTAAATATTGGCGGCATTCCGGGAGGAACCACAGTCGCCACCCGGGCTACCGGATTCGGGTTAGATGAAATATCCTCAAGCATTTCTCCCTCGTTCAGTGGTCGACTCCGAGTATTTACCATTTCGGATCTGCCACACAAGAAGGAAGGAGATGGAAATAAGCAACACTAGATATACACAAGAAACATACTCATACGGTCCATTGGTCATTATAATCATAGTAATTCAAGTACGTTCACGTAATCATATATTCATAACAACAGTAGCTAATTGAAATTATGAACATACACTACATAAAAATTCTCGCTACCACTTTTACAATTCTCAACAACGTAGTTTCTGTTGACTCTAGGGTCGTCCCATCTTAAAATTCTACCCAAAACTCGCAGTTTGTAACTTAAGAGTCTCAGCTTAAGTCTAGGCATTGAGTTAAAGTACCTAGTTCACTTAAACTAAAGCTCTGATACCAACTTGTAACACTCTAAAAATTGGGGTAAAATAAAACTTAAAATTTCGGCAATATAACGGCTAAAAGGTAAGGATTTAAACCTGTAATTACGGACAACTAAAACCTCAAGACGAGGGTTAGTTTGTACAAACAATTGTAGCGGTATAAATGAAACAAAATTCACAACAACCTAATTAATCTAGAACATTACAAATAACTAGATTAAACACGGGTGTTGCTATGTCTCCAAAATCGCTCTTCTCTCAAAACCCCAAAAATGATTGCCCGAGCCATGGTGCTCCTAGGTGTGCTTTTAACGGATCAAGGTATCTTAGACGCATCGCTAACTGAACCTGTGAGCCAAAGTACACACGTACAAGTGTTAGGTTGAAACCAAGAAAGATACCTAAGAAGTTACATTTATCAACCATTACAAATAAAGCAAGTAAATGTTACCGATACGCCTTTAGATTTATAAAATCATACCATTATCCCGTTTGGGATAATCAAGCGCAACCTGTATAAATTATCAGAGATAAATTCCAGTTAACGGGCGTACCCGTTCCATCTTGGGTAACAAGAACACATGAGTGGAGTTACCCGCGATGTTAAATTGGATTTCACCACGTATCCCGGACCTAGTTCCCATGCCACGCCGGACATCACAATCCTCGGACCGTTTATGCCTCTAACGCTTACTCCGTCGAGTTACACTCCAAGGACTTATGGACATAGGTGCCTATCCAAAGTAGACGAGTTACAACCCGGCGACTTGCGTCACCTATTGCCTCCTCGCTAGAGACCCAATGGTCAAAAATACTTGCATGATACATAAGAACCGTCTAATTCCTCGTGCACAAGAAATTAGACATAACCTCCGTAATTAACTCTTGCGTATATACATATGAATAACACCTTTCATGCAAGGCACATATACCATTTACAAGCATAATAAAGCACACTCATGCATAAAAGTTGCTTGACTGCTAAAGTAATGTGATCAGAACCCCATTTGATAAACATTGATCCAACTGCTGATAAGAATAGTCCTACACATTTCTCAAACCAAATATAGATCATCTTCATAGCATTTATTGACATATCACATTTTACACATAACATTCTTCTCCACATTAAATGATTTCACCAACCACAATTCCCCAAACATGGCAAATACATAAACCCTAATTTTAATTCATTGAACATCTTACAATAATCATTTATCATGTATTAACACAAGTATGAGTAGTTAGGGTTTAGGAGACTCACCTATAGGGTTGAGATGACAAACCCTAGAAATGGAGAAACCCTAGATTTAAGAACCTTGACTTCAAGAAGATAGAGCTAGCTACCAAGAGAGAGGAACCCTAGTAAGTAATAAATACAGTCCACCAAGATTCTAGAGGTGATTAAAGGTAGAAGAGATGAACATTGGGATGAATAAACCTTACCTAGATGAGAGCAAAATCGGCTGCCAAAGAAAACCCAAAGTGAAATAAATGAAGTCTCTAGAGAAAATCAGGTATTTAATGCCTCTTTTTGCCCGTCGGCGATTGTGACATCGCGAGAGTGACAGGCCACTCTCGCCAGTCACTCTCGCCGAGTTTGTACCATGGCTCTCAGCCCACGGCTTTATGACTCCGCGAGAGTGCCAGTGGCACTCTCGCCAGATTTGTACCGAGAGTCTTTCCGCCGACGCGATTATGACACCGCGAGAGTGACCCTGGCACTCTCGCTGAAACCGTTCTCCATCAGAAATTTGAAGTTTTCCAACTCCGTAACACGACTGAACTTTGATGATATCAACTGAGCAAAACCAAAAATAATTTTATAATCCAATATGATCAAATATTCCAAAATTCGGGGTGTTACAAAATCATACCAAAACATTTTCACAAAAACCAAATCATAAGCTAAACTCATACAAAAACATTATCACAAGTTTATCAAACCAAAAATGGCGTTTTCATAAGCTAAAACAACTCATATCAATTTGAATTTATAATTACAACCTATGGAGGTCGTCGTCGCCGGTGTGGAGGTCGACGCCGGTGTGGAGGTCGACATCGGTCGAGAGTGAAACTGAGAGCGAGAGTGAGAGGGACAGATCGAGAGTGAGAGTGAGAGTGAGAGTAAGAGTGAGAGACGAGAGACGAGAGACTAAGAGAGAGAGACGAGAGACTGAGAGAGGGAGACTGAAATCGATAGATTAGGGCTTTAAGCCCGCTATTTTTTTAAGAATTTTCGGAAATTCACCGATGGATTTCCGACGGATTTTATCCATCGGTGATTACCGACGGATTTCCAACGGATAATTGTTTTTTATTAAATAAATTACTTTTAAATTAAAATTATATTTAAAATTAAAATTATTAAATAAATTATTAATTAATATATTATTTAATATTAAAATTAATAAATAAATTATTAATTAATTAATTTATCAAATTATATTTAAAATTATTAATTAATTTATCAAATTGTATTTAAATTGACTAAAATACCCCTGAAGTAACTGGGCTTTAAACGAATCCGGTTAGATCAGGGACCAAATGTGATCAGTTAGGCTTTAACGTACCCAGTTGGGCTTTAAACGAATCCGGTTGGGCTTTAATGGATTTAGTTGGGCTTTAACGTTACCAGTTGGGCTTTAATGGATTCAGTGGGGCTTTAACGTTCCTAGTTGGGCTTTAACGTATCCAATTGGGCTTTAACGTACACAGTTGGGCTTTAATGAATCCAGTTGGGCTTTAATATACCCAATTGCTTTTAATGGATCCAGTTAGGCTTTAACGTACCCAGTTGGGCTTTAATGGATTTAGTTGGGCTTTAATGGATTCAGTGGGGCTTTAACGTTCCCAGTTGGGCTTTAACGTATCCAATTAGGCTTTAACGTACACAGTTGGGCTTTAATAAATCCAGTTGGGCTTTAATATACCCAGTTGCTTTTAATGGATCCAGTTAGGCTTTAACGTACCCAGTTGGGCTTTAAACGAATCCGGTTGGGCTTTAATGGATTTAGTTGGGCTTTAAACGAATCCGGTTGGGCTTTAATGGATTCAGTGGGGCTTTAACGTTCCCAGTTGGGCTTTAACGTATCCAATTGGGCTTTAACGTATACAGTTGGGCTTTAATATACCCAGTTGCTTTTAATGGATCCAGTTAGGCTTTAACGTACCCAGTTGGGCTTTAAACGAATCCGGTTGGGCTTTAATGGATTTAGTTAGGCTTTAAAGGAATTCGGTTGGGCTTTAATCCGGTTGATCACATATGTACATACATACATATTACATACATGATCACATACATACTATACATGGTGTACATACATTCATGATCACTTACACACATGTGTATATACAAACATGAACACATATGTACATGTACATACATACATGATCACATATGTACTATACATGTACATGATGTACATACATACTATACATGGTGTACATACATTCATGATCACATACGTACATGTGTATATACATACATGATCACATACATACATGTGTATATATATACATGAACACATATGCACATGTACATACATGATCACATACATACTATACATGATCACATACGTACTTGTATATACATACATGATCACATATGTACTATACATGTACATGATGTACATACATACTATACATGGTGTACATACATTCATGATCACATACGTACATGTGTATATACATACATGATCACATACATACAAACATACATACATATATATATATACACACACATACATGATCACAGAAAAAATAAATATTTATTAAATTATTAAATTTACCGACGGATTCTTAAAGGCCATCGGTAATCCGTCGGTAACCGACGGACGTCAGAAAAAAATAAATATTTATTAAATTATATAAATTACCGATGGATTACAGACGGATTTAAAAATAAAAATAAAATAAAATAATTTAATATCCGTCGGTAAATGTAGACAGTTACCGACGGATTACCGACGGATAGTCTATCCGTCGCAAAGTTTTCATTTCCGTCGGTGATCCGTCGGTAATCTTGGTCGGAAATAAGCAATTATCCAGTAGTGACCCTAGTATTTTATGGTAACCATGAGATCCAATCTCATCCATCCATTTAATTAATCAATGGTCTAAAATAACTAATATAAATAATAATTAAAAAACGGATTTAATGCAACTAAATTAGGAAAAAGGGGTAAAATTGTCAAAAAAAACATTATAAATCAGTGTGATCTAATTTAGGCGTGTTCCAAAAATTTTGGGTGTGATAGCGTTTACCGGATTTAATGCAACTAAATTAGGAAAAATGGGTGTGATACACTGTGATCATCTTGCAAAACCTTATATCCTTCACGATAGAATGATGGGATTATTGTTACTAATTCCGTAGGTGGTGATACACTATGATCAGTGTCTCATGGTGCATATGTCTCATGGTACATATGAGATTCAGATGTTAGATTATCAGATATATGTCAAATCACAATGTAACACATACATCAGATATATGCCAAATCACGTGGCACATGAGATTCAAATGATGTTATTATCACAATGTAACACAATGTCACATGTCCATATGGATATTATCCCAAAATCAATTTGTTGAGATAATAAAGGAAACGTAATATTTGATTGATGAGACTTTGATTTTTTCAGTTACAAAAAAAAATGTTGTATTAATTAATTTATCAAATTACTAATATATCCTTCCCTATTAATTAATTAAATAAATAAATAAATTAAAATGATTGGATGAGATTGGATCTCATAGTTACCACAATCTAATAGGGTCTCATTTGATTAGACCCCTATATATATATATATATATATATATATATATATAGAGAGAGAGAGAGAGAGAGAGAGAGAGAGAGAGGAAGGATCATGCGAGAAGTTAAACATTTTGCGAGAAGGCGAGAAGTGTTTAATCATATATGATTACACTATATATATATATATATATATATATATAGAGAGAGAGAGAGAGAGAGTTGGGATCATTTGTTAACTTTGTGAACATAGTCTAACCAATAGAAATGCATTTTAGAGTGTGGTTATTAGTGTTTGTATATTTAATGCTAAAGGGTATAAAGGTAAATTCAAAATTGCCAATATTTCATTTATTTATTTGGGAGTTACAAGAATAAATATCCCATGATTCTAGCTTATGTTTTTATTTCAAAACTTTTTTCCATTTTCAATTTCATGCTAAAATCATATGAAGAATTTCAAAGTTTGATTTCAATCTTTTTGTCAAAGTCATATATAATCGTCAAAGTTCATTATGTAAGAGATGTTTGGTTTATTTATATTGAACAACCTGGGTGTGGGAAATTGAACAAAATGTGGGACCTGAACATGATTGAACATACTGTTTGTGGACTCAACATGAACATTATGTATGAATTATAGCGTATGCTAACATAACAGACTTCTGATGAAACTATGTGAACACAGACTTCAGATGAAATTATCATAACAGACTTTAGATGAAAACATGTGAACATGATTAATGTGTGCAGTCATTTTTTCATACACTCATTCTTATATGCACAACATGATTAATGTGTTCATGTTGTGTAGTCATTCTTACATACACTCATGATAAATGTGGGTGAACTCAGATTTGCATTCTGTGTGCAATCATACACACTGAACATTGATGGTTAATTTATGCGTGCAGACATACACACTTTGTTTCCTGAAGGGTTAATTTTTGTGGACTCAACATGATTGAACATACAGATGTTAAAATTTCAGTTATTTAGAAGGATCATTTGGGGGTTATGATTCTTTTGTGAGTTAATTTTTATGGGGGTTACGATTCTTTTGGAAGGATCATTAATTGAGAGAATAAAGACATACTATTTAATTGATTTTTTTCCCATAATACCCTCATCACCGTAGTTCACTCCTAATTTTGCATCAATTGTACATTTATTAAAACTTTTAAAATATATTCAATCTCAACTATTGATTTCCAAGATCAAGGGCTTGGAATGGTTCATAAAGTTACCACAAAAAATGTGGTTAACAAATAAACCAACCCCTATATATATATATATATATATATAGAGAGAGAGAGAGAGAGAAAGAGAGAGAGAGAGAGATGTGGGTTCAAATGAGAATGGAGGCTATTTAAAAAAAATAAAGGGACGATTTTCAGCCAATCATTTTTTAAATTAATTCCGAAAATAATAGTTTTTAAAATTAAGAGTAAAAGGGCAATAAAGTCATATTATCCTATGGATAATTTAGGATAGTATTAACTTCCTAAAAATAGGGATTATAATATTTAATTCAAATCAAAAACGTATTTATCCTTTTCCTTTATTAAAGCAAATCCGGTTAATACATTTTGGTAGTTCACCCGGTCTTGTTTGTTTTTTCAAGCAAATCCCAAATATGTAACCCAAAATCACAGATGATTATATGGTGTACAATATGCAATTCAAAATCATTTATGATTATATTGTAAAGAAATTTGACAGATTGTTTAAGTGTAGTATGCATCACATGTGATTGTACCTTATAGTAATTGGACAGATTCTTATATTTGATATCTTTCACTTTATCATATATGATTTTATGATAAATAGTTTAGATAAAATGATGTTATTAGTTTGCAACCCTGAATCACATGTGATTTTGTTCTAAATACTTAACACCAAATTCATACTTAACACCAAAATCATATATGATTTTGTACTAAATAACTTGGCTATAATACTTAACACCAAAATCATATGTGATTTTGTTCTAAATACTTAACACCAAATTCACACTTAACACCAAAATCATATGTGATTTTGTACTAAATAACTTGGCTATAATACTTAACACCAAAATCATATGTGATTTTGTTCTAAATAACTTAGACAAAATGTTTCTATTAGGTTTGCAACTTTAAATCATATGTGCTCATCCAAATAAGATCATAAATAATCAAAACTAAAAAACAAATGACCATGATTAATTTCCTGAAAATTTCATCCATATAACTATCCAAAATAAACAGACCAGATTCCAAACAACTATCTTTCATCTTCATCCTAAACCCAACTCATCTTCTAAACCCAATTCATCTTATTGACCCATGTTGAGCAATGTATCATAACAACTCGAAAATGTTATTAATTCATAACACAAGCATGTAATTAGAAGGACCTGTCCAAAGGATAAATAACCCACATCCTCAAATGCACAAAAACAGAAAAATACAAACTCTAACTCACGATAATAGTCGATGTTTCCATATAAATTGAATTGATTCGATTGAGGATTGAAGTCGACGAATACTAAAGGATTATTACAGATCAAACAGGGCTGAGTAGCTGAGAGATGGAGGGTTTAGGGTCGAAGTTCATGCCGATGATGATGATCCTTTCGTTGATTTGCCCTTTGCCTTCGGAACCACATTCGACGATTTCGTTGATTTTCGCTATTGTGGATGCCGCCATGAAACAACTTCATGCCGATGATGATGATCCTTTCGTTGATTTGCCCTTGGCCTTCAGAACCACCTTCGAATTCGATGATGATGATGATGATCCTTTCGTTGATTTAGGTTTAAATCGAGAGAGAGAGAGAGAGAGAAAGAGAGAGAGCTAATAATCAAGAAATCACTTATATTTAGGAGTTGAAGATTATCCTAAAATAATCAGGAGTAAAAAAAGACCAAAATACCCTTTTATAAACTTCTTTATTTAAAAAATTAATTACTTGTTTAATAATTATGATTGGTTCAGAATTGTCCCTTTATTCTTTTAAACAGATATCATTCTCGTTTGATCCTCCCTCTCTCTCTCTATATATATATATAGGGTCAAGTTCATTTGTTAACCACATTTTTTGTGTTAACTCTATAAACCATTATAAGCCCTTGATCATGGAAATCAATGGTTGAGATTGAATATCTTTTAAAAGCCTTAATAAATGCACAATTAATGAAAAATTAAGAGTGAACTATAGTGATAAGGATATTTTGGAAAAAAAATAAATGAAACATTATGTCCTTATTCCCTCTTAATTAATGTCCCTTTCAAAAGAATTGTAACCCTCGGTTGATTAGTGTTCATGAATCTGCATGTATTTGAACATTATTCTTCCAAAAGAATCGTAACCCCCGGTTCATGCATGTTCATATGAAGATATATGAACAATATTACTTTTAAATATCATATTCATATGAAGAAATATGAACAATATATTACTTTTAAATATCATATTCATATGAAGAAATATGAACAATATATTACTTTTAAATATCATATTCATATGAAGAAATATGAACATGAATGAACCACCACCTTACTGTTCATGTGACTCATTAACAAGTTTTTGTTCATATGCCCAATGGTGAAGTAATGAACAAACATGAACAAGTTGGATGAAAAACTCATGGTCGTATGTATGATCTGATGCTACCTCCTAAAAATAGTAGTGTATTTGACCAGAGACGGCCCAAGGGCTGGGCAACATGGGCCTTCACCCAAGGCATCACAGCCCATCAGGGCATCACAACCCAAGTCCAAGTTCCCCTTTAATATGTTCCGTTTTAGGCCTTTTTTTTAGTAATTAACCTATATACGTACGGCTACTCCTCGATTAATCAAACGACGAACGCAGATTCACGATTACAACACAACGGGCAACAATCCAACGTTCACTCAGTCATCTTCTTCTGTTCAATCGACGATTACAACCATGAGCCAAGATTATTAGCATTCCTTCGATTACAGATTACTGATTACACACGGTTACAGCCCAACGTTCATTCACGGCGTCTTCTTCTGTTCAATCGCTTTATGCCCTTCAATCGTTCATCACTTCAGGAGCTTTCAGGTGTTTTCCTTCTAATTATAATCAAATATATGAATGTGTTATTGATTATTTGCATATCTATGAATTGATTGATGTCTTGAATAGTTGAATTTTGATTGTTTCATTGTGTGGTCAATTGGTTGTTTGATACTTTGATTAATTTGGTGAAATATGTTTCCTAGATCACAACCTTCCGGTGCTCAAAATAGAAAAAGAAAGAAAAAGCAAGAAGAAATTGCACAATCTTTACGTGGGTCATTAAATAAGTTTTTTGTTAGGCAAGAAAAACCCATTGAAAGTCCTAGTTCTAATGCTAATCTTGATGAAAATGTTGTTAATGTTGATGAAAATGTTGATGCTAATCTTGTTGATGATGAAAATGTTGTTGATGCTAATGTTGTTGATGAAAATGTTGATGCTAATCTTGTTGATGAAAATGTTGCTAATGCAAATCTTGTTGATGAAAATCTTGTTGATGAGCCTCATTTTTTTTGAATATTTTTGAGCCAAGTGTTTGGGATAGTTTAGATTTAAAAATGAAAGATTTGCTTAAAGAGAAAGGGCCCGTTAGAGAAACGAACATCATTTTTCCAAAAGATGAACAAAATAGGCATTTTTCTTCTATCTATTATATTCGTAGACTTGGAAATGGTGAATGCCATGATCGAAAATGGTTGGTTTATTCTAAAGATTTGGATAAAGTTTTTTGGTTTTGTTGCAAATTATTCAAAGTTGCTCGATCCAAAAGTCAATTAGCTAGTGAATGACTTAATGATTGGAAACATATTAGTAATGCATTATCGTTACATGAAAATAGTTCTGAACATTGGATTAATTTAAAAGCATGGTCTGAGTTGAAATTGAGGTTGGATAAGAATCAAACTATTGATAAGGATTTGCAAGAGTTAATTAAGAAAGATACCGCTCATTGGAAACAAGTTTTGATTCGAATAATTGTTGTTGTGAAATGTTTGGCACAATATAATTTGGCTTTTCGTGGAAAAAAATGAAAAACTTTATGAAGAGACTAATGGTAACTTTTTAGGCGTTCTTCAAATGATTGCTGAGTTTGACCCTGTCATGCAACACCATTTTCATTTGATTAAAGAAAAAGAAACTCATAATCATTATCTTAGTCATAAAATTCAGAATGAGTTGATTGAAATGTTGGCATTGAATGTAAAAAATGCAATTATTGCAAAAATCAAAGAGGCAAAGTACTTTTCGGTCATACTTGATTGCACTCCTGATGCTAGTCATAAAGAACAGATGACTTTGATTGTAAGATGTGTTGATGTGTCGACTTTTCCTATCAAAGTAGAAGAGTTCTTTTTAGAGTTTTTGGTCATAGAAGATACATCTGGTAAGGGCCTGTTTGATGTGTTACAAGATGTTCTAAAATCTCTTGATTTAGACATTAATTGTGTACGGGGACAGGGTATGATAATGGGGCTAATATGAAAGGAAAGCATCAAGGTGTTCAAAGAAGGTTGCTTGATATAAACCCTAGAGCCTTTTATATGCCATGTGGATGCCATTGTCTTAATTTGGTCTTGTGTGATATGGCAAACTCTTGTCGTAGAGCAAAAACATTTTTTGGTACATGTCAAACAATTTATACTGTATTTTCTAATTCTACAAAGCGGTGGAGTGTTTTACTTGAATATATTGATGATTTAACTTTGAAGTCGTTATGTGCTACTCGTTGGGAAAGTCATGTTGAAAGTGTTAAAGCAATTAAAACTCAACTTGGCCAAATAAAAGATGCTTTGATAAAGTTAGCCAATGTGTGTGAAGATGGAAAAGTGTATAGAGATGTTGAATCTTTGATAAATGGTGAACTTTCGAGTTTTAAATTTATTTTAAGTTTGGTTATTTGGCATGAGATTTTATATAGAATCAATTTGGTTAGTAAAAAGTTACAGTCAAAAGATATGCTTTTAGATATTGCGGTAAAAAACTTGGAAGGATTGGTTGTTTATTTTGAAAAATATAGGGACAATGGGTTTGACTTAGCTATTATTGAAGCTAAGGAAATTGCAGAAAACATTGGAGTTGAACCCGAATTTCCTGTAAAACGTCATGCTTGTAGAAAAAGACAATTTGATGAGATCCCAAACAGTGAAAGAGAACACCAATCCGCACAAGAATCGTTTAGAACCGATTACTTCCTAGTTTTAGTGGATATGGCACTTTCTCAGTTAAGAAGTAGATTTGAGCAAATGAAAATTTTTGAGTCTATATTTGGGTTCTTGTTTGATGCATCAAAGTTGGTTAAATTGAATGATGATGAATTAAAGAAATGTTGTTTGAATCTTGAAGTTGCTTTGACACATGGTGATGATGTTGATATCGATGGAAACTATTTATTTATGGAGTTACAAATTTTGCAGGGCATGCTACCACATGAAGCATATGAGGAAGAAAAGCCTTGGACATCTATTCAAGTTATGGAGTTTGTAAGGAAGGTGGATATGTTTCCACACATGTTGCTTGCATACAAGATTTTGTTAACAATACCAGTCACGGTAGCGTTCACCGAAAGAAGTTTTTCAAAATTGAAGCTCTTGAAGTCATATTTGCGGACCACCATGAGTCAAGAAAGGCTTAACGTGTTAGCAATTTTGAGCATAGAAAGTAAGTTTTTAGCAAATGTCGAATATGATAAATTAATTGATGATTTTGCTTCACGAAATGCACGACGACACCATTTTAGGTGATGTTATCATTATTTTCTTGTTCGGGGTTTTGGTTTATGTCCCCCCCGTTGTAACTTTTTTTTTTTTTAATAATAATCGGCGTGGGGATGAGTCGCCTAGCTTGACTAGGTTCCAAACCCCTTAAAAAATTTGTATTGTTAGTTTATGGAGGGCATATTTTTGGGTCTCCGCCCAGGGCATCCAAAACCATTGGACCGACCCTGTATTTGACTATACCCCCTTAAAATAGTAGTATATTTGACTATTTGTTGATTTTAACTAGGGTATGTTCATGCGTTGTATGAATTAATAATAATATCGGACAAATTTCTCGAAAAGAACGACTATACGATATACGGTTTTATCCAAGCATGAACCAAACTACTATAATAATATTGAAATGATTCAAAAATATTATGAAAAATGATAAAATTCTAAAATCGTAACCTACAAAGTAATTTTGGAATCTTCATTTTTCTAACTCCCATAATATTAATGACAAAAGATTAATTACGAAATGACGTTAATACCCTTTTGTATTAAATAAATAAATCAATTAAACATCAACTAACCTTGCAATTCTATTGGTTGAGCAAAGTTCACATAGTTAACAAGAAATAAATGGTTAACAAATGATCATTGCTCTCTCTCTCTCTCTCTCTCTCTATATATATATATATATATATATATATATAGTGGGGTCTTCTTTTGTAAACCTACCTTAGATTGTGAACCATGTAAACCTATCCTAGCCGTTGATCATGTTTTTCATTTTTTTTAATTCCCGTCAAGGGCATTTTAGTCATTTGTCCATTTATCATATTTTCGTTTATGTTCTTTAATTTTGAAAGAATCCTTTATCTTAGGAAACGATAATTATGAATCTTGTAATTTCCTTTTTTTTTGTTTATCTAAATATCTTTATTTTTCGATATCTTCTTTCATTCAAGATTTAGTTTATTTTATTTTTTTGAATCGTTATGGACGAAACTGATGCTAGAACGATTGATGGCCAAATGGAAGAGGTTGATGTATTTGATGATTTTATGTTATCCGACAAATCCGTGGAAGTTTACATGCAAGAAGATGACGGGGTTAGTTATGGTGCGTCTCAGGGTCAATGTAACCGGAGTCCTGTGAAGCAAGACAATGAGGAAGGAAGTGGTTAGTTGTGTTATTAGAAGATTGTTTGTTTTTCTGTGTTTGTATGGTTGTGAAGTAGGTCATTGCTCTAAACGATGAAAACCGGTTGAATATCATGTATATGAAATATCATTCTTGTGACTCTTGTTTTTGTATATGTAGTGAAATTGACATCATATGAATGTTTATGTGAACTTTCGAAACTTTTTTATGTTGTTAAGAAACTTGGTATATATGAAATATAATTTTTGGGACTCTTGTTTTGTTTTATGTATTTGTTGTGAAATTGATATCATATGAATGTTTATGTAAAATTTTGAAACTTCTTCGATATGGTTATGAAACTTGGTATTTTTACGGTTTCATAGTAATTTTTTGGATTTACGTGTGGACCTTTTTTTATTGTATTAATTTGGTATTTTTTTGCGGTTTCATATGTTTGGCATATTAAACATGGTTGTTGCTTTTCTGATGGATTTATATTTTGAACCCTACGAAACTGTTATGTTGTTAGCAAACGTATTCTTTCACTCTTCATTCGTCCTGCAAAATTATGTTCTTCATCAGTTTGATGATTTAGTATATTTATATCTACTTATCAAAAAAGTTCAAACCCTAACTTCTTGGAATTTGAGGCACGTTTTCGTCTGCCATATTTCCTCAATAATTTCGTATGATTTTGGGAAAAATATGTCGAATTTTGCAAGTTGATCGTTGAAATCGAAAGAAACTGAATTGATTTTTCCCCTTCTTTCTCGGACCTTGATCTTCACTGATATGGAATCCCTGCGATTTCGCTTGTGTTCGTACTTTCCTAATCTAAGCGATAAGGAATTTCCCTGATTTACCCTTTCATAATTTCACCCTTTCCGATCATACCTCTATTTCATAAAAAAAAATCAAAAATGCCACCGCTTTAATCAGATGCGTCCATTTCTCAGATCGACGGCCTGGATGAGGTTTCATAGTTTACACAATTTCATTGGTTTACAAAATAAGTTGCCTATATATATATATATATATATATATATATATATAGGGTGCGTTTCTTTTGCAAACCAAGCAATTTGTACAAACTATGTAAACCACTATATTAGAAAACAATAGATATATTTATGGATAATGATTATGATTCATTAATAATGATTGTGATATATATGAAAAATGTTAAGTTTATTTATTATAATCATGATTTTAAATTAAGAAATGTTAAGTTTATTCATTATAATCATGATTTTAAATTAGGAAACATAATAAATCATATATTCATTAGACTTGATGAACGGCTAAGATTGGTTTGCATAGTTTGTACAAATTGTTTGGTTTACAAAAGAAACGCACCCTATATATATATATATATATATATATATATATATATATATATATATATAGACCGATAATCAAATGAAAACCAAAAATATGTTACAAACCCTTGAGAACCGATATAAAAATATTTTTTTACATGATTTTTTTTTCATCAAAACCTAAGATTTAAGATATTGTTTCATATATGTTTGACAGACCCTTTTGTGTACCTTAGGGTGAGACAGATAATACCAAAAAGCAAGTATACAAATTGGTACTATGTCGCCTTGCAAGTAATAAAATGGTAAAGATACCAGATATCGTCCCACAGAGATCGGACTAAAAAGTGTGTTAAAAGTATGATGAAAGATGAGATTTCAGATGACGAATTTGAAGCAATATTTTTGAAGGTTGATTAACACAGATCTAAATGAACAAGAATAAATGAGAAGCAAGGGTGTAAGACTTTTGATGGTATATGAATCCAAAATCCAGCAGGTCAATGCTACAACACTGTCATAGCATGATGCTATTTGAATGCTGCAGCATGCTTCTGACTATAACTAGTTTTATTATCGATTTCAAGACACGTTCCTCTCGGACTCTCACCATCCCATTATTCCATTAGCCATAAACAGTCTCATCTCTGAGCAAAGTTCAAGATAAGGGAATGATGGGAATGGAGTTCTCAAAATATACGGCAAAACAAATTCTCTTTGTTAAAAGTTACTCTTTCGACATAACCCCCGTACCTCCCAAGTTGATGTATTCCAAATAGTTTATCTCTAAATCTATTCCATTTTAACCCTTTGAAAAAGTGACAACTTATCAAGAATGGATCATTTTAAATGACACAAGTAACAACTCTCGTTGCAAGTAACTCTTTCGATATTACCTCTCATGTCACTAAATTGACGTGCTATTCAATGGCCTATCTCTAGGTCCATGACACTATTACACTATCAAAATGATCATTTTGTCAAAGAGTTTTATTATCTTGATAAAACTTGAGTTGGAATAATAAAATTTCGTTAAAGTCACAAACACCTACTTTCTTTTAGATTCACATAACCACCCTTTTGCCTCACATCCAAGCTAATATAATTAGCTACTCATTACAATAAAGAAATAAAAACTACTACTAAGAATTGCAAAGATAAACATAATGTAAATTTCTCTTGAAAGATAAATGACTTGAAAGTATATAAATATATATATATATGTCGCTAAAAATGTAAAGACGAGAATGTAAATTACAAGGAAATGGAAATGACAAGAAAGTAAACTTGAAGACAAATACAATGCATTTTAACTACTAAAATCTAAAACAAAAGAGTAAAGGAAAGGCTAGAGATGCAAGATGAAGAAAGAAAATACAACCAAATGAAAAGTGCAGGTGGGTGTTGTTTCAATGCTGCAAGCATGCATGTACTAGCATGAAGAACATGAAGAACAAGATGAAGAATGTAAGAACATAAGTATGAATTCTGGAAATTACAAAGGACACTGGACTGGAATAGGACCAGTTCGTGAAGCAAACAGAAAGTAAAGGATTTAAAGTAAGCATAACAAGATGGAAAGCTTGAAAGAAAATAAGAAGAGCAAGATGAAGAACTTAAAGATTACTTCTTGGAATTAAAGAGATTAAAAGGATGATTTAGGATCAATCCCCAAGCTAGCTACTGATCAGATGCTTAAACATGAAGAAAAATAAACTAGGATGATGTAGAGAGATGTCCCCTTATGAGCAACTAAGCCTTCCTTTTATAGACAAGAGGAGTGGCAAAGTTGTAATTAAGGGGAATCTAATTGTACTTAGCCTAGTCTAAACCTAACTAGAGTTACCAAAGCTTGTCCCAACTTAACCAACATATTACAAACCAGATTAACTAATTGTCCAAAAGTTACAAAAGATTAATTTCAAGCCAAAAATCAGATTCGGTCTTCAAGATTTTCCATCAAAAACGATCAGCTCCATGTTGTGCCAATGCTGCAGCATGCCCTATTTCCAAATAGATTTCCAAATGATAACCAAATTATCGTACAATCTTAATAGAACAAGTAAACCACACAAATTCAGCTCCAAGACACAATAAATGGAAAAATAAGGTAGAAAATGACTCAAAGTGGGATTTAGAAATAAAAAATCCTATCTAAAAGGCTAAAAGAAATGTGCTTAAGTACTCAAAATTGAGTAGTTATCACCACCCCAAACTAAAAACTTTGCTTGTCCCCAAGCAATAAAAAGAACAAAAGAAAAGACATTAAATGTGAAAGTTTTGCATTGGAAAACATTAAGTGTATATCATGAGTTTGAGCATGCTAAGTCTATATAATATAGCCTTTCATAAATCCAAAGTAACCAACAATATCATCCTAGATGCTTTAACATGAATCATATGCTAGCCTTATATTCTTTTTGTTATGGACACACATCCTACATCACACCTCTTTCATGGCTTTGAGTGTATGGGTTTCTCTCTTTTGGATCTTTCTTTCCTCTCCATGCCTTTTCTCACACATGAACCAACACTTGATTTTTTTTTCAAATTTTGTGCATTTTCTGTTGGTACATACACCAGCCCCTATGGGACTTTTGTGGTGTTGATTTGCCACTTTTCATGGCTTTTCTTGTGTCATTTTAGACACCCCCACCCTAAACTAAGAAGTATGCAATGTCCTCATTGTAGGAGAGAAAGGTGTTGATTTTTGACAATTGGGTGGCTATGGTGCAAGAAAAGGATGAATACCAATTATATGAGTGTGAAATGTGTAGAATATGGTCCAAATTGTGTCCCAAGTAACTATTAGGCTAGTTCTAGCATGCACTACTTTTAATATGAGATGTGGACTCATGAAATTATTATGAATATACAATTCAACCATTCATATCAAAACATGATCCAATGCAAAAAAAACAAACCTATAAAAAGTAAAAGACTAATCTCAGACTAAAAACTAAAAATAAACAGATATGGAGCAGAAAGGGTGCGATTTAAACATGTCCTACTCAGGTTGAGTAGGCTGTGTGTGGCCAACAGGGGCTGCAAGTGATGCTGCTATGAGGCTGGATCCTGCAGCACCAATGTGGGCACTTCCTTCTGCTTTCAACTTTGCCTTCAGATCTGCTATCTCTGTCTTCTGCCTTTTCACCAACTTTTTCAGCTTCTTCACTTCTGCATTCTCCTCCTCTTGATCCTTTCTTTCTCTGCCATCAACCATGGACTGCACCTCTACCTTGAGATCTTCCAACTTTTCCAAAAACTCAGTCCTTTGTTGCAGGAGTGTGTCCATCAGATTGCTGTTTTGAGCTAACATTTCCTGCATCATTCCCACCATCTCATTTGCCCCAATACCCTTCTCTTTTCTGTCCCTCAACCTCTGCACTGCCTTCATGTCCATCTGATGTCTTTCTCTCTGTTCCTTCACAATTAGATCATCAATGTACCTAGGTACACCCATCTCAGTCAGTAGCTTGGTCAACATTCCAGGGAAGTAAAATTTTCCCCTTGATTTTGATCTTGTAGAGCACTCCCTTATGCTTTTCATGATGATATTTCCAAAGTTTATTGTTTTACCTGTCACAAGGCAATACAGTAGCAACATTCTTTCCACAGTGATGAAAGTGTCATGAGAGGTTGGTGAGATAGTGTGCCTTACAAAGTTGATCCATACATTGGAGTCAGCTGTGAGGTTGGAGGCTCTGAAGGTCCTTAGCATGAGATTTTTGTGGCTTTCCCAAGTGGTTTTAGGCTTTCCCAAGACTGCAACAACCTCAGCAAGGTCATTGACAGTGGCTTTATGCACAAGTGCATAGTATTCTGTTTTCTTGGGTGGATTGAGTTCTAGGAACTGGTTGATCTTTTTGGCAGTGAGGTTGACAGTGGTTCCTCTAACCTGAATCTTTGAGGTTGAAGTCACAGACATTTCACAGTAGAATTCTCTAATGAGGGTGAGATTGTAGGAGGTATACACCTGACACAGCTTGCTGAGACCTTGGGTGTCAACTACCTGCCTAATGAAATGGAATTCCCTTAAACTGTGCTCATCTATTCCCTTCTCAGGGAACCCAATCTTAGTCTGAAATTTAGGCCAGATTTTTGTTGCAGCCTTGGAGCTGAACCCATTGTGAGGTGAGGTTGGCCTTGGCAAGAGAGCCACAGTAGGTTCCTCATTTCTCTCTTTCCTTCTAACAGACTGCTCATGCTGCAGAGATGCTGCAGCATAGCAGTTGGTGTCACTAGGTTTGGTTCCAGATGGTTCTCCCTCAGTCATCACTCTCTTGGTCCTCTTACTCTTTCTGGACCCTTCCCTAATGGTCTTCTTGGCATGGACTTTTCCCAATCTCATTCTTTTCTTAGTTGGCTTGACTATCACAGGTTCCTCTTCCTCAGTCCACACAATATCATTTTGAGGGAAATCCACAAATGGGTCCTCTGTTCTTTCTTCCCGTTCTACCTCTATTTGTGTCTCTAGATTCTCAAATAAGTTGCCCTCACTTCTCTCTAGGTTTTTTTCAACAGGGGGTTCCTCAAGAATCACAACCTCCTTAGTGGGATTTTCAACAGAGACCAAAATCTCTTTACCCTTGAGAACATCAGCGGGGGTGTTCACCTCATTGGCCGTAGGGTTCAATGGTCCAAAAGAGCCATCGAACTCATACCTTTTTAAATGCCAAAGATCAATTTTTGTGGAAGCAATGGGTCTGTCAGAGTCATCCTTTGAACAAGAAGTCAAAGACCCATCAACCAAGGATTTGTGAACAGTAGGCAATACCTGAGATTCTTCCATAGCAATGAACTTAGGATGAGCAATGATAGCAAGAAGGTTTCTTGCCGAATCCTCCCCTGTTGAGGTTGACTTTGTCGAACTTTCTCCTTTATCGGCCACAGAGGTGTTATCGACCTCCGTGTCTTTGGTGAGTGGAGAATAAATGTGGAGGAATGGAAATGCTCGAACCTGAGGAGAGATGGAGTTATCCTCAAGGACCACTGGTGATTGAGGCGTATTAGTGCCTGATGCTTGATCATTCTCCCTGGTTCGGGGGCTTCTTCTTCGTTCGGCGCTCGCAGGGTTTCGAACCATGGCTCGTTTCACTCTAGCCATTGTTACAGATTGATTGCAGAGAAAAGGGAAGGAGATGGTGGTTTTCGAGATACTTTCAGCTTGAGAGGGAAGAAACAAGGAGTGAGGAGAGTGGGAGTGAGTGTGAGAGTGAGAGAGAAGAAACGGTTAATCAAAAAGAGGGGTTTTTTTTGGGAGATGAAAAGACAAAAAGGTGATTTGATAGAGTCTTTATCTAATTAATTGGAAGGATGCAAGCTGTAATTTGGTTAATGACTTTTGGGTTTTTAAGGAGAGGTACAAAAAGACATCTTTTTGGAGCCTTCCTAATCATTGTTGCTATAAATTAGACACAAAGTCTAAAAATAGCCAAAAATATGATGTCACCTAGTGTACTTTTCTTAAACAAACCCAAAAAATACTTCTGATATATTCCCCAAACTTTCAGCTGGACATTCCCTTTTTCTTTTTGAAGACTCAAATCTTTAGTGCTGCAGCACTGGAATAACATCCTCTTGCTTCCTCTTTTTTCCTAAATTAAGGCTGCACACTAACAAACAAATTATACTAGATTAACAGAGAAAATTGCTATACTAATTAAACATAAATTATTTACACAGATTGTGGAACTTTAAGATAGTTCCCATCTTTGGTTAAAGCTTTTTAGCATAGAGTGACCATCTCCATAGAGCCATGCTGTGGAGATGCTACAGCATCATGGTATAGCTTTACTCTCTGGACGTTGACTTTGAACACACTATTGTTTTCCGGATTGACTAAGTCTACAGCCCCATATGGATATACTTTGTGGATGAGAAATGGGCCTGACCATCTAGACTTAAGTTTACCTGGAAACAACTTCAACCTAGAATTGAACAAAAGACATTTTTGGCTTGCTTTCAACTCTCTGTGCCTGATCCTATTGTCATGCCATTTTTTTGTTTTCTCTTTGTATAAATTGGCATTCTCATAGGACAAGTTCCTATGTTCTTCTAGCTCACAGAGTTGCAACTTTCTCTTGTTGCCAGCTTCATTTAAGTTCATGTTCAATTCTTTTATTGCCCAATATGCTCTATGTTCAAGTTCCAAAGGGAGATGACAGGCCTTTCCAAAGACTAGCTTGTATGGAGACATACCCAAAGGTGTTTTAAAAGCAGTTCTGTATGCCCATAAAGCATCATCTAATTTGAAAGCCCAGTCTTTTCTGTTTGGTTTAACAACTTTTTCAAGAATCCCTTTTATTTCCCTGTTTGAGAGCTCAGCCAAACCATTGGTTTGTGGGTGGTATGTAGTGGCAACCCTATGTTTCACATGATATTTTTCAAGAACTTTACTCAACAAATTGTTTATAAAGTGGGTACCCTCATCACTAATTAGTGCCCGGGGGGTACCAAACCTTGTAAAAATCCGCTTTTGTAAAAACTTTACAACAGTTTTAGCATCATTAGAAACACATGCCATTGCTTCTACCCATTTTGAAACATAATCAACAGCAACTAAGATATATTGACAGTTGTTTGAAGGAGGAAAAGGTCCCATAAAATCTATTCCCCAAACATCAAATAACTCAACTTCCAAGATCCCATTCAAAGGCATTTCATTTTTCTGATAAATGGAACCACTTCTCTGGCATTCATTACATCTTTGACCAAAATTATGGGAATCTTTAAAGAGAGTTGGCCAATAAAATCCTGATTGAAGCACTTTAGCTGCTGTTCTTTGGCCTCCGAAATGTCCTCCATAAGTTGATTGATGGCAATGCTGTAGAATTGCTGCAGCTTCAGTTTCTGGGATACACCTTCTCAACAATTGATTTGTACCAAGTTTAAACAGAAAAGGATCATCCCACAAGTAAAATTTGCAATCATGGAGAAATTTCTTAAGCATGTGATGAGTATAATCAGAAGGTATGATGCCACAAGCCAAATAATTTGCTATGTCAGCAAACCATGGAAGTTGTGTTTGCACCATAAGAATCTTTTCATCTGGAAAAGTCTCTACAATGTCTCCTTCTTCCCTACTTTCAACAAGTTTCTCTAACCTGGACAAATGGTCAGCCACTTGGTTCTCAGTCCCCTTCCTATCAATAATCTCTAGGTCAAACTCTTGCAACAACAAAACCCATCTTATCAGCCTAGGTTTAGCATCTTTCTTTGATATCAAATATTTAATGGCAGCATGGTCGGTATGTACAATGACTTTTGCTCCCATCAAATATGATCTAAAATTTTCAAATGCAAACACCACAACCAATAATTCTTTCTCAGTTGTTCTATAATTAATTTGAGCTTCATTTAGGGTTTTGCTTGCATAGTGGATGGAATGAAAAATTTTCTCTTTTCTTTGACCTAACACAACACCAACAACCCAGTCACTGGCGTCACACATGATCTCAAAAGGTTTGTCCCATTCAGGAGCCACAACCACTGGTGCAGTTACCAAAGCTTTCTTTAAAGTGTTGAATGCATTTCTACATTCATCATTGAAATCAAACTTTTGGTCATGCTGTAATAATAGACATAAAGGTTTTGAAATTTTTGAAAAGTCTTTTATAAATCGTCTATAAAATCCAGCATGGCCAAGAAAGCTCCTGATACCTTTAACAGTTGTTGGTTCAGGTAGTTTTTCAATTACTTCAAGTTTAGCTTTGTCTACCTCAACTCCTCTTTTAGAAATTAAATGACCAAGGACAATTCCTTCTGTTACCATGAAATGACATTTTTCCCAATTAAGGACCAGGTCAGTCTCCTCACACCTTTTAAGACTTTGTTTCAAATTATCCAAACACTGATCAAAAGATAAACCATAAACAGAAAAATCATCCATAAATATTTCAATGGATTTTTCAAGCATATCAGAAAATATGGACATCATGCATCTCTGAAAAGTGGCAGGAGCATTGCAAAGTCCAAAAGGCATCCTTCTGAAGGCAAAGGTGCCATAAGGACAAGTGAAGGTAGTCTTCTCCTGGTCTTCTGGTGCTATGGCTATCTGGTTGTATCCTGAGTATCCATCCAAGAAGCAGTAGTACTCTTTTCCAGCCAATCTGTCCAACATTTGATCAACAAAAGGTAATGGAAAATGGTCCTTTTGAGTAGCCTTGTTCAGCCTACGGTAGTCCATGCAAATTCTCCATCCGGAGACTATTCTGGTAGGGATGAGTTCATTCTTGTCATTGGAAATGACAGTGATCCCTCCCTTCTTGGGTACACATTGGACTGGACTAACCCAAGAACTACTGGCTATTGGGAAAATAATTCCTGCATCTAACCATTTCAAAATTTCCTTTTTCACTACCTCTTTCATGACAGGGTTCAGTCTTCTTTGTGGCTCTATGGAAGTGAAGTTCTTGTCTTCTAAGATGATCTTATGTTGAAAAATAGAGGGACTAATCCCTTTAAGGTCAGCAATAGTCCATCCTATGGCTTTTGTGTGCAACTTCAACATATCTACTAACTTCTTTTCTTGATGCAATTCTAGGGTGGCAGAAATAATGACTGGCAGTTTGTCTTCTCCTCCTAAAAAGGCATACTTCAAGTGAGATGGGAGTTGTTTCAACTCCAGGTCAGGTGGTGAGATTATTGATGGAGTAAATGACTTTTGTTCATTACTTTCTAGCAGCTCAAATGCTGCAGCATCCAAAGGGACAGATTCTTTCTCCAAGGTCTTATCATCATAATCATCATATTCCTTGTCTAAGTCTTCTAAGGTTAGGTATTCCTCATCCTCCTCTTCTATCCTACAAACCTGTTTGACTCCCTCCTCATGACACAATTCCTCAATGACACCTAGGCTTGAGCAGTCTTCTAGATCACTAGGGTATTTCAAAGAATTGAAGACATTGAATGTGACTTTTTGGTCTTGTAGTCTCATGGTCAACTCACCCTTCTGGACATCTATCAAAGTTCTACCCGTAGCTAAGAAAGGTCTTCCCAAAAGTATGGGAATATCCTTGTCAGCCTCAAAGTCTAAAATGATAAAGTCAGCTGGAAAAATGAACTTGTCAACCTGCACTAACACATCTTCAATCTTACCCTTGGGATATGCAATGGTCTTATCAGCTAGAATGAGTGTGACTGTGGTAGGTCTAGCCTCTCTTATGCCTAAGCTTTTGAAAATGGACAATGGCATAAGGTTGACACTAGCACCTAAATCACACAGTGCCTTCCCAACCTCTTTTCCACCTATGGAACAAAGAATGGTAAAACTCCCTGGATCTTTTTGCTTAGGGGGAATTTTGTTGGTCAAGAGAGCACTGCAACCTTCAGTGAGGGAAACAGTCTCATATTCATTCAACTTCTTTTTCTTGCTCAATATGTCTTTTAAAAACTTGGCATAACTGGGCATCTGCTCAATTGCTTCAACAAGAGGTATGTTGATATGCAATGCTTTGAAAACATCCAAAAATTTCTTGAATTGCAATTCCTCCTTCTCATTCCTTAACCTTTGGGGGTAAGGAATGTAAGGGGGAACTGGTTTGATAACAGCTTGGTTTGATTGTTTTGAGCAAGATGGCTCCAGTATGCTTTTGGTCTTGGTTTCATTAGGTGAAATCACAACTGTGGTCTTTGGATTAGTCAAAGATGGACTTGAACTTGTGATCTTAGGATCTTGATTTTCTACTTGAACTTCTGGTATTGGAATTACAGGAACCTCTGGATTAGGAATGGATTTGAATATTTTTTCAGATTCTGTTTTGGTTGTTGGTCCAGATTCCTTTTCCACAGATTTAGGTAATTCTTTACCACTCCTAAGTGTGACAGCTTTCACATGTTCTTTTCCAGGAGCCTTGGGTATTTCTGTATTACTAGGCAAAGTGCCTGAGGCTCTGTTGTTCTGGTTAAGTGCAATTTGACTGACTTGTGTTTCCAAACTCCGGAGAGCTGCTTGTGTCTGACTCATGAATCCTCTCATCATTGCTTCAAGAGAGAGATTTGAGTCATCATGTGGAGGTGCATGATGTTGATTTTGAAAAGGTGGTTGAGTGTGCTGATTGTTTTGAAAACCTTGATTACGATTATTCTGATGATGATTATTTTGAAAATTTCCCTTGTGCTAGTTTTGAGAACTACTTGCTTGATTTTGAAAATTGGAGTTCCCTTGGTGCTTTGGTGCTGGTGGATTCAAACATGGACTGTTCCAAGAGAAGTTTGGGTGCTGTTTCCAGCTTGCATTGTAATGGTTGGAGTGGGGAGCAGGTCTGTTTTGCACAAAGTTCACAGATTCAGAATTATGTGGACAATTTTCATAAGAATGCTCTCCACCACAACACACACATTGCACAGAAAGAACTGTTGAAGCAGGTGTAGGGACATTCGGCTGTGCTCCTTGACCAGAAGTTAGATTTTTAAGCATGTTGGTCATAGAAGCAAGCTGAGCTGTCAATGCAGTATATGCATCCACATCATGCATTCCAACAGTTTTCCGTTGAGTTTGGGCCCTTGGATCAGCCCAGTGTCCATTGTTTGTTGAAATCTTTTCAAGAATCTTATACCCGGCATTGTAGGTATTGGATGTAAAAGCCCCTCCTGAAGTCGCATCGAGCATTTGTTTTGCATTGGGAACTAGCCCATTGTAAAATGTCTCGAGTTGAATACAGTAAGGAATGCCATGATGAGGGCATTTTCTCAACAATTCTTTAAATCTTTCCCACGCATCCGGAATAGCTTCATCATCCATTTGTTTAAACATGCAAATCTCATTTCTGGATTTGGCATTCCGGGTGGGTGGAAAATATTTTCGCAAAAAATTTTCAGCCATATCACTCCATGATGGTACTGAACCTGGTGCTAATGAATTGAACCAAACTTTTGCCCGGTCCCTTAAAGAAAATGGGAATAGAGTGAGCCTTAAGGCATCAGCAGATACTCCAGGGATTAGAAAAACATCGGTGATTTCCATAAAAGATTTTAAATGTGAATGTGGATCTTCCGATGGTATTCCGGCAAATTGACCATTGGCTTGCAACATATGAAACATGATGAGTTTTGGTTCAAAATGTAAAGTTTCTAATTTTGGCCTAATAATCCCATAATTCAATTGCTCAAAATTAGGAATTGCATAGTCCATAATTCTTCCATCTTTTGAGTTTTCAAGATCAATGATGTTTTGTGGTTCAACATTACCAACAAACCCGGCATCATCTTCCTCATTATTATGATTTTGATGATTTTGAAACTGATGAGGTGGAGGATTTCCAAAAATTGGTGCATTATTTGCAAAAATTGGTGGCGGCCTGTTTTGATTCACTAAAGGTGGTATCATTTGATTTTCCAACGGCGGTGGTTGATTTTCCAAAAGTGGTGGTCTAAGATGCATGTTTCAAAGCCCGGGGGAGGTCCTTCCATATTGAGAGGGTTTATGTGTTGAAAAGTTCTTTGAATTCTCCTTCTTTGACGGAAGGTTCTCTCAATATCTGGATCTAACTCAAAAAGTTCCCCGCGTTGTATTCTTGGCATGCACCACTTTTAAAAATCTTTTGAAACTCCCAAAGGTGGTAGAAAAACCAGATCTTTTAAAACACTTTTAAACACTTTTGACTTGCCAATCCCCGGCAACGACGCCAAAAACTTGACAGGCCCTTTTGTGTACCTTAGGGTGAGACAGATAATACCAAAAAGCAAGTATACAAATTGGTACTATGTCGCCTTGCAAGTAATAAAATGGTAAAGATACCAGATATCGTCCCACAAAGATCGGACTAAAAAGTGTGTTAAAAGTATGATGAAAGATAAGATTTCAGATGACGAATTTGAAGCAATATTTTTGAAGTTTGTTTAACACAGATCTAAATGAACAAGAATAAACGAGAAGCAAGGGTGTAAGACTTTTGATGGTATATGAATCCAAAATCCAGCAGGTCAATGCTACAGCACTGTCATAGCATGATGCTATTTGAATGCTGCAGCATGCTTCTGACTATAACTAGTTTTATTATCGATTTCAAGACACGTTCCTCTCGGACTCTCACCATCCCATTATTCCATTAGACATAAACAGTCTCATCTCTGAGCAAAGTTCAAGATAAGGGAATGATGGGAATGGAGTTCTCAAAATATACGGCAAAACAAATTCTCTTTGTTAAAAGTTACTCTTTCGACATAACCCCCGTACCTCCCAAGTTGATGTATTCCAAATAGCTTATCTCTAAGTCTATTCCATTTTAACCCTTTGAAAAAGTGACAACTTATCAAGAATGGATCATTTTAAATGACACAAGTAACAACTCTCGTTGCAAGTAACTCTTTCGATATTACCTCTCATGTCACTAAATTGACGTGCTATTCAATGGCCTATCTCTAGGTCCATGACACTATTACACTATCAAAATGATCATTTTGTCAAAGAGTTTTATTATCTTGATAAAACTTTATTTGGAATAATAAAATTTCGTTAAAGTCACAAACACCTACTTTCTTTTAGATCCACATAACCACCATTTTGCCTCACACCCAAGCTAATATAATTAGCTACTCATTACAATAAAGAAATAAAAACTACTACTAAGAATTGCAAAGATAAACATAATGTAAATTGCTCTTGAAAGATAAATGACTTGAAAGTATATAAATATATATATATATATATATATATATATATATATATATATGTCACTAAAAATGTAAAGACGAGAATGTAAATTACAAGGAAATGGAAATGACAAGAAAGTAAACTTGAAGACAAATACAATGCATTTTAACTACTAAAATCTAAAACAAAAGAGTAAAGGAAAGGCTAGAGATGCAAGATGAAGAAAGAAAATACAACCAAATGAAAAGTGCAGGTGGGTGTTGTTTCAATGCTGCAAGCATGCATGTACTAGCATGAAGAACAAGATGAAGAATGTAAGAACATAAGCATGAATTCTGGAAATTACAAAGGACACTGGACTGGAATAGGACCAGTTCGTGAAGCTAACAGAAAGTAAAGGATTTAAACTAAGCATAACAAGATGGAAAGCTTGAAAGAAAATAAGAAGCGCAAGATGAAGAACTTAAAGATTACTTCTTGGAATTAAAGAGATTAAAAGGATGATTTAGGATCAATCCCCAAGCTAGCTACTGATCAGATGCTTAAACATGAAGAAAAATAAACTAGGATGATGTAGAGAGATGTCCCCTTATGAGCAACTAAGCCTTCCTTTTATAGACAAGAGGAGTGGCAAAGTTGTAATTAAGGGGAATCTAATTGTACTTAGCCTAGTCTAAACCTAACTAGAGTTACCAAAGCTTGTCCCAACTTAACCAACATATTACAAACCAAATTAATTAATTGTCCAAAGGTTACAAAAGATTAATTTCAAGCCAAAAATCAGATTCGGTCTTCAAGATTTTCCATCAAAAACGATCAGCTCCATGTTGTGCCAATGCTGCAACATGCCCTGTTTCCAAATAGATTTCCAAATGATAACCAAATTAGCCTACAATCTTAATAGAACAAGTAAACCACACAAATTCAGCTCCAAGACACAATAAATGGAAAAATAAGGTAGAAAATGACTCAAAGTGAGATTTAGAAATAAAAAATCCTACCTAAAAGGCTAAAAGAAATGTGCTTAAGTACTCAAAATTGAGTACTTATCAATGTTTTTGTCCACCTTGTGAAAAAATTACACGTGAAAAATAAAATTTGATTCACCTAGTGAAATGAAAAATACAGGTAAAAAATATTCATGTGGTGAAACAAATACATGTAAAACTATCATATTATGAAACAAATATATGGGAAGAAATATATTAAATCCAAGCATTTGGTGAAAATATATCATGTGAAAAAATATTTTGATATTGGTTCTCACATGTTTGTAACATATTTGTGGTTTTCATTTGATTTATATATATATATATATATAGGGTTGGGTTCTGATAAGAAGTTAACGGTGAGAAACATGAGAAGTGATTATCAACCATAGGATGAGAACCAAAACTATGCGCAAAGAACCAACCAGACTGACCTACTGGATAGATCAGGAATACAAAAACAAAAACGGCAATTGGACCAGAGAATGCGATTGCATGGACGCACACTAGGATGAGATGCACCGGGATAAGATACGCTGAGATGCACCAGATCAATTCCCTTCTAAATTGCAATTCATGGGAGGGCTTGAGATTAAAAGAGATCAACGGGTTCAGATCAACTTCTCACGCTTCTCACCGTTAACTCAACTTCTTAAATGATCATTTGCCTATATATATCGGGTTGGATTTCGGTGAGAAGTTGAGGTTAACGTGAGAAGTGGTTATCAACCGTTGGATGAGAAATGGAAGCAACATTAGGATGAGATGCACCAAGATAAAATGCACCAAGATGTACATGATCTATTCCCTTCTAAGCCGCAATTCATGGGAGGGTATGAGATTAAAAGTGATCAACGGTTCAGATCTACTTCTCACGTTAACCTCAACTTCTCACACGATCCTTCATCTCTCTCTCTCTCTCTCTCTATATATATATATATATATATATATATTATAGGGGCATAATCAAATGAGAACTATGTAATTTGTGATAACTGTGAGGTCCAATGTGAGCCAATCATTTAAGATAATTAATGTTGTTTACTAAAATAAAATAAAGGGTATAATGGTAATTTGTTTCAATTGACAACTCATTAAACCCTATCACTATCACCCTGCAGCTGCCCCATTCCACCATGGCCATGATTACAAAAGTTTTTTGTTTTTTTCCTCTCTCTTTCTCTCGATTCATCTCTTTTATTTTTTTTTCTTTTAAACTCGAAAACTTCATCTCCTTTCTCTTCCCACCACCACCGGAAAAAATAGCCATGAACACTCCCAAAGAAAACCACCACCATCGCACCATCGCCGCCACCACCAACCGATCAATGTCCGACACCGACTCTCAATTCGCAAGATTTCGGCGATAGAGCCACTGTCGGAGAAATGGTTGCGACGGTGGGTGGAGGCGGAGGTGGTGGGTTTGTGGGATGAGGCGACGGCGAGAGGGCAGAACCAGGAAGAGGCGTTTTCAGGCGAAACAACGAATGGGTGGTGGTGGCGGTGGCGGAAATGGTGGTTTCTTTGAAGCTGGTGACGATGGTGGGTTTTTAGGTGGGTTTTCTTTGATGTTTTTTCAATGTTTACAAAAGGGTATCATAGTTTTTGATGTATTTTTTGAAGTTTATAAAGTGTATCACGGTGTAACAGTAGGATATCATGATGTATCACATTTGGCATCACACTGGTATCACAATGGGGTATCACACTGGTATCACAATGGGGTATCACATTTGGTATAACAATAGGGTGTCACAATGGGGTATCACTTTTGGTATAACAGTAGGATATCATATTTGGTATCATAATGAGGTATCACATTGGTATCACAATATATTTCCTTTGTTTTACAAAGTGTATCACAATGTATCAGGCGGTGTTGTTTTACTAAGTGTATCACACTATGCCCTTTTTCTTTATTTTCATTATTTTGTTAAGGGTATCACAAAATGAAAAAAAATCGCCGGAAAAAAATTCGTCAGAAAAAGGAGAGAGGAGGTAGGAGAGAGGAGGCAACATATTTTTAAAATACCTAAATTGCCCTTTAATTATAATTTAAATCATAATTACCAAAATTAATAATTTCCTAATTTATCATCTGATTTGTGGTTGAGATTAGATCTCACAGTTATCACAAATAACTCAGTTCTCCCTTGAAAGGCCCCCTATATATATATATATATATATATATATATATATATATATATATATATACACACACTAGTTATGTATCCATGTAAAATTTGATATAAATCGAGAATGGAAAATTGATGAAAAGTTATAGGTAAAATACAGTATGAAAACCATTGACATATACCAATAATGTTAAACATAAAAAACACATAAACGTAGGACTTACCCTCTTTAAAAAAAATATAGGACATACCTAAATCATCTAACGTCTAAATCATTAGTCATCTAAATCATCATCCACCCAACTACTACTAAAGTTCTTGAATTGATTTGGTTTTGAGTTGAAGAGGCAACTATACAACACTAATCAGGAAGCAATAATAAAATGACCACAACATCAAGATTCACCATCTCACTTAACCAGTGTGGATATGTATCCACTACATCATGGTAGCACATGGTCAGTAAAATTTGAGGCGCATCAAAGGACGGGTTACCATTTGAGTTTTCAACAGACGGCCATTAGCCATGTGGTTTCTTAAAAGTGAATAGTGATTCTTGCCTCCCTCCCCATTGAGATTAATAACCTATCATGTCTCCTACTCCATTATTGGAACAACATCAAGTCTTCACATTTATACAACAAAAACAAGGGGAACCAATCGCTTAAGTTCAATCTAATGTGAATAAAAAAACCAATATCATTCAATAAAAACAGATAATTGCTTGGGGGGGGGTTATGTCTATATGCTTGTTTTTATTTTTGAAAATCCAAATGTTCTTAATAGATCAACAATTATATTCGTATTCAAATGCAAGATTTCAGTAAATAATAAATAACTTTTTTTTTAAAAATACATGGCAAAGTTAAAAACATTGTTAATTATACTTGGATCAACTGATATTTGGTTTTATGATATCAATGGAATAAGTTAATCCTTTTTTCATATTTGTGTGATTTAGAAAAAAAAAGAATATTAATAAAAAAAACCAATAATACTTGCCTTGCTGTTAGAAAAGGGGCCGAAGATGAAAATGGGCTTGGAAACTTAGCAAGCTGTGAAACGGACTGGGCTATAAATGGGTCATGATGTTGTCGGTCCATAATCTAAAATTTCATATGCTTCTATTGTTCTTAAGCGTTTGGTTCGCCTTGTTTTAAGAAATAAGAATGGAAATGGGAATGACTATGTTCGAAAATAGAATGAATATACTTATTGCATTGTTTTTGATTGGTATATATAGTTGATGCTTGGAAATATTAATAAAAAATCCGTCTAAAATCAAACCATATGTAACTACAAAATTTGAACTGCAAATTCAAACAAACCTAACTACAACTACCGTATGTTCATTTAAAAATCGAAGTGCCAAATGTTCATCCAAAAATCGAACTACCAAATGAAGAACAAAAGATGGATCTAAGCACCAATGACCTCTCAAAGATGTTCATCCAAAAAGAAAACTGCAAAATTGTGAAAGCAAACCCGAATTGAACCTATTAAATTGTGAAAACAAATCCGAAAACGAACTACGAAATCGAACTTCAAACTCCAATCCAAATCAAAACCCGAATTGAACCCTTGGCAAATTATTCGAACCCTGGACAGATGAGATATTCCACCACAACCCTTGTGGTTCATTTTTGCTGTTGTTAGCAAAATTGATTTAAAAAAGCCAAAGATATTTAAACTTGTGACCTACAATACCACATATAATGACACCACCAATAAGCTACAACCACTTTTTGTTAAGGAAGTTCACATTAATTTAAAGCGGTTGCACCTTTAAGACTCCTAAAATTAAAGAAAAAATGTTGCAACAAGTCAGTTGAGTGATAATTCATGCACCAGGGGCCTTGTAGGTAGGTCCGCCCTTGCTTCTTGTACCCGATTCACAACAAGGGCATTCACGTACGAATCAAGGTAGGTTCTCTCGACGTGTATTCCCGCAACTACTAACATATAACATGAGCCTATTTTAACTCAAATAAATAATTTATATGTTTTATTTTATCAAATAATATACAAATTATTTGATAAAAAAACATATGCTAATTCTTTTATTCGTGGAAATGCATAAAATTAAGGGATACATATTTATAAAAAAATATTATATGAATGAATTAATTATTGGTATGAAAGTTGGAGATGGGGTTTTTGTAGTGGAACTTTTTATAAAGAAAATCAGCTTTTATATTCCTTAAAGAACACAATATCTGCCATCACCACTTACCTTAAAGTACACAGAAACTAAATACTTGATGTTTTTTCTTCCATTTATTTTCAAAATTTTAAGTTCAAATACTTAAAAAAAACCCTTCTGAAATTTATGAAATTTTTTAACAAAGTTATTTAATTATAGTAAACGATGTTATTCATCAGTATCGTTATATTAAAATGGCCCAAAATGCTTATCGGGTAAACGCTTACCGGCAAGGACTTTACCCTCACTTACCTTATCGTATAACATTCTAGATCATCAAAACCGATTGTTGATAAGCGTATTAAACCCGGTAAGCGCTTACTGGGTAAGGGTCATTTCTTTTACTTACCGGGTAAGACTCTAGGTCTTTGTTATGGCTCTTACCGGGTAAGATTCTAGGTGGTTCACATGCTCAATAGGTAAGAATCATAAGACAATGATAGCGGTAAGCGCTTACCCGGATAAGTATTTAATAAACGGCCCCTTAGACACACATACGTAAACTTTGTTGGTCAGATAGTAAAAAAGACACCCCCTTTCTTTTTTTTGGGGGGGGTCGGGGGGTTGGGAGGAGGGGTTTTCAGGTGGGTGTGGGTGTGTGTACGCACATGGGGAGGGAGGTTGCCTTTACCAGCAAGTCGCATGAGCAGGGTCAGTGGCAGATACATGATTTTTTCTTAGTGGGGCACCTTTAAGGTAGCTTAAATGCCCGTAAAGTTGTCCAATATATTTTTAGCCTAAATGCACCGTTTCAAAGATTTTTTAAGTGTTTTTTTTTTGTCTATTTCGAAAGAATTTTTCGATGAAGGGACTGTGGCAATGCACAAAGGAAGTGGGAGGGCAATGGTGATATATTGCTGGTGGTGGATGAGTGTGGCTCAAGGGGTTTGAATTCCTTCGTAGTGACTTGTATCGTACAGGTTGTATAGTCCAAGTTTTGGTGTATTAATTATAAGTTTTAAATTAAAATTGTAAAAATGAGTGGCCTTCTTTCACTTTTTTCTTAAGAAGATGATCACATTTTGATATTAATTGAATTTGGATCATCTTCTTATATATTAAACAACAATCTAATTGTATAGATATAATCTATCTATACATATAATAAATAAATAACGACAAGGACATGTGTTGTCTTCTGGTAAACCCATTTTTTTTCATTTTCCTGCCTAAACATGTATCTGGACGCATTTTACATTATAAGTTCATTTATCACATCCATATTCATTCCTTCTTAAATCTTTTCTTAATTCAATTTTTTTTAATTTATACCTTACATTTATTACCCTTATAATTAGGTATGTAGTTTCTTTTAATCCCTTGCTTTTTTATTTTTCATTTTAGACTTTTATCATATAAACATAAATAATGTATATGAACTAAAATGCATTAAAAACATTTTTATTTTTTACAAATTATACCATTGTAATCGTTTCGTCAATACCTTCGAAATAAGTCTGATATTGAATATTTTTAAATTTAATTATATTATTAAATATCATAAATATATATGAATTAATGTGTCGTGATTAGTATGAGATTTGATACAAATAATCACTAAATTGTCTTAATTTTCTTTTGGCTATTTCATATCAATTTTTACTTCAAGAGTTTTTCTTTTAAAAAAAACATCATTCTCTTTAAATTTTTATATAAGAATTTTGATTTTTATCATGAAGTTTTATAAAATAACATTTTTAATTTTATTTTCTTGACATTATGATATTTTAATTTTAAAAATATTAATTATAGATGATGAAAGTATAATTAGCAATAGAACAAAGAATGTTGTATATAAAGAAGTATTTGGTAATTTATGATACGTGATTCTTATTTTATTAATATTTTAACTATGCATTTTTCCATAACTTCATTTACGTTATATTATAAATTTTGTTTTATAAATTCTTAATATTTATTCATTTTTTTGCAAAACATTCTTAACACAAGGGTGTTGCTATTCCTACCGCCTTCTCACTCACAAAACCCTCCATACCCCCCTATCTCACTCACATACCCCCTATAGGAGGGGGTATGGATAGAATTCACCATTTTCTTTTGAGCTATTTTTTATTTTATCCATTGGGCTAAATAAAGATGAGATCATCCACTATAATACAATTTCTAACATAATTTTTAGAACATCATGTCAATTTTAAAAATTATATAGAAATTACCTTCCATTACAACGATTTCTACCTAATTTCGACACATTATCATAAATTGAAGTATTTCTCTTTTTCTTTAGAAAAAGAATATAAGCAAGATTGAAGTATTTCTCTTTTTCTTTAAAAAAGTAAATAAAATATGTTAGAATATATTGTTATAATAGTGGTACTTTTTGGTTTCATTGTTCTACTTTATCAAAACTCTAGTTAACAAAAATATCTCATGTATATTTCGTTTCGGGTAGGGTGCATATGGTGTAACTGGATCGGAAAACTGTGCACTCATTATCCCTTTCCTCCTCACAACTTTCTTAGACTAGGGTGTAAATGGCACCTAGACTAGGGTGTAGTTAGAATCATCTTTTCGTTTAACTTTTCAATACCTTCAAAATTTTCTTTTTTTAAAATATTTCAAAAAGTCTTTTTTTTTAAATCGGGATTTCTCAAGTAAATAATTTTTTGCTCATTTTGAAGATGTCTTAACAATACTCTATATTTAAGTGATACTTAGTGATTATAATAAGGGATTGTTTGGTTGGTTTTTTACAAGTCTTGTATGGATAAAACTGTCTGTGTAGATTCATCTATTTGTATGAATCAAAAAGGTTTTTGTTTAAGAGAGAATTTTCAAATATGGAAGAAACGTGTTTTTTAATTGTGATGGACAAGTTTGGTAAAAACTTTGATTTCTGCATAAACCTCCCTCTAGAAACTTATTGAATAAGTCATATTCTATATTCTTAAGTTACTATCAAACGATCATATATAATTGACAAAATATATATAAGTTTTATTACGTTGCTAATAAATAGACCCTCTTGTTATTTTTGTTGCAAAAATAATGAAACAAAATTTGCACATTTCATTGTTTTGTTACATTTAACAAATACAATAATTAATTTATAGTAAAATTATAAGTAAAAAAACTAATTGGTCCTTAAAGAAATACTAAGTGGGAGGCATTCTGTGGCTAAAACCCTAAGAAAGTAAAGAACCTCTGAAAGGGCCCATAAACCTTTGTCCTCTATTTAAGCTAGTGGCAAACCACTGCCATATGGTTATCTTAAAGGGGTCCAAATGACCATAAAGAAATATGGGATTTCTATTATTTTGCTTTAAAAAGTTGCTATTCCTTTTGACAACCAAATGTACAACTAATTATGCACAAGGTACAACCCTTAGAAGCTGAGATTTCTTTGGACCACATTGATGGAAACCTTCATTTTGGTAGTACAAAAGGTAAAGTGGCTTTAAGCATTAATAATCAAGGTCGTCAATAATAGTGAAGGGCTCGTATCGATTTATCATACTGTTGTTGAATGTACGAGCGATAACTATAAAATGTACAACTATGTATGAATAAGGTACAATCATGAAAAGCATGCTAAAAAGATGATGACTTATGGTTCATCATTGTTAAAAATGGCTAAAACGACCAAGAAATTTGTTTTTAATAGTTATCAGATGTAAAGCTATACATGAAACATACAGGTTTGAAAAGCTTCATGTTGATAGGAACAAGGCTACAATATATGAGAAATTTTGTTTTGCTTGTGCAACAAGGCAATAAACAAGGTTAAATACGTTGATAATTATTCAATTATTTTTAGTAGATTTTATAGAAATACAGTAGAATGTATTTTATTTCACTTCTATTTTTACAAAATAGTCTAAGAAGCTTCATTTTAATGTATTAAACATGTATTTGTGTAATACAACATGATACATCTTGATTTTGAAGTCGATAGCTTGAATTCTCAATCATAAATAAGACACTAACATTTCAAACAAAAAAAAAACACTCAAGAACAATCTTCTGTATATAAAGTTATAATATGTCTACCTTTCCAACAGGTTAATATATTCTATTAATTGCATTAAAAACAAAATAGTTTCGCTAAATGGAGCTTGAAGTGTAGGTTCCAAAAAAATACAAATAATAGCAAAATACGTTTCATTTTAATACAATCTATTTTACTTTTTGGGATTTCTTCGGTTTTAAAAGATGACACGTAATCATTTACAACTCCAATAAATTGTATAAATTTATAAACCAATTTTTATACATTGTTTCACATATTCATGTAAAAATATAATGTTTATACAGTGATATTTTATAAATAAAATGTTTAAACGATTGTTTTTATCACATAAAAAGGTGAGACCGAGAGAGGGGTTGATATGGAAAAAAAACTAAAAACAAAATTAAAAATTATTAGAATATAAATAATAAAATTAAGAGTAGGTAAATATGACGTGGGTTGGTCTCCACCCAGGCGTTGTTGTAGCATTGGGGCAGACTGCACGGCACCACCTACGGAACCAAACAACAACTGTGCGAATTGCGAGTAAAACGCTTCTTTTTAGGCACTTTGCCCACTACCGACATTACATTTTTTTATATCTATACTATATTATAAAGTATGGATAAAAAACTTTTAAATACAAATTATTAGACACAAGTTACCATCATTTTATGCAAAATTTTAAAAATCTCTTAATTTACAAGTATCAAAGCACAATATACATATTGCTACTGCAGACTTCTAACACCCACTAATTTGGTATGTGCAGGACCTTCCTTTTATGCAGACATTTTCATGTATCACTATTAATTAATATATTATATTATTATAAATTTGTTTTAATTTAATTATTAAATATGTAATTGGTTATTTTTTCTAAATGTCATTAAAATATATAAGATAATCATTGAATTTTAATAAAATACATAATTTTTTTATGTAAAAAAACGTTATATTATTAAGCCTAAATTAAACAAATTTATAAAAAAAAACATTATCACTTTCTCAAAACTATCCAAAATCGTACTGTAAATCGACAAAAAAATAAAATAAAACCGTGATATATCTCGCTGCATTGCGCGAGTACGTTTCTAGTATTTTTTAATTTTTACAAAATATCTCAAAAAATTTCTTAAATCACATATCCAAATTAAAAGTTAGCATTATTACTATTTTCAAAGTTGTTAGAATATCTTCAACAAGTTTTTTAAAATAGAAAAAAAATAAGGATTTTGGATATGTTTTTTTGCTTCAATAAATTTTCTAAAATGAAGAAAATAAGAGAGAAAATGTACAAATTGGGGAATTCCCCAAAAAATGATTAAAATAAAAGAGAAATATTTTTTAATATATTCCACTAATTGAAAATTTGAAATTAAATATTTAGCAAGAGAAATAATATTTCATTAGATAAATAAAATATTTTAATAATATAATCAATGTTATAATTTTCAAAATGAAGAATTTATTTGGAATTGAATATATTTTTCTTTTAAAGATCTTGAAGTTTCATTTTAGAAAAATTTATTAGAGATAGTCATAGTAAAATTGTTACTCCATCCAATTAAAAATATATTTATAGAATGCATGCAAATGAATAACGATGACATTAAATATCAATATAATTGAACTTAAAATTGCTTAATTAGATGCAACATTATCACAAAATGAATGAGAGACTTAATTAATAGATTCAGCTCTTTTATGATAATCGTGATAAAGATATATAATAATGATAATGTTTTAGAGGATTATATATATATATATATATATATATTATTTTTTAGTAGGGAAATTAATTAAATTGTAAGTTTGAACCTTAGAATTTATGTGGACCATGAAGCTAAGCTAAACATCAAAACGAGAGAGGTGTTGAAAGTGAAATTACATGCACGAGAAATAAAAAGGAGTACACGCGATGGTCTTGTGGGTTTGGTTTCATTTACACATGCCTAATTCAAGAGGACATGTTAATTTGTGTTTCATAAAATAAAACTAAATAAAAATTAAATCTAACTTTAGAAACATGAAAAAATTAATAAATGTTATTATTTTTTATCTAATAAATATAATTTAATTTATTTTGTAATTGTTATCATTATTCTTATATATTTCAATTTATTATAGTTGTTTTTTTAGAAGTAGTAATTTTAATATTTTCAAATAATTAGTCGCTCGCTATGATATCTTTTAAAAAAATAGTAGTACTTTTTAATTGTAGTAAACCCATCTGATTTTGTATTTTATATTAAAAAGTAAAAATAAATCACACTTAAGAAGTTGCAAGTGTTTTAAGAAATAAAGGTGTTAAAAAACCAATATGACATAACAAAAAAAATGATGTAATAATTTTAAGAAACAGTTGAATGTTTATAACCCACTAAATTTATAATTTTCATGTAAATTCATTTGACAAAATAACACAAATATAGATGCTCTAAATCTTAATTTAAAAAACATGTATTTTAAATATAAAAAATACCAAAAATACGTGTTTTAATACATAATTTGGTGCAGCTTTTAGTTAATGTTGGTCAATTATGTTGTTTTTGGTTGGTCGTGTTTTTTTTTTTTTTTATGACCGTGGGTTTCCGTGTAATAACCATATTAAATTGTTCAAAGATGGAAGTTTGGTGGCGTTTTAGCAATTTTATTAAGTTAGAGGGGTCTAAGCGAAATTTTGGTAAAAGAGGGTGTTAACCCTAGACCTCCACCTCTATCTCCTTGGCGGCTTCCATTTTTACGCAGAGAGAGAGAGAAGAAAGCAATTTGGGCGATTGTGGAATAAAACATCAGAGAAGGAACCAAGTGAGGATTCTAGGTGGAGATTCATCATCTTCAAGGTAAGGCTTCCTTTTCTATTCCACTTTATCAATAGGAATGTTAGGATTTAATCTCTGTTGTGTTGTTTGAGGTTTGAAGTATGAAATAGTTGGAAAATCCCCCATCCCTTCTTAATAATCATGTTAAAGGTTTTAGATGATTTGGAAAGTTTAATTGGGTTAATGTTTTCAATAATCCCTGAGTACATTAAAGTTTTTATTGGTAATATGTGTGTATGGTGTAGGATTTGGAGTTCGAGGTCGGGGTTTTACCATCGGGCGATCGCCTTGAACCTGGGCGACCGAATTGTATCGGGGATCGGGGGATCCCGTTCCATTTGATACCGGGGATGAGACCACGGGGTGAAGGGGTAGGGCCCCGGGCCATGACCCCGGGAGTCGGGGGAGCCCGAGGGGGGGCTTGACCGGATGGTGCCGGGAGACGGCATGACCCGGGGGAAGCCGGGAGTCGGCATGACCCCGGGCGGGCATGGGTGTGGGGGACTGGGAGGGTCCGTTCAAGATTCAATCGGTCACAATAGGGGGGGCTTTAGTCCAGGAGTTGTAAGGCTTATAAATTTTAAGTGTTTTCTCTTATTGTTGTTATAGGTTCGGTAGTAAGACGTATAGAGAGGAGGTTTCGCAAGGGCCAGGTGAGTTTTTCTTTAAACCAAGATTTTATGAGATCGATACCAACTGTTTTTGCATGCAAGTTTAAGTAAAGTTTTATGAACATTTATGCTGAATCCATTTGATATGTGGGAATTGTTAAAATGCCTATAATATTGTATCTTGGTTACTTTTAGAAGAAATGTATGCATACATTGTTTTATTTGCATTATGCTCAAAGTCGGGGGGTGTGTTCCGCCTATGCTCATACCGGGGGAGGGGGGTGTCCCGTTTATGTCATTGGGGGGGGGGGGGGGGTCCCAAACAAGACAGTGTGAGCCAGACGCTCCGTTACTCGCGGGTGACGGTAGTGTGAGCCAATGCGCATGTCGAAAGTGTGATATTCTTGGTAAAGTTGAACTGATTTATTTTATCGCATATCTATTTCCTGATTACTTGATATTTGAAGTGGTGTTAGAGGGGACTCACTAGACCGTTGGTCTAACCCTCGCTCTTTCAAAATTAAAAATTGTTTTCAGGCGGGCGCGAAGCAGGTGGATCGGGTAGAGGCAAAGAAAAGGTTTAAGCAGCTCCGTTAATAGAAGACTCCTTTATAGAAATTCAGTTATTCTCAGTTGTGTAATAGGTTGCTTTATCGCAAACCTCGAATTTAAATGTTATTTTGGGGCCGTTTAGGCATGAAGTTTTGATATTCATGTTTATTTTTAAAATTTGGTATTTTGGGTTGTTATAATTGGTATCAGAGCCATATTTTAAGGGATCTAGGTGACCGGAGGGGCCTAGACTTAAACTTAGGAAGTAGAACACAACTGAGAAATAGGAGGACCGTAGGGAATCAAGTGATAGGGTAGTAAGGACTAACATGTAAGGTAAATTTGGGATTACATCTGGCCAGTGTAATTGCAAATTTACAGTTACGTGTGTGTGCTTAACTCGCCTTATTGCATTGAACCTACCGTATTGAACTTTGTATGTTTGTGTCTTGTCAGTAATCATGTCGGAGCGGGTAACAAGGAGTCGATCGGTGACAGTAGTTGAGACCGTACCGGTGAATGAAAATGTTGAGGGTGGACCAGTCAATCCTCCCTGAGCTGCTGCCACGCGAGGAAAAGGACGTGAAAGACCTAAAGGAAAGACAACCCGAAAGGCGGTCACACAAATGAAGGAATCAGAAGTGAGAGCTCAAGGGAAGAGAACAGTACATACTGCCAGACGAGCTAGAAGTGTAGAGGTAATGGCTGAACAAGAACCCTCACTTCAAGAGAGTTCAGCTATCGCGAAGGGAAGGAGGCCAGTGAGGAATCGTGGGGGAGGTCGGGCCCAAGCTTTTATGACACAAGAGACTTTCTCTACCGAAATGGGGAAACTGCAGGAAACCTTGCAAGCTTTATTGACTCATCAAACTGGGGGAGTTGCGATAAATCAGGAAAGAAGTGAGGAGAGGGAGACAACTGAGATGGCCAACTCACCAATAACTGTGGTGGGCAGTCACTCACAGTCGACCCCAGGTTTGGAAGTCAAGACAGCAACTGAGAAGGGTTGTATCTACAAAGCGTTCACCACTTGCAAACCCCCTACCTTTAAAGGTGAATGTGATCCAGTGGTAGTGGTCAAGTGGATCAGAAACATGGAACTAGCATTTGACACTTGCAAGTGTGTCGAAGAGGATAAAGTTGTGTTTGCATTGTCAATGCTGAGGGATGATGTTGTCTTCTAGTGGGAGGCGGAAAATGGGGTAAGGGTTCGAGAGCAGCAAGAGGGATGGATTGGGAGACTTTTGTCGCGAAATTCAAACGACAGTTTTGTCCATTAGCAGCGGTCAAGCCGTTGGAGGAAGAATTTCTGAATTTAGAGCAAGGAGACATGACGGTTAGAGAGTACACCACAAAATTTCTTGAAAATGCTTGTTTTGCTGAAGTTTATGTACCCAATAAGGAACGCCGAGTGGATAGGTACTTGTTCGGACTGAGGAGCAATATTCGAGAATTGGCGGCGACGCGAGAACCTACAACCTTTCAAGCGGCCATCAACGCAGCGGAAATGACTGAGAGAGATAAGGCACGACAGATGATGGAGAGGGGCAGTGAGAAAAGGAAATGGGAAGGGTCATCCCTTGAGCCGAAGAAATTTAAGGGCATCAAGTCGGATCAGCGAACAACTTCAAGGGTTGAGTTTAAGCCGTGCAGCAAATGCTACCGGATGCATAAAGGGGAGTGTCTGATGGAAAATGATGGGTGCTTCAAATGCGGGAAGGCAGGTCACATGGCTAGGGATTGCCAGGGAACAAGAACTTGTTATCAATATGGTTCGCCAGACCACATCAAGACTGATTGTCCGCAATTGAAGAAGGGAACTGTTGGGAATTTTGGGGGAAGAGGAGGAGATCGGAAGGTGGAGCCCGCCCGAGCAAGAGTCAGGGCGTTTAACATGACAGTGGAGGAGGCGGTGGAAACACCGGATGTGGTGACAGGTACTTTCCCTATCGACTCGACTTTTGCTAAGGTGTTGTTTGATTCGGCTGCAAACTGGTCGTTTGTGTCGCCGAACTTTGTTCATAAATTGCGTGTGAAACCCAAGCAGCTTAGTCTCGGGTTTGAAGTAGAAGTAGCAGATAATAGTCTAGTCTTAGTGACGGAAGTATATGAAGGGTGTACTATTGATATCGACGACCATTCATTTTCATTGAGACTGTACCCGATGGGCATGGGGGAGTTTGATGTTATCATGGGAATGGATTGGTTGGTGTCTAATGATGCACATATAATGTGCAACAAGAAGTTGATTCGTATAGCGGTTCCTGGTGAGGAAGAGGTGATAGTGTATGGGGATCGTCGGGATAGGAAGTCGTGGTTGATCTCTATGATCAAGGCTAGGCGGTGTTTAGGAAAAAGGGTGTGTGGGATTCTTAGCGTATGTAGTGGACACTAAGAAAGAGAAGAAGGGGATGGAATCTGTCCCGGTAGTGAGTGAATATCTGGAAGTGTTTCCGGAAGATTTGACCACTCTGCCTCCGGATCGGCAAGTGGAGTTTCGTATAGACCTGATGCCTGGAGCGACACCTATTGCAAGAGCGTCGTACCGTTTGGCACCGGCAGAAATGAAGGAAATGATGACTCAGCTGCAAGAGCTGCTTGAAAAGAGGTTTATTCGCCCGAGTTCTTCGCCATGGGGAGCGCCTGTGTTGTTCGTCAAGAAGAAGGACGGGTCCATGCGGATGTGTATAGACTACCGTGAACTCAATAAGGTAACCGTCAAGAATAAGTACCCACTCCCAAGAATTGACGATCTTTTTGATCAGTTGCAAGGAGCGAGTTACTTCTCGAAGATAGACTTGCGATCGGGCTACCATCAGCTGAAGGTGAGAGAGGAGGATGTGCCAAAGACTGCCTTCCGTACAAGGTACGGACATTACGAGTTTTTAGTCATGCCCTTTGGGTTGACAAACGCACAAGCAGCGTTTATGGACTTGATGAATAGAGTGGGTAGCCCACTCTTAGACAAGTGCGTTGTTGTCTTTATAGACGATATACTGATATATTATCGGTCCGTGAGCATGAATCACACTTGCGAGCAATATTGGAATTGCTTAAGCGCGAGAAATTGTACGCCAAATTTTCTAAATGCGAATTTTGGTTAAGAGGGGTACAATTTCTAGGTCACGTGGTATCGGAGGATGGTATTAAAGTCGACTCGGCTAAGATTGAAGCCATCAAGGAGTGGGAAGTGCCAAAATCGCCGTCAGAAGTAAGGAGTTTTCTCGGATTAGCGGACTGTTATCGTAAGTTCGTCCAGGACTTCTCGAGGATAGCAACGCCGTTAACAGTTCTAACAAGGAAGAATGCTAAATTTGTGTGGATGGAGACTCAAGAGAACGCGTTCCGTAAATTAAAGGAAAGTCTGAGTAGTGCACCTATCTTATCCCTGCCCAATGGGACCGAAGGATTTGTGATCTACAGCGATGCTTCAAAGTTGGGCTTGGGGTGTTGTAACACCCGTAAATTCCTATCTGTGAAAGCCAACCCTTTGAGAAATTCTTGTTTCTTATCGTAGAATTTCATCCCCTATATCTTACCTATTAAGCCTTATCGCGTCATGAGTGGTCTGTGCGGAAAATGGGAAGAAACGAGCCTCGGTACACTCTGGGCGATAGTGCCCTGGCGATAGTGCCTTGGGCACAATCGCCAGCGGGGGTGTGCCCGCGGTACGTTTTGGGCGATAGTGCCCTGGCACAATCGCCGGGCACAATCGCGGTCGGCCCCAGGGTCTTTTAAGAGTCACGATTCTCAACCATTTCCCTCACTCTCACTTCTATCTTCTTCCCTTTTCTCTCCCAAACACCAAAACCGAACCCTAACCTATTTTGGGGGGGTTTTCCTCCTCAAACCACATGTTCCTTCACCATCTAACTAGTTGGAACCTTGAACCACAAAACCTCCATCTTCATCTTCCTCGTCAAGTGCAACGGTCGGGAGCTCGGGTTGAAGTGTTGGATTGGGTGTTCTCGGAAGCCTTTTTGCCTTCAAGGGTAAGTTTTCTTGTAATAAGGTTATAAATGCTCCATTGGTGGTTTCTTAAGGTTCGATATCTCCAATCTTGGATTTGATGGTTTTAGAGAAATTAGGGTTTTGATCTTGTTTGGGATCTTGGTATTTTATAATTGGAGAATGTTTCCTTGTGGTTGGTTATGGTTACTTATGGTTATTTTTGGGTTGGAATGTTGGATCTAGGTTTTGGAAGTTTTCGTCTTGAGGATTCAAGCGGCCTTCAAAAGAGCTCGTTGGGTAAAATCTAGATTTAGCCTAAATCTAGCAAGGTGAGTTCAAGTTGATTTGTGAAAACGGTGTACATGCCAAAATGCCTATTTTGAAAGTGTTTGTGTTTTACACTAAATTGTTAACTACTGATAAGTTTTGGTTATTTGAGTATATTTAACTTTATAAACTTATGTAACTCGCATCTTTGAGTTTTTAGGCGTTTTGATAAATAAATCATGTTATCATGTTTCTTTGATGATGTAAGAGATAAATGGAGGTCATTTTATATATTTGTCCAGTGGTGCATACGATTTTATAAACTGTGGGAAAATGCATGTAATGGTACTATGAGTCATTTTGGGTATCGCGAAGAGAATAAGTTCTTTTGGAAAACGTTTGTTTCAACCAATGAGAAGTTTTGGGTTATTTACTCTTGAGTCGGAGTATTTTCATAAATGTTGGTCAAACGTATTTTGATGTTCATATTGGCACCCATTGGAGATTTACGTAAATTGTTGGGTCTTTATGTTGGGTTTCGACTTTGTCAGGATTTTGGGACTTTGGTCCGGTTTTATAACCTAAGTGGAACTTTGTGGCGTGAGTTGCATTTATTGCATTTTATTTTGGAGAATACATGTTTTGGGTGCGTGAGTCATTCAGTTGGAGTCATGTATTCTAGACAGTGCTGTATTGGATCCATAGGCACGTGAGTCGGTGGTATGTATCGGTGAGGACTCTTGAGATTCTCGCCTTGGGATATATGTCACGTTGGCATTGGTGTTATCCCGGTTGTTTTGCGAAGAGGAACCGTTATGGGTTGTACTTCGAGACCCTTGGGTCTGGTGTTTAGACGTCTAATTCTTGTGCACGAGGGTTAGACATCGAGTGTTATCAAGTAAGGGGCTGAGGCTCCTATCTTGACTGATAGGGAGTAGGCACTAAGGGTCAAGTGGGCACCCAGAGGATGAAACTCCCTAGAGACCGAACAGGCACTAAGATCACGTATCCTTGAGGTGTAGCTCGGCAGAGCAGGCAATAAGGGATACGGTGTGGTGGAGACTTGAAATATAGTCATGACTGGAGGTGTAGCTCGGCAGAGCAGGCAATACGGTCACGATCTGAGGTGTAGTTCGACAACATAGTTATGTGGTTTAACTTTGTGTTCCGCCACGTACAATGGAATCGGGTATCCCCCGTCACCGGAAGGTGCTTTTTGGGTATTTAATTGTGTCATCTTATTATCCATGTTTTCGGTGACGTTTTACTTATGGGGAATTGTTTACTCAAGATTTATGGGTTGTGTTTTATGGCATCCACGTTTGAAGGATTTCGAGAAGTAAAGTTTTATTTCATATTTTTATAAATTAAGAGCTTTGCTTATTATTCACGTTTTGGTTGAGTTTGGGATTAAAGTGGTCTTTACGAGAGAGGGTTCATGTTGGGTTCTTTGCTCTAAAGATGTACTTTTGAAAAATGGTGTCGTTTGTTATTTAAAGTAAAACTGTCAGAGAGTCTATGATTTAAACTACTTTATTTCCCTTTTACAAATATATTTATTTCATGTTATAAACGCTTGAACTCACTAGGCGTTAGCCTAACCTTTTTATTTGTCGGCATGTGCATCAGGTTCCGGATGGGGGAAGAGGTTCTAGCTTTTTGGTGAAGCGTTGAGTGCTTAGAGTTTGTGCAAGGGTGAGTAGCTTGATAAAGTCTTCCGCGTTAGTCGTTGATAAGAGCAACTGTTTCTTTGGGGTTTTAGTAACACCCGACTTTGATTTGTCTTTCTGCGAGACTTGACATTTTAGTTGTTAAAGTTAAATCCAATATTCTTTTGAGGTGTCTCAAGTGATGATTGTAAAATAGATTATATCCTTTTTGTTGTTTAATTTGGAAGTTTTAAATTAGTTGCTCTGTTCATTTTCGAGGGTGTTACAGGTGTGTATTAATGCAAGAGGGCAAAGTGATCGCTTATGCGTCCCGCCAGTTGAAAGAGCATGAGAGGAATTACCTGACGCATGATCTAGAGCTAGCGATGGTAATTTTCGCACTAAAGATATGGAGGCATTACCTATATGGAGTTAAGTGTCAGATTTATACGGATCACAAGAGCCTACAACATATGTTCAATCAGAAATAACTAAATATGAGGCAGCGAAGATGGATGGAGGTGTTAAGTGATTACGACTGCGAAATTCTTTACCATCCGGGTAAAGCTAATGTAGTGGCCGACGCCTTGAGTCGGAAAGAGCGCAGCGAAGCAACGAAGGTTATAGCATTTCGAGTGGTGGCAACTTCTACTTTCTTGAAGGAAGTCAAGACACTGCAAAAGGAAGCGCTGGTAGAAGGGAATCTGAAAAGCGAAAGATTAGTTGGGTATGTTAACTCATTAAAGATAGACAGTCGAGGGGTGAAATGTTTTAAAAATAGAGTGTGAATTCCGAAACTAGGCGACCGTCGAAAGAAAGTGTTAGAGGAAGCGCATAAGTCTCGTTATTCTATTCATCCGGGAGACAACAAAATGTATCGAGACTTGAGGCAAAATTATTGGTGGCCAGGTTTGAAGAAGGATATCGCTCACTTTGTCGAACAATGCCTGACGTGTTTAAAGGTGAAAGCGGAGCATCAAGGACCGTACGGGGAGCTTCAACCATTGGAAATTCCGGTATGGAAGTGGGATGAAATCACGATGGACTTTGTCACGGGACTTCCACGAACACCTAAAGGGCACGACACTATTTGGGTAATAGTAGATCGATTGACAAAGTCAGCTCATTTTCTACCAATCAAGGAGACGGATTCGTTGGAAAAGTTGGCAAAGCTTTACATAGATGAAATAGTATCTAGGCATGGAGTGCCATCGTCTATTGTATCAGATCGAGATGGACGTTTCACCTCATCATTTTGGAGGAGTCTGCAATGAGAGTTGGGGTCGCAAATCAAACTGAGTACAACATATCATCCCCAAATGGATGGGCAAAGCGAAAGAACCATTCAAACGTTGGAAGACATGCTTCGGGCATGTATGATTGACTTCAAGGGCTCGTGGGAGATCCACTTGCCATTGATCGAATTCTCCTACAACAATAGCTATCACGCGAGCATTCAAGCAGCTCCTTTTGAAGCTCTGTACGGACGGAAGTGCAGAACGCCGTTGTGCTGGACCGAAGTGGGAGAAAGACAGCTAGCCGGTCCAGAGATTGTGCAAACAACGGCTGACAAGATCAACCAGATTCGAGAAAGGTTGAAGAAAGCTCAAGACCGTCAGAAAATGTACGCTGATAAACGGCGGAAGCCAATTGAATTCCAAGTGGGAGACACAGTCATGTTGAAAGTTTCGCCGTGGAAGGGAGTGGTACGCTTCGGAAAGAAGGGTAAGCTAAGACCAAGATTCGTTGGACCATTTGCTATTGTTGAGCGTATTGGGGAGTAGCTTACAAATTTGGATCTACCTAAAAACCTGCGGGGAATACACCCTACATTTCATATATCTAACTTGAAAAAGTGTTTAGTTGAAGTAGATGTAGTAGTGCCTTTGGAAGATATTCGAGTAGATGAGAAACTAAGTTATGTGGAAGAACCGGTGGCCATTTTGGACCGAAAAGTGAGAAAGTTGAGGAATAAGGAAATCCATCTTGTAAAGGTACAGTGGCAGTTTCACAAAGGCCAAGAGGCAACTTGGGAGGTAGAAGAGGATATGAAATCCCAATACCCCGATTTATCAACAATGGGACGGAATCCTGTTGAAGGGGGGAGTATTGTAATAACCATATTAAATTGTTCAAAGATGGAAGTTTGGTGGAGTTTTAGCAATTTTATTAAGTTGGAGGGGTCTAAGCGAAATTTTGGTAAAAGAGGGTGTTAACCCTAGACCTCCACCTCTATCTCCTTGGCGGCTTCCATTTTTACGCAGAGAGAGAGAAGAAAGCAATTTGGGCGATTGTGGAAGAAAACATCAGAGAAGGAACCAAGTGAGGATTCTAGGTGGAGATTCATCATCTTCAAGGTAAGGCTTCCTTTTCTATTCCACTTTATCAATAGGAATGTTAGGATTTAATCTCTGTTGTGTTGTTTGAGGTTTGAAGTATGAAATAGTTGGAAAATCCCCCATCCCTTCTTAATAATCATGTTAAAGGTTTTAGATGATTTGGAAAGTTTAATTGGGTTAATGTTTTCAATAATCCCCGAGTACATTAGAGTTTTTATTGGTAATTTGTGTGTATGGTGGAGGATTTGGAGTTCGAGGTCGGGGTTTTACCATCAGGCGATCGCCTCGAACCTGGGTAATCGAATTGTATCGGGGATCGGGGGATCCCGGTCCATTTGATACCGGGGGATGAGACCCCGGGGTGAAGGGGTAGGGCCCCGGGCCGTGACCCCGGGCGTCGGGGGAGCCCGAGGGGGGGCTTGACCGGATGGTGCCGGGAGACGGCATGACCCGAGGGAAGCCGGGAGTCGGCATGACCCCGGGCGGGCATGGGTGCGGGGGACCGGGAGGGTCCGATCGAGATTCAATCGGTCGTAGTAAGGGGGGGATTTAGTCCAGGAGCTGTAAGGCTTATAAATTTTAAGTGTTTTCTCTTATTGTTGTTATAGGTTCGGTAGTAAGACGTATAGAGATGAGGTTTCAAAAGGGTCAGGTGAGTTTTTCTTTAAACCAAGATTTTATGAGATCGATACCAACTGTTTTTGCATGCAAGTTTAAGTAAAGTTTTATGAACATTTATGCTGAATCCATTTGATATGCGGGAATTGTTAAAATGCCTATAATACTGTATCTTGATTACTTTTAGAAGAAATGTATGCATACATTATTTTATTTGCGTTATGCTCAAAGTCGGGGTGTGTGTTCCGCCTGTGCTCATACCGGGGGGGGGGGGGGGGGGGGAGGGGTGTCCCGTTTATGTCATTGGGGGTGTGTCCCAAACAAGGCAGTGTGAGCCAGACACACCGTTACTCGCGGGTGACGGTAGTGTGAGCCAATGCCCATGTTGAAAGTGTGATATTCTTGGTAAAGTTGAACTGATTTATTTTATCGCATATCTATTTCCTGATTACTTGAAATTTGAAGTGGTGTTAGAGGGGACTCACTAGACCGTTTGTCTAACCCTCGCTCTTTCAAAATTAAAAACTGTTTTCAGGCGGGCGCGAAACAGGTGGATCGGGTAGAGGCAAAGAGACGGTTTAAGCAGCTCCGTTAATAGAAGACTCCTTTATAGAAATTCAGTTATTCTCAGTTGTGTAATAGGTTGCTTTATCGCAAACCTCGAATTTAAATGTTATTTTGGGGTTGTTTAGGCATGAAGTTTTGATATTCATGTTTATGTTTAAACTTTGGTATTTTGGGTTGTTATATTCCGGGCCAGCTTACGCGCACCGACTAATTCCCGGGTGACCACGAATGACCTGGAGTCATCGCATTTCTTAGTAATGTTTTAGCTCTTTTTTATTGAGTCTTAATTCATTTGTTTGCATCTTACAGAATTCAAAGCTTTCATTTCTTATACATTCGCTTTTTCTTTTTAGTATTATATTTCATTGCCTGAAAAAAAATTGGTCGACCATGGTCCATGGACATAAATTTATGCATTGACAGCTAATATTATTTTTCTTTAAAAAACATTTATCAAATGTTGTAATTTATATATAATAATATATAATAAAATGGTTGTGAGTGTTAGTTGGGGGTGTGGTCTTGTACTTATCTGACCATTTAAAGTCATTGAGAAGCATAGAAAAATTGGTTTGGATTTGTCTTTTGAAGCCTCAAACCTTCTTCTGTCTTGTATTCATCTGTGAATTTTGTGTGTGTTTCTTCTTCCCTGTGACAAAAAAACTTATGAATAAAACCAAAAACTGTTTCTTCTTCTTGTTGTCTTGTTGATAAAATCCCACTTCAGTAGTAACAAGACAACAACAACAACTGCATACTTAATTAAACCCAATGTTAGCATCTTCCAATTAATCCAACCAAAAAACTAACAAAATACAAAAAACATGTCTTCTTCTTCTTCTTCTTTTTCTTTTTCTACTTCCAAATCTCAATGGACAAAAACTTCCATCCTTTTCACATTTGTTTCTATCCTACTTCTGTTTGTCCCTTTCGTCGTCTCCCTACCGAAGAACAACGAAACCGCTTTCAGGCCAATGCAAGAGTTGAAGAAGCTCAAAAGGATCAGAACTCATCTCAAGAAGATCAACAAACTACCAATCAAGACAATTCAGGCATTTTTCTCCTTTATTTTTTATGGGTTTTTTTTCTTCATTTTCTAGTTTCTTAAAGATCAAGTTATTGACTTTGTCAATTTGGAAGCAGAGTCCCGATGGAGACTTGATAGATTGTGTTCTTTCTCATCTTCAACCAGCATTTGATCATCCTAACCTCAAAGGACAAAAACCATTGGTATTTTTTGCCTATTTTTAGATTCATTTTCTGGTTGTTTCCATGTATCAAAGGTGTTTAAACTCTTAGATGTTTGCAGGAACCACCATTGGAGAGGCCAAATGGGCATAACTCCAGTGATGAAACCATTGAGACCTTCCAGCTATGGGCAGAATCCAATGAATTCTGCCCACAAGGCACAGTTCCCATCAGGAGAACTACCGAAAAAGATGTTCTACGAGCAACGTCTCTCCAACGATTCGGGAGAAAGATCAGAGGGCGTGTTAGACACGACACGATGAGCGGGGGTCATGAAGTTAGTACCAACTCTACTCATGTTGATCTAATGCTATATTATTCATAACACTTGTATAATAAATCCTACTAGCAAAATCTAAATGGTCCTTTAAAATTGTAGCATGCAGTTGCTTTTGTGAATGGAGATCAATACTATGGAGCTAAGGCGAATATAAACGTATGGACACCGGCCGTTACAGATCCGTATGAATTCAGTTTGTCACAGTTATGGGTTATCTCAGGTTCATTTGGCAATGATCTGAATACTGTAGAAGCTGGTTGGCAGGTACTTAATTTCTAGCTACTTATTTCCAACATGCTCAGCCAACTTTTTATATTCGATCGTAGTACCAAGTCACGATGACGATAAACAACAGTTTCTAGTCTCATTTTATCTAATGACCAACTATTGGCAATTTTTTCAGGTTAGCCCACAACTATATGGAGATGGTTATCCTAGATTTTTCACTTACTGGACTGTAAGTAGCAATATTTATCTCAACTCTGGCATAATATTTAGTGAAAAAAGTTGGTGATCGGTGACCGTAGAATACACAGATATGATTAGTTTATGTAAGATAGATGATGATGTTTAGAAAAAGCTAATCTTGGTTCATTTGAACAGACTGATGCATACCAAGCCACAGGATGCTACAACTTACTGTGCTCAGGGTTTGTTCAAACAAACAACAGGATCGCTATCGGTGCAGCAATCTCTCCGCGGTCATCTTACAAGGGTAAACAATTTGATATCGGGATCATGATATGGAAGGTAATTAATAATGCTAACAGAAATCTAATAAGAAAAATGCATTCTGCTTAAGTTTTTAGATTTACATTGTGGGTTACCAGTTAGTTGTTCAATTAACCTTCTCTAGCTATAGTTGCACATGCATATAGGTATCTGTCAACCATTTTTATGTACCAAAACTTTGAAACACTGCAACGAAATAGACTGCTTTATTAAGACCAAACGTAAAAGTGTTACACTAAGTTGACAAGGCGCTTTTGAGAAGTGTACTACGAACACATCTTCTTTATAGGACACTTGTTTTTTGTCTTAAAAAACTTCACACCACTATCAACTAATTGTAAAACTTTTACATAGAACACACAATTGTCTTGGTCTTAAGTCCTTAAAAGCAGCCTAATAGGACATTTAGACATAATTGACGTCGATTTTATTGTAGTGAAAACAATTTGTTTCTAGCTATAGTACTGACTTTCCTAATATTAAATTGCAAGATTCTCTTTTTACCCTCCAGGAAATGGTCTCCCATGTGTAGACTTTTCTCTGTGTTGATTAATTTTTTTTAAAAATAAATAATATTTATATACGGCAAAACTCACGCACACTCCTCATCCTAGACCACCTAGGAGGCTAGAATTTAGCGGGATACCACTGGACCAATGACCCGTGATTAAATTAATGTTGTTTCTTAATTTGTCTAGGACCCTAAACATGGACACTGGTGGCTGCAATTCGGATCAGGACTGCTCATCGGGTATTGGCCATCGTTCTTGTTCAGTCATCTACAAAGACATGCAAGTATGATACAGTTTGGAGGAGAGATAGTGAACTCAAGATCAAGGGGATATCACACTTCAACACAGATGGGTAGTGGTCATTTTGCAGATGAAGGGTTTGGGAAAGCTTCCTATTTTCGAAATTTGAAAGTTGTTGATTGGGACAATAGCTTGCTTCCTCTAACAAACCTCCATCTCTTGGCTGATCATCCAAATTGTTATGATATAAAAGCAGGCAAAAACAATGTTTGGGGGAATTACATTTATTATGGAGGTCCTGGAAAGAATGGAAGGTGTCAATGAATATAAAATTCTCTTCACATGATTAATTCTTTACTACATATATAGATTTCAACCTTAAGAAGATGAGTTTTGTAATTTTTTACCTCCATAAATATATATAATTTCCTTTTATAATAGGTCATAATTCCACCTTCAAAGTTCTTGTATATTAGGTGTTATATGATGATATATATATAGTATTATGGTTTGTTATTGAGTATTGACTTTGCTTTTTCTAGTATAGGCCTATATATATATATATATATAATCATATGTTGGAACAAAGATTTGACACATATCTTCAAAATGAAGTCAATGGTTTGGATATCTACTTCTACTCTCTCTTATTTGTTGGTATTGAAAGGAACTTATATCAATATAACCTACTTGGTGTACCAAACACCCTTCTATCATCATCCTACAACTGATAAGCCTTACCAAACTGGGACCCCCCCTAACCAAGTCATAGGTCTTAACTGATGTGGTAGTATGAAAGTTACATAACATACAGCTTCAACTAGTCAATGAATCATCCATGATTGAAGGGGGGCTCAATGGTCAAATGTAAAAATCATAGTCACCCTCATGCAATTTCAAAGATTAGCATAGACAAAACTGTTGATAACAATGGTTAACAAAATTCACCTATTTTGTAATAATTGAGGGGTACTTGAGGTATTTGACTGATAGTTAAAGGCTTCTTATGTCTAATCCAACATTTCACTAATCTTGGGATAGAGTGGTGTATTATTATATACTGCTATTGACAACCAAGAAAACACAACTTTGGGAAAAGTAATGAATCCTAATAAAATATAATATCTGAGTTAACCCTTCAAAGATTTGAACTTGCTTAAATCACAGTCAACTCATCACAGTTAAAATGGAGATAAGACAAGCATACCCCTAAACCCAACACATCTTGACTCTTGAGCATTTAAGAAATAATAATAAACCAGGGGGATAATTCCAAGATCTTGTTTTGTCTTTTATTAATTGCAACACAATATTCAAACCTTACCTTCCTCAAACCATATGGCATTTTTAACAAGTCAAATGGTAGAACCAACAGTATGTAGCCCAGTTACCAATGGGTTCTATATGTGGCTGTTGGTAATCAACAACTACCAAGAGTATCCACAATGGAGCTTTTTGAAGAGCTTATTGGATAGCTTTTTGGCTAATATAAGATGGTGAAAAAGCTTTCGACAAAAAAAACCCACTTGTTGCTTGTAATTGCAGAAGCTCTCAATAAGCTTGTTTTGCTCGGACACCTAAGCTTGTGGGTCCCACTTTTTCTAGAAAAAAGCTCAAATAAAAAGTTCACCACTGTGAATGCTCTTAAGAAGCCAAAAAAAATGAACTCATTAACAGAGGCTAAGCCAGGGTGATCACCCTGCCACAGTAACACATCCTCTAGCATTTTGTTTATATAATTTAACTGCAACTTGCTAACAGAGTGATTCAATATTTTACACAAATGAATGATTTAGATAAACTATAGGCAAGAATAGTCACCTTGACAAACGGATGGTACAGTTACCAGAAAAAAAGATGTTGATGACTGCGATTCGAAAACCAGTATGCGGCACTAACACGGGAATTTGATGGATTCAGCATGTCTGGAAGCAAATCACGCAAGTAAAAAAGTTTGAAACGTATAATTCACTTTTCTGAAAACAGAAAAGGTACCATCTTTCAGTGATGTGAAAACTCACCTGACTTCTACATTGTAAACTTCTGTTTGCAGTAAATAGAAACCACAACAGGGCGTTGGACACAAAACTGTCATCATAATGAATACATTTACAAGGTAAAATGGTCTACAGTTGAACCATTTAATGAACATTTTGATAAAATCAAACAAAGAGGATACAAAACCGGAATATAGAAGTTCCTCAAATAGTGGTGTTAACTTGTCATAATGGAGCTGGAGATTCGATCTCGTTCATCCCAGCCATTCTGGACCTTTCCTGTGGTAATGTTATCAGATTTTGCAAGGTGTGGTCTATGAGAATCACCAGATCTTCAGGATTACAAACCACTGTGCTGAACAAGTTGCACAATCCCACATCCACCAAATCGTCCATTGAATATTTCTTCGAATTATCGATTGGTGCATGTTGATCATGTATGAAAGCACATGTTCTTTCCAGCTGGAAACATAGTTCCAAGAATGTGGGTTCCTCCAAAATACTTCTGAAATCCAATGAGAAGTTACGATTTTCAGACAAACATGTGAATTTCATCTTTATGGCAATATCTTTTGCGGACTCGAGGTTGAAGAATAAATGCTGAGCTTTACAAGAGGAACACCATTTAGCAAACTGACTGCTTCTAGCAAGATGACAAAGTTGGACGATGTTTGCAAAGGAAAACCGCACCATGAAGTTGAAAAAATCATAGAAATTCATGCCTGCATGAGAAAAGGACTTTGTAAATAAGGGAAAAAACAACATGAAATGACTACACAAGGGAATTTAACTGCAGAATTATTCTTCAAAAGAAGAGCCATTATTGATCCCATGAAGGAGACCACTGAGAAGTATATAGTTGTGTACTTATTCATTTTTTTAAATCTAGTTAATAGTATCACTGAAGAACATAAGAAAACTCAGTACCATCATTTCTTAGTATCTTATCCATTCTTCATTGAAGTAGATGTCTGCACCCAAGCATTCATCTCACTCCCTCCGTTTTTTTTACACAATCCGACGGGCAAATCAAGAGCTTTCATCCCACACCAGAGTCATGCTAAAGAACACTAAGTACCAAGAGCGGCAGGGTAGCTTTAGAGTTTAGAAAGTGGCAGGCGCAGATTTTTCACTAAATGAGGTAAAAAAGCAAGTTGCATTCAAATGTATGCATTATTTCCTAAAGATGTGTCAATTTTACCAATGTTCTATTGTGTTTATTAAAAATGTTTATCATGAAGTCACGATTCAAGCATGACGACACTAATAGAAGTTGGAGGGTCCATACATAATATTGTACTTATAAAACTAAGACTACCTTTGATCCAGTTGGTATCTAACCAAGTCTCTTAGTGGTTGTGAATTAAAGACTTAATACTAATATGATGTGTTTGTATCTTATTTGTTAACATTAACCAAAAAAAAGATTCTCAAAAGTCAAATATTCTCAACTTTAAGACACAAAAATTACATGTCCACAATTTTGAAAGGAGAAATACAGATATAGAATCGATCAAATTTGTCGTCAAAATTTGTTTTAGTTATGAATGTTTGCGATTAAAGTATTTAATTGCTACATTTGACTAACTAAAAAAAATATTATGTTGATGAAAATATTTCTTTTAGTATAAAATTCATTTTTGAGAACTGAAATTGAAATTTTCAGAACCATGTATGATTCTTAATACATGAGATACAAATAATTGTTACAAAATTGCTATGCAAAAAGAATTATTATCGTAAAAGAAGAAATTATATTGAGAACTCAAATGAATATGGTAAATGATGTGTACCATTTTCTAATTCATAAGTTTAAGTAGTTGTTCCAAACTTCCAATGTTGGTTTAGAAAATATATTGGCACATCTCTGTAGAAATATCAGACGATTGGTTATCATCTGTAAATAGTGTAAAATATTTTATTAGATCTTATATATACTTTCCTAATACCCAAAATTCTGTTTCAACAGAATCTCCTTGATAGAGTTTCCTAGTTTTAGATATTCTGTTCTCCACAATATCAGGAGCATACATGTTCTTTCTAGTATATATACCTTAGCTGTAAGTTTGTTTAATACAGAGAAAAATCAGCAACAAAATTTCTATAATTCCCGAAAGCAAAAAGACTCAATCCCACTATCCCAGTCACTTGCATTACAAATCATGATGTTTTCCAGTAGGATAGGTAAGGCTCTTAGTTAGTGTGTCTACCAAGAATAACCCTATAAAATTTCTACAGGGTCACGTAACTCACACTCCGCCACCCATGCACGTGGCCAGCCCAGCCTACATTATCATGTCTATCAGAATTTGTTTGAGGCCTGGCTATTCAATATCATCTAGAACGGCAGAAAAATTGGCTACCGAAAAGTTCGAGCTACTACACTTCATTTGACTACATAAAAAAACTTAATGCTTGTAACCCTACATAAACTAAAGGCTGGAAGCACGCTTATGGTTCAGTTCAGGTTTTTACCCTGGTCCCTTACAAGATAAATTACTTGCAAAGACATAATGATATGATTGTACTGATAGATATAGTCATATGGAACAGCTTCAGCTCAATGTAGTCAGCAAGTGGGGGTTACTGATATTTGTGGAGTTCTATTTCAGTCATATCGGACATATAGTACAACGAAAGGTCTAAAATGTTGACCTGGTGCACCAAAGCTCCCCAACTCTATTGCAAAAACAGCTGGCCCTTATTTGACATTTATATTCAAGAGGTTAAGTTGGTAACCAAATTGTTCTAATAAGTTGAACAGGTTTGTCTGTTATATGGATAACCTTCTGTGATGAAGAGATTAATATCTTCTTATGTTTTACAACATACCTGTATTAGCTGCAAGATTCCGCTGACAGAGTCCCTCAAAATCATCACAAATGTCTTTAATGTCTTCAATATACTCTGTAGCTTCCTTGTAATCTCTCAAAAGAAGATCCCACTACAGGAAGCAAAAAAAGTGAATGATAACTTCAGTTTCAGAAACAAACTATTTACAAAACTACTATAAAACCTTCGCTTTATTTGACTGTACTTACCACCCAAGAGAGGTTATAGGCATTAAACCAGTTGTGGTTTATTGATATCGTGTCTTCCTGTAATAAACACATTTAGCATGGATGCAAGACAAATATTCATATAGCACAAACAAAATAAAGTCTGTACTGACCATACATAAACAGTCTATGGTTCCAATGAGGCTTAATCCACATACATCTTTAGGTCAATCAACAGGGCAAACATAACTAAAGGGTCAATTGCCAACGGTATCCAGGTTCTCAGTAGAGCCCGGCCTCCCTGGAGGTCAAGGGTTCAAGCCTCACCAAAAGTGAGGAGTGGGTGTGAGTTTAACTTGCCGTATATAAATATTATGTACTTAAAAAAAGGGCAAACATAGCCAACATATTATTCAACCACATAAATTATGTTTCATTAACTGCTTAGTACACCCAGAAACCAGAGGAGAGTTGGAAAATATACCCCAATGACCCACCCATTCAAAAGAAGTGTTCACCAAATTAACCTATTCTTGGACAATCCAACTTATGTTTAGACTTGATGATACTTACTTTTGGAATCAAGTTTCAATTATTTTATTTAAAACAAACAGTATGATCATTTGATCTTTAATGCTCTGGTGCAAGTATTTCACTCAAGAATGTGCAACAAGTGCCACTTAATAATTGCTATTACTAACAAAAGGTAAGACAACAAATTGGTTGTTTGTTTAACAGAAGATCGACATTTTATGATGATGCTCCTAGGTATGCCTGTCACAAGTTGAGATAAAGACTAGAAACTTGTAGCTGGAAAAATGACAAGCCATGTATAGAAGCTTTAAATTTGGAGCTGACTAGATAGTTGGATAAGAAGGATCATTAGAGCTAAATTACATCTAAATCATTACAGAATAGCCTAAATACTAAAGGATGATATTTTTCCCACTAATAGTTTTTCAAGTGATTCGGGAGAGAGAAAATCACTTGAAAATTTCTAATTTAAGTAACTAATTTACTTAATTGACCATTGATCTTATACGGGCATATAGTTATGGAGAGTAGCCAGGATAGCCGTAAATGTTCTGCTTCCAAAAAGCCAACTAGGTGACCGTGGACAATATCTGCAAGCTAAAACCCCCAGAAACCACCACCTTCCTGGACCCTCCACTTATCGTGATTCCTCATCCAGCTAAGCCACCAACAATCACCATCTTTCTTGAATTTGCACCTTCCACCTCACAATAAAACCCTCGTCGCCTGCCTATTCTACACCTCTTAATAGATCTTTTGAGCAGATTGTGCGGGACAACCCAACCTGGACCACCCACAAAAACCGATCAACATAGGTCAGACATAAAGAAGGGAGAGATCTATAGAAGAACAACATGATTCACAATGAGTGAAGTCTCAAAGGAGAAACCCAGGTATACGAGGAGAAAGGAAGGTTTTATTGTAGTCATTGTAGCTAAGCTGCTTAGATGAGCTACATAAAGAATTTTGTTCAACTTCTAGACAGATGACAGAATCTGAGGAAGTGGATAAAAGTGCATTAACAAATACCCAGCGTTAAAATGAAAAATGACAGATTAACAAAATTCTGGAAAAATAATATATACAAGAAAAATAAAGAAAATATGAAATAAACAAAACTCTATTAGAAAATGTGTATTGAATGAAAACTGATGTGAGAATACAAATGTCCAATCACCTATTTAAACAGAATATCTAACCAAGCACTAATAAATACTCTAACTATTACATACATGAACTAATAACTATTAAATACATGAACTTGTTGGGTCTGAATGTGCTAAGGATGGATACTACTGCTAATTGAAAGATTACTACTGCTAGTAGAATTAATACTGCTTGAAGAGTTGGTGCTGCTACTTGAATAGTTAGTACTGCTTGGAGAGTTAGTACTGCTAGTAGTTAGTACTGCCAGAGACAAAGTTAATACTGCTATTGAGTTAATGTTGCTTCTGAAGATAAAGATGGATTGATGCGAAAGCATAGGAGATGAAGATAATTATGGGCTGGATTCTAAAGAATAATATTTTTTTTGTAATTATCTTGTAATCTGTTTTGTATATATAGTCTAATAATTGATAGTCTTATATAGACGAACGAGTTGTTTTAGAGAATTAACCTCAAGACTAGTATTGATCCTTTCTATAGAGAAGTATTTCAACAGATTGAGGTTGTGTTTGTAATCATTAAGTTTTATGCAATATAAACTTATGATTTGAGTTCATATTCTGTGTTTTGATTAATTGTTAAAGTGTTATTCCGCGACTTCTTTAACATTGTTTATGAGTTTGTATTAAATTCTTGTTTAGAATTTTCGATCTTGACAAGTGGTATCAGAGCTAGAAAATTCAGAAACCTTTAATCATGGACAGTTCAAGCGACAGCGTTTTGGTATCAAAGGTTCCCATGCTCAAACCCAATGAGTTTGACATGTGGAAGATCAGAATCAAGCAATACATTCTTCTCACAGACTTCTCAATGTGGGACATCATTGAGAATGGTCCCTCTGATGGAGGAAAGATGGATGCAGATGGCAAGAGACCTCCACCAAAGACTGATGGAGAGAGGAAGATGAGGCAGACAGAGATGAAAGCCTTGAGCACTCTGCTCTTGGCAATTCCTAATAAGTATCAACATCAATTCTGCAACTGTTCTGATGCACAAATTCTATGGAATGCACCAGAGAAAAGATTTTCTCGTACCAAAAGTACCAAGAGAAATCAGAAGGCCATCCTGAAGCAGCAATATGAAAACTTCATGTCTACAAAGAATGAGTCCATGACTCAAACTTTTGATAAATTTAATAAGTTAATTGGTGAATTGGCTACTGTTGGTGTCCAGATAGATCAAGATGATGTCAACAGAAAATTTTTAAGATCTCTTGGTGATAAATGGACTATGTACACTGTCTCCTTCAGACAGAATGACCAACTGGAGGACAAGGAACTGGATGACCTCTATAATGACCTTAGGGTGTTTGAAGCAGAGGTAGAAGCAAAGAAGAGACCCTCTGGATACTCATACAATGCTGCTCTTTTATCATCCTCTACTGATTCTGCTGCTAATACAGAATCAGTTAGTACTGCCTATGGATCAAAGCAAGATGGATCTAATGACTCAATTTTAGAAGCTTTTCTAGCCAGTCATGCTAATTCCACTCTAATTAATGATGACTTAGAACAGATAAATGCTGATGATCTGGAAGAGATGGATATCAAGTGGCAGATGGCTATGCTCACAATGAGGGTAAAAAGATTCATCAAAAGGACTGGAAGGAACAACTTTGCTCAGAAAAGAGAAGATGGGGTTGGATTTGATAAATCCAAGGTTGAATGTTACAAGTGTCACAAGCTAGGGCACTTTGCAAGAGAATGCAGAAGTGGAGTGCCTCAACAACATACTAGCAACCATCAACCATCACAATCCACTAGCTTCAACAACAGGAACTCTTCTCAAGCTCTTGTTTCCCAAGAAGGAATGGGATTTGATTGGAGTGACCAAGCAGAAGATGCAGTTCAGAATCAAGCTTTAATGGCTAAAGTTTCAGAGTCAGCAAGCACTGATATTCCCACAGAGGTAACATCTAACCTTTGCTCTAAAACCTGTATTGAAACTGTTAAAAAGTACAGGGATCACAATCAGAGCATGTGTGATGACCTTAAAAGGTTAGAGAAAGATAGAAGAGAGTATGTTTTGATTGTTGAGAGGTTTGAAGAACAAATTAAGTCTTACCAGGCTAATGAACTTCCACACTCTTATGATACCAACTACTGGAAGTGGGAGAAGAATCAGTTAGAGACTGAACTAGAGAAGACCAAAACAGAATGTGAGAAAATTAAGAGTGAGTTTGAGAAAGCAAAATTAGATATTGAAAAATATTCCAATGCTTCTAAAGCTATGGACTCTTTACTCAAAACTCAATTGCATGACAAACTAAGAAGAGGAATAGGCTATAACACCACCCCTCCACCATACAACAATAACTATATCCCTCCCACCTCAGATCTATTAGAAAGACAGGACAAGAAGGAATTACCTGAAGGAGCCACTGAAGTAGATCCTTTAGACAAAGTAGTGGTTGAGGCAGATTCTGAAGAAGAGGACTCTGAGAGTAAGAATGAGGAAGACCACAAAGATATTCCCTTAGAAAACCACATACTGACAAATGAAAAGGGGGGTAAACCTTTTGTCAAGAGTGAGAAAGTGAAGTCTGGGGAATAGACTGTTAAGAATGAAAAAGCTGAGACCTCTAAGAGAGGGAAGGGAAAGGTACAAGGAGTCCATTACATGCAAACCACTGTTGTTAATCCCTGTACTTGTAAACAGAATCAGCCCCAACAACATGAAAAAACAAGGGGAAATCAAAGAAACAGGAATAATCAGTGGGCTTTAAAACAAGGAATTGATCTGAGAAAAATTAACAGACCAAAGCCTTGTTTTATCTGTGGCAAGTTAAATCATCTAGCCAAACACTGTTATTTCAATCCTATTAACCAGAGGATCACTTTTCAAAGAAATATACAAAATCCTGTTGGTTATAGGAAGCAAATAAGGAATCATATGGCTGAGAATGTGAGGAGGGCACCTATACAATCTCATGCTCAGAATAAGTTTGCTAATTCAAAGAAAAATACTCCAAATAAGCCAAGGAGTAACTTAAAGAAAAAGAAAGCAAACAACTTTGTCCAAGTTTGGGTTCCAAAAGTAAAGAAATCTGTTAGTACTGCTATTTCAAATAGTACTGCTACTGCTGCAAGCAATACTACTGCTAACCCAGTTAGTACTGCTAACCCAATTAGTACTGCTAATGATGTTAGTACTGCAAATCAAGTTAGTATTGCTTCCAGTTACAGGCCCATTATTCTGACAAAGTATTCAAGCAATAAGATTCCTCAGTTTGATAATCTCATCAAGTCTGAATATGAATATGTTGATGAGAATGGGAAACCCAAGACCACTTTGGCTTGGGTTCCTATTAAAAACTAACTGCTTTATTTTATGTGCAGGGCAACCAACAGCTCAAGGGAAGGAGCATTTGGCATGTTGATAGTGGTTGTTCCAGGCACATGACAGGTAACATGGCCTGCCTTCAAAACTTCAAAATAATTGATGGAGGACATGTTGCTTTTGGTGATAATCCAGCAGGTGGAAAGATAAGTGGAAAAGGTAATGTGTCAAAAGGTAAGATGATCTTTGAGGATGTATACTATGTTGAGCAATTGAGATACAACCTGTTAAGTGTATCACAGGTCTGTGACAAGAAACATAGCATATTATTCAATGATACTGAATGTATTATCCTTGCTCCAGGGTTCAAGGTAGTTGATGAAAGTATGATACTACTTAGAACTCCTAGAAAGGACAATGTTTATTGCTTAGACTTGGAGAGTGTAGTTTCTGATTCATCTCTAAATTGTTTATTTTCAAAAGCTTCTTTGGATTAATCATCTCTTTGGCACAGAAGGATGTGTCACATGAACTTTAAAACAATGAACAAACTTGTGAAAAACAACCTTGTAAGAGGTCTGCCACAAAAGGTATTTTCATGTGATGATCATTGTGTTGCATGTCTTAAAGGCAAACAGCACAAAACTTCTCATAAGTCCAAAGAGATAAATACAATCTCTTCACCTCTTAATTTACTGCATATGGATCTGTTTGGTCCTACAAATGTGATGAGTATTGGCAAGAAAGCTTATTGCTTAGTTATTGTTGATGACTTCTCTAGATTCACTAGTGGACTGATCAAATCCTTTGTTCTTAGAGTTGAAAACCAAACAAATCTAAGAGTTAAAGTCATCAGGTCTGATAATGGAACTGAATTTAAAAACAATGACCTAAACAGCTTCTGTGAGGAAAAAGGCATTGAGAGACAATACAGTGCTCCTAGGACTCCTCAACAGAATGGTGTTGCTGAAAGGAGAAATAGGACTCTGATAGAAGCTGCTAGATCTCTGTTGGCAGATTCAAAACTTCCAATCACTTTTTGGGCAGAAGCAGTTAATACTTCCTGCTATGTTCAAAACAGAGTTCTAGTAGTGAAATCTCAAGACAAGACACCTTATGAGCTTTTTAAAAAGAAGAAACCTTTTATTGGATTTTTCAAACCATTTGGGTGTCCTTGCACAATTCTCAATACCAAAACTCACCTAGGCAAGTTTGATAGCAAAGCTGAGGATGGGTTTCTTGTTGGATATTCATCTCAAAGTAAGGCCTACAGAGTTTTCAACACCTCTTCTAGGATTATTGAGGAAAGTGATAATGTCAAATGCAATGAGAACACACCAAATCAACTTGGTTCAGGTCCTAATTGGCTATTTGACATTGATTCACTGACTAATTCTTTGGGTTTCAGTAATGAGCATAATGCAGGAACAGGGACAGAAAATGTACAAGTACAAAGACAAGAGTTTGTGTTGTTCCCAACACCTACTGCTGATCATGTTGAATTCTGTGACCAAGATAAGAAAGATACTTCAGATTCAAACAAAGGACACTGAACCAGCTCAGAATGAAGAGGACAGAGGTGAAAAGGAAGACCAACCCTCAGATTCAGGAATCAAAGGTCCTGAGATGCCATGTTTGGAAGAAGATGACACAGATGATGATAACTCTTCAGTTTTTGGTGGCAGCACTCCTGAAAAGAATGACTCTAATCTGGAAACAGATATTAATGAAGAGGTTGTTCATCAAACAAGAATTCAGAAAAATCATCCTCCTCAATTGGTGATTGGTGACATCAATTCACCTATAATCACAAGGAATCAAAGTAAGTTGGGAGGATTGAAAGATATACAATCAGGTTTACTTTCTTGCTTTCTATCTCAGGTTGAACCCAAAAAGGCATATGATGCAATGAAGGATCCAAGCTGGATAGAAGCAATGCAAGAGGAGCTACTGAAGTTTGTGCTGCAGGATGTATGGGATTTGGTTGACCTTCCTAAAGGACACAGAGCTATAGGCACTAAATGGATCTTCAGGAACAAGAAAGATGAGAGAGGAATAGTAATAAAGAACAAGGCCAGATTAGTGGCACAAGGGTATACTCAAGAAGAGGGAATTGATTATGAAGAGGTATTTGCACCAGTGGCCAGGATTGAGGCAATCAGGCTATTCTTAGCCTATGCTTCTTTCATGAAGTTCAGGGTCTACCAGATGGATGTAAAGAGTGCTTTCCTGTATGGGAGAATTGAAGAAGAAGTGTATGTTTGTCAGCCTCCAGGGTTTGAGAATCCAAATTATCCTGACAGAGTATACAAATTGAAGAAGGCACTCTATGGGCTACATCAAGCACCAAGGGCATGGTATGATACTTTGTCTACCTATCTCTTGGAAAATTGTTTTCAAAGAGGAATCATAGACAAGACTCTGTTCATTCAGAGGAAGAAGAAGGACATCATTATAGTGCAAATCTATGTGGATGATATTATCTTTGGATCCACAAAAGATCAAATGTGCAGAGATTTTGAAGAATTGATGCACAAGAGATTCAAGATGAGTTCTATGGGTGAACTTACCTTCTTCCTTGGGCTACAAGTTAAGCAGAAGAAAGATGGGATATTTATAAGCCAATCCAAGTATGTGCAGGACATTCTTACTAAGTTTGGATTCTCAGATTCAAAGCCTGCAAGCACACCCATGGAGACACACAAACAGATCACTGCAGATCTTGAGGGGGAGGATGTGGATGTTCATCACTATAGATCCATGATTGGCTCCCTCATGTATCTCACTACTTCAAGACCAGATATCATGTTTCCTGTTTGTGTGTGTGCAAGATTTCAAGTAAAGCCAAAGCAGTCAAGAGGATATTCAGATATCTCAAAGGCCAACCTAGATTAGGTCTTTGGTATCCTCATGACTCACCATTTGACCTACTTGCTTATTCAGACAGTGACTTGGGTGGTGCAAATTTGGATAGAAAGTCAACTTCAGGGGGATATCAGTTTTTGGGTGCAAGACTAGTGTCATGGCAATGCAAAAAACAAACCACAGTGTCCACCTCTACAATAGAAGCAGAGTATATAGCTGCTGCAAGCTGCTGTTCACAAGTACTCTGGATTCAGAATCAAATGTTGGACTATGGTATGACTTTTCTTCACACTCCAATCTTCATAGACAATAACAGTGCTATTAGCATTGTTAATAATCCAGTCAAGCACTCCAAAACAAAGCATATAGAAATCAGGTACCACTTTATCAGAGACTGTAATGAAAAGAAGCTCATTCAGGTTGTGAAAGTCCATACAAGTAACCAATTTGTTGATCTATTCACCAAAGCTTTTGATGTGGGTAGATTCACATTCTTAGTCACAAGTGTGGGCATGATAAACATTGAATAAGCCTCCTTTGATCTGCTTTATGTACCATTTCTGTATAAATTCCTTTCTGTCTACTTTCTCATATTGTTTTGTGCATGGTGCTGCTAACCTTGTGTGTTTAAGTGTTTCAGATTGCTTAAATTGAATACTTGGTACTTCTAGTTACGTTAATATTGCTCTCTATATTACTCATGTTGACAGTTCAAATATGGTTAAGGGCCTGTTTGGTATCGGCTTAACGAGCTTAATAGAGGCTCCAGCTTATTCGCTCAGCTATATAAGGGTGTTTGGTACCGGCTTAATCAAATAAATGTTAACTTAATCGCTAAGCTTTGGGGAGGAACCTTTATGGAAACAGACATATTATTTGCACCAATACCCCTAAAATAAAAGGCTCGCTCAAGCTCCTGAAACCCCTCCCATCTTCCACAAAAACCCTCACCATCGTTCAGCTTTGTCTTGCGATTGGAGCAACTGCGGCCGGAGATCTGAAGGTTTTGTTCATGGTCGTCGATTTATCCATCTGTTTTCCTCTCCCTTCGTGAACCCCGGAGATCTGAAGGTTTTGTCCAGCTTTGTCTTGCGATATATCCATCTGTTGCACCGTTCTGGGTTGAACAACCCATCCCCATGTTGCAGATAAGGGTTTTGGGGGTTAGATTTTTATAATATAAATAAGAATTAAAATTTTGAGTGGATTTTTGGGTTTTGTTCTTATCTCTACCACATCGGTGGAGTTAGTGTTTGATTTTAAAAAAAATATTTTTTAGTTTAAAGTTTTTATTTTAAGCTAGTGTTTAGATTTTAGGGTTTTGTTCTATTTGGATGATTGAGGTTTTTATTCACAACTTCATGTTTGTATTTTATTTAAATATTTAAATTTTGGATGTTCTTGAGATTTTTTTATTGAATTTATGTTTAGATTATGATGTTTGAAGATTAATATATTCATTTTTCCATAAATTTGTTTTGGTTTTGTTAACAGTGTGTGGAGATCAATATAAATAAAAAATAATTAGAAGGGTAAAATAGTCATTTTTCTCGTTCAGACAGTTTATTCAGCTCAACAAACAAACAACAATTTTATTATTATATACAGACAACTTTATGCATAAAGCCAATTTTATCCATACAGGACTTAATGAAAAATCAACCAAACAGCCCCTAAGTATGGTTACTACTGCTACGGAGTTTATACTGCCAGTGCAAAGTTACTACTGCTTACCTTGTTTCTACTGCTAATCAGTGTTACTACTGTTGCCATGTGTTAATACTGCTAGTCTGAGTTAATACTGCTAGTTTGTGTTAGTACTGCCAGTATGTGTTACTACTGCTAATATGAGTTAATACTGCGAGTTGGTTAATACTGCTAGGGTACTTAGTACTGCTTCTAACTGAAACCCTTCACCTATAAATACCCTCTGTGACTGCCAAAATACAAACGGCTCTTTGAACTTCCATTGCTTCTCTTTCTCTCTCTCTCTCTCTCTCGATTTCTTGCTCACCAGTGTAAACCACTAGTTGCGATTCGAACCCTAGAATCAATCAAAACGATGGCAGGACTAGAATTCTTTGATGAACACAATGAGGTTGCTATGCTGCAAAAACCCAAACAGGCTGAAGGCTTTCATCAGATTGTGGATTTCCTAAAATCCTCACACATCGCCCACGCATTAACTGTCAATCCCACAATCTATGTGGAACATCAAAGACAGTTCTGGGCAAATGCTTCAATTCAGCCTGTGGAAGGAGGGCAGGTCATCCAATCAAGGGTTTGTGATAAACCCATTACCATATCAGAGGACAACATACGTGCACATCTACGCTTAGATGATGCCTAAGGAAGATCTCTTCCATGCTCTTAGTCAAATGGGGTATGAAGGTCCCACTGATGTCTATAAGTTTTTCAAGAACAGATTCTCACCTCAGTGGAGATTTTTTGTTCATACTCTACAACACTGCATTTCACGAAAAACAACTGGATGGAGTGAGTTTAGCAGTACCTTAGCTTATACTCTAGTCTGCTTAGCTACCACCAGAAAGTTTAATTTTGCTCAAATGATTTTCAATGATTTAATGTCAAACCTGGATACCAAATCAAAAAGCTTTTTTATGCATCCAAGGTTTGTACAAGAAGTACTTGATAAGGAATTGACGGATTTACCTACCTTCAAGGAGGTATATGTACCAAAACTCCCAAAGGGGAAGGTGTTCTCAAATATGAAGAGGCCCAGTAAGGACTTCTCAGGTAGAGACACTCCATTGTTCTCTACAATGATGGGTGTGTCTCATTCCCATGGTGAGGCATCAGGGTCATAGCCCACATCTGACCACCCAACTGATGACCTACCCACACCACTCATTTCTATTAATATCCCTCAGCTTCCTATTGACAAGCCACAATCCCCCATCACCAAAACTTACACAAGGAAAAAGGTACAGAAGGTTCCTTCCCTTCTAGTATCTTCACCCCCAAAGCCTTCAAGCCCTCTAATGGAGCATTCTCCATTAGAGAATATCGATAGGGAAACCACAGGGGTGTCTCCCAACCCCAAGAAGGTGCTCACTAAGAAGCAGGTTGAGCATGTGGGCAGTGAGGCTCACACTACTGACTTTGCACAAAGTGCAGGGCAGGACAGTGTGAACATCCCTAAGACCTTCCCCACGGCAACTTTGGGTGAGCAATCATCCAAAGGTCCCAGGTGCCAAGAAACCAAGGGGGTAGCAGGTGCTTCTGCTAGGCAGAAGACCTCTACTAAAAGATCCAAGGATCCTTCAAAGGTGGTAAAAACACCGAAAGGAGGTGAGGACAGATATACGTACAATGAATTGATGGAAACCATTGCAAATGTCAACCTGGATGTCATCAAGCAGGGCTCAGAAATAGAGGAGATGAAGAAGGTTATTATATCTCAACAAACTCAGATAGTAAAGCTCAAGAAAATGGTGTTGAAACTTATGCACCAAAAGAGAAGGAAGCAATTCATTCTAAAGAAAAGGAGAAGTGTCCATGTTGCTTTCAAAAAGGGGGAGAGTCGGGAAAAACAGGATGAAAAGGAGAGTACAAGTGAGATGGAATTCCAGTTTGAGGGGGAGACTGGTGCTGATAAAGAAGAGAAAATTGGTTCACTAGCAGAAACTTTTGAGAATGTAGCAGATATTGCAAAAGCAGCAGTAACTGAGGCTGCAGCAGTAACAAATGAACCTGAAGCAGAAACAGAATTGTCCAGAGAGGAAATTGAAATTGCAGAAACCCTTGTGAAAGCTAAGAATGACACTCCCAAAGCCACTCAAAAGGCTAAGGGAGTGATGATCAAAGAAGGAGGATTAGAGAAGAAAACAAAAGAGGTCAGTGTGGAGGATGCAAAGAAGAAGGGAAAGGAGAAGATGGTTGAGTCTGAGCAACCATTAAAGAAGAAGAAACAGATTGAGTTGGATGAAGAAGTGGCCAAAAAGCTTTAAGAAGAGTTGGAAAAGGAGGAAGAAATTCAATCTGCCAAAGACAGAGAGCTTGCATTGGATATGGTTAAGAAGATCAATGAAGAATATCAAAAGAGTCTGAAGTATGCAGCTGCTGCTAAGAAAGTCACAAAGAAGGCTTCAAGGCAAAGGCTACCACTGAAGACTAGACAAAGACAGCCTTCCAAGACATTTTTGGCTAATCAAGAGAGAAGGAAAATGATAAACTTCCTGAAAGGAGCTTTTGGAGTTCCTGAAGGAATGTTTACCAACATGCCTTATGGTAGGATAGAGGAGTTGTATAAGAAGGAGATGGCCAATCTGAAAGGGGACTTCACTCAAAGGGTAGAGGTTGAAAGGAAGATGAAAGAGAGGCATGACCTCAACATACAACAGCCCTTCCCTGACAGTGAAGAAGGCACTCCTAGCAAAGACAAGGAAGAGGTGAAGCAAGAAGAGGCATTAGCTCAAAAGATTGGTGCTATTAAAAGAAAGAAGTCCATTGCTACCAAACCAAAAGCAAAGAGGCTTAGAACTGAAGAAGCAGAAAAGGAAAGTGAAAGAAGGGAAGATGAACCTACAGCAGAACAAGAGCAGAATCAAGATCAACCTAGCCAACAAACTCAAGAGCAAACAAAGATGCAGTTTGACTTGTACATGACAGTGACAGATGATGAACCAATGAAAGTTGACCCTATCTCAGTGAATGCCCCAGAAATCATTCATTGGGATATGATGATAGATCAGAGAAAAGAATACTTCAGGATAAAGAGAATGGGGGACAAATATGAGGTCTACTCAACCTGGGCAAAGATAATCAGAAGTTGTTCCAGATCTGATTTAGAAGAAATGTACAAGGTTGGAATGAATTTATATGGTGAAGTGCTGAAAGGAACTGAGATGGGCCTACTAAGGATAACCATGGAATACTTGTGTATGATGTTTGATCCAGAGAGAGTGAAGCAAAGGATAAAAGACTTGCATCATGAGTATGGGTTTAAAAGGATTGATTACTGGATGATGTATGAAAACTGTGGAGTGTATATGATAACTATTGATAAGAGTTATCATGAATACTATCTGGTGGATAAGATCTATGACCACAGTAAAGCTAAACTGCAAGCAATGTTGAAAGCAAAGTTGGTATGTCCAAAGAACTCAGAAATGGCAAGGATAGTAGTCAAGAGAACCATCAATCAAAGTCTAGGTCTGAATCCTGATTTGGGAATCTAAGCTGAAGTTTTGAAAGCATCATGAAGACTCTATGTTGAAGAACTTAACTTCTCTTTTTGAAAAGTTAAGTTAGGGGGAGATTGTTGGGTCTGAATGTGCTAAGGATGGATACTACTGCTAATTGAAAGATTACTACTGCTAGTAGAATTAATACTACTTGAAGAGTTAGTGTTGCTACTTGAATAGTTAGTATTGCTTGGAGAGTTAGTACTGCTAGTAGTTAGTACTGTTGAAGATTACTAATGCAAGTGAGGAGTTAATACTGCAAAGCATGGTTAGTACTGCCAGAGACAAAGTTAATACTGCTATTGAGTTAATGCTGCTTCTGAAGATAAAGATGGATTGATGCGAAAGCATAGGAGATGAAGATAATTATGGACTGGATTCTAAAGAATAATATTTTTTTTTGTAATTATCTTGTAATATGTTTTGTATATATAGTCTAGATAATTGATAGTCTTAGATAGACGAACGAGTTGTTTTAGAGAATTAACCTCAAGACTAGTATTGATCCTTTCTATAGAGAAGTATAGAACGTCTGTTGAGTCTTGTTCAACAGATTGAGGTTGTGTTTGTAATCATTAAGTTTTATGCAATATAAACTTATGATTTGAGTTCATATTCTGTGTTTTGATTAATTGTTAAAGTGTTATTCCGCGACTTCTTTAACATTGTTTATGAGTTTGTATTAAATTCTTGTTTAGAATTTTCGATCTTGACAGAACTAATACTCCCCCTCAAGATGTGCCGGAAAAGATATTTTGCAGAGCCATCTTGGACAGTAAAGACCTGAGTTTGACCCGAGGCAAAGGCTTAGTTAAGAGATCTGCAAGTTGGTGTTGTGATCGAATAGGCATTAACCGAATTAGACTTTGAACAACCTTCTCATGTATGAAGTGGCAATCGATTTCGATGTGTTTGGTACGTTCATGAAACGTAGGATTAGAAGCAATTTCTAGAGCAGATTTGTTGTCACAAAAAAGTAAGGCAGGAGATGATGAAGGAACATCCAAATCTGTTAGCAGGTGTCGCAACCAAATGACTTCACAGGTGGCTAAAGCCATGGCCCTATATTACGTTTCGGTTGACGAACGAGACACGGTTGTTTGTTTCTTTGATTTCCAAGAAATCAATGAGTCACCAAGAAAAACACAAAAGTCGGTGACTGGTCGACGACTATCCACACGATCACCCCAATCAGAGTCACAAAATGCTCGTAATTGCAGAGAAGACGAGGACGATAAGAAAATGCCTTGTCCTGGCTCATTCTTGAGGTACTTAACCAAGTGTAAAGCAGCCTTCATGTGGGCAGATTGTGGTTCTGACATATATTGGGCAAGTTTATGAACCGTAAATGATATGTTTGGACGCGTTATCGTGAGATACATAAGCCGTCCAATTAATCGCCTATATGAAGAAGGATCTTGTAAACTGTCGCCATCTGAACATGACATGTTGACATTAATGGATTCCATAAGAGTGGTTGTGGATTTAGCAGCCAAGAGCCCGGTTTCTTCTAGAAGTTGTAGACCATAGTTACGCTGGGAAATAAAGATACCAGCAGAAGAACTTGTAATTTCCAGCCCAAGAAAATATTGCAAGTGTCTCAAATCTTTCATCTTAAAAGCATTACTTAATTGATGTTTCACATGGCAAGTATTATGTCATCAACATAAACAAGAATGACAACATAATTCATTCCTTGTCCTTTGTGAAACATGGAATAATCGGCCTTTGACTGCCTAAAACCAAATTTTATAACAAACTCAGAAAATTTGGCATACCATTGCCGCGAGGAATGGCGTAATCCGTACAAAGACTTGTTGAGCTTGCATACTGGGTTATTGTGCGAACTTAGCTCCCCCTTAACTTGATAACCCGAAGGAATTGCCATGTAAACTTACTCATTAAGCTCTCCATTAAGGAATGCGTTATTGACGTCCAATTGAGTTAAGTACCCATGATTTGACAGTCGCAACCGCCAACAACGTTTTTACAGTCACCAATTTGGCCACTGGTGGTGAGTATGTATCAATGAAGTCTACGCCTTCCTGCTGATTAAATCCTTTGGCCACTAGAATGAAAATTGATGTGAGAATATAAATGTCCAACACCTATTTATACAGAATATCTAACCAAGCACTAATAAATACTCTAACTATTAAATCCATGAACTAATAACTATTAAATACATGAACTAATAAACTCAGATTAGCAGATCAATAAACTGGAGATGACCAAGACCGAAGATTAGAAGAAAAGGCAACCACAACAATTTTCTCTGTTGTACCATGTCACATGAAGCTTTACAAGGTTTGTTTCTTAGATAGTCATCAAGAATCAGAAAATCAACAAATGGATGTTCATGAAAGGTTTGAAGTCAACAAATCTGCAGTTGGAGAAAGATGCCTACGTAGCAGTTAATCAAGAATCTGGTAAACCCCCGTTACGGTTTACTTACGCTAGAAAGAAGGTCTGAGTAGTGGTTTCCTTGTATTGTCTAGTTTCTTGTTAAATAAGTGGGAGGGGTATTTTTGTACTTTTCCTTTAGGAGGAATAAGGAGCGATCTGTTTAGAAGTTGGGGGTCGGTTAGGAGTTTATTCATTTTGTTTTGTCAAGTTGTAAAGTGAGTTGTCGCTCTAGGGAGAGTCCAGACCTTATGGGAAACACTTTTTTCATTCAATTCCAATACAAATCGGCCGGCTAATTTGGCCGGTGTATACCAATTTGGTATCAGAGCACTTCCGAACCAACCATGGGAACGAGAAGCGCTACAGCGAGAATCGATGATTTGGAGAGTAGTGTAGGTTCAATCGAAAAAAACTTGGAGAAATTTTCCCGGGGATTATGTTCCCCTTTCCCAAAAAAAAACTTGGAGAAAATCACACTACAATTGGAGAAGCTTAGTAATGATGTGGCGAGCAAATTGATATCGGCGGCGTCTTCTGATGGTGAAGAGGAAACGACATATGGAGGAATTAAGAAGAGGAATATCGGAAATCTCAATTCCGATCGTTTTTTAGCGGTTAAAGGACGGAAATTAGAGATTCCGACTTTTGATGGCAAGGATCCAAATGGTTGGATACTGAGGGCATAACGCTACTTTGCGTTGAACCGATTGAGTCAAGAGGAGCAAGTTGACGTGTCGTTTATTGCTTTCGAAGGAGACGCACTCAAGTGGTTTCAATGGCAAAACAAACGCCATCCTATTACTCGTTGGGAAGATCTCAAACAGTTGTTGTTAAGACAATTCAGATCATTGGCTGCAGGATCACTGTACGAGCATTTTTTGGCGGTGAGACATGAAAATTCAATTGAGGATTATCAAAGGCGATTCGTGGAATTGGCGGCCCCGTTAGACGGTATTCCAGAACAAATTTTTCTGAGCCAGTTTATTAACGGTTTGGAGAATTCAATCAAAGCGGAATTGAGGTTGATAAATCCGCTATCTCTTAGTGAAGCTATGGAGGTCGCTACAAAAATTGAAGTGAAGAATCAACTGTTAAGCAAGGAGAAGAGTATGTTTTCGAATCGGAAATATAGTTCATTTTCTGGATCTGTGGCTGATTCGAAGTTGAGTTCATCATTTTCTTCATCTAATTCCGTTAATTCTCCGATTTCGTGAGGTAAATCGGGATCTGAATTTCGGAAATTATCAGAACAGAAAGTTCAACAGCGTAGAGCTATGGGTCTGTGCTAGCGGTGCGATGAAAAATATGCACCAGGGCACAAATGTAAGAAGAAAGAAGTAAATGTAATATTGGTGCAAGAAGAGGCAACAGAGGAGATTAAGGCGGAGGAAGAAAACAAAACGTTGAATACGGTGGAGATCGGTACGAGGTTGGAGGTGCACTTAAATTCTGTGGTCGGCCTTACGAATCCGAAGACGATAAAGATGGAAGGATCTATCAATAGCCAGAAGTGGTGGTCCTTATTGATAGTGGAGCGACACACAACTTCATCTCTAAAGAGTTGGTGAAACAGCTGAAGTTGGAAGTAGAAAATACGAGGGAATATACGATCACCATGGGATTCGGTAATGAGGAGAAAGGAGAAGGGGTGTGTGTAGGTATAACTTTGTTTGTGCAGGAGTTGGAAATTAGAGAAGAGTTTTTGCCTATAAATCTGGGCAATAGTGATGTAATACTTGGTATGCAATGGTTGGAGACTCTCGGAGCGACTTACGTAAATTGGAAATTGCAAGTTATGAAGTTTTCTTGTGGGGGTAAATCTGTTTCGTTGAAGGGTGATCCATCGCTTGGTCGATCAATGGTTTCATTGAAGGCCATGGGGAAGTTAATCAATCAAGAAGGTTATGGTGTTCTTGTAGAATTGGGAGCTATGTATTCATCACAACAGGAAACAGAGGAGAAAATTGGAGCGATAGAGCAACTGTTGACAGATTTTGAACAAGTGTTTATTATGCCGCAAGGCTTACCACCGGAGAGGGGAAAGGATGAGATGAATACGATAAATGTGAGACCATATAGGTACCCTCATTACCACAAAGACGAAATTGAAAAGTTGGTAAGAGAAATGCTGGAAGCAGGGGTAATACGACCTAGCGAGAGTCGTTTTCAAGCCCGGTGTTGTTGGTAAAGAAGGATGGTAGCTGGAGGTTCTGCATTGATTATCGTGCCTTGAATAAGGCGACTGTTGTAGATAAGTTTCCAATTCTGGTGATAGACGAACTTTTGGATGAATTACATGGCGCCACGGTGTTCTCGAAACTCGATTTAAAATCGGGTTATCATCAGATTCGTATGAAAGAGGAGGAGGTGCATAAAACGACATTTCGGACTCACCAAGGGCATTACGAAATCTTGGTGATGCCCTTTGGTTTAGTAAATGCTCCGGCCACGTTTCAGAATTTGATGAATGAAGTATTCAAGGATTTTCTACGAAAATTCGTTTTAGTATTTTTTTTGATGATATTCTTGTGTTCAGCAAGTCGATGGAGGAACACAAAGAACACCTTAAATTGGTGTTGGAAGTCCTCGATCGTCATAAACTGTTTGCTAACAAGAAAAAATGTGAGTTTGGGCGAACTAAACTTGGTTATTTGGGTCGTATGATATCAGGAAAAGGAGTGGAAGTTGACCCTTCCAAAATTAAGGTTGTGATTGAATGGGAGACTCCTAAAACGATTACTGAGTTGAGGGAGTTTCTTGGATTGTCGGGATATTATAGGAAATTCATAAAAGGATATAGGTCGGTAGCCAATCCTCTTACAAATTTATTGAAGAAGAACCAGTTTCAATGGAATGATGAAGCGCATGTTGCGTTTGTTGAGTTAAAGAATCGTCTAGATTCCACTCCGGTATTAAGGCTACATGATTTTTCGAAGGAATTCGTAGTTGAAACGGATGCTTCAGGCTATGGATAAGGGTTGTTCTGATGCAGGATGATCAGCCCATCGCTTATTTTAGCCAAGCTCTAGGAGTGAGAGCTAAACAAAAGTCGGTTTACAAGAAAGAGCTCATGGAGACCGTGTTGGCTGTCAAGAAGTGGAGACCCGTATTTACTCGGGCGAAGATTTGTGGTTCGTACCGACCAACAAAGTTTGCGTTTTTTGTTGGAACAATGAGTTGCTGAACCGAAGTACCAAAAATGGGTAAGCAAATTGTTGGGATATGATTTCTCAATAGTTTGCAAACCTGGGAAGGTGAATCAGGCGGCTGACGCTCTATCTCGTAAGATTGTTTCGGCGGAATGTTCGAATTTGGGAGTTCCACAATGGAGACAGTGGGATGAATTGAAACAAGAGATTGATGCAGATAAATTTTTGGCACAGATAAAAGATGACTTATTAGTTGGCAAAGGGGAGCACAAGGGGTTTGAACTTCATCAGAATCTGCTGCTGTATAAGGGAAGATTGGTTATCCCTAGAACATCGAAACTAATTCCGTTGATTTTTTCGGAATTCCATAGTTCTCCGATTGGAGGTCATGCCGGAGAAGATCGTCCGTATCAACGAATCGCTTCAAAAGTCTTTTGGATTGGGATGAAAAAAGATATAATAGACATGGTTAAAAATGTGAAACATGACAACGAAGCAAAGTCCTAAGTGCGAGTCCAGCGGGTCTACTACAATCGTTAGCTCTACCCAGCAAAGTATGGGATGAAGTCTCGATGGATTTCATTGAAGGGCTGCCTCATTCGAATGGTATGAATACTATATTGGTGGTGGTTGATAGGCTCAGTAAATACGCTCATTTTATGGAGATAAAACACCCTTTTAACGCGCAATCAGTAGCTGTTGTGTTTGTGGAAGAGATCGTAAGGTTGCATGGAATACCTCAATTGATTATCTCGGATAGAGATAAAATTTTCTTAAGTTCGTTTTGGAATGAGCTATTTCGATTGCAAGGCACGAAATAAAAGTTTTGTTTGGCGTATCATCCGCAATCTGACGGACAGACAGAGGTTGTCAACAAAGGTCTGGAGCAGTATTTACGATGTTGGGTGTCGGATCGACCGAAGCTGTGGAGTAAGTGGCTAGCATGGGCAAAATTTTCTTATAACACGACTTACCATACGACACTCAAGTGCTCGCCTTTTCGGGTTATGTATGGGAGAGATCCACCTCCTTTTCTCCGTTATAATCCGAATTCTGCTAAGTTGCAATCGGTTGATCAAGAATTGTTGGACAAAGATGAAATCTTGGATGAGGCACGTATGCATTTACTGAAAGCGCAGTTTAGAATGAAACAACAGGCGGATCTTAGTAGAAAAGATGTTTCTTTTATGCCGGGTGATTAGGTGTTTTTGAAGTTAAGACCGTATCGACAAAAGTCGTTAGTTTTGGGAAACAATCCGAAACTATTAGCAAGATTCTATGGGCCTTATAAAGTGTTGGAGCAGATTGGGAGGGTAGCGTATAGGCGGGATCTTCCTGATTCAGCAAGGATCTAGCCGGTTTTTCATGTGTCACAATTAAGGCAAGCAATTAGTGATTGCGTTTCATCGAAGGATCTGCCAACACAGATTTCCGAGGAATTAATTTTGCAAGCTACTCCTGAGGATATTTTGGACATTCGACCATTATTGAATGGTGATGCTGGTCAGTTGGAGGTTTTAGTAAAGTGGGAAGGCATGTCGGATTTCGAAGCTTCGTGGTAAAATTCTTGACGCGTTGTTGCAGAGCGTTTTCCCAACTGTCACCTTGAGGACAAGGTGAAGCTTTTGGTTGGGGGGGGGGGGGGGGGGGGGGAGTAGTATTGGTAAACCCCCGTTACGGTTTACTTACGCTAGAAAGAAGGTCTGAGTAGTGGTTTCCTTTTATTGTCTAGTTTCTTGTTAAAAAAGTGGGAGGGTATTTTTGTACTTTCCCTTTAGGAGGAATAAGGAGCTATCTGTTTAGAAGTTGGGGGTCGGTTAGGAGTTCCTTCATTATGTTTTGTCAAGTTGTAAAGTGGGTTGTTGCTCTAGGGAGAGTCCAGACCTCTCGAAAGTCTGGGAAACACTTTTTTCGTTCAATTCCAATACAAATCGGCTGGCTAATTTGACCGGTGTACACCAGAATCACAGTGCACTTCTTGTCAACATCAAATATAAATATCTTTTATGTAGTTGGGCCAAGATTTTGTCTTTCAATATTTATATCAAGTATTTATGTACCAATATATGCAGTAGACAGATATTCTGCATGTTAACATCGAATAACTTGCCTCGTAATCTGTAACTTTTTTGGGACAGTCCAATAATTTTTCGGCCTATCTCAACAATAAATGAAAATCCCTTTTGCCTAGCCAAAAAGAACCTAATAAATATGATATTAAATAAGGAAAACAACACAACTTCCATAATGCTCTGTCATATACAATTGTGAACTTGATATGATAATGCCAAGTGTCTTACCAGATTGTGAACCTGATGATACCATCCGCTAGGAACAAAAATTATTTCATTTTGATCTTGTGTGCATTCCAACCATATGGTCTGCACATAACACACACAAGCAAATCAATGAACTTAAAAGGTGAAGTTAATAGCTAAACATTAGCTAGTGGTCTACAAATAAAAATTACCTTCTTAAAATTGGGAAATATCGTTTCGCTAACCTCTTCAAAGATGTCATATACAGAATCTTTCATGTTTCTGGATGTAGAACCAACAATAAGACACAACATTATGAGATACAAATAATTTCTTTTACTGTGCATACCAGTTCCTTAAACTTTGTAAATAAAATGCACTTAATGTTGTACCAATACCTTCTACTGTTCTACATGCTCTGCTTGGTAAAGATTATTGGACACAGATAGAGAGATAGATCCAAAGAAATGAGCAGACACAATACAGCTCCCCCTTCTCACCCTTGTAGAAAAGATCAAGAAAGGGAAAATTGGTGCATTATCATGCGGGGAACTTCAAGGAAGAGTTCCAAAATGTGACCTTGACACCCTTAGAGCTTATGAATATTTAGTTCACTACATCTCGAAGTTTGTCATGATCCAGGGGTCTTCATGGAAACAACCTCTTTACCCCCTACAGGGAGATGCATACACCCTAGTATCCTACCCTCCCCATACCCTACTTCCGAGTGGGATATACCTGGTACGTTTCGTTTCATTTACTCCATTTCAAATTGTGAAAAGATTTGGATACTCTAAAAATGTGATGAATAGTTGTAGAATATGTGAACTTGGAGACAAACTGACACTTTAGCAATAGCCTCAACACAAGTTGCAATTTAAGTTTTATTTTTTATCATGTATTGTGGAGGTTCAAAACATAAACTTATTTACTTTCAAGTAAATAGCATGAATGGTATCCCTCCCCCCCTGGCAGCCTCCTTGGTTATAAGACGTAGGAGGTGGTGATTTTTAGTCCTCTTCCCTTTTGCAAATTAAGAAATTGTAAATGTATTCATATTACTAACTTCCACATTTCCAAGCAAATTTCCTTTATATTTATCACCAATTCACTATGAAGACAAAATTGATTCAGTCAAAATCTTTGATATATCTCACATTCTCACTAACCATGGAAAAGAATGTTATCTTATATCTTTACCACCCTGTAACCTCATCCCGTCTGGCAAAATAAGGCCAATTGTTCTAATATGTACTTTTAAGACTAACAGAAGACATTATAAGATCCTCAAAGTCAAAGATGTTTCAGATTGATTGCTACAAGTCCTCTTTCTAGATGATTTGTATTAATAAATCACCCCATGCTCAAACCTTTCATCACCTTGTAGCCAGACTTATGCAATATGTGTTATAAAAAAGTACACAAATCTCAAACAATTATCTGCTTTGAAGAAAATCTAGTTATACCTGTCAAAGACAAGGTGTCGTTGACCTGGAGACAGAAAGTACCACTGCTTCTTGCCACATACATTGGCTGACCAACTATAAGATCTAAAAACATCAGCATGGAAAGGGGTCCATGTTCCTGAATGCAATTTTTTTTTTTTTTGGTAAACATGTCAAGAAATAGAATATCAACACCTATTCTTCACAATGGAACACAAAAACGGTGTTCTCTGTCTTGCAAGAAAAAGTGATCTAACCTTTTGCACCCATGTACACAAAACGGTAGTCAGAACACCTTAAGTCATCCTTTTTTTGATTTGTATCAGGGTTTTCTTGCATGTGATAGTGGTCAAGATACAGATTCAGCCAATCATCAAGGAAAAACATTGGAGTAGTATATGCTGTATATTCTGGGTACTCCTGCAATCTTCAAAATGAATAAGATAAGGATATAAAACAAATAAAATGTCAGTTCATGCTTTTAGATAGTGCTAATTGAAATAATTCAAACACACCTTTACAAAGTGCCAGTCCTTCAAATACAGCAGGGTTTTGCCCTTCAACTGGCTAGGTGAATGGTCGCCATGTTCCAATGAAGAAAAATCAAGCCAGTGATCAATAAACTCTGACACTGACATTTCATACCTCTTCTGCTCCGTAAATTCTCTGCTACCACAGTCAGCAACCTACGGTAACAGTGTAAAATTTAGAAAGTTAAAGTCAATACATTCTAAATATGCATGATATTTTCTAAGATTGCAGCACCAGCGATAAGGCAATGGAATTGCACTCGTGCATTTAACTTATGGGATTTCTCAAACTGACGTAAATATTTACTAACAAACTAATATCTGGAAACAAGTATAAATTCAGAGCCTCCTGGAATTGATGGTTGGGAGTTTCTATCCAAAAATGATGAGGACAACGAGAAATTAAATTGGGGGGTTCATAATATCTCGTCCCACATTGGTTTGATTGCAACTCAACCCATTATAAGTTCTTGGGTAATTGGCTACAAATAACTCACCATGAATTTAGTTGATGTGCATGTCATTTGTCGCCTTGTTGCCTTGGTCTTATGGTGTTACAAATGGCACGTTTAAGAAGTAAACTGGCAAAAGGGGAATCATTCAGGGTTTTGATATCACCAACTATTTTACAGTTCATCCCCATTAACCACTTTAATAGTGGCAGCTAGTTCTAGGGAAGTCAACTGATTGGTGTTGCAAAATAGGAGGTCACTGGACATGGCTTGAGCTCTGATTCATTAATTTGTTGAGCATCACCCCCTCTTCTATGTTTTGCCTACAGAAGTAATGTATGATGGACCAGGTTTAGTCAAAAAAGAAAAAATAAGTTTTAACTTGATGCACATCTACAAATAGAAAATCCTTGGTGGCAGTGACTTCACATTACAGATCTTCATCTACTATTGCATCATTGTAATGAAAGAGTATCATTGCTCTTTTATGTCCATTCTTCTTTGTTTTGGGAAGGGGAAGCTTTTTTTGTTGGCAAAACATGAATTTGAATTAATACCTGATAAGAGGGTCCAATTGAAGTTATGATGGGAGGATACAAGATGATATCCAAAACTACATTGACACTTACAACAACTTGATAACACCACCCTATCATCTTACCAGCCAGGGGAAAACAAAACAAAAGCAATCCCATTAGTAGCAGCGAGCAAAATGGGACCCGAGTCTCCTAGCTGGTGAATGCACTTTTATCTTACCACAAACAATTGCTCTTTCAACCTTGCAAACCTAAACATGGACACTTGAAACTACAACTTGAAACACTTGAGATTGATCATGGACACTTGGACTAGGAGCAACTGAGACTAAAACATCTTGAATTCTTGCAAATGAAACAAGCCTTGTCTCGCAATCAGTCCTTGCGCTATGGAGAGGCTGCCTAATCTTTGTTAGATTGAAAACATAGAAGATCCATATGCAGACATCAAATACATGCACATCGGCTAAGTTAAGGAGATATATGCACTTCTTGTTATAAGCCATCTCAAACCAACTTTTAGAATCAATTTAAAACAGGAAATAGGGTCTGCCTAAAATATCTCAGGAAGTAGGCAGAATCATTATCCATGACTTCAATTGTTTTTCTTTTCCTCAATAGTTCTACATGGATGCACAATGTATCAACTTCCTGGATCATGCAAATGTAACCCACTTAAGTTATTCAACTCCATTTCTATGGCTTAGGAGTTAGAAACCCAACTTGGAGCAAAACCACTTGTTTGAACTAAATCTAACTTCCATTCTCCCAAAAACAGCTTATTAATTGTTACAAATAGTTCCAGTAGTTGAAATAATCCATTGTTAAGCATAAACACATAAACAAAAACAAGTTCTCGAAATTTAAGAATTTAAACTTATGTTTGGGGGGAAATCAAGGCACCTGAACTTTCGAATCGCCGAAATTAGAAGATATGAACTGGAGATTGGGCCTTCCATCATCAAAAACCCAATCTCTACAAGCTCTCCAATCGTCCATGAGTCCAGTTATAACAACGGGTTCGTTCTTCGATAAGTATTTCTCTACAAAACTACTGTAACTTAGTTCATAACCGTTCACCTTCTCTACGACCCCTCCGATATTCAGTCCCATGCTTTTTACCGATCAGTTGTCTTTCTTGCCGACGAACAGCTCCAAGTTACAGAGTGGTTTCAGTTGATTCAATCTATACCCCCTGATGATTATGCGTAAATGACAAATGCACCTCCATCTTCTGAAGAATTACTACAAATGCCCCACATCTAAAACACTTTCAAATTTATTTATCAATTAATTTACATATATTTAAAACAGAGTAAATTACACGGTAGGTCCATGTGGTTTGTTCAGAATCTCTATTTTAAAATAAGTACATCTACAATCCTTGTGGTTTGTATTTCGTTGCATTATGGGTCCTTATCCCAAACGAAGTTAACTCCAATCAGTTAAATCAATGGCATTTTTGTCAATTTACCTTTTTTTTTGTCTTTTTTTAATGAGTAAATTAGTTGTTTTGTTCAGGTGGTTTATATACTATAACGTATCAAGTCTCTTTTTTGAAATAATTACAAACTGTAGCCCTATGGTTTTCAATTTATAACACGTTGGGTCCCTTGCCTCTAACTCTGTTAGAAATTTATGTTAAGTGAATTAGGGGGTGTTTGGTTGGGGGTATTAGACTATAATTAGTGGGAATGAATATAAAAAGATGTGTTTGGTTTGTTATAATACAATGGGCCCATTCCTAAATCAGCCCAAATTTCTATTCCTGATCAATTTGGGGGAATGAAAAACCATTCCCGCTTCACCCTAATTGTCGCCTCCTTCTTCATAGATATGTCCCTCCCTCTCAATCAGATACGAACCGAATCAAACGCTCTCTTCATCAGGTACATTCCAATCTCATCTCATCTTCAATCGTTCTCATCTCATCTATAATCGTAATCTTCACCTACTGATTTTTGCTGCTGCTGCTGGTTCTGTTTTTTGTAAGTTCAACATATGTGTCTTGCTGCTGTTCGACATTTGGTCCTCTAATTTCAAATTTTCTTTGTCAATGGTGTTTTTTTGCTGCTGCTGGTTCTGTTTTACAAAGTATGATTGTATCTATATCTCTACCAAACTCGCTCTTTCTTGCATAGTGTAGTGATGTTTTGACTGTTTATCATGAAAAGCTAATAGTGTTCTTTCTTTTAACTGTGTGCTTTCTCATGAGCATAATTATTTCATATATATTTATGCTTTCTCATGAGCATAACTGTGTGCTTTCTCATAATTATGCTTTCTCATGAGCATAACTTTTTGTCATGAAAAGCTAATAGTGCAAATTAACTGAATTTTTTCATATATATTTCTTTTGTTATAAACTTTCTTTTGTGATAAACTTGCTTTTATATTTCTGGAGACACTAGCTCAGGACATGCAATTGCAAGCAAAAAAGAAGAAGATACACCAATTTCAAGTGGTCTGTTGTCTTGGTTTTGGCTACCATTGTATTGTATAGTTTTATGCTTTTTGTTTTGTTTTGGCATATTCTGTAGTCTGACATTTCTGGAGTTTTGATGTGCATGCCTAGCTCTGATAATCGAAATTTTCATGTGGAATTTTAGTTGGAATATATAGTTGGAATTTTCATTTGTAGTATACATAGCTATATATATATATATATATATATATATATATATATTTCTTGCGGCTATAAGTTTTAATTTCTTCTTATGCATATATATATATATATATATATATATATATATATATATTTCTTTTGTAGATAAAAATGGCTCGTTCCCCGGTTAACAAAAGGCATTGCCAACTACGGAAACTTTTGCTATGTCAACAAACAACAAATAACATGTTGCTCTTCATACTCGCCAACTGCTATGTTGTTATTTGTTCCTACATTCGTTATAAGATCCGTGAAATCAAAACAAATGATGAGAAAATAATGGATCGGATGAAATGGATATTTAGGTTGACCATGGAAAGTGATGTCGTTTGTATTAGTGAACTTCGTATGGATAGAGCAACCTTTAGGGTACTATGTGATATGGTAAGTGATGTTGGAGGTTTAAAGCCTACTAGAAATACGTCTATTGAAGAGGTTGTCACAATGTTTTTATACACATTGGCTCACCACAAAAAGAATAAAACAATTAGTCACTTATTTTTTCGTAGTAAAGAAACAATTAGTCGACAATTCCATCTAGTTCTTTTAGCAATTTTGAGGTTGCACCCCATCTTACTCAAGAAACCAGAGCCTATTACACAAGATTGTCAAGATGGAAGATGGAAATGTTTTCAGGTATGACTAATTTTTTTGTTACATTTGTAAGTTAATGACGTTATAAATTAAAGACCAAGTTGAGATATGTATATATATATATATATATATATATCATGTTTGAATTTGTAGGGTTGCTTAGGAGCTTTGGATGGGACTTTAATTAAAGTTACACCTCCTAGTGATGAAAAGCCTCGCTATCGCACAAGAAATGGTTGCATTTCAACGAATGTTTTAGGTGTTTGTTGCCCAAACATGCAATTCATATATGTTTTGCCTGGTTGGGAAGGTTCTGCGCATGATGGTCGTGTGCTTCGAGATGCAATCTCAAGGCCTTAAGGTTTAAGAGTTCCTCAAGGTTCTTATTATTTGGTTGATTCTGGATATTGTAATGCAAATGGTTTTCTTGCACCTTATCGGGGACAACGATATCACCTAAAAGAGTTTAGTGGCCATCGACCCAATACTGTCGAGGAGTATTTCAATATGAAACACTCAAAAGCAAGGAATGTGATTGAGAGATGTTTTGGATTGTTGAAAGGAAGATGGAAGATTCTTGCATCCCCCTCATTTTTCTCGATTGAAACCCAAGTTCGAATCATAATGGCATGTTGTCTCCTACACAACTTGATTCGAAAGTTTATGAGCCATGATCCCCAAGAGTCGGTCCTTGAAGAAGAAGAAACAAATAGCAAGGATGAAAGTAACTACGTTGAATACATTACAAACATTAGTCCAACCAATGAGTGGCTAGCATTTAGAAATAATATGGCTACCAATATGTTTAATGCATGGAGAAGTAGATAGATTTTGTCATGATTGTACTTGATATCATGTTGTTTTCGGGTTTTTATGTTGACATTATGCTTTATTATGTTTTATTTGTTGTATTTGACATTATGTTTTATTATGTTTTATTTGTTGTATTTGACATTATTTTCATTATGTTTTATTATATTGTTTAGAAATGGCTACACCTTTATGTTTCATTATGTTGTATTTGACATTATGTTTTATTATATTGTTTAGAAATGGCTACACCTTCATGTGAGTGTGAACGTGAACGTGGAAGGGGAAGGGGAAAAAACAAAATATATTGGAATGATGAGGAAGGTGAAGCGTTGGTTAATGTTTTGCAAGAACTTGGTTGTGATCCGTTATGGAAGGTAGATGGTGGATTCAAAAATGGCTACATGATTGAAGTGCATAAGAGGTTGGTCCAAAGGGTACCAAATTTTGATAAGGAAGTTATCCCTCACATCGACTCTCGGATAAAATATCTTAAAAACAAGTATAATCCACTTTCTGAAATGTTGATGCAAAGTGGGTGTCAATGGGATGATGTTGAGCATAAAATCAATTGTGAGAAGCAATGGTATGACGATTGGTGCAAGGTAAGGGCATGAAAGAACTACTTTTTTTAATTGTATTATTCTTGTTCTCATAATGTCATTTTTAATTTTTGTGGACTCATAAGAATGCAACCGACTTATGGAATTTCAAGTTTCCATATTTGCGAAAAATGGACTTGGTATGGGGTAGAGATAGAGCGACGGGACTAAAAGCCGAGGATATATCACAAGCGTGTGAGGATATTAGTAACAACAAGAATGTGTTTTTATGTTCATCTGATAGTGAAGGTGAAGAAGAAGGTGATGCACAAGGATCTCCTAACTCATCAACCACTATCACATCAAAGAAGCGCAAAAGACTTTCACCTAGAAGGGAAATTTACAAGAAAAAGAAATCACCTTCACTTCAAAATACCATTGACACGAGGTTAGATGAATTTAATTCCAAGTTTGAGTCTATTTGTGGTCAAATGATATCACAATATGCTGCTACTGCCAATCTTTTGACCGAAGCTAACAAATCTGATTCTGTGAGTGAAGAGAAGATGCAAGAAGTTATGAATGAACTTCTTAGCCTCGGAATATCTACAAGTGATATTCCAATAGCTCTTGAAATTTGCTATAATGAACCTACCAAAGTTAAGGTCTTCTTTACGTTGCCACCTCACATGAGAAGAGCATATGTAATTGGGTTCTTGTATCCTGTTAGTCAATGAATTTGGATCTTAAACATAATCTTTTGGTATGCATTTTGAAGATAGTTGGATATGTAAGCCTCTTTTTGGTATTGTATTTTGAGGTTGGATTAAAACTTTTTGGTATTGTCTTTTGAAGTTGGATGAGACATCCAATAGTATTGTATTTTGAAGTTGGATGAAACACGAATTGTATTGTATTTTTGAAGTTTGATGGAACATGGAAATGTAATGTATTTTTGAAGTTGGATGAAACATCGAATAGTATTGTATTTTTTCATTTTGGATGAAACATATTTTGTATTGTATTTTTAAAGTTGGATGAATTGTATTGTAAATGATAAAGTGATTGGGTAATGTTATAAAAATGGTAACAAAACAAATTTTCAGATATTATATATGATAAACAACCAAACAACATCTATGATAATGATAATGATTCCCAGTATTAACCAAACCGCATCAATGCAATACCCATTCCCATTTTCATACCTTGTCATTCCTATTTTCATTCCCATTTTCATTCCCATTTTCATTCCCCTGCCTGAACCAAACATGCCCTTAATTTAAAGGGGTATTTTAGTCATGTTAATTAAAAGAGTAAACTATGATTTTAGTTCGTGTGGTTTGATGCTTATAACGGTTTTAGTCTCTGGTCTTTCAAAACTGTTTTTTTAGTCCTTGTGGTTTTTATTTACTTCTATTTTCATCTCTCCCTCCAATTTTATTAATATTAAATGTTAATTCATTTAAAATTTAAATAAAAAAATTACATATTTGGTCCTTGTAGTATATAAACTTTTATATTTTTATCTTAATTTATATTTTTTTTACTTTTTCTTTATTTATTGTATTTCATCAAGACATTTATTTTTCTATTAATTATATTGTATTTTTTCATAATTATTATAACTTTAATTATAAAAATAATCAAATAATTTCATTAAAAATATTGATAAATACATGATATTTTTTTCAAAGTTTTAGGTTTAAATGTCTTAAAATTAATATTTTTTTATCTATTGATTTATTAAAGCTATTTCTTATTTTAAATTATCATTGAAATTTTTTTAATAAAATTCGAGAAAAAAATAATATTATTTTATAACAACCGGTTGTTTTTTTATTAAATGCAATTTACAGTTACTCCGCTATTCTAAATTATCATTTAATCTTTATTTTTTATTAATTAATAAGATTTGTTTAATATTTAAATAAGACATACACACATAAACACACACACACCCCATTTTAAATTAGGTTATATATTAAAAATAAAAAATAAGAAAATAAAAGGATAAAAAGATTTCAATATGTTGTTATAAAAATCATGCAATGGGTCATGACGTGCCTCAAAATTAACGTGACGTCAAACACAAATATTATTTAAAACCTTGATATATATATATATATATATATATATATATCACTACAAAACAGAGGCTTATCACCGACGGATTATTCCGTCGCTGATCCGTCGGTAAAGTGTAAATCCGTCGGTGATCCGTCGGTAAATGGCCGTTGGAAAAGAGGTGGTCGGCGATCAAATCACCGACGGATCACCGACGGATATTACCGATGGATCACCGACGGATCTCCGACGGTTCCGACGGATCACCGACGGTCTTCTTTTAGCGACGGATTACCGACGGAAAATTTCCGACGGATTCTTTCCGACGGATTTAGCGACGGATTTCCGACGGTTATTTATTAAATAAAAATTAAATTAAAAAAATACTTTCCGACGGAAATTTAAATTTAAAAAAAAATAATTAAAATTTAAAAATTTCCAGTTTTTTATCCCATACAAAATCTGCCAATTTTTAAACATTACTAATTCTAAAAGTGTTCAAAATATGTACAAATACATAAACGTAATCCTACCGGGGGGGAAGGGTTCTGACTGTTAAACTTGATCATGAACGCGTCAAACTGAGCAATTCGTTCCTGCATCTGTCTCTTCTCTACTTCATCTCTATCCATTCGCTCCTGCATCCGGATCCTCTCTGCTTCCTCTCTCTCTAACCTCTGCCTCAGCTCCTCCAACTGAAATTCAACATTTGACAAACATATATAGAACAATGTCAGACAACATTTAACAAACATATATATGATTAACAATGTTAAACACCATTTGACAAGCATACCTCTTCATCGCGACGGTCGCGCGTGCTCCCGCTCGAACTGACACCTGAATAACCGGTCATAGCATAATAGGGATCCTGACTGGTCCCCCATCCAAAAAGACGGCCCTTACGCCGTCCTCCGACACTACGCTCCCACAACTCGGCGTCATTGGGAGGTACAGTGTCGGGAGATAAGTCCGGGTACTCCTCCTCCCTAACCCGATGGTAGGCATCCTACAGTTTACCAAATTAGACATTGTCAAGTCAACTAACCTATAGAAAATTCGGCAGCATTTCAACTGTGATTTGAACATATATCCATGACCTGCTTTTATGAAAACAATCCTATCGTCTGCCCAACAATGGCAGCCCAAACTAAGTTTGCTATAATTTCTATCGATCTTATAAAATAAACAAATATCGAGCTATGCATAATTGAACTTACCGCCATATGAGACGCCTTTGGGTAAACGTAGATCGGAGGATCCGTGGACGGACCAGTCGCACCCGGAACAAGCTTCCTGTTGGTGCAGTGTGTAGCCTCCCAAACCTCGTCGCTGGTAGGCTCACGGCCCCATGCATCTCTCTACAATACACAACTTAAATTGTTAGTAGGTAATAAAATCATGTATATAGTACATATATTCATCAATTATATACATTTAGTCTAGTGTATGATAAATTACCAAGCGGTCCCGATGCATAGGGATACTAATAGATCCAACACAGTGTCTGGATGTCATCCCCTCATACTCGGTGGCCCGATTGCCCTTATTGGCCGAAACTACACGCCGGAACGTGTCGGTGTTCCATACCTGTTAACAAGAAGACATAAATCAATATAAATCCTAGTACAACCAGATACAAGTATTCAAAACAAAACAAACCTGCTCAATCATCTGGACCCAAAACTCACTCTGGATCCACTCTGGAGGGTGTGGCGCAAGAATCCTGTAGTCATCCCCGTCGAACTGGACACCATCAATGGCTAAAGCCCTTTCCTCGGCGAAGACACGTGCATCTCTCATCATGTCGGCGTACCTATTATTTAGGTGACGCCGATATGCAGCTAATACATCGGCGTCCATCTCAGGAGTCCAACTATAATACAACTGCAAACACATTGTTTGGATTAAGTAAAAATAAATCCACTCAATAAGTTAAATAGAGTAAAATACCTACCCGAAATCGATCCAGCAACCGTGGATAGTGCTCATTAGGGACATCCCTAAAATGAGCCCAAGGACCATCAAACATGGACTTAAAGATGGCAATGGCCCTCCGGACTGCCGACTTGTCCTTAAACCTTCACAATTGTAAAATATACAACATAAAAAACATTAGGATCGGTTTATTATGTACTAGAATAAATAATATATCACATCTACTTACCCGCCCGCATCAGACAACAAAAGTGGCGGTCGTTGACTAGGTTGGGGCGTTTGTGATGCCACATTCGGGCCTCTAACCCTCGAGCCCGCTGCTCTGTCATCGGACTGGATCTGATCTAGGCCGTCGCCGGTGAACTCATCGGCCTGGGGGTCACCACACCCAGCGGAGCTGCTACTGCCCCTACTCCTACCACTCCTACTACCCCTACTACCCCTAGAAGGGCGTCCAGACATCTAAAAATAGAGAATGGTTAACACAAAATGATATAAGTGTACATAAATCATAAGACCCAAAAATGTCTACATAAGAACAGCAAAATAGAGAATGTTTAGCACGAAAAATGTCTACATAAGAACGGCAAAATAGAGAATGTTTAACACGAAAAATGTCTACATAAGAACGGCAAAATAGAGAATGTTTAACACGGAAATGTCTACATAAGAAAGACCCACTAGTTATCAGACGAGTGATCAGATAACATAAGTTCATCCTCGTTATCTTCATCATCATCCATATCTTCAAATTCTTCTTCCTCGTCGCTAACTTCGTGATCTTATGCATCTTCCTCGCTAGCTTCGTCATTTGTGGCGACTAAGTGTAATGGTTTGACTATTGGAAAGTCAAAACGTAGGTTACAATCAAAGAAAGGTGTTTTGGAAAGTTTAAAAAACCTACGTGTAATGGTTTGACTATTTAAAAGTCAAACCGTAGGTGTCAATGAAGTTAGAAGTCTATTGAACACAACATGTATAATGGTTTGCCTTCTTGAAAGTCAAACCATTGGTTTACAGGAGTTTTGGATGACTCTAAAACTCTAAGTGTAATGGTTTGACTATTGGAAAGTCAAACATATGTTTTTTAAAATTTTGGCAATATAACGGCTATAAAATGAATATTTCCATATATCAACCTAATGTTTGCCCAACAATTGGCAACCCAACTAAAATAAATAAATAAAATCAAGTATAATCAAATCCTAAATCATACCAAATGTCTCCATTTATCAACCTAATGTTTGTCCAATAAATGACAACCCAACTAATTAATATCACAAGTTTATCAAACCAAATCATACCAAAACATTTGATATATTCGTGCTCATAACAATGGTTTTCATAAGCTAAAAAAACTCATATCAATTTCAATCTACAATATACTCATATCAATTTCAATCTACAATAAACTCTCATAATTATAATTATCCATAGTTGTCATATATCCCAAAAACAGACATAACGAGAAACAAACGTAACGAAAAGGTTTGGGTTTACAAGCATAACAAATATCAAATAATTCCATTACTACTATACTCAAATTTTCCTATTAAATGACAACATAAATTAATTGAGGAATAACGTCTAAAATTATTTTGGTACCTTAAATCACGTCAAGAAGACAGGAGTAGATCGTGTGTATGTGTATGTCTCTGAAGCGACACCAAATTTCACTCAATTTCAATCTACACACACAAAAACATAGATTCATTAACAAAAAAACAACATATTCATTGCATACACACACACACAGATTCATACATACACACACACACACACATAAATAAATATATAAAGATATGGGTTTAAATAGAAATTGATATATAAGTTGTTGAAACACATATATTCATACACAAACAAACACACACACACAGATTCATACATACACACACACAAATCAAGATATAAAGATATATATGGGTTTAAATAGAAATTGATATATAAGTTGTTGAAACACATATATTATACACAAACAAACATACACACACAGATTCATACCCAAATCAGGAGGTCGCCGGAGGGGATGGCCGTCGCCGGAGGGGATGGAGGTCGCCGGTGGAGGTGAGGTCGCCGGTGTGGAGGTCGACACCTGTCGACAGTGAAACGAGAGTGAGAGGGATCGAGATTGAGAGGGAGACGAGAGTGAGAGTGAGAGTGATCGAGAGTGAGAGGGAGACGAGAGTGAGAGACGAGAGGGAGATAGAGTGAGAGACGAGAGAGGGAAACTGATGAAATTAGGGCTTTCAGCCCGCTATTTTTTTTAAGAATTTTCGGACATTCACCGACGGATTTCCGACGGAATTTCCGTCGGTATTTACCGACGAATTATATCCGTCGGTGATTACCGACGGATAATTGTTTTTTATTAAATAAATTATTTTTAAATTAAATTATATTTAAAACTATAATTATTAAATAAATTATTAATTAATATATTATTTAATATTAAAATTATTAAATAAATTATTAATTAATTAGTTTATCAAATTATATTTAAAATTATTAATTAATTTATCAAATTGTATTTAAATTGACTAAAATACCCCTGAAGTAACTGGGCTTTAAACGAATCCGGTTAGATCAGGGACCAAATGTGATCAGTTAGGTTTTAACGTACTCGGTTGGGCTTTAAACGAATCCAGTTGGGCGTTAATGGATCTGGTTGGGCTTTAATGGATTTAGTTGGGCTTTAACGTTACCAGTTGGGATTTAAATCCGGATGATCACATATGTACACACAACATATTACATACATGATCACATACATACTATACATGGTGTACATACATACATGATCACATATGTACTATACATGTACATGATGTACATACATACTATACATGTTGTACATACATTCATGATCACATACATACATTTGTATATACATACATGAACACATATGTACATACATTCATGATCACATACATACTATACATGATCACATACATACTATACATGATCACATACGTACTTGTATATACATACATGATCATATACGTACTTGTATATACATACATGATCACATACACGTACTATACATGTACATGATGTACATACATACTATACATGGTGTACATATACATTAATTCATGATCACATACGTAAATGTGTATATACATACTATACATGGTGTACATACATTCATGTATGTATGTACATACTAAACATGGTGTACATACATTCATGATCACATACATACATTTGTATATACATACATGAACACATATGTACATACATTCATGATCACATACATACTATACATGATCACATACGTACTTGTATATACATACATGATCACATACACGTACTATACATGTATATGATGTACATACATACTATACATGGTGTACATATACATTAATTCATGATCACATACGTAAATGTGTATATACATACTATACATGGTGTACATACATTCATGTATGTATGTACATACTATACATGGTGTACATACATTCATGATCACATACATACATTTGTATATACATACATGAACACATATGTACATACATTCATGATCACATACATACTATACATGATCACATACGTACTTGTATATACATACATGATCACATACGTACTTGTATATACATACATGATCACATACACGTACTATACATGTACATGATGTACATACATACTATACATGGTGTACATATACATTAATTCATGATCACATACGTAAATGTGTATATACATACATGAACACATATGTACATGTACATACATACATATATACATATATATACACACATACATGATCAAAGAAAAAATAAATATTTATTAAATTATTAAATTTACCGACGGATTACCGACGGACGTCAGAAAAAAAATAAATATTTATTAAATTATATAAATTACCGACGGATTACCGACGGATTTAAAAATAAAAATAAAATAAAATAAAATTAATTAATATCCGTCGGTAAATTATATAATTTACCGACGGAGTACCGACGGATAGTGTTTCCGTCGCAAAGTTTACATTTACGTCGGTGATCCGTCGGTAATTACCGACGGTTATTATCCGTCGGTAATATTGGTCGGAAATAAGCAATAATCTTGTAGTGTATATATATATAGATAGAGAGAGAGAGGGAGGATCAAACGAGAACGGTATCTATTTAAAATGAACACGACAACGGCAAATCACATACAAAATATAAGTGATTTTACATGTGATTCCCGCGACCTGAAGTCGCGGCAAAAGTCGTCCGCATACTGTGATTTTGTACGACTTCTCCGCTAATGTAAAATCACTTATAATTTTGTATGTGATTTGTCGTTCTCGTGTTCTTTTAAATAGATATCGTTCTCGTTTGAATCCGATTCTCTCTCTATATATGTGTGTGTGTGTGTGTATGTGTTTATTTTAAATATTAACAAATTTGATTAATTAATAAAAATAAAGTTTAAATAAAAATATGAAATAATTTGAGTAAAGTGAATTTACCAATAAACAACCGGTTGTTATAAAATAAGATTTTCTTTCTCGAAATTTATTAAACTTTTTTTCAATGTAATTTAAAATAAATAAAAAGCTCTAATAAATCAATAGAAAAAAAATATTAATTTTAAGAGATCTAAACCTAAAGCTTTGAAAAAAATTTCATGTATTTATTATTATTTTTAATGAAATTATTTGATTATTTTTATAATTAAAGTAATAATAATTATGAAAATATACAATATAATTAATAAAAAAATAAATGTCTTGATGAAATACAATAAATAAAGAAAATGTAAAAAAAATGTAAATTAAGATAAAAATGTAAAATTTTATATACCACAAGGACCAAATATGTAATTTGTTTATTTAATTTTTAAATGAATTAACATTTAATATTAATAAAATTGGAGGGAGGGATGAAAATAGAAACAAATAGAAACCACAAGGACTAAAAAAACAGTTTTGAAAGACTAGGGACGAAAATCGTTATAAACATCAAACCATAGGGACTAAAATCGTAGTTTACTCTAATTAAAATTTTAAAAAATATTACATTATTATAGTATTATATCACATATGTGTGTATATGCATAAACATTACATATAGATATTGTGTTTCTCGTCATCAAGATGTAGCTAGAGAAACCACCATTATCATCAAGATATGGTTGGTGTTATAATACACCATTCTCTTATGAAGAAGTCTTCAAGTGAGCTACAACGATCTAAGATACTATCATCTCTTAAGCTCTGCTTTTAGATTTATGAGTTATAAAGCCTAAGATATTATCATCTTTTAATCTCTGCTTGTTGGAGCATAACGATAAAGGCCTTCAATTTAAATGACAGCCTAGTCAAGGCGTGGGCCAAGCCTACTCGAAGTGAACTGCGTGGGAAAATGGACCTTCTTTGTTCTCAAAGAAGCATATCCATGATCTTCTTCGATGTACCTTCGTTGCCCCTAACTGAAGTAGAAGGTTTTTTTTCTTTTCCTTGTTGCAAGTCAACACCTCCCTCCCCTCCTGTCCCTTTCACCGCTGATTTAACCCACATCCTCTCCTACCTTCTTGGTTGTTGGCTGTGAACGATGCTTTTGTTGCGGTAAACGAGAGAGGAAATAACCTAAAGGTTACCGAACACAATTGATGAATTGAGTTCCCGACAGTTGATGAATCATATGGATACAAAGAATTTTGTGGTGTTTGTAACACCCGTATTTTTGATAAGCCTTGTCTTGCCCTTCTTTTCTAGTTTCTAATCGAAAACCCTTAATTATAAATCCTTGTGAAGTTAGAAGTTTGGATCGGGAACGCTTCAAGTCGAAAAGTCAACAAATTGGACCTCGGTACGGTTTGGGCGATTATGCCCGCGATTGTGACAGAGTGTCACTCTCGCGGGGCACTCTCGCGGCCCTTGTACCAAGAGTGGGGAGAAGCGGGCGATCGTGCCCGTGATTGTGACAGAGTTTCACTCTCGCAAGGCACTCTCGACGTCGGGGTCCAGACCCCATTAAACCCCTTTTTCCACTTTTCTCATTCATTCCCTTAACCTACCCCCTCCTAAACTCTCTCAACCGAACCCCACCCTCTCCTAAACTCTCTCTCAACCGAACCCCACCCTCTCATATGAACCCTAATCCATTTTGGGGGGTTTTCCCCTACAACCTTGTACTCTCTCATCATCTATACTTGTAACCTCAACCTCTTGAGCAAGATTCAAGTGTTCATCACTATTTCTTGAAGATTTCTAAGTTTTGGGGGTTTTGCTCAAAAACCTAAGAGGTAAGTTTATCCCCCTCCTTTTCTAAACCTTAATAGGTGATGTAAATGCTCCATTGATGATTTTCTAGTGTATGATTCCTTCAGTTTCGGTTTGTAAGATTTTGGAAGGTTTGGGGTCAAAATTAGGGTTTTGACCAAAATGGAGATTTTGATGTCATATGTTTGGGGATCGATTCTAAATGGTTGAATGTGGTTATTTATGGGTGAAATTTGTGTATCTAGGTTTATGGAGGTTTCAACCTTGAAGATTCAAATTTCTTCAAAGGAGCTCAAAGTGGGGTAAAATCTAGATTTAGCCTAAATCTAGCGAGGTGAGTTCAAGTCGATTTGTGAAAATGGCGTACATGCCAAAATGGTTATTTTAAAGTGTTTTGTGCTTTACATGAAATTTGTTAACTGCTGATAAGTTGTGGTTATTTGGAAGTGTTTAACTTTATAAACTTATATAACATACATTCTTGGGCATTTTGATAAATAAATCATGTTGACATGTGTCCTTGACAATTTTATATAAATGGAGTTTATTTGATGTAATTGTCATTTTTGAATACTTAATCTTATATACCCGTTTTGGGAAAATGCATACCATTGTGTCATGAGGTATTTTGGAAATATAAGGGTATGAGTTCATTTGGAAATTGGTTTGCCTCAACCAACTTTGTGTTTTGGGTTAATCAAACTTTTAATTATTAAGTTGCATGACCGTTGGTTAAATTTTTTTTTATTGTTTACACCGACATTTATTGTACGATAAAGCAATTTTGTTGAGCTCTGGCTCGGTTTTGACTAAAATGAGTCTTGAGGACAGTTGTCCGGTTTAATAGCCCGTTGTGGAGTTTTGAGTATGATGGCGGTTAATGCGCATCATTTGAGAATTACATGTTTTGAGTGTGTTGGTCATTCAATTGGAGTCATGTACTGTTTTAGACTGTAATGCAGTGGATCCATAGGCATATGAGTCGGTCTTTATTATTTAAAAGGAAAATGGGCTGTTATTTATATGTTGGCACCAGAATTAGTCATGGGATTTCGAGGATAATACGGTGAGGGCTCGTGGAGTCCAATACCCGGACCTGCATCCGTGATTTAATGTCTGAGCCTGTTTTTATGGGATAGTCACTTCCCATTTGTAGCTAGTTGAGACATTGGGTCCTCGGAGGCAACTTGGTACGGTTATGTGGGACCGGATACTAGCCATGGGACGTAAATGTAATCCTAGTGGATGAGCATGATTAGGAATCCTCGGGTACCCTCCCCCTCATCTTAGTACGAGTCAGCGAGCTCGTGGCCATGGGTTCCTAGTATGGTGAGCTCAGTAACTTGGAATGTGGCCTACTTTTATCTTCCGCCACTAGCCTTGGAATTCGGGACTCCCCCGTCACCGAGAGGTGTTGTTTTGGGGTATTTAGTTTTATCCTTGTTTTCGGTGACGCTTTGAGTTTGGGTTATCTCCCTTATGCTATAATTTTGGAGACTTAAGTTTACTCATATTTTGGCCGTTTGTTTTATAAAGTTTATTCAAATTTCATTATTCAAGCATTACCATTATCCTCGTTTTGAGTAAGTGTTGGATTGCATTATTTCATGAAAGAATGGTTTGGCGTTAAGGCGTCCATCTATAAAATGCATATTATTGGTAAATGAGTTATTCTCTTATTTTAAAGTAAATCATTTTAAAGGATCATGATTATAAGTTACAATATTTCCATTTTACGTTTCCTTTTATAATCATGATATAAAACTCTTAAACTCACTAGGCGTTAGCCTAACCTTTTTATTTGTCAGCATGTGCATCAGGTTCCATTTCGGGATTAGTTCTAGCGATACTGTGAAGAGATGAGTGCTAGTTGTGTGCTCGAAGAGGTGATTATCTCAATGAAGTCTTCCGCGCTTATATTGGAGATAGCGACTGTTATTGGGTTATAGTAACACCCGACTTTAGTTAGTCTTTATGTAAGATTTTAATTATTTGTTGATGGTTCAACCTAGAAATGTATTTCAATTATGGACTTGTAGTAAGAGATTTTATTATCCTTTAAGGTATTGTTGAAAGTTTTTAGTTAGTTGCTCTTTCCAAATTTAAGGGTGTTACAGTGTTGGTTTCTCTGGCCGCTGCTGCGGTGGTGGTTTCTTCTGTAACACCCGTAATTTTCTAAAGAGAAGTTAAAGATCGGCCTAGGAAACGATCAGCGGTCGGCCGAGAGAAACGGTCGGGGAACGATTGATCACATGTTTCGAGAAGGCAACAGATGACACGCGTGGCTTGGCCCGCGACCTCAAAGCCGCGGCTAGGCCCGCGTAAGTTACTGAGTTTTGCATCTAGAGGACATGTGCGACTTGGTCCGCGACTTGAGGTCGCAGCCAAGGCTGCGAGAGCAGTCTGAGTGATTTAAATCCCCATTTTTAGGGTTTTCTCTCATTCTTGCTTCCATCTCATTTCTCTCCTCTCTTTGGTGCGATTTTGGGAACTGAAGAAGTGATTTTGAAACACTTTGGTACGAATCTACCATAGGAGGATCAAGGTTTCGGTGGCTTGAGGTTTGGCTATGTTAAAGATGGAGGATTTCTTTAGAATGGTGGATTGGAAGGCTTTAAGCTTCGATTGAGGTATATCTCTTGTGTAATCCGAACTTTGGTGTAAGGATCTTTGTAGATCTAAAAGTTTTACTTATTGTAGATTTATTTCTAGAGTTGAGGAAATGGGTTGTTTGGAAACCCTAGCTCATTGTTGAAGATGACTCGGAAAGGGTGGAATCTATACTATTGGAGGCTAATGGTTGGAGTTGGAACCTAGGTTTAACCTAACCTAACAAGGTGAGTTCAAGTTGATTTGTGAAAACGGTGTACATGCCAAAATGTCAATCTATAAATGTTTATATGTTTTACATGAAATTATTAACTGTTGAGTCATTTGATAAGTTTTGATTATTTGAAGTGTTTAACTTCATAAGCTTTGCATAACACCCATATTTGGGATTTTTGGGCATTTTGATAAATAAATCATGTTGATATGTTTCCTTGACGATTTTATGTATAAATGGAGTTCATTTGATGTAAATGTCATTTTGTGTATTTGATCTTATAAACCGTTTGGGAAAATGCATATTATTGTGTTATGATGTATTTTGGAAATATGAGGATATGAGTTCATTTGGAAAATAGTTTGCCTCAACCAACGTTGTGTTTTGGGTTAATCATACTTTTAGTCGTTGAGTTGCATAACCGTTGGTTAAAAGTGTTTTATTGGTTACATTGACATTTATTGTACGATAAAGCAATTTTGTTGAGCTTTGGCTCGGTTTGACTAAAATGAGTCTTGAGGACAATTGTCCGGTTTAATAGTCCGTTGTGGAGTTTTGAGTATGATGGCGTTTATTACGTGTCATTTGAGAGTTACATGTTTTGGGTGCTTTGGTCATTCAATTGGAGTCATGTAATGTTTTAGACTGTAATGTAATGGATCCATAGGCATATGAGTCGGTCTTTATTATTTAAAGAAAATGGGCTATTATTTATATGTTGGCACCAGAATTAGTCATGGGATTTCGAGGACAATACGGTGAGGGCTCGTGGAGTCTAATACCCGGACCTGCATCCATGATGTAATTTCTGAGCCTGTTTTTATGGGATATTATTTCCCATTTGTAGCTAGTTGAGACTTAGACCCTAGGATGACAACTTGGCCCGGTTATGTGGGACCGGATACTAGCCGTGGGTCGTAAATGTAAAACCTAGCGAATGAGCATGATTAGGAATCATTGGGTGCCCTCCCCATATCTTAGTACGAGCCGACGTGTTCATGGCCTTGATCCTAGTATGGTGAGTTCAATAACTTGGAATGTGGCCTACTTTTGTGTTCCACCGCTAGCCATGGAATTCGGGTCTCCCCCGTCACCGAAAGGTGTTATTTTGGGTATTTAGTTTTATCCTTGTTTTCGGTGACGTTTTGAGTTTGGGTATCCCCCATATGTTATAATTTTGGAGGCTCGAGTTAAATCATATTTTGGTCATTTGGTTTATAAAGTCTTATTCAGATTTCAATATTCGGGCACTTACCAGTATTCACGTTTTGAGTAAGCGGTGGGTTGCATTACTTCATGAAAGAATGTTTTAGCGTTGAGGCGTTCATTTATAAATTGCATATTATTGAAAAACGGGTCATCCTCATATTTAAAGTAATCCGTGTTGAAGGATCATGATTTAAGTTGTATTATTTCCGTTTTATGATTTCTTTAATCATGATAAAAACTCTTGAACTCACTAGGCGTTAGCCTAACCTTTTTATTTGTCGGCATGTGCATCAGGTTCCATTTCGGGATTAGTTCTAGCGACACTATGAAGAGATGAGTGCTAGTTGTGTGCTCGAAGAGGTGATTTAGCTTGATGAAGACTTCCGCACTTACTTTAGATATAACGTTTGTTATTGGGTTCTAGTAATGTTGGTCCCGAAGGTGCTTAACAAGTTTGTAGAAGGGGGGGGGGGTTGAATACAAACACAGAAATTAAAGTTTAATAAATTGTTTATTGATAAATCAAAATACAATTTACAAGTTTGTTGCGGAATAAGATTAAGACAGACTCAATCTAAACAAACTTAAGAAACACTAAGATGGTTGCACAAGAAATTCAGAGAATGGGGGATTTTAGAGAGATAGAAAACAAGGGTTTCTATTATGGAGTTCAAGGATTGAGCACACCTTCAGATGAAGGGGTAAGCTTCCTATTTATACCCTATGCATTAAATGCATGGCAGGGCACTTTACACGTGGCATTCATAGATTGGCTTTGGGAGTCTTACTTTTGGAGACATGCTTTTGGCCACTTTATGAACAGTGTAGTTGACAGAGATGTTGTACGATTTGTGGCAGAGACGTGTCCGTTCTGACACATCGTACTGGTTGTGCAAGGTAAGACAAAAGAAAACTTGAGGCATAAGCTTTGTGATCGTTGATCGCTGAGTATCTCTTCTTCCAGAGATAAAGAAGTTCAGCTATCGCTGAAGCTTTTCCTCAGGCTTCTTCGCGTAAGTAGATTCGTCTGGTCTTCGCTGATATCCGCATCAGGTCACTAGTAGACTTATCTATTGTTCAGTGGCTTCGTCTTCGATTCAGCTATGAACTATGTTGACGCGAGACTTGTCTTTAGGGATTACGTTAACTGTGTTACATGGGAAACGATCAGCGATGACTGAACAGACTCAGTTTGATCGCTGAAAGTGAAACACACATTAAATGTTTACATAAAGGTCATCAGCGATAACTGAACAGACTCAGTCTGATCGCTGAAAGTGAAACACACATTAAATGTTTACATAAAGGTCATCAGCGATAACTGAACAGACTCAGTCTGATCGCTGATGATGAAACACTAATACATATAATAACGTAATTTTCACTAAGTATAAAAGAGGATCGTTATCAAATCACTGAGAGAGTTTGGATCAACAATCTCCCCCTATTTGATAATGACAAAGTAACAAGAGAAAATTACTTTATGATTCAAAATATAGGAATAAAAAGGACTCATAGAATGCATGTCCCAATTACTATTTTGAGGGATCTTTTACAGTACTGATAGGGTTAAGTACATCACTGCGATTTTCATTTAATTCAGGGATGGAATTACAAGATATGAAAAACATAAGTACCAGTGAGTAACTAACTACTGTAAGTATAACTAACAGATTACAGAGAAGGAAGCTAATCTATCAGCTATAAGAAGATGTAGGAGGATTGATCATATACTCAGGTATTTCTTCTCCTTTCTGTCTTCGTTCCAAAGATTCTTGACTGATAATTTCTTTAATTTTTTCAGCAGCAGGGAAGAAGTCACACCATAAGCATAAGAGATCCTTGAGATGATTCAGAGGACAGATAGGAATCTCAGAAATTCTTTGAAATCTGAGTTCCTCATCATCATCTCTGAAGAATATTCCATAAGGATTGTCAATTACTTGACCAGCTTGGAAAGGACCACCAGGAGGCAGAGATAAGTCCAGAACTGAAAGATCGGGAGGAGGACCAAACAGTGCATCTCTTGAAAATTTGATAGAAGTTTCATTCCTGATGATGGCGACATCTTCAGAGGAGGAGGACCCAATTTTTCTTTTGAGTTTCAAAGATTTGGGAGGAAGAGGAGATGGCAGCTTTAGTACAGAAACGACTCTATTTATGAGGGCTTCAAGAAGTCCTTCAACGTAGCCTCTGTATGTAGATTTGGATTTCTTCAGCGCATCCCAGAACTCCAACCATTCCGTAAATCCGAAGCTCTCAAGTTTTGATACGTACATTGCTTTTTGGGTTCCATCCTCTCTGGTAATCTCCATGGTCACTGAGAGTTGATCTTTCTTCTTGCGACCAGAGATAGTCACGGCTGATATTGGAAGAAGATCAGAACGATAATCCATCTTTTGTTTGCACCATTCGATAGACTTATCGTTGATCTCTTGTTCTTTGGAGCGTTCCTCTTCAATTTCTTTCAGTAGTGCAGCTTGAACTTCCACAGGTTTGCTTTTCAGATTTTTGTCCTTGACTTGAGAAGATTGAATCTTTAAAGCGAGTTGGGCATCTCGTTTGCATTCAGCGATCAGCTTCTCAGCTTTGGCAGATTCTTCTCTTTCGGCTTCAGTGAGGAAGTCGAGCTCTGTGGATGTTTGAAGAGGGATTTTCAGCCGTTGACTTTCTAGTTGAGCGATCATTTCAACTCTTTTCTTCACCACTTCCTCTGACCAATGAGATGGTCGAGAGGGCCTTCCTGGATGGACCAGGGAATCTTCTTCTTCTTCATCAATCTCAGCGATAGAGATTGGGATTATTTCTTCAGCGATAGTAGCTGGAATTATTTGTAGTTCAGAACCCTTAAGCAGGGGTGAGAACTGTCTGGATGGAAAAAGAAGGAAAGAAGGGATAAGTGTATTTTTAGAACGAGAGAGATAAAGGCTAGAAGGAAATAGGGGTTTGGAAAGAGTAGGAGAGTGGTACAATTGAAAGACATACCTGAGAAGGATGCTCCCCCTCAGATTGTGATCCAGTCCTCAAGCATTCTTCAGCGATCGGTTGCTTGTCTTTGCTTTGCGAAGGAACACTTGAAGATGTATCACCTCTCACCCCTGTTTTGACAACCTCTTGCGAAGTTGTCCCTGATGCGACGTTCGGCTTAGAGAACCACATAGATTGGTCTTCATCGTCGTCGTCGTCATCGGAGGGCTGATCCTTTTCTTGATCATCAAGATCTAGATCATCTTCCTCTTCATCGTCTTCTTCCTCATCCTCTTCAAAGAGAATAGAGTGAATTGACGAGGATTCTTTTGCCTTCTCCCCCTCAGATTGAGAGGGAGGTTCCTTTTGAGTCTTAGCTTCCCCAGCAGCAGCAATAGAAGTTTCTTCACCTTTCTCCCCCACTTTGTCATTATCAGTGGTAGGGGATTGTTCAGCTGCCGGAGTAGCTGTTGAAGCTTTTAGCATTTGGACGTCAGCCTCCAGACGCTTAATCCGGTCTTCAACCGCAGGGATGTCGCACGTGGCATCATGAATGAATTCCACAGCGATGTTGAGGTTGGTACGATCATCTTCAGTGAAGGAGGGAGGCAGCGCTGGAGATGGTGCATTCACTTTCTGTAGAATTTGCTGAAGAAGGGACGTGCAGAGGTCAACCTTTGAAGAGAGACCCTGAACTTCAGCGGTAAGAGACTCAAATCGCCCTTGAAAGAGTCGAGAGGACTCTCTGAGTTGGACGACTTGTTCTTCAACAACTGAAAGTTGGGAGTTCTCAGCTTTAGATGAGCAAGTGGAAGTCAACTTCTTCAGCTCCTCACCAGCCTGATTGACGGCGCTGGTGGTTTCATTGATGGTGTTGGTGAGTGCGTCCACCTTTTCTCCCAGACTGTTGACATGCGTGTCAACAGACGCCAAGCTAGGACCTGAAAATAATGTTAGTTCAGATATGGGCTTATTTGGAGAGGGGGGGAGAGAAGTGTTTAGGATTATAGGTGTACCTGATGTATCAAACATTTTGTAGAACTGCATAGATTCCTCAAAAGTTTGATGCTCAGGTCCTATAGGGAAAGAAGAGGTAGTGGGTTCAGAGACCAAGTGAGGAGAAAAAGGAAGAGTTTTGGGGATAGAAGTAGGGATGGGGTTAATCTCAGTGAATGAGATAGTAGGTGGGGTTACTGATGATGTGACAGCGAGCGAGATCGCTGACACGGCAGTATGAGTGACTGCTGAAGTTGTGGAGGAAAGACCCACAAAAGCATCTAAGGTAGCTTGTTGAGAAGCTCCCTCAGGTATAGTACTAGAGGGTGTACTTTCCTTAGTCTTTTTGGCCTTTTTGGAAGGACCAATCGGACTAGCTGATGGTCGTTTAGAAGTAGTGGTAGCGACAGGGATAGCCGACGAAGGAACCGTCTGCGTTGTCGCTAAAGATGAAGAAGAATGGAGAGAGAGACGAGAGCGAAGGAGAGAGATACTTACCTCGTCGGCGAGTGGCTTGACCTCCAGTGATCGTTGACCTACCCTGGCAAAGGTGCCATCATCTTTGGTGGGATAGGTGTTGGGATAGAGGAACTTGATGTACGTACATATGAAATGTACGTACGAGATCTTGGGATCTCGTTCAGGCTTCTCTAATCTCGACCTCAGGTCTTCAAAGATTGCTGTGGCGTAGTCAAAGTTTTGACCAGCGATAACGGAGTAGGCCATCTGCAGTTGTGTTTTGCTGGCTTGATCCAACGAGCCACTCTTCCCACTCATGCACTGAATTATGTGCGAGAAGATAAAGTTCAGTTGTGATGGCATCTGAGCTTTGAGGATCTTGGTGAGCTTCTTGTTGGGAATAGAAGATCTCGGTTTGTTTTCCCAACAATAGCCCATTGCGTCCAGGAATGATATCAGCTCATCATCAGTGGGGAGTGCGTCGAACCCACTCTTTGGTTTGTCAGGGAATCTTAAAGATTTCCTGAGGCTAAGAGCGGTCATGCTCCCTGGCCCCAATTCCGTGCTGAACGAGATAGCAGGGACTCGTTCACCTTTCTTGTTGGTGAGTTCAGTTGCATCAGCAGTGAACCAGAACTGCTGGAGTAGAGTCTTGGAGGGCTTAGGATCCACAGTGATTGCGTAAGCTATGCATGACTGCTTGAGGAATTCAGCAGCTTCCACCAGATGTGGGTATTTGTCAGCTTTGAAGTCGAGTCTGGCCAAATGATTACATTTAGTAATCTCAACTTCAGTGAGAGCGAATCGTACATGCTTGGAAGCAACGATTGAAGATTGTGTCATTTCTGTTATGGAAAGAGGCATAATAGAAGAAATGATTTAGATTAAAAATAATATGATTACCAGTTTCCATAGAAGAAGGGAAACTGGAAAACTATCAAGTTATTTTTAGGAGTAAAAAAAATAGTGTTCTGGGTAGAAAGAATGAAGAACACTTTAAAACCAAAAGGTTTTTATGGAAAAACATAAAATCAGAAAGAATGATCTTTAGTTTTTTTTTTTTTTAAAAAACGTTTTATAAAATCCATAGAAAACGAGCAGGATTTTAAAAAGAATAAAAAACATACGAACAAAGTATATAAACATGAAATAAACCTGTGTATCTTGAAGAAAAAGAGTTGCAGATTCAATATTCTGGGTTTACTTGCTTGAGTGTTCTTGAGAGAATGTTTCTTGCTTTGAAAGGTTTGAAAGCGTAAACCGTATAAAAGATAGAAGAATTCCTTTTATACGAAGAGAGAGGAGAGAGAGAATGAAGCGGGAAAAGAAAGGATCATCATGACATTGACACGTTCCACGAAGTTGATTGGATAGAAGGGCAACGGACGAACGTGTCAGTAAAGGCATGTCGTGGATTGTCGGTTCAAATGACGTCATAGAAGAGAGAGACTGTACATTTGTCCGTTTTGAAATGATCACTGAAGAAAAGTCAGCGATAGATTTTTCTTTTTAAAAGTATCCCTGATTGCAAAGATAGGGATATATTTTCCTTTTAAAGGATCACTGATTTTCCTTCAAAATATTAGTGATTAATGTATTTTTCAAAAAGCTTTTAATCATTTGAAGAAAGTTCAGTGATTAAAGTTTATATTTTGAAGAAAAACATCTTTGAGGGAAAGGAGAAAACATACCTGAGAGTCAGAATGTTTATCAGAGAGAATGATGAGGGGAACTTTTGATTACTGACACAATACATGAACGCTGAAGAATTATTCTTCGAGGTTCAGCATTCCAAGCTCACTGATGAGAAAGTTGAACCTTGTCTCATCAAGAGGTTTGGTGAATATATCAGCAAGCTGAAAGTCAGTAGGGATAAAGTGAAGTTCAATATCACCATTCATCACATGATCTCTATGTGTTTTGTCTTTGAATGTAGCACTGGATTATTTGCTATAGCGATAGCACTAGTGCTGTCGCAATAGATAGGAATTTTTGACAGCTGAAGGTCATAATCTAATAGTTGGTTTCTCATCCACAAGATTTGAGAACAACAGCTTCCAGCAGCAACGTATTCAGCTTCAGCTGTGGAAGTGGACACAGAATTTTGCTTCTTGCTTGTCCAGCTTACCAGCTTTCCTCAGATGAGAGAGAATTCAGGGTTTTGAAGTTTAGATGAGAGAGCCTTTTATGCCATAGCCAGTTGACATCAGAAGAGGCCTTAGAGAGAAAACATAAGTTATCAGTGATAGTAGAGTCCATATCTATTACATTCTATAACCACTGAGAGCAAGTTTTCCTTTTTCATCTACCACTGAACATGCTTTCTTAGAAAAGCGAACTTCGTAGTCTTTGTCACATAGCTGACTGATGCTTAGAAGATTGTGCTTCAGTCCATCTACATAAGCGACTCTTCGAAAGGTAGTTGTCCCATTGCTGAGGACACCAAACCCTCGGGTAAATCCTTTTCCATTTCCACCAAAGGTAACAGAGGGGCCTTTCTCTTCCTTATATTCAGTGAGCAGGTCTCTTTGTCCAGTCATATGACGAGAACATCCACTATCGAGATACCAGATGCCCTTTGATCCCTGCATACATAAGGAAGATTAAGCGTTGTTTGGTACCCACTTTTCAATGGGTCCTTCAGAGTTAGTGGATAAGGAAGATTCAGCAGTCTTCACAGCTGATGAAGATTCAGCTTCAGTGGTAATCTTCACTTTGGTTAATTTCTTAACCTTAGTGGTATTTTTCACTTTGGTTGATTTTTCAACTTTGGTGACTTTATTTGCCTTAGAGGCATTTTTCTTCACTTCAGCTGTTTTATCAGCTTCTGTGGTATTTGGACACTTGCTCGCAATATGGTCAGTAATTCCACAGTGATAACATTTTCTATATCTGATGGTGGTTTTATAACCAAAAGGTTTTGAAAACTTAAGATGAGCAGGTCCAGCTCCAAGAATGCCTTTAGCACGAGATCTGGGAGGAATTTTTATTTCTTCAGGTCTCACGGGCTTTAGATCAACCTTCAGCTTTGGAGGACATATATCAAAGATTTCTGTCACTGAGCTAGAAGGTTTATCCACTGAAGGTTTGGAAGGAACTTTCAGTTTGGTTTTCTTGGAAGCCTTCTGAGGAGGGAGAATAGACTTTCCTTTATCTGCAGACTTAGATCTTGCAGATATCTCCTCAGGGATGGGATTTGAAGAAGAACAGGGATATAATTGATTATAAGAAGAGTCAAAGAAAGATGTGACAAAAGTTCCAAACTTAAGCGAGGAACTTTCTTCTTTAGGATCATCCTGTGGTGTCCAAAAACCAAGACCAGTTCTATCACTTTCAGGAGTTTGAGCATTTATTATCTCAGAGATCTTTGTTGATGATTTGCACCATTTTTCAACATGAGCCTTTTCTGCTTTTAGAGCAGCGATGGCTTGTTCGCGTTCAATGCTGATGATTTCATTTATAATGACTTGGTCTTTCAGCTTTTCTTCTAAAAGATTTAGTTCACTGATCTTTTCATGACATTTCTCTAGCTCTTGTGTTAAATAAACATTTTTATTTTCAGCTTGAGTTTTGTCGTTTAGAGCATTATAAAGGTCAATCGTCAGCACATCAACAGCGCGACTTCTCTCAGCTTCAGGCAGAGAGGGATTTGTTGAGATAGATACCTGAGATGATATGTAGCTCATAGAAGGTTCAGATGGTTCTTCTACTTCTTCTTTAATCTCAGCCATGAGGCAAAGATTAGCGACTTCTTCTTCATCAGAAGATGATTCTTCTGATTCAGCCCAGTCATGTTCTTCAGCAATGAGACCTTTACCTTTTCGCTGATAGCTTTTCAGCTTTTGATATTTGTCCTTCAACTTATGGTATTTGTCATCACTGGATCTTCTTGAGGTAGAAGGTTTGAAGACCTTTTTTGACCTGCACTCACTAGCAAAATGTCCAATTTTTTCGCAGTTATAGCAAGTGGCTGTAGCCTTATCAACTGGAGTTGATTTTGGCTTTTCAGTAAGAGAGAGAGGTTTACTTCTTCGGAAGTTACTCTTTCTTGCAAATCTCTTAAAAGAGTTTGTCAAGAGTGCTAAGGACTCATTAAACTCTGAAAGATCAGGGTCTGATAAATCCTCAGATTCAGAATCTAACTCAGTGATGGTGAGAGTAGATCGCTGGGATGGAATTATCTCTGACGAGACTAAAGCAACAGCAGTGCTTTTGGAGTCTTTAGAATCTTTTACAAGATTCTTCTTCAGGAGATTAGATTGCTCATAGTTGAGCAATATTCCATACAGAGTGCTTAGAGAGAGAGTATGTAAGTCTTTTGTCAGCTTAAGACATATTGAATAACTGTCCCAGCTTTCAGGAAGACTTTCCAAAAATTTTGTTAGGACCTCAGAATTAGAATAGGTCCTTCCAACAGTTCTTAGATCAATGATCAGGCAGTTAAACCGCTGATGAATGTCAGAAAGAGATTCATTCTTACCAGCGATAAAACTTTCATACTGTCTTACCAAGTTAATCTTTCGGGTCTCTTGGATTTCAGTGGTGCCCTCATATTGAACACATATGGTTTCCCACATTTCTTTAGAAGTTTTTAGATGCATGATGGAATGGAAAACTTCATCAGGCAGAGCCATTGATATAATGGTCTTTGCTCTTGCATCTATGCCTACCTTCTTTTTATCTTCATCACTCCACTGTCTTATTTACTTAACGACATATCGTTCAGGGACAGCTTCAGTGGTGGCAGTAGCGGGAACCGCAGCTATAATTCTAACAGGTTCATAGGGTCCGTTTTCTATATATTCAGGTATAGTAGGATCCGCACCTTCAAGAAATAGCATCATTCGATTTTTCCATAGAGAAAAGTTATCTCTGCTAAATCGAGGAGGTTTAGAAAGTGAACCATTATCATAGTAGTTTGTGTTTGTGTTTAGTGCCATTTTAGAATAGCAAGGAAGAGTATACAACAAGATCTTGTTTATTAGATTAAACAAACTGCTCTGATACCACTTGTTGGTCCCGAAGGTGCTTAACAAGTTTGTAGAAGGGGGGGGGGGGGTTGAATACAAACACAGAAATTAAAGTTTAATAAATTGTTTATTGATAAATCAAAATACAATTTACAAGTTTGTTGCGGAATAAGATTAAGACAGACTCAATCTAAACAAACTTAAGAAACACTAAGATGGTTGCACAAGAAATTCAGAGAATGGGGGATTTTAGAGAGATAGAAAACAAGGGTTTCTATTATGGAGTTCAAGGATTGAGCACACCTTCAGATGAAGGGGTAAGCTTCCTATTTATACCCTATGCATTAAATGCATGGCAGGGCACTTTACACGTGGCATTCATAGATTGGCTTTGGGAGTCTTACTTTTGGAGACATGCTTTTGGCCACTTTATGAACAGTGTAGTTGACAGAGATGTTGTACGATTTGTGGCAGAGACGTGTCCGTTCTGACACATCGTACTGGTTGTGCAAGGTAAGACAAAAGAAAACTTGAGGCATAAGCTTTGTGATCGTTGATCGCTGAGTATCTCTTCTTCCAGAGATAAAGAAGTTCAGCTATCGCTGAAGCTTTTCCTCAGGCTTCTTCGCGTAAGTAGATTCGTCTGGTCTTCGCTGATATCCGCATCAGGTCACTAGTAGACTTATCTATTGTTCAGTGGCTTCGTCTTCGATTCAGCTATGAACTATGTTGACGCGAGACTTGTCTTTAGGGATTACGTTAACTGTGTTACATGGGAAACGATCAGCGATGACTGAACAGACTCAGTTTGATCGCTGAAAGTGAAACACACATTAAATGTTTACATAAAGGTCATCAGCGATAACTGAACAGACTCAGTCTGATCGCTGATGATGAAACACTAATACATATAATAACGTAATTTTCACTAAGTATAAAAGAGGATCGTTATCAAATCACTGAGAGAGTTTGGATCAACAAGTAACACCCGACTTTAATTAGTCTTTATGTAAGACTTTAATTATTTGTTGATGGTTCAATCTAGAAATATATTTCAAGTATGGACTCATCGTAAGAGATTTTATTATACTTTAAGGTATGGTTGAAAATTTTAAATTAGTCGTTCTTTCCAAATTTGAGGGTGTTACATTTTCAGCTGTTGTTGCTGTCATGATTTCTCCAGCTACTGCTACTGCATGGTGGGGAAGTTGGAGGTGATGACGAGTTGGGGGGTTTGAAGATGACGATGTAGGAGATGCAAACAACATCAAAAGGGGGTGGGGGTTCTTTTTATGTATTATAATAATAATATTTAATATGACTATAATAATATATTTTATTCATTTTATTAAAAGTAGTGTAAAATGATCAAAATACCATTTGATTTAACCTACTTGACATAATTTTCTGACACAGTTAGTGACAAAGACCCAATGCTTTATAAATTGCAAACCACATGGCTGTAATCCATAATTATTTTAAAATAGGAATTTGATACGCTATAACATATAAACCACGGGGACGAAACATGTAATTTACTTTTTCTTATTAACGGATTGGAGTTAACTTCGTTAGAGAAAGAAACCAAGAACGCAATAAAATGCAAAACACAAAAACTCTGGGTGTACTTATTTTGAAAAAGGGACCATATTCATAGGGTGTTGCTATCCCTACCCCTCCTCACTTAAAAAAAACCCCAATACCTCCCATCTCATCACATACCCCCTCCTACCTCACTCACATACCCCTGTAGGATGGGGTATGGATAGAATTCACTTATCCATATTCTAAGCAAAAAACATAGGGACCTATGGTGTATTTTACTCTTTAAAATATTTTCCTATTGAAATAAAATAAGGAGTAATCTACGATTTTCGTCCCTGTGGTTTAATGTTTATAATGATTTTCGTCCTTGGTTTTTAAAAAATGTTTTTTTCATTCCTATGGTTTCCATTTTCGTCTCTCCATCCAACTCTTAAAAATTGACATTAAAAATCCAAAAATTGTTTTGAGAAATTACATATTTAGTCCTTATGATATATAGAGTTTTAATATTCATCCTTAAAATTTTATTTATTATTTTTTCTTTCTTTATTATATTTTAATGCTACACACACGTGCACACACACACACACATATATATATATATAGAGAGAGAGATAGGAAAGTTCAAATGAAAACTCATCTTTCATTGCGCATGTGAGGACAAATCTCAGCCAATCCATCTCTTTTAATCCAACAACTCATATTAAATAGAAATTTTATTTTGAGATGCTTAGGGGTAAAAATGGAAGATAATTTAAAGTCTCGACTACTATATTTGACTTTTTATTTTCTTTTTTAATTAAAAATTTTTACCCAATTAAAGTTTAAAATAAACCATCTTAAAAATTACTAATATTTTAATCATACAAATTACATCAAAAAACGAGAATTTCGTGTTCTTCGATATGACATCCATCTCGATATAGTTTTTTTTGTCGTTTTAACCGTTTTTTTACGTGAAATGTTATATATGTGTTATATTCATTATGAATATTTATGTACGTTCAAGTTTGTACAACATCTCGACACCGTAAGTACGTAACTCGACATCACCTTCTTCAACGTCGTAAGGCATCGCGTTTCTTCAACACCGTAACCCAACACTCATCAAGACAAATCGAGAACCCATCGAGTAATTCTGTTGTGAACCGGGGAACAAAAGAGAGTGTGTCACGTCTCAACATCTTCACAGGTCATTCATGTATTATTCATCATGAATAATGTATCATTCAGGATGAATAATACAATATTCAGGGGGAATAATTCACGATTCATGAATTCGTGTATTATTCATCATGAATGTTGTGTAATTAATCATGAATATTATATTATTCATCATGAATAATGAATAAACGTTTACATTTGTTATTCATACTGAATGTGGGACATCCGGGGATGCGCATACATATTCCTAATGAATTAAACCAAATTTTGGTTGTGAATTGGGAAACAAAAGAGAGTGCACCATGTGTATACACCTTCACGGGTCATTCATATATTATTCATCATGAATAAAATCATTCAGGATAAATAATACAACATTCAGGATAAATAATACAACATCCAGGGTAAATAATACACGATTCATGATAAATAATACATGAATCATGGATTCGTGTATTATTCATCCTGAATGTTATATTATTCATTCTGAATATTGTATTATTCATCATGAATAGTGAATGAACGTTCACCTTTGTTATTCATATTGAACGTGGACACCCGATGTAACACCGTAATTTTCGGTAAGTAAAGGTCACTCGGACGTTTTTGGAACTTGTAAATGGCGGGAGTTTGTTAGGAAAACATTATTTAAAGTCCCTTAGAGTATCGAGAGTATTGGCGTTGAAAAAGTTGAGTTTCGGGGCTTGGAAAGGGTCCCACGACAATGTCCGGCGACTATGACAGTGTCATAGTCACACTGTCACAATCGCATAGAGGGTACCGCGTGCTGGTACACACCAGCGACATTGCCCAGGGCAATGTCGCCGGGTAATGTCGCACCAGGGGTTTGAGAGGATGTCAAATACGGGATTTCAGCCATTCTTCCCATTTCTTACTTCTAACCTCTTCCCTTTCTCTCCCAATTCATTTCCCCTTCTCCCCTCACAAACCCTAACCCATTTTGGAGCTTTTCCTCCTCTAAATCAAGTGTTTCTCCTTCATCTATCATGGTTAGAAGCTAGATCTAAGATGTCTTCATCTTCTTCACCATCCTCATCAATTTCTAGGGTTTTCACCCAACCCTTTCTATCATATTGAAGATTGGGAGTGCATGGCTCATCTTGGTGATCTAGAAGTATTTTGGTTGGTGGATTGGAGTTATGGTTAAGGTAACCTCCTATTTTCTTCATTTATGGAAATTAGGGTTTTGACATAAGTTGAGATCTTTATGTAAAATGTTTGGGAAATGATTATAAATGGTTAAATATGGGTATTTATGGTTGGACCCTTGTGGATCTAGGTTTTGGAAGATTTGGCTTGAAGGTTCAGATTTCTTCAAGGAAGCTCAAGTTGGAGTAAAATCTAGATTTAGCGTAAATCTAGCAAGGTGAGTCCAAGTTGCTTTGTGAAAACTATGTACATGCCAAAATGTGTATTTTGAAGTAAAAATATGTTTTGCTTGGTAATTGTCTAAGTGTGAGTATTTTGATATGTTTTCATAGTTGATAAACATGGGTCGTTTTAATCTCATGAAATATCCATATTTGGGTTTTGAATATTTCAATAAGTAAATAGCATGATTTATGCATTTGGTGATTTTGTACAAATGAAGTCTATTTTATGATTTATGCATTCTTGGTGAATTTTGTACAAATGAAGTCTAAATTATGGTTTATGCATTGTCGGTGTATTTGATTTCATAAACCATTTGGAGAATGTATGTCCCCGTGTTATGAGACATTTTGGAAACATAAGGGTATGAACCCATTTGGAAAATATTTTGTCCCAATCCGTGATGAGTTTTAGATTAATCACATCTTTGAGGTATGTGTCTATATAAACGTCGTTTAATTGTGTTTCTCTATTTAGGGACCGTTATTTGTTAGTCAAATGAGTTTTGAGCATTTTAGCTCGGTTTCGACTTAAAAGAATCTTGAGGACACTTGTCCAGTTTTAGTGGCTTGATGTAGATCCCCATTTATGATTACATCTTAATGCATCTTATTGCATATTAATGATAATTACATGCTCGAGTGCGTCGGTCATTCCTGTGTAGTCATGTAATTTTAGACTGTGTTGCATTGGATCTATAGGCACGTAAGTCAGTCTTTATTTGATGGTCAATTGGGTATTACGGGGTTGGACTCTGGGACCTATGTTTTATGACCTTAACCTTTCAAGTGTACACTAGGAGGGTTGAGTTCGGTCGTGCTATCGTGTTGATGGGCGTTTGGGGCCTCCGCCATATCGGGGCAATGCCTTGGTTGTAACCCCCGACTGTGTCGGGCCTTTGGTGGTATTCATGGTAATATTCACTAAAGTCAGTTATCTCTTTTGGTGTAGCTTGAAGGGAGTCGTAGGGACACTTGGGTTTTTATGTCGTGAAGTGTCATACGATTAACGTTGTATGAGTGACATACTTTTGTGTTCCTCCGCTCTCAATGGATACGGGTCTCCCTCGTCGTCGGCCGACAGTATTTTGGATAACTGATAGTCCATGCTTTAACATTTTGATTTCATTCCACGTTATGGTCGCGTGAGTATTGAACTTTAGTTTCATGTTTTCGGTGGCATATTATATTTATATGGATTGTTTCCCATGATTTATGAATTGAGTATTATGCCCCACCCGTGTTTTGGGTGTTTCGGGATATAAAGTTTTATCCGCGTTTTTATAATTGGAAGTCCGTTTTCTATTCACGTTTGAGTGAGTTTTGGGTTGCATTACTTTATAAAGAATGTTTTGTATTGGGGCATTCGTCCTTAAAAATGCATGTAATTGAAAAACGAGTCATTTCCATATTTAAAGTAAATCATTTTGAAAGATTATGATTTAAATTGTATTCTTTTCTTTTATCAATATATTTCATCATGTTCAAAACTCTTGAACTCACTAGGCGTTAGCCTAACCCTTTTTATTTGTCGGCATGTGCATCAGGTACCGGTTGGGGAAGGGTACTAGCGACCTTGTGAAGAGATGGGTACTATTTTAATGCACGAGGGTGAGTAGCTTGGTGAAGTCTTCCGCAATTATCTTGGGAGTAGCAACACGTATTTGGGTTTAGTAGCACTCGGCCTTTATTTAGTCTTTATATAAGATTTGAGTGGTTATTTGTTGAGGTTAAATCTAGAATTATATCTGAGGTATTTCAAGTATTGATTTGAAGAAAATGATTTTTATCCTTCATGTGATGTAATGATGAAAATTTTAATTAGCTGCTCTTTCCAAATTCGAGGGTGTTTCAAGTTGGTATCAGAGCATAAGTTTGAGAGATTTAGGTATTGAATTTGGATGCATAGACTCAAGCTAGCATTCTTCTAAGCATGTGAAAGCGAGATTGTATGATTAGGCACTTTAAAATAGGATACTTTGAGGTCAATGAAGTCACTAGGATCGGGAATCACGATGAGGGTAGCAAGTATAATCATGTACGATATGTTCATAATTGCACTTGGACAGTGTCATAGTGAACTTACAGGTTACATGTGCGTACTTGAATCACCTTCATGTGATTACCGATGGGGTAGTGGATGGATTATTGAGGAATAGTAGTTAGAAGAAGTTAATGTTTATAGCATTGTCACTTCGAGTGACGGTTAAGCGTGGGAATACATTAAGTTTTGATTAGTTTTCTAAGTTTTGATCAATGGTTAAGATTTGTCCTCATGTGTACAATGAAAGATGAGTTTTCATTTGTGTGTATATATATATGTATATATATTGTAACACCCGTAATTTTCGGTAAGTAAAGATCACCCGGACATTTTTGGAACTTATAAACGGCGGGACTTTCGTTGGGAAATCATTGTTTGAAGTTCCTTGGAGTATCGAAAGTGTTGACATTGAAAAAGTTGAGTTTCAGGGATCCGGAAAGGTCCCGTTACAATGCCCGACGACTATGACAGTGTCATAGTCGCACTGTCACAGTCGCAGAGGCTAGGGCATTGTCGCATGGCAATGTCGCACCTGTATGGCAGACTGCTGATAAGTCGCGAATTTCAGGCCACTTTCTCATTTTCACTTCTCCAAACTTCCTCATTCTCTCCCAAATCGTTTTCCCTTCCTTCCCCTCAAACCCTAACTCATTTTGGGTCAAATCCTTGAGCTCTTGAAGTGTTTCATCATCAAGTGGTGAAGATTGGAAGCTAGAGTCAAGGGTTCACCATCTTCTTCTTCAACCTCAAGCTCCATGGTAGAGTTTTCTAGGTTTTCACCAAAACCTAAGTGGTAAGCCAATCCTCTCCATTTCTAAACCTTAATATAAGTTATAAATGCCTTCTTGATGGTTTCCTAGCATTTGGTTTCTTAAATTTCGGATTGTGATGGTTTAGGAGAAATTAGGTCAAAATTAGGGTTTTGGTCAAGATTGGGATTTTGATGTAAAATGTTTGGGGATCGATTCTAAAGGGATTGAATATGATTATTTATGGTTGAAAATTTATGGATCTAGGTTTTGGAAGAATTTTGCTTGTGGATTCGGATCTCTCCAAGGAAGCTCAAGATGGGGGTAAAATCTAGATTTAGCCTAAATCTAGCAATGTGAGTTCAAGTTGATTTGCGAAAACGGTGTACATGCCAAAATGTTTATTTTAAAGCGTTTACATGTTTTACATGAAATTATTTACTATTGGGTTATTTGATAAATCTTGATTATTTAAAGTGTTTGGTTTTATAAACTTTGTAAAACACCCACGTTTGGGGTTTTGAGCATTTTGACAAATAAAACATACACATTGGTATTTTAATGGTTTACTTCATGAAATAGAGTTTGAACATAAATGCATTTTATGGTGTGTTTTAAATAAGTGTTGATTGTGTGTTATGGGATGTTTTGAAAGGATAAATGTTATAAACTCACATGAAAAATGTTTTGTCCCAATTTAATCTACGTGGGAGTCATCTTTAAATTTTGGAGCATGGGTTTATATAAAGGCGGATTGTTTACGTTTGGTTTCATTTTATGATTTTCAACGTTGAGTCTTTGTATTTTGAGCTTATGGCTCGGTTTGGATTTTGTTGGGTTCCGAGGACACTTGTCCGATTTTAATAGCTCAATGTAAAGCGTTTGGTTATGATTTGCATTTACTGCATCATATTTGAGAATTACATGTTTTGAATGCGTTAGTTCATTCGTTTGGAGTCATGTAATGTTTTAGTTAGTGCAATGGATCCATAGGCACGGTGTTCTTTTGTCTCGTTTTGGACAAGTTCACCACTTTAGCACGGAATAGGCATCGTGTCACCATGGTAAGTAAGGTGTGGACCTATACGGTCGGGCAACGTCCCATGGGCAGTAAGGTGTAATTCCCTTGTTCTAGAGTTCCCCGTTTTGGAATTCTCAAGAATAGAACTAGAGGGGTTGACTTGATGTTTTCGAGCGATAGACTCAGAGGAGTTGAGTTCGGTGGGTTTTTATATGTATAACCCACATGTTTTGATTTCTTACATAATAATGTGACCTACTTTTGTGTTCCGTCACACTCTATGTAATCGGCTCTTCCACGTTACCGCAAGGTGTTGTTTTGGTTTTGGAGTTTTATAATCCATGTTTTCAGTGACGTTTTGGGTATGGATTGTTATCCATGTTTTTGGGTTTTACATACTGAACTTTATCCATGTTTTGGAATATTTTGGATGATACAGTTTATCCACGATTTCAGTATCTGTTTATTAAAGTGTCAGTTATGTATTACGCGAGTTTTGGGTTTTGGTTTTATATTTGAAGAAACGTTTGTCTTATGATTTTAATTACGAAGAGGGTGAATGTTGAAAAAGAGATTGTTTTCAGATTTAATGTATTTCGTCTTGGTCGTTTCAGATGGAACGTGTCATCATTTTGGAAATCACGATTTATATAACATTCTTTAAGTTTATTGCTTTATACGTTTATGATGAAAACTCTTGAGCTCACTAGGCGTTAAGTCTAACCTTTTATTTGTCGGCATGTGCATCAGGTCCAGTTGGGGTTTGGTTCTAGCGGTGCTATGAAGAGATGAGCACTAGATTTATACAAGGGTGAGTAGTTTGGTGAAGCCTTCCGCAGTTGGAGATAGTGACTGTTATTGGGTTTTAGTAACACCCGTACCTTTTATAGATCGTGTATAAGGATTAAAATGTGTTTATTGAAGTTAAACCTTAATTTGTTGTTGTAGATGTTTCAGTTATCGTTGTAATTAGAAAATTTTAAATTAGTTGTTATTTCCAGATTGAGGGTGTTACATATATATATATATATGTGTGTGTGTGTGTGTGTTTAATTTCAATATTAATATTTTTTTATTAATCAATTAAAAAATAAACTTTAAATGAAAATATGGAATAATGAGAGTAAAATACATTTAATTAAAACAACACATTGGTATAAAAAAACAATTTTTTTCCTCTAACCCTATTAAACCTTTTCAGATGGTAAATTAAAATAAATAAAAACTATTAATTTTAGGAAATTTCAACCTAAAACTTTGAAAAAATTATATCGTTTACTTATCAATAATTTTACTGAAATCATTCGATTTTTTTATTATTATAGTTATATTAATTTTGAAAACCTGCAGTATAATTAATAAAATAAATAAATTTCTTAATATTTTTATTTATTATTTATTGAAATTGTATTTATTTTTTTAAAAACGTTTTTTTAATGATATTCGTTTTAAAAGGTTGGTTTAAAATGGGATATTGATAAGTAATAAAAAAAACTTATATTGATAAGTAATAAAAAAAACTTAAATAATTTCTTTAACATTATTGATAAGTAATGATATCTTTCCTTTTTACAAAGTTTTAAAGTTAAAATCTACTAAAATTGATAGTTTTTTATTGATTACGTAATCTTTTTATTTATTTAAAATTATCATCTGAAAAAGTTTAATAGGACTCGAGGAAAAAAAAATAGTTTTATCTTATATCAACCATTTTTTTTTATCAAATGCATTTTACTCCCACTATTCTATATTTTCATTTAAACTTTATTTTTATATTAATTAATCAAATTTATTTAATATTTAAATTAAAATTATATATAATATGTATGTATGTATGTATAGGGTCAGGTTCATTTGTTAACCACATTTTTTGTGTTAACTTTTTGAACATTATAAGCCTTTGATCTTGGAAATCAATAGTTGAGATTGATTATTTTTTTAAAGACTTAATAAATGTACAATTAATGAAAAATTAGGAGTGAACTATAGTGCTAATGGTATAATTTTGGGGAAAAATCAATGAAACATTATGTCTTTATTCTTTCTCAATTAATGTTCCTTCCAAAAGAATCGTAACCCCCAGTTCATTAGTGTTCATGAATCTGCATGTATTTGAACATTATTCTTCCAAAAGAATCGTAACCCCCGGTTCATGCATGTTCAGAACATTATTACTTTTAAATATCATATTCATATGAACAAATATGAACAATATTACTTTTAAATATCACCTCGAACATGTGTTAACTTTATGTTACCTTAACTGACATCATATTCATATGAAAAAATATAAACATTATTACTTTTAAATATCATATTCATATGAAGAAATATGAAGAATATTATTTTTAAATATCACCTCGAACATGTGTTAACTTTATGTTACCTTAACTGACATCATATTCATATGAAGAAATATGAACATTATTACTTTTAAATATCACCTCAAACATGTGTGTATGCACTTACATAAGAACCGTCTTAACTGAACATCGTATTCAAATGAAAAAATATGAACATATATTCACTAATGTTCATCTATCATCATCAGGATTCATCTGTTCATATATTCATGCACTAATGTTCATCTGTTTCAGTTGGGACGTATTAATTTGATTCCCTTGATCTAAACACATTGATGAACACTATAAAATCCCCAATGTCGGTGTTCACTTGTCAACATGGAAGAACATATGGGAAGAAAAACTTTCAACAATCGTACTTCTATCGACGACGTTAAGGAGCCCGAAATTCTTAGTGTCGGTGGACGTTGTTGCGTTCATTGTTGTGATGTGCATGGGATTTTAGAAATACGATGAATATGGACAAACTTTTGAAAAAAAAAACATTAGCTACTTGGATTATTGGGGATGTTCATACAATTTTAGAATGTAATTTAATATGGACAAATTTTTTGAAATCAAGCCACTAGCTAGAATAATGGAATTAATTTTTGTAACTCCCCAATAACTATTTCAAATATTGTCCAATTTTGTATTTCCCTCTTTACTCTTTAGCATTAATGATACACACAATCCTAACAACACTCTAAAGAGTAATCCTATTGGCTAGTTTAGGTTCATAAAGTTAATAACATTAGGATGGTTAACAAAAGATCCCCACTCTGTATATATATTAGAAATGTACCCTCGCAATGCAGCGGATTTCTGAAATCTAGAACTCGAACCCTCGATCATTATTCATACTTTTTGTTAGTCTTTTTTTTATTTTATTTTACGATTTTGAGAAACCTAGATTTAAAACAAAAATATATTTTAGTTTAGTTTAATTATGGTTTTTTATAAAAAATAATAATAAAGTATTTTGTTACGAGTCAAAAAATGTTTAATTTAAATGATAACTATATTTAAGATATTTTATATTTAAAATTAAAAAGATAACATACTTCAATAAAAAATAAAAATAAGGTGCTTTATCTCGAATTTTCTTATATTTATCGGTTAATTATATCAATAGTTAAAATTTTTAGATATTTTTGAAAATAAAAATAAGTGTTTATCTGCAGTTAGTTACACGAATTCAAACATTGAACTTTTATAAGTTGTACTTATGTTTAATCAATTTATATTTTTGGATTTTAAGTAATATGCATTAATAAGTGGTACCTAATGCATAAAAATTAGTTTTTAAGAGTTTAACTTAAATGCTTTATAATATAGTATAGATATATTAGTTAAAATTCAAAATTACAAATTAATGAAACATAATTATAACTTATTAAAGTCCAATGTTTTTATTTGTATAACTAACTGCAAATAAACATATTAAATACATGCTAAACACTATGAGATAAACTATCTGTTTTATTTTTTATTAAAATATATTATCAATAATTTTAAATATAATAACATAACAAAATAATTTATCATTATCTTTATAAACAGATCATAGCTAAAAGTAAAATAAATTACATCTTTATAATAAAATATAAGTTGTACCAAAGCATTATGAAATTGTAAATTAAGTAATTGGTTTTAATTAGTTGTATTTTGTGCTTAAAATGTTGTAATTAAGAGTTTTTATGTCTCTTTTATAATATAGTATAGATATATATGTGTGTGTGTGTGTGTTAAAATATAATAAATAAAGAAAAAGTAGTAAATGAAATTTAAGGATAAAATATTTAATACCCCACATACCATAAGGACTAAATATGTAATTTTTCAAATCAGTTTTTTTATTTTTAACTCCTATTTTTAACAAAGTTGGATGGAGGCACGAAAGTGGAAGCAAAATGGAAACCACAAGAACAAAAAAGCTGTTTTTAAAGACCAAGGACGGAAATCGTTATAAACATCAAACCACAGGGACTAAAATCATAGTTTACTCTAAAATAAGATATTAGAGGAAATTACATTTTTTGTCCCGGTGGTTTGTTAACAATTGCTATTTTCATCCTTAAACTTTCGAAATTATGATTTTTACCCTTATGATTTACAATTTATTAATATTTTCGTCTTTATAATTTACAATTTATTGTTGTTTTCATCTTTGTGGTTTATAATTCATGCTATTTTAGTCTCTCTTACTTAAAGATAAGAGTTATGCCGAAGGACGAAATTAAAAACTATAGTGAAATAACTGCAATTTCAAAACTATAGGAATAAAAGTCACAATTGTTACCAAACGATAGGAATTAAAAAATGTACTTTACTCAAGATATTATTATGTCCATTACAACTTTGCGCTTGGTTAGCTGAGCTGGAAGTTTTAATTGGGCTTCTCGCTTGGGCCTCTTCAATATGTTAGACTTCTTTAGGTAATAATGTATAGAATTTTTTTTGACATTTTCTTTCAAATTCATGAATTTTTGATAGTTATACATTTATGTGCTTGAGGGAGATTTTCTTTTTTGTTAGGTAGAGATTTCAAACTTGTCAAAAGGTAATGGAATTAAAAAACATGTTAGAAGGTCGTTAAATAACCCAATCAAAATTCAATAGTTATGATGTGTTTGGTATGCAGACAGGACTGGATGGTACGAGACGGTATAGAATTGGACGGATGAGAGTGAGGTAGCTAGATAGGTAAACAAGTTTTTGTTCTGTCGTGTTTTTGTGCTCTCATGCATACCAAACTGAAACAGTTCACCATTTTGGGGCTTTGGACTAATGATGTGAGTGTGTAGTGAATCGATCAAGCGATACAACAAGTTCAAATCCTTGAGATACGAAAATCGAGAAGGATGGAAATGAGAGAAATCAAGGTTCAAAGAACAAAACCAAACCGTTTTCCATCCGGTTTGGTATCGTTGCATTTCGCTTTTTTAGTTTTCTATTGGTTAATACATTTTCTTGCACACGCCTAGTTGTATTATTGGCTAACACTAAAAAGTTTGAACCAATAATTTTTACTAAAATCATATTTTTAAGAATGGACATGACTATATTGTCTTTTAACTAAAGTTATAATATACTGCTAGATCAACTAGATTTGAAACAGACCCATAATCAATACTTCTAATAGATACACCAAGTCTGAGTCATTACCAGGCCCGCCCCTTGGCATGTTAAATATGGGATTCAGAACAGGGCCCCCAAAATTTTTGGGGCCCAAATTTCACATTTTTGGGCATGAGTTATAAGGTTAGTCAATAATCCTCAAATCAGAATCAATAGGATACCGCTTCAATCTTCTTCCCTCTAATCGTCTTCTTCCCATATCTATTCCCGATTCAATCGGTTGTCGATTGAAATTCCCAAGAGCTTAAAATAAGAGATGCCTAATGATTTAGTTTTAGCTACTCAATGGTTATTTTCATTAACTTGTAAGACTTTCAATTTAATATGAACTTTTCTATTTAACTTCTATTTGTTATTTGTTTTGTGTTCCAATCGACTCGTATTTTTGATACAAGTGTAACAGGGCCTCCAAAAAGATTGGGACGACCCTGGTCATTACATCTTGATGAGCCACTATTTTGATACAATTTTTTTTGGTAATGGAGGGTGTGCGGGTTCTGCACATCTTGTTTAATCCCATGGGACTCTAAAAAACGACTAAGAAGATCTTTAGAGGAACTTGAATTGACGACCTATGAAGAAGAGTCCCAAGACCTAGCCTTTATTTGTCAGTTGAACTAGCCAACCAAGTTTCATTTTGATCAATTTGTGACGCCTTAAGCCCAAATTATAATTTTCCAAGGGACTCCTTGTTTTAGTTATGACCAATACAAAACGAATTATCACATGCAACAAGACAAAAAAAATAAAGTTTAATCCTACAACCAAACAAAAGGAAGAAAAATGTAACGTTTGCACTTCCTTTAATCACAAACCCGTATGATGGATTGTGAGTGATTTTACGTATCAGTTTAGACAATACATATAAATACTGTTGACAACAGTAAAAACACCGAAAAAAACGAAAATCAAGTTTTGTTTTGGATACTTTATTATTATGTGATTTGTGCATTTCATTCATACCCATATCAAATTCACATGGCATGGGGGGTCCTATGAAGGTTCTTGGCCACTTTTGGACAAAATATGGATGGCAATTAACACCAAAAGGAGGGCCACATGCACTCACCCTCTTACATGCAATTTGTGAAAATAGCCAACTAAACAACTCATAACAAACATCCTTGTACGCCTTTTTTGAGTATGACATGATCCTACATCCAACTCTAATGGGGTCTTTTTTATTTTCAATCACTACTTGATTGGATAGACTTGATGCCAATGTGTGTTTCTTATATTCCAATTTTCATTTATGATATCGATGTTTTCGATATTTTATTTGTATATATATCATCTTTTAATACATAGAGGATAAGAATTATAGTCGGTTCTGGTGGACAATAAGAAACGCATAAGTTTCGAAAGAGAAAATAATATATACAATTCTTGATTTTTTTAGAAAACCACTCCAAGTTTTTACAATATGTCGAATACCAATCAATAAAGATGCATCAAATATTGTAAATTGGGGACTCGAAAGACGGATTATTGATGCATTTTTGTTGATTGGTTGTCGGCAAAGTGATTTTGCTCAATTAAAAGATATGGTTGTTTGAATAAATTTGTTCGGATACCATTACCTTACAAAACTCAAAAGTTGACAATCAATGATTTAACTTGTATATACTCATAACCGAGTCCTATTTCAAAAGACATCTCTAGTCCCACAATAGAGACATAAATGTGTCGATTATACGAAACATTTCTCCGCCCAAGTTGTATCGGTCTACAATAATATATGATTTAATGATTAAAATTTAACTTTAAGTTTTTGGATTCTTTTAAATAAACCTCATCTACATGCTATTTGAAACCCTTTTTCTAATAATATGTCTCACAAATATACAAATTTTCTTTTTTATATTTTCAGTGTTCTAAAATAATACAAAAAAGTGTCAAAATAGCAACACTAGAAATTGTATTCATGATTAAGGAATTCAATTTAGGAATGGCCCTCAACCCCTTCCCATCTTTTGGTATATATTTTAATATCTAAAAAATTAAAAAAAACACACACACACACACCTTTTAACATTTTTACAATGCTAATATAGTATCAACTAAACCTAAAAATTTATTATTGCGACTTTCATAGGAATCGAGATCACGACGAGTAAGCGAGGGAGCAGTTTGATGAACCCTGAATAAGCAATTGAGCTGGAGTTACCGATGACGATGAATACAAACCAGGAACACTTGAATCTTTTCGAGACTTGTTGGTCTCTTTATGAGATTCGTTGGTAGTTGAGGGCTCATGTCTGATCTCTCGTAACAACGCCACCACATCTTTCATCGTCGGCCGATCTTCAGGACGATTACTAGTACATAAGAGGGATATTCCAAGAGCTTGCAACATTTCTTGTATTTGTGAGTCCGGATTCCCATGTAGCTTTCGATCTATAATATCCACCGGATCTTTCTTGCTCTTGAGGTGATCACGAACCCACTGGATGACATGCTGACCTTCGGAAAACGACTGGTCCACCGGCATTTTCCCCGTTATGATCTCTAACAGCACCACTCCATAGCTAAAAACATCACTCTTCTCCGTAATTTTCAACATGCTAGCATATTCTGCAAACACAAATAATATATTGTTTATATATATATATGCAAACAAAATACAATCAAACCAAACAGAATTAGTATATCTGACACAAGCCAAGAACTACGGATAGGATGTACGCAGATCTTGTAGAAACATTCATTTGAATACAAATAAAACACGGTAACAGTAGATTTATAATCGGCTTACCTGGAGCCATGTAACCATATGAGCCAGCAAATTGAGGTTTAGCGGAATAAGAGTTGTTGTCGTCTTCCACCAATCTAGCAAGCCCAAAGTCTGCCAAACAAGCATCATTCCGATCACCCAACAATATGTTCTCCACCTTCACGTCACGGTGGAGGATCGGCGGCACACAGTCATGGTGTAAGTACGCTAACCCTTCCGCCACCCCTAAAGCTATCTTAAACCGGGTTTCCCACTCCACCACTTGGACGCTGCCGTCGTGTAACAAGGTGCCGAGTGTGCCATTAGGCAAAAAGTCGTACAGCAAGAGTTTGTTTTTCCCGTTGGCAGCCCAACCCAGCAAACGGACGATATTCCGGTGGCGGATGCGTGCAAGAGTGGCAATTTCCGATGAGAATGCGTCGGCGGAGTAGTTCTCCGATAACTGGAATCTTTTCACGGCGATGGGAAACCCGGACGGAATGTTAGCTCGGTAAACAACTCCGGATCGACCTCGGCCCACCACATTATCAGGTGTTAGGTATTTTGCCATGTCAGCAATTGACAAGTCGAGTTTTTGGTATAAAGTGATCTCCCATGGTGGGCCCATTTCCACGTCAGCATCATCTAGATCACGTCCTCGTGAGCGAATCTTTCCGGCGAGTATGATGTAGAACGCGGATAGGAGGAGAACAATCGCGACGCCGATCAGCACCACCATCGCTACCCTGGCGCCCTTGCTGCGCCGGGAGGCGCCGCCTTTATCGGCGGCGCACTCGTTGCCGGCGAAACACAGGGAAGGGTTGTTGGATAAGACGCTTAGAGGTAGTTTGGAGAAGAAGGGGGTGTCCGGCACGTGGCCTTTGAAATCGTTGTGTGAGATATTAAGAGCCACGAGATTTTCAAGGTCGACGAGATTTTGTAGGTCGCCGGATAGTTGGTTGTAGGAGAGATCTAGAACTCCGAGCTTATCTAAGCCGTCAAACTCGGAGGGTATCTTGCCGGAGAGTTTGTTACAGCTGAGATTGAGAGCAATCTCCAGCGCTGGAAGTTTGCCTAGATTCGCTGGAATCTCGCCGGACAATTCGTTGCTGCTCAGATCGAGTAACTGAAGGTTCATGCAGGAACCGATTTCCGATGGTATTGGTCCAGACAACCGGTTCTTACGGAGGACGAGTTTGTTCAACGAAATCAACGATCCGATACTAGAACTCAACGTACCTTCGATTTGATTTTCAGAGACGTCAACGAGCTGGAGTGATACAATCTCGTTTATACTCGCCGGTAAGTTTCCGGAGATTGAATTGGAATGCAAGTCTAGAAACGTCAAGTTCTGACAACCAGATATCTCCGGTGGTATGACTCCGGTTAACCTATTCGATCCTAGGTCAAGGAAATTTAAATTCTTCAATTTTCCAATCTGAGGTGGAATTGATCCAATCAGGTGATTGTCGTTGGCTCGAAACCGGATCAACGACGAGCAATTCCCGATCTCCGGCGGTATTTGACCAGACAAATCGTTTGCCAACAATAACAACTTGTTCAGATTCTGCAAATTGAACAGACCTTTCGGGATCGGTCCTGTCAATGAATTCTGCGAGAAATCAATCGCTTCGAGATTTTGACAAGACGATATGGAACTAGGTATTGCACCTTCAAGATGATTCTGCCACAAGAACAACAGAGTAAGGTTTTCAAAGTTTCCGATTTCAGACGGAATCGTACCAGTGATTTGATTGTTGTCGAGTTCGATGTGAGTGAGACTTCTACAGTTACCAATCTGAGTCGGTATCGAACCAGATATCTGATTCACACTCAACTGAAGTTCCTGCAACAAACTCAGATTCCCAAACGTCACCGGAATAACTCCAGTCAACGTATTCATGGAAATGTCAATCAGAACAAGTTGCAAACAGTTTCCGAGCTCCGGCGGAATAATTCCAACCAAATTGTTCTGCCACAGCAACAGATTCTTGAGGGTTTTCAAATTCCCCAATGTGCTGGGGACTGAACCGGAAAGTGAGTTCTCGTACAAGTAGATGTTCTGGAGGTCGGTGCAGTCGCCAATCTCCGCCGGAATTTGGCCGGAAAGTAAGGTGGTGTAAATGGCAAGAGTCTGTAGTTTCTTGAGATAACCAATCGTTGGAGGGATAAAACCTGATAAACTCGTTTCTGCAACACCCAACATCACTAAACCAGTACAATTACCGATTTCATCCGGCAATGGACCTTCAATGTTCTTGTTTCCACCAGCTCTTATCACCTGAAGATTTTTAAGTTCCCCGATGGTACTCGGAATGCTTCCACCGAGTTGATTATCATAGCACGTCAACACAACAAGGTTCTTAAGGTTCCCAATTTCAACAGGAATTGAACCTTGGAGCCTGTTTGTGTTGATGTAAAGCTCCACAAGCTTCTGGAGATCACAAAGCTGTTTAGGGATTTCGCCGGTTAACCCATTGTCACTCAAATCCAAGTAACTCAGGTCCGAAAGAGACCCGATTGACTTGGGAATGGAACCAGTGAGATTGGTTCCAGACAGAACAAGCTTTTTAAGAGTCAAAAAGGAGCTAAAATCAGAAGGAAGACTTCCAAGTAAGTCCACATAACTCAAACTCAATTCAACAACATTCTTGTTCACGTCACAAGTGATACCAAACCAACCACAAGGGGTTTCATTGGTTGAATCCCAGTTATCCAAAGCCTGCAAATTTGGGCCTTTTAAGGTTTTCCTCCATGAAAGAAGAGCTTGACCTTGTGAGTTGAGGGAGAAACAAGATGGGATTAAAATGAAGAAGAAGGTTAGAAGTAGAAAGAAGGAGGATGGGGGTTGAAAGACAGGCATTACAAAAATCCCAATTAGTTGCAAACTCCGATGAAATGCAGGAGGGTAAGGAAGGGGATGAGCCTAGGGAGGAACAAATGTGAGAAAAACCAAATCATTTGTCTTGTGGAGTTGTGGGCTTATTAGTGGGTTGGTTCTTTTTATTAGTGTTATAAAATAACCAAAAGGAGGTCATAGTGAGAGACCCAGAATCTGCGGATCCAAGGACAGCTAGGCCATCATGTTTTAACAGTTTAATATATATATATATATATATACTATGAGGAATTACATATAGCTCCTTTCTGTTAATTGGGATTTGTTCATATATATATATATATATATACACACACCGAAAAACACCCTAGTAGCTCTTAATCTGGACGGTATGTACTTGTACATACAAGTAATTTGTAACATGCACATGTGTATATGCACAAATGCATAAAAAAAAACAACTTAATTACTTGTTCCTCAGTTTTTTTTTTTTGAAATTTTCCTTTGAACCTCCCCTCCCTCTCTCTCTATATATATTATATATATACATGGGGACTAGAAGAGAGTGGAGGGAGAGTGATGTAAACTTAAAGGGTTGGATGTTTCTTTGAGACAATGGAAATCAAACATATATCCAAATTAGTTACACATAGGATATTAAGATGAAAGCCAACCTTATTATAATTTTTTGTTATAGGGGCTTTATAATTTTATGGAAAAGGGTATAATACATGTTATGTAGATGAGATTGGAAAGGGATAGAGCAATTAGGTGTCAGAATCATAAAAGGATACGAACAGGGGGGGTCATGCATGCATATACCAAGTGTACGGTACAAGTCCCAAATGCATGCAAAAAACTGGGTCCATTCTTGTTTTAAATATAGGGAGGGGAGGCAGAGATCTGAGACGAGTAAACAATGGAAGTGGCAATGAGTATTATATATATAGTACATCACTTTTATCACAATCACATGTGACCCCCTTTTCATTGTTTTCATACACGTACATATACAATCTTCTCTTTTACTTACTATTATTCCAAAATAGATGCAACCCTTCTTCTCAAACTTGAAGCCACCATCTTCTTCTATAATGGGTGAATGTGAATCTAGGGTAAAGTGTACATGATTTAAAAATATGTTAAATCAAACGTTACAATAAATCATATTTGTTGTCAAATTCTTCATGACATTTAACAAAAAGAATGTTGAAAACATGAGCTAGAGAAGGCAATGTATAAGTATAATGAAATCACAAAAGCCCAATGGCAATTTTGAAGTCAAACAAAGTAATTTGGAATCTATGTATTGGATTATAGATTTATAGTTTTTAATTTATAGAATCACAATCATATAAAATTTTATATTTTTCTTTTAGTTCATGTATTGGATTTGTATACAAATATATGCAAAATCTCTATTTAATCATTTGGTCAACTAGATTCATAATTACGAATGAAAAATATTAATTCAAAAGGATTGTGAGAATTAGTTTTCTGTTGAAGGATTATGTGCTATCATAAAAAAGAAGTGACTGAAAGAATATTTTCCTAGTATTAGAAATTACCTTAATGAATGTTTCATTTTCTTTGTAAACTTCTCCCTATTTAAAGGGTTTATGATTAATGAGAATTACATAATTCATTCTCTCTATTTATTGTTGTTCTGCTCTGTTTTTCCTATAATACGTTATCATCACGTATGCTCCCTACAACGAAGTGATTGCAAAATCAAGTTAAAATTCGATATTTGAGGTAAATTTTCTATGTTTAAGTTTTAAAATTTCACCATATTATGTTTTATGCTATGAACAAATATGATAATTTCTAAGAATATGGTTGATTTTCCTCTATATGTTTAAATTATATTATCATTTTACTGTACTTTATATTATAGACGCAAATTATGATTTGTCAATCTCATGAAATCCTAATTCACATATTGTTTTTTTTATGTTTATAATTTTTTTTTTGCATAATATGTGATATCATGATGCATTCAATTTAAAAACAAAATACATGTAATTGTTCATATATATATATATATATATATATATATATATATATGGGTAGTTTAATTTACAATCCATGTAAATCTTGCAATCTATGCAACCCACATCTTAACCGTTGGATACATGATCGACGGTTACAATAGATGTGGGCCCAATATTTTCAATTAAAAAAAACAAAAAAAATAAAAATAAAATAACCGCTTATCATTGATCCAACGGTTAAGATGTGGGTTGCATTGGTTGCAAGATTTACATGGATTGCAAATTAGCCTTGGCCTATATATATATATATATATAGGGGAGCGATCAAATGAAAACCACTTTAATTTTGAAAACCGTGGAAACTCTCGATTTCATTGGTTAAGTTAATGAAATTGTTTTATGAAATTGTTTAATTTGATGAAATTGTTTCATATAATTCTTTTATTGATGAAATTGTTGCATATATTTGTGTTTTTTATGTAAAAATGAAAAAGTTTCATCAGACTGTGAAAATACATGAAACAATTTCATCAAAATGAGAAAAATAGATGAAACTACATAAAAAACACAAATATATGAAACAATTTCATTAATAAAATAATTATATGAAACGACTTGATCATATTAAACAATTTTATGAACCAATTTCATTAATTTAACCAATGAAATTGACGGTTTTCAAAGTTTCCAATCTAATATGGTTTCCAATTAAAACCACACACACACACACACACACACACACACACACACACATATATATATATATGTTGGTTTTTGGAGACTTAATACTAGATTGTTATCAACAATTTTCGTTTCTTCTGTATCACTTATTGGTAGATGGATTGGTTAATATGGTATTTTTTTATTACCGTTAAATAATAATAATAATAAATTAAAACCTAGTTTTTAATATGTGAAATTTATCCTTAATTGTTTGTTTTACGTTTACGAGTAATTTTTATTGATGGATTAGTTTATTCTTATTTAATATTATGTTCATTATATGACTATTTCATTATTCGTAAAAAAAAAACTAATTATTGATATGGGCAATCATTTTATATATTTTTTAAACTTGTTGTAAATCTACTTATTAATATAAATAATAATTATATCTTATTAGTTTGTCATAAATTTATTTCTCAATTGATAACTAGTTTATAGTTGTTTATTTTTTTATGAAATTGATTTTCTTTCCATAACAAATAATACTATAATATCGTTATATTTTATAATCAATAGATCTCCTTGATAACATATACATATATTTTGATTATAATTTTTCATTTTATAAATTGTCATGTACATACACATTATAATTACTTTGTTGGTTAATTTTATTGGTAAACGTTATTTAGGCCAATATTGCATTATTTATTTAGGTCCATTACCATAAATTATTTTAGATGTTTAATTTTATTCAAATCTATATTTTTTTTACATAATATAGTTTCCTTAGTCATAAATCATAATATTTAAATTTTATATCTTAATTACATATCATAATTCTTATAATTAATTAGTTGGAAGTCACACTTCCAAACCTATAACTTTTGGTGTTTTGCTAAAAGCTCCAAAATATATATATATATATATATATATATATATATATATATATATATATATATATATATATATATATATATATATATATATATATATATAAGGGCCTAATCAAATGAGACCATATTAGATCGTGGTAACTATGAGATCCAATCTCATCCAATCATTTTAATTTATTTACTGTTTTTTATATATTAATTGTTGAGGGTATATTGGTAATTTGAATAATTTTTGTTTAATAAATAATTATTTTATTTTACAGATTTATATCAATCAAAATCAATCAAGATCACGTTTCCTAATATTACTCAACTAATTGATTTATCAAAATCAAACTTATTCAACATTCACGTTTCCAATTTCTTTTTACAGGTCTGAAAAATTGATGGATAAAGAAGAAGTTGTTGGAGAAGAAGGACGATGTTAGATAAAGGAGATCGCTGCTTGTGTTTGCCGAACTATTATGTGAGTATTATCAAAATGTATCACACTGTGATACATTTTGATATCACAGTATATTCCAAATAGTCAACACCTGTGTATCATCTTCAGGCTGTGCACCTTCAAATATTCATCTTCATTGTTGTTGGTTTGCCTTAGCAAGAATAGTCAACCCAAGATTATTCAACCAATCACAAGGTATCACCCTACATATACATACACGAAACCATATACAAGAAAATAATGGAAACCACAAAATAGTCGGTTCTCACAGTTACCATTGATTATGATTTTGTATGGTAATCACAATGTAACACAGTTGGTATCAATTATCATAGTGGTACCACAGTTGGTATTACCGTCTTATCATAATAGGTATCATATTTGTATGTTAATCACAGTGTAACACAATGTTAAGCACAGTGTAACATAATGTTCTTTGAGTGCATCACAATAATAATCACAGTGTAACACAATGTTAATCACAGTGTAACACAATGTTCTTTTAAAATTGTATCATCAAGGAGATCAGATTTTTGCAAGATGATCATAGTGTATCACATCCCATTTGTTGTAACAAAATCCGTTTCCTTTTAAAATTGTAAGACCACAGTGTAACACGGTTTATTATATCATCAAGAAAATATGTATACCGTTTCAATATTTTGAGATTATCGCAATTGATTCCATGCCATAATTATCGGAGCGTCCAAAATTAGATCACACTTAATTATAATATTTTTTTGACAAATTTACCCCTTTTTCCTAATTTAGTGGCATAAAATTCTTTTTTTAAGTATTATTTATATTAATTATTTTAGACCATTGATTTATTAAATGGATGGATGAGATTGGATCTCATGGTTACCACAAAATACTAGGGTCTCCCATGAAAGGCCCCCTATATATATATATATATATATATATATATATATATATATATATATATAGGGTTGAGTTCTTTTGTTAACCATAGTTTTGTTGTTAACTTTGTGAACTAATCTAAACCCTTCATCTTACCATTGAATGGTTGAGATTAAAAATAATTTTATAATTAATAAAAGGGGATTTATTTCTTAAATGGTCAAGTGAACAACAATGGTTAAGGGTAATTTGGGGAATTAAATCTCCCATTGTTTTAACTGCTATTAAATGCCTCATTAATTGTTCCATTGAACAACAATAGTAACCGAAATGAACAATGGGGAATTAAATCTCCCATTGTTCAAATGCACATGATGAACATTCATGAACACCTACAAATATGTTCATTGTTGAACACACCTTCAAAACAGTTATATTACATCTAGATCAAAACAGTTATGTTACAGCTAAATATGAACTTTTTCTTAGTTGAACATACATGAACACCTACAAATATGTTCATTGTTGAACACACCTTCAAAACAGTTACATTACATCTAAATCATTATGTAAAAGGTTAACAAAAAAAAGAATAACAACAAATGTAACACAATATTTATATGTTCAATTCAGTAAATGTTCATATGATTTTAACATTAGTTTGAAAATGGATTTTTTTTTGAAATCATAACCTACGCTTGAATCAAGGAGGCTTTATTTTTGTAACCCCCAAATAAATAAATGAATCATAACCTACGCTTGAATCAGATATGTTCATGTGTTTTACGACTTAAGATGAACACCGGAAAATTTTCTGGAATAAAACGACTACACGATTTTATCAAACAAATTAACCGGAAATCAATAATAATAATGCTTTGATTTCAAAAATATGATGAAAATGGAAAAAATACTACAATCGTAACCGACAATACTATTATGGAAACTTGAATCGTGTAACTCCTCAATAAAACAAAAGAAAAATGGTTACTTATAAAATGACGTTTATACCCTTTTCCATTAAATATACAAATACATTAAACATCACCCAATCTTGCAATCTTATTGGTGGAGCAAGGTTCATAAAGTTAACAAGAAATGGATGGTTAACAAATGATCCTTGCTCTTTCTCTCTCTCTCTCTCTCTCTATATATATATAATAGCATGAAAATAGTAAAATATTATTCAAATGTTTATCTTGATTATGAGTTTGTACTCATTATTTTCAACCTTAATTCATATTTGAAAGTTACACTTTCAACCCCATATTTTTTTGGCATCGTGCCAAAAACTCCCATAATGCTGATATGATAATAATTCTTCTGGATTTAATTTCATTTCATTTTTGACCTCATGTCAAAATCTACCAATTAAATAAATCGCAAGATATCGAAAGAATTTTGTCAAAGGGTGTAAATAGCCTATGGTTTGTAGAACCTTAAGAAATCTACGTGATTCCCCTACTACCTGAAATCCAATTTATTGAGCGATTTATTCTCGAAATTGAAAATATTGATGAAGTATTATCAACCAGAATATGCAAACATGCAAAAATCCATATATGGCTTATGATAATGAAATTTCACATGCATCATAATATATTGTCTTATGAAAAAAAAAGTTCATATATTATCCCTTATTTACTTAAATAGTTGAAACAACTCATACATGATTCAATGTCCTAGACTCAAAAGACCTTGAGTACAAATATGAATATCCAAATGTAAAAACTACTTTTGTCAGAAAGGTACAAGAATATACCTAAAGTCCATCGACTCCCTATTGACCCTAAAACCAACCTTCTAAAAAGTACAAACAAAACCATCATGTTTTGAGACGACATATAAATCCTAAATTTCATAGGAATACCTTTACTAGAAACTCCCAAAGAACTGTGGGATACTCCGAAAGGGATAATCAGGAATACTCATGAATATGTACTCTCAGAACTAATCGTACAGTGGAATGAAACCCACTTACTCGATTATAAAAAGGTAACTGGTCTCAACAAAGAAATGTTATATTCAAAATGCGTCTCAATCCATGTGGCAAGGAACTCACAAAAAATGACATGATTTATAACATTATTTCCACCTTCATATATCAGTAAATATTAATGAACCAATATAAGTTGGAACACAACCTTTAGACAAGCTCATCAACCTACTGCAAGTGGTTGAGAGAGACACAACAAGGTTGTTTCAAATAACAACACCAGATATGTCGGGACAAAGAAAATTCCCGAGATCAACAATGAAAGTGTTAGAGGTGGAAACAACTCCAAAGAATAGTGAGTGAAAGACCATTTCTCACACGTGGCATCTATGTACCACGTGGAACGTGGAAAGGGTCAGGGTCATAACAGTAGTTGGAAGGATTTTCCAATCCTTGGAGCAGAGATGCAACTACCGCCCAATTGATATTGGATAGTCAAAGAAGAAATACATTAATCACTAGTTCTTTCGAAAAAGGAACAAATTGAAAATAAACTATATCATATTAATTTAAGATTGATTGAGCATATGTTTCCTTGAAATTTATAATAAGCATAAAATAAATATGCACACTCAAATCGATAACCATTATTGATGTAAAGAAATACATTAAAAACAAATACAAAACTCTCGATATTCTCCGTTCCGTGTAGGAATGTATCGAGGAGAACTTGAGTTTTTGTAGAACATTTCACACAATCTAAAGAGATTGACTAATATTTTTTTTTTATAATTTATCCAACCAATATACTTAGACAACGTACTGTTATTTTCTTGTCGGTACAAGATTAATAGTCACTAAAGCACTATTTTAATGAAAACTTTGTTAAGATATTCATATCAACTTGAAATCATATTATAAGAATGGAATTGAGTATATGTACATCAACTCTAATGATATAAAAGGAATATATATTAGAGAAATTAACGTGTCAAATTAGTGGATCATCTACGTCACTAAATCATATTTTGTCAGCAATAAAGAATTTTTGGACAATGACACATGTATGTTTCGACATGATCACATGGGACACCATTGTCATGACATGGTGATCCGTGTTTTCAAAATACACATAGACACATTCTCTTTCGAGTCAAAGGCAAAAATAAGGCAAATTGCAACTGTTGACTTCTGCAGCATAAGAAACAACACCATTATCATAATATGCCCTCTCGAATACCTAAAACTTTTGTATACCCTGATCCTTAGCCAAGACAGGAATGATACCATCCTAAAGCCAATGACATAATACAAAAATATTCCATTCTTACAACGAATACAAGATGATATTTATGGACATAAACATCCAGAATGCGGACTATTTAAGTACTTTATGGTTTTGGTTTCGACACGATGAACGCATGTCGTATTATTGTCCACACGAAATGTTGCACTCCTAGCACTAGTTATACGTTTAAGAGCTCACCACCCTGATTATCTTATCAAGTCTACATGACTCAGAATTCTAGAGAATTTACATCATAAGGATTTGATGATTATTGCATATGTATTGGAATCAATGTAGAGTTTCCTATACCCCATATGTATATATAAAATGGTCTCGTAGAAGTTGTCATCAAATGAATATAGATGGTAGCCAAGACATTTGTTATGCGCACCAATTTACCTACATGTGTCTGGGGTTATGCAATACTATACGCAACTTTACTTCTTCATTTTGAGACCTATTACTAGCTAACCATTCTTATGTGTACCAGTCGGTAATTGGATATAAGCCTGATATTTTACATTTACGCATGTTTGGTTGTGCAGTATATGTGCCAATTGCGCCCCTACAACGCAACAAAATGAGTCTTTAAAATGATTAAGTATATTTATTGGATATGAATCTCCAAAATTTATTCGCTAATTAGAATCCTTGACGGGTGATCTTTTTACCGCTAGTTTTGCGGATTGTCACTTTGATGAGACAGTCTTCTCGTTGTTAGGGGGAGATAGGAAAAGGATTTTCCATGGGAACGACATGAAATGTCATTGAATATTCCCACTCTGTCTCACATTGATCCCCAAACTTCATAATGTAAAGTTGAAGTCAAATGAATCAAACTCGATACCTGATACATTTAATGTTATTCTAGAAGTGACAAGATCACATATACGAGCTGCAAATATACTCGCAAGGTTAAAGTCCCCAAACAAGGGCACAATGTCGCTGGAAAGTGCGTTGCAATCACACATGGTGGAGGTGTGGTTGAGGTCATAGCTCCCAAACGGAAATGGGGGAAGCTACCTGGTTCGATAGATACTCATCTAAAGGAAGAGAAGAGTAAGGCACAACTATTTGTCATCAATACATAAACCTCTCATGAGATTGTCTCTGATTAAACTATGTCTATGAATCATTACTGGAAGACGCTCCGAAGTTAATATTGATTCCAGAGATCAAAGAAATCTCAAATGAATTATGAGAGTGCATATCAGTCGATGGACAGATCATACATACTCATTGATGATATATTTCACATATAATGTTGCTTATGAGATGATAGAGCACATTGACATCGAACCATGCTCAGTTGAAAAATATCAACAAAGAGCAAGTTGGCCTAAATAAGCAAATCCAGGAGAATCTGATAAATGAACAAGTATTTGGTTTGGTAGTGCTAACCCACCAAGTGTAAAGCCTGTAAGACATAGATAAATCATTTGTCATAAAGCGTAATGAGAATAATTAAGTCATAATGCATGAGGCTTTCCTTTGGCGCAAGGTTTCTCACAATGCCCTGGATTGACCACGAGAAGACTTACTCTCCCGTGATGGGCGTTATTGTTAGTATACAGATATGTATTTCAAATACATATAAAATACAAATATCGTAATAACTGAATATAATCAACAAATGATTAGAGAAAATAAATATAGGGAATCGACTGGAAAATTAAAACGAATAAACCGTAACGAGGTTGAGGCTCGTGTTGAACACGATTCCCTTAAACAGATTTGTCGTCTGTTCCTAGGGTACAACAGCGAGAGCAGAAGTACTGCCGGATAATTCTACTTGCCTGAAAAATTCGTTAGAGGAAGAAAGCCGTATGCAGAGAAAAGTAGAGAGGTGAAGTATCGATTGGTTTTTCGGGGTGTGTTTGGAATGACCCAGACTCCTCTATTTATACTCGAAAACAAACTGACAGATTAATATTTTATTAATTAGTAATTAACTGACCATTAAGCATATTAATCTTCCTATTTATTGAGTATCAAAAGAGAGTTACAGAAAAGCCGAAACAGTGTGTTTCGCGACTTGCCACACGGGTGAAGTCGCAGCACAACCCGCGTAGTTCACTGTCTCTCATCTATAAACAGTATATGTCACAAACCGAACCTGGCGCGACTTATGGTGCGGGTAAACCCGCGACCTAACTCGCGAAATGCACTGGATCAAAACAAAATTTTCGCAAAAACCAAGCTGCGCAAGCACAAGATTTCGGAGCGGCATTCGTGTCCGCAGGTCGCGCCCACGTACAAGTTCGTCGAATTTATCCTACGAAAGCCGCAATCGGCACCCCCCCTGCGCGCGGGTAGGTGATGGAGTAAAACCAAACAAAGAGCTTGTAAGCTCCTTCCACATCTAAGGTTATAAACCTCATAAAATTTGGTCCTCCTTCCTATGTGGGACAAGTTCCCACACCTACTTGGTTTTGCCAATTTTCATCCCAAACACTCAACTTTGAGCATCGATATCTCATTCACACATATTCCGTTTTGGACACACAATATATCGTTTCGAAGCTCTCATATAGGAGAACACAAACCCACAAAGAGTTAGATATATACAACTCTCATACATGTATTTAATTGTGTCCAAAGTTAGTAAAAAATCACATTTTTACTAAAATTTTTCCAACAATCCCCCACATGAATGGAGAAATTTTTTCCAACAATCCCCCACATGAATGGAGATCGATCTTTGCATACGAAAATTTCCCTACGAAATTTCCAATGGTCAAATCTTGCATAGGATAGGTAGGTGTTATCCTTTGAACCTTCCCTTGTGAAACACACTTAGCCTCCTAGCTGTCAGTAGACTCGATTTTCTTGAACTGAACTGCCATTTATGTAGGAGACAATACATTTCACACAAAATTCTTCCTAACAAGGTCATATCCTCATAGTCGTGTTCGTTATGGTCATGAACACTAGCCTGGTTCAGCGAGAGCTGACAGGAATTGAGCCCCCACAATTCCCTTCGAAGTGACCCCACTTCTCTCTCACATAGGTGATCTTCTATGATCATTAAAAGCTATACTCTTAGCCTCATTTTCACTTATTCCAGAATTGGAATAGGAAGTTTATTAACTCCCCCACAGTGACCTCTCTTATTCATACAACTAGGTTATCCTTTTGAACCCAGATCTTGGGATCTCCAGTCTTTTGGGTAAGGTTTCCTTTGCATGAATTACTCATTCAAGGGCTTTAGTCCCATTCCTTTCGACGACTTATAAACCAAATCTCTACTTAGGCCTTTTTTAAGCGGATCCACAATGTTATCCTTTGACTTCACATAGTCAATCGTGATAACTCCAGTAGAGAGTAATTGCCGAATCGTATTATGTCTACGTCTAATATGTCTAGATTTCCCATTATACATTGTACTTTGAGCTCTACCAATCACCGATTGGCTATCACAATGTATACATATGGCCATTACCGGCTTAGGCTATTTGGGAATATCTTCCATGAACTGAGTAACCATTTTTCCTCTTCACCACATTTATCCAAGGCAATAAATTCAGATTCCATCGTGGATCTGGCTATAACAGTTTGCTTGGACGATTTCCAAGATATAGCCGTACCTCCAAGTGTGAACACATATCCACTTGTTGATCTGGAATCCTTAATATCAGATATCCAATTTGCATCACCGTAACCTTCGATTACCATTGGATATTTTCCATAATGCAGTCCATATTCACGTGTGTATCTTAGATACCTTAACAATCTAGTAATACTCTTCCAGTGTTCTAAACTGGGATTACTAGTATACCTACTTAGCATGCTCACTGCATATGCTAAGTCAGGTCTAATACAACTCATAAGATACATCAAACTGCCAATTATTCTTGAGTATTCTACTTGTTCAACACCTTCCCCTCTATTCTTAGATAGATGTTGAATAGTATCAATTGGAGTTCTAGCTATACTAGTATCTCCTTCATTTAATTTCTCAAGAATCTTGTCCACATAATGTGTTTGATTTAACACCATACCATTTTGGGTTCTTGTGATTTTTATCCCAAGAATCACATTTGCTAAACCCAAATCTTTCATGTCAAATTTAGATTTTAACATATCTTTTGTGGACTTTATCATTTTGTCATCGCTGCCAATGATAAGCATATCATCAACATATAAACACAAGATGACATATCCATGAGTGGTGTCTTTCATGTAAACACATTTATCACACTCATTTATCTTAAAACCGCTTTCTAACATGGCTTGATCAAACTTTTGATGCCATTGCTTTGGAGCTTGCTTTAGGCCATACAAGGATTTAATAAGTTTACAAACCTTGTTCTCTTGTCCCGGGGCAACAAATCCCTCGGGCTGCTCCATATAGATTTCTTCTTCTAAATCTCCGTTTAGAAAAGTAGTTTTTACATCCATTTGGTGAATTTGCAGATTTCTAATGGCTGCAATCACTAACACCAATCTAATGGATGTTATTCTTGTCACCGGCGAATAAGTATCAAAGTAATCTAGACCTTCCTTTTGTCTATATCCTTTGATCACTAATCTCGCCTTTTATTTGTCAATACTGCCATCAGCTTTCATCTTTCTTTTAAAGATCCAACGGTAACCTAGTGGCTTACAACCTGGTGGTAGATCCACTAGTTCCCATGTATGGTTTTGTAAGATAGATTCTATCTCACTATTGATGGCTTCTTTCCATTGAGGTCCCTCTGAAGACGTGACCACCTCACGATAGGTTTTAAGTTCACTTTCCACCATGTAGGTGAGAAAATCGGGATCAAACGATTTTTCAACCCGAGCTCGTTTACTTCTTCTAGGTTCCACATCTTCTTCATCAGATAGAATTTGTTCATCCTCTTGAACAATTTCTTTACCTTTAGAAGATGACACTTGATCTTCCTTGTTCAAACAAGGAAACACGTCTTCAAAGAATGAAGCATTTCTTGACTCCATAATTGTATTATTGTGTATCTCGGGATTTTTAGATTCATACACAAGAAACCGATAAGCACTACTATTTTGTGCATATCCAATGAATACACAATCCACTGTTTTAGGTCCTAACTTTTGTACCTTAGGAGGAGGTACAACCACTTTAGCTAGGCACCCCCACACTCGTAAGTACTTGTAAGATGGTTTTCTACCCATCCAAAGTTCATACGGGGTCTCATCTTTTTTCTTGCGGGATATCTTATTTAAAAGATAATTAGCCGACAAAATAGCTTCCCCCCACATGTTCTGACTTAGTCCAGAATTGATCAACATGGCATTCACCATTTCTTTCAAGGTGCGATTCTTTCTTTCAGCCATTCCGTTTTGCTGAGGTGAGTAGGGTGCTGTGAATTCATGTCGAATTCCATTGTTAGAACAAAATTCAGCAAACGGTGAAACATATTCACCTCCCCTATCACTTCTAACCACCTTGATTTTCTTGTTAAGTTGATTCTCAACTTCATTTTTATACAAGACAAACTTGTCTATTGCTTCATCTTTACTCTTAAGTAAATACACGTAGCAATATTTCGTACTATCATCGATAAACGCGATGAAGTATTTGTTCCCACCTCTAGTAGGAATCGATTTTAAATCACACACATCGGTGTGAATTAAATCAAGGGGTTCGGTTTTTCTTTCAATCGAATTGAAAGACGTTCTAGTAAGTTTGGATTCTACACATGTGGGACACTTGTGATTCGAGTCCATATCAAATTTAGGTATGTAATTTAATTTAATTAATCGTTGAATGGAATTAAAGTTTACATGTCCTAAACGGCCATGCCAAACATTTGAAAACTCAAGCAAATAAACATAACTAGTACCAGTTTTATTCATTCCATTGATAACGGTTACATTCAGCTTGAACATGCCATCTAAGGCATATCCCATTCCCATATACATACCATTCTTGGACAAAACAAATTTGTCCGACTCAAACACAAGTTTAAAACCAAACTTATTAAGTAACCAACCCGACAAAAGGTTCTTCCGAAGCTCCGGTGCATACAAAACGTCTCTAATCTTGAGCTCTTTTCCGGAAGTCATTTTTAGAAGTACATCTCCAATGCCCTTAACATCGGTAGTAACGGCATTTCCCATGTAGAGCTTTTGCCCATCATCAACTTCTTTGAAGGAAATGAAGTTGCTTTTGTCATGACATACATGACGGGTAGCTCCCGTATCGACCCACCAATCCATAGAGTTCGAACCTATCACGTTAGCCTCCGACACAATGGTAGCAACTCCCATGGACGAAAACTCCGTGATCATAACCACCAAGTCTTCGTTCATCATGTGAGCTTGGCGCGGATTTTCCTTCTTGGGCAACTTGCAATCATCCGCCTTGTGACCCGGTTGGCCACAATTATAACAGTTGAACTTCTTCTTGAAAGTTCCTTTCCGAGGGGAAATATTTTTCGCTTTCCCCTTGCATTTGTCAATCTTCTTCGCCTTGGCCTTATAAGGTTGACCAACTTCTACCACATTAGCTTTTGAAGAGCCGGTATAACCACTCTTTAAAGCTATTCAGTTGTCTTCTTCAATGCGAAGACGTACCACCAAATCCTCCACGGACATCTCCTTTTGATTGTGTTTAAGGTAGTTTTTTAAGTCTACCCAACCGGGAGGAAGCTTTTCAATCATGGCCGCAACTTGGAAGGCTTCACTGACAACCATTCCTTCGGCATGTATGTCGTGCATAATTACTTGAAGATCTTGAACTTGACTCATCACAGTTTTTGAGTCAATCATTTTGAAATCCAAGAAGCGAGCAACAATATGCTTCTTGGTTCCCGCATCTTCAGTCTTGTACTTGCGATCCAAGTACTTCCACAGTTCCTTGGCCGTGGTTACTTTACAATACACATTGTAGAGTGCATCGGCTAGGCCATTCAACACATAGTTGCGGCATAGGAATTCCGAGTGCTTCCACGCTTCGACCGCGCTCACAGATTGAACGTCGGCCTCTCCTCCACTAAGTTAAGGAGCGGTTTCAGTCAGGAACCTTGCCAGGTTCAAAGTGGTCAAATAGAAAAACATTTTCTGTTGCCACCTCTTGAAGTTCAAACCGGAAAATTTCTCCGGTTTCTCAGCATGATTGGCCATCATATTCGGTGCTGGCGTGGTAGTAGTCACCATCGATTGCACAGGCAAGGTAGCAATCCCAGAAATTGGTATTATAGGAGATGTAGTTTCGGTTGTGTTCTGTAACACTCTAAAATTTAGCGGAAATAAAATTCGAAAATTCTGCAATATGACGGCTATAAACGGGAAATCCTGGGAATATAAAACCTGCTGTAAACAACCCCAAGTATCATCCCGATAGAACGGGGAAGTAAACTATAACCAATACAATGAATCAAATGAAGAATATACTAACAACCTAATAATCTAACTTAAATAAGAGAGATTAACATCGGGTGTTGCTATTCTTCCAAAAGTATGCCCGCTAATCCAAAACGTCGGTCTACACATCTCCCAAAAAGACCGCTCTTGGCCTCAAAGCCATCCACTCATTCCCGACGAACCCCACTGGAAACCTGACCTGTTATACATGTCATTTTAAGAAAAAGTATTAGGCTAAAGCCTAGTGAGATCAAACATTTGCAATGTAAGAAATTGAATATGTAAATATAGTGAAAGGTTTCTTTTATGCAACAACCGTAAGGTAATAATAACAGTAATGTTCTTTGAATTATAACAAATACCTCTTGGGTTAACGGGGGAGACCCGCCTACTAACCCGAATGACGGAACACGAAAGTAAGCCATTCGATGGGTCAGTAAAGCCAATAAACACATAAAGTACACGCAAGGGATGTCAGGCTCAGTATCTTTAAACATACACCCACGGAAACTCAAGTTCAACCCCGAGGGGTTGCTAGGTCGAGCTCCTCATCCAATATCGTAGTACTTGAGCACGAAGGACTTATACCACATCCGATGCCTAACGTGCCTCGACGTGGAAAACTAGTCGTCCCAACGCCGGACAACAATAAACCAAATACGGGGTCATGACTCCCAATGCATCAAATAAGCCAAATAATGCGCATAAGGCCCAACCAGAAATCCCAACAATGATTATCATACAATGAGTGACATGAAGGGTAATTCTCACCAAAACTACTTCCATTGTTTACCAAGTGACCATTACTAAAATATAGATGATTCCCTTTTTATTTCAAATCCTCAAAATATGAATTGAGTTTAAGATACAAACTTATTAGCAGTTAACCACAATACCAATATTTCTAAATTCATAGTTTTGCATAGCAATGCTATTCTCTCAAAGGTATAACCCAAGTAAAACAAGCTAAGAACATTATTAAAGTTCTTAAAACGTTATATCCCAAAAATCACCACCAACACTTATATCTCCAAAAGTTAGGTTTAGCAAGAAGTTCCACAAATCAAATATATGAAAGAGGAGATATTAAGTATTCAAAATCAACCCTTTTGACATGTATAAAGTTTAGTAAAATGGGTAAGAACTCACCTTAGTGGTTTTCTTAAAAGAAAACCAAACCCTAAAACGGAGGGGATGAAGATGAGTTGTTTAATCACTTGAGAGCTTCTTACCAACACTTCCTAAAAGTGTTAAGGACAACCATTAATGACTATGAACCACCATAAATGAGGAGAGAAGTCTATATGAGAAACACTTACCGAAATCAGTAGAGAGAATCGCTCCCAAACCCTAGAAATCAGATAAAAATGACTGAAAATCGCGACTTAAACTTTTTATACCCAAACCCCCGCCGGCGATAGTGACACAGCGACTATGCCAATGGCATAGTCGCGGGGCATAGTCGCGGGAAACCTCCCACTCGCGGTACACACTGGGCGATAGTGCCCTGCGATTGTGACCATGTCACTATCGCGTGGCACAATCGCGAGAAATGTACCATAGGTCATTGACCTCCGGTGATTGTGCCCTCCGCGATTGTGACACAATGTCACTCTCGCGGGCATAGTCGCGAGCAACCCAAACTCTCCAAAATTTGATGGTTTCAACCCACAATGCTTAAACCAAACAAACTCGATAATATATAGGTAAATCCATAAAATCAGAAGGTTCCAAAATGAGGGATAATACATGGGTTCTCAGAATTCGGGGTGTTAGAATCCTCCCCAACTTGGGAATGATTTCGTCCCCGAAATCCTACTAACTAAACAAATGAGGGTATCTACGCCTCAAGTCTTCTTCCGCCTCCCAAGTCACATTGGTGCCACGGTGGTGCTTCCATTGAACCTTTACCATCGCCACCTCTTTATGTCGGAGCTTCTTGATTATCCTTTCCAAAATAGCCTCGGGCTCTTCGATGCAACGATTATCATCCACTCGGATTTCGGACAAAGGAATAACGCTTTCATCTTCCGCTAAACACTTCCGTAGATAGCACACGTGGAAAGTGGGATGAATCCCATCCATTTCCGGCGGTAGATCCAACTTGTAAGCTTGTAGACCGATGCGCTCGAGTATAGCAAACGGCCCTAGGAAACGGCGACATAGCTTCCCGCGCTTCCCAAATCGAATCAATCCCTTCCAAGGGGACACCTTTAACATCACACGATCCCCCACTTGAAACTCTACCGGTTTTCTCTTTTTGTCGGCGTAACTCTTCTGACAATCCTGTGCCGCTTTTAATCGCTCCCGAATTGATTTGACTTTGTCGGCCGTCTCTTGCACAATTTCCGGGCCGGCAAACTGCTTCTCCCCCGCTTCTAACCAACACACGGGGGTTCTACACTTCCGTCCGTACAAAGCTTCAAACGGTGCCATCCCGAGACTAGAGTGGTAACTATTGTTGTACGCAAATTCCACCAAAGGTAGATGGGCGTCCCAACTACCGCCAAAATCAATCACGCATGATCTAAGCATATCTTCAAGCGTTTGAATCGTCCTTTCACTTTGTCCGTCTGTTTGTGGGTGATAAGTCGTGCTTAAATTCACCCGTGTGCCCAACTCTTGATGCAAGGCTCCCCAAAATCTCGACGTGGACCGACTATCACGATCGAAAACTATCGACAAGGGTATACCGTGCCTAGAGACGATTTCATCTATGTATAGCTTCGCCAACTTATCCATTGACAACGTTTCCCGCATCGCTAGAAAATGAGCACTCTTCGTCAATCGATCGACAATGACCCATATGGTGTCATTCCCTCGCAAAGTCTTCGGTAACTTGGTCACGAAATACATGGTGATCTTGTCCCATTTCCATTCGGGTATTTCGAGCGATTGAAGACTTCCATAGGGTCGTTGATGCTCAGCCTTCACCTGTGAAGAAGTTACACATCGCTCCACATAATGTGCTACATCCAATTTCATAACTGGCCACCAAAAGTGTAGCTTCAAATCTCGGTACATCTTGGTACTTCCCGGGTGGATAGAATACTTGGATTTGTGCGCGTCCTCCAAAAGTAGCTCTCGGCAACCACCGAACTTTGGTACCCAAACTCGCCCGTTGAAGCACTTGATCCCTCGGCTATCTTCGGTCAACAATAACCGTTGCTTGGTCATCACTTCATCCTTGAGGTTTTCTTCTTTTAATGCTTCGGTTTGTGCCTCTTTAATCTTTTCCATAAGACTTGACACCAACTCAATTCTTGTAAGTTTGGCTTGAAGTCTCCCGCTATACTCTTTCCGACTCAAGGCGTCGGCCACCACGTTTGCTTTACCCGGGTGATAGAGTAATTCACAGTCGTAATCCTTAAGTAGCTCTAACCACCTTTGTTGCCTCATGTTGGGTTCTTTATGGTCAAAAACATACTTCAGACTCTTATGATCCGTGTACAAGGTACACTTTGTGCCGTAAAGGTAATGTCGCCATAGCTTTAATGCGAACACTACCGCCGCCAATTCTAGATCGTGAGTGGGGTAGTTCTTCTCATGCACCTTCAATTGCCTAGATGCGTACGCGATTACTTTTCCTCTTTGCATAAGTACACATCCAAGTCCCCTTTTGGACGCATCACTATAGACCACAAAATCCTCCGATCCCTCCGGCAAGGATAAGATCGGAGCCTCGCATAATTTTATTTGCAATGTCCTAAATGCTTTCTCTTGCTCCTCGGTCCACACAAACTTTACATTCTTCTTGGTCAACATCGTCAACGAAGAAGCAATCTTGGAGAAGTCTTGTATGAACCTTCGGTAGTACCCCGCCAAGCCTAGGAAACTCCGAATTTTGGATGGGCTTTTGGGCGGTTCCCAATTCATCATAGCTTCAATCTTGGCCGGATCCACCATTACTCCGTCCCTTGAAACTATGTACCCCAAGAACTGCACTTCCTTCAACCAAAACTCGCACTTGGAAAACTTTGCATAAAGCTTCTCCTTCCTCAAGATTTCCAAGACATCCCAAAGATGACGCGCATGATCGACTTCATCCTTCGAGTAGATAAGGATGTCATCAATGAACACGATGACGGATTTATCTAGGAAGGGTCGGCACACACGGTTCATCAAGTCCATAAACACCGCTGGAGCGTTCGTCAAACCGAAGGGCATCACTAAGAATTCGTAGTGACCATAACGCGTCCTAAAAGCGGTTTTAGGAATGTCTTCTTCCTTGACTTTCACTTGATGATAACCCGAATGGAGATCGATCTTCGAAAAGCAGCTCGCTCCTTGAAGTTGGTCGAACAAATCATCAATCCTAGGGAGTGGATACTTGTTCTTCACGGTTGCCTTGTTCAACTCCCTATAGTCGATACACATTCGCATGGTACCGTCCTTCTTCTTCACGAATAAGACCGGTGCTCCCCAAGGCGAGGAACTCGGTCTTACGAACCCTTTCTCCAAAAGCTCTTGTAATTGGCTCATCATTTCCTTCATCTCTGACGGATCCAAACGGTAGGGAGCTCGAGCTATGGGAGTCACTCCCGGCGTCAGATCAATCTTGAACTCCACTTGACGGTCGGGCGGTAAGCCAGGCAAGTCGTCCGGGAATACATCGGGAAACTCCCTTACCACCTCGACATCTTCTAGCTTCTTCTTTTCAAGTTTGGCATCTATTACATATGCCAAAAAGGATGAGCATCCTTTCGCCAAACATTTTCGTGCCTTTACCATACTGATGATTGCGACTTCATCCTTTCGTCTTTCACCGTACACGGTCACCACATGACCCACCGAACCTGGAATTCGGATCAACTTCTTGGCACAAAGAATTTCTGCGTGATTGGTGGACAGCCAATCCATACCGACTACAACATCAAATCCCCCGATGACCATAGGCAATAGGTCAATCAGGAACTTTCTCCCTTCGATTTCAAACTTGCAATTTCTTATGATATCCCGAACCACTACTTGATCACCATCCGCTAGCTCTACCACTAACGCGTCTTCTAAACTAGTAGTGGGCATGGATAGTTTTGGGCAAAACGAACTTGATACAAACGAGAAACTAGCTCCCGAATCAAATAGTACACGCGTAGGTATGGAGTTTAGGAGAAACGTACCCGACACTACGTCCGTTGATGCCTTCGCCTCTTCGGTGGTCATCTGGAAAGCTCTCCCTGTTGCTTTAGGAGCGTCCACCTTGTTGCCTCCGCTAAAGTTCATCTTTGCTTTCGGGCATTCGCTTCTGACGTGGCCCGTCTCTTTGCACTCGAAACAAATTCGACCTTTGATTGGACAGTCATTGAAACGGTGACCGAGTTTACCACATTTAAAGCACGGAGTGGACCCCGAGTTACAAGGGTCGGTGTGCTTACTTCGGCATTTGGAACACCACGGGGAATCCCGTCTAGGGCCATTCCCCCGATGGTTGTTGTTGAAATGGTTTGGTCTCTTTGATGATGTGGGACCCCCTTCCCACTTCCTTTTCTCGACCACTCCGTTCCTCTCCATCTTGCTCGAGCCGTAGGAGTCTTCTATTAACTGCGCTTCTTCTATTGCCTCTCGGAGAGTAGAGGCCCTCGATACCCGAACCATGTTCATCATTTCTGTAGGCAAACCTTTGATGTATGCCTTGATTTTCTCTCTTTCGGTGGGGACCAGATGTCCCACCAACCCCAGCTTGTCCATAAAAGATTTGTTGTACTCCTTCACCGACAGATTTCCCTTCTTTAAACCCTGGAATTCATCTATGATTCGATCCATAGCTCGTTCATTGCAAAATTCTTCCATAATCTTCTTCTTGAAGGCCTCCCAGCTCAGTTGGGCCAAAACGGTGACCTCAATAGAAGCGGAAAATACATTCCACCACGTGAGGGCCGCCCCTCTAAGCATTTGAGACCCAAATACGGCCTTTTGACCTTCCCCGCACTCGCTTGATCGGAAAGCCTACTCCATCTCCCTAATCCAGTTCATGCATGCTACCGGATCATCTGTGCCCTTAAATTCTGGGGGTCGACATCCAAGAAATGCCTTGAAGGTACAAGCCTTAGGCAGTTGCCTCACATCGGGAGGTGGAGTTTCATTAGAAGGGACAACGGGTCCCGAACCTCCGGATCCCACCCCAATTACATTTTCAGCCACCGCCTCAGGCCTACGGTGGTTAACATCCCGGTCGTCCAAAAGCTTCAGGAATACTTCTTGTTGTTGAGCCATAACTGCGTTCATCGCTTGCATCATCCGTTCCATCATTCTAGATTCTGGAGTTACCTCTTCCAAAATCGGATGAGTTGCAGCTAGGTTTTGTCGGGGTACGAATTCCGGTCCTCCACCCAACGCGTTTACCAAAGGTGGGGGAAAATCATTATTAGTTACTCTAGGTTGATCCGCCGTGGACGCCGTAGTATCTTGCCCTTCTGGCCGATTACGCGTATTAACCATCGTCTGCCACACACGCGAGAATATAGGTGAGATGAAGATGAACAGAACACGAACAAGGAAACGTAGTACCACATTCATTAATTATCATAACAACGGAAAACAAGCATAATCACGTAAAACATCTTCATAATAACGTTAGCTAGGCGAAATTATGAACATGCGATACATAAAAATTTTCATTCCCATTACCATAACACTTAACTTGTGTAGCCTCCGTCGACTCTAAAACTATCTTATCTTAAGAATTCTACCCAATCTCACAAAATCATTGCCTAATTTCACAGCTTAAGTCTAGGTACTCTACATCCATACCTAGTTCACTTAAATTAATGCTCTGATACCAACTTGTAACACTCTAAAATTTATCAGAAATAAAATTCGAAAATTCTGCAATATGACGGCTATAAACGGGAAATCCTGGGAATATAAAACCTGCTGTAAACAACCCCAAGTAACAAAACCGACAGATTAATATTTTATTAATCAGTAATTAACTGACCATTAAGCATATTAATCTTCCTATTTATTGAGTATCAAAAGAGAGTTACAGAAAAGACGAAACAGTGTGTTTCGCGACTTGCCACGCGGGTTAAGTCGCAGCACAACCCGCGTAGTTCACTGTCTGTCGTCTACAAACAGTATACGTCGCGACTTATAGTTCACAAACCGAACCTGGCGCGGGTAAACCCGCGAACTGCACTGGATCAAAACAAAATTTTTGCAAAAACCAAGCTGCGCAAGCACAAGATTTCGGAGCGGCATTCGTGTCCGCAGGTCGCGCCCACGCACAAGTTCCCGAATTTAGCCTACGAAAGCCGCAATCGGCACCCCCCCTGCGCGCGGGTAGGTGATGGAGTAAAACCAAACAAAGAGCTTGTAAGCTCCTTCCACATCTAAGGTTATAAACCTCATAAAATTTGGTCCTCCTTCCTATGTGGGACAAGTTCCCACACCTACTTGGTTTTGCCAATTTTCATCCCAAACACTCAACTTTGAGCATCGATATCTCATTCACACATATTCCGTTTTGAACACACAATATATCGTTTCGAAGCTCTCATATAAGAGAACACAAACCCACAAAGAGTTAGATATATACAATACTCATACATGTATTTAATTGTGTCCAAAGTTAGTAAAAAATCACATTTTTACTAAAAATTTTCCAACAATCCCCCACATGAATGGAGAAAATTTTTCCAACAGTTATAACGTTCTGCTAATTAATTAGCCTAGTAGTTTCCGAAGGACGGGAAATGCAACTCATGAATGTGGTTACCACATATCTCAACGGGGATCTAAATTCAGAGATATATAAAAAGTGCTTGATGATATTACATTACCAAAATCAAGTAACTCTAAACCACGAAATGCGTTTGCAATAAAATTAAAACACTCACTTTATAAATTAAAGCAATATATGCGGCGTGGTATACCCGCCTAAGTGAATACTTGATTGGGAAATGATATATAAGAACGATGAGCTGTGCCTTTGCGTATTTATTTAGGAAAACAAGTTCCAGATTTTCAAAGTAGCTTTATATGTCGATGTTATGAACATAATATGCACTCTTGATGAAATAAGAGTAGTCAGACGTTACTTGAAATCTAAATTTGAGATGGAAAATCTTGGGAAAACTTGGTTTTGTCTAGCTATTTGAGCTAGGACACCGAGTTTGTGAAATATTAATTCACCGATCGCATATGTCTAGAAAATAATCAGGCAATTTAATATGGACAAAGAACATCAGGTTAGTACTCCCATGATCAGTCAAAGTGTCGGATACAAGGAACGATCCATATCTCTAAAGGATGATGACGAAAAAGTGTTGGGAGCTGGAATTCCCTACCTAAGTACAATATGCGCATTATTGTACTTAACATAATACACTTAACCATATATTGTATTTCTCGGTTAACTTGTTAACTAGATTTAGCTCAGCGCCAACGCAACGTCATTGGAATTATATCAAATTAAACTTTTGGAACCATTGACATGGGATTATACTTTCCCTATAGAAAGAAAAATGAGATTGATAATGAAACTTCGTTACCTACTTATAATGTAAGCAGCAAAAGTACTAGCTCTTATAGAAAAACATCAAATAATGTAATGATATGTATTTGCTGATATTAGATATTTGTTTGACCCATACAAAGGTCGTTCCCAAATTGGATAAGAAAGTACCATTGGGAACATGTCGATTGTTTGGAAGTAAACTAAGCAACTTTATGTACCTATCTCTTTGAACTATATTACTCTACTTGAAATTGTTCAAGAGTGTACATAGTTAAGGACTATCAGTACACATATTAGAGAAGTTAGTGTTTTGAGTTCAACCAATATCCTACTGCATATATGGAAATAATGCATCGTATATCAAATGAATGAAAGTAAAATACATAAAGGTTGATAACACAAAACATTATCAGCTTAAGTTTCTATGCAATCAACAACAACAAACTCCCCTCAGGATTCAAGTGAATCATGTAAGGTATGTGGAAAATGTGAATATTTTCTAAGCTCTCTTGATTGATGTACAAATCAGGGGGAGTAATAGATAAAAGGAGGTGTCTACTAAACATGTATTATTAATAAGTTGTGTTCTTTCCTTCGCCCAATGTTTTATTTTTCTCATTGGGTTTTGTTCCTTGGTGCAAGGTTTTAGTGAGACAACAATTTATAAATCATCTTGTATTATAAACCTTTTGATTGATGTACGAATCAAGAAAGATAATAAACTAAAGGAATAGTTTATTGGTGCCTTGTATTATTTCTTTCGTCTAAAGTTTTTATTTTTCCCATCGGGTTTTGTTTCTTTGGTGTAAGGTTTTAATGAGGCAAGAACTATGCACCATCACTCCTTTGACTCGGCACAAGGGGGAGTGTTGAAGGATTATATGCCATCATCAAAAGTAAGTGATTGAAAGAATATTTTCCTAGTATTAGAAATTACCTTAATGAATGTTTCATTTTCTTTATAAACTTCTTCTTATTTAAAGGGTTTATGATTAATGAGAATTACAGAATTCATTCTCTCTATTTACTGTTGTTCTGCTATGTTTTTCCTATAATATTTTCATATATTGTTTTATATTGTGACACAATATATATAAACAAATATAGTGGGTTTTTAACAAAATGATTCCTTTTAATATGTATTTTATTTTTATTTCACATTGTGAACAACATTATATTATACTATTATCACATACATAATTTCATATTATAAAACAACACATGATCACTGATTTTTTTTATTTATCATTTTTGACTTTTTTAATGCTTTTTATTTGATTATGGTCCTAAATAAATAAATATAATAAGTTATAAATGGGTAAAATGTTGAGGTGGGTTGTAGTAAAACCTGGCACATTGGATCTAGATCTACATCTAGAGACAGTTAAAAACCGTCCTTTACAAAGCTTCCATGCGACCAGATCTGCTAATCCACTTGAAAGTTCATGTAATCAGACAAAAGCTTCTTACACCCCCACCCCCACCCCTACCCCTCTTTTATATTAATTTAATTTTTAGAGTAAATTACGTTTTTCCTCCCTATGCTTTGTTATTTAACTACATGATTTTGAAATTATGATTGTCATCTCATATGGTCTATACTTAATTATTATTTTTGTTTATGTGATTTTGAATGAAATTACGATTGTCATTCCATGTGGTTTATACTTCATTATTATTTTCGTCTTTATGGTTTAAACTTGATTATTTTCTTCCTTCTTATGGTTTACAATTCATTTTCTATTTTAGTCTCTTTCTCGTACTTAAAAGTAGTATTTAACCTTATGGATGATAATAGAAACGGGTTATAAAATACAGGCATAAAAACCAAAATTTCAAAACTACAGGGATGAAATCCGATATTATTAACAAACCATAGGGACAAAAAACGTAATTTACTCTATTTTTATTACTATACATTCTGTAAAACAAAACAATTTTCTACATTTATGAATATATCATATAATAATAATAAGAGAAATTAATATTTTTTGAAAATGTCTTAATCTCCTAACCATTTTCTCCCAAAAATTGAGAAAAATAGACAACACCTTTGTAACCGCTCATTGCAATTACGAAGACATTCAAAGAGCCCTAAAAAATTTACATATTTGGCCCCTGTTGGTGAAACACGTTTGTGAACACATTTGAAAAAATTGCGAACCTAAAAAATTGAAACGAGATTATCATAAAAAAAATTGCGAACCTAAACAAGATTATTCCTAAAAAATGAAAATCCCTAGACGTCGTAATTGCGAACCCATTTACAATTGAAAGGATTCATTAAGGGGGCGTTTGGTTTGATGGAATAGTTTGGAGAGATTTGGATTTCATGGAAGGATTTGGAATTTGAGAGATTTGAAAGGATTTGAAATGTTTAGTGTGTTTGGTTTTTAGGATTTGGAATGAAATTGAATTCCATTTTTTATAAATAATTTACAAAAACAAATTATAAATAATTATAAAAATAATTAAATTACCTTATTATTAATTGCTTATTGGAAAACAAACGTTTTTAACATATTTTAAAACATTATTATATACAAATTCTTCGAAATCCCTTGAAATCCCAACCACCCTCACATTATTTCAAAATCCTATGTTTGAGGGATTTCAAAGAAATTTTAGGATTTCAAATCTGGACAATCCTACAAACCAAACATAGGATTGGAATGGATTTAAAATCCAAAACCTCACAAATCAATTCCATTTCTGCAAATCAAACAGACTATGAGGGAAATCCATTTACAATTGAAAATCCCTAGTCGTAATTGTGAACATAAAACAAAAGGAAGATTTTGAAATTGCGAACCTTGATCCCTGAAGTTTGAAATATTAAACTTTTCACCTAGGTTCGTAATTGCAAACCTATGTTTTACGAAGAAAGGCTGAAAGTGTAAAATATTTCTTATCTTTTGCATAAGTTGGTGAATGCGAAGGTGTTTCACGAAAGTGTGAGCTATTTCAGTAAGAATAAGAAGAATGTGGTTAAGAGGTTAAACTATCAGCTAAAAATGGCTAAAACAATTAATTTTCCTAATAATAATACGATGTTCATAAAAATATTACATTTCTTTTTTATTCAGAATGCTTGTATAAGTAAAACTTGACATCAATAGTAACGTTTATATGACTATTTAAAGTAGGTGAAGATTCGATTTTTTTTTTTTGAATTAGATATGTTTATTATATGGTTAAGATAATTAATTTAAAAATGATATTAGGGGATCACGTGATGTCGCGTGACAAGAGGGTATGTGGAGAATATGATTTGGATTTTGGTATACTTCACCATCCATGTTATGGAGTATGGGTATTATTTTACTTGAATTATATTACAAGTCTGTCCATTTTGGGGAATCTAAGCACGATATTAATGGAATAGAGGGTCTCACATGATAACATTAATACTATAATAATACATATTATGTATGCCTCTAATATACAATTTTATTTATCATATATCCCAAATCACAATCAAGTTATCAAAACATGTCTAGCCCAGTGGTAAGGTAACATCCTTGGGAGGGTCAGTGAATGGTATCACTGACTACCCGGGTTCGAACCCCGTGGTGAGCATGTGGCGATATCCAGATCATAGGTTTGCCACTTAGTGGTACCCTTAATTGGGTCGGGTCGTGGTCGACGGGGATTAGTCGGGTGACACTCTTAAGTGGGAGCCCGGATACCCCGGGAACGTGTGTGTGTGTTATCTGCCGTTCAAAAAAAAATCACAATCAAGTTGTTTGAATCTTGTATTTAATATGGTATATACAATGATCTAAAAAGATGTATATATATATATAATGAAAAAGTCACACTTTTATGCTATTTTATGTTGAGGGATATGGATTTGTGGTTAGATAATATTTGGATAAAATTTTTGATCGTGTATTGAAAAGACACTTTCCAAATACTATATTGCGCCCCTTCTATGCCTTGGGTTTGCACAAAATTAGTATTGGGATCATCCAAAAACTTCATACATGAATTAAGGCATAATTTCGTATATATATATTCACCATATCACGATTTATGTATTTATATGAGAAATCGATGGTTACGGATGGTTAAACGGTTAAAATTAACTGTATGACAGTTATAACTGTTAACGAATAAGATTTTGAAGCAGTTATATCAAAATCAAAGGTAACATTCAGAGCTCTGGTTCCATGGACAAGAAACTCTGATTCCACTATATTGGACTTAGTCAAATTTCTTCCGTTCAGAACTCTGATTCTATAAACCATATCTCTGGTTCCATTGCTCAAAGCTCTGATTGCTCTAACTCTGATCCAGATCAGGGACGGATCTAGCCTTGTGGCCACGGTGGCACTTGCCACCGTATCATTTCTTCGACGAAGGGTAAAATAATTTAGGTTCGTGAAAAGTGCAACCGTATCATTTTGGAAGGTGCTACCGTATTATTTCAGAAACTTCAAAAAGGTGCAACCATACCTCGTAATCAACCAAAAAACAAAAAACAAAAATTCTAAATCAACCAAAAAACTGAAAAAAACTCTTGAAATGAACCAAAAAATCGAAATAATTCCTCGGAATCGATAAAAAAACCTAAAAATCTAAAAAAATCAAGCAAAAAACTTTAAGAAATCCCTCGAAATGGTGGAATGAGGATAAAAACACATCAAGAAATATTGAACGTTAAAGATGAAGACATGTCGATAAAAACCGTGTTTTTTGTAATTATTTTTTGTTTATATTTTATTGTGCTACCGTATGAAAAAATTTCTAGATCCGTCCCTGATCCGGATATAGAACTTTCAACGATAAAACAAAACTCTGATTAAGAGGACCAGAGTTCTAATTACATTGCCTCATATCTATACTTAGTGAAATTCCAGTAAGTTCGAGAGCAATTTCATGGAGGTTTTTGACCTCCTAAAATTAGTCCAGATCATCCTGACACATAAAAATCACTAAGTACAACTCTCATAAAATTCGTAAACCTCGAGGTGATGCCCCCTTAACCCCCCCCCCCCCCCCCCCACCTTTCGGGGGATCTAAGATGATAGGTTACAATCCTTTGTGAGTGTACACTCTCCACCTCCTAACTCACTTTGTTTGTCTTATCAGTTTAATCGACTTCAAGTAAATCACAATTACACCAAATAGTCGATGACTCTAAAATCATCAACATTTTATTGAAAAAAAATTACAGCTTTATATTTTCAATATCTATTAAATACATAAACTTCATTGTATTTTGATCAAATAAGTAAATTTAATGATCAATTTGGTCTATGGAGACGAAAAGCAAGACAATTTAGCATAGCAAGTTTTATTTTCCTTAACGGTTGTTGATAAGTTATCTTAGATAAATGTAATGTTATAAGTATATGACAAATAATTGTGTTTGCTAATTGTTAAGAATATGAAAAATCTAGCGTTATTTTATCTATTTTGTGAGACCGTAAGACACATCGTAAGAATTTGAATACATATTATGAAAGTTTGTGTGTGCTTCCCAAAGGGTTTCGTAGGGAAAGTTCCATGTATGCTTCCCATGAAGGTTCTATCAATTCTTTTCATATGAAGATCCATTTTTTTTATGAGAATGTTCTGTATAAACGATTAATGCATTTCTCATCAAAAATATAATCTGAAGTTTATGCTAAAACATAAATGGCTAAAAATGGGAATTGTTTTATTTTTTCTAAAACATACATATTCAAAAAGAATACTATATGAAAAATTATTATAATCATAAGACTAATCTCTCAAACCACCCCTAAATTAGAATCATACTCTTTAAATATTTAACTTATAGTTTAGACTTTATAACAAGAAAATACAAAATAAAAGAATGAAATATTTAAAGCACACTTGATTTTGGATTTGAAACCAAATATCATACTCTTTTTATATACATAAAACTCACTCCACCTTGTTGTTTAATGATATTATAATTGTTTTTTAGATGGTAATATCATAAATATCGCATATTTAAATTATTATATAGAATATGCCATGAGCTGCCTATTATAACAACCCAACCATAATTGAACAAGCGAATCAATTCTTAAAATAAAATCTCAACGATCAATAATAATAATCCATGTCGCAACGGTCCCAACTTATAATAGAAAAATTTAAGGTTTGCTATAACACAACCTATACACAACTGAGATCAATAATAATAACTAGACAATGGTCTTTTAGCCGCCCCGTTAGGCCTTCTCCTTGCCCTTAGCAATCCTGTCTAAATCACGACGGCCTGAAAAGATTTTTAATTTTGAAAGAGCGAGGGTTAGACCATAGGTCTAGTGAGATCCCTCTAAGCAGTTAAGCAACAAAATATACTTTCCAGAATTTTCCAACATCATTTAATAATGGCACTTAAATAAAAACACGTTACGAACCACACGATCGTCAAAGACGATGTGTCTAACTCGCGTTGCCTTAATGTTGGAACACACCCCCAACAACATGAACGGGCCACACTCCCCGGCACGAGTAGGCGGACCACACTCCCCGACTTAGGTTATGTAACCCACGTATAATGTATGCATACAATTACACAATAACAATTCATAACACACTTTAACAGTTTAATAAAATTTATGCCATTATAAATAAATCAGCGTTTAAAATAACTTCACATGCTTTCATCATATAAAGGTTTAGTATAGAAAACTCACCTGGTGTCCTTTGCTTTACGCTTTTCGTCTACCTTAAAACTCGAACCGAACCTATAAATCAAAACATCGTCCGGTAAAAATTCCGATACGATCTATTTTAGTGAAAGCTGACTTTAACCCCTCATCCCAATATCACCTATCCTTTGACCGAGCTTAACTTGCTAAATTCTAATTTGAAACGATATCTGAAACCTTAACTAATTTAGTGGACTAAATAAGTTACCATTAAAAACATGTGGGCCAAACACCTAAAGTCCACCTTTTGCATTACCACCAACCTGACCAAAATTGAAATAGCTACCTGGTCCAACTAAAAAGAACACACATGGGCTTCGGCCCATCCATTTCAATTGTTGACCGGAAACAACCATCGACCGGGACAAAGGATTTGCGACCGGTATAAAACAGCATCCCGACCGGTACTTCTCCATAATGTCGAGTGGTAAAGATCCTTGACCGGTACTTCTCCATAATGTCGACCAATAAAGATCCTTGACCGATACTTGCAAAATAACCGACCAATATCCATTCAGACCGGTATAGAGATCGACCGGGGTCCCCATATCGGGCGACCGGGTCTCCCCTCGGTCCCTCGACCGGTGTCTTCTTTATCGGGCGACCGGTGTTTCCTTTATCGGGCGACCGGGGTCTCGAACGAAAACCCCAGTTCTTGATACCTTTACCCAGAACGAGAATGGAAAATCCCAACAATCCCAAACAGAAGGTTAAATCCAACCACAAGGCAATGCTACAACTCTAATTCGGAAAACGACCATTAATTTTAACGATTTCTACCCAATACAGATTATTAAAATTTCAAAGTTCTACCCATGGATTCCCAACTTCAGGAGACTCTCAGATTAAGCTCCATTAATGGTTTTAGACACAATCATTAAATCCTTACTATAAAAGAGGTGCAGATTAGAGTTTTACCTTACTGGTCTTGAAGAAACCCGACCTTGAATCCTTTGCACTCTCTCTATCGGTCGATCCTCTTCACCCCTCTCTCTGCTTCCAGAAATTGCTAGCCGCCACCAAGAATAACCCAAATCCCTAGGTTATCCTCTTATAGCCATTATTTTCTTTTAGCCCCCTTCAAAATGGGTTTCGATCACACTCTACCCCAAACTTTAATATTTAACTTTTAACCCGGTTATTACAATATCCCCCCTCTCAAAAGAATTCCGTCCTCGGAATTCCTTCATTAAAATAAACTGGGATATTGACTCTTCATAGCTGACTCTAACTCCCAAGTCGCTTCTTGCCCCTTGTGGAATTGCCATTGAACCTTTACCAAGGAGATTTCCTTATTTCTTAACTTTTTCACGTTACGATCCAAGATCGCTACCGGTTCCTCTACAAAGCTTATCCTTTCATCTATTTGGACATCTTCTAACGGTATCATAACGTCACCTTCTGCTAAACACTTTTTCAGGTTAGATACATGAAAAACAGGATGAACTCCCCGCAAAAGCAGCCAGTCTGGGCATGGATTTTTTTAGAGTAAACTACGATTTTAGTCCCTGTGGTTTGATGCTTATAACGGTTTTCGTCCCTAGTCTTTCAAAACTGCTTTTTTAGTCCTTGTGATTTTTATTTACTTCTATTTTCATCTCTCCCTCCAATTTTATTAATATTAAATGTTAATTCATTTAAAAATTAAATAAACAAATTACATATTTGGTCCTTGTAGTATATAGACTTTTACATTTTTATCCTAATTTATATATTTTTTACTTTTTCTTTATTTATTGTATTTCATCAAGACATTTATTTTTCTTTTAATTATATTGTATATTTTCATAATTATTATTACTTTAATTATAAAAATAATCAAATATATTCATTAAAAATATTGATAAATACATGATATTTTTTTCTAAGTTTTAGATTTAAATCTCCTAAAATTAATATTTTTTTTATCTATTGATTTATTAAAGCTATTTCTTATTTTAAATTATCATTGAAAAAAGTTTAATAAAATTCGAGAAAAAAATAGTATCATTTTATAACAACCGGTTGTTTTTTGTTAAATGCAATTTACTATTTACTCAACTATTCTAAATTCTCATTTAATCTTTATTTTTTATTAATTAATTAAATTTGTTTAATATTTAAATAAGATATACACACATAAACACACACACACACACACACCATTTTAAATTAGGTTATATATGAAAAACAAAAAATAAGAAAATAAAAGTATAAGAAGATTTCAATATGTTGTTATAAAAATCATGCAATGGGTCATGACTCATGACGTGCCTCAAAATTAACGTGACGTCAAACACAAACATTATTTAAAACCTTGATATATATATATATATATATATATATATATATATACAGAGAGAGAGAAGGAGGATCAAACGAGAACGATACCTATTTAAAATGAACACGGCAACGACAAATCACATACAAAATATAAGTGATTTTACATGTGATTTCCGTGACCTTAAGTCGCCTGCATACTGTGATTTTGTACGACTTCCCCGCTAATGTAAAATCACTTATAATTTTGTATGTGATTTGTCGTTCTCGTGTTCTTTTAAATAGATATCGTTCTCGTTTGAACCCAATTCTTTCTTTCTCTCTCTCTCTCTCTCTCTCTCTATATATATATATATATATATATATATATATATATATGTGTGTGTGTGTGTGTGTGTGTGTGCATGTGTTTATTTTAAATATTAACAAATTTGATTGATTAATAAAAATAAAGTTTAAATGAAAATATGAAATAATGGGAGTAAAGTGAATTTACCAATAAATAACCGGTTGTTATAAAATAAGATTTTTTTCTCGAAATTTATTAAACTTTTTTTCAATGGTAATTTAAAATAAATAAAAAACTTTAATAAATCAACAGAAAAAAAATATTAATTTTAAGAGATCTAAATCTAAAGCTTTGAAAAAAAATTCATTTATTAGTATTTTTAATGAAATTTTATTTGATTATTTTTATAATTAAAGTAATAATAATTATGAAAATATACAATATAATTAATAGAAAAATAAATGTCTTGATGAAATATAATAAATAAAGAAAAAGTAAAAAAAATGTAAATTAAGATAAAATTGTAAAATTTTATATACCACAAGGACCAGTAATTTGTTTATTTAATTTTTAAATGAATTAACATTTAATATTAATAAAATTGGAGGGAGGAATGAAAATAGAAGCAAATAGAAACCACAAAGACTAAAAAAACAGTTTTGAAAGACCAAGAATGAAAATCGTTATAAACATCAAACCATATGGACTAAAATCGTAGTTTACTCATTTTTTTATTTGGACATCTTGTTTGGGCTACTAGATTTATGTTTTCAATTTCCTAGGGTGGATATTGGCATGAATTGATTCTAACTCCCATTAATTATTTCCATTCATCAACTTGTAAAAACATCGGTGAGTTCAAATGGGTTCTCTATTTCAATTTCATCACATAGCTTTTAGATGGGTTTAAATGGGTTCAAATGCGAATGCGAATGCGAACCCCATTTCGATTTCAAGCGGGTTATGGCTTTCGTCAGAAATGGGTTCAAGTTTTCCGTTTAAACAATCTCCATTTCGATTTCAATTCAAACACTTAAATCTAAACAAAAAACCTCAAATCTCGATTACGATTTAGGTTTTCGAGATTGTCAATGGTCCATTATTGACAAGTTTTCAAGATTCCAATTTCTTCACATGCTCTCGAACCTAAAATCGTTACAGGTTTATGAGATCTCAATTTCAATCCTCAAATAGTATTTCTTAACATTTATTGGATTTAGAATTTTGTTTTAGGTTTTGGATTTTGATTTAGGGGTTGTTTGGTAGTTGCTGAATGATTTGGTGCAGAATCATGAAGTGGTCAGAATGATTAAGAGATTCTTATAATATAGTACAAAATGAAATATGGTTGTTTGACAATTGTTTAAAATGAAATCACGACGCTTAATGGTTAAGGGAGGCCAAAGATACAAAATCATTCAGAGGGTTTTGGAACCATTAAAAGACAGACTTTTTTTTTTGCCAAACAAGATTCACCTCTTAACGATTCAGAGGTTTGCCTCTTAATAGAACCATTAAGAGATAAACAAACAACCCCTTAGATTTCCTGCATAATTCTTGATTTTTAATAGATTGCTGACGGAGTTGTTGATGATGATTGTTAATAGAAATGAGATGGCTCGAGAAGATGGAAGTGGGAGGGTGGCTAGAGAAGTAGTCATGGGGAAAAAGAAGAGAATGAGAAAGAAAAAAAAGTGTTTCTGCTTTTATTTTGTTTTTTTAAATGCTAAGCACACATTTACATAAGTTATATAAAATTGTACACTTATTTGAAAAATAAATAAAAATAATTGAAATGTCTATCAGCTAGCGTCGTTCCAACTAACGGGATTAGACTTAGGGTTGTTTATTAAATACTTACTGGTAAAAACTTACATTACGTCTTTTACCTTACCGTGTGAGCATGATGAGGACTGAAAAGATCTTACCCGATATATAAGCAGCAATAGTAAGGACAAAAAATGTTACCTGATAAGAGAGGAAGTAGCCTCTTACCATCAGTACTTACGGGATAAATGAAAGTATATATAGATTTTTGCGATATGTATTAATTTGGTAAACACCCTTTAAAGACCGTATCAAAAACAAAATATACACTAAGAAAAGGCTAGAGTTGATGCATATGTGAGAATATGAGGTTTAGTGGCGGACCCAAGATTTTAGGTGAGCTGGTGCACAAACGAAAAACTTAAGAAATTGTTGTCGATGTGTTTTAGCGGGTGAGCAAAGGCGGGTACCTGCCTAAAATTCCCGGAACCGGCGGTTCCTGGAATGAAGGATCCGGAACCGGTTACACCGGTTCTTTATATTTGGGAACCGGTTCCGGAACCGGGTACCCACTATCAAATTTTTAATTTTTTTTATTATTTATATTATAAAAGGGTAAATATTAATTATATTACCAAATCCAAACGTAAAGAAATAAATACCACAAACGTGAAAACTAATAAAATAAAAACTAACAACTAATAAATACTACAAACGATACTTACAAAACAAATAAATATTACAAACAGTGCTTACAAAACAAATAAATACTACAAATGGTGCTTCTAAAACATTTCACGTCATAAAATTAGTTGATGCTAATAAATACTACAAACGATACGTTACTAAAAGGTGGTTTATTAAATTTTTATAAATAAATAAAATATATTTTATTAAAAAAAGTAACGGGTACCCACCGGTTCCGGTTCTGGAGGATTGGGTACCCAGCATGACCGGGTACCCGGTCCCGGCGGGTACCCAACGGGTAATGGTTCCAAAAAAATGAGAACCGGAATTGGAACCGGTCCCGATCGGTTCCACATTTTAGGAACCGGAACCAATCACCTTGGTTCCGGTTCCGGAACCAGCAGTTCCGAATCGGTTCCGGTTTCAAAGGCAGGTGTCCGCTTCCGTTGCTCACCCCCACGAATTCCCCTATTGGGGGACTTTTTATATTTTTGGTTGCTTTCGAGGGATTTTTTAAGCTTCTGTATTGATTCGATGGTCTTTTTTAGCTTTTTTGTGTTGATTCGAGGGATTTTTTGTTTTTTTTATTGATTTCAAGAGATTTTTTCGATTTTTTGGTTGATTTCGAGAGTAAATTTTGGTTTTTTGGGATTTGTGCACCTTTCACTCTTTAAAAATGTATATATCACAGAGAACCCCTGTAGTTGAGCGGATGCACCTTACGTACTGAAAAAAATTTCGTCCTTATGAAACGAACTTGAATGGGTGCACGAGACCCCTTGAGAAGGGTAGATCCGCTTCTGATGAGGTTAAAGGGGATGATAGATCACGTGGACCAACGATCCAAAACATTGATCATGTGCATGCGTCATTTTCATGAAAAGATACAACTTTATGGTCCTCCTCCTACTCACTTTTTTCATTTACCATTTCCCCCGGCCCCCCTACCCTTCATGCATAATTAAACCATACATCATTATTATATTTATTTTTGGGATGACTCAATTCATTTTTTGTATTTTTTTTTATATATCTATTATATAACGATCTATCTCATATGGATAGAAAATGAGATCTGTAAATTTTTTATAAGACTCAATATGGATATTTAATCATTTTTACAATTGTTTTAAGTTGCATCCGAAATTATTGGGTCAACATGTTCCTTTGAGCTTTACAACGTTACAACTTTGAGCTTACAAGGAGCTCAACAATCTACTTATCCATTAGTATAGCTCATCAATCCGAAGTGTTATTACAAACTCCCCCACTTAAATTCTTGACGTACTCGTCACGTCCTCCCACTCGATGATGTGAGATTCGTCTAAGATGTCACAAACACCCTCCCTTCGAGGAAGCATCATACTCGATGAGATTTGTCCCATCATCCTGATAGTACAAGGATCAACTCTGATAGACTGATACCGTTTTGTAATGCTTAAAAGTCCAAAAGCAACAGAGTGGCCCAATAATTTCATGTTCAACTAAAAACCATGGTGAAAGTTAGTGGTAACTCACAATTTTGAGCTTATAAAAAGCTCACTAATTTATTTTTTCATCTATATGGGACAAGTTATTACATATTTATCAATATATATATTTAAAAACAAATTTTTTTAACACCATATGAAAACAACGACAAATAAGAAAAATGAAGAATTTATCTTTTATAAAGTATCTCGTGGTGAATCAAATAATTACAACAACCTGAAATTGAAATTTCAAAAAAAAAATATATATCTATATATATATATATAGAGAGAGAGAGAGAGAGAGAGAAAAAGAAAGAGAGATAGAGGTTCAAGGAAAAACCTCAAAAATGGAAAACTAAGGAGCATCTTGGTAGCTCTTCATCTGGACGGTATGTATTTGTGCATACAAGTAAATTAAGTTGTTTTTTGGTTTATATGCACACGTGTGTATGTTATAAATTATTTGTATGCACAAGTACATACCGTCTAGATGAAATGCTACCAGTGTGTTTCTCAGTTTTCCAATTTTTGAAGTTTTCCCTTAAACACATAAAAAATATTTTTATTTGTAAAATAATATAAATCTGGCAATATTTTTTTTCAAATTTCTATAAATAAAAGTAATGTTGTTATTTGATTAACTAAAAAGGTGTAATATTTATGTATGTCCAAAATTATGTGTCATTTTGGGGCAGATGAAGTATTTAACTATTTATTAACAGTTTAATGTTGTGTTCTCTAATCCAGAGAGAAAAGAAAAGAAAAGAAATTGATGGAAAAGAAAGAGAGGAAAATATTTTTTTTATTTGTGTTCTCGAAAGGAAAGGAAAAGAAAGAAAAGAAAATAGTTTTCATGTTTTTGAACAAGAGAGAAAGTAAATGAAATATGCCATTTTTACAAATATACGATTATAAAAATATATTCTTTATAATTAAAGATTGGGTAGTTTTGTAATTTTATTAATTTCAATAACTTTTTTAAATAGTCCTTTTCTTTCATTGAGATTTATCATTATTTTCTTTCTATTTTCTTAAATAGTTGAGAAATACATACCGACGATGGAGGGAGGGGTGCCGTTAATAAAACGAGAAAGACAACAAAATAAATGCATTTTGTTTTAATTTTGGGAACCTATTTTTAAACCTTTTATTAATGTTTCTATATTCAAAAAATGAGAACATATTAAAACTTTGTAAATAAGAAAATATTTTTTTCTTTTTTGAAGTAGAAAATGTTTTCTAAACAAAATATAACAAGTAACTTTTCTATAATTTTCATTTATGATTAGGCTTATACCCGCGCGATGCAGCGGAATGTAAGTAAAGAACGAACAATTAATGTTATTTCCTTATATACATTTCATCAATAATCAACCTTGACCTAAGAATCACAACTTATGAAACCTAAACCCATAAAGATATTCAATAATTAGTTTATATTACGATTATTGACGAAAAAAATTATAATGATATTATTTATAATAAGAATGAAACGTATTTATGATTATGTATTTTTAACGTGCTAACGGTGGAAAAAAATAAAACGTATGGATAGAAAAACAAATTATTTCGTAGATATTCATGATATTTAATAGTACGGTTAAAAAATATTCAATATTGGGCTCGTTTTGAAGATATTGAGAAGACACTTATAATGATATAATTTGTAGAAAAATGAACGTATTTTTTCATTGCATTTTTGTTAATATATGATTATTTGTGTTAATATGATAATGATGTAAAATGAAAAAATAAGGAATATAAAGTAAATTAAATAAGTAATTGTAAAGGTGATAAATGTAACATTGTAAGGGTGGTAAATGTAATTGTATAAAAGTTTGTACAATAACCGTTTTAGTTTTTTCATTATATAGTATAAATTCTGATATTTAATAGTACGACTAAATTAAAAAATATTCAATATTTGGCTCGTTTTGAAGGTATTGACGAAACGATTATAATGGTATAATTTGTAAATAAAGGAACGTATTTTTTCATTGCATTTTTGTTCATATACAATTATTTGTGTTAATATGATAACGGTGTAAAATGAAAAATGAAAAAGTAAGGGATATAAAGTTAATTAAATAAGTAATTGTAACGGTGGTAAATGTTATTGTACACAAGATTAAGGGTGATAAATGTTATTGTACAAAAGATTGTACAATAACCGTATAACCGTTTTAGAATTTTCATTATATAGTATAGATAACCAACTTTTCTCTTTCTTATTCAAGTCACCAGACTTTATAATCTTGTCATTTAAGGTGCGTTTGGTATGCAAAACAGAGTCGAACAGGATATAACAGAACAGACTTGTCCCATGTTTGACGTGACCATATGTGTGACACACTAGAACTAAGTGGAACAAGCATGAGACACACTTGTCCCACTCCAACTCCCTGGAACTAAGTAGAACAACAATATTTTGACTAATATACCATTTGTTAAAAACAAAAACATAAAACATGTCTTCTCATCATCCACACCTCCAAGCTAGGGGTATGTAAAACCCGAATAGTCCGAAATCTGAATCCGCATCCGAACCGAAAATAAGGTGTTTTTGCAATACCCGAATACCCCGAAACCCGATAATCCGAAACCCGACATTTGGGAGGATATCTGGGATCGGATTGGGTTTGATCGTTGGCCACCCAACCCGTCCGAAAACCGAAATAACATAAATCTATATTTTAAATACTATATATATATATATATATATATATATATATATTTATCTAATTATTTTTTGAAAATCGTAAATTATAGTCTGTTGAAATATTTTTTAAATTTTAAACTTGCTATCGATTTCATCAATCTTTCAATCGATTGTATTCATCCTAAAAAACGATTGAATTTATATATAACATTTGCATTATATAATACCCGAACCCAACCGACATCAATCCGAAACCCGACCAACCCAGACCCGAAACAACCTAAAATCCGAAACTTAAAATTTGGGTTTTGATTTCCATATCCAAAATCCAATTGTGATAAATTAGTTTTATATTTTTTTGATAATCCATTGCACTATGTATTAGTGATGTAAATTAGTTTTATGTGATGTCTATGATTTTTCATCAGGGGTAAATACGTCATTTAACCAGTCTAGTCATGTTATATCCAGTTATGTTATGTCTTGCCAAACGTTAGATAACTGTCATGTTTTGTTCTGTCATGTCCTACTCCATCTTGTTCTGTCCTGTCTGTGTACCAAACACACCCTTAAGACAAATTTAACCCGTTCAACTACTTCTATATGCAACATTAAACTACATGGTCATTGTTGTTGAAATGGCTTGTCACGTGGACATTGACATTTGAAATATATAAATTATATTTTAATTATGAAATAAAAATATCTTTTTTTTCCTTTTCTTTTTTTAATAAATCTTCATCCTACCTAAGGTTCTAAATGACGTGATGCATGGCGTGACGGTGAGGTTAAGCCACAAGTCTTTGGAGTCACGACGAAGCCATGACATTTTCAAGACGTGACATATGGCGTCAAATTCCTAAATCATATATAAAAACATAGGTTTTGTACTGTTATTCAATGAGTCAATAGTAATAAGCAAATTAAAATTATTTTATATATTAAAAACTAGTAAATAAGACATTTAAAACGTACGAAAAAAAATCAAATATTGCATTACAAAAACTACTCATTAGACCATGACGTGCCATAGGTCTAGGTGTTTAACGTAACGTAAGACACAAGTTTTGTGTCACAACGCACCATGGCTAGGGGTGTAAATAGGTCAGGTTGGGTTGGGTTCGGGTTCAACCCATTTATTAATTGGGTTGAAAATCTCAACCCAACCCAACCTGTTTAATTAAATGGGTTGAGATTTTCAACCCAACCCAACCTGTTGGGTTGATGGGTTGGTAGCGGGTTGACCTGTTTATGACTATATCAACCCAACCTGTTAAATAAATGGGTTGAACCTAGGTTGACTCATTTAAATTTAAAATTGTAAATGAAATAAAAATGCTTAAACTACTTCATTCCACGACAAATACACAACGACAAAGTCAAATAAATTGTTCGAAGTTTAATAAAACACAACCAAAAAGTAAAATAAATAGTTCAAAGTTTCCCACAACCACAAAGTTAAATAAATCATAGTTCCAAAAGGGCCGCCGGCCGCCGTGAAGCGTGAACAGTACAGAGCCGAAGAGGGAGGAGACTCGAGAGGAAATGAGGAAGAAAGCGGTGCCTATTTCCTTTAGTGATTTAGGGTTTCAACTTTAACTTTCAAATTTTAATATTGAAATTATATTATATTTATTAATAACTAAAAAAAATTATTAGGTAATATTATAAATGGGTTTGAAACAGGTTGTAAATGGGTTAGTAACAGGTTTTAAATGAGTTAGAAACATGTTGTAAATGGGTTAGTAACAAGTTGTAAATGGGTTGAAATCAGGTTGTAAATGGGTCGAAATCAGGTTGAAAATTTCAACCCAAACCCAATTAATAAATGGGTTAGACGGGTTGACCCATTTAACTTAAATGGGTTGAAATTCTCAACCCAACCTGCTACTATTGGGTTGGGTTCGGGTTGGATTGACGAGTTGGGTCACTTTTTGCCACCCCTAACCATGGCAACTATTGTACACGCGTTTTTTAGAACAGTAATCCCACCTAACCATGTAGTCTTCCCCAACAAAGAAACTTATCATAATCCTACATCTCCACCATTAACATCACCACCATCCAGCACCGCTAACATGAAAATTTTAAACAAATTTTGATGGTTATCAGGTCAGTCCTATGGTTTTAGATGTCTTGGGCAGAGAGTCGAAAATATGTCCCAAATCCAAGAAAATCAGCAAAAAAAAAAAAAAAAAAAAAAAAACCGAGCAAAACAAATCACACCCAAAAAATGATAACTTATGTAAAATCACTTGTTTATAATACGAATATCTATTCTAGTCTATTTCTAGAGGAACAAAAATGAGGCCGACTTAAAAGATCTTATTTATATTTGGAAGAAAGTGTTCAGAAGTGTTTCCACTTAGGCAAACGTGGGAAGGGGCACAAACCATCCCCTATAATCACCCAATTGGAGCTTCTCAACTAATTAGGGAGTTTCTCAAGGGTGAAAATAGTAAGATAATTTCTTCTTCTAAAATCAAACTTGTAACATTTTTTTTTGGGTGTTTGTATTATGTGTGTTTATGTAATTTGTAATTATTTCTGAAGTAGAGAGGACGACGATAACCATGATTTGAAGAGCAATATTGGCATGTATGTACTAAATTTGTATAAGATTTTGAACAAATGATTATAATCAACAAATTAAGTAATAACAAATAACCTAAATATAATGAGAAAGAGAAAACCTGGATGCACCTTCCGGTGCGTGTAGGCCTGAAAGAGTGAAAGGGCAGAGAATCATAACCCAAATGGTGAAAGTGAAAACATAACCGAAAGCAAGAGCGTCACAGATCGTGACTCGTGAGATCGAGAGGCCGAGGTTGAGGGGCAGAGCGAAAGGCCGAGAGTAGATGCTTGAGTTGAGAGCAGAGAGCGTCACATATCAGAATCATCAGATCGAGACCTATAGTAGATTTGGGTAAAAAAAAATTAGAAAATACAGCCTAATAAGTAGCAACACATATAAAAGGATTGGACTTTGATGCCCTTGAGCCTGATGCCCTAGGCGATTGCCCATCTCGCCCAACACAAGGGCCGCCCTGATGGTTATTTTACATCGAGATTATTTTAATTTCTTTAATGTGTTTTTATAATTTAATAATTAATTTATAGCAATAAAACTATAAATAAATAAATATTATAGTAGGCAAACAGCATGATGGTTTGATGGGGCATGCATGGAATTGTCCGTTTGTTTTATTTATTTCTTTTGTACAAACTTTTCAAAGTACTTATCATCATTCACAATTATGATTTAGAAAAGCTATGCAATCACCAATAATACATACCATCATTTTATTTCGACTATAATAATCCCTTTCTTTAATTCTTTTTTTTGTATATATATAATTATATAAAAAAATATTAAATATTTAAGAAATTATATAAAGTTAGTAATAGAATTTTATAATTTTGTAATTCATGATCTTGGCTATCACAAATTCATTTTAAAGCAAAATTACAGGCAATCATCAAATTTTATTGTCCAAACATGTAAATTGCAGACGAAATCAAAACATACAAATAATAATCGATTTTTGTTTTCTAATACTATCATGTGGTCGATAATTATCAAAAACACATACACATATACATACATACATATATAGAAGGAGGATCATGCAAAAAGTAAACTAATTTACAAGAATGGGAGCAAAAATATGAGCCACATAAACGATTAATTAAAAAGTATTATAAATAAGAAATGAAAAATAATTTTAAAAATTAGGATAATTACCATTAAATTGGATAAATCCTTAAAAATATTGTAATATCTTTTAGATTTATTTATTTTTAATTTTTTATCATTTTTTTTTCAAGAGAAACTCAATATCACATGTGATATCTACAATTAATTCATTATTTTCCCCCCTTTTTGTTTATTTTTTGGACATACGTTTACGTTTTGAATAACATGTGATTAGATTCGTTTAACATATGATTTATTACGTATCACATATGATCAACTATATGAATTTTTGTGCATATCATATATCATATTATCATATGTGATAATTGTAGATATTTTAGTTAATCATATATGATTATGTATATTTATATTTATTGATCTTTTGGTGATGCAAATGTTATCACATGTGATTATGCATGATAATTGTAGATATTTTAGTTAATCATATATGATTACGTATATTTATTGACATTTTGGTGATGAAACGACCTCTCAGTGGGTTAATTCATAATATCGTTATAGCCCAACTGGAACACAAAGCCATTCAGCTACATGGACGAGGGCCTGTGCTCACTCAGTTCACCTCCCCTGATGTAAATGTTATCACATATGATTATGCATCACTTACATTTATACCTATATTATCATATATGATATGTATAAAAATTCACATGGTAGATTATATGTGATACATAATAGTGTTGGTCCCGAAGGTGCTTAACAAGTTTGTAGAAGGGGGGGGGGGGGTTGAATACAAACACAAAAATTAAAGTTTAATAAATTGTTTATTGATAACTCAAAATACAATTTACAAGTTTGTTGCGGAATAAGATTAAGACAGACTCAATCTAAACAAACTTAAGAAACACTAAGATGATTGCACAAGAAATTCAGAGAATGGGGGATTAAGAGAGATAGAAAACAAGGGTTTCTATATAGAGTTCAAGGATTGAGCACACCATCAGATGAAGGGGTGAGTTTCCTATTTATACCCTATGCATTAAATGCATGGCAGGGCACTTTACACGTGGCGTTCATAGATTGGCTTTGGGAGTCTGACTTTTGGAGACATGCTTTTGGCCGTATTAGGAACAGTGTAGTTGACAGAGTTGTTGTACGATTTGTGGCAGAGACGTGTCCGTTCTGACACATCGTACTGGTTGTGCAAGGTAAGACAAAAGGAAACTTGAGGCATAAGCTTTGTGATCGATTGATCGCTGAGTATCTCTTCTTCCAGAGATAAAGAGGTTCAGCTATCGCTGAAGCTTTTCCTCATGTTCCTTTGCGTATTTGTAGAGTTGTCTTTGCTTCACTGATATCCGCATCAGGTCATTAGTAGACTTCTCTTTGTTCAGCGGCTTCGTCTTCGATTCAGCTATGAACATATGTTGACGCGAGACTTGTCTTTAGGGATTACGTTGGCTGTTTACTTCAGAAACTATCAGTGATAACTGAACATACTCAGTCTGATCACTGATAGTGAAACACTAATACATAGAAATGTTTATGAGAGATACTATCAGCGATAACTGAACAGACTCAGTCTGATCGCTGATGGTGAAACACTAATACATATTAAAACGTAATTTTCACTAAGTACAGAAGAGGGTCGTTATCAAATCACTGAGAGAGTTTGGATCAACAATCTCCCCCTATTTGATAATGACAAAGTAACTAAAGAAAATTACTTTATGATTCAAAATATAGGAATAAAAAGGACTCATAGTATGCATGTCCCAATTACTATTTTGAGGGATCTTTTACAGTACTGATAGGATTAAGTACATCACTGCAATTTTCATTTAATTCAGGGATAGAATTACAAGATATGAAAATCATAAGTACAAGTGAATAATTAACTACTGTAAGTATAACTAACAGATTACAGAAAAGGAAACTAATCTATCAGCTATTAAAAGAAGATTTAGGAGGATTGATCATATACTCAGGTATTTCTTCTCCTTTCTGTCTTCGTTCCAAAGATTCTTGGCTGATAATTTCTTTGATTTTCTCAGCAGCAGGGGAGAAGTCACACCATAAGCATAAGAGATCCTTGAGATGATTCAGAGGACAGATAGGAATCTCAGAGACTCTTTGAAATCTGAGTTCCTCATCATCATCTCTGAAGAATATTCCATAAGGATTGTCAATTACTTGACCAACTTGGAAAGGACCACCAGGAGGCAGAGATAGATCCAGAACTGAAAGATCGGGAGGAGGACCAAACAGTGCATCTCTTGAAAATTTGATAGAAGTTTCATTCCTGATGATGGCGATGTCTTCAGAGGAGGAGGACCCAATTCTTCTCTTGAGTTTCAAAGATTTGGGAGGAAGAGGAGATGGCAGCTTTAGTACGAAACGACTCTATTTATGAGGGCTTCAAGAAGTCCTTCAACGTAGCCTCTGTATGTAGATTTGGATTTCTTCAGCGCATCCTAGAACTCTAACCATTCCGTAAATCCGAAGCTCTCAAGTTTGGATACGTACATAGCTTTTTGGGTTCCATCCTCTCTGGTAATCTCCATGGTCACTGAGAGTTGATCCTTCTTCTTGCGACCAGAGATAGTCACGGCTGATATCGGAAGAAGATCAGAACGATAATCCATCTTCTGTTTGCACCATTCGATAGACCTATCGTTGATCTCTTGTTCTTTGGAGCGTTCCTCTTCAATTTCTTTCAGCAGTACAGCTTGAACTTCCACAGGCTTGCTTTTCAGCTTTTTGTCCTTGACTAGAGAAGATTGAATCTTTAAAGCGAGTTGGGCATCTTGTATGCATTCAGCGATCAGCTTCTCAGCTTTGGCAGATTCTTCTCTTTCGGCTTCAGTGAGAAAGTCGAGCTCTGTGGATGTTTGAAGAGGGACTTTCAGCCGTTGACTTTCTAGTTGAGCGATCATTTCAACTCTTTTCTTCACCACTTCCTCTGACCAATGAGATGGTTGAGAGGGCCTTCCTGGATGGACCAGGGAATATTCTTCTTCTTCTTCATCAATCTCAGTGATAGAGATTGGGATTATTTCTTCAGCGATAGTAGCTGGAATTATTTGTAGTTCAGAACCCTTAAGCAGGGGTGAGAACTGTCTGGATAGAAAATGAAGGAAAGAAGGGATAAGTGTATATTTTTAGAAAAAGAGAGATAAAGGCTAGAAGGAAATAGGGGTTTGGAAAGAGTAGGAGAGTGGTACAATTGAAAGACATACCTGAGAAGGATGCTCCCCCTCAGATTGTGATCCGGTCCTCAAGCATTCTTCAGCGATTGGTTGCTTGTCTTTGCTTTGCGAAGGAGCGCTTAAAGATGTATCACCTCTCACCCCTGCTTTGACAACCTCTTGCAAAGTTGTCCCTGATGCGACGTTCGGCTTGGAGAACCACATAGATTGGTCTTCTTCATCGTCGTCGTCGTTATCGGAGGGCTGATCCTTTTCTTGATCATCAAGATCTAGATCATCTTCCTCTTCATCGTCTTCTTCCTCATCATCTTCAAAGAGAATAGAGTGAATAGATGAGGATTCTTTTACTTTCTCCCCCTCAGATTGAGAGGGAGGTTTCTTTGAAGTCTTAGCTTCCCCAGCAGCAGCGATAGAAGTTTCTTCAGCTTTCTCCCCCACTTTGTCATTATCAGCGGTAGGGGTTTGTTCAGCTGCTGGAGTAGCTGTTGAAGCTTTTAGCACTTGGACGTCAGCCTCCAGACGCTTGACCCGGTCTTCAACCGCAGGGATGTCGCACGTGGCATCATGAATGAATTCCACAGCGATGTTGAGGTTGGTACGATCATCTTCAGTGAAGGAGGGAGGCAGCGCTGGAGCTGGTGCATTCACCTTCTGTAGAATTTGCTGAAGAAGGGACGTGCAGAGGTCAACCTTTGAAGAGAGACCCTGAACTTCAGCGGTAAGAGACTCAAATCGACCTTGAAAGAGTTGAGAGGACTCTTTGAGTTGGACGACTTGTTCTTCAACAACTGAAAGTTGTGAGTTCTCAGCTTTAGATGAGCAGGTCGCGGTCAACTTCTTCAGCTCCTCACCAGCCTGATTGACGGCGCTGGTGGTGTCGTTGATGGTGTTGGTGAGGGCGTCCACCTTTTCTCCCAGACTGTTGACATGCGTGTCAACAGACGCCAAACTAGGACCTGAAAATAATGTTAGTTCAGATACGGGCTTATTTGGAGAGGTGGGGAGAGAAGTGTTTAGGATTATAGGTGTACCTGACGTATCAAACATTTTGTAGAACTGCATAGATTCCTCAAAAGTTTGATGTTCAGGTCCTATAGGGAAAGAAGAGGTAGCGGGTTCAGAGACCAAATGAGTAGAAAAAGGAAGAGTTTTGGGGATAGAAGTAGGGATGGGGTTAATCTCAGCGAATGAGATAGTAGGTGGGGTCACTGATGATGTGACAGCGAGCGAGATCGCTGACACGGCAGTATGAGTGACTGCTGAAGTTGTGGAGGAAAGACCCACAAATGCATCTAAGGTAGCTTGTTGAGAAGCTCCCTCAGGTATAGTACTAGAGGGTGTACTTTCCTTAGTCTTTTTGGCCTTTTTGGAAGGACCAATCGGACTAGCTGACGGTCGTTTAGAAGTAGTGGTAGCGACAGGGATAGCAGACGAAGGAACCGTCTGCGTGGTCACTGAAGATGAAGAAGAATGGAGAGAGAGACGAGAGCGAAGGAGAGAGATACTTACCTCGTCGGCGAGTGGCTTTACCTCCAGTGATCGTTGACCAACCCTGGCAAAAGTGCCATCATCTTTGTTGGGATAGGTGTTGGGATAGAGGAACTTGATGTACGTACATATGAAACGTACGTACGATATCTTGGGATCTCGTTCAGGCTTCTCTAATCTCGACCTCAGGTCTTCAAAGATTGTTGTGGCGTAGTCAAAGTTTTGACCAGCGATAACGGAGTAGGCCATCTGCAGTTGTGTTTTGCTGGCTTGATCCAGTGAACCACTCTTCCCGCTCATGCACTGAATTATGTGCGAGAAGATAAAGTTCAGTTGTGATGGCATTTGATCTTTGAGGATCTTGGTGAGCTTCTTGTTGGGAATAGAAAATCTCAGTTTGTTTTCCCAACAATAGCCCATTGCGTCCAGGAATGATATCAGCTCATCATCAGTGGGGAGTGCGTCGAACCCACTCTTTGGTTTGTCAGGGAATCTTAAAGATTTCATGAGGCTAAGAGCGGTCATGCTCCCTGGCCCCAATTCCGTGCTGAAAGAGATAGCAGAGACTCGTTCACCTTTCTTGTTGGTGAGTTCAGTTGCATCAGCAGTGAACCAGAACTGCTGGAGTAGAGTCTTGGAAGGCTTAGGATCCACAGTGATCGCGTAAGCTATACATGACTGCTTGAGAAATTCAGCCGCTTCCACCAGATGTGGGTATTTGTCAGCTTTGAACTCGAGTCTTGCCAAATGATTACATTTAGTAATCTCAACTTCAGTGAGAGCGAATCGTACATGCTTGGAAGCAACGATTGAAGACTGTGTCATTTCTGTTATGGAAAGAAGCATAATAGAAGAAATGATTTAGATTAAAAATAATATGATTACCAGTTTCCATAGAAGAAGGGAAACTGGAAAAATATCAAGTTATTTTTAGGAATAGAAAAATAGTGTTCTGGGTAGAAAGAATGAAGAACACTTTAAAAACCAAAAGGTTTTTATTGAAAAACATAAAATCAGAAAGAATGATCTTTAGTTTTAAAAAAACGTTTTATAAAATCCATGATGAATAAGAACGAGTAGGATTTTAAAAAAAATAGAAAGCATACGAACAAAGCACATAAACATGAAATAAACCTGTGTATCTTGAAGAAAAAGAGTTGCAGATTCAGTGTTCTGGGTTTACTTGCTTGAGTGTTCTTGAGAGAATTTTTTTTTTTGTTTTGCGTTTGACAGTTTCGAAAGCGTAAACCGTATAAAGGAGAGAAAAATTCCTTTTATACGAAGAGAGAGAAGAGAGAGAGTAGGAATGAAGCGGGAAAAGAAAGGATCATCATGACATTGACACGTTCCACGAAGTTGATTGGATAGAAGAGCAACGGACGAACGTGTCAGAAAAGGCATGTCGTGGATTGTCGGTTCAAATGACGTCATAGAAGAGAGAGACTGTTCATTTGTCCGTTTTGAAATTATCACTGAAGAAAAGTCAGCGATAGATTTTCCTTTTTAAAAGCTGATTGTAAAGATAGGGATAGATTTTCCTTTTAAAGGATCACTGACTAGAAATATCAGTGATTAATGTATTTTTCAAAAAGCTTTTAATCATTTGAAGAAAGTTCAGTGATTAAAGTTTATATTTTGAAGAAAAACATCTTTGAGGGAAAGGAGAGAACATACCTGAGAGTCAGAATGTTTATCAGAGAGAATGATGAGAGGGGAACTTTTGATTACTGACACAATACATGAACGCTGAAGAATTATTCTTCGAGGTTCAGCATTCCAAGCTCACTGATGAGAAAGTTGAACCTTGTCTCATCAAGAGGTTTGGTGAATAAATTAGCAAGCTGAAAGTCAGTAGGGATAAAGTGAAGTTCAATATCACCATTCATCACATGATCTCTGATAAAGTGATATCTGATCTCAATGTGTTTCGTCTTTGAATGTAGCACTGGATTATTTGCTATAGCGATAGCACTTGTGCTGTCGCAATAGATAGGAATCTTTGACAGCTGAAGGTCATAATCTAATAGTTGATTTCTCATCCACAAGATTTGAGAACAACAGCTTCCAGCGGCTACGTATTCAGCTTCAGCTGTGGAAGTGGACACAGAATTTTGCTTCTTGCTTGTCCAGCTTACCAGCTTTCCTCCCAGGAGTTGACATCCACCAGTGGTACTCTTTCTGTCGAGTTTACAGCCTGCAAAATCACTATCAGAATAACCAGTTAGATCGAACCCTGAGTCTTTGGGATACCAAAGACCGAGGTTAGGAGCTCCTTTCAGATATCTGAAAATTCGCTTTACAGCGATCAGATGGGATTCCTTGGGTTCAGATTGATAGCGTGCACATAAACAAGTAGAGTACATGATGTCAGGTCGGCTCGCTGTGAGATACAGCAGGGAGCCTATCATTCCTCTATAGGCAGTGATATTAACAGATTTTCCAGAAGGATCTTTGTTAAGTGTCAGGGGTGGTGCCATAGGAGTTTTCATCGCTGAAGTTTGTGTGAGATCAAACTTCTTCAGTATATCTTTAACATACTTACCTTGGCAGATAAAAGTACCTTTGTCAGATTATTTAATCTGAAGACCAAGAAAATATGTCAGCTCACCCATCATACTCATTTTATATTCTTTCTTCATTCTCTCAGCGAAGCGAGTACACAGAGATGGGTTAGTAGAACCAAATATTATGTCATCAACATATATTTGTACAAGAATTATATGACCTTTTATCTTTCTGAAAAATAACGTATTATCAATCTTGCCACGTTCAAAATTTTCAGAGATAAGAAAAGATGAGAGAGTGTCATACCAAGCACGAGGGGCTTGTTTTAGACCATAGAGAGCCTTATCCAATTTATAAACATAATTTGGATGCTTAGGGTCATAGAACCCTGGTGGTTGTTCTACATAGACTTCTTCATTCAGCTTTCCATTCAGAAATGCTGATTTTACGTCCATTTGATAAACGATGAAGTCTTTATAGACTGCATAAGCTAAGAATAGTCTAATTGCTTCGAGCCTGGCCACAGGGGCAAAGGTTTCATCATAGTCTATGCCTTCCTCTTGTCTGTATCCCTGAGCAACAAGTCGAGCCTTGTTGCGGGTTACAGTTCCATGTTCATCTAACTTGTTTCTAAACACCCATTTGGTGCCTATTACAGTTTTATCAGATGGTCTAGGAACGAGATTCCAAACTTTGTTTCGAGAAAATTCAGTCAGCTCTTCTTGCATAGCGCTGACCCAGTTTGTATCTCTGAGGGCATCATCAGTCTTCTTTGGTTCTATTAAAGAGAGAAAGTTTACAAAGAGACAGATATTACCTGAGCTTCGTCGTGTCTGAATACCTGCTTCGAGATCACCAAGAATTTGATCTATTGGGTGATCTTTGGTCCATCGCTGAGCAGGAGCATGATTGCTTAACTCATAGGTTGGATCAACAATTGGAATGTTTACTGATGAGGACGTTTGAGGTTCATCAGCGATTAACTGTTGAGTAGATTCACCAGAGAGGTTTTCAGACGAAGGCAGATTTGATGGTAGTAATGTGTTTAGAGGTTCAGCTGAAACCCATGAGGTGGATTCAGCGGTAGGATGTATAATGTTTGGATCATCATCAGCGGCTGAAGGATCAGAATGCTGATGGTTTGAGAAGAAGGGTTCTGTTTCTCTGTAGTGAGAAAGTATCCAAGCATTTAACTCTTCATTGTCAGAGATTGGTTTAGAGTTCGCTGAGCGAGTTTCATCAAAAGTGACGTGAATTGTTTCTTCTACGGTTTGTCTTCTCTTGTTGAAAACTCTGTAGGCTTTGGAGATGGAGGAATATCCTAGAAATATTCCATCATCTGCTTTTGGGTCGAACTTTCCAAGTTGATCTCTGTTGCTTAAGATAAAGCACTGACAACCAAAGATATGAAGAAAGCTGATAGAAGGCTTCCTTCCAAGAAAAAGTTCATAAGCTGTCTTCCCAAATCGCTTTATTATCAGTGATCTGTTTTGAGTAAAACATGCAGTGTTTACAGCTTCTGTCCAAAATTGAGTAGGGAGATGAGAATCGCTGAGCATTGATCTAGCAGCTTCTATGATCGTTCTGTTTCTTCTTTCAGCGACTCCGTTTTGCTGAGGTGTTCTTACTGAAGAGAAGTTGTGAGAGATTCCCTTATTCTCAAAGAAATTGTTCAGGGAACTATTTTTGAATTCAGTTCCATGATCACTTCTTATTGAACGAACAGTAAGATTGTTCAGCACTTCCATCTTTTTGACAAAAGATATTAGTTCTTCTGGAGTATCACTCTTACAGCGAAGAAAGATAACCCAGGTGTAGCGAGAATATTCATCTACAATGACAAACATATATTTCTTTCCAGCTATTGATTGGATGTTGACAGGGCCAAATAGATCCATATGCAAGAGCTGAAGAGGACTTGTCACTGAGGAAACTTGTTTCGACTTGAAACTAGCTTTTGTTTGTTTTCCTTTTTCACATGCTGAGCAGAGAGATTCTTTAGCATATGAGTGCTGAGGAAGACCAGAAACCAGTTCCTTAGATGAGAGAGAATTCAGTGTTTTGAAGTTTAGATGAGAGAGCCTTTTATGCCATAGCCAGTTGACATCAGAAGAGGCCTTAGAGAGAAAACATAAGTTTTCAGTGATAGTAGAGTCCATATCTATTACATAGACATTTTCTCTTCGATAACCACTGAGAGCAAGTTTTCCTTTTTCATCTACCACTGAACATGCTTTCTTAGAAAAGCGAACTTCGTAGTCTTTGTCACATAGCTGACTGATGCTTAGAAGATTGTGCTTCAGTCCATCTACATAAGCGACTCTTCGAAAGGTAGTTGTCCCATTGCTGAGGACACCGAACCCTCGGGTAAATCCTTTTCCATTTCCACCAAAGGTCACAGAGGGACCTTTCTCTTCCTTGTATTCAGTGAGCAGGTCTCTTTGTCCAGTCATATGGCGAGAACATCCACTATCGAGATACCAGATGCCCTTTGATCCCTGCATACATAAGGAAGATTAAGCGTTGTTTGGTACCCACTTTTCAATGGGTCCTTCAGAGTTAGTGGATAAGGAAGATTCAGCAGTCTTCACAGCTGATGAAGATTCAGCTTCAGTGGTAATCTTCACTTTGGTTAATTTCTTAACCTTAGTGGTATTTTTTTCACTTTAGCTGTTTTATCAGCTTTGGTGGTATTTGGACATTTACTTGCAATATGATCAGTAAAACCACAGTGATAACATTTTCTGTATTTGAAAATGGGTTTAGGATCAGTAGAAGGTTTTGCAAGTTTAAGATGAGCAGGACCAGCTCCAAGAATGTCTTTAGCACGAGATCTGGGAGGAATTTTTATTTCTTCAGGTCTCATGGGCTTTAGATCAACCTTCAGCTTTGGAGGACAGATATCAAAAATTTCTGTCACTGAGCTAGAAGGTTTATCTACTGAAGGTTTGGAAGGAACTTTCAGTTTGGTTTTCTTGGAAGCCTTCTGAGGAGGGAGAATAGACTTTCCTTTATCTGCAGGCTTAGATCTTGCAGATATCTCCTCAGGGATGGGATTTGAAGAAGAACAGGGATAGAATTGATTATAAGAAGTGTCAAAGAAAGATGTGACAAAAGTTCCAAACTTAAGCGAGGAACTTTCTTCTTTAGGATCATCCTGTGGTGTCCAAAAACCAAGACCAGTTCTATCACTTTCAGGAGTTTGATCATTTATTATCTCAGAGATCTTTGTTGATGATTTGCACCATTTTTCAACATGAGCCTTTTCTTCTTTTAGAGCAGCGATGGCTTGTTCGCGTTCAATGCTTATGATTTCATTTATAATGACTTGATCTTTCAACTTTTCTTCTAAAAGATTTAGTTCACTGATCTTTTCATGACATTTCTCTAGCTCTTGTGTTAAATAAACATTTTTATTTTCAGCTTGAGTTTTGTCGTTTAGAGCATTATAAAGGTCAATCGTCAGCACATCAACAGCGCGACTTCTCTCAGCTTCAGGCAGAGAGGGATTTGTAGAGATAGATACCTGAGATGATATGTAGCTCATAGAAGGTTCAGATGGTTCTTCTACTTCTTCTTTAATCTCAGCCATGAGGCAAAGATTAGCGACTTCTTCTTCATCAGAAGATGATTCTTCTGATTCAGCCCAGTCATGTTCTTCAGCGATAAGACCTTTACCTTTTCGCTGATAGCTTTTCAGCTTTTGATATTTGTTCTTCAACTTATGGTATTTGTCATCACTGGATCTTCTTGAGGTAGAAGGTTTGAAGACCTTTTTCGACCTGCACTCACTAGCAAAATGTCCAATTTTTTCGCAGTTATAGCAAGTGGCTGTAGCCTTATCAACCGGAGTTGATTTTGACTTTTCAGTAAGAGAGAGAGGTTTACTTCTTCGGGAGTTACTCTTTCTTGCAAATCTCTTAAAAGAGTTTGTCAAGAGTGCTAAGGACTCATTAAACTCTGAAAGATCAGGGTCTGATAAATCCTCAGATTCAGAATCTAACTCAGTGATGGTGAGAGTAGATCGCTGAGATGGAATTATCTCTGACGAGACTAAAGCAACAGGAGTACTTTTGGAGTCTTTAGAATCTTTTACAAGATTCTTCTTCAAGAGATTAGATTGCTCATAGTTGAGCAATATTCCATACAGAGTGCTTAGAAAGAGAGTATGTAAGTCTTTTGTCAGCTTAAGACATATTGAATAACTGTCCCAACTTTCAGGAAGACTTTCCAAGAATTTTGTTAGGACCTCAGAAATAGAATAGGTCCTTCCAACAGTTCTTAGGTCAATGATCAGGCAGTTAAACCGCTGATGAATGTCAGAAAGAGATTCATTCTTACCAGCTATAAAACTTTCATACTGTCTTACCAAGTTAATCTTTCGAGTCTCTTGGATTTCAGTGGTGCCCTCATATTGAACACATATGGTTTCCCACATTTCTTTAGAAGTTTTTAGATGCATGATGGAATGGAAAACTTCATCAGGCAGAGCCATTGATATAATGGTCTTTGCTCTTGCATCTATGCCTACCTTCTTTTTATCTTCATCACTCAACTGTCTTATTTCCTTAACGACATATCGTTCAGGGACAGCTTCAGTGGTGGCAGTAGCGGGAACCACAACTATAATTCTAACAGGTTCATAGGGTCCGTTTTCTATATATTCAGGTATAGTAGGATCCGCACCTTCAAGAAATAGCATCATTCGATTTTTCCATAGAGAAAAGTTATCTCTGCTAAATCGAAGAGGTTTAGAGAGTGAACCATTATCATAGTAGTTTGTGTTTGTGTTTAGTGCCATTTTAGAATAGCAAGGAAGAGTATACAGCAAGATCTTGTTTATTAGATTAAACAAACTGCTCTGATACCACTTGTTGGTCCCGAAGGTGCTTAACAAGTTTGTAGAAGGGGGGGGGGGTTGAATACAAACACAGAAATTAAAGTTTAATAAATTGTTTATTGATAACTCAAAATACAATTTACAAGTTTGTTGCGGAATAAGATTAAGACAGACTCAATCTAAACAAACTTAAGAAACACTAAGATGATTGCACAAGAAATTCAGAGAATGGGGGATTAAGAGAGATAGAAAACAAGGGTTTCTATATAGAGTTCAAGGATTGAGCACACCTTCAGATGAAGGGGTGAGTTTCCTATTTATACCCTATGCATTAAATGCATGGCAGGACACTTTACACGTGGCGTTCATAGATTGGCTTTGGGAGTCTGACTTTTGGAGACATGCTTTTGGCCGTATTAGGAACAGTGTAGTTGACAGAGTTGTTGTACGATTTGTGGCAGAGACGTGTCCGTTCTGACACATCGTACTGGTTGTGCAAGGTAAGACAAAAGGAAACTTGAGGCATAAGCTTTGTGATCGATTGATCGCTGAGTATCTCTTCTTCCAGAGATAAAGAGGTTCAGCTATCGCTGAAGCTTTTCCTCATGTTCCTTTGCGTATTTGTAGAGTTGTCTTTGCTTCACTGATATCCGCATCAGGTCATTAGTAGACTTCTCTTTGTTCAGCGGCTTCGTCTTCGATTCAGCTATGAACATATGTTGACGCGAGACTTGTCTTCAGGGATTACGTTGGCTGTTTACTTCAGAAACTATCAGTGATAACTGAACATACTCAGTCTGATCACTGATAGTGAAACACTAATACATAGAAATGTTTATGAGAGATACCATCAGCGATAACTGAACAGACTCAGTCTGATCGCTGATGGTGAAACACTAATACATATTAAAACGTAATTTTCACTAAGTACAGAAGAGGGTCGTTATCAAATCACTGAGAGAGTTTGGATCAACAAATAGATCATATGTTAAATGAAGTTAATCACATGAGATTCAAAAAATAAAGAAAATGGTGAAAAATATAATGAATTCAATCAATTCATTATTGATATCACATGTGATTTTTTATGAAAATTATGATTTTTTTTATCAAAAATGAATCTAGAAAAAAAATAATATAAAATTTGATAAAAAAAATTATAAATTTATTAAAATTAAAAATAAATAAATTAAAAATATATAATTAGATATTTAAAGATTTATCCAATTCAAAATGGTAATTATCCTAATTTTTAAATGATAATTATCTTAATTTTAAAAAAAATTTAAGTTTTTATTTATGCTATTTTTTAATTAATGGATTATGTGGCTCATATTCCTTCTCACTTTCTCGTAAATTGACTACCTTCTCGTTTGAACCCGCCCCTACACACACACACACACACACACAAAGGTTCAAACGAGAACGCTTCCATTTTACAAACACGAGAACACCCTTATAATTATAAGTTTATAACATGTGATAATACATGTAAGGGGACTTGGTGGTGTGCGGATGACTTGACTCGCAACATAGGTCTTCCCAAAAGTCGTTAGTGTCTTTGATTTACTATCATATGTGATGGATTATATTATGGTGTCAAGAACACCCTTGTCACATGTAATAATACGAGGGGGCTTAGTGGTCTGCAGACGACTTGGACCGCAACCTAGATTGCACCAAAGGTTGTCTACGTCTCTGATTTAGTATCACATATGTATCATATGTGATGAATATAGTATTACATGTTATTAGATATAGAGAAAATGTGTTCTTTCATTTTCGTAAAATGAAGATATTCCGGTTTAAACCCTTCCAATATTGTAACAATATGAACTCCAATAATAACATAAAGATAACATTACAACCAGAATGGTCCCCAAAGAACTAATTACATTAACGCAACACAAATCTTCCACAACAGACATACACAACCACAATTAAGATTTACTAAAAACCTACCAGTGACTACAAGCCTCCACCACGCCTCTTCTACGACATCACCATTTCACTTCCCCTTTTGTAACACTCTCAAATTTGGTAAGAGCAACTAATTAAAAATTTCGACATTACATCAAATAAAAGATAACTCTCCAAAATAAAACTTTCTATTTAACTTCAACAAATATAAAATCCAGTCTTATACAAGGACTAGTCCAAAGTCGGTATTCCTTAATCCCAACTATAAGCTGCTCTTCCCGAAAACAAGTGCGGAAGACTTCACTAAGATATCCACCTCTTGAGCACACGACTAGCACTCCTCTTAGCACAGTGTCTCTAGAGCTAATCCCAACCGGAACCTATTGCACATGCCGACAAATAAAAAGGTTAGACTAACGCCTAGTGAGTTCAAGAGTTTTCCACATGAAAAGAGGTAATGCAGTTTAAATCATACTCTTTCAAAATGATATGCTTTGAATATGAAAACGACTCGTTTTCCAATAATATGCATTTTGGACAAAGAAACACCAATATAAACATTTTCGAATCCAAACTACTTCGGGGACAAGGTCCCAACATGTAACGTTATTTCGTAAATTAATTTCAAGCCAAACTCACTCAAAACGTGAATAGAAATTGAACTCTCCATTGGCGAAAATGCGGTTAAAACTTTATATCCCGAAACACCCAAAAAGCTAGTGGGGCATAATACTCAACCCATAAATCATGGATAAGATCCATATATAAAACGTCACCGAAAACTTGGATAATAAAATTCAATACCCAAAACAACACCTTTCGGTGACGGGGGAGACCCGAATTCCATCGAATGTGGCGGGCACACAAAGTTAGGCCACTTATCAATGTTATATGAGCGTCACTTAAGGATAAAACACTCGTTAACATCAACCTTTCCGGGTCTATAGCTAACAAACCAACAAGCTCAACAACTCCATGTCTATTGCTTGGATAATCATCAAGTTCAACCCCTCTAGGTTTGTACCTTGGAAATCTTCGTGCACTCATCAAGTTCAACCCTTCTGGGTCTATACCTTGGATTTCCAAAACATCCCAGTTAAGCTCGTTCACAAGAAAATTGCAATTATTGGTCAGAAGACCCCATGCCTATTTCAAGTTACAATATGGGAATATTTATCCCACTCAAGCCGACTCTTATGCCTATGGATCCAATGCATTACAGTCTAAAACGTTACATGACTCAAACGAATGAACTAACACATTCAAAACATGTAACTCTCAAATAAGATGCAACTAAGTACACCATACGTCCAGGACTCCTTAACGAGTTACCAAAACTGGACAAATGTTCCAAAGACCTATCTGTGTGTAAACCAAGCCCCAAAAGGCATAATGAACGATTGACTAAAATACGTTAGCCAATAGGGTTACAAAACCAAAATATGTCTTTTCCTAAAATTCTTTGTCTCTCAAATCACAATTGGCCTTCGGCCCAAAACTAAAAGGTTTACAAATTCTAAAATGTTCCCAAAGTCGGAAATGATCAAAATCAAAGGACTCACACATTCGTACCTACAAAACTTCCCATTACATAAATGATGCATATTTCCAACAAACACTGAAAAGCGCATTTTTGACCAAATATCTATTTATGCAATAAATAATCAAAACACATTCATTTATGACACATTTATCAAAATGCCCAAAAATCCCAAATATGGATGTTTTACAAAGTTTAACAAGCTAAACACTTCAAATAATCAAAAGTTACCAAATAACTCAACAGTTGACAATTTTAAGTAAAACATATAAATATTTTAAAATGAACATTTTGGCATGTACAACATTTTCACAAATCAACTAGAACTCACCTTGCTAGATTTAGGCTAAATCTAGATTTTACCCCAACTTGAGCTTCCTTGGAGAAACTTCGGATCCAAAAGCAAAACCTTCCAAAACCTATATTCACAAGTTTCCAACCATGAATATTACTCATTTAACCATTAAGAATCAATCCCCAAACATTTTCACCAAAATCCCCAATTTGATCGAAACCCTAATTTGACCTAACTTTTCCAAAGTCAACCAAACCGAATATTGGAGAAATAAAATACTAGGAAATCATCCGAGGAGTGTTTATACTCATAAAGAAGCTTAGAGATGGAGAGGATGGACTTACAATTAGATTTTGAGCAAAACTCCCAAAACTTAAAAATCTTCAAGAAATGGTGGAAGAACACATGAACTAGCACATGAGGTTGAGATCACAAACATGATGATGATGAAGCACCTTGAAACCCAAGGAAATGGCCTCAAAATAATTTAGGGTTTGTAATGGGGAGTGAGGAAATGATTTGGGAGAGAAAGGGTGAAGGGTTATGAGAAATGGTAGCAAAATCGGCTAATTAAAACATCCAACCCCCGACCGCGATAGTGACAAGCGATAGTGACAGTGTCACTATCGCGAGTCACTCTCTCCGAAGATGTACCGCAAGGGTACTCCTCCCCGCGATTGTGCCCTGTCGATAGTGACACTGTCACTATCGCGGGGCACTCTCGCCTGAACCGTACCGAGCTCCCAAACTTACTTATCTCGCATGGATCGCCCTCGATTCTCATGGGGACCAATATAGACGAGTTCCTAACTCAAAATCATAGCTTACAAACCTAAGAAAGAGCACGGGGTGACTTTTACTTACCGAGAATTACGGGTGTTTTACCTTTGGACGAACTCCTACATCACACTTACCTGAAAATGGTTTTCAGTTTTATAAAAGAGATGGTTAGACCGAAGGTCTAGTGAGTTCCCTCAAGTTTCAACATCACACCACAAAATATCATTCAAATGAGTTATAAGCATTTACAAAAGATTTACACCTTTAAAACTACCATGCACACACACAACACATGTAGATAGCGCACGCTTCAGTCATGCACACTTGTGACAACGTGTTCGGGCTTACACCTGCCCTTAATCGAATCACATGAAACAAATTCATGCATTCCAGATGGGTCATGTTAGTTCCAGATTCAAGCACAATCAATCAAGATTGATCAAATATGACAATTAAGCTTTTATCTAGAGAGATAGTGTAGAGAGAGAAAAATTCAATGTATTGATATCACAAGTGTTACAATCATATATCTCACAATATTTCTACACACCTTAGAAACAAGGAATAAAGGCTATTTATATGGTCAAGGACCATGTACAATACAAAGTAAACAAACTTTGACTTACAAGACTTTGACCTTTCTAGACTTTTGACTTTACACTTAAATCTTGGATACAATAATACATTAACAATCTCCCCCTTTGTATTCAAGATTTAAAAAAATTTGACAACAGTCTTCAACTCTTAATCTTCAAAACTTTAAGCTCTGAAGGCTTTAAACAATGAAGCTTTGACATTCTTTAAACTTTGATGCTTTCACTAGTACAAAAAAGGTCTTTAGTGACGGTTAAAAACCGTCACCATAGGTATATGGTAACGGTTTTCGTGGACATAAAAATCGTCACCTTACTTGCCGTCACTTTTGATACACTTTTGGTTACGTTTAAAAAACGTTACGAAATCACATAAAAAACGTTACAATAACTTAAAAACCGTCACTTTAGGTCTATAAAAAATTAATGTTTTTCCTTAAACTGTCACCGTAGCATGCCATATAGTGACGTTATATTTTCAAAACCGTCATAATAGCATGATATATAGTGACATTTCTTTGTCAAAACCGTCACCATAGCATGGCATAGAGTGACATTTATAAGTCAAAATCGTCACTGTAGTGTGACATACAATGACCTTTATTTGTTGAAATTGTCACGGTAGCATGACAAACAGTGACGTTTAATTTTTATAACCGTCACCATAGCATGACATATGGTGACATTTATTATTCAAAATTGTCACTATAATATGACATACGGTGACGTTTATTATTCAAAACCATCATTGTAACATGAAATACGGTGGCGTTTATTTTTCAAAACCGTCACCGTATAATGATATACAACGACGTTTATTAGTTAAACCTGTCACTTAAGCATGATATACAGTGACATTTATTTATCAAAACTGTCATTGTACCATGACATACGGTGATGTTTATTTAACAAAAATGTCACTGTAGCATGACATATAGTGACCTTTTTTTTAAAACCGTCAACTTTTCATGACATGGCGACGTTAATTTTTTAAAAACCGTCATTGTAGAATATTATACGATGACGTTTATTTTCCAAAACCGTCACTGTAGAAGTTCATATGGTGATGTTTATTTGTTAAAACCATCACTGTATCAAGACATACGGTGAAATTTATTTTTCATAATCATCATCGTAGACTGACATATAGTGATGTTTATTTGTTAAAACCATTACTGTAGCATAATATATGGAGACGTTTATTTTTTAGAATCGTCACTATAACATTACATACGGCGACGTTTAATTTTCAAAACCATCTTTATAGTATGAATACAAGAACGTTAATTATTCAAAATTGTCACCGTAGAATGACATATGGTGACGTTTATTTTTCAAAATCGTCATCATATAACGACATATGGTGATGTTTGTTTTTCAAAATCGTCAAGATATATAGCATGTCACACAATGACGTTTATTTTTTAAAACTGTCACCGTAAAATGACATACAGTCATGTTTATTTTTCAAAACCGTCACCGTAAATTAACATACGGTCACTTTTAGTTTTCAAAACATCACTATAGAATGACGTGCAATAACGTCTATTTTTCAAACCATCACCATAGTAGACATAAAATGACGTTTATTTTTCAAAACCGTCGCAGTAACAAGACATGGTGATGTTAAATCATCAAAACCGTTGCCATAAGCTATCTTTTAGTGACACTTTTAATCATTTTAGGGTAAAATGAATATAAATTTAAAAACTCAAAATTTGAATCAAACGATTAATAAGACATATAAGAATATTGAAATAATAATATATAATTAATGTATGAGAACAACAACAACAACAAAAAGTACTAAATATCTTAAATAGATGTTTTCTTATGTAACCTATAATCCTCGTTTGCCTAGATCTCTTGATCATCTCGAATGTTTTTTTCGCTTCGTATGTTTTTACTTCACGCAATTATTTTTACAAGTCTGTGATACCTGCAAAAAGATAAATCCCGTTAGATTGGAAAACTACAATCGGTGAATACAACAAATCATAAAAAATTGATAGAGTTTTAACATACTATCAATGAAAACATAAGACAAAACAAGTTCAAACTTATAAGAGCATCTCCAAGGCATATGTTATATTTTTTTTTTTATCTAAAATAGAGTATCAAAGGTCAAAATCTAAAAAGAAACTTCCACCTTCAATAGCTATTCTATTTTAGAGATTGTAGCATTGATTATATTATTAAAATAATCAATACATTTATCAAATATTATCTCCCTCCTAAACATATTGCTTCAGTGTTATTGGTGGAAAGAATAAAATATTACATCTCTTTCTTAAATAGTGGGTTTTAGAGATTTCTCTAGATTTAGAGATTTTATCTTCTCACTCCTCTTTTTTTCTATTTTAGCATGCAAGATAGCATAGTTATTGGAGCAAAAAAGTTGCTAAAATCTCACTTTTCTCCATTATGACATAGTTGTTGGAGATGCTCTAAACATCTAATCCAAAACTATAGGGAAGATCAATGATTTGTGCGTAACAATCCCAGTAAATTGGTTCTAAAAGTCAATCACCCAAAATTTGAGACTGACAAGTTATAGAATGAGGAACGATATGCAAAACAAGTTACATACTTTGTACCTAATATAGTGCCCCTAGTCCATGATTGCAAAAATATAATTATAGCTGAATTGGAGAAATATCTATCGATCTATATTTAAGAATTGACAATCTTAAGGGTCCCAACAGGACAGCCCGAGCTCTTTAACGGGTCTAGTGACCGGTCTGAGCTCTTTAACTGGTGCGGTTTTTATAAGATGATAAAAATGTTTAAAAGTCGCAACGACAAAATTGGTTTTATAGGATGTCAAAAATATTCAATTGTCCCAATTGGTTACTTTATAAGACTTAAGTTTATAGGATCAAACAGTATAATGTTCCATCTCAAAAGCGTCCTATAAGCCTATTATAACACTTTTAGATAAGATTATAAAATTAAGTCATATAACGTGATCTACCTACAACAAAACCTGCAAAATTTTCTATTTGCATAGAAGTGTAAACAAATTAAAAGATTGAAGAATATAAACTTACCAGCCTGAGCAAGAGGAAGCTTGGTTGCTGGGTTTATTAGAGGTCACCACCCATGCAATTTCTTGCCTCCACAGCCCACAGCCGGCAACAACCGTAGGCAGAGATCAACCTGATTTGGTGTTGCCTATTTTCAACACAATAAATGAACTTCATAAATTAAAAGCTGGTAACACCTTTATTTAAATCCAACTATAGCCAAAAAAATTAATTACTTCATTAACTTTCATCAATCTTCTATTCTTGAAAACCTAGTCCCATTTCCTCATGGCTGCATAAACATTAGGAAGTTGAACATAACCTGTTGCATTTGAAGGGTCACAATCAAGCAAATTCCTAGTGGCAAATTCGGCTAGCTCTAAGTTCTTGTGATCCTGCAAGCGCCTAAAGGAGTTCCAAATATAATTGGAAGGGGTTTAAAAGGCATACTTTTTATCAAATCTAAAGCTTCAACAAGCTTACCTGCTCGACCAAGAAGATCAACCATACAAGTGAAGTGATCTGGTTTGGCTTTTATCTTGAAGTCTCTCTGCAGTGAATCAAAGTATTGAATCCCAAGATCAACTAATCCAGATTAAGTGAATCAAAGTATTGCAGTAGATGCTAACCAAAGAAGATTAAGTGAAGAACATACACCACTCACACTTATGCATTACCAAAGCAGTAATTGTCAAAGTCAAGTGAAGAACAAAAATAAGGATGATTTGTTTAATGTTTGAGACGAGAAAAACACTAGTCATACAACCATTTTACACTTATGTAATAGCAAAAGCAAACTAACAATAGGCACCATTTGTTGATCGTTTTTTAAATTTAAGAAGTCAAGCCCAAATTTTCTCGTTGAAAACTTTCATCCAACACTTGGTAACACAAAATAGAATTGTAATATAAAAGAAACTACATCTTAATCAAAATATGCTACAAAGACAACATGTTAAATTGTTAACAATTCAGCTCAACAATCCTACTGATCAACACCATCCCCACCCCCACCCTAAGTTTTGAACCCTTTATTCTTAGATAATATGATATAATCTATCGTTTAATTTTGCAGATAATCATGTGCTCAAGTTATATAGGTTCAGGCACAGGGGACTTTTAATCCCTAAAATCAAAAGGATCAGAAATGAAACTGTTACTCCGTTGGAGTATGTGGATCAGTTTTAAACATTCGGTTCAAGAGACTAGCAACTAAAAATCATCATCATTAATCCTCAACAGGTGATGATGATGATGATCTTTTTTACCGGTTTTGGGTTTTTAACAAGTTTTATAGTTTAATTTATTACTATTGTACTTGGGATTTGGTTCAAAACAATGTAGAATTCTTTTGTTAAAATTTACTATGAAAATTTCTATAGTTGTTGGGTCACTGTGTTTTCCTATTTCTTTCATGCATTATGATCATGAATGCAAAGCCTTGATGTGTTAAAGCTTCTGGGAAATCATTACTGAAAGTAGATCAGAAGTTGAAATCATTGAAACGATCAAGTCTTCAATGCCAATCTTGTTGCAGGATCTCACGAAATTAAACAATTAGTGTATGATTCTTGAACAGGTGCTGCTGCCTTAATTTTGTTAGTTTAATTGAGATCAAAACATGATCCTTAGTAAACTTAACATGTTAGTTTATACCTATTTGTGTCAATTTACTTCACTGAAGCTAAGTCTTTATGATTGTGGCTTGGTTTCCAGTCTCAACTTCTGATTGAAAAATAAAATCGAATTTTGAATAAATGCATGATTATGTTCCATTGAAGATTCTCCTTAAACAGTGTAGCTCTTATGGAAACTGAGTTAATTGCCTTTTAATCTACACAAATAAATAATACAAACAAAAATCAATGCTTCCTTAAGTTTGTAAATCGTATAACATTTTTGGTTTTTGTTGTCAAATCTAGTACTTATCTAATGAAACTTGAAAGGAACTTCTATAGATTTAACACATACATTCCTCTGCTTGCATTGATCCATCGAATGGTTAATGTAGTGAAAAGAATAGAGAGGAATACATATTTTTCAACTTGTCAAAAAATTAGCAATAAAACAGAGGAGAATTATACCTTCTTTATAACTTCTTTATCATAATAAGAATGATTTTATATGGAACGAAAAAAACAAAAAAACAACAACGAAAACAAATCAGCAGTTCATGTGGTCAACAAATGGTTTGGCTTACAGTGGCTAATTGTTAAATAGTTCCTTTCAATGTTCTGAATCGAGTCAAGCTCTTCAAACATCAATGTTCAAAAAGATAACAAGAAATACCTTGATCGATTAAAGATTGATCGAGAGAGGTTGAGGCCGACGCACATTGAACGGTGAGAGAGATTGAGTGACGGACGGTGAATCGAAAGAGACATATCGAAGGAATGGTGATTTGGGCCGTGGTTTTGGAACCGGGAAAACTTGAATTTAGGGTTTACCTCTTTTTCTTTTGAACCGTGAAAACCAAAAACTAAGATTTTAGGTAAATCTAATTAATTAATTAAATATTTAATTGAAAATAAATCAAAATTAAAAGATTACAAGAAGTCGTCAGAAAACCGTCGGTACGACTCGGTAGTCGAGTAAATGGTCCGACAACTTGTCGTTATAAAAATATTATAAGGTGTCGTCGGAAAACCGTCAATAATAATAAAATATTTTATTGAAAATAAATCAAAATTATAAACCGTCGGTAATTCATAAAATGTTTCGACGGTTTACCAACTAGCTATTAAAAATAAATGGAAATTTTAAAATTAAATGGCACCGTCGAAAACCTTCGGTAAGTGTAAATTGTTTCGACAGTTTATCGACGAGTTATTAGAAAAAATGAAAATTATATAATTAATGGTATCGTTGGAGAACCATCGATTAACCGTCGATAATTATCGATTGTTCTTTATCGTCGGTAATGTCCAGTATTATAGTAGTGTTGTATCGACTGTTCTTTGTCGCCGGTAATGTCCAATATTCTAGTAGTGTTGTAGTGACTGTTAATGAACTATATTGTGCATTTAAGGGTTTGAGTGGCACATGATGAAATGTATTGGGCCTTCATGGGTTTAAGTGGCACTTGATGAAATATATTGGGTTTCATTGACATTCATGGGCTTTAGTGGCTCATAGTGAACTATATTTAGCCTTAATGGGCTTCAGTGACTCTTAATCATCTATTTTGGGCTTATGAGTCGTATAGGACATAGTGGTTGTTAACTAACCTAGTTGGGCCGTCATGGACATTCATGGGCTTTAGTGGCTCCTAGTGAACTATATTTAGCCTTCATGGGCTTTAGTGACTCTTAATTATCTATTTTAGGCTTATGAGTCGTATAGGACATAGTGGCTGTTAAGGGACCTAGTTGGGCCTTCATGGACATTCATGGGCTTTAGTGGCTCCTAGTGTAATATATTTAGCCTTCATAGGCTTCAGTGACTCTTAATCATCTATTTTGGGCTTATGAGTCGTATAGGACATAGTGGCTGTTAACGAACCTAGTTCGGCCTTCATGGGTTGTAGTGGGTAGTAATGACTATATTGCAACTTAATGGGGTTTAGTGACTCTTAATGAACTTGACCAGTCCCTTGATGGATTTTATTGTCTCTTAATGAACTATACTGGCATTGATTAATAATATTTGACTCAACGGTTGTTAATGAACCTTATTAAGCCTTTGTAGTCTTTATTGGCTCTTAATAAACTTAATTTGGTCTTGATGAGCTTTAGCGGATCTTTATGAACTCTAATAGGCCTTGATGGCTTGTAGTGACTGTTAATGAATATATTGGGCAATTTACGGGTTTGAGTAGCACTTGATGAAATGTATTGGACATTCATGGGTTTAAGTGACACTTAATAAAATGTATTTGGCCTTGATGAACTTCCGTGGGCTTTAGTGGCTCTTAGTGAACTATATTTGGCCTTCATCAGCTTCAATGACTCTTGATCAAATGTGTTGGGTTATGGGTTATATAGGACTTAGTGGCTGTTAACGAACCTAATTGGGCCTTCATGGGTTGTAATGGGTGATAATAAACTGTATTGGAACTTAATGGGTCTTAGTGACTCTTGATTAACTTGATCAAACTATTGATGGGTTTTAGTGGCTCTTAATGAACTATAATGGCTTTGACGAATAATATTTGACTCAATGGTTGTTAATGAACCTTATTGAGCCTTTGTGTGGATTAGTGACTCTTAATGAACTTAATTGGGCCTTAATGGGTTTTATTGGACTTAAAGTTGTATTGAGCCACGATTGGCTGTCGTAGGTTAGAGATGACCAAATGGGCCCGACCGGTCCGGGACCTTTTGAGACCGGTTTAGGATCGCTGGTCCCGACCTTTTGAGACCGGTTATCTGACCGGTCCGGGATCGACCCGATTTTTTAAATTTTATTTATAAATTTATTTATAGATGTATTATTTTAAATTTATTTTTAAATGTGTTTTTAATTATATTTGATTGAAGACCAAAATGTATTTCTAAGTGTATTTTATTAAGTGTATTATAATAATAACGTATTTATTAGTGTATTCGATTGACCCAATTAAATATTTCAAAGTATACTTGATTGACCAAATTATGTATAACAAAAACATATTTTTTTAGTGTACTTGATTGGCCCAATTACAAAATAAAAGTATTTGTTAGTGTATTTGATTGACCAAAATATTCAAAAAATATTTTTTATATGTTAAAAATCAATTTTAAAAAATAAACAAATTTATGTGGGACCAATTTGGGCCCGACCCATAAACGGACCAGTTCTCATGACAGGGCCTTGTAAAGCTTAATTGGGCCGAAGTATTTGGGTCGGGACCGAGATCAGTAAATTTAAAGGGAAACTTTTTGGAACATAAACTTTTGAAAACTTTTTGGTCTCCTAGTCATTCCTCTCTCAGTTTTACCAAAATGTTATTATCTCCGCAAGTGACAACTCCCCACTTTGTGAAGGGGTGAAAAAGTATAAAAATAAAATCTAAAAATGCTTGCAGGGAAAGATCTGTAAAAATTTAAATATGTCGTTGGGGACTAATTCTTGCCATGCAGAAAAAAATTACAGATTTGATCCCTATACTTGTGGACCATATTCAAAAACTTTTTTTAACTTCTTCACCCTTTCGTAAATTGGGGAGTTGCCACTTACGGAGTTTTCCGTAAGTAACAATTTTTATAAAATTAAGGAAATGAATCACTAAGAGACCAAGTATGGAGAAAGAGAAATGACTATTTAGGTCAATTTCCTTTTTCTCTCTTTATCTTAACTATTATTGATTTATATTAATAATTAATTAAAATCATATACTAATATCACTAAAAAGAAAATATAACCCTCCAAAATTTTATGCAAAATTCCGCCTTTAATTCCTTGGTTCTTCCTTATTTTATTTAGTTTTCCTTTTCTTCCCTAAATCTAACTCAAGCTATCAATACATAGGTTATGTTTGGCAAACTACATGATAAGCCAACTGATGACTGATAAGCTAGCTGGTAGCTAATGAATAAGTCACGTTTGGTAAAAACTAGCTGATAAGCATGTAAAATAACCAAAAATGACATCTTGAAAAAAACAATTAATTACAACATTTCATAATATAGTTAAAACAACTACACAACAATTGTGGTCACTGAGGTTTAATCAGAGCTGATGTCTTACATTGACATTCATTTTTTCAAAAGTGTCACGGTAGCATGACGTCTGTTGACGTTCATTATTAAAACGTCACCATAACATGATGTATGGTGACTTTAATTTTTCAAAATCGTCAATAGGTTATGTTGGGTTATATTGGATCATACGCCTTACAATTGGTCGTATTGGTTCAATAGGTCATGTTGGGTTATATTTGGTCGTATTGGTTTACTTTAGGCCATTGAGTCATTTTAAGTTACACTCGATCATGGTTGGTTATAATAGACCATGTTGGTGACAACAAGTTATGTTGGGTTATATTATGTCATATGGATTACGGCTAGTCATATTGGTTTAATGGGTCATGTTGGGTTATATTGGATCATATGCCTTACGATTGGTCATATGGGTTCAATAGGTCATGTTGGGTTATATTTGGTCGTATTGGTTTACTTTAGGTTATTGAGTCATTTTAAGTTACACTGGATCATGATTGGTTACAGTAGACCATGTTGGTGACAACGAGTTATGTTGGGTTATATTATGTCATATGGATTACGGCTAGTCATATTGGTTTAATGGGTCATGCTGGGTTATATTGAATCATATTGGTTTACTTTGGACTAACAGTCATTTTGGGTTACACTTGGGTCATGTTGAGTTACACTGTTTCACAATTGGTTACAATTTACTTTTGTTGGTTACAATATCATATTCACCCAATATCAGTTTAACGTTATCATAGAGATCTACTTCGAGATGAGCTGCTCTCCTCTCTCTCTCTCTCTCTCTCTCTTCAACTTCTTTTCTCTTTGTATCGGTATGTGATTTAGGGTTCAAATACCAGATTCACATCCCTATGCTCCGATCGGTGAACCATCGACCACCCTAAACCCATAGCTAGATACAAATCCTTCGTTCTTCATTACTGTTTTTCGTTTCAATTTATGTTTTTAAAAAAAATAGATAAAAATAAAAAATGACTAAAATACCTCTCATTAAACTAAACTTAACGAAAAAAAGTTAACGACCATAGATTGAGGGACGAATTCTGTTGGAAATTAACAAACGTGAGGGAGTGAGGGACATATCGGTTAAAACAAAGGTGAGGAACGAAAACCATTGAAATTGAGAAACGTTAAGGACCAAAAGTGAACTTTACTATTGAATCTGATGAAAAAAGTTAATGGTCATTAGTATAAGGGACCAAAACCATTGTAAAATAACAATCGTGAACGACGAAATTCTAGGTTTTAAAGTTTAGAGACGATATTTGTTGTAATTGACAAACATTAAGGACCAAAAGTAGAATTTACTCTAAGTAATGAAAATGATTCATGAACATCTCGTTTAGTACCAAATAAAATGGAGGGAACTAAAATTTTAATCCCGCCCCTTATTTCCCTTCTTCCACCCATTCGCCCATTTCCCTCCATTTGGTTCTTGATCAAAATTTTTTGTGCTAGAAACATTGCTCCTGTTAATTTCTCGCACTGAACATTATTAAGTTTCCTCTCTCGACGACAACCTCTTGATGTGTATCCTCTCTCATTCTCGTTATCTCTGTCCATCTTCGATATCAACATGTAAAATATTTATTTGAACTGCTGATCTATGTAGCTATTGGGAGTGGCCAGTGGGAATCAATTTATGCTTCTGTAATTTACCCTAATAGTTCAACAATGAGTCTTTTATTCGCCCAGTTCAAGCAGCGACATTTGGCTATTAAACAAAACTCTCATCTACCTTGAAGTGCTTAGCAACAAGGTTCGAATCCTGTTTCTCATACTCGTTTTGTCGTATATTTCAGATTTGGCTATTTGTGTTAAATTTCTTAGAACTTTTTGTGTTAATTTTTTTACTACTTGTGTTTGATGTTTGTGTAATGCTTCATTGTTTTCTAGAAAAACACCAAGTGTTCAATAAAAATCCTCAATGAGAGATTTTTGTGATGATCAACCCTTCAATTTCTGGAAATGATCAACCAATTAGTCACCGGTTAAATCAATTGATGCATCAGGTTTTTTCCAATTCAACCTAAATAAGTCTTCAATAACATATTATATTATGGTTGTTCTCTAATTCAACCTACATAAGCCTTCAATAACAAATTTGTTGCAGCCACTGTGACAAGCATTTGAATTTATCCTTCAAATGTGCCTCTCAAAATATGCATATTGGAAGGGTTTTAGTTGACATTAGAGTTGGGTGAGGCTTTACACTTCCATTGACAGTCTTGAAATCGTCTGCTCCCTGTTTGCTCTTATGTCTTGACACTTGGTCAATCAACCCTACACATTTATGAAGCATATGCTGCCAACATGTAGTGATGTCTATGAAGCATACAATAGTTCATGGTCGAATGATTGGACCAAAGTCCGACTAGTATGGGACAAGATAAACAACTATCGTCAAAACTGAGTGACTTGTTAATAAATAATGGGGTTAGGCATGATCAATCGGAAAGAGCATAATGGGGGCAGGGTCCAAACCACAAGAAACCTCCCACAAACAATCTTTATCATGCCTAACAGACCTAAACTAATATTGCTGGAACCACATCAATTTTCCTTACCAAAAGTTTATTAGTTTTTTAAACCTTAAAAAGGAAATTCATATTTAGGGAATGATTACTCCCTATTGAAGTTAGGCAAATATTACTTATATTGGGATACACACACAGACACACACAGACACACACAGACACACACATATATATATGCATAGACGAAGGATGGTGTGAGAAGAAGAGTTAAGGTGCGAAGGTAAGAAGAGACCTAGAACTTTGATCACATTTAATCTCACCACCACCCATGAATTGTGCTTCTCACGGGAATTGATCTGGTGCATCTCGGAGCATCTCATCTCCGTACATCTCAAGGGTGTAGTGCATCCAAAGATGGAAATCCCTTCTCATCGGTCACCATAACTTTCATTCTCACCGGAACTCAACCCTATATATATGTGTGTGTGTGTGTGTGTGTGCTATCACCTGTTCATTCCCAATGTTGGTAAAAACTCTACTCTCCACTTCCAATGAAAATTGTAACTTGCCTATACACATATTAGTCAGATGTCCAAATACCCTTTATTAATACATGTATCTAGTGGAATTGGAAGACACCGAATTAAATAATGCATGCTTAGTATTTAGTGCTTAAAAAGGATAATTTAGAAACATAAATGTTAATTTTAAAGGTTACCATTTTGTAGGGGTCTTTTCTTTGCATAGTATTGTAGTTTTTGAGTTTTTCTTGCCATATAAAGTTCTGCTTGTATCTTAATGTTTTAGAATATACATATCTGGATTTAAGCCCAAAAGGTCGTCGGAGGTAATCATGTTTTCCTCATAAGAGCCTACAAGATATGGAATCAGCTGTTTGGGAAGGTTAGCACCTCCATTCGATTGTGCAACTGTAACTAGTACCTCATACGCTCTGCCTTTCTATTATGTTATTTGGGTAGAGATTTTTCATTGTTTTATGTTTTGTTAGTTGAACAACGAAAGACAGTCAAACGCTATGAATATGTTAAATAGGCCCTTCAATCTAGTTGTTTGATTGGTGAACCTCAATTCTCGAATTCAACTAAAGTCTTCATCTTTAATCAACCTTATTTCTCCATAGCATCTATCCCAATCTCTAATTAGGTGTGTTGATTGGCCTTTAACATAGAATAGTCTTTACCTAGGCTCATTTTAGAATGTGAGATTAGTTTGCAATGTTTTCGTTTTAGCTCTATGATATCTACTCAAGATCATGTTCCCTCGGCTAATTTGGTTTCAAAAGTGAAGGCGGTATCATATGCAAATTAAAGATTCTAAGAGGTAAAGGTTAGTGTGTTTTTATTCAAAAGTGAAGGCGGTATCAGATGGGTTTATTGCACTTAGTTAGATGCAGAAACACAAATACTATTTTACAGCAGCAAAGAAGGCACGAACATGGGCTGTTTTACAGCAGCAAAAAAAGCATAAACAGGGGCTGTTTTGACAACAGAAAAAGCAGTTATCTTGGGACTCGATTGGGGCTATTTTATTGCATTCTTTCTTTAACCAAACCAAAGAGTAAACAGGCTACATTTGGGGGTTCGTTTTAAAGCAACAACAACAGCAACAAATGATTTTCTGAGCAGTAACAGTTCGATAAGGGACGGAGGGCAACGATTCCACATGGTTTTTTTTTCTTTTGTAGTTCAATAAACAAAAGATGCATTAACCTTTTTTGCGGATGGGTTTGGAAACTTTCATTTGCTTTTGGCTTAATCGGTGATGGATAGTACTTTTTTATAGCATCTTGAAGTTTGTTCACAATATATTGCATCGGTTATTTTCTCATTTAAGTATAAGGTTTGATTTCGTGGTTGGCCTCTGTTTGGTTATGAATACATAAAGTAGAGTTCTCTTTTGTTCTTGAGTTATATATTTAGTTTTTCTTATCAAGTTAATTGCTTTTGGGAAATTTATGATTGCTTCTATCATCTCAACCATCAAACTCTCCAACAACCAAACCAAGACTAGTCAATTATCTAATCTAAATACTATATGGAATTATGTAAATGCTCATGACTACAATGTAAGAAATAGCTTTTAACTTATCTCATCCAGTTCTTATTTTACTAGACCAAGACTAAAGCCCTACGTCATAACAAACAGAAGTTTGTTCACAAGATATTGCATCCAGTTCTTATTTTACTACAATGGAATTATCCAATCTTAGTTTTTACCTTTTGTTTGCCATTTTACGAAAATTAATATTTACCTTTATTTTTTAACTTAATTTATTTATCTATGCTCAGAGCTCCCCTGGATTCTATATACATACACATACACATATGTAGGTGTACATATGGACACGCATACATAGGTGTACATATGCACACACGTACATACATGTACACATACGATATTCATATATATATATATATACATATATATATATATATATATATATATTGTGTGTGTATAAATATTAGCAATCAGAATTGGCAACTGGCTGCACTGGTGTTGGTGTTCTCATGATGCTGGATTTTTTGAATTATAGGTAAATTGTATGCTTAATTAGGACTTTAGAACTGCAATTCTACGTGCAGGATTGGTTATGAATTAATGCAAGTTTTATGTCATTGAAATTCCTGGTCTACTTATTGAAAACATGAAGTTCTATATACTCTTTCGACATAATCGATCACCAGGTTTGTTTACTTTGGACACAATTGATGCCGGAGAGGATGTGGGACAAACAACTAAGATTTGAGATGACAGATTTAGGCATTTCAAAGAAGGCATGATCTCATATAGGAGTTTGTGGAGACACAGTAGCCTCATTTTAAAGGTTTCGTTCAATATTCGCTTAGAATTTAATGCCCAATTTTGTTGCTTCTGCCTCTGCTTCTACCTCACAGTTCATTTGTTGCTTAGAATTTCATTTGATTTTTTCTTAATACTTAATAACTTTTGTACACAACTTACACTTCCTTTTTGTTTTTCCTTTGTTGTGTGTGTGTGTGTTTTTTTTTGGATTTTGATGCCTTTAAGGTGTTTTTATTGAGAATTCAGTTCTTTTAGATTGGAACTGGAAGCTCTTTGTAGAGTTTGTGGATTGTGATTCAAATGGAATCATGGAACTGTGCGAATTTATAGCCCAATAGCCTGTGTGTATATTAACGTTACTTTGTAACTATGTTTTTAGAAATGAACCATATATGGAGGACATGCTATGGAATTTGCATTATTTTGGCGCAGGTTCAAGATGCTCGGCACAATAATGGATCTCCAGTCTGATCTGCACAACCGGCAATCTCATAATAGTAAGATTATGGGCTAAGTTGTCTTTTACAACCATATATGCAAAGTGGTTGGTTCTTGTAATCTCTAGTCCAACCCTTTTCAAGAGGTACATCTCTAGTCACTCAAAGGACTTTTTGTTTGACCATGTTTTGTTTTATCATTGATCAAAAATTTCTTAATCGAGATTAGGGGTTTCTCAATAATTAAAGAGTCTGAGATTTAGCTGTTTGTTTGGTAAATCTCAGTTCTCTAATCCAACTAAAGTCTTCATCTTTAATCAACCTTATTTCTCCGGAGCATCTATCCCAATTCTCTAATCCAAAAAAAATATCAACTCTGATCAAATTGACCCAAACAAAATTGACCCAAACTGCAGCCAAGAGAAAAAAGCAATTTGGCCAATGGCCATTGCACACTAATTGAATTCAAGAAAGGATATTGCAGTTAGCCGATCCGTTATTGATCCTTTTTCATATATCTGGATGGCTAAGTGTAAACTCTCGTTGGTCATTGTTCAGAAAATTCATTTTTTTTCTTCAGAAATCTGGATTGATAGTTTCAATTTTATGCTTGTAGTTTAGGAATAATCTGAAATAAAAAGAAACTTTGCTTTGCCGAAATCTATTGAATTGTTGATTGGTAGCTTAATAGCGCTTCAATATTGAACTACTTGATCTATTTGTAACTGTTGTCTCAAAATGGCTTTATGAATTATGAACACTTAACTGCAGTTAAGTCCTCTAATCTACTAACGCCGATTATGTTGGCAGGAGGATGGTTGAGCTGAAAGGGTGTGGATTGCACAACTTTGAGATGTTGGAGATGATAAGAGAACATCTAACATCCGTTATTGGATGGAGAGAAGACTTCAGTGTCACCGACAATTGGGCCACAACCAAAATCAAGCGTGCCAATCTTTGCCAAATCTATATTGCATCCATACTTTTTGGTAAGAAAGTCCCAAGTGGCTTCAAATGTGCCTACCTTATATAAGGCGAATGATCGTGTGAGAAGTTAATGTGAGAAGCGTGAGAATTAAGTGGATTTGAACCCTTGATCACTTATAATCTTAAACCCACCTATGAATCGCACTTCATAAGGGAATTGATCTGGTCCATCTCATCTCGGTGTATCTCATCCTAATGTGCATCCAATGGTTGATAGCCACTTCTAGCATTAACTCAATTTCAAACTGGAACCCAACCACCTTATATAATCAGTATATGTGTTATCTTTTGATATTGTTATCAAATTTTCAATGGCTTCAATGTTCTTTCAAAGCCGATAAACTTATTTTAAGTCAAGCTTGTGTGTTTCTTTTTACTTCATGAAACTAAATTATGTTTATTTTGTTTGGATAAACGATTTACTTTGGTAAGAATTGGATGTATTTAAAATTGATGATGGTGTATCCTTGTTAAAATGAATTGTTAGTTTATAATTTCAATGTAAATTTTGTAATGATGATGAATAAAAAAATAAAATTTTATAAATGCAAATAAATTCTATATTATAATATTTTGAAGGGTAAAATAGACAATTATATAGATTCAGACATTGTCTCATATTACAAAAGCAAACAGTTTTATTGATTCTACTTTCAGACTTCAGCACTACCTTTTACCAGTCAGAAGTGAAATAAGACCTAAAACTTTAGCACCTTTTAAAAAACAAACATCTTATTTTTTGCGTTAGTTTTGTATCTCACATTGTAATTTAGATTGACAAAGTGCAATTGTGTCCCACATATGTTTATTCTAGATGATCTAATGATATACATAAGGTAACTTTTGTTCTTGAATCGCAAATTTGAACCATGTGCTACACTCAAATTTGAAATGTTCGTTAACTCAATTTCATTAATGTTTGTACATTCTCTAATGCTATGTAGGTTAACTCAATTTCACGTGACATAGGGAGTTGACTACTCGCGTGCATCATTTTGGATATGTTGTGTCACATGTAATTTTACTATAGAATCACATTTGATTTAGCTGTTCTCGCACTTCTCACAAGTTGTCCGACTTCTCACGTGATCTTACTATATATATACCCTACTACATGAAAAGAAAACTTGGAACTAAAACCCTTGAAGCTAGTCGTTAAGCCAACCGAAACTTGCTAAATTTATGAAGACCGTTATCGTATCATGACATATGGTGACATAAATTTCTCAACCGTCACCGTATCACGACAAACGATAATGTAAATTTCTCAAAACCATCACTGAATCATGACATACGGTTAACTTTATCAAAATTGTCACTATAAAATGACATAAAGTGACATTTATCGTTCAAAACTGTTACTGCAACATTACATACCATGACGTTAATCATTCAACACCGCCACCATAGTATGACAAAATGTGGCATCTATTTTTTAGAATCGCCACCGCAACATGACATATGGTGGCATTTATTTTTTTTAAATCGTCACCGTAGTGACATTTATTATTCAAACATCTTCATCATAGCATGATATATAGTGATGTTTATTATTCAAAAAATCACCATAGCATGATATACAGTGACGTATATTTATCAAAATTGTGAGCGCATCATGACATACAGCGACGTAAAGACGTAAATTTATCAAAATCGTCATCATAAAATGACATATGATGACGTTTATCAATAAACACTGTCACCATAACATTGCACAAAGTGATGATTATCACTCAACACTGTCACCGTAGTTTGACATACGATGACATTTATTTTTCAAAACTGTCACCGTAGAATGACATACAATGACGTTTATTTGAAAATTGTCATTGTAGTGTGACATACAATGACGTTTATTTAAAACTGTCACTTTAGCATGACATGTAATGACGGTTATTATTAGAAAAGTCACAGTAACATGACATAAAGTGACATAAATTTCTCAAAACTGTCACCGCATCATGACATACAGTGTTATAGCTTTATCAAAATTATCACTGAAATAGACATACGATGACGTTCATCATTTAAAACTGTCACCGTGACATTACATACCCTGACATTTATCATTTAACACCGTTAACTTAGCACGCCATACAGTGACATTTAAATTTCAAAACCTGTCATTGTAGGATGACATAGGGTGACGTTTATTTTTCAAAACCGTCACCATAAGATGACATAGAGTGACGTTCATTATTCAAAATAATCACCTTAACATGACATATATTGATGTTTATTATTTGAAAACGTCACCATATGACATAGCGTGCCTTTTTTCCCTTCAAAACCGTCACCGTAGCATAACGTACGATTACATTCATTTTTCAAAACCGTCACTGTAGCACGACGCTCGGTGACATTAATTTTTGAAAATTGTCACCATAGCATAACGTAAAGTGACGTTTATTTTTTTAAACCGTCACCATAGCATGACATATGGTGACGCAAAATTTTGAAACCGACAATGTAATTTGACATGCGGTAACGTTTATTTTTTATAACCATCACCCATACCATACCGTACACTGACGTTTATTATTGAAAACCGTCATTGTAGCATGACATACACTAACGTTTATTATTTAGAATTGTCACCAACGTGACATATAGACACGTCTATTATACAAAATCGTCATCATAGCATAATGTAAGTTGACGTTTATTATTCGAACTGTCACCATAACATGATATATAATGACGTTTATTATACAAAACCATCACCGTTGTGACATATAAAATTTTAAAACTGTCACCATAACATGACATATGGTGAGTTTTTTTTTTGAAAATCGTTACTGTAGAATGATATGGTAATGTACTTAAAACCGTCACTATAGCATGACATATGGTGACGTAAATTGTTCAAAACCGTCAATGTAGCTTGAGATATGGTGACGTAAATGTTTTTTAATACCGTTACCAAAGCAAGACATATGGTGACATAAATTTTTCAAAAACCCTTGCCATACACTACCTTTTGGTGACAATTTTTTGTGAAAATTGTTGCCATATAACTTAGTGACTTTTGGAAACAATTTGCAAATAAACGTCGCTATATATATTTTAGTTTCAGTAACGTTTTTTAAAACAATTACGACATAAAGCAAAGATTTATACAAAAACCGTTACTAAAGGGTCTCATATGGAAACGATTTTTAAAAACCGTCACAACATAAAGTGACGGTTTTTCAAAACTGTCCTAAACCATTACCTTAGGGGACCTTTTATTAACGTTTTTATCCAAACGTTGCTTTATGTTCCTGGGTTTTTGGTAATAGTAATGTTTCTTTATAAAAATTGTTACTAAAATAATTCTCTAACTTTCTCTATGACTTTTCGTAACGGTTTTTTATCAAACCGTTAGAAACCCGTTTTTTCAAACCGTCACAAAAAGTAATTTTTGTACTAGTGTTTGAAGAATCTTGAAAAGTCATTCACTTTTGCTTTGGAAAGTCATCTTGAGCAAGAGTTTGAAATCTTTGAAACTTTGATCTTTAAACTTTGCATGTTTGAGGGATCTTTGGATAACTTGTAACTTCAGTATTTTTGATCTATGAACTGTCTGTCTTTGAACAACGAATCATTCTCGAAACATCTCTGTAAAACTTTGACATATATTCTCGAGCTTATTGACTTTAACAAGTCTTCTTCTTTCTTTGGAAATTTTTAAACTTCCCTTGAAATAACATCTCTTGAAATAACTTTCAAAACATTCATCTGAATTGAAAAATATTCATTTGACTTGAAAATTCCAGATTATCTCCCCCTTTTTGACGAGTTGTGAGCAGCAAAATCATAAAAACCTTTTCAAGTCATCACTGTCTTTGAATATCAATCTCCCCCTTTATGATAAAATGACAATCTCCGCCCTTTTGATCTGTGTATCCGTCAATTCATAAAATGTATTCATCCGAATCTTCTCAAATTCAGACAAAATAAGATTTGTAACCCTGAATCAACAAATAATACAGTTAGTATGCCTGTAAGTAGCACGGAGCCACTTTGTACAACGGATGTACTTTGGAAAGGAGATTTTTGATGTTCACTCCCCCAGGACTTCCATTCAATCATCGAAAAACCACAAACGAATTTTCTATGAATGTTATGACAAGAAAACATATTCCTTATGTGTACGTGAAAGTGTAGGAATGATTGAAGCTATTTAAGCTTTCAACAGTGTAATAACAAAAAAAATGTTATAATAATAATAATATAAGTAAATGTGGTAATGGTTAGAAATATGTAAAGGTTAAATGGAGTTGAAAGGTTTGGATTATGCCTTGGTATCGTCATAATTTCTCACTAAAAAATTTATTAATGGGATGGTTGAATTGCTTTGAAACCGTTGGTTGCTTAGTATAAAAGTATAGGAGTTTGTAGCTTCAGATATAAGTTATCAACAAAGACAACTAGTGTAAACGAAGGCAACAGTGGCAACCGAAAAGAAAATCGACGGTGCTTTATATCGTAGCTAGTCGGCATCAATCGGTAAGTCGTTCGCACCTCTCTTCTCGAAACTTTGTTTGCTATATGTTTATTCTAGGCGTTCGATTATTCGGGTGGGTTCCCGTAGGGCGGCGGTGGTCAACGATCACTGCTAGCACCTTCACCGTACGTCACAACGGTACCGTCTGTGACACCGGGTTGTCAACCGTGACCCCGTTTCGGTACTAAAAGACAGAAGTTATGGTTTGTTTGGTTTTCGCTCAATATAGAGGACCGGAATTTCGCCGCTGCCGTGAACGAATGGTTTAGAACCTGCTACGATGAGAGGCTTCTTAAGATATATATATATATATATATATATATATATATATATATATATTGGTTCTGCCATTGTATATTCAAAAAAAAAAGAAGAAACAAACAAACCATGGCTTCTGTTCTTCGAAGGTTCCTGTGGGTTATTTAGAGAGAGATATGTCTATACATACATATATATAATTAATAAGTCATGCAAGCCTACATGCATGCATTTTTTTTGTATATATGTATGTATGCATAAGCCATCCAGATGCATAGGTTTTAATATATATATATATATATATATATAATAAATATACTATGGGTTGGTTGGAATTTGAAGTGAGGATGGATTGCATGAATGCAAACTCATGCATAGGTAATGTGCACTGTAGGTATAGGTTATATATATATATATATATAAAAGTTGGAATAATGTCGAAACTGAAATTGTTGGCATAGGGATTGTTAAAATAAATAGCGTCAAGGTAACACTCGATCGTCTATGATTACCATAGGTAGTGGTATCGTATATTTCTGTTTTTAATTTAAAAATTGTGGCCTTGGATTTATAGGAGAGACGCTAGCCACTTCGAGGAACGATTTGGACAACGATTAGTACGGTGAGTTATACGTGTACTTTTATAAATTGTTGCATGTTTTATTAAAAAATTACTTACAAGCTTATTGATATTTCTAAATGTCGTTTATGCATGAAACGTAAAATATTTCCATGATACATGTTTTGAAATTTGTGTGGCAACGGGGGTGTATTATGGTGTGAGACCGTAAGGCGAGCATGCTGTGTGAGCTTGTCTAAACCCTAAGTGCGAACATGCTGTGTGAGTTCGCCAGGTAAAGTTGTGTGAATTAAATACCTCTCAATATGCCGTTAGCTTTGTGATTTAAATTATTTTACCGCATGCATGATAAATTATGATGGTTTGTGAAATTCGTTATTTATATTATCGTGCATAAAAACCGTGTATTCACTGGTCCTAGGCTCACCCAACTCCTTTTCAAAATAATTATGCAACCGGGTCGTCAACCAATCGGGAGTAGTAGCAAAGGGAAGGAGAAGGTCTAGAGTCGGACTATCGTTTGAATAAAGGCATGACGAAGAATGTTGTTCGAGATTTAAGTGACTGGGATTTGACAAACATTTCCTTAAGTTTTGTTATCATGAATTATTCCGTTGCGTCGATTTATGTAGACCATATGGATTTATTTATATGGATGTTTTATATTATTAAAAAAAAATTGGGACGTTACAAACATGCTCAAAGTGTATAAACTGTTGAGACAACAATAAGTATTACACGGACTCAATGTGCATGAAAGAGGTGCAAAGGTGGGACAACTTTCCTTCTTTTCAATATCTAAATCTTCCGATTGAAGACCAGATAGCAGATATGTTGCATCCCCAAGAAAATTGAAACATTTCTTTGTCAAGAAAGAAATGAGTGGTTGGTGGGGTTAATGCAAGAGTTGGCATGGGCTCACTGCCTTTTTCAATGATGGTCACCAAAGAATGTGAACCAATTAGAAGATGTGGCTGCCCGACTCAGAAAATATTGGTGCAGAGTTTTCGTATTCGTTTGACTCTGATCTCACACCCTCTTTCTTTTGAACATTTTAGCTCACTTCTAACCAAACTCTCATTTCCATTTTTCCGCTCAGCATAATGAGAAAAACTCAACCGGATGAGTTATCTCCCCCACTCTTTGATTTAAGACCCCTCACCCCTCAATCACTCTAGGTTAACTTCTGGGGTAGGAAACATAGGTTAACGTGAATCCATGGAAGTTCTGTTTAAGCTTTCACACTAATCCCATGAAATTTTGTCCTATAACGATGTGTTGCTCAACAATTTAACTTTGAACAATGAAGCACAAAATATGATAACATTGTCAAAATGTATGCTCATCAAATATATAAATGAAATTTGAGCATTTGAACAATGAAGATATCTCAAAACAAGGAAATTGAATGAATGAAATGAAATCAAGATAATTGTTTTGAGAATATGACAATGTATCAATTAGATCAAATATCATGAGTGTGAACATTTAAGGTTGGGGTATCAAAGAACTTGATAGATTGTTTATATGAACGAATATAAATAATTTAGCAATGAACGCATAAAGATTGAAATGATGATTGATGCTCAACAACAGTGAAATCAAACGAGAGTATTACCATCGAAAAATTATTTCTCTTTGAGACATGGTAATAACAATTTCAAATGAAGTACTGAACCGGTGTGTATGAATACTTGACAGTATATAGACAAGATATTACACACGTATTATCTTTGAAAACACACGGTCAGTTAAACATTAACGCTCAATTATGAAAAACATTTAAAGTCACACTTCTAAATTCATAAAATCTTGTTGAGAATAGAGAAGTGGTTTAAGCATTTAAGAAAACATTTTTCATGTTAGAAAGTTGTTATTCTTTCAAACAATCAAAGATCTAGATCAGAAGGAAGATACTTACCAACATTTAAGCTCCCCATCAAATCATGATAATCTGAGTTAGATTCAGATAAGCTCCCCCTTGATATTTCCATAATATCCTTATCTGAACAAACTCTTCTTTGAAGTAGGGGTTCTAAATTGTAAGTAACTTATCAAAAAAGTTAGCTTATAAGTTAGCTTATGTCTATTCAAACATGTACCCAGAAAATAAGCTAACTTATTTTTGCCAAACAATGCCTAAATAATATAATATGTTAATTGGAAAATTTTAAAATCGATTATTATATATATACAATAAAATTTGAAATTGTTAAAACAAATTTAGAAAAAATCTACATTGATGTAAGATTTTAAATAACCATTACATATAATAGGAATAACAATAAAATTGGTCAATTTTACATATCCTAATTAATTAATATTTTTTCAATAGCATATTTTAATTATCTATAAAATAAAATAAGTATAACTTAATTTTTTATGTAACTTACATAGGATATTTTTAGAATTGATATATTTATTTTTTGATATCTAAATATATTGAATAATAATTAAAAAATCAATCGATATAGTTAATACAATTTATAAATAATTAATAATTTATTAATATATATTGTATAAATAAGAATAATTAATAATGTATAATTAAAGTTAATTATAATTTTACAATTAATTTTAATGCTATGAATAATTAATATTTATTTATAATTAATAATTAATATTAATCGGGATTATAATTCGAAAAAATATCAAAATGTAACACCCCAATCTTCGGGCAAGAATTTCCTCCTTGTCGTTTTTACCATCGAATTTATTTAGTGGTGTGAGGTACTTGGATAACCGTAAGTTCGATTAATATCGTTGGTTGATAGGTTTAGAACAGGTCGATTTTTGGAGTTTCGGGACTTCGGTACATGCTTCACGACTATGTCGGGCGATAGTGCCTGGGGTATAGTCACCCTGTCACTGTTGCGGTGAGACAAGGAGTCTCGGTACATACCTCGCGACTATGCCCAACGAGAGTACCCGGGGCATAGTCGCCCTGTCATAGTCGCACCCGGGGGACAAGCCTTGGTACAATCCAGGCGATAGTGCCCTGCGATTGTGCCTTGGCACTTCGCCCAGGCAAGGTCGCCGACGGGTTTTTCGATGTTTAAAAAGGGCAGACCAACCTCTTTAGAGAAAACCTCATTTTGGGACTTCTTGGCTGCGATTTTCTCTCCTCTCATTTTAGGGTTTTCTCATAACAAACCTATTGGTGAGTTCCTTACTATATCACACATGTTTAACTTGTTTTTTCATCTTGACTTCTATTGAATCTTGTTATATGAAACTTTGACCTAAAAAATGAAATATATGGATATTTGACTTTATTTGACTTCATCCCTATTTCTATGTGCTTAGAAATACAAGTATATGTGTGGATGCTTAGATGTAAAGATAGTTGGTCCATATTTGAGTACTGAAATTCTTGAATCAAGTATGACTTAGAATAGTACTTGATGGGGTTAAGTGAAAGAATATGGATTATGTTGCTTTTTGTCGGGGATCTATATGTTGGGGTTATTTATAATTATTTGACTTATAGGGAAGGTGAATGTGTGTTATATTAACATGAGATGTTGTAGAACATGGGATTGTGATAAATGGTTTATTTAATATTGAATTGTCAAGGCTCTTGGAACTAACCCTTGTGTATGAGGGTATGGTGTAACATTTACGTAAAAAGGTGTAAACTCTTCTGAATAACATGAGAGTAGACACTAAACGGCCGCGAACCCTTGAGGTAAAACTCTCATGGAACTGGGTAGACACTAAGTCTCTTTGATCCTTGAGGTGGAATTCCATGGAGTAGACACTAAAGGTAATGGAAATACTTGAGGTGACGCCATGATGGTGTGCACTAAAGCTAAGAACTTTAGGTGAAATTCCCAAATATCATTTGTAAGTGACTCCATTCAATTGCTCTTGTCACTTGATTGGAACGGGTCTCCCCCGGAAGCAAAATTGGATGTTGTATATAATTGTACTCAGGTTTAGGACCCTTGTGTGTCATGGCGGAATGTGAAATGATGTTACCATTGTGGAGTAGGTAAAGTTGGCTTGCACCTTAATACTTTACGTTGTAATTATGTTTATATACTTGTGTAAGATCTCACTAGGTAGCCTAACACTTGTTGTTCTATACATTGTTCTACAGGTCCCACTAGCGGCGGGACTAGATTGAGTTGATATGCCGACCGGTGCAAGTAGGAACACTTTAGGAGTTGGGCATTTTTGGGGATCTTGCGAAGAGTGCACATTTTTGGGGACATAGCGACACTCCATTTAATCTAGTCAAGTTACTTTAGGTTAAGTCTGTTGTTGCAACATTATCCCACTTTGTTAAATGTTAGTTTTGGTTATACAAACTACCCTATTTTGGGTTATAGTTGTATTATTGGGAAGTTTTAATTTAACCCAGTTTCCGGAATTTCTTCTCTTCTTTGTAAGAATTTTAGGGTGTTACACAAAAACTCCTCATAAGCTACTTCAAGTAACTTATCAATAGGCTAGCTTATAAACTAACTTATAAGCTAATGCACATCCAAACGATTTTTCAAAAGATTAACTAGCTTATTTTTGCCAAACAATGTCTAAGGATCTCTTTGGCAGTTGCTGAATGGTTTGGTGCAAAATGATTAAATGGTCATAAAGATTAAGAGACTTTTATGATATAGTGTAAAATAAAATATGGTTATTTGCTAATTGTTCATATAAAAACAATGATGATGATGATTAAGAGGCTCTTATAATTTTAACTAATCATCAATGTCCAACTAGACCTAAATCCATAACTAGTGTAAAATAAAATATGAATTAAAATTTTGTAAATGTCGGCATAAATTATAAGCTCAATTTTGTTGTTTTTAAGATAAGAAAACATATATTTAAAAAAAAAAGATAAGTTGTTATCGTTATTTACACAAGGTGAATATATATATATATAGTCGGGTTCAAACGAGAACAATACCTATTTAAAAGAACACGAGAACTAACAAAATCATTAGTGATTTTACATTAACACACGAAAAAAGGACTTTGGCCGCAGCTTCAGGTTCGCGTGGCTTTTTTGCACGTTAATGTAAAATCACTAATGATTTTGTTAGTTCTCGTGTTCTTTTAAATAGTTATTGTTCTCGTTTGATCCTCCTTCTATATATATATATATATGGGTTAAATCATGTGAGTACAAAAAAAATTGAGAACCGTGAGAACTGATCTAAGCCGTAATTTGGTTTTGATCCTATGGTTATAATTAAAAGTTGTTTCACCACATGAAAAGGGTATAATCGTCATTTTGGTAACAAGATTCACCAGATGAAACATACAGATTTATTCATCCAATGAAACACAAGATTCACGAGATGAAACATACAAATTTATTCATCACATGAAACACAAGATTCACCAGCTGAAACACATATCAACCTTGGTTCACCACATGAAATCAAACACAAATTTCGTTTATAATCTATTTCACCTAATGAAATCAAATGCAATTTATGTCTATAATCACCGATTCATATCTGATTTCATAATCATCGGTGGATAGGGACACCGTCTTTATAACAGTTAATGTGTACACCGTCTTCATACTGGAAAGAAAGATTTTTTCGAAAGGAGATCGATAATAAGGAAACTCAATCAAAATCAAACCTAAGACTCAAATCTAAAACCAAATTAAAACAAAACCTTATTGATCAATAATTGAATCAACCAAATTTCACATTTCCCCCAAATTAAACCCTAACTTTTTTCCTTTTCTCAAAATCCAAACTTACAGATCGATAATAGGATCAACTAAGAGCAACACTGTAACACCCTCAAATCAGAAAGGAGCAGCTAATTTAAAATTTCCAAAAATGCCTAAAAGAAAGATAAAGTATCTTACAACAAGTCTATTCATGAAATATTGTTCTAGATTTAACCATCAACAAATATGAATAAATCCTTACACATAGACTAATCAAAGGTCGGATGTTACTAAACCCAAATAAGAAATGCTATAACCCAAGATAACGGGGGAAGGCTTCACCAAACTACTCACCCTCGAGCATAATCTATTTCTCATCTCTTCACAGTGTCGCTAGTACCACACCCAACCGGGACCTGATGCACATGCCGACAAATAAAAAGGTTAGGCTAACACCTAGTGAGTTCAAGAGTTTTCAACATGAATAAATAAATCGTTAAAAGGAAAGAATGCAATTTAAATCATAATCTTTCAAAAGGATTTACCTCAAATATGAAAGCGGCTCGTTTTCCAATAACATGCATTTTAAGGGCAAACGCTCCGATACAAAATATTCTTTATAAAATGATGTTGCCCAAAACTCACTCAAACGTGAATAGAAAACAGACTCCCAATTATAAAAACGCGGATAAACTCTGCATCCCGAAACACCCAAAAACACGAGTGAGGCATAATACTCAACTCATAAATCATGGAAAACAATCCATATAATTATAATATGCCATCGGAAACATGGAATTAAAATCCAATACTCACGCGACCATAAAATGGGATGAAACCCAATGTTAAAACATGGACAATTAAATATCCAAAATACAGCTGGACGACAACGGGGGAGATCCGTATCCGTTGAGAGTGGAGGAACACAAAAGTATGCCACTCATACCGTTGATCCATGCTCTCTCAGTGATTTGATAAAGACCCTTTTCTACACTTAGTGAAAATTACGTTTAATAAATATGTATTAGTGTTTCATCATCAGCGATCAGACTGAGTCTGTTCAGTTATCACTGATGATTTTTCTTGTAAACATTCATATGTATTAGTGTTTCACTATCAGCTGTTAAATACCGAGTATGTTTAGTATCGCTGATAATTTCTGATGTAAACAGTTAGACGTAATCCCTGAAGACAAGTTTTGCGTCAACAGATATTCATAGCTGAATCGAAGACGAAGCTGCTGAACAAAGACAAGTCTACTAGTGACCTGATGCGGATATCAGTGAAGCAAGACAAATCTACACACGCGAAGAAACCTGAGGAAAAGCTTCAGCGATAGCTGAACTTGTTTGTATCTCTGAAGGAAGAGATATTCAGCGATCGATGATCACTTAGCTTATGTGTCAGAACGGACATACCTCTGCCACAAATCGTACAACAACTCTGTCAACTACACTGTTCATGGTACGGCTGAAAGCATGTCTCCCAAAGTCAGACCCTCTCTGCCAATCAATGAAGGACACGAGTAAAGTACCCTGCCATGCATTTAATGCATAGGGTATAAATAGAAAGATCACCTCTCTATCTGATGAGAGTCTCCAAGCCTTCATCTTTCTAAAATATAGAAACCCTTGTTTTCTATACTCTCTAATCTCCCATTCTCTATATTCTTGTGTAACCATCTTAGTGTTTCTTAGGTTTGTTTAGATTGAGTTCTACTTAATCTTATTCCGCAACAAACTTGTAAATTGTATTTGATTTATCAATAAACAATTTATTAAACTTTAAAAACTTGTGTTTGTATTCAACCCCCCTTCTACAAACTTGTTAAGCATCTTCGGGACCAACAAGTGGTATCAGAGCAAACTGTTTAATCTAATAGACAAGATCTTGCTTTATTCTCTTCCTTGCTATTCTAAATGGCACTTAACACAAACACAAACTACTATGATAATGGTTCACTCTCTAAACCTCCTCGATTTAGCAGAGATTACTTTGCTCTCTGGAAAAATCGAATGATGCTATTTCTAGAAGGTGTAGACGCTACTATACCTGATTACGTAGAAAATGGACCCTATGAACCTTTCTCTATCATAGGTGTCGTTCCCGCTACTTCCACCACTCCTGCTGTCCCTGAGCGCTATTCTCTTAAGGAGATAAGACAGTGGAGTGATGAAGACAAAAAGAAAGTCGATCTAGATGCAAAGGCAAAAACCATTATCTCTATGGCTCTGCCTAATGAAGCTTTTCATTCCATCATGCATCTTAAAACGTATAAAGAAATGTGGGAAACAATATGTGTTCAATATGAAGGCACCACTGAAATCCAAGAAACTCGAAAGATTAACTTGGTAAGACAGTATGAAAGTTTTATCGTTGGTAAGAACGAATCTCTTTCTGACGTTCACCAGAGTTTTAACTGCTTAATCATTGATCTAATAACCGTTGGTAGGACCTATTCTAATTTTGAGGTCTTAACTAAATTCTTAGAATGTCTTCCTGAATGCTGGGACAGTTATTCAATACGTCTCAAGCTGACAAAAGACTTAAATTCTCTTTATCTCAGCACATTGTACGGAATATTGCTCAACTATGAGCAATCAAATCTCCTAAAGAAGAATCTTGTAAAAGATTCTAAAGACTCCAAAAGCACTCCTGTTGCTTTAGTCTCTTCAGAGATAATTCCATCTCAGCGATCTACTCTCACCATCACTGAGTTAGATTCTGAATCTGAGGAACTATCAGACACTGATCTTTCAGAGTTTGATGAGTCCTTAGCACTCTTGACAAACTCTTTTAAGAGATTTGCAAGAAAGAGAAATTTCCGAAGAAATAAGCCTCTCTCTCTCTCACTGACAAGCCAAAATTAACCCCTGTTGATAAGGCTACTGCTACTTGCTTTAACTGCGAAAAGATTGGACACTTTGCAAGTGAGTTCAGGTCATAGAAAGTCTTCAAACCTTCTATCTCCAGAAGATCCAGCGATGACAAATACCTTAAACTGAAAGAAAAATATCAAAAGTTGAAAAACTTTAAGCAAAAAGGTAAAGGTCTTATCGCTGAAGAACATGACTGGGCTGAATTAGAAGAATCAAGTTCTAATGAAGAAGTCGCTAATCTCTGTCTAATGGACGAGATTAAAGAAGAAGTGGAAGAATCTCTAGAAACTTCCATCAGCTATATATCATCTCAGGTATCTATTTCTACTAATCCCTCTCTATCTGAAGCAGAGAGAAGTCACGATGTTGATGTGTTGACGATTGATCTATACAATGCTCTAAACGGAAAATCTCTAGCTAAAAGCAAAAAACATTGATTTAACTGATCAGCTAGAAAAATGCCATGAAAAGATCAGAGAACTGACTATTTTAGAGGAAAGTTTGAAAGATCAATGCATTGTTAATGAAATCATCAGCATAGAACGCGAACAAGCCATCACTGCTCTAAAAGCAGAGAAGGCTACTATTGAAGGATGGTGCAAATCCTTAACAAAGATCACTAAGATTATAAGTGCTCAGATCCCTGCCAGTGATAGAACTGGTCTTGGATTTTGGAAACCACAGGATGAACCTAAAGAAGACAGTTCCATACTTAAGTTTGGAATGTTCGTCTCTTCTATCCCTGACACTTCTTATGCTCAGTGCTATTCTTCATCTTACTCTCATCCCATCCCTTAGAAGGCCACCAAGAAATTAAAGCTGAAAGTTCCTTCTAAACCTTCAGTAAATCGATCCTCTAGCTCTGTGATAGAAATCTTTGATCTCTGTCCTCCAAAGTTGAAGATTGATCTTAAGCCTAAGAGATCTGAAGAAATAAAAATTCCTCCCAGATCCCATGCTAAAGGCATTCTTGGAAAATATAGAAAATGTTATCACCGTGGATTTACTGACCATATTGCTAGCAAATGTCCAACTGCCACTAAAACTGATAAAACAACTAAAGTGAAGATGAATGCCTCTAAGGCTGAGAAGGTCACCAAAGCTGAGAAATCGACCAAGGTGAAGAATACCACTAAGGTTAAGAAATTAACCAAAGTGAAGGTTACCAATGAAGCTGAATCTTCATCTGCTATGAAGATTACTGAACCTTCCATCTCCACTAACCCTAAAGGACCCATTGAAAGTGGGTACCAAACAAAGCTTAATCTTCCTTATGTTTGCAGGGATCAAAGGGCATCTGGTATCTTGATAGTGGATGTTCTCGTCATATGACAGGACAAAATGACCTACTCACTGAATACAAGGAAGAGAAAGGTCCCTCAATGACCTTTGGTGGAAATGGAAAAGGATATACCCGAGGGTTTGGCGTCCTCGACAATGGGACAATTACCTTCAGAAGGGTCGCTTATGTAGACGGACTGAAGCACAATCTTCTGAGCATCAGTCAGCTATGTGACAAAGACTATGAAGTTCGCTTTACCAAGAAAGCATGTTCAGTGGTCAATGAGAAAGGAAAACTTGCTCTCAGTGGTTATCGTAAGGAAAATGTCTATGTAATAGATATGGACTCTACTACCACTGAAAACGTATGTTTTCTTTCTAAAGCCTCTTCTGATGTCAACTGGCTATGGCACAAAAGGCTCTCTCATCTAAACTTCAAAACCCTGAATTCTCTCTCATCTAAGGAACTGGTTTCTGGTCTTCCTCAGCACTCATATGCTAAGGAATCTCTATGTTCAGCATGTGAAAAAGGAAAACAGACAAAAGCTAGTTTCAAAACTAAACAAGTTTCCTCAGTGACAAGTCTTCTTGAACTCTTGCATACGGATTTATTTGGCCCTGTCAACATACAATCTATAGCTGGAAAGAAATATACACTTGTCATCGTAGATGAATACTCTCGCTACAACTCGGGTATCTTTCTTCGCTGCAAGAGTGATACTCCAGAAGAACTAATATCTTTTGTTAAAAATATGGAAGTGTTGAATAATCTTACTATTCGTTCAATAAGAAGTGATCATGGAACTGAATTCAAAAATAGTTCTCTGAACAATTTCTTTGAGAACAAGGGAATTTCCCACAACTTTTCTTCAGTAAGAACACCTCAGCAAAACGGAGTCGCTGAAAGAACAAACAGAACGATCATTGAAGCTGCTAGATCAATGCTCAGCGATTCTCACCTCCCTACTCAATTTTGGGCTGAAGCAGTGAATACTGCATGCTTTAATCAAAACAGATCGCTGATAGTAAAGCGATTTGGAAAGACAGCTTATGAACTATTTCATGGAAGAAAACCCTCTATCAGTTTTCTTCATATCTTTGGTTGTTAGTGCTTCATTCTAAACAACAAAGATCTACTTGGAAAGTTCGATCCAAAAGCTGATGACGGAATATTTCTTGGATATTCCTCTATCTCCAAAGCCTACATAGTCTTCAACAAGAGAAGACAAACTGTAGAAGAAACAATTCATGTCATCTTTGATGAAACTCACTCAGCGAACTCTAAACCAGTCGCTGATAATGAAGAGCTAAATGCTTGGATGTTTTCTCATTACAGAGAAACAAAACCCTTCTTCTCAAACCATTAGCACTCAGATCCTCCAACTGCTGATGACGATCCAAACATCATACCTCCCAACGCTGAATCCACCTCATGGGTTTCAGCTGAGCCTCTAAACACACACCCTCCATCAGATCTTCCTTCGTCTGAAAACCACTCAGAAAACAATGGACTGTCTGACTCTCAACAGTTAATTGTTGATGAACCTCAAGCTTCTTCATTAGTGAACATTCTAATTGTTGATTCAACTCCTGAAATGAGCGATCATGCTCCTGCTCAGCGATGGACAAGAGATCACCCCATAGATCAAATTCTTGGAGATCCCGACTCAGGTATTCAAACTCATCGAAGTTCAGATAATATCTGCCTCTTTGTTAACTTTATTTCTTTAATAGAGCCAAAGAAAACTGATGATGCCCTCAGAGATCCAAACTGGGTCAGCGCTATGCAAGAAGAGCTGACTGAGTTACTCGAAACAAAGTTTGGAATCTCATTCCTAGACCATCTGATAAAACTGTTATAGGCACCAAATGGGTGTTTAGAAACAAGTTAGATGAACATGGAACTGTGACCCGCAACAAGGCTAGACTTGTTGATCAGGGATACAGACAAGAGGAAGGCATAGACTATGATGAAACCTTTGCCCCTGTGGCTAGGCTCGAAGCAATTCGACTCTTCTTAGCTTATGCAGTTTACAAAGACTTCATTGTATATCAAATGGATGTAAAATCAGCGTTTCTAAATGGAAAGTTGAATGAAGAAGTCTATGTAGAACAACCTCCAGGGTTCTCTGACCCTAAGCATCCAAATTATGTTTATAAATTGGATAAGGCTCTCTATGATCTAAAACAAGCCCCTCGTGCTTGGTATGACACTCTCTCATCCTTTCTTATCTCTGAAAATTTTTGAACGTGGTAAAATTAATAAAACCTTGTTTTTCAGAAAGATAAAAGGTCATATTATTCTTGTACAAATATATGTCGATGACATAATATTTGGTTCTACTAACCCATCACCGTGTACTCGTTTCGCTGAAAGAATGAATACAAAATGAGTATGATGGGTGAGCTAACGTACTTTCTTGGTCTTCAGATTAAACAATCTGAAAAAGGTACTTTTATTAACCAAGGTAAGTATGTTAAAGAAATGCTGAAAAAGTTTGAACTAAATCAGACTTCAGTGATGAAAACTCCTATGGCACCTCCACTAACATTAAACAAGGATCCATCTGGAAAACCTGTAAATGCCACTGCCTATAGAGGAATGATAGGCTCCCTGCTGTATCTTACAGCAAGCCGACCTGACATTATGTACTCTACCTGTTTATGTGCACGCTATCAATCTGACCCCAAGGAATCCCATCTGATCGCTGTCAAGTGAATATTCAGATATCTGAAAGGAACTTCTAACCTCGGTCTTTGGTATCCCAAAGACTCAGGGTTCGATCTAATTGGATATTCAGATAGTGATTTTGTAGGTTGTAAACTCGATAGAAAGAGCACCACTGGTGGATATCAACTTCTAGGAGGAAAGCTAGTAAGTTGGACGAGTAAAAAGCAAAATTTAGTGTCCACTTCCACAACTGAAGTTGAATACGTAGCCGCTGGAAGTTGTTGTGCTCAAGTCTTATGGATGAGAAATCAACTTTTAGACTATGACCTTCAGATATCAAAGATTCCAATCTATTGCGACAACACTAGTGCTATCGCTATAGCAAATAATTCAGTGCTACATTCAAAGACAAAACACATAGAGATCATATATCATTTTATCAGAGATCATGTGATGAATGGTGATATTGAACTTCACTTTATCCCCACTGACTATTAGCTAGTTGATTTATTCACCAAACCTCTTGATGAGACAAGGTTCAACTTTCTCATCAGTGAGCTTGGAATGCTGAATCTTGAAGAGTGAATCTTCATCATTCACGCATTATGTCAGTGACTCTAAGTTCCCCTTTATCACTTACTCTCTGAACAAATCTCTGACTCTCGGGTATGTTCTCTCATTCTCAATCACTGAATATTTATTCAGTAAGAAGTTTTTCAAAATCAAAACTTTAATCACTGATTTTTCTTCAAATGATTAAAAGCTTTGATAAACAAAATCTATCACTGATATTTCTCATCAATGATCCTTTTGAAAAGAAAACCTATCTCTGACTTTTATCAGCGATTCTTTCAAAAAGAAAACCTATCTCTGACTTTTCTTCAGGGATAATTTCAAAAAGGACAAATGAAACGTTTTTTTTTCTCTCCTATGACGTCATTTGAACCGACAATCCACGACATGCCTTTTTATCTGACACGTTTGCCCGCTGCCCTTCTATCCAATCAACTTCGTAGGACGTGTCCATGTCATGATGAGCATTTGTTTTCCCGCCTCACTCATTGTCTTTCATTCTCTCTCTCTCTCTCTCTCTTCATATAAAAAGAATGCCTTTTCCATTCTTATCTTTTTACGCTTTCTGAAAAACTTCTCAAGCAAGAAAAGCTCTCAAGACATTCAAGCAAACAAAAACCCATTCAAGTCTTTGAATCTGCATCTTCTCACGATCAACAGGTTTTTGATTATCATCTTCTTAACTTCTTCTTAAAATCCTGCATATTTCTTTATCATGGATTTTACAAGTTTTCTCAACATTAAAATCATTTCTTTTTGATTTTATCTTGGTTTTTTCTATGTTTCTTTCTAAATACAGAAAGTGGTAAAATTTTTATTTATTTTTGGACTCTAAACCTTTCCACCTATTCTATTTTTCTTTCTATATTCATAAATGGCCCAAGCTTCGCTTATTGCTTCAAAGAACGTCAAGTTCAACATCTCTGAATCTGAGGTCCCAAAGAACAACCATCTCGCAAGGTTGAACTTTGAAGCTGACAAATACCCACACTTGGTGGAAGCTGCTGCATTTCTGAAGCAGTCTTGCTTGGCCTACGCTCTCAATGTGGATCCAAAACCTTCCAAAACTCTTCTGCAACAGTTTTGGTTCACAGCTGATGAAACCACCATCACCAACAAAAAGGGTGACGTGGTTCCCGCTATTTCCTTCACCACTGAACTAGGATCAGGCATGCTCACTTCCTATGGTCTCAGGAAGGCACTTCGACTCCCTGAGAAGACTAAAGCTGGATTTGATGCACTACCCAATTCCTGGATGACATGTAGTACTGTTGGGACAACAAGCCTCACCCCACCATCCCTAACAAACGCCTGACAAATATCCAAAAGGCAAACATGCCTTCCCAAATGAATTACATCTTCTCACACATCATTCAAAGCACGAGTGGGAAGATTGGATCCCTAGATCAGGCGAGCAAAGTTCAACTCCAGATGGGCTATTCGGTCATCGCTGGCAAACACTTCGACTATGCTGGCGCTATCTTTGATGACCTGAAGTCAAAGATAGAGAAGACGGAGAGGGATCCCAAGATCCCATACGTACGCTTTATCTGTGCGTACCTACGGTTTCTATACGCTGACAAGTACCCAACTTCTCCAGATGGTACTTTTTCAAAAGTTGGTCAGCGCTCGATGGAGGTCAAGCCGGTCGCCAACGAGGTAAGTCTCTCAACTCTACGCACTCGTCTCTCTCTCCACTCTTCGCTTTCAGCGGCCACGCAAGGGGTTCCTTCTCCTGCTATCCCTGCCGCTACCACCGCTCATAAACGACCATCAACTGCTCCTTCTGGTCCCTCTAAAAAGTCCAGAAAGACCAAGGAGAACGCCCCTAAGAGTTCTGTTCCTGAAGTAGTTTCTCGACAAACTTCTTTCGATGATTTCGTGGGTATCTCCTTCACAACTTCAGCAACCACCACATCATCCGTACCAGCGATGACAATCGTTGCCACAACAACAGTGACACCACCCATCACCTCAGTTCTTCAACAACCTCCTAAGGTAACTTCCACTATCCAAATTTCTTCTATCCCCATTACTCATCCTTCTATTTCTTTGGTCTCTAATCCTCCATCTCTTTCACAGCAACCTCAGTTTGCACCAATAGGACCTGATAATCAAACGTTCGAAGAATCTATGCATTTCTACAACATGTTTGAAAACTCAGGTACTCCTAGAACCCTAAACATCACTCCCATCTCACCATATAAGCCTGATCATCGTTGTGCTTATCCGCTAACTTTACTTGCAGGTCCTAATTTGGCCACTGTTGACGCTCATGTCAACACTCTTGCTGAAAAGGTGGAAACTCTCACCACCTCTGTCAACGATTCTACCGACGCTGTAAACCTTGCTGGTGGAGGGCTGAAAAGATTGACTGTTGCCTCCTCCTCCAATGTTGACTCTTCTCAAATGACAGCTATTCAGGAGGACATTATCAAGATCATAGAAGACCTTGATGGAACTTATCAACAAGTCCAATTGATTCAGGGACTCTACGGTAACCTCCACGATGATGTCCGAGACCTGACCAAGAAGGTTGACTCCTGCACCTCAATACTTCAGCAAGTGCTTGTCAAGATGAATGAACTATCTCCAACGCCCCCACCTTCCTTCACAGAGAATGATCGTACGTCTCTGAACGTAGCCGTTGAATTCATTCATCAAGATACTTCAGACATTACTGTCATTATAGGTCGTCTTGAGCGTTTAGAGGTTGAAGTCCGATCTCTAGCTGCTGCAAAAGCTCCACCTCAAGCTGCTGAAGTCTCCCTCCCTAATAATGACAAATAGGGGGATAAAGAACTGAATGAAGAAAATGTTGAGGAAGCTACTGCTGACGTTCAGACGGAAGAACCTCCCTCTCATGTTGAGGGTGAGAAGGTTGTTGAAAAAACCCCTCCATCTTCTGTACTTGCTCAAGTCCTAGAAGAAGAAGAAGAAGAAGAAGAAGAAGAAGAGGGCGAAGAAGATGATGAAGATCTTGATCTTCAGGATCAACAGAAAGAGCAACCAGCTGATGACGACGAGACGATGAGGAGGACCAATCTCTCTGGTTCTCAGCGACGAACGTCTCTTCAGTGACAGCTTCGAAAGGAGTTGTCACAATAGGGGGATAAGTGAAACTTCTTCAGTACTCCTTCCCAAGGCAAGCAGAAGGGTATAGCTGCCGAGGGAAACCTGAACATAGTCTCACAATCTGAGGGGGAGAATCCTTCTCAGGTATGTCTTTCTTTTGTACCCATATCATTCTATACCTATAATACCCCTGTCTCTTTCTAAGCCTTTATCTTTCTCTTCCCTAAATATACACTAACTCCTTTTTACTTCTTGACCAGACAGTTCTCTCCCCTGCTTAAGGGAACAGAACTCCAAATAATTCCAGCCTCTAGAACTGAAAAACAAATAATCCCAATCTCATTCAGTGAGATTGATGAATAAGAAGAAGAAGAAGAAGCCTTGCTCCACCCAGGAAGACCCTCCAGACCAGCTCATTGGTCAAAGGAAGAACTGAACAGAAGAATAGAGATGATCTCTCATCTGGAGAGTCAACGGCTAAAGATCCCTCTTCAAACTCCATCTACCGAGCTTGACTTCCTGACTGAAGCTGAAATTGAAGGATCTCTCAGAGCTGAGAAACTAACCGTTGAATGTCAAAAAGATGCAAATCTAGCTCTCAAAGTTCAGTCCTCTCAGGTCAAAGACAAGAAATTAAAGAAAAATCCAGTGGAAGTTCAGGCTGCTCTACTCAGAGAAATTGAAGATGAGCGCTCAAAAGAACAAAAGGTCAGCGATAACACTGTCGAATGGTGTAAGCATAAAGTCAACTATCGCTCCGACCCATTGAAGATAACAGCCGTTGTCATCTCTGGAAGAAAGAAGAAGGACCGAATTTCTGTCACCATGGAGGTAATCAGAGAGGATGGAAGCTCAAAGGATATGTTCGTTTCAAAGCTTGAGAGTTTTGTCTACTTGGAATGGCTAGAGTTCAAAGATGCGCTGAAGAAATCCAAGTCAACCTACAGAAGCTATGTCGAAGGCATCCTAGAATCCCTCATCAACAGAGTCTCTGCAGTCTTAAAAGTGCCATCTGCTCCTCCTCCTAAGCCAATACAAATTAAAAGAAAGCATGCTTCTTCTTCCTCTGAAAACGTCGCTGCCATCAGAAACGACACCTCCATCAAATTCTCAAAGGAAACATTGTTTGGTCCTCCTCCTGATCTCTCAGTTCTAGACCTATCCCTGCCTCCTGGTGGACCATATATTCCTGGGCAAGTACTTAAAGATCCTTTTGGAATTTTATTCAGAGATGATGAGGAACAACTCAAATTCCAAAGAGATGATGTGGAACAAGTCGGATATCAGTGAAGCAAGACAAATCTACACACGCGAAGAAACCTGAGGAAAAGCTTCAACGATAGCTGAACTTCTTTGTATCTTTGAAGGAAGAGACATTCAGCGATCGATGATCACTTAGCTTATGGCTCAAGTCTCTTTTGTCTTTCCCTTGCACACCCAGTACGATGTGTCAGAACGGACATACCTCTGCCACAAATCGTACAACAACTCTGTCAACTACATTGTTCATGATACGGCCGAAAACATGTCTCCCAAAGTCAGACCCTCTCTGCCAATCAATGAAGGACACGTGTAAAGTACCTGCCATGCATTTAATGCATAGGGTATAAATAGAAATATCACCTCTCCATCTGATGAAAGTCTCCAAGCCTTCATCTTTCTAAAATATAGAAACCCTTGTTTTCTATACTCTATAATCTTCCATTCTCTATATTCTTGTGTAACCATCTTAGTGTTTCTTAAGTTTGTTTAGATTGAGTTCTACTTAATCTTATTCCGCAACAAACTTGTAAATTGTATTTGATTTATCAATAAACAATTTATTAAATTTTAAAAACTTGTGTTTGTATTCAACCCCCCATTTCTACAATACAAACTTGTTAAGCATCTTCGGAACCAACACATACAACGTTAATCGTATGACATGTAACATCCTAAAATTTAGAGTAATTTTAAATTTTGAAAATTCGGCAATATAACGTTTGTATTTGGAATAAACCTCCCAAAAAGGGTAAATTTAATAAGCGTTTACAAACCTGTAAACGAAAATGGGAATCAACAACAAACTAATCTAAACAGGTACTATCTAGATTACATCGATTGTCAATCCAAATTCACAAAATAAAGAGATTGTCTAAACGGTGAAACACCAAATATCTAATCATCTAAAAAAAATGCCTCAAGCCCCACGCTCGTCACTCAAACTTGTGGCAACCCACACCTAAAGGAATCTGTTATACACATCATTTGAGAAAAACTGTTAGGCTTAAAGCCTAGTGAGAACATACAGTTTATAATTTAAATGCAACAGAGACTAATTGTAACAAAATAAAGTATTTTCAAGAGAGTTGAGTTTAAAAAATGGAGATATTAGTCACATAAGGACCTATCGGTCCAAAATTACATCCTGCGATGATGGGGGAGACCCGATTTACCAAGGATTGTAGCGGAACACAAAAGTAAGCCATAATCCGAGTTATGAGCTAAATACATGGAACCATGGCCACGAACAACGCCGGTCCGTACTAAGATGTGGGGGAGGGCACCCGAGGAAACCAAGTCATACTCGTTCACTAGGATTACATTTACGGTACATGGCTAGTAACCGGTCCCACATAATCGTACCAAATTGCCTCCGAGGACCCAATGTCTCAAGTAGCTACAAAGGGGAAATCGTCCCAAACATAACCCGACTCAATACCTATGGATCCAGTAGTAATAGTCTAGACTTGTCACAATTTCATTTGTGACCAACTATAGTTAAACATATAGTCCTCAATACCATTTATTTCCAAAAATACATTTCCATGTTTAACTGCTGATAAGAATTTGCAAAATCCAATCATAAGAGTGAAAGTCATAAAAATGAGACTATATACTTTCTTTCAAATAACCCACATAAATATGTAAGTAAAACCTCATATTACGTCATATAAGATGGAACCCTTCATTTTTGTTGAAAGTGATGGAAACCCTAAAATCTCCCAAAACTCAAGTTAGGTTAAAAATGTGATAAACATGAACCAAACCCAAGGAGATATATAGGAGTTTAAAATATAATGGTTTGACATGTATAAATTTGGAAAATGGAAGTATGAACTCACCAAGTGGGTCTTTGAAGAAAACCCAAAACCCTAGCTTGACCTCTTGGAGAAGATGACAATGGAGATGGTGGTTTTATGCTCTAAGCTTGAATCCTTGGTTGATGCACCCAACTTCTAGCAATAAATATGGTAGATGAGATTTGGTGGAACCCTAAAATCGTTCTTGGAAAGGGGAGGGGTTTAGAGGGAGTGAAATGAATGAAGTGGTTGAGATGAAATGAGAAATGAGGCCAAAATCCGTATTTTAACCAAAACAGACCCAACGACGACCTTGCCACGCGATAGTGACAGTGTCACTATCGCGAGGCACTCTCGCGGGGAATGTACCGCGAGTTTGGTGCTTCCTCGGCGATTGTGCCAAGCGTCACTATCGCGAGTCACTCTCGCGCCACTTGTACCGAGCCCCAAAAATGTTCAAAACTCGAGATTCTCTCATTGGTCAATTCAAGGTTCGAAAGTACAATATTTTCACCCAAAAAGATAAACGGAAGACGAAGAGATGACTAATGAAGAACGGAAACTTACTAAGCGAACGGGGGAGACCCGTATTCATTGAGAGTGGAGGAACACAAAAGTATGCCACTCATACAACGTTAATCGTATGACACTTCACGACATGAAAGCCCAAGTGCCCCTACGACTCCCCTCAAGCTACACCCAAAGAGACAGTTGAACTTAGCGAATATTACCATGAATACCGCCAAAGGCCCAACAATATTCGAGGACTACAACCATGGCATTACCCCGAATGGCGGAGTTCCAAAATGCCCATCAATCGGACTCAACCCTCCTAGTGTACATTTGAAGGGTTAAGGTCATAAAACATAGGTTCCGGAGTCCAACCCCTTTAATACCCATTTGACCATCAAATAAAGACTGACTTACGTGCCTATGGATCCAATGCAACACAGTCTATCATTACATGACTACACATGAATGACCAACGCACTCGAGCATGTAATTATCATAAATATGCAATAAGATGCATTAAGGTGTAAATCGTACATGGGCTCTACATAGAGCCATTAAAACTGGACAAGCGTCCATGCAAACTCTTTTAAGTCGAAACCGAGCTAAAATGCTCAAAACACATTTGACCAACAAATAACGGTTCCCCAAATAATAAAACGCATCTAAACGACTTTATGCAGACACATACTTCAAAGATTTGATTAATCCAAAACTCAACGCGAATTGGAACATATCATTTTCCAAATGAATTTATACCCTCATGTTTCCAAAATGTCTCATAACACGGAGACATGCATTTTCCAAATAGTTTATGAAATCAAATACACCAAAAATGCATATATCATGAATTAGACTTCATTTGTACAAAAATCACCAATAATGCATAAATCATAAAATATACTGCATTTGTACAAAAACCACTAAATGCATAAAATCATGATATTTACTTGTCAAAATATCCAAATCCCAAATACGGGTATTCATGAGATTAAAACAACCCAAGTTTACCAAGTATGCAAAACTTATCAAAATGCTCAACACAATGACAATTATCAAGTAGAATATATTTTTACTTCAAAATACTCATTTTGGCATGTACATAGTTTTCACAAAGCAACTTGAACTCACTTTGCTAGATTTAGGCTAAATCTAGATTTTCCCCAACTTGAGCTCACTTGAAGAAAATTGGATCCTCAAGCCAAAACCTCCATAAACCTAGATACATAAATTTCAACCATAAATATACTTATTCAACCCTTTAGAATAGTTCCCCAAACCTTATATATAGAAATCTCCATTTTGGCCAAAAACCCTAATTTGACCTAACTTTTCCCAAAATCTTCCAAACCCAAATTGGAGTAATAAAACACTAGGAAATCATCCATGAAGCAGTTACAACTCTTAAATAAGTTTAGAAATGGAGGGGATGAACTTACCACTTAGGTTTTAGTGAAAACCTAGAAAACCCTAAAATGGAGCTTGAGGTTGAAGATGAAGATGGAAATGGTGAACCCTTGATCATAGCTTCCATTCCTACCACTTGATCATGTTTTACCTCCATAATACCCAAGGATTTAAGCCAAGGATGACCCAAAATCGACATATATGATTTAGGTTAGTTCTAGAGAGTGTTTGGGAAGAAGTGGAAGTGAAGAAATGGAGAAATGAGCTGAAACTCGCACTTAACAGCCCTCTGCCCCTCATGTGCGACATTGCCATGCAACATTGTCGCTGGTCATTGTCGTTAGATGTCCCTCTGTCTCTGCTTCTTGCTGCTATATTGCCAGGTGTGACTATGACACTGTCATAGTCGTCGGGCATTGTAGTCGTGCCCATACCAAGCTCCGAAACTTGACTTTTTGAAAGCCAACACTCCCGATACTCCGAGGGACTTTAAATAATGTTTTCCCAACAAAATCCCACCATTTACAAGTTCCAAAAATTCTGGGTGACCTTTACTTAACGGAAATTACGGGTGTTACAAACACCCAAATTTCCTTTCCTTCCTGGTCTGGTATTGTCAATCGAGATTAATCATAGTACTGCACTCTTTGAGGCCTTATAGCATCATCGACGATTGTTTTTTCATATCGACGTAGCTTCGGTTCGTCGGAGATCAGAACTACTACCGTTGTTGATCGAGTTTATCAGAAGAAGGTTCGATTCTCTCGTTTTTCTTTTGCGAATCTGCACCCATGTTGTGTAGATATCGTTTATTTTGGTAGATCATAGTTGCTTAGGTTCGTCGAAGGTCAGAATTACCACCGATGTTGATAGAGTTTCATCTAGAAGAAGGTTTGATTTCTCTCATTCTTCTTTTGTTGATCTGCGACGACGCTCATGTTGGATGTGAAGGGGACTTGGGGACTGGAATGATTTAGTCTAAAATTAAAGAAATTTGAAGAAATAAAGCAATCAAACCTCTTACCACTCACAATAACCGTAACACATATACTCAACCTTCACGAAATTTGAAGAGTTAAGACTCCAATTAGGGTAGGAATTCGAGTAGAACGAAGAGGAAATTCTCAAAAACTAAAAGAGAAATTAAAGAAAATGTAGAGAAATTATGCAACAAAAAGGAAGGAGGTCAGTACCTTTGGGTGATGTTTTCTTCTTGAAGATGTTCATGGCGGAGCAGATCTGGAAAGCCTTGAATTTGGGGTTTTCTTTTATTTTTCTTATAGAGAATGATGGGTTGGCTGCGTTTTAAGGGTTGCATTTTGTTTTGCTTTAATTTTGAAGGAAATTAATATGGCGACGACTTCTTTACAAATCTTTAAAATACCCTTGAACTTCTAGATTAGTTGTGAGATTAGGTATAACTTTCATAAATCTTACAAAAATGCCACCACTTATAATGACTTTTGATTAAAACCATTGGATGATTAAGATGGGTTCCCACGGTCCTCAACATTTTTTTGGTCCTCATTTGATTAAAACCCTAGTACTTTGTGGTAACCATGAGATCCAATCACATTCATCCATTTAATTAATCAATGGTCTAAAATAACTAATATAAATAATAATTAAAAAACGGATTTAATGCAACTAAATTAGGAAAAATGGGTAAAATAGTAAAAAAAAACATTATAAATCAGTGTGATCTAATTTAGGCGTGTTCCGATAATTTTGGGTGTGATAGCGCTTACCGGATTTAATGCAACTAAAGTAGGAAAAATGGGTGTGGTACACTATGATCATCTTGCAAAACCTTATATCCATCATGATAGAATGATGGGATTATTGTTGCTAATTCCGTAGGTGGTGATACACTGTGATCAGTGTCTCATGGTACATATGAGATTTAGATGTTAGATTATCAGATATATGCCAAATCACAATGTAACACTTACATCAGATATATGCCAAATCACGTGACACATGAGATTCAGATGATGTTATATTATCACAATGTCACATGGTCCATATGGATATTATCTCAAAATCAATTTGTTGAGATAATAAAGGAAACGTAATATTTGATTGATGAGACTTTGATTTTTTCAGTTACAAAAAAATGTTATATTAATTAATTTATCAAATTACTAATATATCCTCCTCTATTAATTAATTAAAAAAATAAATAAATTAAAATGATTGGATGAGATTGGATCTCATAGTTACCACAATCTAATAGGGTCTCATTTGATTAGGCCCCTATATATATATATATATATATATATATATATATAGAGAGAGAGAGAGAGAGAGAGAGAGAGAGAGAGAAAAGTTCAAATGAAAACTCATTTTTCATTGTGCACGTGAGAACAAATTTCAGCCACTCGATCTCTTTTGATCCAACAACTCATATTAAATATAATTTTTAATTTTAAAATGCTTAGGGGTAAAAATGGAAGAAAATTTAAACACACGCCTACCATATTTGACTTTTTATTTTCTTTTTTAATTAAAAACTTTTTACCCAATTAAAGTTTAAAATAAATTATCCTAAAAATTACCAATATTTTAATCAAACAAATTACATAAAAAAACGAGAATTTCGTGCTCTTCGATATGACATCCATCTCGATATAGTTTTTTTTTTGTCGTTTTAACCGTTTTTTACGTGAAATGTTATATTTATTATGAATATTTATGTACGTTCAAGTTTGTAACGCCTCGACACCGTAAGTATGTAACTCGACATCACCTTCTTCAACACTTTCTTCAACGTCGTAAGGTATCACGTTTCTTCAACACCGTAACCCAACATCCATCAAGACGAATCGAGAATCTATCGAGTAATTCTATTGTGAATCGGGGAACAAAAGAGAGTGTGTCACGTCTCCACATCTTTACAGGTCATTCATGTGTTATTCATCATGAATAATGTATCATTCAGGGTGAATAATACAACATTCAGGGTGACTAATTTACGATTCATGAATTCGTGTATTATTCGTCATGAATGTTGTGTAATTCATCATGAATACTATATTATTCATCATAAATAATGAATGAACGTTCACATTTGTTATTCATACTGAATGTGGGACATCCGGGGATGCGCATACATATTCATAATGAATTAAACCAAATTTCGGTTGTGAATTGGGAAACAAAAGAGAGTGTGCCATGTGTCTACACCTTCACAGGTCATTCATATATTATTCATCATGAATAATGTATCATTCAGGATGAAAAATAGAACATTCAGGGTGAATAATACACGATTCATGATAAATAATACATGAATCATGGATTCGTGAATTATTCATCTTGAATACTGAATGAACGTTCACCTTTGTTATTTATACTGAATGTGGACACCCGAGGACGTGCATGCATATTCATAATGAATATAACACATATATAGAATTTCATGTAAAAAACGATTAAAACGAAAAAATCCTGAATATTGTATTATTCATCCTGCATATGGTATTATTCATCATGAATAGTGAATGAACGTTCACCTTTGTTATTCATACTGAATGTGGACACCCGAAGACGTGCATGAATATTCATAATGAATATAACAGGTATATATAATTTCACGTAAAAAACGGTTAAATCGAGAGAAAAAAACTATATCGAGATGGATATCATATCGAAGAGCACGAAATTCTCGTCTTTTGATGTAATTTGTTTGATAAAATTATTAGTAATTTTTAAGATAAATTATTTTAAAGTTTAAGGGGGTAAATTTTTTTAATTAAAAATAAAAATAAAAAGTCAAAGAAGGTAGGCGATGATTCAAAATTACAATTTTGTCCTTAATCACTTCCCAATTAACCTTATTATGTATTAACCATTGATTAGTTTCTAAGTTTTGGTCAATGGTTAAGATTTGTCCTCATGTGCACAATGAAAGATTAATTTTTATTTGAACCCACCCCTATATATATATATATATATATATATATATATATATATATATATGAGAGAATTACATATTTGGTCCTGAGGTTTGGTGATTTCTTTGAAAGTGGGACCTGTATTTCAATAAGTCAAGTTGTAGTCCCTGAGGTTTGAATTTTGCTTTGAAAATGGGACCTAACCACTAACTCCGTTAAAAAACTCAGTTAGAGTGAGGGACAAAATAATCCAACCATGTTTTTGTACTTCTTTTTTGTTTTTTCTTGTGTTTTCAAAATCCATCAAACTTTAGGGGCCAACTCTGTAATTAACTATAATATAAAGATGCACACACACACACACACATATATATATATATATAGGGAGATGGTCATTTGAGAAATGTTAAATATATGAGAAATAAAGAAGTAATCCTAGCATTTCATTCGGTCAAGATCGGCTTTCAATGGTCAAATATTGCGTCTTTGACTGGTCAACAATTACGGCTTTGACTGGTTAAAAGTTGTGGCTACAAAAATAGAAGGACAGTTTCGTAATTTCTACAAATACATGGGACGAGCTCATATATGAACCCGTATGATTCACATATGAACTATATGATCATATGAACTCTTTTAACTGTAGGTTCATATGTGAATCAGTTGAACTAATTAACAGATTCACATATGAACTAATTAACTGATTCATATATGAATGTATAGTTCATATATGAATCAGTTAAAAGAGTTCATATGTGAATTACACTGGTTCTTATATGAACATATAATTCATATGTGAATCATACAGGTTCATATATGAACTCGTCCCGCATATTTTACGAAACTACCCCTCTATCTTCTACAGACCACACAAGGATTATCCGGTGCTTCACGGTTAAAGCCGCAAATGTTGACAAGATAAAGGGCTAGGATCTTTTCTTTATTTCTCATATTTTTAGCATTTTACAAATGAACCTAATCCTATATATATATATATATATATATATATATATATATATATAATATTTTACACAGGGACCTTACAGGGATGCAAAACTCCGGCAACGAACCCTTCAAAATGACGTAAAAACTCTGACACTCCAACCTAGGCACTCTCTCCTCCTTTCCTCACCACCATCGTGGCTCATAAACCGTCTATAAAAAGAGACACATGGACCAAGACATCGACACCACCCCCTCCTAAACTGAATCATACCCTCTTCTGCTCCTCTCATGCTTATCTCCACCACACAGACCAAATCGTCGGGGACCAAATCACAAGGATCGAAAAACCTGCAACACCCCATCATCTTCTTCTTTTGGCCGTTTACACAGGGACCATGTCGATCGTCTTCTTCCCTTCCCTTTATTTTCTCCGATCAAACGGATCAAACAGACCAAACAGTCCATGGGTTGGTACTGGAAAAAAGGAGGGGGAGGGGTTATGGGTTGATTGGTAGCCCGAGGAAGAATCCCCTACCTTAAAAACTTCCATGGATTCAAGCAATTCTGTGAACCAAATCGTTAAAGATTTGGACTTCAAATTTCTCCCAAATCATCAAGGAAAGTCTTCAGATTTTATGGGTTTGCTCTCAAATTGATGAACAAGTTGAAGAAATTACTCCAACCGAATCAGAAAAATTAGGGTTGTTTTATATAGTCTTTTATGTTATTATTGTTCTCTTTCATCTTTGTCGATGGTTCCTCCCAAAACTCCCCTGTGATTTCGTTCTTGTGGCCGTGTGGGATACAGTGGTTCCTCCCACCACCTTTGTCCCTGTGATTTGGCGACCTACCTCCATTGTTAACTATACAAAATTGTCTGTGTGATTTGGTGATATGGAGAAGAGATGATGGTCTCTATGTTTTATATGTGTATATATACACATATGTACATACATATACACATACACACACACACACAAACATATATATATATATATATATATATATATATATATATATATATTAGAGTTAATTACATAACAGGTCCTGAAGATTGATGGTTTTTTAAAAGCAAGAAAAAACAGAAATGGATTGCAAAAAGATAAGAAAATATGATTGGACGAAAATACCCCTGTCTCTAATTGAGCTTTTTAACGGAGTTAGTGACCAGGTCCTTCTTTCAAAGCAAGATCTAAACCTCAGGGACTACAACCTATCTTATTGAAGTACAAGTCCCACTTTCAAAGAAATCAACAAACGTCAGCGACCAAAAGTGTAATTCTCTCTATATATTTTTTTTATGGGTTTACCATTTTGAAAATGTTAAATAAATTACAACTCTTTAAACATAAATAATTTCAAACATAAGTATTTAAATTAGAAGTTTTAAGGAATGATGTTTTAGAAATTTTGTCATGGTCTATTTCCTTTGAGACCTACTTCTAAAAACAATTCATTAAAATAATTGTGATTTTTCTATTGCAATCACAAACTGATACAACGTAGATCGTACTCCCTCCACATTTCACTAACGTTGATATTTTATATCAACATTTTAGAGTATTGTTTTGCAAATGACTATATCACTTAACAAGATATTCAATAGAGCTAAGGGGTTGTTTATCAAATTTTCCATTAAGTTCTGTATGTATAAATTTGTCTGTCTGGATACAAATGTGGTGTTGTTTACTTTTTTTTCCTGAATCATCAGGGTAAATGATCAAAATGACTGTTTTACCCTTTAATTCATCAGATTATGATTTGCATCTCTGTTCAGTTTATTAGATTCATCAGTATTTACACCAATTTATTATCATTTTACATACATAAAATATAGATTTGTCACTGAAATTATTGTCCTTCGATATTTTCTCTTAAAAATTGAGTTTCATGAATATGTTATTGGCTTTAATATAAAAAAAACCCAAGATATTGAAATTTTTGTTCTTCAATATCAAAAAACCCAAGTTCAACCAAACAACGATGATGAGGTTCAATTAGGGTTGGGAGAGATGAACAAAGAAGATAAATGAACTACCTGACCAGGGTTTCGATTAGGGTTGGGGATAGATGAGGTTCGCTTAAGGTTTGATTAGGGTTTCGATGCAACACTAGCGATTAGGGTTTCAATGCAGCACCAACGATTAGGGTTCTATTAGGGTTTTAATTAGGGAAGAGGGTTTCGATTAGAGATGTTGACCTGATTTCTCATCGGAGGAAAAGAGAAGAGAGGATGACCGGGGACCTTTCTCGTCGGAGGAACAGAGACGAGAGAATGTCGTCGGTGTTTAGAGGATGTCGCCGATTGTAGAAGGGACGAGTTGATGTTGAGGACGACGGCAATAAGTGGAGGCGTGGAGAGACAAGTGTGGCTTTTTCTGGAAGCGATGTGGATAACAGGTGCAGTGTTTAATAAGGGGTATATTTGTCAACTTTTTGGCTTAATGGGGACAACACACCCTCTACACATTGTGCGAATAAGCCCCTATTTTTATCATTAAAGCACAAGTAAACATCTATACATGGCTGTGCGAATAAGCCAAAATATCCATTAAGCTGATTAAGTCAAAAGTAAACACCCCCAAGTGATCAATTGTTGTCAACAAGTGTAGATTGCAAAACACATTTTTATAAAAGCATGGCTTTTTTGCTTTCATAGTTCTCTTACGAAATATATATATATATATATATATATATATATATATATATATATATGTACCCCGAGCAAGAGAGATGTTTTCGACCTCAAAAATAATTTTTAGATTCATTTTATAGTCAAACACAAACGCTCTTTGGATCACCGTGGATGTCTGTCCGTAAGAACATTTTTTTTTAAATTTGACTAGGCAATGATCCAATCTGAAACTTTTGATTTTCTGATGCGGATGTCTAGTACCACACTTGAACATATCTTTTGTAAATATTTCTCAAAAATGTAATATTATTTGATACACCAAGTCTCAAAAATGAGTATCTATACTATATTATAAAAAAGACATAAAAATCTCTTAAAAATAACCCATTAAGCATTATGTACTATTATTTAATGCTAATCTACTTAAAATCTCTTAAAAAACAACTAATGAAGCAATATGTACTACTTTTAAATGCTTTTAACACTAATTAATAAATTCCATCCTTATCCCCTAAAATCCTTATCTCTAATCCCCAAACCCTAAAATTATGAAATATGAATTGTGATGAACATAATCAAAATAGGATAAACATCTCAATTTAAATATAAAAAATTTAAAATATATAAGATAATTAATGAATTTTAACAAATTTATATAAAAAATATTATATTATTAAGCCTAAATTAAACAAATTTAAAAAAAAACATTATCACTCTCTAAAAAACACATGGCCTCTTCCCCCTATTTATATCCTTATTTAAACATGAATTTTGAATGAAGAAGATGAGGATGAAATCGAAAAGATCGATCGAGTAGCGCATTTTTTCAAACAACTGTATCATGTTTTGTCTTCTTTTTCGTTTTTGTTTGACTTGCTTGAGTGTGTATTTGTTATTACCATTCTTCTTGATTTCTTTGAGGTGTTTCTGTATCAGGTTTTGTCTTCTTTTTTCGTTTTTGTTACTGGTTTCCTTCATATGTTTGTCTTTCCTTCATTTCTACATATCTATTTCTTTGTTTGGATGGTTAACAAAGTTTCTCAAAAGTCAACCCATTTACCAACGGAGTTACATGCTCGAGGGCTTTTAATTTTTCATTTATGATAAAATTTTACACCTTACTCACCCGGTGCATTGCAAGGGCATGATGCTAGTTCTTATGTAAAATAAGATCAATTTTTTCCCAATTAGCAAATGTTAAATACAAACTTTACACATTTAAAAATCAATTTGACTAAACTCTTGTAACAATTTTAAAGGTTGAAAGTCTTACAAAGTATTACAGGGATTGAACTTTGACTTGTTATGGCATACCAAGTACGTATTTAAGCGACTTTGTTTTATTAATTAAAAGAAATAAATTGGTCTATATCAAACTGAGTATAATGATTCCAACTCAATTCGTCGGTTTTAGGAGTTTGCAATTGAGTTTTATACATTCTTTGTTGGGAATTCAGAATTTGCACAAGTATGGTTAGTAGTTCTGAGACAGATTAATACTGCTAAACAAGATTAATACTGCTTGATGAAGTTACTACTGCTGAGCATAGTTAGTACTGCTAGTAGTTAGTACTGCTAAGGGTTACTACTGCCAACTTCATTAATACTGCTGAACATGGTTAATGCTTCTGAACATGGTTAGTACTGCTTATGAGATGAAGACTTCGTATGGCAAGGATGACAAATGTATTGACTGAAGATAATCATGGAAAGTCTTGGAGATAACTATGGAAGATTATATTAAAGATCTTTTATTTTTTATTATTATCTTTTATCTTCAGTATATGTATAGAATAGTTTTGTAACATCAAGGAGAACAATATTCTGAGTTTTTGCTTTCATAGAGAGAATCAACCTCAAGGTTTAGAACCCTAGTTCTAGAGAAGTAGAATTCGTATTGGTGAGCCTGTTCATCAATATTGAGGTTGTGTGTGAAATCTTGTAGCTTTAAATCATTCAATAAAGTTTACAATTTGTGATTTCTGATTCACTGTTTCATTGATCTTTGAATATTAAAGTATTATTCCGCAAACTCCTTTAATATTGTTTCTGAGTGTTTATTCTTGTTAAGAATTCAGATCCTGACAAGTGGTATCAGAGCAAGTATTCTCAGAAACCTTCATTCATCATGGAAAACACAGTTGAATCAAACAGTACTCTTGTCTCAAAGGTTCCAATGCTCAGATCTAATAAGTTTGACATGTGGAAGATAAGGATCAAGCAATACATTCTCCTCACAGATTACTCTATGTGGGACATCATTGAGAATGGACCATCTGATGAAGGAAAAATTGGTGCAGATGGAAAAAGAACACCACCAAAGACAGATGCAGAAAAGAAGATAAAGCAGACAGAGATGAAAGCCTTGAGCACACTGCTCTTGGCTATTCCCAATGAATATCAACATCAATTCTGCAATTGCACTGATGCACAGATGCTTTGGAATGCTCTAGAGAAAAGATTCTCTGGTACCAAAAGTACCAAGAGAAATCAGAAGGCAATACTGAAGCAATTGTATGAAAATTTTATGTCAACTAAGAATGAGTCCATGACTCAAACTTTTGACAGGTTTAACAAGATGATTGGTGAACTAGCTACTATGGGAGTACAGATTGATCAAGATGATGTAAACAGAAAGTTCTTAAGGTCCCTTGGAGATGAATGGACCATGTATATTGTTTCATTCAGACAGAATGAACAACTACAAGAAAAAGAACTTGATGATCTGTACAATGACCTTAGAGTGTTTGAATCTGAGGTGGAGGCAAAGAAGAAGCCTTCTGGATATGTTCATAATGCTGCACTCCTATCAGCATCAATTGATTCTACTGCTAACCCTGAATCGGTTAATGCTGCTAATGGAGCAAATCAAGAAAAAGGCACTGAATCTGTTTTTGAAGCCTTTCTGTCCAGTCATGGAAACTCTTCTTTAATCAATGATGACTTGAAACAACTTCATCCTGATGATCTTGAAGAGATGGATATTAAATGGCAGATGGCCATGCTTTCCATGAGGGTAAAGAAGTTCATCAAGAAGACTGGGAGGAATAACTTCTCCCAAAGAAGAGAAGATGGAGCAGGTTTTGACAAGTCAAAGGTAGAATGCTATAAATATCATATGAAGGGACACTTTGCCAGGGAATGCAGAAGTGGAGTGTCTCACAATAACCACCAACAAGCTCAGACTGGTAGCTTCAACCAGAACAGAAACTCTGCTCAAGCCCTTGTTTCTCAACAAGGAATGAGGTTTGACTGGAGTGATCAAGCAGAAGAGGCTATTCAAAATCAAGCTCTCATGGCAGAGGTATCTGATCTCCCAACTGAGGTAAGTTCTAATCTCTGTTCTAAAACTTGCATAGACACTGTTAAAAGGTACAGGGATCACAACCAGAATATGAGTGATGTCCTTAAGAGTTTAGCAAAATATATAAAAGACTATGTGAGAATTGTTGAGAGGTTTGAGGAACAAATTAAAGGTTTCCAAGCCAATGAACTTCAACACTCATATGACACAAACTACTGGAAGTAGGAGAAAAAGGATCTACAACTCCAACTGACAAAGTCTAAAGAGGAGAGTGAAAAGTTGAGAGGGGAGCTAGCCAAAGTTAAGCTAGATGTAAAAAAAGTTTTCCAATGCCTCTAAAGCAATGGACTCTTTACTACAAACTCAGATTCATGACAAGCTGACAAGAGGAATTGGGTATAATACCACACCACCACCATACAACAACAACTACATCCCTCCTACATCAGACTTGCTAGAAACCAAAGATAGGAAGGACTTGCCTGAGGGAGCCACTGAGATAGATCCCTTAGATGAAGTAGTTGTTGAGGACAAAACTGAGAAAGAAGCTGGTAAGGGTAAGGAGAACACTGTGAGTGATGAGATTCCTCTAGAGAATCACATTATTACCAATGAGGGTTGTGGAAAGATTTGGGTAAAATCTAAGGACATAGAGAAGACTGAGGGAAAGTCTAGTAAGGTACATTACAAGCAGACCACAGTTGTGAATCCTGCTCCTTGCAAACAGTGTGCTTGTACTAAATCTGAGCCCCTAAAACATGATAAAAGGAGGGGTAATCAAAGAAACTGGAATAATCAGTGGGCACAAAAACAAGGGGTTGATCTGAGTAAAATCAATAGACCAAAAACTTGTTTTATTTGTGGAAAGCTCAATCATATTGCTAAATACTGTTATTTCAATCCTATGAACCAAAGGATGAATTTTCAAAGATCTGTGCAAAAACCCTTTGGTTATAGGAATAATGAAAGGAACCATGTGGCTAAGAAATCTGATAAATCTAAAAGCCACATGAAGAAAAAGACTGTTGAGGAGAGTGTCAAGATGTGGATTCCTAAAAGCACTAAAACTGTTAGTACTGCTACCACAAATAGTACTGCTGACAATGATAGTGCTGCTAGAAGCAATACTACTGCTACCAATGTTAGTGCTGCTAAGAGTATTAGTACTGCTAAAACTAACATTTTTAGTACTTCTTCTAATGTTAATATTGCTAACTCTGTTAGTACTTCTAACAAGGTTAGTACTGCTAAACCTGTTAGTGCTGCTAACTCTGTTAGTACTTCTAAGGTTAGTACTGCTTCTAATGTTTGTGCTGCTAAGCCAATCATCTTGACAAAGTACTCTAGTAAAGAGTGCTCTGAGTTTAAAAATCTCATCAAAAAGGAATGTAAATACTTTGATGAGAAAGGGAGACCCAAGACCACTTTGGCTTGGGTTCCCAGTCAATACTAATTGTTTTTATCTTATGTGCAGGACAACCAGCAGCTCAAGGGGAAGAGCATCTAGCATGTTGATAGTGGTTGCTCTAGGCACATGACAGGGAACATGTCTTGCCTCAAGAATTTCAAGAAAATTGATGGTGGACATGTTGCCTTTGAAAATACTCCAGATGGAGGTAAGATCAGTGGTAAGGGTGATGTAACCAAAGGTAAAATGACCTTTGAAGATGTATTCTATGTTGAGCAATTAAGGTACAACCTGTTAAGTGTATCACAGGTTTGTGGCAAAAAGCATAGTATATTATTTACTGATTCTGAATGCATTATCCTTGCTCCTGGATTCAAGGTAGTTGATGAAAAGATGATACTACTAAGAACTCCCAGAAAGGATAATGTCTATTGCTTAGATATGGAAAATGTTTCAACTGATTCATCCCTAAACTGTCTTGTTTCAAAAGCATCTTTGGATGAATCATCACTTTGGCACAGAAGGATGTGTCACATGAACTTTAAAACTATGAATAAACTTGTTAAAAACAACCTTGTAAGAGGTTTACCTTCAAAAGTCTTTTCATGTGATGATCATTGTGTTGCCTGTCTCAAAGGCAAACAACACAAAACTTCTCATAAGTCCAAAAAGTTGAACACTATCTCTAATTCTCTTCAGTTGTTGCATATGGATCTGTTTGGGCCTACAAATGTTATGAGCATAGGTAAGAAATCATACTGCTTAGTTATTGTTGATGATTACTCTAGATTTACCTGGGTATATTTTCTAAGGACTAAGGATGAGACAAGTGGACTGATCAAATCCTTTATTCTAAGAATTGAAAACCAAACAAATCAAAAAGTAAAAGTCATTAGGTCAGACAATGGTACTGAATTTAAAAATCATGACCTAAACACCTTTTGTGAGGAAAAAGGAATTGAGAGGCAATAAAGTGCTCCTAGGACTCCACAACAAAATGGTGTTGCTGAGAGAAGGAATAGGACACTGATTGAGGCTGCTAGATCTCTGTTAGCTGATTCAAAACTTCCAATTATGTTCTGGGCTGAAGCAGTTAATACTGCTTGTTATGTCCAGAACAGAGTTCTAGTAGTCAAGCCTAAAAACAAGACACCATATGAGCTTTTAAATAAAAGAAAACCATTTATTGGATTTTTCAAACCTTTTGGGTGTCCTTGTACCATTCTCAATACCAAAACTCACTTAGGAAAGTTTGATAGCAAGGCAGATGATAGCTTTCTTGTTGGTTACTCATCTCAGAGTAAGGCTTACAGAGTATTTAATTCTTCTTCTAGAATAATTGAGGAAAGTGACAATGTCAAATGCAATGAGAACACACCAAATCCTATTGGTTCAGGTCCTCAGTGGTTGTTTGACATTGATTCACTAACTAACTCTTTGGGTGTCAGTAGTGATGATCATGCAGGTTCAGGAAGTGGAGAATCAGGGGATGAACAAGTACAAGTACAAGACATTATTCCTCAGTCTGTGATCTTTCCCATACCTACAATGGAACTTGTTGATTTCTGTGAAAAAGAGACTATGACTGAACCAATTCAGAGTGAAGAAGAAAGAAAAGATGAGGAGAATCAAGTGAATGAAGAGCCAGAAGCAGCTCATGAGATCACCTCAGCTGACTTAAATGAGGCCAATTTAGAAGTGGGAATCAATGAAGAACCTAGCCATCAGACTAGAACTCAAAAGAACATATCCTCCAGAGCTGGTCATAGGAGACATCTCTTCTCCTATGATAACAAGGAATCAAAGCAGACTTCAAGAGCTGCAGGATCAGCAACACACAGTACTCTCTTGCTTTCTATCTCAGATTGAGCCTAAGAAGGTTTTTGATGCAATAAAAGACTCCAGTTGGATAGAAGCTATGCAAGAAGAGTTACTGCAGTTCAAATTGCAAGAAGTTTGGGACTTGGTAGACCTTCCAAAAGGTCATAGAGCTATTGGCACCAAATGGAATTTCAGGAATAAAAAGGATGAGAGAGGAATTGTGATCAGGAACAAAGCAAGGCTTGTGGCACAAGGGTACACTCAGGAAGAAGGCATAGATTATGAAGAAGTGTTTGCCCCAGTTGCAAGGGTAGAGGCAATTAGGCTATTTCTAGCCTATGCCTCATACATGAAGTTCAAGGTATATCAAATGGATGTGAAGAGTGCCTTTCTATATGGTACAATTGATGAAGAAGTATATGTCTGTCAGCCCCCTGGATTTGAAAATCCATTATATCCTGACAGAGTATACAAACTGAAGAAAGCACTTTATGGTCTACATCAAGCCCCAAGAGCATGGTATGATACTCTGTCTACCCATCTCTTAGAAAATGGGTTTGAAAGGGGAATAATTGACAAGACCTTCTTCATTAAAAGGAGTAAGAAGGACATCCTACTTGTTCAGATCTATGTGGATGACATCATCTTTGGATCCACACAAGATCAGATGTTTAGAGACTTTGAAAAGTTGATGCACAAGAGCTTTAAAATGAGTTCAATGGGTGAACTTACCTTCTTCCTTGGGCTTCAAGTGAAACAGCAGAAAGATGGGATCTTTATAAGTCAATCAAAGTATGTGAAAGACATCCTGGATAAGTATGGTTTAACAGACTCAAATCCAGCAAGCACACCTATGGAGACTCATAAACAGATCTGTAACATCCTAAAATTTGCGGAAATAAAATTTCGGAAATTCGGCATTAGACTAGACTTGCGGAATAAGGTGTTACAATTCCAATATACAAAATCATCCCAACGGGGTATGGAGTAGACATTAACGTGGTAAATAGCTGAAGCATAAAACGACAACCAACTAATCTACAATTAATTAACTAGATTAGGGTCGGGTGTCGCTATCCTTCCAAAATATAACTTCAAAAAAATCACTGGACGATGGTCACTAGATATCCTCAAAAAGACCACTCACGACCCCAAGGTCGCTCCCTCAGTCCCGGCGTGCCCCACTGCTAAGTTAACCTGCCAACATGACAATCAAGAGCAAGTGTTAGGCTAAAGCCTAGTGAGAACAAGCCAATAAGAAAAAGAGTACTAAACCCAAATCGATGTCACGCGGTGAGTATAGCCATGAGCTAAGTCAAGAAATCAAATAAACCATTAGTGATTAAACATGGTACAAATAACACCAAATCACATAACGAGCTCAACCCCTCTAGATTTGTTGCTCAAAACACCAAGTCAACCCCTCTGGATCTATTCTTGAGAGTTCCCAAAACAGGGGGAACTCAAGCACCATATGGAATTACACCTTACTGCACCATGAGACGCTGCCCGACCGTATAGGTCCACACCTTACTTATCATGGCAACCCGATGTCTATTCCGTGCTAAAACGTGAACCAAGTGCCCAAAACCGGGGACATAGGAACACAGTGCCTATGGATCCATTGCACAAGACTCAAAGCCGAAGCATGTCATTTCAGAGCATATTCATATTAAATCAAATATACAGGAAATTCATATGAACAATGGTTCAATTCAATAAATCTTGAGTCTTGAAATAATGGGATTTTTTTTTAGAAAGCATTTCCCAACAACAATAAGCCACTTTAAAACAAGGTTTTCTACATTTAAATAATACATTTATCACATCGCATTCGTAATACAGACTGATTTAGCTTAAAGGACTCACCTCAGATTTCTTCCTGTTTATAGTCTGCTTCTTACGATTGTTACCTACGACAACACCGATAACTCGGTAAGCCAAAAATATAGACAACTCACTGACTTACAACTCTTGAATACAAAACACTATACACTGCCGAACACAGTACCGGTCGAGTACCACTATCGGTCGAACCGACATCCGGTCGAACCGACTTCCGGTCGAACCGACATCCGGTCGAACCGACTTCCGGTCGAACCAATCTTTCGGTCCATCTTCCCGGTCTTATGTGATGGGACGTTTACAGAACCCAGATCCAACCCAAAATACGTAGATCTCGAAATTAAACGGTTAAAAACCTTAACAACGAGATTCTATACGGCAGATAACACTTGGATCGAAGTTTTAAGCTAGATTCGTACCTTGATTTGAAGAAAACGAACGACCTCTTTTCTCCTGCTTCCTTCTCTCTCTCTCTCTGATTTTCTTAAAGATCAAATTTTGTGATATTTAGAAATATCTAAAACTTGATTTATATTTATATAACCCAAGTTACATTTTACCCCCTCGAACTTTGGGTAAAGGTCAACTTTTCACCCAACTCCAAAATTGCGGGTGTTACAAGATCGCTGTTGATCTTGAGGGGGAGGATGTTGATGTCCATCTATATAGATCAATGATTGGATCTCTCATGTATCTCACAGCCTCAAGACCAGACATCATGTTTCCAGTGTGTCTGTGTGCCAGATTCCAAGTCAAGCGAAAGCAATCACATCTTCAAGCTGTTAAGAGGATTTTCATATACTTAAGAGGGCAACCTAGATTAGGTCTTTGGTATCCTTATGAATCCAACTTTGACTTGATTGCATATTCAGACAGTGACTTGGGTGGAGCTAATATGGATAGAAAGTCTACTTCAGGTGGATGTCAGCTTTTGGGTGCAAGACTAGTATCTTGGCAGTGTAAGAAGCAAACCACAGTGTCCTTATATACAACAGAAGCTGAGTACATTGCTGCTGCAAGTTGCTTCTCTCAGGTTCTATAGATTCAGAATCAGATGTTGGACTATGGGGTAACCTTTCTTCACACTCCAATCTTCATTGACAATAGCAGTGCTATAATCATTGTTAACAATCCAGTCAAGCACTCCAAAACAAAGCACATCGAGATCATGTATCACTTTATTAGAGACTGTAATGAAAAGAAGCTTATTCAAGTTGCTAACGTTCATACTGACAACCAGTTTGCTGATCTATTCACTAAAACTTTTGATGTGGGTAGATTCACTTTCTTGGTCACAAGTGTGGGCATGATCAACTCTGAATAAGCTCATGATTTAAAAAGTGTTTACATACCTGTTATTTGTTATTCTTTGGTGTTACTAATCATCTTTCTCAGGAAGTTATTACCTTGCTCAGACTATCACAAGCTTCAACAGTGTAAGTGCAGTTAATGCTGCCAATGCAGTTTTAATACTACCAGTGCAAAGTTAATACTGCTAGTGGTTAATACTGCTCTCAGTTAATACTGCTAGTTAGTTAATACTGCTAGTGGTTAATACTGCTCTCAGTTAATACTGCTAGTTAGTTAATACTGCTAGTGGTTAATACTGCTCCAAGTTAATACTGCTTCTGTCCCGAATACTATAAATACCTTTTTGCCCGCCTAAAGCTCATAACGACTCTTTGAATACTATTCATCTTCTCTCTAACCCTTTTTTCTCTCAAGCACCTAGTAAGTTTCAGGCAAGAACACTCAAGCTCAATGGCATCCATGGCGTTCATTGATGAGCACAACGAAATCCCAATGCTTCAAAAGCCGAAGCAGGCTGATGGATTTCACCAGATAGTAGATTTTCTCAAGTCCAGCCATATCGCTTATGCTCTTACAGTGTCTCCAACAATCTACATAGAGCACCAGAGACAATTTTGGGCGAATGCCACTGCTGTTACAGAAAATGGTGTGCAGATAATCCAAACAAGGGTGTGTGACAAACCCTTGTCAGTTTCTGAAGAGGTGATTTGCATCTGTCTACGACTAGACGATGCTGCAGGTATTACCTCTATTCCTAATGAGGACTTGTTCTCCAATCTTTCAAGAATGGGGTATGGAGGCCAATTGGGTGTTTTCAAATTCTCAAAAGCTAAAGTTTATACCCAATGGAGTTTTCTTGTTCATACCCTTATGCATTGTATTTCCAAAAAGACTACTGGCTGGAGTGAGTTCAGTAGTACCATTGCTTATGCTTTGGTTTGCTTGGCCACTGCCAGAAAGTACAATTTTTCAAAAATGATTTTCAATGACCTTGTGTCAAACTTGGGAAATAAAAAGAGTTTCTATATGTACCCAAGATTTGTCCAGACAGTTATAACCAATGAATTGACGGATATGCCTCAATTTGATCAGGTATATGTACCTAAAATCCCCAAAGGTAAGGTCTTTTCAGATATGAAGAGATCTCCACTGGACTCGGAAGGAGTTGACACCCCATTGTTCTCTATAATGATGGTGGTGTCCCACAATCCAGAAGGTATGGCTTCAGGGTCAAGGCCCTCATTAGACCATCCCACTGAAAGCCAATCCCAACCTTCAATCAGTATATCAATCCCACAGTCCCTTCTTCAAAAACCAACTTCACCAATCACCAATACCTACATCAGGAAAAAGGTAAAGAAGGTTCCTTCCCTTCTTGTACCTTCACCCACAGAGCCTTTAAGCCCTCTAATGGAGAATTCTCCATTAGAGAATATCTATAGGGAAAACACAGGGGTGTCTCCCAACCCCAAGGAGGTGCTCACTAAGGAGATGAATGAGCATATGGGTGCAAAGGCTGCCACTACTCCTGCTAGCACAGAGGAGGCTAGTGGTAACATCAATAAGACCTTCCCTATGGCAACTTTGGGTGAGCAATCATCCAAAGGTCCCAGGTGCCAAGAAACCAAGGGGGTAACAGGTGCTTCTGCTAGGCACAAGACCTCTAATACAAAAAGATCCAATGATCCTCCAAAGGTGGTAAAAACACCCAAATGTGGTGAGGACAGTTATGACTATAATGAATTGATGGAAACTATGGGCAACATCAATCTGGATGTAATCAAGCAATGCAAAGACATAGAAGAGATGAAACTGGTAATTCTGTCTCAACAAGTACAGATTACCAAACTGAAGAAAATGGTGAAGAAATTGGTACAGAAAAAGAAAAGGAAACATTTGTGCTAAGGAGAAGGAAACCAGTGGATGATGCTCCCAAAAAGGGGGAGTCAGAAGATGATGTAAACATGGAAGATGCTAATGATGCTTTCAACAAGGGGGAGAATTCAGAGGCTGAAGCAGAAAAGGAAAGTACATCTGAGATGGGATTTGATGTTAAGAGGGAGAAAGCTGCAGAAACAGAAGCACAAGCAGTAGAAACAGATAAGGTTCAAGCAGCAGCAGTAACAGAACAGGTAGCAGCAGTAACAGGGCTATCTGTTGAAGAATTGGAAATAGCAGAAACTTTGGTAAAAGCAAAGAATGACACTCCTAAGGCTACTCAAAAGGCCAAGGGAGTGGTCATCAATGAAGGAGGCCTTGAAAAGAAGAGAAAAGAAAGAAGTGAGGCAGGTTTGAAGGATGCAAAGGGTAAAGCTAAGATGGTTGAATCTGAACAACCTTCAAAGAAGAAGAACCAGGTGGAGTTAGATGAAGAAGTAGCAAAACAACTCCAAGCTGAGATGGAAAAGGAGGAACAACTCCAATCAGAGAAGGACAGAGAGCTTGCACTGGAGATGGCCAGAAAGCTCAATGAAGAATATCAAAAGAGCATAAAAACTGCAGCTGAAGTCAAGAAAATACCAGTCAAAAGAATGCCAGTCAAAAAGCAGAAAAGACAACCTTCCAAGACCTTTTTGGCCAATCAGGAAAGGAGAAAAATGATAAATTTCCTGAAAGGTTCAATTGGTGTCAAAGGAGAGATGTTTACTAATATGACATACAGTCAAGTTGAGGAGCTCTATAAAAAGGAAATGGATAAGCTTCAAGGGGACTCCTCACAAAGGGAAGAGGCTGAAAGAAGGATGAAGGAGAGACATGATCTAAACATTCAACAACCATTCCCTGAGGAAGTCACTCCTACCAAAGAAAAGGCTGAAGACACTAAAGAAGAGAATGTTGGTATGGAAATGAAATCTGCAAAGAGAGTAAAGACCATAGCTTCTAAGAAACAGTCCAAGAAGCCAAGGGTTGAAGAAGCTGAAATAGAGGCAGAACCTTCAGTTACACCTTCAGCAGAATCTGTGCAGAACCCAGAGCAGTCCAATAAGCAATCTGACTGTAATAGAACCAGTTTAGGTTGTTCCCATTTCTGTGAAAGCACCAGAAGTCATCTTTTGGGACATTCTGAGAGACAACAGAAAGGATTACTTCAGGCTTAAAAGAGTTGGTGATGTATTTGAAGTATATTCAACTTGGGGGAAAGTAATCAGAAGTTGCTCCAGAGCTGATCTTGAAGAGATGCATAAGGTGGGAATAAAGCTTTATGAACATGTTTTGAAAGGAACTGAAGAAAGTCTACTCAAGATTGCAATGGAATATCTTTGTATGATGTTTGAACCAGAAAAAGTGGTTTACAGAATCAAGGATCTACATCATGAGTATGGGTTTAAGAAGATTGATAAGTGGATACTCTTTGAAAATTGTGGTGTATACATGATCACAATTGATAACTGTTATCATGAGTACTACCTAGTGGACAAAGTGTATGATCATAGCAAGGAGAAGCTGAATGGGATACTGAAAGCTAAGCTAGTATGTGCAAAGGAATCAGAAATGGCCAGAATTGTGGTAAGAAGAACAATTAATCAAAGTCTGGGTCTGGATCCGAATTTGGGCAACTAAGTTGTAGTGTTGAAAGCATCTTGAAGACCATAAATGAAGAACTTGACTTCTCTTCTCAAAAGTCAAGTTAGGGGAGATTGTTGGGAATTCAGAATTTGCACAAGTATAGTTAATGCTGCTAGCACAACATGGTTAGTACTTCTGATACAAATTAATACTGCTAAACAAGATTAATACTGCTTGATGAAGTTACTACTGCTGAGCATAGTTAGTACTGCTAGTAGTTAGTACTGCTAAGGGTTACTACTGCCAACTTCATTAATATTGCTGAACATGGTTAGTACTGCTTATGAGATGAAGACTTCGTATGGCAAGGATGACAAATGTATTGACTGAAGATAATCATGGAAAGTCTTGGAGATAACTATGGAAGATTATATTAAAGATCTTTTATTTTTTATTATTATCTTTTATCTTCAGTATATGTATAGAATAGTTTTGTAACATCAAGGAGAACAATATTCTGATTTTTTGCTTTCATAGATAGAATCAACCTCAAGGTTTAGAACCCTAGTTCTAGAGAAGTAGAATTCGTATTGGTGAGCCTGTTCATCAATATTGAGGTTGTGTGTGAAATCTTGTAGCTTTAAATCATTCAATAAAGTTTACAATTTGTGATTTCTGATTCACTGTTTCATTGATCTTTGAATATTAAAGTGTTATTCCGCAAACTCCTTTAATATTTTTTCTGAGTGTTTATTCTTGTTAAGAATTCAGATCCTGACATTCTTAAGTCCTAATTACATTATCAACTAGGTGTTTGAAAGTATTTTAATTGAAACAGTATAATCTATCTTAAAAGACTGCATGAACACTGCATGAACAACGACAACTCCAAAAATCACTCTTTTTTACTAGGTTGTATTTACCTTCTGTTGTTTCATATATAACTCACAAACATGCAGGACAATTCCTAGTAACCGAATTTGGCGATTAGTAAGCCTACATTTAACTGATGTAAGAGGCCAAAACAATACAACAGTCTTACAATTTTAGAAGCTTGTCAAAATAGCATTATTTTATATATTGCCCAAATAAAATTTCATAAGCTACTACTCGAAGTTCCAATTGACAATAAATAATACATAACAAAAAATGTTAATTAAAGTATAAACCAAACAATTGCACTTAAGAAATCACGAGAACATGGTCCTCTTGCTTTAACATATGTTACAAGTTTCATGAAATGCCAACAATAAAACCAATTCAGAACTACAAAAACAAATAGACAAATCAAAATTCAATTGATTTTAAATAACCAAATGTGTACGAACTTTGCTTTAGTAGTTTTTGTTAATTAAATTGTCGGATCAACAGAAACAATTATAATTATGACAAATGTTTCAGAGGTTCCAAACACTATTCACTACTAGAAAATTGTGAAATACCGACGGCAATTACCGACGGCAAAAAACAGTCGGTATTTACCAACGGCAAACCGACGGCCCACCAACGGTATCTTTTTAATTTTATTTTTTTATTTATTTTTAATAAGTCATCGGAAAACCGTCGGAAAAATTGGTGATATACCGACGGCTTACCGACGGTTGGTTTTTTCATTTTATTTTATATTTATTTTTAATAGGTAAATACCGTCGGAAAACCGTCGGTAACTGGAACCGTCGGTAAGTTGTCGGTAGTTGTCGTCGGAAAACCGTCGTTAAATATTACCGACCAGCTTTTTACCAACGGTCATTTCCGTCGAAAAACCGTCGCTAAAGCCTTTTTCCGACGGTTTACCGACTGTTTCAACCGTCGGTAATACGATTAATTTTAGTAGTGATTGCTACTTCATTATGAAATCACACCTTCAATGTTTTCTCCGACCTGGAAAACAATTACTCTTCAAGTTAGGTTCTCGGATTTCCAAAAAGATAAAGGGGAGGAAGACGCCAGCCATCATCATCGAAGAAATGAGAACCAGCCTATATGAACATACGATTTATATGTGTTGTAACAACACCCTCCCTAATAATACATAGGATCTAAACATTTAACGATTTTAGAGGTATTAAGACACTAATTCAATCAATTTAAATTATCTATCCGTCATTCATGCAATCATGTTCAAGATTATTCGAAAGTTCTTACATGTGTGTATACACTTTATTTTTCTAGGTCAAAAGGTTGAGAAAAGGGATTAAAATAAAATAAACAATTCTAATTTAATAATACAATTTCTTTTGATTAAATTATTGCATGCATGCATGGATTTGCAAAGCAAATTGGTCTTCTTTTGGATAATTATTGAGATAAACTAATTAAAGTGAAAGGTATATAAATTAATTGAAAATTAATGACTTTAATCTTAATTATGGAAAATCTAGTCAAAGTCAAATTATGCATAGTCAGTTTCAAGATGACCTAGTATTATTGCCACTACGTCTTCCTTCTTTACCACTTCTGGTTTTCGTTGTCATCTCTTCTCTGTTACTATCCCTACTTTTTATTTAAATACTTAAACTTATGTTTATATATTTACTATGTTATCTTTGGCTATATATTCTAATAAAATGTGATAAATACCACGTACAACAATTTAAAAAGTCGATTATTATATTTTTTTTTAGATACTAACCCTATCAAATTACCAACCCATCATACTTTACAAGTTGTTTCGTATTAAATACATTGGAATAACAAAATAATGATTTTATAAAGAGTAATATTATATTATCTTTATATACAAAACCATATGATTTGATTTTTTGTAAATATATAAGTTTTACGAAATTTACAGTTCGAAATATAATTCAAAATAATATAACATTGATTCGATTGTGCTTTTTTACTTTTGAATTTTTAAATTTATTTGTAGGGAAATGTATTGGTTGGAAGGTTCTTCTCTTGTTTCAAGGCTAACTTTTGTTCTTTCGGCACTAAAGCCATGTTTTATTAAAAAAAACAAATTTGAATCAAAGTGGGTACGTATGTAGCATTCAACATCTTATAAGGAAAGTATTTCATCTTAACAGGCGAGAAGTTGAGGTTAACTTGAAGAAGTGTGATAAGTGGATCTAAACTATTAATCACTTCTAATTAAATGTCCTCCCAATGAATTGCGGTTTAAAAGGGAATTGATCCGATGCATCTCATTCTAATGTCCATCCATTTCCCATGTAAATGTTGATAACCACTTCTCATGCTTCTCAAGTTAACCTCAACTTCTCTCCGGGACCCAACCCTTCATATATATATATATATGATTAAAATTTAAAGAGTTGGGTTCTGATGAGAATGAAAGCTATGGTGAAAAAGATAAGAAGAAATGTCCACCATTGGATGAACATTAGGATGAGATGCATTGAGATGTATCAGATCAATTCTCGTATCAAGCACGATTCATGGGTGGCTTTGAGATTAAAGTGATCAAATGTCCAGATCTCTCCTTACCTTCTCAAGCTATATATTTTGCGAGAAGGCGAAATGTGTTTAATCATATATGATACACAGGCTTAAGCATATATGATTAAACACATGTTATATTACACATGTTATATTGGCAACACATAGACGTTTAATCATATATGATTAAGCACACTCACAGACCGTGTAATCATATATGATATCACATTTCTCGTCTTCTCGCAAAATGTTTAGCTTATCGCATGATCCTTCCCCCCCCCCCTCTCTCTCTCTCTCTCTCTCTCTATATATATATATATATAGACTTGAGATCATGTGAGACCAAACTATTTCCGTGAGACCACAAAAATAACACTAAACCTTCACATCAAAAGACTGTGAAGGTATTGTAAAGGTAAACCTTCACAGTGTTTTTGTTGTGAAGGTTTGCTGTTTTTCATTCCTTCACAATGAATCGCTGTGAAGTTTTAGTGTTATTTTATGGTCTCACCGATCTGACGAAAACAGGGTGGTCTCACGTGAACCCAACCCTATATATATATATATATATATATATATATTATAATTTTGTTAATCAATAATAAATTTCAATATATATTGACATACTTTTATCTCCATAATTATTACTCAGAAATCTCTTCTTTATTTTCAACAAAGATATTTTCTGAATCTTCAAAATATCCTCTTTCAATGATGTTATTATTTGATATTAAAATCTTAATTTTTGCATTCGATGTAAATATCCTCATAGAGAATAATCTGTCTATACTATATTATAAAACACGGATAAAAAACTCTTAAATACAAATTATTAGGCACAAGGTACCATCATTTTATGCAAGATTTTAAAAATCTCTTAATTTACAAGTATCAAAACACAATATACATATTACTATTGTAGGCTTCTAACACCCACCAATTTGGTATGTGCAGACCTTCTTTTTATGCAGACATTTACATGTATCACTATTAATTAATATATTATATTACTATAATTTTGTTTTAATTATATTATTAAATATGTAATTGGTTATTTTTTATAGACAACATTAAAATATATAAGATAATCATTGAATTCTAACAAAATACTTAATTTTTTTTATATAAAAAACATTATATTATTAAGCCTAAATTAAACAAATTTATTAAAAAAAACATTATCACTTTCTCAAAACTATTCAAAAAACGTATTGTAAATCGACAAAAAAATAAAATGAAATATTAAAATCGTGATGTATCTCGCTGCATTGCGCAAGTACGCTTCTAGTATATATTAAATTATCGATTGGATACCAACACTATTATAATATCATCATGTTTAACATTTATCTGCTTTAAGATTTAAGATACCTAAACAGATATAATCTTGTTATTATTATAAAAATGAAAACGGGGTGTTACAGCCTCCATATTTGACGCAACGTTGCTCTCCTTCAAAATTAAACCCTCATGTTTGTTCCGCTGTCACCCATCCTCTCCTTGTCAAGACACTTCGTTCATACCCGTGATTGCATAAATATGACTATGGATACTCTGTTATCGGTTGAGGGAGAGAGACTCTCTAGCTACAGGGTTTCATTGAAAAATGCAAGGATTTAAGTTTATCACTGTTTGAAATGACGAAAGGAAAAGCAAACCAGAGTACCCAATGACAAACCAAGTTCTTTCTCTTGATCACTTGGTGAAAGATTTTGAAATGATATGATTGGGAGAGAACTAGGTTGTTAACAATGGAGCTAAGTTTGTGATTCATTTTCTTAAAAAAAAAGGTATATTTATAATGTTCTTGGTTCTCGACGGCGTCTTGGTGAAGGAGAAGGGGGGAAGGGGTTGCAAGTGGGGGCTTCATAGGTGATGAAGAGGTGGGGAAGGATTGTAAGGAGATGGAAATGGTTCACCGAAAGGGGAAGGACAACAATGGAGATGGGTTCATCAGAGGAAAAGGGTACGAGGTTTATTATTTATTAATTAATTGATAAAATTACTAAATACCCCACGTGAGAGTCATTTAACAGGAAAAAAAATTAACATCGATCAAAATGACCAAATTTATTAGGATGTGCAAACCGTATAAATGATACTATAGTTTTTAACAAAACACAAAGAACATAAATACAATTTACTCTAAAGCGAATGTCATATTTAACAATAGACTCATTTTTTAAGATCTTGATGAAAATTTTATTATAAGCTTTGTATAAAATACTTTTTTACTTTCCTGGTAAATATTTATTAAATTATATGAAGTAATCAAAATATAGAAATGAATTATAATAAATATAAAATGTTAAAAATAAAAGTTAAATTTTTAAAGGAATGCTAGGTGTCCCTCTAAATTTAAGAGAGATTATTTCTAATTTTGTTCTAATTTTCCAACTTTTTTAATAATTAAAAAAATCTTAATTTGTTAAAGGAAAAACGAAACAGAATAACAACAGAATAGAGAGACAATGAAATCTGTAATTCTCATTAATCATAAGCCCTTTAAATAGGGAGAAGTTTACAAAGAATAGGAAACATTCATTATGGTAAATTCTAATACTAGGAAAATATTATATCAATCACTTCCTTTTGATGATAGCACATAATCCTACAACACTCCCCCTTGTGCCGAGTCAAAGGAGTGATGGTGCACAATTGTTGTCTCGTTAAAACCTTACGCCAAAATAAAAACCCAGTGGGATAAAAAAATAGGACGAAGGAAAGAGTACAACACACCAGTTTCTTTGCAATATATATAGACTTTTCCTTCAGTCTAGTTTTCTCTTAGATTCGTACATTAATCATGAGACTTAGGAAAGCATGATGGTATATAAACAGTTGTCTCACTAAAACCTTACACCAAGGAACAAAACCCAATGGGAAAAATAAAACTTTGGTTGAAGGAAAAGCACAACATACCAATATCACAAATATAGTAGACTTACCCTTTTGTTTATTACTCCCCCTGATTCGTGCATTAATCAAGAGAGTTTGGAAAACATTTGCACTTGCTTTCTACATGTTTCCCAATATATGGTTTTAGGTAATGATTTGGTAAAATGTGTCATGTTCTCCTGACATGATTCAATTGAATCTCGATGAGAGTTTTCTTATTGCTGATTGTACAAACTTAAGTAGAATATTTGATGTATCTTATGTTCATTTCTTCGATACATGATGCATTATTTCCATATATGCAAGTAGGATACTGGTTGAACCCATAATTACTAGCTCCTCTAATATATGCAATGATAGTCCTTAATCATATACATTATTTAATTATCATAGGGAGTAATATTCTTGGGTTAGTTCAAAGGGGTAGTCACAAAGGATTGCTTAATTCACTTCCAAGCAATCGGCATGTTCCTTGTGGTAATTCTTTATCCAGTTTGGGAACAACCTTTGTATGGGTCAAACAGATACCTAATATCAGCAAATACATACCAAGACATTGTTTGTGTTAATTTTTCTATAAGAGCTAGTACTTTTGCTGCTTACATTCTAAGTAGGTATTGAAGTTTCATTATCGATCCCATTTTTCTTTCTATAGGGAAAGTATAAGTCTATGTCAATGGTTTCAAAAGATTAATTTGATATCATTCCAATGACGTTGCATTGGCGCTGAGCTAAATCTAGCTAACAAATTCACTGAGAAATACAATATACGGTCAAGTGTATTGTGCTAAGTACAATAATGCGCATATTGTACTTAGATAGGGAATTCCAACTCCCAACATTTTTCGTCATCATCCTTTTAGACGAAATGGATATTTCCTTATATCCGACACTTCGACCGATCATGGGAGTGCTAACCGGATGCGCTTTGTCCATATTAAATTGCCTGATTATTTTCTGGACATATGCGATCGGTGAATTAATATTTCACAAACTCGGTGTCCTAGCTCAAATATCTAGACAAAACCAAGTTTTCCCAAGATCTTTCCTCTCAAAATCAGATTTCAAGTAGCTTGTGGTTCCTCTTATTTCATCAAGAGTGCCTATTATGTTCATAACATTGACATATAGAGCTACTTTGAAAATCTGGAACTTGATTTCCATAATAAATACGCAAGGGAACAGTTCATCGTTCTTATATATCCTTTCCCAATAAAGTATTTCATTAGTTCTTATATATCCTTTATAGATTAGATTGCTTTAATCTATAAAGTGGGCGTTTCAATTTTATTGCAAACGCATTTCGTGGTTTAGAGTTACTTGATTTTGGTAATGTAATATCATTAAGCACTTTTATATATCTCTAAATCTAGATCCCCTTAGAGATATGTGGTAACCACATTTATGAGTTGCATTTCCAGTCCTTCGGAAACTACTAGGCTAACAAACTATTCGGATGTCATAACATACATCATGAGAGAGTAAGTCTCCTCGTGATCAATCCAGAGCGTTGTGAGAAACCTTGCGCCAAAGGAGAGCCTTACATATTAGGACTTCATTATTCTCGTTGCGCTTTCTGACAAAGACTGAGTTATGTCCTACGGGCTTTACACTTGGTAGGTTAGCACTACCAGACCAAATGCCCGATCCTTTGTTAAAGAATATAATTCTTTCTGGATTATTTCTTTACATTTAGGTCAATATGCTCTTTGTTGATATTATTCAACTGAGCCTGGTTCGATGTCGTCATGCTCGATCATCTTATGAGCCATCGTATATGCGAATAAATCATCAATGATTATATATGATATGTCCATCGACTCATATGTATTCTCATAGTTCATTTGAGATTAATATTCATCTCTAGAATCAATATTAACTTCGAAGCGTCCTCCAGTGATGATTCATGGACATAATTATAATTAGAGACAATCTCATGAGAGTTTTGTGTATTGATGATAAATGGATGTGCCTAACTATTCTCTTCCTTTAGAATAGTATCCATCGAACCAAGTAGCTTCCACTACTTCCATTTGGTAGCTACAACCTCAACCACACCTCCACTATGTGTGATTGCAACGCACTTTCCAATGGCGTTGTGCCCCTGTTGGGGACTTTTTAACCTTGAGAGTATATTTGCAGCTCGTATATGTGATCTTGTCACTTTTGGAATAACATTAAACGTATCAGGTATCGAGTCTGATTCGTTTGACTTCAACATTATGTTGTGAAGTTTTGGGGATCAAAATGAGATAGAGTGGGAAAATTCAATGACACTTCCTGTCGTTCTTATGGAAAATCATTTTTCCTATCTTGTAACACCCGGTTTTTCGTAAGTAAGTTCCGTCCTTTGTTGGTAATCTCTCCGCCTTTCGCCTATCTTTTTGGGTGGAAAATATTGTGCTTTCGAACCTTGAGTCAACCCATGCGAGAATCGCGAGTTTTCGGCCAGTTTAGGCTTCGGTACAGTCGGCGCGATAGTGACTCACGATAGTGACAAGTGTCACTATCGCGTGGCACAATCGCCGGAGTACCACAAAGCTCGCGGTACAATCCGCGCGATAGTGCGCGCGGCGTCTGACCTTTTAAATGCCCGAAATTTTCACCATTCTTCATATTTCTCACTTCTATCTTCTTCCCTTTTCTCTCCCAAACCTCAAAGTCGAACCCTAACCCATTTTGAGGGTTTCTCCCCCTTGAACCACATGATTCTTCATCATCTAGCTAGTGGGATCTTGAACCACAAAACCTCTATCTTCATCTTCCTCATCAAGTTCTACGTGTGGGAGCTCGGGTTGAAGAATTGGAATGGATGTCCTCAGAAAGTCTCATCATCTAGAATGGTAAGCTTCCTTGATTTAACGTTATAAATGCTCCATTGATGGTTTCTTAGTGTTTGATTTCTCAAATCTCGGATTTGGTGGTTTTGGGGAAACTAGGGTTTTGATCTCGTTGGGGATTTTAGTAAATAATGTTTGGGGAATGTTTCTAAATGGTTTGGTATGAATGGATCTAGGTTTTGGAAGTCCTCGGCTTGAGGATTCAAGTGGCCTTCAAAAGAGCTCGTTGGGTGAAATCTAGATTTAGCCTAAATCTAGCAAGGTGAGTTCAAGTTGATTTGCGAAAACGGTGTACATGCCAAAATGCTTATTTTTAAACTGTTTGTGTTTGACCTCAAATTGTTAACTGCTGATAAGTTTTAGTTATTTTGAAATGTTTAGTTTTATAAGCATGTTGAGATACCCATTTTGGGATCTTTGGGTATTTTGGTAAATAAATCATGTTGAAATGTTTATTGGATGATTTCTTTACATATATAGTTGGAGTTCAATTGGCGTAAGTGTCATTTTGTGTATTTGATTTTATAAACCTTTTCAGAAAGTGCATATTATCGTGTTATGAGGCATTTTGAAAACATAAGGGTATGAGTTCATTTGGGAAAATGGTTTGTCTCAACCAACGATGAGATTTTATTTGTTTATACTTTTGGTCGTGTTTGCGTATTAGATGGTCAAACGGGTTCCAATAATTATATCGGCTTTTATGTGGGTATTTACGTAAAGAGTTGGGCCTTTGGTTCGGTTTTGACTAATTGAGTCGTGTGGACATTTGTCCGGATTTATAACCGTTGTGGGTTTTGAGTATGATGACGATCGTTTATGTCATTGGTGAATTACATGTTTTGGGAGCTTTGGTCTTTCAGTCGGAGTCATGTAATTTTAGACAGTGTTGTATTGGATCCATAGGCACGTAAGTTTGTTGGCTTTGTAAGACCTGAGGTTTTGGGTTACATTTAGTGACCGCTCGGGTTTGTTAGCGAGTAGGCAATATGTGGTTCGAGCCACAAAGTTGAAACTCGTCTAGATTGGATAGGCACCCGGGCTCGTAAGACCTCGGAGTGGAACTCGACGGAGTATGGCAAGGGGCAGCAACAGGTCCGAGGATTGTGATGTCTTGTATGGCATGGGAACTAGGACCGGGGCACGTTGGTGAAATCCAATAACATCACGGGTGGCCCCATTCACGTGTTCTCACCACCCTAGATGGAAACATTTAGAGGACATGTAAGGAAGTCGCGTGAACGGCCTACTTGCGTGTATCTCTATTCTCGGTATTTACGGATCTCCTCATCGTTGATTCGTGGTGTTTTAAATGGTAATGTCGTATTTTACCAACTTTGGTTTTTATGTGGTCGACGATAAATGATGGCTTTAATATTGGGTTTTCCCCACGTATATTAAGGCTTGAATGAAATGCGTCATTTCTTCGTTTTCAGTATTTGGTTTCTTTCCATTTTATGGTTGCGTGAGTTTTGGTGTGTAATGTTCGTATTCACGGCAATGGTTATTTATATAGATTTTCACCTATAGTTTATGAGTTGTGCAATTTGTTCCACCCGTGTTGGGTATTTCGAGATATAACATTTACCCGTGTTTTATAAAAATTGAGAGTTCTCTCTCTATTTTCATTTTGAGCAAGTTGTGGGTTAAATCTAAGTTTATGAAAGAACGTTTTATATTGAAATCTTATTTTGTAAAATAGCTTGGTTTGGTTAATGATCAACTTGGCGTTTCTTTCGTTTAAAATGCATGTTTATTGGTAAACGAGTCGTTTTCATAAGCAAAGCATATCATTTTGAAATATTATGATTTTAATTGCATTGTTCCATTTTAAACGATTCATTTATATATGTTGAAAACTCTTGCGCTCACTAGGCGTTAAGCCTAACCTTTTTATTTTTCGGCATGTGCATCAGGTTCCAGTTGGGGGTTTGAATTCTAGCAGACCCATGAAGAGTTGAGGCTTAGATTTGCCTAAGGGTAAGTAGTTGGTGAAGTCTTCCGTGGTTGGAGGTAGCGACAATTATTGGGTTTTTAGTAGCACCCGTCCGTATTTTGACCGTACGTATAAAATGAAGTGTGTGTATTGAGGATAAATCTTAATTTGTGATTATAGATGAATCGATTTTCGATGTATTTAGAAAAAATTTAAATTAGTTGCTATTTCCAGAATTTAGGGTGTTACATATCTCCCCCTAACGACGGGAAGACTGTCTCATGAAAGTGACTACCCGCAAATCTAGTGGTAAAGGGATCACTAGTCAAATATTCTAATTAGTGGATAATTGTTGGGGATTCATATCCATCATATACCAAATCGTCTTTAAGGACCCATTTCGATGAGCTGTGGGGGCGCAATTGGCACATATACTACACAACCAAACATGCGTAAATGTAAAATATCAGGCTTATATCCAGTTACCAACTGGTACGCATGAGGCTGGTTAGCTAGTAGTGGGTCTAAAAACGAAAAAAAACTGCATATAATAATTACATAACCCCAGGTAGATGTGGGTAAATTGGTGCGCATTACTAATATTCTAGATGTCATCATATTCTTTTGATAACAACTTCTATGAGACCATTTTATATATACACATGGGGTATAGGAAACTCTACATTGATCCTTATACATATGCAATTAACATCAACTCCTTATGATGTAAATTCTCCAGCATTCAAAGTCATGTAGACTTGATGAAATAATCAGGGTGGTGAGCCCTTAAACGTATAGCTAGTGCTAGGAGTGCAGTATTTCATGTGGACGATAATAAGACATGCATTAATCGTGTCGAAACCAGAACCATAAAGTTTTAATGGCCCGCATTCTGGATGTTTATGTCCATAAATATCACATTGTATTCGTTGTAACAATGGAATATTTTTGTATTATGTCATTAGCTTTAGGATGATCTCATTCCTGTCTTAGCTAAGGATTAGGGTATATACAAAAGTTTTAGGTATTTGAGAGGGCATATTATGATGGCAATGTTGTTTCTTATGTTGCAGAAGTCAACAGTTGCAATTTGCCTCATTTTGCATATCACTCGAAAGAGAATGTGTCTATGTGTATTTTGCAATACACGGATCATTATGTCATAACCATGGTGTCCCACATGGTCATGTCGAAACATATATGTGTCATTTCCCTAAAGTTCTTTATTGGTGACAAAAATATTTCAATGACTCAAAAATCTACTAGCTAGTTTGACACATAATTTCTGTGATATATGTTTACTTTCATATTCATTAGAACTTATGTATATATGCTCATTTCCATTATAATTTCCATTTGATACGAATATCTTTACAAGGTTCCTATTGATCTTGTACCGACAAGAAAATGACAGTTCATCGTCTAAGTATTTCGGTTGAATGAATTATAAAATAAGTATTTGTCTATCATTTTAGATTGTGTGGAATATTCTACAAAAACTCAAGTTCTCCTCGATACATTCCTATATGGAACGGAGAATATTGATAGTTTTGTTATTTATTTATTTAGATGTATTTCTTTACATCTATAATGGTTACATATTCGATTTTACTTAAGCAAAAGAATTAATTAAAATGCTATAAAATAAATTTCAAAGAAACCTATACTTTATCATTTCTTAAATTAATATGATATAGTTCATTTTTAACCTGTTTCCTTTTCGACAGGAGCACTCTTTAGTGCATTTCTTATTTTACTGTCCATTTTCACCTGGGGTGGTAGTTGTATCTCTACTCCAGATGTTGAAAAATCATTCCCGACTCTTACCAAGACCCTGACCCCGTTCTAGGGTTTCGTCCACATAGTACATAAATGTCACATGTGTGAAATTGTTTTTAACTTTATGTCTTTGGAGTTGTTTCCACCTTTAATGCTTTCATTATTGATCTCGAGAATTTTCTTTGTCTCGACATATGTGGTGTTGTTATTCGAAATAACATTGTTATGTCTCTCAACCACTTGTAGTAGGTTGATGAGTTTGTCTAAAGGTTAATTTCCAACTTATATTTGTTCATTAATATTTTTGATATATGAAAGGTGAAAATAATGTTAAGAATCATGTCATCTTCTGTGAGTTCCTTGCCACAGAGATTGAGACGCGTTTTGGATATAACATTTCTTTGTTGAAATCAGTTACCTTTTTGTAATCGAGTAAGTGGGTTTCATTCCACTGTACGATTAGTTCGGGAAGTACAAATCATGAATACTCCCTATTATCCCTTTCGAGGCATCCCACATTTCTTTGGGGGTTTCTAGTAAAGGTATTCCTATGAAACTTAGGATTTATATGTCGTCTCAAAACATGAGGGTATTTGATTTTACCTTTTCAAGAGGTTGGTTTTAGAGTCAATTGGGGAATTGATGGACTTTAGGTATTTTCTTGCACCTTTTCAAAAGGAGGTTTATATACTCATTTATGATACTCAGATTCTTTTGAGTTTACAACGTTGATCTTGGGATGAGTTGTTTCAACCATTTACATATATAAAGGATAATATGTGATTTTCTTTTTGATAAGAAAATGGAATATGGTTATGAAATTTCATTATCATAATAATATTTGATTTTTGTATGCTTATATTTTGTTGATAATACTTTATCAATATTTCAATTTGTGGAAAAAAAATCACTCAATCTATTGGATTTCCAGGTAGTAGGGGAATCACATGGATTTCTTAAGTCCCTACAAACCTTATGGTTGTTTACACCCGTTTGACAAAATCCAATCGATATCTTGTGATTTATGTAATTTAAATTATAGAGCATTTGACATGAGGCCAAAATGACTGAGTTTGGCATATGAAGCCAATTTGTTTTTAATACCTTAATAGTGTTTTAAGATATTTTGCCATTAGACAAATAAATATTGGTTTTGACATAAAGCCAATTTTACTTTTAACATCTTAATAGTATTTGAAGAGCTTTTGGTAAAAGACTAAATACATGGGGGGTGGAAGTGTAACTTCCAAAAATTTGTTTATAAGATTGTGGATATTTATAACTAATATAAGCATTTGTATTTGAATATTATGTAGAAAGATCAATTTAAGAAACTAAATAAACATTTGAACAAATTAGTTATCATATCTAAGAGCAATATATTAATCCGATTTAAATGGTCTAAATCAAATTTGGGTATCAAATAAGTAAATAGCAATGATATAATTATACTAAACAAATAAACATGTCAATATTGTAAACTAATTAAGCATGCTGAAATAGATAATAAACTTAATACAAAATGACTTATTTAAACAAAACTAAGAAACAATGATCCAAAATGAATAATAACTATTTGGTCCAAAAACTATTATAAGAATTATAAGTAATAACTTATAATTAAGATAAACATTTGAATATTATTATCCAAGTTGAATTATTACACTATTATCCCATCATAGTTTTATTAATAACAAAGATGGACTTTATTTAATTTGATAACATCAAAAAAAATAAAAATAAGATATCTATATTAAACTTAAATGATTTAATTGACATATTCTAACAAGAAATATATAAAATCGACCATATAAATCAACTTGCATAATATTAAAGATCAATAACTAATTATAGTAATAAGTTTTAAAGCAAATACATAAGATTCACATTCCATAATGATGAATAATTTAATTGATATTGAACATACCATAATGCTTTAACGATTATAATTATTTTATGTTTAATTAATATATTAACTTACGTTACAATAAAATAATACCAATAAAATTGTATATAATATTTAATATATAAATAATCAACCATTAAATAAAAAATTTAAATAAAAAAAGTAACATGTTACAGTAATAATAAAGCTACCGTCCAAGAAAAAACAGTTTACAAGCATGAACACATATAAAACAAATCAAGACTTGATAATCAAGATTTTAAAATTGGTATACCGGTTTTCATCAGTTTCTCTGTTTTTTTTTTCCGGTGATTCACTTTAAAAGAAATTATTTTTAATTTAAAAAGTGGATTAAAATTGCAATATCAATTAAGTTTTTATGTGAAACTACATGTATGCAACAATATAGTTTTAACGGTTGAGGGTACCAAATTTCATTAGGATATAAAATGTGAAAGAACCGAAAAAATTCCTGATTTAATTGACAAGACTATATCGTACACGAGATCATCTCCTAACAGAAACAACGGCTTAGGTTTGGTGCCGGATTTGATGATATTCGTAGAGCGTATGTGCTGATAACGTGTTAAAGGAAAAACGAAACAGAATAACAACAGAATAGAGAGACAATGAAATATGTAATCCTCATTAATCATAAGCCTTTTAAATAGGGAGAAGTTTACAAAGAAAATGAAACATTCATTATGGTAAATTCTAATACTAGGAAAATATTATATTAATCACTTCCTTTTGATGATGGCATATAATCCTACAACATAATTAACTTTATTTTGTTTTGTAATACATCGATATATATAACTCAAAAATCACAGTATCAATAACTTACAACAATAAACAGAATCTCCAAAGATATCATCGGGTCTCATGGTTAGGTCCCAAAAGTTGTTACACCAAGTCTTTGCCTCTTGATGTACCTATCTTGTCACATTGAAGATAAATAAAATAACAACTTGACGTAAAAGTTAATGGCTTAGAGCATCTCCAACAGCTATGCTAAAATAGGAAGAAAAAAAGGGGGGTTTTAACAATTTTTTGCTCCAACGGCTATGCTATCTTGTATGCTAAAATAGAGAAAATAGGAGATAGAAGATAAAAATATCCAAATTGGGAGATATCTCTAAAACCCAATTTTTAAGAAAGATAATTAATATTTTAATCTTTTCACCAAAAGATGCATTGAAGTAAAATGTTTATAAGAGATAAATAATATATTATTAATTATTGATTATTTTAATAATATAAACAATGTTACAATCTCTAAAATAGAATAGTTATTGGAGTTGAAAGTTATTCTTTTTAGAAGTTTTGACTTTTGATACTCTATTTTTTAAAATATAGCATATATGTTGGAGATGCTCTTAATGATTACATGTGTTTCATGTAGAAACATAACACGTCAATTTGAGGAGAGGTGCACGTATATAACATGCCTATAACGGTAATCTCATATATCATCATATAACTGAAGATATTGAACAAGATTCCTAACTTGAACATAGTTGGCTTGCTGCACTGAACTAGTTGTCGGCACTTGAGCGCGTCCTATTGGCACACCAAGTATTACGAGAGCAGTATCGTTGGTCTATTTGTTACTATCACAACATTCAGGCAATCATGTAATCACATTATTCAATATTAACACCATGTATGCATGGAAAAACCACACATTAGTGTAAAATTAACCATGTAGACACACTTATTAGTGTCACACCACATTTTTAAGAAATATCGACACAACATCACCTCGATGTGTTGTTTAGTTAATAATTGTCAAACGTGTTGTGTCTCTACCTTGGGAGATCTAGTGTAGTGTTTAAACATATTAATATGCATTTTTTTATTGATAGTATTATGGATAAGCCTCTAGTTATTTAGAATTTACTGATTAACAAAACCAAATGTAATTTACAAGTTGAATACACTGGTGTGTGAGCCTCAACCCAAAACCATACGAATACTTTTGGGTTTATACCCAATATGTCCATGACCATTGGCCATATGCATTGTTCTAGGTTGTATGGCATACGACTTCATGTCATATGTTGTCCTTTTTTCAAACGTGTCAAACCCAATTTCTTTTAACTCTAAACATAATCATATCATTTACCACCGAAATCATCTTAGAACACATATAATTGAGTTGAAAGTTAAATTTTAGTAATGCCATTAAGTTCAGTTAATAGACTAAATTACTATCAATTATCAACTTTTCTATTGAACAGTTAGAATAATATATTTGGGATATCTATAACTACCACAACTTTTTTTTGAAGATATTACACAACAATGTGTTATCGATATTGTTTAGGACACTTCTGATTACAATTGAATGATCAATGATACCCTTTTATAATTTTAAGGGTATCCTTTTATTTTGGACACCAATATGCACCATTGATCCATATAGTGGTGGCCAAATGGGTCTGGCCTGATCTAATCCGGTCGGTTAACCGAGGCTCTATCTGGCCCGGGACCGGCCTTAACCGGTTACATATCCAAAATTCATGACCAGTTACCCTTTTGGCAAGATTTGAAGGCTCGAACCGATCCGGCCCATGACCGGTTAAGGGCCCGGTCCGATCCGGTTTTTTCAAAAAAAACTAGCCGTTAGAGAGCCGTTTTTTTGGCAAATGTGACTGTTTTTTTTGCCTCCTAACCCCCCAAAAAAACTATAAATGAGTTGTGTGGTGTATGGGGTTTGACACCAAGTTACAAAATGCAAAAAACGCAAACAATTCTCGCTATATTTTGTGATTTCGACCCATATTCGTTTCTCGAAAGTTCTAATATCTCTACTCTCAATTATCATCTATTTTCTATATTTCTCGTCCAAAATGGCCGGTGAACAACACGACGCATCTAACGAACAAATTGCCCAAGTTCTTGCCGAGCATGGACGAAAAGCTGAGGTTTGGAACCATTACAACATGGTGATCCTCACCAACGGGGAAAAAAGGCGCAATGCAAACATTGTGGAGCTCTGCTTATGGAGGAAGGAAATTCCACGTTAAGGCGGCACGCCGATATTTCGTGCCCGTCGTTGAAATCGGTTCCCGATGCAAATCAACCGATACTTGACAATTCCGGTCAAATATGGACTTGTGATGCCGACTTGAACCGACAAATGACAACAAAATGTGTCATTCAATCTAGGTTGCCGTTCAGACATTTTGACAATCCTCACATTACAAAGTTGATCCAAGTCACGCTACAATCCGGTAAGTCCTCAAACTCTTAGACGTGATGCTTTAAAAACTTGGAAAGTTGCTAAAAATGAAATGCGACAAATGTTTTCTTCCTTACCCAATAACGTTTATTTAACGTGTAATGTATGGAACGCACCATACGGATTGCCGCAATCTTATATATGCATAACAACACATTGGATTGAGCCGCAATCGTGGCAATTATGCAAACGTGTAATCATGTTTGAACTGTTTGGTTCACCACATTTGGGTGATCGTCAATCTTCTATAATTAAAAGAAATCTTCAATTTTATAATTTATATTCTAAAATTATTAGCATTTCGTTTGATAACGCTAGTAATAATACGGCATGTGTGGAGAAATTAAAGTTGGCTTTAACCCCTATTTTAGATGGATAATTATTTCATACACTTTGTTGCGCACACATAATAAATCTAGCCGTTCAAGACGGTTTAGGAAAATCTAAACGTGTACTAAATAAGTTTAGGCTTATGTTACGCCGGATTTTCACAAAAGATAAAATAATGCAACAATCATATAGCCGATATTGCGAAGATGTCGGTTTTCAAGCTTTGGGACCGACGTTTGATATGCCGGTTCGAAGGAATTCGACTTACACTATGATTGATAATTTAATAAGACAAAAACAATTTATTTGGGTATTTTATAATGTTCATTACGTGGATAACAGTGTTGGACACCAAGATTGGGTCATTCTTGAAGGCTTACACGATATCTTGGGTGATTTCAAAAACGCAACAACTATTTTATCCGGTATTTATTATTCAACAAGCCCTTTACTTGTAAATCAACTATATATTTTGTTAAGTAAAATTGCACAATACGAAGACCATCACGATAGGGGAACGTTGATGGGTTCAATGAAAGCAAAATTATTAAAATATTTTCTCGAGATCCCTTTCACTTTTCTTTGTTTCGCAGCATTAAACGCATATTTAATTGTTACGGTTGTTGAAGTTTTAATAACATAAATATGTCATGCATTTGGTTTAGATACGCCTACCAATAATACTTTTTCAAGGGAACGCATACGTGTGTTTAATCATAATTTTTAAAATTTATTTGATATTTATAAAATCTATCATGGGGAGGAAGCCAACAAACCCTACAAGTCAATTATTTACGGCAGGTTCTAGTTCTAGTTCTAGTTCTAGTTCTAGTTCTAGTTCTAGTTCTAGTGGTCATCGCAAAAACCGGGCCGACTTAATGACAAATTTAATGAACGAGGTTTTAAATGAATCCGGTAAAAAATCTAGATTTGATGGGACTATGAGAGCGATTTAGGTGAATTAAATATTTGCATACATACTAATTTTATTGCTAGTAGCACCACGCCATCGAAAATTTTTAACAAGTAGATTTATTAGACTTTTGAGGAAAAAAACCAACCTCAATTCCTGGTTTTGGCGTCTATGGCCCGTGATATACTAACAATCCAAGTTAGTACCGTAGTTGTTGGTGATTTTAGTGAAATCATCGGTTCATTTTATGTAATTGGATTCACAAGATAATAATGAGGTTGGTAGCTAAGCTATAACACGAGTTAGGAGGTGTGGAGTGCACACTCGTGTAAGCTAACTATGACCCGGGATAGTTGGATGGTCACGTTTGGCGGTTTTATCAGTTTTGTAACTCAGACAGTGACTCGGGCGGGTTGTGTGGTGGGTTAACCCGCGCGGCTACCCGCGCCGTGCACTGGAATGTGGAGACTAGACAGTGATGCGGGTGGGTTGTGTCGCGGGTTAATCCGTGCGGCTACCCGCGCCATGCACTGTAACTGATATCTTTTATGATATCAATTTTGTAACCTCCAAATCTTTTTGTAACCGCCACCATTATGTTCAACAATCAATACCATTAAATGGGATATTATTATCAGTATTAATATAGGGTCTGTTATTATTCTCAAGGTGTTTAAATAGGATCAATTTCTACCTAAATCGATACTGTGAATTGAGATTATCCTCGAGTGAATTTCGTGATACCCGGGAAGTATAAGGTCGAAATATCACTTAAGGAAAGCGATTTGTCACGCGATCTCTAATTCTTTATCCAAGTTCTGATCACTCTTCTTCTCCCTCTATATTCTGCGCACCCTCCCCAACAATCTTAAGTGATATTGTGTTCTTCGTGAGAGAGATGGCGAGTGATCAATCCGTGAGAGATATGACGACCAAGTTCACCAAACTTGAGAAGTTCGAAGGAGTCAATTTTCGACGATGGCAGAAGAAGATGCACTTCTTGTTGACCACGTTGAAAGTCGTGTATGTGTTGAGCACTCTGATGCCGGAGGTGATGGAGGACGAGACGTTGGAGATGACTCGGTGTCATGACAAATGGGAGAACGACGACTACATCTATCGTGGCCACATCTTAAACAGTATGTGTGACTCTCTCTTTAACATTTATCAAAATGTTGAGTCTGCCAAAGAGCTATGGGACTCTCTGGAGTCCAAATACATGGCGGAGGATACTTCTAGTAAGAAGTTCCTCGTTAGTAATTTTAACAATTACAAGATGGTGGACTCAAAGCCTGAGATGGAATAATATAATGAGCTCCTACGCATTTTTGGCCAATATGCTCAACATAATATGAAGATGGACGAATCCATCTCCGTATCGAGCATAATTGATTAATTGCACCCTTCTTGGAAAGATTTCAAACACATGTTGAAACACAAGAAGGAAGAGTTGTCCCTTGTACAACTCGGTAGTCACTTGCGCATAGAGAAATCTCTTCGGGTGCAAGAGGCTGAGAAACCTAAGATAAAAGAGGTTTATGCCCCTTCGGTGAACATGGTGGAAGAGGGAAAATCCAACAATTTCAAGGGAAAACGCAAGTTCAATGAAGCCAAGAAAGGGCCCAACAAAAAGGTTAAATTAACCTGTTGGACCTGTGGTATGATCGGCCATCTCAAGCGGGATTGTCGGGTTGTCAAGAATAAGAATGGAGCAAACACAAGTGGTGGTGGGCAAGGATCCAAGGATCAAAACCCACGACAAGGCTAGTTTCTTGACTTTGGTTTTAATTCGAATTTGAATTATGTACCACTAATATTCGAATCATTTTACGTGCAGGATGATAATGATGTTTGGTGGATTGGCTCGGGTGCCTCGAGTCATGTGTTCAAGGATTGACGTTGGTTCACCTCTTTGGAACCGGTTGAAGACGGATCCGTGCTACACATGGGGAACGAGTCAAGTGCTCCCATTTTTGGACGCGGCTTAGTTAGGCTAGAGTTTAGTTCTAGCAAAATAATTGAACTTTTAGACGTTTTGTTTGTACCGCAAATTCGAAAGAATTTGGTTTCCGGTAGTCTCTTGAATAAGTTAGGATATAGGCAAGTGTTTGAGTCCGGCAAGTTTATCTTGTCAAAAGGTGGCTCTTTTGTAGGATTTGGCTATTTGTATAATAATATGTTTATGTTGAGTTTGAATAAAAAGAATTTTGTTTCAAATTCTGTTTACGTTGCAAATGAGAATTGTGTTGATTCTTGTTTATGGCATGTAAGGCTTGGTCATGTAAATTTTAAAATAATGGTTGAAATGTCAAAAGACGGTCTTATTCCGGCCTTTGACATCAAAAACGAAAAATGTAAAACTTGCATGTTGTAACACCCCGACTTTTGGATTTTTGGTCAGTTTGAAGATGGCTTGAAGTCAGTGCTCGGCGCGAGTTGAGTCGCGCCATAATCCGCGTGGAGAACTGTTTGTTTGAAGTTCCAGGGGTTGGCGCATGTCACGGCGCGAGTTGGGTCGCGCCATAACACGCGCAGAGGCCCTGAACGGGTTAAATTAGAATTTATCCCCAAATTCATTTCTTTCTCCTCATTTACTCCATAGTTTCTATCCCAAACTTCTCCCTCTTCATTTACTTCATCTTAGGGTTTGTTTCAACCTCCATCTACTACAATTATTGCTTGAGTTAAGAGCTTCACCTAAGGATTCGAGTTTTGGAAGCTTCAACCACCATCTCCATCTTCATCTTCTCCAAGGATCAAAAATCTAGGTTTTTGGGTTTTCTTCAAAAACCCACTTGGTGAGTTCCTACTATCATTTTCTAAACCTTATACATGTCAAAGTTTACATTTTGAACTCCTATATATCTCCTTGGTTTTGGATTTAAGTTTATTACATTTTGACCTAACTTGAGTTTTGGGAGATTTTAGGGTTCCCAATCATTTTCAACTAAAATAAAGGGTTCCATCTTATATGAAGTAAAATGAAGTATTACTTGCACATTTATGTGAGATACTTGAAGAATGTATATAATCTCATTTTATGATTTCCATTCTTATCAGCAGTTAAACATGGAAATGCATATTTGAAAATAAATGTTATTGAGGACTATATGATTGACTATAGTTGGTCACAAACGAAATTGTGAGAAGTATAGACTATTCCTAGTGGATCCATAGGTATGTGAATCGGCTTATATTTTGGGATGTTTTTCCCCTTTGTAGCTATGGATGCATTTGATCCTCGGAGGCCCTTTGGTACGGTTATGTGGGACCGGTTACTAACCATGAATCATAATGTAGTCCTAGTGAACGAGTATGACTTGGTTTCCTCGGGTGCCCTCCCCCACATCTTAGTATGGACCGACGTTTTTCATGGCCATGGATTCCAAGTATTTAGCTCACAACTCGAATTGTAACCTACTTTTGTGTTCCGCTACAATCCTTGGTAAATCGGTTATCCCCCGTCATCGCAAGATGAATTTTGGACCGTACAGTCCTTATGTGACAAGACTTCAATTGTAAAGTAAATTTTCTTGAAAAGATCTCCTTTCGTTACAATTGTCTACATTTCTTTAAATTATAAATTGTATGTTCTCACTAGGCTTTAAGCCTAAGACTTTTTCTCAAATGATGTGTATAACAGGTTCCTTTAGCGGTGGGTTGCCAAAGGTTTGAGTGATGAGCGAGGGCCTGAGGCATTTTTGAGATGATTAGTATTTGATGTTGGGCATTAATTAAGTCCCTATATTTTGGTGATGTTGGGTTGACAACCGATGTAATCTAGATAGTACATGTATAGATTAGTTTGTTGTCGATTTCTATATCCATTCACAGGTTTTTGTAAATGCCTATTACATTTGCCCTTCTTGGGTGGTTTATACCAAATACAAACGTCATTTTGCCAAATTTTCGAATTTTATGTTACACTACATTTTAGGGTGTTACACATGTTAACAAAGATCACTAGACAACCTTTTCCTAATGTGAAAAGGGATTCGTCGGTGCTTGAATTAATTCATTGTGATCTTTGTGATTTGCATTCAACTCCGTCTTTGGGTAATAAAAAGTTTGTTGTTACTTTTATTGATGACGCTTCACGTTTTTGCTATGTATTTTTGTTACACTCAAAAGATGAAGCGTTGGAAAATTTTAAAATTTATAAAACGGAGGTTGAATTGCAAATGAATTGTTTTGTAAAATGTTTATGCACCGATCATGGTGGGGAATATTACGACGCCATGCTTTTCCAATCCCTAGGAATTATTCATGAGACTACGGCGCCTTATACACCACAACAAAATGGTGTGGCGGAACGAAAAAATAGAGTTCTCAAAGAAATGGTGAACTCTATGTTATCCTATTCGGGATTGAGTGATGGATTTTGGGGTGAAGCCATGTTAACGGTTTGTTACTTATTAAATCGAGTTCCCAATAAAAGGAACAAGATTACCCCATATGAACTTTGGTTCAAGAAAAAGCCTAACTTGAGTTATATTCGAGTTTGGGGTTGTTGGGTGTTTGTTCGACTACCTGAACCCAAAAGGAAAACTTTGGGTGAGAAAGGTATTGATTGCATCTTTGTTGGATATGTCGAGCATTCCAAGGCCTATAGGTTCTATGTTATTGAACCTAATTATTCTATAGCGATTCACACCGTTATAGAATCGAGAGATGCATTATTTGATGAGACTAGATTCTCTTCAATACCTAGGCCGAAGGACATAGTTCCAAGTACTAGTGGAACTAGTGAGGTTGAAGAACAAGCAATTGTTCCAACCGAATATCCAATGCTTTGAAGGAGCAAAAGAGGAAGGATTGAAAAATCCTTTGGTCTATATTTCCAAGTATACTTGGTAGAGGGATCAAGAGATGAAATTGGGTCACAATTCTCTTACTGTTATAGTATTGAGGAGGATCCAAAATCATTTGATGATGCTATGAAGTCTCAAGATATTGCTTTCTAGAAAGAAGCAATAAATGATGAGATGGACTCCATCATGGGGAATAATACTTGGGTATTATCGGACTTGCCACCGGATTGTAAACCTTTGGGATGCAAGTGGATCTTCAAAAGGAAGATGAAAGCTGATGGATCAATCGACAAGTTCAAAGCTCGATTAGCAATCCAAGGCTTTAGGCAACGGGAAGGCATCGATTATTTTGATACCTATGCCCCGGTTGCAAGGATCTCCACGATTAGATTGTTAATAGCCTTAGGAGTTGTCCACAATTTAGTGATTCACCAAATGGATGTCAAAACGACATTTTTGAATGGTGACTTGTAGGAAGAAGTTTACATGAAACAACTGGAAGGTTTTGTTATGCCCGAGATGATTGTAGCAACCCAAACTCCGGACATAAGAAATAAACAACTTTATTAAACAACGACGCCAAACGGCTCAATACAACGTCTAAAAAATTTTAAATATTGCGGAAGGACAACCTATCACACACGACTGAGAATACAAGGAATTAGACTAAAATGAAGGTCTTCCAACCCAGGTCCAACTCACATATTCTCCTTACTCTTGCTCGATCCTCCTACCTTACGCTTACCTGAAAAGGTTTTTATTTTGAAAGAGCGAGGGTTAGACCGAAAGGTCTAGTGAGTCCCCTCTAACAACAGTTCAACAACAGAGATATAGAAATATTCATAATAACATAAATCAATTCAGTTATAAACAATCAACACTTGCAACCATGTTTCTCGCACACACTACCATCACTCGAAAGTGGCGGCGTGCCTGACTCATATTGCCTTAACTGGGACACACCCCCCATTGGCATAAATGGGACACACCCCCCGGTATGAGTATTTGCGGGACACACCCCCAACTTCACGCTATACTTGCTCACAACCACATATGCACATAATCAATTGAGAACATCGCTATGAACAACAACCAATAAATCTCGCCGATAAGTAAGGCATAAATAACGTTTAATCTTGCTTTAAATAAATTTCACGTGCTTTCATACATTTGAACATTTGAGGCATTTAGTTAGAAAAACTCACCTGTCGTCCTTTGCTTAAATCCTCACGATTACTTTTAAGATCGGAAACGAATCCTATAAAGAATGATGTAAACCGATAAGCTACTTATTTAAACGCTATAACGAAACTTTCTTAAAGCACACCCATTTCCCGAAAACGGAAAGAATGGACGACTAAAATAGCTCACTCGGCTCACTAATAAAATGGCCTATGTTCTAATCTACGGCCCAAATTGTAACACCTGGAAATTCGCAAGGTAAGTATTTTGTCTCCCTTAATGCATTAATTGCGCTTATGTGAGAATATGTGCCTTTATGTGCATTTTATGATCTTTATTATGTTGAAATGTCATATAATTGAATTACCATTCTTAATCGTTCAAGCACTCGCGTTTGTTATCAAAATTGGTCAAATTTCGGGATGTTTGGGGTCTGGTGCGACTATGACAGGCGACTGTGACATTGTCACTATCGCCGTGTGAAGGTCGCGGATGGTGTACCGCGGGTGGGGTGTTTTCGGCGACTATGACACGCGACTATGACCTGGTCACTGTCGCCGTGTCATTATCGCGGGGCATGTACCGAGAAGTCTAGTGGTTCGGCGACAATGCCCTGGCGACTATGCCAGTGGTAATGTCGCGGGGCATAGTCGCCCGCGTGGTCCAGACTGTTGTTTTTAATAGAATTCAACCCCTCATTTCAAGCATTTATCATCAAAAACGGGAGAGCATACTCTTTGGGCGATTTTTATGTCTTCTTCACCTACCTCCATAAATTTCTAGGGTTTGGGTTGGTGAGAGCATTGAGTTGTCATCAAAGCTCCATTCAAGTGTCTTTACTAAAGTGTTCTTCAAGACCCTCATTTCCTTACCTCCAAGTCTCATCTTCAACATCTAGGGTTTTCATCTTTTCTAGGTTTTGGTACAAAACCTAGATTGTGAGTTTACTAAACCTTTGTTAAAATTAGATACACATCATAATCTTCTATTTGCTATTTTATCTCTATGTGTTCAAGTATTTGGGATTTCTTGATGAAAATAGTTGGAAATATAGATATTGGTGATATCCTATGTTTTATGTTATGGGTGCCATTATTTGGGGTTTTCTCATGGATACACAATGTGATTAACTTGATATGAAATGTACGCATGTATAGGTATTATGATGGTTCTAGTTGGAATACCACTTTGATGACATATATATATATATATATATATGCATGATGAATATAAGTGTCATTTGGGTCTTTTGTTGGACTGCATGAGGATAGGATGGTAATATTGTACCCGTAGTTGGTATTGAAATATGTTGGGTTGAAATACACCTAAAGGACCTCCTATATGCGTTATGTGGACGAACCAAGTCAGTACACTAGGAGGATGTAGTCTTGGGCGCCACTGTGATGGTATGTGCCTAGACCTCCGCCATTCGGGGAATTTTCTTAGCGATAGTCTTCGGGTGTGCCGGGCCTTTTGGGTGTTCCTTGTTAAGGGCATCAAGGTATATCGACTCTTGGGTGGGACTTGATTGGTGCTTTGGGTCTCCCCTAATGACTCCACATATATTGAACACTGGTTAACTGCTGATAAGAATTGTAACTGTTCATGCATGCTTATTATTGTTCAACTCACTAGGCTTTTTGCCCTAACACTTGTTTGGTGTCGATGTGTATCTCAGGTTCTAGCGGCGCCGGTCCTAAGCAGGCTTAGTTGCTTTGGGTGAGAGCTTGGGGATTTTGCACTTGAACGTATCATGCTTATGGAATGAACTGTTGGGCTTATAGATGACAACCCTTTTGTAATCTCTTTTCTAGTTGTAGAAATTAGATTAGTTGGTTGTTAATTTATTGTCCGTTTGAGTTACAATTGTGATTAAACAGGTTATTTATATATTCCCCGTTTTTGGGAGGCTCTTGCTGTGGCAATTTTAGTATACCTCATGTCCGTCTTTCAGATTTTTGTTATCCTTATTTTTACGGTGTTACACAAATGGAATTAATTAATATTGCATTAGAAATGATCCCATTTAAACCATATTTAATCAGCCCACCATGTAATACCTGCCATCGGCCCATATTGCATTAAATACAACTAGCTCACATGAAATAAATATCTTGGTCCACAATTATAAGGCATGTCCAAAAATTGTGGACTTTGACCCATTCGAGAAAATCGCTCGGGGTGTGAGACACCGCACGGGGTGTGAGACACCGCCCGGGGTGTGAGACATCGCCTGGGGCATCACCTCCTCGCCCGATGTCAATGTGATCGGAGCCACGCCACAGACCGGAGTCAAAACTGTCGCCCGGGTCTTCCTTCGCCCAGTGTCGATCGACATTGGGGTTGGGGTCGCTTGGTTTAAAGCGACCGAGGTCACCGCAATCATCCTTCGACCGATGTCCAAAGGCGACCGGTGTCTAACGCAACCTGCAGGTACCCGGCCATTTCCATGGCCTTCCCTACCGGCGACTAAGCTCGACAAGGGGATGGTTTTACCAATCGAATTCCGTTTTAGATTTCCAATAACCAAATCTCATGAAATCAACCGATTTTAAGGATTTTCTTAAAGTTTAAAACCCTCATCTCAAAAGAAAATCATTTCACACAAAAAAAAACCCAATTACTCACACCATAGATTTCAACCCTTTTAAGAAACACAACCAAAAGATTATAACAAGATTCCTTGAATCCACAAGATATACACAGAGGATTTTGATTGCTTACCTTTGAAAAATGATGCAAAATTCCTCCCAATTCCAAAATTTGCTCCCTTCTCCCAAGCTTCTCAAAATCGCCCAATCTCCTGTCCTCAGCCGCCACACACCCTTTTCTCCTTGCTAGGGCAACCTCACTAAAACCCTTAATGCCCCTATTTACCACTTGGTCCTTCCAAGCCCAGAATATAACAAATTCCCCCTTTACTTTCCTCTTATTAAAATATTAGACACGGTTATTATAGAGCATAAAGTGTGTAAACTTGTAAAATCATTGTATGGGCTGAAACAAGCACCCAAACAATGGCATCAAAAATTTGATGAGGTTATCTTGTCCAACGGTTTTATGTTAAACCAAGCGGACAAGTGTGTATATAGCAAATTTGATACATCCAGTAACGGAGTAATCATTTGCTTATACATTGATGACATGTTGATCTTTGGCACCGACCAAAATCAAGTTGATAAAACCAAAGAGTTTTTGTCATCAAGTTTCTCCATGAAAGATATGGGAGGGGCGGAGGTGATCCTTGGAATAAGGATCAAGCGTGAGAACAATGGGATTGAAATTACGCAATCTCATTACATTGAGAAAGTATTAAAGAAATTTAATTGCTTTGATTATTCTCCGGTGAGTACTGCATTTGATCCGAGTGTGAAGCTTATGCCCAACTCGGGTGAAGCGGTGTCACAACTCGAGTACTCAAAGGCTATTGGATGCTTGATGTATGCCATGACAAGCACTATGCCGGATATCTCTTTTGCCATAGGAATGTTGAGTAGGTTTACTACTAATCCTAGCATTCAACATTGGCAAGAGATTAGACGAGTATTTAAATACTTGAAGAAAACCATTGATTATGGTTTGTCGTATGTCAGGTTTCCTTCGATATTAGAGGGATATTCGGATGAAAGTTGGATTACCAACTTAGAAGATCACTCTTCTACGAGTGGTTGGGTGTACTTGCTTGGGAGAGGTGTCATCTCATGGGCTTTCAAGAAGAAAACTTGCATCACGAGTTCGACTATGGAGTCGGAATTTGTGGCATTATCCACTGCCAGTAAAGAGGCGGAGTGGCTAAGGAATTTAGTCCATGAAATTTCGTTATGACCAATATCACCCATTTCTATCCGTTGTGATAGTGCGACTACTTTGGCTAAAGCTTATAGTCAAGTATATAATGGCAATTTTAGACACTTAGGTGTTAGACATAGCATGATTCGTGAGCTAATCACGAATGGAGTGATTTCGGTTGAATTTGTTCGGTCACAACAAAATCTAGCGGACCACTTGACGAAGGGGTTAACTAGGGACTTGGTTTACAAGTCGGTGATAGGGATGGGATTAAAGTCCATCTAAATCTCAAACGGTGAGATGACCAATTCCCTTCTAACACAACGTTAGAAGTTGAATTCAATGGGAAAGCTCACTCTAAGGGATTGGAGCACAAAATAATCATCCCAAGGTATGTGCTCGGTACTGCAAGTGAAGGAGGTAATAGTTCTTTTGTAAAAATGCATGTGTAGGTGCATGATGAAAGGGACTACCTATATGAGTGTGAAGTGTGGCTGCTTCAAGAAGTTTGGACTTGGCTTTGATACATTCACGAATGGATAATGACACATGACCTGTATAGTGTCAAGTTTAAACTTTATAGAATCATTTAAATTCATGTGTGTTTGGGTAAAAATTCCAATAGTCCATCGTCGTACGACCGACGATAACCGACGCCCTTTCTTTAAGGCGACCTCGAATAAACGAATAAATGTCGTACGACATTATTTCAGTTACTAACCTGTGACATACGTTATATCATGTTTAATGCATGATTCAAGAGACATTCATTACCAAAGATTGTAACAGTTACCATCATCAAAAACAACGGACGTAACGGACGCTATCATCAATATCAAACGGTTACTCTATTAAAGATACGCATTCAAGACTTGCCAAACGGAAAATTAGAATATAAATATGAGGATGGAACTTCACATTCGGACTTCTGATTCTTAGACTTTACAAGCTCACAAATTACGTTCTCAAGCTCGCTCAGTTTCTCTCGAAGTTCATAAGATCCACTGCCGTTTTTCGTGCGACACACGACCGGAGTCTAATTACACACGACGCACGACCGATTTTACTTTATTGTATTGTTTTACATTGTATTACACTTATAACACTTGTTATTAAGGACGGCGTCCCTAATTGACGTCCATAGTGCACGACGACTTACACTCGTCCGCGGTTTTTACCCATTTTAGGGGTTTTCCGCGTCACCAATTCTCTCGTCTCATTTACTTTATTTTTGTTATATTCGTACGATTATTGTTGTTACTTTCTTTGGTTGGATCAAGCTCCACATTTACCTTAAATTTTCCTTGGGAGATTTTTGGCATAAACAGTTTGGCGCCCACCGTGGGGCCCATCCAAAGAAAATCTTCGATAATCTTACGACGTACTAAAGTTTTCCTTCGAGTGTTTCTCTTTTTCATTCATTCAGGACAATGTCATTCCAAGGAACTCAAGATCATGTTGTGGCCCAAATGAATATGGAGTTGAATGTTGCTCGTGCCCGTATTGACGCCCTAACAGCTCAAGCTCGATAAGCGGCTGAAACCATTGAGCATCTGAGAAACCAGAACGGAAACAATGTGACAGGGACTACGAATGCTTATGTCGGTGCTTGGAACGTGCCGCCTCCATTACCTAATTATCCTTGTCCACCACCAGTTAATCCTGCGACCTTCATAATCCCAACCATGCCTATGACTTCTATGCCATTCAATGGATATGCCTCTGATTCTTCACAGCCAACTAACTTCAACGGATCAGGTTATGTTCCATTGGGTATCTCTGGGGTATCCCAATAGATCCCATTGCACAACGGTTGAAACTTCTGGAAGAACAGAATGAGCGTGTCTTGTCGATGCTGGCCAAATTGTCGAGGACAGCAGTTCCAGTTGATGTCGAGCCACATACAGGATTTCAGGCGTCGCCATTCGTTGATGAGATCGCGTTGGTGGACGTCCCAAAGAAATATAGCATCCCGACCTTCACTCCAAAATATTCAGGCGTCACTGATCCGACAGAACATGTCGCCCAATACAAACAACTTATGTGGACTGTCTCGATACCGTATCAATTTCAAGAAGTCTGTATGTGCAAGAGTTTTGGAGCGACCTTGACTGGAGCAGCGTTACAATGGTTGATCAATCTCAAACCCAAAACCATCGGGTCTTTTGCAGAATTGGTGAACCAATTTACTCAACAATTCGCCAGCAGCCGAAAAATGGAAAAACAGACGAGAGGCCTTTATTATGTCGTACAGAAAAATGGAGAGTCCATCCGGGATTATTTTAACCGTTTCAATGCAGAAATGATCAGTATCCGAAATTGCGACGTAAAAACAGCCATTGAAGCATACAAACGGGGTCTGGATGATAGTTCAGGGTTATATCTTGACCTTACGAAATATCCTCCAGAAACCTCTGAAGACGTACGAGCAAGGACGCTCGCCCATATGAGGGTTGAGGATGACCTCGTTTTCAGAAATAAACATTCAAACGATAGGAAAGGTCAAGGTGTTAAAAAGCCAGACTTCAAACTGAAACCGACCGGTCGATCAGAGCCTGCCCGACAGATTTCAAATGTCAGATTCGAAAAGAAAGGGCCGAAGACTTCTAAATCTGTCCAGTATCCTAAGGTGTCATCTTATGGTTTCCCTGGGTCAGCCAAAGACGTCGTCGCGTCCCTGAAACAGCTCCAGCAAAACATTCGATGGCTAAAGAAAAGCGATAAGGACAGTGATAAGAAAGACAAAACAAAATGATGCGATTTCCATAATGACTTCGGTCATGTAACGAATGATTGCATTGCCCTGAAGAAAGAATTGTTCTGGCTTAACTCGAAAGGCTATTTGCAAGAATTGACGGAAAAGAAGGACGTGCGTCCCACATCCCCAGAGCATGATTAATTGTATCACCGGAGGTTCTGATGTCTGTGGGACCACATATTCAGCTGCTAAGAGACATGCTAGTCGCGGTCCCGACGACCGACCAATTCCAAAGGAGGCAAGACCTAAGGAAGACGCAAAATTAGAAGCTATGCCCTTGACGTTCGACCAATCAAATCTCGACGACGTACACCAAAAACATCATGACGGATTAATTATCCAATTGAGCATTGGAAATTGCCTGACAAAGAGGATACTCGTCGAGGTAGTTCTGCTAACATTATCTTTTTTGATGCAGTGAAAGCTATAGGGATCGACAAATCCGAGATTACTCGACGCTCGACTACACTCGTTGGATTTAACGGAGGAGCGACAAATACCATGGGAGAAATCACACTACCAGTATATGCTAAAGGAATCAACAGGCAGACGAAGTTCAACGTCGTCGACTGTTCATCAGCTTATAACGTTATCCTCGGGCGACCATGGATCCACGATATGAAAGTCGTACCCTCGATGTACCACCAAACCTTGAAATTCCCTACGCAATGGGGAGTACAGGAAATCAAAGGCGAAAGAAAAGTCGCTAGGGAATGTTACAAAGTCTTTTTGAAGCCCCCGAAGCAGACAGTATAGCAATTACAGAACCAGGACATTCCTGGAACTGACGACGATTATCACTTCGAAGCTGTCGTCCTAAACCAGTATAAGCCTTATCAGATGGTCTACATAGGTTCGACACTTGATCCATCCTTCAAAGATAGATTAATTTCTTTTTTGCAGGATCATTATGATTGCTTCGCATGGACGCACGAAGACATGGTGGGTATCGATCCGAGTATTATTTCTCATAAACTCAACGTCGATCCATCCTTCAAACCCGTTCAACAGAAAAGACGAAAATTTGCTCCTGAAAGAAATAAAGTTATCAACGACGAAGTTGATAATTTGCTTAAAACAGGAAAGATACGAGAAGTCAAATATCCAGATTGGCTCGCCAACATTGTTGTTGTCCAAAAGAAGAATGGTAAATGGAGAGTATGCATTGATTTCACAGACCTTAACAAGGCCTGTCCAAAAGATCCATTTCCGTTACCACACATCGATTCTATGGTCAACGCTACAGCTGGACATGAATTTCACCTTCATGGATGCATATTCTGGATATAACCAGATATTGATGCATTCCGATGATCAGGAAAAAACGGCTTTCATGACATATAAAGGTATTTATTGTTATAAAGTAATGCCTTTTGGCCTTAAGAATGCAGGTTCGACGTATCAACAGTTAGTGAATATGATGTTCAAAGAACATTTGGGCGACACTATGGAGGTATACATCGATGACATGCTCGTCAAATCGAAACATATGGACGATCATATAGGACATTTGAAGCAGTCGTTCGACATTTTGCGTAAATACAAAATGAAGTTGAATCCGACAAAATGTTCTTTTGGAGTTCGAGCTGGCAAATTTCTCGGTTATATGGTCACACGACGAGGAATTGAAGCTAACCCAGATCAAATTAAAGCGATTATCGAGCTAAAATAGCCTAGAAATTTTAAAGAAGTCCAACGCCTAACAGGACGTATAGCATCCTTAAACAGATTCATTTCTCGGTCGTCCGACAGATGTCACCTCTTCTACAATGTCCTGCGAAAAAACAAAGGATTCGATTGGACTGATAAGCACGAGGAGGCGTTGAAACAACTCAAGGAGTACATGACATCACCCCCTTCCTCTCCAAACCTGATAAAGGTGAAGTTCTTCAACTTTATCTAGCCGTTAGTACTAATTCGGTGAGTGCAGTCCTTGTACGAGAAACCGACGGACGACAATTGCCAATCTACTATGTAAGTAAAACTCTATTAAACGCTGAAACCAGGTACTCATCTATAGAAAAACTTTTACTTTTATTAGTTATGGCTGCTAAGAAGTTACGGCATTATTTTGAATCGCATCCTATAACTGTTGTAACTAACTTTCCATTGAAATCTGTGTTAAGAAAACCCGAGTTAACAGAACGATTAGCTAAATGGAGCATCTACCTCAGTAATTATGATCTGGATTTTAAGCCTAAAACGGCGATCAAATCACAAGTCTTGGCAGATTTTGTTACATATTTCAGTCCAGAACTAGAAGAAGCGACGACATCCAATGAATTAATTGTGGCGACTTTGCACGGCACCACTTGGACGCTCGATGTTGATGGTTCGTCGAACATACGAGGAACAGGCCTGGGTGTCGTCCTACGGTCCCCATAAGGGGGCAAGATAGTGTACTCCATACGGTGCGACTTCAAGGCAACAAATAATGAGGCAGAGTACGAAGCACTGATTGTGGGAATCAAAATTGCTCATGACTTGGGGGCAACACATTTGCATGTCCGAAGCGACTCGTCTTTAGTCGTTAACCAAATTAATGGAGAGTTTGCAGCAAAAGATTCGAGGATGATCGCCTATTATAAAATAGTAAAAGAAGAGGCAAAGAAGTTCAGTCGCTTCATAATCGAGCAGATACCAAGAGATCAGAATACTCAAGCTGGCGCACTAGCCAATTTGGGGTCAACTCTTAATCAAACGACGTTCGACAGTATCCCGATAGTCCACCTTGCAACACCAGCTATCAAAAACGACGATAATACTTTGGTCGCGCCAATTGAAGAAGAAAATTCTTGGTCGGACGACATTAAAAATTATCTAGAGAACGATCAATTGCCTGATGACAGGATGGAAGCAAGAAAGGTTAGATTTAAAGCGTCAAGGTACATCATGATCAGAGGACAATTATATCGAAGATCTTCGACTGGTTTGAATCTATGATGTATTACCAACAAGATGCAAATCTAGAAAATCTTACAAGACATGCACGATGGTGAATGCGGAAATCACTCAGGAAGTCGCAGTCTAGGATATCACGACAAGGTTATTATTGGCCGACACTAAGGCAAGATGCGATTAGGTATGTACAATCGTGCGACGCATGTCAACGACACGCAGGTATGTCTCATAAACCATCTGAATCTTTACACTCGACTTTAGTCCCATGGCCCTTTATGAAATGGGGAATGGATATCGTCGGAAAACTACCACCTGCCCTCGGGCAAAAGGTATTTCTTCTAGTTTTAACAGATTATTTCTCTAAATGGATAGAAGCAGCAACTTTTTCCCAGGTTCGGGACAAAGAAATCGTTTCTTTTATCCAAACTAACATCATTTGCAGGTTTGGAATTCCGTCCGAAATAACATGCGACAATGGGACACAATTCATCAGTGATCGGACGAGAAAATTCTGTGAAGAAAGGAACATTAAGTTGGTAACATCGACATCTCGATACCCACGGTCAAATGGCCTTGCCGAGTCAAGTAATAAAACTATCATCAATTCGATCAAGAAAAGACTCAAAGCTGCCAAAGGAAAATGGGTAGAAGAATTACCCTCCGTTCTATGGGCCAATCGTACAACACCACGTACGTCCACAGGACAAACCCCCTTTTCATTAGTCTACGGATGCGAAGATGTGTTACCAATTGAGGTACGACTACCAACTTCGAGACATATGTTCGTCGAACATAACTTGGTTGACCTAAGCTATGACCTCGACGCTTTAGAAGAACTTAGAGAGACAACACACATCCGCATGGCATCGCAGAAACAAGCGGTCGAGCGACATTTCAACAAAAATGTCCAAATTAAAGTTTTCTAAGAAGGTGACTATGTCTTACGTCGAGTGTTCCAAAACACTCAAGAACTCAACGCAAGTAAACTTTCCACTAAGTGGGAAGGCCCTTATCAAATCTCTGGCGTCGTGGGTAAAGGAGCTTATAAGATCCAAACCCTTGATGGTCGAGATATCCCACGAAGTTGGAATGCAGTTCATTTAAAGAGGTATTTCTTTTAAATTCTGAATTCGTTTCCTTGGATTATTTCTTAAAAAGATTACTAACTTAAGCATCGGAGGGTCGTTGGTCAAACCAATGACCACCCCGCTAACGTTGATCTTCGCAGGGACGCATGACTTAGTCAAGATTTTTATGTCGAGTAATACTCATACGATCGCATGTATATGGTTGACTGTAATTATTGATAAAGGTTAAATTTTTACATTCGACTTCTGATGCTTATATTTGAAAATCATTATTACAATTGCACTTGTTCGATAGTAAAACTCGTTTGATTTCACTATAGCATGTTAATGAATGATGATTTGGTCGAATGTATACTTATATTTTAAAATTGCTCGACGTATGATAAGAGATAGGTTTGACAAAGAAAAGCAAATAACAAATATCAATGAACAAAAGAGACTTTGTCAATTAAGGAGAAAGTTACAAAGTTAAGGGACGACCACAGACGACCGACCCCTAGATAATAAATCCAAAAAAAAAACTAAGAAGGAGGAACGTCAGATTGTTCCTGTACGACATCAGTCTCTGTTGTTGTCGCCTCTTCTCCACCGTCACTTCCCTCTAATTCGTCGTCTTCGTCAAGGTCCCTTTCAGTCCCCACGGTGTCAAGGTAGGTCTTGAGCTCCTCAGCGGCCGACGCCATAGGATTTTTCCTAGTCAAATGACGCCTCATCAAGGCAGTCCGAGCCGTGAAGCGAGAAAAGGCTTCGATTTGCCTATTCTCAGTCTCCAGGTCCTTGACATCGCCTTCCAGCTCATCGACCCTCTTTTTGAGGGACGCGACTTCATCAGCAGAAATAGCAGCAGCAGTGGCGACTTTAATCTTCTCGACCTCCAATTTGGTCGACGACGCCTCAAGCTCAAGGAGATGATCCCTAAGCTTAACCTTCTCACGATCCGAAATCTCTAGTAGACTTCGGGCATCGGAGAGCTCAGACTTAAGGCCCTCGACCTTTGCCTTCTCAGCCTCAATCGCCTCTAAGGCGACTTTCTCCCTTTCAAGAGCTTCATCGGGCCTTTTCTTGACTTCAGGGAAGGACGTCCTGAGACCTTCCATCTGAGCGAAGAAGCTCCGACATGCTTGGAAAGCCTGCACGATAGCAAAGAAAGAGTTAATAATAAGAAAAATAATGAAGGGAATAACGAATAAGTAAGACGTACCATGAAAGAAAGACCAACGGCGTGCGCTCCAGTATCCTCGACCCGAGACTCCTTATATCGGTCATAAAAGGTCGGAAGGAGAAATTTTCCAAGGTGTGGAAAAATGACGTCCCTCTCGAGGACGTCATTGGCCATAAAGTCAGAAGGGAGAGTGACTTTAAAAGTCGTCTCTCCCACTTTTTCCTTGTTCTTCTCCGCACCCTTGGAGGAGGAAGAAGGTGCAAGGAAAGGCTTATTAACGCCCGACACCCCCGACATTGGAGTGTCCTTCGTCCCCTGAGTCGAGCCTCCGAGCTCGACCCCAGCAACGGTTCCTTCCACCGGTGTCGTCCCTGCAGAAGACGACAAAGTAACGTCACCCGTCTTCTTGGGTGAGGACCGAGGTTTGCCTCGGACACGTCTGAGGTCTACCCCCGTAGAAGAAGCAGATCTCTTCCTTGACTTTTCCCTTCCTTGACGAGCAAGCTCCAGTTGCTCGGCTCGCTTAAGGGCAGACGACTTTACAGCTGCGTCCTCTGAATGAAGAGAGCAAGTTAAAAAAGAAATGACATACGGTATAAAAGTAAAAAGTATTGTCGAACGACTTACCAGTCATTTCGTCTTCCCTCTCTTCTTCCTTTTGTTCCTCTCTTTTCCTCTCTTCTTCCTGACGAGAACCCTCAACAGACGTCTCTTCGGCTACGAAAACGACCTCGTCCTCCTCGTCGTTCGACCAAACAGAAAACGAACGATCGGCAATACTCCTCTCCAAGATCCTTTGAATCTTGTTTAAAGAATCTCTATTTGGCTTCACCTTAGTGAAGTCAATTGCTGCCAAACAAAGAAAGACATCATTAGTATAAACGCACGACAAAAACGCAAGAAAAAAACGCACGACAAAGCAGTTAGCCTACCCGATTCGTTCCATCTGGACGACAACCATTGGCTGTCCTCATAGCTCACAGATGTCACTTGGAGGACAACGTATTGACATTTCCAACCACGATCATTCACCGCGGTATTATGCACCAATACGTTATCTCCCTTCGATCGAGGGAATAGGTTGTACCGGTGATAATTATCCGGTCAAACGCTATAAGCAGTTAGGAGGTCGTTCACATTGAACGGAACCTCCTAATCGGCCGTAAGACGCCCGATAACATGGACAATCCGCCAGAATTGAGGCATTAACTGTCCAGGCGTCAAGTCGAACGCATCTAAAAACGCCCTGACCAAAGGGCTAAATGGCCAAGAAAAAACTATCTTGAAGGGATACTCGTATAAAACACAGTACCCCTTTGGAACCTCATCCGGCCTTAAGTCTTCCGGACTCATCATATTGATTCCATCTGGAATCCTGGCTAATTTTTGAAAATAATCTAGGTTTTCTTCTTCCCTATATATACTCACAGGCTCGCTCGACATCTGGAAATCAGGGATATTTAGAGTCGCACGCCAATAACTAAGAATATCCCAAGCTTTCCTAGGCTTTCTAGCTATGGACTTCCTATGCATATAACCTACACAAAGGGAGAACAAGAAATTGTACCTTAAATAGACTTCTAAACCTCGAATTTAGAATGAAGAGGATTCTGATTGCTCGGAAAGTAAATCTCGCCGGAGGTATAAGGTATTAAAGAAGGTAAGCGTAAAGAAGGAAGGGATTGAAGACAATCCCTATTTATACTGAAAATTGGAAACTGAATCGCTAGGAAATCGAATCGCCAATCGCCAATTGATACGTGTCGTCTGTGTCAGGCGAACCACTTGAGTGCATCCCTCGAATGCATGACACATGTCCAATATTAGCTGTCTAACCGTTTATTTTGCAGGAAATGACGTCATTGTCAAGCTAAAAACGAACCAATTCGGTTCTATTCGAACTACCCGCGTTTCTTTTATAACACGTGTCCTGATTTTAAAATTTAAATTTCAAAAAGTTGCCGCTTGAATTTTAAATTTCAACTAAGATGAAAATTCAATCTTTTAGATATTTTCATTTATGTATGAGTTTGTTTTCCTATATTAACTTTTTTTTGTGAATCAAGGATTGCACTAAAATGGGGGAGGATTGTAGGTGATTTTAGTGAAATCATCGGTTCATTTTATGTAATTGGATTCACAAGATAATAATGGGGTTGGTAGCTAAGCTATAACACGAGTTAGGAGGTGTGGAGTGCACACTCGTGTAAGCTAACTATGACCCGGGATAGTTGGATGGTCACGTTTGGTGGTTATATCAGTTTTGTAACTGAGACAGTGACCCGGGCGAGTTGTGCCGTGGGTTAACCCGCGCGGCTACCCGCGTCGTGCACTGGAATGTAGGGACAAGACAGTGATGCGGGTGGGTTGTGCCGCGGGTTAACCCGCGTGGCTACCCACGCCATGCACTGTAACTAATATCTTTTATGATATCAATTTTGTAACCTCCAAATCTTTTTGTAACCGCCACCATTATGTCCAACAATCAATACCATTAAATGGAATATTATTATCAGTATCTTACCCGATTACCCGAGATTTCGCCCAAAACCGTGACCGATCTGGGACCGGCTGGGCCTTAACCGGTTACTGGTTTACTGTTTGGCCCGATGACCGATTGGGCCGGCCTGTAACCGACTTTTGGCCACCACTAATCCATATATAGTCAAATACTTTTTGACTTTTTTGGGTTTTTTACATTATTTTGAAAGCCCAAACGATACCAGATAGTATTGACCTTCTAATTCATATAACGTTAATATCCTCATTGTCAGAGTATGGTCGTTCGTCTTTCTTCATCAAAAAAACCATGATCCAATAAATATAAATATTTCAAATGCTTGAAACACATATTAGTTAAGAGATCAAAACAAATAGGGTCCATCATCAATAATAACTTTTGTCTAGGTTTTTGATTTTTATAAATACATAATATAATAATATATTACATATAATTACATATAATTACAACAATAGTCTATTAGGAAATAGTCCAAATTTCTTAAATATATTTTAACGACTTGTATCGTATTCAACCATTATCACTTGTATTCAACCAATCTTTAAAACATATCAACTTGAATATTTAATAATAAAGAATATAAAATTATTTAATATGCTATACTCGTTTCTAAATAAATGAAATGAATTTGAGCCCAAGTATTTTTGTGCTCCCACCAATTTAAATTAAAGCAAGGCAGCTTTTTACGTCGTCAAAATAAAAGTCAATATCTCTTGTCGTATATGAGTGTCGTCGGCCTTCCAAATATTTATTTTTTTGTTTGCAAAATCTCTGAAAACATTATTATTATTATTACTAGGTATATACCCGTGCGATGCAGCGGAATGTAAGTAAAGACGAACAATTAATGTTATTTTCTTATATGCATGTCATCAACAATTAACCATGACCTAAGAATCACAACTTATGAAACATAAACCCATAAAGATATTCAATAATTAGTTTATATTACAATTATTGACGAAAAAAGATTATAATGATATAATTTATAATAAGAATGAAATGTATTTTACGATTATGTATTTTTAATGTGCTAACGGTGGAAAAAAAATAAAACGTATGGATATAAAACAAATTATTTCGTAGATATTCATGATATTTAATAATATGGTTAAATTAAAAAATATTCAATATTGGGCTCGTTTTGAAGGTATTGACGAGATGATTATAATGGTATAATTTGTAGAAAAATGAACGTATTTTTTCATTGCATTTTTGTTAATATATGATTATTTGTGTTAATATGATAATGATGTAAAATGAAAAATGAAAAAGTAAGGGATATAAAGTAAATTAAATAAGTAATTGTAAGGGTGATAAATGTAACATTGTAAGGGTGGTAAATGTAATTGTACAAAAGTTTGTACAATAACCATTTTAATTTTTTCATTATATAGTATAGATTATTATTATTATAATATACTAGAAGCGTACTCGTGCAACGCAGCGAGATACATCACGATTTTAATGTTTCATTTTATTTTTTTGTCGATTTACAGTACGATTTTGGATGATTTTGAGAAAGTGATAATGTTTTTTTATAAATTTGTTTAATTTAGGCTTAATAATATAATGTTGTTTATATAAAAAAAATTAAGTATTTTGTTAGAATTCAATGATTATCTTATATATTTTAATGACATCTAGAAAAAATAACCAATTACATATTTAATAATATAATTAAAACAAAATTATAGTAATATAATATATTAATTAATAGTGATACATGGGAAGGTCATAGAAATGTCTGCATAAAAAGAAGGCCCTGCACATACCAAATTGGTGGATGTTAGAAGCTTGCAGTAGTAATATGTATCTTGTGCTTTGATACTTGTAAATTAAGAGATTTTTAAAATTTTGCATAAAATGATGGTACCTTGTGCCTAATAATTTGTATTTAAGAGTTTTTTATCTCTGTTTTATAATATAGTATAAATTAAAAGATAAAACATGATTATAAATGGTAAATCCCGTTTAATTAGTGGGATTTGGATTTCCTAGGTCTACTTCTCTAGTATTTAAAATTACGTAATGGGTTTTGTGTTTTATAGGCTGGCTAAGAAAATTCTTAACCCAACAAGGCTTACATACATGGGCCGGTGGGCCTTAAGACACATGTTTTGCTATATTCTTTGGAATGGGTCAAGTCTTCAGATGGCCCAAAACCAGCTGTGTCGATCCCAAATTGGTCCCGTCCGAATAAGTTGGCTTGTAACACGGCCCGCATGTCCTAGTCTCGTCTAAATTACTAGGACAGATCCTAGGCCCGGTTGTCTAGCTTCTTTGAAAACCGGTCCCGAATGCGGTCGGATCTATTCTTCACAAATATTTTTTACTCAATAATATTATACAAGTTTTTATAATTACAATTTTTGAAATTGAGCATTAAAATACACTTTAAGTATCACATTTACTTGGAAATATCTTGAAAACTTGAGGAAAAAAGTTCATAAAATACTTGTATTACAATTTGTAAAAAATATTTCTACATTCATTTACATGAAAAAATTAGTCTATGTGCATAACTGATCATGGCTAAGCCTCATTTTTTTCAAATAACTCGTAATCGGTCCCATACTACTGGTCCAAACAAGTTTTAGTCCGTTGTTGATCTCGAGACCAGAATTAATAGTATTTGACCATTTCTAGTCATTTTTATTATTTAAAAGGAGGGAAAAGTGTTTGGGAATCCAAAAGTAATGCTTTACAAGAAACCTTCTATGATATTGTTTTGCATCTTGCAAGTGATTACTTGTAGCAAATTGTGCCATTTATAGTTGTTTAGGTTACATAAGTTTAGAGATAGCAACACTTGTGCAAAAAAATTATGGATTCTCCTTAACAAGGTATTTTGTTTAGGGGGCGTTTGGTTCACTTTAAGGAATAGGAATGAAAATGAAAATGGGAATGAAGTAGAATGGGAATAGGAATGAGCATTGCATTGATGTTGTTTGGTTAAACCAATATAATCAATAAAAAATTATTTTATATAATATTTTTTTAATACAAATATGTGTCGTTCAACACGAAAATAAAAAATATGTTTCATTCAATATCGATAAATGAAGAGCGTATGGGAAAAAGTGACTGAGCGGAAATAAGATTTTCATTCCCCCCAATTTGGTCAGGAATGAAAATTAATGGATTTGGGGTAATAGACCCATTATATTATATCAAAACAAACAACATTTTTCATTCTCATTCTCATTCCTTACCCCTCAATACCTCCAACCAAACACCCCCTTAGTTTATAAATAAGAAAGTGGACAGATTTGTGACAAGTCAAAACGAGTTCATGTCGAACATAGATCAAAATAGGTTAGATTATTACCACCAATTTTTGATAAACTTTTAATTTCATAAATAAAAACATATTTAATACCATCAATAATAGTTTTATCAAAATAAAATTTCAATTGTCTTTTATAAATAAAACAGTTTATTAAATGAGAAAACATTTACATATACTTTATAACATTTAAAACATTTAATTGTCCTCTACTTTAATTGTTCGGGTCAGTTTGGATTTTGGAGCATTAGAAAGTTATTTTATGGATCAAAATGGGCCTTCTTCCTAAATTACGGTTATTTACTGAACATTTATTGGGTAGTTACTTATTGATATTATTTACCTTACCGATTGAGTATGGAAAGGAGCAATAATCTTACCCGGTAAGAGGCATAGCAAGAATCGAGAGATTTACCTGGTAAGTGAGGGGAAAAACTCTTACCCGATAAGCGTTAACCTGGTTTAAGACGCTTACCAACAAGTCATTTTGTTGGCCGGGAATTTTACAGGATAAGGTGATTGAGTGTCATGTCTCTTGCCGATAAACGCTTACTCGGTAAACGTTTGATAAACCGCCCCTAAGGGTGTGCTTGGTAACCAGACATGATATAACAGAATAGGACAATAGAACAGTAGAGAACATAACAGTTGTTCAACGTTTGATAAGACAGAACTGTACAAGAAAATGGAATTTTCTTGGAGCTACCTAGTCGATAGGTTCACTTATTTCCAGCTAAGCTAATAAATGTTGCATAAGATAAGAGTGTGGGAGGTCGACCCCTGCCTATCTGATCTACAGAAAAAACAAATAATAATGTCCAATTGATCTCTAATGAGTTGTTTCTATATTTTATATATTTTAATTAATCTATGTAACTTATTAAATTATAAAAATAAATTATAACAAAATATATCATTAAAAAGTTTTCGTTATCACAATTAAAACGACACAAAAATAAAAGTTTATTTAGTTTCCAATTTTTATTTTATAACTTAAATATATATATTTTTTATTATTAACTAGAAGCGTACTCGCACAATGCAGCGAGATACATCATGATTTTAATGTTTCATTTTATTTTTTTGTCGATTTACAGTACGATTTTGGATGGTTTTGAGAAAGTGATAATGTTTTTTTATAAATTTGTTTAATTTAGGCTTAATAATATAATGTTTTTTATATAAAAAAAATTAAGTATTTTGTTAGAATTCAATGATTATCTTATATATGTTAATGACATCTAGAAAAAATAACCAATTACATATTTAATAATATAATTAAAACAAAATTATAGTAATATAATATATTAATTAATAGTGATACATGGAAATGTCTGCATAAAAGGAAGGTCCTGTACATACCAAATTGGTGGGTGTTAGAAGTCTGCAGTAGTAATATGTATCTTGTGCTTTTATACTTGTAAATTAAGAGATTTTTAAAATCTTGCATAAAATGATGGTACATTGTGCCTAATAATTTGTATTTAAGAGTTTTTTATCCGTACTTTATAATATAGTATAGATATAGATATTTAATAAATTACATAAATTAACCAAAATATAAAAACTGAATAAAATTAATATTTTGGGGATCGTAAATTGAAAGTTTAAATAAGATAAAATGTAATAAAAATAAAATTTAAAAGTGTAAAAAGGGAGATGTGTTTGATATTTTAGAAAAGAATTATGTTTTATTGTGAATTTTTATTGATAAAACATAGCTTTGTTCCACCTTGCATATCTGTACCACTTTATTCATGTATGTTTTATACAATAGTTATGTCAAACATGGAACAATGTACCAAATGCACCATAAGCAGGTAAGAAGTTGGGCTAGTCCACGGTGATTTGGATAAGAAAATGGTTCAAATGGTGGTGGTCTTCTCCCTCTTTGGATACATACAAATTTTATATGACAATATTTTTATATTTGTTATAAATGCAAATTTTCTGTTTTAAATTATCAATTATATGATTATTTAAATATAAAACCGTATAAAATAATATGAAATTTTATAATATAATACAATATAGTATGAAAGTTTCAATACAGGATATAATAATGTAAGACAACATTAAAACATAATATAACATGAAATAAATGATATAAGTTGCATCTATGTCAAAACAATTAATTTCAATGATTAGACTCATTCTTTTTTAATCTAAATACTTATAACGCGTATATCAAACATCGGTTTGTGCATATGTTAGGACATTATTATATTCAAGATTTAAGCATAAAAGTCAAACATAGTCAAAGTCTTAGCATGTAAAGATTAGTTTACTTTGTATTGTACATGGTCTTTGACATATAAATATCGCTTAAGCCTTTGATAAGTTAGTGTGTAGAAAGCTTTATAAGAACAATGTAATATTTTGTGAGATCAATGACATTTGAGATTTTCTCTCTCTACACATTCTCTCTAGATTCAAACGATATTGTCATATCTTGATTGATTGTACTCGAAAACTGGAACTTACATTTGGTATCAAAGCAAACCTTAGAATTCAGAAATGGATTGATATTGCATTTGGTCGAATTTTTGTTGCAAAATTGGTAGAAAATTAAAAAACTCGCAAGTCGTCTAGAAAGCTAACTGTTGGATTTGAAATTTGTTGATCTGTTGAAATTAGTGTTCAAGATTGGGTGATATGTGTTCGTGTGTGATATTGGAACATTTTTGGTTTGAATCACAAGTTCTAATTCACATTTAATCTGTGTGAATTGTGAATTTTTGGTTTCTTGGATACAAAAGTTCAAACTACACTGTTTAGGATCGAATTGTGATTTTTAGTGTTTGTTTGAAGAAAAATCGTGCTAAAGAAGTGTTCCAGATTGAAAATCGATCAACCATGTCAAATCTCATATCAAGATTCCAAGTATTAAAGATTTCATGGGCAAAATTATGATTTCGAGTGAAGAACTCGCAAGATCTGCATGTTTCGCAAGATTCATGGAAGAACTCGCAAGAGCCATCTGATATTCTTGTGTGAAGAACTCGCATACCTCTGTTTACGAATTGCAGGAACTCGCAAGACCCTGTTCACGACTTCTTGTTTTCTTGGAATTTTTGTTAAGTGCAGAACTCGCAGAGCTCTATTTGGGACAAGTCAGAACTCACAAACCGAAGCTTACGAATTCCAATAACTCATGTCTTTCGGTCTGCAACAAGTGGCTTTGCGACAAGTTTTTGTTTTGCAACAAGTAGATTTTGTGATTTTGACTAAGTACATAACTCACATACAAACAAGAAGTGATTTTTGGTGAAATTTTCTAAGTATAGAACTCGTACATTCATGAGAAGTGAATTTTTCTAAAATTTCACTAAGTATAGAACTCGTGTGCTTTGCAACAAGTGGTTTCTGAATTTCATCTAAGTTCAGAACTCGTACATAGTACCTTGCGACAACCAAGAACTCGTACACCAAAGCCTGCGACAAGTGAAGAATTCGCACATCAAGCCTACGACAAGTGGATAACTCGCATACCAAAGCCTGCGAATTCTGAGTTTTCGCACCTAGTGTTCTGCGAATTCCTTCTCTGCGACAAATTCATTGTTTGATTTGAGACTAAGTACAGAACTCGCATACCATTACTTGCGTATTCTATACTTAGAATTTTTTTAAAGATTTTCAAGTTTGACCAAAGTTGACTTTTTTAGTCTGAATTTTTCGGAACGATCTTTTTCAAGAAATCATTCCAAGATGACTACTGTTATGTCTATGAGAGATTGTGCTATCTCTTAGCCAGATATACCTGCTATAGAAGTTAAACGAGATAAATTGAAGATTCAGAAGTCTTCTAGATCAAATTTAGGAGTTGAAAGCTAAATCTTTATTTTCACAGAAAGATTTTAAGTGTTCAAAATGTACTAATGATACTAAATCTGATTTTGCAGGTGTAATTAAATCAAAAGAGAGAGAGAGAGAGAGAGATTACAACTCTTCAAAGCAAATTAAAGACAACTGAAAAGAAATCAACGGAGCTTAAAGCTGAAGCAGTTGATCTTCAACAAAAGTTTAAAGCTTTTGAAGATAAAATATTTGCACTGGAATCAATGAATGCTGATTTGAAGAAGAAGCTTCATGCAGATAAAGACAAAGTTGATTTGGAGAAAACCTACTCCCAGAAACTGTCTGATCTTTCAAAGAAAGCATTTCAAGAAAAGAAAGACCTTGAGCTTAGGTGCATGAAACTCTCAAAGCAAGTCTCCGAATTCGAAAAGATTTTAATAATTGAAAGAGACACATTTGCAAAAGAGATAAAAGTTCTTGAAGAAAAATCTATTAAACTTCCCAAGCAGATTTCTACTCTACAAGACTTACTTGAAAAGGAAAGAAAAGTTTTTCAAGAAAAGAAGAAGTCTTTTGATACTGAAAAGAAATTTTTTGAGAAAAAGAATTTTGGGATTTTCAAGGAAATTTAAAAGAAAAACAAGAACTTAGAAAAAGACTTTGAGCAAGAGCGTCAAATCTTTGAAAGTGAAATATCTAAGCTCACCAAAAAGTTATTTGTTTTATCCTCAGACATTATGAAAGAACAGATGGTCAAGTCTGATTTGAAAAAGAAGTTTGACACAATTTTTGAAGGAAAAAACATTTTAACTGAAAAGGTAAAACAACTGGAAGTTGCAAATGTTGAATTATTTGATAAGATCTCCGCTGATGTGATTAATCAATCACCATATGATAATTCAACAGAATCAATTTGTTCTTTCAAAACTGCTTCCAGTTCTATACATGAACATGTTTCTCAAAAGAACAGTGTCAAATCAAAGATTGTCAAATCAAATCAGATTCGTCCATCTAATCTCCTTTATGATAAATATGTTGATGGTTCAACACGCTATTATGTTAAATCTTTTGGAAACATGCTTCTAAGAAAGAGCAGATGGTCTGGAGAGTGAAGGGTTCTTCTGATGACAAGAAGATTGATAAATCATATGCATCCACATCAAACGCCAAGAAGAACAACGTACATAAAGGTAAATCTTTTGGCAAACCTGATATGATTTATTCTGTTAACCATCTTATCAGGCTAGCTCAAAAGAAGATTTGTTGTTCTTACTGTGGAGCAAATGATTTTGTAAGTAAAAATTTTGTTAATTACTGGTATGGCTCAACTATATTACTCCTAAAAGAACTGCAATTAATAGATCTGGACCCAAATACCAATGGGTACCAAAAGTGACTCAATCTGTTTTGCAGGAACCTTAAATATAAGGAGGAGTAAGAGCATTAAATTTTGAACAAAACAGTTCAAGACCCGGTCTTCAATGTTAAAGATGTTGGTTTCTGATTACAACAGATCAGAACCCGGTCTTTAAAGGATTTTAACTTCTGATCACAACAGATCAGGACTCGTACTTTAATGTCAAAGAATTATGGCTTCTAAACATAACAGTTTAAAACTCGTATCTCAAAGAAGAGTTTGTTCAAATAAGGATATTATGCAAATATCAAGGGGGAGCTTATCTGAATCTAACTCAGTTTATCATGATTTGAGGGGGAGCTTAAATCGTTTGTAAGTATCTTCTGATCTTAATCTCTGATTGTTTGAAAGATGAATGACTTTCGAACATGAAAAATGTTTTCTTAAATGTTCAAACCACTTATCTATTCTTAACAAGATTTTATAAATTTAGAAGTGTAACTTTAAATGTTTTTCATGTGAATCTCGGATTACATCATTATATTTGACCGTGTGTTGCTAAAAAGATAAATACTTGTGTATTATCTTCTCTATAACTTGTCAAGTATTTATACACACCGGTTCAGCTTCATATTGACTTTGTTATTACCATGTCTCAAAACGAAAAATATTTCGATGGTAATACTCCCGATTGTATTCCAAATTGTTGAGCATCAAACATCATTTCAATCTTTGTGCGTTCATTGCTAAATTGTTTATATTCGTTCATATAAACAAACTATCAAGTTCTTTGATACCCTAACCATTTCATGTCCATATTCATGATATTTGATCTGATTGATACATTGTCAGATTCTCAAAACACGTCTATTGTTCTCATTTCATTCATTCAATTTCCTTGTATTGAGAGATCTTCAAAGTTCAAATGCTCAAATTTCATTCATATTCTTGATGAGCATAAATTTATGTGACAATGATATCATGTGCTTAATTGTTTAAGTTAAATTGTTGAAGAACATCATTTTATAGGACAAAATTTCACGGGATTCTTGTGAGAGCTAAACAGAACTTCCATGGATTCACGTTAACCTGTGTTTCCTACCCTGGAAGTTATCCTTAAGTGATTGAGGGGTGAGGGGTCTATATCAACGAGTGGGGGTGTAATGAGGTAAAATGGAAAAGAGAGTTTGGTTAGAAGTGAGCATAATGATAAAAAGAAAGAGGGTGTGAGAACAGAGTTAAAAGAATATGAGAACTCTGTACCAACTTTTTCTGAGTCGGGCAACCACATTACTGATTGGTTCATATTCTTTGGTGACCATCATTGAAACAGGCAGTGAGCCCATGCCAACTCTTGCTATAACCTCACCAGCTACTCATTTCTTTTCCGACAAAGAAATGTTTCAATTTTTCTTGGGGATGCAGCACATATGATATCTGGTCTTCATTTGGAAGATTTGGATATTGAAAAAGAAGGAAAGTTTCCCCACCTTCACACCTCATTCATGCACATTGAGTCCGTGTAATAATTGTTGTTGTCTCAACAATTTACACACTTTGAGCCTGAAAAGCTAAGTAGCTTCAATCATTCATACACTTTCACGGGCATACAAGGAATATGTTTTCTTGTCATAACATTCATAGAAAATTCCTTTGTCGTTTTTTTGATGATTGAATGGAAGCTCTGGGGGAGTGAACATCACAAAAGCTCCTTTCCAATGTACATCTGTTGTACAAAGTGGCTCCATGCTACTTACAGACATACTAACTGTTGGGTTACGGGATCTCAAGCACTGCGGAAAACAAAACCGTAACCCTCCAAGGACCAATACGAACCGAAATAAATCGGGTGTTTCGAAATTATAACTCACAATTAACGAGACTTTGAATCACAGCAACAAAGCAAGCTTGATGCCTCCACAGTATCCACGCGAACAATCTGAATCATTTGCCTTCTCGTGATGCTAGTCATGGTTTCAAAAACTTAGAAAGGAAAGGGAACATATAGTTGTAGGTGATTTTAGAGAGAATTGCAAGAACAAAAACAACTTGAATACAATGTCATACATTATATATGGGATATGAGAGGTATGGCATAACCACCACCATCCCTACACCATACTTGAGTGTAAGACTTTCCATACACCATCACTCCCTTACAAAGGCCATCCCTAGTCAACTTTATTTATGTCCAACATAAATAATATCTGATTTTATTTAATCAGATTAAATCAATACAAATCATATATAATAATTAAACGTTTTAATTATTTAAACTCCTCATTCGAATATGTTCAAAGCGTGTGACCCAATGGGTTCTCGACATATTGGTAATAATTATAAATCTCGTATTTATAATTATAAACGATGAGCGGTATCTAGCAATACATCACCGTCACCCAAATGACGAGAATTGGTGATACAACAAATTATCGGTTTGTAGTCAATTTTAGTTTACACATTTAATTCCTTTGTCCTTGATATCTAGATTGAACACGAGACATTGAATGTGTCATTCTCATTATGTACAATCTCTAGTTTCCTGATTCCCTAATATACTAATAAAACAGATTATGATATCTCATATCAGTTATTCGAGCATGCATGTATTTCTTTAGTATATATTTATCAAGGGGCCCAGAGACATCACTCCTGTCATAAAGGGGGGAAAAATCCTATCTCGATACATGCTAGTTCTACCATGTGATTTATAACATACCCAACAATTATTCTTTCACCTAGTTACAGAATGATTATAACCAATGTCAAAATATATTACTCCCACATAACAAACTTCATATTTCTCAAGTCAAAGAATTACATGTACATTAACCACATGAGAAACACTTATGACACTCACATGACATCCAATGAAGTGTTCTCATAGTGAGTCACGTCCGATACACAAAATCTCCATTTTGTACCCATATGCAGATTCAATATCTCTATATGAATCCCTACATATGCTAGTCATTATCATATTACTTCAACCTTAAAACCCAAAATAATATTTAACTAGGGATATTTAGAATACATTATTCTAAGATTATTTATTATGAATAATTAAAACACAGAATATAACATAGACATAATAAATTGGGCAATGCCTTTTATGTATGTATTAATTTCATAAAACATAACTCAAAATTACAATCATCGTATGCAGGGGCGGCCCAAATGCTGGGCAACCTCGGCCTTCGCCCAGGGCATCACAGCCCAAGTCTCTTTTATATGATACTAGGTTCAGTTTCTATTTTTTTTCTAATTATTAATTAACCTGCAACGGCTTATGCCTAATCTAATGCCTCGATTACTCAAACGATTCACATTAGTCGATGTCGATTACAGCCCAACTTCAAGAACTCGAACGATTGCAGATTAATGGGATTATCGATTATGAATCACTGATAATCGACGATTGCAGTGTGCAAGTGTGCAACTGCCTCCTTCTGTAGTTCTGTTAATCGACCGTCGACGCCACACGCCAGGGTCGATTCTGGACACGAGTACACGAAGTTCTGGAATCTGGAGTGGAGTCGATTCTGGAATCTGGAGTGGAGTCGATTCTGGAATCTGGAGTCACGACGCAGACACGCAGATGCAGTGATCTGATCGACAAAGACGACAAACAATCGCCTTCTGTCATCTGTGGTTCTGCCCTTCTGAGTTCTTGTTCTGCCATTCAATCGTTTCACGGTTCATCACCGATTAACTTCAGCCTTCAGGTGTTTTCCTTCTAATTTTAATCTAATAAATGAATTTTGTTTTCTTGAATCGGCCAGTTGATGAGTTGAATGTTTGATATTTCATATTTGCTTGCTTAATAGTTAATTGCTTATTTGGATTAGTTCTTATTTCTTAAATCTTAATTTCTTAGATATCTAATATGCCTATTTGCTTATTTGGATTATTGGAAATTTGGATATTTGCCTATTTGGTTAATTGGTACCAAGTGTTATTGATCAATTTGGTTAAATATGTTTCCTAGATCTCAACCTTCCGGTGCTCAAAATAGAAAAAGAAAGAGTCAAGAAAGGCTTAACGGGTTAGCAATTTTGATCATAGAAAGTAAGTTTTTAGCAAATGTCGAGTATGATAAATTAATAGATGATTTTGCTTCAAGAAATGCACGACGACAACGTTTTAGGTGATGTTATCGTTATTTTGTTGTTCGGGTTTTTGGTTTTTGCCCCCCCCCCCCCCCCCGTTGTAATTTTTTTTTTTAATAATAATCGGCGTGGGGTTGAGCCGCCTAGCTTGACTAGGTTCCAAACCCCTTAAAAAAATTGTATTCTTAGTTTATTAGTTTATGGAGGGCATATTTTCGGGTCTCCGCCCAGGGCATCCAAAACCATTGGACCGGCCCTAATCGTATGATTAGCTTTTGGACATTCACTAACACTAACTGTATCATTTGTTGATTCAGGGTTACAATTCTTATTTTGTCTGAATTTGAAAAGATTCGGATGAATACATTTTATGAATTAACGGATATTCACATCAAAAGGGCAGAGATTGCCATTTTATCATAAAATGGGAGATTGATATTCAAAGACAGTGATGACTTGAAAATGTTTTGATAATTTTGTTGCTCACAACTCATCAAAAGGGGGAGATAAATTGAAATTTCAAGTCAGGAGAAAGTTCTGGTGAAATCTGAAAGAGAAAGTTCTGGTGAAATCTAAAAGATTTTTTAAAGAGTTTCAAACATAAAAAGGGGAGATACAGAACTGAAGAAAAAAGGGAGACATTTTGATCTTGTGTTAAAGTGTTTCAGAGATGACTTGAGAAAGTTCGTTGTTCAAAGACTGATCAGATTTCAAAGAGATGAAGATACAAGCATTGAAAGATTCCTCAAAGTTCAAAGTTCAAAGCTGCAAAGATCAAAGTTTCAAGTTCAAGACTTGATGACATTTCAAAGTTTTTGAGAATGACTTTTCAAAGAGAAAGTGAATGACTTTTCAAGTTTATATGAAGATTCTTCAAAAGCTGAATGTTTGAAGATTGTCAAAGCTTCAAAGTTTAAAGCTATCAGAGTTAAAGTTTTGAAGAATCAAGAGTTGAAGACTATTGTCATATTTTTTTAAATCTTGAATCCCAAGGGGAACATTGTTAGGACATTATTGTATTCAAGATTTAAGTGTAAAATTCAAATGTTGTAAAAGTCAAACAAAGTCAAAGTCTTAGCATGTCAAGATTAGTTTACTTTTGTATTGTACATGGTCTTTGACCATATAAATACCGCTTAAGCATTTGATAGGTTAGTGTGTAGAAAGCTTTGTAAGAACATTATAATATTTGGTGAGATCAATGACGTATGAGATTGTCTCTCTCTACACATTCTCTCTAGATTCAAACGATATTGTCATATCTTGATTAATTGTACTTGAAAACTATAACTTACAACATATAATTAAACAACGCTTTAACACCAAATCATGCATACAAACCGAACTGTTAACCTTTATTTCATCACAACAACGTAATGGGGTGTTTTATTTCATTGAATCAATGACATTCTCTCCTCGATCAACCTCCACCCTATTAATTGTAATGGTCGTGATCTTAAAAAGTTACTTTTGAGTAAAGTTATGGCTAAAGATAAGAATAAGAAAACTTGGAGTCTAGAATGCAAATTTTTGGAAGATATAAAAAGGGATGAACTTCCCTAATTCCTCATTATAATCTTGGAGGCGGCTGAGTTGGGAAAAAGGGAAACGAAGAAGAAGCAACTAGGGTTCTTGGATAGAGTGGTGCAAGAGAAATTGGTGGGAGATTCTTCTTTGGAGGTAAACTCTCGATGTTTCCTTTAATATTTCGTTATTCTTTGTTAGCGGACACTTAGGGAAAAACTGGGTATTAGCCTGTGTGTTGATTCCCATTGGGATGAAATGGTTAAACGCATTAATCAAGTTTTAATCTGATTATTGATAGTTATGGTTACTTTTTGGTGGAGTCTTAATTATCGGTATTGGATTAGAGTGAAAACCCCTTTAGTTTGGACCGATTTTGGGGGAAGTAAAATCTTAGAACGCTCGTCTGGGAATCGCCTGGATCCGGGCAATAATTCTCGAACCAGTGTCGTATCCGGAACAGTAACGTCTGGGAACCGGGGGAGATCCAGTAGGCCCTGTAACAACCCGAACTCGCAGAAATAACGCATAATCGACTCTAATATAAATCAATGTCAAACGGACCCAAAACGACAATTCACATATCAAGGTTTGCGGAAACAACCTATTACACTACTGAGATTTAATACAGAATTAACTAAATCCGGGATCTCGCAATAATCTTCTCCTACGCCACGCTTCTCGCCTACAACTTCTCTTTGCCCTTGCTAGAACCCTCTGTCGGGTACTTTCCTGAAAAGGTTTTTAGTTTGGAAAGAGTGAGGGTTAGACCGAAAGGTCTAGTGAGTTCCCTCTAATAGAGTTCACACCAAATCCACACAAAAGATTTATCGAAATATAAACCAATTTAGTTTTTAAAATAAATCATCATACTTACAAACACGCTTCTAGCACACACTTCCGTCACGTGGAGGTAACAACGTGTCTGGCTCGTACTGCCTTATTTGGGACACACCCTCCAATGGCATATATGGGACACACCCCCGGGTATGAGCACAAGCGGGACACCCCCCCCCCCCCCCGACTTGGCCATATCACAAACAACAATGTATGCATACATTTCCACATATCAATCACGATAAAAACATAACTCACATTGAATGGTAAAATATATCTCGTATTTAACAAAATATCGCATATATAAAATTTTACGTAATCATCAACGAGGATTGGGTTAGAAAAACTCACCTGGTTGCAAAGACTTTCTTACAGGTGCTCCAACTCCTTAATTCGGTCACCTAAGGTAAAAAGGAGATATAATAAATCAATCATGGACTTATCAGCAAACTAACCGGTCCACCATCCTAGGTTCCCACCCGGAATCGCCCGACTCCCGGGTTCCCTTCCTAAGCGCCATCTCCCGGCTGCCCACCGAGGTCACCTGACTCCCGGGTCTCCCCCGGTCCCATATCCCCGCCTCCCGGGACTTGGCTCCACCCGGGCTCCCTGTCTCCCGGGTCCCACCCGGGCTTCATCGCTCCCGGGGCCAACCCCATCTCCCGGGTCGTTGGCTTCTCGGCCTCCCCCGGCCTCCCCGGTCGGCGCCACACTCGGTATCTCCCCGGGTTGAAACTTCCCCCGGGTCAGCCTCACCCGGTCTCCCCGGGTTCGGTTCACGACGCCTGCTATCCCCCGGGTCGGGGGCGACTTCTGTGTTATGCATGTTGAAGAACGAAAATCCCAAATCAAGAGATTTTTCCCCTAATCGAATGTTAGGTTCCAGTAACCCCTTTTTAATTAGGTGTTAAATGAGACTCCCCACTAACGATTAGAACTCGAAATCTCACATAACATACCCAAATTCCATAGATTCAACAACTTATGGCATTTCCCCCCAACTTTCATATACTGAATAATCTCAAACAGAAAACACAACAAGATTAAAGATATGCTTACCTTAAAGAACAAGTATCAAGAATCCCTTTGATGCCCACCTCCTTCTTCACCTTCTCCCAATCGACTTCTCCCCCAAGATCTCTCTTGATTTCTTTAGCCACCACCAACACCCAAAATGATATTAGAGATAGGGAATTAGGGTTAAAACCCCTTTTTTCATATTAACAAACTAGATCCCTCCACAAAAGCTTTGAGCAAAAACTCCCCCAAACTCTCAATTTTTCTAACTCGATCACGGTTATTACAATATCCCCCCTCAAAAGAATTTTTTTTCCGGAATTCCATCGCTGAACAAACTAGGGTATTGGGACCTCATCTCCGATTCCACCTCTCACGTCGCCTCCTGCCCTTTATGATATCGCCATTGCACTTTCACAGGGAGGATCTCTTTTGATCCTTAACTTCTTAACCTTACGGTCAATGACTTCCTTAGACCCCATGATAACGGTTAACTTCTTATTTGCTTGCATACCTTGTAAAGGTATTATTGCCTCAACTTCCAACAAATGCTCTCAAAGAGATGCGTGAAACACAATACGAGTTTTCCAAATTCCCATTGAACACTTACAGATCATACACTATCTCTCCAACTCTTTCCATAATTTCGACGGACCCCAAAACGTAGCCCAACACTAGCTTTCTCTCGAACGCACCACATCATTCTATGGGGTGTACTTCCGCATCAAATTTCACCCTCTAAAATTGAGATTTACAAGGCTCGTGTTCTTTCAATCATATCAACTTAACTTCACTCAGTTGCCCAAAACATTCTGACCCAAAACCAAAGTCGTACCCTCTGAACAAACCAACTGTAACATGCCATCTGTAACATCCCAGACCAACCGTACCAGATATTGTCCGCTTTGTCCACACACCTACACTCACGGTTTTAAAACGCGTCTCCTTAAGGTTTTCATATAGAACTTTACTTCTTTAGATGAACGAACTCTACCGGAGATAGCGCCACAACGACATGTATCCCTGACTAAGATAATAACCCCTCGCTTCACCAACTTAACACGATGTCAACCTTAGGCATCACCATGAACCCACTGTTATGAATTTTCTCATCAAGTGCCCTGCCATAGCAAAATATATTCCCTCAACACCACATACGCCTAGTGCCAAAAGAACACTTTCTTTCCCGAAATGCATTGGTCACACTCAGCGGTGTTGCACAACTCGTACACATTATACATACGTCGTCCCAAACGTCATCACCCCAAATTCTTACATAATGAAAAGAAAACCTCCATAATTCATTACCTTCATAGTCCACCAGCTTCAACTGACCGAATTATAGTGACACATACTTCAATTTCTCATCGCATCCAATAATCGCCTGAACGTAAATGCAATGAATCTAGTTTCATTCGTTCAACACGAAGTGATTACGCTCACATCAACTATTTCAAATAGCTTACACTGGGCGATATGCCACTTGGAAACTTATCCACTCAATACCAAGTATGACACTATGGCCTTTCACTCTGAGCTCTACATCCAACCACCATTTTTCCACATTCTTCTCGGAGACATCCAACATACTACCAAAGATCGGCTCACTAACAGATATAAGTTTTAGACCAACCACACGACTTAGATTTCTCAACACCAAAACTAAAACATACACCCTAATCTCCCTCTCGCACCCTCATCAGGGTTCATAAACTCACTAACGGCAAACCTAAAAATATAACTCCACATTTCTGTGCCACTTGCCAAACTTCTTACTCTCAATTTACCTACTTTTCCCTACAATTCCAAATGTGTCGAAGACACATTTACGTTACTATGCTTAGCCAAACGGTTACCCCCAATTCTCATGCAAGATATTTAACCAAGCTCTTCCAAAGTAGGATTGCCCTATCCTCTAGAGTTCCTTCACACTCGAAGAATATCTCGATAATCTCACAGATTTTCCTGTCAACTACAAAACATCATGAACTAAACAGTTCGACCTTTCCATATAGGTTTAATGGAATAAGATGAACTCGTACAACAACTCATCGCGACCCAAGAACCCAAGGTTCCTCTATTAGGCTGCCACCAATTATCACTCAAACATATTATTCTTGAATTAGCAATACCACTATACCAACTAACACCCATAACTCTCAACAACATACTTGTCACCTTTCCATAACTCACTAGAAATCTCCGAGCAAGGATTCCCACCTACGCTCATCCCATATCATCAACACCAGTCCACTATTTAACCTCAAAGGAACTTCTTACCACACCAAGGACTTGCACAACTATATTGTCATAAAATGCCACTAATTTATTCATACACCCACCATCCCACATCATCATACTACAACCAAAATCTCCACAATCACTTTGCACACAACAGATATTGCCTTCTCCATGTCAACTATAAACTAAGGTTACCTTACGAGCTTGACTTTCTCGAATCTGGATGAACCACAAGGTCAAGGTCATCCAACTCAACCAAACAAGTTTTCATTCCTTGGAAGCTCATCGTGTTCTAAAAGAAACCCTATCAGATAGTTCATATGATAAACACGCTACTTCGCAGCCCGATGTACTCAAAGCGCACCCACTTCCGTGTGCTAAGTACTTCACTCATAAGCAATTCATTAAAACCCAAAGGAAGCATCTATCCAACCGGCAACCTTCCGCCTTCAGAACGCCCACACAAGGTGGTACAACGTCATGTCAAGTACTCTTTTCCCCGAATGACCTCATCCACCCTTGATCCACTCCACAATAACCACACTAAAATTACTTCTTCCTACGCACCATAACTAACTTGGAGCTCCACAGTCCTTAGAGATGAAGGCAACAAAATTACTTGATACCAAAACTATTCACAAGGTCGTCTCAAACTTTGACTCCATGCCGATGCCATTTCTTTAGAATGCCACAGATTTTACTTATTACCAAGCTACTTTTAGAAGTATCTAGACAACTTCGGATTTCCACTCACCGGAAACCACCTCTCAAGTTACCGAACCAAGGCGTAAGCTACCCTAAAACAAACCTTCTTAACGTCAAAGATCGAGACTTCCGTTATTCACCGCTCTTCCCTAGTGGAAACACCAAAGCCATAAACCGACCATCAATGGTTCGAGCGCTACCCTTCCACTCTCAAACTTTTCCTCATTCTTAGTCGTAACATTTCTCACGACCCAAAGAGTTCATAGCATTCATGCATGACAACATAATAATTTAAAACTTTTGATATATTTGAAAATTTAGTAAGTACCACAGTACGATGCAAACTTGAGTATATGTGACACAACGCCAGCAAATTTGATTAGCCAAGCACAACGATCTCGAGGATCGTTCACCCCCAACTCCACGATAAAATAAGCCTTAATCCACCAAAATCGATGTTGGCACAATTAAAAAAATATTTTCAATGATCTTTATCCTTGCGATTTATAATAAGAAACATCAAAATTGCTTACATTAAGTGAGTCAGACGACTCTCACTCTCATTGGTATGACGACACACGTCCATACCAACTTCACTTATAAAAAAAATATGCGATCAAACGTTGTCATGATCTCCACAACTAAGGTTAACTTATCTCTAAAAGAAGTGAAAAATCTTCCAATCACAAAATTCAAAATTTTCACACAACGCAAATAAACTTGTCTTTTCCATCCAAACACACGTTTGTACGTATTAACTCATTTTCAAAACGAGAACTCCCAAGGCACACACACACACATATATAAATTAAGATATGAAGGACTCATGTAACCTGATCGAAAACACAATGCATGATACTCATTTTAGATTGAAGGCTATTCACTCTAACAAGGTCAACCATTTGCACTCACCACAATTTATCATCGACTCCACACTTCTGACCAACCAGTCAGGATCCTCACATTTTCCATAACCTTCAGCACCAACGCTTCCCAACATCCTTATATGTTCAACTATAAGTTACCACAGCGACGAATGATTCGTAATTCATGTGTCTTGACCTTGACCCAATTAAACTTACCAACAAATGCTCATCTGCATCCTATCCTTACTCCATATTACCAACCCACACTGTTATCACCCCTCAACCATCCTTGCCACTCTTCAAAAAACTACAGATTCAAAAGGCTTATCCCTATTATTCGATTATTGGGTTGAAACTCTCTCGATCCCCATTGATCGACATAACAACTACCATAATGGGGACTCACTTGACGAAATAGCTCACCTCCGAACAATCTTTCTTCCCTCTTTGAACCCAAGAAATTCTTCCTCAAGACGAGTTATCTACATCCCGAACAGTACTCACCCTAAAAGGTATTAACCTTAATACCATAAACGAGCTCACACAACACACTAAAATCGACACTATCATTTTAGTGATAGATCTCACTACCCATACTACCCCCATCGATCATCCCAACGATAGTAATCGAGTGTACCCATGCACCTGTAAATTCATAATGGCATTGGCCAGATGCAATTCTAAATTTACCTTACATGAGAGTCTTTACTCCCGTTGTCACGACTCTAGATGACCAAGATCTTCCTTAAAGGCTTCCAATATCTCAGTTGTGTCCCCCTACTCCACCGTTTAAGTTTAGGCACATCCGGTCAGCTAAATCCCTTAAACTATGGCTCTGATACCAATTGTAACAACACGAACTCGCAGAAATAATGCATAATTGACTTTAATATAAATCAATGCCAAACGGCCCCCAAAACGACAATTCACATATCAAGGTTTGCGGAAATAACCTATTACACGACTGAGATTTAATACAGAATTAACTAAATTCGGGATCTCGCAACAATCTTCTCCTACGCCAAGCTTCTCGCCTACAACTTCTCTTTGCCCTTGCTAGAACCTTCTATCGGGTACTTTCCTGAAAAGGTTTTTAGTTTGGAAAGAGTGAGGGTTAGATCGAAAGGTCTAGTGAGTTCCATATAATACAGTTCACGCCAAAGCCACATAAAAGATTTATCGAAATATAAACCAATTCAGTTTTTAAAATAAATCATCATACTTACAAACACGCTTCTAGCACACACTACCATCACGCGGAGGTAACAACGTGTCTGGCTCGTACTGTCTTATTTGGGACACACCCTCCAATGGCATATACAGGACACACCCCCTGGTATGAGCACAGATAGGAGACACCCCCCGACTTGGCCATCTCGCTAACAACAATGTATGCATACATTTCTACATATCAATCACGATAAAAACATAACTCGCATTGAATGGTAAAATATAACTCGCATTTAACAAAATCTCGCATATATAAAATTTTACGTAATCATCAACGAGGATTGGGTTAGAAAAACTCACCTGGTTGCAAAGACTTTCTTACAGGTGCTCCAACTCCTTAATTCGGTCACCTAAGGTAAAAAGGAGATATAATAAATCAATCATGGACTTATCAGCAAACTAACCGGTCCACCATCCTAGGTTCCCACCCGAAATCGCCCGACTCCCGGGTTCCCTTCCTAAGCGCCGTCTCCCGGCTGCCCACCGAGGTCACCTGACTCCTGGGTCTCCCCCGACCCCATATCCCCGCCTACCGGGACTTGGATCCACCCGGGCTCCTCGTTTCCTAAGTCCCGCCCGAGCTTCATCGCTCCCGGGGCTAACTCCATCTCTCGGGTAGTTGGCTTCCTGTCCTCCCCGGGACTCCCCCCTCGGGTGGTGCCTTTCGGACTCCCTAGTCGGCGCCACACCCGGTGTCTCCCCGGTCTCCTCGGGTTGACACTTCCCCTGGATCAGCCTCACCCAGTCTCCCGGGTTCGGCTCCCGACACCTGCTATCCCCCGGGTCGGGGGCGACTTCTGGGTTACGCAGGTTGAAGAACAAAAATCCCAAATCAAGGGATTTTCCCCAATTGAATGTTAGGTTCCATTAACCCCTTTTTAATTAGGTGTTAAATGAGACTTCCCACTAACGATTAGAACTCGAAATCTCACAGAACATACCCAAAATCCATATATTCAACAACTTATGGCATTTTCCCCCAACCTTCATAAACTGAATAATCTTAAACATAAAACACAACAAGATTAAATAGATGCTTACCTTGAAGAACAAGTATAAAAAATCCCTTTGATGCCCACCTCCTTCTTCACCTTCTCCCAATCGATTTCTCCCCCAAGCTCTCTCTTGATTTCTTTAGCCGCCACCAACACCCAAAATAAGATTAAAGATAGGGCATTAGGGTTAAAACCCTTTTTTCATATTAACAAACTAGATCCCTCCACAAAAGCTTTAAGCAAAAACTCCCCCAAACTCTCAAATTTTCTAACTCGATCATAGTTATTATAGGCCCAGGAACCGGGAGCGAGGGAGACTCGGTGAGTCCGAGAGCCGAGTACCCGGGGGAGACCCGGTAGGCTCAGGAACCAAGGGAGACCCTGTTATTCTCAGATTATGTGCAATTATCAAGATGAATACTAAATTTCAATCCAAATGCCATACTCATTGATCTTGAAAAATGATTACAAAACTCTCTCTCTCAATATTTCTCTCTCTAAAATCATTACAATTAAGCTCCTAATGACATTTTACACAAGGAAAACTATTTATACCTATGAGTTACAAGGGGCAAAACACAACTAACACAAACTAAGCTAGTTGACTTTGACTTTTTCCCTTGAGACTTTGACTTGGGCTTTGACTTTCAACATTGATGATCTTGGATACAACAAATATGCACTAACAATCTCCCCCTTTGGATTCAAGATCATCTTCAACAAGATAAGCTTACAATCTCCACCTTTGAATAAACTTGCAAAGAACTTTCTTCAAATGACATTCAACAACAAAGAAAAATCTCCCCTTTGTATAATTTTTAATCAATTTAATCTCCCCCTTTAGAAGAATATATTGATAATCCCCTTCTTTGAAATACAATATCTACTTTTTTAGCTTTGTCAAAACAATCTATTCCTTTGGGATAAAACTGATAGTAACACTTTCTCTAGAATGTCAATCTCTCCTTATTTTGGGATATCCTTAAATTTTCAACAATCTCCCCCAAATTCTGTAACAATCTTTCCTTTCAGATCATCTTCCGAAACAATCTCCCCATTTCTTAACTGAAATTGACTTCAGAAAAGAAATTATCTTCAGTTTTTGTACATTTTTCTTTTTCAAACAATCTTCAAAAAAAAATTCTGAAATCTTCAACGATCTTTCAGAAATCTATGACTCAGCATATTTTGAGTTGTCTTTCTTCCTTTGAGACTACTTTATCTTTCTATATCTTCTCCCATAAATCATTTCTCACTATCATCTCCTATTTACTTCTTGATCTTTCTTCAAAACTGCTTTTTCATTCTTGATTTTCTCCCCACAAGCTTGAAATTGAATCTTCACAAACTATCATTTATTGATATTGTCTCCCCCTTTTTGATGAATGTGAGTATGAACATCATCAAAACTTTTCAAGAAATGACATCTTTCAATACTGACCAATATCCTCATCTGATCTTTTCTCACTGAATATTTGAACCATCCATCAATTAATAATGATTCTGAATCTTTTCAAATTCAGAATTGAGTGTAACCCTTAATCAACAAATGAAACAGTTAAAATTCCTGTAAGTAGCACGAAGCCACTTAGTACAACGAATGTACTTTGGAAATGAGCTTTTTGATGTTCACTCCCCAGGGCTTCCATTCAATCATCGAAAAACCACAAAGAAATTTCCTATGAATGTTATGACAATAAAACTTATTCCTTCTGTGTATGTGTTAGTGTAGAATGATTGAAGCTACTTAAACTTTTCAGGCTCAAAGTGTGTAAACTATTGAGACAACAACAATTTTCCACGACTCAATGTTGTAACACCCATAATATTTTACGTACACCTAGTGGATTTTATGTATACATTTTATTTACGCCCGAATCAATTGCAAATTTTGTTTCCCGCATAGCTGTGAAATGTCAAGCTTCAGCACTTGGACTTAAGAAGTTAGGAGTGAGACCCATGATCCAAGAGGCAGAGCAACAACGACTTGCACGGGATCCGTCGCAGCTTGTAGACCGTAGACAGAGCCACGGAACTTGCTCGAGTTTTCGAGCTGAGGGCACGCGCAGTCTACGGCGCGACCCCATAGGTATGGCCAAGGCTGCGGGGATGCACCTACAGTCCAAATACGGGAATTTCCCCTTTCTCTTATTTCTTCATTGTAGAGCTTCTTGATTTCGATTTTGGAAGAGTTAAAAGGTAGGGTTTCACTCTCTCTTCATTGATTACTCCTTGGGTGATGCATTAAAGTCTCATGTATGGTTGGTTTAGGGCCTTGGTGAGCATTGATTAAGAAGTCTAGAGATCTAAAGGCTTCAAGGGTTTCCTCATTTCTCCTCCTAAGTTCTCCTTACCTAGGGTTTGTATACAAGTCTTGCAAGGTGAGTGTATTTACGCACTTTAAATTCCATACATGTTATTTAATTAGTATATGTCATAATACACTCTTAATCAAGAAGGGATTTTGGATTTGGTGAACTTTTGACCTAAAACCTACATGGTGAGGTTTTGGGGCTTTAAATATGAATGAAAAGGGTTGGGAAAATTATGTAGACATTGAACCAAGGGTACCATGGTTCTACATCATCCATTATTATTAAGCCACTATGTTTGTATTTTGGGGGCCCAAGTATAATTAGGGCTTTGATGAAATTACATTGTAGGGTTAGCTAATGATAATCTTGACATTTGATATGGGATTCATAATATTATTGTTAATGGGTTATAGAGATAAAGTCACTCTAATGTGGGGGCTAAGACTTTATGCGGATAAATCGATACATGTAAATTGGTTTTGACACTTATGTATGTGATCAATGATAAATGTGTTAAAATGCTTTGTAAGATTGGTCTTAGTGCAATGGATCCATAGGCATGGTGTTCCTATATCCCGTTTTGGACATTAGATTCACCACTATGGCACGGAATAGGCATCGGGTCACCATGGTAAGTAAGGTGTGGACCTATATGGTCGGGCAACATCTCATGGGCAGTAAGATGTAATTCCCTTGTGCTTGAGTTCTCGTTTTGGAACTCTCAAGAATAGACGTAGAGGGTTTTACTTGATGTTTTCGAGCAATAGACTTAGAGGAGTTGAGCTCACTATGTGATTGATGCTATTTGTACCGTGTTTTAATCACTAATGATTTATTTGATTGATTGATTTAGCTCATGGATTTATCCACCGTGCGACTTCAAATGGGTTTAGTACTTCTATTTTAATTGACTTGTTTTCACTAGGCTTTAGCCTAACGCTTGTTCTTTGGTTGTCATGTTTGGCAGGTCACCTTAGCGGTGGGGCACATCAGGACTGAGTGGACGATCTTGGGGTCGTGAGTGGTCTTTTTGGGAGACATAGTGACCAACATACATTGATTTTGAAGATACACCTTTTGGAAGGATAGCAACACTCGACTCTAATCTTGTTGTCAAATTTAGATTATTAGGTTGTCGTTATATTCTTCATTATATTTGGGTTGTAGATATTGTACCTGATTCCACGTTTTGGGATGATACTCTTGGGTTTGATTTATCTTGTCCAAGTTATTCAGGTTATTTGATCTTCTATTTTAGGGCGGACAGGTTGCTCCATTTATAGATGTTATATTGCCAAAATTTCGAATTCTTATTTCACTCTAAATTTTAGGATGTTACAAATGTGCATGATCGAAGGTCGAAGGTGGGGCAGATTTCCTTCTGTTTCAATATCTAAATCTTCCAAATGAAGATCAGATAGATTATGTACGGCTTTCCCATTAAAAATTGAAAAATCTTTTTGATGAGAAAAAGATGAGTAGATGGTGGAGTTTAATTCAAGAGTTGGCATGGGCTCACTGCTTGTTTCAATGATGTTCATGAAAGAATTGTGAAACAATCAGTAATGTGGTTACCCGGCTCAGAAAGTAGTTGGTGCAGAGTTCTCATATTCTTTTAACTCTGTTCTCACACCCTCTTTCTTTTTATCATTATACTCACTTCTAACCAAGCTCTCTTTTTCATTTTACCTCATCACACTGAGAAAAACTCAACCCTTTGAGTTATCTCCCCCACTCTTTGATTTAATGACCCCTTGTCTCTTGATCACTTAAAGATAACTTCTTGGGTAGGAAACATTGGTTAAGCGTGAATCCATAAAAGCCTTTTAAGTTCTCACACTGATACCATGAATTTTGTCCTAAAAACATGATGTTCAACAGTTTAACTTGAATATTTAAAGCTCAGAAATATGAATTACAATGTCAGATAAATGTATGCTCAACAAAATTATCATGAAGATTTGAGCATTTTGAACGTTGAAGATATCTCACAACAAGTATATTGAATGAATGAAACGAATACAAGAAACTTGTTTGAGAATCTGACAATGTATCGAAAGATCAAATATGAACGATAATCACTTAAAGCTTAGGTCATGAAAGAATTGGAATTTGTCTATATGAACAAATGTAGACAATTCTTGAAAGAATCGCTTGATTTTGAATGAATGTTACGCTCAACAAAATTGAATGTACAAACGGGGTATATTATCATTGAAAAATTGTTTCAATTTGAGACATGGTAATAGCAAAATCAATAAGAATGACTGAACCGGTGTGTATGAATACTTGACAGTATATGGAAAATATAACACACAAGTATTTATCTTTGGAAACACACGGTCAGTAAATCAATAACGCTCATGTATGAAAATATTAAAATCACACTTCTAAATTTATGAAATCTTTTTGAAAATAGAGAAGTGGTTTGAACGTTTAAAAATATGTTTTCGTGTTAGAAAATTGTCCATCTTTCAAACATTCAAAGAATAAGATTAGAAAAATCTTACATTCAGCTTAAACCTTATAACTCCCCCTCAAGTCATGATTGATGGAAATCTTGTAAGCTCCCCCTCAAAATCTGCATAAAGTCACAAAGTCATCAAAATATCAAATTAAAACATCGACATTTCATTATCTACATCTCCCCCTGAAAAATCAGAAAAATGTGACAGTAATACACCCTCTCAAGATAAGGATAACATTGAATAATGAGTCCTGATCTGAAGTAATCAGAAGTCAATTACTCCCCCTGAAATATTGCATTCACAATATTTGTTAGTGGGAAAATATGTACTCCCCCTTGAAAGTTGATCATCTCATCTTATGCATCGGAGTACAAAATCTTATCTTCTTTGACGTACGAGTCCTAAACTGTTGTGTTTAGAAGTCAAACTTGATCTTTGAGGTACAGGTTCTTAACTGTTTTGTTTAAAAGCCATTGAAAAAGATAATAAGCGTCCCCATTAAAATTTGAAACATTTCTTTGTTGAGAAAGAAATGAGTAGCTGGTGGGGTTTTAAAAACAAGAGTTGGCATGGGCTAGTGCCTGTTTTAATTAAGTTCACCAAAGAATCGTGAAATAACAGTAATGTGGTTGTCCGACTCAGAAAGTGGTTGGTGCAGAGTTCTGATATTCTTTTAACTCTCACACCCTTTTTTTTTAACATTTAGATCACTTCTAACCAAACTCTCTTTTCCATTTTACCTCAGATCAATGAGAAAAACTCAACCCTTTGAGTTATCTCCCCCACTCTTTGATTTATGACCCATCGCCTCTCGATCACTCAAGGATAACTTCTTAGGTAGAAAACATTGTTTATCGTGAATCCATAAAAGTCTTTTTAAGTTCTCACACCGAGCCCATGAAAATATGTCCTAAAAGATTAATGTTCAAAAGTTTAACTTGATCAGTTAAAGCACAATAATATGTAATCCGAGAGCCGAGAATCCAGGGGAGGCCCGGGAGCCAAGAACTAGGGGGAGGCCTGGGAGGCACGGGGCCGGGAACCCAGGGGAGACCCGGGGGTCGGGAACTCGGGGGAGACCCAGGTGAGCATGGGAACCGGGAAGGCCGGTAGGCTTTAAGCCAATCCAGGGGAGACCCGACCTTTGTGTATCCGGGATGTTAAGGAAGTCATAATAGAGCTTCTAGCGGGGAAGCAAATTTGGAACGGTCAAAGTTAATAGTGTTTTATTGTGATTTCAAATTGTAGGTGTGCAAGGGTGAGTTTGGTGTGCGAGGTATTTATCGATCAAGTGAGTTCCCTTCAACCCTTTTTACGTGTAATGTGTTGTTAAACCTTTTTAAAAACAATGATTTAGATATTATGTGCAATCATGGCTTTTATTTGCAAGTGTGCAAATATTTCTTGTATGACATAAAGCATCTTGGAAACATTAGTTAGCATATGATGGATTTTAGTTCTAAAAGGTAAAAGATTTAATTTCATGTTGGGCATGTTTATGTGGTGTCGGGTTGCATAGTGGAAATAGCGTATCGTGGAAGTGAGTTTTAAGCCCGTGTGCGTGAAATTCGTTTTCTGCACACGTGGTGACAGGGAGTCTGCTTGGGCCCCGATCATGGATGTCGGCGGTTGTGGATTATTGGCAAATGACCACTGTGCAATACCCATGGGTGATGCTATGTTGTTTTGATTTGCCATAAACGATATTATTGTTTTAATACTTTGTGTATAACTGTTTTCAAGAGGGAATTCACTACGCCTCGTGGTCTAACCCTCGCTTTCAACTTAAAAACAATTTTCAGGCAAGAGTAGTTGTGGAGTGTCCTCTAAGGTCAAGGAGAAGATCTGAGATCAAGCTGCTTAGTTCCTTACCTATTGCTTAGCATTGATATTTTCGGCTGTGTGAGTGTGTTTCCGCTGCTAGTTTTTAAATACTTCATTTTAACTTGAGTTGTATTGGGACTCGTTTGGGATTTTAAATTTCATGTAACTTGTTGGTGTTTTGGGACGTTACATTAACGCTCTAAACACTAGAGTAGAATTAAAGGCTTTTGATCCATCATTAAAGTGAAGCGATTACATAACAATTGTATCCTTCATCGACGGTTTTCTTGATGAAACTTAGGCTAAATTCCTTAAATTTTTTCTTATTCAAGAAGACACCAAAATCCCACTTTTCCTTGATAATGAAATAAAGGGTTCGTTTGATTTAACATGTTGTTTTTGACGAATTTGGAGTTGAATTGATTTGAAATCTTTGGTATGTTTGGTTTGTATGTTTTGGAATTGGAATTGGAATACAATCTTTTATAAATCTTGTGTAGTTTGTAGGATTTGCAATGGAACTTAATTTTTTTTAAATATGTGTTTGCTTTATAAATAATTGGTTTTTTTTTCGGTAAGATGTGGAGGCGATGGAAAGACTATGGCATATTTGATGAAAGAGGTGGGGTAGATGTAAGATCCCACATCCGTTGGGGAAAGGGAACTAAAGTTGCCTTATAAGGGACCGGATACATCCTCTATCAAACGTGTGTTTAAAACCGTGAGTCCACATGTGGACAAAACGGACAATATCTTGTACGATTGGTCTGGGATGTTACAAATGGTATTAGAGCTAGGAACCCGAATGGTTTGCCAGCAAGGATGTTGGGCTCCCAAAGGGGTGGATTGTAAGATCCTACACTTGTTAGGGTAGGGAACTAAGATTGCCTTATAAGGGACTAGATACCTCCTCTATTAGACGCATTTCAAAATCGTGAGTCTAGGTGTGGAACAATATCTGGTACAGTTGACCTGGAATGTTACAAATGATTGTAACACCTGCGGTTTTGGAATGCTCGTTTATGGGTTTTACGCAGTTGTTTGGCATTCAAAATGGTAATGGAATGAGGTTTTAATAAAATTATCATATTGGAACCTTTGGGGATCGAATCGGGTGAGAAAGGCGAGGAAACACGCATAGTAGTGACGTACGCGACTTGGAGTGTGACACAGGGTCGCAACGTAGATCGTGCAAGTCGTTTGTTTGTGAGCTGGACTGAGAGGCGAGGGTGGCTTGCTCCGTGACCTGGGATCATGAACAAGGTTAAGGGAAGTTGCTATCAACCCTATAACTTCCGATATTTTAGTTTTTTCTTTATTTCTTCTCACCAACACTTATCCTCCGCCATTTTCTCACTTTTTTAGATACTTTTGGGTTTTATATGGTTGTTTGGCATAAATGGTAATGGAATGAGGCTTTAATATAATTATCATATTGGAATATTTGGAGATCGAATCGGATGAGAAAAGCAGGGAAAAGACGCAAAATAGTGACCTACGCAACTTGGCGTGTGATCCAGGGTCGTTACGCAAATCGTGCGAGTCGTTGTGTTTGTGAAATGGACCGAGAGGTAAGGACTTGTTTCCCCGTGACCTAGGGTCATGAGCAAGGTCACGGGAAGCCGCTATCAGCCTTATAACTTCTGATTTTTGAGTTTTTTCCTTGTTTCTTCTCACCAACACTTCTCCTCTGCTCTTTTCTTTCTATTTTGGATACTTTTGGGTTTTACGCAGTTGTTTGGCATTCAAAATGGTAATGGAATGAGGTTTAATATAATTATCATATTGGAATGTTTGGGAATTGAATTAGGTGAGAAAAACGAGGAAAAACACGCAAAATAGTGACCTACGCGACTTGGCATGTGACGTAGGGTCACAACACAGATCGTGCGAGTCATTGTGTTTGTGAGCTGGACAGAGAGGCAAGGGCGAAGTTAACTTGCCCCGTGACCTGGGGTCATGAGCAAGGTCACGGGAAACTGCTATCATCCCTATAACTTCCGATTTTCGAGTTTTTTCCTTATTTCTTCTCACCAATATTTCTCCTCCGACATTTTCTCTTTATTTGGGATACTTTTGGAGCTTTAGGTCAGATTTTGGGCACATTGAAGAATCTCCTTGGTGATTTTAAGAGTTGTTGGTGTAAGGTAACTTTATAATCTATCATCCATAAGAGATAGGGTTTTGGTCACTCTTGCATCCTCAACATCTTTTCTTATTTGTGGTGCCTTAGTGAGAAATTGGGAGTAGAAGACGTGTTATTGTGCTATTTTTGCGTTGTGTTCTTGAGTTCTTTTTTACGAAAGAAAGGAAGGGAAAGGAAAGAAAAGTAGGAGGGAAAGAAAAAATATTGTATTCTCGAGTTTTTTTAAGGAGAGAAATGGAAAGAAAATATTAAACCTGGCAAAAACTGACACGACACGCTAACCCGACACGAACTCGACACGAAATAAACGGGTTTAGGTAATACATTTTAACCCGTTTAAGTAAACAGGTTGACACGACACGACACGTAAATTAAACGGGTAAGATCAGAGTCAAAATTTTCAACTCGAAAATGACCCGAATAACCCGTTTATATTTATATAGATATAGATATGTGTGTGCGTGTGTATATATATATATAAGTTTTCCTTTTAATGCTTTGGATTTTTAGTGTTTTAGATTTGATTATAATTTTGAACTATAAAGTTTGGATTTCTAATGCTTTCATTTGAATTTTGTATTTGTATTTTTTTGTGAATTTTCGATTTTTAATTTTAATTTTATAAATGTTAAACGGGTTAGGCGGGCCATGGTGGGTTAGGCGGGTCGGGTTAGGGTTGTGATTTTCTGCCCCATTTACTAAACGGGTTGGGTTAGGGTTAGACACTTTGAACCCGTTTAACTTTGAACCCGACACGACACGTTTGCCAGGTCTAGAAAATATTGTTGATTTTCCTCCCAAAACTTTCCTCCCAAATGTGGGAGGAAAGGAAAGGCAAAAATTTATAAAAATATTAAAAATATTTATAAAATTACGCATATACCCATCAAATACACTCCGCTATGAAATAAATAAGGGTATATATGTAAAAGTGACATCTTTCTCGTCCTTTCTCTCATACTCAAGAACATGAAAATTTATTTTCTTTCCCTTTACCTTTCTAGAACACAAATAAAAAAAATTCTTTCTTTTTTTTTCTTTTCTTTCCTTCCAAAGTTCGAGAATACAGCGTCAGGAGTAAGGATGTAAATGATGCGAGACGAGCTCGAGTATCAGTGAACTCGACTCGAACTCAAAATAAAATTCTCAAGCTCGAACTCGACTTGAAAGCTCACGAGTAGTGAAAATCCAAGCTCGAACTCGATAACCGATTCCCAAGCTCGAGCTCAAACTCGAACTCGTTTCAAGCTCGAAGCAAAGCTCGAACTCGAATCAAGCTTGAACTAAAACCAATTCCCAAGCAAACAAACTTAATTAGCACCGCTATAATGAGATGCTACAACTATAACTTTATCAATGGGTTCAAGCCAAAAGGCTCAAACCAACTCGGACAAGCGAATGGCTCAGTGTGGAGTCACTAAAAGGCCTTGGTGGTGCTCTATATATATAGAAAACTCAAGAGAAAATTGCTTTCAGGTTCGATGTGGGACAAAATCTAACAAACATGAGTTGTTCTCACTGCATGAGTTGTCCACAGTCCACACTCTTCACTCCATTAGCTATCCCACATCGAGAATATATTGTAAAATAAAGAAGAGAAGTCACCATATAAATTTTTTTAAATATTAAATTTATATTAATTCTAATTAATAACAACTTTTATTCAAATGCTAAATGTTAAATTCTTAAGTATTTAATTATTACCATAATATCATTAAATAAATTAAACATTTAACGAACATAAACGAGCGTAAGTAAACGAACGTAAACGAACGAACGAGACATTTATTCATTCGTTCGTTTAACTAAACGAACAAAAAAATTTATTCATGTTCGTTCGTTTATTAAATAAACTAACATTAACGAACTTCCCACCGAACGGTTTGCTGAACGTTCTGTTCGTTTACAACCCTACTTCTTATCTTCTCAGGCCTAAACGTGTTTGTTACTCAAAATTTTTAAGTTACCTCCTTTTTTAGAGTTTTATTTTTAAAGTCAATTTTCAGTTTTGATTTATTATCTTAACATTAATGTATTGTATTAAAATAATTATTATTAAAATTTTTACATTATACTTTATAAATTGTAATATAAATTAATTTTATATATAGTATATATTCGAGTATCTCACGAGCTTATCGAGTCGAGTATCAAGTCGCTCGACTCGACTCATTAGTATGTTGAGTTGAGCTCGAGTTTGAGTCGAGCTTATTCGAGTCGAGTGTTGACCGAGCTTTGACTGAGTCGATCTCTAGTAGCTCGCGAGTTGTCTCGCCTCATTTACACCCCTAGTTGGGAGTCTAGCTTGAAGATCTCGAATCTTCACCAAAGGAAGCTCAAAGTTTGGTTTATAACCTAAATCGAGTATCTCATGAGCTTATTGAGTCAAGTATCGGATAGTTCGACTCGATTCGTTAGTATGTTGAGTCAAGCTCGAATGCGAATCGAGTGTTTGACCGAGTTTTGACCAAGTCGATCTCGAGTAACTCACGACTTGTCTCGTCTCTTACACCCTACTGATACCTATATATGTGTATCATTTATTTACTTATTTAATAAAAAAATATGACAACAAAATTAAAAGATTTGCATACATAAACACAAATATCGCCATCTCTTATTAGTATTAGCAAATAATTATGTTTATTTCCAACAATTTACCACATTTTGACTTGCCCTTGTAATTTATCTTTTTCGTCTTGACAAATCCCATGTCAAGATTCAAAATATACATCTAAATCTACAGATATATATACAGAGAACTTGATATATATATATATATATATATATATATATATATAAATACATATAGCTCGATCAAAGCAAGATAAAAGAATTTCAAGATCTTATTTAATTAGGCTCGTAGTCGTTTTTGGATGAGTGCCCGAGTCTGTTTCCATAGCTTGTGTGCTTCAGAATCATCATTTGCAAGCGCTGAACAACGGCTCTCATTACAATCTGCAAAATATCTCCCACTCACCCCTGCTGTTTTCGAGTTCAAAGCAACATAGCATGTGGTTGATGCACCTTGTGACGTTGATTTCAGCAACTTAGAAGCAACGAAGAATAGAGAATCTAGAAAACACCAAACATGATTTTAACTACAAGTTTTTTTAACATGATTGGATTGTTGTGTAGTATCTAAATCAAACCAGTAATAACGACATAAGGTCGGAGTATGATGTATATAGATCTATCTGTGGTACGTTTGAGACATACCTGTGATAACGCCTTTATGATCTCGGATGATTCCGGTCTTCACGATCCCTGGATGTACAGCATTGATGGTTACATTTGCGTTTCTTGCCTATCATTTGATCCCAAAATTAAAAAAATAATCTAAATTAGATCAACATCAATTTTTTACTTGCATCAAAAGTTGTAACAAATGCATTAATATTCGTATCGTATATATCATGCTTAAGAACATGTGTACCTTAATTTGTCTTGCAAGTTCATTAGCATGCATTATGTTGGCCAACTTCGATTGGGCATATGCTTGTGTTGCATTATAACTATATCAAAACATGCATACATTAGAATGCATGCGTAATGGCTATGACATAATCAGGATGAGAGTCTTGTATATAACTCCTAGAGTATGATTGAATCTTTATAGCAAACGATAAAAAGATTTGGTACATACTATTTTGGTTGGAGCATTCTGTTGAAATTGAAGTGGTCTTTTTTCACCCAACCGTGAATCACAGAAGAAACATTCACTATTCTTCCTTGGATTCCGGTTTGTGTTGCTGTTTCTATCATTTTCTCTAACAGTAATTCCGTTAAAAGAAAATGACCTGTTTATAACAAACAAATAAATGTTATAATTAAATAAAGCTAAACTAAAAACGCAATTTAGATTCAACCCAAATATGTGCAATGAACCGATCGAGCTACATTCTATTGTTAACGGATCTAATATTTACAACATTCTAAATCATCTTTTATTTAGAAAAACTTAAACAACCCTTATAACCCATTCTAAAATTTTACACATTTTATTTAAATCCATTTTAACTTATTTACCCAATTTTTATTTTAAAATTTTAAAATCAAATGGTTGTTGAGAACCAGTCGAAGTGCATCAAACCATCCACTATTCATCGATGCGACATTAGTTGACCTTTGTTTCTCACCTCTAGTTCTCCAAATTTACTTACTTTTACTTTTGTAAAACAAATACAAAATTATTATTATTATTATTATTATTATTATTATTATTATTATATAAAATATTATAATATCTGGGGTCTTCATTTGAGAACCCATAAAATTATGATAACCTTGAGAACCGGTGTATCATGTTCTATTTTACATGATTTTTTTCTTCATTTACGTCTTGGAATTAGTGTATTGATTAACATATATTTGTTTACAATGTTTTTTTTCCACATATACATGTTTCACAATGTGAACATTTTTTATGTTTTTGTGAAACAAAAAATACAACTAAAAAGTTTCACATTGTGAATTTAATACATATGAAACAAACATATTATGAAACAAATATATATTAATCAATATATTAAATCTAGGCTTAGATGGAAAAAGTTATATGAAACAATATTTTACAATAATAGTTTTCACAGCTATCACAATATATGAGGTTCTCAAATAATTAAGCTCATATAAAAACTTATTTATCAATAAAAACCTAAAAAGTTATTCAATAAAAACTTCGATTGATTATATATCAATCACAATTAATATCACTAATATTTAATGAAGATCGTTAAAAAAAAAAAAGTAAACTAGTACGTAACTATGGAAGACATAAAAAATTGTTATATTTTTTTATATCCCTAGAAAATTATAAAGTTTGTCCTAACGTATATCTTATAATCAATGATTAAATGTTTAAAATGTTTTTACTTAACAAAATTGAATTTTCTTTTTACCAAAATCAATTATTTCAAAACAATTTAATTACCATCTATAATGTAATAATCAAGTTGATTCTATGATTATAAGTTCATTCATATTGAATTAGACCATAATTGTGTTATATACATTGTTAGTGTGAGAATGAGTGATTTGAGTGTACGTAAGTAGATACTATGTTAATCACAAACATTGTGGCCTAGTAGTTAAGACCCTGGGGGATGTGGTGAAATATCTCATCTGTCTCGGGTTCGAATCCAGACATACACAACAATTGTGGCCATTGAGTTTATCATGATTGATTTCTTACAGTCATAATTTGTCGGGATTAGTTTAGGGATAGTTTAGGACACCATTCAAAAAAAAGTATATACTATGTTTACATATAGATCCCTGTATATAAAGATTATAATTAATATTTATAGTAAATAAAATGTTATATAATATATAAATATATTTTTACACGATAATTTTTGGGGGAAAAGTTATAGGTGAAGTGCTTTGACAATTCTATTTATGGGTATGGAATCAAGAGGTTACCCAAATAATTTGTAGCAAAAGTCATCTCAAATTTGTCCTCAGAGAACTCCAATTTCTGGGAAAATTTCCCTGCATTATTTCTAAAAAGAAAAAAAAATGTACCCTTAATTAGCAACATATTTAAATATATTAAAATTTAAAATATTGCATATAGTCAAACAAACATGCATGACAAATCGAGGTTAAACCTTACATGAGAATATTAAGAGGTATTTGGAGAGACAAAAACTCCAAAGAGAATTTTCTTATGGAAGCAAATGAACTTAAATCAATCTCTAGAATTATGATCTCGGCTTTCGGGTGCTCCTTTTGTATATTTTCTTTCACTCGAGCTGCCTTCCGTAGATCTCTTGCTGGAATCACAATCCTCAGCCCTCTCTTTGCTAACACTCGGGCCGTTTCGGCACCAATCCCAGACGTTGCCCCTTTGAAACAATATATATATATATATATTAATACACATTGTTATTCAGAAATATTGAACAAATATTTTATTCTGGAATTTAATTAAATCAAATAAGTAAATACAAAAATATATAAAAACATGCTGAAAACAACGTAAATTTAGAAAAAGAAATATGTAAATAAAGAATTACAAAAAAGGGAGAACATGATTGTGATTTTGTCATGGGGATTGTCTGGAAAGCAGTGATATTGTGTGTAAACCAATGAAAAAAGTTATTCATGAAAGACAAAACCATTTTTTGCTCAACATGGAAATGGGTCCCATTTTATTTTCTTTTCTTTTTATAACTGATTTTTAATCTATCAAATTTAGTATTAAATTTGAATGACATAAATTTCAACCAAACAAAACTTTACCCCAAGAAATGAAAATGAAACAAATATTAAAATAAAATGTTATATTTAATAACTATTATTATCTTCCTCAGATATTACATTGGGATGAAATGTAGTGGACTTTTTGTTTAGTTTGGTTTTTGATAGATTAATTAATAAAGAAAAATAAATGTTTTTATTTCTTTAAAAATAACAAAAGTTAAAAAGTATGGCATCATCATGCAGATATTCTATAGTGGTTGGATTTGGGTGAGAAATTATGTGGTTTTGGAATTTATGTCACACACAAACCATTAATGGCACCTCCCCCATCCTCATCATTCCCTCAAACCCTACCACATTCTTATGTATCTTTCAAACAATATAATTAATTTCATCTCTCATGATATTTTGATTTCAATTGTATTGATTCCATAACTTAATTTTGAAATCGAACGATAACTACATAAGCAAACAAATCAATCCGGGAACGTGAATTCACATTCTAACTTGCAAAATCCAAATCATGCCATGATTTCATGAACGATATATAGTCGATAGCAAGAAGAGATCAGAAGAAGATTTGCATTGCTTCTCATACATACATACATATATATGTATATAATGTATGTATATAGACGAAGAAGGATCATGCAAGAAAGCGGTCAACTTATGAGAAGTGTGAGAAGATCATATCACATGTGATCATTCTAAGGTAAAATCACATGTGATACAATAGTTCAAAATTGAAGGATGAGGCCGACTTAATCAACACGACCAAGGTTGCAAGAAAACTCGACCGCACAATGGCTGGTCAACACGATGTATTTGTTATTGTATCATATGTGATTTTACTCTAGAATCATATGCCTCTTCTCACGCTTCTCGCAAGTTGAACTTCTTTTCGTTTAAGTCTGACTCTATATATGTTTTGCATTGTGTGTGTGTACATATACATATATATATATATATGTATATATATATGAATGTTATATAGCGATTGAACGAGAGAGAAGAAAATGAAAGATAGAAAATTACCGGTGACGATAGCAGTGAGATGAGGAGGAAGGGAAGAACAATGTTCAGTAACTTGTTCAGCAGTTGACTTTGATCCATATCCGCTTTGACCTGCGATCCCAGCCAAGTACCTCACAGTTCCCTTCATGTTTGGCTTACTGCACCTTATCACAACTTTCCACACCAATATTGATATTAAAACACACATACAAATATATATGATTGTGGGTTTCAACATTCTCCTACTCCATGGTCCACCATAAGCTGGTGGTCTGCACCAATAAGATAGGGAGGGCAGGCAAGTCAAATATTTGACTTGTTTTGGAGGCTTTATTGCTTAGATATGAGTTATGTTTGAAAACGAAGCAAATGATTCATAATGTTGGTTTTCTTTCTTTCCAATAGCTAATTATTCTTGTCTTCTATCGTCTTCCGACTCATTTTTATCAAACATGCGTGCGTCGTGGCATCCCACATAACGTAAGTTGTTTGGGTTCCAACCTCGATTCATTCAGTGAATTAATTAGACGGCGTTTGTTTTTTAAGAGGTCTGAAGTCTTATTTCACTTCTGATTAATAAGAGGTGGTGCTGAAATTTAAAATACGAATCAATAAGACTGTTTGTTTTTATAACGTCTGAATGCGTCTTGAGAGAAACATATGAATGAGGGGGCAATAAGAGGTTTTAAGAAGTTAGGTCACCACTTTTTATTTCAGATGTATTTAAGAGGTTTTTAAAAAAACATACAGCCCCTTAGAGTCCCACATCAGCTAAAATTTGACTATTTCTCTTTGATATATATATATATATATATATACACGATACACATTCTCTTTTTTCATATGCTCTTTCGGATAATAATCTAATAAGATTTCATGTATTCTATTATATTATCAGAGCTAATATCTATCTAGGATAACTTTGCCCGGGTATTGACACTCAAGGAGCATCTTTGTCTGTTTACTTCTATTGGAGGGCCGGGACATGTTAAAGTCTCACATCGACTAGACTTTAACATTTTCTATTTAATATATGTTGGAACATTTTTTTCTTCTTAGAGTTCTCTTAGAAAGTAATCTAATAAAGTTTCATATATATAATAAATACATCTTATTTTATGTTTAGGATTCACCCATGATTAGCTTTTTATTTTCGACATAATGGATTTCTAGATCGGATGTTGCTATATGCACATCTATATATATATATATAGGGTATGTTTCTTTTGCAAACCAAATAATTTGTACAAACTATGCAAACCACTATATTAGGAAACAATAGATAAATTTATGGATAATGATTATAATTTATTAATAATGATTGTGATATATATGGAAAATGTTAAGTTTATTCATTATAATCATGATTTTAAATTATGAAATGTTAAGTTTATTCATTATAATCATGATTTTAAATTAGGAAACATAATAAAATCATATATTCATTAGACTTGATGAACGGCTAAGATTGGTCTGCATAGTTTGTACAAATTGTTTGGTTTACAAAAGAAACGCACCCTATATATATATATATCTTATTTTATGTTTAGGATTCACCCATGATTAGCTTTTTATTTTCGACATAATGGATTTCTAGATCGGATGTTGCTATATGCACATCTACATATATATATATATATATATAGGGGAGCGATCAAATGGAAACTATTCTAATTTTGAAAACCGTGGAAACCCTCGATTTTATTGGTTAAGTTAATGAAATTGTTTCATTAAATTGTTTCATATAATTCTTTTATTGATGAAATTGTTGTATATATTTGTGTTTTTTATGTAAAAATGAAAAAGTTTAATCAGACTGCGAAAATACATGAAACAATTTAATAAGAATGAGAAAAATAGATGAAACTACATAAAAAAACACAAATATATGAAACAATTTCATTAATAAAAGAATTATATGAAACAACTTGATCATATTAAACAACTCTATGAACCAATTTCATTAATTTAATCAATGAAATTGACGGTTTTCAAAGTTTCCAATCTAATATGGTTTCCAATTGAAACCGCCTCTCTCTCTCTCTCTCTCTCTCTCTCTCTCTCTATATATATATATATATATATATATATATATATATATATATATATATACACTAGAATCGTACTCGCGCAATGTAGTGAGATACATCACGATTTTAATTTTTTCTTTTTTTTGTCGATTAATTATTTTAAATTCTTTATATTTAAATTAAAATGTTTATTCTGTTTTAATTATGCTTATCGGTTAGTTATGAATTCAAACATATAGCTTTAGAAATTTGTACTCATGCATCATAACTTGTAATCTTGAATTTTAAATAATGTGTATCAATAAACAGTAGTTAATGCATAAAAGTTTGTTTTTAAGAGTTTTTCTTTAATAGTTTAATAATAATGTAATTTATTTTTGTTTTAATAAAATAATATTTTTTTTATAAAATAAACATTAAATATTTTGTTAGATTTTCTTAATTATATTTTAGATTTTTTATATTTAAAATTTGATTTTTATTCTGTATTTAATTACGTAGGGAGTGATTTTAGGGAAATTGAAGTGATGATGATTTTAGGGGAGTTAAATTTGTTAGAGATAAGGATTAAATAGAAAGAGATTTTAAGTTTTCATTCTTTATTTAAGTTTTAAGTAATTAGCATTAAATAGCGGTACATTAACTTTAGCAATTGTTTTTAAGAGCTTTTTATAGATTCTTTATAATATAGTATAGATATATCAAAATCAAGTTAAGTTATACATTGAAAATGTAAAAAAAAAATATTGTTGTTGTTATGTGCGGAGGAAGGAAAGAGCATCTCCAATTGAGGTTCTTATAAGAACCCATATTTTGTAGTTTCTTATGTGACATCACTTTCAATTCATTAAATTAATAATTTATATAAAAGTCCACAACGGTAGTTTATACTTTATATAAGAATCTTTTATGGGTCTCGTCTATTTTTTTCAACCTCAATAATTATTATGTTTTTATTATAAATATCAAAATTTTAATTTAAAGAACTAAAATAATGTCACTTCACACCATGTTCAAAATAAGAACCAAGGTTCTTGTACAAAAACTCAAAGGATATGAAGTTCTTATAAAAACTCTCTTCAATGGTAGTTCTTATAAAACATTATACTTTTTATTTATAAGAATTTATCATTAAAAATATTATTGGTAAATAGGTATATGCGTTTATTAGATCATATGTAAATGAAAAATATATTGAATTTATTTAGTTTTTAGAAAATAGAATTTTGGTATAAAATGTAATGAGGAAATAATGAAAATGTGTTAGGCCATGCACCAACCATGGATATGATTAGGGAGAAGAATTGGAGAAAAAAGGTGGTGCCCCATAAACAACCGCGTAACATCCACACTCATTTGCTTCTTCTCTCTCACACGTGCACATCTACATAAAATCCCTATTCCTAATAAGTTTGTCTTTTCTTTTTTTTCACTTTTTTTTTTTTTTTTTTTTTTTATGGTCAGTATTTTGTATTATTATTATTGTAACATAAATTATTAAGTTTTATGTTTCAAGTTTTCAAAAGAAATCTTAGGACAAAAGTGCTTTTGGTGCCTTACTTATCCTTTCCTGTCTTTATGGTCCAAAATTTCCACCTTCTTTTTGTGTTTTCAAGATAATATTAAAAACAACTTGTGTTTTATGATAATTAATAGATTTTATGTCTCAATTTTAAGAGCGTATCCAATAGTTTGTTTTTAGTAATTTTTAAAAGGTAGAAAGAAAAAAAAAACAATATTTAAAACATTTAAATATATTATATTCAACTTCAGTAATTTTTTTATTTAAAATAATTTTTCATTAATTATATTAGTAACATATCCGATATATTTAATATTAAGCATATTATTTATATAGAAAAAGTTTTAAAAATATTAGTTTTCAACTAATTTTTTTTATATAAATCGACAAGTTTCATCAAACTTTTTGTAAATTGATAATTTCCAAATATTGAAATCGATCAATACCTGGTTTGATTTTAAAGACAATATCTCGAGTGATGAAATCCTAAAAAATGAACAAAGAAATCCAACTATTCTTCTTCATATTAACCTGCCTAATTAAAAAGGGAATTGAGAGTTTTTACGGGTTTGAGTATCGCATTTGGTAATTGGTTGGGTAAAAAAAAAATTTAATTTTCAAGATTTCTTCTCTCTTCTTCAATTATAAATCTTTTTTCTTTATTTTAAAGAATATTTTAAAAATTCTACAAAAAATAAAATAAAAATACAAGGGTGTGAGAAAGTTGTTTGGATGGTATATATAGTATAGTGTTTGGTAATAAATATATAGGAGTTTTAATTAATTAATATGACGACATGATACATCATAAATATGAGACAAGAAAGGAAGTTTGGCTTCTATTTGTATATGAATAGGAGGAGTATGTAAATGAAATTAAGAAGAAGAGAGGAACATTGAAGTTGACTACTCAATAAAATGGAAAACAAAATGGTCCCATTTGTTTCCTCACTTGTTTACACCACCCATCAACCTGCCTCTTGTTTCACAACCACGTCTCTTTAACTTTCCCATCACTTTTTACTGTTTTCTTGCCCCTACACACTTATTAAACACTTGTACCTTCTGCATTCCCACTTGTACATCTCTCTCAATTCATATACTTACTAATTAAAAGCCAAAAGTAGAAATCAATTGCAACCCCAATATTTCTTCACCTAATTGATTCAAACAAAAGCCTCCTACTATTCTTAATTAATTACCCCAACACACCTATCATTAATTCATAATTTAATGAAAACGAAATCTTATTTTCTTATTAACAATTATTCAGAGAGCGCTATGTGTCCATGTATATTCATCAAGAGACGTGTTCATATTCATGATGAATATTGTAGAAATTTCATGTCTAAATCTTGTTCTCAATGAAAATAAGGAAACATTGTTCTATATATATATATATATATATATATATATTACCTTATCTTTTTGTTATTTTCTTACTAAACAAATGCTAACTACAATGCTTTTTCTTCATTTTGTTTTATGATCATATAAAGCTAAAACTGTAGTTGATTGCCGTGAGTTTCTGAATTATATATACATATGATTTCATTTGTGTAACTATATTTTTTCAACGTTCCTCTTTTTCTATAGTCTTCAAAGTCATCATTGATAATATTTTACCCATGTGTACCTAATATAATATAAGTCCTACATTGTTTAGATTTTCAATTTTTTTTAAATGACAACAACTTTTATTAAGAAATTGCCAACAAAATACAACAAAAACGGAGCCTACAACGAGGTGCAGTAGCCCACCAAACCAAAGAAAACGGACCGAGAAGAGCAGGGACTAAGAAATCAAGAAGAAAGCAAGGAAAATACAAACGACCCAACCAAAACGACCACCAGAGAGAAACATGGAACTCATCCGGATATCTGGTAAGGAGAGGCAATCCAACAATCCCAATTATAAATCTTTACGAGATTTTCTCGAAATTCAACCGTACACATGAACCCCGTGTGTCAGCAAACAATGCCTCCGCAGATAACGATTTGTTTCGAAAAACCGTGTTATCTCGATGACCCCAAATCAAGTAAGATGTTGCCCAAATAGTTGCTTGCCAAATCCTTTTTGAGTGAACATGAAGTATCACCCGAATGATTTAAGACACCGTTTAGTGTGCTCTCCAAATTGATGTCGAGCTTCCACCATTTTTAACCAATTTCCATATTTCATTTGCAAACTTGCATCCTACAAGACAATATTCCAATGCTTCTTGCATTTCATTACAAATAGGACAATGCACCGTGTCCAAGTCGATCTCGATCTCCCAAAGCCACCTGAATTGGAAGCCTTCCAAGGAGAGCCCGCCAGATGAATATGTTAATCTTTATAGGAAGGAGAGAATTCCAACGAGTTTCTGAAAGAATGTCACCTTCATTTAGAGTTTTCTTTTCGACTAGGGCCTTTAATTTTTTGACCGAAAATTGTTCGTTGTTGTCTAAAAAGCCACCAAAAACCACCACTACTTGTCCCTGCAATTACGAAGAGGTTGAACATTTTGAGTTAAAACAACCAGACCATGTAACTCATTGATGGCTCGACCCCTAGGATCCCTACTCCACTCCCAGTTCCGAGCCCAACAACCCTCTTCTCAACAGCCCCAATTGCCAACTTTTACCCCCTTATCCCTCTCCAAACTAAACAATCGAGGGAAAATCGATCATATAGACAAAAGTTGCCTAACCAATTATCCAACCAAAAAGAAATGGACAACCCTTAACCAAGTTTTTAATAAAAGACGAAGAAAAATCTATTTCAAGGAAATCCACAACCGATCCTAGAGAAATGATGTTGCTCCAAGTGCCACCTTGACCTTTAAAGTTACTAGACGCATCCCCCCAAACCTCCCTCAACACCGTATAAACTACCAACTATTTTAACCCACAAGGAGTACTTTTTCTGACCAAACCTCCACCACCACTTAATTAAGAGAGCATAGCTTATTGCAATAAGGCTCCCTATACCAAGCACCCCCACCCCCTACTCGAATCAAAAGGTGAAAGAGTTATGGACCACTTAACCCAAGCCAAACTTCCCACACCCAAATCCCCTAAACGAACGCACGTTATTCAATCTATATGTAAATAATATTAGTTGTGATTTTAAAGAATGTTTAAAAAAAATTCTTAAAACAAGAAAATACAAGTGGGTAAAAGTTGTTTTTTCTTAATAAATTGTTGCTTTTCAAAAATAATAATATTATGTGTGGTTTGAGATGAATTATTAAGGGCAAATTTAGATGTAAAAGGTATCAATTTGTACTTAAATTTTACTTTTAGAGAACATACATTTAAAATCAATGTTTTGGATCAATATATCTTACTCAATTCATGTCATGCCTATTTTTCATCAGGATTGTGACAACATATCATAATTTGAAATATATAAACAATCCATCTGAAACACCCGTAGTTTCATTGTTATTTATAAAATAAATTTAGAAGAACGGCCGCGGAAAATGGTGGAGGAACGGTCGGAAAAACGGTTGAGGAACGGCCGACAGAACGGTCGAGAAACGGTTGGGAAAACGGTCTCGCAATGGTCGAGAAAACAATCGAAAAACTCTCGGTACAGTTTGGGCTATAGTGTCCGACGATAGTGCCCAATTGCACAATCACATAGCTAGGCATGGGAATGGGGCGGGGACTTTAATCCCCATCCCCGTCCCCAATCCCTCATCTCCGTCCCCATCCACATCCCCATCGGGTAATATGATCACATCCCCATCCCCATCCCCAATGGGGAAAGGGGATCCCCAACGGGGAAATGAGGATTTTTTTCCCGTTTATGTAAGCTATTTAAATCAAATTTATGAGACATCACGCATCTTTATATCTCACATATTTTCAATAAACCTAAAATCAAAAGAAATATAATTTAATATAAAAAAATCATAATGTCATATAATAATTAATTAATAACCTAAAACCAAGAGAAATTCAACATAATCCAAAAACAAAAAGAAAAAACTTAACATCACAAGTATAAAAAGATATCGAGTAATATCAAAAACCATATCGAATAATTGTATTTTGATTTGACATCCAAAATACATACTAACATCCAAAAAATAACAATTTTATATTCTAAACCTAGTTAGGAAATATAAAATTATGAATTACCGATTTAGTTTAAATAAATAATATATATTTAATTATTAATTAAAATATATAACCGGGACAGGGCGGGGAGTGTGATACCCATCCCTGTCCCCATCTCCGGCCGGTAAGGGTGGACCGGGTTCTCCTACGGGTCGGGTCCCATTCCCATGCATACGCATAGCATGGCAGGGTCGCAAGCGAGGGCAGGGCCTTAAAATCCGATTTTCTTGGATTTTCTTTATTTCCTCATATCTTCTTCATCTTAATTCTGTTTTAAGCGATTCTTTTTGCTATGTTCTTGGTTTTGAAAGATTTTCAAGGATTAAATGGATTAAGGTTTGCTGGTGGATTCAAGAGTATTTGGTATGAGTAACCTTCTCACCTCTCTCAATTTTAAAGTTAGGGTTTGATGTGTTCTTCATTCCCTCTTGTCTCCTTTCCATTTTTGCCTTAGGTATTGGGTCCTTGAAAGTGAATGAGACTCTTTGGAAGCATTGGATCTAAGAGTTAAGAGGTTTTGCTTGTGGATTCAAGTTTTCTTCAAGAAAACTCAAGTTTGGGGTAAAATCTAGATTTAGCCTAAATTTAGCAAGGTGGGTTCAAGTTGCTTTGTAAAAACTATGTACATGCCAAAAATGTCTAGTTTGATGTATTGACATGTTTTCTTTGACATTTATCAAATGTAGTTATTATTGATAAGGTTTGCATTTTTGTATAATGAGTTTATAAATCTTAAGAAATGCCCATATTTGGGATTTTTAGACATTTTGATAACTAAATCATAAGTGTGGGTTATTTTGATGATTTACTGTGTTTATGAGGATTATTTGATGTTAATACATTTATGATACATTTTGGAAGTATAAATTGTTTGGTTCTCATTTGGAGAATTATTATCCTAATAATGGTGGATTTTGACCACATCATATTTTTGAACATGTGTTTGCATAAACTTTGAGTACATGCATATTTTGACTTTATGCTAGATTTTCTTGAGTAGTCACATAAGGGTGGAGTTTATTGACCTTTTTCTAGTAATGGACCAGCTTACGCACACCAACTAATCCCCCGAGTGACCATGAATCGCCTAGAGTCATTGCAGGTTAACCTCCATGGCCTGGAGTCTATTGCCTTGATTTTGGCTCAAATAGTTTTGGGGACATTCGTCTGATTTAAATTACTTAATGGTGAGTTTTGGACGTGTCAAAAAGATACAAACATTTATTCAAGAAGGATGAGTTTATATAAGGTGATAAGCATTTATTGCACATTTATATGGAAATTACGTGTTTTGAGTGCGTTGGTCATTCATTTAGATTCATGTGATTTTAGCCCGTAATGCATTGGATCCATAGGCATATGAGTCAGTCGTATTTAATAAGTGAGAAGTCTTGATGATCTTACTATGTGACCAATGCTTGAGTAGGCATTGTGGTCGTCCGAGTATTACATAGGTAGGCTCTTGTGGGTCGGAACTCGGGATTGTGGGTGTTGCAATTTAGATGCATTAACCTCATGCATGAGGGTTAAACACCTTGGGATATCAAGTAGGGAGTTTGACATTCTTATCTTAATGTTAATAAGTAGACACTAGGGGGCGTTTGGTTCGCAGAATGTTTTTGGATGGAATGAAATATGTCAAAGGAATTTGACTTTGAAGGAATTGGAATGGAATGTCATCAGGCTTGACCACCTGTTTGGTTGACAGACATTAGAATGGAATTTGTTAAAGGAATTGTAATCTGTCTGTTTGGTTCATATAGTGTAACTTTGGAATTGGAATGAAATATTAGTAAATGACCAAAATACCCTTTTTGAAAATTTTGAAACCAAAATCCAACTATTGCGGTTCAGATCGGTGGTTCAGATCGGTGGTGGTTTAGATTGGTGGTCAACAGTGATTCAGATCGTTGGTCGGCAGTGGTGGTTAACGGTTTTCTAGATCGGTTATGGATGGCGGTTGTTCAGATCGGTGGTGGTCGGCGGTGGTTCCGATCGGTGGTGGTCTACGATGGTTCAGAACCGTGGTGATCGGTGGTTTCAATCGGTGGTGGTCGACGGTGATTCAGAACGGTGGTCGTCGGTGGTTCCGATCGGTGGTGGTGGGCGGTAGTTCAGAACGGTGGCCGGCGATGGTTCCGATCGGTGGTGGTCAATGATGGTTCAGAACGGTGGTAGACGGTGGTTCCGATCGGTGGTAGTCAGTGGTGGTTCAGAACAGTGTCAACGATGGTTCCAATCAGTGGTTGTCGGCGATGGTTCAGAACGGTGGTCAGCGTGGTTCCGATCGGTGGTGGTCGGCGGTGGTTCAGAACGGTGGTCGTCAGTGGTTCCGATCGGTGGTGGTGGGCGGTGGTTCAAAACGGTGGTAGACGGTGGTTCCGATCGGTGGTAGTCGGTGGTGGTTCAGAACGGTGTCAACGATGGTTCTGATCGGTAGTAGTCGGCGATGGTTCAGAACGGTGGTCAGCAATGGTTCAGAACGGTGGTCGGTAGTGGTTCCGATCGGTGGTGGTGGGTGGTGGTTCAGAACGGTGGTCGACGGTGGTTGACGGTGGTTCCGATCGGTGGTGGTCAGCGGTGGTTCAGAACGGTGGTCGACGGTGGTTCCGATCGGTGGTGGTCGACGGTGGTCGGTAGTGGTTCCTATCGGTGGTTCAGAACGGTGGTCAGTGGTGGTCGGCGGAGGTTCATATGGATTTATGTAAATGGAGATAGTTTTGTCTTTTTGAGAAAATGAGATGGAATGGAATTGAATTCCTTCTCAAATGTGATGGAATGACCAAATCCATGAATGGTGGAATGTGTGGAATTCAATTCCATTCCATGGGAAACCAAACACTTGAAAGGAATCTGGTCAACATAATTGATCATTCCAATTTCTTCAGATTCCATCGGAATCCTGCGAACCAAATGTAACACCCTCAAATTTGGAAAGAGCAACTAATTTAAAAACTTTCAACAATACCTTAAAAGATAAAAAAATCTCTCACTACTAGTCCATAATTGAAACACATAACTAGGTTAAACCATCAACAAATGAATAAAGTCTTACATAATGACTAACTAAGTCGAGTCTTACTATATCCCAAAAACAATCGCTATCTCCAATATAAGTGTGGGAGACTTCATCAAGCTAGTCACCTCTTCGAGCACACAACTAGCACTCATCACTTCTCAGTGTCGCTAGAACTAATCCCGGAACGGAACCTGATGCACATGCTGACAAATAAAAAAAGGTTAGGCTAACGCCTAGTGAGTTCAAGAGTTTTATATCATGATTATAAAGGAAAACGTAAAATGGAAATATTGCAACTTATAATCATGATCCTTTAAAATGATTTACTTTAAAGCAATAGAACAACTCATTTACCAATAAAATGCATTTTATAAATGGACACATCAACGCCTAACCATTCTTTCATGAAATAATGCAATCCAACACTTACTCAAACGAGAATAATGGTAATGCTCGAATAATGAAATTTGAGTAACTTTATAAAACAAACGACCAAAATATGAGTAAACTCAAGTCTCCAAAATTATAACATAAGGGAGATAACCCAAACTCAAAGCGTCACCGAAAACAAGGATAAAACTAAATACCTAAAAACAACACCTCTCGGTGACGGGGGAGTCCCGAATTCCAAGGCTAGTGGTGGAACACAAAAGTAGACCACATTCCAAGTTACTGAGCTCACCATACTAGGAATCCATGGCCACGAGCTCGCCGACTCGTACTAAGATGTGGGGGGAGGGGACACCCGAGGATTACCTAATCATGCTCATTCGCTAGGATTACATTTACGACACATGGCTAGTAACCGGTCCCACATAACCGTACCAAGTGGCCCCCGAGGACCCAATGTCTCATCTAGCTACAAATGGGAAGTGACTATCCCATAAAAACAGGCTCAGAAATTAAATCACGGATGCAGGTCCGGGTATTGGACTCCACGAGCCCTCACCGTATTATCCTTGAGATCCCATAACTAATTTTGGTGCCAACATATAAATAATAACCCTTTTTCTTTTTAAATAATGAAGACCGACTCATATACATATGGATCCACTGCATTACAGTCTAAAACAGTACATGACTCCAATTGAATGACCAACGCACTCAAACCATGTAATTCTCAAATGATGCGCATTAACCGCCATCATACTCAAAACTCCACAACGGGCTATTAAACCGGACAAATGTCCTCAAGACTCATTTTAGTCAAAATCGAGCCAAAGGCTCAACAATTTACTTAAATCTCCAATAAAAGCCAGTGTAAACATTAAAACACGTTTGACCAACGGATATGCAAACACAACGACCAAAAGTAAGATTAGCTCAAAACTCATCATTGGTTGAGGCAACCCATTTTCCAAATGAACTTATACCCTTATATTTCCAAAATGCCTCATAACACAATAATATGCATTTTCCAAATTTAACTGCTGATAAGAATGAAAATCATAAAATGAGACTATATACATTCTTTCAAGTACCTCACATAAATGTGCAAGTAGTACGTTATAAAACATCCAATTTCATGAATGATGCATAAAACCCGACAAACATTTAAAAGTTTATTTCTTTGACCAATGATCTATTTATGCAATAAATCATCGAAACATATTCATTTGTAACACCTTTATCAAAATGCCCAAAAATCCCAAATGTGGGTGTTTCACAAAGTTTATAAGGTTAAATACTTCAAATACTCAAAGATTACCAAATAGCCCAACATTTGATAATTTCATGTAAAACACATAAATACTTTAAAATGAATATTTTGGCATGTACAACGTTTTCACAAATCAACTTGAACTCACCTTGCTAGGTTAGGTTAAACTAGGTTCTAAATCCAACCATTAGCCTTCAGTAGATCCACCATTTCCAAGCTATTACCAACAAAAGCTAAGGTTTCCAAACACCCATTCCTTCAAGTCTAACATAAACATCAACAAGTAAACCTTCAGATCTATAAATATCCTTATACCAAAAAGCTTAGATTACTCAAGGAAACTTACCACATTATATAATGAGACTTTCCACCCAAAGCTATTCAAGGAACCCATCCAACTCTTTAACCCGAGCTTCCGAATACCGAACCTTTATAACTCTTTAGGATGAACCCACCATGTATGCTTCAAAATTGAGATGAGAGTTCTCAAAATCGCACCAAAGGAGAGGAGAGAAATAGAGATGGAGACTAATGAAAGAAAACCCTAAAATTTGGGTTTTAAATCGACCAGGTCATCCCCGTGGCCTTGGCCACAACCTCAAGTCACGGGCCAAGCCGCGTGTGTTCTTCGAAATGCAAACCACAGTGACTTACGCGGCTTTGGTCGCAGCTTGAGGCCGCGGGCCAGGCCGCGCGTGTCTCCTGTCGTGCCTCCTCGTGACTTATGATAAATCGTTCCCCGACCGTTTCTCTCGACCGACCGCTAACCGTTCCTTGGCCAAACGTTGACTGTTCTTTTGGAATTTACGGGTGTTACACCAAACGCCCTCTACAGGTAAAATGGGAATCTTGAGGTTGGAACTCAACTAGAGAACAAACGGGCACTAAGATTCGGTATCCTTGAGGTGATGCTCATTAGGGAGTGTGCACTAAAGGTAATGTGACCTTTAAGGTGACACCCGGTAGGAGGTGTTCACTAAAAGTTTTGAGGACTTGAGGTGACGCTTGTTTTTTTTGGGAAAGGGTATCCTGGGCCTTTGGCCCAGACTAATCCCTTAGCAAAGAAACCGACTGCGAAAGCATGCAACCCTGAGGTTAAACCCAGTGGCCACAAAGTTGCGAATGCAGGGAATCGAACTCGGGTTGAGCGCTATGAACTCCCAGGTGATTACCGCTACACCACAAGCCTTGTGGTTAGGTGACGCTTGTTATAGTCTGCACTAAAGTCAATGAATCTAAGGTGTAGTTCGATAACATCGATATATGGCGTATTTTTGTGTTCACGCCACGTTAAATGGAAATTTGGGTCTCCCCTGTCACCGAGAGGTGTTATTTTTTGGAGATAGAGTTTATCCACGTTTTCGGTGTCGTTTTGTTTATGAAATGTTATCCATAACTTGTAGTTTTAAATATCGGATCTCCTCCATATTTGGTGTTTGGATAATAGTGTTTTATCCATGTTTTCAATATTTGAATATTAAACTATATTCACATTTTGAGTGAGTATTGGGTTTTGATTTCATATTCAAATGGGTGTTTTCATTTGGAGTGTTCATCAAGGAAATTGTGTGTTTGGAAAGATGTTGCTTTTACGATAAAAACATTTCATTTGAGAAATTATGATTTTAATAAGTAGTCTTTCAGTTTTTACTGTTTTATAATTATGTTAAAACTGCTTGAATTCACTACGCGTTAAGTCTAACCCTTTTTATTTGTCGGCAAGTGTATCAGGTTCTTGTTGGGTGGTACTAGCGACACTGTGAAGAGTTGAGTGCTAGTTAGATGCACGAGAAAGGTTTAGCTATTCAGCGAAGTCTTCTGCACCTTGGAGATAGCAACAGTTCTTAGGCTTTAGTAACACATGTCCCTAAAATATAGACTTGTGTAAGGTTTGTAATATTTTATATCGATGTTAAATCTTAGATTGTCATTTTAGGTATCAAATGTTGACTTTTAGAAAGGGATTAAAATCATTATTTAATGTATTATCGGAAAATTTAAATTAGTCGATATTTTCAAATTCGATGGTGTTATACTATCACATTACGATAGAAGACTTGAACCATCCATCACATCATGATAAAAGAATTAAACCATTATAACCAACGTATTATACATTAAACATAGATTACATATTTTATAGATCACATCACGATAGAACATCATGATTTTAAATCAAATAAGTTAAATTTACTTTTTCGTCGGTAGTCCTTGGGTTTTCACTGAGGGATTATCGACAAATATTAAAATATGTATTTTTCGAGTCAAAAAACAAACTAAATTATTTATATTTGTAATTTCATCGGTAAATACCGAGGGATTACCAATAAACGTTAAAATGTGTAATTTTTTTGTCAAAAAACAAACTAAATTATTTTTATTTGTACTGGTGAGTCCGCTAGTTTCCGGAAGATCTTACATTGTTGGTCAATCACCAGAAATATGTTACTCTTCAATAAATATGTTATAATTTCATTGCCAACGGATTACTGATCATGTGTGTCAAATGTTTAATATTTAGGTTCTTGAATTGCAAGATAAACTAAAGAAAACTGGATAAGGATCAACAGACACGAGGAGGAGCGGGCATCACAGGATCGAGAACTGGTAGCGTATAGGGTTGTTCATCGGTTGACATTCAATGGATGTGAGAAGAACCGAACCGATCCAATCATCCATTGGATTTGATTTATCCAACATCCAATTGATGATTGGAACGGTTCGGTTCCGTCCATTGGATATTTTATTGGATATCCATCGGATCGGATTGGATATCCATCGGATATTCTTATTGGATATCCATTGGATCAGATTGGATAATTCGACATCCAATGGATGATCCGATATCGGATCCATTTCAATGTGTTAATTTAATCCCGTTTTCTAGCAATGAAATAAATTGATTAATCACTTTTAGTATGTATTAAAACCAACACAAGTGAGACTAAAAATTCAAAAACCACCACCAAACAAATTCAAATTTAAGCAAATTGCAAACAAATTAACTGGATGATAGTTGGATGAATAACTGGATGGTAAATCGGATGGGTACTTAGATGTTGGTCGGTTCGGTTCGGTCGGTTCTGGACTGTCATCCAAGAACCGACCGATCCAAATTGAATGTTGAAATTTTCAATCCGATCTGATCCAATTACAATTGGATATCCAATCATGGTCGACCGATTCTAATTGGATTGGTCAGTTCTTATTGGATTGGGAGGTCGACCTTGAGTTGCAACTGTAGGCGGAGCAGCCATCATGTAGCTCTAGAGAAGCAACTATAGTCAGATTTCAAGATTTTCGTCCGAAGATTCACTGCCCCTCCCCCTCCTAGCTAGTTGATACTGTTGTCAGTGTTCAAAAAGGTGCGTCATGGCGTGCACCATGGTGCGATATGGCGTAAGACGAGTCTCCGCCGTCACGAAATGACTCATAATGTTTCTGTAAGGCGTGGCTCACGCTATGGCGCTTTAAGGCACGACATGGCGAGCCACAACGCGCGTTTTTTGTAAGACGTGATTTTTTTCCAATTTTTTTTTTTTTGATTTTTTTATCGTTTGTGTTTTTATATTTTTAACTTTAGATTTAACATTTTTGTAGATTTATCTAATCACATCACTCACTGTTTCACGAAATCATAAACATTATGGACTCACGGTTAAAACGAAGTTGTAAAATTATCTTTCTAAGTTCTATTTTAAATATTCAATCAAAAACTATTTTTATATTAGTAATTTATTTGATTTTTCTTCTTCCAATATGAATGTACATTCCTTTTAGTATCATTATTTGATTAAAATAGTATATATAACCTATACGTATATATATACTTTTGAATATGACATACAAATTTATCGTCTTATGTCACGCCTTGAAAAACGTCGCGTGCTCACCGTGGCGTGTAAGGCTTAAGGCTTTGACCTCGCCGCCACGCCACGCCTCACGCCATTTTGCACCTTGACTGTTGCACAAACTTTTTTTGTTGTATAAAATATTCGTAAATTTTGTTATGCAGTATATTTAAATACAGAAAAATACTGCATTTATATTTATTTTAAAAAAATACAAAAATTCCTTAGGTAATCTAATGCTAAATAGTTACTCTAGGTAATAAGTTGCTAAACATTTTCTTGAGTAATCCATCGTTGAATCTCACTCAAGTAATCCGTCACTAAATCAGCCCTGATAATCTGTCACCGATTTTCAGTTTCCCACCAACTAATCACTGACCACCTTTTTATGGTGATTCTACGACCATTTAACAACGGATTTCCGAAAATAGTTTCATCAATAAAAATCTTCTATTTATTAGCGTCCATAACATTTGGTTACCATAAAATGTGGATATCCATAAACAATTTTGCAATTTGTAACATAACACACACACACATATATATATATACACACACACACATACATGCTACTAAAACATAATAATAGAGAGCTCATAGTTTTGCTTAGATACGAGGTTTCATCATACCGCATATAACTAGTCAAGCGGCATAGGCATCCTCAAACACTTGTTTTGACAAACGTCCACTAGTATAAAACATAACATGTTCATTTAATTACACCGTAATCATGCTTAGAATCATACATATAAGTGTATCCAATATAGAAAGTCACACGAAGCCCACCTGAATTAGTGTAGGTTTACTTGTCACTTGTTTGCTTGCAACCTACATAAACAATGAACATTTTCTTCTAATTTCATGTACTATTTTCAAAATAATTGTACTAAATGACTACATTGACTTTGCCCTGTCCAGTCTCATCTATAGTAAAGCGGGCTCAAAGGCAATTCTCAACCTCACACACACCCATCGTCTATGCGGCCATGCATGCTAGCTCGCTTTTAATCTTTCTATTAGTGTACAAATCCTTAGATCACTAATATGCACACAACACAATTCTTAACCACAATACATCATTCTAACCAATTTTGATTAATTCTTTTTTGAACTAATGTGCTACCAATCTATCTTTTAACATGACAAATCTTCATCTAAACAAACGTTTCATATACTAATTCGTGCACAATATTATTGCTCATCCTTTAAACATAAAACATGCATTTTCATAGTCGTTTCATTCCGATCTACACCATGCAATTACATAGTTTTTTAAATTTAACTAGTTTAAATAGCAACAAATGTTTTAAAATGTGATTAGATTCATAGCTATATAAATATATAACTAATTTGTTATCTCATAAATCGTTCAAATTTTAAAATGTATGTCGTTATAAAATAAATTGGTTATTAAGACTTGACGTTAATTACTGATTTCAACTAATTTTAATGACAACAAATGTCGTAAAACCTAATCGGATCTATGACGATTTTTTTTCCAAATACAAAGAGTTTGTTATCACAAATTGTTCAGACCTTACAAGTTTATTATCAAAAATAAATCAATTATTAAGAAAGACAGTTATAATTTATGATAACAACAATATTAGTACTAATATAAATTATTATTATTTTGTTTGATTGTGAAATATTTATTTATTATATTAAACATACTTTCAAAATGAACATTTTATATTACATGCATACTTTTGAAATAAGTTCAAGGTAAGGTATAGTCCCAGTTTAATCGATATTGGTGCTTGGGGATTTTGGTATCAACATTGACCACTCCTCCTTATGTCCAGATGTGGGGAGGAATTGAAATTGAATTAAACAATTGATTATTATTTGCTAGAAGATTTCAGGTGTGTAGGCAAACGTGTTCATGTAGTGGACGTGGCTCCTATCAATGTCGACTCTAGCTATTACGTAGGTTTTCTCCATTGAAGATCTTCCTACATTCTCTAATTTATCAAAATGCTTATATATGGCACGCAGTTCTTTGGTTTCAATATATGTGATTTGAGGTTAAATTAACAAAGTGGTGTTCTCTGATCGTTTCCATCCAGAGACTAATTTGACTTTCAATATCTAACTCGTATATATCATATAATATCCAACTCCTATCCTATATTAGTTAGCAACGTGCTAAAAATTTGATATTTCCTTATATGGCAGTGGTGGACCCAAGATTTTTGCAGAGAGGGGGCACCTTAAAGGTAAATCAAATGCCTGCAAAGTTGTTCGATTAGCCGAATTCTACCGTTTCGAGGGTTTTAAAAAAAATTTGGTTGATTTCAAATGATTTTTAAGTTTTTTTGGTCGATTTCGAGAGACTTTTTTGGTTGATTTTGAGGCTTTTTTGATTCTTTGGTTTATTTTGAGGTACTTTTTTTTGAGTGTATTGGTTGATGTTCCTTAGATTTTCTAATATCCCACAGCATCTCTCAAGTTTAGTAGGTAGACCTTTCATACCTAAAAAAATCATATTTGTAAAAATAAGTTGAGCAAGTACATGGAAGCCTACTTGAACACATATAGGTTCGCCCCTGCATATTGATGTTGCAGTACACATGCATGGTTACCATAAAGTTAGATGGTCTCCTGATGTAGCAAATTCATTCGTTTGGGGGTTTTCTTAATTCTCCAACTTGTCCAACGACCGTTCGCTACAGTACTTGTCCATAATCTTCTCTTTGAACACTGGCCAAGTTAACTTAGCCAGAACTTCCGGGATGAGGTCGGATCGAGTGAGATTCCACCAAATCAAAGCCTCTCCCCGAAGTAGTTGGGAAGCAAACTTGACTCGTTGAGAGGGATCACACTCACTTGCCTCGAAGGCCATCTCCATCTCTTTGAGCCAATACATACAAGCAACTGGGCTATCGGAACCCGCAAACTCCTTAGGGTGACACCCCAGAAACGTCTTGTAGGTGCACCCTTTAGTCTTCGTTCTGATTCCCTCAGCGGATGGTTATTCGACCGTCACCACATTCGGCCCACCCGACCCCACAATAACGTTTTCAGCCATAGCCTCGGGTTGACGGTTACTGACGTCTCGATCCTCTAGAAGTTTCATGAAAAACTCTTGCTGTTGGGTCATGGCCGAAGTCATGGCCAACTGTTGTTGAGCCAAAGCCGCATTCATGTTATCCCAAAGTCGGGTCTCCATGGTAACTTCCTCCAAGATGGCGTTACCGGTGTTGAGGTTCCGGCGCGGGATGTGCTCAGGCCCTCCTGCCAAGATTATGGGTATAGGAATGTCATCGGAGGTTGCCCCCACCGTGGGTCGTACAACTGCAGATTCCACTTCAGGTTGCCCTTCTGGCATGTCCGGTAATCTACTTCGAGTGTTTACCATTTATAATCTGTCATGCACGTACGAGAAATAGATTGAGAAAAGACTAAGCGAGTTGAACTCATTGTACGTACTACTACTTTCATCAATTATCATAATAATAGTAAACCAAGTATGCCCACGTAACAATGCATTCATAATAGCAGTAGCTAAGTGAAATTATGAACGAACCATACATAAGTATTCTTGTCACCATCATCACAACTTTCAATTACAGTAATTCCGTAATCCTAACGCTCTCCCCACCTAGGATTCCTACCCCAAGTGGACAGTGAAGTCATAAGGTCTAAAGCTTAAGTCTAGATATGCTAATATAGTTCACTTAAACTAAAGCTCTGATACCAACTTGTAACACCCTAAAAATAGGGATAACAAAAATCCAGAAATCGGATGTGAGGTATGCTAAAATTGCCATAGCAAGAGTCTCCCAAAAATGGGGAATATAAAATTAATAACCTGTTTAATCACAATTGTAATTTAACGAACAGTAAACAACAACCAACTAATCTAATTTCTACATCTAGAAAATAGATTACAAAAAGGGTTGTCATCTATAGACCCAAACGGTCTATATCCAAAAGTATAACGCGTCCATGTGCAATTCCCCAAGCTCTCACCCCCAAGCAACTAAACCGGCTTAAGACCACTGCCGCTAGAACCTGAGATACACATCGACACCAAAGAAGTGTTAGGCCAAAAAGCCTAGTGAGTTGAACAATAATAAGCATGCATGAACAGATACAATTCTTATCAGCAGTTAACCAGTGTTCAACATATGTGGAGTCATTAGGGGAGACCCAAAGCACCAATCAAGTCCCACCCAAGAGTCGATATACCTTGATGCCCTTAACAAGGAACACCCCAAAGGCCCGGCACACCCGAAGACTATCGCTAAGAAAATTCCCCGAATGACGGAGGTCTAGGCACATACCATCACAGTGGCGCCCAAGACTACATCCTCCTAGTGTACTGACTTGGTTCGTCCACATAACGCATATAGGAGGTCCTTTAGGTGTATTTCAACCCAACATATTTCAATACCAACTACGGGTACAATATTACCATCCTATCCTCATGCAATCCAACAAAAGACCCAAATGACACTTATATTCATCATGCATATAAATATGTCTTCAAAGTGGTATTCCAACTAGAACCATCACAATACCTATTCATGCGTACATTTCATATCAAGTTAATCACATTGTATATCCATGAGAAAAGCCCCAAATAATGGCACCCATAACATAAGACATAACATATCACCAATATCTATATTTCCAACTATTTTCATCAAGAAATCCCAAATACTTGTACACATAGAGATAAAATAGAAAATAGAAGATTATGATGTGTATCTAGTTTTAACAAAGGTTTAGTAAACTCACAATCTAGGTTTTTGACCAAAAAACTAGAAAAGATGAAACCCTAGCTTTTGAAGAAGATGAGACTTGAAGAAGATGAAGATCTGGAAGGATGCCTCAATGAACTCACTTGGATGGACCTTCAATGATGATTTAATGCTCTTATCACCCAAAATCTGGAAGTTATAAGGTAGGAGACGAAAACCCCAAAATCAAGCTTTTGGATACTTGAGGAAGATGAAGATGGAGATGGTGGTGAAGCTTCCAATCCGAAACCTTGGATGATGATCTTCACTCTAGCAATAAATGGTGGGAGATTGGTGGTTGGAAGAACCTTAGATGAAGTAGGTTGAGAGGAAGGGTTTGGGAGAGAATGTTTGAAATGAAGAAGATGAGAAATGAGAAATATTTGGGAAAATTCATTTAATGCCCGCACTGGGCTACTGCCTCATGCGCATGGCCCGTGCGTTTTTAATGAAGGATGGCGCATGGGTCGTACGCCACACACAGAAGCACATCAAACTTCTTCTCATTTGGTCAAATCCCGTTTTGGTCATAACTTCTTCGATATAGCTCCGTTTTCGCTACGGAAAGAACCGTTGGACTCGTAGTTAAATCATTCATCCATTCAAACTATAAAATTAAAGATTCAAGCCCAAAAAAAATCAAAAATCTAATTTAACCAATGAAATTTCGGGGTGTTACATCATTAAATCCCTACTTTTGATCCACAACCTCATAAATGTTCATCTAGGGTTGTCATTTATTGAAGAAGTTCAAGATCTCAACCACACTCATCCTTCCACTCCTAGGGTTTCTAAGTTTACATCATAAAACCCTCAATGTGAGTTTAACCACACTTTTGAAACTTTATACATGTTAAACCTTTGCATTTTGACCCTCTAAATATCTCCTCTATTGTGGACTATTGATTTGATGAACTTTTAACCTAAAACCTATTTTGGAGTTTTTTAGGGTTTACTTGGATAAAATTGTTTGTAAATATGAAATACATGGGGTCAAATGGAGGTTTGTGGTACCTAAGCATGAGGGGTTTCATTCCCTCTTGTTTTATGAGTTTGAAAATGTTGGGTCATAATTTAGGGTTTCTATAAACTTGATGATTTTTAATGAAAGCTTTATGGATATTGGTTTCTTTTGTTAAGGAAATGATAAATGTAGTATTTTGGGATGTTGAGAATTGTGGCTAAGAGAATAAATTCTAAGTCAAAGCTTTGTGATGAGTAAACTTAGGGGTTGTTCGTTTGTGGCTTAATGAGTTGTATAATGGATATGGCTGATTCGCACAGCCATATCCAAATGTTCGGTATTGGCTGAATCGGTCAGCCCAAGGCTAAATCGGTCAACTAGAATTTAGTTGTCCTTTACATTCAGCCATATAGAAGACACTCATACCCCTCATTCCCTCAACCCTCTTTGGAAAACCCTCATTCCCTCAACCCTCTCTAGAAAACCCTCAATACCCACAGACGTTGGAGCCACCACCACCGACGTCGCCGTCGGAGCTACCACCACCGACGCCTCCGCCACTGTCTGATACCGCCACTGCCGGAGACACCACCAACAAGGTCAGATCGAGATGAAGACCCATGAGTTCCTTCAGTGATGAAGACCATGGCGCCCCTCCTCTTCTTCCTTCTGACCGAGATGGTTACGACAGTGATGAAGACGGAGGCAATGAAGGAGATAGAGACATGGGTGTAACACCCTCAAATCTGGAGATAGCAACTAATTTAAAATGTTCTATATACATCGATAATTAATTCATCTACAATCACAATTTAAGGTTTAACCTCAATACACACCTTTTACTCTATGCATATAGTTTATAATAAGAACGGGTGCTACTAAAACTCAATAACAAACACTATCTCCAAACTGCGTAAGACTTCACCAACTACTTACCCTTGTGTAAAGCTAAGGCTCATCTCTTCATAGCACTGCTAGAACCAAACCCCCAACTAGAACCTGATGCACATGCCGACAAATAAAAAGGTTAGGCTTAACGCCTAGTGAGCTCAAGAGTTTTCAACATTTATAAATGAATCGTAAATAGAAGATTGCAATTAAAATCCTAATCTTTCTAAATGGTTTACTTTGGAAATGGAAATGACTCGTTTTCCAATTATATGCATTTTAAACGAAAAAGACACCAATATGAACGTTAACCAAACCAAATTGTTTTGAGGACTAAGATCCCGACATAAAACGTTCTTTAGTAAATTTAGATTCAACCCATACTTACTCAAAATGAGAATAGAAAGCGGACTCCCACTTTATAAAAACGCAGATAAAACTTTACACCCCGAAACACCCAAAACACGGGTGGGGCATAATACGCGACCCTTAAATAATGGAAAACAATCCATATAAATATAATATGTCATCGAAAACATGGAACTGAAATCCAATACTCATGTGACCATGAAATGGAATGAAACCCAAATATTAAAGCATATACAATTAAATATCCAAAATACTGTTGGCCGACAACGGGGGAGACCCGCATTCATTGAGAGTGGAGGAACACAAAAGTATGTCACTCATACAACGTTAATCGTATGACACTTCACGACCTAAAAGCCCAAGTGTCCCTACGACTCCTTTCAAGCTACACCCAAAGAGACAGCTGACCTTACCGAATATTACCATGAATACCGCCAAAGGCTCGACACAGTCGGGGGTTACAACCATGGCATTGCCCCGACATAGCAGAGGCCCCAAATATAAAATCGCCCTTCTAGGTCATGATAACTCAACCGGACTCAGCCCTCCTAGTATACACTAGAAAAGTTCAGGTCATAAAACATGGGCCCGGAGTCAAATCCCGCAACATCCAGTTGACCATCAAATCAAGACTGACTTACGTGCCTATGGATCCAATGCAACACAGTCTAACATTACATGACTACACATGAATGACCAAAGCACTCGAGCATGTAATTATCATAAATATGCAATAAAGTGCATTAAGATGTATATTGAACATGGGCTCTACCAAGAGCCATTAAAACTTAGACAAATGTCCACGGGACTCTTTTAAGTCAAAACGAGCTAAAATGCTTAAAACCCAATTGACCAACAAATAACGTTTCTCCAATTAATAAAACGCATCTAGACGACGTTTATGCAAATACATACTTCAAAGATGTGATTAACCCAAAACTCAACACGGATTGGGACATATCATTTTCCAAATGGGTTTATACCCTTATGTTTCCAAAATGTCTCATAACACGGAGACATGCATTTTCCAAATGGTTTATGAAATCAAGTACACTAAAAATGCATATATCATGGAATAGACTTCATTTGTACAAAATCACCAAAGATGTATAAACCATAAAATAAACTTTATTTGTACAAAATCACCAAAAATGCATAAATCACACTATTACTTGTCAAGATATCTAAATCCCAAATATGGGCATTTTATGAGACTAAAATAACCCAAGTTTATCAAATATGAAAACTTATCAAAATACCCAACACATTGACAATTACCAAGTAAAACATATTTTTACTTCAAAATACTCATTTTGGCATGTACATAGTTTTCACAAAGCAACTTGAACTCACCTCGCTAGATTTAGGCTAAATCTAGATTTTACCCCAAATGAGCTTCTTTGAAGAATTCTGAGCCCACATGCAACAATATTCCCAAAAATCTAGATATACAAATTTCACCCATAAATAATCATTTTCAACCATTTAGAATCGATCCCCAAATGCTTTACATCAAAATCTCCATTTTGGCCAAAAACCTTAATTTGACCTAACTTTTCTCAAAATCTTCCAAACCGAAATTGGAGTAATAAAACACTAGGAAACCATCAATGAAGCATTTACAACTCTTACATAAGTTTAGAAATGGAGAGGATTAACTTACCACTTAGATTTTGGTGAAAACCTAGAAAACCCTAAAATGGGGCTTGAAGTTGAAGATGAAGATGAAGATGGAGAAGGTGAACTCTCGATCATAGCTTCCATTTCTACCACTTGATGATGATTTACCTCCGTAATACTCAAGGATTTGAGCCAAGGATGACCCAAAATCGCCATATATGACTTTGGTTGGTTCTAGAGATTGTTTGGGAAGAAGAGGAAATGAATAAGTGAACAAATGAGCTGAAACCCGTTCTTAACAGCCCACTGCTCCTCTTGGGCGACATTGCCCATGGCAATGTCGCTAGTCATTGTCGCTAGCCTCATGCCTCCTTCTGATTAATGTTGCGACTTTGCCAGATGCGACTATGACATTGTCATAGTCACCGGACATTGTAGCCGTACCCGTACCAAGCCCCGAAACTTGACTTTTTCAACTCCAACACTCCCAATACTCCAAGGGACTTTAAATAATGTTTTCCTAATAAAATCTCACTGTTTACAAGATGCAAAACGTCTGGGTGGCTTTTACTTACCGAAAATTACGGGTGTTACACTGGGTTTACAGATTTAGAGACTTGAAATTTTGAAGGAGATGAGACATGGGTTTACAGATTTGGGTTTAGAAATTTGACAATTTGTTTACAACTTTTTTTTAGGGTTTACAGATTTGGGTTTAGAAATTTGACAATTTGTTTACAACTTTTTTTAGGGTTTACATATTTAATGATTTGTTTACAGTTTTTATTTAGGGTTTATAGATTTGGGTATCTTTTCTAATTTGTTTATAGTGTTGTGAAATTTGATCTAAAAATGTTCAATGTAAACCAAGGGTAAAATAGTCATTTTCACCATTCAGATTATTTATTCATCACATCAACCGAACAATAGTTTAGCTAGATCGATATAGACAACTTTAACGATACAGACAACTTTATCCATACAGGTCTTAATAGAAAATGAACCGAACAGCACCTTACTTATTGGTTTGGATTAATACTAATTTTGCCTTCATAGTTGGAGTAATGATTTGAACTTTTGAACTCATTGTCTTACTTGGTATTAGTGTAATGGATCCATAGGCACTTGAGTCTTCGTGTTCAATGGTGGGATGATAGTTTTCCTCATTTTAGCACGGATTAGGCATCGGGTCTCTTGGTAAGTAAAATGTGGACCCGTATGGTCGGGCATTATCCCATGAGCAGTAAGGTGTAATTCCAATGTGCTCATTTCTTTTCTTGGATTTGAAATACCCAATGTATAGATCTAGAGAGGTTGAAATTGGGGAACTTCACAAGCGATAAACTTAGAGGAGTTGAGCTTGATGTCCATTTGTTTATAATGCATGTGTTTGATTTATTAACATATCATGTGACTTACTTTTGTATTACGTTGCTCATTATGATACGCAGGTCTCCCCCGTCAACGCTTGAAGTATTGGGTAAATATTGGGTCTTCTCCCAAAGTAAATATAATGATTTTCCGCTTTACTTTCTAAACAAATTATTTCTACTTTTAACAATTATAACTGTTTATTCTCACTAGGCTTTAGCCTAACACTTCTTCTTAAAAATGACATGTATAACAGGTCCATCTAGCGGTGGGATTTCTCGGGTTTGAGCGAGGAGCCGGAATGAGGAAATAGCATTTTTGGTGAAGTATAGCAAAAGCGTACACTTTTGATTTTAAGTTGGCATTCTTTTGGAAGTGAGATAGCAACAACCGTCTTTAATCTAAGGTGGCGTTTGTTTTTTAAGTGGTGCTAAAGTCTGAAGTCTGATTTCACTTCTGATTTTTAAGTGGTGGTGCTGAAGGCTGAAATCTGAATAAAAAAGACTGTTTGTTTTTGCAAGCTGAAAACATCTGAATATGTATTATTGTCTATTTTATCCCTAAAAATGTGATACTATTGAATTTAATTAAATTATATTACTAAAATCCTCCACCTATTCCATTTTCATTTCTTCAATCTGTCGACAAGTCATCTCCATCATCATCTTTCCCATTTCTACAGTCTCCCTCCACCTACTCCATTTTCATTTCTTTTCAAATCATGATTCCTTCCTAGAACCCAAATCCTGATTCCTCCTTAAACCCAAAATCGATTTCTATTTAGGGTCACAAAGAACAAATGGAACCAAAGAATGGGAATGAAGAATTAGATGAACCAAATAGAAAAAAAGGAAGGATGAGATAACAAAATCGAACCAAATGAAGAAAATCAAACAAAATCGGAAAAAACGAAGAACGAGATGAAGAAAATCGGAAAAAACGAAGAACGAAAGGAAGAAAACCGAACCAATCGAAGAAAACGAAGAACGAAAGGAGATGATGCTTCCAGATCGAACAGAGATGGTGATTCTTCGATCTGCAATGTTCTCCTGATCTGCAATGTTCTGTAATATGATAAAACAAGAAAAAGGTAAAAAAATCCAACAATTTTTCTTGATGCTTTGATCTGGGTTGAGATCGATTTGGGTTAAGATCGATTTGAAGATCGACCGACTTTGCAATCGATTTGGATCGAGAACTGGAGATAGAGAACTTGTGGGCTGAGGAGCGTTATGATGAGCGAATAAGTGAAAATAAGTGGCTAGGTTACCACTTTTTTGTTCAGATAAGTTTAAGAGATAAGAGGGTCTGAATAAGTTTAAAAAAAACAGTCTAAAATTGAAAATGTCTGACCGAATAAGTGATAAGTGGTTAATAAGAGCTGAAAATCAAAAAACAAACAAGGCCTAAGCCTTCATATGTTTAGATTAGTAGGTTGTTGAGTTATATCTCCTTAGTGATTTGTTTATGTAAACGCTATACTATTTCCCCCTTTTGGGTGAACTGTTTATGTTAGTTTATTAATCTTCTGCTAATATTCAGGTTTAAATTGTCCCCTATTTTTAAGGTGTTACATTATGTTTGCAACTGTCTGTATTCAATCCATTACGAACAATGCTAGCTAGTAGTAATCAATTGAAATCTAGTATATTACATAAACTAAAATAGAAACTACTAGTTAAGAATTAAAAATAGAGCGTAATTGAACTTGGGACTGATCGGCGACTGCCCGATTAAAAAATCAAAACCCTAATGTGAAGCTGAAGTCTAAACCCGAGGCTCAGAGAAACGGTGGTGGGGAGCGGACTGCAGATGTCTAAAGCGGCAGCCCAAACTAATAAATATTGAGCCTATTATGTTATTAGAATAATTATCTCATTTTTTATGATGAAAATTTTAAATAAAAATAAACACTGAATATATAAATTAGGTTAAATTGTAATATTTATTATTATTTTTTTAAATTGAGGGCCAGTTTTAAAAATTGACCCAAAGTATAATAATATTTAATAGTATGCTTAAAAAAAATATTTAATGGTCGGCTCATTTCGAAAGTATTGACGAAACGATTATTATGGTAAAATTTGTGAAAAAAAGAAATGTATTTTTAATGCATTTTAGTTCATACACAGATTATTTATGTTAATATGACAAAAGTTTCATGAAAAATGAAAAATTAAAAAGTAAGGTATTAAAACTAAACTAAATAACTGATTACAAGGGTATTAAATGTAACTTATATATTTAAAAAAATTGAGTGAAAGATAGATTTAAGGAAGAGCGGGAATAAATTAGCTTTAGAGGTTGTACTGTATGGTATTGTAAAGTTTTTAAAACAAAGATAATATAATTTTGAGTAAATTACAAATTTTGTCCCTGTGGTTTGGTGAAATTTTAGATTGGGTCCCTCAAATGAAATAATTACAGGGATGGTCATCGTGGTTTCATTTTTGTTATGGATCAGGTCCCTCGTGTTAACAACCGTTTAAAATCTCCATTAACTTAAAAGTATTTTCATATTTTCGTTGTATTATGAAATTTATAATTATTTCAAGGGCCTGTTTTGCCATTTTCTAAAACTCGGTAAATAATAAACGAAAAAAAAAGAAAAAAAAAACAAAACAAACACAAATCTCGTATACAACTTTTCTCCGTCACCCGATCCCTCCCCAATCCCTCACCTCCTCACTCTCTCTTCTTTGATCTGGTGAAGAAAACGAACATCTCGTTTCTTCTAGTGAATCATTGGTTGAAGAAATCGATCTAGTGAAGAACTCGACCCAGATTTGGTGATCAAATCAAACTCATTATTTCTCCTAAGTGAATCGTTGGGTTGAAGACATCGAAGAACCATTTAGAAATCCAAAAAAAATAGAGGTTTTGCATATGCATCATCTTCTTTTCTGCGATTTTTGAGTTTTGATTAAGGTTTTGGATTTTATGGTTTTGCCAATGTTTTTTTGATATGGTATGGATTTTAGGGTTTTTGATTTAGATTTAGGATTCTTGATGTTGCGTTCTTGATGAGTTCTTAACAAATTTAACGTTGATGAATTTTATATTTTTGTGTTCTTCATTTAATTAAGATTTTTTCTTTCAGTTGAAGAAGATGGAAATCAATGATGTAAAATCCAGATCTGCACAAATGATTTCAAAATAAGCTTTGATGTTGTTTTGTTTTAAAAAAAGGGTTTGCTTTTATATTTAAAATAGAGTAAATTACACCGTTGGTCCCTGTGGTTAGCTCAGAATCTGGATATGGTCCATATTTTAAAATAATTACACCAGGGATCTCTATGGTTTGCATTTCGTTTCACCCTGAGTCCCTACCGCTAACTCCGTTAAATGAAATCCGTTAACTGAGGGGTAAATATGTCATTTAATATGTTGTCTCATTTTAAATTAAAAACAAAAAATTATATATTATATATATAATACACATATGTAACCTGCATCCCCTAATCCTCACCATCCTCACCGGCGTACCACACAACTACAACATCTCCGGTCATCGTCTCCCTCACCATTCGGTGGCGCCTCCCTCTGGTTCTCCTCCCCCACCTCCAGGCCTCCTTCTTCGTTCACCTTCACCACCTCCGACCTCCTTCTCCATTCACCTTCATCCTCACGGCCACTGTGAAACCCACCTCTGGTTCTCCTCCCCCACCTCCCCGCCTCTTTCTCCGTTCACCTTCACCACCTCCGACCTCCTTCTCCGTTCACCTTAACCCTCACGACCACTGTGAAACCCACCTCCTCCCTTCTCCTACAACAATGAACACCCACCTGAAACTCTATTGTAAACAAGTACAACTATATTTTTCTATCAATGGACCGTCTTCGTCATAACAAACACATACACATATATTCTGTCTGTTTATCTCTCTCTCTCTCTCTCTCTCAAACACCCACATATCTTTTTCTCTAAGTTGGTTTCACCCCCACCACGTGATCTTCGGCCTTCACTAGATGCCTCTACTGGACACCCTCCTCCATTCATTTTTTACTGATCTTTCACTTTGATAAATCAAAAGTGTGTGTGTATATAACAATGTATGTGTTGTGTGTGTATATGTATAACCAGTATATATACATATAACTCTGTGTGTGTGTGTGTTTTTTTGAGTTGGTAATATATATATATATATATATATATATATATATATATATAGGGTCCCCTTCTTTTGTTAACTCAACATTTAGTGTTAACTTTGTTAACCATTTTAGACCAATAGGATTGCAAGAATTTTTTTGGTTTAATATTTGTAACCGTTTTTTAGCAAGGGTAAATTAGGAATTTTGAATTTTATTTTTTTCTAATATTATATTATATTGAGATATATATATATATATGTATATATGGAAGTTGAGATATTTATGGGATTGATTGGAAAATTTTGAATTTTAAATTACATATGAGATTGATATTTATGGAATTTTAAATTTTTAAGACATATAGGATTGATATTTTATGGGATTGTTAATAGATCATGGACGTCAACCCCAGATTGCATATATGCACGTAACAAAAAGTGCATATATGCACATAATGGACATCCAATTTTCACATATGCACACCAAGATGTAATTGTATCAATTCAACTTCATATATTTCATATATGCACTACACAACCAATGTATTAAGTGTTCATATATGAACCGTAAAGTAAAGAACATATATGCATAACAAAAATTCATTTTCATATATGCACATCATAAAGCTCATATATGCACACCAAAACCCAAACTCTTAAGTGTTCATATATGCACACCAGAACCGTCACCGTAATATAGATCTCGCCATCGTCGGTGTCCATATATCTCACCTCGGTGTTCATATATCTCACCATCGGTGTTCACCTATTCCTCGGTGTTCATAGATATCGCCATCATCGCCTCAGACGAACCCACCGATGATCTGTGAAGTGACAAAAAACAACAAACCACAGAGAAACCAAGTGGAAAAAACAATAAACCACAGAGAAACCCGTCGATGATCTGTTGATTGTTCCATATGAAACCCTGTGTGATTCACTGTTAAGAGAAGAAACAACCCGACAGCAACAACATCGCTATCATCGCCTATGTCGCCGCCGCTGCTGCCGCCCAGAAACAACCCGATAGCAACCTCAATCGTTGTTGACAAATCCTCAACTGATCTCTTGAGGAAGAAGAAGAGAGTTAAGGGTGTTTTACTGTTAAGAGAAGAAGAGAGTTAAGGGTGATTCACTGTCAGATTTCTTGATCGAGTTGGGATTTCTTGATCGAGTTGGAGTATTGAGGAAGAAGACGTGATCCCGATAATTTTGGGATTTGATACCTTTCCTTGATTATCAACAAATACAATTTTACCTTTTTACCCTTGTTCATATAGGAACATCAAATTTGAACCAATTTTTTTCCCTTTTTTTTAATTTAAAAAACTGTTTTAATCACAACCATTAATTTTCAAGATTAAGGGTCCAGATTAGTTAACAAGGTTAATACTAAATTTTGGGTTAACAAAAGAAGGGCCCTATATATATATATATATATATATATATATATATATATATATATATATAAACCCACATGACTTATGTGTGTGCGTATATATGCATGACCTGCAGTGTGTATATGTGTGTGGATATATGTATAACCAGTGTGTGTGTATATATATATATATATATATATATATATATATATATATATATATATATATTAGTGTGGGGTGGGGTGGGGTGGGGGTCTTTGGTAATATATGTAAAACCCAAGTGAGTTGTATGTGTATTTAAAAGTATGTGTTGAGTATGTAGATACAAAACTCAAATGTGTAGGTTCATCAATGGTGGTTTGCAACAGTGATGAGAGGAAGAAGATAAAGGAGGAGATGCTTAAAAATGTGTTGAGTGTGAATAAAAACATAGGTGTTTTAAGAGATGGTATGGAGATGTTTTAAGAGAGAGGGAGATAGAAAAATAAGAGTTACAGATTATTAAAGAGAGAAAAAGAGAGGGAGAAAGAAAAAAGAGTTGCAGGTTATTAAAAAGAGAGAGGAGAGAGAGAAATGGGTCAAGACAATGGTAGGGATGAAGTAGTGATGCACGTGTCACTTAAGAGGTGGAAGTATATAATGAATTTTTTTAATTAAAAGATGAAAAGACTATATTGCCCTTTAATTAACGAATGATTTTTAACACCGTTAGTGGTAGGGACTCGGGGTGAAACAAAATGCAAACCGCAAGGATCCCTGGTGTAATTATTTCAAAATAGGGACCTTATCCAGATTTTGAGTAAACCACAGGGAACAACAGTATAATTTACTCTTTAAAATATGAGTTGTGTTCCTGATTTTATTCTTTAGAAATGGGTTTTTGTTGTTGATTTTGTCCTTCATTTATCTTTGTTGGGTTTGAATCTTTGGTTTTCTTTTATTTTAGGCATAATGTTTAGGTTTGATTTTTTGTTGGAAGAGAGAGAAATTGACAACATGTAAAGGTTTAGAAGAGAGAGATTGGGGAATCTAGGTTTGATTCTTCAGTTTCATAAATTGGCAAAACATGCCCTTGAAATAATTACAAATTCTATAATACAATGAAACACATGAAAATACTTTTAAGTTAAACGGATATTTTAAACGGTTGTTAACATGAGGGACCTGATCCATAACAAAAATGAAACCACAATGACCATCCCTGTAATTATTTCACTTGAGAGACCCAATCCAAAATTTCACCAAACCAGAGGGACGAAATTGGTAATTTACTCTATATCTATACTATATTATAAAAGAGACATAAAAACTCTTAAATATAACATTTTAAGCACAAAATACAACTAATTAAAGCCAATTACTTAATTTACAATTTCATAATGCTTTGGTACAACTTATATTTTATTATAAAGATGTAATTTATTTTACTTATAGTTATGATCTGTTTATAAAGATAATTTTTTTGGAAGGCATAACGACATCGAACCAACGAACGACTACCACGAACACACGCACGCACGCACACCTCCCCCGGCGGTATCGGGCATCCACGGGCAACCCACTAATCCACCGCTGTCCCGGCCTAGCTTACGCTGAACCTAGAGCCCAACCACAGTCTAAGACTGGGCTGGAGGGGGGGGGGGGGAACCCAGTCAACGACTGGACCGACCCAAGGACTGGGTACTCCTCATGCCCTTAAATTGACTCCCCTTGGATTCGAACCCGGGTAGATTGAGATACCATCCACAATCCCCCCAGGATGTTACCGCCCTTGGAAAAACCAACTGAGCTAGACATGATTTGTTGTTTATAAAGATAATGATAAATTATTTTTTTATGTTATTATATATAAAATTATTGATAATATATTTTAATAAAAAAAAGGTAGTTTATCTCATAGTGTTTATCTTGTATTTAATATGTTTATTTGCAGTTAGTTATACAAATAAAAACATAGGACTTTAATAAGTTATAATTATGTTTCATTAACTTGTAATTTTGAATTTTAACTAATATATCTATACTATATTATAAAGCATTTAAGCTAAACTATTAAAAACTAATTTTTATGCATTAGGTACCACTTATTAATACATATTACTTAAAATCCAAAAGTACAAATTGATTAAACATAAGTACAACTTATAAAAGGTCAATGTTTGAATTCGTGTAACTAACTGCAGATAAACACTTATTTTTATTTTCTAAAATATCTAAATTTTTTAACTATTGATATAACTAACCGATAAATATAAGAAAATTCGAGATAAAACACCTTATTTTATTTTTTTATTGAAGTATGTTATCTTTTTAATTTTAAATATAAAATATCTTAAATATAGTTATCATTTAAATTAAGCATTTTTTGATCCGTAACAAAATACTTTATTATTATTTTTTATAAAAAAACATAATTAAACTAAACTAAAATATATTTTTGTTTTAAATCTATGTTTTTCAAAATCGTAAAATAAAATTAAAAAAGGCTAACAAAAATATGAATAATGATCGAGGATTCGAGTTTTAGATTTCAGGATCCCGATGCATTACGATGATACATTTCTAGTAATTTTAATAAAATAACATAGATAATGAATTCAATACCTTAATTTGGGGCATAGGTAATAAAATTCACCAATCAACCTCTTTTTTCACACGTCCCTCAACCTATCTACGTACGTACTCGATCTTTGGCGATTCTTCAGATTATTTTCTTCAAATAAGGAGTTCTACCGCTTGGAGATTGAAATAACAGGTGAGTTCTACTTTTTTTTCTCGTTGTGATTAGAACGATTAACGTTGTTCTTCTCCAAATCTTTTTTTTTTCTTACCGATTAGGGTTCTTCTCGATCAGGGTTTTCCTTGATTACGGTCTGAGTATTAACCAAACAGCATCGATACAATGTTAATTCCTATTCTCATCCTATTCCCATTTTCATTCCCATTACCACTCTATGTTGCCGGCTGTTTAGCCATTGTTGAATGGTTTAGTGGAGAATGATTAAGAGGCTCCTATGATATAGTGTAAAATGAAATATGGTTGTTTGCTAATTGTTTAAAATGAAATCAGGGCTCTGAATAGTTAAAGGAGGAACCATTAGGGGCCGACTAATGGCAACTTTTTTTTTTGCCCAACAAGATTTACCTCTTAACAATTCAGGTTGTAGGTTGTCACTTAATGAAACCATTAAGAGGTAAACAAACAGCCCCTTAGTGTCAACAGTTTATGCCTAATGAACGATGTAAGCCTGAAGGGAATGCTAGATGTTGCTATGGGACACTTTGTATTACAATGGTTTCATTCAATACACTTGTTTCCAGCTCTTGAACGCCTGATGGATGCAAATGAGGGGTACCTCCCCCTCATATAGGAGCTTTAACCCCTTCCAAGAACAATCTAGACCGGAACCTTCCTACAAAGACCCCCAGAGTACATGCTTCAGGAATTATCCAGATTGTGAATTTTGAATATAAAATATATACGAAATGGTAAAAGTTTCCATAATTTCTATCTTTTGAACAAGAAATCATATTTCGGGATAGATGGAGTATTACTTAAGATAGCCTGACCTACTTTGTTGGGGCCAGATGTCTTGCTGGACTTGCTATACAATTTAACATTTGATCTTTATTTCTCATTTCACTTGGTCTGGTGTAGCTGATCATAAAAAATTTGGGTAAGCTAACAAGGTAAGATGCTCTGAATTGAGTAACAGGCTCTGTCTCGAATAATGGTCGACTAAAAATTGTTGTTTACCATGTATTATGTAGAATTACCATTCTAATGCTAGGCATGATTAAATGTTAAATAACATACAACTTTTTATATAATTAAGTGCCAATGATAGAAAATTAAAAAAAAATTATAATATGATTATATTTAGACAAGAAAATATATTGAAATTCATTCATAATGTAATATAAGTAGAATCTCAAACATCAATGCCAAAATGAAAATTGTTTTCCATCTTTTTCTGCACATTTTTATGCAATTCACCCTCAACTATTATGTTATGAACAGAGTAGAATCAAGCTGACAATGGAAAACGTAGTACCACACTCATATCCATTTGACTGATGAAACAAAAGGATTCTAGTAATTCGAGAGTGCTAGTCTCTCCCAAGTCATCTCACTAGTTTCTGTTCGGCCTACCCCACCCCAATGTTGTTAAAGGCGCACTTAGGCGCAAAGGGGTCCTGGGGCCTAGGCGTGAGGCGCAGGCGCGAGGCACGGGCCTCACGAATGCGAGGCGCATTGAATTATAAAATAATATATACACACACACATAAATACGTACATACATACACATATAGTAATAGACAACTCAAATACCATCATATAAAAAGTAGAAATATCAACTCAAGTACCATTATATAAAGCATAGTTCAAAGACTTGAGGGAGAAGAATGAGATATGGGTTGTATTTATAGGGCTTAAAGACTTGAGGGAGAAGAAAAGATATGGATTGTAGAATTATCTAGTTACTCTTTTTATAGGATAGGAGATAAGAATGGAATAGATTATATAGACTTATCACTTGCCTTTGTAGAAGTCTAGGAGGTTAAAACTTAAAAGGCATCATTAATATTATAGTTGACTTAATTATTAAGTTTTTTCTGCAGAATTCTAAGAGACAAAGCAAGTAAATTTAAAAAAAAAGATCAATATTCGTGAAGCGCGCCTAAGCCCAGGCTGCGCCTAAGCCCAAGGCTGCGCCTAAGCCCAAGGCGTTGCGCCTTGGTGCGCCTATGCAATGGGCCTCGCCTTGACTGCTAAAAAGCCTAGGGCTTTGCGCCTAGGCGCGCCTCAGGCGCGCTTTTCACAACTATGCCCTACCCTTTTGCAACCTCCCTATTTATACTAGATATTTATTATAAGAAGTACCCAAAATACACCTTCTAGAATATTACGTATGGATGGGCTTGGGCTTAAGTCGGTGCATGACAAATTATCAAACTTTGGTCTAAATAGATCAACACATGAGCTAACATTGTAGCTAGGGGTGCTCAAAAAACCGACCAACCTGATCAACCCAACCCGGGAAAAAAATCAACCTGAGGTAACCCGACATATAATCGATACAAAATTAGGACAACCCGAATCTATTGGGTTAGGCTCAAAGTAACCCGATAACCCGATAAACGTTTTGGCGACTTCTCTAAAATTATTTATATTGCCCTTTAATATGTATAAGTTACCAAAACAACTCGGCAATAACGAGCAATGGAACTCATAAGAGGACATTATTGGAAAGTTCTATGTAATACCTAAATATTCGATGAACTCGTATATTTTTTTGAATGATGGATCGTATTTCAAAGAAAATTTTCCTTATGTTTATATTTTCAATATTGTTTTTACTTTGTTTAAACACAACCTGACCAACCCGAACGGGTTGGGTTGGGTTGCACTTTTGTTTGAGTTGGGTTGGGTTGAAAATTCTGAAACCGCCAACATTTGGTTGGGTTGGGTTGTTGAAATGCTTTCAACCCGATCAACCCAACCCGTGAGCACCCCTAATTGTAGCCACAAGCATATCATGTCCCCAAACTAATCTGTCTTTACTAGACGATTTAGCCTCACATTTCTAACACATCATGATCATCTTCATTTTATTGATTCAATTTTCTAATGAAGCTCAAGTTGCAATTGATACCCCCGCCCCTTTTTTTTACAATATAGGCATCTCCTTAACTTCTATTTTTTGTGATGGGTCATATAGTCGGACAAAGATGTTGTAGAGAGGCGGGCCCAAAATCTAATATGTCCTCTCATATGTCAACCATTGCCCATACTCTCACTTCCAACTGGAAGAACCAATGATATTAGTCATATGTTTTATTCCAATTCCATAGACTGCCCTCCAAACATATGAAGATTTGGAAAGCAATATGTTCTCCACTTGACAAAGATTGCAATGTTCAGCTTCTCAATTGATGGTCACTGTGACTTTCCATAACAACGAATAACGATTGGTTTGAGTAGAATTAATTGCACTAATTACTTTGCAAAGCTGTATATCTCCTGCCTAAATTAGTGATCCCAAGGTGACTTGTTAAGACAAACTTTTGACCATGCCAATCTGCAAAGCTTTCATTTTTTTAATCAAAATTGACTCCATAAGAACTTCCTGCTTGCTTCAGCAGTCAAGAACCAATTCTTTTCTAAAGTATATGTAGTAATTGCAGTCATAGTTTCCATACTATAACATGCTTGGAAGATCAATAATTGCATGGGTATTCTTGAGAAATAGAAAGGCCTTTGACAATGCTTTCATGTGATTTTGAAAATGCTCATATAATGCAAGGGAAGATCCATTAAGACCAAATTAGCAAGAGCCAACCTACCATCTTATGCATGTTGACACCAATTTAGGACTCATCCCCTGTAGGGTCTCTAGATAGAACAAAGGTCTCGAGTGCACTTGACATCGCAAAACATCCAAAAATCCTACCTCCAATTTTTTGATATTAATTCCAAAAAATAGTTGATTTAGTATAACTGTCCCTTAAACATGAGATTTTACCAAAGAATTCCAGAGGGTCTTAAAGTGAAGTAGCTATTGTAATGATGGTTGAAGAAAATATATACTATTATCTGCAAAATAAAAATAAAAAATACAGCAGATAACAAGTACCCCAGGAAGAGAAGTAGGCAAAAAAAGCTGGAAATATCACAAGTAATAGCAGATGGCAACAATACATGGCAGCAAAAAAAGAATGGAAAAAAACTACAAGACTACAAGTAGATGGCTTCAATATATAGCAGCAAGAGAAGTACCTGATGATGAGAGACGAGGAGACGGGAGGAGAGACAGATGGAACCCTGATGCAATGGTTATATAGCAGCAAGAGAAGTACAAAACTTATGCAAATATCGTCTTTCACAAGTAATAAAATGATAATAAACCATATATCGTTTTCAGGATTAGGACTTAAAAGTAGAGAGATAAAAGACAAAAAATAACTAACTCCCGATGGTGAATTTTAATTAATAATATTGGGTTTGTGTTTTGAGTTTTTCTAAATAATAAAGACTTAACATGATAAAATTATCGTGAATAGAATTGCAACACTTGGAAGCTACAATATCTACACTATTAGAATCGGTGCAACGGTTTGTAGCATGCCATTCTTTTGTTAGCACAAATCAAATTAACTCTTCTAAGTTATAGCCGACATTCAGTGTGGTTGTGATGATTCACATTCCTACGTAATTTTTCACATTTTTTGAAGTCTATAGCATTTATATATGACTAATGAAGGTTTGAACCCCAAACCTCCTCGAAGGCTTACATACTGCTAGGCCAAGGGCCCTTTGGTAGCATGATCAATTTGATTTGAACCATAAACACCTATCCCCATCATATCATCGTATGTTGAGTTTAATCATCTTCTTGAGATGAACATAAATTTTCCTCGTCAAATAAATCAAATTTAGAAAATGAAAGGGTTAGTTGTAGCTATGATTTTTTGATGAATGCAAAACATGATATGAATATTTAATCTTTTTTTTTATTAATTTATAATTTGGTGAATAGATTTTTAGTTTTAGTGTAAGTTTCTTAAAGAAGATGAATATGGATGTGATTTACCTATCTTGCAAACATTGGTTAAACCTAGCCACCTAGGAATATGATTGTTGTACAATTGATAAAATCAAACCAAAAAGCAAAATAAGTTCTTGAAAGAGTGATGTTGCCCATAGAAATACTTTAGGGACGATTTTTGTAATTAACTCAAAAAGTAAACTTCTTTGCTGCAAAAGAGGGAGAACTCGATACTCACCTTCTTCTTGCATATTCAAAATTATACACCACCATCCCCTCTTTCTCCCTGTTGACGCCCGACGATAGTACGCCACCGGACATCGCCGGGCAACCAAAATCTTCTTTTACCACACCTCCTTGGTCTCGGCCATTCATCATTTTGGATTGGTAAGTTCTGCTTCCTATTTCCAATTCTTTTGAACCAAATTTGTCTTATTTTATATGATCTTGCTCTGGTTTCTTTTTATGCCATACTTCTAGCATAACTTTATTTGTTCTTTTTATTTTGAGGATTAGGGTTTTGTATAGTTTGGGGATTTATAGAAATCTTAATCAATGCTAAATTGGTTTCATTAATTTAATTGGGTTGGTTGGTTTTGTTTTTAAATTTGTAGTAGGTTAACATGCTGAGGAGATGCTTAGCTGGTAAGCAAGGAGGGGCTTGCTTACTCGGTGTTCCAAATATGCTCTTGATTTTGTGCCTCTCTTTTCTCAGACCTCTCTCACACCTCGTCGTCCCTCGAAGCATCAAGGTTCCATCTAAAGGTTGTCTATAAACTCGAATGGTTTCCTTATGTTTTTTAAGTTGACTTGAATCACTTGATGCTAATAATAATGTTACTAACTTATTATAAGTTTGTTAAGTCGACGTCTGAAAGATGATATTAGATTTTAACTTTTTAACGCATGCCTTTTTTTGTTGAAAAGTTGGAGACATAGGCGATGAGAAGAAATTATAGCTAAATGGTTGGTACGGGAGGAAATTTAACCATGTTAATTAAACACCCCTCCCTTGGCAAACCAAGGTTGCTTTGCTTTGTAAGGATTGGGGAGGGATGTCTTTATACGCCACATTTTTGTAGCGTTTTGTGAAGAGGTTGTTACTATGATCAAACCCTTGAATTGCTGGTCAAATATTATGATTATATCCGAGCACTGTCTTCAATGAGTTGGTGGTGTTGACCCTTTAGAATGGGTTGAGAGTGAATTGGTAATATGTAGATAGAATACAAAGTATCCTAGACACATGGACATCTTTATGGATATATATGATTTGACTCGGTACATCTTTTGGTTCATATTATTGGCCTTGCATACCCACATAAAATTTCATCTGCCACTACAGGTTTCTGTTATGGCATGTGATAAAGGTTCTAAATGATGTGAGGTGTGGCTTGGCGGCGAGGTCAAGCTTTTTAAGGAGCCACAATAATTTTCAAGGTGTGACTTAAGGCAAAAGTCTATATATCATATATACACATGCTTTATACTATTACCCAATGATATTGAACAATTTAAGTTTAATATAGAAAGAGGATATACATAGAGCTTTAAGTAATATTATATTAAGAGTTCATAACAATGTATAAAGTTAAAAAAAAGACAAACATTAATAAATAATAATTAGAAAATCAAATAATCTCTTCAAAAGAACTCTGCCATAACGTGCCTCTAGACGCCATGGTGCACGCCTTGCCTTACACATTCACTACGGGGAAGTCGGAGACGCATCATGCACCATGCACCATGCCATGCCTTTTAGTACTCTGCATTTGATTATAATCTTTTTATTTATTCCCTGTTCCATTGATTGGGCCCCGTTACTTTCTCCTAACAAAAAATAAACGATACCCACAATCACATCTTGTTTTCTCCTCGCAACATATAAAGAAACCCATAAAATGAAGAGATACGACTAATGGGGCCTTTATTATTGCATGGGCTTGCTGCATCTTGTCACGAATTTATGTGTTGCCACTACACACACCCAGAACTTTGTTACATTAAATGTCAGTTCATAAGTTACGTAAGATTAAAGTTTTTTAGGTTGGTTGGCAGTGGCTTACCAAACTCATTTGTTTCCTTCTTTTTCATCAGTTAGAAAGAAGATATGGATGTTGACGTTGACCATTATGATATTCTTGGATTGCCATCTGGTGAAGAAGTATCCAAGCTTTCAGAGAAAGAGATAACAAAAGCATACAGGTCAAAGGCTTTGGAACTGCATCCTGACAAAAGACCTGATGACCCCAATGCTCATGCCAATTTTCATAAGCTGCAAAAATCTTATCAAATCCTCAAGGATGAAAAAGCTAGGAAACTTTTTGATGATCTTATTCGAGTTAAACATCAGAAACGTCAACGCCAATCACAACAAGATTCCAAGCGTAGGAGAATGATGTCAGATCTTGAAGAAAGAGAGCGCACTGCCTTTGCTGATGATCCAACTGCTAGAGCTAGAGGTGAAGAGGAGAGTATTGCCAGGAAACTTAGAGAAGAAATTAGTAGAATCCGTGCAATGCATGACAATAAAACAACTTCCACTGCAACTGGAACGTCGCCTTCAGGAAAAGAAACAGTAGTTGGAGGGAAAAGTAGTGTGGGTGGAGGCCCTAGTGCGACAGATAAGGAAAAGATGATTAAGGTTTCATGGGAGAAGGTTGGTCTGGATTATAGTGCACAAAGACTGAGGGAGTTATTTGAAACATTTGGTGAGGTCAAAGATGTGGTTATTAGGAGTTCCAAGAAAAAAGGATCAGCCCTTGTCGTCATGGCTACCAAAGAAGCAGCTGTAAGTTGTTTAATCGAATTACTTTTAAATCATGTTATCTTTAAGTGTCTACATGAAGGAATGCTTTAAATGGGTTCTATATTTTTGCAGATTGCTGCGACTGGAACTGTATGTGGGGATCTCTCAAATCCTTTGTTAGTGGTACCCCTACAACCAGCGGTAACTAGTGCTTTTCCAACAGCCCATGGACCTGTGGAGTCTGTTGGTCCGAAGCTAAATGAAAACCTTGTTGGTGCTAGATATCAAGCCTTTGAAGATTCGGTCTTACAGAAACTGCAGAAGGTTTGATCTGCACTTGAATCTCTTTTCCATGTCCCTTTTACAATAGCTTAATAGATAGGTAGAACGTGACCTTGCCGATTCTTGTACTTGGGGTTCAGTTGTTATAGGACAATAATAGAGTCTAAGCATTCCAGCCAGCTATGACCACATTGAACTATTGGGTTATCCTTATATACCTGGTAATTCTATTTTGCTTGAAATATAGTTTTGTCTAATTGTTCCCGTGAAATAACGCACTACAAGTTGCTTATTGAGATCAGATGGTTAGAAATTAATTAAAAGAATATGGCTTTTATAGTTTTATTTTATATTCTAGTGAGATTGTGATGCTGTTTTAGGTCTCTTGCTTTCGTATTGCACAACAGTTTTTATTGGTAGATTGAAATAAAAGCAGAAGATGCTCTGCATCAGAATTGTATGTTTGAAGGTCCAAGGAGGTTTAATTAGTCCTGCTTAATGGTTGAATAGCTTTGGACTATGCAAGTGTGTGACAACATAGTAAGCTGTACAGTCGGTTAGTCTGATTCCAAAATAGAACAATACCTTTTTCAATAATCCCTTCGGTTTAGAGCACCTTTTTCTTTGTTTTTGAACATAATCCTCTTAAGACTGTAGGATGCATATTATAGAATAATGTAGGATTTATGATTTTATATGAAGAAGACTATCAATTTAGATTAGAATTTGAATGAAATTTGTTTTTCTTCTGTTTTGCAGGCTGCCCAGAGACAAAAATGATGTATAAATAAATTCCAAATACCAGAAAGATCTTTGGTTGAGAGAGGTGATGAAATGTAAGAGACGTCACAACCTGACCTTTGTATTTTTTGGTTCAAACTGTGATTCAAGTTGGTAACCGTTTGTTGGAAGAAGACAAACAGGTTGTTGGTGTATGTACCATGATTACATTATTAATCTGGCATTAGAAATTAAAGTGCAGTTTTAAATTTCAAAGTGTTTAGTATGTTATCTATTTGCACAAACTAATTAAAAACATGTCCAAGTTTATAATGCTATTATGTTTAAATGCTTAAGCTTTTTGTCCATCCAAACACATAATACATCCTTTTTAGCAAAACCAGTTTAAACCAAGGAATAGGATATAGAATCATAGATAAGCTTAGATTCAAACTACAAACATGGATTTATTTTTTTATATCATAATCATTATCTTTTGAAACTCCATATTTACTTGCATGCAACAATCGTCCATGTGCATAAATAAATAACATTCCTAGCTTCATTCTAAAAATTTCTCGACTTATATTGGAGGATACAATGGGTCAGCAGTAGGCGTTACACGAACAAAATTCATCATCGGCAAACCAGCAACAGCAACAGCAACAGCAGCATCATTACCAACTGCAACTAGTGAGTGACTGTGTGCTTCAGGTTTGGAATCAAATCATGCAGGTTTCCTTAGAATCTTGACAAGCAGATACCAGAGGCCAGAATCAACAGAGGATAACACAACAATAAGCATTGCCACAAGAACAAGGGTCAGGCTAGCAGTCTTCACCTGCAATTAAATGCATACACATTTCTAAATTCTAATTAACAAATACTTTACCTTCATAGCTTTCAGTCCTAAAAAAATTGCAAAACTTTCCTTTTGGAATATCATCCTATAATAATTACCATAATTCATTCTAATCTCATTATTTGCTATTAAATGATGCATATTAGGATTTATGAGACATTTCGTTATTTAGGAGCCATTTGTGTAGAAATTTCTTTAAACTGGCAACAGACAAAAATAATCTCTCTAAACCTCTAGTCGACTTATGCTCAGATATGTTAAAAGAATATAATAACCAGGAAATGAAGCTACATCCAAAGTATAAATACTAACCGTATTCTGGAAACCTGGCCACTCTATGTACTTCAGCTGGCTAGGTTGCTCAGCAAGGAAGGCAAACAAAGATTTTAAACCCCTGATATTTAACATCCTTTAATTAGTTAGCAAAAATTCCATGTTTTTTCTATTATATTATACAAAATAAAATTAATCTGACTTTGAAGTCAAATGATATTGATCAGTTAGACAACTCCTTTTTCTTTTCCTTTCCTCCAGAAAAGGGATGCTATACCAAACTTTGCGGAAGGAACGCATATACAACAATATTCATGATTAATATGTAATCAAGACCATATGACTATTTGGATATGAGAAGTATTATGTTGGACCTTAAAATTCAAGAGTAAAACTACAAAAATGCTTACCTGATAAAGCCCCTTGCAGGTGCTAACCAAAAGGGTTCCTTGACATCATTATGTAAACTAAGCTCGTGGTTTCCTCTTCCTACTGAAATACTGAGGCCTTGTTCTAGAAATCTTCAGTAGACAATCATCAAAATAATTATCAACACATGGCATTAGCTATATTTAGTGGTTAAAAAAACATGGTTACCTTTTCAAAAACCAGCCAGCTTTTTCTGTAGTCTATTGATTTATTCCCAATTAACTTCTGTGTAGGCAATAGTGCTTTGGGAAATGTGATACCTATTCCAGAGTGGAAGAGAAAGTCTTGGTAAATATATGGCAAAAAAAGAGAGAAACACTACCAGTAACAGTGACTGTGTGTTCAAGTTAGACGTTTGAACTCAATAACAGCCTTTCCACAAAAAACCGTCATATTAACCAATTATACACAAACACAACTGTCCAAACTGGAACTTTCTATCTAATGATCTACCACTAGGGATCTCTGTATCATTCTACTGCATACCTTCAATCACAAGGATTTCAATCTCTACTGTAAGCCAAACATGAGAAGAACACAGGAGAACAACATAATAGAGCAAAGAGATGAACATGTGTTTCACTTATATCGCAGAGTGCGAGTAGTAGATGCTCTTATGATGATGTTTTCAAAGTGTGAGCTGAATATGGAAACAATGAACAAATGTTGTTGCAATGAAATCTTAGAAAAGCAAACTCTTATTTTGGCGTGTACAGTTGCATTGCATCATATTGATACCCTTTGAAGGGTTAGCATGTTTAATACACCAACACAAGGATGGAGCAGAGGAAGATGAGAAAGGTGGCATGCTCTGAAATAATATGGGTTCAGAACAGAAATATCAGAGGGAACAAAAAGTCATAGATTAGATGAGGGCTCTAATAGTTTGACACCAACTAGAGAAGAGGTTTAACAGATTCCGCGATGGTTGGAGCTCAAAGAGAAATGGGAGTCCAGTTGGAGAAACACATTGTTTTCTTGTAAAGATGAGAGATAAAAATCCTGTCCATTTTGCATCTATAAGATAGTTAGACATTCAGAATACACCAGGATGTGGCTTTAAAAAACACCCCCAGGAAAGGGAAATGAGAAAAAAGGTTACATCTGTTGTGAGAAGTGTAGAAATGTTCAAGTAAACGCAAAAGGTGTGGAAGATTTGGGTGAGAGGAGATGAAATGAGACTACCAAAAAACAGATAAGAGGAACAGATTGTGACAGTTCATGAGAGATGTGGCTTTTCAAGCACCACAAGGGATCGGAAATGAGAAATGGTTGCATCTGTTGTGAGAAGTGTAGAAGTGTTCGAACAAACACAAACATTTGGAAGGTTCGGGTGAGAAAGAAGATAATAGGAGAGTACCACTACCATAAAATGGATAGAGGAACTGATTGTGACAGTTCATGAGGCCATGTCTAGTAGGAGGAGGTACATTTGAAAAACAAGGATTAAGAAATGGTGAGAAGGTAATTTGGGGAAAATCTATAGGACAAAAGCAGAAATCAAAAGCTAACAAAAAAATTCTTGTGCCTCTCCCAAAGCTAAAGTTTAGAGTTAGAAGCTTTGGAGTGTCGGCCTGTGTTTTAGAATAAAATAAGACAACTTTGTTACAGAGGATTCAATAGGTTAGAAAAAATCTAATTCAGTGATTTTATTGATGATGATGTTGATTCATAGAAAAAAATAAAAGAAAATAAAAGTAAGTGGTGTCAAATATGGACGGATTAATAATGAATATGCTTTATTGGAAAGACAAGGGTTAGGAAACTGATGGAATTTATGGTTAAGAAAGCTATTCAAGTGAATCAGGTCAATACACTTATGATACACGAAATGGAACAAGAGGAAGTGCAAATTAGGGCTGTTTTTTAGGCAGACAAATTTGGGGTAGAGGCACAAGGAAGGCCTACAAGATTTGTTGGTTGTGTGGAATGCATGAAGTAAGAAGTTTGTAAGAGGTCAGACATCAAGCAATAGATTATGATGCCCCACAACAATTTTATTGATAACACAACAGGTAGGTCCTCTCCCAAGATGTTCAATTCAATATGAATAACTATAATTCACTCAAGCATGTCATTTGTTAGCTAATAGTCTCTTAATTATTTATGGTAATAGCATTGATGCTACTTTTCCATAATTGGTTATAGAACATATTCAACACATGTATAATTTTAGGGTTCAACTAGTACTAACTTTGGTTCATGTATAATTCATTTCTAGCATTAATTGAGGAGTTAACTAGTAATTGCTCACCACTGAAAAAAATCAATAGTAATAATGGTAGTAGCTAACAATAGTAAAAGCATTGCATTACAATTATTTGAGGGCAAACAAATGGGCAAAATGCATGAAAATGAAACATACTTTGACAGCGTTCGTATTCCGGAGACTATCTTTCAAAAGCCTCATTTAAGGGTTTATAGTTTGAAAAATGTCTATTTTAGTACAAAATGCTAACGTGGTGTTGACATGACATAGGTGAAACTTGACATGGGTCTAAATTTGAAAATTTGTATATTTTAGTACCCACAGCTGCTTAACGTAGGTCAAACTTGATGTGTTTCAAAAAGTACATTCCCCAAAATAAACATTTTCAAACTATAGACCCTTAAATGTGTCTTCTAAAAGTATGTTCTCATAATAGGAATCGAATAAAAGCGTGTTCCATTTCCATGCATTTTGCCCGCAACCAAATAATAAGCACAGTAAGGGTGAGATGAGCATTTGATGACTAGACTGGTCATCTCTCCCTCTCCCTCTCCCTCTCCCTCTCCCTCTCCCTCTCCCTCTCCCTGCCAATACAAAAGAGCAACTTAGGACATCTCTATTTATTATTTAAGCAGATTGGGTATTCAATCCATGAGGTTAGATACGGGAAAATGGGCTCCAAGGTGTGCAACTATAGGTACAAATTCGTCTAAGGTAGCTATTTTGACAAAATGGTAACCATCACAATATCTAGTCACCTACCTTGGCTACCAGAAGGTAACATCTTGATAGCCTATGGTTTACACAAATTTACTCCCAGTGGGCATACTTTTTTCTTTGTTCTAAAGAGAGATGCAATATGTTCCCACCAGTTAAGCTTGCAACCCCTTCAATTACTTGAATTTGAAACCTTAAGTAATTTTTCCAATTCTATAATTCCAGTTGCATTTTAAGAAGAGGAATTGCCTTTTACAACAAAAATTGAGTGATCTTGTACTCATTCAATACAACACAAGGCTAGAAAGGCGCTTCAAATCTCTTACGAATAACAAATCTCTAGATCCTATTTTGTTGAGGGATGTTGAAGAAAATGATGATTGGGTGATTCCAACCGAGGCCGAGCTTCAAGAATTTGTGGATGCAAGTGATGGTCTCTTATGGTCGGATGTGCGAGAAGCAATGGGAGGCAATGTGGATGTCGGTCCAAGTACAAGGAGCAAGAGAGAACGTTACAGGGATGATGATGATGATCAATTTGGAGTTGGAAATGAAGAGGAAGAAGGGGGAGATATGGATGATGACATAAATGAAAGAATGGATGCACTAAATGATGTGGATTCGGATGCCGAGCCTGTTGATTGCAGTTAGCTCATTTAGTTGTTTATGAGCTTTATTAAACTCTATTACTATGTCTCTTGCATGGTTTGAATTGTTTGACTTTATATGTATTAGGCTATGTTGCTTGTATGGTTTGAATTAATATGTATTAGGCATACAATATTTTAAGTTATATATATATATATAACTTATGAGCATATTTTATTTTCCCGCTATCTCATCGCTATAACCGTTATTTCAAATCAAGGTCTCGACCGCTATTTCCGCAATCGACCGCATTAACTGCTTAGCTATGTAAGCAGATTGGGTATTCGATCCATGAGGTTAGATACGGGAAAATGGGCTCCAAGGTGTGCAACTACAGGTACAAATTCGTCTAAGGTAGCTATTTTGACAAAATGGTAACCACCACCATATCTAGTCGCCTACCTTGGCTACCAGAAGGTAACACCTTGATAGCCTACGGTTTACACAAATTTACTCCTAGTGAGCATACTTTTTCTTGGTTCTAAAGAGAGATGCAATATGTTCCCACCGGTTAAGCTTGCAACCCCTTTACAAGATGCAAACACAACATATTTAATGTAGGAACATGTATAGGACCAGAAAACTCTCTTTTAGGCGAGCTTGGTACATGGGAGCGGACAAAACAGAACATAACTCATTGTCCCACGTTTGGCGGCACGTGGAACATGACAAAAACCCATTGTTCCACGTTTGGCGCGACATGAGACAGAGACAAGGACCGGTAGAAAGAGAATAGAAAGGGCCTTAACGAGGGAGTTTACCTACTGAAGAAGAAATTGAGTATATCATAACTGACCGCACCATGGGCTATCCCCTACACCCACTGCATGAGTGGAATATTACTTAGTCGGTTAGTCCAGTCGAAAAGAACAAGGTCTTGGGCACGGTCACTATATATTTTCTATTTCTTTATCTCTCCTCTATGGAAAGAAAGAGGGGATGATACATGGCGTGGTATACTCGATTGTTTAGTCAACGAGACGTACGTAAGTTGACATGTAGGTGCCTCTACATGAGCTTCAGGTAACCAAACAGCCATGCAATTCGTACTGCGTGGCGAGATTACTCTACCACTCTATAAATTAAGGCTCGATAAGTGTCTCCACTTCATCAAATTAAAATCAAGAAATTGAGTACTTGTACGTATGGCTGAAAACACAGGATGGGATAGGATGAGACAAAAAAAAGGCTCTTTTGTGTTCCACCAAAATTGGTGGACCAAGATAGGTCAAAGATGAGACAGAAACTAAAAAATTACTAATCTACCCTCATTTGATATAGCCTTAATATGGTATTTGTTTTAATGGTCACCGCCGCCTATCGCCTTCACCACCACTACCACCCGCGGCAACCGCCTTCACCACCAGCGGCAACCGCCGACCACCGTCGCCACCTCCACCTTCTCCTTCACTACAACAACCACCATCGCCACCACCACTACCACCGTCAGCCACCTCCACCATAACAACTACCTTTATCTCCACCATATCGGTCACGACTACCTCCTTCACCACTGCCGGTAGCCACCATTGTCCACCATCTTCACGTCTTCCACAGTCGTTGTCTACCCGCCACCAATGTCTCTGCCTCCACTACCATTGTCAATACAACAACCTCACTGATAATGCATAAGGATCTTCCAAACCGGATAATGCACAATTTTTTTTCTGTACGAACCAGGTTTTTTCGAACTACCATCAATTATATCAAATTCTTCGTCAAATTTGATTCTATTATATATGTATATATTTATATATATGAAAATTGTGTAAAAATGTTCATAAATTAGATTATTTATGTAGTTACTTGATTTGTGTCATTTAGAACTATTATATGATATATAGAATCATCAAACAAATTTTGGGGAAATTGTCTAGTCATGTCCTATCTAGTCCTAGTCATACCAAACACCGGACATACAACTTGTCCTGTAGTGTCCAGTCATGTCATGTCTGCATACCAAACATTATCTCAAGAACTTAGTTCTACAACAACTCTGGATTCATATGATTGTTTATGTGATATTTCTCCAAAAATAAATGATTTAGGTTTAATTTGATGGTAAATTTTAAAGACCCTACACCAAGAAGGCCTAGCTTTTAATCTGTGCCCAAAGATGTCTGAAATATGTATGAAACGTACAAGTGGACTGTTTGCTTCTTTTGAAGTCGTTTCACCTTATCATCGTACTTACATTGCTGAATTCTTTAGTACATTTTTCATAGAAAATAGTGTGGTGCTGAGCATAAGAGATAGAGAGAAGCAGAAGGAACCTGTAAAGCTAGTCAGCGAATCAGAAATTAATGTCATTCGATTGTTGGTGTAGCTGAAATAAACAAGTAAAAGAGTAGACAACAGAAAAATCACAAATTAATGCCATTCGGTTGTTGCAGACATTACATAACTTGAAGCTATGGTAGTAGACAAACAAAACCAGTAGCAGAACCATGATACAATTCCAACAACATAACTCACTGTTTTGCATACAGAAACATCATCGAACTTAGCGGAGCAAGTGCACATTTTTCAATTTTAGATAGAACAATCAACTAGAAAGTATAAGCCCTAATTTCAATTTTAGATAGAAATAGATGAAAAGAAAAGAAAAGAAATGAAGGGAATAACAAACAAGTGACGTAACAAACCTGGAATCTTAATTATATTTCTCAGAAATTTGATACAAGCATGAAGCATAGACGACCGAGAGAAGATAACCATGATGAAACGACGAAGTCATTGATGGATTATTTGGGCCACTTATAAACCGATAAGCCCATTGGACCGCATGTGGTAAAATTTTGGCAGAATTTCAAGTTGGGCCTAAATGAACCCAAAAGCTAAAAATATTATACGAAGTTGGGTCAAAATTAGCCTCCTTCATCCTATATTATATTATATTATATGGGTTGGGTTCCGGTGAGAAGTTGAGTTAACGGTGAGAAGCGTGAGAAGTGGTTATCAACCGTTGAATAAGAAATGGACACACATTAAGATGAGATGCACCAGATCAATTCCCTTCTAAGACGCAATTCATGGGAGACTTGACATTAAACGGCTAAGATCCACTTCTTACGCTTCTCACCAAAAACTCAATTTCTCACACGATCCTTCACCTATATAATATTATATTGGTTCTCTACATTACTTGTTAGAAAATATTATATCATTTTTATCAATCGTCCTTCATATCATTTTATCAATCATCTAAAAAATAATCCATCTGTTGTTATGGTTTTAAACGCATGTATTGTATGTTGTTGCAATGGTAGCTCACGTATTTGTAGAATCTTCGAGGAAGTTGATAATGAATTATGTAGATATAATTACATCAACCACCTTTTGAAGATAGGAACTAGTCAAAGTTCAATTTTATTATCCAATGTTTTTTTTATGGTATTTTAAAAGAATCGCTATGGTAGCCGCTGTGGTGTGCCGGACCATGGCTCAACTCGACTTCGACGTCACGTTAAGTCAATGGTATGTCATGACTCGATGTGTAGTTTTTTGTAAGGTGTTATTTGATTTTTTAATACCTTCTTGGAACAATTAACCACACACACATATTAATTAAGTGTTTAACTGTAAGGTGTCGTTTGTTTTTTAAGAGGTCTAAAGTCTGAAGTCTTATTTTAGTTATGATTAATAAGAGGTGGTGTATAAAAAGGTCTGAATGATTCAGACTTAAGAGTCATTAAGAGGTTTTTAGGAAAAAACAAACAACCCCTAAGTGTCCATAAACCTGTTCCATCATGACAAAAATGAGGAGAATGTTGATCAAACTAGCGATCAGGGAGGTAATAATAAACATCATTGTTGTATATGCCCTTGAGGTAGGTTTGAAGGAATCCATCATAACCAAGGTTCAAAATAGCGTGAGGTGTGGCGTGGTCGCGAGCTCAAGCCTTAACCCTTACACGTCATGTCAAGGATGCGACGTTTATAAGGCGACAAATTTATATGTCATATATATCATCTTATATACATACATATATGTTTTTTATTTATTATTCAATAATATAACAATATTAAAAATTTTACGTTCATATAAACTAACTAGTTTTATATAAAAAGTTTGTGATCAGATATTCAAAATAGAATTGGAAGAATTTTAAACTTTTAATTACAACTTCGTTTTAACAGTGAGTTAGTGACATATGTGAATCCAAGAAACTGTGAGTAATGTGATTAAATAAGTTTGTAAAAATATAAAATCTAAACTTAAAAAGTGTGAAAACACAAAAGTTTAAAAAATAGAATTTTAAAAATAATTAAAAAAAATAAACAAATGAAAACATGAAAAAAGCGAAGAAAAAAAAATTATGTCTTGTAAAAAACGTGCGCCATGGCGTGAGCCACGCCTTACACAAGCACTATGAGTCTTATCGTAACGGCGGAGACGCGTCTTACGCCATGACGCGCATCTTTTTGAACACTAATCATAACACATTTCGGGTGGATCTAAGAGACTTGGGTTTACCAATTAGCAATAGTATTCTCATAAGAGATTTTATTGGTATCGAGGTAGAAATACTAGAAGGTTTGAAAGAATTCATGGAGGTCTTAGAAATGGAAATAAGAATCAAGAACATGAAGAAACAATAAGTTTTGTGGAAGCTTATGATCTGATGACTATAAATACTCTCTGAAGACAAGTGACTGACCTGTTAATGATGCATGACATAATTTAGAAATATAATAGGTAGAAGAAAATTGCCTATTTTGTTCATTTTTTGGAAAAACGATATTAACTTATAGACCCTTTTCTTTAATCTAACCTTTCGTTTTTGAATTTAAACTATCCTAAGCACTTGGCTCAAAAATATTCAAAGTAATTTCATCAACACGAGGCTCATCACAGTCATTAGAAATAGGATTACTTACAAGTTCTTCATCAACAAGATTTTCCACATTGTCATTAGAATTAGGATTACCAACAACTTTTTTATCAACACATTCGAATTTTGATTACTAACAAAGTCTTCAACAATATATTTAATGGGTTTTTCTATTTGAGTATTGGATGTTTGTGATCTAAGAAACATATTTAATCAATAATAATCAACAACAAATAACCAAATCACTTAAATGAGTGAAAAATAAGCTTAAGGAAATCACTCAAATAGTCAAATCATAATGATATCAACAAATAAACTTCAAGAACCTAAGAAATAAAACATCAAGATTCAAGAAAAAGAAAGAAAACATCAGGTTCAAGGCTTCAAGCCCCAAGGAAACCAAGTGAGAAGTCAGAATTGATAGCAAAGCTGCAGAGGTGAGCGTATGAGCCTAGACTGAGAGCAAATGAAGAGGTGAGAAGTGAGTGAAGATGAGAGCCGATATCGAGAGAAATGGTGGGCATTAGGTTGTTGGGCAACGTCGTGAGTCATGAGTGAAGGGATAGAAGCAGAAGCAAAGCAATCGCAGGTCATAGGTGAGAGTGATGGGTAAATTTTTTTGGAAAAATTTGAAGAAATGAGCCTAAGGCCATGTTTGGAAAAAGCTTAATGAGCTTAATATGCCTTGGAACTTATTCGCTAAGTTGTACCTAGATGTTTGTCTACAACTTATTGATTTAGTTGAGAGCTTATTCGCTTAACATAATGAGGTATGCTTTATCAGGACAACCACTCACTTTCCATCTCTACCCTTCTCATAACAAATGCACCCCTTCTCTCAAATAGATGTCGTTTTCTCTCTCAAAAAGACTACCGACACCTATTATGCTTCATTAACCGGCGCCTCTGCTCTGCTTCATCGACCGATGCCTCCCTCTGCTTTGCTTCATGGACGACGCCAACGGTTGACACCTCTCTCTCTCCTCGTCTATTTCTCGTCTATACTGGTCATCGATTTCTCCTCTCTTATGTGGGTTTTCTTCTTCAGTTAATTGATTTTGAACATCGTATGTGGGTTAAATGATTTCTCCTCTCCTAAGTGGGTTTTCTTCTTCAGTTAATTGATTTTGAACATCGTATGTGAGTTAAATGGTTTCTCCTCTCCTGGATTTGGTGTCAGGTTCCTAGAGTTTGATTTGGTAAAACGTTTTGGTCATTTGAGAAGCATGGGGCTTGATTTATGTTAGGTTCCTAAGGTTCATGGGGTCAGGTTTTGGTTATCCTAGAGTTTGATTTGGGATCAGGTTCCTAGGTTTCATGGGGTCAGGTTTTGGTTATCCTAGAGTTTGATATGGGATTCAATTAAAAACCCTAATTTGGTCATTTTAGAAGCAACAACACCTGTGTCATCATTCTTCAATATTGTTTTTCAATGAATTTATTTTTGGGATCGGTTTTTTGACATGGATTTTACAGAGATCTATATTGGTTTGGTGGTATTGTTCTTCAATGTGTTTTTTAATGAACTTTGTTTTCTTAACCTGCTAGTATTAGGAGATCAATAGACCAAATATAAATAGAAAGGTAAAATGGTCATTTTAATCGTTCAGACAGATTATTCAGTACAATTAACAAACAACAATTTTATTAATTCATACAGACAACTTTATCGATACAGTTAACTTTATCCATACAGGACTTAATGAAAAACCAACCAAACAGCCCCTAAGTATAATCTATTTGAGTGTTAGGACCTTTGCTATCCTAAATCTTTTGCCTAGTACTTAGGACAACCCTGGGATATAAGAAAGTATATATTTCTCCAATACTTTTTTATTTACTTAATCATAATTTAATCCAATTAAATAATAATATTATAATAATTATCCAATCATTTCGTATAATGTTTGCATCTTCTGTATTACCGCATGTTGTTGGCACATAATTAGCCGATGCTTAAAGGATATTGGTACAATATTAGATCCACGTAACATCGTGAAATTTGAAAAGCACGACTAATTAAAATTTTCAATAAATCATCAATAAAGGATAAATATTTCCCTATAATTCAATACTTTATTCCCTCGACTAACAAATATAATTAAATGCCAACAAAAGATAAACTAAATTTTACATAAAATCTATGTAAGAGTCAGTTGTTACTAAAATCCCAACAATGGTCGATATATCCAACATACGAAAGACGTCCCCGAATAGCTAAAGTTTTCTCGTGCATCTAACTATGCACTCAACTTTTCACGGTGTCGCTAGTACCATTCCCAACAAAGACTTGATACATATGCCGACAAATAAAAAGGTTACGCTTAACGCGTAGTGAGTTCAAGCAGTTTTCATCATAATTATAAAATGGTAAAGCTGCAAGACTGCTTATTTAAATCATAATTTCTCAATAAACGTCGATAAATATAAAAAGCATATAAAAGCATCTTTCCAAAACCATCCTTTTCGTGATGAAGAACCCAAATCAAAACACTCATTAAAATATGACTTCAAAGCCAATACTTACTCAAAAACGTAAATAGAGTTCAATGTTCAAATACTGAAACTCAGATACGACTCTATTATCCAAAATATCAAAATGAGGATATGACTTAATACCCAAAATCATAAATTATGAAAAACACTTCATACTCGAAATGTCACCGAAAACATGGATAAAGCACAATACCCAAAACAACACATTTCAGTGACGAGAGACCTGATACCATTGAATGTGACGGAACACAAAAGTAGGTCACATATCTATGTTATATAAGTATTACTATGGACACTGTTCTAAAAAACTCGCCGCACAGCCGCCATGGCGCGCCATGGCACCAAGGCTTGTGTCTCACGCCACGTTAAGCTCGTGGCACGCCATGGCCTAATGCGCAGTTTTTGTAATGCAATATTTGGTATTTTTTATGTTTTTAATGTCTTATTTGCGGATTTTTAATATATATAACCTAATTTAACTTGTTTATTACTATTGACTCATTGAATAACACGCCAAAACATATGTTTTTATATCTAATATTATATATAAATTAGAAATTTGACGTCATAAGTCACGCCTTGAAAACGCCAAGGCTTCGCCATGGCTCCTAAGGCTTGAGGCTTGGCCACGCCTCACGCCATTTAGAACCTTGACTATGGACCATCATTCATTAAGTTCAACCACTTCTATAGTTTAACGGGTCATCAAACTCAACAACTCCACGTCTATTGCTTGTGTAGTCATCGAGCTCAACCACTCCAGGTTTATCGCTCATGGAGTCATCAAGTTCTACCACTCCAAGTTTATAGTTTGAGATCTTCAATAATCCTAGTTAAGCTCGTTCACAAGAAATAACATTTTATTAGTCAATGGTCGATGCCCGATTCAAGGAGTCCACACCTTATTGCCTATGAAGAGCCAATGCTTATTTCATGCTACAATACGGGAATGTTCATCTCATTCAAACTGACTCCTATGACTATGGATTCATTGCATTACAGTCTTAATTTATATGACCCCAAATGAATGACCAACACACTTAAAACACGTAACTTTCAAAAATATGTCATAACTGCATATAACTCCAAAAGCTCGACATAGAGAAAATCAAACCGGAAAAATATCCCCAAGACTCACCAGAGTCAAAACCGAGTCAAAAGCTTAACAATTCATTTAACTATTCATTAAAAGTCATCATATGTGATAAAACGTATTTGACTCACGTTTATGCAAACACATGCTCTAAAGACATGATTAACTCAAAAACTTAATTTTAGTTTGGGACAAGTCATTTTCAAATGAAATCATACCATTTATATTTTCAAAACATCACATAACACAAAAATATACATTTTCCCAAACCAGACACACTAAAAGTGCATTATTATCACCAAATAATCTCCATTTATAAGATAAACCATTAAAAGTACATACACTTAAGATTTATTTATCAAAATGGCCAAAATGCCCAAAAATCTCAAATATGAGTATTTCACAAGATTTATAAAATCAAATACCGAATAGACAAAACTCATCAAATAATTCAACATTTGATAATTATCAAGTAAAACACATCAATACTTCAAAATTGACATTTTTAGCATGTACATAATTTTTTACAAATCAACCTGAACTCACCTTGCTAGGTTAAGTTAAACTTATGTTCCAAACCCAAACATTTAGCTTCTATGATGAAGACTTGAATCTATGAGCAAATATCTCTATAAATCTTCTCTAGGCAACGACCCAAGTCTAGAAATATAACAAATACCAACCACAAGTTAGATCCAAGAGGAATCCCTAAAATGGAGCTCAAAACACCCAAGTATGCTTACCTCTCAAGATCTTCAATCTCAATGTCAACCCTTCCATTTTGATCGAAAAACTCCCAAATACATCCTCCAAACCTTCCCAAATCGAGAGGGGATGAAGTATGGGCAAAAACCTAGAAAATCGGGACTTAAAGGATGTTCCAGAGGCTTCCTGCGACCTTTCCCGCGGACTAAGTCACAGGGCTAGTAGCGCGTGTACAAAAACTCAAAATTTCAGAACAGAAAGTTGCATGACTTGGCCCACAGCTTGAAGTGATGGGATAAGTGGCCTAACTTTCTGTTTACTCCCAAAACACCCTTTTTTCTACCAAAACTATCTCGCACCAACTGTTTTCATGGTATAATGCATTCCACTCATTAAAAGACCTCCTAAAGCTCATAAAAAGAGCGTCAATCCCAAAATGTTGTACCCATAAAAATCCAAGTGTTACAATCCGCATCTAAATGTACTATCAAAAAGATTGTACAAACGTGGTCAAGTCAAGTAACATATGTTATGTTGAGACGTTGGCACAATGTTAGATTAGATCCACATTTGAATATACTGTGAAAAAGATTGTACAGACGTGGTAAAAAATAAACTCTAGTGAACATATCTTATGTTGCATACCTCTAAAAATGGTTAACTCTAACACGTGTCCAAAGTTGATGACATGAATTAAATGAAATTAAAGGAATGTTGTCTATATAAACTAAATTATAAGTGCGCTTACAAATTTTCTAAGTATAAAAATCTTCCAAGCAAATTGGCTTTCAAGATTATGTCTTCTTTCATTTTTTCAAGAGTGTTCTTGTGAAAACTTTGCAAGACAAATTTGTTATTCAAGCAACTTGTTTAAGTTAACTCTCCTATCCTTTATCCCAGTTTGATTTTATACTACAAGCAGATTAATGAAGAATTAAATTTGAAATAATTGTGTTTGATCCCCATTCTACAAATAATTGTTGTATGTATGTCTGCCTTCCCCAAGATCAGCAGATGTCAGTCAAACTGATTGTTATTGATCTTGATGATTAAACATTAATTTATATAGTACTTTAAAATTAAAATTAAAAAAAAAAAACAATATTCATAAACAACCAAAATACACCAACATTTTAAAGACGCTTTAAAAAAAGTAGCTCAATGCAGACAAACCCCATGAGCCGGGCCAAGCCACATGAACAATGACCATACGTTCATTGTATCCAAAGTCTATACCAACTCCATCCACCAAACAAGCCCTAGGCTTTTTCGATGCGTAAATCGCCATCTCCCCACACCCTCTCACAACAATCTCCACCACATTTTCACCATCATACTTAACCGACTCGATAGCACCACCAGAATTGAGCATGTTTACTAGCCCAATAGGAGCAAACTCCACCGGTTTTCTGCCTACGACTCTCACTGGCGACATCGTAAGCAACTCATAGTTAAACGGCGATAGAGTAATCTCCAAACTCTCCGTAAATTTTAAAATCTTCATAGTTCTTCTCTTGTTCATATACACAGCAAATGCCCCAACTCCTTGGATCGGAATGAAACTCCTCCCACATCTATTGCTCCACTCGATGTCCTTGGGGCTTGCCAAACAGGTTACAGTGCATTTAGCTTCGGAATGTAACTTGTTCTGCCTCGACTTACGGCACCAACCTCCTCCTTGACAATTAAATGCTCCAAGAACTCCCGTAAACTGTCAAGTAGTTAACCACACAGAAACAACGTAAGGTACGAATTGAGCCAAAATCACGAAAGCAAAAGAAAATTTGCGTACTTTGTTTAGATTCCAGATCTTGAGCATGGATTTTCCATCATGTGAAGGGTTCAAAAATAGCGAGTCTGTAGTTGGAAGAGCGTAAGATCGGCATCGTAGAATTGATCCATCCGGAAGCACCAGTTTCCTAAGTAAAACAAAGTCGTGGTGGCCGACACAGTCACTGACATAGATCGGTCCACCAGAGATTGCTCGGGACGCAGCATGGAATTCAGCAGTAGGATGAGTCGATTGGAACATGTCCCAATCGGGTTGAATGATATTCCCCATCCATAAACTGTTGTAGGCACAATGTATCATATGTAAACCTTGCAGCCAATATGGATCTCCATTTGGATCGGTACACCAGAAATCATCTCCTACCGTTAAACACGAAATCAAGGTCATAAGGCTCGTTTTCTGTATTATGATTTTCAAAATACGAGAACTCGAGAAGCAATTCCTAGTAATATATCATACCTACACGTCCGAGTGCAATGGCTTCGGTTCCAAGATACATGAAATCGTTGCATTGTTCCATGCTAGCGATCACACAATTGCCTTTGAAATGTTTCCTCATCGATGAGGTTAAAGCTTTGTAATAAGCTTTCCCAAGCGCAATTCTACCGCCAAATTTCTCCCCCACCAATTCTGAGATCTGTGCAACAAGAAATGGAAAAATGATCATGGCAGGCTAGGAGTGTCGAATCCGGGATTTTTTTTGGCAGTGGTATTACCAAATAATTATCGTAATATAACAAATTTGTGTTAATGTTAAAATATTTAATATCTGGTTCATTTCGAATCGAAGGTAGCCGTGAGACCTCTGGTGTAATTTATAAAAAAAAAATACAAAATTTTTAATGTATTATAGTTATTAATTAATATGATAAGAATAGAAAATGAAGTAAATTAAAAACACTAAGCTCTTTGAAGTGTCAACACATAACTTATCTTAAATTTTCTTATAAAACTCATAAAAATTCAATGTTTAAGGTTTCATCAAAAAAGATCTTATAGTTTCAACAATAAAAAAGAAAACTTACAGTTTTACATATAAAGACATAGAAAAATTATAATTAACCGAAATTATTGTGAAAATAAAACACACCTTGAGGTATGTATATAAGAGCATCTCCAATGGTGGTAAGAGGAGGTTAATTACACCCCTATGTATTGCTAAATATACTTTTACTTAGTAATTTCCTTCTTACACACATCAATATTAAGACCTACTTTTTACTTTACGAATGCATAAATTAACTTGATTATGATATTAAATAGGTATAAATAGCATTGCCTTGGTATATATATATATAAAAACCCAATTTTGTATTATTTTTCTTGTCGTATCATTTACAAGTTATATATCAAATTAAAAATCTACATAAAACTCCACAATAATAGCTTTGTAAGAACCTTGATTATGAATTACTATATAAAAACTATTATAATGTCAAAATATATATATAAAAAACTATTAAGATGTCAAAAAAAAAAATATAGAAAAACTAATGACATATATCACACAAATGAGCTCAACATAAAAATCAAAGTTCTTTTCTAAAAAACTCTGACCCGATGATAGTTTATATAAAAACTTGTATTTTTTCTCCTTATAAAAACCTTTCGTTAGAGATATATTCTAATATGCATACATACCAATGAGACAGCTATTTTCATGGTTTTGCCACGTATCAACAATTTGAAATTTGGTTACTAGCAATCGTGTCACAATAAAAAGATTCTGCTTACTTGGATGGCGTCAACCTTGGCACCGTCGATGCCCACCGCTTCAAGGTGCGAGTGCAACCCTTCATACATATCCCCAACTTTCTCCGGCGACACCACCCCAACACCCTCCTTCCCAATCTGATCAACCGCCAAATCCTCCATCGTCGACGTCTTACCCTGAACCACTTCACAATTCTCCGGCGACATCCCCGGAAAATTCTCTCGTAAACCACTCCAATAACCACATAAAGTATGCCACACATACACATGCTCCACGCTCTTGAACTCCTCCTTTAAGTCACTCACAAATCCACCCATGCCCTTCTTGTACGGTACCCTTTCACTCTCGTACTCCCTAAATTTATAATTCTCTTCAAACTTTCTCAACCTGCTTGACATGTGTTCTCCGGAGACCGTATGGTTCACACCTTCTTCCTGGTCGTCGGGATTGTTGGTGCAGCTGATTGACTGCCATCCGTCGTCTATGAGCACAAGCCCCGGCGGGCACCCGCCGGCGGTCAGTCCTTTAACGCCGTCCCTTATGCCTTGAGGATGTACCTTCAAATAAAACGCATCCCAAGTGCACCACCCAAATGTGTTCACCACATCCGGCACCGTTTTATCTTCAAGAAGATTGAAGGTTCCTAAATGGTTCTTGATCACCCTGATGGCGTCCTTGACCACCTGATAAGGGTCCATGCCGACGTGGATGTACACGCAGCTTGTGAACGTGGATCCCACTGCCAGGCTGGACCCACTGTCCATGCAGACATCCACGTCATCGTCGTTGCCAGGCTGGAGGGAGGCTCCGAATGGTCCTTCCAGGAGTGGAAGTAGGAGAACATAGGGGCGCCCGAGATTCGATTTGTCGATCAACATCATCTGGGTTTCGTACTCCATATCTTCTCCGTTGTTTCCGATCCAGTGGGTCGTCCACCACACCTTGAACCTGAAGAGGCTCATGAAGGGGATGTTTCTCAGTTTTCCGATGGGAGCCACGTGGTGGCTTTTCGGTTTGTCGGTGTGAAAACCGACGAAGGATCCGATTATGTTCCGGGTCGAGTCTTTGGAGGTGAATGGGGCGGGTGTGGATATGATGTTGTTGGGGACGTTAGTCAGAAACGGATGGCCGTTGGCCAAGAACTTTGTTTCTTCAAGCGAAACCGACGACAAAACGGCTTCGTTTTGGAGCTCGTTCGGAGCACCTTTCCTCAAACTCGGAGCCATGAATCGGGTTCAAGTCGGATTATACAGCAATAATCTTGATATGAGATATGTATAGGGAGAGAGAGATAAGGATGTATGTATCCTACGTTTGTGATATGGTGTTTTTATAGACAATTATAAGACACGTAGAAGTTATGGGTGTTTGCGGTCTTTTCCGACGGTTTAATCCTCTAAACCACACTAACCAAATCATAATGGTGGTTTAAATTCTTTTCCAAATCGAACGCAATTTGACAGGAAGTGATTAAACTGGATTACGGTATGGTTTGAGTGATTAATTTTTTTTTTATCAATATAACATTATTAAAAAAATAATATATCGGAATATAAAAGAAAAGATCTTGTTGGAAAAATTAGTAAAAATTTGTGTTTTTACTAATTTGAACACATTTAAGTACATATATATGTAGTGTATATATCTAACTCTTAGTGGGTTTGTGTTCTCCTATATGAGAGTTTCAAAACGATATATTATGTGTCTAAAACGGAATATGTATGAATGAGATATTGATGCTCAAAATTGAATGTTTGGAATGAATTTAGTAAAAATCAAGTGGGTGTGAGGAAATGTCCCACATAGGAAGGAAGAGTAAAACTATAATGGTTTATAACCCATGAACGTGGGAGGGGCTTACAAACTCCTTTGATTGGTTTTACTCTAACTTCTACACTGAGAAAGTACTGCATCTCTCCAAGGTCAGTCATATCGAACTCGTCCTTCATATTCCTTGAACTCTTCTATCATCTTAAGCCTAGTACCGGTGACAATAAGATCATCTCCACATAAAGAGAAACAATTAACATGTTACCTTGTTTATCTGATTTCACAAAAAGAATGGGTTCATACGGACATTTCTGAAAGCCATTCTTGTTGAAATAGCGCCTTCTTTAGCTTGTAGACTTTTCCTTCGCTTCCCTTCTTTTCATACCCTTGTGGTTGTTCGACATAGACCGTCTCTGTGAGCTCCCCATGCAAAAACGCACTTTTTACATCAAGCTGATGGACTTTCATACCTTTCTGGGCAGCAAGAGCCAAAATGGCTCGAATGGTATCCTACCTTGCGACAAGTGCAAATACCTCAGTGTAGTCTATGCCATACTCCTGTGCATAGCCTTTCGCCACGAGCCTGGCTTTACATTTATCGATGTCACCATTTTTGTTCAACTTGGTCTTAAAGACCCATTTAACTCCTATTGCTTTTTCTTCAGCAGGTAGTGTACACAATTCCCATATGTTGTTCCTTTCAATGACTTCGATTTCCTAGTTCATAGCCTGTCTCCATCGTTCATCAAGAATCGCTTCATCAAAGCTTGATGAATCTTGCATGGAAGTAAACATTACAAGGCTGTTATAAGCTTCGTCATCCTCAGATAAGCCTTCTCCACTTGTGTACTCTTTCATCCAAGCAGGAGTCTTCCTTCTTTATTCTCAACTTCAGTCGACAATTCTCCCTCTCCTTTTGATTTGCTTGAATCATCACTATTAGTGTCGGCTTCTTTCTCACTACACATGTCTTCTTTAGAGTTGTCTGTACCCCTCTTTTCAGTATCTGTTGTTTCTTCCTCACTGTCTGCATCAATATTGTCTTCCCATATCAATTTTTCTTGATTCTTTCTTGAGTCTTGCCCCAAACTCCATGTTGTGTTCTCTTAAAAAACAACATCTTTACTGGTGATGATTTTGTTTTCTACAGGGTTGTTCAACCTGTAGGCCTTCGATTCTTCACTCACACCAAACATGACACATTTGACGCTTTTGTCATCCAGCTTCTTTCTTCTTTCTTTTTGGTACGTGAGCATGTGCCACACAACCAAATACCTTGAAGTAGCTCACATAAGGTTTCTTATTACTCCAAGCTTCTTCGGGAGTAATTTCTTCCACTGTAGCAGTAGGACTTCGGTTTAAAATATGAATACACCAGGTTGTCGCTTCCGGCCAGTAGATCTTTGAGACTTCTCTTCCACTCAGCATGCTTTGAACCATGTTAAAGATGGTTCTGTTCTTCCTCCTCTCTGCCACACCGTTCTGGTGTGGTGTATAAGATGCAGTAAGTTGTCTTTAAATCCCATGGTTTTCACAAAAGGCTCTGAACTCCTTTGAATTGTACTCACCGCCCCTGTCCGTTCTAAGACACTTGATCGGCATCCTTGTTTCTTTTTCTACCAGTATTTTGAAGATTTTGAGCTTTTCGAGTGCCTATGATTTCTCTGATAGAAAATAGGTCCAGCACTTACTTGAGAAATCATCAATAAATGTGATCACGAAGCGCTTTTGGCTGCTCGATTCAGGTGATATGGGTCCACATATGTTGGAATGGACTAACTATAGCTTTTGTGTTGCTCTCCAAGAACTCTTCTTTGCAAAGGAGTTTCTTTGTTGCTTCCCGATTAAATAGTCCTGGCACGACCTGTTATCTTCTTTAAGAGTTGGCAATCCCACTACAATTTCCTTGTTTTTCAACATCTTCAAGCTTTTGTGATTAAGGTGACCGTAACGATGATGCCAGAGTTAAGTAACGTCCTCCACATCTGCTTTATGAAAATTACTTTCTGGGGGCAGCATATTGACAACAATCGGAAACAAGCGATTTGCTGTCATGGAAGTCTGACTATCAATCCCCTTTCCGGATGGTTAATGCTATATGTTCCATGTTGCATAAGAACTACTAACCCCTTTTCTTGGATCTGCCCGATGCTGATCAAGTTTATTTTTAACTCTGGAACCAAATACACGTTTGTAACGAGATGCCTGAATCCATTAATTGTAAATCGTACATTACCCTTTCCTGGCACTGGCATCGTACAATTGTTTCCATGTTTGACATTGTGTTTGAAGTTTTCATCCAGTTCACAGAACCACCTCTTCTCATCACTCATATGGTTTGAACAACCTGAGTCTAAGAACCATACCTGATCTCTGGTTTCATTTTTTTGTTCAAGCTGTGACATCATAACCATTTCTTCGGTATCATTAAGCTCGACATAATGGGTATCCTTCTCCCACCCTGGACATTCACTTTGAAAGTGTCCAAGCTTATGACACTTAAAGCATTCTACGGTGCTTCTGGTGACAGTGTATCTTCCACGTCCCCTTCCTCTTCCTCTTAAGCATCCTCTTCCTATTCCTCTATTAGAAGGCTCGGTAACCGCTTTCAAAACTTGTTGCTCCTTTTCTTTCTGACCAAACAACCTTTATTCATGGACCAACAGACTACCATGGAGCTCGTCTATCGACATTGTGTCAAGATCGTTGGATTCTTCATTGAGCACACCACATAGTTGAATATTGGTGTAAGTGAACGTAGTACCTTTGACACTACGTTGTTGGCCTCTACATCATCACCATTTATCATCTTATTAACCACTGCTACGGTTCTGGCAAGGTAAGATTCCACCTTCTCTCCCTCCTTCATAGACAAGAGCTTGTACTCCCTCCGTAAAGCCTGCAACTGGGATCTTTTCACTTTCGTAGAGCCCTCATATTTCTGTCTCATCGAGCACCAAATTCCCTTCGATGTGCTTTTGTCCAAAATTGTTTCTAAAATCTCTCTGTTGATTGCCTGAAAAAGGTAATTCTTTACCTTCATGTCTTTCACTTTGGCATCTTCAATACTCTTCTTCTGTGTTTCAGCAGTTGTTCTTGATCCTGTAGCTTCAGGAATTCCTTCCTCCACCATGTTCCACATCTCCTTGCTTCTCAAGAAGTTCTCCATTAACATCGACCAATGATCGAAGTGTCTATCGAACTTGGGGATAGCCGGCTGCACAAACTTATCTGAATTCGCCATCTTGTCGGAACTCGGCATCTTGTTCTTGATTGCTCTTCTACACCTTCTCTGCTCACAAATCAGCCCTCCTTGAAGGGTGGCTCTGATACCACTTTGTTAAACCTCACGAAAAAGAACTTCAGGATCAGAAAATTGAGAGCTGAAGGAATGCTTTATTGAATAAACAGATATGCCCTTTATAGGCTTACAATACGATAAAACATGAAACTTACTAGCATATTCTAAAGGGATAAGAAGATTGCAGCAGAAAAACTAAACAAATAAATAAAAACCACGTTCCCAAAGCTTCAGGAATTTATTCACTGCACTCCTATCTGTTGTGGACCAAGTCTTCAACATCAGCTCCAAGAGATAGCAAATTTCTTACACTTGCTAAATTAGTAATGCCAACTGGATAAAGCAATACCATTTTTACTTAATTTAATTCATTTATTAGTTTGTTTAAATATTAAGTATTAATATTTTTATTAAATTAAATTTTGTTTATTAAATTGCATGAACATTAATTTTTTGTAGTTTATTAAAAATTCCATCCATAATTATTTAAAAAATGATATTTTTCTGAATTTTTTTATTTAAATTACTAATAAAATAAAAATATATTAATATAAAAAAATCACGAAAATATAAATACAATATTTTGTTATGTTATATATTTTATAATTAATTTATTATTTATATTATAATCTACTATATTATTTATATTATAAATAAATTATATTTAGTTTTTTTTTTATATTATAAATTATTAAAAATATACAAATATAAATTATAAAGTAGTTGGTGATGTGGCAGCGATGACCATTTTTGAAAGGAGTTTGAACTTTCATTGATGTAGGAAATGTTATTGCAAAACTGACATGACATTTTAGAAAAAAGTTTGGTCTTTCATTAATACGGATGGTCTTAAAACTAAATATAATTAATATATTTATATTTAGGCGGTCGATTTAATTTAACAACTTACAAAAATATTTAAACCGCAAACTAGACCGATCTAAATAAACAAATTGACTATTTTTTAGACAGATCGAGCTACCAAACTATTCAAACCACAAAAAACGATCCAATTTAATTAACTTTGTCATGGATTTTTTAAACACATGTAGTAAAATTCGAGAGTGAGTGTGTGTGTTTGGGAAGCAATAGTATTCCGAAGAAGCATAATTCCTTTTTTTCTAGTATCGACCGACGACCGCAATGTACCAAGGGTAATATAGTAAATTTCTTCTAGATGTATGACGTGTCAAATTTTGAATTGGGCACGTAATGAGCATTAGGTGTTTGTCTAGCCTACTCATGTAATATAATTTTTTTTGGAGTTGCATTAAAAATATTTGGATCATGTTGTTTATAAAACCAAAATGGTGTAATTGTGATTGCTTTTTTGAAATAATTTTATTTTTATTTCAAATTTATTTAAATGATAATTTAACGGGAAAAAAAAGGATAATATGTTTGAAAAAGCGACTGTTGTATAACTTTTTTTATTTTAAGTGTGAGCATTGATACCGGCTTGACTAAAGTACAGTCGGCTAAAAATCATTAGTAAAATGAATTCTAGGGAATCAAGAACCAAATTAATAGAGGCAGGCGAGATAGGTTAGACATGTCCAAGTGGTTAGTAGCATTTCCGGTGAGTTTTAAATCCCACAATTTGTCAATGATGCTTCTGCTTTAGCTCTTTTTGTTTCATCTTGTTAGTTTGATGGATCGTAGATGAAGAAGGAAGTAATTTGAGAGAACATCTCTGGTGTATTGATAAAGAAGTCGACTAAATACAAGAGGGAAATAAACACATATTATATACCCTGTACAACTAATAACAAATGAAAATTTTGATCCCTCAACTATACATTATGTACATATAACTAACACCCCCTCAAGCTCCGGGTGGATCACAAGAAATCAACTTGAGATTGCGAACGAGGTTTGAGAAACGACCGGGAAGAAGAGCCTTAGTGAAGATGTCTGCAGTTTGTTCGGTGGAAGAGACCGGAATGATTCAAACGGTGATGAGAACAACATGTTGGCGGGTGAAATGACAATCGATCTCGATATGCTTGGTGCGCTCGTGGAACACATCATCATGAGCAATGTGAATCACACTACGTTTATCACATTGGATAATAGTGGGTGATGACTGAGGTGCACCCATGTTAGAAAGAAGCCACCTTAACCACAACAATTACTGAGTGGTGTCGGCTAAAACATGATGTTTAGCCTCGGTACTGCAGCGAGAGGCGAGAGATTGTTTCTTGCTTCGCCAAAAGATGAGGGAGTCACCAATAAAGAAGCAGTAGTTATAGATCGACAATCAGTGACATCACTATCCCAGTCAGCATCGAAAAAGGCATGAAGCTCGAGGGATGATGAGGAAGAGAAGTATAAGCCATGAAATAAATACCACAATATCCGCAAGACAGCTGAATAATGAGAAGTTCGAGGAGCAGCCATGAATTGGCTGGCAATGTGGACTGCAAACGCTATGTCAGGACATGTGACAGTGAGATAAACTAGAGAGCCCACCAACTGACGGTAGGGTGTAAGATCTGAGAGGAGACTACCATCACTAGGGGTAAGCCTAAAGTTCGGTTCAAGGGGCGTAAAAGATATCTTGTTGTCGGTGATACCAACACGAGAGGTCAGAAACATATTTGGCTTGGCATAAATAGATCCTAGAGTCCTGAGGTAAAACCTCAAGGCCAAGAAAGTAGTGAAGCGGTCCCAGATCTTTCATCTCAAAGTGTTGATGAAGAAATGCTTTTCATGTAGTAATACCTTGAATATCGCTAACTGTGATAATCATGTCATCAACATATAAGAGAAGAAAAATGGTGCCTGGTGAGGTAGTTTTGGTGAAGAGACAAGAGTCATAGTGACTAGCAGAGAATCCTAGAGAACAGACAGTATTGCTGAACTTCTCAAACCATGCTCAGAGAACTTGCTTGAGCCCATAAAGGGCTTTGCGTAAACGACAAACATGGTTGGGAGAATGTGGAGGGCCCGGTGGAGGCTTCATGTAAACTTCTTCAGAAAAATCCCCATTGAGAAAAGCATTCTTCACATCCATTTGATAGAGTGACCACTTGCAGATAGCGACAATGACTTAAAGACTGCAAACAGAAGTGACACGGGTTACTGGAGCAAAGTTTTCTTCACAGTCAATCCCATACTCCTGATTGTAACCTTTGGAAACCAGGCGAGCTTTGTAGATATCAACAGAACCATCATATTTTGTTTTGAGTTTGTACACCCATTTGGAACCAATAACCCCTATGTCGCGGGGGGGGGGGGGGGACAAGATCCCAAGTGTGAACTTTAGAAAGAGCCTACAATTCCTCAAACATAGCTTGCTGCTAGAGAGGGTTAGTAGAAGTTTCCTTGTATCAAGTGGGAGTATGGGTAGAAAAATAGTGTAGAATAACAGTTGTAACGCCCTCAAATTTGGTAAGAATAACTAAATTAAAATTTCGATATAAAGTCAACATAAAGAACAAAACTTCCTCCTACAATTCAAAATCCAAAATACCTCAAGTTAAAAATTCTATAACTAACCTCAACAAATATAAACTCCAATAATACACAAGTACAAAACCGAAGTCGAGTGTTACTTAACCCTAAACATGAGTTGCTCTTCCCAAAACAAAGGCGGAAGACTTCAACAAACTAATCACTCCCCGAGCACGCAACTAGCACTCCTCTTTTCACGGTGTCACTAGAACTATTCCCAATGAATCATGTTGCACATGCCGACAAATAAAAAGGTTAGGCTAACGCCTAGTGAGTTCAAGAGTTTTCAACATTATAAATATATCGTTAAAAAGGAAGAATGCAATTTAAATCATAATCTTTCAAAGTGATATGCTTAAATTATGAAAATGACTCGTTTTCCAATAATATGCAATTTAGGCGAAAGAAACTCCAATATGAACGTTTTCCAATCCAAACTATTTTAAGGGCAAAGATCCCAAATTTAAAACGTTCTTTCGTAAATTAAGTTCAACCCAAAACTCACTCCAAATGAGAATAGAAATCAAACTCCCAAGTTATGAAAAACGGATAAAACTTTACATCCCGAAACACCCAAACACGGGTGGGGCGTAATACTCAACCCATAAATCATATATATAATTCGTAAATATAAAACCTCACCTAAAACATGGATACTAAACACAATACCCAAAACAACACTTTTTAGTGATGGGGGAGACCCGATTCCATAAAATGTGATGATACACAAAGTAAGCCCCATTTTATGTTGTTAAGACTAGTCATATAAACAAACACACACAAGGGATGTCAGACTCGGTGGCTTTAAACTTACACCCACAGAATGTCAACTTCAACCGCGAAAGGTCCTTACGTTGAGTTCCTCATCCAATATCGTGTACTAGCACATAGGACTTACAACCCAATCCGATGCCTAAACGTGCCTCAATGTGGAAAACTAGCATTCCATCATTGGACATAATGATTCCAAGCGCAAGGGATGTCAGGCTCGGTGGCTTTAAACGTACACCAACGGGATATCAACTTCAACCATAAATGGTCCTTACGTTGAGTCCCTCATCTAATATCACAACCAAAACTCTAAGTCGAGCTATCAAAACTGGACAAATGTCCTAAAACCCAATCAAAATAAAATACCAGGCCATAGGCTCACATAACCAAATGACTCATTGACAAAGGAAATAAAAAGCAATAAAACGCACTCGACCAACATTTATGAAAACACGTGCTCCAAAGCACACGACCAACTCCAACACAACTTAGAATAAGGTAGATCATTTCCCAAACAAGGTTATACCATAGAAACGTGCTCAATTGCTCGGAATTTACTCTTTGAAATACTTAAAATGCATCTTTTCCCCAAAACAAAGTTTTGAAGTTTTCCAAAATGTTCACAAGGTCGAAAATGACCAAAACCCAAGGACTCATCTGATGATGTTTTCAAACCTCCAATAACACAAATTATGCATATTTCCGATCAACACAAAAATGCATTTTAACAAATAATCTTCATGCATGTAATAATTTTATAGCATACTTCCGTTTATGACTTATTTATCAAAATGCCCAAAAGTCCCAAATGTGGGTGTTTTATGAGTTTATAAAGTTAAACACTTCCAAATAACCAAAACTTATCAAGTGATCAACAGTTAACAATTTCATGTAAAATACAAAACACTTTAAAATGAACATTTTGGCATGTACAACATTTTCACAAATCAACTTGAACTCACCTTGCTAGATTTAGGCTAAATCTAGATTTCCCCCCAACTTAAGCTCCTTTGAAGAAATTCGAATCCACAAGCCAAATCCTCCATAAACCTAGATCCATAAGTTTCCAACTATCAATACACATATTCCTGTACTTAGAATAATTCCTCAAACATCTTATATCAAAATCTCCATTTTGGCCCAAAACCCTAATTTGAGCTAACTTTTCTCAAAATCTTCCAAACCGAAATTTGAGAAACATAAACACTAGGAAGTCATCAATAGATAATTTATGACTCATAATAAAATTTACAAACTAGAAGGATCAACTCACCACTTAGGTTTTGGTGAAAACCTAGAAAACCCCAAATTTCTTGAAGATGGTGGTGATGATGATGAGCTCTTGACCTTTGTTTCCAATACACCACCAAATATTCTTGAATATTACCAAAAATAACAATCTAACCTTGAAAAGCTCTCAAAAACAAAACCGTAGCAACTTGAATCGCCAAAAACGGAGTTGAAATGAGAGAGTTATGAAGAAATGAAGAACGAGGCTGAAAATCCAACTTTTAACAAGTCTGGTACCAGTGTGCTACAATGACATGCGACTTTGACATGTCATTGTCACATGTCATAGTCTCTCATTTGGTCCAGAAGGTTGCCACTTGGTTGCTACTTTGCCAGTGCCCAGTGCGTCATTGTAGTCGGACCCGTACCAAGCCCTGAAACTCGACTTTTTCCATGCCGACACTCCCGAAACTCTTAGGGACTTAAAGTAATGTTTTCCCAACATAAATCTCACCATCTACAAGTTGCAAAAACGTCCAGGTGACCTTTTCTTACCAAAAATTACGGGTGTTACAACAGTGAAAATCACAAAGGTGTGAAGGTATATGTCTTACCCTATGGGATCGCCGGACATCAACTGGAGCAGGACCAAGATCATCAGGACTCACAGATATATCAGAATTCGTCGAAGATAGAGGATCAGATGTAGCGTTAGGGGAAAGAGGAGTAGGTAATTTGGAGGAGATAGATGGAAAAGAGTAATCAAGTGAGTGAGAGATGGTGTCAATAGGAGGAGAAGAAATTGGTGTTGGGGTTGAGTCAAATAAGGGAATACATATATCAGTAAAGAATGGAGGAGAAGAATCAAATTAGACCTTGAACTTTGAAATAGAAGAAAACATATGATCTTCCTAAAATACAACATGCCTCGAGATGCGTAGGCGTTAGGAGATGGGATCCCAACAATGATATCCTTTGTGTTCTATACCATATCTAAGGAAACAATATAGACGGGAGTGGGGTTCGAGTTTGGTACATTTATGAGGTTGAAGGAGAACAAAGCAAGCACAACCCCATACTTTTAGTAGATCATAGACAGGAGAGGTTCCATAAAGACTCTCATAGGTAAGAATATTGAGATTAGAAGAGTGTGAACGGTACCAAGAGTGTGTCGATGTTTCCATTCGGCACGTCCGTTTTGTTGTGAAGTACCAGGGCAAGAATATTGAGAGATAATACCTTGAAAATGAAGAAAGTCAAGAAATGAGTGATCTTTGTACTCCATGGCGTTATCCGCACGAAGTACTTTGACATGTTTAGAGAATTGGGTAGAAATCATATGAGCGAAAGTCTTATAAATCTGTGGAAGCTTAGATTGTTGTTTCATAAGATAAATCCATATAAAGCGACTATGATCATCAATAAATATGACAAAGTATCTAGCACCCCCTATTGTGGGACAAGGTGAAGGTCCCCAAACATCAGAATGTATAATATCAAAACAAGTAATTGAGGTAGTGTCATTAATATAAAATGGAAAAGCAGGTTGTTTTCCCAGCTAGCATGGCATATATGATAAAGGTTTAACAATAGTTTGACCCAAAATACAAGAAGAAACAATAGATTTAAGTCTATCGAAAGAGATGTGGCCTAATCTAGTATGCCAAGTATCAAAAGTATTGTATTTGGAGGAAGTAGTGAGAGTGTATGGTTTGCTGGTTTCTGGAAGGCGAAGATAGACCATCTCATACATCTGACCGTCTCTACGGCCTATCCCATAAGTCTGTTTTGTCCTAGGATCCTGCACACAACAACCAGAGATAGAGAAAGTAACGGTTAATCCCATATCACATAGTTGGTTGATGGAGATAAGGCTAATAGAGAGGTTGTGAACATAAAGCACGTCGGGTAAGGATAAATTAGATGTGGAAACATGGACACTATGCTTGACTGGTAACCGCGTTCCATCAGCTGTGGTGACAGATGAAATAGATGTACCATATTTTTTGCTAGCAAAAATATCATGATGCGGTGTCATATGCCGACAACATCCAGAATCAAATAACCAAGATGTTGTACCTGAAGGAGTACTCATAGAATGTGTAGAGCTCGATAGAACCTGCTTCAATAAGGAAATCACATCATTTTTGGGAAAAGGTGGATGTAGGTGAGATAGATGATGATGTTGCTGCAAGTGTTGCATAAATATCTTGATCGAAACGAATCCCGGAGTTGGCTCGGTTGTGATTGGGATTCTTTGGGCAGTCACATTAGTAGTGGTGTGGATGTTGCTTGTTGTAGTACCTGCATAATTGAAGAGGACAATCAAGCAGTAGGTGAGAGGTGGAGTGGAAATACGACAACTTAGCAACACCTTTCCCATTAGGAATGGGAGATCAAGAAGTTGGAGTCGGGTGTTGGAAATGTTGATTTCCTTTGTGTCTGGGAATGAAGAGTACACTCTTAGATGAAGGATTCAATCCTCTCAGTCTCTTCTCTTGATAAATAAGCTCAAATATGGCACTATCAAGAGTGGGTAGAGGCTATATGTGAAGCAAGGAGGCTCGAACATGCTCATATCATGAATCTAAAGTCATAAGGAACATGCCAAGATTATGTTGAGACCGATGGAAATTAGTTTTGTTAGAGTAGTCAATACATAGAGATGGCATAGAAAGATCCATCTAGTCCCAAATCACCTTAACCTCGGAATAAAAAGAACTAATTGATTGAGCCGGTTGTTGTCTTTTACCATGAAGATTTAACCATAGTTGGTACTTGTGAGCTAAATCACTAGTAGTGTATCTCGCCTTTAGAAAGTACCATATCCCCTTTCCTGTGTCGAGTTGAGCAAACAATTGACTAATCTCAGTAGTGGTGGTGTTGTAAAAATAGGAACTCAATTTCCCATTCTTGCAATCCCAAATTTCTTCTCTCTTAGCAAATTCGAGTTCAGATTCACCAGCTATACGAGTTGGTTTAGCTGCGAATCCAGATATGTATTTCCACAACATTTTTGCCTTGAGGTGACTAGTCATGTGTCTAGCCCATAGTACATAGTTTGAACCATCCATTATACACAAAATGGGTCTGTAATTGCTGGTAAGAGAGTCAGGCATGATGCAAAACAGAAAACAAAGAGCTAGACAGAGAGGGGTTCGTCTAGGGTCTAGGCATAGGGTTTCACGTCTAGGGTTTTACAACAGTTTAAGGTTAAGGTAGATATCTGACTTTGGAAAAGAGAATGATCATGAAGCAACAGTGAAACCAGAGGCTGAGATGTTGTTATCAATGGTGATATTTAGATGGAGATGAGTATAAAAGATATAGGATATTACCAGGAGAAGAATGTTTTCGATTCAACCAAGAGATTAAGAGACACAGATTGTTGAGAACAACTTTGATTTCTTCCTTTGGCTCTGATACCATGTTAGTTTGATGGATCGTGGATGAATAATGAAGCATTTTGAGAGAGCATCTCTGGTGTATTGATAAAGAAGTCGACTAAATACAAGAGGGAAATAAATAGAGATTATATACCTTGTACTTCTAAAAGCAAATGACAACATTAATCCCTCAACTATACATTATGTACATATAGCTAACACATCTCAACATGTATTTTCTTCCAAGATTAGTACCTAATATAAACATGTTAATTAGCCCTTCTCTCCCACTACAGCTCATTGAGGTCACTCCAAATTGCATATAGGTCTACCATGTTGCTTCATTTGAAGCCATGTACCATAAGATATAAATGTTGAGATATGTCGACTATAATTTTTAAAAAAACCCATAAGTTGCATTTGATATGCATATAGAATTGAATGGTTCCTTTAATATTGGTATACATAGAAGATGTAGGTCAATTAAATAGAGCTCGGATTTGTAGTAATAAATTATGGGTCCAAATTTCGTACATTTTAGTTGGTTATGGAAAAAAAAGTGAAAATTTACTGTGTTTATATTTAACCCCCCTTCTACAAACACCTTTTGTGTATGTCATAGTGGTCTAGGAGCAACACGTATCGACAAGAAAAAGTGTTAGGCTAATAATCCTAGTGAGTTTAAGCATTTATATTGGACAATAAAAAATGTCATACGTATTGTTTGAGTGAAAAATAATAACAACGACCGACTAAGATAAACACCCCACACTCATATCTTTGACATGCGACCGATCAAAGTCACGACCTATGATTATTAACGATTAACGTCGCTACTTACTTTTTTGATATTCATTGCAAGTAGTATCTATAACCGAAGATTAATAATGAAAGATTTTCTCATTACAATACAAACCATATCCGTCAACTAGGAGTTATGAACCTCATCAATATCGCATGATATTCGCTCCAGATATTAAAGACATAACGCAACGGTTATATCAAGCGAGGGTTTTAATACGAATATCAAATCAGCTCAAAGGACACAGAATAATTCAATTGCTCTAGAGAGATACTAACATAGAATAAATTCATATTTAGTTATTATACATGATCATACGTGTTAGTGACATCCTATAATAGCGACAACAAAGATAAAGGACGACATCCTTATTGACGTCCATAGTACATCGACGATACTTCCAATCATCCACGGTTTTTACCCTTGACGGAGTTTTCCGTGTCACCAACTCTTTGTGTCATTTCTTCTTATTGCCTCGAAGGTTCACTCTTTAGTTGTTGCCTCGCAATCCAACCTTAATTTGCCATGTGCATTTTTTTTTTGGTAAAAACACATATAAAAGAGTGTCACATAACACATCAATTATTACTCCATAAGAACACATGTTACACCATTGCAGTGTCTCCTCTAAATATCAACAACATGACGGGGAAAACCCATTTCCATTGAACATGGAGGAACACGAAGTAGGTCATAACATTAATGTTGTCGTGTAGCACCCCAAGACTTTATCTTAGTGCCTACTGACCTTGGTTGAAGTTTCACCTCCAAGTTTAGGTTGACGTTACTAACACCTTAAAGCTCAACAAACTTAGTGCTTACTTTTAGAGTTCCACATTGAACAACTCATTTATAAAATGTCTCAAATAAGATAAAGAAAATCATCTCAAAGCGTAAAATATCCATATTTCCTTCATATATAGTTCAACGCCACCAATGTAAGTAACCCAAAACATATACATTTTCCCCAAATATTTCACCAAAATAGCATTAAATGTACAAAAGATTCCACAAGACATAAAACTTCATAAATGCCTTGATAACTCCAAATGAAGCACATTTTTTACATGTATCTAGTTTTTCAAAATAAACTTGATCACATTGTTAAATTTAGGTTAATTCTAGACTTCAAAGCACAAACCCAAGATTTTATTGAAGATGACTTGAAGCTTCCACTAAAGCTCTTCAATGGCAACTTGAAATCCAAGCTTGAATGCTTCTAAAAGCCTCGGAGATCAGGCTTTAAAAGCTCTAAAATGTCTTTGAAGGAGAGAGAGAGAGAGAGAGAGAGTAAATAATCAAAAGCCTAGCTGAAAGTCATATTTAAGCCGACTTGCACGTTCGTTGCAACCTTGGCCGCAAACTACGTTGTAGGCCAAGTCGTCTGTGCATAAATAGTCGTGTGTTCACAGACGCTTACACTACCTTGGTTGTGCGCCATGTTGCTCAACTCATTATGATGCATATCCAGATCATCTTGAACCCTCCAATGGTTACACAACCCAGGTCACGTGTCAGGTCGTGTGGACCCTGTATGTATTTTGCCATTTTGCCAACCTTTTGACAACTAAAAACATGTGAAGGTGATTAAATACATTTATACTTTGTAAAAACACATTATCACTTCAAAAGTGGTTTGGTTAACCAGTAATCGTATTCTCTTAACAAAATATGGGTGTTATAAATGTCCCTTCCATCACCTTTCCTTAATTTTTCTCAGTATTCTAGCCACTATCGAAGACCTTGCTCTATTTGATTTATCAGTTGAAAACTTTTATCCATCTAGTCACTTTCAGAGTCCTTGCTTCATTTGATTTCATCGCTTGGAAGACTTTCATTCATGAAAATCAAACCAGGTATATGTATTGATCCATTTTCTTTTTCTATCTCTTTTTCGGCTTACATTTGATAATTTATGCTTATTCAACATTACAAAGAAACGAGACAATGGAATGTTTGATAATCTTTACAAGAACATTTGATGTAAATTGCAAATTAAGTGTAGACTTGATCAACTATTGTTTAGGTAGTTTTCTAAAAAAAGTTCCTATAAGCATCCTAATATCCGAAACAATGGTATTTTTAGTGACTAAAAATGTTCCTGGAAAATGGAAGATGCTGCCTAAATTTCAAAGTTGCTTATTTTATTCCACATGTAATAAATGTAACACCCTAAAAATTTGGGTAAAATAAAACTTAAAATTTCGGCAATATAACGACTAACATGAGATGATTTAAAAACCTATAACATGACGACTAAAACCCAATAGAGTTGGGGTAGTTCTTTAAATGAGGTAGCGGAACAAATAAGACATATACACGACAACCTATTTAATCTAGAACAATTAACAACTAGATTAAGATGGGTGTCACTACGACTTCAAAACGCTCTCTCTCGAATTCCCATAAATGCCCGGTCCATGGAGGGTCCTAGGTGCACTCCCGACGAATCAAGGTGCCCTAATCGCACCACTAGCAGAACCTGTGAGCCAATGAACATGAACATAAGTGTTAGGCCGAAGTCTAGCATATTAGCATTCTAAAACAGTTTATAATATAAGCATAAACGATAATTAAATGTTACCGGTAGAACCATGCATTGAATCAATGCCAATACCTCCCAAACGGGACATTATTTCTTTCCTGAACACATATAACAAAGATAACTCCTGAAAGACGGGGGAGACTCGTTACCATCTTGGGTGACGAGAACACGTGAATAGGGTCACCCTTGATGTTATTGGATTTCACCACGAATCCCGGTTCTAGTTCCCATGCCACGCCGGACATCACAATCCTCAAACCGTTTATGCCTCTAGCGCTTACTCCGTCGAGTTACACCTCAAGGACTTACAGACAAGGGTGTCTATCCAATCTAACCGATTTCCAACTTAGGGGCTTATGCCCCCTATTGTCTACCCGCTAGTGCCCAACGACAACAATTGTACCAATAATAAGCATGCTATCTAAACCCTCGTGCACAAGGAGTTAGATATAAAACCCCTCATATAGATCATGATCAAGTATGGTTAACAAATCTCATGCAAAGCACATTTCTTGCAAATATTATAATCATGCTCATTTTATATTCATCAATATACTACAACGCTCATTCAACCACGTATTACTCCCTAACCCCAAGTGATACTCCAACTGCTGATAAGAATACATGTACATTATTTTTAGTCATCTAGAGGAGTGGCCCATCATCACAAATTGGCTTTCTAACAAATTACATGCATAAATGAACCCCTCAAGACATTTACATACCCCCCACAAACCCCCAAAGTCTTATTTATTAAGGATATGCAAAACCCTAGTATTAGGTTAATATTTCACATTTCATAAATTTCACATAAGCAAGTAATGGTGCAAGTTTGAGTAAGTAAGGGTTAAGAAACTTACCTAGAGATCCAATAAACAAACCCTAGAAGGTTGGAGAAGAGGAGTAAGTGATGAGAAACCTTGGTCCACCAAAATAGCTAGAACTTGACTACCAAATGAGGGAAACCCTAGGTTAGCATTTAATACACTCAAACAAGAATCTAGGGAGGATTAAATGTAGTAGAGATGAAGATTGGGATGAAGAAATCTTACCTAGGTGAGAGCAAAATCGGCTGCCAAAATCCCAAAATTAAATAAATGAAGCCTCTCAAGAAAATCAGGCATTTATGACCCTTTTTACCCGATGGCGATAATGACACTGCGAGAGTGACAGGGCACTCTCGCCAGTTTGTACCGCGGCTTCGGCCCACACCCTTTTGTGCCCTCCGCGATTGTGACACTGGCACTCTCGCCAGTCACTCTCGCCCGAATTGTACCGAAAGTCCTTTGACTTCGGCGACATTGCCACCACGAGAGTGACCATGGCACTCTCGCCTGTAACTCTCGCTAAGGATGCTTTTCCCTTTGAAATTTGACTTTTTGATCCCGAGTTCGCGACTGTTCTAAGGTGACTTTATAAGAGCGAATTTATAAGTAATTATAAATACGAAATAATCCATAGCCCAAAATTCGGGGTGTTACAATAAACTAGTGTCTAATCTTACCGTGAAATTTCAATAAAATGGGGAAAAAGAAAGCGGGCAAATGAATATTTCAGTACCTCAAATTGTCGCTTATAGATTTCCCAAAAATTATAGTATTTTCCACACAAAATTTTGATCTTTGAAATTTAAATTAAACTGAAATTCAAATTATTTAGAGTGCCGACTTGCATGTTGTCGGTAAAAACTAAATAATGAAAGTTTTTTTTTCCATAAAATGAAAGTCGATTTCTTTAAACAAAAATAAATTAAAAATCATATCATTTATAGTAACGACTTGTCGTCGCTATAAAGTTAATAATAATAGTTTTTAATAATTAGAAAGTTGATTTCTATAGAAAAATCTAAAAACTCTATGCTCTGGCCGCCATAAAAAACAAAAACACATCAAACCGCTTCTCCTACTATATATCTAAGCTCTTGCCTTCGACGATGTTGAATCCAGTTACTATTGTTGCCTCTCCATGATCGTTGTTGAATTCTTTCTAGTCTCTTGTCACAGACGGTTAGCTAGTATTTCCAAATGGAAAGATGTATTGGTTTTGTTACAAATTTTATAAGAGATGAATGTAGTTTATAATCTATTTACTAATTGAATGGTAATAACTTTTGTCTATCTGCTTATTTATTCCTCGAGGAGGGGGGTCCATTCCATCAAAGATTTTAAAATATTAACCGACTAAACTGAATTGTACACGCCAGGTAATAATAAGAGATAGTTGAAAAACAATTCACCTAAGTTAATATTATGCAACTTATTGTTTGTTTGAGTTGCTATTTGCTACAAGTTTGGCATTTTTGCTAAAAATTTAAAATAGATAATGATGGTTGTAAGTTTTTAATTTTGGGTGATTTGATCGGATCCTATTCAAACGCATTGTGCACACCAACCGTGTTCTGTTGATGGTCCTTTACCTGCAATTGCCTGTTTGTTATAAACCTTACCACCTTACATAGAAGAAAAATGCTAAATAAATACAACTTAGATAGTCATTCTCCCTATACAGTGATTGTACTTTGTTACCGCTAGTTCTTATAATCAATTTATTGTTCTTTTAGTTTAAAGATAAATCATTTCGCATAATGTTAATTTTGTTTATGCTCAAATTAATTCATCTATAAATTAAATAATAGTATAATTTGTTATTCGATTAATTGATATGGTAAAAAATAATCGAAACCGAAACTTATCTTATTTTGTTAACCGAACTATTAAACCCATAAACCATATAACCCGAAACCGTTTTGGTTCAAATGAGTTATTCAGTTTTGGATTCTTTTATACACCTAAGGCCTCCAACCACTTAAGGGATCGTTTACCTAAACGCTTACCCGGTAAGTGCTTATCGGTAAATTTTAATGAACTCGCTTGCCTTATCAAGTGAAACTCTAGTCTATTAAAACGTTGTCGAATGCAATAATTTACCCAATAGGCGTTAACCGGATAAGCGTTTTTATGCCCACTTACCGGGTAAGACTTTCAATCCTTAACATTGCTCTTACTGGGTAAGATTATTGCTACTTTCATGTTCATATATAAGGTAAGTTATCTACCGGGTTAGCATTTGGTAAACGGTCCCTAAGTTTATGGTCCGTAATAGGTTATGAACCATTATAGAAACCAACATCTAAGAACCCTAATCACTTAAATATATATGAAACGTAAATCAAATTATTAAAAAGAGCAATTGTAATTGTACCACTTTGGGTTTTCTTTAAACCATCATATTTAACATTTTGATTTACTTCGTTTGTAGGAAACGCGATACAAATTTTTTAATGGGACTCTAGAAAGTAAATATTATGTGAGTAGGCAGATACATATGCTCACACGTGGTCGTTTCTGAATTTGCCACGCATACGCCTAGAAGGAATTTACCATATTACCCTTGTCACTTTGTGGTCTATACCAGAATGAATCATACATTTCCAGAATATTATAGCATCCAATTGTCTATAAACACTACTCCCCAATTCGTAGTCGTAGGAAACATAATCCGTAATATCAATATTATTGCCGGATAATCCGACTTGTACCCGATCCATGGCTCCGAGTTTGAGAAATGGTGCTCCGAACGAGGTCCAAAACGAAGACGTTTCGCTCGAAGGAACACAGTTATTGGCTAACGGCCATCCGTTTCTCACTCATGTCCCTCTCAACATCACATCCACACCCGCCCCATTCCCCTCCAAAGACTTGACCCGGAACATAATCGGATCCTTCATCGGATTCGACGCCGATAAACCGGGAAGCCGCCACGTGGCTCCCATCGGAAAGCTGAGAAACATTCCCTTCATGAGCATCTTCAGGTTCAAGGTGTGGTGGACGACCCACTGGATTGGAAACAACGGAAAAGACATGGAGTACGAAACCCAGATGATGTTGCTTGACAAATCGGATCTCGGGCGCCCGTACGTTCTCCTACTTCCACTCCTGGAAGGACCATTCGGAGCCTCCCTCCAGCCTGGCAACGACGATGACGTGGATGTCTGCATGGACAGTGGGTCCAGCCTGGCAGTGGGATCCACCTTCAGAAGCTGTGTGTACATCCACGTCGGCATGGACCCTTATCAGGTGGTCAAGGACGCCATCAGGGTGATCAAGAACCATTTAGGAACCTTCAATCTTCTTGAAGATAAAACAGTGCCTGATGTGGTGGACACATTTGGATGGTGCACATGGGATGCGTTTTATTTGAAGGTACACCCTCACGGCATAAGGGACGGCGTTAAAGAACTGACCGCCGGCGGGTGCCCGCCGGGGCTTGTCATCATAGACGACGGATGGCAGTCAATCAGCTGCACCGACAATCTCGACGATCAGCAAGAAGGTATGAATTACACGGTCGCCGGAGAACAAATGGCGTGCAGGTTGATAAAATTCGAAGAGAATTATAAATTTAGGGAGTACGAGAGTAAAAGGGTACCCTACAAGAAGGGTATGGGTGGATTTGTGAGTGATTTAAAGGAGGAATTCAAGAGCGTAGAGCATGTGTATGTGTGGCATGCTTTATGTGGGTATTGGGGTGGGTTACGAAAGAATTTTCTGGGGATGTCGCCGGAGAGTTGTGAAGTGGTTCAGGCTAAGATGGGGGAGGGTTTGATGATGACGATGGAGGATCTGGCGGTTGATAAGATCGTGAAGCACGGTGTTGGGGTGGTGTCGCCGGAGAAAGTTGGGGATATGTTTGAAGGGTTGCACTCGCATCTTGAAGCGGCGGGGATTGACGGTGCCAAAGTTGACGTCATCCAAGTGAGCACCTTTCGTTTCTATAACTTTTTGGTGTTTTTTAATGTGTTGTGTGGCCTCTTATTTTGACACGTTTCCTTGTAACCAAATTTTAAATTGTTGACACGTGGTAAAACCGTGAAAATGGGTGTCTAGTTAACAATGTACACATCTAGGGCTAAGACCGTAAACGAGCACGAACGTCATCGTTCGTTAAGAAAATATGTTTGTTCGTATTCGTTTACATTCGTTTAACTCTTAATGAACACATAAACGAATTTAAACGAACGAACATAAATGAACGAACCCAAATTGAATAAAAAAACAAAAAACAAGCACAGTTACTCATCTTTTTGTTTGTAAAGAATACCATAACAAAATGAAAAACCGGGTAAACTTAGCAGGTATAAAAAGTTAATTTTAAAAAATTAATTTAATTAATGTTTTTACACATTAATATCATAATACATAGAAATATATTTTTATATATAACAAACATGAACGAACGAGACAATTAATTATTCATGTTCGTTCATTTAACTAAACGAACAAAAAAAAATGTGTTCATGTTCATTCATTTATTAAATAAACGAACTTTCCGTCGAACGGTTCGTTGAACGTTCGGTTCGTTTACAGCCCTGGGCCTGAAACGAATGTTCACGTCAATAAATGAACATGAAAACAATTTTTTTGGTTAGTTAATTAAACAAACATGAACAATATTCATGAACATTCATTTACGTTTATTTATGTTCGTCCGTTAAAGTTCCTTTTTGTATATAAATATATCTATATATTATGGCATTAATACGTATATTAATAATTATATAAAGTTTTTTAGAATTTTTTTTATCCCTATTAAGTTTAATTATCTGGTTTTACATTTTGTTATGTTATCCTAGAGAGACAAAACGAAATCCGATGGCTATTTGCATGCTCATCAATTAACAGCTAGGCCGATTATTCATGTTCCATAATATTTTACAGATCATAGAAATGGTGGCAGAAAATTTTGGTGGCAGGATTATGCTTGCGAAAGCTTATTACAAAGCTTTAACTGCATCGATGAAGAAACATCTTAAAGGCAATTGTGTGATCGCTAGCATGGAACATTGCAACGATTTCATGTATCTCGGAACCGAAGCCATTGCACTTGGACGCGTAGGTACTAATCAACTATTACTACGGATTGCTTTTCGATCTTTTGGGTTCTATTATCTTGGGGGAAAACATGACAAGAAAATGGAATTCATGACCTTGATTTCGTGGTTAACGATAGGAGATGATTTCTGGTGTACCGATCCAAATGGAGATCCATATTGGCTGCAAGGTTTACATATGGTACATTGTGCCTACAACAGTTTATGGATTGGGAATATCATTCAACCCGATTGGGACATGTTCCAATCGACCCATCCGTCTGCTGAATTCCATGCTGCGTCTCGAGCAATCTCCGGGGGACCGATCTACGTTAGCGACTGTGTCGGCCACCACGACTTTGTTTTACTTAGGAAACTGGTGCTTCTGGATGGATCAATTTTACGGTGCCGATCTTACGCTCTTCCAACCAGAGACTCGTTATTTGTGAACCCTTCACATGACGGAAAATCCGTGCTCAAGATCTGGAATCTCAACAAAGTAAGCAAAGTTTCTTTTGCATTCATGATTCTTTTTTGAACTATATAATATTTATATACGGCAATACTCTTAGGGGGTATTTGGTTCTAAAGGAATCGAAAGGAATTGGAATGGATAATTCCTTTGACCAAATTCCAAATCTTATGTTTGGTTCACATAATGAAAATGATGGAATCCTTTGAATTAAGGAATTCATCATTCCGTTTAAATGAAAGAATTGAATTCCATCAAATTCCTACCAATCAAACGTGTGGTCAGATTCCATCAAATTTCATTCCAGTTCCTTCAAAGTCAAATTTCTTCGATGGGTTCCAATTCCATTAAATTTCATTCTGCGAACCAAACGCACCCTTACATTTGAACCCTTGACGGTCTTGAGCTCTCCCAGTAACCCGCATACTGCTGGGCAATGACTCTTTTGTTGAAACTATCTCACGTTCTTTCTGCATGGTTAACTAATCGACAGTTCACCGGAGTTTTGGGAGCATTTAATTGTCAAGGAGGAGGATGGTGCAGTAAGTCAAGGCAGAACAAGATTGTTTTCGAGGCTAAACGCACGGTAACCTGTTTGGTGAGCCCGAAGGACATCGAGTGGAGCAATGGAAGTGGGAAGAATTCGATTCCGTTAAAAGGAGTTGGTATGTTTGCGGTGTATATGCACAGACAGAAAACATTTAAGCTTTTGAAAGGTACGGAGAGTTTGGAGATTAGTCTACCACCTTTCAACTATGAGCTGCTTACGATGTCGGCGGTGACGGTCGTGGGGAGAAAAGCGGTGGAGTTTGCTCCGATTGGGTTGGTGAACATGCTGAACTCCGGTGGTGCCATCGAGTGGCTGAACTATGATGATGAAAATGTGGAGATTGGAGTTAGAGGGTGCGGGGAGATGGCGGTTTATGCATCGGAAAAGCCTAAGGCTTGTTTGGTGAACGGAGTTGGTATAGACTTCGGTTATAATGATCGTGTGGTGGTTGTTGATGTGGCGTGGCTCGGGTCGCGGGGTTTGTCCGAGTTGAAATTCATGTTTTAAGGCGTTTTGGAATGTTGTTTGTGATTTGTGAATATTGTTGTTTAGTTTTAACATTCTAAAGATCATAAACGCAAATGCTTAAACCAATAAAAATCAATGCTAAGTCAAGTGGTTAAAAATTGATATTTGATTGATAAGTTAGTTATTAGTTAATTAATAATTAATTACATTTAAGATAGTAGAGTGCGGGACAAAACTCATGTCTCAGGTTTGGCGTGACATGGGACAAGACAAAAATTTATTGTCCCAGGTTTGGCGTGACATGGGACAAGGATAAGGACTACACAGGGTGGGACAAGATAGGAAAAAAAAAGGTTTTTTTTGTTCTACAAAACATGGGACAAAAGTGAGATAAAAACTAAAAATTATTGATTTACCGCCATTTGATATATAATTCTAATATGCACCATTATCCATTGCCGCTATCAGTAGCCACCGCCAACTACCGTCAGCCACCGCTACCTATTCCTCCACTATAACCACCACCTCCACAACCCTCGGCCATCGCCTCCACCACTACCATCGTCGACCACCTCTACTAACACCGATCACCACCACCGGTGGCCGCCGCCAACCATCGTCGACCACTTCCACCTCTTCCTCCAATACAACTTCCTCCACCACCTCCCATCACCACCTCAACCGATCACCACCACCACCGACGCTCACCGCTAACCACCGTCGCCCGTCGACCACCTTCGCCTCTTCCTCCATTACGACAACCTCTTTTATCATTGTCCACCGCCACCATCACTACCATCGTTGACCACCTATATCCCTGCCACATCAACCACAACTACCTCTTGCACCACCGCTATCCACTATCTTTTACGTCCTTCACAGATACACTACAAAATAGATGTTTATCACCGACGGACAAATCCGTCGGTAAAAGTGAAATCCGTCGGTGATCCGTCGGTAAATGGACGTCGGTATAGATGTGGTCGACGTTCAGATTACCGACGGATCACTTTTCCGACGGATCACCGACGGTCTCCATTTACCGACGGATATTCACCGACGGATTATTTCCGTCGAATTTAGCGACGGATTTCCGACGGATATTTATTAAATAAAAATTAAATTAAAAAATATTTACCGTCGGTAATCCGTCGATAATTTTAATTTTTTTTAAAAAAAATAATTAAAAAATAAAAAATTCCAATTTTTAACCTGGACAAAACCTGTCAATTTTTAATCAATACTAAGTTTTAAACTGTACAAAACCGTCCTTCATCGACCATCCATCGTCTTTATCAATTGGATTGATCCCTTTTCATCTTGGAATCCCACCGGAGTGAGTAGACACGGATGCATTACTCTTCAACTATGCCTCTGCCAATTTTTAAAGATCTTCCAAATTGAATCAAATATTATATTTTCTTTGTATGAATAGGATTTTTTCGGACTACCATCAATTATTTCAGATTCTTCATTCAAAATCATACCATTGTTTTTGTATGTATTCATATGTATCAAAATTGTGTAAAAAAATAAAAATGTTTTTTAATTAAATTATTTAAAGATATATTTTATTTGTGTAATTTATAACTATTATATGATATATAAAATCATCAAACATCTTTTAGGGAAACTTGTACAGTCTTGTCATGTCCAGTACAATCCTATCCTCTTGTCCTATCCAGTTCTGTCATGTCTACTCCCGGCCAATCATGTCTGCGTACCAAACACTACCTTATGAATGAAAGAGAATGAAAATTTAGACCTTTAAAACTTTTGAATAAGTGAATGTTGCCTTTAAAAAAATATATAGTTTTTATAAAGGGAAAAGTTTAGATTTTAATCTTTATGAATGAAAGAGAGAATGAAAATAAAAACTGTTAAAACTTCTGAATCAGTGAATGCCTCCTGCCTTTAGAAAAAATAGTTTTTATAAAGGGAAAAGCTTAGAAAACCCAAGAAGTTATCTCATTTTGAACAGTTATGAACTAATTTTTTTAATGAAAAATTATTGAATTTTCTTATTTTGAATGATTAAGTCTCTATACATTTATTTTAATAAATTAATCATCAAAATTTTAAAATTTGGTTATTTGCATTATTTTACACTAAAAAGCATGTAACCAACTAGAAATGTTTTGAAATAAAAAGAAACATAGATCAGTTTTACCGTTTCTAAACACTTACGCCATTCAAACCCCCTGCAAACATCGGTATCACTCCCTCTGGCCACTCATTGTTGCCCTATCATTGTCTGTTCTTCATATCACCTATCAGTTGGTCCATGTCATCGATTTTTTTGATATGTTTTTTATCTGTATATTCTCCCTTTTTTGATAGATCAAAAATAGATTAAAAAAAAGGAGATCTAGGACAGGAGCCAACAGTGTGATAAGCGATATGAAGAATGGACAACGATGGGGCAAGGGGGAGTGGCGAGAGGGAGCGATGCTATTCTTTGTAGGGGGTTTGAGAACGGTAAAACTAATTTAGACTTTTTTTATTACTTTAAAACCTTCTTAGTTGGATACATGTAGTTTTTTTTTGTTAAAGGAATGTAGGTTTAGAAGTTCGATGGTTTATTTATTTAAAAATGTTCAAGGACTTGATCATTCAAAATGAAAAAGTTTAATGGTATTTTCATTAAAAAAATAGTTCAGGTACTTAATCATTCGAAATGAAAAAGTTTAATGATATTTTCATTCAAAAAATAGTTCAGAAACTTAATCATTCAAAATAGGATAGTTCCTTGTATTTTTCTGAACTTTTCCCTTTTATAAAAGATATTTTAATTTAAAGTAATAAACCAGAGTTATTGTGTTTGGATGTATAGCTCAGTTGGTAAAGAGTTAAACAACTTTGCTCAAATATACAACAGGTTTAAGTCCGAATTTTGTAAGAGACGAACATAAACTCCTTCGCTAATCTCAACGAAATGAATCAACTCCAAAATACCTTCTTACATATGGTTTATATGAAGCAGATGTCATGGAAGACCGATCGAGGTTATCAGTAATCAACTCTTTCTTTTTGGCTAATAATATCCTAAGATTGTTAGAAAGGTATGTGATAGGCGGGTTTACACCCCCCTTAATCTAACTGTAAGTGTACGGGTCGAATCAAGTAATATGTACTTGGAAGTACGAGTATCGAACCAAGGGAACTAGGAACTGAGTATCACAATGACTATATTTACTATTAACTGAACGATCCAAAAGGTTGAATTTTTATGAATGATTAATGGAGTACTGAAAACAATAACTTAAATTAACACACTATTCAAAATAACGACTTTGGAAAACTTTTATGGAGACAAATAGTTGAGGGTTGGAAATCCTATGGTTTTCACTAATGAACAATAGTCTTGAAAATAATTATCAGTTAAACCCTTTAATGAAAATCAAATCTGTAAAATCACCATTGTTCTTTCTCAAGCAACAACAGATTTTATTTTGAAAACATAAGTCTCATCTCTCGATCTTAACACATGAGTTTAAAACACATTAAGTTCCATAATAAGGTTTAGTTGGTATATCTCTATCAAATTTCTCACCCTAGGCATATAATTTCAGTTCTTGTTAACAATTAATTCTCTCGAATTGAAATTATAACGAACAAATCAGATGAAAGTTGGCCAAACTCACAAAAGAATTAAAACCCAAATCATATGCTTCATTAGTTAAGAAAAACTGATAAAAATCTCAAATCACATGTTCATCAGCTTAAACCAAAGTCAAACCAACCCCCAACATCTAAAGATTAGTTCATGTTGGGGGTATTAAACAAGAAAATACTAGAAGAAGTCATAGATCTAAGAAAGGTTCTCTCAAACATCAAAGATTGAAAAACTCCCTTTTGAATATGTAATACCGACGAAGAATTGGAAGAATCTGTGTAAGAATCGCGTCCCAAGATGTTTCCTAGCTTCAATTCGGTGTTTTCTTCTTGCAAAAATCGCCCCAAGTTTGCCCCCTTGCTTCCCCCCGTCACCAAATTGAGAATAGAATGAAAAGTGTCTCAAAACCCTAAGAGATAGACATAAAAAACGTGCAGCCCATTCTCGTGGGTTGATCCGTGAGTTCAGCTTCAGCAACTCACATGAAAGTCCCCTTAATTTCCATTCTGGTGGGTTGCAAGTGGGTTCAGCTTCAGCAACTCACATAAAAGGCCCTTAGGCCACTGATTTTGGCTTACATTTGGACTTGAAAATTTCTTCTTAACTTCACTTTTTCATCGACCAATTCTCGGGTTTGGAGCTTGACGGACATTATGCTCGATTGTCGTTCGGAAACGTACTTTTCGCATTCGTTCTTGGCTATCTCATGACATGATGAAATTCCTAAAACACTTGATTTAAATCGTAAAAATTCCACTAAATTTACTTGGAAATTTTTTCCCCAATTAGTGATATGAAAATAACACCAAAAATTGGTGTTATCAACAACCCCAAACCGAGTGTTGCTTGTCCCCAAGCAAATTAGCGTCAATAAAAACCCAAACTCAAACCAAGCATGCAATAATAAACGAAGCGGACCACGGGTATGTCTATCGGGCAATATTTATAGGTGTCAAGCAATACTAATAGAAAATACATGGATGAAACAACCAGTACTCACTATTCAACAAAGATATTAGAGTCATAAATATTGAGAATCAAAGCAGATGGCTATGGGAGAAAATGTTATATCTGAGATTGTGTCTAAAAAGACAGTTGCAGGTATTTGGAGCAAGCTTGAGAATTTATATCTCAAGAAAACTTTGACCAACAGATTGTTACTGATGCGGTCGTGTCTCTTTTTCAAAATGAAGGAAGGCACAACCATTAAAGCTCACATGACCGAATTTGAAGATATCATCATGAAGTTGAAGGCAACGGATGCGCTTCTTGCTAAAGATGAAGAAGCACTTGCTATGATCCTGTTGTTTTCACTTCCCGAGAAAATATTCCCAATTCACTAACAGTTTTATATATGGAAGAGAAACTCTTTCTTTGTCTGATATGAAAACATGAATGATTTCTGAAGATCAAAGAATTCAGATGAGGATCGGTAACAATCACAGGGAGAACAATTACTGTCAAGGCCTATTTGCTGACAGAGGACGAAACGATCAACAGTCTTCAAGAGGAAGAAATCGTGGTTCTCGTGGGAAATCAAAGACACGTGGCAACTGTAACTATTACCACAAGCCAGGTCATTGGGTGAAAGATTGTCCGAGTCTTAAAAACAAAGACAACACCGAATCATCAGCTGTTGCAGCCGAAGAGGAGCAAAATGGATTCTCTGCCACAGTTACACCACTGCAAGGTGACAAGCGATGGGTGTTAGATACCGGTGCATCTTGCCATATGAAACCATTCCGGGACTGTTTCTCTACCTTCGAAAAAGTTGAAGGTAACAATACTTATATCGGAAATAGTACTTCGTGTGTTACTAACGGTATCAGTACTGTGCAGATCAAGATGTTTGATGGGTGTATTCGGACATTGAATAATGTCAAGTTTGTTCCATCCATGACTCGTTCCTTGATCCCTGTTGGACAACTGTCCAAACTGGGTTGCAAGATTCGGATTGATGATGAAAGTTTGCGCATCTCCCGAGGGAGTATTATTGTAATGAAAGGCGAACATGCGGAAAATAATCTTTTCAACTTGATTGGCGAAACTATTTCTTCTGAATTGTGTGTGGCTGAAAGCTCAAAGAATCTCGATGTTGCTCGCTTATGGTTTGGGCCACACATCCGAGAAGAACTTGGAGATTTTACGCAAGCGAAAACTCATTAAAGTCGACGTACCTGCCAGCCTGGAGTTTTGTTCGGGATGTGTCAAAGGAAATAAGATGCGTGTTTCTTTTGGTGTTGGAAAACACAACACTAAAGGAATCCTCGATTATGTTCATACAGACGTCTGGGGACCATCCAGTACTCCATCCCTCAGTGGAGGTAAATACTTCGTTTCGTTTATTGATGATTTCTCACATAAGCTTTGGGTGTATGTGTTGAAGTTAAAGTCAGATGTCTTCGATACGTTCAAGACTTGGTTGGCACGAGTAGAGGTCGAGACTAGCAAGAAGTTGAAAGTGCTAAGATCTGACAACGGTGGAGAATTTACTAGTGGTAACTTCAAGGACTTTTGTTTGCGTAAAGGCATCCACCGTCACTACACTACACCTAGTGACCCTCAATCTAATGGGGTTGCTGAGCGGATGAATAGGACTTTGCTTGAAAAGGTCCGATGTATGTTGTTGACATCGGTCTTCCCCAAATCTTTCTGGCCCGAAGCACTCTACACTGTAGTGCACATTATTAACAAGTTACCTTGTTCGACCATCGGGGGAAAGATTCCGGAAGAGGTTTAGAGAGGTAAAAGAAACATTTGTCTTAAATACATATGTGTATTTGGTTGTCCTATTTATTTTCATGTTTCAGGCCAGGACAAAGTGAATCCTAAGGCCATCAAAGGATTCTTGCTCGGTTATACAGATGGTATCAAGGGTTACCGAATCTGGAACCCCTTGACTCGTAAAGTGATTCATTCTCGACATATCACATTTGATGAATCAGTCCTGTTTAAGTTACAGGATCCTCAGTCCTCTCAAGATCCGGAAGTCGTTACTACTGTTGCTCCTACTGCCGATGATATGGAGACAGTAGGCAGTCCTTATGTTCCCAGTTCATCCACTCTTGATATTAGCCCAGAATCACCCTTTAATGTTGAAGAAGTCATTCCACCAGTGATTTCTACTAGTGATTCTGAAGAAGAGATTCTGAATTATGGTGGAGACGATGGCGATACAATCCCAGTTATTGCACCTACCAGGCATAATCAAAGTACTATTCGTCCGCCTAACAGGTATGGAGATTGGGATTTTGCTAACATGAGTTTTACAGATCAGCTGGAGTTTGCTTTGCATGTAGGGAAAGATGAGTCGTCGAGCGGAGGCGTTGTCCTCGACCCACAGTTCGAAATGGCTTGGAGCCATGCAAGAAGAGATGGAAGCTCTCTCGAAGAACAACACTTGAGACTTATGTCTATTGCCGAATGACAGCCATGCTATTGGTTGCAAGTGGGTTTTCAAAGTCAAAGATGACAATCGGTACAAGGCTCGCCTTGTTGCTAAAGGTTTTGCACAACGGAAAGGTATCGAGTATGACGATATTTTTGCTCCCGTTGTACTTCATATATCTATTCCTGTTCTTTTAGCGATCGTAGCTATTCACGACTTGGAGCTAAAACAATTAGATGTGAAGACCGCCTTCCTACACGGAGACTTGGAGGAAACTATCTATATGAAGCAACCTGATGGTTTCATTCCCGAAAGCAAACCATAATTTGTATGTAAACTCAAGAAGTCCCTATATGGACTTAAACAATCGCCTCGTCAGTGGTATAAGAAGTTTGATTTGTTCATGCTTAATCTAGGATTTGAGCGAAGTGAAAAGGACGCTTGTATCTATCATAGACAAAGCGGTGACCTTTTCACTTACTTACTTCTTTATGTAGATGACATGCTTATAACCTGCAGGGAACGATCAGAGATCGAACTTCTGAAAGATAAGTTGAAGTCAGAATTTGAAATGAAGAATCTTGGCACGGCACAGAAGATTTTGGTCATGGAAATTGTACGGGGACAGAAAGTCTCAAACACTTAGATTGACACAACGGACGTATATTCAAAAGATATTGAAGAAGTTCAATCTTGATGGTGCCAAGACGTCTAGCACTCCGCTACCAAAGCACATCAAGATTACAAGTGAAGATTGTCCGAAGGACGACAAGGGAAAGACCGAAATGTCAAAAGTTCCATATGCTAGTGTGGTCGGGAGTCTTATGTACGCCATGGTGTGCACTCATCCCGATCTCGCACATTGTGTCGGAGTGGTGAGTTGGTTTCTCGCAAATCAGGGTCGATCACATTGGGCAGTCGTTAAAACGGCATTCTGATATTTGAAGGGAACCGAGACACATGGTCTTATATTTGGTTTGCACAATGACTGTGAAGTTGTTGGATTTTGTGATTCTGACTATGCAAGTGATCGAGTAGGTTGGAGATCCACATCTGGTTATGTATTTACATTGGGTGGAATAGCCGTCAGTTGGAGATCACATGTACAGTCCATTGTTGCATTGTCGACCACAAAAGCCGAACTTGTTGTGGCGGTTGATTCTGCAAAGGAAGCGGTCCATTTAAAAGAATTGATGAATGGCTTAGACTTCAAGCAAACTTCCGTTCGCATTTTCTGCGATAATCATAGTGTCATCCATTTGGATACTAATTTGGCTTTCAGTTCATGGACAAAGCACATAAATGTGCGTGATGCATATCTTGTAAGATTACATGAAGCGAAGATCGTCTATTTGAAAAAAGTCCTGACAGACGATAATGCCGTTGATATGTTCACTAAGTCGATACTGCCAGCTAAGTTTGAGCATTGCTCAAACCTGATCCAACTCCGTTTGTGTTAATGCCGTTGGGCACTTTGCTCGAGAGAGAGAAGGTATTACCACATGTAACAGAACGACATCTTTGGGGAGCTATTACTTGGTACATGTTTTGGAGTTGCTTAACTCGTTTGTGTTGAGATTGCACACTTGAGGATTTTTTGCTTTTGATTTTGACGGGTGATGGTCGAGCCGAAGCTTGTCACGGTCAAAATGCATTTTGTTATTTCGTGTCAATCTCTATCAGCTATTTGTTCGTGTTCGGGGGATTGGTTCGTACTTTGGTTTCGTCGGGTGATTTGCATATCATGGTGGAGTGTTGAAAAACTTAAATCAGATAAGTTTTATTGTTGTTGTGCAATTCACCAAGCACTATGTACAAGTGCTTGATGCTTGGATGTGTGGTTTAATTTGGACCACATATTTTATAATAGAAGACTTGGAAGACCTTGGATTTTTTGTCTCATTAGGAGACTTATTTTGTGGATGAGAAGAGGCATACGTATATGTCTGGTTGTCATCCTCCCATCTCCCTTCCTATATATACATGCATGCATTCTATCAACTTCTCATCCCAAAATAAACCCATCAGTAAGTAAAAGAAGAAGACTTACTCCTTTTTTCTTCCTTGTTCCACTGGTTGATATATATATATATATATATATATACATATATAGAGTCACCATCATATACAAACTGATGAAATAATACAAACTATGCAACCTGATCGTGGCCACTCATTAGTTTGATTAATGGATATGAATGAAGCGGTGGCACAATGGTAATTAGTAGCAACTTCAAGGGATATTATGAAACAAAATAAAAGAAATAAGGGCAAAATAGTGATTCAAAACCAGTGTTCTAATTGGAGTATTCGTCCGGCGAAGGAAACGGGATGAAACCAAATCGAAAGTGAAATCAAGCTGCGAATTTGACGGAGATGAAATTGCACATGATCATCTCTGAAAATTAGGGACACGGTTCACTTGCATCGAATTTCATCAGTGAAATACGCATTCGAAAAGGGAGGATTTAGATTATGGCTGAAAACCAAAGGCAAAGAGGTACGAATTTCAAATTTTTTTAGGGTTTTTGAGTTCTGTCACAACTACTATTTAATAAGAAGCTACGATTCTAACCCCGTACAAGTTCAAACAGTACGAAGACCTAGCCAAAGAATTCTAATGAAAAGGGCGTTTTCAACATTCATGAACACGACTGACGATCTGGTGTGCTTGAACTGTGACACACCTGTTCAGGACTCGAGAAAAGGTACGAATCCTTGTTCCTGCATTTCATGTACATATGCTTGCGGTATGAATGTGACTCGTGTATGAATGTTTAGTTAACAGAACTTCATGTCATTAAAAAGAAGTTTTATGTGAAAATTAAACTTTCGAAAAAAACAGTATGCGACTAATAGGGTTTTTGTGAAAGAATATAATTAGTGATTCACCAAACCTTGGAGTGCATATGGAGTATTTTGAAGACATATGTTAATGGTTTGTTAACAAATGGGAAGCATATTTTTTTGATCCTATTAAATAAACGGAAAAAAGGATGGCAAATGGTATTTTATGAAATTGTTCAATGAAGTTACAAGGTGAAAGGGTTTGCATTTGCAAAAAAAAAGGTTTTCATACAAGAAAAGGGAATTGTGAAAGTTATAATTTCATGAGAAATATATGAGAACATATTTACAGTGTGAAATATATGAAAACTGAGTTAGTCTTACATGTGAAAGGCAACATTACTTGTGAAATATACGAACGAGTATATATGATGTTTTTTGGTAAACAGAACACTAAAAATATCATAAAAGAAAGACATGATAAATCATATGAAGAATGGCTTAATTACACACCTGCTTCTCGGATTCTAATGCCATCTACATTACATGTGAAATATATGAAATATATTTGAATTCTAAGTTAGTCTTACATGTGAAAGTCAGCATTACATGTAAAATATACAAACGAGTATATATGATGATTTTGGGTCAAGAGAACACTAAAAATATCAGAAAAGAAAAAACATGAAAAATCATATGAAGAATGGTTTAATTACGCACCTTCTTCTTGGTTGATAATGGCATCTACATTACATGTGAAATATATGAAAACTGAGTTAGTCTTTTATGTGAAATTTAGCATTACTTATGAAATATACAACCGAGTGAATATTGTGTTTTTGGTCAAGAAAACACTAAAATATCATAAACAAAACATTAAAAGCATATGAAGAATGGATTATGTGCACAGCCATTTCGCGGGTTCTAATGTCTACTCACTAAATGCTAGATGGCAATTCATCAACTACAAGGAGGATTACGAAAGATCCCACCGAACACCACAACGGTGCAGCACGGGCTACAGCAGGTAAGTCACACGCAATGTACATGCAACCGTAAGAACATGATATCCTTTTCTTAACCGTAATGCACAAGAAAATGCATTCCTTCAAGTGACAGTTGAAATATCAAGCGGGGTAACAAGAGGAAGCAAACACAAGAGACCCGAAACACGAGCTTCTGAAGTACCAAGTTAGTATTTTGTTATTGCATATGCTTACAATATTATGTTATGAAAAAATGTCACTTTCACCTTCTTCGCATGTCTTGAATAAAGTAATTTCCATTGCGAAACAGAAGGAAAAACACAATAATCAAGCGGGATACAGGTTTCAACGAGGAGTTTAAAAACCGAACGACAATTCGGTCGTAACCAAGACAAGGCAAAAGGTATTAAATAAAATATTACTAGCAAATTAATTATTGTATACCAAGCCAAGTGCAAACTCACAGAATTCGTATAAGTTGACACTGGGAATGAGCGAACCAGAAGCACGAAACGAAGTTCAGGTGTAGCCATTTCGAAAAAACGATGAAATTATCCTACTATTGGCATATGAATACATAACATTCATGCATCGCTGCTGTGCAAACATCATAAAGTTTTTTATTTTGTTACAGATGAAGGGATCAATGTTCCATCAGTCGTACGAATTAAGGTGAAGGGAAAGAATGTCGGGTACATGAAGAAAACAGTGACAGCGACTTCGAAACCCACAAAAAAAGAAGTTGGCGAGGGATCATGTGTACGCAACAAACATGGTAAAAATAACAACGTGGAGAAGAAAGTGAAACCACCAAGGAAAGTGGTTGGGATACGGGCAAGGACTTCGCCTATGACACTACATCAGACAATAGGTGATCTAAACGACAAACAAGAGAAAGCAGTGAAAGAAATGGGATTAGTATCCTTGATAGGTATGACAGTCGACGGGATACCATCTAAACTGGGATTTTTTGTAGTGAACAACTTAGACACCGACGGCATGCTGCTACGGCTCGAAGGAGGGTCGATTGTCATCAATGAGATGACAATCCATGAAATCCTCAAAGTACCAATTGGTGGACTAGATTTGACCATAATGGAAACGACGGAGGAAGGCGCCGAACTAGCAGCCATATGGAAGAAGCAGTACAAGAAGGAATCGCCCCGGCCAACCGATGTTATGAACGCAATACAGTCAACAACTGATGCATGTTTGATGTTCACGCTTAATTTTCTGGTGCTTTTTGTGAATTCAATGGCAGAATGTAGCAGGATGGGATGTTGCGCTGTCAAGTTCTTGCATCGACTGAAAAACATAGATATTATATCATCAATCAACTGGTCTGGCTACATCTTCGACTGTTTGAAGCGAAGTAAGCGTAGGTGGAGAAACGATATGTACGACAACTTCTACGCAGGACCACTTACATTCCTAACGGTAAAATTTAAATATTATCTGTAACATGTTTCATTATTTGCGCATTCGTGAAAAACTAAATTCATTTGTTTGCGCCCAGCTGCTGTATGTGGATTCGACAATCTGGACAAATGGTGACAATGAAACAAATGATCCACCACTTCACAAATGGAACATGAATGAGTTAAGAAAGAGGCAACAGTGCGCCATAAAAGGAGGTGGTTTTCATAGAGCTTTGATAAGTGGACCAGGTCAGACATTAAACATCAACAATGAGAACACCAACCTAGAGCCTCCTTCTCCAAAAGAGATTAAAGATGATGAGGAGGAAATTAAAAAGGTACGAACTTTCATACATCCATACACCGTTCCCACAACTTGACATCGTAAAAATATGAAAACTAACATTATTGAGCGTTTGAATATGAACTCAGGGATACATAATGGAATTGAATGAGAAGTTTGGACTATTGATGTGAACGAAGGTCGATGCACAAACTGTTATTGAGAAGGCTAAAGAGCGGTTCCCCTTGGATACCATCTTCGAACAATATGAAGATAAGTTGGCCATATTTTTCAACGAGACTGCGTTCAGGGGGTCGGGCAAGAACAAACCACCAACTACATTGAGTAGGCGCAAGGAAAAAAGGTGTTCATGAAGATAACACCGATATCGTATGCACCCCTACGAAGCTGAATTTCGACAACATGGAGTCGTTAGAAGCACTATCACCACTTTCACCTTATTGGTACAGCCAGACAACCTACGGCATCATAGACGCTCAAATCGAAGAAAGATCGGGAGGTAAAAAGCCAACAAATAAAGATGGTACCGGTAAAGATCATAAAACATCCAAAGATCAACAACCTAACTCAAATGCTTCTCCAACAAACCTTGAGAATGTTGCAGTTAACGAGCCTGAGGAGCAACCGGTACCAATTTCACAGTATGGGCCTAATATCCCAGTACCTAGCTTCAACCTCGGAATAAGCCCCCTAAAGCCAGCGGTGGAAAAAAAGCCAGCAAAAAAAGGGAAAGAGGTGGTCATGGAGTATGAAGCACGTACAAAACCGGCTCGACACGAGCTAAAACTTGGCGATAAAATGAAGTCTCCATACATGAAGCGACAAGTCGCAATTGGAAAAATATCGACAGCCGAGGAAAAGAAAGTGCACGAATGGAGCATGACGGCGTTCGGTGGCCCCAGGTACGTACATTAAAAAACTTAATTTCATTTACCATTTCATATAAATTGCATGCCAATGTTTAGCATGATGAACATATTACTCATAACAAACATGGAACTGTGAAAAAGGGATTTCGTTTACGCATCGGAAACCGGTCAAACAGTTTCACGATCTGAGATTGAGAGCCTTGCGGCATTGACCCGTGTGCACTACAAAGTTATCGATGGGTGGGCAGACGTGCTTAACTATGAAGAAAGGTTCAGAAGTCGGGATTCGCCACAAAGATTTTTTTTAAGACAAACATATTGGTGACTAAGAAACTTAAATTCAATAAAAAATATAAGAAAGATATCATAGATTTACAACTTGTATGCACTAACAGATTGATGGTGTCCTACACTATTACACGCACGACTTCAACAAGCGATTCAAGCTTTTTTCACGGAATTTGGGACTAGCAGCAAGCTGCAATATGGATGCAGTTAACATGTGAAATCTGGACATGGTACGTTCTACATGCATAACATTACATAATCAAAAACAACCATGTTGCTTTTGAATGACAGCTTCTATGACTTGGGTATATGAAACAGGTTTTTATACCACTTACACGAGGAAACGATTACTACTGTGTCGTCTTCAACCTGAAGACGAATTCTGTGGAAGTACTGGACAACAACACGAAGGAATGTGACATCGACGACCTTTATGATTACGACATCTACATCTTGGTAAGCTCTACAAGACACGGACAAAATTACATATGAACGTTTGTAAAAACTGAACGTACCTTAATTTCTGCAAACAATGCTGATTCACCACCTAAAGCTACTTTCACACCCAAGCGGCAAAAAGTTGGTGGGTGTTGACAAAGTACGGCTTGAGATGAACTAGCGTACAGATCGGAATGTGAGGGACTCTGGAATATTCCTAATGAGGCACATGGATACCTATATGGGCGGAGGCGCACGAGGATGGAACACGAGGTTCGCTAAAGAAGGACAGGTGCAGAACAGGCAACTAGCAAGCCTCCGAAAGAAATACACAACAAAGATTCTATTGAGTGACAACAACAAACGGTTAGATTTCATAGAAACAGATATCGCACGGTTCATGTCGTTTGGCCCAGATTCGCGCGCACAGATACGGGAGAGAGCAAACGCAACAAGGGCACATCGCCTTCGCGGGTGAATATGCAGCTACTAGGACGACATTACTTTATTTCTATCAAACAGTAGGGTTTGTTTTGCTTTATGATGTTGCTTTAATTCGACCAAACAGTAGGTTTTGTTTTGCTGTGTGTTGTTGCTTTGGTATTCTGGCTTATGCCTTTCTTTGGTTTCTTTCTATGTTGGTAATGACTTTTCACGCAATCAAACATTTGCTTTTGGATTATTTTATTTTTTTCGCAAGCAGCATATTTGGTTTGGTTGTGTTTAAAAGTTGTCTGCATTTTTTTTTGCAATGTCTTTAATAAAAAAGGAATGCATGATGAATTATAAAAAATAAACATAAGGTGTTACACGTCCCACGGATTTCATGAAGTTATTTCATAACTAAAACACTACAAAAAGTGTTATGGAATATCTATAACTTATGAATTCAGAAAACAATTTTGAAATGTATTCAATAAAAAAAAGGAATGCATGATTAATTATAAAAAATCAGCAGAAGGTGTTACACATTCCAAGGAATTCATGAAGATATTTCATAACTAAAGCACTACAAAAATTGTTATGGGTCATATATAACTTATGAATTTAAGAATAATTTATGAATTTATGGAAAAGTGTGTTTCATAAAACTTTTTGTTATGAAACAATGTTGTGTATTGACTACCACTTAGCAGAACATATATTTCATATAAGTTTATCATAACATCAGAAATGGAAATAATATTACCATCACCAATATTGGTCAAACACCATAAAACAGAAAAAAAAAAAAAAAACAGAAAACAACATTTTCAAAATTTTTAAAGAACGTGAATAAAAACCCTAGAAGAAGGTACCATCTAGGGACCACATAATCTATTAATACAACCGAATAGCTCCAAAAAAACCCATAGCATCCAAAAAAAACAGTAACCTGCATGTACGAAATCGATAAAGGAAGCACATATTATATATTTCCATAATAAAGATGCAAACATTAAATCTGCATATATGCATACAAAAACCATCAACCCACCCAACAACCTACGTTCTATGAACAACCAAAAAAAAGGGTTAGGGATGAAGTTCAAACTAAGACCATATAAAAAGGCAAAAGAGAACCCATAAAAACCTAGGTAGCATTCTTGATCTTGGAAAGCAACTTCTCCATTTCAAGGGTTTTCTCCCACGGCTTCCTGGAAGCCACTTCAAGATCGGCCTTTCGCATACGAGAAATCACCCTCTCGTTCTCCAGCTTAACTTTCTTTCAACCCATCTTCTGGGCATAAATCTCCAGCCGAGCTTCAAGCGATAGTTCTCCTCTAAAAGTCGCTCGTTGTGGTTCACTAATGGACGAAGCATGGATTGAGGAACAATTTCCTAGGGGGGTCAGGAGGGTTGTTTATAGAGGATAAGTGATCTGTCATTGAAAGGTTTGGAAAAGGATGCTATGTGGAGAATAAAAGGGATGTATGAAAAGGGTGGCTTTAAATAGGCTATGAAATAGGGTAAAGTGGGGAAGTGGGTTACATAAACAAAGTAAATGGGGGTGAGGGATCTTAAAAACCGCCGCCGGAAGTGTCTATTGGAAACACGCGGCTACATAAAAAGGAAATAAATACTCATTAATTGCAACCACTCAATTCATGGAAGAAATGGCACTCTTTACCTATTGAACATTCATAACTGGCTTATTAAATATGTTGCAATCATTACAAAAAATTATATCAAAATTTAAATGAAAAAGTAAATTTCATAAAATTGCAGAAACTGCATATTCAAAACACAACGTATGAACCTGCAACTCAAGTTTTAAAAAACATCCCTACAACCGAAAAAAAAAATGAAATAACTACGGACAGTTTCGTGAATCATAAACAAAACCCAAATACGCCACTCCTACCCACTAAACCTGGATGGACAGTTCCGGGAATCATGGTTTGCTAAATTATTGCATCGTCTGCACGTGCGTTTTGGTTTTTTGCTCTTCATAGTTGCCTTCTCCAATGCTCCTACAAGCCTCTTCCCGGTCCCACAACCTTTGTTCCGAATACCTGGCGGTGGATAAATCTCGACGGTCTCCGGGGCATCAACACCATAACACTCCCTAAGAGCCTCCGTCTTGTCCTTCGCGGGACAACTTACGTAATTTTCTACGTCAAAATCACACTTCAACTTGTCAAGAGTTCTAGCAAACATATGTAATTTCTGCTTATCATTCCTAAGACGACTAACCAATAGGTCAACCTTCATGTAAACATCATTGATTAGCCTCTCCTTCTCCGGATCAACCACACCATACCGAGCCCGAGCTGCTTGAATTTCTACTGGGATCAACGCACGCGTCTAACGACGATGCACAAGCTTCCAGGAATGCAATCATGGTCCTCGTTCAACAAAACCTTGAACATGTGTCGACATAAAATGTCATTCCTTGCGTAGAAATTGCATTCACAATTCATTGTCTCCTCAGTAGGGTTTTCAACAACCTACACACAAAAACATATAAGACCAACTTTCATAGAAAAACTAAAACAAAAATAAAAACAACACAACTTACTAACATAAAAATATATACATATATATAAACTTACAATATATGACAACTTCGTAACAAACTTCCGGTTCTTATGCGTCACACAATATTGTTTCATCCCACCATCATCCGGCATCGACTTCACACCACAATACAGGGCCGCCTTCCTAATTTCCTTGTGAACCTCAAAAAATACCGTTCTCGTATAAATTTCAGAAGCATTCCATTCAATAAGCAACGACGTAGCGCATCGAGGTAAAGTATTGCGCGTTACATACTCCAGAATCCGATGCTTGTTCCTTTGTCTCTCTATTGCACCATCAAAGGCATGCAAAAACTTAACTAGATCATTACGATAATACGCATATATCCTAAAGAAAGCATTCGCACTTTCCGACCTAGACGTCATCCTCATTAAACCGGACATAGGGATATCCTTATAGTAAGCGGGAATCCACGATTGCCTAATCTCATACATATCGCGCAACCAAACGTTATCATGAAATTGATATTCATCAATTATCGCATGCCACTCCTGTTCAAACACTTCCGATTCAATATATGTATTCCAAACCAACTTATTAAACCTCCGTTTGAAAGTCACGTTTGCATCGAGATCCCCACTAATCTGTGAAAAACAAAACATTTTAGCATCTTCATATTTTTCCAGAGTCTGTAATGCTATTAATTGTTGAAAATATATAATATAAAATCCGCCCACCTTGTTCGGCAACTTTTTCATGATATGCCACATGCAAAGCTTGTGCTCCGCCTCAGTAAAAACATTAGGAATGGCTTGCTTCATAGCAGCACACTGATCCGTTATAACAAAAATCGGTTGCTTATCATGGGATTTAACAAAGGCCTTCAAAACCCATTTGAAATCATCAACAGTCTCATGGCTAACCAATGCTGACCCAACAACAACAGACTTCTTATGATTGTCCACAGCTATAAACGGAATAAAAATTATAGCATGCCTACGAAAAGACGATGATAATCAGAAAAGAATAACGCCTAAGAAAAAGGGTAACCCATAATGGAAAAAAGGAATTCACATACCTGTTGGTGCGAAACGTTGCATCAAACGAAACTGTATCCCCAAACTCCTGGAAGTTCAACCTCGCTATCTCTTCGACCCAAAAAATAGCATGCAACTCCCGATCACGGCACATGTACTCAAAGAAAAAGTCTGGAACCGCCAATCTCCTATTTACTAACAAATTAACAAGCATATGCGCGTCTTTCCTACCAATAAACCTAACCATGTCTCTCCTAGAATTTTGAAAGTCAACTGAAGAGTCTCCCATATATTCGTATCCACCCTTCATAGCCGATTGAATCATGTGCGACTTCGAGGCACCAATACTCGCTGACGATGCATTATACACAGCCCTGTGGTCAATATATTGCAACTGCCTCTTAGACCTAGAAAGACTTCTATCATCTTTGTTGAACAAAGGGTGGTTATGCTTATCCTCAAACTTATACACAACATACTGCTTCCCCTCCTTTGTTAGACGGAACTTCACACACGCCTTGCAACTAGATCTCTTCACATTTGAGTTACGGAATTTTCGATCACCATTGTTCAAACCTAACTAATCGAAATTTTTATTGCACGGAACACCTTCCTTGCTACACAACAGATACCTATTTTGAAGTTCACCTACACTATTCTTCTTCTTGTTCGAACGCCTAACATCAAAACCAGCAGCCTCCGCGTATTTCATATACGCAGCCTCTGCCAACTCAAGAGTCGCGTACACAGACCCCACGTCAAGCTTAAGAACTTCATCAACCCTAGGAACCCAAAATTTAGATCCTCCAGGGCTCTCAAACATATCATCTTCGTGGTCTACATATTCATATCAAAAAAGGAAAGAAAATGCTAAACAGAAAAAAATATATAAAAAACATCCATAACATGTAAAAAATAAAACATGTGCATGTGATTAAAAAACGACATCCGTACAACCAATACTTCATAACTCATATAAATAATTTGCATAATAATTTCATAAAACACACCTGTAAACAATTAAAAAAAAGGTGCTATATACACACACAAAATACAACAAACACATAGGATACATTCATAACCCAATACAACTGAAGCTTCATAACATACTTACAACGTCATTTGATAAACCCATATCTCAATCCGACCGTCGAGTTTTAATAACAAAAAAAAACCTGGTACTATATACACACACAAATACGACAAGCACATACAATAAATCCATAAGCCATTACAACAGACGTTTCATAACGTAAGTAAAGTTTCATATGACAAATTGATATCTCAACCCTACTGTCGAATTTTCATAACCCAGTACAAGTAAAAACAAGTAAACATCCATATTACAAGTAAAAAATCATAAAAAAAGAAAAAATTCATATCATACATTCATATCATATAATAAATTCATATGACGTGCTCATATCTTTCATACAACTAATACAAACCTTTCATAATAATGGAACATAACATAACAAAAAAAACTTACTAACCAGTTACTTCTGCCACTACCATCGACTCTTTGCCATGATCTACATCAAACCCAAGTCCATAATCCTTACGTAAAAACCCACCGTCCGACATGATTTCATGATCTTCATCAATGGAAGGGTTTGTATCACAAAAAGTATCGCATAGAAAGGGGTCGATGTCCAAGCAAGAACTCGCGATCTCTTCTTCCATGGATATCAAACACAACAAAAACCCTAATGCGTACCGATTTCAGGGATAAGAAAAATATATGAAAAAGAGATAATGACAATGGAAACTGTCAACAAAAATAACAACCCAATCATTACCTAAAATAAAGGACATTAAATCCAATCAAATAATAAAATAACTGTCGTACAAAAAAAAAGGAAAATTCTTAACAATTACAAATGACTTAAATAACCTTTTCGATTAAAAAAACATTAAACAAAAAAGAAATGATCGACGACTATAGATCAGGTTGCATAGTTTGTATTATTTCATTAGTTTGTAATTGATGATCCCTCTACATATATATATATATATATATATATATATATATATATATATATGGAGAGGTTCATTTGAGAAATGGTAAATATATGAGAAATGGAGAAGTAATCTTAGCCATTCATCTGGTCAACATTTGCGGCTTTGTCCGCGAAGCACCGTATAATTCCTTGTGTGGTCTATAGAAGGTAGAGGGGTAATTTCGTAAAATACACGGGATGAGTTCATATATGAATATGTTAATTAGTTCAACTAATTCATATATGAATCTTTGTGATTCATACAAATCCATATATGAATCTTTGTGATTCACAAAGGTTCATATATGAATCTTTGTGATTCATACAGATTCATATATGAATCACAAAAGTTCATATATGAATCTGTTAGTTAGTTCAACTGATTCATATATGAATCACAAAGGTTCATATATGAATCAGTTAAAAGAGTTCAGTTGTGAATTGCATTGGTTCATATATGAACATATAGTTCATATGTGAATTATACATGTTCATATATGAACACAGCCCGTGTGTTTTGTAAAATTTACGAAATTGTCCTTCTATTTTTGGGATAGCCGCAACTTTTGACCGGTCAAAGCCGCAATATTTGACTAGTCAAATCCGATCTTGACCATATGAATGGCTAGGATTACTTCTCTATTTCTCATATATTTACCATTTCTCAAATGAACCAAACACTATATATATATATATATATATATATATATATATATATATATATATATATATATATCAACCAATGGAACAAGGAAGAAAAAAAGGAGTAAGTCTTCTTCTTTTACTTACTGATAGGTTTATTTTGGGATGAGAAGTTGATAGAATGCATGCATGTATATATAGGAAGGGAGATTGGAGGATGACAACCAGGCATATACGTATGCCTCTTCTCATCCACAAAATAAGTCTCCTAATGAGACAAAAAAATCCAAGGTCTTCCAAGTCTTCCAATATAAAATATGTGGTCCAAATTAAACCACACATCCAAGCATCAATCACTTGTACATAGTGCTTGGTGAATTGCACAACAACAATAAAACTTATCTGATTTAAGTTTTTCAACAGAATTTGGCCTTGTTGGGTGGATTTTCACACACACACACACACACATATATATATGAAAGAATAAAATGAGAAGTTTGATTCCATACGGAGCAGTCCATCATCAACAAAAAACACACCAGATGATAGTTTTCAAGTAGGTAGTTCATCCAGGGTAACACGCAGTCAAAGAAGGAAGCAAATTGAGGTAGAGAGGGCTAGAAGGGAATCCGGATTACACCCTCCCGACATGGGTGCACAGAATACAACCTCTACACATGGCACTGGAACAGGTAAATAAGTATTTACTTCACACTTCATATTCTTGATCGACGGTAGATTAACGTTAAAGTCATAACATAACAAAAATCTATCAACCTGTAGGATCAAGCATACGTGCTGATATGAAAACAGATGCGGCCAACAATGAAACGAAAGCCAAATATCACATGCCAACAATGATGGATGAGGGTTCATCGAGGTCAAGAATTCCAAGAGTGAATGTGCTTCGAACAAGGACATTCCCACGCACTTTGTACGACACAATTAAGGGCCTAAACGATGATCGGAAGAAGGTGATAACTGACATAGGATTGGGAAATCTATTGGATATGAAAATATAGGGTGTGCCGTATAAGTTAGGCTTCTTCTTCGTGGACAAGTTTGACCCCACATGCATGGGCATAAAATGTGCACACGGAGTCATTCCAATCACTGTGACGTCGATTCATGAAGTGCTTGGCCTACCCACCGGAGGAATAGACATATTAGCTGAACCTGATGTCGACATGGACAACAATGTTAAAAGCGTTTGGAATGTTAGATCACAGAGTTATTGGATTCAAGATCATCAAGTCTAAAGACGAAAGATTCAAGAAGTCAAAGCTGCAAAGTCAATTCTCAATTTAAGTCTAGGTCATTTTGTAATAAATAGTCAAAGTTATTTTTATGTATTTTGTTTTTATTTTGTTTTTCCCTAAATAGATATATGGTTATTAGGGTTCTAGGGTTGTGTGTTTGTAAGAGTGTGCAAAAATAGAAATCAACCGTCATTTCACATTTCTAGAGAGAGAGCTTAGAAAGAAAAACATCCTTCAAGAGAGGTTTTGTAATCATTTGATTCTAAAATCAATATCAGGTTATTAATCTCTTGTTGTGATTATATGCTTTATGTGATAAGAAACTGATTTTATAGGGACAATCAATTGGTATCAGAGCTAGATCCAGATTGAAATCAAATAGAAATATCGTTCGACACTGTTTCATCAATGTCCAGATCGATTTTTGAGTTTTAGTGCATATTTTGAATTGTAATCGATCAGGTTTTGTTCGAAAAGTGTTTTAGATTGAGTTTGTATTGATTTAATCAAGTATTGCACTGTAATCGATTCTCATTTTGATGATTTTGGTGTTTTGGTTTACACGAGTTCAAGTGCACTGTTTCATTGATCGAATCTCAGTTAGAGTGTTTGTTTTTGAAATTATTTGGTTTTAATCTGTTCTAGATGTATTTGTGGTCTTATTGTCAAAATTTGGGATTGCAAATCGAAGTCTAGATAGGTTTTGGTTGATTCAGAGTCGGTTTTTGAAGTCAAGTTGAAGAACACACCAGATCATCCATTTTGCGCCAGATTCAAGTGTTTCCAAGTGCTTAGCGCAAAGTTACTTTTGCGTGATCAGAGTTCTTCGCAAGTTAGCTTTTGCGCCATCTTCACGTAGCGCAAAGTATATTTTGCGCCATTGCCTCTAGCGCATATCTGAAGTTTCTCGCCAGCTTCTCTTGGCGAAAAGTGTCTTTTGCGCCATTGCCTTTAGCACAATTATTACTTTTGCGCCAGATCCTCATAGCGCAAATTGTCTTATGCGCCAGCTTTGATTATCGCAAACTGTCTTTTGCGCTACTGCCCTTAGCGCATTCTGTGTTTTGCGCCAGATTCTCTTATTTTCATTTCTTATTTTCAGTATTATTTTGTATTCATTTGATTTTATTTGGACTAACGATCAATTTCAAGTTTCTTATTGCATATTTTCAAATATCAGGATGACATCAAGAGAAGCTCTCGCTATTGGAACAGATGTAAAGCCACCAGTACTCTTCAAGGGAGAGTATGAGCAATGGAAAGACAGATTCATGGACTTCATTGAAAGACACGATCTAGGTGGTCTTATTAGGAAATCTTTGGAGGAAGGAATCATGCCAATTCCAATGAAGACACATACTATTGAAGGTGAAGAAAGAGAGTATCCAGTGCCACCTGAAGAGTTCACAGAAGAGCAAGCTAAAAGAGCCAAAGCTGATAGACTAGCAAAATCATTCATTCTTCAAGGCATCCCAAATGAGATTTATGTGAACATTGATAGCTACAAAGCTACAGGAAAACAAATGTGGGATCAACTGGAAAAGATGATGCTTGGATCAAAGGTTGGGAACCAACTTAAAATATCCAACTGCCTCAATAAATATGAGGAATTTAAGGCCAAAGCTGGAGAATCTCTGGAGGCGACTTATGACAAATTTGTGACTTTACTTAATGAACTCAGCAAGAACAAAGTAAAGAAGTCACAAATTGAGCTCAATATGAAGTTCCTTAGTATTCTTCAACCAGAGTGGAAAAGGTTCACTAGACAGGTGAAGCAGATGAAAGACCTGAACGAAATTCCACTTCATGAAGTTTATGAAACCTTAAGGCAGAATAAGGAGGAGGTGGATGAGATCAAGGATGAAAAGAAAAAGGTTGAGAAGACAGTTGTTGATCCGGTTGCACTTGTTGTGAAGAAGAAAAGTGTGAGTCTCAAGAAAAAGAAGAAGATGATAGTTTCTGAATCAGAAGAGGCTGAAAGTGAGAATAACTCAGACTCTGACGACTGTGAGACTTTGAAGCAGGCTATGCTTATGTTAACCAAGGCTTTTCAAAAGAAGTTCTACAAAAAGCCTAGCTCTAACAGTAAGAGGTATTCATCTAGTTCAAGTAACTACGATCACAAGGAGAGAATTGAAGGAAAGAGATTGGAAGAGAAGAAGCCAGAGGAAAGAAAGTTCAGAGATGAAGAGACTAAACAGCCAGAACCTCCAAAGTGCTACAACGGTGGCAAATTCGGACACTTTGCTAAGGATTGCCGAAAACCCAAAGTCCGAAACTCTGATTACTATAAGAACAAGATGCTTCTAGCAAAGCAACAGGAGGCTGGAAAAGCATTAATGGCAGAGGATGAATTTTGGCTTGATCACTCTGACAAAGAGGAAGAAGAGAAGGAAGAGACAACACACTTGTGCTTGATGGGTCAGATACAGAAGGAAACCGAAGCTGATTCTGATGAAGAGGATAACGAAGAGGTATGTGATATGGCTGAATCAGATTTTTTGAATCAAATGCATGCTATGATGACTAAACTCCAAGAATTAGAGTCTAAACTTAATCGTGAAAAAGGTGTCATTAATGATAAAAATCAATCTATACATAAACTTAGCAATGATATTGCTGAGAAAAATGTATTGATTGAAGTGTTGCATAAAAACATTGACACTAGCGCGAAAGAGAAGACTATAATTCACAAAGAGCTATCTGAAACTGTTTCAAAATACAGATTGTGTGAGTTTGAATCTAAAGAGCTTTCTAAAATGTATTCTTCGATTTCAAAAGAAAACAAATCTTTAATTGAAAAGGTGAATGGTTTGGAAGAGAAATTATATACTTTGGGTCAAACTGAACAAACTATTCATCTAAAAAAACCCAAAGAGAACAGAGAGGGTTGGGGACTCGGATACGAGAATCCACAATGTCTCAAAAATGGTATATCTGAAGTGCCTGCTCTTTATGATTTTGGATTTTTAAAACTGGCACCTCAATACCCTGAACTTCAAGTTTTCTGGAGTAAACTATCTGAAAAGGATGAAGCCAAGGGGACCGAGAAAAGAAAGAACACATCTAAAATTCAACTTCCATTTCGTTATGAGAGATTGAATAATAGTTATCGTTCTGATAAATCGAAATTTCTTTCAAATGACTATTTTGATAGTTATTCTGTAAAAGAAATGGAGGCTAAACCCATCGAAGGTAAGCTTTACGTTCCTCCTCTCGTGTTGTAAAGTAAAATTTCTGAACTCGAGAATACTCTCGCAGAAGAAAGGATAGACTTAAAACAAACTATTTTTTCTACTGTGTTTAAATATTCTGATTTTTCTAAATCTTTCAAGGCTTCAAAATCTTCTGATATGTCTGGTTTACTTGATGAAGGGTTTGATTTTCTAAACTCTGATGGTTGTTTAGATGATTGTGTTGGTAATGTTGACTTTAATGCTAAACTTCCTGATTATTCTTCTTTTGTTGTTAATTCTTTTGGATTACCAAGTGTGTATGAAAAAGGTGAAACATCAACGAAAGTTGATAAATCAGTTCCTGTGAAATCCAAAGTTGCCAAAGGTAAGAAGAAGAAATCTAGGCATTCACAGAAACAGATCACCACTGGTAAGTCAAAGAAGAAGCATTTGTTTGATTCTCACCTTTCTAACTCTAAAGTTTCAAATGTTTCAGATTTGAGAAAGAAAAGGCTTGGAGTAAAGTCGGAATGGCTACTGAAACAGAAGATCGTTGAGAAAGCTAAATCATTTTCTAGTTCTGATTGTAATAAGAAGACTAATAGTAAAGACTGTGAATGTTGCTATTTCTAAACCAAAACTTGTTGATTCTCGCAAGAAATATTCCATACATCAATTATTCCATTTATCTTCGTCTGCTAGAAAGTTTTCAAATTATGATAGATATGATTATGTTTCTCGAAAATATTCTGATGTTTGGTTCGGCACATATCATGTTTACTCTTATCGTTCAAATTACTCATGGTTTTCAAAAGAAAAGCGGGCCCAAATTTAAATGGGTGCCAAAATCATGTGCTAACTCTGTAGGTCCCATTTATAAGTGGGTACCTAAACCTCTTATTTCCTGATTTCTCTTGTGCAGACCCGTCATATGTGGTACTTGGATAGCGGGTGTTCCAAGCATATGACCGGGCAGAAAAGTTTGTTGTCTAACTATACAGAGAAATACTACAGAATACTTCGATTTGGTAACGATCAGTTTTCACCAATTTTAGGGTATGGTGATGTGGTTCACGACAATGTAACGATTAATAAGGTGAGTTACGTAGAAGGATTAGGACACAACCTTTTTAGTATTGGCCAGTTTTGTGACAAAGATTTAGAGGTGAATTTCAAGGCCAAGAGTTGTTCGGTACGCACTCAAGAAGGTAAAGTACTCTTGGTCGGCACTCGCAACTCAAACCTCTACACCATCAACTTGTCAAAGATCCAGACTAACAATCATGTGTGTCTACTCTCAAAAGCCTCGATGCAACAAAGCTGGCTATGGCATCGACGGCTCTCTCACCTCAATTTTCGGTACATCAATAAACTGGTCAGTGGCAAGCTAGTGAATGGACTTCCTGAGCTAAAGTATGTCAAAGAACATTAGTGTGCAGCGTGTGAAAAAGGAAAGATGAAGAGAGCTCCACACAAACCGAAGCCTGAACCGAGTACCAGCTCTCCATTAGAGTTGTTGCATATGGATTTATGTAGTCCTATGCGAACGCAAAGCTTAGGCGGAAAGAAGTACGTGTTAGTTATTGTGGACGATTATTCGCGATACACGTGGGTCAAATTTCTACGATCAAAATATGAGACACCCGAAGTTCTCATTACATTTCTAAAGACGATCCAGGTGAATCTGCAGAAACCAGTCAAGCTTCTCCGAACTGACAACGACACAGAGTTTAAGAATAAAACAGTTGAAGAATATCTCGAATCGGTCGGGATATCACATCAATACTCTGTTGCACGTACGCCTGAACAGAATGGAGTAGTCGAAAGGAGAAACCGTACGCTAGTCGAGGCCGCTCGTACTATGCTCAGTCAATCCGACTTACCTCTATTTATGTGGGCTGAAGCTGTGTCGACTGCGTGTTACACTCAAAATCGGTCCAAGATACACCGCAGATTTCAAAAGACTCCGTATGCGTTAAACAATAACCGAACACCAACAATCAAGTATTTCCACATATTTGGGTGTAAGTGTTTTGTGCTAAATGACAAAGAGAGTCTGAATAAGTTCAGTGCTAAGGCGGAAGAGGGCATCTTTATCGGCTATTCTTCTACATCTGTTACATATCGAGTATACTTGAAGAAGTCAAAGACTATGGTCGAGAGCGTAAACGTTACATTTGATGAAGAGATGGCTTCTGAACATGTCAGTTCAGAACCCGTGATAACAGGAGTACTAACTTCTGGGCAAATCATTCTAGAACCCGTGTCTCAAGCGAACAAATCAGATGGAGCATCAACGTCTACTAATCATTTATCTGATTTAGATTTACTATTTGAACTATTTTATGATGAATTTCTTGGATCTAAAGTAAATCTGTTGTGGTTGACAGTGAAAGTGGGAAATGATTTTGCATCCCTTTCATTCATCACAACATATCGATTATATAGATTACAAAAATGACCTATCCTATAATTACGGACTAATCACACATTAATTTCCTCTATTTTCCATAAATACAATATATGCTATTGATATGCTATTACACCCCCGCAGTCGAAACGGGAGGTTCACGGACCTTGAGACTGGATCGAAAGTCATCAAAAAGTATCCGAGGTAGTCCTTTCGTGAAGATATCGGCTATTTGATAACGTGAAGGCACATGCAATACCCGAACTTGGCCGCGAGCAACCTTTTCCCGAACGAAATGAATATTGATCTCGATATGTTTTGTTCTTTGATGTTGAATTGGATTGGTAGATAAGTACATCGCGCTTACATTATCGCAATACACTAATGTGGCTTTAGATGGAGGATGAAACAACTCACATAGTAAGTTTCGTAGCCAACACGTCTCGGACACAACGTTTGCTACAGCCCGGTATTCTGCTTCTGCGCTCGATCGAGAAATTGTTGGTTGACGTTTCGAGGACCAAGATAGTAGATTATCACCCAAATAAATGCAATACCCGGAAGTGGACCGGCGAGTATCCGGGCACCCGGCCCAATCGGCATCCGTATAGGCAACTAGAGAGTTAGTACTCGAGCTGTGAAATGTGAGTCCATAGGTAATGGTTCCACGAACATAGCGAAGGATGCGTTTCAACGCGTTCATATGAGAAGTTCGCGGGGCATGCATATGCATGCAAACTTGCTGAACTGTGTAACTTATGTCGGTACGGGTGATGGTTAAGTATTGTAAAGCTCCCACAAGTTGCCGATATTCGGTGTGGTTGTCCAGAAGTGTACCGTCGTTCGAGCTCAGTTTCGAATTTGTGTCAACCGGAGTGGCAGTCGGATTACACGATGCTAGACCCGCTCGTTGCAACACTTCAAGAGCGTATTTGTGTTGCGATAGAAATAAGGAGTCCGGGGATGAACGGGTCACCGCGATGCCGAGAAAAAAACTGAGAGGTCCGAGATCCTTCATTACGAACTCGGCAGCAAGTAAAGTCATAACTCTGTGACGTAAGGAATCCGAGGAGGTGACTAGAACTATGTCATCGACATATAAAAGAATGTAGGCGGTGTCCGGACCCTGATGATAAATGAATAACGAATGGTCACACTTGTTGTGGGTGAAACCGATTTTCGTAACATAAGTGGCAAACCGTTCGTACCACGCTCGAGGGGCTTGCTTCAAACCATATAAGGACCGTTTCAATAAACACACATGATCCGGGAAAGTTGGATGACGAAAACCAATTGGTTGGTGCATGTAGACCGTCTCATGCAATGTCCCATGAAGAAACGCATTTTTCACGTCAAGTTGGTGTATGGGCCATCGATGAGAAATAGCTAATGTAAGGACGGCGCGAATCATGGCCGGCTTAACCACGGGACTAAATGTATCCCCACAGTCAATCCCAACTTGTTGAGAGCGTCCATCACAAACCAAACGAGTCTTGTACCGCTCCAATGTCCCATCAGATTTTGTTTTGTGTCGAAATACCCACATGCTACGTACTATGTTCATTCCCGAATGTCGAGGTACCAAAACCCACGTCTTATTATCGATAAGGTCACGGAACTCATCGTCCATGGCGCGTTTCCAATCCGGATTATTAAGGGCATCGATAGGGTTACGAGGTAAGGGGGGAAAGAGGTGGTGGTGTGTAGGTTAAAGAGTTGTTTGGGTTTGGCGATTCCGGACATACTTCGGGTATGTATTATGCAGGTGGGAGGGAGTGGTGGGTTCGAGCTCGCTGATGGGGGCGAAGAGTTAGAGGTGGGCGTGCTAAGTGGGGTAGTTGTAGGATTAGAAGTTGGGGAATTTGTGGAGGATGGGTAGGGATCTGGCGTAACAGAAGGGGTGGGGGTAGGTGGTGCTTGATTTGTGTGTTTAGTTGCATGGGACCACAAGGATGGATGAGGGTCAGAAATAAAGGTTTCATAGGAGGGATTGGACGTATGCATGGTGGTGAATGGGAAGGATGTCTCATCGAAGATAACATGACGGGAGACGATGAGACGATTTGAGGAAAGCTCGTAGCAAAGGTAGCCACGATGATTTTGAGGATGACCGAGAAAGACGCATGGGGTGGACCGAGGTTGTAGTTTATGGATTTTGGATGAGGGAATGAGAGGAAAGCAGAGACAGCCAAATACGTGAAGAGTTGAATATGATGGATGTTGATTGTAAAGACGGTATGTAGGGGTTGAGAATTGTAGAGATTTAGTAGGGAGGATATTGTGGAGGTATGTGGCATGGGTCAAAGCATGGTGCCAGAAATTCAATGGAACCGATGAGTGAGATAATATGGTGCGAATAAGATTATTTATGGAACGTATTTTTCGTTCCGATTTTCCGTTTTGGGGGGAGGTATATGGGCAAGAGAAACGGAAAGTCATACCGTGATTATTGGAAAATTGTCGAAATGCATCGTTGTCATATTCGCGACCATTATCACATTGAAGATTTTTGATTGATTTTGAAAATTGAGTTTTAATGAGATTATAGAAGGTAAGAAAGGTATGAAATACTTGACTTTTATTAGCCAGAGGAAAAGTCCACAAAAAATTAGTGTAGTCATCTAAAAATAGAAGATAATATCTATGGCCACCCGTAGATAAAACCGGAGAAGTCCATAGATCGCTATGTATAATGTCAAAAGATAAGGAGGTTGTAGACATAGAAGTATTAAACGGTAATCGGATGTATTTGCCCATAACACACGGGGGCAAACTTTATTATTAATAGATTTTATTACATTACGAAAAGGAAGAGACGCAGTCTTATGCAAATGAAACAAAATATTAGAGTCGGGGTGGCCTAAACGTGAGTGCCATAGATCTTGAGTGACAACAACAAAAGTAGAAGGACTTGTGACTTGAGTAGCGGAGTTGAGTGTGAGGGGGTAAAGATCGCCAACACTGTTACATCGAAGGAGCGGTGTCCGTGTCTGGAAATCCTTCACAATAAATCCATAAGGATCAAATTCTATGGATAAATTGTTATCAGTTGTCAACTTTCTAACCGATAATAAGTTTTTGACAATAGTAGGAACGTAAAGAACATTATTAAGGGAGAAAGGAGGAAACGGGTGAGAAAGAGTTTGATTACCGGTGCCCTGGATTGGAATTTGCGCGCCATCACCTACAATTATGTTCCGAAAATTACCATTATTGACATAAGAGGAGTAATTACCTGGATTGTTAGTCATATGGGACGTGGCACCGCTATCTACGTACCAGTTGGGGTCCTGTTGGTTTAAAGACATTGTAGCAAATGCTTGGTCTATTTCTGTGGGGGTATATTGTGCCTCAGAAGCGGTGTAAGCCTGATGTGGCTAAGCAGTGGGTCGTGGCCCAAGTAAACCAGGGGCAGTGGATCGGGCTGGAGTGAACTGGGCCGCAGTAGGATAGGGACATGGTGGTTTCGAAGCCCAAGTTGAAGGGATGGGCTGCTGTTGGTTCCATGTGTGGGATGGGGGCTGTTGGGGTTGCCACTGTTGTGGGGTAGGAGTCCAAGGTAGTGGATTTTTCCATTGTGGACGAGATCCAAAGTGACCAGAGAAGGTGTTGGAATTTCCACCCCCCTTTGAGAAGCGGTTGCCCCTACCACGACCTTTACGGCCACGGTTTTGTCTGCGATACGAGCCGTAATCATACGATGGGGCTGAGTTGTGGCGAAACTGATCTGGACCACGGGACTGTTGCACATTGAGAGCCGCTCCGGCAGATGCGGCGGCGGCGGAGGATTGATTTTGTTTTCGGGTCTCCTCCAAAATCAGTTTAGATCTAGCTTCATAAAAGGTAGGAAAAGGGTTGGATTGTTGTATCATCATGGCAATGCCTTCGTATGCTTCGGGGAGACCGGCTATGAGTTGTAAGACAAGGCGTTGATTTGATATTTTCGCCCCGACATTAGCCAACTGGTCCGAGATCATTTTGAGAGCCTGACAGTAGGCGGAACAGTTGGGAAAATTAGAAAGCCTTGTGGTGACGAGTTGGTGTTCCAAATAAATGGCTCATTGGTTGCGGTTATCTTGGAAAATACTCGCCAATGAGGACCAGGCCTGTGTGGCAGTAGCATCGGCCTTCAAAATAGTGTTGAGTAGATCGTTGGATATGGTGCTATATATCCATTGGATGACAATCGCATCCAAATGATCCCAAAGTTCTTGTTCAGCAGTAGTGCGGGTGATAGAAGAAGAGGTTTTGGGAGGGATGATGTGATCTAGGACCTGGAAAGCACACAATGAATTTTAAACAATTCCGCCCACGAAGTATATTGACCGTTATCCATTTCGAGAGTGACCGGAACGAAATTCTTGATGTTGGTCACGGTGATTGCCGGATGAAGGGGAGTGGGGGGAGTAGGGGTGGCGCCGGTCATGATGGAGAAGAAAAGAAACGGCTGGAAAGAAAAAAAAACAAAAAAGGTAGAAGGTCGGCTGGGTAGGGGAGGGTGGCTAGGGTGAGACCTGGGCTCGTGATACCATGAAAGTGGGAAATGATTTTGCATCCCTTTCATTCATCACACCATATCGATTATATAGATTACAAAAATGACCTATCCTATAATTACGGACTAATCACACATTAATTTCCTCTATTTTCCATAAATACAATATATGTTATTGATATGCTATTAGACAGGATAGAAGACTCAATGAATACTCATCCAATCATTTCAGATATCTCTACTGAACCCAACTCCCCTATTCAACAAGAAGTTCAAGTTCAAATACCTACTCCGATAGTTGAAGTTGTGACCAACAATGACGAGACAGAAGTAGCTGAATCAGTAGGGTGTACTGTAAGGACTGATCAACAGACTGATCACGCTGAACCTACTGAAACTTCTGCACCTTCTACTTCAACTGAACCCTCCATTCCTACTTAACAACCTGAAAAAGATACCAGTGGATTCTTAGATGATAATCATGATCAATCTGCATCTAATCCACTCCCTCATGAACACAAGTGGACCAAAGAGCACCCGGTATCTCAAGTCATTGGAGATTTGTCAAAACCGGTGCATACTAGGTCTGCAACATTAATTATAGATAATAACGTATTTATTATTATCTATAATTTTGTGGACTTATTATTCTACGTTAGAGAATTATTGTGCAACGTCGAGATTAGTGTTATCTGCATTTGTTGTGGGGTTAATTGTGCACTTGGATTTCTACTCGTTTAGGACCTTAGAAATCATTTTGTTAGCATTGTAATTTTGTGAGACACAATTTTATCTAACAAATTCCCCTTACTCCATTTGATCTCTTAAACAACTCTACAAGTTGTTTAAGGATTATAAACTAAGAAAGAGTTTATCCTCTTCCAATGTGGGGAGCGATCAATTGGAAACCAATATTACATTGGAAACTTTGGAAACCGAAATCAACCAATCAGTGAATTTCTTTTTTTATTTTTATTTTTAATTGAAAAGGTTATTTTTGTCTTTTACATTATTTCATAATATATATGGTAACTGTTATTATTATTATATTAATAATTATTTAATTTCAATTTAGCTTATATATGGTAATAATAATCATTGATTAATTTAAAAATGAGATATTTAATTTAGGTAAATTATTTAATTTTAATTTAGCTTATATATGGTAATAATGAAACAATAATGCTAACACGATGAACCTGATGAATCTATTTTCATATACGGATATGCAACTGAACAGGTAATGAAACAAAAATGGAAAGTTAACAAAAATGACACAAATTCATCATGTTTCATTATGAAACAATAATGCTAACACGATGAACCTGATGAATCTATTTTCATTATGAAACAATAATGCTAACACAATGAACCTGATGAAATCTGTAATCCAATGAAATCTGTAATCCACAAATTCATTCTGTTTCATCACAATATTAGATTGTGTGAGAAATTTTATAATAAAATGAAATTAAAAAAAATATTTTCTTACATTTTAAAAGAAAATTAATTTTTTTGATGAAAAGATAAATGCTCCGCGTTTTCATAGTAAAAAAAATAACAAAATTTAGATTGCGTGAGAAATTTTATTTTGGTTTCAAGTAATCTAAATAAAATAAATTTTCTTGCCATATTTGAGGCACAAAATCAAAAGACATATTTACCCTTTTCATCTATTATTTTTATTTATTATTAATTAATTAATTAATTTACTATCATATATAATTCAAATGAATCTTAACCATTGATTATAAAGATCAATGGCTGAAATTTGGTTTCCAAAGTTTACAATGAAACTTGGTTTCCAATTGATACCACCCCTATATATATATATATATATATATATATATATATATATATATATATATATATATTACTACCTTATAATGCATTCACAACTAAACTCTTAATTACAACTCATAATGCATAGAGTACTACCATTTTATGCAAGAATTTTAAAAAACTATGAATTTACAACATAAAAGGCATAATGTACAATTTGTTCATGCATGACTTTTCTTCCTTGTGCTTTTGACCTGCCACCACCAAATTCACCAAATTTAGGATGCTTCAGAGTTTTCTTTGTAGAATTCAAATTTCCTTCCATCCATTTTCAGCTTTGGTGATTCTCACAACTTATTAAAACTACTTTTTTAGGTTTATGTTTTCTAAGCACTTATCACACATTCACACTGGGTTTGGCAATTCCTTTGCTCTTCGTCTTCTACTCACATTTTCAAAATTTTCTAATATTCTCATCTCTATCTTTTACTCTGCTCTCCTACTGGTTTATTAGAGCATCTCCAAGCATCCGTTAAAAAACTTTTTTCCCGGAAAAGTCGCTCCAACCGGCCGGTAAATATGATTTTCTTTGCCGGCTGGAAATTTTGCACGGCAAATATGCCGTGTAAGTTTTGACCGCCAAATTTGGATAGCCCACCCAATGTGTACTTAATTATTCTTTTTCATTTATTTTAAAGTAATTTGGTGTTTTTTTAATTTATAGTAAATAAAATATGTTATTTTAATGTGGGGTCCATAAGTTTGGTCTTTTTTTAAAGAATTGTTGGAGTTGAGTTTTTTTTTGTTGATGGGTCCACCATATTTGGTACTCCCTCCGTCCCAAAATAAGTGTCCACAATAAAATTGACACACAGTTTTAGACAGACTAATTATTACACATATTTGCTAATAAAATGACATTTCTACCCTTAATATTAAAAGTAAATATTCCTTCCATAATTTAAAAAATATCAATTCTTTTTCACACCATTATCTTTTTGTCTAAAATTATGGAGGGAATTTTTCCCACTCACTTTTTTATACACGACAAAATTTTTAATTTGTTTTTTAAAATTTGTTCAAATTTTCCAATAAATTCAATCATCTGTTGACCGCTTATAATTTAATTTACCACCAAAATTTACCAAAATTTGTTGTTCAAATTTGTTCCAAATTTTCCAATAAATTCTTCCATCTTTTTCCCGCCTATTATTCAATTTACCACCAAAATTTACCAATTGAATTCAAGTATAAATATATTGACATAAAGATTTAACTCTAAATTTCTCCATTAAATTTATCTATACATATTCAACCGGACGATGGAGCACCTCACAAGTTCATGCACTAAAAAATTTTTGAGTAATGCCGAACGTCAATCCATATACGAAGCCTTATTGCAATAAAGTTTCAATGGAAGATTGAAGAAAGGATCCATAAGTAATGCTGCATCAATATTCTCCGTATCTACACGGACCGTAAGTCGAATTTGGCACCAAGCAAAACTTCAAGTCTTACATGGTTCGATGGTTGATGTATCTTCGAAAAAGCCAAAGGTAGTTGGAAGGAAAAGGATACAAATTAATTTGGCTCAAGTTTTGGAGATTCCATTACGTCGTCGATCGAATATTCGATCTCTTGCAAAATCGATAAGTATTTCGAAGTCAACTATGCATAGACGAATCAAAGAAGGTGCACTTCGACCACATACAAATGCCATCAAGCCGACTTTAACCGATCAAAATAAAAAATTGAGGTTAGAATTTTGTTTATCTATGATTACTCCATCTTTATCAAGTGCTAGTCCCACATTTTGTGATATGTTTAACATCATCCACATTGATGAAAAATGGTTTTACTTGTCAAGACCTTCAAAACGTTACTATCTAGTCCCTGGTGAGGATTAGCCGTTAAGAACATGTAAATCCAAAAAGTTTATCACAAAAGTCATGTTTTTAGCTGCAGTTGCACGACCAAGATTTGATGCATTAGGCAATGAAGTTTTTTCTGGAAAGATTGGTATATTCCCTCTAACAACCTTAGAACCCGCAAAACGTTCAAGTAAGAATCGTGTTGCGGGAACATTGGAGACGAAACTTATTTTATCGGTGACTAAAGAGGTCACAAGGTCATGGTTGATAGAGAGTTTTACCGGCAAGACAATGCAAAGCCTCATATCGAAGTCGACGACGTCGAGTTTCTACAAGCGGCATCTAAAGATGGGTTTGATATTCGACTTTGTTTTCAACCACCAAATAGTCCAGATTTAAATGTGTTGGACCTCGGTTTTTTTCGAGCGATTCAATCACTTCAAGAACAAGAGGTTTTAGGAACAATTGATGAATTGGTTTCCGCGGTTCAAACTTCTTTTGAAAGAATGTCATCGCATGAGCTTAACAATGTTTTTTTAACTCTACAAACGTGTATGAAAGAAATCATCAAGGTTCATGGTGGCAACAACTATCAAACGCCACATATCGGTAAGGGTAAGTTAGAACGACAAGGAAAGTTGCCGGTGCAAATTCAATGTGATGAGAATTTGATAAATGAAGTTGTTCTATATTTAAAAAATGAAACTTGAAGCAGGTGAAAAAGAAAAAAGGAAGATGATGAAGAAAGAAAATGGAGGCAAGAAATTTGAAGCATTGGAGTACGTAAAGGAAGATGATGAAGAAAGAAAATGGAGGCAAGGAGATGAAAGGTCTTGGTATTATCTCTTGGAAGAAGAAAAAAAGAAAAGAGCTTTTGTTTTGTATTTTCTTTTTAGTCAAGGGCAATATTGGAAATGTACCATTTACTTTTTGAAACAAGACACTTAATTTGGGACAGATATAAATAGTAATGTAGACATTTAATTTGGGACGGAGGGAGTATTTTTTTTGTGCTAAAAGCATCTCCAACCTTGACACCAAATAAAGGGGAGTGCTATTTACACCAAAAAGTGAAGTGTTAAATACATTGTTTTCCATCCCAATCATTTTTAATGAAACATGTTATTTCACTTACATATATATATATATATATATATATATATTATATATATATACACATTATCTTTATATATATATATGTGTGTGTGTGTGTTTTAATTTTATAAATTTATAAAATTTGTAACTTTTGATTTTATTTTATTTTATAAATTTATAACTTTTGATTTTATTATAACTTTGTAAATCCAACACAAAAATGCATATGTGGAGGGTTTATTTGCCATTTTTGAAGTTTAGGGACCAATTCCGTAACAAACACCAAACGTTAGGGACCAAATCTGTAATTTACTCTCTCTCTCTCTCTCTCTCTCTATATATATATATATATAATTAGAGTAAATTACTACATATTGTTCACGTCTTCTTCTTTTTTCATATATATCTCTCTCTAAAATCTCTCCAACTTCTCTCTAGATTTGCTCTCAATCCATTGAAGTAATCGACGAATCAATTACATATTCGGTATAACACCCTCAAATCTGGAAATAGCAACTAATTTAAAATTTTCTAAATACACCAATAAATAAATCATCTACAACCACAATTTAATATTTAACCTCAATACATACATTCTTTTGATACGAACAGTCTATAATGAGGACGAGTGCTACTAAAACCCAAAAGTGTCACTATCTCCAAACTGCGGAAGATTTCACCAAATACTTACACTCGTGAACCACTAAGCACATCTCTTCATACGACTGCTAGAAACGAACCCCCTTCTGGAACCTGATGCACATGTCAACAAATAAAAATGTTAGGCTTAACACCTAGTGAGCTCAAGAGTTTTACATTATAGATTGGGACAAATCATTTTCCAAGTGAGTTTACAACATTTATCCTTTCAAAACGTCCCGTAACACAAAACCATGCATTTCTCCAAAACACAAAATGAGATACGTCTTTACTCAAAATCTACTTCCATAAATAAATAATTAAAATACCAAAATACATGATTTATTTATCATAATGCCCAAAATCCCAAAGATGTGTGCTACATGAGCTTATAAAGTTAAACACCTTTAAAAATAACCAACTTATCAGCAGTTAACAAAACTTATCAGCAGTTCAACAGTTTCATGTAAGGCACAAAACACTTTAAAACAAACATTTTGGCATGTATACCGTTTTCACAAATCAACTTGAACTCACCTTGCTAGATTTAGGCTAAATCTAGATTTCACCCAACGAGCTCTTTTGAAGGCCGCTTGAATCCTCAAGCCGAGAACTTCCAAAACCTAGATCCATACATACCGAACCATAAATATCCATAAACAACCACATAGAAACATTCCCCAACATTATATACCAAAATCCCTAAACGAGATCAAAACCCTTGTTTCTCCAAAACTAACAAATCCGAGATTTGATAACCCAAACACTAGGGAAACACCCAAAGAACGTATATAACCTTAAATCAAAGAAGCTTACCATTAAAGATGACGAGATTTTCCGAGAACACCCAATCCAACACTTCAACCCGAGCTCCCAACCGATGAACTTGATGGGGAAGATGAAAATTGAGGTTTCGTGACTCAAGATTCCAACTAGTTAGATGGTGAGTAAACATGTGGTTTGGGGAGGAAAAACCCCCAAAATAGGTTAGGGTTCGGTTTTGGAACTTGGGAGAGAAAAGGGAGAAGAGAGAAATGTGGAAAAATGGTGCAAAGTTCGGACTTAACAGCCTCTCAGCCCCCGCCAGCGACATTGACACGGCGACTATGCCCTTGGCATAGTCGCCCGCTCCTTAGAGCCTGCGGTACCTCTCCCGCGAGAGTGACACGGCGACAGTGACACTTGTCACTATCGCGGGCACTGTCGCCCAAACACCTTCGAGTCCTAAAACTCGACTTCTTCCATTCCAGCATTCTTGAAACCCTTAGGAACTTTAAACAAAGCATTTCCCAACAAAACCCCAAGGTTTACAAGTCACAAAAACGTCCGAGTGACAATTACTTACCGAAAATCACGGGTGTTACAATCCTCCCAACCTTAGAATGATTTCGTCTTCGAAATCCAGATTTCCATGAACCTTGACCGTAGAAGGATTTCCCTTAACCCTCCTTCCAGCACCACTATGATGCCCCTTGCACTAATACACGCCAACCACCCCTCATGGGCACATTACACTCATGATTGCGCGAACACTTAACTCACCAAAGTAATCTTTACCCACAAGATTACGGTCGTCTCCCAACCTTAGAATGACCATTACTACCTCTAGGGTAGTTTGTGACCTCAACAATTCACCAAACCAATTCCTTCGGATCATCACGGTTCCGAACCCAATATCACAGAGCATAACCAAACTTCCAAAATCCCCAGATTTCAACTGATCCATTCCTAATGTCGATAAAATTGACCTCCTAAGGCGCACCAATGCGTCCTTCCGGCAACTGGTTAACCCATATTCGGTTAACACTCAATTATGTCCCAACCCCAACCTCACAATAATCCTCTAATGCAACCTTTATCACCATGGAAAAGCTTATACACATCGGTACTTAATCATCACCGTCTATCCTTCTTTTAAATTCCAACACCGAAAGGTCAATATTTCCTACGATCTAACCGGGATACATCCCAACCATTCACAGATCCATGGCTCCAAGGAAACAAGTCAACACCTAGGACTAAATGGTGACTTCGAAAACATGGACATCCCGTCCCAAAATCCCATTCCAGACGGATAGCCGTAGTAAGGTTGACGCTTAACTGAGTGCTAAAACTTCAACTCAAGCATTTCTAACAGACGGACCACAAGAATATCCTTAGATCGCAAAGCCTACTAATACGGTACACCATCAACATAAATCATGATACCACCCCGACGAGCAATTCACCAAAACGAACCCAATCTAATCGTCGATAATCACCTAAGACCTTATCTCGCAGATTTACCGAAGCGTAGAGGTCATCTCTTAATCAACTGGGGAACAAAATCTAATACCTCCACTATTCAAGCGTGACCCGATTCAAAATTTGAAACCCAATTTCAAGATCGACCACAAGTCGGATCATCCGACGCTTTAAATCCCAAGGACTCCTCTAGCCCCTTATTATTGCTCCTTTCGCGACAGGGGTTTAAATCTATAGGCCTAATGAGTTCAAGGTTTTCAACTAATATGCCAATTTAAACTCTTATAAAACTTTTAAATACACAAGTTTTATAACAATTAACCGTATGAATGAAATCCACTACCGATTTCTCGATAGGTGTGCAAAATAATCACCCATGCCATGCATATAAAGTCATTTCAAATTCGTTTGATCAATACTCGTATAATAATGTCAATAATAAAAATGTGCAACAAAATTTTCAAATGGACCTTTATGATCCACGCATGCGTCCATTTATGCCTTGTATATGAAAATAATTTTCTGCACTAAAACATGTGCAACAAAGGTTTGTACAAACTCCAAAGAGGAGCTTCGCAATTTCCAACTCCAAATTTCTTTTCTTTAAACCACAATGTCATGAAATAAAATTTTCAATAAGGTTCACATACTCCAGTTTATTTCCCAATCATAGTAAAACGATGGGTGTGTGATTCGGTCACATGCAAACAAATTTTAAATCGAGTTTGAACATTGGTCCGCACAAATAAAATGCACATGTCCAAATAAAATTAGCAACCACAATGGCATATATACCGATAACCCATTTAGTGCATTGCGGAAAATTTATAACCGTAAAATCAACAACTGAAACATCATCAAAGCAAAAGTTCAATACAAGACATCATAAATCTTTCATATGATTACTCACACCAACAATTTAAAACAACCCGAATATTATGTAGCATACAACGAATAACACTTGTATAAAACTCAAAAGAGAAATCAAATAATATTAAAACCTCCCAAAATAACATATGGGATAACATTTATTAACAAAACTCCCAAAACGTCTTTTACAGTTGCGAAAATACCGGTGCAAAACTCGCATGAGACAAAATTTTAAACGAAAATTTATAAGTTAACGCACACAATGATGCAAGTATACACCTCTCAAATTCAATAGCACGACGCAAAATGTCGTAAAATAGAATTCCATAAGACCCAATAAAATCTTCCATAAAACCCAATGAAACACAACGATGCTCGAAATCATATGGTGCCAAAACCGTCGTTCCCAAAATCAAATAGCATGAAACAAGGTCATGACTAAAATTTCAAAATTCTAACTTTTCCTTTTTATCACAGTGTAATATAAATGACACTTCACAACGAAACTCGCCCGAGACATAACGCTCAATAAGACTCGTAAATTCGCACGCAATTAAAATTAAAACTCACACCATTCAAAATACACTCGTGCATAGCAAAGCGTCATAAAATGATATTTCATAAATTCAACACGACTCGTACAGACTAAAATTCCCAAGAAAATTTCGACTCAAGAACATAGGGACAACTCGTCCTTTAAAACCTTAACATACGTGGAGGAGATCCAATGTCAAAGTCAAAAATTCCACAGTTACTTGCCCAATAACCCAAATAACATTAAAACACGGATATTACAATATCCGAGAAAATAGTGTTAGACACGAAACAGGGATAAAGAGGTTTTTCAATTAAGATCGCAACCACGTGTAACAAAACAACTTCATGCAAGTTTAAGCTCACGGTTTAAAATCTGATGAGTGCTAAATGCTTTGCCAAGGCTCCGTAGTATAACTCACTTTATGCTTCGAAAACGTGAGAAACAGCTGATGCAAACTTACTTTAAAAATAAATTTTCGTGCATGACTTTGGTCGGCACTCATCATCCCAAAATCCCACTCCTTGATTTTCCCGTCGCACTATTGTCATCCGAGTGATCAAACATCTTAAGGCAATTAAAGAAGACTTCATCGGTCCATCTTACAAATTCTCCTCGAATAATGTCGCTTCCAAAAATCTACGACTCAAACCTCTCCGATCATTCCGACCCGAAACGGTCCACTTAATGCTATCCCCATGCTTTCTAACGGTTACTCATTTAGAAACTCCTTCACTACCCAACGGTTATCGTACCAAGGCAGTTCAAGCATACATATGTAACTCGCAAGCTCACCATAACACTGGCCAGGTGCTATTATGAACATATTGTACATGATCATCCTTGCCATTTTCGGCGTGATTCCCGTTCCTAATGAATCCACTCACCTCGAATCATCAAATCTTAAAGTGCTTAATGGTGTGATCTCACACTCAAACGCTTAAATTACGCTAGTTTGAGTCTAGGCATTCTAAAATCAATACCTAAATCTCTCAAACTTAAGCTCTGATACCAACTTATAACACCCTCAAATCTGGAAATAACAACTAATTTAAAATTTTCTAAATACACCAATAAATAAATCATCTACAACCACAATTTAATATTTAACCTCAATACACACATTCTTTCTATACGAACAGTCTATAATGAGGACGGGTGCTACTAAAACCCAAAAGTGTCACTATCTCCAAACTGCAGAAGATTTCACCAAATACTTACACTCATGAACCACTAAGCACATCTCTTCATACGACTGCTAGAACCGAACCCCCTTTGGAACCTGATGCACATGCCGACAAATAAAAAGGTTAGGCTTAACGCCTAGTGAGCTCAAGAGTTTTACATTAGATATATATAAAGCAATAACTTTAAGAATGTTATTTAAAATCATGATTTCCACAATCCAATACATTTGATTTGAAAGCAACCAAAAAAATGAAATACATTAAATCTTAAAACAATCTCCTTTCAACGTTCTCCCTTTTCGTGATTAAAATCATAAAACATACGCCTCTTTAAATAAAGCCAAAACACAAAGCGCTCGTAAAATATAACTGACATTATAATGATCAAACACTAAAAACGTCGATAACTCCCACTTCCAAAACCACCCAATGACTCAAATGAGTTTCAATATATAGAACCTTAAAACATCAGTAAATACCCATACTCAAACTTCTCCGAAAACATGGATTATAAAACTTCATAACCAAAACCACACCTATTGGTGACGGGGAAGACCCGATTACATTGTACGTGACTGAACACAAAGTAAGTCAAATAGTTATGTAGTAAATCGAAACATGTGGGTTACACATAAAACACCCACCGAGCTCAACTACTCCAAGTCTATCGCCCGAAAATATCAAGTCAACCACTCCAGGTCTATCCTTGAGAGTCCCCAAAACCGGGCAACTCGGGCACAATGGAATTACACCTTACTGTCCATGGGACGCTGCCCGACCATATATGCCCACACCCTACTTACCATGGAGCCCGATGCCTATTCCGTGCCAAATGGTGAACCAACTTCCTAAACGGGGACAGAGGAACACCGTGCCTATGGATCCATTGCACTAACTAAACCATTACATGACTCAAAACGAATGAACTATTACATTCAAACATGCAATTCTCAACTAAGATGCAGTAAATGCAAATCTTAACCAAACGCTCAATATTGAGCAATTAAAACGGACAAGTGTCCTCAAAACCCAACAAAATCTAAACCGAGCCATAAGCTCAACAAATCCAAAGACCCAACGTCGAAATCCATAAAATGAAATCAAATATAATTAACCCATACTTATATAAACCCATGCTCCAAAACATATAATTAACTCCAACGTAATTTAGATTGGGACAAATCATTTTCCAAGTGAGTTTACAACATTTATCCTTTCAAAACGTCCCGTAACACAAAACCATGCATTTCTCCAAAACACAAAATGAGATACGTCTTCACTCAAAATCTACTTCCATAAATAAATAATTAAAATACCAAAATACATGATTTATTTATCATAATGCCCAAAATCCCAAAGACGTGTGCTACATGAGCTTATAAAGTTAAACACCTTTAAAAATAACCAACTTATCAGCAGTTAACAAAACTTATCAGCAGTTCAAATGTTTATTGAGGAATTTAACAAGCAATCGAAATCTGGTAAGTTCAGTTTACTGAGGAAGATAAAAGAGATAGCCAATGCATCAAAAACATGGGTTCGTGAACCTGTTGTTAACAAGACTACTCGTGGACGACCCTCGTTGAAGGATAAGCTTTTCAGAAAAACTCATGTTGATCCCTCATTTCTGACTCATGTTGACCTGTCTTTTACAAGTGAAAGACCCCTTAGACATAGTAGTTCGAACACGTCTAGATTTGTTGACAAGGAAAAAATGAGCTACCAAGAACCAACGAGACACGGTTCTTTCATGTTCAAAAATTATAATGCACATCCATACATCAATCAATTTCCAACATTGTTTCACCCTTACATCAAGCAGGTACATGATGTGATAGGTGATGGAAATTGCGGATTCCGAGAAATAGTTGTCTCTCTAGGTCTTCATGAAGATGCATGACCCACATGGATGTCATCTCACATGTTGTTTTAGGAAAGTTTCATTATTGTGAGAGTTATCTTTGGGCTTTATACCAAAGTCAATCGTTGTATACTATTTGCATTTGGGTTAAACCATACTGTTGGTGTGAGTAAGCATATGAAGGAATTATGTTATTTCGATTATTGATTTTACTGTTAGAAATTTTCCGCAATTCATTAAACGAGTTAGCGGTATTCAAGTAGTTGTAATTACTATTTCGGTCAAGTGTGCCTTATTTGTGCAGGTCAAAGTTTAAACTTGATTTGATATCTATGTACGTCCCTATCACTTTACTGAGCTTTGGGAAAATAAACGGATGCATATGGAACTTGTTGAAAATTTTATGCCACAACATTTTTGGTTAAAGAGGAAAAATTTTAAAGTCAAAATTGTGAAGTTCTCTTTTGGGGATGTACAAACATTTATCGCACGTGTTGGAGTGCAGGAATTTGTTTTCATATTACTGGTGTAAATTTTGTTACACACCTTTGTTACCGTTTTATTTACGTAAATATTGATCCAATGAGTTTGGAAATGGTTTTATATGCATAGTGTTGGTAACCAGTTTTGAAATCTATCGGATAAACGATAGTGTATTTTCACTGTACGGTTAACTGTTATAAAGTTTATGTATTTGAAAGTTTTATAAAAGTTTAAAGTGGCATACTGGTTGAAAAACCTTGAACTTATTAGGGTTATATATTTAAAACCCCTATCGTGAAAGGAATTGCAATTTAGGGACTAGAGGAGTCATTGGGATTTGAAGCGTCGGATGATCCGACTTGTTGTCAACCTTGAATTTGGGTTTCAGTTTTGAATCGGGTCATGCATGAATAGTGGAGGCATTAGACTTTGTTCCCCAGTTAGTTAAGAGATGATCTTTATGCTTCGGTAAACCTGCAGATAAGGTCTTGCATGATTCTAGGTATGGTTGGATTGGATGTGTCGGGTCGATGGACCGTTAGACATCATGTTATACATTGCTAGTATATCATCTTGATGTGCTTGCTTGAGCAAAGGAAATATTGTGGTCCGTTTGTTAGAAATGTAAGAATTGGAATCTTGGTGCCTTGTTAAGTGTTAATCTTACCATGACTTTACGTCTGGAATGAAATTTTGGGCGGGATATCCACGTTTTGATGTCACCATTTTGGTATTATGCGTCGACTCGTTTCTTGAAGTCAGTAAATCCTGGAATGTTTGGAGGTATCCCGGATAGGTCATGAGAAAAGTTGACCTCTCGGTGGTGGAATTTAAAGGAGGATTGGATGTTGGTAATTAAGTATCGGTGTGTATAAGGCTTCCTGTTATGGTAAATATCTTTTAATGGAATGCTTTGAGGATGGGAGTAGATCAGAGTTGAGTGATTGTCGGATCTGGCACGCCCTGGAAAAACGGCCTTATCAAGATCAGGAATGGACCATTAAGAATATTGAGAATTCTTTGGGGTTTGGTGGCGGTCGTTGGTTTGAGTTCAGAAGCATGTGGATTCGAGGTAAATTGGCCGGTCTAAGGTTGAGGTCACAAATTACCCTAGGGGTAGTACGTGTCGCCCAAGGTTGGGAGACAACCGCAGTCTCGTGGGTAAAGGCTACGGTAGTCAAATTAATTGTCCATTCAGATATAAGTGTGAAGTGCCCAAGGGGACAATTATTGTGAGGACCATCACGAGGTTACGGGAGTGGTTCTGGCAAGCGGAGTAAAGTCGATCCAATCTGTGGGCAGCATGGTATGAAAATCTAAGATTTCGAGGACGAAATCTCCTTTAAGGTTGGGAGGATTATAATACCCGTAATTTTCAATAAGTAAATATCGCCCGGACGTTTCTGTGACTTGTAAGCAGTGGGGTTTTGTTGGGAAATGTATTGTTTAAAGTCCCTCAGAGTATCGGGAGTTTTGGCAGTGAAAAAGTCGAGTTTCGGGGCTCCGGAAAGGTCCCGCGACAATGCCCGGCAACTATGACAAGTCACAGTCGCGCGTGGCACGGTTGCAGAAGAGAAACAGAAGCCTGGGGCATACTGGAAACTATGCCAAGCGACATTTCCCTAGGCATAGTCGCTTGGTAATGTCGCCAAGGCAGCCCAGGCTGCTGTTAAGTCGAACTTCAGCCCCTTTTCTCATTCTTCACTTCTCATTTCCTTCCCAACTCCCTCTAAACTCTCTCTAGACCTCCCAAACCCATCCATGGTGATTTTGATCCATCAAATGCCTCCATCCTCAAGTATTGAAGTGTCATCAAAGGGTAGAAGCTAGACACCAAGAACCTTCATCTTCATCTTCAACCTCAAACTCCATTTTTGGGTTTTCTAGGTTTTCATCAAAACCTAAGTGGTAAGTTTATCCCTTTCATTTCTAAACCTTGAAATAAGTTGTAAATGCTCCATTGATGATTTCCTAAGTAGTATGTTTCTCTAATTTCGGTTTAGAAGATTTTGAGAAAAGTTAGGTCAAAATTAGGGTTTTGGGTATAAGTTGAGGTCTTGATATAAAATGGTTGGGGAATGTTTCTATATGGTTGAATATGGTTATTTACGGTTGAAAATGTTTGGATCTAGGTTTTGGAGGTTTTGGCTTGGGGGATTCAAGTTTCGTCAAAGAAACTCAAAATGGGGTAAAATCTAGATTTAGCCTAAATCTAGCAAGGTGAGTTCAAGTTGATTTGTGAAAACGGTGTACATGCCAAAATGGTTATTTTAAAGTGTTTTGCATCTTACATGAAATTGTTAACTGCTGATCAGTTTGGTTATTTTGAAAGTGTTTAACTTTATAAACTTATATAGCACACATTCTTATGATTTTTGGGCATTTTGATAATGAGTCATAAATGGGTGTGTTTGGTAACTTATTGCATAAATGAGATTATTTGGTTAAAAGGCATTTTTAGTGTTGTTTGGGTAAAAGGTTTAATTTTGTGTTATGGGACGTTTTGAAAGGATAAAGAGCATAAATCCATTTGGAAAACCTTTTGTCCCGACTTAAACTGCGTTGGAGTTCATTCAAGTATTTTGGAGCGTGTGATTTCATGGTATGGGTCGAGTACGTTTATTATTTGAAAAGCGTTAATCATTCGTCAAAAAGCGTTTTTGAGTATTTTTGGCTCGATGTTGTTTTAAAGGAGTCTTGAGGACACTTGTCGGTTTTATATGGCTCAATGTAGAGTCCAGTTATGACGTACGTACTAATGCGTTGTGTTGCGTATTGAGGTTGGTTACGGGATCGAGTGCTTTGGTCATTCATGTGTAGTCCGGTAAGGTTAGATTGTGTTGCATTGGATCCATAGGCACGTAAGTCAGTCTATTTTGGATGGTCAATTGGGTATTGTGGGGTTGAACTCCGGTACCCATGTTTTATGACCGAAAACTTTACAAGCGATCGCTAGGAGGGTTGAGTCTGTTAGTGCTGCCGGGGGAGTAGGCGCTAGGACCTCCGCCACTTGAAGTAATGCCTGGGAGGTAGTCTTTAAGTGTGTCGGGCCTTCGGGATGGAGTTCTTTGGAATGATCCATCAAGGTCAACTGACTTAGGGTGACACTTGTTAAAGAAGTCGTAGGGACACCGGGTTGTGATGTCGGGAGGTGTCATGTGATTAACGTTGCTTGGGTGGCATACTTTTGTGTTTCCTCCACCCTCAACAGATACGGGTTTCCCCCGTTGTCGGCTATCAGTATTTTTAAATATAAGGATGCGTTACTTTAATGTAATTGGGTCTATATGGTCGACAGTGAATGAGGACCTTAATATTGGACCATCATCCTCGTATATTAAGGTTTGAATGAATTATGTCAACCCCGTGTTTTGGTAATTAAAATCTGTTCATTTTCGGTCGCGTGAGTATTGGACCTAGTGTCCATGTTTTCGGACGTATGGTATACATGGTTTTGATGATGATTCATGTTTCGAGTTTGTTTAAGTTGCATCAATTTATAAAGCATGTTTGAAATGAGGTGTCCACCTTTGAAAGTGCATGATATTGGAAAAGAGTCGTTCCTACGTTTTAAAGGACATCAATCGACTGGTCATGGTTTCAAGTGAAATTCATTCTTTTAAAGATATATCTACTCATGTAAAACTCTTGGACTCACTAGGCGTTAGCCTAACCTTTTTACTTGTCGGCATGTGCATCAGGTTCCTGTTGGGGTTTGGTTCTAGCAGCTATGAAGAGTTTAGCCTTAGCCTTGTGCAAGTGTAAGTGGTTGGTGAAGTCTTCCGCAATTTGAAGATAGTGACTATTATTGGATTTTAGTAGCACCCGTTCTGTTATAGACTGTATGTAGAGAATAAATTTATGTGTGTTGAGGTTAAATCTCATTTGTGTTTGTAGATGAATCAATTATTGACGTATTTAGAAAATTTTAAACTAGTTGCTATTTCCAGAACTGAGGGTGTTACATGTTAATTCAAACAAATGAACTGAAGCTTGTGAAATCCCTCAACCATCCGCATTTTCTACTGATATGGTAAGTTTATGTTTCATTTTATCTTGTTAAATTATCTGGTAAAGTTAGTAGTTTGTAACAAAAAAAAATCAATTTTAGGTGTTTAATTCTTGTAAAGATCTAATTGATTGGGTACGCAATATGGGATATTCACTTGGTTTCGTTATTGTTATTAAAAGAAGCAATAGTGATGCAAGTAGGGGCAATTATAAAGTAGAATTTCAATGTAATTGTGGTGGTACGCACAGGAGTAACAAAACCTCTAGTAAACATATTGGCACAAGAAAAACAAATTGTCCATTTAACTTGGTAGGGAATCATTTGGGTGATGATTGTTGGACTTTAGCTATGATATATGATGCACATAATCATTATATTGCATTACATTTGGAGGGACATGCATATGCAAGACGATTGTCTGAAAATGAAGCTCGATTGGTGGAAGATTTGTCAACAAACAATGTGAAACCTAGAGATATTTTATCAACAATAAAGGAGCAATATCCAGATAACATGTCTACAAAGAAAACTATATACAATCAATGCCAGAAAATTCGACTTCAGAAGAATGCAGGTAGAACTCCAATGCAAGTTGTGATGTCATTTTTACAGAAAGAAGGCTACGTTTTTTATGATCGTGCGAACAACTCGACTAATCAGTTGGAAGATTTATTCTTTGCTCATCCAAGATCACTGAAGATATGTCGTGCATTTCCACACGTGTTGTTGATGGATGCCACCTATCAAACGAACATGATTGAGATGCCTCTTCTTGAAATTGTTGGTGTAACTTCAACTAATAAGACATTCTGTGTAGCATTTGTCTTTATGCACAGGGAAAAGAAATCCAATTATACTTGGGCATTGAATTGTCTACAGTCATTGATGGATGGATGTCTTTATCCACGTGTGATCGTCACAGATAGAGAATTGGCACTGGTGAAAGCATGCAGTATTGTATTTCCTGATGCTAAAAGATTACTTCGTAGATGGCACATCTTCCAAAGTATTATGAGAAATTGTAGACCAGTAATAACATCAAATCATGACTGGGGTTGTAGACCAGTAATATGATAAATTCTGAAAATTCTAAAAATTGTAGTTGTCTACTACGTACAAGTTATGGGCTGCCATGTGCGCACGAACAAATGCAATACTTAAACAAAGGTCATCATATCCCAATTGATTCAGTTGATGTATTTTGGACGACGCTTGATTTATCACCGTGCAAATCTTTACAAGATGATGACGTAGGTTGTGAAGCTGAAGTCCAAATGTTTACTGAGGAATTTAACAATCAATCGAGATCTGGTAAGTTCAGTTTACTGAGGAAGATAAAAGAGATAGCCAGTGCATCAAAAATATGGGTTCGTGAACCTGTTGTTAACAAGACTACTCGTGGACGACCCTCATTGAAGGATAAGCTTTTTAGAAAAACTCATGTTGATCCCTCATTTCCGACTCATGTTGACCCGTTTTTTACAAGTGAAAGACCCATTAGACATAGTAGTTCGAACGCGTCTAGATTTGTTGACAAGGAAAAAATGAGCTACCAAGAACCAGCGAGACACAATTTTTTCATGTTCAAAAATTATAATGCACATGCATACATCAATCAATTTCCAACATTGTTTCACCTTTACATCAAGCAGGTACATGATGTGATAGGTGATGGAAATTGCGGATTCCGAGCAATAGTTGTATCTCTAGGTCTTCATGAAGATGCACGGCCCACAATTCAGTATAACTTGATGGAAAAGTTAGATACATACAAAACAGAGTACATCAACGCTTTTGGAGGTAAACATTGGGATATTACTTACAACACTTTAAACTTCTTTCGATCAGATCAAGGTGCACCATTTGAACACTGGATGACAATGCCTGAAATAGGTGTCTTGATTGCTTCAAAATATAATGTGATGTTACATGTTATAAGTATGACCGGCAGTGGGACGTACTTGCCGCTTAGGTCCACTCCGCCAACGTGACATGAACATGTTGTTTTTACAATTGGGTACGTTAATGGTAACCATTATGTGAAATTAGATATGGCAGAAGGATACCCTTTTCCGCAAATTGTAGGACATTTTTTCCATTATCGTTATTCGTGTGCTGCTGGATGGGCTACCCCGTATTCAGAGCGAATACAAAATTACATGCAGCTTTTACGTGTTAATTGTACTACGGATAATGTTATTTTAGAATAATCGAATGTAATATAAATTATTTTATTTTCTATTTATATGTTAAATCGCAATATTTATGTTTTATTTTTATAATTATATAATTATATAATTATAAAAAATTAGTAATATTTATATTTATAAATATTTATTTCTTTTTAAATCAAACCAAAAAGTAAAAAAACACTTTTAACACTATATAATAAAAATAAATAAAAATATATAATAAAAAAAAGACAACAAAAAGACAAAAACAAAAAACAAAAAAACACAATCATTTTTCCAATCATTAAGGTGCAAATAGCAATTTTTTTGGTGCAATTAGTCTCCCCCCAAATAAAACACCAAAAACACCAAATTTGGTGGGTCCATCAACAAAAAAAAACTCAACTCCAACCATCCTCTAAAAAAACACCAAATTTGTGGACCCCACATTAAAATAACATATTTTATTTATTATTATAATTTATTTTTAATAACCATAATTATAATTTGTAAATACATGTTATAATAATAAATAATCAGTAATTAATTTATTTTAAATGAAGACTTATTAAAATAAAAACGATAATTTTTTAATTAAGATTACATTTAAATAAAATTACATTAATTTAAATAACACAAATTAAAAACATAATTAAATAATACTAATTCTCCAAGTTAGCATACTCGTCCCACAAATGATCAATTAATGCATCTCGAAGTTCAAAATAAGCGTCTTTATAAAAACAAATAATTAAATAATTTGTTAATAATATATATATATATATATATATATATATATATATATATATATTAATTGAAAGGAATTTTAGAATCAATAAATATTAATTATGAATTGAATTTTAGTTTAAAATAAAGCAAAAGAAAATTGGAATAAGGTATTGATGTGGGCCCTATTGAAATGCCGGTCAACAAACCAACCGGCAAATATGTCGTTCATTTCATTTGGCCGACAAAAAAATTTCAGAAATGGCGGTCGGTTGGAGGGGTATCACCGGCAAATAATGCAGTTTGCCGGACACTTGGAGATGCTCTTAGAGTATCATTTAAGGATTTTTTTTGAATATGTGATGTTGTTTAGTATTATTTGAATTTGTCTTATCAAGCTCATAATCTGATTTTTAGGGTTTGTGATTTGATAAATTTTAATCTGGTTAATATTACAGAAAATGCACACGTCTCTGTCATCCTCATCCCAAATTCAAGTTGGCAAAATCGTATGTCTTCAATGGAAATATCTGAATCTCTGAGGAACACCGCCGGATCTGCAATCGGAATCTGCCAAAATGGTTGGCGAGCTCTGGACCAGCTTGGCATCACTGAAATCCTCCGCCACACTGCTATCTCGATCCATCAGAGGTAATATAACCGATTAAGTTTGATAGTCCAAGTCTAAAAGGGTTCTTTCATCATTCATGTTTTTTCTTCTAACCAATTTCATGTCTCCGTCTCCAAAAGAGATCAACAGATAGGCTCCCGTCTCCATTTGATTTCAGACAAACATACGGATTAACATTTTATATTTTTGTTCATTACATGTGTTTACTTCTCTTGCCAAAATTTGACTTGTCGAAGCTTCAAATCTGAAACTCCCAATTTTCAAACTCCGATTCAGTTGCTATTTCGGCCAATTCAAGCTCATTCAATAGCTTATGAGCATTGTTTGTGTTCATAGCAAGTGATCTAGCTGACCCTTTGACGGAATCTTGTAGATTTGAACCCTTCATGTCCTCCAGTGCCGGTGATGTCTCAACTCATAATGTCGCTTGTTGTTGAAGTACATCAAGGTATCAACCCAAATAGTCTTTTTCAAGTTGTAGGGTTCTGCATCTTTGTTTCACTTGTATTTCATTTTGCTGGTTGATTTGGAAGAAAGATCTAAGAGAAGATATCTCAGCAACTTTTTTCAACTCAAATGTTGGACTCTTTAGATCATATTGTGGGCTTACATCAATGTTTTAAAAATCGGGTTGACCCGACCGGTTCAACCGGTTGAACCGGGAACCGGTGAATAGACCGGGTCAATTGCGACTGTTTTTTTGGAAATTTACAGCTCTGAGTGAACCAACGTTTTTTTGAAAAAAAAACGGTTGAACCGGTCTTAAAGAACCGGTAAAAACCCGGGTTAACCCGGTTTAAAAAACAATTTCGTATGATCGTATCCATTGTTTTTAAAACCGGTTTTTTAACACTCCAATGTCTCAAGATCTATGATTTGGTTTGAACATTATGTTTCGTTTTGATGTATTTGGATTGATGAAAAACTTATGCTTATGTGTGTTTTTTTAATGTTTTTGGATTGATGTAAAACTTGTTGTTATGTGTTTTTTAATGTTTTTGGATTGATGTAAAACTTGTTGTTATGTGTTTTTTAATGTTTTTGGATTGATGTAAAACTTGTTGTTATGTGTATTTTTAATGTTTTAACTTGTGGACATCAAATACTAAGAGGTTGTTTACCAAATGCATACCCGGTAGGTGCTTACCCGATAAGTGCTTACCCAATACTTACTGTACTTGATGAACATTGCAAAAACAGAGAATCTTACCCGGTGAGAGTAATGACAAGGACCGAGAGTCTACCTGGTAAGTGAAGGTGACGACTTTTACTGGTTAGTACTTATTGGGTCATACTGTAACACCCCAAAAATTGGGAGAAACAAAAAATTCCGAAAAGGGAATTTGGTAATCACATTTATGCCATAGCACGAGCTCCTCCCAAAAAGGGGAGACAATAAACGCCAGTTAAGATTACAAGTTTGTAATTTATAACAATGAGAGAGAAAACAACCCTTTAATCTAAATCCTATCTAGGAACAAGATTAAACAAAGTTGTGGTCCAAACCAAAAATAAGCTTCTATATTGGGCATCCCAAAAAAGTCCCCAACCTCGCATCTAAGTCATCTATGCCTTCTTGGCGGCCGCGCCGCTAGAACCTGAGATACATATCAAACCAAACAAGTGTTAGGCCAAACGGGCCTAGTGAGTTGTACAAAAGCATGGCATGATAACAAGAGACATATTAAAGCATTAATAACGACTCAGTCCACTTGGACATACTAGAATCAATGGGGGAGATCCATCACACCAATGAGTTTTACCTCAAGTCAATGTACCTTGATGTTTGTCCGCATAACAACATCCCAAAGGCCTGGCACACCGTCCCGGTGGCGTAGGCCTTAGGTGCATACCGTCCCGGTGGCACCTAAGACTACATACTCCTAGCACATACTCACGGTTCATCCAACATACATACATATATATATATATATATTCATCTCTATACATATCCCGCATCAACAAGATACACATACATACTATTCATCTCTATACATATCCCGCATCAACAAGATACATATACATACTATTCAGTATTTCAAACCCATGTTAAGTCTAAAACACTCAAACATGTATGTCCAACAATATTCTTCATAAATTCCATGAAATAATGCCATCATACCCAATAATAACAATATAAATCAAATCAACAAACCCACATGTGAATCAATAGCCAAAATCCCCAAATATCATATAAGTAGCAGTTAGGTCAAACTTATCCGGTGATCAGATTTGTACATGTATATGAAATAATACAAGTAAGCATTCAAGATATGTATCTCATTTAAAGATTTTAGTAAAGAAAACTCACTAACTAGGTTTTATAGCAAAACCCTAGAAATGGATGGAGGAATGAGATGATCTTGAAGCTTGAGATCCTTGGTTGAAATCTTGGTTGAGGATGCTTGAATCTTGCAATAAATGTGGTGGATGGTGATTGGGATGAAGTTTGGTTCGGATTTGGGGAGTATTGAATGAAGAGAGAGTTTGAGAGAAAGAGGGGTTTGAGAGTAAATGAGAAAAGTGGCTGGAAACTCATTTAAATTCACCAGGGCATGCGCGCGGCTTGTGGCGCGGGTTGACCCGCTCAGTGACTCGCGCCACCCACTGTTCTTTCACGTGAACAGTGCTCCGTGCGGCTTGTGCCGCGGCCTAACCCGCGCGGCAACCCGCGCAGGGCACTGTTTCTTACAGAAATTCCTTAAACAAAAATTTAGAGTGTTACAATCCTCCCCACCTAATAAGGATTTCGTCCCCGAAATCACTACCGTTCAAATAGATGAGGGTATCTCCTCTTCATATCCTCCTCCGACTCCCATGTCACGTTTGTACCCCGGTGGTGCTTCCATTGGACTTTTACCATGGTTACCTCCTTGTGACGCAATCGCTTCGTCAATCGCTTCGTCTTAGACTCTAATATGGCTTTCGGTTCCTCTACACATCGGTTGTCGTTGTCGACTCGAATTTCTGTCAATGGTATCACACTCTCTTCTTCCGCTAGGCACTTACGAAGGTAGCACACGTGAAAGGTAGGGTGAATCCCGTCCATTTTCGGCGGCAAGTCTAGTCTATACGCTTGGAGTCCGATCCTTTCTAAAATCGTGAAGGGTCCAAGAAAACGAGGACTAAGCTTTCCGCGTTTCCCGAACCGAATGATCCCCTTCCATGGTGACACCTTTAACATGACTCGTTCTCCCACTTTGAACTCGACCGATCTCCTCTTCTTATCTGCATAGCTCTTTTGACGATCTTGCGCCGCCTTTAAACGTTGTCGAATTCCTTTGACCTTGTCCGCCGTCACTTGAACTATCTTCGGTCCCGCAAACTATTTTTCTCCCGCCTCGAGCCAACACACCGATGTTCTACATTTTCGCCCATAGAGTGCCTCGAACGGTGCCATCCCAATGCTTGAGTGATAACTATTGTTGTAAGCGAATTCCACTAATGGCAAGTGGGAATCCCAACTTCCTCCAAAGTCTATGACGCAAGACCGAAGCATGTTCTCAAGAGTTTGGATGGTTCTTTCGCTTTCCCCGTCGGTTTGAGGATGATAGGTCATGCTCAACCATGCCCAACTCCCTTTGCAATCCATCCCAAAATTTAGAGGTGAACCGACTATCCCGATCTAAAACTATGGATAGCGGTACGTCGTGCCGTGACACCACCTCATCCAGATATAACTTGGCCAATTTATCCATTGGCAACGTCTCCCGCATCGCTAAGAAGTGCGCGCTCTTCGTGAGTCGATCCATCACCACCCAAATAGTATCGTGCCCCTTCAAAGTCTTCGGCAATTTAGTAACGAAATCCATTGTGATGTGTTCCCACTTCTATTCCGGAATGGTCAAAGGTTGCAAACTTCTATAAGGTCTTTGATGTTCCCCTTTGACTTGAAGGCAAGTGACGCACCTTTCCACGTACTTGGCCACGTCGAGCTTCATTACCGGCCACCAATAATGAAGTTTCAGATCCCTATACATCTTGGTACTACCGGGATGTATGGAGTACTTAGACTTGTGGACCTCCGCCAAAAACAACTCGCAGATCCCTCCGATCTTCGACACCCATATTCTCCCTTGGAAAAGCTTAAGGCCACGATAATCCTCCGTTAATGCTTCCCGTTGCTTCACCATGATCTCATCCTTGAGGTTCTCCTCCCGGAGTGTTTCGGTTTGGCTCCCCTTGATGTCATCCACTAGACTTGATGTCACGTCGATTCTAGTAAGAGTTACTTTAACTTCGCTCCCATAGCTCTTTCGGCTCAATGCATCCGCCACTACGGGGTGGTAAAGTAGTTCACAATCGTAATCCTTCAAAAGCTCTAACCACCGTTGTTTCTGCATGTTGAGGTCCTTTTGGTCGAAGATGTACTTCAAACTTTTGTGATCGGTGAATAACGTACACTTCATTACATAGAGGTAGTGTCGCCATAGCTTCAAAGTGAACACTACGGCCGCTAACTCCAAGTCATGCGTAGGATAATTCTTCTCGTGATCTTTGAGTTGACGCGATGCATACGCTATCACCTTTCCCCTTTGCATTAGAACACACCAGAGTCCAAGCTTAGAAGCGTCACTGTAAACCACAAAATCTTCGGATCCTTCGGGTAAGGATAATATTGGCGTCTCGCATAACTTTTGTTAAAGTGTCCGAAATGCCTTCTCTTGCGTCTCGGTCCATAAGAACTTAACGTTTTTCTTCGTCAAAGCCGTGAGTGGAGTTGCGATCTTTAAAAATTCCTGAATAAACCGTCGGTAGTAGTCGGCCAATCCCAAGAAACTTCTTATCTCTGTTGGACTAATCGGTGGTTCCCAATTCATCATTGCCTCGATCTTTGACGGATCCACCTTTACCCCATCATTCGACACCACGTGGCCCAAGAACTGGACTTCTTGTAACCAAAATTCGCACTTTGAAAACTTCGCGAACAACTTCTCCTTTCGGAGAACTTCTAAAACCTCCCGTAAATGTTGCCGATGCTCCGTCTCATCCCGTGAGTAGATTAGAATGTCGTCGATGAAGACTATGATAGATCTGTCCAATAGGGGTCGGCATACGCAGTTCATCAAGTCCATAAAGACGGCCGGAACATTAGTCAATCCAAATGACATAACTAGGAACTCGTAATGCCCGTATCTCGTCCGGAACGTCGTCTTCGGTATATCGCTCTCCTTCACTCGCACTTGATGGTAACCTGATCGCAGGTCTATCTTGGAGAATCATCCCGCTCCTTGGAGTTGATCGAAGAGATCGTCGATTCGAGGAAGAGGGTACTTATTCTTCACGGTGACCTTGTTGAGCTCACGGTAGTCGATGCACATTCGCATCGATCCGTCCTTCTTCTTCACAAATAGGATCGGGGCTCCCCATGGCGACGAGCTCGGTCGTATAAATCCATTCTCGAGGAGTTCTTGAAGTTGCGTCATCATCTCTTGCATTTCGATCGGGGCTAGACGGTAAGGAGCACGAGCAATCGGAGCGGCTCCCGGAGTGAGGTCGATGTGGAACTCCACTTGTCGCTCCGGTGGTAGTCCAGGTAGATCCTCCGGAAAGACATCCGGATATTCATGCACCACGTCCACATCTTCTACCTTCTTCTTTTCTAACTTCGCGTCGATCACGTAGGCTAAGTACGAAGCACACCCCTTGGCTAGGCTCTTGCGTGCTTTGAGTGACGAGATAATCATGTTGGCTTTTCGGTTCTTCTCTCCGTATACAATCACCTCGCCTCCCTTCGGCAAGGGTACTCTAATCATTTTCTTGGAACAAAATATACCGGCGTCATGCTTGGATAGCCAATCCATCCTGACAATCACGTCAAAACCTCCGATATTCGCCAGCAATAAGTCTATTACAAAAAGACTCTCCATCTAAACCTAAGGTACATCCAAAGTAGCATTCCCGGACTAACAATTGTTCTCCGTTGGCCACTTCTACCACTAGCGCATCACACAACAAACTAGAAGGTGTAGTGAAATTCTTGCAAAATGATGAAGACACGAATGATCGGTTCGCATCCGAATCAAATAAAACACGGGTAGGTAGAGAGTTTACTAGGAACGTACCCGACACCACATCCTCTGTCTCCCTCGCCTCATCGGCCATCATTTGGAAAGTCCGACTCGGTGCCTTCGGTTGGACTTCCTTCTTCGGTACCGACACACTTGGAGCTCCTTGATGACTCTTTGCTAGTTTCGGGAAATTCCGCTTGAAGTGACCCGGTTCCCGGCATTTGTAACAAACTCCCGACCGGGAAAAGCAATCCTTACTCGAGTGGCCTTTCCGACCACAGTTGGAACATTCGATAGCATTGGGCAAGGATCTCTGATTACAGGGCTCGGAATGTTTACTCTTGCACCTAGAGCACCACTATGCCTCGCGTCTCGGATCTACACTCCTTCCCCTGATGAAGGGTTTGGACGGTCGCACGGGCCTGGTCGGCCCTTCCCACTTCTTCTTTTCTCCTTGTTGCTTCTTTTCTTCCTTGTCTTGTATCATGTCGTCCTATACCAGTTGAGACGCCTCGATCACGTCTTGTAAAGTACTCTTGTGAGCGTTCCTCACATCGGTCTTCATATCCGCCGGCAAACCCTTCACGAATGCCTTTATCTTTGATTCTTCATCCGCTGGCAAGTGCTCCACCAAGCTAAGTTTATCCATGAACTGTTTCGCATAATCGGCAATAGACAAACTGCCCTTCTTCAGATTACGGAACTCCTCCTCTATCTTGTCAATGGCCCTCGCATTGCAGTATTTCTCCATAATTTTCTTCTTGAAAATGGGCCAAGTGATTTGAGCTAGAACCTCCGGTGTAAGTGCCCTCCGGGTAACATTCCACCAACTCAACACATCCCCTCTAAGCAGTTGGGACGCAAACTTGACCCGTTGAGAGTCCGCGCACTCACTCGACTCGAATGCCATCTCTACATCTTGGATCCATTTCATACATGCTAGTAGGTCGGTCGTCCCGGAGAATTCCGGAGCCCGAATACAGAGAAATGTCTTGAAGGAACAACCACCATCCTTCTTCTTCTCGACCCTAACAGCATGCTCTTCAGTCCCTATAACGGTCGGTCCGCCGCCCGACCCGTTCACCACATTCTCCGCCATGACTTCATTCCTTCGCTGACTGGCATCACGATCCTCTACCAGTTTTAAGAAAAATTCTTGTTGCGCCATAGTTGAGTTCATGGCTTGCATCATGTTGTCTCGGATCCTTGTCTCCATAGTTACTTCCTCTATAATCGGATGATAGGATGCAATATTGGTTCTCGGTATTTGTTAGGGTCCTCCACCCAAGACATTGATCACGGGTGGACTTTCAGTAACGGTCATCAAATGAGGTTAATCGGCGGTAGATTCGTCTTCAACATGATCATCTCGCAGATTCTTGAGCATATTTCGAGTGTTTACCATTGTGAACCGTCACACATGATAAAGATCATACCGGTTAATCTTTAAGAGATAAACGGTTCCATACGTACTACTACAAGATTAATCATCATGATAAAAATTTCAAGTATGCTCATGTAATCATAAATTCAGAACAACACTGGCTAAGTGAGATTGTGAACGTATTTTACATAAGAACTCTCATTGTCATCATCACAAATTTTAATCAATGAAATTCCGTAATCCTAACACTCTCTCCCCACCTAGGAATATTCTACCCGTTAGGACAGTGATATTATGTGCGCAACCAACTTAAGTCTAGGTACGCTAAAGTCGACACCTAGTTCACTTAAACTAGAGCTTTGATACCAACTTGTAACACCCCAAAAATTGGGATAAACAAAAATTTCCGAAAAGGGAATTTGGTAATCACATTAATGCCATAGCACGAGCTCCTCCCAAAAAGGGGAGACAATAAACGTCAGTTGAGATTACAAGTTTGTAATTTATAACAATGAGATGGAAAACAACCCTTTAATCTAAATCCTATCTAGGAACAAGATTAACAAAAGTTGTGGTCCAAACCAAAAATAAGCTTCTATATTGGGTGTCCCAAAAAAGTCCCCAAGCTCGCATCTAAGTCATCTATGCCTTCTTGGCGGTCGCGCCGCTAGAACCTGAGATACATATCAAACCAAACAACAAACGGGCCTAGTGAGTTGTACAAAAGCATGGCATGATAACAAGAGACATGTTAAAGCATTAATAACGACTCAGTCCACTTGGCCATACTAGAATCAATGGGGGAGATCCATCACACCAATGAGTTTTACCTCAAGTCAATGTACCTTGATGTTTATCCGCATAACAACATCCCAAAGGCCCGGCACACCGTCCCGGTGGCACCTAAGACTACATCCTCCTAGCACATACTCACGGTTCATCCAATATATATATATATATATATATTCATCTCTATATATATCCCGCATCAACAAGATACACATACATACTATTCATCTCTATACATATCCCGCATCAACAAGATACATATACATATTATTCAGGATTTCAAACCCATGTTAAGTCTAAAACACTCAAACATGTATGTCCAACAATATTCTTCACAAATTCCATGAAATAATGCCATCATACCCAATAATAACAATATAAATCAACTCAACAAACCCACATGTGAATCAATAGCCAAAACCCCCAAATATCATATAAGTAGCAGTTAGGTCAAACTTATCCGGTGATCAGATTTGTACATGTATATGAAATAATACAAGTAAGCATTCAAGATATGTATCTCATTTAAAGATTTTAGTAAAGAAAACTCACTAACTAGGTTTTATAGCAAAACCCTAGAAACTTAGGAGAAACCCTAGAAATAGATGGAGGAAGGAGATGATCTTGAAGCTTGAGATCCTTGGTTGAAATCTTGGTTGAGGATGCTTGAATCTTGCAATAAATGTGGTGGATGGTGATTGGGATGAAGTTTGGTTCGGATTTGGGGAGTATTGAATGAAGAGAGAGTTTGAGAGAAATAGGGGTTTGAAAGTAAATGAGAAAAGTGGCTAGAAACTCATTTAAATTCACCAGGGCGTGCGTGCGGCTTGTGGCGCGGGTTGACCCACGCGGTGACTCACGCCACCCACTATTTTTTCACGTGGACAGTGCTCCGCGTGGCTTGTGCCACGGCCTAACCCACGCGGGGCACTGTTTCTTGCAGAAATTCCTTAAACAAAAATTTAGAGTGTTACACATACAATGTTGTTTTTATGGACTATAATCTTACCCGGTAAGGTAAATGAGCGTAAGACCTTACTGGGTAAGCATTTAGGTAAATACGCGTAAGATACTACCAAGCTCTAATCTTGTGGTTGAAGTGGAACTGAATGAATGTTACATTTATAATTCTAAGATTAATGCTCTGAAATGATGTCAAAATTCAAATAATGTTTCGAGTATTATGTTTCTAACTTCAAACTCATTAACTAGCTTAAATTCTCGGCTCTTGGATCATGAAAGTTTTTAACTTTGTGCATTTCGAAGGAGATACGGGTCGAGATAGGGGATGTTCAGAAAGTGAAGCTCGAAAGATAGGCGCTGCCCAACTAGATGAGTGCACAGTTCGGTTGCAGGATGTTGGTTCGACATCACTGGATCAGATGTAGTGGTGCTAACTGCAGCCTCCTCTGATCGGGATCGAGCAGCCTTCTCTTATCTTAATCGAGGGACTGCACAGTTATCATATACCCGCTGCAATGGAACATTTCAGAGACCGCTGTGTGCTCATGATGGTTCATGTTCGTGGGAAGGACATGTTGTTGCTCCTGTGTTTGGCGTTATTCTTCGTTCGATTTCGCTAATTCTGTAGGGGGCAGCGACTGTTGTTTTCGTTGTCGGTTGTGTCGTCCAGAGCATCGTTAGACCCCTTAATTTTTGCAGTCTGTTGCTGTTGTGTTTTGGAGTTTAAGTTCATTCGGTTCGCTACTTTTGCAGAGGGCAACGACTGATGGGTTCGGTGGGTTTGTTTGCCTCTCACAAACACCTCTTTCTTCGTTTCTGTTCTTTTAGTCCTTGGTTGTGGCTTCTTTGTTTTTGATTTCTCTTAATCCGGATAGTGTTTTGGTTTGGTTCTGTTTTGGTAATAAAATGCTTCTTGCGGTTCAAAAAAAATATCCTAATATGTTTCAGGATATTGTTTGAAATGCATTTTTAAAGCCGGACTTTCCAACATCATTTTGAAAGTAGCGCTTATCTACATACCACAAACCAATCAGATTCTCATTATCATAATTGGTTTTAGCGAAATCAAACGAATGGGAAATGTATCTTGTAGAGAGACTCTAATATTGTTCTCAAGTTCATTTGATAACTGCGAATGTTGATATATGTTCTTACAAGCATGTATAGTCTATAAAAAAAATTAACGTTCTGTTTGATGGATGAATTAAAGTTTTTTTTTTTTGAAAGAAATGGATGAAGTAAAAGTTATTTGGTACATTAATTAATCTTTTGTAATTTTAGAAATAGGATGACTTCATGTACATCCCCTAACATGGGCCTTAACTTCATGATTTTGATCAAATAGTTGCAAATGTTTTCAATCATTTCTACAAGTGAGTATACTGAATATTTTTTAAGTATTTTAATTGTATCCAAATAACCTTTAAGTGCCTAAGCAAGTACAATTTGCTTCTTTTTATATGGTTTGAGTTTGTCCATGTTGACATCACAGTACATTTGAATTTTGAACTTTTTCTCTATGGGTGAACGAACAACTTCCAAGCAATTGTAATCACTAAGGGCGCGTTTGGTTTGCAGGAATGGATTGGATTTCATGTAAGGATTTGGATTTGGATTTGGATTTGGGGGGGGTTTGGAATTCCTTCATGTGTTTGGTTTGTAGGTTTGGAAGCGAGTTATAAAAAAACATAAGGATTTGGATTTGAAATCCCAGCCCATTGCAAAGGAATTCCAAATCCATCAGGTTCTGGATTTTAAAAAAGTCAAAGGATTTCAAATCCAGTCAATACATTCCATTACATTCCTACAATCCAAACGCATGATTGCAATGAATTTGAAATCTAAATCCTTCCAAATCTAATCCATTCCCACAAACCAAACACGACCTAAGACCATTTTGTTTGTAAATATTTGGTCAATTCAATGTTAATCTTGATGTTATATATTAGTTGTTTGCAATTCAAAATTTCAAAAAGACAAAAAATTAAACGGAGATTGATAGAGAATAGAACGGAACTAAATTGAGCGTTCGAGTTCTCAGTTTTATAGTCGAAATGTATCGCGCTGCAACGTGCGGGTACACACCTAGACCAAACTCTCTCTCTCTCTCTCTCTCTCTCTCTCTCTCTATATATATATATATATATATATATATATAGGTAAATTGAAGAACACTCTGGTAGCCTCTTATCTGGACGGTATGCACTTGTGCATACAGGTAAATTATGTTTTTTTTTTGTTTTTATGCAAAAGTACGTTATGCATTTGTGCATATGCACGTGTGCATGTTACAAATTACTTGTATGCATAAATGCATACCGTCCAGATAAAAGACTACCAGGGTGTTCTTCAGTTTTTCGTTTTTTTTTTTTGAGGTTTTCCCGTGAACTTGGCCCTATATATATGGATTTGGAAACTCGTCACTTTTACGATTATTTTCCTTGATATCTTGTTAATAAACACGTTTTATGGTAGCAACTGTTTTGCAATTAAATCATACCAACCTATAAAAAAATTGTGAGAAAACGAGAATAATACGAACAAAAAACATCGGTGTCAGAAAAGTTATTTGCTTCAGAATGGTGATTCACCCGCCCTGCATCGCGCGGGTAGACAGCTAGTATATATATATATAATATATATATATATATATATAGTGTTTGATTCATTTGAGAAATGGTAAATATATGAGAAATAGAGAAGTAATCCTAGCCATTCATATGGTCAAGATCGGATTTGACTAGTCAAATATTGCGGCTTTGACCGGTGAAAAGTTGCGGCTATCCCAAAAATAGAAGGACAATTTCGTAAATTTTACAAAACACACGGACTGTGTTCATATATGAACATGTATAATTCACATACGAACTATATGTTCATATATGAACCAGTGCAATTCACAACTGAACTCTTTTAACTGATTCATATATGAACCTTTGTGATTCATATATGAATCAGTTGAACTAACTAACAGATTCATATATGAACCTTTGTGATTCATATATGAATCTGTATGAATCACAAAGATTCATATATGAACCTTTGTGAATCACAAAGATTCATATATGAATCTGTATGAATCACAAAGATTCATATATGAATCAGTTGAACTAATTTGTGATTCATACAGATTTATATATGAACTCATCTCGTGTATTTTACGAAATTACTTCTCTACCTTCTATAGACCATACAAGGAATTATCCGGTGCTTCGCGGTCAAAGCCGCAAATGTTGACTAGATGAATGGCTAAGATTACTTCTCTATTTCTCATATATTTACCATTTCTCAAATGAACCTCTCCCTATATATATATATATATATATATATATATATATATATATATATATAGTGGAAGGATATTTTGCAACCCTGAAATATGTTGCAACCCTTGCAACCCACATCTTAACCGTTGGATTCATGATCGACGGTTATTTTATTTTTATTTTTCTGTTTTTTTAATTAAAAATATTGGGCCCCATGTCTATTGTAACCGCCGATCATGAATCCGACGGTTAAGATGTGGGTTGCAAGGTTTGCAACCTTTTTAAGGGTTGCAAATGAAACAACCCCTATATATATATATATATATATATATATATATATATATATATATATATCAAATCAAGAATCTCACTGTGAAGACTGTGTATAACATAAATTACCCTCTTAAAAATAAATTAGTATAGTTTTTGGGCCATTCAAGTGGTTTGAGTAAGGGGTTGGATAAGAGTATATTGGAAAAAGAAAAAAAAGATCCCAAGTCAAACAGAACAGGATTGGATGCCGGTGATCGGATTCACAAGCATCATAAATTCATAATGCAAGTGTTTCACGGAAATTGGTAAAAGCTTAAGGAGGTTCCGTTTGGTTGTCAAATGGAACATTACAAGTCCAGAAACAACGATTTCTTCCACTTCACAAACCCTCGTGATGATGTTAGTGAGTTAGATGACGAGGATTACGATGAACTGCAATACTACGATGTTGATGATGATCGTAGCTGTGATTTTAGTTTCCATGCTTTTAGTCCCCTCGGGATTACTCCATCTCCGCTTCCTAATTTCCAGGTACAAGTTCATCAGCTTGCTGCTTGTATTCGTTTTTCTTTTGTTCTTGACTGTTTTAAAATGGTTGAAGAAGCAAATTACTTATGAATCTCATGAACCCTAGGTTGAACTGTGTATGCAACTGTATTCTGATTACAGTTGTTTATGCAGCACATCTGCTCATGAACCCTAGATTATATCTGATTAGTACACAATTCGTAAACGTAAATAGAATATGCTGGTTTGTTCACAGACAAATGGTTTGATGAATCAGAATGGTACTGTGATCACCTCGTCCGTGGAGGAACTTAGGACCTTTGACAATGGGGCCTTGATTTTTCAGTTAGACAATATAATGAAGAACCTTTCTGATAACCTTCAGAACAGAATTGAAGGCATTGACACACGAATCTCTCGACTCGGGGATGAAACTTGCAAGCTTGATAAGTATGTAGAAGATGTGAAGGACTCAGCTGAAAGGCATCATGGGACGACGCACAGGAAGCTCAGGCAGATGCAGAGTATTTTACAAGAGGTTCCAATCTATACATACGTTATCGTTATGGTTTCATTATTCGTCATCATGGATTTTATTTTATTTTGCTTTTTGTGGTGGTACAGAATTGTGTTACCAATGGAAGGAGTTAGAAGCTTCCACTTAGCAATATCACCCCATATTATGACATCTTAATACAAGTATTCTGCTGCTTAACAGTTTCATTTCCAAAACTAGTAAATGTTATTGGCATTTGGCACCTAGCTTGTTTATGAGTATTCAAGTCAGCCCAAATTGCTCACTGAGTAACAGATGGGAAGAAGTAGAACACATAGGAAAGCTAAAAAGAGAGGTTTATTTTGCTAGAGGGAGATTAGTGAATGCTTCTTGGATTGATTCTATTACAACTGTGGGAGCTTGCCTTTAGTATAATCCTTACCTCCTCAAGAGAATTCGACACAATGACATTTTTCAACCATGAACATTCTAGGTACAAGAAGTTCCTGGGTTCTACTACAAAATATCCAAGACTCCTAAATATGTAGATGATTCTATAGGATGTTAATAGATGCTAGAGTGTCATAGATTATTATGGAAAAGTCAATGACTTTAGAAAATTCTTGAACATGCCACTTCTTATCTAAATCGCTATGAATATGTAGAAAACACAAAAATTTCTATGAATTAAAGCAGTAGGGTTACATATTTATATAACATGATGTGATGATGAAAAATAAATTTAGAACAAAAATTATATGCCTGCGCATAAAATTAATATATGTAACGTCCTAAAATTTAGAGTAAAATTAAAATTCGAAATTTCGGCAATATGACGTCTATAACTGGAGGAACCTGTAACACCCTAAAAATAGATTCAAGATAAAGCCTGAAAAGATGCAACCAAGACCAATCTCTGCATAAATTATCACCCAACAATGGGAGAAAGTAAAATAGGAGTTTACAAAAATTTCGTAAATGGATGCTTAAACAACAACCTACTAATCTAGACTAATGAAATCTAGATGACGGACGGGTGTCGCTAAGATCTCCAAAAAGGGTTCTATATGCCCAAAATCTCCAATATCTCCTCTCCAAAACACCGGGCTCCAAAAGTTGCCATTACCGGCAATAAGCACCGATCTCACAAGCTTGCCATCCCGCTATTCTTATGATCTGCTACACAAGCCACAATCAAGAAAAGTATTAGGCTACGCCTAGTGAGTTCATACAGTTTATAATTAAGCATAAGCATAAAATCCCAAGTATATATCTTGTTACACCACTTATTATGAATCCCTTCAATTTCCATTTTAAAACATGACACACACACACCTTACGGTGATAGGGGAGACCTGATTTCCATGTTGGTGACGGAACACGAGAGTCGGTCACACAATCATGTTTAAGAGCCCCACTACAAAGCAATGATCAAACCGTTGCTTCTAGATTTCACTCAATCCCAAGAAATTACAATTAACGGTCGTTGGCCGTTCCCCGGCTTGGAAGCCCACAACTATTACCCACTTGACCCCATGCCTATTTCTTGGTTGGATATGGAAGTCCACATTTCAGTAATACCGCATAACCAAGCTTGATGGCCACAAAATCACCCATACGGTTTGCCAATAGTGATATCACCATTATTTTCCACAAGACACTACACTTACTACTTCTCACCCTTCACATTGTCGTAGATAGCATCAACCCAAAATTAGCATGTAGGTACACAAAAAAGAATACTCGTATTTTTCCCAAAATCAAATGTATATACTATTTCTTTTATAACTCCCTTCATAAACCCAATGTTTTCCATAAAAATAGTGGAAACCCTAGAATCACCAAAATGTACATGTTAGGTCAAAATCATTAAACATACACAAACATTAGAGAAAGTTTAGAACATCAAAAGAATAATAGTCAGGCATGTGTAGGATTTAATGTAGTAAGATGTACTCACCTTGTAGGTTTGATAAAACCTATAACCTTAGAAAAATAAGAGGAGATGAGACTTTTTGGGAGATGACTTGAAGATCCCTTAGAATAAGCAAATGGAAATCCTAGATTATCATCATAAATGATCTTACATCAAACTCACCAAGCATTTATGAAGAGAGAGAGCTAGGGTAGAGTCTTACCTCCTTGGACCAAGAAGAAGCCGCTCAACAAAAGTGAAATGGTGTTATTAGCTTAAAGAAATCGAGTTAGGTATTTAATACCCATTTCAGCGCCGGCGACCTTGCCCAGGCGATAGTGACATTGTCACTATCGCGAGGCATAGTCTCCTTAAATAATGCCACGGCGAGTATGACCCGGGCACTATCGCCGGGCATACTCGCGGAGAATGTACCAAGGCTGGGGTTCCTCCAGCAATTATGCTCTCCGCGACTGTGACATGGGCATAGTCGCCGGTCACAGCCGCTAGCCACATACCGAGCCCAAAAAGGAAATTTTCTAACGCGAGGGTAACCAAGGATTATCGATTAACATCTAAATGATTAAATTCATGCAATTAACGGTAAGATAAGACTTCACCACTCATACACAACTAAGCTACCTCCCTAAATTTTGGGGTGTTACAATATACATGTAAATAAGCATATAAAAACAACTTTCATATGCATAAAATCAGCAGCCATATATAATTACAAACTATCCCAAATAACAACATACAAATATTCCAAAACTTCAGCTTACCTTGCTATGGTGAGTTATAGAATCAGTTGAGCGAAGCTACCTACTCATGTTGGGCGAAAGGTAGTTGTTAGAGGAGAGGCTGTATCCATTGCTTGAGATCTTTAGGAGCTGAGAATGCAACCCCTCCTTGTCGTTCGTCCGTCAATAAATGGACCATTTGTTACGGTCTTACGGAAACAAAAGTCAGAGAAGTTACAAGAAGCCAGTATCTACAATCAACCACTGAAATAAAAGTACGGATAAATATTAAAAGATATAAACAACCGATTTTATAATCTTATATCTAAAATATACTGTAACAAAAAGTGTGGCAGTCTGGCAAACTCCAACCAGGTGTTTCTTTGGGTGCTTGGGTGACACAACCTCACCAAACTAGATGACCTCTGAGATTGTGCACCTTTATTCCTTATCATATCAGTTATCCAAGGTAGGATATCCTCCCTCTGCATGGTCTCGTGTCTGAGGGTATTGCAATCTAAAGAATCAAAGAATGAAGAAATGGTTCAGGGGATTTTGAGAAGTATAATATTTTCTATACTATACTGATGTATTGATACTGCTGGATCCATACTACTGTAACTAACTTCTTAACTACTTTACTGACTAACCACACTTCCACTAGTACTTGTTAAATAACAACAGGTATGAAAAATCTAATAATATGCCCCCTCCAGATGGACTAGCAAAGATTTCTTGAAGAGTCATCTTGGACGTAACTCGTAAGAGGTAGTAACTTGGAGTTCGGCAACGAGTTAGCAAGAATGTCAGCAAGTTTAAATTGGTTGTGTATTGGCATCGGCTTAATAGTGCGATTGCTACAACTCCCCCTATTAATTTCACTTATTCCAGAAGGAAGAGGCAGCCGGTTAACAAAATGGGGTCCACAGAGGAGAATAATTAGTCTGTTGCAGTTGGGGGTATTTACGGAATTTCATTTCTTCAAGTTGTTATGCTTCTTAGTATAAATTAGCCTTGGTAGTGGAGAATAAGATAAGCAGAAATTTACCTGAATCATGTATGGAGAGACTAGCCTCTCGAATGCTAGGTGTCCTCCATAATTAATACCATTCAACCATTTGGCTACTATTTCTCTGTCATCCTGATTAGTTGTTCTTTTTGGAGTCGGTTCTTAGCAGCGATCAAGAACCTTATCACGAATAAAGTGGCACTCAATTTCAATGTGTTTGGTATGTTCATCAAAGGCCGGGTTAGATGCTAATTGAATGGCCGAACTATTGTCATAGAGCACCAAGGTAGGAGCATGAATAATAACCCCAAATTCCCATAAGAGCTGTTGCAGCCAAACGAGCTCACAAGTAACAACCACTATGGGTCGATACTCTGCCTCTGTGGAAAATCTAGAAATAATTGATTGTTTTTTGGACTTCCAAGAAATCAAAAAATCTGTAAAGAAAACACCAAAACCCAGTAATAGATATTACTTGCAGGTGTCTGGACATCCAGCCCAATCAAAGTCGCTAAACATCTTCAATAGAGGCTCAGTGGAAGAAGCATCCCTGCCTTGGACTGAATGAATCCATCTGGAATGGTGATCAATGCTGTTAAACACAATACTCCTTTACCCTTTTTTTTTTTTGGGGGGTGGGGGGGGGGGGGGGGGGGGGGAGGGTGTCCTAGGCTATGCTTAGACTAATCCCTTGGCAAATTATGACTGTAAGACATCAGCCCTGGTTAAACCTCAGTGGCCACAATTGTTGTCTACGCCTGGATTCGAACCCTGGCAGATGGGATATTCCACCACATCTCTCAGGGCCTTAACCAGTACGCCACAACCCTTGTGGTTCCTTTGCCTTTCTTCTTGTATAGCAAGAGAGAATACTATTTACAGATGAAAGTGGATCCATAAGGTGGATTTTTCAATTACGAGGGCCATTGCTTTGCTGAAATTGTTCTCCGAGTTGCTTCCAGATCTAGCGTGCTGACTCAGAAAATATAACACTGGCCTATATTTCCCTGGATATCAAATTCAGAATCCAAGAAATCACAATATTGTTGTTTCTGATCCACGACTTGAGTTGTGTTGGTTCTGAGACATTTGGTTTCAGCTGTGTTCCATCAATAAACATTGTTTTGTTCTTAACAAACAGCACAAGTTCCATTGCCCGACTCCAGGAGGCGTAATTGTCTCCTGGGAGCGTCTGTGAAAAAGAGCACGGGACCAGCATTATCCTAATGATGAAGAAGATATGGATTGTCCTCATTCATTCCCCTAGAATTAATTTAAGACTGATATATTCAACAGGGGAAGAGATACGACAATTGAGTCCGGAGATTCAATCGACCAGTGATCAAATTGAGAAAGTGCGTCGATTAGCCGAAAAACGAATAACGTTGGCTGGTTAAGAACAGCTAGTCAAAAGAAGATTAGATAAGAGTATGGTGAGCGAAAGTATGCTCTGATACCATATTGCAAATGAAAAGAATCAGATAATGAAGAAAATGGAACAGGGGATTTTCAGAATAAGTTTTCTTCATATATTCTTTTCTACACTACACTAATGTATTTATATGCTGATCTGGGGCTGTTTGACAGTTGTTGAATGGTTTGGTGTAGAATGATTAAGTGGTCGGAAATTCGGAATGATTAAGAGGCTTTTATGATATAGTGTAAAATAAAATATGGTTGTTTGGTAATTGTTCAGAATGAAATTAGGGCGCTTAATGGTTAAGGGAGGCTCAAGATACAAAATCATTCAGAGGGTTTTAGAACCATTAAGAGGTAGATTTTTTTTTTGTTTTGTCAAACAAGATGCACCTCTTAGCTATTCAGAGGTTGCCTCTTAATGGAACTATTAAGAGGTAAACAAATAGATAACCGTAGCCAACTTCTTAACTACTTTAGTGACGACTAACCACACCTCCATTATTACTTGTTAAATAACAGCTGATACAACAAATGTAATAGAGGGTCCTTCCTCGATTCATTTTAGCCTCAATGCCATAAACATAACATGTAAAACTGAGCACACCCACAATAGAACCCAAAAAGAGATCTTTTACGGTGATTGAAGCATAGCTCTCCTATCAAGTACCTATAATTCTCTTGAGATTGCTGAAACTTTTCAGCATCCCCGAAATAGCTAGGCTGAAAGAATTGAGCAAACAAGGGATTTCATTACTAAGCTTAGGTTGAAAATAGCAACTCTTGTATCATAATGAAGTGCTTAGGAACTTGAATTGGTATGGTTGAAGGGTACTATTTTTCTATTTATAATGGCCAAAGATAATTGAACTTATAATATTTTCATTTCAATTGTTTTTACATGTGTGAATAATTTGTCAGGTGCAAGATGGTGTTCTTTTTTTGAGAGACAAACACGAAATAGCAGAAACGCGGCTTCAGGTTGCTAAACTTCAAGGTTCAAAGAGGGACAAAATAAATGTTGCTCAAACAAACCCGAAGCAGCCGTTACCAATTCCTGCTCCACAGTCATCTTGTCATATACCATTTACAGATCTCAATAAACACTCATCAAACGCAGTAACTTTTTCGAAAGCTGTTTCTTTTCATCCAGCAGTCTCACAAGCTCCAGAAATCACAGTTCAGCAATCTCAGATGCCTCATCAAAACAAAGCAGACCCTCACTTTCCACATTTCACACAATCATACGTACTGAACCCATTTCAAGGTGTAGTTAGTCCTCAAAATCATCCTTACTTGAGCCATCCTCATCAAGAAACACCTAACAGGCCATCTGATAGCTATTCCCCTAGTGTCCACCATTTCCCTTCTGAAACAGCAAGATGGGGCTCCACCCATGAGCATGAAGGGGGTTTGCCCCACTCCAGAAACTACAAGTCTGAGTTTCATGCTAACTATATTCCCGAATTTGCTAGTTTTTCCAACATTCACCCTCATTGCGAACTACCATCTTCACATGAAATCCCAAATGTGAAACCTGTGGAATTCTCTCTACATCCCCAAGAAGAAAGTAGCAGAAGTAATTACCAGCATATCCCTTTAGCTCAAGCACTGCCCCATGCATTGCCAACTGCCTCTGATGTGGAAGATGGATCAAGTTCTGAAGAAATTCCAGTAGACGAGATAGTCGACAAAGTCACAGCAATGGGTTTCAGGAGGGACCTTGTAAGAGCAAATGTGAGAAAACTGACAGAAAATGGTTCTTCAGTGGATCTTAATGCAGTGCTTGATAGGATGATGAACAACAAATGAAATGATCTGACCTATTTTTTTGTTGAGGGTTAGATACTTGGACGTAAAAACCTGTGATGTACAGAAATCGCAATAGTGAAAAGGCACATAATTCTGACTACACAACCAACAAATTGGAGTTCCTAGCAACCCAATTCTGGGATTGCAAAGGGCAACACTATGCTATTCTGGTAAGCTGGTCTTTTCGCTCTCTACATATGTTTCTTAGTTTCCATGTCGTTTGTATTATTACAAATGATCTGTGATTTATATAATGTTTGTGTAAATCATGTTATACAAGTATATTTGCATAGGGGTCCTGTGACTGTACATATGGTTCTATCAATGGCTGAAATTTAGCAATAAAAGATCCAGCATCATCTATATTCACATCCATATCTCCATTTCTTGACACAATAGTCTGAAAATTTTCTGCATTGGGTTTGATTCTTTGAATGATTTCTTGATGAATCTATGCTACAGATTGTTAATCTTTCCGCCAGCATAATCATATAACCGTGCATTGCTGTTATTGGTTTAAATACATTACTCTTATATGTTTCAATTAGATATATCATTTCAAATGTTTATGCTGGACTGTGGAGACTTTATTTGTTCATAGTCAAATTCATTTTCAACATATTCGATTTGGATTAGTACTTTTTCAGATATCAAAAGATTACAGATTCGGATGTGAACGTGTTGGATTAACTGTACGTATATACAAATGCATCTATTATATGCATATGTGATGTGGCTGTACATCCACTTATTACTACCCATATGCTCCATATCTTTTATGGTCTTATTTAATATCTTCATTATATTGGTGATGTGAAGATGAACTGTGGATATGATTTTGTGTGGGATGTTTAATCTGATGATAGATTTGACAAAATAAAAGAACTGAAATTGAAGGCAAGATGGCATAAAGAAACGAGAAATTATTCAAAAATAGCCATTTTTTAGGGGTTATCATCATAAATAATCATATGGGAAAAAGTTTTACTTTTGGTCACTCCAATTCTTTTTCACAAAATAGTCAAGTGACCGCAAGTCGATGATGTAAGCTACTTTTCTTTGTGGTTTTTGACATTTTTTGACGCATCCAAATGAAAAGTGGGCCCAAGGCAAAAATAAGTTGAGATACCGTAACTTGCAGCATCGTAAGGACATGTGTCAACGCATAAAAAGCAAATCATAGTCGCAGTTTGCGACACCGAAAGGAAAAATGCTTTGTGGTATGACTTGCGGTTTCTTGGTTGTCTTGTGAAAAAAAGAGTTGCTAAAAAAGTAAACCCCCTCCCTCCCTCTCCCCAATAAAAACAACCCCCCAAATCACTTTATTACTATTTTTCTACATAATTGACTTAAATAATCAAGATTTCTCAAATAACATTTTAGCAACTTGTAAAATCCATTTTCTATTAATATACTATTCATAAATTAGTAATTTTGTAAGTTGCTAAAATGCTAACGTGAAAGTGCACTCACACAACTTGATAAAGTACTACTTATCCAACTTGCCAAAGTATTACTTGTCACATTAATATTTCACAAATAGTATTTTAGCAACTTGTTAAGGTATTACTTTATGAATATTAAATTCATAAAAAGTAGATTTCGTTAAGTTGGTAAAGTGGAGTTTGCAAAATCATGACTATTTTGATCAATTGAGTAAAAGGGTCAGGTTCAAGAGAAAAACTCAAAAAAAGGAAAAACTGAAGAACATAGTAACCCTTCATTTGGAAGGTATGTACTTGTGCATACAAGTAATTTGCGACATGCACACTTGCATAATAAAAACAAAAAAACAACATAATTTACCTGTATGCACAAATGCATACTGTCCAGATGAAAGCCTACCAGAGTGTTTTTCGTTTTTTTGAGGTTTCCCCTGAACTTCTCTCTTGAGTAGAAAAATGATTATAAAATAAAGTGGGGAGTCAAAAATGGTTATTTTAGATAGATTTTCTAAAGAAATATAAGGTAAACCTCAAGAAAGTTGTAATAGTTGGCATAATAATGATGTAATATGTGCAAGAAGCTACTTTAAGAGCATGTGGAGTGGTACTGCTTTTACTTATTATAGGGTTTAGATGGTTGAGGCCTATTTCAAGACTTGAGAATCTGGGGAAAAGCCAAGGGAATCTTGAAAAGTGATGATAGATTGTGTAGCCTTGCAATCTTTCTTCTTTTCCAATGGTCACTTTCTGGTATCAATGGGAGTCATGCATTCCAGCTCCTGCACCCCATCAATTTGTACTGCAACTTGGTTGCCATTTTTTTAATTAAATCCTAGCATTTGAAAATATAAAAAGTCAAATTTGAATTCTCTAAACTTGGAAAATTTTCAACTTTTCTCTATTATAGCAAACAAGATAGCAAAACTGTTGGAATTTTTTTTCTATTTTAGCAATGATGTTGGAGATGCTCTAAGATATAATTTATAGAAAAGGGTTTCAGCCTTTCAGGTAGATGAGGGTTTGTTTAGAATTATCTTTAATGTTTTGTGAAGACAAGATATTTTTTTTAATGTTATATGAACCAGTTTTTGGTTAAATCAGATAATTGAAAAAAAAAGGGAGTTTCATTTTGATGTGTGAAATGATGAAATTGGTGAGGGTTTATGAGATGTTCAATAACATCACCCTTGAAAAATGTGGTATAGGACGGTGATTTGTGTGTGTGTCTGTGCACTAATCATGGATGTTAAGGTTAATGTATGCGTATCTCGACTAATCTTATAAGGTTAACAATAACGCAAACTTTGTAGTGGTTTTGAAGAGACTTGAACCGCTGATCTCTGAAGAATAATCCAAAATCTTACCGACTCAACTATCCTTCAAGGAACCACAAGGGTTGTGACATACTGGTTAAGCCATGGGGGATGTAGTGGAATATCTCATCTGTCCAGGGTTCGAATTCAGACGTGCACAACAATTGTGGCCACTGAGGTTTAATCAGGGTTGATCTTACAGTCATAATTTGTCAAGGGATTAGTCTAGGCATAGCCTAGGACACCCTTCCAAAAAAAAAACCTATCATTCAAGGTTACATGTTGATTCTTTCCTACATAATTTGTGCAATCTTGTGTCTCTTGTTATTCTATTTATGTTAAGGGGCAAATGTTTCTTTTCTTTAAATCTTGCAAATTGTTTTAGTTTATTACTTTTAAAGCATCAGTGTTCTATGATTTAATCATTAAGTGCTACCATTTGAAAGGGAAGAAACATATGAAATGAAAAACAAAAGGATGAAAATTTCAATGAATGAACAGATTTTCTATCCTATTTGCACACACTATGAAGCATCGAAAACAATTCATTACAACGACCAGAAATGTAAATCTTTAAGTTTATATCTTAATATCTTGCTATAAATACGTTTGGCTGGTGATAGAAGTGGCACGTGTCATACGTGGTTTTCTAGATCTTAAAAAGGAAAATAATTCGAACATGGATGTCAACTTCGTTTAGGCACCAACAAGGATAAGAGCTTGATTGTATTTGTGGGAGTTTTTCAACATCGGTTACACTCATATTTATTTTTGTAACAAATGTCGTTGCGTATTTTTGGCCACAGAATCCATAGGCACATCCCCCCCCCCCCCCCCCAAGGATTAAAGTTGTCTTTTGTTCAATTTTAAATTTATACTACAGAAAGAAAGAATTTTCTCAATATGCACATACATACAAGCAAAACATACAGGTTTACCTTTGTCAGTTGTTAAGGATATCATCTTTCTTGTTGTGATTCTCCACTCGTTTTAAGAAAATGTAATATTTCATTATGCCAAAATACCCTTAAACAAAATGCCGGTTTCATCCTGTTTTCCAACTTTACTTGCATTGTATATTTTACTTTACATTTTATCTTATACTCAAAATGACATAACACTCATATATTATTTATTTAACGAACATGAACACGAAAACCAAAGACAAACCAAAACCAATCGCTTGGGTAACGTCTTTCAAACCATATATTGACGAATTTTCAATTTTTCTACACAACTAGAAACGTAATTTCTAAAATACATAAGACAATAAGCATATTGTAGTATTTGTAAAAACATGCTACGTGTCATATACCCATTAGAGGGACCTTGTGAATGGACAAGAGGGTACTTAGAGTGAGGAATAAATTGGGTCTCATGAGAAGGACCATACCCTTTAAAATTTATTTCTCATTTGGACCACTTTTTAGCCTTGGAAAATGACCACACTTGTTTGTTCCAATCCACATTAAAATTTCTTTTCAATTTTATTTTTCATATTAAATTAATATTTTTAGTACATACTCGTTTAAAACATTTATTTTCAATAAAAACAAGTATTAACTTGATGAGAATGATACATCTCACTTACAAAATAAAGAAAATATAAATTGTAAAATTGTTTATGAACCGATTCTATAATTTTTATTGTCGTTAGACCAAAGGTTTTGAAAAATTATTAAGGAAAGATTCATGATTCATGACCATACTATCAAAATTATTTAAAAGACAACTAAGTCCATAGATTGGAGCTGTATTTAATTATCCGTAGCTGCAGATTTTCAGTGGTCCTCTTAAGATAAATGATTTGACGAAAATGAAACAAAAGAAAAATCTTTGAGTAGAAAATTACAAGTATATTTAAGATATCTATCTTATCAGTGGCAGAGGTAGCTTGTAAAAAGGTGGGGGGAAAGATCCCCACTCATATGTAAAAATTTTAAAATTTTGCAGTTAATTTTTTTTAAACTGTTGTGTGCTTAGTTTCTTCAGTCATTTTTTACGGTTCCCCCCAATGGCCTAATCCGTTTTAACAAAACCCCCCACTCTCTTGCTTGTTAGTCGTTCTGCTCATATGTTGTTACCGCTAGTTTTTGCAATCATGCTACGATGATAGCGTTGGTTGATGATTTTGTTAAATATATCTCAATTTATTGTTATTTTAGTTTTATACAAGTTCAAACCAATTCAATCTAGAATGAAATGATAAGTATGCTTTGCTATTCAGTTAACCAATATGATTTAAAAAATGAAATCGAAATTTACCTTATTTGGTTAACCGAACCGATTAACCCGCAAACTGAATAACCCGAAATCGTTTTGGTTTGAGTGAGTTATTCGGTTTCGGAATTTTTTATACATCAGGGACCCCAGTCAACTAAGTTTCTGAATCCGCTACTGTATCTTATCATATACATACTAAAACTATTAAAATAAAAAAAATGTCTTTGAAACTAATATTCAGTTTTTTTTTTCTTATAATTTTTTAATAAAAAGAAATCTGTCAGTAGATAAATTGAAACATTAATAATATAATAATAGATCTAATTTTTTTTATTTAACTAATTTAACGTTTGCTATCAAATGATAAATTCAATTAATATCATATATTTAGAAAGGTTAGTTGTATTTATAAAATTTAAAAATAAAAATTAAAGAATTGATGAATTTATATTGAACGTGTATAATTTTAAATCACATATAAATATTTTTTTTCAAATTAATCGATTTTCACATTTTTGAGAAACCCAAAAATCTAATGGAAAGATTTGAAATTAAATGAGTCGGGCCTTAAAAGATGGACCCATTGAACTCGGCTTTGATTTTGTGGACCCCTGAACAAGATCGAAGGTTTAGGTTTAGGGCTCATTCCCCACACTCGTCCTTTTCGTATTTCCTTTTGTTACCATACATTCCCTATAAACTTTTTATTAAAAATTATTCTATCTTTTTAATTATTATAGTATTTAATTTTTGTTGTAAGTTGTAAGATCCCACGTTGGTTGGGGAGGGAAATAAAAGTTGTCTTATAAGGGACTGAATACCTCCTTTATTAGATGCGCTTTAAAAACCGTGAGTCCGAGTGTGTGGACAAAGCAGACAATATCTGGTACGGTTGGTTTGGGATGTTACAGATGGTATCAGAGCCGGGAGCCGGACTAGTGTGCCAGCGAGGACGCTGGGCTCCCAAGGTGGTGGATTGTAAGATCCCACATTGGTTGGGAAGGGGAACGAAAATTGCCTTATAAGGGACTGAATACCTCCTTTATCATACGCGTTTTAAAAACCATGAGTTGGGGGGTGTAGACAAAGCAGACAATATCTGCTACGGTTGGCGTGGGATGTTACATAGATCAATTATTATCTTATATTTTGTAAGAATAAATTATATAAAAAAGAACAAGAAACGATTATTTTAATATGTCATTTTTTAGATGTTATATCTAGTAGCATTTAGGGGCTGTTTGGCAGTTGCTGAATGGTTTGGTGCAGAATGATTAAGTGGTCAGAATGATTACGAAGCTCTTATGATATAGTGCAAAATGAAATACGATTGCTTTTTAATTATTCAAAATGAAATCAGGACTCTTAATGGTTAAGGGAGGATCAGGATACAAAATCATTCAGAGGGTTTTGGAACCATTAAGAGGCAAACATTTTCTTTGCCAAACAAGAATTACCTCTTTTTTTGTAAAGGGTGTCCTGGGCCTTTGGCCCAGACTAATCCCTTGGCAATGAAACCAACTTCTAAAGCATGCAACCCTGAGGATATACCCAGTGGCCACAAAGTTGCGAATGCAGGGAATCGAACCCGGGTTGAGCGCTATGAACTCCCCAGGTGATTACCGCTACACCACAAGTTTTGTGGTTAAAAATTACCTCTTAACGATTCAGAGGTTGCCTCTTAATGGAACCATTAAGAGGTAAACAAACAAACAACCCCTTAGTATGCATGTTTATTAAGAAGTCTCTTAACCAAAGGACAGTCACATGATTCCAAACATCTCGGGGTACGGTTGACATAAGAATTAGATATTACGCCTAATGAAGGTTGGAGATGGTTTTTTTAATTGTGGGTGTCTGGATTAACTTTTGTGTACCTCAATTTGTCACATGGGCCCTGAAGGTAACAACTATGAACACCCTCGAGTAGCGTTTGGTATGCAGACATGATTGGATGAGACTTGACTGGACAGGTTAAGAGGCTAGGACTAGACTAGACAGGACTGGACAAGACAAATGTGTGTTTTGTGTTTGGTACGACTAGTACTAGATAGGATAGGACTAGACAAGTTTATATCATATAATAGTTGTAAATAACACAAATAAAGTATATCTTTAAATAATTTAATTAAAAAACATTTTTATTTTTTTACACAATTTTCATACATATAAATACATACAAAAACAATGGTATGAAATTTGAATGAAGAATCTGAAATAATTTAAGGTGGTGGCGGTGGACAATAGTAATAGAGGTTATTGTAGTGGAGGAAGAGACAGAGGTCACCGATGGTGGTTGGAGGCGAGCGACGATAGTTGGCGATGAGCGTCGGTGGCGGCGACGGCAATGGGTGGTGGTGATCAATGGAGGTGGCGATGGGCGGTAGTTGTGGAGGTGGTGGAGAAAGTTGTTGTAGTAGTGGAGAAAGAGGTGGAAGTGGTCGACGATGGTTGGTGGTGGCTACCGATGGCCGTCGATGGTGGTGGCGGCTATAGGTGGTGGTGATCGGTGTTAGTGGAGGTGGTCAACAATGGTAGTGGTGATGGCGATGGCCGATGGTTATGGAGGTGGTAGAAGAGGTTATTATGGTGGAGAAATAGGTAGAGGTGGCTGACGGTGGTTGGCGGTGGCTACTGGTGGCCGCCGATAGTGGTAGCGGTGGCGATAGGTAGTGGTGATCCTTAAGACTAATATCATATTAGGATTATATATCAAATGACGGTAGATCAGTTATTTTAGTTTCTGTCTCACTTTTGTCTCATGTTGTTCCACCTATTTTGGTAGAACAAGAAAATATTTTTTTTGTCTCATCTTGTCCCACCCTATCTAGTCTTTGTCCCTGTCTCATGTCGAGCCAAACGTGGGACAATGAATTTTTGTCCTGTCCATGTCACCCCAAATATGGGACAGTGAGTTTTTGTTTCATCCCGTCTCACCCAATCTGCAAATCAAACGCACCCTCAGTGGTTTTGAATAGGACTCAAATTGACGACCTATTTGTTGGATATATTTAATATATTACATTTGTGAATGTTTGAAACCAACATCCTAAAAAACGAGACGTGCATTTGGTAATAGCAAAAATAGTCGTATCATTTATTTACATGTTTAAGTATCCTGGATCAATGCAACATACGAAACTAATAAAAGGTAAAAGATAGCATTGAAGTTTCGAATTTGGTATCATTCAACGATATCCCATGCCTAAAAATAGAAAAAAATCATTTTTTTCATTAAATAAAAGTATAATCATTGTTTTACCAACTAAATTTGGCCAACTGATATTATATAAACAAATCAGATCTGATTAATGTGTTTGTATGTTACATAATGAGCTATAAATATACATCAATGAATCACAAGGCTTCGAATGATTGACATTATTGAACCATCGTTATTCTAGAAATGTCTAACTGATTTTTTGCCAACTTATAATGTTACTTGCTATATATTTTTATATTAGAAATTACATTCATTATTTAATTTTAATAGATTAAAATTTTATGTATTCAACTTAAACAAATTCATGACTACTTTTTAATAGTTTAAAATCCAATAACATATTTACTTAAGAACACACCAACATAACATATATGTATGTATGTATGTATGTATGTATGTATAGAGGAAAGATCAAATGAGAAGGTGGTCAATTTGCGAGAAGACGAGAAGTACTAAGATCACATGTAATACAAAGATGTAATCACATGTAATACAAAAGATGTAATCACATGTGATACAAACATGTTGGGTTGACCAGCCATAGAGCGGAAGACATTTCCAAAGGGTCGTGTTGACCAAGTCAGTGAGTCACCCGCGTCCTTTTGGACATGTTGTATCACATGTGATTTTTGTAACATGCATGATTTTTGGAATTTCCGTGGATGATTTATTTGTATCCTTTTTCGTTTGAAAGTGGTAGCTTTTATAAGGTTTTAGTGTGGTAACCATCTAGAGTAGTTCGAGGATTGAAAAAAAAGCAAAAAACCGATAGCAAGATGGGATACCGCACGACCAAGGCCAGATTTCCTTTCTGTTTTGATTTGAAATATGACAGGATCTCAATGTGTTACGTCTCTAAATATTCGCTAAATATATTTTCTTTTGATGATTACAAACAAACAAATCGTATTTTAATTTGTACTAATATTCTACTTGATTTGTATCCGTTATAAAAACCCAGAATCAAGTGTTGAAAAAGCCACTGGCTGAAAGATAAGAACCAAAAGCTAAAATTGATGAAACTCTAAGAAGCTTCTGAAGTTGAACTTTGAATATTATACTGGCCTCTAAATTTAAGATAGAATATTGTGTTTCAAACTATCTATTTCACCTTATGACTTATTTGAAAGATTTTGAATAGTTTTCAATAAAAAAATTAAGCGATCCTTGCAACCTCCCCCCAAGGTTGCCCGAACACAATTAGAGGTTGGACTCGGTTTTACTAGAGAAGGAAATGTGTGTATTTCTTTGATTTTTAGTGGGTGAAGAAAGAGGGGGAGGTTACCTTTCATCAAAGAAGATGAGGGAAGGAGGAAGGAAGAGAGGGGTGTGGTCCACCGAAGATGGATGTTAGCGAGGGACATGGGGGTGGTCGTTGCTTGTGTTGTCTGTGTGCTATGTATTGATACAGAAGGATGAAGGATAGAGGAGGTTCACGGGAGGAGATCGATGGTGTATCACCCTAAAATTTAGAGTAATTTAAAATTTGAAAATTTGGCAATATGACGTTTATGTTTGGAATAAACCGTCCAAAAAGGGTAAATGTATAAAGCATTTACAAAAAACCTGTGAACGGATATGGAAATCAACAACAAACTAATCTAAACCTATAATATCTAGATTACATCAGTTGTCAACCCAAAATCACCAAAAGAAGGGACTTAATTAAATTTCCAACGCCAAATACTAATCATCTCAAAAATGCCTCAAGCCACACTCGTCGCTCAAACCTTTGGCAACCCACCGCTAAAGGAACCTGTTATACACATCATTTGAGAAAAAGTGTTAGGCTTAAAGCCTAATGAGAACATACACTTTATATATTTAAAGAAACATTGACAATTGTGACGAAAGGAAACCTTTTCAAGAAAGTTTAGTTTACCATTGAAATATTTGACACATAAGGATCTTTCGGTCCAAAAATTCATTTTGCGATGACAGGGGAACCCTGATTTACCAAAGATTGTAGTGGAACACAAAAGTAAGCCACAATCCGAGTTATGAGCTAAATACTTGGAATCCATTGCCACAAACAATGTCGGTCCGTACTAAGATGTGGGGGAGGGCACCCGAGGAAACCAAGTCATACTCGTTCACTAGGATTACATTATGATCCATGGCTAGTAATTGATCCCACATAACCGTACCAAGTGGCCTCTGAGGATCAAATGTCTCCACTAGCTACAAAGGGGAAAAACATCCCAAAATTATAAGTCGACTCAATACCTATGGATCCACTAGTAATAGTCTAGACTTGTCACAATTTCATTTGTGACCAACTATAGTTAAACATATAGTTCCCAATAACATTTATTTCCAAAATGCAATTCCAAGTTTAACTGTTGATAAGAATGAAAATCATAAAATGAGATTATATGCATTCTTTCAAGTATCTCACCAAAAATGTGCAAGTAGTATTTTGTTTTACTACATATAAAATGGAACCCTTCATTTTAGTTGAAAATAAGTGGAAACCCTAAAATCTCCCCAAACTCATGTTAGGTCAAAATATAATAAACATTAATCCAAAATAAAGGAGATATATAGGAGCTTAAAATGTAAGTTGTGACATGTATAAGGTTTGGAAAATGATAGTAGGAACTCACCAAGTGGGTTTTTGAAGAAAACCCAAAGCCCTAGATTTGATCCCTTGGAGAAGATGAAGATGGAGATGGTGGTTGAGAGCTTCTAACTTGACTCCTTGATGGATACTCTTAACTCTAGCAAAAGTGAGGTAGATAGAGTTTGAAGAAACCCTAGGTTGGGGTAAATGAAGAGGGAGAAGTTGAGAGAGAGTTCTTGGTGGAAACTTTGAGAATAAAGGGATTTAGGCCGATTTTTCAGCTAAAAAGACGCACAGGGGTTTCCGCGCAGGTCGTGGTGCAGGCAGACTCGCGCCAACCACTGGAATTCGTGAAGGACAGACCACCGTGCGGTTTATGGCGCGGGATAAGCCGAGCGGTAACTCGCGCCGACCACTGATTGCAATCCTTCTTCAATTTTGGCCAAACTCAAAAGTCGGGGTGTTACAGGTGGTGATGGAGAACAATGGAAGGAGATGGCAGGTTGGGCTGGGAAGGTGTCTTGGATGATGGAGATGGGAGTTGGAAGCGAAGTCCGTGTGAGGTGTTTTGTGGATAAAAAGACAAAGTTAGTTAGCTTACTTTGGAAAGGAGTCCCACATGTAGTTACAACTAAGGACGCAAAGAGAATTATAGGTAAAGGGAGAATGTGATAATATAACCGTCGTCTTTATTTTGTTTTATTGATTGACTAACGAATAATTAAAATTATTTTTAAAAGGAAAATATTTTCAAAAATGGGTGAAAAAGCCAAACTAACCACGAGTTAATAGAAAATTTTAAATGGAGTTAAAAGGCACGACCTTTATAATAAGTAAACCATATGGATTTTTTTTCATAATTATTTCATTTTAGGAGACATGGTGTGATTTTGAATAAACCAAAATAAACAAACATGTAATTCATTCTATAAAGTATAAATTATAAAAATGAGTGAATTATACATATTTGATTCTCATGGTTTGGTGAAAGTTACAAAATTGGTCACTAAACTTTATTTGTTACAAATAAACCATCAATTTTTTTACCCTATTTTTCGATTTTACCATTTTCAAATAGTTTTTTTTAATTTCATGAATAATTCATCTTCTCCACTTTAACCATCAAAAGCATATCCAAGTGCAAAAAGAGAAACAAAGCTTAGGTGTCAAGGGTTCCCTTAGTTCGTAAAACAATATCTTGGGGAGGGGGTGAAGTGTGCGACTTGACTCATCCTTAGTGTTCTTCGTCTTGACCTATCTGCATATACATCCACTGAGATTTATGCTTGTAAATTGATTGAGCGAAGGAAACGGAGCAAAAGGGAAGGGAGTGAGAGAGTACAGTGAAATGTGTTGTTTATACATTGTTTGTAACACCCGTGATTTTGGTACGTCCCTATCGAGTATCTCTTTATTTAGTGTAATCCCTAATACGATCATAATTCTTAATTACGGAACTAGGGTTGAGATCGAAAGTTCATCGGGTCCAAAACAGGAGAAAACGGGTTTCGGTACACCCGGGGTGACTATGCCCACGATTGTGACAGGGGTCACTCTCGCGGGGAACAATCGCGTGGAATGTACCGCGAAGGAGGGGACGGGGGAGACAATGTCCGCGAGAATGATATGTGTCACTCTCGCAGGGTAAAGTCACTAAGAGTGTACCGAGAGGTACTGAACTCGAGCGACAATGCCAAGCGAGAATGACCATGTCATTGTCGCGGTCGGCCTCCAGGCCCTTAAATGCTTCTCAAACCGATTTTTATCTCATTTCTTCATTTTGGAGCTTCTTGGATGCAATTTTGGAAGAGTCTAAAGGTAGGGTTTCACTCCCTCTTCATTCAATGCTACCAAATGGATATCTTATATGCATTTATGGGTTTGATTTAGTTTGGTGTTTGTGGTTAAGAGTTAGTGCTTGAAGTTCAAGTCTCCTACCACATTCTTCTCTCAAGCTCTCATCTAGGGTTTGTTCATACTTCCCAACAAGGTGATTACATACATGTTTTATACTTTCTACATAGTAATCTTCTAATATTTGAATTTTTACATACTTACAAACCATGGAATTTGGCAAACTCTTGACCTAAAAGTTGATTTTAAGAGATTTTGGGGTTTCAATTGTGGATGAAAGTATTTAGAAAGGTATTTGGCCTATGATTTAAGGATGTTAAATGTACTTACATGTACTTACATGTTCTAACATCATTATCTTTGTTTATGGAATCTTGAATAGATCCAAGTAAAACTAGGGTTTTGAAAAGGTTTGGATTTTTGATTTAAAAATATGAATTGTGACTTGATTATTGAAGACAAACCTTGTATCCACACATGGTGGAATTAATTATGTGGGTTTCTTCGCATTATATTGATATTTTTTTGAAAGGCACATCAATTTTATTACCAAAACAAGAGTATACCAAGCAACAAAACACGAACCGAAACGTTCAAAAAGATCACAACAAACAACCTAACTACAACGAAGGGAAACAACCTCGCCTGCCCCAAAGTCCAAACCAAAACAACCCCCAAACAACCCCAAAGCAATTATATTGATAAATTGCTTATGTACAATTATTGGTATGAGATTGATGAACTTAAAACCATGTTGTTGTTTTAGTTTGTGTTACTCTTGGTTTTAGTGCAATGGATCCATAGGCACGGTGTTCCCAATGTCCCGTTTTGGACATTTGGTTCACCACTTTAGCACGGAATAGGCATCGGGTCACCATGGTAAGTAAGGTGTGGACCTATATGGTCGGGCAACGTCCCATGGGTAGTAAGATGTAATTCCATTGTGCATGAGTTCCTGTTTTGGAATTCTCAAGAATAGACCTAGAGGGGTTGGCTTGATGTTTTCGAGCAATAGATTTAGAGGAGTTGAGCTCAATAAGTGATTGGTGTTTAATTGTACCATGTTATGATCACTAATGCTTTATTTGTTTTGATCTAGCTCACGGCTATATCCACTATACAACTACAAATGAGTTTTTGATTTCCATCTCTAATTTATTTGTTCTCACTAGGCTTTAACCTAACACTTGTTTCTTTGGTTGTCATGTATGACAGGTCATCTTAGCGGTGGGGCTCGTCGGGATTGAGTGGGTGACCAAGTGGTCGAGAGCGGTCCTTTTGAAGATTTTGTTGACCGCCACATATGATTTTGAGGACTTACCATTTTAGAAGAATAGCGACACCCGACTATAATATATTTTTGATAAACTTAAATTATTAGGTTGTTGATTATTATTCTTCATTCCATTGGACTTGTATACGCCACACTTTAATTCCCCGTTTTAGGGTGGTACACTTTAGTTTTTAAATATCATTATAGTATTATTCAGGTTTTAATTGACCATATGATAGGGTGTACAGGTTTCCTCCAGTTATAGACGTGATATTGTCGAATTTTAAATTGACCCTAAATTTTAGGATGTTACATTGTTGCCACCAAAGTAAGAGTGAAGGAAACATAACATAAACAAATCAATATCTTCGATATGTTGTTACTGCCGACAAATGAATCTCTTAGTGATGGTGAGATGTTTTCTTGAAAGAGAGAGAGAGATAACGATTATTAGGGTTTTTTCTTTGGATTTTTCTTATAATAAAATCTTAAAATAAGCAAAAAGACAGGTTTACCCTCATACTTAACAGATGGGACAAACAAACGGTAGGGACAAAAATCAATTCCAAAACAATATGCAAACATCGAGGGTTTATTTTTGTAATAAACAAAGTTGATAGACAATTTCATAAAATTTACCAAACTACATGTACCAAATGCATAATTGACTACAATAAAATATTAGTTACAATTCAAAAAGAAAAGGGAAAAAAGAATAATAGAAAGCTTTGGCAAGTGGAAAAGCTTAACTGACAGAGCAGTGAGCAGCAGCAGCCTTTGAAGCCCATTTCTATTCCCACCACCATAAAACAAACACCCCTCCTTCTTCTTCTTCTTCTTCAATAAGACGATCTTCTGCCTGCTAAATCCTTTTCAAACTTGTATTAAATTTCCCCAAATCCTTTCCACAATCGATGAAGATTTTCATCTCATCTCTCCCACTATAATTTCCCAATAATCGAGATAAATGCCACTCTTTCTTTGTCCAGATTCATCGTCCATGCCCACCGTTTAATCGTTTTCTACTAAATTCCTACCGCCTAACGACACCGTTTTTTGTCCCTGGATCCGCTTGTTGTTTTGAGAACCTCCATTTGTTTTAATTAATGCTTTGAAACTACTGGAGGAGCTTCAGATTTGGATCTCTGAAACCGAATCGTATACACGAAGGTGTCTCTGTTTATCGCATTGAAAACGAAGACGATGGCGGATTTTGTCTTCTTTTTGAAGAATGTTCTGGTGTTATCTCTGGCAATGAATATTGGTTTGATTTGGAAAATAAGCTACAATGATGAAGAAACCCTATCTTCCAAATGGAGTAGCTGGGGAAATCTACAGCAGAAGCTTCATTATTTTCATGCCTTTTGTAATAATGGAGAAAAAAACAACAGAAGAGAAGAGGAGGCGCAGATTAGCAGCAAGAACACACAAGTAGTACTTTCAACGGCGTCGTCTGCTGCTGCTGAGATTCCAGATGGCGGGGAGGGTGTTGTCATCAATCTGGATCAGTAAGTCTTCGCCCGCCGTACCTGAATATTTTGTAATCATCTAATTTGCAATTTTTTTTTTCAAAAAGATTAAATAAATAAATCAACTGTTACATATTTTGTACCCAAAAAGCAGTTTTTTTTTTAATATTTTAAATTAAAGAAAACACCTTCTATAATATCTTTTGAAAATGGTTGAATGATTTTATTTTAATACAGTTCATTCATTAATTAATTTTATGCACAAAAAAAATTAATTTTTCCCACCAATCCAAAATGCATTAAAAATCAACAATTTTCTTGTTTTTTTTTTTTTTACTTTTTGGGGTTAATTTAACGAGTCAGCTTGAATGAATGAAGCCGATGGGTCCGAATGGTATACTAACATGCGCCAAATAAATACACTAATGTGCGCCAAATAGACATGCGCTTGTGTCCGGAGATTGTAGAGAGACAAAGACAAGGCGATGTCGTGGATTCCGACGATGGATGTTACGGTACGGGGGAGCCACCGGTTTTACTTCCAAATTTTTACTTCCCGATTATCGGGTCCGGCGTTTCATGCTAACGTGCGCTATGGGTTAATGTGCCCATTGTCGTCTTCCTTTCCTTTTCATTTCACGTACTCGATTTGTTTTAATTTCTCTTTTTTTTTCTTCTTCTTTTGTAATGGCCATTAACGTCCACCACCGCCGCCCATCATTACCTTTGGTGTCTTTTGCTTTCTTCCTGCAAATCAATCTTTTCAACAACAATAATAATAAGATCATAACTTTTTCACTTTATTTAGTTTAATTAAAGCAACAAAAAGTTAAACCCGTTTCAATGATTCTCCCACTTTTACATATATATATATATATGATACTTCTGTTCATCGTTAATTATATGAAGGATAACATTTAAACAAGTCACTACCACTGTTTATGCGACTCATTCCTCATGTGGTTGGTTAAAGTCCATAAAAAAATCATGTTACCATGTCAGTGCCTAAGAACTTTTGTTTATAAGTTTTTGTATATGAGTTCGAAACAGTTTACAACAACTTTGGTTTTATCGAGCCTTTGGGTCTAAGTTTTGGTGTATATTTTGCATCGAGCTCGAATTAAACTCGAACAGTTCCCTTAAATAATCGAGCCGTTGAATCAAGCTAGATTCTTTATTGAGCTATAGAACCCGAGTTCTAGCTTAGTCAAGATCTATCCTACATACCTAACTCCAAACAATATTAATATTAGGTGCACATTGGTGGGATCTTTACACATGTTACCACGTCTCTTCTCTTTCCAGACCTTATAGGATTCTTTCGCCAACCATTATGTATTATTTTACTTTTTTCGGGTAATATGTGATGTTTTTTTCAATTACAGTGGCGACCCAACGATGTATGAGAGCTTTTGGAAGCAAAAAGGGAAAGAGATAACGGTTGTGACTTCAGGTTGGCAGCACATAAGTTATTTTTCGGATGTAAAAAATGTTTGCTGGTTTTTGGAGCCGCAGCTTGTGAGTGCAGTCAAGAGGTTGCACAAAGTGGTTGGTAACGCGATCACAGAGGGTCGATATGTTGTAGTGGGAACGGGTTCTTCACAACTTTATCAGGCTGCGCTTTATGCGCTCTCACCTCCCAACGCTCCACAGCCTATGAATGTGGTGTCTGCTGCTCCATTTTACTCGGTAAACTCTACTTATTTTATGCGCTAGTTGTTTCTCGTTTTATGAGTTACAGCCTGTTGATTCAAATGAGAGATCACTTAATTCATCCGCACAGATTAATCCTCACAGACAGCTTAATAGATATAGAGCCTAATGGAACAAAAAATCAAATGGCCCGTAAGTCACATGCTTTGATTACTATCTTCTGATCACTTCTTGCGAAAGAAAAGTCACGAAGATCTTTCTATATTCGTATTGTATTTAGTGTGTTGATGAAGCTTTATTAATGTCTTTGTCCCTTGTGCTAACATTTGCATTAATTCTGTGTTTGAATGGTGCCCGTGAGACATGTATTTGGATTTTAGATCACTTGCCTGTGAGTCACACAAATGTATTTACTGATTCCATGGGTTTCAAAGACAACTTAGCTTGCACTGCACTTGTATAGGGAAGATAACATGACTTTTAAGAAGTCAATTAATATTCCAACTTAAATGAGATGGTACTTAGAATTCAAGCTACCTACAATGAGCATGATTTCTTTAATATGGTCATAGTTGAATGCACATGTGAGCTGACAATGTATCAATTAGAAAAACAGCTTGTGGGGTTGATTTTGATTTGAGTTTTTATGATTGCTTGCAGTCGTATCCATTGATGACTGACTACTTGAAATCAGGGCTACACAAATGGGCAGGTGATGCAAATGAGTTTAATAAAGAACAGCCCTACATTGAGCTCGTGACTTCTCCTAACAACCCTGATGGATTTACCAAGCAAGCTGTAGTAAAAGGAGATAAAGGGATTTTGATTCATGATCTTGCTTACTACTGGCCACAATATACACCGATTATATTACCTGCAGACTATGACATTATGCTCTTCACCGTATCCAAAAGCACTGGCCATGCCGGTACCCGAATCGGGTAAATTTCTTATCTTGCCTTATTGTTAGTCCTGATTCCAGAGAAAAGGAAAACAGTCCCGTTGACTTTTTGGGTCAAACAGACAGTTTTAAAAGTCTCCAAAACCAATGAGTTTTCTGTTGTTATGAGGAAATTCCGAGAGCTACATTAATCTATATAACAAACATTATAACACAAAAAATTTGGGGGGGGGTTGTGAACACATCCATGTTAAATTTGGATTTCATAAGAAGTCTCGTTGACCTTTATTTTGGGTTTTGCAGTTGGGCTCTTGTTAAAGATAGAGAGGTTGCTAAAAAAATGACGACATTTATAGAGATCAACACCATTGGTGTGTCTAAAGATTCACAAATCCGAGCAGCAAAGATTTTGCAAGCCGTATCTGATAGTTGTGATCGTGCCAACCAGAAAGACGCTGCTGAAAGTTTCTTCGACTATAGCTATAAGCACATGGCCGAAAGATGGAAGAAACTCAGAGAAGCCGTGAATAGGACCGAACTTTTCAGCTTGCCCAATTTTTCTCTGGAGACGTGTTCTTTCAGTGGCCGGACTTTTGAACAGTTGCCTGGTAATTTCACAATGAAAACTTTTACGAATAAGAATTAAAAAAAGAGAGTAGATTTTGACGTATATTTTTATATCTTGTTGTAGCGTTTGCTTGGTTAAAGTGCGAGGGAGAAGTGGGTGATTGTGAAAGCTTCTTGCGCAAGCATAAGATATACACGAGAGGTGGGAAGCATTTTGGGGCTAGTATGAAATACACGAGGATCAGCATGCTGAGTCGAGATAGCGAATTTGAGCTCTTCACTGAGAGGCTACCTGCAATTGTCTCTTGAAAGTTATATTTTTGTTTTACAAGATAATGTTAGCCATAGGCCTGTGTAAAAAAAGATGTTTCCTTTTATCTTGGTGATGTTATATATGAATCTTTGGGTCATTTTTCTTGTGGTATATCCCTTCATTTGTGACACCCATAGTAACAAAGTCTTTTGCTATTGATGAAAATTTCTAACATATATATATAGAGGAGAAACGGTCATAATAATTTGGCATTCAACGGATATGTTTCCTCATTAGTTTATAGGGTTGAATTGTAAATGCGATATTTGATTACTATCTATTTGTTATTATTTAATTTATTGTAAAATTTCATCAACAAATGTTTAATGTAAAACAAAAGGGTAAAATTGTCATTTCTGACATTCAGACAGTTTATTCAACATAACAATCAAACAACTTAACTGTTAACACACAGACAACTATATCCATACAGGTCTTAACAGAAAACGAACCGAACAACACCTAACTGGCATAAAAATCTGATCATGTGAACTCATAAAATCAAATTGTCTAGTGCTGTAATTTTAGTAGCTGATTGAAATATATACCAACCAAATTGTTTATTCCAAACCATTTTTTTATTGGAATAATCATTAACACATGTTTCTTTATTTTGTGCTGCAGAAAAGAACTGAAATTCGTCAATGTGGCTCGGCCGTTCTAACCAAAACTTTAATCATAAATTCGTCTCTCATTCGGGGATGAAACCCCTCTAAAAATTTGATAAATCCTCAAGAACCAAGGGAGAAATCAGATGGAGAAAAGCTCGGGTTCCAACAAGCTACAGGAACAAAAAAAAGGACAAAATTGAGGTAAATTCCGATACTAAATTTGTAATATAGATCATTTCTTTAGTAGCGTATGAAGTTTCGAGATTGTTTATAATCGAATCGATCTATAAAATAGTCCAAGGCCACTGATTTGGGGAAAAATGCCTTAAGGGGCGACATAGCGTTGTGGGTGGGGTTAAAACGAAAAATGGAGTTTGTTGGTTCGAATTAATTATGCCTAATGATAGTATTAGTTGATATCAGTAATTTAATACAAAAAAAGAGCCGAAATGACCCCTATTTGATCTCCGTCGCTGCGAAATCGGGACAAAACCTGGTCCGGACGCCGGTTGGGACTTGGGACTAGTTAAGAACCGAAACGGTTATGATTATCATCCAAAAACAAGGTTCGGCCTGGGACCGCCGGTCCCGGTTATACACAGGCCCAATTTTTTTATAAAACAATAAGTTTTTAATTATATTTCAAGTATTTCAATATTTCAACAAGATTTTCTTGTTCTTTTTTTAAGTTTCTTAAGTTTTTTTTTTAACAGTAAACAATTTAAATCTCAAAAATCGTAATTATAAAAACATCATTTTTGTGTAAAAACATTTCAAATTTTTTAAAGTGTACTTGAATAAGCCACTTAGAGACTTTAAAGTGTTCAACAAGATATTGTAAAAAAAATCTTCAAACACTATTTTTTTTACGTTCAAAATTGAGTTTTGGAAACAAAAAGAAAAGGAGCGTGACCGGGACAGGTTACAAAACACATAGATTGGGCCTTGGTTTTTTGGTCGGGATGGAGCCTGACCGGTTACGCCGGGACTTGTTACGGAAAGTCATTTTAAGAGTGGAACCGATTTTTGGCTATCTCTACTCCACTCCAGATGCTGACCCTCCTGGTTAACAGCTTGGGTTATAACCTTGTAGGCTAGCTTAGCTACTGGATTGATTGATTATTTTAGTTTCTTAACAGAGCTATAGATCTGGTAAGATGTGTAGTGGGCTACAACCCCACGATGACAATTGACAACTACTTTTCTTTATCTAAAATTAATACTTCTTTTAGAGTAAAATAGGATTTGGTCCTCGTGGTATGTTAAAAATAATGACTAGCGTCCCTAAATTCGATTAATTATGGATATGATTCATGTGGTTTTTATTTTTGTATGACTACGATCCCTGAAAAATAAGGCCGTCCACCAACCTTAGTTAACTCAAGGGTAAAATCGTCGATTTACTATTCCTCACATTTTAATATTAAGAGTAAATTATGGATTTTTGGTCCCTTTGGTTTAGTGGTTTTTACGAAAATGGTCCATGAACTTCATTTATTACAGATTGTGGACTCATCGTATGTCGTTTTGTAACGAATTGGTCCTTCCTCTAACGGCCATCCAGTTCTTCCGTTATCCTTGAGAAAATTTTCGTCCTTTTCCTTTTTTGTCTTTACTCGAGGGGCCAATATTGTAATGACCACACAAACCACATGGACCAAATCCGTAATTAAATGTGAAAAATAAAAATTATTAAATCTTTACTTTAAGTTTATTAAATTAATTAATTATTATACTTTAATATATATTAATTATTAAAGAGCATGATGACATCGAAACACGTTCAGTTGAAGAATATCAACAAAGAGCAGTCTGACCTAACTAGAAAGAAGCAACCTAGGCAGAATTAGATTCTTTGGCAAAAAGACAGGTATTTGGTCCGGTAGTGCTAACCACACCAAGTGTAAAGCCTGTTAGACATAAATGGGTTTTTGTGAGAAAGCATAATGAGAATAATAAAGTCATAAGATATAAAGCTCAACTTATGGCTCAAGGTTTCTCACAACGCCCTAAGATTGACTATGGAGAGATATACTCCCCAGTAATCGACGTAATAACGTTCCGCTATCTAATTAGACTAGTACTTTCTAAAGGAATGAAAATGTAACTTATGGATATGGTTACTGCATATCTCTATGGGGATGTAGATTCAGAGATATACATGAAAAAGCCTAATGGCCTTGCACTACCAGATTCAAGTAACTCTAGACCATGGAGTGGGTTTGCAATTAAACTAAAGCGCTCACTCTACGGATTAAAACAATCCAGACGAATATGGTATACCCGTCTGAGTGAATACTTAATTGGGAAAGGATATAAGAATGATGAACTATGCCCTTGCGTTTTTATAAAGAAGACAAGTTCTAGATTTTCAATCATAGCTATGTATGTTGATGACATGAATATAATAGGTACTTTTGATGAAATAAGAGATACTACAAACTATTTGAAATCCGAATTTGAGATGAAAGATCTTGGGAAAACTCGGTTTTGTCTAGGTATAGAACTAGAAGACCGAGCTTATGGAATTATCAACCAATCCGCTTATATCCAGAAAATGCTTAGAAGATTTAATATGGATAAAGCACATCCGACTAACACTCCCATGATTGGCCAAAGCTTGGATACAAGGAAAGATCCATTTCGTCCAAAGGATGATGATGAAGAAGTGTTGGGAGCTGAAATTCCCAATCTAAGTGCAATAGACGCATTATTGTATATAGCACAATGTACTCGACTAGATATTTGCATTCACAGTGAACTTTTTAGCTAGATTTAGCTCGACGCCAACGCAACGACATTGGAATGGTATTAAGAATATATTTTGATACCAAAAAAGAACCATAGACATGGGCTTATTCTTTCCCTACAGAGAGAAAATAGGGTTACAATACCTATTAAAGATATTATCAAAGAAAGTATTATCCCGTATAGTGAAATCCCAAACGATATATTAGTAGGTTTTGTAGATGTTGGGTATCTCTCTGACCCACACAAAGATCGTTCTCAAACAGGATATGTTTTAACAATTGGGAACATAGCGATTTCTTGGAAATCAACCAAGCAAACCCTTGTAGCTACCTCATTGAACCATTATGAGATTATTGCTCTACATGAAGCGGTTCGAGAGTGTATATGGCTAAGGTCTATCATTACACATATTAGTGGGGCTAGTGGTTTAAGTTTTACCACCAAAATTCCTATATGCATTTATGAAGATAATGCAGCTTATATCGAACAAATGAAAGTGGGATATGTAACACCCTCAGATTTGACAAGAGAAACTAACAAAAAAAATTGCAATATAACATCAAATAAAAGCCAACATCTCTTCCTACAAATCAAAACTCAATATGCCTCAAATATAAAATTCGATAAATAACCTCAACAAATTTAACTCTAGTATTACACAAAGACTAAACCAAAGTCGGGTGCTACTTAGCCCCAAACACAAGTTGCTCTTCCCAAAACAATGCGGAAGACTTCACCAAGCTACTCACCTCTCGACACTAGGATTTCTCTCTTCACAGTGTCACTAGAACTATTCCCAACGAAGCCTGTTGCACATGCCGACAAATAAAAAGGTTAGGCTAACGCCTAGTGAGTTCAAGAGTTTTCAACATTAATAAGTATATTGTTAAAAGGAAGAATGCAATTGAAATCACAGTCTTTCAAAATGATATGCTTTAAATATGAAAACGACTCGTTTTCCAATGATATGCATTTTAAATGAAGGAGACACCAAAATAAACGTTTTCCAAACCAAACTGTTTTTTAGGACCAAGACCCCAAAATAAAATGTTCCTTCGTAAATTAATTTCAACCTAAAACTCACTAAAAAGGAGAATAGAAAGTGGACTCCTAATTTATGAAACACGGATAAACTCTATATCCTGAAACACCCAAAACACGGGTGGGACATTACACTAAACTCATAAACCATGGATAAAACCCATATAAACAAAACGTCACCGAAAACATGGATAATAAAACTCAATATCCAAAATAACACCTTTCGGTGACGGGGGAGACCCGAATTCCATCGAATGTGACGGGCACACAAAGTTGAGCCACATATCCATGTTATATGAGCATCACTTAGGGATAAAACACTCGTTAACATCAACCTTTCCGGGTCAATAGCTAACAAACCAACAAGCTCAACAACTCCATGTCTATTGCTTAGATAATCAACAAGTTCAACCCCTCTAGGTTTGTACCTTAGAATTTTCGTGCACTCATAAAGTTCAACCCCTCTGGGTCTATACCTTGGAATTCCCAAAACATCCCAGTTAAGCTCGTTCACAAGAAAATGGCAATTAGTGGTCAGAAGACCCCATGCCTATTTCAAGTTACAATACAGGGATATTGATCCCACTAAAACTGACTCTTATGTCTATGGATCCAATGCATTACAGTCTAAAACATTACATGACTCAAACAAATGAAATAACACATTCAAAACATGTAACACTCAAATAAGATGCAACTAAATACACCATACGTCCAAGGATCCTTAACGAGCTACCAAAACTGAACAAATATTCCAAAGACCCATCTGAGTGTAAACCAAGCCCCAAAAGGCATAATGAACGATTGACTAAAATACGTGAGCCAATAGGGTTACAAAACCAAAATACGTCTTTTCCCAAAAATCTTTGTCTCTCAACTCACAATTGGCCTTCAACCCAAAATTAAAAGGTTTACTAATTCTAAAATGTTCTCAAAGTCGGGAATAACCAAAATTAAAGGACTCACACATCCGTTCCCTCAAAACGTCCCATTACATAAATGATGCATATTTCCAACAAACACTAAAAGTGTATTTTGACCCAAATAATCTTCATTTATGAATAAATTATTAAAACACCTTCATTCATGACTTATTTATCAGGATGCCCAAAAATCCCAAATGTGGATGTTTTACAAAGTTTATGAAGTTAAACACTTCAAGTAATCAAAAGTTACCAAATAACTCACAGTTGATAGTTTCATGTAAAACACATAAACACTTTAGAATGGACATTTTGGCATGTACAACGTTTTCACAAATCAACTTGAACTCACCTTGCTAGATTTAGGCTAAATCTAGATTTTACCCCAACTTGAGCTTCCTTGAAGAAATCTGAATCATCAAGCCAAATCTTCCATAAACCTAGATCCACAAGTTCCCAACCATAAGTAATCTTGTTCAACCATTTAGAATCGATCCCTAAACATTTTATATCAAAAATCTCCATTTTGGTCAAAACTCTAGTTTTGACCTAAAAATCCCCCAAATCGAAATTTGGGAAACATAAACACTAGTAAATCATCAATGGAGCATTTATAACTTATATCAAAGTTTAGAAACTAGGAGGATGAACTCACCACTTAGGTTTTGGTGAAAACCTAGAAAACCCCAAATTCCTTGAAGGTGGAGGTGATGATGATGAGCTCTTGACCTTTGCTTCCAATCCACCACCAGATACTCTTTAATCTTCCTAAAAATGACAATCTAGCCTTGAAAAGCTCTCAAAAACGAAACCATAGCATTTTGAATCACTCCAAACGGAGTAGAAATGAGCAAGATATGACAAAATGAAGAAAATCCCGTTCTGTCGCGCGAGATGTACCGAGGGTTTTTCGACCGTTCTTCGACCGCTTTCTTGACGACTTTCCTGACTGTTTCCCGACCGTTTTTACCGGTCGTTCCTCGACCGTTCTCCCGACCGTTCTCCCGACCATTCCTTGACCGTTCTCTCGGAACATTTGATGTTATTATGCCAGATATCCTGCCATTGTCATAATTATATGGCACATTCGTTGGGACGACCAACCACTTGGTAATCGCCGTTGCTATTGTGATATATGTCACAACTGTGTAATACCCCGATTTTTAGAAAAGTATGATTTCAAGTTAGTATAGAAATAAGTATTTTAAGAGAAATATAAGAATTAATATTTTGGGCTTGAATATTAGATTTTATAGTCTTGTTGGATGAATGATTAAAATACGAGTCCAATGGTTCTTTTTGGAGCAAAATCGAAGTTAAAACAAAGAAGTTATGGCCAAAACAGTGATCGGACGCGAGAAATGGGGGATTTCGGGGGCCCACGGGTTGGTGGGCGACCCTAGGCCGCGACCTAGGCCGCGGAACCCTCTGGATGGATGTTGAGGAAGTGCGCGGTTTACCCCGCGGCTTCCAAGCCACGGTCCAAACCGCGGGAAACGACCTGAGGGTCTTATACGCGATTTTTGGAGATCTAACTTCATTTCCTCATAACTTTCTCCTCCTAACTCCGATTTTGATGATTCAAGTTGCTATGGTTTCGTTTTTTAGAGATATTCAAGTATGTATCAAGAGATTTGAAGTTTGTTGGAGTATTCAAGAGTATTTTGTGGTGGTAAGCCTCTCATCTCTTTTAATGTTAAACTAGGGTATGATGTTTACATCCTCTTTCCTTCATCCTTCAACTTGGGTGTGATTTTGGTTACTTGTGTGGTGAAGGAAACTGTGTAGATGTGTTGGATCTAATATCTAGAGAGGTTTCTTGGAGATTTCAAGTCTTCATCAAAGGAGATTCAAGTTTTGGGGGTAAAACCTAGATTTAGCCTAAATCTAGCAAGGTGAGTTCAAGTTGCTTTGTGAAAACTATGTACATGACAAAATGAGTATTTTGAAGTAAAAATATGCTTTACTTGGTTTTTGTCAATGTGTTGGGTATTTTGATAAGTTTTCATATTTGATAAAGTTGGGTTGTTTTAGTCTCGCAAAATGCCCGTATTTGGGATTTGGATATCTTGATAAGTATTAGCATGATTTATGCATTTTTGGTGATTTTGTACAAATAAAGTCCATTTTATGATTTGTGCATCTTTGGTGATTTTTGTACAAATGAAGTCTAATTCATGATATACGCATTTTGGTGTATTTGAGTTCATAAACCCTTTGGAAAATCTTTGGTCCCAATACGTGAGGAGTTTTGGGTTAATCACATCTTTGAGGCATGTGTCTGCATAAACGCCGTTTAAATACATTTCATTATTTGGGGGACCGTTATTTGTTGGTCAAATGGATTTTGAGCATTTTAGCTCGGTGTTGACTTAAAAGAGTCTTGATGACATTTTTCCGGTTTTAATGGCTCGATGTAGAGCTCATATATGAATTACATACTAATGCAATGTGTTGCATTTTGATGATACTTACATGCTTGGGTGCGTGGTCACTCTTGTGTAGTCATGTAATGTTAGACTGTGTTGCATTGGATCCATAGGCACATAAGTCAGTCTTATTTGATGGTCAATTGGGTAGTACGGGGTTGGACTCCTGGACCCATGTTGTATGACCTTAACCTTTCTAGTGTACACTAGGAGGGCTGAGTCCGGTTGTGCTATTATGATGATAGGCGTTTTGGACCTCCGCCATTCGGGGTAATGCCATGCTTGTAGTCCTCGAATGTTGTCGGGCCTTTGGTGGTATTCAAGGTAATATTCACTAAGGTCAGCTGTCTCTTTTGGTGTAGCTTGCAGGGAGTCGTAGGGGCACTTAGGCTTTCATGTTGTGAGGTGTCATACGATCAACGTTGTATGAGTGACATACTTTTGTGTTCCTCCACTCTCAATGGATACGGGTCTCCCCCGTTGTCGGCCAACAATATTTTGGATATTTAATTGTCCATGCTTTAACATTTGGATTTCATTCCACTTTATGGTCGCGTGAGTATTGAATTTCAGTTCCATGTTTTCGATGACATATCATATTTATATGGATTGTTTTCCATTATTTAAAGGTCGAGTATTATGCCCCATCCGTGTTTTTGTGTGTTTTGGGATATGAAGTGTTATTCACGTTTTCACAAATTGGGTGTCGAATTATAATCCCGTTTTGAGTGAGTTATAGGTTGCATCGTTTTATAAAGAATGTTTGTATTGGAGCGTTGCCTTTAAAGATGCATATTATGGGAAAACGAGTCGTTTCCATTTCTAAAGTAAACCATTTTGAAAGATCTTGATTCGAACTGAATTCCTTTCTTTTACAGATATATTTATCCATGTTAAAACTCTTGAGCTCACTAGGCGTTAAGCCTAACATTTTTATTTGTCGGCATGTGCATCAGGTTCCAGTTGGGGTCTGGTTCTAGCAGTGCTTTGAGGAGATGAGCTCTAGATTTACACGAGGGTAAGTTGTTTGATGAAGTCTTCCGCAGTTGGAGATAGTGACTGTTATTGAGTTGTGGTAACATTCGTACCTATTATAGATCGTGTATAGGAATTGAAAGGTGTTTATTGAAGTTAAACCTTAATTGTTGTTGTAGTTGATTCAGTTATCGATGTACTTAGAAAATTTTAATTAGTTTCTATTTCTAGATTTGAGGGTGTTACAAACTGCATGACACTATAGCCGGGACTACCACACATTTAGTACTATTAGTGCTATTATGACAGATGTCACAACCACATGTCACTATAGCCGAGACGACCATACTCTTAGTACCATTGGTACTATTGTGACTAATGTTATAACCACACGACACTATAGCCGAGACGACCATACTTTTAGTACCATTGGTGCTATTGTGACAGGTGTCACAACCACTTGACATTACATCCATACTCCATATGTGGTTCTTCCTTTACCTATTCACCCAGTTCAACACTTTTCTTAAATTGAGATAGAAATCCAGGGTGTTACAGGATATATCAAGGGAGATAACACAAAACATATGTCGCCGAAGTTTTTCTATAATTAGCAACAACACTTCAGATTCAAGTGAATCAAGTAAGGTATGAGGAAGATATGGCTGATTTGTTCACCAAATCACCGCCTAAGGCCACATTTGAGAAACATATGGAAGTCATTGGAATGCGGAGACTTTCTAAAACTCCTTTGATTAATGTATGAATCAAGGAATAGACTAAACAAGGTGTCTATTACACATGTACGATTGATGGACTGTGTTTTTTCCTTTGTCCAAGGTTTTATTTTTCCCAGTGGGATTTGTTCCTTGGTGCAAGGTTTTAGTGAGGCAACCGTCTTATACCATCTCATTTTCCAAACCTCTGTAATTAATGTATGAATCAAGGAGGATATTAAACGAAAGGAATTGTTTAATGGTGTCTTGTACTCTTTCCTTCGTCTGAAGTTTTTATTTTTCCCATTAGGTTTTGTTTCTTCGACATAAGGTTTTATAGACGAAGTTTTTATTTTTCCTATTAGGTTTTGTTTCTTCGACATAAGGTTTTATAAACGAAGTTTTTAATTTTCCCATTTGGTTTTGTTTTTTTTATATAAGGTTTTAATAAGACAGAAGTTATGCACCATCCTCATCCTCCCTTTGACTCGGGAGGAGGGAAGTGTTGAAGCATATTCAAAAAAGAAGTGATTGTATGCATCATCCTCCCTTTGACTTGGGAGGAGGAAGTATTGAAGGATATCGTGCCTTGGACAAAAAAAGTGATTGGAAAAAATAATTTCTAAATATTACTTCCTTCGTCAAAAAGACAATTGCCCTTAATTAAAGAAAGAAATTTTCTCTGATTAAGGATTTTTGATATAAAAATGGACATAAAATAGTAATGTACACTTATTTATCCCATTAATTATCTGGACACTTGATTCGGGATAAACTAAAATAGTAATATACACTTATTTTGATAAAATAAGAGCTACCATATTGAATATTTCTCATCCCTATTTAAATGAGAAGTTATTAATGAGAATTACCATCTTTTCATTTTCCCTATATATCGAGTGTTTCGTAACAATAACAAATTGTATCCAAATTAAAAAGAGCTTATTTTCTACGAGCAACCACTTGATTTTCGAGAAACTGGTTGCTTGATTACAACAAGAAAACCATCCGTCACTGAATGTACATAAATGAAGTAACAACATCACATTTATTCAACCAACATCAACACTCCAAATCCACAACCGAAAACTTTAGAAGAAACCTACACCGACCCACCCATCACGTAAAGATCAAAGCTTCCTTCCATACAGATGAGATTATTATTATTATTACTCACTAACCCCAACTAGTGAGGCCCCAATCAGGCCCTACCAGCCGAGTCTTGAGTCCTCTGCCCCACATCCTTCACTTTCTGACCCACATACCCAGCTGTGTCCTGAGCCCTCCGCTTTGCATAATCCATCGAATCCTGCAGCGACACACCACCACCACCACCCATCTGAGTCTTCCTGAAGTAGTTGAAGATGTAGGTCAAGGAAGACAACGCCGTGACTCCAAAAGCTCCCGACGTTATGAAGCCCGCGATCGCCAACGCGATGGTTAGGGCCGCGGGGACCAGGACAGGGCTGAAAATGACGAAAACGGGGGTGGCGATGGCGATGGCGATGAGAGTTGCTGTGAGAGTTAGACCAGCGAGGAGGAAGCAGACGCCACCGACGGGGAAGAGGGTGAGGACTGCTAGGAGTTTAGATGTAGATGGTTGATCATTGTTTTGTTGGTAGTAGTACTGGGACTTGGTGGTGGTGGTGTCCATGGGGTGACGTTGCTGGTATCCATAGCTCTGCGGCTGGTGGTGCTCCGCCATTGAAGTTTAGTAGGGTTGTGAGTGAAGATGGGAAGTGGAGTATGTATATATGTAAATAAAAGAGAGGGGAAAGTAGACGCGTGGAATGGAAGGGGACAGATGTTAGACATTGAGGTTTTGCATGCAATTGCATGAGACAAGCCTAAAAATAGAGCTTTTTCGACATGCAATGGATTGTTTCATTACAAATTGTACACCCTATTCAAATAATTTACTAAAAGTGTCATGAAATCTATTTAAAAATAAATAAATTACCTGTGTGTTCGGGCTGATTTGCATTTAATTTGACTAATCCTAGAGACTATGGAGAACTCGAACCGATGACTTTTAACGAAAATTCCCAAAATCTCAAGCCTTGTTCCGTAATTTGATGTACATTACGAGGAACAAGAATGTGTCTACGACAATTTCTTCAAAACGGAAAGGAAACACTTTTAGGGCTCATTTGATTTGACGATATGTTTTTAAAGGATTTTTAATTAAAATGATATGTATTTTTTTGGTGTGTTTGATTTGTAGGATCTTTAATGGAATGGAATTTATTCTTTATAAATAATTTATAAAATATAATTAAATTACATTTTTATCATATTATTTTTATAAAATAAATGATTTTAACATATTTAAAAAATATTATTACAAAACAAATCATGTGAATTATCCCGAAATACCAACTACCTTTATGAGATTTTTGAGATTCTATGGTTGTGTGATTTCAATTCCAAACTTTTATTTAAATCAAATGGAAACTGAAATGGAATCCAATTTAAAATCTTGCCAAATTAAGACCAAAAAGTCCTTTGAGTTTCTTTTTTTTTTTGGTTTTTACAGTTTTTTTTAATAGAAAAAGTAGAAGAGATAATGTAATTTTCTATAAATTTGACACATTAGGAAACACGGAACGGGTTGACAAGCACCGAAACCCAAAGGTTTTAGAGCTTGCAAGCGTAAGAACTAAGAATTGAAACTCAAAAGACTCTAAGAGAGGAATTTTATTAAAATTGATAATCTAATAATCTGAAAAACAATAAAGATAATTAAACCTATTTAAAGCTAAACTAGAGGAAAGATAACTATAAAACTAAATTAACTTGTAGTCCTAATTTAATTATAGAACTTAATAAAGATAAATACCAAATAAAAAAGGAAAATGAAATGATCAGATCAGGAAACCAATCTGACGCCCACGGGTGCTTTCTACGCGACTTAAGTCGCGTGTAAAGCATTTTGGGTTCAAGAAAATTGAGAGTTGGTCGAGTTTAGAAGGAGAAATCGGAGGTTGAAGTTCGGTGTCAAAAATCTCGGTTTATCAACGATTGGAAGTAAAATACTAAACAAAATTTTGTGTTCTTTATATGTTGAGCTTTGTTTTTCAGTTCTCTATTGAACCTTAGTAGCCTTATGTCTCAGATTTTGGTTTACAAAGTCCGATTTTGCGTTTTTGTACTGATTTTCGAGTAGGTTTAGAACTCAAACTTTAAATGAGCAAATGTGATCAATACTTGATGGTTTTCGTTGATTCTTGTTCCTATGGTTAAGTAAAATGATTTTCAAGAGTTTTAGCAAAAGAAATCAACGAAAATGTCAGAAAAACGAGGCCAAACGGCCTGGCGTAGCTGCTGCCGGCGGCAACCATCGCATGGGTAAGATAAAACGAATTTGGGTCGGATTCGGATGGGGCTTGGGGGTCAGATCTGTTGGATACGGGGGTGTACACGGGTTGGGTTGGGCGGTTTTTGACATTTTTACAACCCAACCCAATTACGGCGGTTTGAAAATTCTCAACCCAACCCAACCCAACCCTTGCGGGTTAGGGCGGGTTGGGTTGGGTTGGCGGGTTATAAATATACATAAAGTTGACGATTGAAATACGATAAATAATACTAAAAATGTAGCCAACAAAGCTATTAGTGATTACAAATGTTCGAGATTCTACATCCCATTTTCTTAAATGTGTTTGATTTATCATTGTCTTCGATTTTTGGAGACTTTAGGAGTATTTTCCATTGCTCGTATACATAAGAAATATGATATAAAAATACAAAGTTACAACCTACAAAAAAAACATATTATATTTCTCTATGCAATAAAAATCGAACTTTTAACAACATCAATGCAATGAAAACAAAAATTCATGGTTCCAACTTCTATTTTAAAACATACTCCTTATATTCATTTATGTTTATACTTCTAATTTAAAATCTAAAGTTTGAAACATACTTCATATGTTTATTTATGCAATGAAAAAAACAACGTCGATCTAGTTGTTTCAGTGCTCGTGCATTCGTAATTATTGAGACATATCGATCGACCTAATTGAATTAATTTGTGCCTTTACGTAGTTGGATTAATTTTGGTCTTTAGGTTGTAAATTGGACTAATATTTGTATATATATATTTTGGGTTGTTAATTAGACTAATATATGTATATATTTTTTGGGTTGTAAATTATAATAGTTGTAAATATTATATATATATATATATATATATATGTAAATTTATCGAAATAATATATATTAGCGACGGGTTGGCGGGTTAGGTTGGGTTGAGTTTTGCTAACCCAATTTCAACCCTCCTAATTAGCGGGTTGGCGGTTTAGCGGGTGAGCGGGTTGGGTTTAATTGGGTTGTTAGCGGGTTGGGTTGGGCGGGTTTCGCGGGTTGACGATTTCTTGTACACCCCTAGATACGGGTCTGATGCTTTGGGCTTTTTTCTTTGTTATTGTATGTTCGGGCTGAGATCTAATTAAATTAGAGCCCAAATTTATATTGGGTTTAATTTATTTTGGGCCTAAGTTGATTTAGTTGTAATTGTTTTGATTATATTAATTTATTAAATTACTTTCTAAATTAGTTAATATATTGATTTAAATTATTATTTAATTAATATATTAATTTATTTTAGAATACTAATATTAATTAATTATTTATTTTCTAAGGAGGGGTGTTTATAATAAATCATTGATTATTTTGGTGATATAAAATGAATTTAAAGCGTCGTAATTTAAATTAAATATTTATTGAGACGCTCTAATTTGGAGAGATGGATTTATAAGTTTATAAAAAGATCATTTTGACGTTTTGTGACATCGTCGAGTTTTAGCCTTGGGGTTTGACTAAAGTTAGTCGGAGTTGACCGAGTTGACTTTTACCTCGACACACAAAGATTTTAACGATAAGATCAAATGGAGATATTTGAGACATTAAGAGACCCAGTTTTGGAGTTTGACTTTAGGACGGGTCGAGTTTGACCATAGTTGACTATTGTTGATTTTTTTTGAGAAATTAAGCCATTAATTGGATATGGTGGTATGAAATATATAGATCTTCAATCAAGAGCTATCAGTAGCCGATCTATAAACAATCAAGTGAGTCTTCATGAGACTTACTGTTGTGTAACACCCATGATTTTGGATACCGTTAACCTATAATATTGTAACTGTATGCCCATTATAATGGAGGTTTAGTAAGGTTTTACTTCCCGTTTTGTAGTGAAGTCATCGAGGATCGAATCGGACGTGAAAACGGAAGGAAACCGGGGGAAATGGATGACCTTGGTTTGGTGCGTGGCTTGGGGTCACGGCACAAGCCGCCCAAGTCGCTGGGTCGACATCAGAAGATATGCGCGACCTACCACGCGGCCTCAAGTCGCAGGCAAGGCTGCGGGAGCGACCTTGAAGCTTAAAATCGACATTTTTAGGGTTTTTCTTCATTTGGTTGCATCTCCTTCATCCTAGGTCCAATTTGGGTGATTGTTGGACCTAGGGTTTTGTTTTTTGAAACTTTTCAAGAGGAGATGGAAGAGGATTGATGATCTTGGGTTGATCCAAGGGTTTATGGTCAAGGTAATCTACTCACATATTCATTTAGATACTAGGGTTTGATGTTTTTATCATCTTCCTTACACTCTTCAACTTTGGTATGATTTTGGTAGCTTTGAGGTAAAGGAAACTTTGTGGGAGTGTTGGATTTAACATCTATAAGAGATTTCTTGAAGATTCCAAGTCTCCATCAAAGGAGACTCAAATTTGGGGGTAAAACCTAGATTTAACCTAAATCTAGCAAGGTGAGTTCAAGTTGATTTGTAAAAACGGTACATGCCAAAATGTTCATTTTAAAGTGTTTATGTGTTTTACATAAATTATCACTTGTTGAGTTATTTGGTGGGTTTTGATCATTTGAGGTGTTTGGTTTTATAAACCTTGTAAAAGCCTCCACATTGGGATTTTTGGGCATCTTGATAAATAAGTCATAAATGAAATTGTTTCTCGCATAAATGGAGATTATTTGGTTAAAATGCACTTTTAGTGTTTGTTTTGGAGAAATGTTTAATTTGGTGTTATGGGACGTTTTTGAAAGGATAAATGGCATAAATTCATTTGGAAATAATTTGTCCCAAGCTAAACCGTATCGAAGTTTATTCATGTATTTTGGAGTGTGTGTTTGCTTAACGTGAGTCGATTGCATTTATAATTTGGGGACCGTTATTTGTTGGTCAAATGGATTTTTAGCACTTCAGCTCAGTTTTGAATTAAAAGAGTCTTGGGGACATTTGTCCGGTTTTAATGGCTCGATGTAGAGCCCCATTTATGATTTGCATCTAAATGCATCTTGTTACATATTAATGATAATTACAGGCTCGAGTGCATTGGTCATTCCTGTGTAGTCATGTAATTTTAGACTGTGTTGCATTTGATCCATAGGCACGTAAGTCGGTATTTGTTGATGGTCAATTGGGTATTACGGGCATGGTCTCCGAGACCCATGTTTTATAACCTTAATCTTTCAAGTAGACACTAGGAGGGTTGAGTCCAGGGTGGTGCTACCTTGTGTGGGTAGGCACTAGGACCTCCGCCATTTGGGGCAATGCCATGGTTGTAACCCTCGAATGTTGTTGGGCCTTTTGGTGAAAATCCGTGAGGATAGATACTAAGGTCAACTGACTCTTTGGGTGAAACTTGATGTGGAGTCATAGGGACATTTGGACTTCATGTCGGGACATGTCGTGCGATTAACGTTGTATGAGTGGCATACTTTTGTATTCCTTCACTCTCAATGAATACGAGTCTCCCCCATTGTCGGCCAGCAGTATTTTGGATTTTGAACTGTCCATACTTTAACATTTGGATTTCATTCCATTTTATGGTCGCGTGAGTATTGAATTGTAGTTTCACGTTTTCGGTGGCATATTATATTTATATGGATTGTTTTCTATGATTTATGAGTTGGGTATTATGTCCCACCCGTGTTTTGTGTGTTTCGGGATATAAAGTTTTATCCACGTTTTTATAAATTGGGAGTCCGTTTTCTATTCACGTGTTGAGTGAGTTTTGGGTTGCATCACTTTATAAGAATGTTTTGTATTGGGACGTTCGTCCTTAAAGATGCATGTTATTGGAAAACGAGTCATTTTCATATTTAAAGAAAATCATTTTGAAATATTATGTTTTAAGTTGTATTCTTTCTTTTTTAACGAAATATTTATTCATGTTGAAAACTCTTGAACTCACTAGGCGTTAGCCTAACCTTTTTATTTGTCGTCATGTGCAATAGGTTCCGGTTAGGAATAGTTCTAGTGACATTGTAAAGAGAAGAGTGCTAGTTGTGTGCTCGAGGAGTGTGTAGCTTGGTGAAATCTTCCGCAGTTGTTTGGGGAGAGCAACTTGTATTTGGATTAAGTAACACTCGACTTCAGTTGAGCCCTTGTATGTTATTGGAGTTTATAATATTTGAGGATAATTATAGAATTGTATTTGAGGCATATTGAGTTTTGATATGTAGGAGTAAGTTTTGTCCCTTACTTTATGTTATATCGAAATTTTTAATTAGTTGCTCTTACCAAATTCGAGGGTGTTACATGTTGGGTCATCAAGGATTTGAAGATGACCTCTTCTTCGGTTTGTTATTTCATATATGTAAAATGTTATACATCTCCATACTTAGTTTATTTTAAGGTTCTTTGTAATAGCTTAGTTGTTCTTCAAAAGATCGGTGAAATCAAAGACCAACCGAGTTCAAAAGAAAGTGAGCCCTCTGATGCGGATCAAGACAAACTTCATAGTAACTAAGCTACATCTACCAAAGATATGCCTATTCTTCGGCAGACTACACACCTGTCGATTTAAACAAGTTTGGTCGTCATGCTTTCCTCCTGTCGATCCCTCTCTATTCGGCAGACTCCCCTTTGTCAAATCATCATGATTTGACTATACTCCTTTTCCCTAACATTCTCCTGTCAAAAGGAATGGAACCTTCTATTGCACAGAGGATATTCACTCAAGTTCTGAATTGATGGAGTCAGGGGTGTGTAGAAATTCAACCGATCCAATAGAAACCGACCGACCATAATTGGATATCCAATTATAATTGGATCGGATCGGATTGAAAATCTCAACATCCAATTTGGATCGGTCGGTTCTTGGATGGCAGTCTAGAACCGACCAAAACCGACCGAACCGAACCGACCAACATCCAATTACCCATCCAATTAACCATCCGATTACCATCCAGTTTTCCATCCAACTATCATCCAATTATTTTTTTTTGCAATTTGCTTAAATCTAAATTTGTTTTGTGTTGGTTTTTGAATTTTTAGTCTCATTTATGTTGGTTTTAACACAAACTAAAAGTAATTAATTAGAACATTGCATTAAATTAACACGTTGGATGGATTCGATTTGATCATCCATTGGATGTCGGATGGATCCAATCCGATCCAATGGATATCTAATAAGAATATCCAATGGATATCCAATGGATATCCAATAAGAACATCCAATGGATGGAACCGAACCGATCCAATCATCCATTGGATTGGAAAAAAAATCCAACATCCAATGGATGATTGGATCGGTTCGGTTGGGAAAATCCAACATCCAATGGATGATTGGATCGGTTCGGTTCCCCTCACATCCATTGGATGTCAACCGATGAACACCCCTAGATGGAGACCTTCTCCAAAAGATCTCAAAAAGATTTGTGACAGATATATTTTAATAAGATATTGTCTTATCAAGGTACAAAGGTCTTCTTTGTATCTTGATAAGTCATTTCAAATATCTTATTTTTTATTGAAGAAAATCTCAAGGATCCAATCTCAGTTTGACAAGTGTCCTTTTGCATTTAATGCATAAGGTAGTATATAAAAGTGAAGATATCTTCCATGCAAGTCACGCTTTTACAAGAGAACTCAGTGCACTCAAGAAAGTTGAAAGCCTCATTTTCTCATCCTCATAGATTTTAAACTCTGTGCTTTCAAAGTTGTGTTCTAGTCTACTTTGTGAAAAGATTGTTAGAATAGTTCATATGTTCTTTCCGCAACAATCTTTAAAAGTTTTCTATGTGTAACTCTTGATAGTGATATCAATAAAAGAATTAAAATTAAGTGACATTTTGTGTATGTATTCAACCCCCCCCCCCTTCCCTACAATATTTGTTTTACTTTCTTCTTTACTTTGGGACCAACACTTACAATGGATGCATACTTACATACAAATTTATTTTGAGCATTATATGATTTGTATGGTCAATGTTATGCATGATAATGATTTAAATATATGTCAACGGTATATGTTTACATGTATGTGGAGTTTTGTGGAGCATGCATGCTAATTTATTTTCCGTTTTTAAACATATTTAGCATGCTTGAGTTTTCAGTTGTTTATATTGTACAAATGGTATATGGTTTGGAGTATGAGATGTCAGTTTGGTTTGTTACACTTAAGGGGAGGCATGACCCCGAAATGGGTGACTGACTCTGTGTGAACTGTACACACCAGCAAATGTCTGTGACATGGAAACACGACCTTGTAATGGGTTACCGACTATAGGTGAGCCGTACACACCCAGGGAATGCTTGCAATTTATTAGTCCTTACTCGATGAGACAGTTATGAGGTCTCTTTTCTTTCAGTGTTGCATGTTTTTTTCTTTAGAAAATGCATATTATTTGGTACAAAGTTTACAAGTTAATTATGTATGACGTGAAATGATTTTGTTCATGCAAAACATGAACTCACTGAGCTTTATATGTTCACTATAGTATGCATCTCAGGGACAGAAGGTTTCAGGTTGGATAAAAGAAAATGACACACATAGAGACTTGTCATATCCATTTAAGTTTAGTATGTATGTATAGACATCCTTGATGGATAAATTTTGTAACACGTAACATCCTAAAAATTGGGACAAACAAAAATTTCCATAAAACGGAAATATGGTATATAAATATCAAGATACGAGCCATCCCAAAAAGGGAAAACAAAATACACCTTTCATTACAAGTTTGTAATTAAACGGTAAATGAGATGACAATCTGTTAATCTAATTATGCTAAGAAATAAGATTACAATTGGGTGTCATCTATATCTCAAAATAGAGTTCTTCAAAGAAAGGTGTCCCAAAAATGTTTTCCAAGCTCACTTCTAAGTCCGGCTAGACCTTTTTGGTGACCACGTCGCTAGAACTTGAGATACATGTCGACACCAACAAGTGTTAGGCCAAAAAGCCTATTGAGTTTGAACAAATAATTAAGTAATGACGGGTAATGATTAAAACCATTTATATAATCATAATAACCAATTATTCGGAATCAACGGGGGAGACCCATTTCACTTTAACAAGTTTCACCTCAAGTGACGGTTTACCTTAGTGTCTACTTCCATGAGTAACACCACAAGGCCCGACACATTTAAGGACTACCTCTGAGGCATTACCTCAAATGTTTTTTTTGGTAACCGTGAGTTTTCGGGCTAGCTTACGCGCACCGATTAATCCCCGGGCGACCACGAATGGTCTGGAGTCATCGCAGGTGAACCTTCATGGCCACAAGGGCTTTGGCAGCGCCTGAATTTGATCCCTGGGTAGATGAGATCTTCCACTACATCCCCCAAAGGCTTTATCAGTGCGCCACAACCCAAATGGTTAAAATGTTGTAGACAATAAAAAAGGGATGATAATTTAATTTAAGCTAAATGATTATTATGCCCTTTCATTCTTAAAAAATATTTTAGTTAATCCATAGTGATGCATTTTTAATATGATAAAGGTGTAAAATGAAAAATGAATTCATAAAGAATATAAAACAAAAATATTCATATATACTTATGATATTTAATAATATGATTAAATCCAAAAATATTCAATATTGGACTCATTTCGAAGGTATTGACGAAGCGATTACAATGGTATAATTTGTAAAAAAATGTATTTTTAATATATTTTAGTTTATATACGATTATTTATGTTAATATGCTAAGGGTATAAAATGAAAAATGAAAAAATAAAGAATTAAAAGTAAATTTAATAACTAATTACAAGGGTATTAAGTGTAACATTCAAATTAAAATGAAAAAAAAGAAGCGTGTCGCAATTTAGAGGTATTTCACGAAGTTATAGGCTATTTGGGTAAAATTAGGAAGATTTTGGCTATTTAGGAAAGTCGGATCGTAAAAATGACTAGTTTAATTAATTTTAATTTAAAAAATATATTCATTGTTACAATGGTAACCTCTTGATTTGGATACCTCTTGATTTGGATTTTGATTGACATGACATAAGGTAGTATATTTTATGTCGGGTGATTGTTCAATGTGTAATATATCGTTGACGTGGCCAAGGGCGAAGCCAGGATTTTACTCGAGGAGGGTGCTATATTTGATTTGCAAAGATCAACATAAGGCATGATGGATTGAATTTTTTTCATGGTTAATCCGCAGAGAGAGTATGAAAATTCATGATTTAGAGGTAGTTAATGCCCCTTTAAAAGATATGGACATCAAACTTTATCTCATGGTTCCCTCCGTCTTTGCCAACGGAGTTCATTAATTTTAAGGTTGTGTTTGACAAACTAGCTAATAATTTAGTTCTTGATTGATAAATTAGTTGTTAGCTGAAAAACTAGTTATTGGCTAAAAAGCAAACAATTAGCTGATAAAATAATCATGTTTGGTAACACTAGTTGATAAGATAGTAAACAATATAAAATGATATAACATGTTCAAATAATAATTGGAAAAGTATAATAGAGATGCACAAGAAAAAATGGTGCTTATTTAAAAGTTATTTGAAATAATTTTCAAAAAAACTAGTTTGTGGCTAACCAAACAACAAATTTTCAATAAGTTTAAAAAATAAGCTAACTATGACAGTTTACAGTGTCTATCGGATCATTTATCTTATTGAATGAACCCGACATGAATCGAAAATTTTATCCGGTAAAAACATTGACAAATATCAAGAGTCTTGCCCAATAAGAAAGTTTGAATAAACGACCCCTATATTGAACAGATAAATAAACAATCAGTGAGTACCAAAAACTCACACTTGAATTAAGACCTTAGATATGGGCAATTAGTGGAACAAAATCAAAATCAAATATGAAAGATCAAAACCATTAGGACTTAGGAGTTGATGATAATTTCCCTAAAATCATTATTAAATATTTAAAAAAAATGAGTGGGAATGGGGTAATCGATTTATATAGTAATAATTAGTATCTTTTTTTAACATTTCAGGGGGAGCCAAGGTCCATTCTAGCCTCCGCCGTGGCACATACTACAACAAATAATTAAATGTTGTTTTAAATAGTTAGGAAGTTCTTAATGAATTGTTTTTAAGCAACGAATGCTGTGTCCTCCAAACACCATCAATCGGTTGCAGCCCTAAACATCTCCTCTCTCGACAAACCACCGGTACACCACTACTCTCCATTGTAGATCGATATTGCTACAAGTCCATCCAATCTTAATACATCAACATGGGTAAAGATAGTTGGAAACCAGAGGCCCGATGAAGATGACTACTACCACTCTTGTCAGATGACTCGCTTTTCAAATGGCGAAGTCTCGGGCACACAAAACAAAAGAATGGATTAATAGTATTTCAATCCCTTATTTAAATTGGACAACAAGACTTATATAAATACTACAAATATGATCCTTAATCAGACCAATACAATCTAATGGTAAAGAAAATGGAAATGGGAATATTGGAGAATAAAATTTTCATTCCTGTAATTTGGTTATGTATGGAAATTAAGCCCGACCAAACTAAAATTTTCATTATCATTCTCGTTCCTTAAGGTAAGATTTATTAAAATGTTAAGAATGGTGGGTTTGGGTAGATTAGTTCTGTGACGAATTTCGTCCAACAGGTTACGTGCAAGAAAAATGCCACCATTGATTAGATAGATAACAAAACAAGATCTTAAGCGTTTCTTTAAATCGTATTAGTAAAAGGTTTCCACATATGAACATAAAACCTCAAAGATTTCGGTAAATCCTTCTTCCACAAATCCAAATTAGGCAATGACCCCGTAACAGCAATTGAGCTATCATCCTTCTTGCTCCCAAGATTCAAAACCCACACCTCACCTGGAAACACCTTCTCCATGGCCTTCAATGTCTCCTCCATAATCACTTTCCCATCTCTCCTACAATCCTCTGCTTCCACACAACTCCCTCCAACATTCACCATAATCCTCCCACCTTCCTTCAACTTCTTCTTCATCTTCATCCACGTATCCGGATCCTGGAGCTCCGGAATCAAACACCCTTTGCTAAACAAATCAACCAACAAACCCGAAAACCCAGAATCGACGTTAGCACTCAACGCATTGCCGATATAGATGAAAAGCCTATCTGGGTATTGCCTCTCGAGTTTCGAGAGACCGAAATATTCTCTCCCAACAGCGATTACAGCCGGGTCAAGCTCCCACCCATGGATCACGCCTTGAGGGTACAACTCCAGTATCAATTTGGCAGCCGACCCGGCTCCGAACCCGAGGATTCCCAAGGGTCCGGGAGGTAAAATTGGGGGAAATGTGGCGAAGACGTCGAAGTAGGTGCCGGTGAGTAGTTTGAGAAGGAAGGAGATGCTGTGGATATTGCCGGGGGAATCGAGTAAGAGGAGTCTGGAGCCGGCGAAGGGGTGGTCGGATCTTCTGGAAACTTCGAGAACTCTGATGAAGTTGTGTCTGGATTTGAATTTGGCTAGGGTTTTGACAAGGTCGACCGGAATTCCGTCGTCGTGGGTTTTGGTGGAGGAGATGATGTGGGATTTGTGGGTTGATGATGGTGTGAGGAATTTGGGTTTGGAGGAGAAAGGATGAGGATGGGGGAGAGTTTGAAATGGGGAGGGAATGGATGGTTGGAATTTGAGGGAAATCGCCATTGTTGTCTTTCCTACCTTCAATTCACCATCTGACTGAGCGAACCCTTGTGGAATGCTGAAAATTTTGATTTTGATTTGTCTTATTTTTAAAATTATTTTAGGATTTAAATTAAATAAATTTTGATATGTATGTTTGAGGGGTTGTTTGACAGTTGCAGAATGGTTTAGTGCAGAATGATTAAGGGGTCAGAATGATTAAGAGGCTCTTATGATACAGTACAATATGAAATATGGTTGTTTGGTAATTGTTCAGAATAAAATCAAGGTGCTTAATGGTTAAGGGAGACCCATGATACAAAATGATTCAAAAGGTTTTAGAACCATTAAAAGGCAACATTTTTTTCTGCCAAACAGAATTCACCTCTTAACGATTCAGATGTTGCCTCTTAATGGAACCATGAAGAGGTAAACAAACAACCCCTGATACTTGATCACAATCAGAGTGGAATTCTAAAATTTCCAATAATTATAAAAAAAATTAAAATAGAAAATGAAACTTTAAAAAATAAAAAAATACAATCAATTCTAAAAGATTTTTTATTTAAAAGATTACTGACATTTAATTATTTATTATATTATTAAAATATTTTTTTAAAAAAAGTTGGGAGGACTAACGAGCTTCGGCATGAAACATTACCCCTTAGAGTCCCAATCGTTTCATTGAATGAAAACAACGACAAACGTCATTAATACAAGGAATTAGCAAAGACGGTAAAGATTGGAAAATGTTAAGACAAGATAAGAAACGAGAGTGGCGAGCCAAGACATAGGGATGAGCAAACCGGACCGTTTTCCCGAACCAAACCGGTACCATATATTTGGTCGGTATTCGGTTCCAACTATTATGAAAATTCGGTATTCGGGATTTTGGTATTCGGGACCGGGAATTTCCCGAAAATACCGAAACCGAACCGGGAATTTTAAAACTTCTTTGATTATGCAATAATTTATGTCCTGGTACCGAACCGGTACATACGGTTCGGTATTCGGTATCGGTTTTTAGTCCCAATTTTTTCCAGTACCAACCGGTATGATCCCAATCTCATCCCTACCAAGACATGAGCCAAGACAAGGTAAGAAACGTCATGTTAATATTTTATTTATCTAATAAAGTATTATTTTCCTCTCTAAAAATTTAATTTCAAAATTTTCTATTGATGAAAATATGTTAAGACATTTTTGTCTCATTCTAATCATTCATTTTTTTAGAGTTTTAAAGATTTTTTCACTTTTTCTCCAACTTTCTCTATTTTAAAGAAAAATGTTTTGAAGAATCTATTGAATAAAAAAAAAGCTTGTTCATAATCTCCATTTTGGAGAATCAATTAGAAATGCTCTAATATGTTTAATTTAGTTTTATTCCAATTATGATATTTAAAGTTATAATTAATAATTTAAAAACACGTTGAAAAACTATTTTAACACAAAATTTCAATTATTTCGTTTTAGTTTATATGCTAAAGTTACAATTAAAAAACTACAAAATATAAAAACCTTACTTCTTAGTTTGACGTGATTAATGAGATAAGAAGAAATAAAAAATTTAAAAACAATAAATTCCTATTCTTTTTAATTGGGTTTGTGGTTGTCATTTGTTTTTTTATCTGATCCTAATATCATTTTATTCATTTATTTTTTAAAAACCTTTTAATGACTCTTAAGTCTAGATTGTTCAGATCTTTTTACACACCACCTCTTATTAATCATAACTAAAATAAGACTTCAAACTTTAGACCTCCTAAAAAACAAACGGCACCTAAATCATATAATTTAAGAATATTACGATAAAATCCTAACAAATTATTGAATCTTGATCTAATCTAACGGGCGTTACTATTTTTGGACCCCATTTAGGTTAACTTATAGCATTCGGAGTATAATGAAAGAAAAACTTGCCGTTGACACCATGGAAATTCATTTAGAACCATGGACTAATACCAAATCTTCCAGGATATGTAATTAAAAAGGCAACTTATTAACAAAAAAGTATAGAAACCCAACCAAAAGGAAAGACTGTACAGTACTGGTTCAGATTCACACACAAAAACACCATCCTAAAACATTTGCCTAACACCCTAATCAGAGCTTGGCTATCAATCCGTTTGAAACCGGCTTCGGAGCAATTGTGTCTTTAACCTGGCTGCTGCTGCTGCTATCTTTCATATCTGACTCGCAAGCTCCAGGAGGAACGTCTATCGCCGGAGAGCAGTTAAAGAACCCATGTGGCTGCATGCACCCAGTCTCAATTTCAATTTCACTCCCACAATATATATAACTAATAATTTGTATTCAGACAGCATTTGGCCAACAAGTTCCAACCATTTAACATACCTGAAGCATAAACCCGATCCGCTCCACTGGCATCACAGGCCAGTCTTCCAACCTAGGAACATGAGTGATACCAAATACATACCTGCAATTTTCAATATATATATATAACAGGCTTAGATGAGCACTTGCTGTAAAAGAGCTAGGATCAGTAAATGGCCGGAATGCATGAGAATTTACTCACCAGAGGACGATATCAGTTTCTTCAAGAGATCGATTTTGCTGGACCCATGAAGCCAGACCTTCACCGACCCGTGGATTTTGGTTAGGGAACTCTCCTCCAGGAAAATTCTCACCCGATGCATAAGGTGTAACCCACAGATTATGCTTCAGAAAAGCAGCCCTTCTCAAGAACTTGGCTTCCGAACCTGCCAAAGGCAAGCAGTTCGAACCAGGTACCAGCTTGTATCCAGTCAATTGTCCAGTTCTATTTACAGTTCTTGTATTTTTAACCTTAATAATATAAGATAAGATAGCCATCACAAAATAATTTAAGCAATGTTTACTTATAATCCTGTGTGTGTTTCTTGTGTGTGATGAAAATGAATATTTTAATAAAAATATCGACATTTTTAAAAGGAACAATAGAAATAGGCTGCTTACAATCCAATGACGAGCAGATAATGGATTACAATCCCGCATCGCTTGAGATTCAGATTTAAGAAGGGTTTCCTGTGTGTAGAATGCATTATTGTGAACATTATCTTTTCCTGGTTCTTCAACTTTAACATCAACTTCAACAACCTACAAGAAGAACACACATATACATAAATATCGAGTTCCCAAAATACCTTTTTTAACATATAACGAAATACACAATCCTTGGTGGCAGTACGTGCATACCTGGTTGTATGCTTCTCCAGCCTTACAATCAACCGCCATGTCCATTCGAGCAACAAAAAAATGTTGATGAACTGGTGCATACAGTCCTGGTGCGATGGTAGTGCCATATTTTCGAACTTCTCCTGGCTGCAATGCTCCTAGGCTCAGAATTCCAGTAAGTTTAACTTCAGCTTCAATCTTTCCATCCTGCAAAAAGAAAAGCACCATGTATATTTTAATGGATTGATGTCAAATAAGTAGAATAAAGCCAACTGCCATTGCATAAATAGGAAAATGAAACACAGCTACACTGCTTCCAAAAAGAATCACAAAATCCTCAATTTGGAATCAAATACACAATGGGGATCTGAAGTGATAGCCTAGATCCTCAACAAATTGACTATATAAAGGCTCAAAAAGTAAGCCATGATGTAATTTAAGCTCATTGGAGGAAAAATGCTGTGTCCCTTGTGGCTCTACTGCTAAAAATTGAGAATTGAAGTAAATTATAGAAAAAATGGGAAGAAAAGAAAAGGCAAGTATACTAAATATATACAGGAAAACATGATGAACAAGCAAGCAGATGATGGAACATCTTTGAGAAAGAGACGTCAACCCCCGCCCCTCCAAAAAAGAGGGGGAAAAACTCGTCATCAGAACTCTTGACCTCGAAGGAAATTGGGCTCTACCGGTAACCCGGGTACCGCTAGGCCAATGACCGTTTGTAAGAAGCTTTGTACTTTATAACCATAAACAATCTTACAAAGCACCTAAATCGTAAGCTATGTCTCAAACTACATAAAAAACCATGGTTTGCAAAACGTATGGCTGAATGGCTTTAGACACTCTACACCATGAACTTGCTACAGCTTTGTGAATTAGATGTTAATAATCACACTGGAAATGGACTATCCGATGCCTATTGAATGTATTTTAGCTACCGGGTTATGGACAATTGTACTAATTATCCTAATGCAAAGAGCTCAAAAAAGTTAACGGTTGTTATATAAGGTGAACCGTAAAACTTGCAAAATTATTTTTTTGAATTGTAAATGAAATAAACTCACCTGGTAAAAGTGCCAATAGAAACCATATTCATAGTTTGCAACAGTACATATAAAGGAAACTGTGAGTCGCCGGGATCTTCGAACTTCCGCTAAGCCAGTTCTCCAGTCTTGGTGCTTCCAGAGGATTCCGTGGTCCTCTTCATGCATACATACACAATTTTCAATTGTTTCAACACCTCCGATGAAGTTTGTAAAATGTGCATCAAAGTACTTGATATATCCTAAGCAATCACACCCCTGTGGATGTAAATATTGTTAGCATTGAACCACTACAGTTTTCAGTTAACTGAAAATTTGTTTTAAGACCTAGGAAGCTGGGGTATTAGTGTGTATTTATCTTACATATTTGATGTTCAAATCATTAGTTTCATACATATATACACATACATACACATATATATATAGAGAGAGAAAGGTTCAAACGAGAACGCTAACTATTTAAGAAAACAAGAAAACAGAAAATCATGTACAAAATCATATATGATTTTACATTAACCGGAAAAAATCGGACGCGGCTGACTTTGGCCGCGACTAAGTCGCGGGCAAAGTCGCGTGAATCATATATGATTTTGTATCTAGAGAGAGAGAGAGAGAGAGGTGGGTTCATACGAGAACAATATTTATTTAAGAAAACACGAGAACGGCCGAGTATATATATATAGAGAGAGAGAGAGAGAAAAAAAAATGAAAAACTGAAGAACACCCTGGTAGCCCTTGATTAGGACGGTATTCACTTGTGCATACAAGTAAATTAAGTTGTTTTTTGGTTTTTATCCACGTGTGCATTATGCACTTGTGCATACCGTCCAGATGAAGGGTTACCAAAGTGTTCCTCAGTTTTCCGTTTTTTTGAGGTTTTCCCCCGAACTCGGCCCTCTCTCTCTATATATATATATAAACTATATTACAAAGCATGTATAAAAAACTCTTAAAAACAATTGCTAAAGCTTAATGTACCGCTATTTAATGTTAATTACTTAAAATCTCTTGAAAACAACCATTAAAGATTTATGTACTACATTTAATGCTATTTATTAACTTTCAATCCTTATCTCTAACCACTTTAACTCTCCTAAAATCACTCCTCACTTCAACTACCCTAAAATCACTCTCCGCATAAAATTTTAAATATAAAAAATCTAAAATATAATTAAGAAAATCTAACAGAATATTTAATGTTTATTTTATAAAAAAAACATTATATCATTATTAAACTATCGAATAAACTCTTAAAAAACAAGCTTTTATGCATTAAGTACTGTTTATTGATACACATTACTTAAAATTTAAGATTACAAGTCATGATGCATGAGTACAATTTTCTAAAGCTATATGTTTGAATTCAATAAACATAATCAAAACAGGATAAACATCTCAATTTAAATATAAAGAATTTAAAATATATAATACAATCATTGAATTCTAACAAAATACTTATTTTTTTTATAAAAAAATTATATTATTAAGCCTAAATTAAACAAATTTATAAAACAATCATTATCACTCTCTCAAAACCATCCAAAATCGTATTGTAAATCGACAAAAAACAAAAAATAAAATGAAACATTAAAATCATGATATATCTCGCTGCATTGCACGAGTACGCTTCTAGTATATATATATAAACGCATGCACACTCATACCCTTGATTTTCTTAGAATCACAAAATACTAGCTTCCACAGATCATGCACCGATATCCTCGCAACATAGTAACTTAAGATATCTTAGCTTTAACACAATATAAATGAAACATACCTTCTTAAGAGAATGAGCATTCTTTCCAAGGCCATCTTCCCCGGCATCAAATGCATTCTTTCTATAATGTGGATCATTTGGGTCACCATAGGGCACAACCATCTCCACAAAGCTTAATCTATGAGCGATGGGTCTTCGACCTCGACTACCATCAACATATGCGACTGAATGTATTACCAACCCCTCCCTCGGAGTGAAGCCAATACGAAAGTTCCACTGCAAACCAAGCAAATAAAACAGTCACTAAACATGTATGTTATGATATAAAAGAAACTACCAGCTGGACATTTGACACCTCTCAACAGTTACCTTTTGCCACTCCACATAGTGCCCATTAACACGGAAGCTTGGTCCATGAGGCTGAAGAATTTGTAGAGGCTTTACATCACTGCGATCAACACCACCTCGTGTATGACCAGGAGTGTAGTTTCTTAATGGATCAGCTGGTGGTAGGGGAACAAGCTTACGGTCTTCAAATTCAAGCACTACCATATTTTGCATATCCACAAGAACATATATGCCTTCAACTGGACGTGCATACCCATTTTCCATTGGACTGTCACTTTCTGTCCTACAAAATATAAGTGGTTTTGCTAATCTGCAGCTAGGAGCATCAGCATCACTATGATATCCAACACACCTGTAAAAGTTTTCATGCAAAAATGTAGCATAGGTAAGTTCCATTACATATGTATTGTGTCCAAAATTTCCTATGTAATTTTAACTAACCAAGCATCAACCATCACGAGATCCATGTCCTCTATACCCCTCTTCTTCATAGCCTCCCGAAAGAGAGGATAATCTTTCACGACAGCTTCACATTCAGCGTATTCCACAGCATCCTGTGATGGATAAAATATGAGAACCATTAATGTGAAACTATTGACGATGTATATAGAATCTCACTTATTCAGGGAAAACTTGGATGATAGTCTTATTGCATATCTGTTACAGGATGGTATATGCTAAAAGACCATTCCTTCAAACATGACAGGCTGGTTTAATACAATCGGAAAAGGGAAACGAGCATCCTAACAGAAGATTTTTATACTTATATAGATCATTTGGCACAATTTACTGAAAACAAAAGCTAAAACCAGGTACACAAAGAGCTGCTGAGGGAATATTAGTAATATTAGACCTACAAGACACAGATGTATTATTTGTTTTTGAGTCCCCATTCCATGAACTGCTGTAACTCTAATAAAATAATAATAAGAAGTATTAACTGGTTTTTGTTTTGGAAAGAAAAATACCAGCTATTACAAAAATCAGATACAAGTGAATTTTCCTATAAAAATCTCAGAGAGAAGAACCACCTCTGAAGCTTATCCTGGACATGCTTAACAGAAAAACAAGCAAAATTCTGATTCACATAATAACCAGTATCCTCAGTATGGTCCAAGCCACATCCTATTTTTGTTTTTGTCTACCAAGCAAGTACACTTAACTTACAAAGCATTTCCCCAGTTATTACTTAATTACAAACATGTCAAAGACATTAAGTGCAGGCTTGCAGCATTTGATGCAATCATGTCATTCCAAATTACAAAGAGGTAGAGTACTTTCTGTCCACAACACCACATTATACCAAAAACTAGTGTTCATATGTTTATAAGATAACCAAATGGATGGAGAACATCGTATTGTTAGAACTCTGATGGCTCTTCCCTTGTGTTAGCAAGAATATTTTCCAACCAAATAAAAAAAGATAAAAATATAAGATCTGAAAGAGAAAATGTCACATAATTAGCTAAAAATATCATTATCCATTAAAATAGCATTACCATGGGAGGCTGAACATCTAGGACAACTCGTGATGAAATGACTTTTCCTCTATGATGCCCTCCTCGAGTTGTTGCATGTACCTCAGATAGTTCAACAATCCATACACTTGTCTCATTTGTTTTTTTATTATAAACAACAAGCCGAGCTCTCCTTGGAGGAAGTCTAGTAGGTATTACAGCTCCTCCTTTGCTTCTGGGTAACAATGATGGTTGGAATGGTGGAAAGAAGTATGCATCTGCAAGCGCCACAACATTTTTATCCGGTTCTGATAGAACCACCTCCACGAATCGCATGCCATCTCTGACCTGAAAAGGAGAAGGAATTATAAATTTACAAATTTCCATCACAATCACTTTGATATACTACCATGATTTAGATGCTTTGGGTATAAAATCATAAAATTGTGCAGTACCTCAGGGGTTGCTCCAGCTGCCCTGACAGTTGCCACGGCTACTTTGATTTCAGCAGCAGATAATGGGTCCAAAGGATGACTGGTTTGATCCCTTGTGAGGACTTGGATTCCTACAATTTACACCTCAATCAGAAAATAAACAATAGAAAAATCAAAGCTAAATAAAAAAAGAGTTTCACACCAATAAGATGTTAATGCAGCATTCCTTGAACTTTGAATCAAAATCCTAAATTAGTTCATGGCATATAACTTCACTAATTCCAGTTTTCTAAAACAATGAAGGGTGAAAGGGACGCATCAATTTGTCTTTGATTTGTAATCCTGTATGTTTCTCCATATGGTGCCTTCCTTTTTGTCTGAACTCTGAAGTGCTGAACTAGGCCAATTAATTGAATCAGCATGACCAAAAACATCATAGTATCATACACTTTATAGTGGTGGTAAAAGTTTTGCATCGGTTGCACATTGGATGGAAAAAACTAGACAATAGCTTACGATTGTACCTGGATTGATATAAAGTATAAACCCTGCATTTGTTACAGCTAAAAGCAAGAAAATTGCCTTAGAAACGGATGCAGTCCACACCAGAAGAAAGTTGGTATGAAATACTAAACACCTTATCCGGTCTCATGTCATCTGCAAACTAGATGCATAGGAAGCTGCACACATGGAGTAACTCTAGGAAGGCAAAGGCCTAACAAAGAACAATCACGCTTACTTCCAACATAAACTAACTACATATACTTGTAATTGAAAATTTTAGCCCATAAATCAAGTCAATGACAATCCGTAGAGTCTCTAGTCACTTGATAATTTGCAAAACATCAACCAATTGAAAGGATTTAATTCTTTCATTAATAGTGGATCAACACAAGGTTTTTCTTTGCTTTTAAATTCCAGTATAATATTAGCTTCATGGAAAATGGCAATTCAGGTAAGCCCCACACAACAAAGGTGACAAATAAAAAGAACAGTTGTTGACGAATCTCACCAGCAAACAACAAGATCTGACATCAAAATTGTCTGAATATACACATAGAAGCAAATTTCCAAATTGTGTACATCCACCATCCAACTCATATATCTGCAGATAAATCTTTATCTACACATGTGTATATATATATATATACGTATTCGTATACATTAGATGAATCGTAAAAGTACATATGTCCTTACATACATAAGATAGTAGTATATTTATCATATAATTGGTACTATTCCAGATTATATGTACTTGTACGACGGTGATATACGTATGGCCGGATAAATTGAAAATTGATACAAATACACAAATACGAACATACAGACATAAAACTACCTTTCGTTGAAGCATTAGCGGAAGGATCAGTAGGACTGATCACGGAATTCTTGATCGGCAACCGCCGATCGTCGTTATCCCAATCCTCGACGACGACGACGTCAGCAGCGGCGGACGCAGAGGCAGAGGCTGGAACAATTTGACGGCGGATTGGCAGGGAATCAACGCAAGAATGCGACGCCTTTTGCGAAGCTGAGGCCATTGTAAGGGGTTAGCAAACTCACCAAATCCACCGTAGTAGTTGCAGTGCGTACAATCTACTGACATACAGAAGCAATTCTGTCTCCGTATACTTGTGGTACCACACTCTCTCTCTCCCCAAGCACCGATCGATCCCCTCTTTGCTGTTGCGTTTACAGTGTATAGATACAGAAAATCTGTATGTATAGGTTATATGTAATGGCAGAAAGAGGAAGAGAGGGTAGGGCTTTCTTGTTTCTTCTGAATCTCAAAAACAGATTTTACAAGTCTGTGTGTGCGCATATATATACACGGAGAGGAGATGACAGGAGGTTGCCGTTCACGTGACAAACTCCTCCTAATCGAGATCCTTTCAAATTTCTTTATAAACTAGTTTTTTATTATTACTAAAATTTCTAGTTAAATATTATTTTTATAAATATATTACTATTAATGTTGATCTCTTTTCATTCAAATTTTTTTGATTATCAAATGAAATATACGAAATATCACCATTAAAAATAAAATAAAATAAAAGAAAACAAAATCTCAACATTATTGGGTAAAAAACTAAATATTTTGAATATTGTAAAAACAATTATCAGTCAAATAAAAATTGTATTAAATTAAAAAATAAAAAATACAGAAAATCTGTATATTATTCACAATAATGATTATTAATTAATAAACTATAAATTTGGATTTAGAATACATATCTAGTAGGTGATTAAATAATATCATCATCCATGATAACCACAAAAAATAAACTTGACATAAAGAAATATTTGGTATGTGTTAATATTTTTAATATTTTAATAAGTATTAGTTATTGTAATATAATTCTGTCTGTCATTATCTCTTATCGATAATAACAAGTCTTTTACGTTTTAGAAGCTCTTGATTTTTTTAAAATACAATTACTAAAATATTATATCTATATCTATACTATATTATAAAAACGACATAAAAAACTCTTAATTACAACATTTTAAGCACAAGTTACAACTAATTAAAGCCAATTACTTAATTTACAATTTCTTAATGCTTTGGTACAACCTTTTCAAGCACAATATCTCACATAATCATCTATTTGTGGAATGGATACTCATTTATTAATATAACTATTTGTTTTTTTTTTGTGGAGGATTTTATAAAATAGATTTTATATTAGCATATAATCTATTTTAAATGTAGATTTTATATTTAAATCTATATTAATGAGATGTAATATAAAATCTTTTTTCTTCCGTATTTTTTTATATTACATCTCATAATGATTTTTCCATATTTTATTTTATAAAATCTTTTTACATAATGAGATGTAATATAAACTTTTTTTCTTTCGTATTTTTTTTGCTAATATAAAATATATTTTATTTTATAAAATCTACACGTATTTTATATTAGCATAATATAAAATCTACACGTATTTTTTTGATAATATAAAATCTACACGTATTTTTTTTCACGAGCATTAAAAGAAGAAAAAAGAAGATTGATATGAATAAAAATAAAAAATAACGAGATACACTAATAAGTTATCGTATTCTTTAAAATAAAAATATTCCGCAATACTTTTCAAATTAATCAAGTGTAAAGAAAATAAAATAGAAACGATGTAGATATAAAAATATTCTTCCATATTTTTAATATATTTACATTTAAATGTAAAATCGAAAATGAAAATAAAATATTTTAAAATATTATCTACATTCACTATAAATATATATAGCTTCTCTATGTATCATCTGAGTACAAGAAGAAGAAGAACGGTCGAGTGTCAATGGCGGAACCTGCAACTGAACAAAAGATATTCCACTATGTTTTTGTTTCTTTGAAAAACTATTTTTTATATTTTATTTTATTTACTGATGATTTGTTTATATTTTTCAAAACCCACAATCATATTTTTCGAAGTAGGGGAATAAGATATATATACATATCTTTATTTTTATCGACTAATACTATGAGGTTTTGAAGTCAATAGTCAGATAAATATGTTGTGAGACATGTCGTTTGAGTTTCAAATAATATAATACAAAACTATTGCCAATATTATTGCACAAACTCATAACAACAAACGATTAAGAATATATGCAAGTTAACCATTTATGAAAATACATTCGTTTTTCACATTGTATTTCATTAACTGTTAACAGAGAAATTACGTTTCATTTTAACTCGGTTCAATATTCCAACAAAAAATTTATCCTTCCGTGCAATGCACGGGCCCAACACTAGTATTATAAAAACGATATAAAAAACTCTTAATTACAACATTTTAAGCACACGTTACAACTAATTAAAGCTAATTACTTAATTTACAATTTATTAATGTTTTGGTACAACCTTTCCAAGCACAGTATCTCACATAATCATCTATTTGTGGAATGAATACTCATTTATTAATATAACTATTTGTTTTTTTGGTGGAGAATTTTATAAAATAGATTTTATATTAGCATAATCTATTTTAAATGTAGATTTTATATTTAAATCTATATTAATGAGATGTAACATAAAATCTTTTTTCTTCCGTATTTTTTTATATTACATCTTATAATAATTTTTCCATATTTTATTTTATAAAATCTTTTTTCATATTTTATTTTATAAAATCTTTTTACATAATGAGATGTAATATAAACTCTTTTTTCTTCCATATTTTTTTTGCTAATATAAAATCTATTTTATTTTATAAAATCTACACGTATTTTATATTAGCATAATATAAAATTTACACGTATTTTTTTTTATAATATAAAATCTACACGTATTTTTTTTTCACGAGCATTAAAAGAAGAAAAAAGAAGATTGATATGAATAAAAATAAAAAATAACGAGATACAATAATAAATTATCGTATTCTTTAAAATAAAAATATTCCACAATACTTTCCAAATTAACCAAGTGTAAAGAAAATAAAATAGAAACGATGTAGATATAAAAATATTCTTCCATATTTTTAATATATATACATTTAAATGTAAAATCGAAAATAAAAATAAAAGATTTTAAAATATTATCTACATTCACTATAAATATATATAGTTTCTCTATGTATCATCCGAGTACAAGAAGAAGACGAACGGTCGGGTGTCAATGGCGGAACCTGCAACTGAACAAAAGATATTCCACTATATTTTTGTTTCTTTGAAAAACTACTTTTTTATATTTTCTTTTATTTAATGAGGATTTGTTTATATTTTTCAAAACACACAATCATATTTTTCGAAGTAGGGGAATAAGATATATATACATATCTTTATTTTTATCGACTAATACTATGAGGTCTTGAAGTCAATATTCAGATAAATATGTTGTGAGACATGTCGTTTGAGTTTTAAATAATATAATACAAAACTATTACCAATATTATTGCACAAACTCATAACAACAAACGATTAAGAATATATGCAAGTTAACCACTTATGAAAATACATTCGTTTTTCAGATTGTATTTCATTAACTGTTAACAGAGAAATTAAGTTTCATTTTAACTCGGTTTCAATATTCCAACAAAAAATTTATCCTCTCGTGCAATGCACGAGCCCAACACTAGTATAAATTAATAATGCATACTAAATCCTTAATTTTTATAGATAATATATTTAATAAATAAATAATATATTTAATAATAAATGTATAGAGTCGAGTTAATACGAGAATGATACTTATTTTGAAAAAATAAGAAAATAATTATGGGTCAATAATTTCATTAAATAATACCTTAAATAAAATTTTTCTTAAAAATCGTCTAAAAGAACATATATGTTATTTGTTGTATACATATTATATATAGAAACTCATTTATTTCTATATAGATTATGTAACAAATTTATTTAAGATATTTATTCAAGACTTTTTTTATATAATTTTCGTGATTTAAACATGATTAATTTTTTATTTATTTACTTATTATTTTTTCAACATTAAAATAAGTGTGATTTAGATTTTTTTTATATATTTATTTCTATTGAATTAATTTATTTAATATTTTTTTTACAATTTTCGTCAAAAATACATGTGGTATCCACAATTAATCGACATTTTTTTTCTAAAAGAGACTCGCTAATTTTCGTCAATGTATCATATGTGATATTGATCATAGATTCATAGTATAAACGAAATGTAAGTTATTTACAATATTACAAATTATATATGTAAATTATGAATTATGTTTTGAAGTACATGTGATCTTATACATTTTAAATGTGTTTTTCTACACATCACATATGATTCTGTTTTTATTATTTTTCTTTTTCAATGTTTAATTTGAATTATTGGTTTTCAAATTTTAAATCACATATGATTAGGAAAACATTTTGGAAAAAAAATAATTCGTTATGAATCATATGTGATTTTGATGAAAAATTATGAATTACGTTTTTAATTACATATTTGATCTTATGCATTTTAAATGTGTTTTGCTACACATCACATATGATTATGTTTTCATTATTTTTTTTCAATGTTTAATTTGATTTTTTTTTAAATTTTAAATCAAATATGATTAGGAAAACATTTTGAGAAAAATTTAATTCATTGTAAATCACATATGATTTGATGAAAATTGTAATTTTTTTTAATATTGCTTTAAATAAAAAAATAATTCTTTAAATAAAAATTAAATACGCTTATTTAATTTGAATGTTTAATTTGTAACTTCAGTAAAATTAAATATTGCTTTAATTTCATGAAAATTGTAGTTTCAATGTTTAATTTGAATTATTATTTTTTTTAAATTTAAATCATATATGATTAAAAAAAATAATTAATTGTGTATCATATGTGATTTTAATGAAAATTGTAATTTTTTAAAATATTGTTTTAAATAAAAAAATAATTCTTTAAATAAAAATTAAATACCCTTCTTTTAAATGAATTAAATATAAAAAAATTATTAAATAAAAAATTAAATCATATTAAATTCACAAATATGGTAAAAGTAGAATTTTAAATAAATACCTAAAATAACTTTACATAACTAAATTACTTGTATCCCTTATTTATTTATTTTTTAGAATTAATTATTTAAAGTATTATTTAATGATATGATTGATCTATAATTGTTTTTCTATTTTTTTTTAAATAGATATCATCCTCATATAATTCTCCCTCTAAATATATAATATATTTAATATACAGGAACCTAGGTGGGACGAGAATCACGTTACTCAACCCAGCCTCCATCCCTGATTTTAACTGTTTGGAGATCCTATCTCCCATCCAGTACCTGATTTTACAGGAATGCTTGACCCTAACAAGATGGGTAAACGAGGTTCTCCAATAGGGAGGTTGTCATCCTCATGTATAGTTGGATGCTTTTTTATTAAACACAAGAATGTTTCAAAAATATTTCTAAAAAAATATTAAATAATTTTTATTTTAGTTATGATAAAATTTTGAATCCTAATATTTATTAATAATTCTTTTATTATATATAAAAAAAAGTAGCAGATAAAGGGGTAATTGAGTAATTGGATTGAGAAGTGGGCTTATAGGAAGAGGCACAATGCGATAAGTTGATAGGAGCATCTGCCCTCACTACTTGGCATATAATATAAGCAAATGATGGCTTAACTTGTAATTTTCTCATATTTGCATGATAAGTCCTCTTCTTTTTTATTTTTTTAAATTCTACCCCAATTTATTTCTTTTTTTTTATTTTATTTTATGTACTAAAAAGGCGAACAAAAAACTAAACCCGTACGATGTTTATGAGTTTATCACATGTTTTTTATAGTCGGAAAATATTTTTATGTATTTTTTTTTATTAAAAAATATTTTAACTACTCAATTATTAGTTAAAGTTTTTAATCATATAATATGTTTTCTTTAATCAATAATTATATATTTTCACCTAATATAATATTTCCTAGTTACCTAACAACCAAAGCATAAGATGACACGGAATTGCACATCGTTGTCACATTATGTGACAAGTTAGAGTCCAATCTTAAAAGATGCTTAATTTTGTTTATATGTTTTTAAATCATATTATTATTTATTGACATTTTTTCTTTTGTAAATTGTGGTTTTAGCGACTAAATTTATCGGATTCGAAGTCCATCTTTATACACATATATTTGAGTCGTACAAAATTTTACTTAAAAATCTAAAACCTCCTAAAAATAGTACTTTTGATGATTAATATAATAATGTTATTAGGGTTTATTGTTTTTGAGTCGGTTGTTGTTGTCTTTTTTGGTGTTTGTTTTGGCTTATTGGGTTTTTGGTTCTGCACCTACAGACCATTTAAACTTTCTTTTGTATCCCCTTTATTTTCTTTTAATATATTTGCTTGCCTTTCAAAAAATCCACCTTCTATATATACAATTAGGACGCGTTTGGTTTGTCGGAATGGATTGAAATTGGAGGGATTGGATTTCAAATCCATTCAAGTCCCGTGTTTGGTTTGCAAGATTGTCCGGATTTGAAATCATAGGATTTCTTTGAAATCATAGTATTTTGAAATCCCAAGGGAATGACTAGGATTTCAAAAGATTTTCTAGGATTTATATATAATAATGTTTAAAAATAAGTTAAAATATTTGTTTTCTAATAATCAGTTAAATAAAAGATAATTTTATTACTTTTATATTTTTTCAAAATCTTTTTAATGAATTTTTTATAAATAAATAAATTCAAATTTATTTAAATTCTACAAACCAAACACGATTCAAAATCTAAACCTCTCCAAATCCAAATCTTTATATGAAATCCAACTAATTCCATTTTATTCTTATAAACCAAACGAAGCCTTGTTTGGATAGTTGAGTTAGCAAAATAAAAATGATATAAAAATATGTATTTTTAAAACATAATTAACCTACTTTTGTTAAAAGTTTTGGATACTTTATAGATTTGTCGAATAAATATCAGAAAAGTAAAATTATATGTACGGTTGACGATGTACTTAAAAGAAGATATTTGGTCCCACCGACAACTGGATTCCACATTTCCACCTCATACGGAGATCCCTTTATTATTTAATAATGATTCATTCCACCATGCAACAATATATTAAAGGAGAAGTCTAATGGTACCCTTTAATTTACTAATTACATATTTATAAACAATTTTTTACTCACATACATTATTATCAAAATCTGTTTTTTGTATTTTCAATGCATGAATTGACTTCATTTTGACATTAATAAGGGTGACATTAACATTGCCCTATACTAACAAATATCCTTTGACCATCTCTGAGAGCTTCCCCAAAATTTATTTAAAATGGAGAACCAAAGTCCAAAATCTATAACAAAAATTGTATTTATCTTCAACAGATTATTCATTTTAGAGATGACATCGTTACTTATATTATTAAAATAATGTATATATCTTTTTTTTAAAAAGCAAAATAATCTATATATCTTTTTTTTAATGGCGGAATTTTATAAAACTAGCAAGAAGCTAGAAAAAGAAACAATTACATAGAATTAATGGCAAAGAAAGGATTACTAAACCAACCAACCCAATTTCATTTCTAATAATGTATATATTTAATAAAATATTTTTTCTCTCTCCTACTCATTTCATTTCATTACAAGATTTCTTATTGGTGAAATATAATAAAAAACCATTATCTCTTATGGTAATCATTTTTGGAGAGTTCTCCAAATTTGAAGAAAATTACACTCTTTCTGCTACTTTATCCATTTTGAAAAAAGATTTGAAGAATGTGTTGGAACATAAAAATTGCCTAAAATCTCCATTTTCTCCATTTTGGAGAAGCTGTTGGAGATGCTTTTAGGACCGTAAATAAACCGAACTGGATGAAAAGTTCATTTATATTTGTTTATTTAATAAATGAATGAATATGAACATATTTTTTTATTCGTTTTGTTAAATTAATAAACATAAACAATGGTCTCGTTTGTTTATTTACGTTCGTGAACATTCGTTCATTTATATTTATTTACATTTGCTTATATATATATATATATATCATGCCATTAATATGTAAAATTATTAATTAAATTAAAATTTTAGAATTTCTTTTCTATCCTCCTAAATTTACTCGTTTTTTATTTTGTTATGTTATTTTTTAGAAACAAAAAGATGAGTCAAGGTATTTGTTTTTTGTTTATTTGTATTTGTTCGTTTATGTTCATTCATTTACGTTCGTTTAACATCTTAACTAATAAATATAAACGAACAAGAACAAACATGAACACAAAAAATTGTGTTTGTTTACCATTTGTGCTCATTCGTTTGTTCGGTTAAGTTAAATGAACAAACATCTGTTCGAGTTTGTTTGATTCGTTTACAATCCTATCTATAATATTATTCACCATTAGTTAATAATTTAAAAATAATATTTATAGACACATATTAGTTGGTTGGCCGGATTAAAAGTATTAAATAAACCAACCCATGAAAAAGTAAATGATAGGGAGATAAAATATAAATAAATTTTCATTCGTCTCAGTTCAACCTCGAATGAAAATTTAGGCTTATGGGGGAATGAGCCCATTATATGATATAAAACCAAATAATTTTTTTTTATTTTAATTTTAATTTATTACTGTTTAATACCTCTAAACAAAAACAAATATATAACCAAATCCAATTCAATCTTTATCGAATTGGATTAGGTTGAACGTATTAAAAAAATGTTAACTCAAACCTTAAAAAATAATAAAATCAAGTTTTATGGGTTAGTACTTAACCATCGACAATTTGTGTTGTTAATTTTGCCGTTATAACTGTGGCCTCGTAGTCACGGAATAGCGGCTGCAAAATAGTGGGAGATATCGTGGTGTGATGGTGTCGCTAATAGTAGTGTTATTTGACTACCATTTGTCCTGTACTCTATTGGTTTTTACCTCTCTTGCCTTATTTTCCACCGAGTCATTAATAGTTGTTCTTTTTTCCTTATAAATTATAATTGTTAATGGGTTCATCATTCTATCAGTCAATTGATAGGTTATATTCAAACTTAATTTTAATTGTGTTTTTGTTAAAGAATCTATGAGTTTTTAATTCAACTATGCTTCTGAACAATCTAGAATTCTAATATCGAAAGAAATTATAATGCATAAAATAATTCATCTTTTTATGGTTTATTGGTGTTGACTTGGTTAAAACTTTTGTATTGTTCTTATTGTCTAATAAAAGATTCATCATTTTCAATTTGTTTTAGCATATTTTTTTGTTTAGGCTTCACATTTTTTTTATAAACCACCCAAAAAAAAAATTATCAACCAAAGCTTTGTTCTAAGTTGATGTTTGATGTTGAAACTATATATTTTTATTTGATATTTATATAATATCTTAAGTTATACATACATATATACACATATAAATAATTATGATATAGATGGCTATACAACCACTTTACCATCGTCATAGTCGTTGTATCAAATCACGGGCCTAATCTCTATTTCAGCTTTTGATCGTTGTAACAATATGCATAGCCAAAAATATGATAATCATTCAAAATAACAAATTCAAACAAAATAAAAATAGTTTGAATTAAATTTATCAATCAACAATAATGATTTTAAACTCATCGGCTCCGGTATTGTTTTCAAATTAGGTTTATTCATGAAAAATAGTCCCAAATTTATACACAGATGTGTGTGTATATATATATATATATATAATCCAATAAACAATATTTAGTGCCCGTTTACCAAATGTTTATCTAGTAAGTGATTACCAGCAAGAGACATCACCCCACTTATCTTATCGTGTAACATTCTCGATGGCGCAACATAGATATGTGGAATGATCGACAAGCGTCTAAATCCTTTTGATAACGAGAATTACAAATCGTAAAACTCAAAATTAAGAGAGAACTCTTAAAAACGAAAAACTTTTATTAATCGATAACTTCATAAACAATGAAAACGATAAACCCTATTTATAATCTAAACTAAGTGAAAAAATATTTATCGAAATTAAACTAATCATAAAAATAACTAAAATGAATTAAATAAAGCTAATCCTAATTTAACTAAGAAAGATAATTAGAAGAAAAGAAAATAAATGAATAAAAAAGAAAATAGGGATTTGTTTGCAACGTGGGGGTTATGTCATGAAAAGAATTTGGATGCCATAGGATTGTATGCTGAGCCGCTTTGTGAAATCAACAGTGTCGAACGTGAGTTTGATGTGGGTTAGTCTACATGTAACTCACTTGAAAGTCATTTTGGTTTCCGAGTCTCTTTCGAGCTCGTTTTTCTCTTCGATCCTGTTTTTCTCTTTTTCAATTATCTTCAAAAATTCTTATTAACTCTTGAATTCTCCCTGTATCACTCGACCATCAAAACAGATTGTTGGTAAGTGTCTTAAACCCCGTAAACGCTAACCGAGTAAGAGTCTTTTCCCTCACTTATCGTGTAATAATCTCGGTTTTTGTTATGCCTCTTACCGAGTAAGATTATCGGTTCTTTTCATGCTCAACGGTAAAGTAAGTGATATCGATAAATGCTTACCCAATAAGTGTTTAATAAACAACCATTTTATTTAAATCAAAACTAATAATTCATGAACTAAATACATTTTGCAGTATTACCACATGGGTTTCATCACTTTTGTTATAACGGTAAAATATTTCATCAAAAACGCATTTGCAAAGAAAGATAATATTGCATCTATGAAAACCATTGCAAATAACTTTTTAAAAGTATAGGATAACTAACGCTAGAATTAGAGACTCAAAATCAACTTGTACTAAAAATTGATAGTACCGCAAAGATACGCTCACATGTAATTATGATATACTGATTTTAGTCGGTTTTTAACGGGTTTTGGTTTCAGTTAATTTGGGCCCAACCATATCAACCTATAAGATTTACAACCCAATTGAGTTTATGTTATATTTGAAATAGTTTATCGACCTATTTTCATGTTGGCTTCATGGCTTGGGTTAAATGGTCGATCAATTAAATTTTTGTACACCCCTAATTAATATATAAAAAATAATATTTAAATATAAAATGATTTCAAGCTCATAAATTATTATGTTTAAGGTTTCCTTGTTAACTAAAATAGTAGAATGATTCCATTTCCCATTAAGTTTCTTCAAATTGTATGAATTTGAGTTTACAATCAAATAGATTTGAATGGAATTAAAATTTTATCGTATAAAATGATCAATAACAATAGTTATAACAACATCTCCAACAATTTCCCCAAAGTTTCTTCAAAATGGAGAACCAAAAGTCAAAATCTCCAAAAAAAATTACATCTATCTCCAGCAGATTCTCCATTTTGGAGAATCAAACATTAATTATAATATTAAAATATTACATTGATATATTAAAATATTATTTATCTCTCCTAAATATCTACTTTCCAAGTTTTCTATTGGTGCTCCTAACTAGTAATCATTTTTGGGGTTATCTCCATATTTGGAGAAAAACTCTTTCTCTCTCCTACTTTCTCCATTTTGGAGATAGTTATGGAGAAACTGTTGGAGCAAAAATATAGCTTACAATCTCCATTTTCCCTATTTTCTCCATTTTAGAGAAGCTGTTGGAGATGCTCTAACTATTCATCGAAATTTAATTTTGATCTTCTCTCATTTAATAGGAGTATATGAAACTCATTGACAACTGGATTCCACCCCTCATATAGATAGAACATCTTTATCATGATATCATCATCATAAATAGTAATAATAATAGGGGAGAGATCAATTGGAAACCAATATTACATTGAAAACTTTGAAAATCGAAATTAACCAATTATTGAATTTCTTTTTTTTATTTTTATTTTTAATTGATAAGGTTATTTTAGTTTTTTTACATAATTTCATAATATATATGGTAAGTGTTATTATTATTATTATTATTATAATATTAATTATTTAATTTTAATGTATTTTATATATGGTAATATTAATCATTTATTAATTTAAACATGAAACATTTAATTTAGGTAAACACAAATTGATTCATACGCAAACTACAAATCAAATTATTTTTTTTTATTCTTATGAATTAGTGATTGATTCATCTAATGAATGAAATTTGATATTCATATGAAATTTTCAATATTAACTCCAGACACAAAATATTAATATAGTGAAACATTATGGATTTGATAAAATGAAACAAAATATTAATATAGTGAAACCTGATGAAACATATTTGATATAGTGAAACATAATGGAACAAAATATTAATATAGTGAAACCTGATGAAACATAATGGAAAGGTAATGAAACTATAATGGTAATGAAACTTAATGAAACTTATTTGAGTTTTTATATACTGCATATTGATGAACAGGTAATAAAAATGTATTCTTGATATGTTTTTTTTTTAAGAAATATACGTTTTTCTATATTTAAGCATATTTTATCTTTGTTGCCAAATTTGAAACACAAAAGAAAAAGACACATTTGCCCTTTTGACATATTAGGCCATCCACAAAGGCTTGCAAAATGGCTTGCAAAGAGGATTGCAAATTGACTTTTAAGTGCCATATAAGATTTGTAATTGCCAAATATTGCAATTACACTTGAAAGCCACGTGGCCCATTACTCTTCATTAATTAATTATTCTTGTTTTAAAAATATAAATACAATATAAAAATACTTAAATAAAATATAAAAATTCTTATTTTTAATTTATTTTTGTATATATGTTATTTTTTAAATAAAATATAAATACAATACAAAAAATAATTTAAATATTAATAAAACTACATATAAAATTAAATTAAAACAATAAATTATAAAATAAATAAAATGATTGTATTATATTATTATATTATATATTAATTGTTTATTTGAAATTAAAAATTATACTTTAATTATCATTAAATTAAAATAAAGAATTATATATCATGTAATTAACTAAAAAATATAAATGTATATAATAATTTATAAAATAACTAATAAATATTATAGTGGGGACCACTTTTGAAAGTATAGGTGAATTGCATGTATGTAAATGGTAATTGCAAAAGCTGATGTGACACAATTGAAAGTGTAAATGAATTGCTGGGATGTAGATGGTCTTATTATTATCTTTTATTAATAAATTAATTAATTTATTACTATATATATTCAATTAAAAAAATAAATGATTGAAATTTGGTTTCCAAAGTTTCCAATAAAATTTGGTTTCCAATTGAAACCACCCAAATAATAATAACTATTATTATTATTATTATTATTATTATTATTATTATTATTATTATTATTATTATTATATATTTGTGTGTGCACATGTACGAAATATTTTCAGTAACCGTTAATATTTTATGATCGATTCTTTACATGATAACCCATTCTTATAATTTAAAGGACCCATTAGTCGTGTTTATATCTAATTTGATATGGTGACGTATTGCAGTAAGCATGTGAGAAATGGTAGCCACATTCGATAGGGTTTTACAATATAAGTCGTCATAGCAAAGAGTTGTATGTTATACGACTTGGTGTTTAAAAAAACCGTTGGATCGTTCAAATCGGTCGAATCAAGTCAAACCAAACCGCTTTTGACGGTCTGACGGTTCGGCCTGGTCTGAAAAATTGTCAAACCGGGTGGTCCGGTCCGGTATGCGGTCTGGAGGTTTTTTTGGGCGGTTTAAACCAAACCAACCGCCAAATACATATATAACATTTTATATATGTATTTATATCCATTATTCAGCCAAATGTTATTTTAAATATATTTGGTTAGACTCAATGTTATCTTAAATCTAGCCTAAACATAAAATCATTTTGATTTTTGACATTTGAAACTTGAAAGCCCTAAATGACTACTTTTCACTAAAATCGGCCGACTCACTCTGTTCACGTCGACTTCAGGCTTCACAATTCATTAGTTCACGTTCATTTAGGCTTCTTCTGTTCTCCATAGTATTTTTTTAGTGTTTTGTTGTGATATTTTGTTAAATTTTTTTGTGGACTTTGTTTACTTAAAATAGACCAATGAAGATTTAAAACTCAAAATTATATATGTTTTTTTAAGCTTAAACTTTAAAGCCCATAAAAACCCAAACTGCAAAAACCGGTCGGACCAAACCGCCTAAACCACGGTCCGGTTTGACCGGTTTAGACACTTGATGTCAAACCGCTCGGTTTGAAAATGTAATAAACCGCCACTTACGGTTTAATTTATGGTTTGAGTGGTTAAACCGCCCAAACCGGATCGCGAACACCCTACTTGGTCATGTGAGCCCCAATCACGCAACATACATCACGAAAAGACAGGGAGCATTCGATACACAAAATGTGATGGTATTGAAGGTGTTGGTGACTGGGAGTGGTGAGGGTTTAGGTGGTGAATTATGCTCTTGATTAAATTGGATTCAAAAGTTATTTTTGTGTTTTAAATCAAATTATGAAATCTTTGACATCGGCCAAACAATGAAAAAAAATATTAACTTATACAAAATAACAATCAAATCCCTTGATGTGTGTATATTCATACACAACTAGGTTGTAGAATTTGGTTTTATTCCATTTATTGTGGATAAAATGTTAACAAAAATATTGTTGCACTAAATTGTTGTAGCAAATATTGTTACTGCAATAGAAGCTGGCCGAATTCATGATCAACCTTGAAGATAATTTTTGGCGCTCAAATTTTGAGTGGAGCAACTTTTGGTAGAAGTAATCAATGTTTTAAAACCCGGTTTTTTGATTGACCCGGTGTAGGGACCGGGTCACGGTTCAACCGGGTGGTTGACCCGGTTTCAAGAATTTCTATATATTTTTCATTTTCCTGCATATATATATATATATATATATATATATAAGACCAAGAATTTGATGTCCACAAGTTCAAACATTAAAAATGCACATACCAACAAATTTACATCAATCCAAAAATATTAAAAAAACACGTAACAAGTTTTACATCAATCCAAATTCATCAAAACGAAACATAATGTTCAAACCAAATCATGGATCTTGAGACATTGGAGTGTTAAATGCATCAAGCTCACGATCGCTTAGTAATTGAAATCCACTCTCAACTTCAAGGTCATCAACAACATCGTCACTTTCTACAATATCAAATAAAAAAAATATTAATGTCACGTAGAAAGTTAATAGTAAACTAACAACACCAAATTAATATATATAGAAATAAAAAAATGTCACCTTGCGTTTGAGAAGCCGGTTCGTGCTCTTCCTTGTCAAGCATATTTTCTAAGTCATTGTAATCAAGTTCTCCTTCCGGCTCTTCTTCGACCACCCAAAAGTCCGTCTTATCAATGGATTCGTAATCAATAGGATCATAAGACCTCTTCTCAACCTTAAGTCTACAAAAATATTCACAAAGAAAATAAAACATAACTTGTAAAAATAAAATGACATTGCTATTATTAAATATTTTACTACAATATAACGTACCTATTTTGTAAACGCAAGTTGTAATGAACAAATACAAGATCACTTAGCCTTTGATGTTCCAACCTATTCCTCCTTTTCGTGTGAATCATCTCAAAAACACTCCAATTTCGTTTGCAACCGGAAGAAGATGCGGTTTGACTTAATATTCTAATAGCAAACTTTTGCAATATAGGAGTATCTCCGCCAAATAACTTCCATCACTCATCTATAAAAGAAATGGTTAGCAAATAATATATTAATAATAATGTTTAAAAGTTAAATACCTAAGTATTATCTGGACGAGTAATAGGACGAGAAGCAACGACACTAGATCTACCAAAAGTGCCTTCATTGTCACGAAACTTGCCTAACGATATTGTAAGATCCAAAACGTCCCTACCGGAAAAATTCTTCTCAACCATATCAAGAACACCTTGAAACACCTCTCTCTTATAGCAAAGATTCTCACGATCATACTGAAAAGCTGGATTTAACCAGTAAGTCGCACAATGAATACTTTTTCTTCACATCCTATCCCAACGACGATCAATTATGTCAGTATAAGGCTTGTATAATTCTTTCTTCTTTTTAATCAATTCCTTAACCCCTTTCCTTGCCCGATGCATTCCCTCATAAACATAACCCAATGCAGGTTTTTCATCCGAATCACATAACCGCAAAAGCCTTAACAAAGGAGTCATCACTTTCACCGTAATCAAACAATTCTTCCAAAAATTTTCGTTCAAGACAATTTGTTTACATTCAACCGCATTTCCCACTTTCAACATCTTCTTAAACTCGTTAGATATGACCATTGCTTGTAAATCGGCTTTATGTTCATACAAACTTTTCAATGCAATGAACGCGGTACCAAAACGAGTAGCACCTGTACGGATGATTTCTGTCCAACCTTGTCTTTTTCTTAACCAATTCAAGGGCCACTTATGATTATAAATAAAAACAGTAACCCTAGATGCAAGAGTGACCAAGCTTTTGACGTTGTCCAATTCTGAAACATCCTTTAACACAAGATTAAGACAATGTGCGACACATGGAGACCAAGTAATAGAAGTATATCTTTCACATAACTTAGTACCGACAAGTTTGTAGTTAACAGCATTGTCAGTAACAATTTGAACCACATTCTTTTCTCCTACCATTTCAACAATCTCAGCAAACAAATTACACAAATTTGAAGCATTGCTCTCTATATCGGATGCATCAACAGATTTAAGAAATGATATCCCTTTCGGACAATAAACTAAGAAATTAATCAAATGTCGTTGCCTAATATCTCTCCACCCATCACTCATAATCGTGCAACCACTTTCAATCTATTGACTTTTATACGAATCAATTAACAGAGAAACAAACTTCTTTGCATCTGTCAATAAATTGACACTCAAAGCATGATAATTAGGTGCTTTGTAACCATGACCAATACCCGCTATTTTATCTACCATATGTTGAAAATAAGGAGAGTTGCAAGCATTCATAGGTATACATGCATCATAGAACCACATAGCAATAGCTAAATCGACATCATATAGTTTTTCCTTACTTTGCATGGAAGATTTAACAGTGGATTAAGAAGGATCATTTATACCTTTTGTAAAAAAAGGATGAAGACTTGATGTAGCTTTCCTTTTTCCCGCTTTAACAGATCATGCTTTGACATATCGCGGTTGTGTTTCCCTCGTATCGTCATCCGAGATAGTAATACCACTTTCCTTCTCCGCTTTATCCTTCTCCGCTTCTATCTCTTTCAAAATACCTTGCATAATAAAACGAACTTCCGAAGTTACCTTTTTACAAGAAACAACCTCACCGGTAACACCGGCAAGATGTTTCTTAAATCTATATATCCCACCACCTTTGAACATTCTTTGACAAAAATTACATATGTATGTTTTGCTCTTTCCATCACCGACTATAGTTGCATAATCCCATGCTTTATCCGTCTTCCTTCTTACATTTGATTGAACAGAAGAATGAGATTGAGATTGTGCTCCCATCGATTGATTGTCTCTAGGTTCCATATGGACCTGAAAATGTCCATTGAATACATTGAGCTACCATAAGTACATAATCTGTATGCACTTGTGCATATAGGAAATTATGTTGATTTTTTTTGGTTTATATGCACAAGTGCATATCAAATGGTAGACACATAAATACATAAGTACATAATCTGTAAGTGAATCGAAATCCAATAATGGAAGATAAATAATCAAAATCCAATAATGGTTTTTATGCACAAGTGCATATGAATGATGTTAGCAAATGGAAGATAAATATTTTGCCAAGAATGCTTAAAAAGGACTAGTAATAACTAATAACCAAAAACCGAATTAATCCAAGATCTATAAATGGGTATCTACATACTATTATGTCATTATGAGTTGGTAAAATCAAACCAATATTGAGGATTTACAGGAATTATGTTGCTTATTGTTTGTTCTTTTTAATTATTAGGACTATTAAGAGAACTTTCACATAAGCCAATTGAATTGGAAAGAGAAATTTGTGGCTTTCTTGTGTCCTACAGGTACGAACCTGATTGTTTGTTTGACACCCAATAACTAAAATAAACACATAAACATGAATATGGCAGAATCAAAGATTGACACCCAATAACTAAAACCCATAAATAAATAATAATGGTGTATACGAAATCCACCAAATTGAACAATAAGCAAGTAAGTAATGATGATGAAACCTCAATCAGAAGCTAAAACAAATTGTAACAAAGATAGAAACGAAACCCTAATCGAAGAAGATGAAGAAGGCTTACCCAAACGAAACCTAATCGAACAATAGCAACTGTAGATGGAATCGATTCGTCGATTGAAGATCGAAGACGGAATGGACTGTTGATTGGAGATCGAAGATGGAATCGATTGTCTCTGTCGATGAAGGCGCTGTGTAATTGTGTATGGAATCGATGGAATTGATGAATGACGCTGTGTATGGATCGTATTGGAAATTGTTAGAAGATGAATATGATTGAAGGAGACGATGAATATGCTGAAGGTTTGAAACCTCGATATATTGATTGAGAGAAAACGTACAGAGTGTAAAGTAAATAATGAGAGAGCTTAACCTAGACTATAAAATACAAACTATTTATACAAAGACTATATGGGCCTGGGCCTTATATGGACATGGGACTAGGCCCTCTACACATATACATTAACAAAAATAACCTAGCCGCTTGTGAAAACTGAAAATTCAAATTAAATTAGAAGTCTAACGGGTCTTTAACGGGTCAATCACACTGGTTCAACCAGTTTTCTCAAAAACCCGGCGGTTCAATCCGGTCCTTAAATCCCCAAAAACCCGGTCCTAGTTGACCCGGTCCCTCGACCGGTTCCCGGTGCAACCGGTTGAACCGGCCGGGTCAACCCGGGTTTTAAAACATTGGAAGTAATCAACACACTTTGTTAGGGAAATTAATTCCTTTGTTGAAGATGTCTTACATATGTACTTAGCTAGTAGTTTAGGAGTTGACATTGTATTAGGTATTAGCCCTTGGATAATATGCTCCCTTGTATTTTTCTTTATCCTTTGGTCCTCCATTTTAAATTTAATATAAATAGGATGGATGTAGTAATTTTAATCACAGAGGGAGATCAAACTTCTCTAAACTTTGATCTCTCCATTCTTTTTTATCATGTATTTTTAATTTGAAGCTCTTAATCTCACTACTACAAAAAAAGCCTTTTTACACGGTTGTAAATGGCTTTTCCAAAACCGTGTAAAATGCGAGAAAAACCGCATAAAATACTCAATTTTACACAATTATTAAGCAAAACTGTGTAAAAAGATGAGACATTTTTACACGGTTATTTGTCAAAACCGTATAAAAATGTCACATCTTTTTACACGGTTGCTAACCAGAATTGTTTAAAATGTCACAGTTTTACCAATTTCACATTACAAAACTATATAGTTGGGTCTAACCGTAAAAGTATGTTAGATAGAACTTGGTGGGTAAAGCTTTCACTGGCGGCTCTCCTTATTTTACTGACGGATAGTGTTTATTTTTAAAAAATTAATAATTCGTTTTAGTTGTTTTTCTATTTGTATATTGCATATTATTTATAATAATTGTGTACCCGTACAATTCAACAGGATGCAATCCAGTACAATATAAAAGATAAGGAATAGAAGTAAAAATTAAATTCAATATTGATTTAACTTTATTAAACCAAGTAATTACAATAACAATGAAGGTAGAAACAAAAGTAGAAACCAAAATTTTTATCAATAGAATTTGCAAAAATAAAATCAAACCGTCTTTAGATCAAATGAACCAAACTCTAATCTCCATTTGAAAAATCATCATGAAAGCATCCATTCCATGTACATGTACCAACATCAGCATCCAATGAGATCATAAAACCCTTTTGCATTCAACAACATCCAATGAGCACTCTTTTATTGAATATGTACTGCTCGTTATATCTTGATTTCAATCCATGCTTTCAGTGCAAAAATTAGGATAGATCTAAGAACCTACAAAACGGAAAAGATTAAATCACCTTTAGGACAATGTTTTGAAAACAAGCTACCAAAAAAATACCCTTCAATGCCGTTGAAAAAGAGGGGTAGTGCCATGTGATAACCTGCATCACCAACAAGTAAAGGAAGGAAGGGAACAAAGTCAATCACGAGAGGGAAGAAAAAAAATTAAGACTAGATTATAGTAACCTTAACCTTAACCTTCTAAGAGAAAGATGAACAAAAAAAAGAAAAAGAAGGAAATTATTAGGGAATGAAATTTTAGAATTTTAAAATATTACCTTTTAATAGATTTTTAATAGAGAATTTAATTAAAATACCCTTTTTTGAAAAATCAGTGTCCAATATGCCCAAATCTTGTCATTTTTGCCAAAATACCCCCTATGTCCGCGTTTTTTACCGCGTTTTTTCAAAAAACGTGGGGTGGCATTGTTTGGGTCCGCGTGTGGGTAGAAACGGGGGTTGGGGCCACGTTTCCACTGTTGAACGCGGACATGGGGGATAAAACGCTGGGCTCACATTTGTTAGTTGAATTGTGATATTTAATATATATTTACATTTTATACCCCTATAATTATTTAGTTAGTTTACTTTATATCTTTTACTTTTTTATTTTTCATTTTTCATTTTCATCATATTAACACATAAAATCGTATATTAACTAAAATACGTTAAAATAATACGTTTTAATTTTAACAAGTTATACCATTATAATCGTCTCTTCGAAACCTTCGAAATGGGCACTGATTTTTCAAAAAAGGGTATTTTAATTAAATTCCCAAAAAATGGTTAATTATTTTTTTTTTCACGATTACTTACAACTTATCATTTAGAATTTCTCATGATCAATAAAGAATTTAATATTTAATTTTACTTGGTAACTATTTAAAAAGTTTATAACATAGTTTTAAACTTTTTAGACGGTTTTTATTTCGTACCGGTACAAAAAAAATTACACTTTTTTATACGTTTGGACTTCTTTTACACGGTTTCTCGTAACAACCATATAAAAAGGTTAATGTGCTTTTTACACTCAAGGCCGTGTAAAATGTCCGGACCTCTTTACACGGTTTTTACCGAAAATTGTGTAAAAAGGTCCGAAAACATATTCAAATAGTTCTTAAGCAAAACCGTGTAAAATGCTTGGACTCTTTTTATATGTTTTTTTTTTACCAAAAACCGTGTAAAAAGGTCCAGACACTACAAGAAAAATGACCTTCAGAGAAGGTTTTATATTGTACGTGAAAGTCCTAAAAGCTTCTCTTAAAGACTTTAGAGAAGTTTTTCACTTCCGTCAAAAAACTTCCCTATATAAGGGTAGCTAAAGGTTTTAGGGAAGGATTTTGAAGCGTATTCGTTTTATTTACTTTTAGAGGCATTTTGTTGAGGCTTTAGATGTTTTCAAATGGTTTTTAAAGCCAAAAAACCGTGTAAGATGTTTGGATTTTTTACACGGTTTTTACCAAAAACTGTGTAAAAAGGTCTGGAGACATTTTCAAACGGTTTTTAAGTCAAAACCGTGTAAAATGCTTGGACTTTTTTACACGGTTTCTTCTACAACCGTCTAAAAATGTCTCCGGGTAGTTTTTTACATGGCTTTTGCTAGGGGTGTACGTGGGTTGGGTTGGGTGGGTTGGGACGTTTTTACAACCCAACCCAATTATGGCGGTTTGGAAAATCTTAACCCAACCCAACCCATTCAAAAATATAACCCAACCCAACCCTTGCGGGTTATGACGGGTTGGGTTGGGTTGGCGGGTTAGTAATATACATAAATTTGCGGATTGAAATACGATAAATAATACTAAAATTATTTTCAACAAAATTATTAGTTATTACAATTAGGGCTTGTTCGTGTTCGTTCGTTTAACTTAACCGAACAAACGAACGAACACGAACGGTTAACGAATGATTTTTTTCACAATATATAAATATATTTATATAATAAACAAACATAAACAAACGTAAACGAACATAAACAAATGTAAACAAACATAAATGAATGTAAACGAACGAACATTAACGAACATAAATGAACGAACGTTCACGAACATAAATGAACGAACGAGACCATTGTTCATGTTCGTTCATTTAACTAAACGAACAAAAACTGTGTTCATGTTCGTTCATTTATTAAATGAACGAAAATAAATGAATTTCCCGCCAAACGGTTCACTGAACGTTCGGTTCGTTTACAACTCTAATTACAATCATCCAATTATAAATTAAAATCCATAAGTCTTAAAGTTAATTTGGGCTGTGAATAAACTGCATATTATATATATATATATAATGTAATTTTATAAAAAAAATAGCGGCGGGTTGGCGGTTTGGGTTGGGTTGAGTTTTCCTAACCCAATTTCAACCCTTCTAATTAGCGGTTTGGCGGTTTTGCGGGTTGGGTTTAATTGGGTTGGGAGCGGGTTGGGTTGGTCGAGTTTCGCGGGTTGACGGTTTTATGTACACCCCTAGATTTTGCCATAACCGTGTAAAAAGAGGCGTGTAAAAATGTTATTTATGTAGTAGTGTCTTTTGGTATATGTTGTTGCAGCAACCTTCTTACTTCCCACACAAGTTTACGCTTTCCAGCACACTTTCAATTTGGGCACTTTACATTTTTCAGCACGTTTACACTTCTGCAAGTTTACATTTCTGCAACCTTTACATTTCATGCATTTTAATTTCTCGCATTTTACGTTTCTTGCAACTTTACATTTCACGTAGATTTATTTTTCTTGCACTTTACTTTTACGCCATTTAAATACTTCTTTATCATTTCCAGCAATGATGGGTTAAACACTCTAGCTTGGGTTAAACGCTAGAGTGATTACACTTCAAGATGCAATTGAAGAGTCACGGTTGGTTCAAGACGACATCATTCAGAATCAAAAGAAGAAAGCTCAAGTGGGTGAGAAGAGGAAGTAGGAAAATCGTTCGGGACCTCCTCAACGCCCAAGACCTTTTGTGGGGAACTCTAGAGTGGAACTGCGTCGGGAACCGAGTTGGTGCCCAAAATGTAAAAGTAAGCATTTTGGAGCTTGCAATTCCACTCCTCTTGTGTGCTTCAAGTGTGGAAAGGCGGGCCACACTAGTCAAGTGTGCCCCATTCGGGGGACGGTATGCTATGAGTGCAAAGAAGTAGGACACGTGCGGCTCAACAGTCCCAAGTTGAAGGGCAATCCGAGAGGATCTAGCACGGGAATGCCAGTCAAGAAGGAAGTTGCTCCGAGGCCTCAAGGAAGGGCGATCCAGATGACAACTGAAGAAGTGAGAGAGACCACGGACGTGGTGTCGGGTAGTTTCCTACTCAACTCTCTACCCGCTAGAATACTTTTCGACTCGGGTGCAAATCATTCTTTTCTAGCAACCTCTTTTCGTAAATCCTTGAATGCACCTTCCACCACTCTTAATGATGCCTTAGTTGTGGAAGTAGCAAATGGGGACCAAATTGTGTTGCGCAAAATCGTGAAAGACTGTCAGTTGGAAATCGATGGCAAACACTTCCCAGTAGAATTATTTTCTATGCCTATTGGGGGTTTTGACGTAGTGATAGGAATGGATTGGTTGGTGAAAAATCAAGCCTAAATCCTTTGCTCAAAGAAAGTCATTCGTGTTCCAACTTTGGATGGGAATTTCGTCCTTATTTATAGAGAGAAGCGGAAGGGTGAAGTAATGGTCATCTCTTCTCTCAAAGCACGAAAGTGTTTATCGAAGGGGTGCCCATCGTTTCTGGCATACATATTGGACACCAAGACGGAAAAGAAGAAGTTGGAGGACGTGAAGATAGTTCGGGATTTTCCGGACGTATTCCCTAAGGACTTGTCGGGGTTACCTCCCGACCGTCTAGTGGAGTTCTGCATCGACTTAATTCTGGGTGCGACGCTAATCGCCCGGGTACCTTATCGTCTCGCACCAACGGAAATGCAGAAAATGATGAAACAACTGCAAGAACTTTTGGAGAAGGGTTTTGTGAGGCCAAGTTCCTCGCCTTGGGGAGCTTCGGTCTTATTCGTCAAGAAGAAAGACGGTACCATGCGAATGTGCATCGACTACCACGAGTTAAACAAGGTGACCGTGATAAAACAAGTATCCCCTCCCGCGGATCGACGATCTTTTTGACGAATTGCAAGGAGCGGGATGTTTCTAAAAGATAGACCTACGGTCGGGGTATCACCAAGTGAGAGTAAAGGAAGACGATGTGGCGAAGACGGCGTTTAGGACTCGGTATGAGCATTACGAGTTATTCGTGATGCCATTCGGGCTAACCAATGCACCCGCAATATTCATGGATTTGATGAATTGATTTTGTCGCCCCTTTTTGGACAAATTCGTCATCGTATTCATCGACGACATCCTAATCTACTCCAAGAGTGAAGATGAGCATGAGTATCATTTGCAGGAAATTTTGGAGGTGCTAAGAAGAGAGAAACTCTACGCGAAGTTTTCCAAATGCGAATTTTGGCTTCGAGAAGTCCAGTTCCTTGGACATGTGGTGTCACAAGAAGGTGTGAAAGTGGATCAATCCAAGACCGAAGCCATGTTAAATTGGGAGCCGCCGAAGAGACCGACCAAGATCAGGAGTTTCTTGGGTCTAACCGGTTACTATCGAAGATTTATTCGGGATTTCTCCAAGGTTGCTTCACCATTGACAGCCTTGCCGAGAAAAAAATTGAAATTCTTATGGACGGAAACTCTAGAGCAGGCTTTCAGAACTTTGCAAAAGAAGCTATGCGAGGCGTCGATCCTATCTCTACCCGAGGGTACAGAAGATTTTGTAGTTTACAGCGACGCATCCAAGATGGGATTGGGATGCGTCTTGATGCAACGAGGGAAGGTTATCGCTTATGCTTCAAGGCAACTCAAAGAGCATGAGAAGAACTACCCAACCCACGACCTTGAGTTAGCAGCCGTGGTATTTGCATTGAAGCTTTGGCGGTACTATCTATACGGCATGAGGTGTACGCTCTACACCGACCATAAAAGCCTAAAGTACGTATTCGATCAAAATGAGTTGAACATGTGCCAGCGAAAATGGTTAGAATTATTGAAGGGCTGTGATTGTGAACTGCTCTACCACCCGGGTAAGGCCAATGTTGTAGCGGACGCCTTGAGTCACAAGGAATATAGTGGTTGTGTGCGGGCGTCGATCTCGAGGATTGATGTGGTCTCAAGCCTTCTAGAGAGGATCAAGTTGTCGCAAGCCGAAGCCTTGCTAGAGGCAAACCTCAAAGACGAATCCATGACAAAACACCACCTTCTTTTGGTGAAAGATAGACGAGGACTCAAATTGTTCCAAGGGTGAGTGTGGGTACCCAAGATTGGGGGGGGGGGTATCGGGAGTTACTCCTAAGCGACGCCCACAAATCGAGATACTCCATTCATCCGAGGAGCACAAAAGATGTATCGGGACTTGAAGTTAAATTATTGGTGGCCGATAATGAAGCTCGATGTAGCAAAGTACGTGGAGAGATATGTGACTTGCTTGCAAGTCAAAGACGAACACCAATGACCTTATGGTAGTTTGCAATCCCTCGAGATTCCGGAGTGGAAATGGGAGCATATCACCATGGATTTCATGACCAAGTTGCCCAAAACCTTACGAGGTCACGACGCTATTTGGGTTGTGGTGGATAGATTGACCAAAAGCGTGCATTTCTTGGCAATGCGGGAAACACTACCAATAGATAAGTTGGCAAGGCTATATATTAATGAAATTGTCTTGAGGCACGGGGTGCCACTCTCCATTGTGTCGGATCGCGATAACCGATTTACATTAAATTTATGGGATGGGTTGCAAAAGAAATTGGGTACTAGAATCAAACTGAGTATTACTTATCACCGCAGACAGATGGACAAAGCGAAAGGACCATTCAGACTTTGAAAGATATGTTGAGGTCGTGCGTCATCGATTTTGGAGGAAATTCGGATTCTCATCTTCCGTTGGTGGAATTTGCCTACAACAACAGTTATAACTCTAGCATTGGCATGACACCGTTTGAAGCTTTGTATGGCCGGAAATATAGGACACCTGTGTGTTGGCTAGAGGCGGGGGAGAAACAGTTTGTCAGACCAGAAATCGTACAAGAAACGACGGATAATGTAAAAAGCATTAGAGAGCGGTTAAAGGCGGCCCAAAACCGTTAGAAGAGCTACACAGACAAAAAGATGAGACTGATAGAATTTCAAGTGGGGGATAAGGTGATATTGAAGGTGTCACCATGGAAGGGAATCATCAGATTTGGAAAACGGGGAAAGCTTAGCCCCCGATTTCTCGGACCCTTTCCCATTGTTGAAAGAGTAGGACTTCAAGCCTACAAACTGGAGTTGCCACCGGAAATGGACGGGATTCACTCCACCTTTCATGTTTTCTATTTGCGTAAATGCCTACCAGAAGAAGAGAGCACCATCCCATTGACATAAATTCGAGTGGAGAACAACCGTTGCGTGGAAGAGCCCGAAGCCATTCTTAAAAGGAAGACGAAGAAGTTAAGACATAAGGAAGTGATCATGGTAAAAGTCCAATGGAGGCACCACCGAGATACAAACGTGACGTGGGAGGCCGAAGAAGATATGAGACGACGTTATCCTAGGCTTTTTGAGTAAGTACAGATTTTGAGGGCGAAATCCTTTCCAAGTGGGGGAGGATTGTAACACCCCAAAATTCGCATGCATTCCACTGTGTCAAAGAGGTTTAATGGCAGGGACCCATGGCCCCGTGGTCTCCTTTTCGAAGAGAGATGTCGCTTGTCAGAGAGATGTCGTCGATTCACTGTGTTTTGTGCCTGAAAGTCGAAGGTGTTCACGCAGGAGTATGAGGCGAGCGATAGAAAAGCGGGAATGATTTTTTCATTCCCCCCAATTTGATACGGAATGAAATTTTGGGCTCTTAATGGAATGGGCCCATTATATTATGTTAAACCAAACACTCTCTTTTAGTTTCATTCCCATTAATTACTCCCCAATACCTCTAACCAAACAGGCCCTAAAACTTGAGGTTGTTTGGTTGGTTTTTCAACTAGTTATGTATGAATAAAGTTGTTTGTGTGGACTAATCTGTCTTTATAGATTGGGAAGATTTTTGTTTGTGATGGTTCTTTCATAGATGTAAAGAGCGTGTTTTTTAATTGGGTGGGGCATGTTTGGAAAAAACTTGGCTTTCTGCATAAAGCTCCCCCTACAAGCTTACTAAATAAGTCAATTTCTATATCATTCGGTCACTACCAAACAGACAAACGGTCATTTATAGCTGACTGAATAACTTGTGGATCATATTAAGCTCATTAAGCTGCTAATAAACAGAACCTTAGAGGTTGTTTGTTTATGGCTTATTGGGCTTAATAGCCTATAAAAATCAATTAGATAGCCATTTATTGTTGTTTGTTTATGGCTTATCTATATTGATGATGACTTAGGTGACGTTTGCTTTTTAAGAGGTCTGAAGTCTTTTTTCACTTCTGATTAATAAGAGGTGGTGTTGAAGTCTAAAATCTGAATCAATAAGACTGTTTGTTGTTGTAACGTTTAGAGGCGTCTTGAGAGAAAGGAGAGCATATGAAATGACGCGGTAATAAGAGGTTTTAAGAAGTTAAGTCACCACTTAATATTTCAAATGTATTTAAGAGTTAAGAGGTTCTGAAAAGTGGAGAAAAAAACAAACAGTCTGAATGTAAAAATGTCTGAACGATTCAGACTTATTAAGAGGTATTTTAGAAAAAACAAACAACCCCTTAGACTCTACATTGCAAAGTGCATACAATTGAACCGGAGACAATGGAATGTTACAAACTAAGTAATAACCAAATCATTAATGCAGGGGTTGTTCAATCTCTTCTCAATGTTTCTATGATCCTTTGTTTGATCTTAAAACCATGTTAACAGTTATGCTTGGTGTTTGTAGTTAGAGGCAGAATCACAAACGATCCAGTTATCATTTTTCCAATAGACTTTATGTATTTCACCATTTTTGATAAAATTTCAGTTCTTATGTCTTGATTATTAAGTTTCCTACATGTGTATATTCTATATTCCAAGTTATGACTGTTTCTCGCTTGTTTGCAGGTTAATATTGCTACAATTGTCTTGATATGACTGTCGTGGTTACATTTCTCTGGTTTCTCAAATTCTTCTACATCATTGTTTCTTTTGGTACTATGGGTTATATTTATCCTTCATATGCCATGAGCATCTTTTAGCTTATTCTTTTTGTTCATCATAGCTATTTGTCGTCATTGAGGTTGACATACAATTTGCAACAACAAATATATGGTAAAACTCACACAAACTCTTCAACATTGGTGAGGCTTGAACCTTGACTTCGAGGGAGGGAGGTTGGGCTCTATCGGTAACCCCAGTATCCCTATTTTATCGTTGCATCTTCCCCCCAACTCACCACATACAAATATTTGCCAACCTACGTATGAGATCATTAGTAGTCCAAACAATGATATTAAAGAGACCATAACCGTCAGTAAGTTAGTTAGCACATAGACCTCTGCACAGAGCGCAAAATAATTTCTTACTTTCTTTTGCAGTCTTCAGTATTTCCAGAACAAAAAGTGATACAAATTTGCAGATGTAGATCTAAACTAACCCATAACATATCTCATGGATTACCTTTCAAAGAAGGAGGAGGAGGAGGAGATTTATATACCTTTTACTTGTTTTCGTCTTTGTATCTGAAGATGGAGTATGTGAATCGGTGTTGCAAAATCTCTGGCCTGAAAGTGTGTTATTTTGGATCTTCGGCGAGAAAAGGGATAACAAACAGCCTTAACGTAACACCCTGAATTTCTAACCCAATTGAAGAAAAATGTTGAACTGGGTGAATTGGTAAAAGTAAGAACCACATATAGAGTATAGATGTAGTGCCATGTGGTTGTGACTCTTGTCACAATAGCACCAATGGTACTAAGAGTATAGTCGTCTCGGCTATAGTGCCATGTGGTTGTGACATCTATCACAAAAGCACCAATGGTACTGAAAGTGTGGTAGTCCCGGCTATAGTGCTATGCAATTGTGACATATGTCACAATAGCAACGACGATTACTAAGTGGTTGGTCGTCCCAACGAATGTGCCATGTAATTATGATAATGGCAGGATAACTGGCATAATAACATCAAATGTTTCGAAAGAACGGTTGAGGAATGGCCGGGATAAAGGTCAAGGAATGTCCGGGAGAACGGTCGAAGAACGGCCGGGAAAACGGTCGGGAAAGCCGTCGAAATACTCTCGGTACGAGTCTGGCTACAATGCCCGGTGACAGTGCCATAGGGCACTGTCGCATGGCAGGGTCACAAGAGGCAAGGGGGCCTCGATACATCCTGGACGACCGTGCCCGCTACAGTGACAGATGGCACTGTCGCATGGTAGGGTCGCGCCAATCTCATAGTGCATAAAATCAGGATTTTCTTCATTTGGTCATATCTTGCTCATTTCTACTCTGTTTTGGGCGATTCAAAATGCTATGGTTTTGTTTTTGAGAAATTTCCAAGGTTATATTGTTAGTTTTGGGATGATTAAAGAGTATTTGGTGGTGGATTGGAAGCAAAGGTCAAGAGCGCATCATCATCACCTCCATCTTCAAGGAATTTGGGGTTTTCTAGGTTTTCATCAAAACCTAAGTGGTAAGTGTATCCCTTATATTTCTAAACCTTAATATAAGATATAAGTGCTCACTTGACGATTTCCTAGTGTTCGATTTCTCAAATTTCGGGTTTGATGGTTTTGGATAAATTAGGTCAAAAATTAGGGTTTTGGTCAAGTAGAGGATTTTGATGTAAAATATTTGGGGATCGATTCTTAATGGTTGAATGAGTATATTCATGGTTGGAAACATGTGAATATAGGTTTTGGAAGGATGTGCTTGTGGATTCAAGATTCTCTAAGTAAGCTCAAGTTGGGGAAAAATCTAGATTTAGCCTAAATCTAGCAATGTGAGTTTAAGTTGATTTGTGAAAACGTTGTACATGCCAAAATGTCTATTTTAAAGTGTTTATGTGTTTTACATGAAATGACCAACTGTTGAGTTATTTGGTGAGTCTTGATTATTTGAAGTGTTCAATTTTATAAACTTTGTGAAGCACCCACATTTGGGACTTTTGGGCATTTTGATAAATAATTCATAAACGAAAGTGTTTTAATAATTTATTGCATGAAAGAAGATTATTTGGTAAAAATGCATTTTTGGTGTTTGTTGGAAATGTGCATAATTTGTGTTATGAGAGGTTTCAAAACTCAACAGATGAGTCCTTGGGTTTTGGTCATTTTCGACCTTGTGAACCTTTCGGAAACTGCAAATCTTTGTTTTGGGGAAAAGATGTACTTTAAGTATTTCAATGAGTAAATTCCTTGCATTTGAGCATGTGTCTATGGTATAACCTTGTTTGGAAAATGATCTATCTTATTCTAAGTTTTGTTGGAGTTTGGTCGTGTACTTTGGAGCACGTATTTGCACAAACATTGGTCGAGTGCATTTACTGCATTTTATTGCTTTTGACAATGAGTCCTTTGGTTGTTTGAGCATGTGGCTGGGTATTTGATTATGTTGGGTTTTGGGGACAATTGTCCAGTTTTGATAGCCCAACGTAGAGCTTTGGTCATAATTTATGGTTATTGGAGATTTACATATTTTGAGTGTGTGCGTCATTCAATTTGGGGTCATGTAATGTTTTAGCCTTGTCTGCTATGGATCAATGAGCACTTTTATCACTTTGTCCGATGATGGAACGAATTGGTTTCCACATCGCGGCACGTTAGGCATCGGATTGGGTTATAAGTCCTACGTGCTAGTATACGATATTGGACGAGGATTTCAACGTAAGGACCCTAGTTGGTTGAAGTTGATTTTCCGTGGGTGTTCGTTTAAATGCACCGAGCCTAACATCCCTTGTGTGTACTTTATTATTTTGTCCGATGGTGGAACGCTAGTTTTCCCCATTGCGGCGCGGTTAGGCATCTCTGGTATGGTGTAAGTCCTCCGTGCAAGTATCTATGGGTGTATGCTGAAAGATGTTGAGTTCGATACTTAATACCAATATAACATAATATGTGGCTTACTTTGTGTCCGTCACATTATATGGAATCGGGTCTCCCCCGTCACCGAAAGGAGTTGTCTTCGGGCTGGGTCTTTTATATTTATGTTTTCGGTGATGTCTTTTATGGGTGGATTATTGTCCATAATTTTTGTGTGTGGAATATTGGGTCCTACTTGTGTTTTGGGTGTTTTCGGAATATGAAATATCATTCATGTTTTCATAAATTGGAAGTCGATTCTACTCTTGTTTGAGTGAGTTTTGGGATGCATCATTTTATAAAGTGTATTTTGTATTGAGATGTTCATCTTTGAAAATGCATATTATTGGAGAACGAGTCGTTTCCATACTTAAAGTGAATCATTTTGAAAAACTATAATTTAAGTTGTATCCTTCCCTTTTAAAAATGTAATTATCCATATGGTAAAACTCTTGAACTCAATAGGCGTTAGCCTAATTTTTTTTATTTGTCGGTATGTGCAACAGGTCCAGTTGGGAATAGTTCTAGTAACACCGTAAAGAGAGAAGTACTAGCTGTGTATCCGAGGAGTGAAAATCTTAATGAAGTCTTCCGCATTAGGTTGAAGAGAGCAACTGTATTTGAGGTTGAGTAACACCCGACTTCAATGTAGTCATTGTATAGAGTTTGTAATTGTTGAGGTTATTTATCGAATCATGTTTTGAGGCGTATTGAGTTTGGATATTGTAGGAATATGTGTTGTCTTTATTGGATGTTATATCGAAATTTTATTAGTTGCTCTTACCAAATTTGAGGGTGTTACAAGTTGGTATCAGAGCTTAAGTTTGAGAGAATTAGGTGTTGATTTTGGATGCCTAGACTCAAACTAGCGTTCTTTAAGTGATCAAAAGTGAAGTTGCACCATTAGGTACCTTAAGATAAGATACTTTGGGGTTAATAGAGTCGCTAGAAACGGGAAACTTGTAGAGGATAGCAAGGATGATCATGTATGGCATGTCCATAATGGCACCTGGTCAGTGTTATGGTGAACCTATAGGTTACATGTGTATACTTGAACTGCCTTGGTATGATGACCGTTGGGGGTAATGAGAAAGTTTATGACCGAATAGTCGATAGAAGAGTTGATGTTTATAGCATTGTCATTTTGGAGTGATGGTTAAGCATGATGAATACATTAAGTTGACCATTTTGGGTCGGAGTTATTGGGTGAATTAGAACCATAGGCTTATTGAATTGACTCTATTTCAAGGAGAAATTGTAATTTAATCAAATTAGTGTGATTATTGCTTTAAGATGTTTGATGCATCCGGTTGACGATAGTGTGGCTAGGAAATTGAGAAGCGTGGTCCTAAGACGTTGTGCATTAAATTTATTTCTGAAATAAGTTACACCAATTATTTCTCATGCTTCTCGAATCATAAAGCGAAAATCTCATGAAATCTTAGAAAAAAACGTTTAGCATGCATCAGATTTTAAACCGTGAGTCCAAGCATGCATGAATTGTTTGTTGCACGTGGCTGCAATCTTTATTGAAAATCTCTTCATTCCCGTTTCGTGTCTAACGCTGTTTTCGGATGTTGTAATATCCGTGTTTTAATATCATATGGGGTATTGGGCAAGTAACTGCGATGTTTTAACCTTGACATTGGATCTCCTCCACGTATGTTAAGGTTTTAAAGGAAAAGTTATTCCCATGTTTTGATGTTCGAGTTTTATAGAAAATTTTATTCCGTGTGAGTTTTGTGGAGTTTTATAAAGTATCATTCTATGACGTTTTGCTACGCATTAGTGTACTTTAAAAGGAGTAGGCTTTAATTTTGATGCATGTGAATCCAAGATGAAAAGGGATCAATCCAATTACAGCTGTCAGCTAGATAGACGAAACGAGGGAATATCCAGACGTTTCAGTGGTTTCCATTTCGATGGTGACTATCATTATGCCTTTGCAATGTTACTTGGTTCAACTCTATTTGTGACCTTTTCTCGTATGTGGGACTCTCTATCTTCTTGGGTAGATAATCGATCGTCTTTCATTTGGCATATTTATAAAAATGAAATAAGACGTGTTCACTCTGTAAGAAGCCCGTTGGGAAGATTCTTTGCCACATGGCTCCGCTACGACTCATCAACTCTTTAGGAGGCATCCGCCAAAGATAAACTACCCACCTCGCAGTGCCCCCCCCCGAATGATCGGTGCGGCGGTTTATGAGTTGTATTGAAGCGTTATGTCTCATGCGAGTTTGTTGAAAAGTGTTGTTTTTTTATCACAAATACGATAAAAGATAAATTTTTGGAATTGTGACATTTTAGTCATAACCTTGTTTCATACTATTAGATTTTGGGAGCGGAGATTTTGGCACCATTCGATTTTGAGTGTCGTTGGGTTTCATTGAGTTTTATGGAAATTTTGCTAGGTCTTATGGAATTCTATTTTACGGCATTTTGCGTCGTGCAGTTGAACTTTGAGAGGTGTATACTTGCATTATTGTGTGCGTTAACTTATGAATTTTCGTTTAGTATTTTTGTCTCGTGCGAGTTTTGCACCGGTATTTTCGCAATCGTAAGGGACGTCTCGAGAGTTTTGTTAGTAGGTGTTATCCTATATTTTATTTTGGGAAGTTTCAATATCATGTAATTTCTTTTGTGGGTTTCATGCAAGTGTCATTCGTTGTATGTTATTTAGTGTTTGAATTAGTTTATACTGTGGTGTGAGTAAGCATGATTAAGATTTATGTTGTCTCGTATTGAACTTTTGCTTTGAACATGTTTCAGTTGTTGATATTACTGTTATAAATTTTCCGCAATGCATTAAATGAGTTATCGGTATACATGTCATTGTAGCTACTATTTTGGACAAGTGCATTTTATTTACGTGACCCAAGGTTTGAACTCGATATAAAATTTATTTACGTTTGACCGAATCGCACACCCCTATCGTTTTACTAAGTTTGGGGAATAAACTGATGTATATGGGCCTTGTTGGAAATTTTATTCCACGACGTTTTGTGGTTTAAAGGAAAGAATTTTGAAGTGAAATTTGTAAAGGTCCCTTTTGGTGTTGTACAAACATTTGTTGCATATGTTTCAGTGCAGAAAATTATTTTCACGTACATAGTATAAATCGATGCATGCTAGGACCATGATAGTCCATTTGAAAATTTCATTACGCATCTTTTGTTATTGTCATTATTAACGTGAGTATTGATCAAATGAATTTTAAAATGGTTTTATATGCGTGGCATTGATGGCCACTTTGCAAAATTATCGAGTAAACGGTAGTGGATTTTTATACGTACGACTAATTACTATAAAGCTTTTGCATTTAAAAGTCTTATAAAACCTCAAATTGACATATTAGTTTGAAAAACCTTGAATTCATTAGGGCTATAGATTTAAACCCCTTTTGTGAAAGGAGTTGTAATTAGGGACTAAATGAGTCATTGGGAATGAAAATGGCGAATGATCCGATTGGTGGACAAATTTGAATTATGGGAATTAGACCTCATGAAGTTTGTTCACGTATGAACAATTAAGGTAGTAGATTTATGTCATTATCCCATATATGTAAGCGATGATCTTTCATTTTCGGTAAATCTTTGGGTTGGGCCTTATATGGTTGCTCGCGTATGGTTGGGTTTGAATTGATGGGTTGTTTGTTCGGCGACATGTTATGTGTTAGTGGTATGCCCACATAATGAGCCTTCGTGAATAAAAGAAATGTTATAGTTCGTTAAAGCTGTAAAACTTGGGGTTTATTTCCATATCGGGTGTCAACTTTAAGTCTTTTTTTAGGGATCGACTCAACGCAACCATACGTGAAATACTTCTTGGCATACCCACGTTCGTAATGTGGCCATTTTGATTTTTAGGTGTCGACTTGTCTTTCGAGGTCAATGAATATTTGGAATGCCTGAGTATGGTGTGGAGTTGATCATTGAAATACGGATACATAATTGAGTTGATTTGGGTCGGATTAGTCAATGAGAAGTTGAGATCACAAGCTACCCTTGAGATAGTACGTGTCACCTAATGTTGGGAGGCAATCGAGATCATGTGGTTAGAAATTGATCCAGTAAGATTCGATGTTCTCTCTGGTATAAGGGTAATGTATCAGGGTGGATATTGGATGTGAGAGTCTTCACGAAAATCATCTTGACAGGTTTTGTAAAGTGGTCATCGAACATCATTTACGGATGAATTGGGATAGAGACGCATCCTTGGAGGGAATGAATTGGCCGTTTTGTGAAAATAATGTTATTAGAGGCTTATATCTTCAGAATGTTACCCTTTTTGGAGTAGTATATGACAAGACAATTATCGGATTGATGCTCAGTATTGTGTAGTATTAAAATGTTTTGTATACGAATTAGATTTCGAGGACGAAATCTCTTTTAAGGTTGGAAGGATTGTAACACCCTGAATTTCTATCCCAATTGAAGAAAAGTGTTGAACTAGGTGAATAGGTAAAAGTAAGAACCACATATGGAGTATGGATGTAGTGCCATGTGGTTGTGACTCCTGTCACAATAGCACCAATGGTACTAAGAGTATAGTCGTCTCGGCTATAGTGTCATGTGGTTGTGACATCTGTCACAATAGCACCAATGGTACTGAAAGTGTGGTAGTCCTGTCTATAGTGCTATGTAGTTGTGACATATGTCACAATAGCAACGGCGATTACCAAGTGGTTGGTCGTCCCAATGAATGTGCCATGTAATTATGATAATGGCAGGATAACTGCATAATAGCATCAAATGTTTTGAGATAACGGTAAAGGAATGGTCGGGATAAAGGTCAAGGAATGTCCGGGATAACGGTTGAAGAACGATCGAGAAAACGGTCGAGAAAGTCATCGAAAAATTCTCGGTACGAGTCTGGCTACAGTGCCCGACGACAGTACCATAGGGCACTGTCGCATGGCAGGGTCGCAAGAGGCAAGGGGGCCTCGGTACATCCCGGGCGACAGTGCCCGCTACAGTGACAGATGGCACTGTCGCATGGCAGGGTCGCGCCAATCTCACAGTGCATAAAATCGGGATTTTCTTCATTTGGTCATATCTTGCTCATTTCTACTCCGTTTTGGGCGATTCAAAATGCTATGGTTTCGTTTTTGAGAGATTTCCAAGGTTATATTGTTATTTTTGGGATGATTAAAGAGTATTTGGTGGTGGATTGGAAGCAAAGGTCAGAGCTCATCATCATCACCTTCATCTTCAAGGAATTTGGGGTTTTCTAGGTTTTCATCAAAACCTAAGTGGTAAGTGTATCTCTTCCATTTCTAAACCTTAATATAAGATATAAATGCTCTCTTGACGATTTCCTAGTGTTCGGTTTCTCAAATTTCGGGTTTGATGGTTTTGGAGAAATTAGGTCAAAAATTAGGGTTTTGGTCAAGTTGGGGATTTTGATGTAAAATGTTTGGGGATCGATTCTTAAAGGTTGAATGAGTATATTCATGGTTGAAAACTTGTGAATATAGGTTTTGGAAGGATGTTCTTGTGGTTTCAAGATTCTCCAAGGAAGCTTAAGTTGGGGTAAAATCTAGATTTAGCCTAAATCTAGCAAGGTGAGTTCAAGTTGATTTGTGAAAACGTTGTACATGCCAAAATGTCTATTTTAAAGTGTTTATGTGTTTTACATGAAATGATCAACTGTTGAGTCATTTGGTAAGTCTTGATTATTTGAAGTGTTCAATTTTATAAACTTTGTGAAGCACCCACATTTGGGACTTTTGGGCATTTTGATAAATAATTCATAAACGAAAGTGTTTTAATAATTTATTTCATGAAAGAAGATTATTTGGTAAAAATGCATTTTTGGTGTTTGTTGGAAATGTGCATAATTTGTGTTATGAGAGGTTTGAAAACATCAACGGATGAGTCTTTGGGTTTTTGTCATTTTCGACCTTGTGAACTTTTCGGAAACTTCAAATATTTGTTTTGGGGAAAGATGTATTTTAAGTATTTCAATGAGTAAAATCCGAGCATTTGAGCACGTGTTTATGGTATAACCTTGTTTGGAAAATGATCTATCTTATTCTAAGTTATGTTGGAGTTTGGTCGTGTACTTTGGAGCACGTATTTGCACAAACATTGGTCGATGCGTTTATTGCATTTTATTGCTTTTGACAATGAGTCCTTTGGTTGTTTGAGCTTGTGGCTGGGTATTTGATTATGTGGGTTTTGGGGACAATTGTCCAGTTTTGATAGCTCAACGTAGAGCTTTGGTCATAATTTATGGTTATTAGAGATTTACATATTTTGAGTGCGTGCGTCATTCAATCTGGGGTCATGTAATGTTTTAGCCCCGTCTGCTATGGATCAATGAGCACTTTTATCACTTTGTCCGATGATGGAACAAATTGGTTTCCACATCGCGGCACGTTAGGCATCGGATTGGGTTATAAGTTCTACGTGCTAGTATACGATATTGGATGAGGATTTCAACGTAAGGACCCTAGTTGGTTGAAGTTGATTTTCCGTGGGTGTTCATTTAAATGCACCGAGCCTAACATCCCTTGCGTGTACTTTATTATTTTGTCCGATGGTGGAACGCTAGTTTTCCCCATTGCGGCGCGGTTAGGCATCTCCGGTATGGTGTAAGTCCTTCGTGCAAGTATCTATGGGTGTATGCTGAAATATGCTGAGCTCGATACTTAATACCAATATAACATAATGTGTGGCTTACTTTGTGTCCATCACATTATATGGAATCGGGTCTCCCCCGTCACCGAAAGGTGTTGTCTTCGGGCTGGGTCTTTTATAATAATGTTTTCGGTGATGTCTTTTATTGATGGATTATTGTCCATAATTTTTGTGTGTGGAGTATTGGGTCCTACTCGTGTTTTCGGTGTTTTTAGAATATGAAATATCATTTATGTTTTCATAAATTGGAAATCGATTCTACTCTTGTTTGAGTGAGTTTTGGGATGCATCATTTTATAAAGTGTATTTTGTATTGAGGTGTTCATCTTTGAAAATGCATATTCTTGGAGAACGAGTCGTTTCCATACTTAAAGTGAATCATTTTGAAAAACTATGATTTAAGTTGTAACATTCCCTTTTAAAAATGTAATTATCCATATGGTAAAACTCTTGAACTCACTAGGCGTTAGCCTAACTTTTTTTATTTGTCGGTATGTGCAACAGGTTCCGGTTGGGAATAATTCTAGTAACACAGTAAAGAGAGAAGTACTAGTTGTGTACCCGAGGAGTGAAAATCTGAATGAAGTCTTCCGCATTAGGTTGAAGAGAGCAACTGTATTTGAGGTTGAGTAGCACCCGACTTCAATGTTGTCCTTGTATAGAGTTTGTAATTGTTGAGGTTATTTATTGAATCATGTTTTGAGGCGTATTGAGTTTGGATATTGTAGAAATATGTGTTGTCTTTATTGGATGTTATATCGAAATTTTTTTAGTTTCTCTTACCAAATTTGAGGGTGTTACACTTAATTCATGACCCACCAGCAAGGCTGCAAAGGAAAGTTGAAAGCTTGACATAGACTCTTCGGATTGTGTTGCATTCCATGCCTCAAAACAAAAATCAAGTTGTGTCATACAAGAAAAAGATGCAACTTATATCTTGTTTAAATGGGAACTCAACAAATAAAAGAGAATGTGCCATTGTACTTGATTGGTTTCTTTTCTCCAGAAAGCATGCACTCACTTCTTCTGTACCCTCTCAGCATCCAATGAGAATACAATAATACATGGTCAAATGCAAAATCATTGTCACTTCGAAATACATAACATGTAACCCTACACAGCAAAACCAACCTAAATAAAAAGAATTGGATTATAAAAATACTAACCATCTTCAATCTTTTTTCTACTTCAATGCCTGCCACTACATAAAAACCAAGTGCTTATGTGCTCCCATTTAAAGCAGAAGCATCATCCTGGGTAGCAAGCAGATTATATCACCACATTTAGTTAACTAACTCAAGCCTCAAGACACAATATCTATTATGAGATTGGAAGGCATAATAAAAACTGGAAGAAAAAAAAGTTATGAAACTTAGACACATTCAATCACAAACCTTGGAAATCAAATAGTTGATCACATATGGACGCAGAGGAATATATTTGATTTCATCTTCATGTGCAACTTCGGTGATTTGTTGTGGAAGGCCATCGAAGTCTCTATTCAAAGGGAGAACCACTTAAAGAAGACGAAAGGTGTGCTTATTATGTATAATATTGACATAAAGAACTCCATCTCCTGAAACTCTGGACGGTGAGCATTTACCTTCATAGAACTGCCCAAACAAAAACTAGCTTATCCATAACTGGAAAAACCATGTAGCTTAAGCAAAACTGAATCAAAATGAGACCGATAAGAAAGATGTTCCAAGCAAAGGCACTCAATCCAAGATTGGGTGGAAACAAGACTTGCTTTATTGCTTCAGTAGTTCTTCCTCTATTGAATATAAAGACCATTCAAATAAAATAGATAGGTTTAAATTTCTGTTATCTTTACTTTGTGATTGTAAGGGATCAAAACAGTCTGGCATAAATTCAGTTTATGAGGGACTTCAAATTATATCATATGTTATTACAATTACAAACATGCTTCAGAATCTAAGAAGTGACTTCATCAGAATTCACGACAATGCATAGCGAAGAAATGACTTGTCTTCACATGTTATCATCAGGAACTCTTTTCACAGAAAATCAAGTTGCAACGAACCATATTTGGTTGTAGGTGGTAACTAATAAACCCGCAAAAAAGAAAATATTAGGATAGATGAATTTTCACCATTGTACTATCTTGTCAACCATATTCTCACCATGGGGACAACTAATGTTTTGGGTCGATGTCCTGCCCGTAAGAACAACAAAGTAGAGATGAAAAGCATAAAACAGAAAAAAAAGATATCCAAGTCACTCTAATTCAGGGATACCTGTTACAAAACTTGTGATGGAATATCTATGCATGTTATTCAAGACAGAGGAAGTTCAGTATGTTATCAGAAATGTTTTGAAAACCATTAACAACTGGACTCTGATGAAAGAAGTGGAGTATATGCACTGGCTATGGATACAAGTCACTTTGAATACTTCCTAGTGGATAAAGTTTACAACCATAGCAGGTTAAAGCTGCATGCTATGTTGAAGAAAAAGCTTGGTTGTGCACCAGATTCTGCAATGGCAAGATACTTGATTCAGAGAACTCTTAATCAAAGTTTGGGGCTGAATCCTGATATAGGTTTATGAGCAATAGAGTTTTGGGAGCATCTGAAGAACTTGACTTCTCTTATCTAAAAGTCAAGTTAGGGGGAGATTGTTGGGAACTAAAGATTTGTTGAAGTGTGATTACTGCTGCCAGTACAACATGGTTACTACTGCTGAGACAAGTTAATGCTACTGAGCCAAATTAATACTGCTTAAAGAAATTAATACTGCTAATCATAGTTAGTACCGCTGAAGATTAATACTGCTCAGAGTGTTAATGCTGCTATGATTTAATACTGCTTATGTGATAATCAAGATACGTGCAGATCAAGGTTTGAAGATAATCATGGAAGGTTGAAGATAATTATGGAAGAATATACTAAAGATCTTTTATGTTTTGTAATTATCTTTTATTTTCAGTATATGTATAGGATTATTCAGAATAGTTTGACATACGAGTATTCTAAGTTTTTGTTTTGAGAGAGAATTAACCTCAAGGTTTACAACCCTAGTTCTAGAGAAGTAGAATTCGTCTTGGTGAGCCTGTTCATCAAGATTGAGGTTTTGTGTGAAAGCTTGTAACTTTAATCATTCAATAAAGTTTACAAGTTGTGATTTATATTTTACTGTTACATTGATAGTTTGAATATTAAAGTGTTTTTCCGCAACTTCTTTAATATTGTTTCTGAGTTTTATTATTCTTGTTAAGAATCAGATCCTGACAAGTGGTATCAGAGCCTAGTATTCTCAGAAACCTTCATTCATCATGGACAACACAGTTGAATCAACCAGTACTCTTGTTTCAAAGGTTCCCATGCTCAAACCTAATGAATTTGACATGTGGAAAATTAGGATCAAGCAGTACATCCTCCTTACAGACTTTTCTATGTGGGACATTGTTGAGAATGGTCCCTCTGCTGAAGGTAAAATTGGACTAGATGGAAGAAGACCACCTCCAAAAACTGATGCTGAGAAGAAAGTGAGACAATTGGAGATGAAAGCCTTAAGCACCCTGCTTTTGGCCATCCCTAATGAGTATCAACATCAGTTTCATCACTGCACTGATGCTCAGATTCTATGGAATGCTTTAGAGAAGAGATTTGCTGGCACCAAGAGCACTAAGAGGAATCAAAGGGATATTCTCAAGCAGCAATATGAGAATTTTCCATCTTCAAAGAATGAGTCTATGACTCAAACTTTTGATAGATTCAACAAATTAATTGGTGAGTTGGCTACTGTTGGAGTTCATATGGAACAAGATGATGTCAACCGAAAGTTCCTCAAATCTCTTGGAGATGAATGGACCATGTACACTGTCTCATTCAGACAGAATGACATGTTGGAAGAAAAGGAACTGGATGATCTGTATAATGATCTGAGAGTGTTTGAATCGGAGGTGGAAGCAAAGAAGAAGCCTACTGGATATGTTCATAATGCTGCACTCCTATCAACATCAACTGATTTAACTGCTAACCCTGGATCAGTTAATGCTGCCAGTGGAGTAAATCAAGAAAAAGGCAATGAATCCATATTTGAAGCCTTTCTTTCCAGCCATGGTAACTCTTCTTTAATCAATGATGACTTGGAACAGCTTCATCCTGATGATCTTGAAGAGATGAATATTAAATGGCAGATGACCATGCTTTCTATGTGGGTGAAGAAGTTCATCAAGAGGACTGGGAGGAACAACTTCTCTCAAAGAAGAGAAGATGGAGCAGGCTTTGATAAGTCAAAGGTGGAGTGCTACAAGTGTCATATGAAGGGACACTTTGTCAGGGAATGCAGAAGTGGAGTGTCTCATAACAACCATCAACAAGCTCAGACTGGAAGGTTCAACCAGAACAGAAACTCTGCTCAAGCTCTTGTTTCTTAACAAGGAATGGGGTTTGACTGGAGTGATCAAGCAGAAGAGGCCATTCAAAATCAAGCTCTCATGGCAGAGGTTTCAGATCTCCCAACTGAGGTAGTTTCTAATCTCTGTTCTCAAACTTGCATAGACACTGTTAAAAGGTACAGGGATCACAACCAGAGTATGAGTGATGACCTTAAGAGGTTAGAAAAGGATAGAAAAGACTATGTGAAAATTGTTGAGAGGTTTGAGGAACAAATTAAAGGGTTCCAAGCCAATGAACTTCAACACACATATGATATAAATTACTGGAAGTGGGAGAAAAATGATATAGAAATCCAACTGACAAAGTCTAGAGAGGAGAATGAAAAGTTGAAAGGAGAGCTAGCCAAGGTTAAGCTGAATGTGGAAAAGTTTTCATATGCTTCTAAAGCCATGGATTCAATTCTAAAGGTCCAAATCCATGATAAGCTTAAACCAGGAATTGGATATAATACCACACCACCACCATACAACAACAACTACATCCATCCTAAATCAGACTTGCTAGAGACCAAAGATAGGAAGGACTTGCATGAGGGAGCCACTAAGATAGACCCTTTAGATGAAGTAGTTGTTGAGGACAAGACTGAGAAAGAAGCTGGTAAGAGTAAGGAAAATACTGTGAGTGGTGAGATTCCCTTAGAAAATAACATTCTTACCAATGAGGGTGGTGGAAGGGATTGGGTCAAATCTGATGGTGTAGAAAAGACTGAGGGAAAGTCTAAAAAGGTCCATTACAAGCAGACTATAATTGTGAATCCTGTTCTTTGCAAACAGTGTGCAGGTAATAAGTCTGATCCCCTAAAACATGATAAAAGGAGGGGCAATCAAAGAAATTGGAATAATCAGTGGGCTCAGAAACAAGGAGTTGATCTGAGTAGAATCATCAGACCAAAACCTTGTTTCATATGTGGCAAAATGAACCATCTTGCCAAGCACTGTTATTTTAATCCTATTAACCAAAGGATAAATTTTCAAAGATCTGTGCAAAAACCCTTTGGTTATAGGAAGGATGAAAGGAATCATGTGGCTAAGAAACATGTTAAATCTAAAAGCCACATGAAGAAAAAGACTGTAAAAGAGAGTGTCAAGATGTGGGTTCCCAAAAGCACTAAAACTGTTAGTACTGCTACCACAAATAGTACTGCTAACAAAGATAGTGTTGCCAGAAGCAATACTGCTGCTATCAATGTTAGTGCTGCTGAGAGTATTAGTACTTCTAAAACTAACATTGTTAGTACCTCTTCAGATGTTAATACTGCTAACTCTGTTAGTGCTTCTAACAAGGTTAGTATTGCTAAACTTGTTAGTACTGCTAACTCTGTTAGTACTTCTAAAATCAGTACTGCTTCTAGTATTTGTGCTTCTAGACCAATCATCTTGACAAAGTACTCCAGTAAAGAGTCTTCTAATTTTAAAAATCTCATCAAAAAGGAGTGCAAGTACTTTGATGAGAAAGGGAGGCCCAAGACCACTTTGGCTTGGGTTCCCAGTCAATACTAATTGATTTATCTTATGTGCAGGGCAACCAACAGCTCAAGGGAAAGAACATCTGGCATGTTGATAGTGGTTGCTCTAGGCACATGACAGGGAACATGGCTTGCCTCAAGAATTTCAAGAAAATTGATGGAGGACATGTTGCCTTTGGTAATACTCCAGATGGAGGTAAGATTAGTGGTAAGGGTGATGTAACAAAAGATAAGATGACCTTTGAAGATGTTTACTATGTTGAACAGTTAAGGTACAACCTGTTAAGTGTATCACAGGTTTGTGACAAAAAGCATAGTATATTATTCACTGATTCAGAATGCATTATTCTTGCTCCTGGATTCAAGGTAGTTGATGAAAAGATGATACTACTAAGAACTCCTAGAAAAACTACTGGATGGAGTCAGTTCAGTAGTACCATTGCTTTTGCTTTGGTCTGCTTGTCCACTGCCAGAAAGTATAATTTCTCAAAAATGATTTTCAATGACCTTGTGTCAAACTTGGATAATAAAAAGAGTTTCTATATGTATCCAAGATTTGTTCAGGCAGTTATCACCTCTGAATTGACGGACATACCTCAGTTTAATGAGGTATATGTACCTAAAATCCCTAAAGGCAAGGTTTTTTCAAATATGAAAAGACCTGCCAAGGACTCGGAAGGAGTTGACACCCCATTATTCTCTACAATGATGGTGGTGTCCCACAACCAAGAAGGTATAGCATCAGGGTCAAGGCTCTCACTAGACCATCCCACTGATAGCCAAACCCAACCTTCAACCACTATATCACTACCTCAGTCCCTTGTTCTTAAGCCAACACCAGTTATAGCCAAAACGTATATTAAGAGAAAGGTACACAAGGCTCCTTCCCTTGTTGAACCTCCTACTAACCCAGAACCTCAAAGCCCTCTAATGAAGCATTCTCCATTAGAGAATATCCATAGGGAAACCACTGGGGTGTCTCCCAACCCCAAGAAGGTGCTCACTAAGGAGATGCATGAGCATGTGGGTGAGAAGGCTGCCACTACTCCTGCTAGCACAGAGGAGGCCAGTGGTAACATCACTAAGACCTTCCCCATGGAAACTTTGGGTGAACAATCATCCAAAGGTCCCGGGTGCCCAGAAACCAAGGGAATAGGTGGTGCTTCAGCCTGGCTGGAGATCCCTATTAAACATTCCAATGATCCCTCAAAAGGGGGTAACACTTGTAACATCCCATACTAGCTATACTCGCTTAAACGCATACAGAGCAACTAAGGGTGTGTTTGGTACAGAGAATTGGAGGCAGAGAAAAGGAGTTGAACCATATTTCCCTTGTTTGGTAACTCAGAGAATTGATAAACTGAGAAATAAGACAATTCCCTTTCCCTATTTTTATTTCTCCACAATCAGAAGGGAATCCGTGAGAATTGAAATCAGAGAAATAAGACAATTCCCTTCATTCACCTCGTCGCTCTCTCTCTCACTCTCGGCGCTCTCCTCTCCGGTGATCTCTCTGGTCTCGGCTTCCCTCACCTATCGCTCTCTCTCTCACTATCAGCGATCTCTCGGTCTCGGCTTCCCTCACCTATCGCTCTCTCTCTCTCTCTCACTCTCGGCGTTCTCCTCTCCGGCGATATCTGGGTCTCGGCTTCCCTCACCTATCGCTCTCTCTCTCACTCTCGGCGCTCTCCATCTCCGGCGCTCTCCCTCACCTCGTCGCTCTCCCTCTCCGGCGATCTCTCGGCGCAGGTAGCTTCCTTACCTTCATAAATTTCAAAACTTTTTTCCTAACCTAGATCTGTATCTCTGTTTTTTCCCCTTTTTCTTTGCTTCCAAGATCTGTATTTATCATTGACTGCTGCCATTTGCTTGTTGGCAATCGCGTTTCTGGTTATGCGAAGAAAAACTGAAGCAAAACATTCTGCTGGATGGTCACAGTTACCCGTTGATATGCCTGAAATCGATCTTAAATCTATCCATCAGAAATCAACCAGGATTAACGTTTAACTTCAACAAGCGGAAAAGATTGGAACTCGAAGAACAACTACCGAAATGTGTTTTTTTTGTTTGAAACTGATTTAGGTTTTTTTAGGTTTGATCTAGATTTTTTATTTGGTATTTGATAGTTTTGTATTACAACTTTTTTGGATTAATTAGCAAATATTTGTTGTTAATTTTCTTGATATTTTTTATTGTTCTTAGCAACGATGGTTACGATCATGTTCATCAGATGAGGTTTATTCAGATTTATTTCGGAGAAGATGGCCAGTGATATCGGTGAATTCTCTGTTACATTTCTCTGTGCTCCCAAACAAGAGAAATGATTTCCTGTTACATTTCTCTGCTGAATTCTCTGTGCTACCAAACAGGAGAGTCAATTCCTATTCTCCAGACCAATTCTCTTTCTCTGCAATTCCATTCTCTGCAATCATTTCTCTGCAATTCCATTCTCTGTACCAAACGCACCCTAAGTAACCTTTATATCAATATAGTAATAGTTATAGACAACCGGATGTTAAGGTACATATATAAATATATACAATCCCAAAAGTTTCTATACAAAAGTAAGGTTGTCCGGTAAGTTAGTCTTCAAAATATCCACTCTTGGTCTCTCAACCCGGATATTCCCCAAATCTGTCTCTAGAACCTGCCACGGAATAACAAACGTGGCTGAGCAATAACTCAGTGAACAGATCAATGAAATCAACAATAAACAATATAGGGTAAGTACAAATTATCCCTATAATCATGAAACGATAAAATAAGCAATCGAATATCACAAAGATATAACAAAGGGTTCACGTAATCACCCGTTCCGTGTTTCGTGTTATTCAAGTTCACATAAATCACCCGAATACACTAAACCCGTTGTTCCCAAAGAATGTACGGTTCTATGGGCATAAGTGAGAACTAGCGGTGTGGGCACGACACCCACTAGCCCTCGACTACTATTAAAGCAGTCATGGTTCTGTTCTGTTCCTAGGATATCCATTCTCCCCTATGGCCGGATCAGGGCCAACGCACTTTCCACGCATACACAAGGACGCCATAGTGATTATAGCCACCATGGAAGCATCACAAAGTCGGTGCCCCGACTAAGTGTCTGGGTAAAGGATCACAACATATGTGATCTAACCGAATCACAAAGATATAACAACAATCAATGAACAATGTCAATATGGCTTGACTCTATCTAGTCGTGCCATTCTCAATCTGATAATATCACGGTCATTGGACCGATTCAACAAACCATATTTATCACATTCCATTCGCGCCTCAGTATTCAGAGTAAAGCTCAAGAGCCGGGCCAACGGTCCCTATTAGGAGCAACAAACTTTGGAAAAGTCCTAAGTCGTGCTCAACTAATGGAACACCAAATGGAATTCAACAAAGAAATTACACGATAAAAATCCAAGAATCAACATCAATGAGGTATTTTCGTATCTCAAGTTTACAATTCGTAAATCATATTTGAATGGATTAACCCTCAACAATAGGTCAATCCCGTTCCAAGAAAATAATAGATCCGTACCTTTTTATATCCGAGAAGATCAGACAAGATGCTCGAATGCCAATGTTTCCAATTCTTGCTAATCGGATTTCCTATCACAAGTAAGATACACTTAAAATTATACAATGATTTCGTTTGATCTCTTTATCCTATTGGCACCCTTTTATTAGTTTATGTTAACTTTATTTCCACCTTATATGCTTATAGTTCAATGCTAGTGTTTATGAAATGGTGCAAAAGAACTTGAACAAAACAACCAAAATATTGCAAAAGAAAGTTCCCCTGCACATTTCAGCTTCTGTCCATCTCTGTGTTGGACGTATTACTCATACATAGGAGCACAATTTGGTAATATTGTCTAAACGAAAGTTGTACCTATGCCTCTTAGGAGTCCAATCGCATTGGATTCATGTTGTTTGAATCTATGATCGATTTTATATGAATTTTTCACTAACAGTGTGCAAATCCCGAGTTTACAGAGACCAGCTGCTGTAATTGGGTATTTTGGCACACTTAAGCTCAAAATTAGCTTTTGGACTCTTCATAACAATTGTTCTAGACATACTAAGGTTTCCAACCACATATCACACACCTCATTTGGATAAATGGTTAATTTTATACACATTTTAAAAGTAACCACAACTTTCTGTTTGCTTCCAACAGCACCAAGATTAACTATTTTTAAGATATCAACACTATCATTTGATTTGGTAACCATTCTAAACCATCTTGAACCAATTTGAAGTCTTTTCATTTTGGTTTTACAGCCTTGAACATCACATAATCAAAACATACTTGAATCTTAACTTACCAAGTGTCTAACTCTAAGCTTTTACAAAATTCTTACCTCAAAGATGATTACACCTCTTCAAGGTGTTGATTCCTCCAAACCCTTATAAACTCCAGCCCCTAATCAACAAGAACACACACAAACTTAGTATGTATCTTCCTCAAATACCCTAGATTTCAAGATTGTAAGCTTACCTAATGGTTTATCTTCAAGAATTAGCTTCAAATCTTCAATCTTTCATCATTTGATCATGTTTTGAGGCTTAATTTCATGGTGGATGAGTTGGGTCTAGGGTTTGAAGAGAAAACGTGAAGATGAAGGAGAGACAAATCTGATTATGATTTCTTTTGTTTTTATAATTTGTTTTTATATTTTTCAATTATTCACTTTAAGTCCCTCAAGTTTCATAAATTGCAAATTTACCATGTTTGGAGAATTTTCTCACATTTTTGGTTTAATTATTGTTTTATTTATCCATGTTTAACCCCTCTAATGGTTATGTTTGACAAAGTTAGTTCGGTTTAAGTCCATATGCTATATGTACAAGCATACAAAGCAATGACCAACTCCAAAACTAATTTTTCAGTTAAAGATCGATATAATTATCCAGTTATTATAACACTCCTGGAGAAGGTGAGGATAGATATGACTACCATGAATTGATTTCTGCCATGTCCAAAATGGCCACTGAACTGGATTCTCAAAAGATGGTTGTCAATGAACTCAAGAAAGTCACCATCAACCAGCAAGAAGAGATCAGCACCTTAAAGAAGTTGGTTCAGAAGGTGGTGCAAAAGAAGAAGAAGCAAAGATTTGTGCTCAGAAGAAGGAACCCTCTGAATGATGCTCCCAAAAAGGGGGAGTCAGAAGCTGAGGTCAACATGGAGAATGCTAAGAATAAGGGGAAGAATCATGGAAATGAGGGGGAGTTTGCTGGTAGGGATAAGGCACAAGCAGTAGAAACAGTTAATGCTGCTGAAGCAAGCAAAACAGCAGAAATAGTTAATGCTGCTAAAATAAATGAAGCAGCAGAAATTGTTCAAGAGATATTAACAGACCTCCTTAGCAGCAATTTGGAAGAAATTGAGGTAGCTGAAGCATTAATCAAGGCGAAACATGACACTCCTAAGGTCACTTCAAAGACCAAAGGAATTGTTATCAAAGAAAATGTTGAGGTTGACCAACCAATTAAAAAGCTTCAAAGGCAAAACCAAGATAGTGGAATTTGACCAACCAATTAAAAAGCAAAAGTTGATTGAGTCAGATGAAGCTTTGGCTAAGAAAATTCAAGCAGAACTTGAGCAAGCAGAAACAGTTCAAGTGGAGAAAGATAGGGAGATGGCAAGAGCTCTAGCTGCAGAGCTTAATGAAGTATATCAACAGAGTTTGGCAACAGAGATAGCACAGAAGAAATCTGCAACTCTAAAGAAGCCTGTGATGATCAAAATGGGTGCAAAGAAGAGGCAACCTTCAAAGACCTACCTTGGCACTCAAGAGAGAAAGAAGATGATCACTTTCCTCAAAGGTGCTGTGGGAGTCAAAAAGGAAATGTTTACAAAAATGTCATTTGATCAAATCAAAGGGTTGTATGATGCAAAAATGACTAAGCTACAAGGGAATGACAAAGCAAGAGTTGAAGTGGAAAAGAAGATGAAAGAGAGACATGACCTTCAAATTCAAAAACCCTTTCCTGATGATCAAGAATCACCAAGGAAGGAAGCTACTCTAGGTGAAAGTTTGAGGACCTTGAAAAGAACAAAAATGATGGCAAGAAGAAAATCCGCTATGAAACCTAGAGTGTATGAGGAAGAAGCTGAGAAAGAACAGAAGGTAGCTGAAGAAGAAGGGGCACCTAAGTCTGATGAAAAGAAAGCTCAATCTCAGGAAGAACCATCCAGTACTTCTGATGTAAGTATGTACATGGTGGTGATGGAAAAAGTGCCTGAGCCTATAACTGCTGAACCAGTTGGTGTCAAGCCTCCTGAGATTATTCACTGGGATACCATGGAAGTAGATGGAAAGGAGATATCAGGCTGAAGAGGAAAGATGACAAATTTGAAGTGTATCCTACTTGGGCCAAGATTGTAAGAGTATGCTCCAGATATGATTTAGAGGAAATATTTGAAGTGGGGATGAAATTATATACTGATAAGCTGAAAGCTTCAGGGATACCTGTTACAAAACTTGTGATGGAATATCTATGCATGTTATTCAAGCCAGAGGAAGTTCAACATGTTATCAGAAATGTTTTCAAAACCATTAACAACTGGACTCTGTATGAAATAAGTGGAGTATATGCACTGGCTATGGATACAAGTCACTTTGAATACTTCCTAGTGGATAAAGTTTACAACCATAGCAGGTTAAAGCTGCATGCTATGTTGAATAAAAAGCTTGGTTGTGCACCAGATTCTGCAATGGCAAGATACTTGATTCAGAGAACTCTTAATCAAAGTTTGGGGCTGAATCTTGATATAGGTTTATGAGCAATAGAGTTTTGGGAGCATCTGAAGAACTTGACTTCTCTTATCTAAAAGTCAAGTTAGGGGGATATTGTTGGGAACTGAAGATTTGTTGAAGTGTGATTACTGCTGCCAGTACAACATGGTTACTACTGCTGAGACAAGTTAATGCTGCTGAGCCAGATTAATACTGCTAATCATAGTTAGTACTGCTGAAGATTAATACTGCTCAGAGTGTTAATGCTGCTATGATTTAATACTACTTATGTGATAATCAAGATACGTGCAGATCAAGGTTTGAAGATAATCATGGAAGGTTGAAGATAATTATGGAAGAATATACTGAAGATCTTTTATGTTTTGTAATTATCTTTTATTTTCAGTATATGTATAGGATTATTCAGAATAGTTTGACATACGAGTATTCTAAGTTTTTGTTTTGAGAGAGAATTAACCTCAAGGTTTACAACCCTAGTTCTAGAGAAGTAGAATTCGTCTTGGTGAGCCTGTTAATCAAGATTGAGGTTTTGTGTGAAAGCTTGTAACTTTAATCATTCAATAAAGTTTACAAGTTGTGATTTATATTTTACTGTTACATTGATAGTTTGAATATTAAAGTGTTTTTCCGCAACTTCTTTAATATTGTTTCTGAGTTTTATTATTCTTGTTAAGAATCAGATCCTGACATTATGTAAATGACATGTTAACCTCAAGCTGACCATCCAAACATTTTTCAGAGGTACTTGGGATTACTGTGTTGTCAAAAAGAATAAAAGAACAGAATAACACAATAAATAGTAATATATTTTAAGATCTATTGATGTGATGAAGTAAACAACAAGTCAAATGTATCGGTTAAGTAGCGGCTGCAAACCATCACATCTGCTCCGACCCTCATAGAGTCGATCTTAAAGTCATTTGCATCTGAACATCTGCAAGTCAACCAATCAAAATGGAAGGACACAAGCAAACATACAAGCATGAAAAAAATAACAAAAGGAGTTGCATATCAAGAACACAAGAACAACATACTCAATTGCAAATTTTGACTTCTTATCTGAAAAACCAACAATTCACACATGCACATTGCTTATGGATCCATCCCACCATCATCATCTAAATTGAATAAATAAACCTAGTGTCACGAGACTCACGACCTCAAAAAAAAATGTCAGACAGATCTCAAGACAATCATGGTGTCTTTAGCACAAAATATTCACAAGATTAATAGACTTCATGATTGGGAAATTAGCATCACGAGTATACCATCTAACTAAACAGAAACGAAGTTTTCCGGTAAGAAGCATGCAATTTACAGGTTCTTTACAATCTTAAATCAGTAAAGCTCAACATTTAAGCACTTATCTTAAGTTTTGGAGAAAACAGAAACCTTAAGACGTCTTTCTCTAATGATCTATACATCTACATCATCTGCAAACTCGAACAATGTATTAAGTAGTCAGGTGGTTTTCTTGACACTGACATCAAGCAGGTTTTGAAAATTTATTATGTTGATCTTGAATACCGCCTATGTTTAAAAAAACAAAGAAGAGTTTCATCATAAATCCGATGACTGATATCATCAAGTATTTCCTCTTGTCCATGAAAAGCGCAACTTTTGATTTAAGACATGGACGTAAAAAAATATTTGGTTGTGTGGCAAATATCTTAATGGAAGACGAAATATAAGAATCTTGACCTATTTGCAATACCAGAAATTTAGTTACAATGAAATAAGCAAAACTTCCCAAAACAAGAAAATGTTGTAATTTACATGATCCAACACACAAAATAATGGGTTGCCATTTTGACATGAAGGAGGAAATATAACATTATGCACCTGCTATAGAGCTTGATGTATTTGCAATTTTTTCTTTAACTTTTGATTCAATACCAATTTTGAGGTTGAGAAGTGACCTATTTGACCTTCAAAGTTGATGTACATCACTTCTTCATCTGGAGGGAGTAGAATTATAAATCAAATACATAAAGATTGCCGCTAAATGTAGTTTTCAATGCCGGTAATCTCAAACTTCCTCAAAACCAAAAAAACACATGAAAATTTTGGCAAATTTGTAAGCATCAGGTCAATAATCTACCAAAATCATAAAACAAAACACATACCGTAATTCAATGTGGGTAACTCATTTTCTCGCAGATAAGTACTAACTAATAGTCTAATAGTATTTAAAAGTACCGTTACAGATTTCATGAATGACCATTGGAGGCACCAAGCCACGACAAGAATCACCACCAAGACAAAATTGATTATTGAGAAATATAGGACGATCCACAAGCGAGTGATAGGATAGGCATAGAAAACAAGCATTTGCCTTTGCTTTCGGGCTCAGATAACATGAAATGCGCCAATCAATTGCCTCAAACATTGACAAGGTAAATTACAGAATCAGTAAGCAATCCATTTTTTAGGATAACAAAGGTAATACAAGTGTATCTATCATTAAAAAATGTATATGTTCGGATGTTAACTGAAAAAACAGAAAGAATATGGTTCCAGGGCCAACATTACACTTTCATACCTGTTTTCATCTTTGTGTGTCCCACAATACTAGTTCTTATCAAGATCAACAACAAGAAGTCACTTCAAATAGTCATATGTCATTGATCATCAAACCACAATTTACACAATTTGTATATGAATGCTCTCACACTTTCTCTCTCTAAGATTCTCTCAGTCCACGTATCACTTAGAACCATACAAGTCTACTAACAAAAAGAAACTATTTATACCGGATCAATTACAAGGAAACTAAACACTTAAACAATTTGACTTTTACATTGACTTATTACAAAGACTTTGACTTTTGCTTGAAGGTTTGACTTGAGCTTTGACTTTTGACTTTCATGATCTTGTATCCAACATATTTGTGCACTAACAATCTCCCCCTTTGGATTCAAGATCATCTTCAAAAAGAAATTCAGCGTTGAAACTCCCCTTTGGATTCAGAATAAATTTCAGCATCAAAAAACAATCTCCCCCTTTCGGATAAACATGTACTTCTCTTCAAATGAATTTCATCTTTAAAGCACGTTCTCCCCTTTTCAAGAACATTCTCTCTTTTTAAGTTTCTGACAAAGAATTTTGCTTTGAAAGTCAATCTCCTCCTTGTGTAAATATGCTCAAAATCAATCTTTCTTTCCTTTGAACTATCTTCAGACCTTCTGTAATCTTCTCTAAAGTCTATTATCTTTTGGAAGAATCTTTAATAATCTCCCCCAAGGTAATAAAACCTCTTCCAGACTTCAGAAAAGAAATTATTTTCAGATTTAGCTCACTTGGCTTCAACAAAAAAAAAACCTTCAACTAACTTTCCGAATTCTTTAAACTTTCTCTTTCAAATCTTGTTCAATCTCTCCATAACAAATACTAGCTATTCTCCAAACCATATTTCTTGAAATAAATTCTCCCATAACTGTTGAAAGCTTTTCTTCAAACAACATTTCTTGAAAATATTTCTCCCCCTTTTTGATGATGTAGAACAGAGAAATCATCAAAACTTCTTCAAGAAATGTCATGAACCGTTTTCTGACCACTTATCTTTCCAAATGAGCCTCTGAACATCCGTCAATTCATAAGGTATTCATCCAAATCTTTTCAAATTAAGACAAATGAGAATGTAACCCTAAATCAACAAATGAATCAGTTAAGATGTCTGTAAGTAACACGAAGTCACTTAGTACAACAAATGTACTGTACAAGGAGTTTTAATGATGTTCATTCCCCAGGTCTTCCATTCAATCATCGAATAACACAAGGTAATTCTATGAACATTCCGACAGAAAAACAAATTTTCTGTGTCTACGTGCTTGTGTATGAAATAATTAAAACATGATTGTTTATAAAAGGCTCAAAATGTGTAAACCATTGAGACAACAACAGTAATACACAGACTCAATTGTGCATGATCGAAGTGCGAAGGTAGGGCAAACTTCCTTCTGTTTCAATAACTACATCTTCCGAATGAAAACGAGATAGATTATGTGTTGCATCCCCAAGAAAAATTGAAATATCTCTTTGTTGAGAAAGAAATGAGTAGCTGGTAGGGTTTAAGCAAGAGTTGGCATGGGCTAGTTGCCTGTTTCAAAGAAGTTCATGAAAGAATTGTGAAACAACAGTAATATGGTTGCCCAGCTCATAAAAAGTTGGTGCAAAGTTTGATATTCTTTTAACTCTGATCTCACACCCTCTTTCTTTTTAACATTGAGCTCACTTCTAACCAAACTCTCTTTTCATTTTATCTCATCACACACCCACACTCAGATAATGACACTTCGCCTCTCGATCACTCAAGAATAACTTCTTGGGTAGGAAACAATGGTTATCGTGAATCCATAGAAGTTCAATTAAGCTTACACACTGAATCCCGTGTATATTTTCCTAAATTCAAAATGTTGTTCAAATGGTTTAACTTTTTCAGTTAAAGCACATTATGAAATACATGTCAGATATATGTATGCTCATGAAGATAATCATGAAGATTTGAGCATTTTAAACATGGAAGATGTTCTCAAAACAAAGAAATTGAATGAACAAAGTGAAATCAATAGATGTGTTTTGAGAATCTGACAATGTATGAAAGATCAAATATGAATGATAAATCATCAAAAGCTTAGGCCATGAAAAATTGGAATTTGTCTATATGAATAAAATATAGACAATCTTGAAAGAAACGTTTTGAATGAAATAACGCTCAACAAACATTGAATTCACAAACGGGGTGTCTTACCATCGAAAATTAGTTTCATTTTAGAGACATGGTAAGAATATAGTCAATAGAAGTACTAAACCGGTGTGTGTGAATACTTGACAGTATATGGAAAAGATAATACACAAGTATTTATCTTTAGAAACACACGATTAGTTATGCAATGAAGTTCATAACCAAAAACAATTAAAATCACACTTCTAAATTCATGAAATCTGTTTAAGAATCGAGAAGTGGTTTGAACATTTAAGAACATGTTTTCATGTCTGAAAGTTGTCCATCTTTCAAACACAATGAGATTAAGAATTGAATAATTCCTTATGCTCAGCTTGAATCTCATAAAGTCCGCTCCAAAGTTATGATAGATATGATCATATAAGCTCCCCCTCAAAATCTACAAATAGTCAAAAATCGTCAAAGTAACAAAGTCTTATTAAGCAACTTTATTGAAAAATAAAGACATGAAAGCAGTAAAACTTTTTAAGAATGAGTTCTGATCAGATGTAATCAGAAGTCAATTACTCCCCCTGAAAATATGCATTCGCAACATTATCAGTAGAGGTAATATGTATACTCCGCCTTGAAGGTTGATCATTTCCTTAGATGCATCGGAGTACACTTTCTTTTGATTGTTGAAGTATGAGTCATAAACTGTTGTGTTTAGAAGTCAAACTTGATCTTTGAGGTACGAGTCCTGGGCTGATTTGCTCAGAAGTCAAACTCTTTGACATTGAAGTACGGGTCTTGAACTGTGTTATTCAAGAGCCATGGTTCCTTTACTACCCCTAGACTTGAGGTGCCTGCAACACAGATGAATCTTTTGGATTTGGTACCCACTGGTATTTGGGTCCATGTTTGTTAGTTGCAGTTCTGTTAGGAGTAATATAATAAGAACCATACCAGTAATGATCAGAAGTTTTATGAACAAAATCATTTACACAACAGTAAGAACAATAATTCTTCCTTTAAGATAACTTGATTAATTGATCTATCAAATAAACAAGATCAGGTTTACCTTTATGCACAATGTTTTTTTTGGCATTGAGTGTATGCACAAATGATTTCTTACCATCCTTCTCATCAGAAGCTGCTTTCACTCTCCATTCAAACTTCTCATTTCCATTTCTTCTTCTAAATGTACCTGAATCATCCACATTCTGATCATAGAAAATGTTAGTAGTACGAATCTGATAATTTGAATTGACTGACCTTTTTGTAGAAACAATTTTATGATATGAACTTGATGCTGCCTCATCTCTAGGTGTTTGAATAATTGACTCTAGAGTCTTCTGCTCAGTCAAAACCACCTTAGAAACAATTTCTTCAAGTTCTGTTATCTTGGAAGATAAACTGTTCCTTTCCTTGATGAGCAGGTTAATCTCTTTCTGAAATTCAGACTTCGTATTCTACTCTTTCAAGACCTTTATTGATAGTTCAGATAGTTTTTGTGTAAGCTTCTGAATCTCTGTCTCAAAAACCTTTCTTTCTTCTTCAAAATCCTTCTCAGCATTCTTTCTTTGATCAGACAATTCTTTGAAAAATCCAACACTTTTCTTCTCAACTACCTTCTTATCCTTCTCAAACTCTTTTCTCTCTTTTTCCAACAAGCTTTCTAATTCAGAAATCTTTTCTTTGAGAGATTTTCCTTCAGAACCAAATTCAGCTTTCTCTTTCTCAAGTTTGTCTCTTTCAATAATTATCAGTTTCTCAAAGTCTGATACTTGTTTTGAGAGCTTTGCACACTTAAGTTCGGCACCTTTCTTCTATTCAAAAGTCTTTAGAATTCAGAAAATTTATGTGCAAACCCTTTCTTTTCCTTCTCAAAATCATCTTTGTCTTTGGTAATATTCTGTTCCAAATCTGAAATCTTCTTTTTCATCTCTACATTAGCACTTTTCAAACTCTTAACTGTTTTCTCATGTAAAAAAACAGTGCGTACAAACTTTCGAACAACAAACAATCCAAGATCCAAAATTCACAAAATCTGTTATGAATTGGACAATCTAATCAATACAAACTTTGTTCTAGACAATAAAATGAGTACAAATCAACCAATTACAACTTCAAAACAACAAAAATACAAGAAAATCGACTTATGAACAGTAAACTGCATGTTCTTGAAGTTTTTCGATCAAATTCTCAGATCATGATCATTTTCTGAATTCATGCTTGCTCTGATAGGGGTGTAAATGATGCGAGTCGAGCTCGAGTATCATTATACTTGACTCGACTCGTTAGTATATCGAGTCGAGCTCAAGTTCGAGTCGATCCTATTCGAGTCGAGTGTTGACCGAGTCTTGACCGAGTCGATCTCAAGTAGCTTGCGAGTTGTCTCGTCTCATTTACACCCCTACATAGGCTCAATCCCTTAGGCTCAAGCCATTTAACAAAGGCAAAAGATGTAAAACAAGGGATGAGAAAGATCTATATATAGTGGAGTTCAAAGCATTGGGTTCTCTATCCCGCCAATGTGGGATGGATTAGACACACCACCAAGAGTTTACCCATGTCTTTTACACCATCATTTTCCAAAAAAAAAATCAAAAAACTTGAGTTTATTATTATTATTATTATTATTATTATCATCATCAATTAAATTAAAATAATATTACTAATTATTATTATTATTTTGCTTATCGAGTATCTCATGAGTTTATCGAGTCGAGTATCAGGTCACTCGACTCGACTCGTTAGTATATCGAGTCGAGCTTGAGTTCAAGTCGAGCCTATTCGAGTCGAGTGTTGACCGAGTTTTGACTGAGTCGATCTCGAGTAGCTCGCGAGTTGTCTCGTCTCATTTACACCCCTATCTGATACCAATTGTGTGTCCCACAATGCTAGTTCTTATCAAGATCAACAACAAGAAATCACTTCAAATAGTCATATGTCATTGATCATTAAATCACAATTTACACAATTCGTATATGAATGCTCTCACACTTTCTCTCTCTAAACTCTGACTCTCTCTTAGTCTAATGATTCTACAAACATAAAATAAAAGCTATTTATACCTACAGTACAATACATAGACAAAAACTAAAACACTTAAACACTTTGACTTTACTTATTACAAGGACTTTGACTTTTGCTTGAAGGTTTGACTTGGACTTTGACTTTCATCTTCATGATCTTGGATCCAACATATTTGTGTACTAACAATCTTGCAGCTAACAGGATATCTACCGCAGGAATCTAACATATAATCAATCATCATTCACAAAGCCATGTGCGATTCATCTATATCAAGTACCAACAAGTTTATTTGACTAAGAATTTAGTGGAACTTATCATCCCAACTTTTCACAAATAGATGTACAAACTATTCTATGTAGTTATTTCCTCATCTAATTCTACATCAATATTTCCAAACATAAGCATCAGTTGTGAAATGTTTAGTGAATTAGAAACTATGTTAGAACACTTTGCATAGTCACCAATGACAGAAATGATCTCTCTTTCATCTCTGACATGACCACCAAAAGCCTTATACAAAAATGGTACGCTATGTAATCATAATGACCTTATCAGCAACCATTTACCTAAAAGAATAAGTCAGCATTCCCTTGACAACGCAACTCTTTGAGTTGAGCAGTACAATATCATATTCCACGGTACATTATGATGCAAATCTGCAATTTACTAGTATTTATAAGGAATCAAAATGTAATTTAAGCACATTTGATAGGTTGATTGATTATAAAGAGAATGTATAGAACTACATGGAAGCACCAAAATTACATCCTTTATCATAACATCCTAAAAGCATGTTTTGTGTAAGAAACATACCAGGTTTGGAGCAGCCGTTTCAACTCTAGACATAATGGTCATAACCTAAAATATCAGTGAAATTTTTTCGACATAGACTGGAGCTGATATCTACAAACGTATTGATTAAAAGAGAAAGGCAATTGGCCAAGACATGTCTCCTAGGGTTCCATATTGTTACAGAAAAACAAACTGTCAGTTGTTATCATTATAACAAAAGTATGATTTGGATTCCACAAGATTCTTGTCATTATTAAGCGAATTTTAAAACATTAGACAAATAAGCATTGTGGAGCAGGGTTTCACCTCAAGTTAACGCTTTTGCCGTAAAATCAATGGAGAAAGAGATCTACCATACCTTTTACTGTCCTCTACAGCTCGCTTTCGTCTTTGAATAGAAATTGGAGTATGTGAATCAACCTTTGTATAGAATCACTGTTCACATCTGCCCGGTCTACGATTTGCTATAAGGCGGCATGTTATTAAGTTACTAGTAACTTATAAACATCGACATTCACAAAATGACATCCCATTTTCCAAATCAGAGGGCTTGCAACAAAAGAAATCTCGATAGATCTGTTATTATTTCAATTTTTCACCCAACTCACCACATACAAATATTTGCTAACATGCGCATGGGAAGTCCAAAAAATGGTACAAAAAAAACCATAACCATTAGTAAATTAGAACACAGACCTGTGCAGAGAGCGCAAAAACTTTCTTACTTACTGTTGCAGTCTTCAAAATTTCCAGACCAGAGACATAAATTTGCAGATGTAGATATAAACTAACCCATAACACTTCTCATGGATTACTTTTTGTAACACCCGTAATTTCAGGTAAGTTTGAGGACTTGTTAACTTTCCGTTTATGTGTTTATCAAAGGAGAAATTACATGCTTAATTGCCATTCCCGTTTATGTTAATTGTTTGGAGTCGATTTGGAAGTTTGGCCCAACCTTTGTTGAGCAGTAAGTTACGCGACTTAGGCGCGGGTGGAAGTCGCGTAGTCCACTGGAAGTGTTCGGATTTGAGGAACCCCGCGGCTTAGGCGCGAGTGGAAGTCGCGGCACAAGCCGCGTAAGCCACTGGAGTCGATTTGGCCAGGCAAGCGGGCTACTTATGCCGCGGGTGCAAGTCGCGGCACAAGTCGCGATCGTCCTGTAGTTCCCCAAAACTCTTCATTTCTCGGTTCAAAATCATAAAACACACACACGCTGATTTGAGGAGCGATTTTCTTGGGTTTAGGAGCCATTTTCTTCCTCTTGCTAGCTAGGGAATTTATTGCAAGTCTTTGGGAGGTAGAGCATCATTTATTGAGTCTCCTTATACATCAAGATCTCAAGAGTCCAAGTCTCCATCATTTCCATTCATCTTCTAGGGTTTTCCATTTTCTAGGTTTTGGTTCAAAAACCTAGATTGTGAGTTTACTAAACCTTTGTTAAAACTAGATACACATCATAATCTTCTATTTGTTACCTTATCTCTATATGTTCAAGTGTTGTGGGATTTCTTTATGAAAATAGTTGGAAATGTAGATATTGATGATTTGACATGATTTATGTTACATGTACCATTATTTGGGGTTTTTCTCATGGATACATAATGTGGGTACTTTGATACGCTAAATGTATGTATGTATGGGTATTGTAATGATTCTAGTTGAAACACCATTTTGGGTGACATATCTATATACATGATGAGCATGATGGTCATTTTGGGATTTTGTTAGACTTCATGAGGATAGGATGGTAACATTGTACCCGTAGTCGGTATTGAAATATGTTGGGTTGAAATACACCTAAAGGACCTCCTATAGACGTTATGTTGGACGAACCAAGTCAGTACACTAGGAGGATGTAGTCTTGGGCGCCACTGTGATGGTATGTGCCTAGACCTCCGCCATCCGGAGAATTTCCTTCGGGTGTAGTCCTCGGGTGTGCTGGGCCTTTTGGGTGTTCCTTGTTAAGGGAATCAAGGTATATCGACTCTTGGGTGGAACTTGATTGGTGCTATGGGTCTCCCAAATTGACTCCACATATGTTAAATTTTGGTTAACTGCTGATAAGAATTATAACTGCTCATGCATGATTATTATTGTTTAACTCACTAGGCTGTTTGGCCTAACACTTGTTTGGTGTCGATGTGTATCTCAGGTTCTAGCGGCGTCGGTCCTAAGCAGGCATAGTTGGTTTGGGGTGAGAGCTTGGGGATTTTGCACATGGACGTATTATACTTTTTAGAAAGAACCATTGGGTTTATAGATGACAACCCTTTTGTAATCTCTTTTCTAGTTGTAGAAATTAGATTAGTCGGTTGTTATTTATTGTCCGTTAAATTACAACTGTAATTAAACAGGTTGTTTATATATTCCCCATTTTTGGGAGGCTCTTGCTATGGAAATTTTTGGTATACCTCATATCCGTTTTTCGGATTTTTGTTATCCCTATTTTTAGGTGTTACAAGTTGGTATCAGAGCTTTAGTTTAAGTGAACTAGGTATTGTTTTAGCATATCTAAACTTAAGCTTTAGACTTTATAGTTTCACTGTCCACTTGGGGTAGGAATCCTAGGTGGGGAGAGCGTTAGAATTACGGAATTACTTTAATTGAAAGTTGTGATGATGGTGACAAGAATTCTTGTGTATGGTTCGTTAATAATTTCACTTAGCTAATGCTATTATGAATTCATTGTTACGTGAGCATACTTGGTTTACTATTGTTATGATAATTGATGAAAGCATTAGTACGTACAATGAGTTCAACTCGTTTAGTCTTTTCTCAATCTATTTCTCGTACTTGGATGGCAGATTAAAATGGTAAACACTCGGAGTAGGTTACCGGATGTTCACTTGGAAGTGGAGTCTGCAGCTGAGCGGCCTCCTGTGGGTGTATCTACTGAAGGACCTCCCAGACCCAGAGTCTTGGCAGGAGGGCCAGAGCATATTCCGCGTCGGAACCTCAACACGGATAATGTCGTCATGGAAGAAGTGACCATGGAGACTCGTATTCGGGATAACATGATGTTGGCCATGAACTCAGCCATGGCCCAACAACAAGAGTTTTTCATGAAGCTTCTAGAGGATCGAGATGCCAGTAATCGACAACCGGAGGCACTGGCGGAAAATGTCGTCATGGGGTCGGGCGGACCAACTGTGGTGTCGGTTGAAAATCCGGTTGATATTGGAAACAAATCAAAGGCTAAAGGGTGCACCTACAAGGCATTTCTGGGGTGCCACCCTAAAGAATTCTCGGGTTCAGACAACCCGGTTACTTGCATGTATTGGCTCAAGGAGGTGGAGATGGCCTTTGAGTCTAGTGAGTGTGATCCCTCTCAACGGGTCAAGTTTGCCTCCCAGTTACTTCGGGGAGAAGCTCTGATTTGGTGGAATCTCACTCGATCCGCCCTCACTCCGGAAGTTCTGGCTAAGTTGACTTGGCCGGTATTCAAAGAGAAGATTATGGATAAATATTGCAGTGAGCGTTCGTTGGATAAGCTAGAGCAGGAGTTCATAAATCTGAAGAAGGGGACTCTGTCTATTTCCGGATACTCCAAGCTCTTTTTGGAGAAACTAAACTTGGTGGGACATCTGGTTCCCGATGAAAAGTCGAAGATTAAGGCGTATCAACAAGGGTTACCGACCGAGATACGAACGGCGGTAAGGAATGCTAAGGGCTCATCTTTGCAAGAGATCATTGAAGAGTCTTTGCTCATTGAGGACGACATCAACGTTGAAAAAGAAGAAAGAAGATAAGCCGGATAAAAGCGGAAGTGGGAAGGGCCATCTGGGCCCGTTCGCCAATCAAGACCCTTTGCAAGTGGAAGAGCGGGTGATCAACGCCGTGAGGATCGGTGGTGCCACAAGTGCAGGTCAAAGCACTCGGGGCCGTGCGCTACAAAGACTCACTCCGGTCCAGCCGGGTGTACCAAGTGTGGTAAGAAGAACCACATAACCCGAGAGTGTTCTCTCCGTGTGTCAGTGTGCTATGAGTGCGGAGAACCGGGGCATATGAAGAGGAGTTGCCCAAAGATAGTGGGAGGAAATGGTGGAAATTCTGTGGGTTCGACGGCCAGAGTCGAGCAATCATCAAGGGCACCGAGTCGAGCTTTCCGGATGACTATCGAGAAGGCGAAGGAGACAATTGATGTTGTTTCGGGTACGTTCCTAGTAAACTCCTTGCCAGCTCGTGTTTTGTTTGATTCGGGTGCTACATGTTCTTTTGTGTCGGATATCTTCTGTAAACAATTCACTACTCCTATTAGTGTTCTTCCTGATGCGTTAGTAGTAGAAGTAGCAAATGGGGATCAGGTAATCATTCGAGATCGTTTTTGCGATTGCACTTTAGAGATTGATGGGAATCCTTTCGGGGTAGACTTGCTACCTATGACTATAGGTGGGTTTGACGTGGTTATAGGCATGGAATGGTTAGTGAGACATAAGGCGGACATCTTTTGCTCTAAAAAGATGATCCAAGTGCCATCGCCGGAAAATGGTGTGATTACCATTTATGGAGAGAAAGGAAAGAGGAATAACCTCATTATTTCATCTCTCAAGGCTCGCAAGTTCTTAGCGAAGGGTTACCCTTCGTATTTGGCCTATGTGGTGGACGCAAGGAAAGAGAAGAAGTCGGTAGAAGATGTGGAAGTAGTACAAGATTTTCCGGACGTCTTTCCGGAAGATTTACCCGGGTTACCACCGGAGCGGCAAGTAGAGTTTCAGATCGACCTCACTCTAGGAGCGGCTCCGATAGCCCGTGCTCTATAGCGTTTGGCACCGACGGAAATGAAAGAGATGATGACGCAACTTCAAGAATTGTTGGAGAAGGGCTTCATTCGACCGAGTTCGTCACCGTGGGGAGCACCGGTATTGTTCGTGAAGAAGAAGGATGGATCCATGCAAATGTGCATAGATTATCGGGAGTTAAACAAGGTCACGGTGAAGAACAAATATCCTTTACCTCGTATCGACGATCTTTTCGATCAACTTCAAGGCGCGGGATGTTTCTCCAAGATTGATCTTCGATCCGGTTATCATCAGGTGAGAGTGAAGAAGGAGGACATTCCGAAGACGGCTTTTCGAACGCGATACGGTCATTACGAGTTTTTGGTGATGCCTTTCGGTCTAACCAACGCTCCGACCGTGTTCATGGATTTGATGAACCGTGTGTGTCGCCCATTCTTGGATAAATCTGTGATCGTCTTCATCGACGATATTCTAATATATTCAAAGGATGAGTCCGAGCATGGGAAACACTTACAGGAAGTACTTGAAGTCCTAAGAAGGTAGAAGTTGTTTGCAAAATTCTCTAAGTGCGAATTATGGCTCCAAGAAGTGCAATTCTTGGGGCATGTGGTATCAAAGGACGGCGTAAAGGTGGATCCGACAAAGATCGAGGCAATGATGAGTTGGGATCCTCCAACCACTCCGACATAGATTTGAAGCTTCTTGGGCTTAGCGGGCTACTACCGGCGTTTTATTCAAGACTTTTCCAAGATAGCTACACCGCTTACTCTCTTACAAGGAAGAACGTCAAGTTTTGTTGGACCGATGCACAAGAGCAAGCCTTTCAGACTCTCAAAAGGAAGTTGTGCGAAGCTCCGATATTGTCCTTACCCGAGGGATCGGAAGACTTTGTTGTGTTTAGTGATGCTTCCAAGATGGGGCTTGGGTGTGTCCTAATGCAAAGGGGGAAAGTAATAGCCTACGCGTCGCGACAATTAAAGGATCATGAGAAGAATTATCCGACTCATGATTTGGAGTTGGCAGCGGTAGTTTTCGCGTTAAAGTTGTGGCGGCACTACTTGTATGGGACGAAGTGTACTCTTTTCACCGATCACAAAATTCTCAAATACATCTTCGATCAAAAGGAACTCAACATGCGGCAAATGAGATGGCTTGAACTTTTGAAAGATTACGATTGTGAATTACTCTATCATCCCGGTAAGGCCAACGTGGTAGCGGATTCGTTGAGTCTAAGGATCCATGATGGGGGTGTCAAGATGTCCCTTACAAGAATTGAGGTGGTGTCGAGTTTGTTGGAGAGTATAAGAACAAGCCAAGTGGAAGCACTTAAAGAAGAGAACCTCAAGGCTGAGGTTATGTCTAAGCAAAAGGAACTCTTAACGGAAGACGGTCGTGGACTCAAACTCTTCCAAGGGCGTATTTGGGTGCCGAAGGTTGGGGGAAACCGTGAATTACTTTTCGAGGAAGCGCATAAGTCAAAGTATTCTATACATCCCGGTAGCACCAAGATGTATAGAGACTTAAAGTTGAATTATTGGTGTCCGGTGATGAAGCTAGACGTGGCTAGCTGTGTCACGTGCCTTCAAGTCAAAGCGGAGCATCAGAGACTGTATAGAAGTTTGCAACCATTGTCCATTCCCGAGTGGAAGTGGGACAACATCACCATGGATTTTGTGACGAAGCTACCAAAGACCTTGCGCGGTCACGATACCATTTGGGTGATTGTGGATCGGCTAACCAAGAGTGCGCATTTTCTTGCGATGCGGGAGACTTTGCCAATAGAGAAATTGGCTAAACTTTACATCGACGAAGTGGTGTCGAGGCACGGAGTTCCACAATATGTAGTATCGGATCGGGATAGTCGTTTCACGTCAAATTTTTGGGCAAGTCTATAGAAAGAGTTGGGAACTAGACTGAATTTGAGTACGACATATCATCCTCAAACGGATGGTCAAAGTGAGAGGACGATCCAGACGCTAGAAGATATGTTGAGATCATGCGTAATAGATTTCGGGTGAAGTTGGGACTCACATCTACCTTTGGTAGAGTTCGCGTACAAAAACAGTTACCATTCTAGTATCGGAATGGCGCCGTTCGAGGCGTTGTATGGACGGAAGTGTAGAACCCCGGTTTGTTGGCTAGAAGCGGGCGAGAAGCAATTCGCCGGACCGGAGATAGTTCAAGAGACGACGGACAAAGTGAAAGAAATCCGGGAAAGGCTAAAGGCGGCGCAGGACCGACAGAAAAGCTACGCGGACAAGAAAAGAAGACCAGTCGAGTTTCAAGTGGACGATCGGGTCATGTTGAAAGTATCTCCATGAGTCCAAGTCTCCATCATTTCCATTCATCTTCTAGGGTTTTCCATTTTCTAGGTTTTGGTTCAAAAACCTAGATTGTGAGTTTACTAAACCTTTGTTAAAACTAGATACACATCATAATCTTCTATTTGTTACCTTATCTCTATATGTTCAAGTGTTGTGGGATTTCTTTATGAAAATAGTTGGAAATGTAGATATTGATGATTTGCCATGATTTATGTTACATGTACCATTATTTGGGGTTTTTCTCATGGATACATAATGTGGGTACTTTGATACGCTAAATGTATGTATGTATGGGTATTGTAATGATTCTAGTTGAAACACCATTTTGGGTGACATATCTATATACATGATGAGCATGATGGTCATTTTGGGATTTTGTTAGACTTCATGAGGATAGGATGGTAACATTGTACCCGTAGTCGGTATTGAAATATGTTGGGTTGAAATACACCTAAAGGACCTCCTATAGACGTTATGTTGGACGAACCAAGTCAGTACACTAGGAGGATGTAGTCTTGGGCGCCACTGTGATGGTATGTGCCTAGACCTCCGCCATCCGGGGAATTTCCTTCGGGTGTAGTCCTCGGGTGTGCCGGGCCTTTTGGGTGTTCCTTGTTAAGAGCATCAAGGTATATCGACTCTTGGGTGGAACTTGATTGGTGCTATGGGTCTCCCCTATTGACTCCACATATGTTAAATTCTGGTTAACTGCTGATAAGAATTATAACTGCTCATGCATGATTATTATTGTTCAACTGACTAGGTTGTTTGGTTTAACACTTGTTTGGTGTCGATGTGTATCTCAGGTTCTAGCGGCGCCGGTCCTAAGCAGGCATAGTTGGTTTGGGGGTGAGAGCTTGGGGATTTTGCACATGGACGTATTATACTTTTTAGAAAGAACCATTGGGTTTATAGATGACAACCTTTTTGTAATCTCTTTTCTAGTTGTAGAAATTAGATTAGTCGGTTGTTATTTATTGTCCGTTAAATTACAACTGTAATTAAACAGGTTGTTTATATATTCCCCATTTTTGGGAGGCTCTTGCTATGGCAATTTTTGGTATACCTCATATCCGTTTTTCGGATTTTTGTTATCCCTATTTTTAGGGTGTTACACTTTTCAAAGTGAATACGTTTACAGTATTCCTATAAGTTAGCTACTGGAATCTACATTTATGCAATTTGTAGCTCTAGTACATACACAGAATTGTAATATAGGATATGTATGAACTATAAGCCACACATTTCATGAACACACTTAAACCACAACATCCACAAGACTATTCCCTGAACCTATCCCCTAAAGAGTATAAATAGCTCCTAAATAAGTAATAATAGAGATTGTATCCTTGTACCTAATTGGTTTCTTTTCTCCGGGATGCATGCACTCGCTTCTTCTGTACCCTCCCAGCATCCAATGAGAATACAAGAATACATGGTCAAATGTGAAACCATTGTCACATTGAAATACAGAGCATGTAACCAACCAAGTAAAACCAACCTAAATAAAAAGAATAGCATCGTAAAAAGGATAACCATCTTCAATCCTCTTCCTACTTCAACATCAGCCACTACATCAAAACCAAGTGGTTTTGTGCTCCCATTTAAAGCAGAAGCATCATCCTGGACAACAAGCAGATTATATCAGCAGAATCCTTTAATTAATGCAAGTCTCAAGACACATTAACCATTATGAAATTGTAAGGCATAATACAAACAGGAAGAAAAAACAGTTATGAAACTTGACATTTTCCCATCACTAACCTCCGAGATCATATAGTTTTTCATAACGAGGAATATCTTTGCTTTCATCTTTATGTGCATCTTCAGTGATTTGTTGCAGAAGGCCATCATCAAAGTCTCTGTTAAAAGATAGAATCACTTAAATAGATCAAAAAGAAAGAACGTACCCAGGGTTTCTTGCCATGGTGTTCATCCTGATAGACAGAGACATGAATTGCAACGGGTTTCTTCAATCATACAAAAAGAAATAAAGAAAGAAAGAAACCTGATGAAAATAGCCAGATTCAATGCGAACGAATTGTCGTAGGGTCAGGAAGAGGACCAAGATGCTTGTCTTTTGGAGTTTGAATAGTGTAATATAGCATCGCTGGTAAATACCGATTAAATTGGTACCAAAAATTAGGTGGCATTGTTGATATCCATATTAGTTGGTTTAATTTGATACAAAATTGACAACTCTATGCATGAGGTCGTTTTTGAGTGATCAATTGTTTGGTGTAAGAATCATAACCCAAATTTGGCTTAATGGTTGTCGATATTAGATTGCTCGACTTGTCACGATTGATTGCTCACACACAATTAGGTTAGGCATGCTTCCAAGGTGATATGAGTCACTACCCATCCGATGCGAGGTTAGTTTGCTAATCATAACGAACCCCCTGAAAAGAGCCGCCATTCCCTCGTGTTATAGAATTCCTTTTTTTCGGTTTAGCAATAAAGATTCAATCTTGTAAAACTATAGCTTAGGCGAAGGCACATAAACAATATTTAGAAATTGAATTTATGAGTCACGACTGGGTTGTGGATAATGGTTGTGGGTTTGTGGCCCTGTGGGTTCAATCTGGTATTCTGGGGAAAACACTAGGCCATTGCATGAATTGGGTCGATGCCAGTTGGGCCATCGATTATGTGCGGACCTGGGTCGGATGCGATGTATGGTTTGGATTGGGTAACGGGTAACCCATGTGGCCATGTATGACCCGTTGTTTTATCAAGTTTTTTGAAGTTCCATTTAGGCATCTGAACTTTTAAAGTTTCCAATTTTGCTACGATTTAAATTATTAATAGTTTCTAAAAACTTCAGATTGGTCCTTCAACTTATGAAAACACATTTTTTGTCCGATTTTAATTATTTAAGTTTTCAAAAACTACAATTAGCTTCTAGATAGGGATGACGACGAGTAGGGTATGATTAGGGTAAGGGTTATTCCGTTACTCTATTCATTTAAAATAACGAGTAGCAAAACGGATAATTACACATTAAATTAAAATATTTATCCATATCCATATCCATATCCATATCATACCCATTAAAATAGCGGGTAACAAAATGGATAAAGAATAAATTGTAAAAAAATCATTTTGAACTACAAATGATATTGTTAAACCTCAAACATATGATGTAACACCCAAAATTTTGGGTAACTTTGTAAAGTAAACAAGTGTAATGGTTTATCTTGTCAAGTTGTAAATAAAGGGAGTCAAGGGCCTAGTTAAACATTTCTCAATCGATATCCGTCCTAAAACAAACTTCGACGTTTGTTTTAGTTTGTTCCAAAATAAGTATTTATTTTCAAAAGTAAGTTATCTATTTTCCAATCTACCCTCGTTACTCCTATTATTAAAGGTTAAATTGTCTTAATTACTTAAAAATATTTGTAAGAATGTGTACATTTTTTTCACTCTTGACATTGAAATAATATTTTAAATAAGGTAAAAACAATGATTCAACTTTTTCATTGTTGACATTGGAATAATATTTTAGATGGTCGAAAATGAAGGATGAGGGTGGGGTTGGGCTCAGGGGGTCATCAGATTCGTGGGGTGAGGTTGAATGCATCAATAGGTTGTACCCATGTTTTAAGCATGTGTTCACTAAAATTTATTTCGATAGGTTGTACCCATGTTTTGAGCATGTATTCACTAAAATTTATTTAAAAAGCACAAAAAACAAAAAAGATAAAAAATGTAAAAGGACCAAAATGTGTTCAACTTAACTGAAAATTTCTAACGGAATTTATAAAATGAACCAAATATGATGCTAAATGACAACTGGAGGGACCAAATCCAAAATAAAATAGCAACCACATTGATCAAAATTGTAAATGATTTAGGGGGTGTTTGGGATTGCTTATTTGAGGTGTTTTTTTCGCTTATTGCGATTTGGCATCGGAGATAAGCACTTTTGAGTGTTTGGATGAGAAAAAATTAAAATGGCTTATAGCGGTGCCAAACCGCTGAAAATCACTTTTTGATAAGTCATTTGGTTTTAACTTATCAACTTATTTGAAAAGTGCTTATGACTTTTTTGGTTATTTTATATGTATAAGCAATCCCAAACACCTTGTTAGGAAATTCAGAAATACACAAGTACAGTTAATACTGCTAGAAGAACTTGATTAATACTTCTGAGATTAATGCTGTTGAGTGAAGTTAATACTGCTGATCAAGATTAGTACTGCTAAGTCAAGATTAATACTGCTAGAGGAGATTACTACTGCTAAGCAATTTTAGTACTGCTAGTAGTTAGTACTGCTGAACATTAATACTGTTCAAAGTATTAATATTGTTGAAGACTTAGTGCTGCTTATGAGATAATCAAGATTCGTGCAGATCAAGTTTGAAGATTATGGAAAGCTTGGAGATAAAGATGGAAGATTATTTTAAAGATCTTTTATTAGTTGTAATTATCTTTTATTCAGACAGAATGATCAGTTGGAAGAGAAAGAACTTGATGATCTGTACAATGATCTTAGAGTGTTTGAAGCTGAGGTGGAGGCAAGAAGCCTTATGGATATATTCATAATGTTGCACTCCTATCAGCATCAATTGATTCTACTGCTAATCCTGAATCAGTTAATGCTGCTAGTGGAGCAAATCAAGAAAAAGGAACCGATTCTGTGTTTGAAGCCTTTATTGCCAGCCATGGAAATTCCTCCTTAATTAATGATGATTTGGAACAACTTCATCCTGATGATCTGGAAGAGATGGATATTAAATGGCAGATGGCCATGCTTTCCATGAGGGTGAAAAAGTTCATAAAGAGGACTGGGAGGAACAACTTCTCCCACAGAAGAGAAGATGGAGCTGGGTTTGATAAATCAAATGTGGAGTGCTACAAATGTCATCTGAAGGGACACTTTGCCAGGAAATGCAGAAGTGGAGTGTCTCACAACAACAACCACCAACAAGCACAGTCTGGAAACTTCAACCATAACAGAAACTCTACTCAAGCCCTTGTTTCTCAACAAGGAATGGGGTTTGACTGGAGTGATCAAGCAGAAGAGGCTATCCAAAATCAAGCACTTATGGCTGAAGTATCTGATCTCCCATCTGAGGTAAGTTCTAATCTCTGTTCTAAAACTTGCATAGACACTGTTAAAAGGTACAGGGATCACAACCTGAAGATGAGTGATGACCTTAAGAGATTAGAAAAGGATATAAAGGACTATGTGAAAATTGTTGAGAGGTTTGAGGAGCAGATTAAAGGTTTTCAAGCCAATGAACTCCAACACTCATATGACACCAATTACTGAAAGTGGGAGAAAAAGGATCTAGAATTTAAACTGACCAAATCTAAAGAAGAGAGTGAAAAGCTGAGAGAGGAGCTAACCAAGGTTAAGCTTGATGTAGAAAAGTTTTCCAATGCTTCTAAAGCAATGGACTCTTTACTACAAACTCAGATTCATGATAAGCTGAGAAGAGGAATTGGGTATAATGCCACACCTCCACCATATAACAAAAATTACATTCCTCCTACCTCAGACTTGCTAGAAACCAAAGATAGGAAGGACTTGCCTGAGGGAGCCACTGAGATAGATCCCTTAGATGAGGTAGTTGTGGAGGATAAGACTGAGAAAGAGGTTGGTAAGAGTAAGGAGAACAAAGTGAGTGGTGAGATTCCTCTAGAGAATAACATTATCACCAATGAGGACTGTGGAAGGGCTTGGATCAAATCCAAGGACATAGAGAAGACAGAGGGAAAGTCTGGTAAGGTCCATTACAAACAGACCACAGTTGTGAATCCAGGTCCTTGCAAACAGTGTGCATGCAAGAAGAATGAGCCCCAAAAACATGATAAAAAGAGGGGAAATCAAAGAAACTGGAATAATCAGTGGGCACAGAAACAAGGGTTGATCTGAGTAAAATCAATAGACCAAAACCTTGTTTTATCTGTGGTAAATTGAATCATCTTGCCAAATACTGTTATTTCAATCCTATAAACCGAAGGATGAACTTTCAAAGACCTATGCAAAAACCCTTGGGTTATAGGAAGATTGAAAAGAACCATGTGGCTAAGAAAACTGTTAAATCTAAAAGCCACATGAAGAAAAAGTCTGTTAAAGAAAGTGTCAATATGTGGGTTCCTAAAAGCACTAAAACTGTTAGTACTGCTACCACAAATAGTGTTGCTGACAATAATAGTGCTGCTAGAAGTAATATTACTGCTAACAATGTTAGTGCTGCTGACATTGTTAGTACTTCTTCAAAAGTTAATACTGCTAAATCTGTTAGTGCTGCTAACAAGGTTAGTACTGCTAAACCTGTTAGTACTGCTAACTCTGTTAGTGCTTCTAAGGTTAGTACTGCTTCTAGTGTTTGTGCTGCTAAGCCAATCATATTGACAAAGTACTCTAATAAAGAGTGCTCTGAGTTTAAAAACCTCATAAAAAAGGAATGTAAATACTTTGATGAGAAAGGGAGACCTAAGACCACTTTGGCTTGGGTCCCCATTCAATACTAATTGTTTAATCTTATGTGCAGGGCAACCAACAGCTCAAGGGGAAGAGTATCTGGCATGTTGATAGTGGTTGCTCAAGGCACATGACAGGGAACATGTCATGCCTCAAGAATTTCAAGAAAATTGATGGTGGTCATGTTTCCTTTGGTAATACTCCAGATGAAGGTAAGATAAGTGGTAAGGGGGATGTAACCAAAGGTAAAATGACCTTTGAAGATGTATTCTATGTTGAGCAGTTAAGTTATAACCTGTTAAGTGTATCACAGGTTTGTGACAAACAACATAGTATATTATTTACAGATTCTGAATGCATTATCCTTGCTCCTGGATTCAAGGTAGTTGATGAAAAGATGATACTACTAAGAACTCCCAGAAAGGATAATGTATATTGCTTAGATATGGAAAGTGTTTCAACTGATTCATTCCTTAATTGTCTTGTTTCAAAAGATTCTTTGGATGAATCATCACTTTGGCACAGAAGGATGTGTCACATGAACTTTAAAATAATGAATAAACTTGTTAAAAACAACCTTGTAAGAGGTTTACCTTCCAAAGTCTTTTCATGTGATGATCATTGTGTTGCCTGTCTCAAAGGCAAACAACACAAAACTTCTCATAAGTCCAAAGAGTTGAACACAATCTCTAATTCTCTTCAGTTGTTGCATATGGATCTGTTTGGTCCTACAAATGTTATGAGTATTGGTAAGAAATCATTTTGTCTAGTTATTGTTGATGATTACTCTAGATTTACTTGGGTATATTTTCTAAGGACTAAGGATGAGACAAGTGGACTGATCAAATCCTTTATTCTAAGAATTGAAAACCAAACTAATCAAAAGGTAAAAGTCATTAGGTCAGATAATGGTACTGAATTTAAAAATCATGACCTAAACACCTTTTGTGAGGAAAAAGGAATTGAGAGGCAATACAGTGCTCCTAGAACTCCACAACAAAATAGTGTTGCTGAGAGAAGGAATAGGACACTGATTGAAGCTGCTAGATCTCTGTTGGCAGATTCAAATCTACCAATTACTTTCTGGACTGAAGCAGTTAATACTGCTTGCTATGTCCAAAACAGAGTTCTAGTAGTCAAGCCTAAAAACAAGACACCACATGAGCTTTTAAATAACAGAAAACCTTTTATAGGAATTTTCAAACCTTTTGGGTGTCCTTGTACCATTCTCAATACCAAAACTCACTTAGGAAAGTTTGATAGCAAGGTTGATGATGGTTTTCTTGTTGGTTACTCATCTCAGAGTAAGGCTTACAGAGTTTTTAATACTTCTTCTAGAATAATTGAGGAAAGTGACAATGTCAAGTGCAATGAGAACACACCAAATCCTATTGGATCTGGTCCTCAGTGGTTATTTGACATTGATTCACTAACTAACTCTTTGGGTTTCAGTAGTGATTATCATGCAGGTTCAGAAAGTGGAGGATCAGGGGATGACCAAGTACAAGTACAAGACATTATTCCTCAATCTGTGATCTTTCCCATACCTACAATAGAGCCTGTTGATGTCTGTGCAAAAGAGACAATGACTGAACCAATTCAGAGTGAAGAAGAAGGAAGAGATGAGGAGAATCAAGTACATAAAGAGCCAGAAGCAGCTGATGAGATCCCCTCAGCTGACTTAAATGATTCTAATCTGGATATGGGAATCAATGAAGAACCTAGTCATCAAACTAGAACTTAAAAGAATCATCCTCCAGAGCTGGTCATAGGAGACATCTCTTCTCCTATGATAACAAGGAATCAAAGCAGACTTCAAGAACTGCAGGATCAGCAACACACAGTACTCTCATGCTTTCTATCTCAAATTGAGCCTAAAAAGGTTTTTGAGGCAATGAAAGATTCCAGTTGGATAGAAGCTATGCAAGAAGAGTTACTGAAGTTCAAATTGAAAGAAGTTTGGGACTTGGTGGACCTTCCAAAAGGTCATAGAGCTATTGGCACCAAGTGGATTTTCAGGAATAAAAAGGATGAGAGAGGTATTGTGATAAGAAACAAAGCAAGGCTGGTGGCACAAGGGTACACTCAAGAAGAAGGCATTGACTATGAAGAAGTGTTTGCTTCAGTGGCAAGGGTAGAAGCAATTAGGCTATTTCTAGCCTATGCCTCATACATGAAGTTCAAGGTATACCAAATGGATGTGAAGAGTGCCTTTCTGTATGGTACAATTGATGAAGAAGTATATGTCTGTCAGCCTCCTGGATTTGAAAATCCATCATATCCAGACAGAGTATACAAACTGAAGAAAACACTTTATGGTCTGCATCAAGCCCCAAGAGCATAGTATGATACTCTGTCTACCTACCTCTTAGAGAATGGGTTTGAAAGAGGAATAATTGACAAGACCCTCTTCATTAAAAGAAGTAAGAAGGACATCCTATTGGTTCAGATTTATGTGGATGATATCATCTTTGGATCCACAAAAGATCAGATGTGTAGAGACTTTGAAAAGTTGATGCGCAAGAGCTTTAAAATGAGTTCAATGGGTGAACTTACCTTCTTCCTTGGGCTTCAAGTGAAATAGAAGAAAGATGGGATCTTCATAAGCCAATCAAAATATGTGAAAGACATCCTGGAAAAATATGGATTAACAGACTCAAAGCCAGCAAGCACACCTATGGAGACTCATAAACAGATCACTGTTGATCTTGAGGGGGAGGATGTTGATGTCCATCTATATAGATCAATGATTGGATCTCTCATGTATCTCACAGCCTCAAGACCAGACATCATGTTTCCAGTGTGTTTGTGTTGGTCCCGAAGGTGCTTAACAAGTTTGTAGAAGGGGGGGGGGGGTTGAATACAAACACAGAAATTAAAGTTTAATAAATTGTTTATTGATAAATCAAAATACAATTTACAAGTTTGTTGCGGAATAAGATTAAGACAGACTCAATCTAAACAAACTTAAGAAACACTAAGATGGTTGCACAAGAAATTCAGAGAATGGGGGATTTTAGAGAGATAGAAAACAAGGGTTTCTATTATGGAGTTCAAGGATTGAGCACACCTTCAGATGAAGGGGTGAGCTTCCTATTTATACTCTATGCATTAAATGCATGACAGGGTACTTTACACGTGGCGTTCATAGATTGGCTTTGGGAGTCTTACTTTTGGAGACATGCTTTTGGCCGTTTTATGAATAGTGTAGTTGACAGAGTTGTTGTACGATTTGTGGCAGAGACGTGTCCGTTCTGACACATCGTACTGGTTGTGCAAGGTAAGACAAAAGAAAACTTGAGGCATAAGCTTTGTGATCGTTGATCGCTGAGTATCTCTTCTTCCAGAGATAAAGAAGTTCAGCTATCGCTGAAGCTTTTCCTCAGGCTTCTTCACGTAAGTAGATTCGTCTGGTCTTCGCTGATATCCGCATCAGGTCACTAGTAGACTTATCTATTGTTCAGTGGCTTCGTCTTTGATTCAGCTATGAACTATGTTGACGCGAGACTTGTCTTCAGGGATTACGTTAACTGTGTTACATGGGAAACGATCAGCGATGACTGAACAGACTCAGTTTGATCGCTGAAAGTAAAACACATACATATTAAATGTTTACAGAAAGGTCATCAGCGATAACTGAACAGACTCAGTCTGATCGCTGATGATGAAACACTAATACATATAATAACGTAATTTTCACTAAGTATAAAAGAGGGTCGTTATCAAATCACTGAGAGAGTTTGGATCAACAATCTCCCCCTATTTGATAATGACAAAGTAACAAAAGAAAATTACTTTATAATTCAAAATATAGGAATAAAAAGGACTCATAGAATGCATGTCCCAATTACTATTTTGAGGGATCTTTTACAGTACTGATAGGGTTAAGTACATCACTGCAATTTTCATTTAATTCAGGGATAGAATTACAAGATATGAAAATCATAAGTACAAGTGAGTAACTAACTACTGTAAGTATAACTAATAGATTACAGAGAAGGAAACTAATCTATCAGCTATTAAAAGAAGATTTAGGAGGATTGATCATATACTCAGGTATTTCTTCTCCTTTCTGTCTTCGTTCCAAAGATTCTTGACTGATAATTGCTTTAATTTTTTCAGCAGCAGGGAAGAAGTCACACCATAAGCATAAGAGATCCTTGAGATGATTCAGAGGACAGATAGGAATCTCAGAGATTCTTTGAAATCTGAGTTCCTCATCATCATCTCTGAAGAATATTCCATAAGGATTGTCAATTACTTGACCAGCTTGGAAAGGACCACCAGGAGGCAGAGATAAGTCCAGAACTGAAAGATCGGGAGGAGGACCAAACAGTGCATCTCTTGAAAATTTGATAGAAGTTTCATTCCTGATGATGGCGACATCTTCAGAGGAGGAGGACCCAATTTTTCTCTTGAGTTTCAAAGATTTGGGAGGAAGAGGAGATGGCAGCTTTAGTACAGAAACGACTCTATTTATGAGGGCTTCAAGAAGTCCTTCAACGTAGCCTCTGTATGTAGATTTGGATTTCTTCAGCGCATCCCAGAACTCTAACCATTCCGTAAATCCGAAGCTCTCAAGTTTTGATACGTACATTGCTTTTTGGGTTCCATCCTCTCTGGTAATCTCCATGGTCACTGAGAGTTGATCTTTCTTCTTGCGACCAGAGATAGTCACGGCTGATATTGGAAGAAGATCAGAACGATAATCCATCTTTTGTTTGCACCATTCGATAGACCTATCGTTGATCTCTTGTTCTTTGGAGCGTTCCTCTTCAATTTCTTTCAGTAGTGCAGCTTGAACTTCCACAGGTTTGCTTTTCAGCTTTTTGTCCTTGACTTGAGAAGATTGAATCTTTAAAGCAAGTTGGGCATCTCGTTTGCATTCAGCGATCAGCTTCTTAGCTTTGGCAGATTCTTCTCTTTCGGCTTCAGTGAGGAAGTCGAGCTCTGTGGATGTTTGAAGAGGGATTTTCAGCCGTTGACTTTCTAGTTGAGCGATCATTTCAACTCTTTTCTTCACCACTTCCTCTGACCAATGAGATGGTCGAGAGGGCCTTCCTGGATGGACCAGGGAATCTTCTTCTTCTTCTTCATCAATCTCAGCGATAGAGATTGGGATTATTTCTTCAGCGATAGTAGCTGGAATTATTTGTAGTTCAGAACCCTTAAGCAGGGGTGAGAACTGTCTGGATAGAAAAAGAAGGAAAGAAGGGATAAGTGTATTTTTAGAACGAGAGAGATAAAGGCTAGAAGGAAATAGGGGTTTGGAAAGAGTAGGAGAGTGGTACAATTGAAAGACATACCTGAGAAGGATGCTCCCCCTCAGATTTTGATCCAGTCCCCAAGCATTCTTCAGCGATTGGTTGCTTGTCTTTGCTTTGCGAAGGAACGCTTGAAGATGTATCACCTCTCACCCCTGTTTTGACAACCTCTTGCGAAGTTGTCCCTGATGCGACGTTCGGCTTAGAGAACCACATAGATTGGTCTTCATCGTCGTCGTTGTCATCGGAGGGCTGATCCTTTTCTTGATCATCAAGATCTAGATCATCTTCCTCTTCATCGTCTTCTTCCTCATCCTCTTCAAAGAGAATAGAGTGAATAGATGAGGATTCTTTTGCCTTCTCCCCCTCAGATTGAGAGGGAGGTTCCTTTGGAGTCTTAGCTTCCCCAGCAGCAGCGATAGAAGTTTCTTCAGCTTTCTCCCCCACTTTGTCATTATCAGCGGTAGGGGATTGTTCAGCTGCTGGAGTAGCTGTTGAAGCTTTTAGCACTTGAACGTCAGCCTCCAGATGCTTAATCCGGTCTTCAACCGCAGGGATGTCGCACGTGGCATCATGAATGAATTCCACAACGATGTTGAGGTTGGTACGATCATCTTCAGTGAAGGAGGGAGGCAGCACTGGAGCTGGTGCATTCACTTTCTGTACAATTTGCTGAAGAAGGGACGTGCAGAGGTCAACCTTTGAAGAGAGACCTTAAACTTCAGCGGTAAGAGACTCAAATCGCCCTTGAAAGAGTCGAGAGGACTCTCTGAGTTGGACGACTTGTTCTTCAACAGCTGAAAGTTGGGAGTTCTCAGCTTTAGATGAGCAAGTGGCGGTCAACTTCTTCAGCTCCTCACCAGCCTGATTGACGGCGCTGGTGGTTTCATTGATGGTGTTGGTGAGTGCGTCCACCTTTTCTCCCAGACTGTTGACATGCGTGTCAACAGACGCCAAGCTAGGACCTGAAAATAATGTTAGTTCAGATATGGGCTTATTTGGAGAGGGGGGGGGGGAGAGAAGTGTTTAGGATTATAGGTGTACCTGACGTATCAAACATTTTGTAGAACTGCATAGATTCCTCAAAAGTTTGATGCTCAGGTCCTATAGGGAAAGAAGAGGTAGCGGGTTCAGAGACCAAATGAGGAGAAAAAGGAAGAGTTTTGGGGATACAAGTAGGGATGGGGTTAATCTCAGTGAATGAGATAGTAGGTGGGGTTACTGATGATGTGACAGCGAGCGAGATCGCTGACACGGCAGTATGAGTGACTGCTGAAGTTGTGGAGGAAATACCCACAAATGCATCTAAGGTAGCTTGTTGAGAAGCTCCCTCAGGTATAGTACTAGAGGGTGTACTTTCCTTAGTCTTTTTGGCCTTTTTGGAAGGACCAATCGGACTAGCTGATGGTCGTTTAGAAGTAGTGGTAGCGACAGGGATAGCAGACGAAGGAACCGTCTGCGTGGTCGCTGAAGATGAAGAAGAATGGAGAGAGAGACGAGAGCGAAGGAGAGAGATACTTACCTCGTCGGCGAGTGGCTTTACTTCCAGTGATCGTTGACCTACCCTGGCAAAGGTGCCATCATCTTTGGTGGGATAGGTGTTGGGATAGAGGAACTTGATGTACGTGCATATGAAACGTACGTACGAGATCTTGGGATCTCGTTCAGGCTTCTCTAATCTCGACCTCAGGTCTTCAAAGATTGCTGTGGCGTAGTCAAAGTTTTGACCAGCGATAACGGAGTAGGCCATCTGCAGTTGTGTTTTGCTGGCTTGATCCAGCGAACCACTCTTCCCGCTCATGCACTGAATTATGTGCGAGAAGATGAAGTTCAGTTGTGATGGCATCTGAGCTTTGAGGATCTTGGTGAGCTTCTTGTTGGGAATAGAAGATCTCGGTTTGTTTTCCCAACAATAGCCCATTGCGTCCAGGAATGATATCAGCTCATCATCAGTGGGGAGTGCGTCGAACCCACTCTTTGGTTTGTCAGGGAATCTTAAAGATTTCCTGAGGCTAAGAGCGGTCATGCTCCCTGGCCCCAATTCCGTGCTGAAAGAGATAGCAGGGACTCGTTCACCTTTCTTGTTGGTGAGTTCAGTTGCATCAGCAGTGAACCAGAACTGCTGGAGTAGAGTCTTGGAGGGTTTAGGATCCACAGTGATCGCGTAATCTATACATGACTGCTTGAGGAATTCAGCAGCTTCCACCAGATGTGGGTATTTGTCAGCTTTGAACTCGAGTCTGGCCAAATGATTACATTTAGTAATCTCAACTTCAGTGAGAGCGAATCGTACATGCTTGGAAGCAACGATTGAAGAATGTGTCATTTCTGTTATGGAAAGAGGCATAATAGAAGAAATGATTTAGATTAAAAATAATATGATTACCAGTTTCCATAGAAGAAGGGAAACTGGAAAACTATCAAGTTATTTTTAGGAGTAGAAAAATAGTGTTCTGGGTAGAAAGAATGAAGAACACTTTAAAACCAAAAGGTTTTTATTGAAAAACATAAAATCAGAAAGAATGATCTTTAGTTTTTGAAAAAAAAACGTTTTATAAAATCCATAGAAAACGAGCAGGATTTTAAAAAGAATAAAAAGCATACGAACAAAGCACATAAACATGAAATAAACCTGTGTATCTTGAAGAAAAAGAGTTGCATATTCAATATTCTGGGTTTACTTGCTTGAGTGTTCTTGAGAGAGAATGTTTCTTGCTTTGAAAGTTTTGAAAGCGTAAACCGTATAAAGGAGAGAAGAATTCCTTTTATACGAAGAGAGAGGAGAGAGAGAATGAAGCGGGAAAAGAAAGGATCATCATGATATTGACACGTTCCACGAAGTTGATTGGATAGAAGGGCAACGGACGAACGTGTCAGAAAAGGCATGTCGTGGATTGTCGGTTCAAATGACGTCATAGAAGAGAGAGACTGTACATTTGTCCGTTTTGAAATGATCACTGAAGAAAAGTCAGCGATAGATTTTCCTTTTTAAAAGTATCCCTGATTGTAAAGATAGGGATAGATTTTCCTTTTAAAGGATCACTGACTAGAAATATCAGTGATTAATGTATTTTAAAAAAAACTTTTAATCATTTGAAGAAAGTTCAGTGATTAAAGTTTATATTTTGAAGAAAAACATCTTTGAGGGAAAGGAGAGAACATACCTGAGAGTCAGAATGTTTATCAGAGAGAATGATGAGATGGGAACTTTTGATTACTGACACAATACATGAACGCTGAAGAATTATTCTTCGAGGTTCAGCATTCCAAGCTCACTGATGAGAAAGTTGAACCTTGTCTCATCAAGAGGTTTGGTGAATAAATCAGCAAGCTGAAAGTCAGTAGGGATAAAGTGAAGTTCAATATCACCATTCATCACATGATCTCTGATAAAGTGATATCTGATCTCTATGTGTTTTGTCTTTGAATGTAGCACTGGATTATTTTCTATAGCGATAGCACTAGTGCTGTCGCAATAGATAGGAATCTTTGACAGCTGAAGGTCATAATCTAATAGTTGATTTCTCATCCACAAGATTTGAGAACAACAGTTTCCAGCGGCTACGTATTCAGCTTCAACTGTGGAAGTGGACACAGAATTTTGCTTCTTGCTTGTCCAGCTTACCAGCTTTCCTCCCAAGAGTTGACATCCACCAGTGGTACTCTTTCTGTCGAGTTTACAGCCTGCAAAATCACTATCAGAATAACCAGTTAGATCGAACCCTGAGTCTTTGGGATACCAAAGATCGAGGTTAGGAGTTCCTTTCAGATATCTGAAAATTCGCTTTACAGCGATCAGATGGGATTCCTTGGGTTCAGATTGATAGCGTGCACATAAACAAGTAGAGTACATGATGTCAGGTCTGCTCGCTGTAAGATACAGCAATGAGCCTATCATTCCTCTATAGGCAGTGACATTAACAGGTTTTCCAGATGGATCCTTGTTAAGTGTCAGCGGTGGTGCCATAGGAGTTTTCATCACTGAAGTTTGTGTGAGATCAAACTTCTTTAGCATATCTTTAACATACTTACCTTGGCAGATAAAAGTACCTTTGTCAGATTGTTTAATCTGAAGACCAAGAAAATATGTCAGCTCACCCATCATACTCATTTTATATTCTTTCTTCATTCTTTCAGCGAAGCGAGTACATAGAGATGGGTTAGTAGAACCAAATATTATGTCATCGACATATATTTGTACAAGAATTATGTGACCTTTTATCTTCCTGAAAAATAACGTATTATCAATCTTGCCACGTTCAAAATTTTCAGAGATAAGAAAAGATGAGAGAGTGTCATACCAAGCACGAGGGGCTTGTTTTAGACCATAGAGAGCCTTATCCAATTTATAAACATAATTTGGATGCTTAGGGTCATAGAACCCTGGTGGTTGTTCTACATAAACTTCTTCATTCAGCTTTCCATTCAGAAATGCTGATTTTACGTCCATTTGATAAACGATGAAGTCTTTATAGACTGCATAAGCTAAGAATAGTCGAATTGCTTCGAGCCTGGCCACAGGGGCAAAGGTTTCATCATAGTCTATGCCTTCCTCTTGTCTGTATCCCTGAACAACAAGTCGAGCCTTGTTGCGGGTTACAGTTCCATGTTCATCTAACTTGTTTCTAAACACCCATTTGGTGCCTATTACAGTTTTATCAGATGGTCTTGGAACGAGATTCCAAACTTTGTTTCGAGAAAATTCAGTCAGCTCTTCTTGCATAGCGCTGACCCAGTTTGGATCTCTGAGGGCATCATCAGTCTTCTTTGGTTCTATTAAGGAGAGAAAGTTTACAAAGAGACAGATATTACCTGAGCTTCGTCGTGTCTGAATACCTGCATCTGGATCACCGAGAATTTGATCTATTGGGTGATCTCTTGTCCATCGCTGAGCAGGAGCATGATCGCTTAACTCAGAGGTTGGATCAACAATTGGGATGTTTACTGATGAGGACGTTTGAGGTTCATCAGCAATTAACTGTTGAGTAGGTTCACTAGAGAGGTTTCCAGACGAAGGCAGATTTGATGGTGGTAATGTGTTTAGAGGTTCAGCTGAAACCCATGAGGTGGATTCAGCGGTGGGAGGTATGATACTTGGTTCTTCATTAGCAGATGGAGTTTCAGTGTGCTGATGGTTTGAGAAGAAAGGTTCAGTTTCTCTATAGTGCGAGAGCATCCAAGTATTCAGTTCTTCATTGTCAGCGATTGGTTTAGAGTTCGCTGAGCGCGTTTCATCAAACGTGACATGAATGGTTTCTTCTACGGTTTGTCTTCTCTTGTTGAAAACTCTGTAGGCTTTGGAGATGGAGGAATATCCTAGAAATATTCCATCATCGGCTTTTGGGTCGAACTTTCCAAGTTGATCTTTGTTGTTTAAGATAAAGCACTGACAACCAAATATATGAAGAAAGCTGATAGAAGGCTTCCTTCCAAGAAAAAGTTCATAAGCTGTTTTCCCAAATCGCTTTATTATCAGCGATCTGTTTTGAGTAAAACATGCAGTGTTTACAACTTCAGCCCAAAATTGAGTAGGGAGGTGAGAATCGCTGAGCATTGATCTAGCAGCTTCTATGATCGTTCTGTTTCTTCTTTCAGCGACTCCATTTTGCTGAGGTGTTCTTACTGAAGAGAAGTTGTGAGAGATTCCCTTGTTCTCAAAGAAATTGTCCAGGGAACTATTTTTGAATTCAGTTCCATGATCACTTCTTATTGATCGAACAGTAAGATTATTCAGCACTTCCATCTTTTTGACAAAAGATATTAGTTCTTCTGGAGTATCACTCTTACAGCGAAGAAAAATAACCCAGGTGTAGCGAGAATATTCATCTACAATGACAAGCGTATATTTCTTTCCAGCTATTGATTGGATGTTGACAGGGCCAAATAGATCCATATGCAAGAGCTGAAGAGGACTTGTCACTGAGGAAACTTGTTTCGACTTGAAACTAGCTTTTGTTTGTTTTCCTTTTTCACATGCTGAGCAGAGAGATTCTTTAGCATATGAGTGCTGAGGAAGACCAGAAACCAGTTCCTTAGATGAGAGAGAATTCAGGGTTTTGAAGTTTAGATGAGAGAGCCTTTTATGCCATAGTCAGTTGACATCAGAAGAGGCCTTAGAGAGAAAACATAAGTTTTCAGTGATAGTAGAGTCCATATCTATTACATAGACATTTTCTCTTCTATAACCACTGAGAGCAAGTTTTCCTTTTTCATCTACCACTGAACATGCTTTCTTAGAAAAGCGAACTTCGTAGTCTTTGTCACATAGCTGACTGATGCTTAGAAGATTGTGCTTCAGTCCATCTACATAAGCGACTCTTCGAAAGGTAGTTGTCCCATTGCTGAGGACACCAAACCCTCGGGTAAATCCTTTTCCATTTCCACCAAAGGTAACAGAGGGGCCTTTCTCTTCCTTGTATTCAGTGAGCAGGTCTCTTTGTCAAGTCATATGACGAGAACATCCACTATCTAGATACCAGATGCCCTTTGATCCCTGCATACATAAGGAAGATTAAGCGTTGTTTGGTACCCACTTTTCAATGGGTCCTTCAGAGTTAGTGGATAAGGAAGATTCAGCAGTCTTCACAGCTGATGAAGATTCAGCTTCAGTGGTAATCTTCACTTTGGTTAATTTCTTAACCTTAGTGGTATTTTTCACTTTGGTTGATTTTTCAACTTTGGTGACTTTATTTGCCTTAGAGGCATTTTTCTTCACTTTAGCTGTTTTATCAGCTTCGGTGGAATTTGGACGCTTGCTCGCAATATGGTCAGTAAATCCACAGTGATAACATTTTCTATATCTGATGGTGGTTTTATAACCAAAAGGTTTTGAAAACTTAAGATGAGCAGGTCCAGTTCCAAGAATGCCTTTAGCACGAGATCTGGGAGGAATTTTTATTTCTTCAGGTCTCACGGGCTTTAGATCAACCTTCAGCTTTGGAGGACAGATATCAAAGATTTCTGTCACTGAGCTAGAAGGTTTATCCACTGAAGGTTTGGAAGGAACTTTCAGTTTGGTTTTCTTGGAAGCCTTCTGAGGAGGGAGAATAGACTTTCCTTTATCTGCAGACTTAGATCTTGCAGATATCTCCTCAGGGATGGGATTTGAAGAAGAACAGGGATAGAATTGATTATAAGAAGTGTCAAAGTAAGATGTGACAAAAGTTCCAAACTTAAGCGAGGAACTTTCTTCTTTAGGATCATCCTGTGGTGTCCAAAAACCAAGACCAGTTCTATCACTTTCAGAAGTTTGAGCATTTATTATCTCAGAGATCTTTGTTGATGATTTGCACCATTTTTCAACATGAGCCTTTTCTGCTTTTAGAGCAGCGATGGCTTGTTCGCGTTCAATGCTGATGATTTCATTTATAATGACTTGATCTTTCAGCTTTTCTTCTAAAAGATTTAGTTCACTGATCTTTTCATGACATTTCTCTAGCTCTTGTGTTAAATAAACATTTTTATTTTCAGCTTGAGTTTTGTCGTTTAGAGCATTATAAAGGTCAATCGTCAGCACATCAACAGCGCGACTTCTCTCAGCTTCAGGCAGAGAGGGATTTGTTGAGATAGATACCTGAGATGATATGTAGCTCATAGAAGGTTCAGATGGTTCTTCTACTTCTTCTTTAATCTCAGCCATGGGGCAAAGATTAGCGACTTCTTCTTCATCAGAAGATGATTCTTCTGATTCAGCCCAGTCATGTTCTTCAGCGATGAGACCTTTACCTTTTCGCTGATAGCTTTTCAGCTTTTGATATTTGTTCTTCAGCTTATGGTATTTGTCATCACTGGATCTTCTTGAGGTAGAAGGTTTGAAGACCTTTTTCGACCTGCACTCACTAGCAAAATGTCTAATTTTTTCGCAGTTATAGCAAGTGGCTGTAGCCTTATCAACTGGAGTTGATTTTGGCTTTTCAGTAAGAGAGAGAGGTTTACTTCTTCGGAAGTTACTCTTTCTTGCAAATCTCTTAAAAGAGTTTGTCAAGAGTGCTAAGGACTCATTAAACTCTGAAAGATCAGGGTCTGATAAATCCTCAGATTCAGAATCTAACTCAGTGATGGTGAGAGTAGATCGCTGGGATGGAATTATCTCTGATGAGACTAAAGCAACAGCAGTGCTTTTGGAGTCTTTAGAATCTTTTACAAGATTCTTCTTCAGGAGATTAGATTGCTCATAGTTGAGCAATATTCCATACAAAGTGCTTAGAGAGAGAGTATGTAAGTCTTTTGTCAGCTTAAGACATATTGAATAACTGTCCCAGCTTTCAGCAAGACTTTCCAAGAATTTTGTTAGGACCTCAGAATTAGAATAGGTTCTTCCAACAGTTCTTAGGTCAATGATCAGGCAGTTAAACCGCTGATGAATGTCAGAAAGAGATTCATTCTTACCAGCGATAAAACTTTCATACTGTCTTACCAAGTTAATCTTTCGGGTCTCTTGGATTTCAGTGGTGCCCTCATATTGAACACATATGGTTTCCCACATTTCTTTAGAAGTTTTTAGATGCATGATGGAATGGAAAACTTCATCAGGCAGAGCCATTGATATAATGGTCTTTGCTCTTGCATCTATACCTACCTTCTTTTTATCTTCATCACTCCACTGTCTTATTTCCTTAACGACATATCGTTCAGGGACAGCTTCAGTGGTGGCAGTAGCGGGAACCGCAGCTATAATTCTAACAGGTTCATAGGGTCCGTTTTCTATATATTCAGGTATAGTAGGATCCGCACCTTCAAGAAATAGCATCATTCGATTTTTCCATAGAGAAAAGTTATCTCTGCTAAATCGAGGAGGTTTAGAAAGTGAACCATTATCATAGTAGTTTGTGTTTGTGTTTAGTGCCATTTTAGAATAGCAAGGAAGAGTATACAGCAAGATCTTGTTTATTAGATTAAACAAACTGCTCTGATACCACTTGTTGGTCCCGAAGGTGCTTAACAAGTTTGTAGAAGGGGGGGGGGTTGAATACAAACACAGAAATTAAAGTTTAATAAATTGTTTATTGATAAATCAAAATACAATTTACAAGTTTGTTGCGGAATAAGATTAAGACAGACTCAATCTAAACAAACTTAAGAAACACTAAGATGGTTGCACAAGAAATTCAGAGAATGGGGGATTTTAGAGAGATAGAAAACAAGGGTTTCTATTATGGAGTTCAAGGATTGAGCACACCTTCAGATGAAGGGGTGAGCTTCCTATTTATACTCTATGCATTAAATGCATGGCAGGGTACTTTACACGTGGCGTTCATAGATTGGCTTTGGGAGTCTTACTTTTGGAGACATGCTTTTGGCCGTTTTATGAATAGTGTAGTTGACAGAGTTGTTGTACGATTTGTGGCAGAGACGTGTCCGTTCTGACACATCGTACTGGTTGTGCAAGGTAAGACAAAAGAAAACTTGAGGCATAAGCTTTGTGATCGTTGATCGCTGAGTATCTCTTCTTCCAGAGATAAAGAAGTTCAGCTATCGCTGAAGCTTTTCCTCAGGCTTCTTCGCGTAAGTAGATTCGTCTGGTCTTCGCTGATATCCGCATCAGGTCACTAGTAGACTTATCTATTGTTCAGTGGCTTCGTCTTTGATTCAGCTATGAACTATGTTGACGCGAGACTTGTCTTCAGGGATTACGTTAACTGTGTTACATGGGAAACGATCAGCGATGACTGAACAGACTCAGTTTGATCGCTGAAAGTGAAACACATACATATTAAATGTTTACAGAAAGGTCATCAGCGATAACTGAACAGACTCAGTCTGATCGCTGATGATGAAACACTAATACATATAATAACGTAATTTTCACTAAGTATAAAAGAGGGTCGTTATCAAATCACTGAGAGAGTTTGGATCAACAGTTTGTGTGCCAGATTCCAAGTCAAGCCAAAGCAATCACATCTGCAAGCTGTTAAAAGGATTCTCAGATACTTAAGAGGGCAACCTAGATTAGGTCTTTGGTATCCTTATGAATCCAACTTTGACTTGATTGCTTATTCAGATAGTGACTTGGGAGGTGCTATCATGGACAGAAAGTCTACTTCAGGAGGATGTCAACTTTTGGGTGCAAGACTAGTATCTTGGCAGTGTAAGAAACAAACCACAGTGTCCTTATCAACAACAGAAGCTGAGTATATTGCTGCTGCAAGTTGCTGCTCTCAGGTTCTATGGATTCAAAATCAGATGCTGGACTATGGGGTAACCTTTCTTCACACTCCAACTTCATTGACAATAGCAGTGCTATAAGCATTGTTAACAATCCAGTCAAGCACTCCAAAACAAATCACATTGAGATCAGGTATCACTTATCAGAGATTGTAATGAAAAGAAGCTAATTCAAGTTGCTAAAGTTCATACTGACAACCAGTTTGCTGATCTATTCACTAAAGCTTTTGATGTGGGCAGATTCACATTCTTGGTCACTAGTGTGGGCATGATCAACTCTGAATGAGCTCATGTTTTAAAAAGTGTTTACATACCTGTTATTGGGTTATTCTATAGTGCTACTAACATTTTTCTCAGGAGGTTATTACCTTGATCAGAGTACCTTAAGCTTCAAAAAGTGTAAGTATGGTTAATGCTGCCAGTGCAGTTTTAATACTGCCAGTGCACAGTTAATACTGCTAGTTAGTTAATACTGGTAGTGGTTAATATTGCTCTCAGTTAATACTGCTAGTTAAGTTAATAATGCTAGTGGTTAATATTGCTCACAGTTAATACTGCTAGTTAGTTAATACTGCTAGTGGTTAATACTGCTCTCAGTTAATACTGCTAGTTAGTTAATACTGCTAGGAGTTAATACTGCTTATGTCCCGAATCGTATAAATACCCTTTTTGCTCGCCCAAAAGTTCATAACGACTCTTTGCTTTCTATTCATCTGCTCTCTAACCCTTTTCTCTCAAGCACCAAGTGTTGCAGTCCAGAATACTCAAGCACAATGGCATCCATGGCATTCATTGATGAGCACAACGAGATTGCGATGCTACAGAAGCCGAAACAAGCTGCTGGATTCCACCAGATTGTGGATTTTCTCAAGTCCAGCCACATTGCCCATGCTCTCACTGTGTCACCAACAATATACATAGAGCATCAAAGACAGTTCTGGGCGAATGCCACCATAGTAACAGAGAATGGTGTACAGATAATCAAGACTAGGGTGTGTGACAAACCCTTGTCAGTCTCTGAAGAAGTGATACGCATCTGTCTACGTCTAGACGATGCTGCAGGTATTACTTCTATTCCAAATGAGGACTTATTCTCAAATCTTTCAAGAATGGGGTATGGAGGCCAATTGGGTGGTTTCAAATTTTCAAAAGCCAAATTTTATACCCAATGGCGTTTTCTTGTTCATACCCTGATGCATTGCATTTCCAAAAAGACTACTGGATGGAGTGAGTTTAGCAGTACCATTGCTTATGCTTTGGTCTGCTTGGCCACTGCCAGAAAGTACAATTTCTCTAGAATGATTTTCAGTGATCTTGTATGAAACTTGGGAAGCAAAAAGAGTTTTTATATGTACCCCAGGTTTGTACAGGAAGTTATAACCCATGAATTGACGGATATACCTCACTTTGATGAGGTATATGTACCAAAAATTCCCAAAGGTAAGGTCTTTTCAAATATGAAAAGATCTCCATTGGACTCGGAAGGAGTTGACACCCCATTGTTCTCTACAATGATGGTAGTGTCCCACAATGAAGAAGGTATGGCAGCAGGGTCAAGGCCCTCATTAGACCATCCCACTGCTAGCCAATCCCAACCTTCACCCTCAATATCAATCCCTCAGTCTCTTGTACAAAAGCCAACTTCTCCAATAACCCAAACTTACGTAAGGAAAAAGGTAAAGAAGGCTCCTTCCCTTCTTGTACCTTCACCCACTGAGCCTTTAAGCCCTCTAATGGAGAATTCTCCATTAGAGAATATCTACAGGGAAACCACAGGGGTGTCTCCCAACCCCATGGAGGTGCTCACTGAGGAGATGTTTGAGCATATGGGTGCTAAGGCTGCCACTACTCCTGCTAACACAGAGGAGGTCAGTGGTAACATAAATAAGACCTTCCCCATGGAAACTTTGGGTGAGCAATCATCCAAAGGTCCCAGGTGCCAAGAAACCACGGGGGTAGCAGGTGCTTCTGCTAGGCAGAAGACCTCTACTACAAAAAGATCCCATGATCCTTCAAAAGAGGGTAACACTTCTGGAGAAGGTGAGGACATATATAACTACTATGAATTGATGGAAACAATGGGAAACATAAACATGGATGTGATCAAGCAGGGGAAAGAAATAGAAGAGCTGAAACTGATAGTTCTGTCTCAACAAGAACAGATTGTCAACTTGAAGCAAATGGTGAAGAAATCGATTCTGCAAAAGAAGAAGAAACAGTTTGTGCTAAGAAGGAGGAAACCAGTGACTGATGCTCCCAAAAAGAGGGAGTCAGAAGCTGATGTCAGCATGGAAGATGTCAAAGAAAAGGGGGAGCAAGAAAAAGTTGATTTTGAGGGGGAGCAACAAGCTGTGGAAACTGATTCTGTACAAGAAGAACAAAAAGAAAAAGCAGCATTAACAGAACAAGAAGCAGTAACAGTTAATGCTGCTGGGTCAAGCCAAGCAGCAGAAACTGTTAATACTGCTGAACTGAAAGAAGCAGCAGAAATAGTGCAAGAAGTTCTGACAGATCTTGAGATTGCAGAAACCTTAATCAAAGCCAAGCATGATACTCCCAAGGTCATCTCAAAGGCCAAAGGAGTTGTCATCAAAGAACAAGGTGAAGTGATCAAGAAAGATAGTGTAGAGAAGAAGGTGAGTAAAGACAAAGGCAAAGCTAAAATGGTGGAATCTGATCAACCAATCAAAAAGCAAAGGTTGGTTGAGTTAGATGAAGCTTTGGCCAAGAAGATGCAGGCTGATATTGAAAAAGAAGAAAGAGTTCAGGTTGAAAAGGACAGAGAGATGGCTAAGGCTCTAGCTGCTGAACTGAATGAAGCTTATCAACAAAGCCTGGCAACTGAAATTGCACAGAAGAAAGCTGCAACTCTGAAGAAATCTGTGGTGGTCAAAACAGCTACAAAGAAGAGACAACCCTCAAAGACATTCTTAGGTACCCAAGAGAGAAACAAGATGATTACATTTCTCAAGGGTGTTGTAGGAGTCAGAAAGGAGATGTTCTCTAAGATGTCTTTTGAGAAGATTAAAGAGCTATATGATTCAGAGATGCTAAAGCTTCAAGGGAATGAAACTGCAAGGGTGGAGATGGAGAAGAGAATGAAAAAAAGCAATGATTTTATGATAGAAAAACCTTTTCCAGATGAGCAAGAAACACCACCAAAGAAAGAAGCCACTCTTGGTGAAAGTCTAAGGACTTTAAAAAGAACCAAGATGATGGCAAGAAGAAAGTCAACCAAGAAGCCTAGAATAGCTGAAGGAGAAGCTGAGAAGGTTGCTGAAGAAGAAGGGGCACCTAAGTCATCTGAAAAGAATGAACCAGCAAGAACTGATGATGTAAATCTATACATGGTAGTGATGGACAAAGTGCCTGAACCAATTTCAGCAGAACCTGTTGGTGTGAAGCCTCCTGAGGTCATTCTATGGGACACAATGAAGGTTGATGCCAAGGAATACATAAGGCTCAAGAGGAAAGATGAGAAGTTTGAAGTGTATAACACTTGGGCAAAGATTGTCAGAACATGCTCCAGGTCAGATCTTGAAGAAATGTTTGAGATAGGTATGAAGTTGTATGCAGATCAACTGAAAGCTCCAGAGATTTCAATTACAAAATTAGTGATGGAGTATTTGTGTATGATGTTCAAACCTGAAGAAGTGGAGCATGTCATCAGAAATGTGTTCAAAACTGTCAACAATTGGACTCTATATGAAACTAGTGGAGTATATGCACTAACTATGGACTTAAATCACATAGAGTACTTCCTAGTGGATAGAGTGTACAATCACAGCAGACTAAAGCTTCATGCAATGTTGAAGAAGAAGCTAGGATGTGTTCCAAATTCAGAGATGGCTAAGTATTTGATTCAAAGAACAATCAATCAGAGTTTTGGGGTTGGATGCAAATACTGGTGTATGAGCCATGAAGTTTTGGGAGCATCTAAGAAGATCATTTGAAGAACTTGACTTCTCTTCCTAAAAGTCAAGTTAGGGGGAGATTGTTGGGAAATTCAGAAATACACAAGTACAGTTAATACTGCTAGAAGAACTTGATTAATACTTCTGAGATTAATGCTGCTGAGTGAAGTTAATACTGCTGATCAAGATTAGTACTGCTAAGTCAAGATTAATACTGCTAGAGGAGATTACTACTGCTAAGCAATTTTAGTACTGCTAGTAGTTAGTACTGCTGAACATTAATACTGCTCAAAGTATTAATACTGCTGAAGACTTAGTGCTGCTTATGAGATAATCAAGATTCGTGCAGATCAAGTTTGAAGATTATGGAAAGCTTGGAGATAAAGATGGAAGATTATTTTAAAGATCTTTTATTAGTTGTAATTATCTTTTATCTTCATTATATATAGAATAGTTTATTTTTGATAGAAAAGCACTTAGAGAATTCTGAATTTTTGTTTTGATAGAGAGAATCAACCTCAAGGTTTGTAATCCTAATTCTAGAGAAGTAGAATTCGTATTGATGAGCTTGTTCATCAATATTGAGGTTGAGTATTGAATCTTGTAGCTTTATAATCATTCAATAAAGTTTACAAGGTGTTCTTCTGATTCACTGTTTTCATAGATTATTGAATATTAAAGTGTTATTACGCAAACTCCTTTAATATTGTTTCTGAGTGTTTATTCTTGTTAAGAATTAAGATCCTGACACACCTTTAAATAACAACTTATTAACTTATTACGTTTTGGTACCACAATAAGCTAATTCAAACACTTTTTTAAAAACTCTGGTTTAACACCGTATAAGTTGATAAACACTTTTTAAAATAAGCATAAGTTGTTTTAAATAAGCAATCCCAAACACCCCCTTAAAAATAAGAGTAAACTATGATTTTCGTCCACGTGGTTTAATGTTTATAACGATTTTCATCCTTGGTCTTTCAAAATTGCTTTTTTCGTCCCTGTGATTTCTATTTGCTGCCATTTTCGTCCCTCCATCCAACTTTATTAAAATTAAGTTTTAATTCATCGAAAAAGTAAATAAACAAATTACATATTTGGTTCTTGTGGTATATAATTTTTACATTTTTATCCTTAAAATTACCTAGTTTATATCTTTTTTACTTCTTTATTTATTGTATTTCATCAACAAAATTTATTTTTCTATTAATTATATTGTATATTTTCATAATTATTATAACTTTAATTATAAAAATAATCAAATAATTTCATTAAAAATACTAATAAATACATGATATTTTTTTCAAAGCATTAGGTTTAAATCTCCTAAAATTAATATTTTTTTTATTTATTGATTTATTAATAATTTTTATGTATTTTAAATTACCATTGGAAAAAGTTTAATAAAATTCAAGAAAAAAATAGTCTTATTTTATAACAACCGATTGTTTTTTTGTTAAATTCACATTTACTACAACTATTTCATATTTTCATTTAAACTTTATTTTTAATAATTAATCAAAATTGTTTAATATTTAAATTAAAATACACACACACACACACACACATATATATATATAGGGTCAGGGTCAGGGGAAAACCTAAAAAAACGGTGTGTTTGTGTGTGTGTATGTTTAATTTATTATTAAACAAATTTGATTAATTAATAATAAATAAAGTTTAAATGAAAATTTAGAATAGTGGAGTAAAGTACATTTAACAAAAAACAACCGGTTGTTATAAAATAAGACTATTTTATTTTTGAATTTTATTAAACCTTTTCCAATGACTAAACTTGGTGACAATTACATGGACCAAAAATGTAATTTACCATTTCCAACGATTTGATTGAAAAGAGAAAATATCCCCTTGCTTTAATAAATGCCGGGATCCGAGAAATATTTATAGAATCCAACCGAATCATTCATATGCATCGTTTTATAATTAGCGCTTGAAATATTTCTAGAATCATAGACATTATTTATTATACTTGATAAAATGTCCGATTATATATATACATTTCTCTTCAAAGTAAATCAGAATCACCCTTTTCTGGCTATTCTCTTTTATAATGTCATTCATCTATGTTTTTGAATGGTATTTGCTATTGAAATCGTGTGATCAATGTTAGTCTCAACTTGTAATAACTTTAGCTTTCTCTCTTTGTTTATTTCCTTTATTATGTATGATTGAAGAAACCAGTTGCAACTCATGTCTCTGTCTGTCTACCAGGAATGGCCAGAAACCCTGGATACGTACGTTTTCTTTCTACTGAAGAAACCCTCGCCTCTTCTCACTTTTTTGTTAGTTTTCATTTCATATATTTACTGCCTTTGGTTTTATTGAAGAATAATCTTTAAATGGAAGCACAGAACCACTTGGTTTTGATGTTGAAGTACAAAGAAGATTGAAGATGGTTGGTTTTACTTTACATCATACATGTACTGTATTTCAAATGGTTTAGGATTTGACCATGCATGTATTCTCATTGGATGCTGGGAGGCAGGGCCGGTCCTGAGATTTTGGATGCCCATGGCGAAAGGCAAAAAAAATGCCCCTTTATTAAGCAAACGAAAAAACAATTTAAAGGGGTTTGGAACCTAGTCAAGCTAGGCGGCTCATCCCCACGCCGGGTCTTTATTAACTAAAACAAAAATGATACAACGGGGGGCATTTGGTTGTCTAACAAGCATTCGCATCAAAAATTATCACAAGCATTCGCATCAAAAGCATTTGCATCACAAACATTTTCAACACAAACATTTAGTTGTCTAACAATAAACTTATTTAAAGAACCCCGCATAGATTGAGCAATTTCTTCTTGTTTTTTTTTCGTTTTCTATTTTGAGCACCCGAGGGTTGTGATCGAGGATACATATTTTAAACAACTAAACAAGTAATATTAGTAGAGATCAGAAGCATAACACCTGATTTAGTTGTAGCTCGTGAAATTGCCAAACTTGTTGAACCCTAGAAGTTGAATAATTACAGTAGCAACTTTAATTTCTGCAACCAATAAACATAATAAATAACATTCAGATTCAGATTCAGTCATTCTCATTCAAAGCAAAATAACAACAAGTCAACAACAAAACAAATAATCCATTCATTCAATCATTCATGATTTAACCCAAATACCCAATACAATAAGTCAATAACCCTAATCTCTAAACTCTAATCTAGTAATTTGTAAAGTGTAAAAGAAAACACTCAAAAGTCAAAACAGAAACAGTAAATACTAAATAGAAAATCAAATACCTCGATGGTCGTTGTCGATGTTGCCCCTAAGAATCTGAGATGAAATGAAAGAGAGCGACTGAGCAAGACTGTGAGAGAGAGAGTGAGAGCGAGACTGTGAGAGAGAGACAGAGAGTTTCGATTGAGAGAGCGAGACTGTGAGAGAGAGACAGAGGGTTTCGACTTTCAATTGAGAGAGCGAGAGCGAGAGGCCGAGAGTGTGAGTCATTCGATTGAAGCGTCAGTGTAGTAGGGGATTAGGAAGAGGCTTATCAGTTAAAAAATTAAGGCCCAAACCCAAATAAACATATGTATAACAGACTTGGGCTTAAAAAATGATGCCCTACAGATTTATGATGCCCTGGGCCATCGCCCCATTGGCCTAGGCCCAGGGACGGCCCTGCTGGGAGGGTACAAATGAAATGAAGTGATCAGTGCATGCTTCCTGGAGAAAAGAAGCCAATCCATCATGTACAAGGACACATTCTCTATAGGTTAATTAGGATCTGCTTATATATACTCTTTGGGGAATGGGTTCAGATAGATAGTCTTGTGGATGTTGTGGTTTAAGTGTGTTCATGACAGATCCTTTATTACAATTGTTTCATGTGGTTTCCATATATTCCATGTACTTACAGAGTTCCCTTAATATGGCCTGAAGCTTTTTATGCTTTGGGTTAATTAGCATGATTGTTTCTTAGGTTATTCTTCATATTCGAGTGCATATTTGTATTACTGCTCATGTTGCTACAATGTTCTCTATTGATCAACTAATTGCAAAATTAGTTAGCGTGTTATGTATACAAATATAACAGATGGGTTGGGTTCTGGTGAGAAGTTGAATTAATTGTGAGAAGCGTGAGAAATGGTTATCGAACATTGGATGAGAAATGAACGCACATTAGGATGAGAGGCACCGAGATAAGATGCACGAGATCAATTCCCTTCTAAGCCTCAATTCATGGGAGGGCTTGAGATTAAAAGAGATCAATGGTTCAGATCACTTTTCACGCTTCTCACCGTTAAATCAACTTCTCACACGATCCTTCGCTAGATATTCTAATTAGATATTTACAATGTTGGTATAAAGCTAGTAGCCTAGCAAGGACGAACCTATAGTGGTGCCGACGGTGGCACGTGTCATCGTATTGTTTCTCCGTCGTAAGATAAAAAAATTTAGGTTTGTGAAAGGTGCAACCGTATCGTTTTAGAAGGTGCAACCGTATCTCGTAATCAATCAAAAATCCAAAAAAAAACACTTGAAATCAACAAAAAAAACCAAAAATATCTTTTGAAATAAACCAAAAATACCGAAAAAAATCTCTCGAAATCGATAAAAGATTACTTAAAGATCCCTCGAAATCAAGCAAAAAAACTTTAAAAATCCCTTGAAACGACGGAATTGGGCTAAAAAACATCGGGCGATATTTGAACGTAGGTAAAAAGATGAAGACACGTTGATAAAAACCGTATGAAAACAATATGGTGTCACCGTATTAAAAAGTTTCTGGATCCATCCCTGTAGCCTAGTACCAATATGTACAAAGTACAAACCGAAAAAACGTGGTATCAATAAAGTTGATTGGTAAACTATATGAAAATTTTCATATCAACATATTAGACAGAAATCTGAAAGTTTGACCATCACGGTTCACCATCAATTTTTGCTCTCTATACGCTCTCAATCTGTGAAACTTGAACAAAAAATGTTTAGACCTGGTTTATAGAATTAGCATGTGATGAATTCTATAGAAAACTTTAGGATACGTTTGGTACATGGGATAGGATAGGATGGAAAGAATAAAACTCATTGTACCATGTTCGGATGCGATATGAGACAAGACAAAAACTCATTGTCCTACGTTTGGCACGACATGAGACATACGGACAGAGACAAGAACTGGGATTGCGTGAGACATGAATGAATTTTTTTGTCCCACCAAAATAGGTTATTCAAGATGGACAAAGGTGAAACAGAAACCAAAAGATTATCAATATGCCTTATTTGATATAACTTGTAACACCCTAAAAACCAGAGTGAATTTGAAACGTGGAAACAGGACAATTAAACAACACACTTGGTATAAACCTCCCAAAAAGGGGAAATGTACTTAACCTTTACAAATCTGAATACTGATATTGAACTCAACAACAAACTAATCTAAACATAACCTATCTAGATTACATCGGTTGTTAATCCAATATCACCAAAAGAATGGGACTTAAACAATTGCCCAACATCAATACTAGTCATATCAAAATCCCCGAGACCAAGCTTGTCACTCAAGCCCTTAGCAACCCACCGCTAACGGGAACCTGTTATACACATCATTTGAGAAAAATGTTAGGCTTAAAGCCTAGTGAGAACATACAGTTTATAAATTTCAAGAGATATAAACAATTGTATCATAAGGAAATCTTTTCAATAAGATTTAATTTTCAAATGAAACCTTTGCCACAACCGGGCCTTTTAAAAGTAAACTCATCATATGATGACAAAGATAACCAGTTTTACCAAGGATTGTAGCGTAACACAAAGTAGGTCACAATACGAGTTATGAGTCGAAACACTTGCAATCCATGGCCACGAACTACAAAGGTCCGTACTACGATGTGAGGGAGGGCCCCCGAGGAAACCAATTCAAAACTCGTTCACTAGGACTACACTATGACCCATGGCTAGTAACCGGTCTCACATAACCGTACCAAATGGACCCCGAGGATCACATGCATCCATAGATACAAATAAGGGAAAATATGATCCATGGCTAGTAACCGGTCTCACATAACCATACCAAATGGCCCCCGAGGATCATATACATCCATTTACAAAGAGGGGAAAAACATCTCAAATATAAGTCGACTCAATACCTAGGGATCCACTAGTAATGGTACAGACTCGTCACAACAACATATGTGACCAACCATAGATAGTCATATGGTATAAAATAACATTCATAAACAAAATGCATTTTCAAGTTTAACTTCTGGTAAGAATGAAAATTATCAAAATTAACTTTAAACATTCTTTCAAGTAATCCACATAAATGTGCAAGTAAAACACCCCTTTTACTTCAAATAAGGCGGAACCCATCATTTTAGTCAAAACTGATCGGGAACCCCGAAATCACCAAAAACTCAAGTTATGTCAAAATCTAGAGAACCTAAATCCATATCGTAGAAATACTTTGGATTTCAAAAATATAAGTTTTGACATGTATAAAGTTTGTAAAAGGTAGTAGGAACTCACCAAATAGGTTTTAGAATAAAATCCGAAAAATCAGATATCCACCACGACGAAGAGGTGAAGCTTTTAACACCGAACCTGTAACACCCGTAAATCTCTACCCGTGGAGTTAACCCTTTGAGAAATTCTTGTTTCTTATCGTAGAATTTCATCCCCTATATCTTACCAATTAAGCCTTATCGCGTCATGGGTGGTCTGTGTGGAAAATGAGAAGAAACGAGCTTCGGTACACTATGGGCGATAGTGCCCGGGCGAGAGTGCCCTGGACACAATCGCCAGCGGGGGCGTGCCCGCGATACGTTTTGGGCGATAGTGCCCTGGCACAATCGCGGTCGGCCCCAGGACCTTTTAGAGTCGCGATTATCAACCATTTCCCTCATTCTCACTTCCTAATTCCTTCCCTATTCTCTCCCAAACCCCAAAACCGAACCCTAACCTATTTTGGGGGTTTTCCTCCTCAAATCACATGATTCTTCACCATCTAACTAGTTGGGTCAATGAACTGCAAAACCTTCATCTTCATCTTCCTCTTCAAGTTCAACGGTTGGGAGCTCGGGTTGAAGTGTTGGATTGGGTGTTCTCGGAAGGTCTCATAATCTTAAGTGGTAAGCTTTCTTGAAATAATGTTATAAATGCTCCATTGGTGGTTTCTTAGTGTTTGGTATCTCAAATCTCGGATTTGTTAGTTTTGGAGAAACTAGGGTTTTGATCTCGTTTAGGGATTTTTGGTATATAATGTTGGGGAATGTTTCTATGTGGTTGTTTATGGATATTTATGGTTTGGAATGTTCGGATCTAGGTTTTGGAAGTTTCCGGCTTGAGGATTCAAGCGACCTTCAAAAGAGCTCGTTGGGTGAAATCTAGATTTAGCCTAAATCTAGCAAGGTGAGTTCAAGTTGATTTGTTAAAACGGTGTACATGCCAAAAATGGGTATTTTGAAGTAAAAGTGTGTTTTACTTGATATTTGTCAAAGTGTGGGTATTTTAATAAGTTTCATGTTTGGTAAACTTGGGTTGTGAAATTATATAAAATGTTCATATTTGGGTTCTTAGCAATTTTGTACAAATGGAGTTCATTTCATGGCATTATGCATTCTTAATGACTTTGTACAATTGAAACCTAAGTTCATGGGTTATGCATTCCGAGTATGTTGCATTCATAAAAACCGTTGGAAAATCTTTGGTCCCAATACGTATCGAGTTTCGGTTTAACCATGTCTTTGGGGTATGTGTCTTCATAAACGATGTTTAAAAGCATTTTCATTATTTGGAAGACGTCAAATGTTGATAAAGAGGCTTTTGAGTATTTTAGCTCGGTTTTCACTAAAATGAGTCGTGTAGGCATTTGCTATTTCAAGTTGCCTCTTTGGGTGAACCGGTTCGGAAATAAGTTGAATCTAAAGTGTTGTCATTGATGTGATTTCTCAAGTGTTCTTATTTAATGTATAAGTGTTTGGGAATTTATGTGGAAATTTGTATACGATTAACTTACCATGAGTCATTTATGCATATCTTGGTATTATGATGATTCCTCCTTGGAATGCCCTTTTTGGCGACCTTATATCCTCACGAAGTATTTGAATGGATATTATGTCATATAATGGATTTACATGCTTAGGATGGTAATATTGTGTTCTTGGTTGATACTCGAATGACTAACGGGTTGAAACACATCTTTGAGGCCTCCTATATGCATTATGTGGACGAACCAAGTCTGTGATTCACTATAGGAATGTAGGTGGGTAACATTTGGAGAATTTCCTAAGGCGGTAGTCTCCCATGTACCTAGACCTCCGCCGTCGGGGAATTTCCTAAGCGGTAGTCCCCGGTGCGTGTCGGGCCTTTGGGTTGGCAGTGAAAGTGACTTCAAGGTGCATTGCCTCTTTGGGTGAACCGGATTGGAGATATGGGTCGCTCCCGTTGACTCCACATCTACGTGATTAATTGGTTAACTGCTGATAAGAACTGTAACTGTTTCTAGCATGATTTTACTTGTGCATTCATTCATGTTAAAACTCTTGAGCTGACTAGGCGTTAAGCCTAACCTTTTTATTTGTCGGCATGTGCATCAGGTTCCTGTTGGGGGTTCGGTTCTAGCAGTGCTTCGAGAGGTCGAGCCTTAGCCTTGTGCAAGTGTATGTAGTGAAAGAAGTCTTCTGCAGGTTGGAGATAGTATCATGTTTGGGTTTAGTAGCACTCGTCCTTACCATAGATTGTGGTATAGAATGTGTATATGTATTGAGGTTAATTCTTAATTTGTGTTTGTAGACGAATCAATTATTGATGTGTTTAAAAAATTTTAATAAGTTGTTATCTTTAGACTTGAGGGTGTTACAAGTTGGTATCAGAGCTTAAATTTGAGAGAATTAGGTATTGATCTTTGGATGCCTAGACTCAAACTAGAGTTCTTATAAGTGATTGAAAGTGAAGTTGCATATTAGGTACCTTAAGATAAGATATTTTGAGGATTGATCGAGTCGCTAGAAACGGAAAACTTGTCGAGGGTCGCAAGGATGATCGTGTACGGTATGTTCATAATAGCACCTGGCCAGTGTCATGGTGAAGCTACATGCTACATGTGTATACTTGAACTACCTTGGTAGGATTACCGTTGGGGTAGTGAGAAAGTTTCTAAGCGAGTAAGCTAAGGGATGGTTGATGTTTATAACAATATCAATTTGGGGTGATAGTAAGTGCGGTGAACGCATTAAGTTGATCACCTTAAGTCAAATTTATTGGTTGGATTAGAACTATAAGTCTGTTATACCGTTTCTATTTCGAGGAGAAATTGTGAGATGAACCTATGAGATCCTTGATTTGGTCTTAAGATATGCGAGTATCCGACTGACAATAGTCTGTCAGGAAGTGGAGGACCTTTGGTCTGTGGAAATTGAGAAGTGTAGACCTGTGATGTCGAGTGTCGGTCAAATTCATGCACTAAATTTATTTCTAAAGTGAGTTGCATAAATTGTCTTCATGTTCGCTAAGTATAAAGTGATTTTCACTATAAAGTCTTAGTAAAGCATTTAACATTCATCAGATTTTGAACTGTGAGCTTAAGCATGCACGAAATTGTTTGTTGCACGTAATTGTAAAGTGTTATCTAAATTCTCTTCTTTCACGCCTCATGTTTAATTCTATTTCCGAATATTGTAAATGTCCATGTTTTAATGTCGTTTGGGTATTGGGCAAGCAACTATGAGATTTTAACCTAGACATTGGATCTCCTCCACGTATGTCAATGGTATTAAAGGAAAAAGTTAATCCCATGTGTGGCGTCGGAATTTCTTGAGAATTTTAGTTTGTACGATTTTTGTTAAATTTCATGGAGTATTGTTTTGCATGTCTATTTCGATGCGTGAATTTTAATTTCTGTTTCGTATAAACTTGCGACCTTTTTGGGCGTCGTGCATCATGAGAGTTTTGTGAAAAAGAGTCACTTTATCGTACGTTATGGTCTTGGAGTTTTAACATTCTCAGACTTATTGTTGTCTTATGTTTCATGTTGGCAAATGGAAATTTTGACGCCGCTTGGTGTTAGCATTTATTAGTTTTATGAAAGTTCAATGGGATTTTATGGTATCATATCGTATGACTTTTACATCGCGTAATTAAATTTTGGAATTAGTGTACCTTCATTATTGCATGCATTAACTTAAGGGTTTTGTTAAAGAGGTCACCTTCTATGTTGTTTTGAGAAATGTCAGTTGTTAATCTTACAAATAGAAATTATGCGATTTATCTCTGGGCTTTATGTAAACCCCAGTTGTTGTACGCTAATTGCATTTGGATGAAATTATGCCGTTGGAGTGAGTAAACGTCTAAAAGATTTATGTTATTTCAGATAAAACTTTTGTTCTGAGCATAATTCAGTTATTGATTTTACTACTAGGAATTTTCAGCGATGCACATAAATGAGTTATCTGTATTCATGTTGTCATAATTACTATTTTGGTCAAATGTGTTTTATCTGTGCGGCTCAAAGTTTTAAGTTCGATTTAAGGATTTATTTGCGTTCCCATCGCCCTATCGAGCTTTGGGGAATAAATTGATGCAAAAGGGGTTGTTGAAAATTTGATGCCACAATGTTTTTGGTTAAAGGAGGAAAAGTTTAAAGTTAAAGGTTGTGAAGTTCTCTGTTAGAGCCGTACAAACAATTATTTCACGTGTCTGGGGTACCGGAATTTATTTTCATGGTTATAGTGTGAATTTTGCTACACACCTTTTGTTACTGTTTTGTTTACGTAAATTTTGATCAAAAGAATTTTGTAAATGGTTTTATATGTGTAGCGTCGGTGATCAATTTTCAACCTATCGAGTGATCGGTAGTGGATTTTACTGCACGACCAATTATCGTTATAAAGCGTACGTATTTAAAAGTTCTTATGAAAGTTTAAATTGGTCTGTTAGTTGTAAACCTTTAACTCATTAGGCATATAGATTTAAACCCTGTAGTGAAAGAAGTTGTAAATAAGGACTAATGGAGTCCTTGTGATTTGAAGCGTCAGATGATCCGACTTGTGGTCAGTCTGGATTTTTGGGTTTCAACTTTGTTTTGGTGCGCGTTTGTATTATTGGAAATAGTAGATTTGAGCCTTCCCAGTTAATTAAGAAGTGATTTATACGTCGGTAACCATGCGGGATAAGGTCTTAGGTGATTATCTGCGGTTAGATTGGGTTCGTGTTGGTGGATTGCTCGTCGGTGTTTCGTCATGGTATATGTTGATGGGGTACCGTCTTAGTGGGTTCCGCGATCAAAGGAAATTCTTATGGTCCGTTTGTTAGAAATGTAAGAATTGGAATTTTAGCACTCTGTTAAGTGTCAACCTTAGTGCGACCATCCATCTGGAATGGAATCTTGGGCGGGATGTCCACGTTTTCGAGGTCGTCGTTTAGTTCTAGACGTCGATTTGTTTTAGTAGAGTCGATGAATGTGGGAATGTTTGGGATGTATTCCGGTTAGATCATGGGAGATATTGACCTTTCGGTGATGGAATTTTAAAAGAAGGATAGACGGTGATGTTTAGGTACCGATGTGTATAAGCTTTTCCATGGTAAAAAAAAAAAGAAGGTGGCATTAGAGGATTATTGTGAGGCTAGGGTTGGAACGGAGTTGGGTGTTAACCGAATCCGGGTTAACCAGTTACCTGAAGGATGCATTGGTGCGCCTCATGGGGTCAACTTTATCAGCATTAGGAATGGATCAGTTGGAAATTTGAGGGTTTTGGAAGGTTGGTTATGATCTTTGATAAATGGGGTTCGGAACCGTGTAGATCCGAAGGGAATTAGTCGGATAGAAGTTAGGGTCACAAATTACCGGGAGGTGGTAATTGTCACCCAAGGTTGGGAGACGACCGTAATAACTTGGGTAAAGGTTACTTCAGTGAGTTAAGAGCTCGCTCGGTCATGGGGGTAATGTGCCCATGAGGGGCAGTGGGTGTGTATCAGTGCAAGGGGCATCATAGTGGTGCTGGAAGATAGGATTAGAGGAAATCCTTCTGCGGGCAAGGTTCATGGGAATCTGGATTTCGAGGACGAAATCATTCTAAGGTTGGGAGGATTGTAACACCCGTAAATCTCAACCCATGGAGTTAACCCTTTGGGAAATTATTGTTTCTTATCGTAGAATTTCATCCCCTGTATCTTACCTATTAAGCCTTATCGCGTCATGGGTGGTCTGTGTGGAAAATGAGAAGAAACGAGCTTTGGTACACTATGGGCGATAGTGCCCTGGCGAGAGTGCCCTGGGCATAATCGCCGGGCACAATCGCCAGCGGGGGCGTGCCCGCGGTACGTTTTGGGCGATAGTGCACTGGCACAATCGCGGTCGGCCCTAGGGCCTTTTAGAGTCGCGATTCTCAACCATTTCCCTCATTCTCACTTCCTAATTCCTTCCCTATTCTCTCCCAAACCCCAAAACCGAACCCTAACCTATTTTGGGGGTTTTCCTCCTCAAATCACATGATTCTTCACCATCTAACTAGTTGGGTCAATGAACCGCAAAACCTTCATCTTCATCTTCCTCCTCAAGTTCAACGGTTGGGAGCTCGGGTTGAAGTGTTGGATTGGGTGTTCTCGGAAGGTCTCATCATCTTAAGTGGTAATCTTTCTTGAAATAATGTTATAAATGCTCCATTGGTGGTTTCTTAGTGTTTGGTATCTCAAATCTCGGATTTGTTAGTTTTGGAGAAACTAGGGTTTTGATCTCGTTTAGGGATTTTTGGTATATAATGTTGGGGAATGTTTCTATGTGGTTGTTTATGGATATTTATAGTTTGGAATGTTCGGATCTAGGTTTTGGAAGTTTCCGGCTTGAGGATTCAAGCGGCCTTCAAAAGAGCTCGTTAGGTGAAATCTAGATTTAGCCTAAATCTAGCAAGGTGAGTTCAAGTTGGTTTGCTAAAACGGTGTACATGCCAAAAATGGGTATTTTGAAGTAAAAGTGTGTTTTACTTGATATTTGTCAAAGTGTGGGTATTTTAATAAGTTTCATGTTTGGTAAACTTGGGTTGTGAAATTATATAAAATGCTCATATTTGGGTTCTTAGCAATTTTGTACAAATGGAGTTCATTTCATGGCATTATGCATTCTTAATGACTTTGTACAATTGAAACCTAAGTTCATGGGTTATGCATTCCGAGTATGTTGCATTCATAAAAACCGTTGGAAAATCTTTGGTCCCAATACGTATCGAGTTTCGGTTTAACCACGTCTTTGGGGTATGTGTCTTCATAAACGATGTTTAAAATCATTTTCATTATTTGGAAGACGTCAATTGTTGATAAAGAGGCTTTTGAGTATTTTAGCTCGGTTTTCACTAAAATGAGTCATGTAGGCATTTGCTATTTCAAGTTGCCTCTTTGGGTGAACCGGCTCGGAAATAAGTTGAATCAGTGTTGTCATTGATGTGATTTCTCAAGTGTTCTTATTTAATGTACAAGTGTTTGGGAATTTATGTGGAAATTTGTATACGATTAACTTACCATGAGTCATTTATGCATATCTTGGTATTATGATGATTCCTCCTTGGAATGCCCTTTTTGGCGACCTTATATCCACACGAAGTATTTGAATGGATATTATGCCATATAATGGATTTACATGCTTAGGATGGTAATATTGTGTTCTTGGTTGATACCCGAATGACTAACGGGTTGAAACACATCTTTGAGGCCTCCTATATGCATTATGTGGACGAACCAAGTATGTGATTCACTATAGGAATGTAGGTGGGTAACATTTGGAGAATTTCCTAAGGCGGTAGTCTCCCATGTACCTAGACCTCCGCCGTCGGGGAATTTCCTAAGCGGTAGTCCCCGGTGCGTGTCGGGCCTTTGGGTTGTCAGTGAAAGTGACTTCAAGATGCATTGTCTCTTTGGGTGAACCGGATTGGAGATATGGGTCGCTCCCGTTGACTCCACATCTACGTGATTAATTGGTTAACTGTTGATAAGAACTGTAACTGTTTCTAGCATGATTTTACTTGTGCATTCATTCATGTTAAAACTCTTGAGCTGACTAGGCGTTAAGCCTAACCTTTTTATTTGTCGGCATGTGCATTAGGTTCCTGTTGGGGGTTCGGTTCTAGCAGTGCTTCGAGAGGTCGAGCCTTAGCCTTGTGCAAGTGTATGTAGTGAGAGAAGTCTTCCGCAGGTTGGAGATAGTATCATGTTTGGGTTTAGTAGCACTCGTCCTTACCATAGATTGTGGTATAGAATGTGTATATGTATTGAGGTTAATTCTTAATTTGTGTTTGTAGACGAATCAATTATTGATGTGTTTAGAAAATTTTAATAAGTTGTTATCTTCAGACTTGAGGGTGTTACAGAACCCTTGCTAGACCACTTAAACTTGTAATCCAACGTAGCTCCGAAGATCGAAGAATAAACGAGAGAAAAAGAGAGAGAGAGAAAAGAGATCTTGAGATAAAAAGAAAATATCTACCAAAAGAGATATTTTGAGAAAACTCAACATATGTCGGCCAGGCAACTACGCGGGCTATGCCGCGACTTCAACTCGCGGCATAACTCGCCCGTGTCCAGAAAACCCTAGACATCCAGTGGGTTTCGCGGGTTGTGCCGCGACCTCAAGTCGCGGTGCAACTCACGTGGTTCACTGTGGTTAATCCAAAACCACCAAAATCCAACTCGAATATCAAACCAAACGCGGTGCTAATGACAACACTTAAAACACAAGAGTAACAAGATTACAAAACGGAAATTCAGGGTGTTACAATCCTCCTTAACTTGGGAATGATTTCGTCCCCGAAATCCAACTACTCGAAAAGACGAGGATATCTTCGCTTCATATCCTCCTCAGCTTCCCACGTCACGTTGGCTCCCCGATGATGCTTCCACTACACCTTGACCATAGTGACCTCTTTGTGACGCAACTTCTTAGTCTTTCTCTCTAAGATAGCGTCAGGTTCTTCTACACAACGGTTACCCTCGTCCACTCTTAACTCTGAGAGGGGAATGACGCTTTCTTCCTCCGCCAAACACTTCTGAAGGTAACAAATATGGAACGTGTTGTGTATTCTGCTCAACTCCGGTGGCAGTTCCAATTGGTAGGCTTGCAAACCTACTCGTTTAAGCACTTTGAAAGGTCCAAGGAAACGGGGACTCAGCTTCCCACGTTTTCTGAACCTGATAATGCCCTTCCATGGCGATACCTTAAGCAACACACGGTCGCCCACTTGGAACTCCATCGGCCGCCTTTTCTTATCGGCATAACTCTTCTGCCGATCCTAAGCCGCTTTCAATCTTTCACGAATGCTCTTGACCTTATCGGTCGTCTCTTGGACGATTTCAGGTCCGGCGAACTGTTTTTCTCCTGCTTCAAGCCAACACACGGGAGTTCGGCACTTTCGCCCGTACAATGCCTCAAAAGGTGCCATTCCAATACTCGAGTGGTAGCTATTGTTGTAAGCAAACTCCACCAAAGGTAGGTGAGAGTCCCAACTACCCTCGAAATCGATGAAACAAGACCTCAACATGTCTTCCAACGTTTGGATCGTTCTCTCGCTTTGCCCGTCGGTTTGTGGATGGTAAGTCGTACTCAACTTAACTCGCATACCAAGCTCTTTCTGAAATCCATCCCAAAAGTTCGAAGTGAACCGACTGTCGCGATCCGACACAATCGACAAGGGTATTCCATGCCTCGAGACCACTTCATCGATGTAAAGTTTTGCTAACTTGTCCATCGGTAAAGTCTCGCGCATAGCTAAGAAGTGAGCGCTCTTAGTCAATCTATCGACTATTACCCAAATGGTATCGTGACCTCGAAGAGTTTTAGGCAACTTCGTCACGAAGTCCATGGTAATGTGTTCCCACTTCCACTCGGGAATCTCTAAGGACTGAAGACTCCCATACGGACGTTGATGTTCGGCCTTAACTTGCGAGCACGTCACACAACGCTCCACATAACGCGCCACATCAAGCTTCATTACTGGCCACCAATAATGCAACTTCAAGTCCCTGTACATCTTTGTACTTCCCGGATGAATGGAATACTTGGACTTGTGAGCATCCTCAAGCAATAGATCACGGTTACCCCCAACTTTGGGCACCCATACACGACCGCTAAACAGTTTCACCCCACGGCTATCTTCCGTTAAGAGCAAATGTTGTTTCGTTATGACTTCCTCCTTGAGATTTTCTTCCAACAAAGCTTCAACCTGCGATGTCTTGATCTTCTCAACAAGACTAGACACTAACTCGATTCTCGAAAGTGTAGCCCGAATACTTCTGCTATAGTCCTTCCGACTTAACGCATCGGCTACAACGTTAGCCTTACCGGGATGGTAAAGCAATTCACGATCGTAATCCTTGAGCAACTCAAGCCACCGCCTTTGCCTCATGTTCAACTCCTTTTGATCAAAGACGTATTTCAAACTCTTATGATCTGTGTAGAGCGTACACTTCGTTCCATAGAGGTAATGTCGCCAAAGCTTCAAGGCGAACACCACCGCTGCTAACTCCAAATCGTGGGTAGGATAGTTCTTCTCGTGTATCTTAAGTTGCCTCGAGGCGTATGCGATTACCTTCCCTCTTTGCATCAACACACATCCTAATCCCATCTTCGAAGCGTCGCTATAGACCACGAAGTCTTCTGACCCTTCCGGCAACGACAAGATTGGAGCTTCACACAACTTCTTTTGTAGAATTTGAAACGCCTTCTCTTGCGTTTCGGTCCAATCAAATTTCACATTCTTCCGAGTTAAAACTGTCAAGGAAGAAGCGATCTTCGAAAAGTCTTGAATGAATCTCCGGTAGTACCCCGCCAGACCCAAGAAACTGCGGATCTCTGACGGACTCTTGGGAGGTTCCCAATTCATCATAGCTTCAATCTTGGAGGGATCCACTTTCACTCCATCTCGAGTGACAACGTGACCCAAGAATTGCACTTCTTCAAGCCAAAAGTCACATTTGGAAAACTTGGCGTACAATCTTTCTTTTCTCAACACATCAAGAACTCCACGTAGGTGCTGCTCGTGCTCTAACTCGCTCTAAGAGTACACGAGTATATCATCAATGAATACAATGACCAACTTGTCGAGGAAAGGTCGGCACACCCTGTTAATCAAATCCATAAATACCGTTGGTGCGTTCGTTAGGCCAAAAGGCATTACAAGAAACTCATAATGGTCGTAACGCGTTCTGAAAGCTGTCTTCGGAACGTCTTCTTCTCTTACCTTCACTTGGTGGTAACCCGAACGTAAGTCGATCTTGGAAAAACACCCCGCTCCTTGGAGTTGATCGAACAATTCGTCAATCCTGGGAAGTGGATACTTGTTCTTCACTGTAGCTTTATTCAACTCACGATAATCGATGCACATTCTCATTGTGCCATCCTTCTTCTTGACGAACAAGACCGGAGCTCCCCACGGCGACGAGCTCGGTCTTACGAATCCCTTCTCCAAAAGCTCTTGGAGTTGGGCCATCATCTCTTGCATCTCCGCTGGCGCTAACCGATAAGGGGCTCTAGCAACAGGAGCCGCTCCCGGTACGAGATCAATCCGAAACTCTACTTGACGATCGGGTGGTAACCCAGGCAAGTCGTATGGAAACTCACGCACAATCTTCACATCTTCAAGCTTTAACTTCTCTAGCTTGGCGTCGATCACGTAGGCTAGGAAAGACGAGCATCCTTTCACCAAACACTTGTGTGCTTTAGTCATGGTGATTATTGCCACATCTCCCTTCCTCTTCTCACCATAATTCACAACAACTTCGCCACTGGGATTGGGAAGTCGAATTAATTTCTTGGAACACACGAACTCGGCATGATTGTTCGCTAACCAATCCATGCCGACCACAACATCGAAACCCCTGATCAACATCGGCAATAAATCGATTGGGAAATCTCTCCCTTCGATTCCTAGAATACACTTCTGCAGAACATCGCGGATCAGAACTTGACTACCATCTGATATCTCAACCACTAACGCATCCTCAAGACTAGTAGTGGGCATAGCAATCTTTTGACGGAACAACTCAGATATAAAAGAGAAACTGGCACACGTATCAAATAAAACACGAGCAGGTACTGAGTTTATAAGAAATGTACCCGATGCCACATCAGCTGATGCTTTGGCCTCATCGGCCGTCATCTGAAACGCTCGACCCGGAACCCTAGGTGGATTCTCTTTCTTTACTGGCGCGCTACCCGACATGAGCTTCGGGCAATCTCTCCTCATGTGCCCCGGTGCCTTGCACTCGAAACAGACATTCCCTCTGATCGGGCAATCCTTGGCGAGGTGATCAACTTTCCCACATTTGAAACAAGTTTGGGAAGTGGTGTTACAGGTACCGTGGTGCTTGGTTCTGCACTTCTGGCACCACCTAGCTTCTTGATAACTGTTGAAGCTTCGGTTTCCGACAAAAGATCGGGTTCTCTTGGGAGGTGCGGAACTGCTCTCCCATCTCCTCTTCTCAACAACGGCCACAGCCTTCCCCGGTTTACCTCTTGCGTAAACCTCTTCCATAAACTGGGCCTCTTCGATAGTCTCCCGAAGGTTAGAAGCCTTCGAGTTTCGGACCATAGTCATCATGTCCGACGGTAGACCCTTCAGATAGGCCTTAATCTTCTCCTTCTCAGTTAAGGCCACATGCCCCACTAACCCCAGCTTCTCCATGAATTGGCGGGTATACTCTCTCACCGACAAATTCCCTTTCTCCAGCGCTCGAAACTCTGCCTCGATCCGATCCACAACCCTCTCAATTGCAGTATTCTTCCAATAGTTTTACCTTGAATTCGCCCCAAGTCAGTTGGGCCAAAACAGTAGGAGAGAGGGTGGACTGGATAACATTCCACCACGTCAGTGCCGTATCCCCGAGCAGTTGAGTACCGAATCTCACCCTTTGGTCATCCCCACACTCGGATGAATCGAAAGCCTGCTCGACCGCTCAGATCCATTTAACACATGCAACTGGGTCTTCGGAACCAGAGAACTCTGGTGGTCCGCAACCCAGAAAAGATTTGTAGGAACAACTATTCCCACCTCTCGGAGCACCAACAACCCTGTGTTCTTCAGTTCTGACTCCGCTCCCAGAGCCCCTAGAGCCAGTCAGCACATTCTCTTACACTGCCCCATGCCTCCTGAGGCTCGTGTCCCGGTCCTCCAACATCTTCTGAAAAACTTCTTGTTGTTTTTCCATGGCCGACGTCACCATCTACATGACGCTGGCCATCATATCACCTTGAGGGCTAGCTAACTGAACAACGGGACTGGTGGACGTCAGAACCACTCTTGGTCCTAGATCCACTTCCCCAGTAAGTAACGGTGGCATGCCCGAAGGAATGACGGTCGCCGCCCTAACCACTGGATCTCGCTCGGGCGAACTATCGTCACGCAAATCTCCATCGACTAACGGTCGACTGCGTGTATTCACCATCCTAAAAAAATGGTTGCCACACAATCACGAATAGAATAAGAGACATATCAACAGAATAAACACGAAAGAACGAATACCACATTACCAATTGTCATAGTAACGGTACATTAAGCACAATCACGTATAAATACTCTCATAATAACATTAGCTAAGTGAAATTATGAACATACAATACATAAAGGTTCTTAATACCATCGCTACAACGTTCGATAACTATAATTTTCGTCGACTCTAAGACCAACCAATCTTAGAAATTCTACCCAAGCTCACGAATCAATGCTTAACATACTCAGTCTAAGTCTAGACATCTTACATTCATGCCTAGATCACTTAAACTAGAGCTCTGATACCAACTTGTAACACCCTAAAAACCAGAGTGAATTTGAAACGCGGAAACAGGACAATTAAACAACACACTTGGTATAAACCTCCCAAAAAGGGGAAATGTACTTAACCTTTACAAATCTGAATATTGATATTGAACTCAACAACAAACTAATCTAAACATAACCTATCTAGATTACATCGGTTGTTAATCCAATATCACCAAAAGAATGGGACTTAAACAATTGCCCAACATCAATACTAGTCATCTCAAAATCCCTGAGACCAAGCTCGTCACTCAAGCCCTTAGCAACCCACCGCTAACGGGAACCTGTTATACACATCATTTGAGAAAAAGTGTTAGGCTTAAAGCCTAGTGAGAACATACATTTTATAAATTTCAAGAGATATAAACCATTGTATCATAAGGAAATCTTTTCAATAAGATTTAATTTTCAAATGAAACCTTTGCCACAACCGGGCCTTTTAAAAGTAAACTCATCATACGATGACAAAGATAACCAGTTTTACCAAGGATTGTAGCGTAACACAAAGTAGGTCACAATCCGAGTTATGAGTCGAAACACTTGGAATCCATGGCCACGAACTACAAAGGTCCGTACTACGATGTGAGGGAGGGCCCCCGAGGAAACCAATTCAAAACTCGTTCACTAGGACTACACTATGACCCATGGCTAGTAACCGATCTCACATAACCGTACCAAATGGCCCCCGAGGATCACATGCATCCATAGTTACAAATAAGGGAAAATATGATCCATGGCTAGTAAACGGTCTCACATAACCGTACCAAATGGCCCCCGAGGATCATATACATCCATTTACAAAGAGGGGAAAAACATCTCAAATATAAGTCGACTCAATACCTAGGGATCCACTAGTAATGGTACAGACTCGTCACAACAACATATGTGACCAACCATAGATAGTCATATGGTATAAAATAACATTCATAAACAAAATGCATTTTCAAGTTTAACTTCTGGTAAGAATGAAAATCATCAAAATTAACTTTAAACATTCTTTCAAGTAATCCACATAAATGTGCAAGTAAAACACCCCTTTTACTTCAAATAAGGCGGAACCCATCATTTTAGTCAAAATGTAGAGAACCTAAATCCATACCGTAGAAATACTTTGGATTTCAAAAATATAAGTTTTGACATGTATAAAGTTTGTAAAAGGTAGTAGGAACTCACCAAATAGGTTTTAGAATAAAACCCAAAAAATCAGATATCCACCACGACGAAGAGGTGAAGCTTTTAACACCGAACCCTTGCTAGAACCACTTAAACTTGTAACCCAACGTAGCTCCGAAGATCGAAGAATAAACGAGAGAGAAAAGAGAGAGAGAGAGAAAAGAGATATTGAGATAAAAAGAAAGTATCTACCAAAAGAGATATTTTGAGAAAACTCAACATATGTCGGCCAGGCAACTACGCGGGTTATGCCGCGACTTCAACTCGCGGCATAACTCGCCCGTGTCCAGAAAACCCTAGACATCCAGTGGGTTTCGCGGGTTGTGCCGCGACCTCAAGTCGCGGTGCAACTCGCGTAGCTCCATAAAACCCAAACAAACAAAGGGTTACGCGGGTTGTGCCGCGACCTCAAGTCGCGGTGCAACTCGCGTAGTTCATTGTGGTTAATCCAAAACCACCAAAATCCAACTCGAATATCAAACCAAAGGCGGTGCTAACGACAACGCTTAAAACACAAGAGTAACAAGATTACAAAACGGAAATCTGGGGTGTTACATAACCCTAATAAAATATTTGTATTAATAGTCACTACCGCCATCATCTGCCACCGATAACCAACGTCGGCCACCTCCACTACTACAATCTCTTCCACCACCTCCACAACCACAGTCGGCCACCTTCACCATAACCACCACCATCATTGATTACCACTACCACCGCCTGCTCTACCTTCAACACATCGGCCACAACTACCTCATCTACCATTGCTGACCGCCACCACCACCATTGTCCACCATCTTTACATCCTCCATAGTTACTGTCGTCCACCAGTCACCACTGCCTCTACCTCCACCACCATTGTCACTGCAACAACCTCCATCGCACCTCTTGTCCACTATCTTTACATCCTCCACAATCACCGTTGTGCACTACCACCCCCACCGCCCACCACATCACCATAACTATTCCCTCCATCACTGTCGACCGCCACCACCACCATTGTCCGTCATCTTCACATACTCCACAATCACTATCATCCACCAGTCGGGACTGCCTCTACCCCCACCACCATTATCGCTGCAACAACCTCCACTTAGCTTATGTCAGTTCATAAAGATATTCCAAATCGAATACAACATAGTTTTCCCTCTGTACGAACTGGGTTTTTTCGAACTACTATCAATTAAATCAAATTTTCATTCAAATTTGGTGTTATTATATATGTATGTAACTATGTATATGAAAAATGGTGTAAAAATGTTTAAAAATTAAATTATTTAGATATTTACTTGATTTGTATTTATTATATGATGTATAAAATTATCAAACAATTTTAGTGGCAACTTGTGTAACACCCACAAATTTCGGGCTTCTGATTGTGAGTAACCAATTATTGAAGGGTATTTAAGATAACAATCTATGAGGGTTTTTGGTTAATAATAATGTTCAAAAAGTTGGGATTCAAATCGGGCTCGAAAAACGTGAAAAAACGACGAAAACGCGCAAGAAATAGGGTTGGTGACTTGGTGCGACTTAGGTCTCACTGTTTGTAGGTCTGGAAGTTCGAGCGACTTGCCTAAGTCATGGGCAAAGGTTGCGTGAAGGCCTGTTGCAGCTTAAGAAGTCCGAAAATCGGAGTTTTTTTTTCATTTGGCCATATCTTTCTCATTTCAAGCCTGATTGAAGCGATTTTGGAGGTTATAGTTTTGTATTTTGAAGCTCTTTTAAGGGGAGAACAAAGAGGATTAAAGTTTTCCTTTATTATTTGGGGTTCCTAGAAGTTGAAAGGTAAGGTCTAAACCTTTGTTTCTTAACCTAGGGTTTGGCATTTTTGCATCTTCAACCTCCTTACCCTCTTTGTAGTGTTTTACTAGTGTTTGGGAGTAAGAAGAGTGTTCTTGAGAGTTTTCATCTTAAGATTGGGTGCCTAGATTGAAGATATCAAGTATCCACTAAAAGAAACTCAAGAATTAGTGTAAAAACCTATCTAGCAAGGCGAGTTCTAGTTGGTTTGTAAAACTATATTCATGTCAAAAAATCTCTATTTTGGGTTTTGAACTCATTTCATGGATTTAGTTCATATTTGATAAGTTCTATGGTGTAACACCCCGAGTTTTGGTTTTTGGTCAGATCTGAAGAAGGCAGAAGTTAGTGCTTGGCGCGTGTCACGGCGCGGGTTGGGTCGCGCCATAAGCCGCGCGGTGCACTGTTCGTTTGAGGATTCCAGAGGTTGGCGTGTGTCACGGCGCGGGTTGGGTCGCGCCATAAGCCGCGCGGTGCACTGTTCGTTTGAGGATTCCAGAGGTTGGCGTGTGTCACGGCGCGGGTTGGGCCGCGCCATAAGCCGCGCGGAGGCCCTGAGCGGGTTAAATGGGATTTTATCCCCAAATTCATTTCTTTCTCCTCATTACTCCTTAGTTTCTCTCCCAAACTCCTCCCTCTTCATTTACTTCAGTTTAGGGTTTGTTCCAACCAACATCCACTTCATTTATTGCTTAGATCTAAGAGCTTCATCCAAGGTATTCGAGTTTTGGAAGCTTCAACCACCATCTCCATCTTCATTTTCTCCAAGATCAAAAATCTAGGTTTTTGGGTTTTCTTCAAAAACCCGCTTGGTGAGTTCCTACTATCTTTTACTAAACCTTATACATGTCAAAGTTTACATTTTGAACTCCTATATATCTCTTTGGTTTTGGATTTAAGTTTATTACATTTTTTTACCTAACATGCGTTTTGGGGGATTTTAGGGTTCCCAATCATTTTCAACTAAACTAAAGGGTTTCATCTTATATGAAGTAAAATGATGTATTACTTGTACATTTATGTGAGACACTTGAAGGAATGTATATAATCTCATTTTATGATTTTCATTCTTATCAGCAGTTAAACTTGGAAATGTTTATTTTGAAATAAATAATATTGGAAGCTATATGTTTAGTTTTGGTTAGTTACAAATGAAATTGTGACAAGTACAGACTATTACTAGTGGATCCCTAGGTATTGAGTCGACTTATATTTTGGGATGTTTTTCCCCATTGTAGTTGTAGCTATGGATGCATTTGATCCTCGGAGGCCCTTTGGTACGGTTATGTGGGACCGGTTACTAGTCATGGATCATAATGTAGTCCTAGTGAACGAGTATGACTTGGTTTCCTCAGGTGCCCTCCCCCACATCTTAGTATGGACCGACGTTGTTCGTGGCCATGGATTCCAAGTATTTAGCTCATAACTCGGATTATGGCTTACTCGGTGTTCCGCCACAATCCTTGGTAAAACAGGTATCCCCTGTTATCGCAAGATGAATTTTGGACCGAACAGTCCTTATGTGGCAAAGATTTCAATTGTAAACCCAACTCTCTTGCAAAGATTTTCTTTTATTACAATTGTCTATACTTCTTGAATTATAAACTGTATGTTCTCACTAGGCTTTAAGCCTAACACTTTTTCTCAAATGATGTGTATAACAGGTTCCCTTAGCGGTGGATTGCCAAGGGTTTGAGTTACGAGCATGGACTTGAGGCATTTTTGAGATGATTAGTTTATGGCGTTGGGCATTTGATTAAGTCCATTCTTTTGGTGATTTTGGGTTGACAACCAATGTAATCTAGATAGTATATGTTTAGATTAGTTTGTTGTCGATTTATATATCCGTTCACAGGTTTTTGTAAATGCCTTATACATTTGCCCTTCTTGGTGGTTTATGTCAAATACAAACGTCATATTGTCAAATTTTCGAGTTTTAAATTACTCTAATTTTTAGGGTGTTACATATGGTTTTATGTATTTGGACATATTTTGGTTATGAATTAAAGATCGGTTATAATATGATCATTGGTTGTCTTGAGACACCAAAAGATATATATATATATCATCAAATACTAGAAGCGTACTCGTGCAATGCAACGAGATACATCACGATTTTAATGTTTCATTTTATTTTTTTGTCGATTTACAGTACGATTTTGGATGGTTTGGAGAAAGTGATAATGTTTTTTATAAATTTGTTTAATTTAAGCTTAATAATATAATGATTTTTATATAAAAAAATTAAGTATTTTGTTAGAATTCAATGATTATCTTATATATTTTAATGACATCTAGAAAAAATAATCAATTACATATTTAATAATATAATTAAAACAAAATTATAGTAATATAATATATTAATTAATAATGATACATGGAAAGGTCTGCATAAAAGAAAGACTCTGCACATACCAAATTGTTGGGTGTTAGAAGTCTGCAATAGTAATATGTATCATGTGCTTTGATACTTGTAAATTAAGAGATTTTTAAAATCTTGCATAAAATGATGGTATCTTGTGCCTAATAATTTGTATTTAAGAGTTTTTTATCCGTGCTTTATAATATAGTATAGATAATTTCTTGGATATTTGGGTGATTTGAGCAAAATATTATTTTGACTCCTGAAAAAGGTAACTTGTATTGATATTGTTTTCATTGGAATTTGTTGTATAAATTGACGGATTTAATGACCTTATTTGGAGTCAAATGTTGTTTGAGAATTTTACCCATCTTATTAACTTTTGATAAAGGCATGTTAGCTCTTTTTGGTTAGAAATGCGTAATATTTGATAAACGCCACTTAGTTGGCTTTGTTGGAATTTTTAGAATACAAATCATGTGATTTGAACCTTTTATTATTATGCTTCAACCAAATGAAAGTTTATGGACCTATTTATGTTATAGGTGCCATGTGTTTTATTAAAGGTATGGAAACCATGTCGTTTAGCTTATGTGGGTTATATTGATGTTATTTAAATATTCAAGTATGTTATGGGCCTATTGGAGTGATTTTAACTTAAATGAGTTTTTGGGACAATTCAGTTTTAATAACTCAATGTGAAACTTTAAACATATGATACATTTATTGCATGTTTGTTGGATAATTACATGTTTTGAGTGTGTCTATCATTCAATATCAAGTCACGTAATTTCAGATAATTATGCAATGGATCTTTAGGCATGTGAGTAAGTCATTGATTTTTGAGAAGTCGGTATTGCAGAGAGGAACACGTGTGGGTTGGACTCCAGGATCGTAGTCGGTATTGCGAAGAGGAACCCATATCTGTGTGACTTAGACTTCGAGACCATGGGTATTGCAGAGGTGATCTCTTGTTGAGTAGGACTCCGGGACCCCGGGTTTTACGGTGATGAACTCGTAAGGAGTCAGGTACCGGGATCCATGTGTAGAGGCTTGGGTCCAATAGAGTTGACACTAAGTCATCGGATGTATTTTGGGAATGAACTCGTGTGGAGTCGGGCCCCGAGACCATTGGCCTGGGTAACTCTATGGTGTGTAAGTTGGCATTAAGATTGGGGTATTGCATAGATGAACTCATATGGGTCGGCTTCCGGGACCTTAGATATTGCAATGAAAACTTAGAGAAGTTAGACACCAAGACCGTGATCTTAAAGCGCTACTCAATAACGTTGAAACATGGCTTTGTGTTTCATCATAGTCGAAGGAAGCGGGTCTCCCCCGTCATCAAAAGGTGTTGCCTTGGGCATCGAGTCTATCTCTGATTTCGATGATTTTGGGGTATATTGTATTATTTGATTTTTGGTGTTTTGTGAAGTGAGTCTTATCACTTATTACCCGTGTAGGTGTAGGTTTGGATGCCGATTTGATATAATGTAATCCTTTTTCCATCCTTACTTTGCGTGAGGCCTTACCATGAATCTGACATGCCTCACCGATACCTGTATCACCATGTCCTAGGCACGTTTAGGCAACTAGTGGTGCTTCAAACGAGAATCAACGAGTTGCCCACCTAGGTGGTGTTTCGAGACACGATACCACGTCGTCAGGTAGGAAGTTTGGTTCGGACGACACGACTGTTAAAAGATAACGCAGGTGTCCTAAGATGAACTCAACGAGAACATAAATCTTATAGCCTGAAAGGCCATAGTCCCTCTAAGAAGCTGGCCATAGAGGAATACCACCACATAGCTAGTTAGGAGGTGGGTTCTGTATGGGGCGGTTGGAGTTGCCGGTTATCAATTTTTTGCCCAAATATACCAAGAGCCCAAGAACAAGGAGCTGAACTACAAACTCCCGTAAACCATAACACACAGGAATACGATTTCCAAGACTAAACCTGAACCAACAAAACGACCGTCTTTGCCTGAATTGGAACAAATCCACCTCCAAAACTAACCTTGCCTCAAAACAAGTTTCCAGCTGCCAAAAGAGCCTTTGGCCTAGCAGTATCCCGGCATTTGCTTTCCAAGGAGGTCAGGGTCCCAAATCTCAGAAAAAAGTGAGAAGGGTGTGTGAGTTTATTTGTTGCATTTGCCCTATATAATATTGTATTTTTTTTTTTTTTTAAGTTTCCACTCCAAGCTCTAAAAGGCCGAATCGGGGTTGAAGAATCGGTGTTGAAGAAAAACTTGCTGCAGAACACAGATCTGGTCTTTACAGCAGAAACACCAATTTGACCTGCAACAAAATTTCTGATTCCCCAAATGGGCTGAAACTGGCCCTGCTGCTGAATTGCTAAAATTGTTATAGGAGTTGATCATGTCTTGCTGAAGGTGTCTCCTTACATGTGAATACGCGATAAGGTGAATAAAATGATGACACATGTGTCTCGAACCGACCCTAATTGGAAGAATCTTGAAGAACGATCTGGAAAAATAAAAGGTGCCAAGTATGTAGGATACAAGTGAGAGGAAGCTGAAAGGATTATGAAAGGGGATCCACTGGAAAAATCACAAATCTAAACAGCATAAATGCAGATATTACAGATCTACATCTGTTTCCAAGATCAAACGCTATGCCGCTAGCATTTTACTTCAATCAAAAAGCCCTAAAAGATGTTTCCTGCACATTTATGCATGTATCAGTGCAGTTAACACAACAGAAAAAGAAACAAGAGTAGATGCATGACTATATTCTTACATGATCCAGGAAGCAGAGACATTATTTGTCCACAACTTCCATTATCCCACATTATATAACTAAAATAATATCTCATCTTTTATGATCTTAGACTTTATACTTGTAGATTTTGGTAGTATAAGCTGCTGCATATCTACCTCACTTGTCAAAAACTTGCTGTTGTCGACTGAACCACACAATGTTCGTTACCTGCAATCTCGATGTCTAGCTTTTTCATCTGTGATTCCTTCAGATCATAGCTAAATAGAGCAGTCTCAGATCCGGGTTTTCTAAAGATAAGATATCGCTTGCTTTTAACGCTAGTAACAGGAAGAGGGAAAATGCTACCAGGATATATGCTTGAGCCCACATAGCTTGAAATGCTTATCGACCGGAAAATTCCCCACTTTGTCCTCTGGAAATCTTTGAGCATCCATATGTGAACTTTATCTGCAGAAACTTTATGACGGAGAGTGAGGAAACCACCCATTTCAACAAGGGAATATCGGTTGTTCATAGGATACTTATCACATCCCGGTAGGCAAGTTTGGCGAAATCTCTCTTTCACTGTGTCCATAGAAACCAAATACTTAGAACAATGAACATCCCAATGAAAGTATCTGCCTTGAACAGAAATGGGGTCATCCCAATAATATCGCCTTAGACCCATATAAGAAGGCCCGTTAATCTTTTTCCATTTTGAGGACCCACAAGATGTAACATTACCTTTCATGACCAAAAGCTCGCATTGAATTGGCGGGCCCATAAAAACATGAACAACCCTGTACACTCCGTTGAATTCATCATAGGAAAGGCCCACTCCACATTTGCAACCATAATGTCCTCGCAGGTAGTAGAACATTCCGGAAGAAATGATCCTTCCTTGGTGAGGAAATTGAAAATGTACAGAGTTCCTTCCCTGTCAAGATCTGTTATCAGGAGGAGTTCGTTACACCACGATTTTATACGACCACTATACGGTATATCAAGGTATTGTTCGTTCATTTTAAGCCCGTGTTTTTCTTCCCTTATATCTATAAGACGAATTGTGTCACTTCCGGTTGGCTTCTCGAGGATTAAAGAAGCATGGTCTAACAAGATCCTGTTAGTAATTAGATTGAACCACCGTCTGTGGACAAATCTAATCTTATAATGAAGCATATCGGGTGGAAGCTTTCTAAGGATCTCTAAAAGGAGGTCATCAGGAAGAAGGGAGAAAAAGTCCACATTCTTTTTCCTCCTTGTTACCTGTTCAGCTTCACATTGTTTCTTCTTTTTTATTGCCATCTTCCCTCAACTCTGTTTCAAAATTATGCAACACTTTTATTCTCTTTAAGTTGACATCCATATTTGTTATACAACACTTCTATAACTACACAAGTCAGCACATAGATTAGAGACATGCATGAATAGACTTGGGATTGTGTAAGAATAAGACTTTTGATGAGAATGGTGAGAACACTTCTGAGTCTTTAGACGAGTTGATATTTTATTTAACAGCTAAAAAAGCAGGGACCCTCAACTACCTTCAATTGTTAGCTGGCGCAAAACATGAACCTTCATCTACATCCATCTACCTTCATCTACTTTCACTTTCAGTCACCTTCACGAACTTTTACATATCTTCAATCACTTTTACATGCATGAGGTTAAGGTTCAATGTTGAAGATAGAGGTAAATAGAGGTAGATTAAAGTTTTGTTCTCATGTTCTCACCAAAAAATTTATCCTCACAAAAACCCAACCCTGTATGCATATTTGTAGTCATTTATGTCAATTGCAGATGAATAATCAAAACACTGAGCATAAACCATGGCTTCAAGTATGAAGATTCACGGGATTAAAAAACCACGCCCCAGGGGAATCTTTTGTTACAATAGAAGCAGAAATGATGTGGATTATTTAATAATTGAAGTTGTTTTGCTTTATAAAAAGATCTCAATGAACTTCTATGAAATGATTTCACGAGATTCATCCAACTGTATTGATCATGATACGTCCATTTGGTATCAAGTACTTTCATCATGAATGTTTAATATGTATTTAAAACTTAAATCTTGTTCCTGCTTTTAGTCTTGCTTGGTGTGCCCGTATTGGCACAATGAAACATAAAAGACTAGACCGACACTCAATCTTATATGTTTGTAGGTTGACGAATACAAAAAGTTGTGTTCGTTTGAATGATTTTGCCCCGTTAATTAATTTTGAGAAGCTTCCGAGAACACCTAAATATGCAAAATCCAGAAGGCAAAAAATATGCTATAAATAGGCAAGCAAATTTCTATGGGATTTAGGGAAAGAAACTCCACATCTAACATTAGAGATCTATTTGAGAGAGCATCCTCTTTATAATATGCTTGTTTTTTTTTTGTTTTTTTTTTTTTTAATCAACACATGTAAATATACGGTTTCTAGGTATAAACATGATTGTCGCATTCTAAAATGCCAACAAATAAGTTATTGAACTTCTATTACATTTTATTGGAGACCTCAATACAATATTTCTTGTTCAAATTAAAATATACGGTTGCAAGTCACTTTTGAGAATTACAAAGAAAGGACCATAAAATCCAATGAAGCATTCATTGTGGTTTGCTTAAATTTTTTAGTACCGTTAAAGGCAGCTCAATTAAAACCAAGAAACAGAGGAGTTTGAGCATGTGGTACTGCAGAATACATACACACAACTTCTAATGGAAAAATAAGATTCAATGAAGATTCGGCTCATCTAACATGTACTAGTCAAACAACCTGCTTTCGGTGTTCCATCATTGGTATGTAACAATTGAGATAGATATCTGGCCATTTTTAAGATAATTCTGATTTATTGGTGAAGTGGCAAAAAAAAGATTTAACATCCTACTGAAATCGATTCAAGAGGGTGAGAACCAACTAATACCTTCTATAGGTATCTCAATTAAATCCTAGAAATGGTATTCTCCTTATGGATTTTGTTGCTTAATTTAATGATCCGTGATGTAGAAGAAAGAACCAGGCATAAGGAAATGTAAAACATGGTCAAGTTCATAAGGAATGAAGATGTATCTCGGTATTTATCTATACTATATAATGAAAAAACTAAAACGGTTATTGTACAAACTTTTGTACAATTACATTTACCACCCTTACAATGTTACATTTATCACCCTTACAATTACTTATTTAATTTACTTTATATCCCTTACTTTTTCATTTTTAATTTTACACCATTATCATATTAACAAAAATAATCATATATTAACAAAAATGCAATGAAAAAATACGTTCATTTTTCTACAAATTATACCATTATAATCGTCTCGTCAATACCTACAAAACGAGTCCAATATTGAATATTTTTTAATTTAACCGTACTATTAAATATCATGAATATCTACGAAATAATTTGTTTTCTATCCATACGTTTTATTTTTTTTCCACCGTTAGCACGTTAAAAATACATAATCGTAAAATACGTTTCATTCTTATTGTAAACTAATTATTGAATATCTTAATGGGTTTAGGTTTCATAAGTTGTGATTCTTAGGTCATGGTTGATTGTTGATGACATGTATATAAGGAAGTAGCATTAATTGTTCGTTCTTTACTTACATTCCGCTGCATCGCGCGGGTATATGCCTATATATTATGATTTATGAATGTCCAGATTTCATGATTATGCCATTCAAGTATCCAGGATACAAGTTTAGAAATTAAAATAAACAAAGAAAAGTAGATTTGTATATGTTACTTCCCAAGGAAGTCCACATCTTGCCTAGATCTTCTTTCAAAATGTCATGGAACAACAATATTGTTCGGGTAGATACACAAATCACTTTAAATACAATAAGTCGGTGATAAGCGATTGGTCCAACTGGAGATAGAAAATAAAAAGAATTTAATTTGATATTTTTGGGGAATATTCATTTTCCTCGAGAAAAGCAGAAGGTAACCCAACCTAACGGCATTTTGTACCAATAGAAACAAAATTCCAAACAATAAAAATAATGAGAAATTGGCAAGCATGTTAAAAAGAATTTTTTTTCGGGTCAACCTCTAGCCATGTATGAAATAAAGAATGTTTTACAATTTAGAGACTTTTGCCATGCTCAATTCATAATATACTATTAGAGATGTCACACGTACGGATCAGAACAAGGAATAAGTCAAACGGGTGGATCAATTTGGGTGGCTTATTTGAACATATGTCATGGGTTGGCCGGGTTGCATCAAGCCGCTCCATCCCCAACCAGCCCCCTTTTCTCCTTTATTTGCCTATTTTACTACAAAAAAAGCAATATTTTTATGATGGCCGGGTATGGATGTCTTCATGCACATTCATTACGTTTCATGTTTTTCAGAAAGGTTGTTTCCCTAACTCAAACCCTTGACCTTCCGATCATAAATGAGATAAATGAGTAACTTAGTATGTGTTCACGTCTTGATGCATCATTTGTAGCGCTATATCTATTTCCAACAAAGAGGTAATTCTTCTTTTCAATCTACTCCATATGAGATAGACACTCCGTTTTGGTCCTTCCGAAAAAAGGATATGCAATTCTTATTATATAAAAGTTGCCATTGATATTCGTCCTAACCCTTGATTACACGGGCTGATCTTATTTGTAGTCTTTAATTTCCTTTGGTATGTAATGTAGCTAATCATGGGCTGATCTGATTGATAGACGGGGTTCTTGTGGTTAGGCAATTATAGATTTGAGCTAATCAGTACAATAGCTGGAAATCTTTTTAGAATCTATCTTCTAAGAAGATGAACAAGTTGTGTCTATGTGATGCATCATTTGCAGGGCTATATTTGTTTCAAACAAAGGGGTAATTTTTCTTTTCATTCCATTTCATACGAGATATACAGTCTTTTTTGATATATACAATTCTATATTATACAGAAGTTGCCATCAATATTCGTCTAACCATTGAATACATGATTTTCACACTTATTCTAGGAATGTAGTTGGATTTTTGTAGAGCAATAAAATTAAAAATAACCTTGAAAATATGTCATGTTACATTTTTTGGTACGTGGGCGTTCGAGAAGGGAATACAACATCTTCTGTTTAAAGGCGACATAAGATGACATCTTATGTTTAACCTTGAAAACGTAAGATGTTGTATTCTCTCCTCCGACTCCCACTTGCCAAAAAATGTAACATGACATCTTTTCAAGGTTATTTTTTTTTCTTGTTCTACAAAAATCCAACTACATTCCTAGAATAAGTGTTTATATCATGTATTCAATGGTTAGACGAATATCGATGGCAACTTCTGTATAATATAGAATTGTATATATCAAAAAAGATTGTCTATCTCATATGAAATGGAATGAAAAGAAAAATTACCCCTTTGTTTGAAACAAATATAGCCTTGCAAATGATGGATCACATAGACACAACTTGTTCATCTTCTTAGAAGATAAATTCTAAAAAGATTTCCAGCTATTGTACTGATTAGCTTAAATCTATAATTGCCTAACCACAAGAACCCCGTCCATCAATCAGATCAGCCCATGATTAGCTACATTACATACCAATGGAAATTAAAGACTACAAATAAGATCAACACAAAATAGTTGTCAATTTCAGCATCTAAGACAAAACAATTTCACATCAATAATACATAAAACAACGAAATAAGTGCATAAACAGCCGCATTAACGAAATTGAGACGAGAAGGTGATCAGATAGAACCTGTAGGGCATTAGCCGCCTTAGATGAAGAAATCGACGATCATTGGCATAAGTAATCGGGAGACTAATCGGGAGAATCAGGCGTGATTGAGGTTTTTCTAGGGCTCAATTGAGCAGACGCGGGAGATTCATATGCTTCCCCATGTGGCCGTAGCGGTGGGTTTTGTGCTGTGACCAAAATCTTCGACTAAAAACACGAATTTGCAATTTTATATATTTGAATTGCTTCAAAATGTTTCATTTCTAACAAACACAATTATATTTTAACAAGTATCTCGTTATATTGTTAACAGATAATTTTTAAAATATTATACTATGAAATTACATATCTACAATAATTGACTGATATATACTTAGATACTTGTTAAAATATATTTATGTTAAAAAAAATAGTAGTATATTTTAATAAGTATCTGGTATATATCAGTCCATATATAATTGTTGTAAATGTGTAATTTCATATTAATAATTTATTTATGTTAAAAATTATTGTGTTCCAAAAAGAATACTTTTAAAATTACATTTATATTAAACTTATCTAAATTTTTAATAAATTAAATAGGTTAAAAAGTACGTAGAAATACTTGTAGCCACTTATTTCGTTTTATTGAAAAAATAAATTATTATAATGTATAGTTTTTTTTAATTATAGTATATTAAATATTTGTAAAATTAAAAAATAGGAAAAAAAAACATGATAATGAGTCAACCTAATCTGTTCTTATACGTATTAAAAAAACATCTGGTTTAATATATCACTTATCTTGTCTAATCTGTTATCTGTCACGGATGATTATTTGTTAAGCAAAATATGTTTTTACAATTAAAATAATTTTATGCGGGTTACCTGTTACACAACATGTTTTTGGGAAAGTCTATATTTATCATCATTTTTTTATCATTTGAACCACGACTCCTTTTCCTTATAAAGATGACTTAACATATATTCATGTTCTTTCCGATCGTATTTTATTCTGTGAGAAAAAGAAAAAGGTGATGAGATTTACATCAAGTTTTATCGTCTATATTGATATATTAAATTACGTTTTTGTATCTATTAATAATTAGGGTTTGAATTTTAATAGGTTACCCTTTAATGGCATAATTTTTACAATGTGAATGAACAACATACCTCCTACTATCTGTGCGTGTCCCAACATCTAAGGTTTTATGTAAGATATGATACCAACGTTATAAAAACGCCATGTTAAGGGTTTTTGTTCAATCACACTAATCATGATGTTCATAAATCATGACATGGCATGTTTAATTAGAAAAAGCGGGTGAAAGAAGTTTATATCCAAAGTTATTGATTAATAAATTCATGTCAAACCATCGTTTTTCAACACGTCATATTCGTCTCATAAACGACAAAATGTCTTAGGTGTAACAACCAATTTTTGATATGAAAAAAGGGAGGTTATTTCGAATCTAAAACAAACCATCCACATGAGTAAACATATAGTAATATTAAGTTGTTATTAAGACTGTAAAATAAAATATCATACATATCTTCAACTACCATAGTTAGATAGGAGGACAATCTCAATACTGTATTCCTAATTTTATCTTTAATGTATGTTGAGAAGAAAGAAACGTGATTGAACCAATTATCCAAATGCTCAAATGCACGTATGGATTATATACAGGTTAATTCAAGTCACAAATTGAAAGAATTTAATGGTAGGAGTTTAGTGAACCATTATTGTGATTCTGAATATATAATGTTAGAACAATCGGATTTCTGATGAATCAAAAGCAAATGTAGACTCCTAGGATTTACAATCACAACTTTTTTGAAGCGGGACATTCTTATTCCAACACTGAATATGTATAGAAATCCAAAATATTCTCATCCTTTCATTGATGTTTTAGAAAGCTACATGTAACAAAAGTTTTAGATAAATGTCCTGTGATAATTACTGATAATCAAAAATGAACTTAATCATAATTAAAATATATTTTGTACAAATTTTCGAGAATTGTGTCGGTGTTCATGTCTAAAACCAGACCAATTTCAAAACTCCTAGTTTTCAGCCAAATTAGAACGAAAACCAGAGTTTGCTCTTCTCACAAAAATTTATAATAGATATCTCAAGGTTTTCAAAAACATATTGTACACGTCATTCCAATAAACGAGCAATTTGTCATAACTTCTACAAATATTACAAAAAAGTTAGGATCAAAGACAACACAATAATCATACGGTTTGATAGTTCTAGCATATTTAACTTAATAGATCGTATATTTATAGTCAAATGAAACAAATCCATACAACTTGGTGGAAGTAAGTATATATATACACAATTAATTGAATAAACACGAATCGAAAGAATACTAAAGAATCTGTACCTTGGATATTGTTTACTAATCATCTATCTTCATATTCTTTCACAATCAAGTCTTTATTGCAACACCTTTTTCAAAACCCTAAGGGGCGTTTTATTTGATAGAATGGTTTGGAAGGATTTGGAGTTTGAGGGATTTGGAAGGATTTGGTGTGTTTGATTTGTAGGATTTGGAATGAAATTGAATTATCTATACTATATTATAAAACACGGATAAAAAACTCTTAAATACAAATTATTAGGCACAAGGTACCATCATTTTATGCAAGATTTTAAAAATCTCTTAATTTACAAGTATCAAAGCACAAGATACATATTACTACTGCAGACTTTTAACACCCACCAATTTGGTATGTGCAGGACCTTCCTTTTATGCAGACATTTCCATGTATCACTATTAATTAATATATTATATTACTATAATTTTGTTTTAATTATATTATTAAATATGTAATTGGTTATTTTTTCTAGATGTCATTAAAATATATAAGATAATCATTGAATTCTAACAAAATACTTAATTTTTTTTTATATAAAAGACATTATATTATTAAGCCTAAATTAAACAAATTTATAGAAAAAAAAACATTATCACTTTCTCAAAACCATCCAAAATCGTACTGTAAATCGACAAAAAAATAAAGTGAAACATTAAAATCATGATGTATCTCGCTGCATTGCGCGAGTACGCTTCTAGTATTATTTATAAACAACTTATTAAAACAAATTATAAATTATTATAAATAAATTAGATTACCTATTTATTAATTGAATATTACAAAATAAATGTTTTTAAGACATTTTAAAACAATATTAACTACAAATCCCACAAAATCCGGTGAAATATCAATCACCCTAGTGGAATTTTAAAATCCTATGTTTATGGGATTTCAAATCCAAAAAATCCATCAAACCAAGCATTAGATTAAAATGGAATTCAATTCCAATCCCTCAAAATTCAATCAAATGCAATCCTTTTATCTCTTTCAAACAATTATGATTTTAGGGTTTTTGATATTGTATTATATTTATAATAGTAAAAGTTTCATTTTTAACCCCTTATTTATTCCTTAACAATCACTACACCTCAATAATACACATACCAACCACAACCCTCAAAGTTGGAATAATTACATATTAAACCCTCTAAAATACATGGTATCACAACAGGCCCCACAAAAACTCATCCCAATCCAGGAAGCTGGTTACATCACAATGGTGGACCTATTTAAGGGCATACAGTGGCACGGATCACCACTTCATGACTCTGTCGTAGTGGAAAAAGAATACGTTCTTAAAGGTGCTAATAATTAATACATCACCACTTTTCAAATAGAAAAGGTTCCGAACAAATAGCCATTTCTTAAATCAAACAAATGTAGGTAACATGTGTAGTCTGGATTTTGTTGTATGATACATCAATAGGATAAATAAAAACAATTTCATGACTCCTAAATCCTCTGCCCCAAAAAATATCCTTCAAAAAATACTCTCAAGAAACTTATATACAAAATCTTTTCGTCCAATAATCTCTCTAAAGAGAGCAATGCATTTCAGCTCTTTACAGAGCTGAAAACAGTTACTTACAAAGGCCGCTATTCCTGAAAACAATTGCTTGTTCTCAGAAGCATTATCGTCTCAAATTGTGCCAAAATACTGAGATTCTAGCTTTATAGATTCGGCATCATGCTCTGTGTTGGAGAAATGGGAAGGGGGTTCGGAATCTTGAAGTTTTGTGTTTTCGTAATTGAACCTATTAAAGCATCCATCTGGCTGCTGATCACAGCCTTGATGTGATAACCCTCCGCTTCAATCGCCATTTTTTGCAATGTAAAGTAATCACGAGTATCCATTTTCATCTCCTCATTCGTTCTGCACCAAATCATAACAATGTCTAAATCACCATGTTTATTAGCAGAGATCATGTTTAGATGATGCTACATTTTGCTTGAACTTGGTTTAGAAAACAAAATCAAATCAAACGAGGCCAGTAAATCCCACGTAAAGTAGGGTCTGGTGAAGGTAAAATGTACGCAAAACTTACCACACTACACCAAAGAGTAGAGAGATTGGTTCTAGTTTGAACTCATTGAAGCATGGAATCATTAAGGGAATTGAAATCTATGCTATTAACAAGCTTAAACAAATCAACCAGAAGATTAAGACAATATTACCTCATGATTAATTTTGACCAACCACCACATCCAGCTGATGTGAGGTCCTCAATGGTAGTTTCTCTTAGTTTTCCAGGCTTTCTTGATAACAAAATCAAAGGCCATCCACCAGATTGAAGTTTTAAGTACAATTGTATCAAGAAAATATGTTTCATATGCTTTGCCTCTCTAACACAATCATCGCAACCATAACGATTATATCTGCACCATAGAATATAAAAAAAAAACTTAGGTTCATTCATTTAGTCCATTTCATTTGTGACCCCAATTGTTACGAATTGAAGATTAAAAAAACAGGATTACCCGTACAACAATGGGTTAGTACGGAGAGTGTCCACAGGAAGGAAGTCATCGGTGTCCATTAACACAACATCACGACCACCATCATCTGGCGTGACGCCATTGAAGTAATTCTCAACCAGTGACACCGAAATGTTCAACTCTCTCATGTAATGACCTTCTTTAATGTACTTAACAGCAACATCTTTACAAAATTCAGGTAAAGAATATCCTTCAAAGCTATTAATCTCTGCATGTAAAGCAGCCATTCTGCAATGATCATACTGATGATGATCAGATTTCAACGATTCGAGAACTCCAGCTTCCCTGCTTTGGCATGATTGTAACATTACAGTCAATGCAATTAGCAAAGTCATCAACAAGATCCCGACTATTACGAGTGAGCCAATGAAGATAGCCGCAGCACAAGAAGACATATAGATCACAGACTCCATTCTAAATTGGCTTCCCATATCTGCATCAAAACAAGAACAAGATTCAATGATGAATCTTAACCACTTTTTTTTTTTTGAAAGGGTGTCCACAATTGTTACCTACATTTGTTTGATTAGACTAATCCCTTGGCAAAGTATACATTTTATTTTTTGAAAGGCTATGCTTAGACTAATCCCTTGGCAAATTATGACCGACATCAGCCCTAATTAAACCTCAATGGCCACAATTGTTGTGTACGCCTGGATTCAAACAAACCGTGGGCAGATGGGATATTCCACCACATCTCCCAGGCCTTAACCAGTACGCCACAATCTTAACCTTTATTGCCACAAAATTGGAATAACTATGCAATACCCATCTTTAGATGTTGTTAAAACAAGAATCTTGATATCCATAAAGCATACAATTTTAAGCATACCAGATCCTTCCTCACTTGTAAGACTCCTGGCAGAATATTCCCTTTCCATCTGATGGCCATATGCTGACATCTTGAGGCACTTGAGTTGTTAAATCTAATAAAAGACTTCCAAAATTCTCTCATGTGTCATAGAAACCAACCTGCAAACAAGAAAGATAAGATTACAATTACTACAAGTCATAAAAAAGATAAACAGGTTTATAAACAGATCAAGTGATCAACCTACTTTTTCCCTAAATTGAACAGAAACATAAGATACCCAGATCCAATTTTGCCTATTTATAGCAAAATTTAGATACTTATCCAATCATCTTGAGATTTCAACAGTTAGATATGGTCAAATAGGTTCCTGATTTGACGGATGAAGATACTATCTTCAAACCCATCTTGATACAATAAAATTGTCCTTCAAATCAAATATACCCAGAAAAGAATTCAGATAAAATTAAGCTTAAACAGAAGAATCTAACATTTGAGTTGTCAACAAATAAGAAAGAACATATAAAAGCAATCAATCACTATTCACTATGATAATAATTGATGAGAAGGGGAGTGTTTAAAAGACCTGATAGCGACATTGAACAAGTGATGCAAATGGACAAGTAACCTCCATAAAATCAATGGTTAAATCTGAGTGGTTTCTTTGAGAACCGGGTTTGAATCGGCGGATTGGATTTTGAGAAGGAAGTAGACGAAAGAGTGGGAATTGGTCTTGAATCATACTTACAGTTGAATATGGACACCAAGTATCTGATTCGATTTTCATAATTATTTGGATAATGAATGGGTATAATTTTGGATCGTCTTTGATTGCAACATCAACATGGACGTGATGTGCTGCCAATAGCCACCAGCCCATTGGGGTCTCTCTCTAATAATCCCGGAATCTTTCATTTCTTTATTTTGGAATTGTTTATAATTGGCAAAATCTGAAATTCTGAATTATATGCTCATCGAGGTTCTCTATATCGTAAATATGTTTGTTATACAGTCACCATGTACACCTCAATCCAAATTACAAGTAACAAGCTATGGCTTTACAAATGAAAAGTACGGTTTCAAGATTGTTACATAATTATATAGAGATGGTTATATTGGGTTCCGCTACCCCCATACTATTGGTTGGGACCGGTTACGAAATTTATGGAATACTAGAAACGTATTCGTGCAATGCAGCGAGATACATCACGATTTTAATATTTTCTTTTGTTTTTTTATCGATTTACAGTACAATTTTGGATGATTTTGAGAGAGTGGTAATGATTTTTTTATATAAATTTGTTTAATTTAAGCTTAATAATATAAAAAGAATTAAGTATTTTGTTAGAATTCAACGATTATCTTATATATTTTAAGTTCTTTATATTTAAATTGAGATGTTTATCATGTTTTGATTATGTTTATCAGTTAGTTATAAATTAAAACATATAGCTTTAAAAATTTATACTCATTCATCATGATTTGTAATCTTGAATTTTAAGTAATGTGTATTAATAAACAATATTTAATGTATAAAAGTTTGTTTTTAAGAGTTTCTTCGATAGTTTAATAATAATGTAATTTATTTTAGATTTAATAATATAATGTTTTTTTTTATAAAATAAACATTGGAAAAGTTAGAAAAACCCCAACAAAATATCTGATTTTGAATGATTAAATCCTTAAATTATTTTTTTGAATGATAAAATTCTTAAACTTTCTAAAACCGGTTAAATACATCCTTGTAACTTGTAAAAACAGGTTAATGTGATAAAATTTGGGAAAAGTCTAAAGAAACCTAACAAATTATTTGGTTTTGAATAATCAAGTCCTTGAATTTTTTTAACAAATAAATCTTTTTACCAAACAAATTCTTGAACCTTTTTTGAACAAATAAAGCACAAGCTTTTTTTGAAGTAACAAAATCGTAAACTTTATTTTGAACGAATAAATCCGAAACTTTTTTTTGAATAAGGCAAATATGGTATTTATTTTAATTATCTAATTCGTATCATAAAATTGCAACCTTACGTTAATTGCTTAAAACGTGTTATTTTTATACTGAATAAATATTTATACGAAAAAGAAAAGTATATTTTAATTAATAAATTATAATGATGCTAACAAACATGCATAAAAATGGAAATGTCGTTTGTAATGGAAATGGTTTAAATTTTTTTAATTGGTTCATTGTATACTTTGTTGTCGGTTAGAGGATTTGTTAAAAAAAAGTTTTGGATTTATTTGTTGAGAATTAAGTTCATGATTTTGTTTCTTCAAAAATAAGTTTGGGATTTATTTGTTAAAAAAAGTTCAGGAATTTATTTGTAAAAAGATTTAGAAAAAAATTTAGAGATTTATTTGTTAAAAAAATTCAATGACTTAATCAGTCAAAATCAAATAGTTTGTTCGTTTTTTTTTTAGATTTTTCCCAATATTTTAATCACATTAACCTGTTTTTACATTTTTACAGGTTACAAGAATGTATTTAACCGGTTTTAAAAAGTTTAAGGGTTTTATCAATCAAAAAAATAGTTTAAGGACTTAATCATTTAAAATCAGATAGTTTGTTGGGTTTTTGTAGACTTTTCCCATAAACATTAAATATTTTGTTAGGTTTTCTTAATTATATTTTAGATTTTTTATATTTAAATTTTGATTTTTATCCTGTATTTAGTTATACGGGGAGTGATTTTAGGAGATTTGAAGTGGGGAGTTAAAGTGGTTGAGATAAGGATTGAAAGTTAATAAATAAATTAAATGTAGTACATAAAGCTTTAATGGTTGTTTTTAAAAAATGTTAAGTAATTAGCATTAAATAGCGATACATTAAGCTTTAACAATTGTTTTTAGGGTGAGGATCATTGCACCCCCCCCCCCCCTATAATCCTACTAAACTTGTCTCCTGATTAGTTCTAATGATTATGCCTTTTACTTTTATTAAATATATTTTTTTGTTTTTTTCTTACATTTTGTTAATATAAATAAAAATATACATTAATGTTTTTTTACCTTCTATTAAATATATTTATTTGTTATTTTTTGTTAAATGTTTTATAATACAAAGTCATAAATAAAAATACATTTTGTTATTGAAGTAACATTTTTTTCTAATCATCACAAAAATACGAGAAATAATTAAAGGACAACAGATTAATATTTATTACATAAAATACGATAACTCTACAAAATCTTTTTCGGAACAACGAGGATTGAGCTGTCTATAATTTTATAAACGTCTCATATACATGGTTTCCCATGTAACTGCAGACGTAGCTTTATGGCGCACCCAATATCGTAAAATAAGAGGCATTGGGTGGTCTCCTTCTAAAATTACCATCACATAATGATTACCATTTACATGTGCAATTGTAATAATTGGATGTGATTGGAACTCTTCTGGACCTTTCCATAGAGAGAAGCAAGTCGAACATTCTCCATTGCTTAAAAAATTGACGGTCACACCAAACCTGTTGGCAATCAAGATGCTTGTCTCTGGCATAACCATCCAATGTTGCAGTGGTGCAGGCGAATCCCAGAAAGACAATGAAGTATGCATTTCATTGAGACCATCGGTGAAAACTTTAGCAGAAACATTATATGAAGTCAATAACTCATCTAAAAGTTGTTGCCGAATGTAAAGCCAATGGTCTTCACCAAAACCAAGACAAGCAGCTATTGCTCGAAATCCACAGTTCCCGTCTCCTCTTACATCTCGTATATCTTTAACATAATAATGAAACATACTCGGGATTTGTTTCATTAATAGATTCCCCACTGGTTCCTCGTTCAAGTTTATTTGGGGTGAACTTTGACCTGATGGTTCTTTGTTCAAGTCTATTGTGTATGAACTTCGCTCCCACTGTTCCTTGTTTACATCCATATCATATGAACTGTGTCTTGCCGGTTGCTCGTTGAAATCCCAAAAAATTGTTGTGTTTACGCAACTATGTCTACGAGGAACATGATTTGAAAGATGATCACACTTGATTTTGGGACGCCCACGGTTATTTTTCTTAACCACGGGTTCGACAACCTCCTTCAGTTTTCTTAAAAAGTTGAACTTGCTAGATTCTAATTGATGAGGAGAACTCTTTTCAAACATCTCACAGTCACCATTTTTATCTTTGACAGGCATGGATGACACAAAATCGAGCTTCCTCCAAAAAATATCAATCGAATGTAGTGGAATAGACATACCTGTATTCAATTAAATTGCTTAGAATTTCATTTAATTAGAAAAAAACATATATTAACGTGGTTTCACATTCAACCGTGTCAAATCTGCAACTAAACGATATTCGTTATTAGAAAATCTCATTGCATATGCATGACCCTCAATATACGTTGCGGGTTCATGATTATGCTCATCACGTACGACCCTTAAAGTCCAAAAATCATTCATTTTTGAATATTTTGCTACCAATTCGAATGGACAATCAGTTTTCATTGTTCCAATGTCTTTTTTAGAATCGATTTTACTTCTTGATATACCACCATGGTCACACATGAGTACAACTTTAGACACATATCCACTTGGTCGAGTCTTTGATTGTTTTGTGACAATGACAAAACCAAGAGATCGTGCCACATTTTGCACCCAAGCCATCAAATCCTCTCGAGACATAAACACCTAAAATCAAAAAGTTATTTATTTTAGTGATTGAATATATAAACAAATAAAATAATTCTTGTACATAACAACAATGCTAAATACTATACTTGGTCGGTGGAAAACTTTGACGTACTCGTCATCTTAAACACGATACCTGAAATTTTTTGTAAAGTATTACAAAATTAGTAAATTATCATAAAAAAAATTTCTAACATTAATGTAATATTTGGGTCCAAAAATTTTAATAATTTTGGAAGTTGGGTAAGAAGTTAAGCGAGACCCAAAGTTAAAGGGGGTTAAATGTAACTTGGTTTATATATATATATATATATATATATATATATATTAACCTTAAGTTATTGATACAGGTCATACTAAGATTTTTTAAACCGACTAAAGGAGACGAGAGCAGGGAGAAGAAGAGCTAGGTTTCAAAGGAACGATCGTTGTTTTTGAAATAAAGGTATGATTCTAGTTTAAAACTTCTGTCTAAGAGTTATAGTCGGTAAATGATCTCGTTGTTGAGTTTTTATCCGTGTTTTCGATCGATTTAAGGATCTGGGTTTTTTGTGCGAAGTTCTGAATTGTCTGCAAGTTTGGTTGAATATTGACCGGACCCGGTATGGACCGGTGTCAACCGACCGGTGTGGACCGGTAGCGACTGACCGGTGTATTGTCGACCGGTGTAGTGACCGGACCGGTGTTGACTGGTGTATGTAGCGACCGGTCTCGACCAGTGTAATGTTAACCGGTCTCGACCAGTGTAATGTTAACCGGTCTCGACCGTGGTAGTCTCGACCGGAGTGGTGTTGACCGGAGTGGTCTCGACCGGGGTAGTAACAGTATGTTGTCTTTGAAATGTTTAGAAAAGGAAAGAGTGTTATGTGCGAGTTAGCTTATCTCTTTTTATTTCGATACCACGTAGGTGGTGTTAATCGTTAGAAGACAGATTTTAAGCAAGAAGAATCTGAGGTGAGTCTTTCAAACTAAAACTATTACGATTTCGAAAGTTGTTTGATACTTGTGGGTTTTCTGAATTGCACGCTTTTAGTATCAAAAGTTATGAAGGTTTATTGAAAAGGTATTGGCATGTTCATGCTATGTTTATATAAACTCGTTTTATATATTGTTGATGATTAGATGTATGCATACATTTAATTCGTGAGATTTGACCTAAGTCGGGAAGTGTGGCCCGCCTGCTCGTACCGGGGAGTGTGGCCCGTTTATGCCATTGGGGTGTGTCCCCAAAATAAGGCAGTACGTGACAGACATACCGTATTTGACGGCAGTGTTGGTCAGTAGTGCAAGTTACGCTTGCGAAGCATAAAGTATGATAAATGTTTGATCAGTAGAGTGAGTTATGCTCGTGAAGCGTAAGACTTTGTTTAAATGTTTTAAATAATATTTGAACTGTTGCAGTAATGCTTGGAGGGAACTCACTAGACCATTGGTCTAACCCTCGCTCTTTTAAAACTATAATCCTGTTTCAGGTTATCGCAAGATAGCAAGTACAGATAAGGGTAAGGAGAAGGTGTGAGATAATTCCAGGAGCTAGAAGACTCCTTGTAATAGTTTACTTTTTGACTCAGTTGTGTAATAGTTTGTAGTGGCAACCCTATTCTTTTGATTGTAGGCTTGGGGCTGTTTATAGTTGAAATATTATATTTTGATGTAATTAAAGTTTGGGTTGTTACAATTGGTATCAGAGCATTAGTTTAAGGGATCTAGGTGACCAGATGGGCCTAGACTTAAACTGAGAAAGTAGAAGCACAACTGAGAAATAAGAAGACTGTAGGAAATCAGTAATAGGGTAGTAAGGACTAGCATGTAAGGTAAATTTGGAATTTCATCTGGCCAGTGTAATTGTGAATTTACAAGTACATGCTTGTGCTTAACTTGCCGTATTGTGTAGCATGTTAGATTGAATGTCGTATGTTTCTTCTTATCAGAATTATGTCTGAGCGAGTAACAAGGAGTAGGTCTATGCCGAATCCTGAAATTGATCCAGTTAATGAAGTCATTGTCGAAGAACGAACGACTGCTGTCAACCCGACTGCTAACCGGGGAAAGAGTCGTGGTCGACCTAGAGGTAAAACGGTTCAGAAGGCGACTACTCGGGTAAGGGTTTCCACTGTGGGAACTCGAGGCGGGAGAACGGCTCGTGGTATTCGTCAAGTTGGAAGTGTAGAGGAAAGATCAGAACAAGAAGCCTCTCTTCAGTGGAGTTCAGCTTCAGTGAGGGGTCGAAAGCAGACAAGAAACAGTGGTGGAGGTAGAACTCAGGGTTTTGTTACCCAAGAAACCTTCGCGACAGAAATGGGAAAATTACAGGAAACATTGAACGCTTTATTGGCTCAACGCACAAATGAAGTCTCGTCAAGCAAGGAAAAGAGTGAAGAAAGAGTAGCGACCGAGGTAGCGGACTCACCCGTAACTATAGTAGGTAGTTACCCTCAGTCAAACCCCATTGTGACGCCTAAAGCGGTAGTTGGGAAAGGATGTAGTTTTAAGGAGTTTGTTGCCTGCAAACCTCCTACCTATAAAGGGGAATGCGATCCCGTGATAGCGCTGAGATGGGTAAAAGGGATGGAGTTGGCATTTGATACCAGTAAGTGTGCTGAGGAAGATAAAGTAGTTTATGCATTGTCAATGTTGAAAGATGAAGCTGTAATGAGGTGGGATGTTGAAGCAGGAGGACAAAGTTCGATGATAGCCAAAGAAATGTCTTGGGATGAGTTTGTAAAGAGATTTAAAGCACAGTTTTGCCCTCTAGCGGCAGTCAAAAAGTTGGAAGAAGAGTTTCTGAGTCTGGAGCAAAAGGAGATGTCAATTCGTGAGTATACTACAAAGTTCATAGAAAAGTCCCGATTTGCAGAAGTTTACGTGCCTGATGAAGGAAGGCGAGTAGAACGTTTCATCTTTGGGCTGAGAAGCGATATTTGAGAATTTGTCTTGAACAAGGAACCAACTACGTTCCAAGCGGCAGTAAACGCAGCTGAAATGAGGGAGAAGGAAAAGAATCGTCAGACTACCGAAAGAAGTGGAGACAAGAGAAAATGGGACGGAACTGTCCGTGACTCCAAAACGTTCAAATCAGCTAAATTTGATCAACGGTTTGTTAATAAGTTCGAAAGTAAGCCATGTAGCAAATGTAACCGAAGACATAAAGGGGAATGTATGATTGGACAAGAGGGTTGTTACAAATATGGAAAGATTGGGAATATGGCTCGGGATTGTCGTGGGTCAAGGTCTTGCTACCAGTGTGGATCCCCTGATCATATCAGGACTAATTGCCCACAATTGAAGAAGGGAACGGCTGGAGGGTATGTAGATAAGGGAGGAGAGAAAAAGGTGGAGCCAGCTAAGGCGAGGGCCAGAGTTTTTAATATGACGGCAGAAGAAGCGGCAGAGATACCAGATGTAGTAACAGGTACTTTCTCTATAGATTCGATTTTTGCTAAAGTGTTTTTTGATTCTGGAGCAAATCGTTCATTTGTATCCCCAAATTTCGTGCATAAATTGCACGTGAAACCCAAAAAGCTTAGGCATGGGTTTGAGGTAGAAGTGGCCGATGATAGTCGAGTTTTAGTGGGGGAGGTATATGATAGGTGTAGTATTGTCATCAATGGGCAGTCATTTCCACTTCGACTGTACCCGATGGGTATGGGAGAATTTGATGTCATTGTGGGAATGGACTGGTTGGCGTCTAATGATGCTCATATCGTATGCAATAAGAAATTAATTCGTATAGCATAGTCGGGTAAAGAAGAGATAGTAGTGTTTGAAGATCGGAAAGATAGAAAGTCGTGCTTGATCTCAATGATTAAGGCTAAGCGGTGTTTAGTAAAAGGGTGTGTGGGGTTCTTAGCTTATGTAATAGACGCTAAGAAAGAGAAGAAGGGATTAGAGTCAGTCCCGATGGTAAGTGAATATCCAGAAGTATTTCCAGAAGATTTAACCGCTCTGCCTCCTGATCGGCAAGTGGAATTTCGTATTGATCTAGTACCCGGAGAGGCACCGATCGCAAGAGCACCTTATAGACTGGCCCCGGCAGAAATGAATGAGATGATGACTCAACTGCAGGAGTTACTCGACAAGGGATTTATTCGTCCTAGTACCTCACCATGGGGAGCGCCGGTGTTGTTTGTTAAGAAGAAAGACGGGTCTATGAGAATGTGCATAGACTATCGGGAGCTCAACAAAGTAACTGTCAAAAATAAGTACCCGCTTCCCAGAATTAACGATCTTTTTGATCAACTTCAAGGAGCGAGCTACTTCTCGAAAATAGATCTATGATCTGGGTATCACCAGTTGAAAGTGAGGGAGGAGGATGTACCTAAAACTGCCTTTCGTACGAGGTACGAACACTATGAGTTTCTAGTTATGCCCTTTGGACTGACCAATGCGCCGGCAGCTTTCATGGACCTGATGAATAGAGTATGTAGTCCATTATTAGACAAGTGTGTCATAGTCTTTATAGATGATATACTGATCTATTCACGGTCCAAAGAAGATCATGAAACTCATTTACGAGCAATATTAGAATTGCTTAAGCGCGAGAAATTGTACGCCAAGTTCTCAAAATGTGAATTTTGGCTGAAAGAAGTTCAGTTTCTAGGTCACGTGGTGTCGAAAGAGGGGATTAAGGTTGATCCGGCTAAGATTGAGGCCATTAGAGGGTGGGAAGCACTGAAAACACCATCAGAAGTAAGAAGTTTTCTAGGATTGGCGGGTTATTATCGAAAGTTTATCCAGGACTTCTCGAGGATAGCCACGCCACTAACGGCTTTAACTAGGAAGAATGTCAAGTTTGTGTGGGCGGAAGCTCAGAAAGAAGCGTTCAGTAAATTGAAAGAGAGTATGAGTAGTGCACCTATTTTGTCCCTACCTAACGGAACGGAATGATTCGTAATCTATAGCGATGCTTCAAATTTGGGTCTGGGGTGTGTGTTAATGCAAGAAGGCAAGGTGATTGCGTATGTATCTCGTCAGTTAAAAGAGCATGAAAAGAATTACCCAACGCATGGTTTAGAGTTGACAGCAGTAGTCTTCGCTTTGAAGATTTGGAGGCATTATCTGTACGGGATCAAGTGTCAGATTTATACGGATCACAAGAGCCTTCAGCATCTTTTCAACCAGAGGGAGCTCAATATGAGACAACGTAGGTGGATGGAGTTGTTGAGTGATTATGACTGTGAGATACTGTACCATCCGGGTAAAGCCAATGTGGTGGCAGATGCTCTAAGTCGTAAGGAACGTGGAGAAACAACAAAAGTGGTGGCCTATCGAGTCGATGTCGTTTCCAATTTCTTGGAAGAAGTTATAAAGTACCAAGAAGAAACGGTATTAGTAAAAAACTGGAAGAGTGAGAGAATAATTGGAATTGTTAAATCGTTAGTCGTCAACAATCGCGGAGTGAAGTGCTTCAATAAAAGAGTGTGGATTCCAAAAGCAGGAGAACTGCAGAAGAAAGTATTGGAAGAAGCGCATAAGTCACGTTACTCAGTACATCCGGGAACCAACAAGATGTATCGAGATCTGAAGCAAAGTTATTGGTGGTCGGGTTTAAAGAAATATATTGCTCACTTTGTCGAGCGATGCCTGACATGTTTGAAAGTTAAAGCAGAGCACCAGAGACCTTACGGGGAGCTTCAATCGTTAGAAATTCCAGTTTGGAAGTGGGACGAGATTACAATGGATCTTGTTACCGGGTTACCGCGATCACCTAAGGGGCACGATGCCATTTGGGTGATAGTGGATCGACTCACAAAGTCAGCCCACTTTCTACCAATCAAGGAGACGTACCCACTAGAGAAATTGGCTCAATTGTACATAGACGAGATAGTAACCAGAGATGGAGTACCGTCGTCAATTGTTTCAGACAGGGATGCTCATTTTACGTCAGCTTTTTGGAGAAGTCTACAAAGGGAGTTAGGCTCGCAACTCAAGCTGAGTACAGCCTATCACCCACAAACTGATGGTCAGAGTGAGAGAACCATCCAGACGTTAGAATACATGCTTCGAGCATGTGTCATTGATTTCAAGGGTTCGTGGGAAATTCATTTGCCGTTGATTGAATTTTCTTACAACAATAGTTATCATGCTAGCATTCGAGCGGCCCCGTTTGAAGCATTGTATGGACGTAAATGTAGAACACCATTATGTTGGAATGAGGTGGGTGAAAGACAGCTAGCGGGACCAGAAATCGTGCAGGTGACAGCCGATAAGGTCAACCAGATTCGAGAAAGATTAAAAATAGCTCAAGATCGTCAAAAAATGTACGCAGATAAGCGGAGGAAACCGATAGTGTTTCAGGTAGGAGACAAAGTTATGTTGAAAGTCTCGCCCTGGAAAGGGGTAGTCCGCTTCGGAAAGAAAGGAAATTTGAGACCAAGGTTTGTTGGACCATTTACCATCACGGGACGTGTTGGTGAAGTGGCCTACGAACTTGATCTACCGCCATTATATATATAGGGTCCCATTCATTTGCTAACCACGACATTGGTGCTAACCGTGCTAACCAATTTTCAACCAATCAGAATCATCCTAGAGTTTATGTCCTGAAAGGGTAATATGGGCATTTCATAATTCATGTCTATTTAATGTATTTCTATATTTCAAGGAGTTATTAATGTGGTAGTTATCTAAATATTAAATATAATATTTAATATTTAATGTATTTCCATATTTAATGTATTTCTATATTTTAAAGAGTTATTAATATGGTAGTTATCTAAATATTAAATATAATATTTAATATTTAATATATAATGTATTTCCATATTTCGAGTGTGCATATATGCATGTCTAGATGTCAGTGTGTATCTCAACCAATGCAGAATAGATCAGCTGATATGCACATATGCATATATACAACATATACATATTCACAATACTCAATGTGCACATATACATATTATACACCAGTGTGCAGATATGCATATGCTCAATCAGGGGCGAATCTAGCTAGTAAGATATGGGGGGATGGCCCCCATTAACATATAAAAAAACAAAAAAATTTAGGTTAAAAACAAATTTTTTTAACTGTCTACCCTAGTAGACAGTTAAAAACACATCGGCCGACTTCATGGCCTTTAATCAGCCTTAAAAGGTGCCCCCACCAGAAAAAAATCCTGGATCCGCCACTGTGCTCAATGTGCACATATGCATATTAGATAGCAGTGTGCACATATGCATGTTGATGTAATATTTCAACAAACATATGTATATAGGCACTATATGCAAGTGTGCACATATGTACATCAAAGAGATCATTAGGTGAGTAGAACAATTTCTTCAAATCGATTTATTCAGATCGAAAATAACATAAATCAGATCATGACTTCCGTTGGAAAAATGGAGCAGATTCCTCTCCCTCACATATTGTCGGCAACTGAAAATTTTGATGAAAAGAACTTCATTGCAGCAGGTGGATTTGGGAAGGTGTACAAAGGCCATTCCGAACAGTATGGCACCATCGCCGTCAAGCGATTAATGGCTCACAACATCAGCGGGCAAGGGTAACATCATTTCATGATGGAGATTCAATTGCGTTGGAAATATAAACATGAAAACCTTGTATCACTGGTTGGGTTTTGTGACCAAGATGGGGGAGAATATACTTGTTTATAAGCATGAAAGTAATGGGAGTCTTGACAAACTCTTAAAAAGCAAAGTTCTGAACTGGATCCAACGTCTTCAGATTTGCTTTGAAGCTGCCAAAGGGTTAAAGTACCTTCTTCATGATGTTGGATAAAACGATTTTGGGAATCAAATCCCTAATTATTTGGGTTTTTAATTTGGTAGGCGTATGTTTTTCAAAGTGGGAAATGATTTTAGGGGAGTTAAAATGGTTAGAGATAATGATTGAAAATTAATGAATAACATTAAATGTAGTACATACAACTTTTATGACTGTTTTTTAAGTAATTAACATTAAATAGCGGTACATTAAGCTTTAAGACTTGTTTTTAAGAGTTTTTTATGTCATCTTTATAATATAGTATAGATTTATATTACTTACTTATTTATTTATTAACCTAAAGTTAAAGGAGTAAAAATCTTTTACTTTTTGCTATCAATAATTACGGTGGATGACTAAATTTAGATGTTAACCGAAAAATGGATGTTATTAAACAATTAAACTTATTTTAATTTGGAGCGCTTTAATTATTTTTATATATTCTCATTGTGATTTTTTTAAATGCTATATTTTAGTACCATTTTTATATTGTAAATAATATTTTTTATAACGTTGGGTAACCGTGGACCGAACCGCGGGTAACCGTCTTGTTTCGGTTCGGTTCGACTCGGTTAGGTTCAACCCGCGGTTCGGTTTCGGTTCGGGTAACTAGGTATTCGCCTTATGCGGTTCGGTTCACATTTTCATTACTAACCGAACCGAACCGAACCGTGAACACCCCTAATCTATCCAATCTGGATGTTGAAAAATTGGATTTGATATGACCCAAGTACAATTGGATATCTAATTTTGATCGGTCAATTTCAATCGAATCAGCCAGTTTTAATTAGATCAGATGACCATATCCATATCCATAAAAATGAGTTAGAAATCGAGCGAGGAAGATAGCTTGCTTATAGAATATGAGGAATATTTTTTCATTAAATGAAAATATATGTTTTAAATGATATCACCTATTTGAGCATATTTCAGATATAGGAGGCTTTATTAAGCACATAACTCAAATTTCCCTTAAATAATCAACCCCACATATATTTGTTTACAAAAATTGTTTAATTAAGATACTTTTGATTTTAAAAAGATATAAAATTTGATCAAATATAATTTAATAAAAAATAATTACTACGTAAAATACATCTTATTCATATTTTTATAACACGTGAATAATCTTATAAATATTTTTATAATGACTATAACTCTGCATTTTAACAATTAAACAATTATTATATATTAAACCAACATTGGATTTTCTTGATATGAGAAAAACATCATCATGTGAAGATACCAAAATACTTTTAATTTGTCAACATGGGTGCATGTCACTTAACTCACATGTGACTTTTTTATTTATGTTTTTTTAAGACTTTTTTTTCATAGCTTTTTATCCATTATGTTTAAGAAATAAAAAGTTATATAAATATGAGATGATATTATAATTATTCTCGAAAATTTTTAAATAGGGATACAAAATAGTTAACATAATATGTAACAAAATAGAAATTAATTATAAAAAATTGCAGTTTCAATAAAAATGACAAATAAATGGTCTTTTAACACTTAAGTGGTTTTCGTAACTAATAATGTCACATATAAAATCACAATTGATGGATCTTTAAGACTTGTAAAAAAAATCTTCATTACAGTTTCAAACCAGCACCAAGCCCTCATATTCCCTTAAAAAAGTTGTCTGTACTAACCATTTATTTCAGTCCTACAATAGTTTTAGACCTTGTTAATTCAAAATATTAGCCTACAATGTTAAACAAAATTGTTAAAGATTAATCTAAAATGTTAATTAAAAGAGTTTACTCTTTAAATATTAATTAAATTAATGAGTTAAAAATAGTAATCATACACTTCATTACCAAACACAAAAAATAATATATAAAAAAATATAAAGGGCGGGAGACGCAGTGGGTCCCGAGGGTTGTTTTCTGCACATGACCCGCTTCCTGACGTATTCACCATCAAATATAAATGTTAAAGAATTTTTATTTATTAACTTTATATTATATTCAATATATCTTATTTAGATTATGTGTTATTTAACAATTGGTTCAACATTATTGAAACAGGATAAATGACGTGTTTCTTTGACATGATAGTATTTGAATTGAGATGTCGATACTATCATATCCGGTAGATGTTAAAAATTAAAAAATAAATTATACAAACTCGGATAATTAAACATATCTTTTAAAACTAATATCATTTGTTGTAACAAATAAAAATCATTTTATTGTTACAAAAGATGATTAGATAATTGAAAAATAGAAAAAAAGGAGATTGGTTAAGATACTAAATTATTGTTGTAACAAATAAAAATCATTTAGGGATCATTTACTAAACACTCATTCAGGTAAGTACTTACCAAGTCACATTATTTTACTGGATGAATATGTCAAGGACCAAAAATATTACTCAGTAAGAGCTAAGGTAAGGACCAAAAGTTTTACCCGGTAAGTGATGACAAAGTCTTTTACCACGGTTAGTGCATACTGGAAAAATTGTTGTATATGATACCATTTTGGTTGACTACAATCTTACCTGTAAAGTAAGTAATAGTGCTGAATTTTACTAGTAAGCACTTACCAGGGTAAGCGTTTGGTAAACAACCCCTTAGAACCTTTTTTTTTTTTTTACAATTTACGATATTGAACCAGTCATTTGAGTATGAGTGCTTAAAAAAACGATCAACCCAGCCAACCAACCCCAAAACCCCAAAAAAATACCTCAATCCAAGGTAACTCGACTTATAGTTGAAACAAACCGCATATATTGGGTAGTAATTGGTTCGAGTAATTTGAACCCAACCCAACCTAATGACCGAATGCCTTTTGTATTATGGATTAAATGTAATTGTTAAGTTCCTAATTAATAATTTAATATACATACATACTTGTTGCTTCTTCAATCCAGGTGAAGCACGTGTTAGTTGGGCCCCTGATTCACATAGACCAATAGCGAACACTCAGACATGAGACCAACCTGTAATTAACTATATTCAAAATTATATTATAATTTCAACCATAATTTTAGGGGCCGCTTCCCAAATGCTTACTGGATTCAGACATCACCTTCACACACTTTATCGTGTAACATTCTCGACCATCAAAATGGGTTATTGGTAAGTGTCTTAAACCCAGTAAGCGCTTACCAGGTAGGAATCTTTTCCCTCACTTGTCGGGGTAAGAGTCTTCGTCCTTGCTATGCTTCTTACCGGGTAAGATTCCCGATCATTTCCATGCTTAAACTGTAAGTCAAGTGATATTTGTAAGCACTTACCTGATAAGTGCTTAATAAATGGACAACATTAAAAACACTAAGGTAGCGTTTGTTTTTTAAGAGGTCTGAAGTCTTAAGTCTTATTTCACTTCTGATTAATAAGAGGTGGTATTTGTTTCCAATGGTCACCATTTCTAGTTTTAGATGTATTTAAGAGTTAAGAGTGTCTTAAATCTGGAAAAAAAATGGTCTAAACGAAAAAATGCCTAACCGATTCAGACTTAAGAGGTATTAAGAGGTTTTTTGAGAAAAACAAACAACTCCTAAAAATGATTGGTCTCTTTAACAATATAAAAAATTCAACTCCAAACACACACCAAAAAAACAAAACTAAAAACATATTTAATATTATAATAATAATAAAATAATATTACTTAATGTATTAAACCAGAGTAAATTACATTGTTGGTCCCTATGGTAAGCTCATAATCTGGATATGGTCCCCATTTTGAAATAAGTACATTAGACGTCCTTGTCTTGTGGTTTACATTTCGTTTCAATAGCGTGTGTGTATATATTATTTTTTTGTGTGAGGGGGTGCCGATTGAGATTTTCGTAAGCTAAATCGGCGAACTTGTGCGTGGGCGCGACCTGCACTGGAATGGGGACGAGAAACAGTACACCGGGCGGGTTTACCCGCGCCACGTACTCTCGTTGATTTCGTGGGTTGTGTAGCGTGTGTGTATATATTAATTTTTTGTGGGTTGTGGATTTCTGTATGCTATAGGGCACTGTAGCATGGCAGGGTCGCACAAGGCAAGGGCCCTCGGTTTTATAAATTTTGTGAAACACCCACATTTGGGATTTTTGAACATTCTGGTAAATAAATCATGTTGATATGTTTCTGTAACATCCTAAAATTTAAGGTGAATTTAAAAATTGAAAATTCGGCTATATAACGTCTGAAAATGGAGTAAACCAGTCGACCCAAAAAGGGAGACCAAACAATGTGTATAAATTGTATAAGACAAACTAGCCCAAGAGTATGTCAACCCAACACGGGGACTAAAGTATGACAATTACAAAACCCAAAACAATTTAAAGAATATAAATCGACAACCTAATAAACTAACTTGGACAAGTAAGATTAAGGTCAGGTGTCGCTATTCTTCCAAAAAGGGTAATTTATATACTTCAATGAATTGGTCACTAAATCTTCAAAAAGACCGCTCTTCACCCCAAGGTGATCCTCTCAATCCCGACGAGCCCCACCGCTAGAATGACCTGCCATACATGACCACCAAAGAACAAGCGTTAGGCTAAATCCTAGTGAGAATAATTAAGCGGAAATAATATTTAAATGATAAACCCATTCGAAGTCATGCGGCCGATCTAGTCGTGAGCTAAATCAAAACAAGCCAAATAAACCATTAGCGTTCAACATATGATACCAATAATTACAAACCACATAGCGAACTCAACTACTCCAAATCTATTGCCCGAAAACATCAAGTCAACCACTCCAGGTCTATTCTTGAGAGTTCCAAAACAGGGGAACTCAAGCACCAGGGGATTACACCTTACTGTCCATGGGACGCTGCCTGACCGTATAGGCCCACACCTTACTTACCATGGAGCCCGATGCCTATCCCGTGCCAAGGGTAAACCTAATGTCCGGACGAGACATAGGAATACCGTGCCTATGGATCCATTGCACTAAGACCAAATACCAAACTCAATAATACCTTCATAACAATTCAGGCCTATAAGGCATTAAAACCAAAATACATATATCTGAGGTTACCAACATAAAAACTTGACCCCCATCATTGAGGAGATCTAAATCATACCATCCATAAATAGTAATACCTTAAATACTATTACCAAACTTCAGATTATCAATAATCAGTTCAATACTTAAATCTCACCAAAACCCTAATTTTTACTTTGGATTTTTACCAACATTTCATGGAAAAAGTATTGATTATCAAATGAATAGGTAATTTAGGAAACCAATAATCTTATTTAAAACACATTTATTTACCATCCTTATTTAAGCCATAAACCCTAATATTTTCCCAAATCCAAGATTTAATCCAAAAACAACAAAATCCCTTGTGTGGTTATAAGACAAGGATAAGATTACTGATACATAAACCCTAGTCTTCATATAAAGTGTTAAGTAGGAAAAACTCACCTTGGAAAGAGTTATGGAGCCCTAAGTAATGAATGTAGGAGAGAATGGAGTAGGTGAACTTGAAGCTTGGAACCTCTAAGAACCTTTAATGATAGCAAACATACCTACACCAACCAACATCATAATCACCAATCGATTTCTCTCAACGAAATGAAGGAGGAGAGAGAGAGACTTACCCTAGAGCTCTTCAAAATCGGTCCCAACAAAGTCAAAATGAGAAAAGTGAGGAAATGAGGTTGTTTACTGCATTAAATGGGATGTCCTCCCCGACGCGATAGTGCCCTGCGAGAATGACATGGTCATTCTCGCGTGGCATAGTCGCCCGCATTCAGTACCCCACGGTACACCTTCGGCGACTTTTCCCTGCGAGATTGATACATGTCACTCTCGCCGGGCATTGTCGCGCCCCTCTCACCACTCGCGATACACACTCCGCAATTGTACCCCGCGAGAGTGACCTCTGTCACAATCGCGGTGTAACACCCTAAATTTTAGAGAAATAAAAATTCGAAAATTTTGCAATATGACGGCTATAAATTGGTAAACCTGGGTATATCAAACCTGTTATAAACGATCCCAAAGTATCATCCCGATAAAACGGGGAAACAAGTTATGACCTTTACAATTGATCAAATGAATAATACACTAACAACCAAATAATCTAACTTAAATAAGAAAGATTAGTATTGGGTGTTGCTATTCTCCCAAAAATGTGTCCGCTATCTAAAATACCGGTCTATACATCTCCCAAAAATACCGCTCTTGAACTCAAGGTCATCCACTGTCTGTTTTGGGAAAGCGGGTAAGGTTGGTTATGACTGTTGACCGCTTGGGTTCGCTAACGAGTAAGCAATAGGTGGCACGAGCCTCCGAGTTGAAACTCGTCTAGATTGGATAGGCACCCGTGTCCGTAAGTCCTTGGGGTGGAACTCGACGGGGTATGGCTAGAGGCAGTAAACGGATTGAGGTTGTGATGTCTGGTATGGCATGGGAACTAAGTCCGGGATACGTGGTGAAATCCAATAACATCAAGGGTGGCCCCATTCGCGTGTTCACGCCACCCAAGATGGAAATGTTTAGATGACACGCGAGGAAGTTGTATGGGCGGCCTGCTTGCGTGTTTCTCTATTCTCAATGTATACGGGTCTCTCCGTCGTAGATCTGTGGTATTTTAAATGTTGATGTAGTATTTTTACCAACTTTGGTTTTGGGTGGTCGACGATAAATGATAGCCTTATTATTGGGGTTTCCCCACGTATATTAAGGTTTGAATGGAATGCGTCATTTCTACGTTTCAGTATTTGATTTCTTTCCATTTTATGGTTGCGTGAGTTTTGGGTCTAATGATCGTGTTCACGACAATATTTAATTATATGGGTTTTTATCTTTGGTTTTATGAGTTGTGGGTCATGTTCCACCCGTGTTGGGTATTTCGAGATATAATATGTTAACCGCATTTTATAAAATTGGGAGTCCTCTTCCTCTTCTCATTTTGAGTAAGTTTTGAGTTGAACTTGAATTTACGAAAGAACGTTTTATATTGGGATCTTCGCTTTTAAAACAGTTTGGTTTGGTTAACAATTAATTCGGTGTCTCTTTCGTTTAAAATACATATTTATTGGTAAACGAGTCGTTTTCATAAGTGAAGTATATCGTTTTGAAAGATTATGATTTTAACTGCATTTTCTCTTTTTAAATGATTAATTTATATATGTTGAAAACTCTTGAGCTCACTAGGCGTTAAGCCTAACCTTTTTATTTGTCGGCATGTGCATCAGGTTCCTGTTGAGGTTTGGTTCTAGCAGTTTTGAAGAGTTGAGCCTTATCTTTGTGCAAGTGTAAGTAGTTGGTGATGTCTTCCGCAGTGTGGAGATAGCGACTATTATTGGGTTTTAGTAGCACCCATCCATATTATAGACTATATGTATAGAATGAATGTGTGTATTGAAGTTAAACTTTAATTTGTGATTGTAGATGAAACATTTATTGATGTTTTTAGAAAATTTTAAATTAGTTGCTATTTCCAGAATTGAGGGTGTTACAGCTCGTGACTCTCTTCGTCTTTAGAGTACACTAAGATGTCATCGATGAACACGATTACCGACTTGTCGAGGAATGGTCGACACACTCGGTTCATCAAATCCATGAATATGGTCGGCGCGTTAGTTAGACCGGACGACATCACTAGGAACTCGTAGTGATCGTAACGCGTCCTAAACGTCGTCTTTGGGATGTCGTTATTTGTCACCTTTACTTGATGGTACCCCGATCGAATGTCAATCTTTGAGAAGCAACCCGCGCCTTGAAGATGATCAAACAAGTCGTCGATCCTCGGAAGCAGGTACTTTTTCTTCACCGTTACTTTGTTCAGTTCCCGGTAGTCGATACACATTCTCATCGAGACGTCCTTCTTCTTGACGAACAAAACCGAAGCTCCCCAAGGTGACGAACTCGGTCGTATGAAACCCTTCTCAAGAAGGTCTTGGAGTTGAGTCAACATATCTCAGTAGGAGCCAGTCGGTAAGGAGCTCGGACAATTGGGGCCGCTCCCGGAATGAGATCAATCCGGAATTCTACTAGGCGATCGGGTGGCAAATCGGGCAAGTCTTCTGGAAATACATCGGGAAACTCCCGTACCACCCTAACATCTTCTAACTTCCTCTTCTCGAGTTTGGTGTCGATTGCATATGCCAAGAATGATGAACATCCTTTCGCCAAGCATTTTCGTGCCTTGATCATGAAGATGATCGCTACATCGCCCTTTCTTCTCTCACCATAAATTATTGTCGCTTCTCCGTCCACCATAGGTAGTTAGATCATCTTCTTGGAACACAAGATTTCGGCTTGATTTCCCGCTAACCAATTCATTCCCACTACTACGTCGAACCCTCCAATTTGCATTGGCATCAAGTTAATGGGGAATTGCTTCCCTTCAACCTCGAGAGAGCAATCCCTCACAACATCTCGGATTAACACTTGACCCCCGTTATCTATTTCTACTACAAGAGCTTCCTCTAAACTACTCATAGGCATGGCAAACTTTTGACAAAATACATCGGATACGAAGGAGTAGCTAGCACCTGAATCAAACAATACACGTGTAGGCACAGGATTTAGGAGAAACGTACCCGATACTACATTAGTAGAGGCTTTGGCTTCCTCAGCGGTCATTTGAAAAGCTCTTCCGACCGCTCTCGGAGGATCTATCTTCTTTCCGCCATTTCCGCCGGTCTTTAACTTCGGACATTCATCTCTAACATGTCCTGGTTCTTTTCACTCGAAACACAATCGCCCATTGACGGGACAATATTTGTAGGCGTGTCCGGGCTTTCCGCATTTGAAACAAGCTCCAGGAACGAAATTGCACGGGCCGAAATGTTTACTCCGACACTTGGAACACCACTTGGCATCGCGCCTAGAATCGAATCTTCGTTGGTAGTTGTTGCTAAAAGGTCTTGGTTTCTTGGAGGCTACAAAGTTTCCCTCCCATTTTCTCTTCTCGACCAACCGAGAACCTTCTTCTTTACCCCGGTTGTAAGCGTCTTCCATTAACTGTGCCTCCTCTATCGCCTCTCGAAGGGTCGAGGCCTTCGACACTCTAACCATCGACATCATATTGGACGGTAGCCCCTTTATATACGCTTTTATTTTCTCCTTCTCTGTTGGGACTAAGTGTCCCACCAAACCCAGTTTATCCATGAATATCCGTGTGTACTCCTTAACGGACAAGTTACCCATCTTCAAGTTCCGGAATTCCTCCGCGATCCGGTCCATCGATCTCTCGTTGCAATACTCCTCTAACAACTTTTCTTTAAACGTTGCCCAGGACAGCTTGGCCAAGATGGTCGCCTCAAGAGAAGCGAAATATACATTCCACCAAGCGAGGGTCGTGCCTCTCAACATCTATGAGCCAAATATCGCCTTCTGCGCCTCTCCACACTCGCTTGACCGGAAGGCCTGCTCCATTTCCCGAGTCCAACCCATACAGATCGTCAGATCATCAGAACCCTTAAACTCCGGTGGTCGGCAACCAAGAAAAGCCTTAAATGTGCAAGTCTTCGTCGTTTTCCCGACTCTCGGGGTCGCGGTTACGTCAGTATGGATCCCAGGTCCGGTGCCCCCGGATCCCGCCACGATGATGTTTTCGTCCACTGTTTCATGTCTACGGTTGTTGATCGGTCGCTAAGCTTCACTTTATTTTCTCGAAAATCATCCCTCTTTAATGTGTAAAATGATAAAATCGAACAATATTAATGTGTTTTTATATTTTAATAGGTTCGGAACACTTTGGAGATAAAAAGAACAAAAGGAAGGATTTTTGACAGATTTGCGCGACTGTGGAGTTTTGAGCATATCTCACTCGTCCGAGCTCGGATTTAAGTGATTCAAGATGATCTGGAAACCCAACACACAGATATACGACTTTGAAGTTTTGAGTTTTTGTAAATTCAGGCTACATCATAGCCAAAAATGACGTTGAAGTCGGAATCAGGGTGCTGTTTGACAGCAAGAAAAATGGGAATACAAGTCATAATAGTTGCAGCCCAAGTTGTCAGGCCCAATTCACACATAAGGGCTTAATGAGCCCAACTCGTGCATGGCTGCCTTAGGGCAGATTTTATGATATAAAAAGGGAAAAAGGGGATTCACAAAGGGGGATCGAAAGGGCAGCAACTTTGGTGTTGTCTTGAATTTTTTTTTTTTTTTTAAGTTTTAAAGGTTTTGAGGAAGATTGAAGATCGTTTGGTTTTGTTGGGAACGAAGATTGAAGATTGCGATTCGTTAGTTGATCGATTGACGATGATTGAAGTTGATGATTTCATTGGAGATGCAATAGAGGTTTGAGGTTTCTTTCAAGTATTGTTTTTTTAGCAAATCTTATTTATTAATTTCAGTTCAGTTTTAGAATAAGGTTTGAGTTGTTTATTCTTGATATTGTTGGTTATTGAAAACGTTGGATTTAATTTCTTGAATAAAGTTTACGGGTTTTTATTATAATTGAGAAAGTTGAATGATTAGTGATGGTGATGATATTGATTTTCTAGTTTTAATAAAATTTATACGGATTTTTCATTGCGAACAATATGTGACAGGTATTGTTAGCTTTGAATGGTTTCGTATTCAGTTTTAATTTTATTTTTTTAATAGTTTAATTCAACTCTTAATCCAAACCTTTTGAAGTAGTGTTATTTGTAATAATTAGATTTTTGTTTTTAGTTAGGTTATTTTTTAGCTTAATTGATAAATTCGGTAGTTAATCTTTGTGACACACGTGCATTCGGTTTTAACACGAATCGTTAATTTAACCACTGACTCCCTGAGAAGAACGATACCCTACTTACCCTATCACTAGGTTTGAGTTAGGTTTATAAATTTAAACCTTGTTGTGCGTTTAACGACGCGTGCATCAGTTGTTGGTGTCTCGGTCCTCCAGGAGTTTGAGGAACATTTCTTGCTGTTGTGCCATGGCTCTGTTCATAGCCAACATCATTTGGTCCATCATTCTCGTCTCTGCCGTTACTTCCTACATAGCAGGCTCTTCAGTTTCTAAATTGCGTCGGGGAATGAGCTCGGGTCCCCTACCCAACACACTAACCAGACGAGATGGTTCCTCTACCGCAGTCACCCGCGGATGGTCGGCCGTGGATGTTGTGGCCTCTTGACCTTCCGGTCGGTTTCTAGTATTAACCATGAGTATGCCACACATAAACACGAGATAGAATAAGAAACTAGTTCACAGAATCAATATATGGAAACCTACTACTACACTTATCAATTATTATAACAACAGTAAATCAAGTATGCTCACGTAAAACATCTTCATAATAACGTTAGCTAAATGAAATTATTAACACATGATACGTAAGATTTCTCGTTACCATCACTACAACTTTCAACTTGTGTAAGTTCCGTCGACCCTAGACCATCCTATCTTCAGAGTTCTATACCATCTCACGAGTCATAGCTTAATAGTCACAGCTTAAGTCTAGGCATTTTACATTCATACCTAATTCACTTAAACTAATGCTCTGATACCAACTTGTAACATCCTAAAATTTAGGGTGAATTTAAAAATTGAAAATTCGGCTATATAACGTCTGAAAATGGAGTAAACCTGTCGACCCAAAAAGGGAGACCAAACAATGTGTATAAATTGTATAAGACAAACTAGCCCAAGTGTATGTCAACCCAACACGGGGACTAAAGTAGGACAATTACAAAACCCAAAACAATTTAAAGAATATAAATCGACAACCTAATAAACTAACTTGGACAAGTAAGATTAAGGTCAGGTGTCGCTATTCTTCCAAAAAGGGTAATTTCTATACTTCAATGAATTGGTCACTAAATCTTCAAAATGACCGCTCTTCACCCCAAGGTGATCCTCTCAATCCCGACGAGCCCCACCGCTAGAATGACCTGCCATACATGACCACCAAAGAACAAGCGTTAGGCTAAATCCTAGTGAGAATAATTAAGCAGAAATAATATTTAAATGATAAACCCATTCGAAGTCATGCGGCCGATCTAGACGTGAGCTAAATCAAAATAAGCCAAATAAACCATTAGCGTTCAACATATGATACCAATAATTACAAACCACATAGCGAGTTGAACTACTCCAAGTCTATTGCCCGAAAACATCAAGTCAACCACTCAAGGTCTATTCTTGAGAGTTCCAAAACAGGGGAACTCAAGCACCAGGGGATTACACCTTACTGTCCATGGGACGCTGCCCGACCGTATAGGCCCACACCTTACTTACCATGGATCCCGATGCCTATCCCGTGCCAAGGGTAAACCTAATGTCCGGACGAGACATAGGAATACCGTGCCTATGGATCCATTGCACTAAGACCAAATACCAAACTCAATAATACCTTCATAACAATTCAGGCCTATAAGGCATTAAAACCAAAATACATATATCTGAGGTTACCAACATAAAAACTTGACCCCATCATTGAGGAGATCTAAATCATACCATCCATAAATAGTAATATCTTAAATACTATTACCAAACTTCAAATTATCAATAATCAGTTCAATACTTAAATCTCACCAAAACCCTAATTTTTACTTTGGATTTTTACCAACATTTCATGGAAAAAGTATTGATTATCAAATGAATAGGTAATTTAGGAAACCAATAATCTTATTTAAAACACATTTCTTTACCATCCTTATTTAAGCCATAAACCCTAATATTTTCCCAAATCCAAGATTTAATCCAAAAACAACAAAATCCCTTGTGTGGTTATAAGACAAGGATAAGATTACTGATACATAAACCATAGTCTTCATATAAAGTGTTAAGTAGGAAAAACTCACCTTGGAAAGAGTTATGGAGCCCTAAGTAATGAATGTAGGAGAGAATGGAGTAGGTGAACTTGAAGCTTGGAACCTCTAAGAACCTTTAATGATAGCAAATACACCTACACCAACCAACATCATAATCACCAATCGATTTCTCTCAACGAAATGAAGGAGGAGAGAGAGAGAGACTTACCCTGGAGCTCTTCAAATTTGATGTAAATATCATTTTTGTGTATTTGATCTTATAAACCGTTTGGAAAATGCATATTATTGTTTTATGAGGCATTTTTGAAATATAAGGGTATGAGTTCATTTGGAAAATGGTTTGCCTCAACCAATGAGGAGTTTTGAGTTAATCATGAAAGTGCTGGGTTGCATTACTTCATGAAAGAATGTTTTGGAAAACGGATCATTCTCATATTTAAAGTAATTCATTTTAAATGATCATGATTTAAGTTGCATTATTTTCGTTTAACGATTTTTATAATCATGATGAAAACTCTTGAACTCACTAGGCATTAGCCTAACATTTTTATTTGTCGGCATGTGCATCAGGTTCTATTTCGGGATTAGTTCTAGCGTCACTATGAAGAAATGAGTGCTAGTTGTGTGCTCGAAGAAGTGAATAGCTTGGTGAAGTCTTTCACATTTACTTTGAATATAGCGACTGTTATTAGTTTTTAGTAACACCCGACTTTAATTAGTCTTTATGTAAGACTTTATTTATTTTGTTGATGGTTCAACCTAGAATTGTATTTCAAGTATGGACTTGTCGTAAGAGATTTTATTATACTTTAAGGTATTTTTAAAAATTTTAAATTAGTCGTTCTTTCAAAATTTGAGGGTGTTACAATGATGGTAGTTGTGGAGAAGATGGAAAGTAATCACCAACTTTCGGTATCAACTCAGCGGATGGAAAGTAATCACCAACTTTCTTTCATCTACCAAAAGAACATACAACTTAGTCCCACTTGGAGACTCTTCCATTATTTGCGAAATATCATCTACGAAGGAATAAAATAGTCAAAACTCAAAAATATTTTACTAACATGATCATGTACCCTATTAATAACATACAACCATATGGAAAACTTAAAAAATATATATATTGTTATTACAAGGGCTTCGACAGGAAAGAAAAAATACAAGGATCTGTGGAACAAAATCATGAACAAAGAAGTTGTAACACCCATATTTTCTCCTTCATAAGTGTTACATAATCTGAAACAATTCCTCTAAAGATACTCCAAAGTTACGGCTAAATTAAAATTTTAGACCGTTTACAGCGGAAGACTTTAAAACAATAAATATGTAACTTAATGCTAACCCGTCCCATACCGAGTTGCGTTACAAAATTTATCTACCATAGATGCCTGGACATAATTATTAAACTTAAATAGACAAGGCAAGTCTCTATGTGTACCCCTTTTTTCCTTTGTCCAACATGAAACCTCTTGTCTCTGAGATGCATACTATAGTCAGTTTATAAAGTTAAGTGAGTTCATGTTTTGCATGAATAAAATCATATCACATCATGCATATCAACTTGTAAACTCTGTATCAAATAATATGCGTTTTCTGAAAAACATGCAATACTGAAAGAAAAGAGATCTCATAAATTGTCTCGTCGGGTATGGGTCATTTAGTCACATACACGCCCTGGGTTGATATGTCTGTCATAATTGATCACCCACCTATATGGGTCGTGTCTTGTACTGGTCGTGACTTACTGGTCAAATGTCCACCCCGCTAAAACTTATCATAAAACTTGCGTATGAAATAGGCATGCTAGAGTTATTTGAAAACAAAATAAACACATAGCATGCAACTGATCATAAATAACATACATGAAAAATCTAATGTATCATGTATGAAAACTGAAACATCCCATTGTAAATCTCATGAAGACTCACCTGATCGCGTGTATATCTTCTACTCATAGCTCTCATCCACAAACCTACACATTTTATACAACGAGGTCCAATTAATGGCTTAATTTCTCCAAAAGTCAACAATGATCAAACTTGACCCGACCTAAAGTCAAACTCGAAACTCGAGTATCTCAATATATCTCAAATATCTTTATTTGATCTCATCGTTAAAATCCTTATGGGTCAAACGAGGTAAAAGTCGACCCTTGGACAACTCGGTCAACCTCGACTAATTTTAGTCAAACCCCAAATATAAATCTCGATGACGTCCCAAAACGTCAAAATAATCGTTTTATAATCTTATACCAATCTCTCTAAATTTTTAGCGTCTCAATAACTAATTATGCAAATATGACGCTTTAATCTCATTATTAACTCATCAAAATTATTTAATACACCTCCAAGTTGTACACTTGAAAATGACTCTTAACGTCGATTTATCCTTATAAAAACTATAGGAGTCATTTGTCATGTATTAAGGTGTCATAAATGAATTCCAATATCAAGTTACGACACCTTTAAAATACTTATTAAATTACTACACAATTTAATAAGACACTAAAACGATTAATTAATTAATATTAATTTTCTAAAATAAATTAATATATTAATTAAATAACATATTAATAAATTTAGAAATTAAATTAATTAACTAATTTAATCTATACAATATAATAAAATGAAATCTAAAATTTTAATGATATTTGGCTAACAACTTAATAAGTTATTAAACCCAAAATAATAATTAATTGTTAGCCCAATTAATTATCTAATAACAACCCAAAAAAAAATATGGCATGGGCTCTAATAATTAAACCAAAAATAAAGGCTCAAAGGAAGAAAAATGTCAGCCCAGTAGATGCAAAACAACCGACGTTCGGCCATTTACGTCAGCCGACGTCTTTTTATCTCCAAAACATGGTTATCCGATTTCAAAGTCGATTGCCCTCATTTTTCACCGTTTTCATTGTTTTTTCTTGTAGAAACTTTAGAAAACCATTTTCCTTAACCATAAGAACAAAAATCAACGAAAACTATCAAGTATTGAGTCTCATTTCTTCATTTAAAGTTTCAGTTTCAACAAACTCAAAAATTATAAAAAAAACTCAAAATCGGACATCTTAAACAAAAACCTGAGACATAAGGCTACTAAGGTTCGATAGAGTACTTAAAAACGAAGTCAATGACATAAAAATCATAAAATTTGGTTTAGTATATTACCTCAAATCTCTGAAAAACCGAAAAACTCAACTCCATGCTTTCATCCCTGATATCTCTCTAAAAAATTGCTCATTTTTCAAATGGCTTGTCTCCAAATGACCTCTAGTCGGTGTTGATCGTTTATATCAGAAATATTTTGCGTATTAGTTGAAAAAGTCGAGCCAATAGCGAGTTGGAACGATCTGTCGCCATCAACATACAACTTTTGAAACATATATGTACTTTTGACGAAACTGTTGATCCAAACTCTCTCGGTGATTTGATAACGATCCTCTAGTGAAAATAACGTTTTAATATGTATTAGTGTTTCACCATCAGCGATCAGACTGAGTCTGTTCAGTTATCGCTGATGATCTCTCTTATAAACGCTCATATGTATTAGTGTTTCACTATCAGCGATCAGACTGAGTCTGTTCAGTTATCGCTGATGCTCTCTGATGTAAACGTAATCCCTAAAGACAAGTTTCGCGTCAACAGATGTTCATAGCTGAATCGAAGACGAAGCTGCTGAACAAAGACAAGTCTACTAGTGACCTGATGCGGATATCAGTGAAGCAAAGACGACTCTACTCATACGCGAAGAAACCTGAGGAAAAGCTTCAGCGATAGCTGGACCTTTTTATATCTCTGAAGAAAGATATATTCAGCGATCGATGATCACTTAGCTTATGCCTCAAGTCTCTTTTGTCTTTCCCTGCACAACCAGTACGATGTGTCATAACGGACATACCTCTGCCATAATTCGTACAACAACTCTGTCAACTACACTATTCATGATACGGCCGAAAGCATGTCTCCCAAAGTCAGACTCCCAAAGCCAATAACTGAATGACACGTGTAAAGTACCCTGCCATGCATTTAATGCATAGGGTATAAATAGAAAGATTACCTCTCCATCTGAGTGTGTGATCTCTTCTTGAACTTAGATAGAAACCCTTGTTTTCTATACCTCTCAAATCCCCATTCTCTATATTCTTGTGCAACCATCTTAGTGTTTTCTTAAGTTTGTTTAGATTGAGTTCTACTTAATCTTATTACGCAACAGACTTGTAAATTGTGTTTGATTTATCAATAAATAATTTATTAAACTTTAAATTATGTGTTTGTATTCAACCCCCTTTCTACAAACTTGTTAAGCACCTCTGGGACCAACAAGTGGTATCATAGTGAACTGTTTAATCTGATAAACAAGATCTTGCTTTATTCTCTTCCTTGCTATTCTAACATGGCACTTAACACAAACACAAACTACTATGATAATGGTTCACTTTCTAAACCTCCTCGATTTAGCAGAGATAACTTCTCTCTCTGGAAGAATCGAATGATGCTATTTCTTGAAGGTGCAGATCCCACTATACCTGAGTACGTAGCAAACTGACCCTATGAACCTGTCCAAATCATAGTTGTCGTTCCAGCTACTGCCACCACTCCTTTTATTCCTGAACGCTATATTGCTAAGGAAATCAGACAATGGAGTGATGAAGACAAAAAGAAAGTTGGTATCGATGCAAGGTCAAAGACCATTATCTCTATGGCTCTGCCTGATGAAGTTTTCCATTCCATCATGCATCTTAAAACTTCTAAAGAAATGTTGGAAACCATAAGTGTTCAATATGAAGGCACCACTGAAATCCAAGAGACTCGAAAGATTAACTTAGTAAGACAGTATGAAAGTTTTATCGCTGGTAAGAATGAATCTCTCTCTGATGTTCATCAGCGGTTTAACTGCCTAATCATTGATCTAAGAACCTTTGGTAGGACCTATTCTAATTCTGAGGTCCTAACAAAATTCTTAGAATGTCTTCCTGAATGTTGGGACAGTTATTCAATATGCCTCAAGCTGACAAAAGACTTAAATTCTCTTTCTCTCAGCACCTTGTATGGAATATTGCTTAACTATGAGCAATCAAACCTTTTGAAGAAGAATCTTATAAAATATTCTAAAGACTCCAAAAGCACTCATGTTGCTTTAGTCTCTTCTGTGTGTCCCAATATGCAATCATTCAATCAAGTAAATCAATAATTAACACAATAATGCAAACCTGATATTGATTAAGCAATAGATTCAACAGATTACAAGTTCTTGATGATGAAATTGAACTATCTCTCTGCTTTTTTTTCTCTGTTCACGGCGCACCACCCACACCAACAGCCTCCTCTCCAATAATTAATTCTCTAATTAAGCCTTTCTCACACTAACCCTAATTACAACTAAATTAACTTATACTTAGGCTAACTAAGCCTAATGGGCTTGACAAGGTTTGGTAATGGGCTATACAATGCTTGGCCCAAAAACAAACTAAGTTAACTAAAATTAAAACTAACTAATAAATAAATAAAATACGTAAACAGACTTTGACTATTTATTACAAAAGGACCCTAGACTATTTGTTGAGACGACTTTATCAACTTTGACTTCAGATTTCCATCTTCAGTTAATTATGATCTTGAATCCAAAAAATATGTGCTTTAACAATCTCCCCCTTTGGATCAAGATCATTCTTTAAGCTCAGAAAATGTAATCTTCCTCTTTGTCTTTCAAAGAAAATTTCTTCAAAGCAGCAAAACTTCATAACATTTTCAGAAATTCTTTCAAAAACTTTTGATCTCCGCATTTCTTGATTGACGCTTCTCCCCCTTTTTGATGAAAAGAGCAAAGAGTTCATCAAAACTTGTCTTCAACAAATTTCTTCCACCATTGATCTTGCAAACAGAACCACTGATTATCCATCAATTCATTAAGATGTTCATCCAGATCTTTGCAAATCTAGACAATTTAGAAAATGAAGTGTAACACCTGAATCAACAAATGAATCAGTTAAAATTGTCTGTCAGTAACACATAGTCACTGTGTGTAACGAATACACAATATAAAGGAGCTTTTGTGATGTTCACTCCCCCAGGGCTTCCATTCAATCATCGAAAAACCACAAAGGTAATTTCTATGAACGTTATGACAAAGAAACAAATTCTTTGTATGTTCGTGCAAGTGATAGAATAAATTAAGCATACGATGTTTGCTTGCTTATAAGACTCAAAATGTGTAAACCACTGAGACAACAGGTAGTTAAACACAGACTCAATGTGCATTAGTGAAGTGTGAAGGTGGGGCAAACTTCCTTCTTTTCAATATCCAGATTTTCCAAATGAAAATCAGATAGCACATGTGCTGCGTCCCCTTTGAAAATGAAACATTTTCTTGTTGAGAAGAAAATGAGTAGCTGGTGGGGTAATGTCAAGAATTGGAATGGGCTAGTTGCCTGTTTCAATAATGTTCACCAAGAATTATGAAGCATTAGAACTGTGGTTGCCCGGCTTAGAAAGTAGTTGGTGCAGAGTTTGATATTCTTTTACTCTGATCTCTCACACTCTTTCTTTTAATCTTTAAGCTCACAGCTAACCGAACTCTCTTTTGACATATTCTCTCATCACACATCCCACACTCATTTCTGTTGACTCCTCACATTCAATCACTAAAGGATTAACTTCTGGGGTAGGAATCACTGGTTAACGTGAATCCATAGAAGTTTCTTTGAAGTCCTAGCACACTGATCCCATGTTTTCCTATGAAGCATATAATGCTCAGATGATTTAACCTTTTCAGTTAAAGCTCAAAGATGAATCAGAAAACATTTAAAATCACACTTCCAATTCAAGAAAGTTGTTTGAGAATCGGGAAGTGGTTTGAACATTTAAGAACATGTTTTCTTATGATTGAAAGTTGTCCTTCTTTCAACCATGAATGAGATGAAGAAAAGGAATTATACCTTTTGAGTGCAGTCTTACATCCCACGAAGTCAAGCTTAAAGTCATAAATATATGATCTTTGAAGCATCTCTCAACCTACAAAAGTCTAAAAGTCTAGTCAAAGTAACTTTATTCACAGAAATTGAAATAACATAAAGCAGTAAAACACTTAGTGTACGAGTTCTGATCAGAAGTAATCAGAAGTCATAGCCATACTCTTTACTTGTATGCTCCCCCTAGAATCATGCATCACTAACAATTATCAGTAAGCACAATGCATTTAAATATGCTCCCCCTCAAACTAACATTGACCATCAAGGAAATACTTCTCACACTCCCCCTGAGATCATGAACAAACTGTTAAAGAGCAGGTATCATGTGGAAATAATAAAGAAATGATAAAGAGACACAATAAGAAACTTTAATAGGTAACTACCGATTATGTCTTAAGATTTAGCATACCAAGTCTTGAGACAAGAAAATTAAATCTCTTTTCGTCTAAAGGTTTGGTAAACAAATCTGCAAGCTGATAATCGGTTTTTACAAAGTAAAGTTCAATTGTCCCCTTTTCTACATTATCTTTTATAAAATGATACCGGACATCTATGTGTTTGGTCTTAGTATGCTGAACAGGGTTAGCGGTAATCGCAATAGCGCTCTTCGAATCACAATAGATCGGGATTATATTGAAATTAAATCCATAGTCTCGCAGTTGTTTTCTCATCCACAGGACCTGAGAACAGCAGCTAGCAGCAGCTACATATTCCGCTTCGGCCGTTGATGTGGAGACACATAATTGCTTCTTCGAATCCCAACTGACGAGTTTATCTCCGAGGAATTGTATATGACCCAAGGTGCTCTTCCTGTCTAACATGCAACCAGCATGATCTGCGTCTGAATAAGATGTTAGTGCAAAGCTTGTATCCTTAGGATACCACAGACCAAGATCTGCAGTCCCCTTCAGATACCTGAAAATCCGCTTTACAGCAGACAAATGGGATTCTCTAGGATTGGCCTGATATCTAGCACATAAGCATGTAGAGAACATTATATCCGGCCTACTAGAATTAAGATACATTAAAGAACCTATCATCCCTCTATAAGTCCTAACATCAACAGCCTTTCCCTAAAGATCGGTGCCAATCTTAGTACCAGGTGCCATTGGGGTACCAATCGGTTTACAATTTTCCATTTTGAACTTCCGAAGAATATCCAGAATGTATTTAGATTGATTGATAAAAATCTCCGTTGAAAATTGTTTGACTTGCAATCCGAGAAAGAAATTCATCTCTCTCATCATGCTCTGTCAGGATCTTAATTCTTAACAAGAACACACTCTCAGAAAACAATATCAAAGAAGTTTGCGGAATAACACTTTGATATTCAATGAAACAGTAAACAAACAGTAAATCTGATGAACAGCTTGCAAACTTTATTGAATGATTGAAAGTCACAAGCTTTTACAAACAACCTCAATATTGATGAACAGACTCACCAATACGAATTCTACTTCTCTAGAATTAGGGTTCTAACCTTGAGGTTGATTCTCTCTATTGAAAGCTAAACTCAGAATAATAATTCTCACAAAAGTTACTTAGCTATTCTAAACAAAACTATACATATATTGAAGATAAAAGATAATTACAAAATAATAAAAGATCTTCAATATAAACTTCCATCTTTATCTCCAACTTCCATGAATATCTTCAGTCCATCCAGCTGTCATCCTTCCATGCGAAGTCTTCATCTTATAAGCAGCATTAATCTTCAGCAACATTAATACTCTGAGCATTATTAACTCCAGCAGTACTAACTATGCTCAACAGTATTAATCTTCAACTGGCAGCATTAATCACAGAAGTAGCAACCAGAAGTAGTAACCATGTTCTTCTATCAGCATTAACTTTACTTGGCACTTCTTCAGTTCCCAACAATCTCCCCCTAACTTGACTTTTAGGAAGAGAAGTCAAGTTCTTCATTTGATCTTTTTAGATGCTCCCAAAACTTCATCATGGCTTATATTCCAGTATTTGCATCTAACCCCAAACTCTGATTGATTGTTCTTTGTATCAAATACTTACCCATCTCTGAATCTGGAACACATCCTAGCTTCTTCTTCAGCATTGCATGAAGCTTCAGTATGCTATGATTGTACACTCTATCCACTAGGAAGTACTCTATGTGATTTAAATCCAAAGTCACTGCATATACTCAACTAGTTTCATATAGAGTCCAATTGTTGACTGTTTGAAAAACATTCCTTATGATCTCCTTCACTTCATCAGGTTTGAACATCATACACAGATACTCCATTACCAGTTTTGTAATTGAAATCCCTGGAGCTTTCAACAGATCTACATACAACTTCATCCCTATATCAAACATTTCTTCAATATCTGACCTTGAGCATGTTCTAACAATCTTTGCCCAAGTACTGTAAACTTCATACTTTTCATCTTTCCTCTTCAGCCTTATGTACTCCTTTCCATCTACCTCCAGTACATCCCAGTGAATGACTTCAGGAGGTTTAACTCCTACAGGTTCAGCTGAAATTGGTTCAGGCACTTTGTCCATCACTACCATGTACATCTTTACATCCTCAGAGCTTGAAGGCTCTTTCTTTTCTGATGACTCAGGTGCCTCTTCTTCTTCAACAACCTTCTCTGCCTCTGTTTCATCCATTCTAGGCTTCTTTGTTGACCTTCTTCTTGCAATCATCTTTGTTCTTTTTAAAGTCCTTAGACTTTCACCAATAGTGGCTTCTTTCTTTGGAGTTTCTTGTTCATCTAGAAAAGGTTTTTCTATGAAATCATTGCTTTCTTTCATTCTCTTTTCCATCTCCACCCTGGCAGTTTCATTTCCTTGAAGCTTTGTCATCTCAGCATCATACAGCCCTTTGATTTTCTCAAAAGACATCTTTGAGAACATTTATACTTTGACACCTACAGCACCCTTGAGGAAAGTAATCATTTTCTTTCTCTCTTGAGCACCAAGGTATGTCTTTGAAGGTTGTCTTTTCTTTGCAGCCATTTTGATTTTTCCAGGCTTCCTCAGATATGTGGCTTTCTGCTTGGCTATTTCAGTTGCAAGACTCTGTTGATAGGCTTTATTCAGTTCTGCAGCCATTTCTTTAGCTATCTCTCTATATTTTTCCACTTGCACATTTTCTGCCTCTTCAAGTTCAGCTTGTATCTTTCTAGCTAGAGCTTCATCTGACTCAATCAGCTTCTGCTTTTTCATTGGTTGATCAGATTCAACTAGCTTTGCCTTGCCTTTCTCTTTACTCATTACCTTCTCAGTGCTTGATTTCTTTGCAGCATCACCTCTTTCTTTTATGACAACTCCTTTGGCCTTTGAGATGACCTTGGGAGTATCATGCTTGGCTTTGATTAGAGTTTCTGCAATCTCAAGATCTGTAAGTACTTCTTTCACTGTTTCTGCTGCTTCACTTGGTTCAGTAGCATTAACAGTTTATGCTGCTTTATTTGCTTGAGCAGCATTAACTGTTTCTGCTGCTATTGATTCTGTTACTGCTTCTTCTTCATGCTCCCCCTCAACATCATGTTTTTCCTCATCAAGGTCCCCCTTATCTGTGGTTTCTTCCATGTTGAACTCCCCCTTTTTGGGAGCATCATCCCCTGATTTCCTTCTCCTTAGCACAAATTGTCTCTTCTTCTTTTGCAGAATCAATTTCCTCACCATCTGCTTCAAGTTGACAATATGTTCTTGTTGTGACAGAACTATCATTTTAAGCTCTTCTATATCTTTACCCTGTTTGATTACATCCATGTTGATGTTTCCCATGGTTTCCATCAATTCAAAATAGTTATACCTGTCCTCACCTTCTCCAGAAGTGTTACCCTCTTTTGAAGCATCATTGGATCTTTTTGTAGTGGAAGTCTTCTGCCTAGCAGAAGCACTATCCACCCCCTTGGTTTCTTGGCACCTGGGACCTTTGGATGATTGCTCACCCAAAGTTGCCATGGGAAAGGTCTTATGTATGTTACCACTGACCTCCTCTGTGCTAGCAGGAGTAGTGGCAGCCTTAGCACCCATATGCTCAACCTCCACCTCAGTGAGCACCTCCTTGGGGTTGGGAGACACCCCTGTGGTTTCCCTGTAGATATTTTCTAAAGAATAATTCTCCCTTAGAGGGCTTAAAGGCTCAGAGGGTGATGGTACAAGAAGGGAAGGAGCCTTCTTTACCTTTTTCCTGATATATGTTTGGGTGATAGGAGAAGTTGACTTATGAATTAGGGACTGGGGGATTGATATAGAGTGGGAAGGTTGGGATTGGCTAGCAGTGGGATGGTCTAATGAGGGCCTTGACCCTGCTGCCATACCTTCTATAGTGTGGGACACCACCATCATTGTAGAGAACAATGGGGTGTCAACTCCTTCTAAGTCCAATGGAGATCTTTTCATGTTTGAAAAGACCTTACCTTTGGGGATTTTTGGTACATATACCTCATCAAAGTGAGGCATATAAGTCAATTCGTGGGTTATAACTTCTTGTACAAATCTTGGGTACATATAAAAACTCTTTTTGCTTCCCAAGTTTGATACAAGATCCTTAAAAATCATTTGAGAAAAATTGTACTTTCTGGCAGTGGCCAAGCACACCAAAGCATAAGCAATGGTGCTACTGAACTCACTCCATCCAGTAGTCTTTTTGGAAATACAATGCATAAGGGTATGGACAAAGAAACGCCATTGGGGTGAAAATTTAGCTTTTGAGAACTTGAAAACACCCAATGGGCCTCCATACCCCATTCTTGTAAGAGTGGAAAACAGTTCATCATTGGAGATAGATGAGATACCAGAGGCATCGTCTAGACGTAGACTGATGCGAATTACCTCTTCAGTAACTGTCAAGGGTTTGCCACACACCCTTGTCTTGATCACTTGCACACCATTCTCAGTAACAATGGTGGCATTAGCCCAAAATTGTTGTTGGTGCTCGATATAGATTGATGGAGACACTGTCAGAGCATAGGCGATATGGCTAGACTTCAGAAAATCCACTATCTGATGAAATCCTGCAGCTTGCTTTGGCTTTTGTAGCATCGCGATTTCATTATGCTCGTCAATAAATGACATAGACGCCATTGTGCTTGAATAATCTGTACTGGAACACTTGGTTCTTGAGAGAAAAGGTTAGAGAGCAGATGAATAGAAAGCAAAGAGTCGTTATGAACTTTTGGGTATTTATACGATTCGGAACATAAGTAGTATTAACACCTAGCAGTATTAACTAACTAGCAGTATTAACCACTAGCAGTATTAACTGAGAGCAGTATTAACCACTAACAGTATTAACTAACTAGCAGTATTAACTGAGAGCAGTATTAACCACTAGCAGTATTAACCACTAGCAGTATTAACTAACTAGCAGTATTAACATAGAGAAGTATTAACCACTAGCAGTATTAACTAACTAGCAGTATTAACTGAGAGCAGTATTAACTACTAGCAGTATTAACTGTGCACTAGCAGTAATAAAACTGCACTGGCAGCATTAACTATACTTACCCTTTTTGAAGCTTGAGGTACTCTGAGCAAGGTAATAGACTTCCTTTATTTGTAACTTATTTGCTCAACATCATCTCTCTTACCTTTATCACTTATCATACCTACTTCTGCATCAAATGAAACATGTCCTCCAACAAATCTTTTGATGAATTTGAAGGCAATCCATGTTCCCTGTTATGTGCCAAGAGCAACCACTATCTACATGCCAAATGCTCTTCCTCTTGAGCTGTTGGTTGCCCTGCACACTTGATAAATCAGTTAGTTTTGGAGGGAACCCAAGCCAAAGTGGTCTTGGGTTGTCCTTTCTCATCAATATAATCTGTAAGTTTAGTCTGGATGAGTTGTTTAGGAATCTCATGGCTGGAATACTTTGTCAAGATTATAGGCTTAGCAGCATTACTACTAGAAGCAACACCAGCCTTGTTAGCAGTACTAACTTGGTTAACAGTACTAAATGAGTTAGCAACACTATTTCTGTTAGCAGTACTATCTGGGATAGCAGTACTAACAGGTTTCTTTACTTTTGGAACCCAAACCTGAACAAAGTTGTTTGCTTTCTTTGTCTTTAAATTACTCCTTGGCTTATTTGGAGTATTTTTCTTAGAATTAGCAAACTTGTTCTGAGCATGATACCTTTTAGGTGCTCTGTTCTCAGCCATATTATTCCTTTTTTGATTCCTATAACCAAAAGAGTTTTGTGGTTGTCTTTGAAAAGTGACTCTTTGGTTAATAGGATTGAAATAACAGTATTTAGCAAGATGATTCAATTTGCCATAGATAAAACAAGGTTTTGGTCTATTGATTTTACTCAGTTCAACCCCTTGTTTTTGTGCCCACTGATTATTCCAGTTTCTCTGATTTCCCCTTGGTTTATCATGTTTTTGGGGCTCAGATTTATTGCATGCACACTGTTTGCAAGGGACAGGATTCACAACTGTGGTTTGCTTATAATGGACCTTCCCAGACTTTCCCTCTGTCTTTTCTATGTCCTTAGATTTAACCCAAGTCTTTCCACATCCCTCATTGGTGATAATGTGATTTTCTAGAGGAATCTCACCACTCACAGTGTTCTCCTTACTCTTATCATTAGAGTTCTCTTCTTCAGAGTCTGTTTCAACCACCACTTTGTCTAATGGATCTACCTTAGTGGCTTCATCAGACAATTCCTTCCTATTCTTGGTCTCTAGCAAGTCTGATATATGAGGGATGTAATTGTTGTTGTATGGTGGTGGTGTGGTGTTATAGCCTATTCCTCTTCTAAGTTTGTCATGGATTTGAGTTTGGAGCAAAGAGTCCATTGCTTTAGAAGCATTGGAAAATTTCTCAATATCCAGCTTGGCTTTCTCAAACTCACTCTTTATCTTCTCATTCTCCTCTTCTTTCTGTTTAAGATTAAACTCCTACTGATCTTTCTCCCACTTCCAGTAGTTGGTGTCATATGAGTGTTGGAGTTCATTGGCTTGGAAACTCTTAATCTGTTCCTCAAAACTCTCAACAATTCTTACATAGTCTTTTATATCTCTCTCTAATCTTTTAAGGTCATCACTCATTGTCTGGTTGTGATCCCTGTACCTTTTAACAGTTTCAATACAGGATTTAGAACAAAGATTAGATCTTACCTCTGTAGGAATTTCTGAGCTTGAAGACTCTGAACCTTTAGCCATGATGATGTGATTTTGAATGTAGGTTTCTGAGAATACTAGCTCTGATACCACTTGTCAGGATCTTAATTCTTAACAAGAACACACTCTCAGAAAACAATATCAAAGAAGTTTGCGGAATAACACTTTGATATTCAATGAAACAGTAAACAAACAGTAAATCTGATGAACAACTTGCAAACTTTATTGAATGATTGAAAGTCACAAGCTTTTACAAACAACCTCAATATTGATGAACAGACTCACCAATACGAATTCTACTTCTCTAGAATTAGGGTTCTAACCTTGAGGTTGATTCTCTCTATTGAAAGCTAAACTCAGAATAATAATTCTCACAAAAGTTACTTAGCTATTCTAAACAAAACTATACATATATTGAAGATAAAAGATAATTACAAAATAATAAAAGATCTTCAATATAAACTTCCATCTTTATCTCCAACTTCCATGAATATCTTCAGTCCATCCAGCTGTCATCCTTCCATGCGAAGTCTTCATCTTATAAGCAGCATTAATCTTCAACAGCATTAATACTCTGAGCATTATTAACTCCAGCAGTACTAACTATGCTCAGCAGTATGAATCTTCAACTGGCAGCATTAATCACAGAAGTAGCAACCAGAAGTAGTAACCATGTTCTTCTAGCAGCATTAACTTTACTTGGCACCTCTTCAGTTCCCAACATGCTCATTTGAAAACGAGACACCATGAGGTTTGCAAAGTTCCTACAGTACTTAGGATTTGTTGAACCAAAAATAATATCATCCACATATATTTGAATAAGAATGATATCGCCTTTATCCTTTTTAATGAAAAGAGTGGTATCAACCGTACCTTTTGTGAAACCCGACTTAACCAAGATTTGAGATAGAATATCATACCAGGCGCGAGGAGCTTGTTTTAGTCCATAAAGAGCTTTATCCAAGATGTAGACGTGGTTCGGCTTATCTGGATTTACAAACCCTTCTGGCTGTGAGACGTAGACTTCTTCCTTGAGTACTCCGTTCAGAAAAGCTGTCTTCACGTCCATTTGATAGACGGTGAAGTTCTTGTGGGTTGCGTAGGCTAAGAACATCCGAATTGCCTCTATACGTGCCACTGGAGCATAAGTCTCATCGTAGTCTATCCCTTCCTCTTGCCTATATCCCTTGGCGACAAGTCGTGCTTTGTTTCTGATAACGGTACCATCTTCATCTTTCTTGTTTTTGAACACCCATTTCGTACCAATTATGGTTTTACCTTGCGGTTTGGGTACGAGTCTCCAGACTTGCAGTGCTTCAAACTGATTCAGCTCATCTTGCATCGCAGTTACCCAATCTGAATCAGCAAGAGCCTCAGATACGAGTGTAGGCTCGATCTTGCTCAGAAAGGATTCATACATACATAGATTTGATGTTGTAGACCTAGTTTGCACCGGTGCAGAAAGATCTCCAATAATTTGATGTACCGGGTGCTCTTTGGTCCACTTATGTTCATGAGGGAGTGGATTAGATGCATGTTGATCATTGTCCGCATCTAGGAATCCACTGGTATCTCCTTCAGATGGTTCAGAATTAACGGGGGTTTCAGTTGAAGGAGTCGTTGCAGAAGTGGCAGTAGGTACAGCTTGGTTAATCTGATGATCAGTCCTTACAGTACATCCTACTGAGTCAGCTACTTCTGTCTCGGCGGTGTTGGTCACAACTTCAACTGTCGGAGTAGGCTTTTGAACTGGAACTTCTTGCTGAATAGGGGAACCGAATTCAGTAGAGATATCGGAAGTGGTCGGATGAGTAGTCATCGAGTCTTCTATCCTGTCAACCACAACAGAGTTAGGCAATTTAGAACCAAGAAATTCATCATAGAACAGTTCAAATAATAAATCCAAATCAGATAAATTAGAAGTAGACGACGAAGCGCCATCTGATTTGTTCTCTTGAGGTGCAGGTCCTGGACTGGTTGGTCTAAAAGCTAATACTCCGGTAATTACGGGTTCTGAACTGATGTGCTCAGAAGCCATATCCTCATCGAATGTAACATTGACGCTCTCGATCACTGTCTTCGACTTCTTCAAATAAACACGATATACAGACGATGTAGAGGAATAACCAACAAAGATGCCTTCATCCGCCTTACCACTGAACTTGTTTAGATTCTCTCGGTCGTTTAGAACATAACACGTACAACCAAAAACATGAAAATATTTAATGGTTGGTGTGCGGTTGTTGATCAACGCATACGGAGTCTTCTGAAATCGGTGGTGTATCATGGAGCGATTCTGAGTGTGACACGCAGTCGATACAGCTTCAGCCCACAAAAATAAAGGTAATTCAGATTGGCTGAGCATTGTCCGAGCGGCCTCGACGAGTGTACGATTTCGCCTTTCGACGACTCCGTTCTGTTGAGGCGTGCGAGCAGCAGAGTATTGATGTGATATCCCGACCGATTCGAGATATTCTTCAACTATCTTCTTCTTGAACTCTGTGCCGTTGTCAGTCCTGAGAATCTTGACTTGTTTTTGCAGATTGACTTGGGTCGTCTTCAAAAACGTAATGAGAACATCAGGAGTCTCATCTTTAGACCGTAGAAATTTAACCCAAGTGTATCGTGTATAGTCATCCACGATAACCAACACATACTTCTTTCCTCCTAAGCTTTACGTTCGCATAGGACCGCATAGATCCATATGCAACAACTCTAATGGAGAGCTGGTACGCGGTTCAGGCTTTGGTTTGTGTGGGGCTCTCTTCATCTTTCCCTTTTCGCACGCTGCACATAGATGTTCTCTTTCGAACTTCAGTTCTGGAAGACCTTTCACTAGCTTGCCACTGACCAGCTTGTTGATGTAGCGAAAGTTGAGGTGAGAAAGCCGTCGATGCCATAACCAGCTTTGTTGCATCGAGGCCTTTGATAGTAGGCAGACCGGATTGTCAGCCTAGACCTTTGACAAGTTGATGGAGTAGAGGTTTGACTTGAGAGATCCGACCAGGAGTTCTCTTCCTTTTCAGTGCGTACTGAACATGTCTTGGCCTTGAAATTAACCTCTAATTCTTTGTCGCAGAACTGGCCAATGCTGAACAGGTTGTGCCCTAAGCCTTCAACATAACTCACCTTCTTGATCGTAAGATTTTTATGTACAACATCACCATATCCCAGAATAGGTGAAAACTGATCATTCCCAAAACGAACTGTGTCGCAGTATTTGTCCGTATAATTAGACAACATACTCTTCTGCCCGGTCATATGTTTGGAACAACCGCTATCCAAATACCACATATGACGGGTCTACACAACACAAATCAAGAAAGAAGAGGTTTAGGAACCCATTTAAAAATGGGACCTCCACTGTTAGTACTTGATTTTGGCACCCATTTAAATTTGGGTCCGCTTTTTCTTTGAAAACCAGAATCATGATAAGACGAATGATAATGATAAGATGAAACATTATATGAACCATACCAAACATCAGAATATTTACGAGAAGCATAATCACATTCACCATAATTTAAAAACTTTTTATTTGATGGTGCTAACTGGAATAATTGCTTTATAGAGTACTTCTTGCGAGAATCAACAAGATTAGATTTAAAAGTAGCAACATTCACAATCACATCATCTTTACTAGAAGTCTTTTTATTCAAAATAAAACTAGAACTAGATTTAGCTTTCTCGTCTATCTTATGTTTCGGTATCCATGCAGTCTTAACTCCAACCCTTTGCTTTCTCAAATCTGAAACATGTGAAACTTTAGAGTTAGAATGATGAGAATTAATAGAATGCTTCTTCTTTGGCTTACCAGTGGGGATCGGTTTCTGTGAAAGCTGAGATTTTTGTTTCTTACCTTTTGCTTTCTTTGATTTCACAAAAACTGATTTATCAACTTTCATTGATGTTTCACCTTTGTCAAAAACACTGGGTAATCCAAAGGAATTAACAACACAAGATGAATGATAAGGAAGTTTAGAAGAAGAATCAAACTGAGAAACACAATCATTTAAAACACCTTCAGAGTTTAATAAATTACGCTCATTATCAAGGGAACCAGATTTGTCATCCGAATTTAAAGCCTTGGAGATTTTAGGAAAATTAGAAGTTTTGAACACTGTTAAAAAAACTGTTTGTTCTAAGTCCATCAAAATTCTTTCTTCTATAAGAGTATTCTCGAGTTCAGAAATTTTACTTTCCAAAACTAGAGGAGGGACGTAAAGCTTACCTTCGATGGGTTTAGCCTCCAACTCTTGTATAGAATAACTCTCAAAGTAATCATTTGAAAGAAATTTTGATTTATTAGAGCTATAACTGTTATTCAACTTCTCATAGCGAAATGGAAGTTGAACTTTAGATGTGTTCTTTATTTTATCATATTCCATGGCTTTATCTTTTTCAGACAGACTAGTCCAAAAGGGTTTGAGTTCAGGATGTTGAGGAGCCAACAACATAAACCCAAAGTCATAAAGTGCAGGCACTTCAGATATAACCTTTTTGAGATGATATGGGTTCTTGTAACCAAGTCCCCAAGTATCAGGTTTCTCTTTAGGTTTGTTCAAATGAATAGTGTGTTCAGTTTGACCAATAGTATGTAATTTTTCTTCCAAAGCATTCACCTTTTCTATTAAAGATTTATTCTCTTTTGAAGTAGAAAAGTATCTTTTAGCAAGCTCTATAGACTTAAACTCACATTCTTTGTAGTTTGAAACAGTTTCAGATAACTCTTTATGAATTATAGTCTTTTCTTTAGCGTTGGTGTCTATATTTTTGTGCAAAGTTTCAATCAATACATTTTTCTCAGCAATGTCATTACTAAGTTTATGTATAGATTGATTTTTCTCATTTGTGACACCTTTCTCACGCTTCAGTTTAGACTCTAATTCTTGGAGTTTAGACATCATGGTATGCATTTGGTTCAAAAATTCAGATTCAGTGAAGTCACATACCTCATCATTATCTCCATCATCAGAATCAGCTTCTGACTGGTTCTTTCCCATCAAGCACAGATGTGTTGTCTCGTCCTTCTCTCCTTCTTCAGATTCTTCATCCGAATGATCGAGCCAGTATTCATCCTCGGCCATTAATGCTTTTCCAGCCTCTTGTTGCTTGGCTAGAAGCATCTTATTCTTGTAATAGTTGGAGTTTCGGACTTTTGATTTGCGACAGTCCTTGGCAAAATGACCGAGTCTCCCACAATTGTAGCACTTAATCGGTTCTTCCTTCTTGGTCTCTTCAGCTTCATCCTTCTTCTTGTTTTCTGGTCTCCTTTCTTCAACTTTCTCCTTATGCTTGTAGTTATTAGGACCAGACGAGTATCTCTGACTATTGGAGTTTGGCCTTTTATAGAACTTCTTTTGGAGAGCCTTGGTTATCAACAACATGGCTTCCTTCAGTTCATTACAATCGTCAGAGTCAGACTTTGCCTCGCAATCAGCTTCTTCCGATTCAGATTTTATCACCTTCTTCTTCTTAGATTTCTTGACCACAAGAGCAACTGGATCAGCAACTGCTTTGTCAGCCTTTTTCATCTCAGCCTTGATCTCTTCCACTTCTTCCTCATTCTGTCTGAGGATTTCATAAACTTCATGAAGAGGAATGTCGTGCAAATCCTTCAGCTGTCTCATTTGTCTGGTGAATCTCTTCCACTCAGGCTGAAGGTTGCTGAGAAATTTCACATTCAGCTCCACGTTAGATTTGCTGATCTTGTTCTTGCTCAACTCGTTTAGTAATGTGACGAATCTGTCATAAGTGGCTTCAAGTGATTCTCCAGCTTTAGCTTTGAATTCTTCATAATTATTCAAGCAGGTGGAAACTTTGAGTTGATTGCCAACTTTAGATCCAAGCATCATCTTCTCCAACTGATCCCACATTTGCGTACCAGTAGCATTGTAGCTATCAATTTTAACATATATTTCGTTCGGTATGCCTTGAAGAATAAATGATCTTGCCAGCTTGTCACCCTTGTGTCTCTTCAGCTGATCTTCCGTATATTCACCAATCGATAACTTATACTCAGTCTCTTCTTCTACACCATTTTCTCCGGCTACAGTGAGAACCTTGGTTGGAGGTGTCATGATCCCGTCTTTCAGAGATTTTCTGATTTCATCTCCCAAATCATGTCGATCAATGAAGTCCAAAAATCTATCCTTCCATTGCTCGTACTCCCCCTTGAAGAGTACTGGAGGCTTCACATCTGTTCCAATAGCAAGAGCTTCCCGAGACATCTTTACTTATACGATTAGAAATCAAACTTATCTGATATTAAACAATCAACTGGATGAGATCGTTAGAAGTCAAGATAAAATCACACAATACTGAAAATCTTAGAATGAAGTTCAGAAAAAAAAACTGATCACGAACAGACCTTTGTCCCCCTTCGCAGACTTAGCACGGGGGTCAAGGGGCAACGCCCTTGCGGGGGTATGGGGGTCAAGGGGCAACGCCCGATAAAGGTCTTCGACCGGAAAAACACAAAGACCGATACTTACAAAGACCGATATGTTCTTGAAACTGTATCGACCCAGAAACCAAAATCAAGCCATAAATCACTTGATATCACGAATTAAACAACCAAACTTTGCCAAAACGATCAAATAAACAACTAGAATAGATTGCTATCAATTAATTTCATTAAAAACCATTAACAATGAATCTTGATTTATGAAACAGTGACTTCACAAGAACGAACCCAGAATTGCCAAAAACACCAAATTGATAATCAAAATCGATGCAATAATCAAATCAACCAATACCCAATCATGATAATAGACAAAACAAACACAATCCAACCAATAACAACTTGAATGAACGATTACACAATAAAAATTATGAATCTTTGACAGAAAAATAGAACCGAACAAAAAAACTTATTCAATTCAATCTGTTTAGCTCTGATACCAATTGTGTGTCCCAATATGCAATCATTCAATCAAGTAAATCAATAATTAACACAATAATGCAAACCTGATATTGATTAAGCAATAGATTCAACAGATTACAAGTTCTTGATGATGAAATTGAACTATCTCTCTGCTTCTATTTCTCTGTTCACGGCGCACCACCCACACCAACAGCCTCCTCTCCAATAATTAATTCTCTAATTAAGCCTCTCTCACACTAACCCTAATTACAACTAAATTAACTTATACTTAGGCTAACTAAGCCTAATGGGCTTGACAAGGTTTGGTAATGGGCTATACAATGCTTGGCCCAAAAACAAACTAAGTTAACTAAAATTAAAACTAACTAATAAATAAATAAAATACGTAAACAGACTTTGACTATTTATTACAAAAGGACCCTAGACTATTTGTTGAGACGACTTTATCAGCTTTGACTTCAGATTTCCATCTTCAGTTAATTATGATCTTGAATCCAATAAATATGTGCTTTAACATCTTCAGAGATAATTCCATCTCAGCGATCTACTCTCACCATCACTGAGTTAGATTCTGAATCTGAGGATCTATCAGACACTGATCTTTCAGAGTTTGATGAGTCCTTAGCACTCTTGACAAACTTTTTTAAGAGATTTGCAAGAAAGAACAATTTTCGAAGAAATAAGCCTCTCTCCCTCACTAACAAGCCAAAATCAACCCCTGTTGATAAGGCTACTGCTACTTGTTTTAACTGTGAAAAGATTGGACACTTTGCAAGTGAGTGCAGGTCAAAGAAAGTCTTCAAACCTTCTACCTCGAGAAGATCCAACGATGACAAATACCTTAAACTGAAAGAGAAATATCAAAAGTTGAAAAACTACAAGTGAAAAGGTAAAGGTTTCATCGCTGAAGAACACGACTGGGCTGAATCTGAAGAATCAAGTTCTGATGAAGAAGAAGTCGCTAATCTCTGCCTCATGGTTGAGATTAAAGAAGAAGTGGAAGAACCAACTGAAACTTCTATGAGCTATATATCATCTCAGTTATCTATCTCTACTAATCCCTCTCTACCTGAATAAGAGAGAAGTCGCGCAGTTGATGTGCTGACGATTGATCTTTACAATGCTCTAAACGGAAAATCTCTAACTGAAAGCAAAAGCAATGATTTAACTGAACAACTGGAAAAATGTCATGAAAAGATCAGAGAACTGACTCTTTTAGAGGAAAGTTTGAAAGATCAAGTTGTTGTAAATAAAATCATCAGCATAAAACGCGAACAAGTCATCGCTGCTCTAAAAGCAGAAAAGGCTACTGTTGAAAAATGGTGCAATTCCTCAACAAAGATCACTGAGATAATAAACGCTCAAGCTCCTGTCGGTGATAAAACCGGTCTTGGTTTTTGGAAACCACAGGATGAGCCTAAAGAAGATTGTTCCATGCTTAAGTTTGAAACGTTTATCACTTCTATCTCTGACACTTCTTATAATCAGTTTTATCCTTCTTCTTCTAATCCCATCCCTGAGGAAATCTCCAAAGGCTCTAAGTCTGTGGATAAAGGAAAATCCATTCTTCGTCCTCAGAAGGCTTCCAAGAAAGCAAAGCTGAAAGTTCCCTCTAAACCTTCAGCGAATCAATCTTCTAGCTCTGTGATAGAAATATTTTATCTCTGTCCTCCAAAGTTAAAGGTTGATTTTAAGCCTAAGAGATCTGAAGAAATGAACGTTCCTCTCAGATCTCATGATAAAAGCATTCTTGGAGCTGGACCTGCTCATCTTAAATTCTCAAAACCTTTTACTCATGGTCCCAAAACCACTTTCAAATATAGAAAATGCTATCACTGTGGATTTACTGACCATATTGCAAGCAAATGTCCAACTGCCACTAAAGCTGATAAATCAGCTAAAGTGAATATGAATGCCTCCAAGGCTGAGAAGGTCATCAAAGCTGAAAAATCTACCAAGGTGAAGAATACCACTAAGGTTAAGAAATTAACCAAGGTGAAGGTTACCACTGAAGCTGAATCTTCATCTGCTGTGAAGATTGTTGAACCTTCCATCTCCACTAACCCTAAAGGACCCATTGAAAAGTGGGTACCAAACAAAGCTTATGTTTGCAGGGATCAAAGGGCATCTAGTATCTCGATAGTGGATGTTCTCGTCATATGACTGGACAAAAAGACCTGCTCACTGAATATAAGGAAGAGAAAGGTCCCTCTGTCACCTTTGGTGGAAATGGAAAAGGATATACCCGAGGGTTTGGTGTCCTCAGCAATGGGACAACTACCTTCAGAAGAGTCGCTTATGTAGATGGACTGAAGAACAATCTTCTGAGCATCAGTCAGCTATGTGATAAAGACTATGAAGTTCGTTTTACCAAGAAAGCATGTTTAGTGGTAAATGAGAAAGGAAAACTTGCTTTCAGTGGTTATCGTAAATAAAATGTCTATGTAATAGATATGGACTCTACTACCATTGAAAACATATGTTTTCTCTCTAAAACCTCTTCTGATGTCAACTGGCTATGGCACAAAAGGCTATCTCATCTAAACTTCAAAACCTTGAATTCTCTCTCATCTAAGGAACTGGTTTTTGGTCTTCCTCAGCACTCATATGCTAAAGAATCTCTCTGCTCAACATGTGAAAAAGGAAAAAAGACAAAAGCTAGTTTCAAGTCTAAACAAGTTTCTTCGGTGACAAGTCCTCTTCAACTCTTGCATATGAATTTGTTTGGCCCTGTTAACATCCAATCAATAGCTAGAAAGAAATATACGCTTGTCATTGTAGATGAATACTCTCGCTACAACTGGGTTATCTTTCTTTGCTGCAAGAGTGATAATCCAGAAGAACTAATATCTTTTGTTAAAAAGATGGAAGTGCTGAATAATCTCACTGTTCGTTCAATAAGAATTGATCATGGAACTGAGTTCAAAAACAGTTCTCTGAACAATTTCTTTGAGAACAAGGGAATTTCTCATAACTTCTCTTCAGTAAGAACACCTCAGCAAAACGGAGTCGCTGAAAGAAGAAACAGAACGATCATTGAAGCTGCTAGATCAATGCTCAACGATTCTCACCTCCCTACTAAATTTTGGGTTGAAGTTGTAAACACTGCATGTTTTACTCAAAACAGATCGCTGATAGTAAAGCGATTTGGAAAGACAGCGTATGAACTCTTTCATGAAAGAAAACCTTCTATCAGTTTTCTTCATATCTTTGGTTGTCAGTGTTTTATTTTAAACAACAAAGATCAACTTGGAAAGTTCGACCCAAAAGCTGATGATGGAATATTTCTTGGATATTCCTCTATCTCCAAAGCCTACAGAGTTTTCAACAAAAGAAGACAATATGTGGAAGAAACCATTCATGTCACCTTTGATGAAACTCGCTCAGCGAATTCTAAACCAATCGCTGACAATGAAGAGTTAAATGCTTGGATTTTTTCTCACTACAGAGAAACAGAACCTTTCTTCTCAAACCATCAGCATTCAGATCCACCAGTTGCTGATGATGATCCAAACATCATACCTCCAAACGCTGAATCCATTTCATGGGTTTCAGGTGAGCCTCTAAACACACTTCCTCCATCAGATCCATCTTCGTCTGAACACCTCTTAGAAAACAATGGTCTGTTTGACTCTCAACAGTTGATAGCTGATGAGCCTCAAGCTTCCTCATCAGTGAACATTCTCATTGTTGATCCAACCTCTGAAATGAGCGATCATGCTCCTGCTCAGAGATGGACCAGAGATCACCCCATAGATCAAATTCTTGGTGATCCCGATGCAGGTATTCAGACACGACGAAGTTCAGGTAATATCTGTCTTTTTGTCAACTTTATTTCTTTAATAGAGCCAAAGAAGGCTGATGATGCCCTCAGAGATCCAAACTGGGTCAGCGCTATGCAAGAAGAGCTGACTGAGTTCTCTCGCAACAAATTTTGGAATCTCGTTCCTAGACCATCTGACAAAACTGTTATAGGCACCAAATGGGTGTTTAGAAACAAGTTAGATGAACATGGAACTGTAACCCGCAACAAGGCTCGACTTGTTGCTCAGGGATACAGACAAGAGGAAGGCATAGACTATGATGAAACCTTTGCCCCTGTGGCTAGGCTCGAAGCAATTCGACTATTCTTAGCTTATGCAGTTTACAAAGACTTCATTGTGTATCAAATGGATGTAAAATCAGCGTTCCTAAATGGAAAGCTGAATGAAGAAGTCTATGTAGAACAACCCCCAAGGTTTTATGACCCTAAGTATCCAAATTATGTATATAAATTGGATAAGGCTCTCTATGGTCTAAAACAAGCCCATCGTGCTTGGTATGACACTCTCTCATGTTTTCTTATCTCTGAAAATTTTGAACGTGGCAAAATTGATAATACATTATTTTTCAGAAAGATAAAAGGTCATATTATTCTTGTACAAATATATGTCGATGACATCATATTTGGTTCTACTAACCCATCTCTATGTACTCGCTTCGCTGAAAGAATGAAGAAAGAATACAAAATGAGTATGACGGGTGAGCTGACATATTTTCTTGGCCTTCAGATTAAACAATCTGACAAAGGTACTTTTATCAGCCAAGGTAAGTATGTTAAAGACATGCTAAAGAAGTTTGATTTAACACAAACTTCAACGATGAAAACTCCTATGGCGCCTCCTCTGACACTAAACAAAGATCCATCTGGAAAACCTGTTAATGTCACTGCCTATAGAGAAATGATAGGCTCCCTGTTGTATCTTACAGCGAGCTGACCTGACATCATGTACTTTACTTGTTTATGTGCACGCTATCAATCTGAACCCAAGGAATCCCATATGATCGCTGTTAAACGAATTTTCAGATATCTGAAAGGGACTCCTAACCTCGGTCTTTGGTATCCCAAAGACTAAGGGTTCGATCTAACTGGATATTCCGATAGTGATTTTGCAGGTTGTAAACTCGATAGAAAGAGCACCACTGGTGGATGTCAACTCCTAGGAGGAAAGCTGGTAAGCTGGACAAGCAAAAAGCAAAATTCAGTGTCCACTTCTACAGCTGAAGCTGAATATGTAGCCGCTGGAAGTTGTTGTGCTCAGGTCTTATGGATGAGAAATCAACTATTAGACTATGACCTTCAGCTATCAAAGATTCCAATCTATTGCGACAGCACTAGTGCTATAGCAATAGCAAACAATCCAGTGCTACATTCAAAGACGAAACATATAGAGATCAGATATCATTTTATCAGAGATCATGTGATGAATGGGGATATTGAACTTCACTTTATACCCACTGACTATCAGCTTGCTGATTTATTCACTAAACCTCTTGATGAGACAAGGTTCAACTTTCTCATCAGTGAGCTTGGAATGTTGAATCTATAAGAGTAACTCTTCATCTTCCTGCATTATGTCAGTGATTCTAAGTTCCCCTTTTATCACGCTATCTCTGAATAAATTTCTGACTCTCAGGTATGTTCTCTTATTCTCCATCACTGAATATTCATTCAGTAAGTTGTTTTTCTCTCAAAAATAAAAATAATCATTTTCTTTCTTCAAATGATTAAAAGCTTTTTGATAAACAAATTATATCACTGACATTTTTCTTCAGTGATCCTTCTGAAATGAAAAATCAATTTCTGAATTTCTATCAGGGATTCTTTCAAAAAGAAAACCTATCTCTGACTTTTCTTCAGAGATAATTTCGAAAAGGACAAATGAAACGTTTTTTTTTCTCTCTCCTTATGACGTCATTTGAACCGACAATCCACGGCATGCGTTTTTCTGACACGTTCGTCCGTTGCCCTTCTATCCAATCAACTTCGTCAAACGTGTCCATGTCATGATGAACATTTGTTTTCCCGCCTCGATCTCTCTTTCTCTCTCTATACGTATAAAAGGAATGTTTCTTTTCATTCTTATCTTTTACGCTTTCTGGAAATCTTATTGAAAAAGAACTCTCTCTCTCAAAGCAATTCTAGCAAACACCTCCTCTGGTATTTGTTCTTCAAGATCAACAGGTTACCTTGTTCTTCTTTTTCTTTTAAAATTTTGTTATATACTCCTATATATGTTCCATCATTAAGGGTTTTTTACAAGATTTTTGTTCACTAAAATCATTCTTTTTGATTTTATTCTTTAAAAACCTTTGGTTTTCTCATTGTTCTTCCTTCTTCAACTAAGAACAATGTCTTAATCTTCAAATATTTTAGTTTTTATACGTTTCTTTCTACAAATAGAAACTGGTAAAAACTTCTTTATTTTTAAGACTAATCCTTTCCTTCTATTCTCATTTCTTTCCATATTCAGAAATGGCACAATCATCTGTTCTTGCTTCCAAGACAGTCAAGTTCGCTCTCACTGACTCTGAAATCCCCAAGAACAACCATCTTGGACGTTTGGACTTCGATGGTGTCAAATACCCACACCTAGTGGAAGCTGCTAGGTTCCTGAAGCAATCTTGCATTGCTTACGCCCTCACTGTTGATCCCAAACCATCTAAAACGCTTCTCCAACAGTTTTGGTTTACTGTTGAAGAGACCTCCATCACCAACAAGAAAGGTGACCAGGTTCCTACTATCTCTTTCAGCACTAACTTAGGATCAGGTATGATGACAACTTTCAGCCTGAGGAAGGCACTCAGACTTCCTGACAAACCCAAGAGTGGATTTGACGCTCTTCCAACTGATGCTGAACTCATCCAGTTTCTGGATGATATGGAATATTGTTGGGATAACAATCCCCGATCGACCATCCCCTACAAGCAGCTGACTCTTATCAAGAAGGCAAACATGCCTTCTCAACTGAATTTCATCTTCTCTCACTTCATTCAGTGTATGAGTGGGAAAAGTGGTTCACTTGATCAGGCAAGCAAAGTTCAAGTCCAAATGGCTTACTCAGTCATAGCTGGAAAGAACTTTGACTATGCCATTGCTATCTTTGACGATCTCAGATCAAAGATAGAGAAGACGGAGAGGGATCCCAAGATATCATATGTACGGTTCATCTATGCATACCTGAAGTTTCTCTACCCTGACTCTTACCTCACTACTCCTGATGGCTCCTTTGCCAAAGTGGGTCAGCGTTCAATGGAAGTCAAACCGCTCGACAACGAGATAAGTATCTCTACTCTACGCTCTCGTCTCTCTCTCCATTCTTCATCTTCAACGGCCACGCCGGAGGTTCCTTCTCCAGCTAACCCTGCCGCTAAAACCACTTCAAAACGACCGTCAGCTAGTCTTTCTGGTCCTTCAAAGAAGGCCAAATCGACTAAGGAGACCATTGCCCCTAGTTCAATGCCTGAGGTAGTTTCTCGACAAACTTCCTTGGATGATTTCGTGGGTCTCTCCTCCACATCCTCAGCCATCACATCATCAATCGTGCCAGCGATCTCGGTCGTTGTCACAACATCAGTGACGCAACCACCCATCTCAGTACCAACTGAAGTAGCTACCCAACTCCCAACTTCTTCTATCCCTATTACTTGTCCTCCCATCTCTTTGGTCTCTAACCCTCAATCCATTTATGCGCAACCTCACTTTGCACCCATAGGACCTGACAATCAAACTTTTGAAGAATCTATGCAATTCTACAAACTGTTTGATAACTCAGGTACTCCTATAACCCTAAACACTACTCCCAACTCTCCATATAAGCCTGTTTCTCAGAAACTAACTTTTCTTTCAGGTCCTAATATGGCGACTGTTGACGCTCATGTCAACAGTTTGGGTGTCAAGGTGGATTCTCTCACCACCTCCATCAACGAAACCACCAGCGCTGTCAATGCCGCTGGTGAAGAACTGAAGAACCTTACAGCCACTTGCTCGTCCAAAGCCGAAGCCTCCCAGATCACAACTATTCAGGGCGAGCTTGTCATAGTCAAGGAGGATTTTCAACTCCTTCAGGGACGTGTGGATACTCTCAGCAACAATGTCCAGGGATTATTTGCAAAGATAGATTCATGCACAAACATCCTACAGCAAGTCCTTCAGAAGCTGAATGCACCAGCTTCGACGCCCACTCCTTCTTTCACAGAGGATGATCACACTTCTCTGAATGTCGTTGTTGAATTTATTCATCATGCTATTTCAGACATCCATGTGATTGAAGGACGCCTGGAAACTCTGGAGGTTGAAGTCCGTAAGTTGGCCGCTGCACAACCTTCCTCTCCACCTAAAGTCCTCTCCCTCGCTGATAATGACAAAGAGGGGGAGAAAGTTGCTGAAAAAAATAAAGAGGAAGCTACTGTTGAGGTTCACCCGGAAGATCCTCCCTCTCATGTTGAGGGGGAGAAGGTTGCTGACAAAGCCCCTCCATCTTCTTCCTACGATCAAGTCTTTGTAGAAGAAGAAGAGGAGGAGGAGGAGGATGAAGAAGATGAAGATCTTGATCTTCAAGATCAAGATAAAGAGAAACACCAAGAAGATGATGATGATGATGACGATGAAGAAGACCAATCTTTATGGTTTTCTGCAGAAGCCACATCATTAGTGATAGCCTCGAAAGAAGCTGTCACAACAGGGGGGAGTAAAGAAACATCTTCAGGAACCCCTTCCCAAAGCAAATCTAAGGGTGCAGCTGTTGAGGGAAGTCTGACTAAAGTTTCACTATCTGAGGAGAATCCTTCTCAGGTATGCCTTTCACTTGTTCCTATATCTTTCTATAAAACCCCAACCCCTATTTCTTTCTAGCCTTTATCTTTCTTCTTCCTAAACAAACACTAACTTCTTTTATCTATTTTCTGACCAGGCAGTTCTCTCCCCTGCTTAAGGGTAAGGAACTACAAATAATCCCAGCTTCTATAGCTGATGACTCAATAATCCCAATCTCCATAAATGAGATTGATGAAGAAGATGAAGAAGAAGAAGCCCTGCATCATCCAGGAAGGCCCTCTAGACCATCTCACTGGTCAGAGGAAGAGATGAAGAGAAGAACAGAGATGATCTCTCATCTAGAGAGCCAACGGCTGAAGGTCCCTCTTCAAACAACTTCTACAGAACTAGAGTTCCTAACTGAAGCTGAAATCGAAGAATCTGTCAGAGCTGAGAAACTGATAGCTGATTGTCAAAGAGATGCCTCTCTTGCTCTCAAGATTCAGTCCTCTCAAGTCAAAGACAAAAAGCTGAAAAAGAAACCAGTGGAAGTCTAGGCTGCTCTATTAAAGGAAATTGAAGAGGAGCGCTCAAAAGAACTAGCGGTCAGCGATAACTCAGTCGAATGGTGCAAACATAAAGTCGACTATCGCTCTGACCCAATGAAGATCGTAGTCGTTGTCATCTCAGGGAGAAAGAAGAAGGATCGAACCTCTGTCACAATGGAGATAACCATAGAGAATGGAAGCTGCAAGGCTATGTTCGTTTCAAAGTTGGAAAGCTTCGGTTACATGGAATGGCTAGAGTTCAAAGATGCGCTGAAGAAATCCAAGTCAACCTACAGAGGCTATGTTGAAGAGATAAATGATGCTCTCATCAACAGAGTCGCTGCAATCCTAAATGTGCCATCTACTCTTCCTTCCAAGCCAAGGCAACTAAAAAGAAAGCATGTCTCCTCCTTATCTGAGAATGATGTTGCAATAAGGAACGAAACCTCCATCAAGTTCTCAAAAGAAGCTCTGTTTGGTCCTCCTCCTGATCTCTCAGTGCTTGATCTATCCCTGCCTCCTGGTGATCCATATATTGCAGGGCAAGTACTCAAAGAACCTTTTGGAATCTTCTTCAGAGATGATGAGGAACAACTCAGATTCCAAAGAGTCACTGAAATTCCTATTTGTCCCCTCAGTCATCTCAAGGATCTCATATGCTTATGGTGTGACTTCTCTCCTTTTGTTGAACCGATCAAGGCAATCATTAGTCAAGAATCTTCAGATCGAAGGCAAAGAGGAGAAGAAATACCTGACTATATGGTTAATCCTCCAAAATCTTCTTTAGATAGTTGATAGATTAGTTTTCTATTTCTTGTAATCTATTAGTTAAACTTACAGTAGTTAGTTCCTCACTTGTACTTGTAATTTTCATACCTTGTAATTCTATCTTTGAATTAATGAAAATTTCAGTGAAGTACTTAACTCTATCAATACTGTAAAAGATCCCTCAAAATAGTAATTGGGACATGTATGTTATGAGTCCTGATTATTCCATTATTTTGAACTATAAAGTAATTTTCTTCAGTTACTTTGTCATTATCAAATAGGGGGAGATTGTTGATCCAAACTCTCTCAGTGATTTGATAACAACCCTCTTCTATACTTAGTGAAAATTACGTTTTAATATGTATTAGTGTTTCACCATCAGCGATCAGACTGAGTCTGTTCAGTTATCGCTGATGATCTCTCTTATAAACGCTCATATGTATTAGTGTTTCACTATCAACGATCAGACTGAGTCTGTTCAGTTATCGCTGATGCTCTCTGATGTAAACGTAATCCCTAAAGACAAGTTTCGCGTCAACAGATGTTCATAGCTGAATCGAAGACGAAACTGCTGAACAAAGACAAGTCTACTAGTGACCTGATGCGGATATCAGTGAATCAAAGACGACTCTACTCATACGCGAAGAAACCTGAGGAAAAGCTTCAGCGATAGATGAACCTTTTTATATCTCTGAAGGAAGAAATATTCAGCGATCGATGATCACTTAGCTTATGTCTCAAGTCTCTTTTGTCTTTCCCTGTACAACCAGTACGATGTGTCAGAACGGACATACCTCTGCCATAATTCGTACAACAACTCTGTCAACTACACTGTTCATGATACGGCCGAAAGCATGTCTCCCAAAGCCAGACTCCCAAAGCCAATCACTGAATGACACGTGTAAAGTACCCTGCCATGCATTTAATGCATAGGGTATAAATAGAAATATTACCTCTCCATCTGAGTGTGTGCTCTCTTCTTGAACTTAGATATAAACCCTTGTTTTCTATACCTCTCAAATCCCCATTCTCTATATTCTTGTGCAATCATCTTAGTGTTTTCTTAAGTTTGTTTAGATTGAGTTCTACTTAATCTTATTCCGCAACAGACTTGTAAATTGTGTTTGATTTATCAATAAACAATTTATAAACTTTAAATTATGTGTTTGTATTCAACCCCCCCCCCCTTCTACAAACTTGTTAAGCACCTCTGGGACCAACAGAAACAGGTCCCTCAACTATGAGGGGTCTTACATTCGCCCCCTTTAAGTATCAGATCAATATATTTTACTCCCCTCCTGACATAGTAAGCTAACATTTTGGTCCAAAGTGAATATAAACCATCTTATTCACTTTATTAGTTCCGTCAAATAACATAATTGGCCCCCTTCAACAAATTTTATTTGCCTTTTGGTCAAATAAAATAATACCATTTTTATTTTATTTACCTTTCATGCTTCTTCTTCTTACCCATTTTGGGTGTCACAAACAAAACATCCATAACATAAACATTCGTAATGAAGGATTACATCTAAATGACTTTAGTAATAAAACAAACAAACATCGATAATCATGGGACCGTACTGTTTCTGTTATTCCCAATATTCAAGTTATAATTGCTACAAACAATCAAGATGAGAATCGAATTCATATTCATTGATGAAATTCACAAATTATAAACTTTCTCTCACTACTCTCTCTCTAGAATAATGAAACAGTATGCTCTTCTCTAATCTGCTCTCCCTCTCACTTCTGAACTCGTGTGTGTATGTTTACAACTGATTGATACATCCTGATTACAAAGACAACAAAGGTATTTATACCCTTGACAATTACAAAGGAAAACAAACAAATACAAATACATTGACTTTGACTTTATTAACAAATGACTTTGACATTGCTTGAGAGTTGACTTTTCCAGCTTTGACTTCTTGATCTTTTGTCTTCAATCTTTATGATCTTGAATCCAACAATTATGTGCTCTAACATTCTCCCCCTTTGGATCAAGATCATTACTAAAAGATTTAGCAATGTGATCTTCTCTAATTAAGCTCGATTGAAGTAACTCCCCCTTTTAACAATCTTTATCTTCTCATGAAATCTCCCCTTTGATACAAACATAATTTCCAAACTCCCCCTTAACACAATGAAATTTCTTCTTTGATAAGCTTTGTCTTCAAAAACATTCATCAAACTTCTAAACGTCTGATCTCTAAGAATATCAACATTCTCCCCCAAGGTTATACACAAACCTCTTTCAGAAACAAATCTGACTGCTTCAGCAAATTATCTTCAACAAACTGAAATCTTTGAACTCTTTTCGTCCTTGAACAACAATCTTCCTTTAACAATAAATTCTTGAACATTTTCTCTCAACCTTTAAAATCTGACTCAAAACATTTCTTTAACTCTTCTCCCCCTTTTTAATGAGTTGTGCATCTGTATCATCAAAACTTTCACCAAGAAATGTCTTTGAAATTCTTTCTGACCACTGATCTTTCCAATTGAGCCTCTGATTCTTTGCCAATTCGAACAATGTATTCATCCAGATCTTTTCAAATCTAGACAAAATAGGAATGTAACACCTGAATCAACAAATGAATCAGTTAAAATGTCTGTCAGTAACACAAAGTCACTGTGTGTAACGAATACATAATATAAAGGAGCTTTTTGATGTTCACTCCCCCAGGGCTTCCATCCAATCATCGAAACACCACAAAGGCAATTTCTATGAATGTTATGACAAAGAAACAAATTCTTTGTGTGTTCGTGCATGTGTAGAAAGAATTAAGCACGAATAATTGCTTTTTAAGGCTCAACATAGTATAAACCACTGAGACAACAGTAGATAAACACAGACTCAATGTGCATGATTGAAGTGCGAAGGTGGGCCAGACTTCCTTCTTTTTCAATATCCATATTTTCCAAATATAGCATATATGTTGCGTCCCCAGAAAAATATGAAACATTTTCTTTTTGAGAAGAAAATGAGTGGCTGGTGGGGTTTTTAACAAGAGTTGGCATGAGCTAGTTGCCTGTTTCAATAACGTTCACCAAAGAATTGTGAAACGTTAGTAATGTGGCTGCCCGGATCAGAAAGTAGTTGGTGCAGAGTTTGATATTTTTTTACTCTGTTCTCACACCCTCTTTCTTTTGATAATTAAGCTCACTACTAACCAAACTCTCCTTTACATTTTACCTCATCACACCCACACTCATTTCTTTTTGACTCCTCACACTCAATCACTAAAGGATTAACTTCTTGGGTAGAAATCACTGGTTAACGTGATTTCATATAAGTTCAGTTAATTCCTAGCACAAAGAACCCATATTTTTCCTATAAAGCATAATGGTGCTCAATATGGTTTAACTTTATCAGTTAAAGCTCAAAATACAAGTCAGATGTATATATGCTCAGAATATAATCATGAAAATATGAGCATTTTAAAAACATTGAAGTATTTTCAAACAAGTATATTGAATGAATGAATATGAATGCAAAAGACTTGTTTGAAAATCTGACATTGTATGAAAATGATCAGAAATGAATGATATAAAAATCAAAATTAATGGTTAAAAACAACGGATAATGTCCATACGAAACAAAATATAGACATTCTTGAAATGACGTTTCGAAATGAAATATCGCCCAAAATTCTTTGAAGTACAAGCGGGGTGTCTTACCATCGAAAATATGTTTCAATATGAGACATGGTAAGAACAATGTGAACAAAAAGTCAAACCGGTGTGTGTGAATACTTGAAAGTATGTAGAAAAGACAATACGCAAGTATTTATCTTTGGAAATACACGATTTATTTATCAATTAAGCACAAAAATAAAATGAAAACATTTAAAATCACACTTCCAAATTATAAAATCTGTTTAAAAATCAAGAAGTGGTTTGAACATTTCAGAACATGTTTTCTATATCTGAAAGTTGTCCTTCTTTCAGATATATTTGAGATTAAGATAAGAAATTTACCTTTTCGCTTAATCTTAATTCTCATAGAGTCAAGCTGAAGTCAATAAGATATGATCGTGTCATCCTCTCTCATCCTGCATAATTCTCAAAGTCTAGTCAAAGACAAATTTATTCACAAAAATTAAAAGATATAAAGCAGTAAAACGATTAAAGTACGAGTTCTGATCAGAAGTAATCTGAAATCATAATTCTTTTACTCCCCCTGAAATTATGCATCTAAAATATGTCAGTTATAAAGCACATGATAGAGATCTACAACTCTTTTTGGAATGTAGTTCGTCATATCTATCGGATGCAAAAATTTCAGAAAAATATGTACTCCCCTTGAAGGTTGATATCCTCGTTGGAGTATCGGAATACAATCTCTTATATCAGCCTGGGAGTATTTTTCTTTAAGCATTGAAGTACGAGTCCTAAACTGTTATGTTTAGAAGTCAAACTTCGTTGAAGTACGAGTTCTAAGCTGTTGTACTTAGAAGCCTTGGTTCTTGACATTGAGGTGCGGGTCTTGAACTGTATTATTCAAGAACCATTGTTCTCTTACTCCCCCTTGACTTGTGGTGCCTGCAACATAGAATCAATCTTCGGTTTTGGTACCCACTAGTATTTGGGTCCATGTGTGTTAGTTACAGTTCGTATGGGAGTAACTGAATAAGAACCATACCAGTAATGATCACTTGCTTTATGTACAAAATCATATGTATGACAGTAAGAACAATACCTCTTTTTAGATAACTTGATCATTTGATCTCTCGAGTAAGCAAGATCAGGTTTTCCTGTCAGCACTTTGTTCTTCTTAGCTGTTGATGCATGTACAAATGATTTGTTACTTGTCTTCTCTTCCTTCTTTCCTTTCTTTTCTTCCTTCTTCTCATCATTCTTCTCATCTTCAACTGGTTTTACCTTCCAAACCAGCTTCTCTTTTTCATATTTTTTTCTTCTCCTTCTATGTGTACCTGAACCATCTATTTTCCAATCATAGAAAATGTTAGTTGTACGAATCTGATCAGAAGATTTAACTGACCTTTTGGAAGAAACAGTCTTATGAAATGAGCTTGCAGCTGTCTTGAATGAGCATTTTGAATCAGCTGAATCATCTCTAGGTGTGTGGATAATTGACTCTGGAGTCTTAAACTCAGTTACCACCACCATCTTAGAAATAACTTTCTCAAGTTGTTTTATCTTTGAAGAATAATTGTCTCTTTCTTTGATAAGTTGGTCAATCTTCGTCTTGAACTCAGACTTCGCTTTCTGCTCTTTCAATGCATTTGTAGATAGCTCAGATAGCTTTGTAGTTAATTTCCTTATCTCCTCCTCAAAAATACTTCTTTCATTTTCAAAACCCTTCTCAGCATTAGTTCTCTGACCAGATATTTCCTTAAAGAATCCAACATTCTTTTGCTCTATGGCCTTCTTTTCCTTGGCAAACTTTTCTCTTTCTAAAATGATCACTTTCTCAAAATCAGTAATCTGTTGAGAAATCTTAGAACATTTAAGCTCAATCACCTTCTTCTCTTCACAACTCTGCCTGGAAAGCTCTGAGAACTTCTTTTTGTCCTTAGCCATTTCTATCTCCAATTCTGATATTTTCTTCTTAAGCTCAGAGTTCTCAGTTATCAGACTCTGTTCCTTGTCTTCAAAGCTTTCATCATTTATGACAAAAGGAGAATGATCTGGAAGTGGAGCATTGAAATCAAACATATCAATTTCCTCTATACTCCCCGCATCAGAATTTAGAAAATCATTTGAAGACTCAAATAAGTCATCAAAGTTATCAGTCGAAGTTTGAGGTGCCTTCGAAACTTTAGAACACATTATAGATTTATTTTGAACAATCGTGTTCTTTATGACAATAGAAAACACACTTTGGTCAATGTCGGCCAAAATTCTTTCATCAGACAAAACATTTACATCGACCGGATACTCCATCCTCAATCGTTTTTTTCCTCGGTCGGCAAGGTAATCAATGGAGGTTCTTCGTTGACAATATTAGCAACGTAATCTCCATCGCCAATCATTGTATTATCTGTCGAAACGATAATCATCGTAGGTGCTTCACCGCCAACATTAGCATCGCAATCTAGGTTATCGGCCATTCAAAATAAACAAAACTTTCTGGAAAGAATGAATAATGCGTAAAGAAAAAACCCTACTTTTTTCATGAAGAAGAAGATGCATAAGGTTTACAAAATTAAAAACTACCAAAATTAACTCCCTGAATTACGTGTTAGTTGCATGAATCATGGGACTCTACCATATCCATTCAATATCTATACTATATTATAAAGCACGGATAAAAAACTCTTAAATACAAATTATTAGGCACAAGGTACTATCATTTTATGCAATATTTTAAAAATCTTTTAATTTACAAGTATCAAAACACAAGATACATATTACTACTGCAGGCTTCTAACACCCACCAATTTGGTATCTGCAGGGCCTTTCTTTTATGCAAACATTTTCATGTATCACTATTAATTAATATATTATATTACTATAAACTTGTTTTAATTATATTATTAAATATGTAATTGGTTATTTTTCTAGATGGCATTAAAATATATAAGATAATAAAATACTTAATTTTTTTATATAAAAAACATTATATTATAAGCCTAAATTAAAAAATATTAAAAAAAACATTATCACTTTCTCAAAATCGTACTGTAAATCGACAAAAAAACAAAAAATAAAATGAAACATTAAAATCGTGATGTATCTCGCTGCATAGCGCGAGTACGCTTCTAGTTTAAATAAAAATTAAAATATATACATTTTCATATTTACTACTATACCCTTCCATTATTAAGATTAAAAAAACAAAAAAACAAAAACAAGATGGACGGTGATGATGAAGGTTGTGTGGGTTGTAACCTTTTTATGGGTTGCAAAATATATGTCCTCTATATAATGATAGACAGGGGGAGGGTGCATAATGGAGACGGTGAGGTCAAAAGGGTGTTAAAGGATGGGACACATGTCAACATATTAGAGTATCTACAATGATAACATATCTTATAACTTATTGTTTGTGCCATATTAGCTTTCCATTAACTTATTTTAACAAAAACTCATTCTTAAAAACCTTCTCCAATGTAATAACCTTTTGAAAAGCTTTTTATTATCATTTAAAATTTAACATTCATCCTCTTCTATTTAAATTATCTTATACAACCCCTCCTAAAAAACATCATAAATACAATGTATTTAATTGTCATACAACATTTTATTATATGTTGGTTGTTCGTTTGTCATGCCCATGACCATTCTTTACATACTACATGTTGATTTTGAACATGGTCCTAAAATTTTGGAGCCAATTTTACATTGTTTAGGGTTTTCCGTAAACGAATGATGATAAAGATGTATAAAAAATATAATGACAAAGATACATAAAGTCAATTCGCTAAAAAAACGAAAGATGATAAATGTATTATATGATTTTTATATTTTTTTAGTGCAACTCCAACCATACTGCAAATATGGTGATTTGGTGTCATACTATTCACCTTTAAAAAGGGGGATGGCCCACCACTAATCCATTTTTTTATAATATCATTATTATTTGTAATAATATCATTAATAATAATGAAAAATGTTTAATAATAATGAAAAATGTTTTTTATATGGTTTTAGAAGATTTGGTGTTTTTTTTGAAGTATGGTTGGAGTTGAATTTTTTTTAGTGTCAAATGTCCCACCAGTTTTAGTGTTTTGGTGTTATTTTTGGTGTTATGAGTTGGAGTTGGTCTTAGGTATTTGGTATTGGTGTCATTTTGATAGTTTTCATGAAAGCCTTTTAATAATGTATTTTATTATAGATATTTAATAATTAGTTTAATTAATCAAAATGTGATAAAGTATATAAAACGAAAATATGATTAAAAGAGGATATAAAATGAAAAATTAATTAGAAAAAGTCTTTGCTCAAATAGGTCGGAGAACTCCAACCTTTTCAACAAAAAGTTTTTCACCACAATGCATCAAAACCCTCTTAAAAGCTTTTTCAAATAGTAAAAACCTATTAATGGGTTGTGCATTGGAGATGCTCTTAGGTGGCGTTTGGTTCGCAGAATGTTTTTGGATGGAATGGAATTTTTCAAAGTAATTTGACTTTGAAGGAATTGGAATGGAATGCTGTCAGATTTGACCACTTGTTTGGTTGATAGAATTGGAATGAAATCTGTTAAAGAAATTGGAATCTATCTGTTTGGTTCACAGAATGTAGCTTTGGAATTGGAATGAAATGTTGATAAATGACCAAAATACCCTTTTTGATAATTTTAATTTTCATAAACAAAACATGCTTTAATAAAATAGGCATTAAAAATACTTTATTTGTAACGGTGGTTCAGATCGGCGGTGGGCAGTGGTTCAGATTGGCGGTGGTCGACGGTGGTTCAGATCGGCGATGGTCGATTGTGGTTCAGAACGGCGGTGGTCAGCGGTGGTTCAGATCGGCGGTGTCGGCGATGGTTTAGAATGACGATGGTCGATGGTGGTTCAGATCGGCGGTGATCGATGGTCGACGGTGGTTCAGATCGGTGATGGTTCAGAATGACGATGGTCGGCAGTGGTTCAGAACGGTGGTGGTCGGTTGTGGTTCAGATCGGAGGTGGTTCAAATCGGCGATGATCAGCGGTGGTTCAGATCGGTAGTGATCGATGATCGGCGGTGGTTCAAAACGGCGGTGGTTCAGAACGGCAGTGGTCGATGGTCGGCGGTGGTTCAGATTGGCAGTAGTCGGGGGTGGTCAGTGGTGGTCGTCGGTGGTTCAAAACGGCGGTGGTCGGTAGTCGACGGTGGTTAGTGGTGGTCGGCGGTGGTTCAGATCGGCGATTGTAACACCCTCAAATTTGGAAATAACAACTAATTTAAATTTTTCTAAATACATTGATAACTGATTCATCTACAACAACAATTTAAGGTTTAACTTCAATAAACACATTTCAATCTTTATACACAGTCTATAATAGGGACGGATGTTACTAAAAACCCAATAACAATCACTATCTCCAAAATATATAATTAACTCCAACATAGTTTAGATTGGGACAACTCATTTTCCAATTGAATTATATCATTTACTCTTTCAAAAACGTCCATAACACAAAATCAAACACTTATCTAAAACACACAATAAGATGCATTTATATTCCAACTTTACTTCATGAAATAAATCATCAAAATACCAATGTGTATAATTTAGTTGTCAAAATACTCAAAATCCCAAGCGTGGGTGTTTTACAAAGTTTATAAAACCAAACACTTCAATTAATCAGGATTCGCCAAATAACTCAACAGTTAATAATTTAATGTATAACATATAAACACTTTAAAATAGACATTTTGGCATGCACACCATTTTCACAAATCAACTTGAACTCACCTTGCTAGATTTAGGCTAAATCTAGATTTTACTCCAACTTGAGCTTCCTTGAAGAAATCTGAATCATCAAGCCAAATCTTCCATAAACCTAGATCCACAAGTTCCCAACCATAAGTAATCATGTTCAACCATTTAGTATCGATCCCTAAACATTTTATATCAAAATCCTCAATTTGGCCAAAACCCTAATTTTGACCTAAATTCTCCAAAAGCATCAAATCCAAAATTTGAGAACCCAAACACTAGGAACTCATCAATGGAGCATTTATAACTTATAATAACGTTTAGAAACTAGGAGGATTAACTCACCACTTAGGTTTTGGTGAAAACATAGAAACTTGGAGTTCCTTGAAAAATGGATGAAAGATGAAGAACTTGCACTCCTAGTCTTCCAATCCTTAACTTGAAGATGATGGATTGCTTGAACACTCACGATTTGGTGGAATAAGGGCTCAAAATCTGGAATTTATGGGAAGGGGTCGTTCTTGGGAGTAAATGAGGAGAGGTGGGTGATGAGATAAAAGAAAAGAGGAAGAAATCGCAGCTTAAAAAGCCTTGGCACCTGACCGCGATTATGACACGGCGATTATGCCCAGGGCATTCTCGCCTGGCATAATCGCTCGGCTTGTACCGAGAGCTAGGGGGTCCGCGACATTGCCCTACGATTGTGCCGGAGGGCATTCTCGCTGAGCATAGTTGCTCTGTGCGTACCGATGGTCAACACTCCTCCGCGACAGTGCTACGGCGAGAGTGACACTGTCACAATCGTCGGGCATAGTCGCCTAACACCTCTCAGGCTTCGATCACTTCAATTTTCAGATGCGATAAAGTTTCAATATGAGAGGCAACTCAGACGGTGCACCCCATAACATAATACCCGTTTAACATAAGGAATCATAGGCAAGAAAAGGGGTAAAAGGCTTACCGAAATGCGGATGTTACAACGATGGTTCAGAACGGCGGTGGTCGGCGGTAGTTCAGATCGAAGATGGTTTAGAGTGTCGGTGGTCGGCGGTGGTCGGTGGTGGTTCAGATCGACGGTGGTTCAAATCAGCAATGGTCGGTGGTCGACGGTGGTTCAGATCGGCGGTGGTCGGCGGTGATTAGGTTATATTGGATTGAGGGCATATGTGGTATAATGAAAAATAAGAATTCCATTCCATCAAATACCTTGTAGTTGCTAAGGAATGTTAAATTCCGGAATTTGATGGAATTTAGAGATTTTATTCCGTAAAAAAGAATGAACCAAACAAAGGAATGGAATTTGGTCAATGGAATTCAACATTCCAATTCCATCAGATTCCTTCAGAATCTGCGAACCAAACGCCACCTTAGAGTTGTTCTTAAAATAAGTGTAAACTCTAACTTTGGTCCCTGAGGTTTGTTGATTTCTTTAAAAGAGGAACATGTGGTTTCATAATTCAAGTTTTGGTCCTCATAGTTTGGATTTTGCTCTGAAAGAGGGACCTGGTCACTAACACCGTTAAAAAGCTTCGTTAGAGCCAGGGGTAAAATCGTCCGACCATGTTTTATTCCTTTTTTTGTAATTCTATTTTATTTTTCTTTATATTTGTAAAATATATCAAACTATATGGGCCAAATAGATAATTTACTCTAAACTTCCCCAATTCAATTTAACAGGGACGATATACACACTAATTCCATTAGGTTTTTTACCCACAATCATCAATGGCGGAGGAAGCGTCTATCGGAGTAGGTTAATTGAAAGAGAAAGGTAAATTGACAATTTTACCCATGGTGTGCAAGGCTCATTATTCCTTTAACCTTTCAAACTTAACGGTGTTAGTGTTTAGGAACCCTAACCACAATTGCATACCATATGGACTATATCCATAATAAGCATAGGATGAGGATCATAGTCAAAGAAAACACAAAACCACAGGGACCAAATACACAATTCACTCTATTTATAATTAACTATTTTTCCAGGGAAATTAATTAAAGTAGCCATTTTAGAAAATCGGGTTTACCTCCTAGTCATTCTCTCCCTTGTTTTATCAAAATAGCCATTAGGTTCGTGAAAGGAGTTCGTATATACGAACACCTCCTTTGAAGTCAAAAACTTAATCCATGTTCGTAATATGTGTTCGTATATCACGAACATAACTTAAAAATTCATAAAAAAAACATAAGTTCGTAAAATTGTTCGTGGAAAATGCAAGGAGTTAAAAAAAGTTACATTTTAATTTTTTTCACGAACACAATCACGAAGTGGGGCCAAAACTGTAAAATTTTAATTTATTTTGCTATGATAAGGGGCCAAAATTGTAATTATTTCATTTTTTAAAGCAATATGTTCGTATATCACGAACTTGGGTCAAAAACATAAATATCTTTGATATATATTCCAAAGATGAGGGGTCATAATTGTAACTTGCTTATTTTTTAACTCAATTTATTCAACAAAAAAAAAGTTACAATTATAGCCCCTCATCTTTGGAACATATATCAAATATATTTATGTTTTTGGCCCAAGTTCGTAGAAGTTGTTCGTGATATACGAACATATGCTTTGAAAAATAAAATAATTACAATTTTGGCCCTTCATCATAGCAAAATAAATTAAAAGTTTACAGTTTTGGCCCCACTTCGTGATTGTGTTTGTGAAAAAAATTAAAATGTAACTTTTTTTTAACTCCTTGCATTTTCCACGAACAATTTTACGAACTTATATTTTTTTATGAATTTTTAAGTTATGTTCGTGATATACGAACACATATTACGAACATGGATTAAGTTTTTGACTTCAAAGGAGGTGTTCGTATATACGAACTCCTTTCACGAACCTAATGGTTATTTTGATAAAACAAGGGAGAGAATGGCTAGGAGGTAAACCCGATTTTCTAAAATGACTACTTTAATTAATTTCCCATTTTTTTAAGTTGTCTTTCTGGTCATTTACATGCTTATAAGCTAGTTTTTTTTCAAACATAATTTGTTCATTAGCTAGTTTATCAGCTAGTTTGCGAAAAATAACCTTATAACATCTCCAACAATCTTTTTCCAGATTCTTATAGACAAAAGGAAACAGTCGATTTAAAGAAAACTACATTCAATTTTAGCAAAATTTTATTTTAAACTTTTTAGCATTAATTATATTATTATAATATTACTAATATAACAAAAGTTGATTTTCTCTCTTTCTATTTGATTTACTGGTCATTTTAAAAAGTTTATCTTAGTAAAAAGCAAATTTTGGGGAAAATTCTTTGCTTATGTCTAGTAAATTGTATGTTTGACAAAAAATGTTGATATATGTATAAAAAAAAGCTGAAAATAATATGTTAAAAAGTTGTAAGCTAAATAAGCTGAAAAAATGGACCCAAAAATTAAAATCTCTAAAAGAGATTACGGATTCTCTAATTTAGAGATTTCAACATCCATTATATTTAATAAATTATCCTATAAATTTATCATCCCAAATTCCCAATACACCTTTTAAAATGAATTTATATAAAATAATAATAATTCAACACTATTGGTGGGAATGAATAAAAAAATAATTTCTCCTCCCATACATCAAATTTTAGAGAATTATCTAAACTTGGAAATTTATCTACCTTTATCTATTTTAGAAAACAATATGGAGAGTCTATTAGAGCAATTTAAAGAACAAAAACCCATTTTTTTTTCTATTTTAACGAATCAATTGGAGATGCTCTTAAAACTTTTGTCTATAAGAAAGCTAAATAATACATTTTATTTAGTCGGTCACCCTATTGGTTTTTCACTAATTCTTGTATGGATTAAGAATTTTGTATTGGTTAAGTTATTCGTATGATATAAGATAAGTTGTTTGGTTATTTAGGTAAATAAACAGTTTGAATATCAAAATTTACTATTCTATCCCTTGTCTATATAAACCCTGATTAAAGTAATTATTTAGTAAAAATGCTGAAAATTTTACTTAATTAAATTTTTTTTCTTAAATAAATTATGATATATGATTAACCAAACTCGTTTTCTTCAAATTTCATCAACCTCTTCACCATTTGCGTTCACTTTCTCACCACTTTGATTTCTTATTTCATCTATCCCCACAACCTCATGGATTCCAATTTGATTTCACTTTCTTTTTTTCCTTCATCATCAATTTTCTTCGTAACAACAGGTGATATTGACTTCTATTTACTGATATCTAGCAGCGTTGTGGTCTAAGTTCCTATGACCCTTACAAATGCTCCAGCATGAAATAAAGAAACATGATCAATCCTGAATGATGATTTGAGTCACAGTACGCTGACCCAATAAGCTGGTTGACCCGAACCTCTTTGTAGCTTGGTGTTAATCTGGTGTGCGAATAAAGGAAGACGGCTTTTTTAATACTTACTCGAAAATGATGGGATGGGTATCAGAATTTAACTCTCCATGGAGTCTCTCCAATGGATTCGGGGAGGAGTAAGGGGGTGGAGCTTGAAAGTGCGAAGCAAGCTGCGCTAGCCTATTACGTTTTTCAGAACGGCGATGATAATTCAGTTGTTGAAGAAAATGTCCCGAATATCCCTTCTTCTTTTACCCCGGCCCGGGGTTGGTCACTACAATGGAAAGATTTGCTGTGATGAGTTTGAGGGAGCCTCGGAAAAAATAGGGCATATAATAAGGAAGGGTATATGTTGGAAAAAGTAGGGCTAAGTGTGTACACATCTAATCCGGCTGATCGAACAAGCCCTTTGTTATTAAGCCACAATCGAACATGTATGGCTTACCGAATAAGCCAGATAGCATATTCAACCCATTAAGCCACAACCAAACAGCCCCTAACTTATTCTAGATAGCCCTCACTTTTCCCTGTATACCCTTGTCAACAACACGCTCCCATGGCCTATTAATCCCGGTCCCTACTCCTTGGTACAGCCCTCTTCTTGGTCGCCGCCGATTGTCATCGACACTGTCGCCACCCTCTCTCGCGGTTGCTGTCACCGTCAGCCGTCCTTGCTGCTCGCCATCATCGTCCCCGCCCTCTCTGCTTGCGGCCACCGCCTCCCACCTCTCAAACTTAAAGCCACTTTCGAACCTTTGCTTTTTCCATTTTCTCTCGACTAATAATGGGAATTGATCTTTATTGAGTTTTGATTTAAATAGTGTATGATGTACCCATGGTTAAAACAACTGTTTGATCATTCAATTTGGAAGCAAAATCAAGATGGAGGAGAGTTTCCAAAACCTTTACAGTTGCCATTGGGGTAAATAGACAACAGGTGATTTTGGTTCTTTTCAATTTCTTCCTTATTGCTTTGTTGTACTTTGTATGTTTTATAGATCCAATGGTCTGTATGTTCATTAGGCTCGAAGAACAAAGACTAGATTCAAAACCAAAATCACATTTAAACAATTTCATGAGAAAGGGCATACACACCATTCTAACCAACCTTTATATATGCACACATCTACTTCTTTCTAGTATATCATAAAGAAAGATCAAACACACAAAAAGATGATAAACAAAAAACAATAGTACAAGACCACAGGGAAATAAAACCACTAGTTGATCATTCAGAATAATGCAAATCAAGGCAACATTCAGCCAATGTTTTCAAGATTATTGGTTGCAGCAAATCAGACATACCTATGAAAGACCCAGGTTAAAAACAAGGTAAGTAAGCTGGCAATTACACATTACTCGAAAAGGGCATCTAATCTAACACGAAGAGATCAATGTACCGATTGATTGATTGATTACTTTAACAATCTTAAACTTAGGGTTCCAGGGAACAACCAGAACCAACGAAACAGCACACCAAATGCCATTAAAAGTTCGTACAAAAAGGCATTCACAAACTGGCAAGTCATTCACTACCAGGATCAAACACCTAAAGTGGGTTCTATGAAAAAAGTACTCAAGTAAGACTGACACTACTATACACCTATATTATATCAAGTTAAAACATGAAAACACATTTCCCTGCGTTCAACAATAGATAGCATAAAAACCTAGATTATGCAACCACTCAAAGTTCAACAAGGTGATCACTTTATAAAAACGAACTATTGTATATCGATCGAAATCAGCTCATGATGAAACAAAATTCATGTTTAGCACGACAACCAAACAGCCTAAAAAAGCAATTAATTGAAAACAGACCTAAGCAGTGAGCAAAACAGAACCACCAGCTTCCTTAATCTTCTTCTCAGCTGTCTTCGAGATAAGTTTGGCCTTAACAACCATCGGATGCGATGGAGGCACCATTCCCTTTCCCAAAACCTTGAAGTATCCATGTTGCGTAACATCGACAACAGGGACCTTATCGGCCGAGGCCTTGTCTTTCACGTCCTGAGGAACCATTGACCACAGCTTGTCGACGTTAACAATGGGGCAATGGAACTTGTTTCGGAGCCTATGGAAGTACCTCATACCGACTTTACCGAAGTAACCTGGATGGTACTTGTCGAAGAGGATACGGTGGTGGTGCATTCCTCCGGCATTACCTCTACCTCCGGGATGCTTCCTGTGTTTTCCGATACGACCGTGTCCGGCACTCACGTGACCTCGCTTCTTGCGATTCTTCTTGAATCTGGTCGTCATTCTACCCTAAAAAGCACCAACGATTTCAATTGAATAATTCAAACAAGTAAACAACCGAAATCTGAACGATCATTGTATGAACATGATACGTATCTCAAAAACCTAGATCTGTGATTCGGAATGCAGATGAAGAGTACACGATACACATACCTGAAAGAAGAACTCCGGTGACAGACGGCGGCGTCCTGTTTTAGGGTTGAGTAACTCGGCTAGGACGAAATGAAAACCCTAACTCGATATATAGGTGTAAAGAGGCCCATGGGCCGTGGGTGTCTTCTCGTGGGCTAGAACCCTTTTTTAAAATGGGCCGGCCTTGTAAATTACTTGGACTCTTGTTTTATATTTGGTTGAAACGGAGATTAGTTGTTTTGTTTGTGTGATGTCTGGTATAAGTGTAATATAACTACCAATATAAGCTATGAATTACAAGAAATATTGTTAGGTTTGTATAAAAGAACAAGAATGTGAAAGAAAATGAGAAAGAGTCATAGGAATGAAATTTCTAAACGGGCCCTCATGATGGGTTTGAAGTATTCGTAAGTTTTTGGGTATCATTTGTTTTCGTTTTTAGAACTCATATCTATCAATGAATTAGATTTGTTAATTTTATACCCACCAACCAAACACCAACTTATATTATTGCAATTTGCATACAATATGTGGAAATCAAACTATAAATCTAAAATATGGATGTATTGCTACTGAAATATAAGTTTCAAACAATACCCTTCAAAAGCAACCGGCTCTAGATTATCAACCGGGGATGACTTACCAGAAGAAAAACGTAACATAAGTCAGTTGACTCGCCAATCCTTGTAGAATTCATACCCAGCCACTCTAGTACACATGGCTAGTACACCGAAGCACAGAGTCACTTGTCATCGACATCCGAGCCACAAAAATCCCTTCTGCCGAACGGGACTAATTTATCTTCTTGGATGAGACTATTGGTGCAAAGTGTTCATTTCTTTTTCGCCATGTTTCATCCTATTTCTTTTTTTATTAGATGATGGAAAAACAACCGGTAAGTTATGGCTTGAAAGCTTATGTTCTTCTTTTATGGATAAAGGGCAAACCCCAATACAAGATATGTTAATTTTTTAAACAAAGTACCTATAATTTACTTGATAAATGGTTGATACAAACCACAATCCAAAGTCCTCAACTCAAAAAATTGTTCACCATCCATACAAATACCGATGACAAAATTAAAACCAGAAACTTTTGCACAAAATCAAAATCACAAACTTCCACCAAAACATATTTTCAGTATATACGTACTCAAAATCCCAAAATTTTAATCCATTAGTTTTATATATTTTTTAAGATAACAATTAGCAACTATTTTTAATTAGTAGTAAACAAAACATTTTAAAATTATATTACATAAAGTACATGATATAAGTGTTTAAATAAGTTTACTTTAAACACAACTTTTACAAAAAGAAATTAACAAATTGAAACTGAAATTTTTAAACTTGTATAGAATTGAAAAACTAAAAAAAAACTTAAATTCCAGGATCAAGCAGACCATACAAGTTAAGGTTTTTCTAGGCAGGCAAATTACGTTTTTAGGATCATTGTAGCCAAAGATGATACTTCCAAAAATAAACGAACAAAACCAAACGGTCCATATGCAGTACTCATTGAAATACAATTCTGTAATCAAAATTTCCATGCGATACATAATACAGAACAATAGTAGCACTAATCCATTTGAAAATGACAACATTATCCTAAACCTGCTGTAAATTCAAGAGATTTTTGTACTATCAATTTGAAGACGGTTATAGTAAATATATTGGTTCCACACCACTACCATTCTACTGTATCTGCAAAATCACCAATGCGTTTTTGAACCAAGAGGAATAGTGTTGGATCCTGAGATCATTCCTCGGTTACCAAAACCGCCTCGACCTCTTGATCTGAAGTTCCCACCAGAACCCCCTGCATAACAGCAAAATCACCAACATAAATCAACTACAATTCACCTGGGTTGCATTTGGCATACAGGAACAATTTGACATGGGTAGGTTAGTAATTTACCCATCGTATCCTATCTCAATGCTTTTTGTTCCACTTACTTTGGAGGGACAAAAAAACTCGTCCCGTTCTGTCTCAAGTCTAGTTTTTGTTTTGTCCAAAACTTAAAATTGCAACAATTCCTTTCGGGTGAAATTTGCAAAGTTATCTAGAAAGATTACAAGTTAAAATTAATTATTTGCAAACAAATTTCCTATATTTTTTTCTTTGTTGACGAGTATTTTAACACATCTTACCTATAGTCAAAAACCTTGTAGGTATTTCATGGCACCCGTAAAATAACAATAAATAGATAGTTCAAGACTAAAGAAACTACCTCCAGGACCCATTGACCGGGTCATTGAAGATAACGCTACAGGAACAACTTGGCCAGCTTCTTGAAGGATCTTAATTAGCTCACGAGCATACTTCGAATTTGAATGCGTGAAAAACGTAACAGCAATCCCCTTGGCTCCTGCACGCCCAGTACGTCCTATCCTGTGGACGTAATCCTCGAGACTTGACGGGAAATCATAATTGATGACGCATTTTATGTCCTTCACATCTACGTTCAATATAAGAAATTAAATACAAAATAATTCTACACAGAAAAACCAATTAGATTGGAATGAAATGGCAACCTTATCCCTGCATTCCTAAGATCTGCAAAGATCATTATATAAGATACAACACATTCATCAAATGTGGCCACCTCAACCTTGCAGGGATAAGGAGCAGCACCACCACTACCTCCGCCAATTCCATATCCATAAATCCAACCAATCAATAATCTTTTGTTTCAACGAGTCAACCGGGCTGTCACGACCACCAACCTCATAACTGTGGATGGGCAACGATAACTTCTATGAAGATGGGCAACATAATAAAATCAGAACAGGTTCAGCCAAAGAAAGATGCTTCATTGCACCTCCCTACGTACTATTTGATTGCTTCCAAAGTCGGATATCAACCATATGAACATAAGACCACCAATCGGCCATAACATGTTCAAAATACCTAGTTTACCCTATCAAAATGGCATCCAACAGCCACTGGCATCAGGTGGAGACATCTCTTTGGCCCCTTCAAAGAAAATCACACTTTTGGTCCATGATACCATGCTCCCATACCCATGTAACAAATCCCATATAAATTAGGTACAAGGGCAAACATTCTACTTGCATCCTAATTCCATTAATCCTCCATAACTCATCAAGGGTTTCAAATGTACATGCACACATTAAGTCATTGACTACAATTTCTTGACAACTTCAAAAATAATCAACATAAAATGCAATGTATCTATGTCATAAGTAAATGGACAACCAAGCAACCAATGAGTAGTATCTTACAAAAAGTAGCAGCCTTCAATTCCACAACTAGATCCACATTGTTAAGTTTTATTGTTCGTAAAAAGAATCCATTTTGTTGCAAGACACAATGAACTCAAGAGTACATTTGCAACTACATCCTTAAACCTTATAAAATGTACTCTGCTTTCAGAATGAAGAAATATATAGTACCAATGAAAAGCAAATATCCATATTGCATTCACTTTGTCAAACTACGAGTTCAGTAACTACAGCAGTATCCTATGTGGAAAAGTATCATTTCATATTAGCAACATCTAAAGCACATTAGAAGCAACAATTCACATGAAAGCTCCACTATTTTGGTAAACTCCATGCCTAGACAGCATAAACACAAATTCACGTTACATGACAGAATTATATGTTACCTGACATCTAAAACTCCCTCAAAGTAATCATGAAGAATCTTGATATTATTTGTTGCAAAAAGTTATGCATTATAATATTACATATCTCATACGAATCATGTAGTTAGCCATGTGATTTAGATATTTATTATAAAATTGAAGTAATAATATGTTAGCCATCATAGTTAATTATTATAAAACTTTAGTAATAATGCATGTGTTAGCCATCATAGTTAATTGTCTCTATGTTTAATGCATTATGTTATGTCTATGTGCAATGATACCATCAACTCCAAACTTCCTAGGTTACGGGATTCTGCTGCACCACTTGATCAGATGCCAGGATTTCCTAGTCCTTTATGATTCTATGCATTCCCATATGTAATACTAGAAACTAGATACTATAAGAGAAGTCAAAATGATACTGCCTCCCTGTATAGATTTTCTTCTGATAAGCTGAAAATATCCAGTTCACCAATAACCAGTCCTGGCAATGGTTACACCTTCCTTTTCGCACCCAAACCACAAATTATTTCCTCAGGTAAGTAGACAGCAGCCGGCGACTCCCATAAGTTATGTTTGTGACCTAAAAAATATGTAAGCTTCCTAGCACACAGTGATCCTACCAAGACCACGGGCAGCAACATCAGTGGCGGTCATTATAAGACTCCTGCCACTTTTAAACTCTGCCAAAACCCAATCCCTTTCGTCTTGGCTTTTATCACCATGGATGGATAATGCAGGCCATCCATCCATTCTAAGTTGTCTTGTGACTTGATCACATCCTTTTTTTGTTTCCACAAATATAAGTATTCTGCTTCCATCCATCATTTCTTTGAGCAGTCTGATAAGCCTACATGCAAGAAATTTAAGAATCAAATACCCCCAAAAAAAGTGAGAGAAGGTAGTAACAGTTTGGATGTAAAAAGGTACCAATTAATACCTGTTGTACTTTTCCACATCTGTTACAACTTCAATAACCTGGTTTATTGACTGATTCGCTTTCAGAACAGCGGATCCAATGATCACCTAAGCAGGTCAAATTTGAAGAAGATGAAATAAGCAATCCAATTAAAGGTGTAGGCTACATAAGGTCAAAATATAAAGATGCAGATAGTAACCTTATATGGATTACGTAAGAACTGCCTCGCCAAACTCTCCACCTCTTTAGGCCATGTTGCACTCCAATAGAGAGTTTGTCTATCTGGTCTGATCTGTCAAAAATGAAGCACCTCCAAGCTTAGCATAAGCCACTTTCTCATCAAAGTGTCAACAAAGAACTCATCACAAACCAGTAAACCAGTAACAACTAGTTTAACTGAATTCAGTAACACACTGACAGCTTTTAGGTACTTAAAAGCACTTTCCAACATATTTGAAGTTTAAAGGTTCTTCACCCCATTAATTGGTTAAGGGTTGGATACCTGAGTATCTCTTAATATATGCAGAAGCCAATAGATAAAAGATCTAAAATTCCCAAAAAAAAATCCTTGAATACCATTTGTGAGGACGTAGAAATATTCATATGACATTTACAAATGCAGTTCAGGAAAAATATCATGTGAAGGTGCAGTGCAGCAGATGTTACTCAGATCAAATACAAATAGGGGAAGTTATCATACTTGGCTGATAATTTTCCTGATTTGAGGCTCAAATCCCATATCTAACATACGATCAGCTTCATCCAAGACAAGGTAAGTCACTCTCCTCAAATTAGTGTGCCGAGCTTCTAGCATGTCTATTAACCTACCAGGTGTGCCAATAACAATTTCAACCCCTGCAATAAATGGTTACATGGACTCGTAAATTCTCTATTTCACTGCATAAGCACAGGTCAGATTTACTATAGAATACACTTTGGATAGATTGGCAATTACCATACCTCTTTGAAGATCACGAATCTGTGGTCCCTTAGGGGCACCACCATATATGCAAGTGCTTCGTATGTTAGAATGTGACCCAAATTTTCCAGCTTCCTGTTGGATCTGTACAGCCAATTCTCGAGTAGGGGCCAGTACTAGAACAATAGGACCATCTCCATGAACTGAATATTTTTGGCAATATAGATGGCAAAAAGTAACATGTTAAGCAAGAACAATGGGATTTAAACCAAACCAAACAAAAATATATACTAACCCAATGGAGGTTGTGCCGAAACATGAACCAAAGCAGGCAGCAAATATGACAAAGTCTTGCCAGAACCAGTCTCAGCAATCCCAATTAGATCTCTTCCTTTTAAAGCCATAGGCCATCCTTGGGCCTGAATTGGTGTCGGCTCAACAAATCCCAGTCTGGAAATGACCTCTAGACAATAATCTGCCAAATAAAGAACAGTTAGTTGGCTGATAAGAGTCTGACAGATCAAATATACGAAAGAAAAAAAGCAATTATCTCGAGATGCAGACTGATTACCAGGAAAACCTGCCTCGTGAAACATTCGGATTGGCTTTGGGACATCTAAACCGTCAACAGTAATCTCCCTCCGGCCACGATAAAGTGCCACCTCTTGGTCAGTCATGGCCCTTACAGAAGGAGACTCGATATAAAAGCTCTTCTCAAATGGTACCAAGTTGCCAAAATCCTGCTTTGGTAGAGATATATTATCCAAGTCCCCTTTAGAGCCACCACCTCTTCCTCCTCTCCCACCACCACGACCACCATCAAAGCTCCTACCTCCACCTCGCCCACCACCGCCAAACCCTCTACCTCCATCACGGGAACCACCACGAAACCCTCTGTCGAAACCCCTACCACCACCGCCACCTCTGCTCCCACCACGACCTGAATCAAAACCTCTCCCTCCTCTACCTCTACCACCATCAAAACCTCCATTATTCATCCTTCCACCACCGCCTCTACCACCCCTCACAGAACCAAACCCTCTGCCACCGACAGCCCCACCAGAACCTACATTAAAACCCCCCCGAACACCAGGTTCAAAAGGAGGGAATCCACTTCCAACACCTCTTCCACCGCCGACAGAAGACGGCGGTCCTGTTGGTGGACCTCTGAATGGAACCGGTGCACCGCGGCCATAGTTGGGAACAGCACCACCACTCCCGGCACCCACGGCAGGGGGTCCCATAGGCGGTAATCCCATAAAATCACTGATATTCAATATGTAAAAAACATAAACCATTCAATCAAAACTAGTAGCAAAAAGTAACAGCTAGGGAACAAACAGATACGTGTTAACTTCGTATGTGAAAGATCTGAAAGAAAAAAAGTAGATTTTTGAGGTACCTTCGACGCTGATGGTAAGAGCCGGCGTCCACAACTCTGGCGTCGTAACGGTTCATGACGGTTGAAGTGATTTAGAGATTGAAATCGACTGAGTTTTCCAATTTTAGGGTTAGGGTTTTGAAAAGTATTCGAGGGTTTGACCGATCTAGAGGATGAAAAAGAGAGGGCAGGAAAGGATATATTCTGTTTAAAGGATGTTCGGGTGAAAAAATCTCTTCGCTTAGATATTTTGTCACCTCATTGTAGGTGTTTGCGGTCCGGTTTGGACGGTTTAACCCCTCAGACCACAAACCAAGCCGCAAGTGGCGGTTTATTGATTTTTCAAACCGAGCGGTTTGACATCAAGTGCCCAGACCAGTCAAGTCGGATCGCGGTTTAGACGGTTTGGTCGATCGGTTTAGGCGGTTTGAGCCTTTTAGTGGACTTTTAAGTTTAAACATAAAAACATATAAAACTTTGAATTTTAAAGGCTAGTTGGCTTGAGTCCATTTGAAATAAAGAACAAAGTCCACAAAAGTTAACTAAATATCCGAAGACAAAACACTAAAAAAAAGTAATATGCAAAGTGCAAATAAAATCAACGGTTTCACTTCTTCATTTTTCCGTTCTTTGTATTCCACAATCCATAAAGATTTCAATCTTTTAAGGTATATATAAAAAAATAAAAAATATATATTTGTATATTTGGCGGTCGGTTTGGTCCAAACCGCCCAAAAAAACCTCCAAACCGCAGACCGGACTGGACCGCCCGGTTTGACAATTTTCCAGACCAGACCGGACCGCCAGACCGCTCAAACCGCCAAAAACGGTCCGGTTTGACTTGGTTCGACCGGTTTGAGCGGTCCAACGGTTTTTTTGAACACCCCTACTTGCGGGGACATTAATAATCAAGAATATGTTTTGTTATAAGTAAACTACAACTTTGGTCCCTATGGTTTACACGAATCTCTAAAACTGGTCCCTATACTTCAATAATTACAATTATCGTCCCTATTGTTTACTTTTTGCTTTGAAAATTGTTTCTAGTCGCTAACTCCGTTAAAATTATCCGCTAAAATCAATGGTATTTTCGTCCATTCTCTCTCTTTTGCAATGTTTCTTTGTTTTTTCTTATTTTTGTAAAAAACTACAAAACATTAGGGACCTATTACGTAATTAAACAATATATATATATAGAGAGAGAGAGGGGGCGTTCAAATGCAACTCATTTACATGATGCAACCCCTCTATCCACCACTCATTTTATGTAATTAAGAAAAAATATGAAAATAAAATGAGTGGTGGATAAAGGGGTTGCATGCATTACATCATGTAAAGGGGTTGAATAACCCCCCCCCCCCCCCTCTCTCTATATATATAGGGACGATACATATATGGTGAACTTTTGCAAACCTCCATCCCCATCCGGCCAAACCTCTATCGCCATCACCAACATGACCCATCTGCCAAACAGGGACGATCCCCACCCAACAGGACTGAAGTTAATCGAGAGGAAGAAAGATGATGCAAGTGGTGGTGGTTCGATGGATTCAAACCCAGAAAATCCGGCGACCAAGACGCCATCTCCAGTGGTCTTCTCCAGCCAACACCATCCACTCCGGTTGAGTCCATATTTCACGTCCATCTTCATCTTCTTCGTTCCATCTCCAATAACATAGGCCAAACCCACATACAATACATACATATATATACACATTGTAACACCCTTAAAATAGGGGTAAATTTAAATCTTAAAACTTACGAAATATGGCATCTTAATAAATGGAAATCGCCCAAAAAGGTGAAATAGTAATAGCGTTTACATATTCTATAAATGGACATTAAGGTCAACAACATACTAATCTAAACAGTTATCTATAATCTATATCTATACTATATTATAAAAGAGACATAAAAAACTTTTAATTACAACATTTTAAGCATAAAATACAACTAATTAAAGTCAATTACTTAATTTACAATTTCATAATGTCTTGGTACAACTTATGCAAGCACAATATCTCACATCATCATCTATTTATGGAATGGATACTCATTTATTAATATAAAATAAATTTTGTTTTTTATATTTAATGGACGATTTGATCAATATTATCTATTATTATCAATATTTATTTTTTATATTTATTGGACGATTTGATCAATATTACTATTATCAATATTTATTTTTTATTTTATAATTTGCTCTTAATATACCTATATCTATATTAGTTATAATCTCATAACTAATATATCTATCTATACTATATTATAAAAACATGCATTGATCTAATAAATATATTTTAATAAAAAATAAAACAGGCAATTTATCTCATAGTGTTTATCATGTATTTAATATGTTTATTTACAGTTAGTTATACAAATAAAAGCATGAGACTTTAATAAGTTATAATTATGTTTTATTAACTTGTAATTTTGAATTTTAACTAATATATTTATACTATATTATAAAGCATTTAAGCTAAACTCTTAAAAACTAATTTTTATGCATTAGGTACCACTTATCAATGCATATTACTTAAAATCCAAAAGTACAAATTGATTAAACATAAGTACAACTTATAAAAGCTTAATGTTTGAATTTGTGTAACTAACTGCAGATAAGCACTTATTTTTATTTTCTAAAATATCTAAAAAATTTAACTATTGATATAACTAACCGATAAATATAAGAAAATTCGAGATAAATCACTTTATTTTTATTTTTTATTGAAGTATGTTATTTTTTTTAATTTTAAATATAACATATCTTAAATATAGTTATCATTTAAATTAAACATTTTTTGACCCGTAACAAAATACTTTATTATTATTTTTTATAAAAAACCATAATTAAACTAAACTAAAATATATTTTTGTTTTAAATCTAGGTTTCTCAAAATCGTAAAATAAAATAAAAAAAAAAGACTAACAAAAAGTATGAATAATGATTGAGGGTTCGAGTTCTAGATTTCAGAAACCCGCTGCATTGCGAGGGTACATTTCTAGTATATTATAAAACATCTATAAAAAACAATTAATTAAGCTTAATGTACTGCTATTTAACGCTACCTACTTAAAATCTCTTAAAAACAATTAATGAAGCGGTATGTACTACTGTTAAATGCGTTTAACCCTAATTAATAAATTTTCATCCTCATATCTAAAGTCTAATCCGCCCAGATCGTCTCTAATCCCCCAAAACCCTAAAATTATGAAATTCGAATTGGGGATGGTGATGAAATCCCGTTTCTTACGCGCCTCATACTCTCACCTTCTCGATTGATTTCGGGAAAACGATTTATCACTCAATTGTTTCATACACGCTCCAACATTGACGATTCAAACTTTTCTACTTCCATCGATCCTTTTGCACTGAAATCGGTTAGTTTCCTTTTGCTTTCTTGTAATCGATTACTTTTTTGGAATCGATTGCTTTTTTGAAATAGAGTTGGTTTGTTTTTTTATGTGTGATCTGTAACTTTCTTTGTATCGATTAAGAGTATCCGTTGGTTTGTTCTTCTGTTTGTTTGTTTGTCGTTGTTTAAATTTTGGCTCCAAGAGTTGTTGTGCAAACTCAAAATAGCATATCTCATACTTTTGGTGCCGCCCTATGGTTTGGAACTTGAAAATAAATGAGTTATAATGGTTTTCTTGATTACGTGTTTTTGTTTGTAAATGTTCGAGCCAACGAACCGATAATTCTGATGGTCGGAATCTTGATTACCGAGTTTTCCGTAGAAACTAATCCACTATTGTTTTCGCAGCTGGGAAATTCGTCTTGAACGTCGCTCGTCGGAGATCGGCGTTCGATTGTCATCAAACAACTAATCTGCAATTCCCCGGTATGAACAAATCTTCTATTTCATTTTTCTGTTAAAGCTTCGATTATATGGGTTCATTTATTTTGATCGGTATAAACTCCATGTTCGAAAATTTTACCCAATTAATGTGTAACTTAATAAAAATAATCAAAAGCCTTCGACTATTAAACTATTGAACTTAGATGTTTTACAGAAAAGGCTCTATTGGAGCAAAAGTTTGTGGATCATTAGGTTATAGAATTGAAATCCCATTTCTTACGCGCCTCTAGTTTACAAATAAAATTAGATAAACAATCAATAATAACATTAGAGAATTGATTAACACTACCAAAAATGGAGAACATATACATTAGCACATGTTACATCTATCATATGGAATCATGTTGTAGTGATATTGGTTTTTGAGTTGGTAGTCAGTATCTCCATGCCAAACAGAATTGCCCACCTCATATTTAGAAGCTCCAATAAGGACAGGCACCAGATGATTATTTCTGGAAAATTCCCTTGCAATTGACATCATAGTCAACAAGAGGTAAATCCAACTAACTTCATAAAAACTTAATGTCGCTTGTTCAAAAGAAGAAAGGTAGCAAAGCCAAATAAATATATCGATTTGTTCTTAAAAAGGATGTCATGCAGAAAATTACTACAACTTAACATAGTACAATACAGTTTCGAATCACATAAATCTATGATATCATATTAGGCATGGGAATTTGCCCCGACCCGTTGGGGAACCCGATCACCCGACCCGGACGGGGCCGCGGAATACCCGCAAAAACGAGTTTGGGGGTCGGGGCCTGGGATACCCGGTACGCTCAAACCGGGGTCGGGTAGCCTACCCCCCGACCCGCCCGGTACCCGGGATATATAATATAAATATTATTTTTTAATATATATATATATATATGTATTAATAAGTTAATATATTATGTTTGTGAACTTGAATTATGTTTGAAATGTTTAATGTGTTGATGTTTTGGAAACAACTTATTATGTTTGATGTTTAATGTTTATACAATTTTTTAACTTTGAGTTGTAGTAAAACGACCTAAAAAACAGTAGCAAGATTGCACAAAAAAAAAAGTACAAAAACATCCCAAAAAACAACCCAAAAAACAGTCCCAAAATGCCAATTTTTTTTAAAAAAAACGGGTCTAAACTGGGCCGGGTAAGTGGGTACCGGGGGCGGGGGTTGACCGGGTTTTTGACCGGGGTCGGGTACTCAATCCCCGTACCTGCCGAGGACCGGGGTCGGGGCCGGGTAAGGGGATACCCGCCCCGTTCCCATCCCTATATCAGATTTACCTTTCTTCTGGATGATCATGTCCTATGCTGAAATAAAAACATGACTATTTAGGAACTCTGAATCAATGTTTTGGGAGTTGGGTACTATTAAGCTCCCATATGTCTATTCTTACAAGGAATCATTTTTGTGTTGATTTATATGGAGTTTGTTTTAATATTGTCTCTATTCTTGTTTATATTCATAAAACTAGGCTAATTGCATGCCTTCACTTGGAATCATTTTTGTGTTGATGATTTATATGGAGTTTGGGATGGAAGCTAGCATTTGGCTATTATACCTGTTGATTTGTCTCTTATGGGTATCATTATGAGGATGTGGTCATTGATCAGATCCCACATATGGTATTGTTTTAGAGATGTTCAATTGTCAATATTTATTTTGATTAGAAGACTGATTCTTATTTGGTTGGGATTGGAGAGAAAAGGTGGTTTGTCAATCTCTTTGTATCTGGTCATGGAGTAAAGCCAAATGGTATACTGCCAATAACTCTATGTCAACAACCCTGTGCCCACAACCCTATGCCTTGTTTCTTCCTGTTGGTCATTCTTTTATTTTTTCAACATTTGGTTCCTTCTCTATTTCTTGGTTTTATAATTTGGGGGTTTTTTATTTTGATTTCCATTTTTTATATACAGGGTTTCATGTTTGTAGCAACACAATCCAAGAAACCATTGGCGATAGAGGATAGTTCGAGAGTCGATAACAGATGCAGTAAATACAACTTCAACCAACTTTGAAGAATTTCAAACTCATTTCCTCGATTTCTTACCCCTTTGCGGCCCTTATATTCTCTCCGAATTGGACCCTCTTCAGCGTGCTCAAACTCTTCTCTTGCTTGCCAAAGCCACCACCACACTGTAACACCCTCAATTTGGTAAAAACAACTAATAAAAATTTTCGATATAACAACCAATAAAGGCAACACATATTCCTACAATATCCAAACTCAATACGCCTCAAAACATGATTCGATAAATAACCTCAACAATTACAAACCCTATATAAGGACTACATTGAAGTCGGGTGTTACTCACTCCAAATACAGTTGCTCTCTTCAACCTAATGCGAAAGACTTCATCAAGATTTGCACTCCTCGAGTGCACAACTAGTACTTCTCTCTTCACTATGTTACTAGTATTATCCCCAACCGGAACCTGTTGTACATGCTGACGAATAAAAAGGTTAGGCTAACGCCTAGTGAGTTCAAGAGTTTTACCATAAGGATAACTACATTTTTAAAAGGGGAGAGTACAACTTAAATCACAGTTTTTCAAATGATTTACTTTAAGTATGGAAACAACTCATTTTCCAATAATGTGCATTTTCGAAGATGAACATTTCAATACAAAATTATCTTTATAAAATGATGCATCCCAAAACTCACTCAAACAAGGGTAGAATCGACTTCCAATATATGAAAACATGAATAATATTTCCTATTCCGAAAACACCCAAAACACGAGTGGAACCCAATACTCCACACACAAAATTATGGACAATAATCCACCCATAAAAGATATCACCGAAAACATAAATATAAAAGATCCAACCCGAAGACAACACCTTTCGGTGATAGGGGAGACCCGATTCCATATAATGTGACAGACACAAAGTAAGCCACACATTATGTTATATTGGTATTAAGTATCAAGTTCAACATCTTTCAGCATACACCCATAGATACTTGCACGAAGAAATTACACCATACCGGAGATGCCTAACCGCACCGTAATGGGGAAAACTAGCATTCCACCATTGGACAAAATAATAAAAGTATAGAGCTCGGCATCTTTTAGCGTACACCCAAAGATACTTGCACGAAGGACTTATAACCCAATCCGATGCCTAACGTGCCGCAATGTGGAAACCAAGTCGTTCTATCATCGGACAAAGTGATAAAAGTGTTCATGGATCCATAGCAGACGGGGCTGAAACACAACATGACTCCAATTGAATGACACACACACTCAAAAACAATCATACGCAATGACCAAAGCTCTATGTTGAGCTATCAAAACTGGACAAGTGTCTCCAAAATCCCCATCATAATCAAATACCGAGCCACTAGCTCAAACAACTAAAGGACTCATTGTCAAAAGCAGTATTATGCAAAGTGCACACGACCAACGTTTATACAAACACGTGCTCCAAAGTACACAAACCAAACTCCAACACAACTTAGGATAAGACATATCATTTTCCAAAACAAGGTTATACCATTGACCCATTTCAAAACATCTCATAACTCAACTATGCATATTTCCAACAAACACAAAAATGCATTTCTACCAAATAATCTTCATTTATGCAATAATCAAAACACTTTTATTTATGACTTATTTAACAAAATACCCAAAAGTCCCAAATGTGGTTGTTTTATAAGGTTTATAAAGTTAAACACTTCAAATAATCAATACCCACCAAATAACCCAACAAATGATAATTTCATGCAAAACACATAAACACTTCAAAATAGACATTTTGGCATGTACAACGTTTTCACAAATCAACTTGAACTCACCTTGCTAGATTTAGGCTAAATCTAGATTTTACCCCCAAAACTTGAATCTTTTTAGATGAGATCTTGAATCCTTCCACTAGATCCAAGGTTTCCACAAGGTTTCCTTACCACAACATTCACAAAGATTTACCAAACCTTAAGAATACAAAAGAAGATGAAGAGATGAGTAGGTTATCTCGATCAAAACCCTTGGATCCACCCAATAACTTCAACCCCTTTCTACGGTCTTTGTTGGCCGGGACGAGCACTCTCTTTTCTTTGTCAAATATTTTGTTTGGTCATAAGTTGGTTAGAGAAAAGTAATTAGTTCAGTTTTAGGCATACACTAATAGTAGGTTACGATTCAAAAGAAAGAGAGATTCAAGCCAATCGACCGACTAAAAGGACTATTCAAATTCGAAAGTAGATGTTCATGCTCATATAACTGCAAAATGACACTTGACCTATTTCCCTCATAGACAGACATGGAAATTAGAAAGTGTCTATCTTTACTTGAAAAGCTCCAAAAGACGAGACTCTAGGTTCAAGAATCACCAAAATCGGATTTATGAGCAGAAAGTTATGAGAGAATGAAGTTAGATCCCCAAAAATCGAGTTTAAAACCCTCAGGTCGGTTCCCGTGGTTTGGCCCGTGGCTTGGAAGTCACGGGGTAAGTCGCGCGCTTCCTCAGCATCACTTCCAGCGACTTGCGCCCCCTAGGCCGCGACCTAGGGTCGCCCACCAACCCGCAGGACCTCCGAAATCCCCCGTTTCTCGTGTTTTTCGCGTCCGATTCAATTCCCAATGGTTCCATTATAAAACTTACTTGATTTCTCAATATCTTTACATTCCAAGAGTTAAACGACTCCCATATTACCATCAAGGGAATTTCCAAATTACGGGTGTTACAATCCTCCCAACCTTAAAAGAGATTTCGTCCTCGAAATCTGGCACCGACCAAACACCCCAAATGTCGTATTCAGCGAGACCATTTGGTTCTCTATCCAAAAGGGATGCCTTCACGATACCTTGCCTCCTATACGAAACCGATTACCTCCCATTTCGGTTGCCTCCCAACCTTAGATTATACATATTACCTCAAAAGTAACTTACGACCTTGACCAATCATTTCCCCCAAGGGTGCCCAAAGTCGACTCTACCCTTAAATACTTCCAATCGTCCCTCAACGAGTCACGTTGCACCCTTTTCGTGCCTTCACGAACACAACCACTTTTGCAGGAACGATTCAATCTTAGTCTAACCATACTTTTTTTTCAATTCCGAGTACTCTCAACCGTGCTGACCTTTCCACAGTGGTGAAGGAATCCGTATAAAACTGATGAGTCGATCACCCGTTGTTACAAAAACAATAATTCTAATTTTGACAAATCGAGGTCTCTTCAATAATTGATTTCTACTTAAGATCTACCTCGACATTCTCACCAAATTCCTCCAATAATCAATACCACCGTGGATTATGTCGTCCTTTCCTTGACGAATTTCCTAACACCAACTTGGTCTGATCCACCACAACGTTAGATTCGTTCCTCAAACTGACACCAAGCACCACATCCGAAAGGGTTCCCAAAACTTCCCTTAATCAAGGCATTGGTCTGATGTTTCACCCACAAACATACCATCACATTTTATAGATAGACAATTATCCCCAAACTCCAAGGTTACACAACTCCCATAATGCATTTATGCATCGGTTGACAAATCAGCGAAAGCCTTGCCACTTTCCGGAATACCAATGATCGATCCCATAATTACCAACGTCTAATCTCCTTAAAGTTACCACTTAAATCGCAACCGCACAGGATTCATCGAAAGTGCACCGAATCACTCCAACGGTTATTGTCCTAAAAATGAATGTCAATAGCTATCCTCAAAACAACTATCCGCAATGTGGATATACTACCAAATATTCCATTCCCAATTAGCAATGTCGATTCAAGGTTGACACCTACTCTTGGAAATAACGCCCCAAATCAAACAGCCTTACTAGCCAACCATAACATCATCATTATTCACAAATACCCATTAAGGTGGTACACCATGGACACATAGAATGTTGTCGTACCATTAACCCACAAATTCAAAACTAACCACACATAAGCAACCGCACAAAGTTTTAACCCAAGGATTTATCAAAACGGAAAGATCATCACTTAATTAACTGGGGAAAGCATGAATCTAACGCCTCAAATACTTCTGCGTGAACCAGTTCATGAAACTGAATCCAAAATTCGAAAATGGCCACAAGTCGTCTCATCCGATGTTTCAATTCCGAAAACGTCTCTAGCCCTTATTAATAAGTCCTTTCACAAAGAGGGGTTTAAAACTATGGTTCTAATGAGTTCAATGGTTTTTCAAGCTAATATGCCAATTTAACATTTTATAAAACTTTCAAATACACAAGCTTTATAACAATTAACCATGCGAGTAAAAATCCACTACCATTTACTCGGTAGGTGTACAAAGGGGTCACAACATCACACAGATAAGAAAACGTTTCGAAAACATTTGATCACTACTCACGCTAATAATGGCGATAATAAGAGATGTGCAACAAAATTTTCAAATAGACCACTACGATATTAGTATTCATCAGATCATGTTGTGTATGTAAAATAGTTTTATGTACTAAAACAATGTGTGACAAATAATTGCACAAACTCAGGAAGAGGAACTTCATGATTTCAAACCCCAAAATTCTTTCTTTTATAAAATGACATGGAGTCAAATTTCCTACACGACCCTCATATACCCGTTTATTTCTCAAACTTAGTAAATCAACAAGTGCTTGAGATTTGGTCAAACAAAAAAATAATTTAAATCGACTTCAACTTTTAGCCGCAAGGACAATGCTCTTTGGCCTAAAATGGTGGCTATTATGCCATGCATACGAGTAAATCAATATAATGCATTGCGTGAAACAACAATGATGAAACCGACAATCAAAGAAGGCTCAATGCCCCAGTTCAACCCGAGCCATCCTAGGTTTTTCATATGTTTGCTCATACCAAAAGTTTAAATCAACTCACCCACTAAGTTGTGCACGACGAGCTATACTTGTATAAAACTCAAAAGTGAACCCACACGACATTGAAACCCCCAAAATAGCACATGGGGTGACATCCACCAACAAAACTCTCATGAAATAAATTTCTCAATAACCCATAAACCAACGCACACAAAGAACTTAGTCTACGCATTTCAAGGTTCACCCATGCATCACAAACGTCGTAAAATAATACTCCATAAAACTTAACAAAACTCACACGAAATATAATTCCCAAGAAAACTCAAACACTAAAATAGTGGAAGGCAACTCTTCGTCCAAGGCCTTAACATATGTGGAGGAGATCCAATGTTAAGGTCATAAGTCGTAGTTACTTGTCCAAGACTCTACACAACGTCAAAATATGAACATCACAATATCCGAAAATAGTGTTAGACAACAACGAGAACAAAGAAAGTCTCAACAAAGTTTGCAACCTCATGCAATCAAGTAGTTTTATGCATATTTAAAATCATGGTTTAAAACCTTGTGTGTGCTAAACATCTTTCCAAAATTTTGTAATGTAATTCCACATGATGATTTGGAAACATGAGAAATAATTGATGCAATTCATTTTAGAAATAAATTTCGTGTATGAATTTGATCGGCACTCAACGCCTCGAAATCATGCCCCTCAATTTCCTAGTCACACTATCGTCATCTAGATGCTCACATATCTTAAGGCAATACTCGAGGATTTCATCAGTTCACCTTCCAATTACTCCGCGAATAATGTCAATCCCATAAGTCTATGGTTCTAATCCAACCAATAATTCCAATCTGAAACGGTCCACCCAATGCAATCATCATGCTTACTGTCACTCCGATTGACGAACACTAAAATCATCAACCTCTTCTAACAATTAACCACTTAGAAACTTATGCACTAACCCAACGATCGACGCATCAAAGTACTCCAAGCATACACATGTAACTAATAGGTTCACCATAACACTAGCCAGGTGCAATTATGAACGTACCATACATGGTCAACCTTGTTACCCTCGACGTGTTTCCCGTTTCTAGCGACTCCATCAACCTCAAATTATCCTATCTCAAAATGCCTAATGGTGCAATCCTCTTTCTCAATCACTTAAAAGGACACTAGTTTGAGTCTACGCATCCAAAATCAACACCTAATTCTCTCAAACTTAAGCTCTGATACCAACTTGTAACACCCTCAATTTGGTAAAAGCAACTAATAAATTTTTTTGATATAACATCCAATAAAGGCAACACATATTCCTACAATATCCAAACTCAATACGCCTCAAAACATGATTCGATAAATAACCTCAACAATTACAACCCCTATATAAGGACTACATTGAAGTCGGGTGTTACTCACTCCAAATACAGTTGCTCTCTTCAACCTAATGCGGAAGACTTCATCAAGATTTGCACTCCTCGAGTGCACAACTAGTACTTCTCTCTCCACTATGTTACTAGTATTATCCCCAACCGGAACCTGTTGCACATACCGACAAATAAAAAGGTTAGGCTAATGCATAGTGAGTTCAAGAGTTTTACCATAAGGATAACTACATTTTTAAAAGGGAAGAATACAACTTAAATCACAGTTTTTCAAATGATTTACTTAAGTATGGAAATGACTCATTTCCCAATAATGTGCATTTTCGAAGATGAACATTTCAATACAAAATACTCTTTATAAAATGATGCATCCCAAAACTCACTCAAACAAGGGTAGAATCGACTTCCAATTTATGAAAACATGAATAATATTTCTTATTCCAAAAACACCCAAAACACGAGTGGAACCCAATACTCTACACACAAAATTATGGACAATAATCCACCCATAAAAGACATCACCGAAAACATAAATATAAAAGATCCAGCCCGAAGACAACACCTTTCGGTGATGGGGGAGACCCAATTCCATTTAATGTGACGAACACAAAGTAAGCCAAACATTATGTTGTATTGGTATTAAGTATCGAGCTCATCATCTTTCAGCATACATCCATGATTATACTTTCACGGAGGACTTACACCATACCGAAGATGCCTAACTGTAACACCCCGAAATCGTTGACCGATGAGATAGCGAAAGAAAACATCCACAGCGCCCCGCGCGGCTCTCCGCTCGAGTTGAGCCACGCCATGAACCGCGCGAGGCTCTGTTTCCTCGCGGCTTTAGTGGTCCGCGCGGCTCTCCACGCGGGTCAGGTCGCGCCACCATCCGCGCACGCGCACTGTGCGCTGATTAAAGAGGAGAATCCGGCCTCCAACCTCATTTTCTCTCAAAACCCTCAAATTCTCTCCCACTTTCTCTCCCAAACCGACCCACACCTTCCTAAATGAACCCTAACCTATTTTGAGGAGTTTTCCTCCTAAAATCTCATTATTCCTCATCATCAAGCAAGTTTAGAGGTTAGAACCATAGTCTTCCATCTTCATCTTCTTCATCGAGTTTTCTTGGGTTTCATCCACCCTTGTTCCCCTTTTGTAGATTGGGGGTTTGTGTCCATTTTGATGATCTAGAGGTGTTTTGGCTGGTGGATTCAAGCTTGGGTTAAGATAATCTTCTATTTTCTTCATCTATGGAAGCTAGGGTTTTGTGTATAAGTTGAGGTTTTCATGTTTAATGTTTGGGGAATGATTCTTAATGGTTGGATGTGAATATTTATGGTTGGAAATGTATGGATCTAGGCTTTTTTGGAAGTTTTTGGCTTGAGGATCCAAGTGTTCTTCAAAGGAGCTCAAGTTGGGTAAAATCCAGATTTAGCCTAAATCTAGCAAGGTGAGTTCAAGTTGATTTGTGAAAACGTTGTACATGCCAAAATGCCTATGTTAAAATGTTTATGTGTTTACATGAAATTATCATTTGTCGAGTTATTTGGAGAGTTTAATTATTTGTGGTGTTTGGTTTTATAAACCTTGTAAAAAACCCCACATTTGGGACTTTTGGGGGATTTTGATAAATAAGTCATTAAGGAAAATGTTTTAAAACTGCATTGCATAAAATGAGGATTATTTGGTAAAGATGCATTTTTGTGTTTGTTGGAAATATGCATAGTTCGGGTTATGAGATGTTTTGAAAGTATCAACGTGTGAGTCATTGGGTTTTGGTCATTCCCGACCTTGTGAATATTTCGGGAATTGTACATCTTTTGGTTTTGGGGAAAAGACGCATTCCAAGTATTTTGATGAGCAAATCTTAAGCATTGACAATTCTAACGAATTATTTTACGGGTATAAGTCTTTTGGTGTAAATACTCTTACTATGTGTTTTGGAAAAATGTTCATCCTTGTGATATGAGACGTTTTGAAAGAGTCAATGGTATATCTTTGTTTGGAAAATAATCTGTCTTAATCTAAGTTGTGTTGGAGTTGGTCGTGTACCTTGGAGCATGTGTTTGCATAAACGTTGGTCGAGTGCATTTTATTTCCTTTGACAATGAGTCATTTGGTTGTTTGAGCCTGTGGTCTGGTATTTTATTATGATTGGGTTTTAGGACAATTGTCCAGTTTTGATAGCTCGACTTAGAGCATTGGTTGCGATATTGGATGAGGGACTCAACGTAAGGACCATTTATGGTTGAAGTTGATATCTCGTGGGTGTACGTTTAAAGCTACCGAGCCTGACATCCCTTGCGCTTGGAGTTATTATGTCCAATGATGGAACACTAGTTTTCCACATTGAGGCACGTTTAGGCATCAAATTGGGCTGTAAATCCTACGTGCTAGTACACGATATTGGATGAGGAACTTAACGTAAGGACCTTTAGCGGTTGAAGTTGACATTCCGTGGGTGTAAGTTTAAAGCCACCGAACCTGACATCCCTTGCATGCGCTTGTTTATATGACTAGTCTTAACAACATAAAATGAGGCTTACTTTGTGTATCGTCACATTTTATGGAATTGGGTCTCCCCCGTCACTGAAAAGTGTTGTTTTGGTTATTGTGTCTAGTATCCATGTTTTCGGTGACGTGATACATTTACGGATTTTATATATGATTATGGGTTGAGTATTATGCCTCACCCGTGTTTTGGGTGTTTCGGGATATAAAGTTATAGGGTTTTAATTAAATTTGTAACCGATAAACGCAGTGGAAATTAAAATAATTTGGTTACAACCGATAGAAAACTTTTCAGAATAATCAAAACCTAAACGGATCCAATGATGCATTTAATCAAAACTCAAAATCACGCCATAGGGTGTTTAGAGATGTACCTTTCAGATTTGTTGTGGTTGAACGGGTTGAGCACTTAGAAACCAATCGAGGTTTCCTCTAGCGGTATCCACACACGAACACGCGAAATTCCACCGGGTGCTAGCCCAATAACCCTAGATCTGTATATGTGTTTTACAAAAAAGAAAAGGGTTTCTTTTCTGTATTTCTCTGAAAGGCTATTCTAATTCAATTGTAACTCAAATGGTTTAGCCTAACCCCTTATTTATACCAGAAGAATTATAGTTAGACTATAATTCAACTAATGATTAAATAAGGTTTAGTAATTATCTGTAATATTCAAAATTCAAATTCAAATTCAAATTCAAATTCAAATTCAAATTCAAATATATATATATATAAGGGAAATTGGCTGAAATGACCATATTACCTAGCCAATTGAATCTCCTAGCCATTTCTCTCCATGATTTACCAAAATAGACCTAGGTCCGCAATGGCGGACCTGCAGGTCCTCTACCTCCAGAAAAAGACAAAAAAATTTGTCGGTCCAAGCCAGGTCCGCAACGGGTAGGTCTGCCACCCGACCCAGGTCCTCCATTTCGTCACGTGTCACGATCTCACTCAAAGACAACAGAGGACCTAGGTCCGCCATGGCGGAGGTAGAGGACCTGCAGGTCTGCCATGGAGGAGGTAGAGGACCTGCAGGTCTGCCATTGCGGACCTAGTTCTATTTTGGTAAATCATGGAGAGAAGTGGCTAGGAGATGCAATTGATAGAGTAATGTGGCTATTTGAGGCAATTTCCCTATATATAATTATCTTTTAAACTTTAAATATAATTATATATATAATTACAGATAATTCCCCGTAATTAACTTAATTACGTTTTCACCCTGTAATTATCATAATTACAGTTTAACACATATTTTCATAATTATCCTTTAAGAATAATTATTTTCTTAATCAACTTGATTTAATCCGAGTTTCCAAAAAATGGAAACAAACGCATTCTTTGTGTGCGACCCTATAGGTTTACATACTCCTTAGCAGTATCTCTGTGTGACACGTGTCGTGGGCATATAATAACTTACATTCTCCCTCTTGCACACGATACACATTAACACAGACGATGGTAAGCATCTAGCAACACGTCATCGCCCCCAAGGCTATGTAAATGTGCTTTTACCTTCGAGCAATTTGATTGATCCAATCAATCATATAGTAGAATCATTCATTATCCTTTTGCTTCACGATATTTTGTTTTGAACTTAAGTCATAGATCTATCTCATCATTTATATTCAAAGGTTGTGTTTCTCGATCCCAACATATTTGATCATACAAGTGTCATTAGTCCAACTAATCCACTTGTTCATGCATGTAAATCAAACTATTTAACCGAGGGGCCCATAAATATCTCTCTCGTCTTGAGAGGAGCAAATCCCATATTGTATGTACACGACTAACTACACAATTCATGTTATACCTAGCATAACCCTTATGATTACCCGGTCAAGGGTAACGTTAGACTATATCAAAGTATAACACTCCTTGTGCATTAAATCCCAATGCACATCTTAGGTCTAAGGATAAATAGTGTTGTACTATTTCAAGACTCACCTTATGACGCCGATCTATGAGGTGATCTTGACCGTGGGTCTTGTCTAACGCCTTGTGCTCCGACAAGCGCATGTGACTCTGGTTGCACCTAGTGCACTTCCAACTTGGACTATGACCAAACTTCACAATGATCTTGATTTATTACTAGTCCCCTAGTAATAAGTGATCAAGGACAGTTCTAAATAATATGATCATCATATTTATTTAAGGATACTTAAACATGCTAAAACGAACACAGAGATGTTTAATTAAATACTCATATCCAATATGCCATAAACTGTAAAACATAACTGTTTTAATGTTCACAAAGTAAAAGATTACTAAAATTTTACAAATCAGACTAAATTATTACAAAACCTCAAACCTATTGAGCTAATGTGAGCATCATGCTTGCTTTGACTCAAAGGCTTGGTAAGAGGATCTGCATGATTGTCTTCTAATCGAACTTTACATATCTTTATGTCACCTCTTTCAATAATCTCTCGAATTAGGTGATATCTTCTCATGATATGCTTGGAGCGCTGATGTGACATTGGTTCCTTTGCCTGAGCAATGGCACCCTCATTGTCGCAATAGATCTCGACAGGGTCACATATGCTAGGGACTACTCCCAGATCTGTTATGAATTTCTTCATCCAAACAGCTTCCTTTGCGGTGTCTGACGCTGCAATGTACTCCGATTCTGTAGTTGAATCCGCTATTGTGCTTTGTTTGTAGCTCTTCCAGCTCACAACACCCCCGTTTAACACAAACACGTATCCCGACTGTGATTTATAGTCATATCGGTCGGTTTGGAAACTAGCATCTGTGTATCCTTGAATACACAAATCTCTTTCTTGACCGTCGTACAGTAAGAACATTTCTTTAGTTCTTCTCAGATACTTTAGAATATTCTTTACTGCTACCCAGTAAGCATCACCTGGGTTTGACTGATACTTGCTCGTCATGCTTAGGGCATACGAGACATCTGGTCTAGTACATAACATGGCATACATAATTGAACCGATGGCCGAAGCATAAGGAACACCCTTCATGCGGTTCATGTCCTCTTTAGATATAGGACTGTGAGTTTTGCTCAGATGTACACCATGTACCATTGGCAAGTTTCCTCTCTTAGAACCCTCCATCTTGAAGCGTCTTAAGATCTTGTCAATATATGTACTTTGGCTTAATCCAATTAAGCGTTTCGATCTATCACGATAGATCTTTATACCAAGGATATAAGTTGCCTCTCCTAGATCCTTCATCGCGAAACACTTCCCTAACCAGGTTTTTACACCTTTCAGGGTAGGGATGTCATTTCCGATGATCAATATATCATCGACATATAGGATCAAGAATACTATTATGCTCCCACCGACTTTCTTGTATACACAAGGTTCATCTTCGTTCTTTAAGAAACCAAATTCTTTAATCTTTTCATCAAAACAAAGATTCCAACTACGAGATGCTTGCTTCAGTCCATAAATGAACTTTTGCAATTTGCATACCTTTTCAGGAAAATTTGGATGTTTAAAACCTTCTGGTTATACCATGTACACGTCCTTGCTTAAAGTTCCGTTAAGGAACGCGGTTTTAACATCCATTTGCCATATTTCATAGTCATGAAATGCAACTATGGCAAGAAATATCCTGATGGATTTAATCATGGCTACTAGAGAAAAAGTTTCATCATAATCTATTCCATGAGTCTGATTGAAACCTTTAGCTACCAACCTAGCCTTATAGGTATGTACAATCCCATCCATGTCAATTTTCTTTTTGAATACCCACTTGCACCCTACGACTTTGCAGCCGGTAGATGCATCTACCAAGTTCCAAACTTGGTTATCTAACATGGATTGTATTTCAGCCTTCATGGCATCTTGCCATTTATCAGATTCTAAACCTGATACGGCTTCCTGGTAGGTTACGGGTTCATCATGAACCGTATCGTCACTGCCAATGAGATAACCATATCTCTCAGGCTCTTGACGACTCCTACTCGATCTTCGGATTGTTTGTGTCTCGTCATTATCTTCAACAACTTGTTGAGGCTAAACATCATGTTGATTGTCAGTATCAACCATTGTTTCATCTTGTGGTTCTTGAATTTCTTCAAGATCTACTGTATCCCCCGTTGTGGTTCTCGATAGAAAATCATTTTCTAAGAACTCATCGCGACGCGCAACAAAAACTCTGTTATCGCTAGGTTTGTTGAAATAATATCCAACTGTCTCTTTTGGATATACTACAAAGATGCATTTTTCAGACCTTGAATCAAGCTTCCCAGAAGCTTCTCGCTTAACATAAGCTTCACAGCCCCATATTCTCATATATGACAGTTTTGGGATCTTCCCAGTCCATAGTTCGAAAGAGGTTTTATTGGTCTTTTTGGTTGGCACATTATTTAGTATTCGGGCAACTGTTTCTAAGGCATAACCCCAGAAACTTTTAGGCAGATTGGTACAACTCATCATAGAGCGAACCATGTCCAACAAGGTTTTATTCCTTCTTTTGGACACACCGTTATGTTGCGGTGTTCCGGGAGGAGTTAATTGGGATACTATCCCATTATCTCTTAGTTGGTCAATAAACTCTTGACTTAGATATTCCCGACCCCGGTCCGATCGAAGTGTCTTTATCTTTTTGCCAAGTTGATTCTCTACTTAATTCTGAAACTCTTTAAAAAACTCAAAGCTTTCAGATTTGTTTTTCATTAGGTAAACATACCCGTATCTACTGAAGTCGTCAGTAAAAGTAATGAAGTAGCGATGACCATTTCTTGTGGTTGAACTAAAGGGCCCACACACATCAGTATGTATAATCCCTAATAGTTATGTTTCCCTTTCGGGTTTGCCTTTAAAAGGCGCCTTTGTCATCTTACCCATTAAGCAAGATTCGCATACATCATATGAATCGTCACACGATTCCAACACTCCGTCCGCCTGGAGTTTGGCTATGTGTTTCTTGTTTATGTGTCCAAGACGACAATGCCACAAATAGGTCTGGTTTAAGCCTCACTTAATTCGTTTATTGTTTACAGAGTAAATTACATTTTTGGTCCTTGTGGTTTCCATCCATTATCAAGTTTGGTCCCTCTTTTAAACTAATTACAATTTTGGTCACTATGGTTGTCATTTTGTTTCAATTTTGGTCCCTCTGGCCAACTTTAATTAAAAAACTTAGTTAAATATAGGGTATTTTGGTCTTTTTATCTTTTCTTTTCTTTTTCATTTTTTTTGTTTTATTAGATTATATAGTAAATTGTAATTATAGTCCTTTTAGTTTGTATTTTTTTTTTCTTTTCTACTTATTTTTTATTTATTATTTTTCATTTTATACTTTTATAATATTAATTAATTAATTATAATTTTAACTAATAATATATTAATTTTCTTTTATAAATTACACCATTAAAAAAATTTGTCGATACCTTTAAAATAAGTTAAGTTTTGAATATTTTAAAATTTTTATGCAATTTATTTGATATATATCTCCAAATCCATTTTACTTTTTGTTTGTTATTTTTTTGTTTTGTTAATTTATATAGTAAATTACAATTATAGCCCCTATGGTTTGTCTTTTTTTTCATTTCATTTCTTTTCTTTTCTACCTTTATTTCATTTTTCATGTTATACTCTTATTGTATTAACTAATTAATGATATTTTAACTCAAAATACATTAAAAATGTGTATTTGATTTTGTAAATTATACCATTAGAAAAGTTTTGTTGATACCTTTATGATAAGTTAATATTAAATATTTTTTATATTTATATGCAATTTATCTGATATATATCCGCAAATACGCCTACACTCTACAGTAATCCAAAATACTTTCTATTTTAAGTTGTATTTACAAAAATTATCGTTTTTTCTTATTTATGTCTATAAAAATAGAAATTTATCTATATCTATTAATAGACATAGATAAACTAAAAAAAATTATCTTTTTTTCTTTTTAATTAATAGTCATAGATAAAATTTGATTTTTTCTTACATAAATAACCAAAAGCGATAAATTTCTTAAACACAACTTGAATTGAAAAGTTTTTTTTGGACTATTGTAGACGGATTTGGAGATATATATTAAATAAATTGCATAAAAAATTTAAAATATTCAATACTTAACTTATTTTAAAGGTATCGACAAGATTTTTTTAATGTTGTAACTTACAAAATAAAATACGTGTAACACCCGGATTTTCGCAAAGTAAGTTTCCGCCCTTCGTTGGTAATCCCTCCTCCTCCCGTCTATCTTTTTGGGTGAAAAATGATGTGCTTTCGAGCCTTAAATCGACCCATGTGAGAATCGCGAGTTTTAGACATTTTGGGCTTCGGTACCTATGGCGCGATTGTGCCACGCGATAGTGACAGTGTCACTAGCCAGGGCACTATCGCGGGGATAATTCTACCCGCGGTACAATCCACGCGATTGTGCCACGCGATAGTGACAATGTCACTATCGCCAGACACTGTCGCGAGCGGGGTCTGGCGAGTTAAAATATGATTTTTGGCTTCATCTTCATTTCTCATTCAAAACTCAATCTCTCTTTTGTTATTCTCTCTCAACTTCTCCCTTTCATAGAAACCGAACCTAGGGTTCCATTTACCCTCTTCTACCCCATTTATTACTAATTGTTGGGTACTTCATCAAAGGGATTCAAGTGGAGCATTTATTCACCATCTCCATCTTCATCTTTCTCACCAAGCTCTTGGGGGTTTCATCTAACCTTTTCATCATTTGAAGATTGGGAGCTTATGGTTCGTTTTGGTGACCTACATGTGTTTTGATTTGTGGATTCAAGCTAGTAGTTGAGGTAATCTTTTCCTTCTTCAAGTATGGAAAATTAGGGTTTTTTGGGGTATAAGATGAAATGTTCATGTAAATACTTGGGGAACAATTCTAAGGGTTAAATATGATTATTTATGGTCGGAAATGTGTGGATCTAGGTTTTGGAAGCTTGAGTTGAAGAGTTGGGATGGATGTCTTCGGAAAGCTTTGGGTGGGATCTATGCTTTTGGAGGCCAATGGTTGGGGATTGAAACCTAGGTTTAACTTAACCTAACAAGGTAAGTTCAAGTTGATTTGTGAAAACGATGTACATGCCAAAATGTTTATTTTAAAGTGTTTGTGTTTTATATTAAAATGTTAACTGCTGATAAGTTTTGGTTAGTTGGATATACTTAACTTTATAAACTTATGTAACACACACCTTTGTGATTTTTGGGTATTTTGGTAAATAAATCATTTTGATATACTTCTTGACGATATAATATATCAATGGAGGTCATTTTATATAAGTTTCCATTTGGTGCATACGATTTTATAAACCGTTGGAAAGTGCATATCATTGAATTATGAGTCATTTTGGCAACATGAAGAGAAATAGTTCATTTGGAAAACATTTTGTTTCAACCAATGAGAAGTTTTGGGTTAATTACCTTTTTGGTCGTGGTGTTTGTATAATTGTTGGTCAAACGTATTTCGATGTTTCTACTGGCTTTCATTGGGTGTTTACGTAAACTGATGGGTCTATGGCTCGGTTTTGACTAAATTGAGTCTTGAGGACATTTGTCCAGTTTTAATAACTTAAAGTGGAGTCTTGGGTGTGAGTTGCATTTACTTTACTTTATTTTGGAGAATACTTGTTTAGAGTGCGGGTGTCATCCTTTAGGAGTCATGTGTTTTAGACTATAATGCATTGGATCCATAGACATGTAAGTCAGTCGTGTTTAATGGTGAGGACTCTTGGGATTCTCATTTTGGGATATAATGTTGTGTTGGCATTGGTGTCATCCCGGTTGTTTGGCGAAGAGGAACCTTTATGGGTTGTACTTCGGGACCATGGGTCTTGTGTTTGGATGTCTAATTCTTGTGCACGAGTGTTAGTCATCACAGGTTATCAAGTAAGGAGTTGAGACTCCTACCTTGAATGCTAGTGAGTAGACACTAAAGGTCGAACGAGAACCTTGGGGTTGGAACTCTACTAGAGAGCGAATGGGCACTAAGATCAGGTATCCTTGAGGTGACGCCCGCTACGTGGTGTGCACTAAAGGTACCGTATCCTTGAGGTGACGCCCGCTAAGGGGTGTGCACTAAAGGTGTTGGGGACTTGAGGTGACGCTCGAGTAGTGTGTACTAAAGTCAATGATCTGAGGTGCAGTTCGAGAACATTGATAAGTGGCTTAACTTTGTGTGCTCGTCACTTTTTATGGAATTCGGGTATCCCCCGTCACCAAAAGGTGTTGTTTTTGGGTATTGAGTTTTATTATTCAAGTTTTCGGTGGCGTTTTGTATAATTGGGTTTTATCCTTGATTTATGGGTTGAGTATTATGCCTCACCCGTGTTTTGGGTGTTTCAGGATATAAAGTTTTAACCGTATTTTCATAAATGGAGGGTTCAATTTCTATTCGCGTTTTGAGTGAGTTTTGGGTTAAATCTAATTTATGAATGGGCGGTTTATATTGGTATCTTCATTCTTGAAGTAGTTTGGAATGGAAAACGTAAATTAGTGTTCTTTGTCTAAAATGCATGTTATTGGAAAATGAGTCGTTTTTATATGTAAGACAAATCAAATTGAAAGATTATGATTTTAACCGCATTCTTTCTTTTTAAACGATTAATTTATTTATGTTGAAAACTCTTGAGCTCACTAGGCGTTAAGCCTAACCTTTTTATTTGTCGGCATGTGCATCAGGTTCCAGATGGGGGTTTGGTTCTAGCAGTACTACGAAGAGTTGTGCTTAGTTTGGCACAAGTGTAAGTATTTGGTGAAGTCTTCTGCAGTTTGGAGATAGTTACTAATATTGGGTTTTAGTAGCACCCGTCCTTATTATAGACTGTCTGTATAGAATGAATGTGTGTATTGAAGTTAAATCTTAAAATGTATTTGTAGATGAATCATTTATTGGTGTATTTAGAAGATTTTAAATTAGTTGCTATTTCCAGATTTGAGGGTGTTACAAGTTGGTATAAGAGCTTAAGTTTGAGAGAATTAGGTATTGATTTTTGGATGCCAAGACTCAAACTAGCGTTCTTTTAGGTGATTGAAAATAAAATTGCACATTAGGTACCTTAAGATACGATATTTTGGAATTGACCGAGTCGCTAGAAACGGGAAACTTGTCGAGGGTCGCAAGGATGATCATGTACGGTATGTTCATAATGGCACATGTCCAGTGTTACGATGAACCTACGTGTTACGTGTGTATACTTGAACTACCTTGGAATGATGACCGTTGGGGGTAGTGAGAGTTTCTAAGCGAGTAACCTAAGGAAGGGGTGATGTTTATAGCAATGTCACTTTGGAATGATATTTAAGTGCGATGAATGCACTAAGTTAATTCTCCTGAGTCAGAATTATTGGCTGGATTAGAACTATAAGTTTGTTAGACCGATGCTATTCCGAGGAGAAATTGTAAGTTAACCAAATTAGTAGGATTGTTGCTCTAAGATGTTGGATGCATCCGGATGACAATAGTATGTCGAAAAATGGAGAAGTGTAGTCCTAAGATGCCGAGTGCTGACCAAATTCATGCACTAAATTGATTTTCTTTATAAGTTTGCATAAATTGTTTCTCACGTTTTCAAAGTATAAAGTGAGTTATGTTACGAAGTTTTGGTAAAACATTTAACACTCATCAGATTTTAAACCGTGAGCTTAAGCATGCATGAAATTGTTTCGGTTGCAAATATTTTTATTGAAAATCTCTCCATCCCCGTTTCATGTCTAACGTCATGATTGGGTATTTTAAAATTCGTGTTTTAATGACATTTGGGTATTGGACAAGTAACTGTGGAATTTTTGGCTCTGACATTGGATCTCCTCCACGTATGTTAAGGTTTAAAAGGAAGAGTTGTTCCTATGTTTTTGAGTCGGAATTTTCTTGGGAATTTTAGTCTGTACAAGTCGTGTTGAATTTTATGGAATATTGTTTTACGACGTTTTGGGCGCGTGAGTGTACTTGGAGATGCGTGGGTTTTAAATTTGTTGCGCGTAAATTTACGAGTCTTTTGGACGTCGTGTCTCATTAAAATTTTGTGAAAAGTGGTCATCTTATCTTATGTTGTGATTTTGGAGTTTTGACATTTTTAGACTTACTGTCGTCTTATACTCTTATGTTGGGAAAATGGAAATTTTGACACCGCTTGATTTTAACGTTAGTGGGTTTTATAAAAATTCGGTTGAGTTTATGGTGTCTCATCTCACGACATTTTATGTCGCGTAAATAAATTTTGGGAACGTGTGCATATGCATTATTGTGTGCGTTAATTGTTGGGTTTTGTTAATAAATGTCATCCCACTCATTATTTTGGGGAAATTTCATTACCATGTGTTTATCTGTGCGGCTTAAATCTTTAAACTCGATTTGAAATTTATTTGCATTCCCATCATTTTCCCGAGCTTTGGGGAATAAACTGATGCATATGGGGCTTGTAGAAAATTTTATGCCACAACGCCTTTTGGTTAACGAGGAAGAATTTTAAAGTTAAAATTGTGAATTTCTCTTTTGGAGTTGTACAAACAATTATTGCACGTGTGGTGGTGCAAGAACTTATTTCCATGTATACAGTGTAAATTGTTGCGCATCTTTTGTTGTTGTCCTCTTAACATAAGTACTGATCAAACGAAATTTGAAAACGGTTTTATATGTGTAGCGTCGGTGAGCAATTTTGAAACCTATCCTATGCAGGATAGTGTATTTTACTGCACGATTAATTGTTATAAAGCTTATGTATTTGAAAGTTTTATAAAAGTTGAAATTGGAATAGTAATTGAAAACCTTGAACTCATTAGACCTATAGATTTAAACCCTATATTGAAATATACCCTTTTGGTTGCCAATTCTTGACCCAGTGGTTAGCCAGTGTGTCATCCTTTAGGAGTCATGTGTTTTAGACTGTAATGCATTGGATCCATAGGCATGTAAGAATTGAGAACCATGTCGGTTGCCAATTCTTGACCCAGTGGGTAGCCAAGACGGGTTAATCGGTCAATATACCCTTTCATTCTTAAAACGTGGATACTGACTGATGAACCCTCAGTCATCATACAGACATGCAATGCCCTGACTGTATCGAACCTCTTTTGCCTTGCTTGTAACTGAAACATGGATTTCATAGAGGATATCATATCCCAAGCATTCATGTCTTCATGTTCCCTCAATAGCTCAGGAGTCATGGATGCTAGCATTAGACAACTAACATCTAGTGAGTCATTGAGATGCTTATCATAAGCAACCCTGACCTCAGCTGAAGCATTTCTAGCAGGAGGGTTTGGAGGGGGGGTTTTCAAGAGCGCACAACTTCTTTTCATGCTTAAGGACAACCCTCAAGAAACGAAACCAGCCCCCGAAGTTCGTACCGTTCAGTTTATCCTTATCAAGGATTGATCGTAATGTAAATTGGGATAAGCCGTTTGTGCATACAGTTTGGTTGGAGGCGTTAGCGGCCATCTACAAAATAAGTTCAATTTTTAGTAATTCTTTTAAAATCTCAAATTAATTAATATTACCTTTCAAAAAAATTAATTTGAGCTAAGATCCATATATCAGCTATTTTCGTAAAGGGCCAAACAACTGTTTACGGAACTAGATTATTTAGGTAGGAATCATCCAGTTATGTTCAACATAACTCTTAGATATCGTGGGATTTCTATTAATATATCATATGTTAAAAAACATGTTTAATCCCACTACAACGCCTTGAAAGTACTCATAGATGGCTAAGCACTGTCTATGATATTTTTTCAAGTAAACAAACCATACTAAGATATCATGATCCCACATAAAGTTTTAACTTAGGGTTTATTGGGATCAGTCGTCCAAAATACGACTATTTAAGTGAATGGCCAAGTAACTGTCCACTTAAATCTCGTTATCCTGGCCCCTTGTCTTACACTGCAATTATCCGATATGATTGGCTAAACACTGACCATACTGGACTCTTGTAAGTTTAACAAGTATCTTAAATGGATGGCACATAGTTTACATTTGTGAAAGGTTTAAATTTTAGATAACTCTTTTCTTTTAAAACGTTTGAATTTATCTCTAAAATCTAGTTTTAAAAGTTTATTTTATTAAATCGGTTTGAGTTTGATAAACATATCAATTTTAAAATATCATATTTTATTTACCGATTTAAAATTGTTTTGCGTTTGATTTTTATTTTAAGCGTTTTCAATTATCATAACAATAATAAAACAATAAATAAAACCAAACACAAAATAAACAACCAAGATAATATATGGACTTGCCCCTAATGTGGTATTGTGAGCCAACACAACAACCACGGTCAATACTAAGGACATCTTCAATCTCCCACTGGCCTTACCATCTTGGTGAACTCCAGGGTCTCCGTCTTCGTATAAAATAGAAAAATACAACAAATTCTATCTATTTACATTTGTCCCTATCTAGAAAATTAAATTAAAAATTACATCCCATGCAATTAATACATTTTAATTTTCCAAAATAAAATAAATCAACCACGGGTCTTTTCGGGGCAATCCATATATTATGCAATTATTATTTTAAACATAAAATAAAACATTCGACCGAAATAACTAACATAATTAAAAGGCCGATTGACAGAACAAAATTTCATATGGCAAAAAATAAATTCAATTGACCCATTTTAATTAGTAAACCTAATCCAAAAGAAAATTGACCCATCAAAATGGGTCTTGGCCCATCCTACGACCCAATCGTCTAGGGCACAAGCCTAATACGAGAAGCAAGGGTAACAACCCAAAAACGATATGGCTAAGTGACAGTTCAAAACTTAGTTTTAAAACAAAGGCCTAAAGTCAAAAACCCATGTAAAAGCGACCCAAAATTTACCGTCTTAAGAACCAAAACAAAACAACAAAATTTGGGCCTCTGGTCCAAAAGATTGGGGCAATAACCTGTCAGGTCCATACTAGCGGTGACCGACCAGCATAACCCCCCACTAAGCTGCTCGGTACCAAATGCGCAAGGTACCAGCATCAGTGTTGTGAGTCCAAGATCTCTAAATCCTAGAGAGAGAGCAAGTGAAGCGCAAAGTAAGTATATTGAATAATGTGCGTGAGAACCTTACAAACAACCAAGACCAAAGGGACTTAAATACCCTGGTCAGATACAACAGAAATAAGCTAACTAAACACTGTATTAGACCAAGCCTATAAATACAATGATTACTATAAAATCAGACTTAACAATCTCCCCCTTAGTAATCATTGGCACTATGGTCTTCAAAATCCATCTTCTAAATCAGCATGGACCATCTAAGTGACTTTGCAAAGCTTTCTGACTTTAAAAAAAAAAAAAATTCTCAGCATCTTTCAGTTTGATTTATCTTTGCTGCCTGACAAGACTGGACCAGATTGGAATAAACTTGAACGAACAGTTGATTCACCAGCTTGTGCTCTAGACAACACACCTCTTTTAAATAACTTTGAATGAACTGTGGTGGTCGGAGCAGGAACATCAAAAGATGTAGTATAACTGAGAAAATAGAATCTTGAGCAGCATAATCTTGATCAGCAAATTAACAATTGAACTCTTTGTCTCTTTGTCTCTTTGTCATCTCCTTAACTTCTTTTAACTTCTCCCCCTCATGACCTTGATGATCTGGATCAACTTGGTCATGCATATGTTGGAGACGAGACAACTTAAGATCTGCAACAACAAAGAAACGGAGAAAACAGGAGAGGTTTGCGCTAACCATTGGTGGCGCAAAGTAAGGTTTGCGCTAACAGAAGGAAGCACAAAGTGAGGTTTGCGCGACATGCAGGAAACGCAAAGCTTGTTTTGCGCTAGAAGCTGTTGGCGCAAATTAAACTTTGCTCTACCAACTGGTGATGCAAATCTGACTTGGAGTCTGAGAAAATTTACCTGTTAAGCTCTTTGACTCCCCCTACACAAATGCACTAAATTTGACAATTCAAGTTAGCATTCATATAGAAAATCAGATACTCTCCCTCAAAAACAAATATGATCGTTTCAGAAAAAATTCCTTTTCACTCCCCCTTGAATAATGCACAAACCCATTTTAAAAAAAATATGAGAACACAAGAATTGAAACATCAATGTAGAAAGAAAAATATACTTAATATGTATTTTGAAACGACTAAATATATAAAAATTTAAACAGAAACAAATAAAATTCTACTTAGTAAAATATCACAATAAAATTCATCAGATGAAATCAAATGTATGAGTTTGGATACAGAAACAAGTTTTATTGCATATCAAGTTAAGACATGTTCAGTTTCAAAAACTTTCATCAATCTATTCAGTGTGCTCGCATGTGAACTTCGACTAGCTTCAAGAAAATGCAATTCTAAAAATATAATAGAGAACTTTGCAAATAATCACACTAATCCATCAAAAATTCAGACTTTCACAAATTTACAGGTTTATTGCAACTCAGAAATATATAACCAAGTATTATGAGATGTGTGCTCATTGGCATCTTTTAGCATTGTGCTCTATGGCATCTTCACATGAGTGTGCTCTTTGGCATCTTTTAAGCTTGTGCACATTTGGCATCTTTTAATCAACAAGTTTATTAAGTAAAGAACATGCCGTAAACATAACTTTCTATCTGACCCTATTGTAGGATTTGGGTCAGCCACTCCCAGACCAGTTGGCCTTAGGGGACTAGGTGTCAAGCACCCCGTAGAACTTACTTTCCCAGATTAGAAAGGCTACATCGACACATCCTAAACCCATTTATACCAGTAGAACATGACTTTCGATTTGATTCTATTGAAGGATTTTGGTTCGATCACTCCCAGATCAAATGACCTTAGGGGATCAGATGACAAGCATCCCACATAACTTACTTTCCCAAACCAGAAATGTCACATGTACAAACTTTCAAACTTAGAGATTTCTAATTTATAAAAATTTACAATCATCTCAATCACAAGGATTTACGTCTAAGTGCTTAGCCCATATTTTCATTACGATCCAAAATTTCGACTTTTTAGGTTTTCTAAGCATTGTAAACTATAAATATGCCGAATCACACAACTTTAAAGCAATATCAAAAGTTACAAACATGTTGCTGACTTTTCGACTTTTGTTAGAGCTGAAATTTGAACATATAAAAACTTTAATATAAACAAAGCAACTTGAAAATTTATCCTAGACACACATTTTATTCAAAAGAAAGAAAAATTGTAAAACTTTTACTTTATAGAATAAAATTTGTAAAAATTTAAACTTTTAAAACAACATGCCGAGATTTAAAAAAAAATTGATCAGCAAGACTATATTCAGTTGAGACAAAATATAATTCAATAATATCATCTTCCACATAATGTAAAAATGAAATTTGTGTCTCGTTTGTAAAAATTTGGGATGAACAAAATCAGGAGATGAATTGAAATGCTCAGATTCTTTTAAAAACATTTGAGAAAACTGGAACAATCATCATAATCAGAGATAAATGCAACGGAATAGAGTAGATGCACTCACAGTTTCTCATTAGTCAGAAGCTGAAAAACATTGAAGAACGAGTCCTAGACTGACATGTCTAGAAGTCGTTGTTTGTGAAGTACGGGTTCTGAGCTGAAGTACTCAGAAGCCAAAATCTTGACATTGAAATCCGGGTCTTGAGCTGATATACTCAAGAGCCATAATTTCTCTTACTCCCCCTTGACATGAGATGCCTACAACTTTGAGTCAGATTGAGATTTTGGTACCCACTTGAATTTGGGCCCATGTTTGTTAGTTACAGTTCGTATGAGGAAATAGTTAGAAGATTTGATATGAGAAGCACGAGAGATAAAATCACAAGAATGAACATAAGAATCAGAAGAAGATAAAGCATAATCATCAGAACTAGAATATGAGGAAGAACATGAGACATGTTTTGAAATTTGAATCATTTGCTTTATAGAGTATTTTGAAATCTTATTACAATAAGCAAATGAATCACTTTTATATAATCTGTCTACACATCTATCCTCATCAGTAACAGGTTCATCAGATGTCCGCTTAGCTCTCCATATCTGCTTTGATGACTTGCTCAAAGTCCTATCTGAAAGAATTGAATTAGACGAATTAGAACTGTCAGAAAGAACATTATCTTGTTTTTTTGACTTCTTTGATCGTCTTCTTTTATGTTTAGGTTTATAATATTCATCATTGAGCGTAAAAGAATCATCAAGAATTTTAGACTTAATATTTAAATCAGAAGAAATAATTTTACCTAAGTAACCAATCTGATCAGACAATAAATCTGAACTTACCTCGGAGTCAGAATTATTTTGAGAAAAGATATCAGATTTAGAAACTTCCATTCTGTTTACTTGACAATCAGAAGAAATGCTAGAAATAGAATCTTGTTTTTGAGAAAATAAATTTTCTTCAAGACTAGACGTCATGAAAGAAAGAATAATATCAGATTCAATTTCTTTTAAAATATTTTGATCTTCCATCTTATCTTCAAGATCGATGATTTTGCTTTCTAAAATTAAAGGAGGTGTATATCTCTTAGAATCATAAATGATTGGAGATATATTTTCCTTATCAGATTTGTTAGCAAAAATATCAACAAAATCATCAGACACTGAAGATTTGACAGGAGATAAATCATTTAAAACTTTTCTACCTCTTCTCGATTTGTCAGGAAAATATTTTGCGTTTTCTCTCGTGTAAACAAAAGGAATTTCCTTTTTCTTGTTATTTGTCATTTTCTCATTTTCGATTTCTAACACTTGCTTCTCATTCATCCAATCAATTTTAAATTGAGGAGCATATTGAGCAAAAGTTAGATAATCGTATTTATATAAAGTTGGGGATTTTTCAATCGCATTGTTTAAACAATGTGGATTTTTAAAACCAAGTCCCCATTTTTCTTTTAAAACTTCTTCACTCCTTGGTTTATTCATAAAAATTGTTTGTTCAGATTGGTTTCTTCGATATAACTTTTCTTCTAATTTATTTATTTTATCCGAAAAACTGTCTTTTAAATTGGTCATATCGGTCAAAGACTCAAGATAAGACTTATTTGATTTTTCCAAAACATCTAATTTCTTTTGAAAGATGTCTTTTGTATTTTCTAAAATAGATTTTTCATCTTTCAAATAAATTTTCAATTTGTCAATCAAATCTGACTTTTCAGAATTTAAATTCTTTTCAGATAATAACTTTAAGCGAAGATCATGTAAAGCAGTAATTATAATATTCATCAGAGAAGAAATGAATTTATAATCAAATTCAGAAGGTACCTCATCAGCATCGGTTGAGGAGTCGTCATCATCGTCAGATTGATCATCTCCAACAAAGCATAAAGTAGCAGTTTCAACTTTGTCAGCTTCATCGTCGGAGTGATCCAACCAGTACTCCTCTTCAGCAAGTAGAGCAGTTCCATTCTCTCTCTTTTCTGCTAGCTCCAATTTCTTTCTGTAGTATGCCGAATCCCGAACCACCTTTGCTCGACACTCCTTTGAAATGTGCCCCGACTTTCCACAGTTAAAACAAGCATCAACCTTCTTAGCCTCAGGCACTTTGACTCTTGAACCGGAAGTGAAGAGAAGATTGTTTGAAGCCGACCGATAATGGAACTTTTTCTGATAATGCTGAGAGAGAAGGATCATTGCTTTCTCTAACGCCTCTCCATCATCATCAGTAACCCCGTTGTAAGTGTTATCAGACAATGCTTGTTCAGCCAGTTGGCTCGTCAGAAGTTCAACTGGGTCCACTGATTTCTTGTTCTTTTTGTCTAGTTTGGCCTTCTTCTCTATGACTAAGCTCTCATCAGTCATTAGAATCTCATATAATTCCTGAATCTGCATAGCGGAGATTCGAACATCGTTCCTCAGTATGTAACAAGATTTATTCCGTTCAGGCTGAAGAGCGTTGAGGAATTTCATATTTGTTTCAAGTTCGGTCTTTTCCACTTTTATTTTTCTCAGGTCATTGATCACGGCACAAAATCTGTCGAAAACACTCTTTATAGACTCACTGTCTTTGGCCTTGAACTCCTCAAAGTTGTTCATGAAGCGTGTATGTCTAAGTTGAGTCGCAACTGAAGATCCAAGCATGATCTTTTCTAACTGTTCCCACATCTGATTTGGATAATTTTTGTAATGATCAACACGGTTATAGACAGAGTTTGGCAAAGCTAGCATCAGATTAGCACTTAATTCTCGATCAGCTTTTATTCGTAAAACTTCGTTAGGTGTTGCGGGAATCTCTTTGTTAGTCTTTATGAACGATCCTTCAGTTAGAGACTTCATCATGTTTGCTCCATTAGTTTGACGTTCAATGAAGTTGAGGAATCGATCTTGCCACTGAGTGAATTCGTTTTCATCTATCAGTACAGGAGGACGAGTGTCTGTACCCAATGACATCATGAGGTCATTCTTATAGAACTGAGCTTGAAAGGCTAACTTGGCAGAATCCATGTCAGAAATTCAGAAAAAATTCTAAGTCTGGACTGAGAACTGGCGCAAACTTGAGGTTTGCGTGAGAGGCAAGAAGCGCAAACTGGGCTTTGCGTGAGAAGAGCAAGACGCAAACTGTAACTTCTCGTTAGATGCTGGAGACGGAAACCTAGATTTGCGTGAGTAAGAGAAAACGCAAACCACTCTTTGCGTGAGCAACTGAAGACGCAAACTGAGCTTTGCGTTAGAAGCTTGTGACGCAAACAGAACTTCTCTCGAACAGAAGGATACACAAAGTAGCTTTGCGTGATATACTTGTGAAGAGAACTGAACTTCGCGTGAACTGAAGGCAATTACGAACTTGGTTTGCGTGATGGATTGAAGACGCAAAGTAAACTTTGCATGATGCACGAGAAACGCAAATTGCACTTTGCGTGAACTTGATAAAAACCTGAAACACAGAAAAAATTAGTAAGATCGCACAAATCAAATGATGAACTCATGCAAACTCATATGAACTAGCGCAAACTAATGGAAAATCAAGAAATCTGCCAAAAAATCGATTTCAAAACTGAATTTGATGAAATTTTCTTATGCAAACACACTCGAAAACAACTTTCTAACACAATTTAATCAAACTTTTCGATTAAAAACCACAATTTTGAAAATTCGGATATGAACAGTAAGAGAAAAACCGTTTTCCAAAAACTTCAAAAATCTCAAAATCAACAATCAAAAACTGTTTTTCTTGAAAATTGATGTGAATTAAAAATGTATAGCAATCAAAATCGAATCCAACAAACCAATTTTCACAAGAAATTCAATCACAAACAAGGCCGAATTTGATGAAAAATTCAAAAACGAGATTTTCTTGAAAAAAATCAAGAAAATCAATCAAATTTTCGAATTAATTCACAAAATCAGATATGAAAATCAATTCTCTCAATTCTCTCAAAATCTAGATTGGCTCTGATACCAACTCTGAGTCCAAGATCTCTAAATCCTAGAGAGAGAAAGTAGAGAGAGAGAGAGAGCAAGTGAAGCGCAAAGTAAGTATATTGAATAATGTGCGTGAGAACCTTACAAACAACCAAGACCAAAGGGACTTAAATACCCTGGTCAGATACAACAGAAATAAGCTAACTAAACACTGTATTAGACCAAGCCTATAAATACAATGATTACTATAAAATCAGACTTAACAAGTGTCATTCTGACCGATAACAAATAATGATAACAACCAACGGATGCCGTCGGTAGTGGCAAGATAAACAGACAACAACCCTTTGGATTTTCCCAAGGGTGGAGTCGTGGACCACCAGAGATCGAGACCAATCCACATATAGTGGTGGTCGTCAACGAGAATAACAATAGCCACAAAGGGATGACATCCCTGCCGTGGCAGAAAAGTTGTCGGCGACTAAAAGGAAAAACTAACCAACACCACCACCCTCGAAGGGCGGCGGCTTGGACGACCAGCGATCGGAAAAACATTTGCAACTTGAGCCCAACACCGTCGTTCGAGGTGGGAAAAAACGATGAGGACAACAGTCCTCTGTTGATTTTTCGATCGACAATAATAACCATACCTTCCAGAGATAGAGAGACGAGATGGAAGGGAAGGAGAGTCGACGGCAACAACCGCATGTCACCGCCAGCGGCAACAGCCACAAAAGATTTGGAGGAGAGAGGGTCACTTAGCGGCTTTGTGTGGGATGATCGATTAGGGTTAGAAAACCCTTTTGTATTTGTCAACCAAAAAGGAAAAAAAATTTGATAACTCTTTGGGTTCTTTGGGTCCATATATGGAAGCCCAACCAGTTTTAAATTTTAAATCCAATTGAAAAGTAGGATCAATTAATTTTTCCATATAGAATTTGTGTATCTTTTAATTAAATAACATCAAAGTGGCTGTGATACCATTGTAGGGTTTTAATTAAATTTGTAACCGATAAACACAGTGGAAATTAAAATAATTTGGTTACAATCGATAGAAAACTTTTCAGAATAATCAAAACCCAAACGGATCCAATGATGCATTTAATCAAAACTCAAAACCACGCCATAGGGTGTTTAAAGATATACCTTTCAGATTTGTTGTGGTTGAACGAGCTAAGCACTTAGAAACCAATCGAGGTTTCTGTTAGGACTGAAAGTCCTATGTGTTGAAAGTGGAATAAAGTATTTATAAGGGTGCATAATGTAATTCATTAATAGTTGATTAATTAGATGGGCCCAAGCCCATAAGCCCATTATCTTGTAAGCCTGAATATATAAAGGCTTTTCTAGTTCATATTTCAGGTGATACAAGTCATTTGTTAGATTGCTAGTCTATAGGTTTACATACCCTTATCAGAAATTCTCTCTGTAAACCTGTAACCCTTTAATTTATTATTAATCATATGACTAGCAGTTGTGGCTTGATTATTGTTCTATATTGAAGATTTACTATTGATTGCACTGTACTGGGATCTACAATTGGTATCAGATCAAAGAGACTAAAGGTTTGATCCAGAAAAAAGGTTTGTCTAAAACCCTATAATCAATTATTTGTGTTAATCGATTGATTTTATGTGCTTTAATTGATTTTTAAGGATTATCGGTCTATTATTTTCTGGAAAAAGTGATTATCTGGAAAAGTGTTTTTCTATCGATCTGCTTTATGTTTATCGGTCTTTATGTCTATTAAAAATCGATCTGGGTTGATTTACTAGGTCTAAGGTTACTGTTGATTTAAGTTTTATCGGTCGAATTGTTTGTGATTTTTGGTCTAAGAGTTTCTGAGTGTGACTATTGATCTTCAATCGATCTGCATAAGAGAGTTTAAACTTAAATCTGCTAATCAAGTTGAATTTGTTGCTTAATCGTTTGATTTTCTGGGTTAATTTATCAATTTCTGGGTCGATTAATCTTGAAATTCATCGTGTTCATCGGACTGTTCTTCGATTTTTTCGGGCTTATTTGTTTATCGGTGTGTTGAGTTTATCGGTCTATATCTCAATTTGTTATTAATCAGGTTTGACCGATAGTTTGTTTGACCGGTACATAGTCTATACCGGTCTTTCATTCGACCGGAGCTTTGTCATTATCGGTCTTTCATTCGACCGATGCTTTGTCATTATCGGTCTTTCGTTCGACCGGTACATTGTCTTTACCGGTCCTTTGTTCGACCGGTACATTGCTTTGACCGGTACTTTGTTTCGACCGGTGAATTGTCATTATCGGTCGTTTATTCGACCGGTACCTTGACATTATCGGTCCTTTGCTCGACCGACTCATTCCTTCGATCGGTACCCTGATTACCGGTCTTTGTCCTTTGACCGGTAAGTTGTTAATACCGGTCCTTTTGGTTCGATCGATACTTTGTCAATACCGGTCCTTTGCTTGACCGGTACATTGTTAATACCGGTCCTTTGCTTGACCGGTACATTGTCAACACCGGTCCTTTGCTTGACCGGTACATTGTCGTTATCGGTCTTTTGCTTGACCGGTACCCCGCTCGACCGGGTTTGTTAAAAAAAAGGGTCAAATTTTTTGTCTCACGATCATTTTGCAGTGCATTTCCCTTAGCCCCTGTACTTCAAGGTTTCAGTTTGTCATTAGTGACTCTAAACTTTAAAGTTTCACATTTTGTCACTTTTGGTCCTTGCACTTTCAAGTTTCATCTCTTGTCAAGTTCAGTCCCTGTATATCAAAAGGAATGCCTTCAAGCGAAGATCTTTCAATAAGTATGGATGAGATGCCACCTGTTCTTTACAGAGGAGAATATGACCTATGGAGGATTCAGTTCTTAGACTTCATTGATAAACTTGACTTGGGTGATTATATCAGATTATCTCTGAGGGAAGGAAGAATGGAAACTCCGACAAATATTTGTTATTTTATGGGAGAAAATGGAAGAACGGAACACGAAATGTACACACTACCATTTCAGGAATACACAGATGAGCAAAGAAAGAGATTTGAAGCTGATAAATTGTCTAAAGCTTTTATCTTGCAAGGAATTTCCGAGGAGATTTCAAAAGAGATTTTTGTAAGTTTAGACAGTAAAAAGGCTACAGGAAAACAGCTGTGGGAACATCTTGAGAAGATAATGACAGGACCAAAGATGTCTTCAAGAGTAAAGTTTTTGGAAATTGAGAACTCTGAACTAAAAAGACGGATTTCTGATCTGGAAATTCAAATTGTCCAAATCCAACAAGCAGCATCTGTTGAAAGTTATGAGGAGCAGATTGAGCATCTGAAAGATACAAATGCTGAGCTTCAAAAGCAAATATCTGATTTGGAGCAAAAGCATGCTCAAGATAAATACGAGTTTGAGAAATCGTTCGCAAAGAAGTTCTCAGATTTTTCGAGAAAATGTGCTGACGAGAAGAAAGAAGTTGAGCTGAAATGCATAAAACTTTCTCAGCAAGTTTCTGATTTTCAGAAAGTAATCATTATTGAAAGAGAGAAGTTTGCCAAAGAGAAGAAAACCATTGAACAAAAGAATGTTGGTTTATTCAAAGAAATATCCCGCCAAAGAAACAATGCTGAGAAGGGATTTGAAGAAGAAAGAAGCTTGTTTGAGACTGAGATAAAAAAGCTTACTACCAAGTTATCTGAACTATCTGAGAAGGCACTAAAATAGCAGCAAACGAAGTCTGAGTTCACGAAGAAGATTGACCTGCTTGTTAAAGAAAGAGACAACTTTGCTTCAACGATTAAAGTGCTTGAACAGACTGCATCAAGTTCAAATCAGAAATCGGTCTCTTCACAAAGGTCAGTTAAATCTTTTGATCAGATTCGTAAGACTAACCTTTTCTATGATAGAATTATAGATGGTTCAGGTACACGTCATAGAAGAAGGAGATACAAAGAAGAGGAACTGGTCTAGAAGAAGAAACCAGTTGAAGATGAGCTGAAAGAAAGAGAATCATGTGTACATGCGTCTAATGCCAAGAAAAACAAAGCGAGTAAAGGTAAACCTGATCATATCTACTCGAGAGATCAATTACTCAGGTTGTCAGATAAGAAATACCATTGTTCTTATTGTCGTACACATGATCATATTCACAAAACAAGTTATCATTTCTGGTATGGTTCTTATTCTATTACCCCCACAAGAACTGCAACTAACATTCATGGACCCAAATACCAGTGGGTACCAAAACCGAAGACTGCTTCTTTGTTGCAGGCACCTACTGTCAAGGGGGAGTAGAAGAACTATGGCTTCTAAGTAAACCGGCTTAGAAACCGGACTTCAACGAAGTTAGGCTTCTGATCAAATGATAGATCAGGACCCGTTCTTCAACGTTCAGACTTGGATATTTTGCAAATATCCAGGGGGAGCTTAATAGATCTATATCCTTATATCATGATTTGAGGGGGAGCTTAAAGGTAAATATCTTCTAATCCTAGATCTCTGATTGTTTGAAAGAAAAAAACAACTTTCGAACATGAAAAACGTTTTCTGAAATGTTCAAACCACTTATGGTTCTCAAAAGATTTTATGAATTTAGAAGTGTGACTTTAAATGTTTTTCATTTTTGAGCTTTAATGCTTAACTGACCGTATGTTTCCAAAGATCAATACTTGCGTATTATCTTGTCTTTATACTGTAAAGTATTCACACACACAGGTTCAGTACTTCATTTGCAATTGTTATTACCATGTCTCATAAAGAAACAATTTTTCGATGGTAATACCCCCGTTTGATATTCAATGTTGTTGAGCATCTATCATTATTCTAAATTTGTGCTTTCATTGCTAAATTGTTTATATTTGTTCATATAAACATAATATCCAATTCTTTGATACCCTAACAGTTTATTTGATCTGATTGATCTTTGTCAGATTCTCAAAACAACTCTTTTGATTTCATTTCTTTCATTCAATATATTTGTTTTGAGAAATCTTCAAAGTTCAATTGCTCAAATCTTATGAGCATACATTTTTGACAGTGTTATCATACATTTTGTGCTTAACTGTTCAAGTTAAACTGTTGAGCAAACCATTCTTTATAGGACTTACATGGGATTTGTGTGAGAACTTAAACAGAACTTCCATGGATTCACGTTAACCAGTGTTTCCTACCCAGGAAGTTATCCTTGAGTGATTGAGGGGTGAGGGGTCTTAAATCAAAGAGTGGGGGAGATAACTCATCCGGTTGAGTTTTTCTCATTGTGCTGAGCGGAAAAATGAAAAAGAGAGTTTGGTTAGAAGTGAGCTTTAATGTTAAAAAGAAAGAGGGTGTGAGAACAGAGTTAAAAGAATATCAGAACTCTGCACCAACCACTTTCTGAGCCAGACAGCCACATATTCTGATTGGTTCACATTCTTTGGTGACCATCATTGCAAAGGCACCTAGCCCATGCCAACTCTTGTTTTACCCCACCAACCACTCGTTTCTTTCTTAACAAAGAAATGTTTCATTTTCTTTGGGGACGCAGCATATCTGCTATCTAGTCTTCACTCGGAAGATTCAGATATTGAAAAAGAAAGTAAGTTGCCCCACCTTCGCACCTTTTTCATGCACATTGAGTCCGTGTAATATTTGTTGTTGTCTCAATAGTTTACACAATTTGAGCCTGATCAAGCTAAGTAGCTTCATCATTTCTACACGTTCACAAGCACACAAGGAATAAGTTTTCTTGTCATAACGTTCATAGAAAATTCCTTTGTGGTTTTTTGATGATTGAATGGAAGCCCTGGGGAGTGAACATCACAAAAAATCCTTTCCAAAGTACATCTATTGTACAAAGTGGCTCCGTGCTACTTACAGGCATACTAACTGTATCATTTGTTGATTCTGGTTTTCAATTCCTATTATATCTGAATTTGAAAAGATTCGGATATATACATTTCATGAATTGACGGATACTCAGATCACAGGTGGGCGAATGTCAAATTATCATAAAGGGGAGATCAAAGAAAGTGCTGAAATTGAAGAAGTTTTGATGATCATGATGTTCACAATCATCAAAAAGGGGGAGAAAAAGTTCAATTTCAAAGTTTTAAAGAAAGAAAGTTATTTCTGAAGACAGTCTAGAGATCAAAGAGATGAATATGATGTTTCATTTTTCAAAGTTGTATTATTTATTCTTTTCCGTATCATGTGGTGTTTGCTACAAGTTTGTTTATCATTCCTCCTATGCACTGATTGAAACAAGTTCTTAAGCTGAAAGCATATTCAACTCGCGGTTCAAAGACAAATTCTTTGTTTTAAACTGAAGTTGCACCGTGGAAAGTCACGTTACTCTCACATTATCTTTCTTATGTGCTGATCCGATATGATTGAGTTTCTACAGTTAAAAGTTGTGTGATAGTGCATTTAGTCGAGGCTATTGTACATTGAATCTGGTTACAAAGTTGATACTATGAAGACAAGAGCTTTATTCAAGGGGAAGCGTGGAAAGACATGAAGACATGCCACACCAAAGTTCTTCAAAGATTCAAGAGGGAAAGAAGATCAAGGCCTGAATTTTTTCAAGTTGTTAAATGCTTTATTCAACTTTAGGAGGAGATTGTTAGGACTGAAAGTCCTATGTGTTGAAAGTGGAATAAAGTATTTATAAGGGTGCATAATGTAATTCATTAATAGTTGATTAATTAGATGGGCCCAAGCCCATAAGCCCATTATCTTGTAAGCCTGAATATATAAAGGCTTTTCTAGTTCATATTTCAGGTGATACAAGTCATTTGTTAGATTGCTAGTCTATAGGTTTACATACCCTTATCAGAAATTCTCTCTGTAAACCTGTAACCCTTTGATTTCATATTAATCATATGACTAGCAGTTGTGGCTTGATTATTGTTCTACATTGAATATTTACTATTGAGTGCACTGTACTGGGATCTACAGTTTCCTCTAGCGGTATCCACACACGAACACGCGAAATTCCACCGGGTGCTAGCCCAATAACCCTAGATCTATATATGTATTTTACAGAAAAGAAAAGGGTTTCTTTTCTGTATTTCTCTGAAAGGATATTCTAATTCAATTGTAACTCAAATGGTTTAACCTAACCCCTTATTTATACCAGAATAATTATAGTTAGACTATAATCCAACTAAGAATTAAATAAGGTTTAGTAATTATCTGTAATATTCAAAATTCAAATTCAAATTCAAATATATATATATATATAATTATCTTTTAAACTTTAAATATAATTATATATATAATTACAGATAATTCCCCGTAATTAACTTAATTACGTTTTCACCCTGTAATTATCATAATTACAGTTTAACACATTTTCATAATTATCCTTTAAAAATAATTATTTACTTAATCAACTTGATTTAATCCGGGTTTCTAAAAGTGGAAACAAACGCATTCTTTGTGTGCGACCCTATAGGTTTACATACTCCTTAGCAGTATCTCTGTGTGACACGTGTCGTGGGCATATAATAACTTACAAAAGTTTTATCCGCTTTTCATCACTTGGGAGTTTGATTTCTATTCTCATTTGGAGTGAGTTTTGGGCTGAATTTAATTTACGAAAGAACGTTTTATATTGGGATCTTCGCCCTTAAAATAGTTTGAATTGGAAAACGTTTATATTAGTGGTTTCTTCGTCTAAATTGCATATTATTGGACAACGAGTCGTTATCATAATCGAAGCTTATCATTTTGAAAGAGTATAATTTTAAATTGCATTACTTCTTTTTAACGATATCTTTATTCATGTTGAAAACTCTTGAACTCACTAGGCGTTAGCCTAACCTTTTTTATTTGACAGCATGTGCAACAGGTTCCGGTTGGAAATAGTCCTAGAGACACTATGAAGTGAAGAGTGCTAGTTGTGTGCTCGAGGAGTGGATATCTTAGTGAAGTCTTCCACATTTGTTTGAAAAGAGTAACTTATGTTTGGAGTTAAGTAACACCGACTTAGGTTTCAATCCTTGTATAAGACTGGAGTTTTTGATTGATGAGGTTAAATAAAGAACTTTATTTTGGAAAAGTATCAAGTTTAGATTTATTGGAAGAAGATTTATCTTTTGCTTGATGTAATATCGAAAATTTTAAAGAGCTGCTCTTTCCAAATTGAGGGTGTTACAAGTTGGTATCAGAGCTTAAGTTCGAGAGAATTAGGTGTTGATCTTGGATGCCTAGACTCGAACTAGCGTTATTTTAAGTGATTGATAGTGAAATTGCACCATTAGGCACTTTAAAATAGAATATTTTGAGGTTGATAGAGTCGCTAGGAACGGGAAACTCGTTGAGGGTAGCAAGGATGATCATGTACGGTACGTTCATAATTGCACCTGACCAGTGTTATGGTGAACCTACATGTTACATGTGTATGCTTGAACTGCATCGGTGTGATGACCGTTGGGGTACTGAAAAAGTTTCTAAGCGAGTATCTGTTAGAAGAAGTTGATGATTTTAACATTCGTCACTTGGAGTGACAGTAAGCATGGTGATTTCATTAAGTTGACCCTTTGGGGTCGGAATTATTGGTTGGAATAGAACTATAGACTTGTGGAATCGGTGTTATTCGAGGAGAAATAGTAAGTCGAAGCGATGAAATCTTCGACTGTCGCTTTAAGATGTTTGAACATCCTGATGACGATAAAGTGGCTAGGAAATTGAGAATCGTGGTCTTAAGATGTTGAGTGCCGACCAAATTCATGCACGAAATCTATTTCTAAAATAAATCGCATCAATTATTTCTCATGTTTCCAAATCACCATGTGAATTATATTACGAATATTGGATAAATGTTTAGCCACACAAGATTTTAAACCACAATTTTAAACATGCATAAAATTATTTTATTGCATGTGGTTGCAAAACGTGTCTAGACTTTCTTTATTCTCGTTGTTGTCCAAAGCTATTTTCGGATATTGTGATGTCCATATGGTGATGTTGTTTAGGGTCTTGGACAAGTAACTTCAGCTTATGACTTTAACATTGGATCTCCTCCACATATGTTAAGGTTTTGGACGAAGAGTTATCTTCCATTAATTTTGATGTTTGAGTCTTATTGATAATTTTATTCCATGTGGTTTTGCGGATTTAATGTGGTGACTTTAATGACATCCTGTGGTATTGTTTTCCCTTGAGTTTTGTGTGAGTTGTTTTGTTGCATATAGTATGCATACATGTTTAATTGGATCTTCCATCATAGTGTTTCAACCAACATTTTAGAACGGGAAAAAACACATTTTTGATTTAGCTTTGAACTTGAAAACGACGTAAATTATTTTATGTTCTAGCCAAAGTGCATACACATATCCTATGCTAGTTTTGAAAAATAACTGACGCATGCAAGGTTTGTCGTGGAGTCCTAGTCTGTGTCGTGTTGTGACTAAGAGAGAGAAAACCTTGGAAGTTTAATACCATGTAAATACTGTTTTGAGTTTTTCTGCAAAATTTTGTTGCACCTTGTTTATTGCACGAATTAATTTACAACCATGGTGTGAGTAAATGTTTGGGAAATCTGTGGTAGTTTGTACTAAACGTTGGTTTTGTATGCTTACGGTTGTTGACACCAATATTAAAGGTTCATGCAGATACGTTATATTGATTTGCTAGTATGCATGGCTTCGTAGTCACTATCCTTGGTCAAGAGCATTTTATTCAAGCAGCCTAAAGTTTGAAATCAATTTTAAAGTTATCAACGTTTGATAAATCGTATGTACCCACTATTTTACTAAGTTTGAGAAATTGACGTATGTGGGCCTTGTTGGAAATTTCATTTTATGTCATTATATGGTTAAATAAGAGATTTTCGGAACTTGATCTTGTGAATTTTCTTTCTGGAGTTTTGTACAACCGCCTTGTTATATACTGTTTTAGTACGTAAAATTAGTTCTCATCTATGGCATAAATTGATGCATGTTAGGACCATAGTGGTCCATTTGAACAATTTTTACTGTATCCCTGTTTATTGTCATTATTACTTTGAATAATGACCAAACGGTTTTTGAAATGATTTTAAGTGTCGAGCGTTAGAGGCCACTTTGTACACCTAACGAATAAACGGTAGTGGATTTTATTCGTATGATTAATGGTTATAAAAACTTTTGCATTTGGGAGTTTTATAAATCTCAACATGGCATATTAGTTTGAAATACTTTGAACTCAATCGAAGCTATAGGTTGAAACCCTTCAGTAGAGCGAGTTGTAATTAAGGACTAGAGGCGTCCTTGGGAATTGAAGCTTCGAATGACTGACTGGGGGTTAGTTTTGAATTTTGGGATTTCAGTTATGTGAACCGGTGCACGCATAAATAATTGAGGTATTAGATCTGTGAATTCTCCCAGTTAATTTAGTGTTGATCTTTCGGTTCCGGTAAAACTGTGTAACATCCCAACCAAAATATAAACAAACGGATCGATTCTAAAATAAAATTCTCAATGATCGAATAATAATCCATGCCATAACGGTCCCAAACTTACAATAGTTAAATCAAGGTTTGCTGTAAACAACCTATACACAACTGAGATAAAGAAGAATAAACTAAGTGTCGGTCTTCTATCCGCCCCGCTAGGCCTTCTCTTTGCCCTTAGCTGCTTTGCCTAAATCACGACGGCCTGAAAAGATTTTTAGTTTTGAAATAGCGAGGGTTAGACCATAGGTCTAGTGAGTTCCCTCTAACAGTTAAGCAATAAAATATACTTTCCAGAATTAAAAACAACATTTAATAATGGCACATAAATAAAACACGCTACGGACCACACGACCGTCAAAGACGATGTGTCTAACTCGCGCTGCCTTAATGTTGGGACACACCCCCAACGACATGAACGGGCCACACTCCCCGGCACGAGTAGGCGGGCCACACTCCCCGACTTAGGCCACATAACCCACAAATAATGTATGCATACATTTAAACAACAACAATTTCTAACACATTTGAACAATTTAATAAAATCATGTCATCATAAATAAATCAAAGTTTAAAATAAACTTCACATGCTTTCATCATCAAAATGTTTAGTTTAGAAAAACTCACCTGAAATCCACCGCTAAAAAAACTTTCGCCTAGTTGTGTAATCCGATTCGAACCTATAAAACGAGGCATCGCTCGGTGAATTAATGGTACCTTCTAATTAAACAAATTTAACCTTAATACCCTCATTCCCAACTTCATCTATCCTTGGTCGAACTTAACCCGCTAAATCTAATTCGAGACGATACCCAAAACCTTAAATAATTAAATAGATTAAATAATTTATAAAAAAATAAATAAATAAAATATGTGGGCCGACCACTTAAAGGTCCAACACTAAAGATTCTTGGGCCAAAATCTAAATAATTACACGAGGCTCTAATTTAAATGCACGTGGACTCTAAATTAAAATACACGTGGGCTTCGACCCATCCTTCTCAAATTTGGTGACCGGTACACCACCGACCGGTAGTTTTCCTCGACCGGAACTGCTATAAATAAAAATCACGACCGGAACTTTTATAAATAAAATCACGACCGGAACCTAAACAACAATCGACCGGGCGATGGGAGGGAATCGACCGGACCATAATTTTGACCGGTGTTCCTCCCGACCGGTGTCAACTTTCGACCGATATCGACCTCGACCGATGTCAACTTTCGACCGGCATCGACCTCGACCGATGTCAACTTTCGACCGGTATCGACCTCGACCGATGTCAACTTTCGACCGATATTATCAACGCTCGAACAAAACTCAGAAATACAAAGTGCAGAGACCCCAGAATCACAGCATAATTAACATAACTCGAACTAAACCCATTCTTTTAACAACAAAGTTAAATTTTACCACCTTAATCGCTAAAACTACAATCACCCAGACATTAGAAATTCTTAATCCCAACCTTCATATTCTCAAATTATTCAACCCTACCCCAAACCTCAGGTCGATGACAAACCCAAAAAAAACAAACCACTACAAAAGTTAAACAATTAGAGATAGGGATATAGGATTAACAGATGATTTACCTCAAAGAGAAGACGAAATCCCTCTTGAAATCTTGAAAGATCTTTCTTCCTTCTCGGTCTCACCAAATCGCCAAAAACCACACTCATTCAAAGTGGCCGCACACACTAGAATGCTATTCCTTCTAGGGTTAAAGACCCTCTTTCCTAACTTTTCACTTTAGCCCCTTTCAACAATGCTTTTCCATCTTTTTACCCCCAAATTTATAATTATTTGATCTTGGCCTGGTTATTGCAATATTCCCCCCTCAAAAGAATTCCGTCCCCGGAATTCCTTCGGCGAATAAATTGGGATATTGATTTCTCATCTCCGACTCCAACTCCCAAGTCGCTTCTTGACCCTTGTGGAATCGCCACTGAACTTTCACCAACTGGATCTCCTTGTTCCTTAATTTCTTCACTTTACGATCTGTAATGGCTACCGGTTCCTCTACGTAGCTTATTTTCTCATCTATTAGAACATCCTATAAAGGTATAACGACATCGCTCTCGGCTAAACACTTCTTTAGATTCGACACATGAAAAACGGGGTGCACTCCCCGCAGATCCCCGGGTAAATCCAATTTGTAAGCTACCTCCCCAATCCGCTTCACAATGGGAAAAGGACCGACAAACCTGGGTCTCAACTTACCTTTCTTGCCGAAACGAACAACTCCCTTCCATGCTGATACTTTTAGCATCACCAAATCTCCTACTTGAAACTCTAACGGTTTCCTTTGCTTATTTGCGTACATTTTCTGGCGATCTTGAGCCACCTTCAACCGTTCTCGAATCTCATTAACCTTATTAGCGGTCATCTGCACAATTTCCGGTCCTGCCAACTGCTTTTCACCTGCTTAATTCCAACAAAGAGGTGTTCTACACTTTCGCCCATATAATGCTTCAAATGGCGCGGCTTGAATTCTGGCGTGATAACTGTTGTTATAGGAGAACTCTATCAGAGGTAAATAAGTCTCCCACGACCCTTTGAAATCGATCACACATGCTCGGAGCATGTCTTCTAACGTCTGAATAGTTCTTTCACTCTGACCGTCCGTCTGAGGGTGATACGATGTGCTCAACCTGAGTTGTGATCCCAACTCTCTTTGAAGGCTTCTCCAAAACGTTGATGTGAAGCGAGCATCCCGATCTGACACAATAGAAGTCGACACTCCATGCCTGGATACGATCTCATCAATATACAATTTAGCTAACTTCTCTAGTGGGTATGTCTCCTTGATCGGTAGAAAATGAGCAGATTTGGTGAGTCGATCCACTATCACCCATATAGCATCGTGCCACTTAGGTGATCGCGGCAGTCCCGTCACGAAGTCCATTGTTATGTCATCCTACTTCCATACCGGAATTTCCAACGGCTGCAGTTCCCCGTACGGTCTTTGATGCTCCGCTTTCACTTTTAAACATGTTAGACATCTTTCCACGAAATAAGCTATATCTTTCTTCAAGCCTGGCCACCAATAACTCTGCTTTAAGTCCCGATACATCTTATTGATTCCCGGATGTATCGAGTATCGCGACTAGTGAGCTTCTTCCAATACTTTCTTCCGAAGATCTCCCCACTTTGGAATCCACACTCTTTGTTCATAACACCTAACCCCACGATTGTCCACAGTTAACAAGTCAACAATTCCCACTATCGTTTCACTTTTCAAATTTTCACTCGACACGGCTTCCTCTTGATATTGTTTGACTTATTCTAGAAAGCTTGAAACCGCCTCCACTCGAAACGCCACCACTTTAGATACTGCACTATGCTCTTTTCAACTTAAGGCATCCGCCACCACGTTAGCTTTTCCCGGGTGATATAAAATCTCACAATCATAGTCACTCAGCAATTCCATCCACCTTCGTTGCCTCATGTTTAACTCCTTTTGATTGAATAGATGCTGAAGGCTCTTATGGTCGGTATAAATTTGGCATTTAACCCCATACAAGTAATGCCTCCAGATCTTCAAGGCGAACACCACGGTTTCCAGCTCCAGATCATGTGTAGGATAACTCCGCTCGTGCTCTTTCAATTGCCGAGACGCATAAGCTATTACTTTTCCGTCTTGCATCAACACACATCCTAGACCAAACTTTGAAGCGTCGCTGTGAATCACAAATCCTTCCGTACCCTTGGGTAAAGACAGAATTGGTGCATTACTCAATCTTTTCTTCAATTCGCTGAACGCATCCTCCTGAGATTCCTTCCATGCAAACTTAACATTTTTTCTCGTTAGAGCGGTTAATGGCGTGGCTATTCTCGAGAAGTCTTGGATGAACCTTCGATAGTAGCCCTCCAAGCCAAGGAAACTTCTCACTTCGGACGGTGACTTAGGCACCTCCCACTCTTCGATTGCCTTAATCTTCGCTGGATCCACCTTGATCCCGTCTTCCGACACCATGTATCCTAAGAATTGCACTTCTCTTAACCAAAATTCGCATTTTGAGAATTTGGCGTACAACTTCTCCCGTTTTAGCAACTCCAACACAACTCTCAGATGTACTTCATGGTCGCTCATGGACTGTGAATATATCAGTATGTCATCAATGAAGACGATGACACACTTGTCCAAGAAAGGACTACATACTTTATTCATCAGGTCCATGAATGCTGCCGGTGCGTTCGTCAACCCAAATGGCATGACTAGGAACTCAAAGTGTCCATACCTCGTGCGAAAAGCAGTCTTGGGTACATCCTCTTCTCTCACCTTCAGCTGGTGATAACCCGAACGCAAATCTATTTTCGAGAAGTAACTCGCTCCTTGCAACTGATCAAAGAGATCATCAATCCTAGGAAGCGGATACCTATTCTTAACTGTTAACTTGTTGAGCTCTCGATAGTCTATACACATTCTCATCGACCCGTCCTTCTTCTTGACAAATAATATTGGTGCTCCCCACGGCGACGTACTGGGACGGATAAAACCCTTATCCAACAACTCCTTCAGTTGAGTCATCATCTCCTTCATTTCAGCCGGAGCCAAACGATAAGGAGCCCTTGCTATTGGTGCCGCTCCCGACATCAAATCTATCCTGAACTCCACTTGCCTATCCGGTGGCAGAGTGGTTAAGTCTTCCGGAAACACCTCCGGGTACTCACACACTATCGGAACTGATTCTAATCATTTCTTCTCTTTCTTAGCGTCTACCACATACGCTAAGAACCCCACAAACCCTTTCACTAAACAACGCCTAGCCTTGATCATCGAGATCAAACATGACTTTCTATCCCGACGATCCCCATAAACTATGACTTCTTTCTGATCCGGCAAAGCTATGCGGATTAGCTTCTTATTACAAACGATACTGGCATCGTTAGTCGCTAACCAATCCATCCCCACTATGACGTCAAATTCCCCCATGCCCATCAGATACAACCGCAATGGGAAGGTATGACCGTCAATGTCTATACTACACCCGTCATATACTTCTCCCACTAGGACTCGACTATCATCGGCTACTTTGTAACACCCTAGAAATCAACGTGAAATAAAATTGCGGAAATATAGGCAATATGACTTAGCATTTGGTATAAACCTCCCAAAAAGGGGGTAAAGTACTAAACCTTTACAAAAACCTGAGAATGAATATGGAAATCAACAACAAACTAATCTAAATACATCTATCTAGATTACATCGGTTGTATACCCAAAATCACCAAAAGATGGGACTTAAACAATGCCCAACATTGACTACTAGTCATTCCAAAAATGCCTCTAAGACATGCTCGTCACTCACGACCTTGGCACCCCACCGCTAAGGGAACCTGTTATACATATCATTTAAGAAAAAGTGTTAGGCTTAAAGCCTAGTGAGAACATACAGTTTATAGAATTCAAGAGATATAAACATTTGTAACATAGATAAATCTTTACAAGACTTTTAGTTTACAAAAGAAGATCTTTATCAAGAAAGGACAATCGGTCCAAAAGTTCATCTCGCGATGACGGGGGATACCTGATTTACCAAGGGTGGTGACGGAACACAAAAGTAGGCCACGACTCGAGTTGTGAGCTAAATACTTGGAATCTATGGCCACGAACACTTCAGAACGTACTAAGATGTGAGGGAGGGCCCCCGAGGAAACCAAGTCATACTCATTCACTAGGACTACATTTGATCCATGACTAGTAACTGGTCTCACATAACCGTACCATAAAGGCCCCCGAGGATCAAATGCATCCATAGCTACAAAATGGGGAAAAGACATCCCAATAATATAAGTCGACTCAAAACCTAGGGATCCACTAGTAATAGTCTAAACTTGTCACAATAACATGTGTGACTAATCAAAGCTAAACATATAGTTTCCAAAAATATTTATAACCAAAATGCCTTTATCAAGTCTAACTGCTGATAAGAATGAAAATCATAAAATGAGATTTATATGCATTCTTTCAAATAACCCACATAAATGTGTAAGTAAAACTCCCTTTTTACTTCAATAAGATCAAACCCTTTACATTTCAAGAAAATGATTAGTAACCCTAAAATCTTCCAAAAACTCAAGTTAGGTCAAAATGCAATAAACTTAAATCCAAACCCAAGGAGATATGTAGGAGTTCAAAATGTAAGATTTTGATATGTATAAAGTTTGTAAAATGATAGTAGGAACTCACCAAGTAGGTTTTAGAAGAAACCCAAAAAAACCTAGATCTTGACCTTTGGAGAAGATGACAATGGAGGTGGTGTTGAAGCTTCCAAACCGAAACCTTGGATGGAAACCTTGACTCTAGCAATAAATGGTGAAGATTGGTGGTTGAAGAAACCCTAGAAGAGTAAATGAGGTGGGAGAGAAAGGAGAACTTGGAAAGGAAGAAAGAAATGAGAATGAATGAGATTTGGGGAAAATTTCATTAAAACTCACGCTGATGGACCCCCTGACACGACGCACGACCCGTGCGTTTTTGCTGAAGGGCAACGCACGACCCGTGTGTAGCCCACTGCCGTCACCCCTGACCTTGCGCACGACCCGTGCGTTATTTCTGAAGGAGGACGCATGATTCGTGCGCCCTGTAGACCAGCGCAGGGAGCCCTTTTTTCTTCTTTCAACAACACAAAACCAAACGAAATTCGGGGTGTTACAATCCTCCCCAACTTGGGAATGATTTCGTCCCCAAAATCTCAACTACTCGAAGAGATGAGGATATCTTCGCTTCATATCCTCCTCGGCTTCCCACGTCACATTGGCTCCCCGATGATGCTTCCACTGCACCTTGACCATGGTGACTTCCTTGTGACGCAATTTCTTAGACTTTCTCTCTAAGATGGCGTCGGGTTTTTCTACACAACGGTTACCTTCATCCACTCTCAATTCGGAGAGAGGTATGACACTCTCTTCATCTTCCAAGCACTTCCGAAGGTAACAGATATGGAACGTGTTGTGGATTCTACACAACTCCGGCAGCAGTTCCAATTGGTAGGCTTGCATCCCCACTCGTTTAAGTACTTTAAAAGGTCCAAGGAAACGGGGACTCAGCTTCCCACGTTTTCCGAACCTGATAATGCCCTTCCATGGAGATACCTTGAGCTTCACCCGGTCGCCCACTTGGAACTCCATCGGTCGCCTCTTCTTATCGGCATAACTCTTCTGCCGATCCTGAGCTGCTTTCAATCTTTCACGAATGCCCTTGAAATTATCGGACGTCTCTTGCACAATTTCAGGTCCGGCGAATTGCTTCTCTCCCGCTTCGAGCCAACACACGGGAGTTTGGCACTTTCGCCCATACAATGTCTCAAACGGTGCCATCCCAATACTCGAGTGGTAGCTATTGTTATAAGGAAACTCCACCAAAGGTAGGTGAGAGTCCCAACTACCCCCGAAATCGATGACAGAAGACCTCAACATGTCTTCCAACGTTTGAATCGTTCTCTCGCTTTGCCCGTCGGTTTGTGGATGGTAAGCCGTACTCAACTTCACTCGCGTACCTAGCTCTTTCTGAAAACCATCCCAGAAATTCAAAGTGAACCGACTATCGCGATCTGATACGATCGACAAGGGTACACCATGCCTCGAGACCACTTCATCAATGTACAGTTTTGCTAACTTGTCCATCAGTAAGGTCTCGCACATGGCTAGAAAGTGAGCGCTCTTTGTCAATCTATCGACTATTACCCAAATGGTATCGTGACCTCGAAGAGTTTTAGGCAACTTTGTCACGAAGTCCATGGTAATATGCTCCCACTTCCATTCGGGAATCTCTAAGGACTGAAGACTCCCATACGGTCGCTGGTGTTCAACCTTCACTTGTAAACACGTCACACAACGCTCTACGTAACGTGCCACATCGAGCTTCATCACCGGCCACCAATAATGCAACTTCAAGTCTCGGTGCATCTTTGTACTTCCCGGATGAATGGAATACTTGGACTTGTGGTCATCTTCAAGAAGTAGTTCACGGTTACCCCCGACTTTGGGCACCCACACACGTCCATTGAATAGCTTTACTCCACGACTATCTTCGGTTAAGAGTACACGCTGTTTTGTCATAACTTCCTCCTTGAGATTCTCTTCCAACAATGCTTCTACCTGCGACGTCTTGATCTTCTCAACCAGGCTAGACACCAACTCGATTCTCGAATTGGTAGCTCGAATACTTCTGCTATAGTCCTTCCGACTTAGCGCATCGGCCACCACGTTCGCCTTACCGAGATGGTAAAGCAATTCACAATCATAATCTTTGAGCAATTCGAGCCACCTTCTTTGCCTCATATTCAACTCTTTTTGATCAAAGACATACTTCAGGCTCTTATGATCTGTGAAGAGAGTACATTTCGTGCCATAGAGATAGTGTCGCCAAAGCTTCAAGGCAAACACCACTTCCGCTAGCTCCAGATCATGGGTAGGGTAATTCTTTTCGTGAATTTTAAGTTGTCTCGAGGCGTAAGCGATCACTTTGCCTCTTTGCATTAACACACAACCCAAACCCATCTTCGAAGCGTCGCTATAGACCACGAAGTCTTCCGACCCTTCGGGCAACGCCAATATTGGAGCTTCGCACAACTTCCTTTGCAGAATCCAGAACGCCTTCTCTTGCATTTCGGTCCACTCGAACTTCACATTCTTTCGAGTTAAAGCCGTCAAGGAAGAAGCGATTTTCGAGAAATCTTGAATAAATCTTCGGTAGTAACCCGCCAAACCCAAGAAACTTCGGATTTCGGACGGACTCTTGGGAGGCTCCCAATTCATCATGGCTTGAATCTTGGAGGGGTCCACTTTCACCCCGTCTCGAGTGACAACGTGACCCAAGAATTGCACCTCATCAAGCCAAAAGTCGCATTTGGAGAACTTGGCGTACAATCTCTCTTCCCTCAACACTTCTAGAACTTCGTGAAGGTGCTGCTCGTGCTCTAACTCGCTCTTGGAGTACACGAGTATGTCATCAATGAAAACAATGACCGACTTGTCGAGAAATGGTCGGCACACCCTATTCATCAAATCCATAAATACCGCCAGTGCGTTTGTGAGGCCAAAAGGCATTACAAGAAACTCGTAATGGCCATAACGCGTTCTAAAGGCCGTCTTCGGAACGTCTTCTTCTGTCACCTTCACCTGATGGTAACCCGAACGTAAGTCGATCTTAGAAAAACATCTCACTCCTTGAAGTTGATCGAACAAGTCGTCTATCCTTGGAAGCGGGTACTTGTTCTTCACCGTTGCTTTGTTCAACTCACGGTAATCGATGCACATCCTCATCGTGCCATCCTTCTTCTTGACAAACAAGACCGGAGCTCCCCAAGGCGACGAGCTCGGTCTTATGAAACCCTTCTCCAAAAGCTCTTGGAGTTGTGCCATCATCTCTTGCATCTCCGATGGCGCCAAACGGTAAGGAGCTCTCGCAATAGGAGCCGCTCCTGGTACGAGATCAATCCGAAATTCCACTTGCCGATCGGGTGCTAGCCCGGGCAAGTCGTCCGGAAAGACATCGGGATACTCCCGCACGATCTTCACATCTTCAAGCTTTGACTTCTCAAGCTTGACGTCGATCACGTAAGCTAGGAAAGACGAGCATCCTTTCACCAAGCACTTGCGTGCCTTTGCCATTGTGATTAACGCCACTTCACCTTTCCTCTTCTCACCATAGATGACAACGACCTCGCCACATTGATTGGGAATTCGAATTAACTTCTTGGAACATACGATCTCGGCATGATTGTTCGCTAACCAATCCATGCCGACCACCACATCAAAACCTCCGATAATCATCGGCATCAAATCAATTGGGAATTCTCTCCCTTCGATACCGAGAGTACACTTCTTCAAAACATCGCAGATCAAAACTTGACTACCATTTGCTATTTCTACAACTAACGCATCCTCTAGACTAGTAGTGGGCATGGCAATCTTTTGAAGAAATAACTCAGATATAAACGAGAAACTGGCACCAGAATCAAACAGCACATGAGCAGGTACGGAGTTTAGAAGAAACGTACCCGATACCACATCGATGGATGCCTTAGCCTCATCGTCCGTCATCTGAAAAGCTCGACCCGGAACCCTAGATGGGTTCTCTCTCTTTTCTGATGCGCTAACCGACTTGAGCTTTGGGCAATCTCTCTTCATGTGCCCCGGTGCCTTGCACTCGAAGCAGACCATCCCCACGACAGAACAGTCGCGGGCGATGTGATCATTCTTACCACACTTGCCGCAAAATCGTGGAGTGGAGTTACAGTTACCATGATGCTTGAACCGGCACCTCTGGCACCACTTAGCCTCTTGGTTGTTGTTGTTGAAGTTTTGGTTCCCAACAAAAGATCGAGTCCTCTTAGGGGGAGCGGAATTGCTCTCCCATTTTCTCTTCTCAGGCACCACCACAGCTTTCTCAGCCTTGCTTCTCGCGAATAGTTCCTCCATGAATTGAGTTTCTTCAACCATTTCACGAAGATTGGAGGCCTTAGAATTGTGGACCATAGACAACAAGTTCGTTGGCAGGCCATTAAGATAAGCCTTCATCTTATCTTTCTCCGTTGGGGCCACATGCCCCACCAACCTCAGCTTCTCCATGAACTGACGGGTGTACTCCCTCACCGTCAAGTTTCCCTTCACTAGGGATCGAAACTTTTTTTCAATGCGGTCCATCGATCTTTCGCTGCAGAATTCTTCCATAAGCTTTCTTTTGAACTCGGCCCAAGACAACTGAGCCAAAACGGTAGGAGAGAGAGTGGATTGAGTAACATCCCACCAAGTGAGTGCTGCATCTCTCAACAACTGAGTGCCAAACCGCACCCTCTGATCGTCACCACATTCGGCGGAGCTGAAAGCTTACTCGACGGCTCTAATCCACTTCACGCACATAACGGGGTCGTCAGAACCGGAAAATTCCGGCGGCCTGCACCCCAGAAAGGATTTATATGAGCAACTCTTCCCACCCTTTGGAGCACCAACCACTCTGTGTTCTTCAGTTCTAACCCCATTGTCTGCGCCGCCCGAACCAAGAACAAAAACATTCTCCGCGACCGTCTCATTTCTCTTGAGACTAGCATCGCGGTCCTCTAACACATTCATGAACGCCTTTTGCTGCTTCTCCATAGCCGTCGATACCATCTGCATGATGCTGACCATCATGTCGGTTTGCGGGTTCGCCACTTGCACAACTGGGTTGGTGGATGCCAACTCCACCCGAGGTACCTGCTCTACCTCCCTAGTAAATATTGGTGGCATACCAGGAGGAACAACCGCCGGTACTCTGACCACCTGGTTCCGCTCTGGCGAACTATCGTCGCGAAGGTCTTCGACGTCTAACTGACGACTACGTGTGTTTACCATAACTGAGAAATGGCTGTCACACAAGCACGAAAAAGAGGTTAACAGAATTAAACCCGAAAGGAACGTACAACTACATCGACCAATTGTCATACTAATAGTAAACTGAGCACTCTCACGTAAAATATCCTCATAATAACATTAGCTAATTGAGATTATGAACATATAACACATAAGAGTTCTCGTTACCATCATCACAACGCTTGATGAACATAACTTCCGTCGACTCTAAGACTGACCCATCTTAGAAGTTCTACCCAACTCACAATCATAACCTAAAATACTCAGTCTAAGTCTAGACATCTTACATTCATGCCTAGTTCACTTAAACTAGAGCTCTGATACCAACTTGTAACACCCTAGAAATCAACGTGAAATAAAATTGCGGAAATATAGGCAATATGACTTAGCATTTGGTATAAACCTCCCAAAAAGGGGGTAAAGTACTAAACCTTTACAAAAACCTGAGAATGAATAAGGAAATCAACAACAAACTAATCTAAATACATCTATCTAGATTACATCGGTTGTCGACCCAAAATCACCAAAAGATGGGACTTAAACAATGCCCAACATTGACTACTAGTCATTCCAAAAATGCCTCTAAGACATGCTCGTCACTCACGACCTTGGCACCCCACCGCTAAGGGAACCTGTTATACATATCATTTGAGAAAAAGGTGTTAGGCTTAAAGCCTAGTGAGAACATACAATTTATAGAATTAAAGAGATATAAACATTTGTAACATAGATAAATCTTTACAAGACTTTTAGTTTACAAAAGAAGATCTTTATCAAGAAAGGACAATCGGTCCAAAAGTTCATCTCGCGATGACGGGGGATACCCGATTTACCAAGGGTGGTGACGGAACACAAAAGTAGGCCACGACCCGAGTTGTGAGCTAAATACTTGGAATCCATGGCCACGAACACTTTGGAACGTACTAAGATGTGAGGGAGGGCCCCCGAGGAAACCAAGTCATACTCATTCACTAGGACTACATTTGATCCATGACTAGTAAACGGTCTCACATAACCGCACCATAAAGGCCCCCGAGGATCAAATGCATCCATAGCTACAAAATGGGGAAAAGACATCCCAATAATATAAGTCGACTCAAAACCTAGGGATCCACTAGTAATAGTCTAAACTTGTCACAATAACATGTGTGACTAATCAAAGCTAAACATATAGTTTCCAAAAATATTTATAACCAAAATGCCTTTATCAAGTCTAACTGTTGATAAGAATGAAAATCATAAAATGAGATTTATATGCATTCTTTCAAATAACCCACATAAATGTGTAAGTAAAACTCCATTTTTACTTCAATAAGATCAAACCCTTTACATTTCAAGAAAATGATTAGTAACCCTAAAATCTCCCAAAAACTCAAGTTAGGTCAAAATGCAATAAACTTAAATCCAAACCCAAGGAGATATGTAGGAGTTCAAAATGTAAGCTTTTGATATGTATAAAGTTTGTAAAATGATAGTAGGAACTCACCAAGTAGGTTTTAGAAGAAACCCAAAAAAACCTAGATCTTGACCTTTGGAGAAGATGACAATGGAGGTGGTGTTGAAGCTTCCAAACCGAAACCTTGGATGGAAACCTTGACTCTAGCAATAAATGGTGAAGATTGGTGGTTGAAGAAACCCTAGAAGAGTAAATGAGGAGGGAGAGAAAGGAGAACTTGGAAAGGAAGAAAGAAATGAGAATGAATGAGATTTGGGGAAAATTTCATTAAAACTCACGCTGATGGACCCCCTGACACGACGCACGACCCGTGCGTTTTTGCTGAAGGGCAACACATGACCCGTGTGTAGCCCACTGCCGTCACCCCTGACCTTGCGCACGACCCGTGCGTTATTTCTGAAGCAGGACGCACGACCCGTGCGCCCTGTAGACCAGCTCAGGCAGCCCTTTTCCTTCTTTCAACAACACAAAACCAAACGAAATTCGGGGTGTTACATACTTCTAGTTCAAACCCTTGACTAAGCTTCTTGGGTTTCACAAGTAACTTGCGCACGAAGTTCGGTGACACAAATGAACGATTTGCGCTCGAGTCAAACAATACTTTAGCATAAATCGAGTCTATGGGAAAAGTACCTGTGACCACATCTGGCGTCTCCACTGCCTCTTTTGCGATCATGTTAAAAGCTCTTGCTCTCGCCCGAGCTGGCTCCACCTTCCTCTCGTTCCCTTTATTTCCGACCACCCCATCAGTTCCCTTCTTCAGCTGAGGGCAATCGGTCCTGATATGATCAGGAGACCCACACTGGTAACACGACCTTGACCCGCGACAATCCCGAGCCATATGCCCAGTTTTCCCACATTTGTAGCACGCTTCACGCTCCAACAGACACCCCCCTTGTGAACCCGATTACACTTGTTGCATGGCTTAATCTCAAACTTCGAATTACCCCGATGGTCAGGTTTTGCCGATTTGAACATCTTGGAATCACGATTAAGCCCTTCCTATTTTCATTTGTCTCCGCTCCTCTCGGTGGCCTGACGATTCCTTTCCTTCTCCCGTAACTCAGCTGCATTTACCGCTGCCTGAAACGTTGCTGGATCCTTGTTCAAGACAAAATCTCGAATATTGCCTCTTAACCCATAGATGTACCGTTCCACTCGTCTCTCCTCGTTAGGCACATAAATCTCAGCAAATCGGGATTTCTCGATGAACTTGGTTGTATAATTTTGAACTGTCATATCTTTCTGTTCCAGACTTAAGAATTCCTCTTCTAACTTCTTAATTACCGCCAGAGGGAAAAATTGTGCTTTGAATCTCTTTACAAACTCAGCCCACGACATTTCTCTAGCTGCTGCTGAACCCCGTCCACTAGACTCCACGTCCCACCACATAACCGCCTCATCCTTCAACATAGCCAAGGCGTAAACAACTCTGTCCTCTTCAGAACACTTGCTGGTGTCGAAGGCCGATTCCATTCCTTTTATCCACTTCATCGCTAGAACTGGGTCGCACTCACCTTTATAAGTAGGAGGTTTGCAAGCAGCAAACTCCTTGAAGCTACATCCTTTTTCAATCATCGATTTGGTCATTACTGCAGAAGTTGTCTGCGAGTGATTCCCTACCACAGTCACCGGTGAATCCGCCACTTCAGTTGCGTCTTTGCTCCCACTCTTCTCCTTACTTGCCGACGCCTCATTGGATCGTTGCGTCAACAACGCGTTCAAAGTTTCTTTCAGTTTCCCCATCTCAGCCGCAAAGGTTTCTTGCGTGACAAACCCTTGCGTTCGTCCCCCGCCACGATTTCTATTCTGCCTTCGTCCTCTCACCGAAGCCGAACTTTCCTGAAGTAAGGTTTCTAGTTCTGGTCCCGCATCCACGCTTCTAGCTCGACGCGCAACACGAGTCGTCTTTCCACCTCTAGTCCCCGTAGCTGGTCCATTAATGCGTGGTCACTTTCTTTGTTGTCTTCCCTTTGGGTCATCCGCGACCCTTCCCTCGATTAGTAGCTGCATGAGGAGGAGCAACATGTCCATCCTCCACCACTTCATTAACAGGTGCCACCTCTACTGCTGGCACTGATCTGCTCCTAGTTACTCTTTCGGTCATAGCTACAATTAAAACATCAATAAAACTCCATTAAGGTAACCCCCAAAGCAATAAAGCAAGTTAAGTACGCACATGTACCTATAAATTTACAATTACACTGGCCAGATGTAATTCTAAATTTACCTTACATGTTAGTCCTCACTACTCTATTACCCGACTTCCTATGGCCATCCTATAATCTCAGTTGTGATTCACTAACTAAGTTTAAGTCTAAGCCCAACTGGTCGCCTAGATCCCTTAAACTATGGCTCTGATACCAACTGTAACATCCCAACCAAAATATAAACAAACGGATCGATTCTAAAATAAAATTCTCAATGATCGAATAATAATCCATGCCATAACGGTCCCAAACTTACAATAGTTAAATCAAGGTTTGCTGTAAACAACCTATACACAACTAAGATAAAGAAGAATAAACTAAGTGTCGGTCTTCTATCCGCCCCGCTAGGCCTTCTCTTTGCCCTTAGCTGCTTTGCCTAAATCACGACGGCCTGAAAAGATTTTTAGTTTTGAAATAGCGAGGGTTAGACCATAGGTCTAGTGAGTTCTCTCTAACAGTTAAGCAACAAAATATACTTTCCAGAATTAAAAACAACATTTAATAATGGCACATAAATAAAACACGCTACGGACCACACGACCGTCAAAGACGATGTGTCTAACTCGCGCTGCCTTAATGTTGGGACACGCCCCCAACGACATGAACGGGCCACACTCCCCGACACGGGTAGGCGGGCCACACTCCCCGACTTAGGCCACATAACCCACAAATAATGTATGCATACATTTAAACAACAACAATTTATAACACATTTGAACAATTTAATAAAATCATGCCATCATAAATAAATCAAAGTTTAAAATAAACTTCACATGCTTTCATCATCAAAAGGTTTAGTTTAGAAAAACTCACCTGAAATCCACCGCTAAAAAAACTTTCGCCTAGTTGTGTAATCCGATTCGAACCTATAAAACGAGGCATCGCTCGGTGAATTAATGGTACCTTCTAATTAAACAAATTTAACCTTAATACCCTCATTCCCAACTTCATCTATCCTTGGTCGAACTTAACCCGCTAAATCTAATTCGAGACGATACCCAAAACCTTAGATAATTAAATAGATTAAATAATTTATAAAAAAAATAAATAAAAAAAATATGTGGGCTGACCACTTAAAGGTCCAACACTAAAGATTCTTGGGCCAAAATCTAAATAATTACACGAGGCTCTAATTTAAATGCATATGGACTCTAAATTAAAATACACGTGGGCTTCGACCCATCCTTCTCAAATTTGGTGACCGGTACACCACCGAGCGGTAGTTTTACTAGACCGGAACTGCTATAAATAAAAATCACGACCGGAACTGTTATAAATAAAATCACGACCGGAACCTAAACAACAATCGACCGGGCGATGGGAGGGAATCGACCGGACCATAATTTTGACCAGTGTTCCTCCCGACCGGTGTCAACTTTCGACCGATATTGACCTCGACCGATGTCAACTTTCGACCGACATCGACCTCGACCGATGTCAACTTTCGACCGGTATCGACCTCGACCGATGTCAACTTTCGACCGGTATTATCAACGCTCGAACAAAACTCAGAAATACAAAGTGGAGAGACCCCAGAATCACAACATAATTAACATAACTCGAACTAAACCCATTCTTTTAACAACATAGTTAAATTTTACCACCTTAATCGCTAAAACTACAATCACCCAGACATTAGAAATTCTTAATCCCAACCTTCATATTCTCAAATTATTCAACCCCACCCCAAACCTCAGGACGATGACAAACCCAAAAAAAACAAACCACTACAAAAGTTAAACAATTAGAGATAGGGATATAGGATTAACAGATGATTTACCTCAAAGAGAAGACGAAATCCCTCTTGAAATCTTGAAAGATCTTTCTTCCCTCTCGGTCTCACCAAATCGCCAAAAACCACACTCATTCAAAGCGGCCGCACACACTAGAATGCTATTCCTTCTAGGGTTAAAGACCCTCTTTCCTAATTTTTCACTTTAGCCCCTTTCAACAATGCCTTTCCAACTTTTTACCCCCAAATTTATAATTCTTTGATCTTGGCCTGGTTATTACAAACTGTGGGTTAAACTTTGTGTGGTTGCTTTATTTTGGTGGGTTACGAACTGTTGGGTTGAATTTCGACAACATGCATGGGGCGGATGTGTACCATCCGGGTGAGTCTTCAGAAATAAGGGAATATATGGTGGCATATCCACGGTTGCGGTGTAGACATTTTGAGGATAGATGTCGACATTCGAATTTGGTGGAAAGTGACTGTGGGGGTGTTTCCGTGCACTTTCGTTGAATTTGGTGGGACTGCAAGTTAGGTAGTAACCCTAAGGATACTAGGAGCTGACAATTAGGGGTCGATCATTGGTAATTCTATAAACAGCAAGGTTTCCGCTGATTTGCCAACCGATGTTTGAATGCATTACGGGAGTTGTGTAACCGTGGAGTTTGAGGTAATCCGATATCTACACATGTTATGTTGTGGAAGTTTGAGGAACCAATTTATTGAAGATTGGATCGGACCAATCTAGTGCTAGGAATTTCGTCAAGGAAAGGAAAATAAACCTTTATGGTATTGATTATTGGAGGAAGTAGTGAGACCGTTGAAGTAGACCTTGAGCAGAAATTGATTATTGAGGAGACCGTGATGTGTTGGAATTAGAAGTATTTAAGGGTAATGTTCGCCTTGAGGTGACCTTGGTGGAAGTGGGTTAATTAAGATCGTAAGCTGCTCTTGAGGTGATTAGGGCAACCTAAGGTTGGGAGACAACCGAGATTTAAAGGATAGGAAAGTGGTTCGATAAGGACTCGATGTACATTCTGTCATCGGTGAGGTATATCGAACGTTGAGATCGGGTGTGTGGTGGTCTGTCCTAAGAAATGCAGTGACAACCATAACCGGGACGTAATCGGTTTCGTATATGAGGCAAGGCGTCGTGAAAGTATCCCTTTTTGGATAAAGAGCCAACTGATCTCACTGAGTGCGACGTTGAGTGTTTGGTCGGGGTTAGATTTCGAGCACGAAATCTCTTTTAAGGTTGGGAGGATTGTAACACCCCGAAATCGTTGGCCGATGAGATAGCGAAAGAAAACATCCACAGCACCTCGCACGCCTCTCCACGCGAGTTGAGTCACGCCACGAACCGCGCGAGGCTCTGTTTCCTCGCGGCTCCAGTGGTTCGTGCGACTCTCCACGCGGTTCAGGACGCACCACCATCCGTGCACGCGCACTATGCACTGATTAAAGAGGAGAATTCGGCCTCCAACCTCATTTTCTCTCAAAACCCTCAAATTCTCTATCACTTTCTCTCCCAAACCGACCCACACCTTCCCAAATAAACCCTAACCCATTTTGAGGAGTTTTCCTCCTAAAATCTCATGATTCCTCATCATCAAGTAAGTTTGGAGGTTAGAACCATAACCCTCTATCTTCATATTCTTCATCGAGTTTTCTAGGGTTTCAACCACCCTTGTTCCCCTTTTGTAGATTGGGGGTTTGTGGCCATTTTGATGATCTAGAGGTGTTTTGGATGGGTGATTCAAGCTTGGGTTAAGATAATCTTCTATTTTCTTCATCTATGAAAGCTAGGGTTTTGTGTATAAGTCGAGGTTTTCATGTTTAATGTTTGGGGAATGATTCTTAATGGTTGTATGTGAATATTTATGGTTGGAAATGTATGGATCTAGGCTTTTTTGGAAGTTTTTGGCTTGAGGATCCAAGTGTTCTTCTAAGGAGCTCAAGTTGGATAAAATCTAGATTTAGCCTAAATCTAGCAAGGTGAGTTCAAGTTGATTTGTGAAAACGTTGTACATGCCAAAATGCCTATTTTAAAATGTTTATGTGTTTACATGAAATTATCATTTGTCGAGTTATTTGGTGAGTTTAATTATTTGAGGTGTATGGTTTTATAAACCTTGTAAACCCCCCCACATTTGGGACTTTTGGGGCATTTTGATAAATAAGCCATTAAGGAAAATGTTTTAAAAATGCATTGCATAAAATGGGGATTATTTGGTAAAGATGCATTTTTGTGTTTGTTGGAAATATGCATAGTTCGGGTTATGAGATGTTTTGAATGTATCAACGTGTGAGTCATTGGGTTTTGGTCATTCCCGACCTTGTGAATATTTCAGGAATTGTACATCTTTTGGTTTTGGGAAAAAGACACATTCCAAGTATTTTGATGAGCAAATCTTAATTATTGACAATTCTAACGAATTATTTTACGGGTATAAGGGGACGTTTGGTTCGCAGAATGTTTTTGGATGGAATGGAATCTGTCAAAAGAATTTGACTTTGAAGGAATTGGAATGGAATGGAATGTTGTCAGGTTTGACCACCTGTTTGGTTGACAAAATTGGAATGAAATCTGTTAAATGAATTGGAATTTTTCCGTTTGGTTCACAGATTGTAGCTTCAGAATTGGAATGGAATTTTGGTAAATGACTAAAATACCCTTTTTGATTATTTTAATTTTTTTAAACAAAAATTACTTTAATGAAATAGTCATTAAATAGTTTAATTTTTAACTAAAATTGCTTTGATTAATTTAGCACACGAATGATGTCGAGAGAGAGAGAGAGAGGAAAGAGAGGGAGAGGAGAGAGAGAGGGGAGAGAGAGAAGAGAGAGGAGAGAGATAGGAGAGAGAGAGGAGATGAGAGAGAGGGGATATGAGAGAGAGAGGAGAGGAGAGAGAAAGAGAGAGAGGGAGAGAGAGGAGAGTGAGAAGGAGAGGAGAGAGAGAGAGGGAGAGAGGAGAGTGAGAGAGTAGAGAGAGAAGAGAGGGAGAGGAGAGAGAGAGGAAAGAGAGACAAGAGAGAGAGAGAGGAGAGGAGAGAGAGAGTTGATGTCTGCTGATAATAAATATCAGTAGGGTTTAGTTTGGGGCAAGGGGTAATTTTGGAATTATGAAAACAACAAATTCAATTCCATTGAAATACTTGGGTTTGTTGATGGAATGTTAAAATCCTTTAGGTATGGAATTTAATGGAATTGGAAGATTCCATTCCATTGAAAACTTTGAACCAAACAAGGGAATGGAATCTGGTCAAAGGAATTCAACATTCCAATTCCACCAGATTCCATCAGATTCTGCGAACCAAACGCCCCTAAGTCTTTTGGTGTAAATAATCTTACTATGTGTTTTGGAAAAATGTTCATCCTTGTGATATGAGACGTTTTGAAAGAGTCAATGGTATATCTTTGTTTGGAAAATAATCAGTCTCAATCTAAGTTGTATTGGAGTTGGTCGTGTACCTTGGAGCATGTGTTTGCATAAACGTTGGTCGAATGCATTTTATTTCATTTGACAATGAGTCATTTGGTTGTTTGAGCCTGTGGCCTGGTATTTTATTATGATTGGGTTTTAGGACATTTGTCCAGTTTTGATAGCTCGACTTAGAGCTTTGGTTGCGATATTGGATGAGGGACTCAACGTAAGGACCATTTATGGTTGAAGTTGATATCCCGTGGGTGTACGTTTAAAGCTACCGAGCCTGACATCCCTTGCGCTTGGAGTCATTATGTCCAATGATGGAACACTAGTTTTCCACATTGAGGTACGTTTAGGCATCGGATTGGGCTGTAAATCATACGTGCTAGTACATGATATTGGATGAGGAACTCAACGTTAGGACCTTTAGCGGTTGAAGTTGACATTCCGTGGGTGTAAGTTTAAAGCCACCGAGCCTGACATCCCTTACGTGTGCTTGTTTATGTGACTAGTCTTAACAACATAAAATGGGCCTTACTTTATGTACCGTCACATTTTATGGAATCGGATCTCCCCCGTCACTGAAAAGTGTTGCTTTGGGTATTGTGTCTAATATCCATGTTTTCGGTGACGTGTTACATTTACGGATTTTATATATGATTATGGGTTGAGTATTACGCCCCACCCGTGTTTTGGGTGTTTCGGGATATAAAGTTTTATCTGCTTTTCATCACTTGGGAGTTTAATTTATATTCTCATTTGGAGTGAGTTTTTTGCTTAATTTAATTTACGAAAGAACGTTTTATATTGGGATCTTCGTCCTTAAAATAGTTTGAATTGGAAAACGTTTATATTAGTGGTTTCTTCGTCTAAATTGCATATTATTGGACAACGAGTCGTTTTCATAATCGAAGCTTATCATTTTGAAAGAGTATAATTTTAAATTGCATTACTTATTTTCAACGATATCTTTATTCTTGTTGAAAACTTTTGAACTCACTAGGCGTTAGCCTGATCTTTTTTATTTGAGGGCATGTGCAACAGGTTCCGGTTGGGATAGTCCTAGTGACACTATGAAACGAAGAATGCTAGTTGTGTGCACGAGGAGTGGATATCTTAGTGACGTCTTCCACATCTGTTTGAAAAGAGTAACTTATGTTTGGAGTTAAGTAACACGGACTTAGGTTTCAATCCTTGTATAAGACTGGAGTTTTTGATTGATGAGGTTAAATAAATAATTTTATTTTGGAAATGTATCAAGTTTAGATTTATTGGAATAAGATTTATCTTTTGCTTGATGTAATATCGAAAATTTTAAAAAGTTGCTATTTCCAAATTGAGGGTGTTACACTATCCGCGCCGCAATGGGAAAAACTAGCGTTCCACCATGTTGGTGATTTTAGTGAAATCATCGGTCATTTTGTGTAATTAGATTCACAAAGATAATAATGGGGTTGGTAGCTAAGCTATAACACGAGTTAGGAGGTGTGGAGTGCACACTCGTGTAAGCTAACTATGACCCGGGATTGTTAGGACAGTTAATTGGTGTTTGTGAGACGAAACAGTGGCTCACGCGGGTTGTGCCGCGGGTTGACCCGCGTGGCTACCCGCGTGAAGCACTGTTGCAGGTGCAGTTTTGTAACCTCCAAAATCCCTTTTTGTAACTCCCAATTTGTTCTTTGTAACTCCCAATTTATTTTGTAACCTACACCAATTTACCAATTAACAATCAATTCCATTAAATGGATGATTATTATCATTAATATTATGGCATCGGTTACATTCTCTTGGTGTTTAAATAGTGTCGATTTCTGCCAGAATTGACACGGTGAATTTGAGATTATCCTCGAGTGTATTTCGTGATACCCAGGCAGAATAGGGTCGAAATAACACTTAAGGAAAGCGAGCTCTCACGCGATCTCAGCATCTTTCAGCGTACACCCAAAGATACTTGCACGAAGGACTTATAACCCAATCCGATGCCTAATGTGCCGCAATGTGGAAACCAAGTCGTTCCATCATCGGACAAAGTGATAAAAGTGCTCATGGATCCATAGCAGACGGGGCTGAAACACAACCTGACTCCAATTGAATAACACACGCACTCAAAATATGAAATCATCAACAATCATACGCAATGACCAAAACTCTATGCTGAGCTATCAAAACTGGACAAGTGTCCCCAAAATCCCCATCATAATCAAATACCGAGCCACAGGCTCAAACAACCAAAGGGCTCATTGTCAAAAGCAATATAATGCAAATAAAACGCACACGACTAACGTTTATGCAAACACGTGCTCAAAAGTACACGACCAAACTCCAACACAACTTAAGATAAGACATATCATTTTCCAAAACAAGGTTATATCATTGACCCCTTTCAAAGCATCTCATAACTCAACTATGCATATTTCCAACAAACACAAAAATACATTTCTACCAAATAATCTTCATTTATGCAATAAATCATCAAAACACTTTTATTTATGACTTATTTAACAAAATGCCCAAAAGTTCCAAATGTGGTTGTTTTATAAGGTTTATAAAGTTAAACACTTCAAATAATCAATACCCACCAAATAACCAAACAAATGATAATTTCATGCAAAACGCATAAACACTTCAAAATAGACATTTTGGCATGTACAACGTTTTCACAAATCAACTTGAACTCACCTACTGAGAAAACAAGTGTTAGGATTTACGCCTACTGAGAACAAACATTTTATATAAATCAATAAATCGTACAATTGATAATAGTTAACTTTTAAACGTGATAATTAGTTTTGCTTTCCAGAAATACCACATACGAACCATACGGTCCAAATACATCTTACGATGACGGGGGAGACCCGATTTCCAAGGATTATAGTGGAACACAAAAGTAGACTACTCTCCAAATTGTGAGCACAATACTAGGATCAAGACCACGAGCTCGTCGTCTCGCACTCAGATGTGGGGGAGGGCATCCAATAATCCTAATCATAATCATTCATAGGATTTATTGAATTTTTTTAATAAAATATATTATATTAGCTTATCATTTATTGAAAATTTTCAATAATATATTTATCATTTATTGAAAATATATTTTTAATAATATACTTATCATTTATTGAAAAAATTTAAATGAAGATAAATTATTTTAACTTATTAGTACTTGAAATTTGATACGTTAATATTTTAATTTCTAAGGTAGACATGCACACAAAGCCCAAATCCTATGTCAGGCCTAAAAGCCTCATCAAGCTAAAAAGAAATCAATTACTCAAAAAAAAAAAAAAAAACTAAGTACACTCAGATCTATTTTACACAAACTTTCGAATCCATGCTAGAGAAAAAAACCTAGCCTTGTGAGTTGTGAAACTCTTGTATAAAGTATTGGTCAAAAAGTCTCTCTGAAACATCATCTACAACGGCGTGTTTTTTATTTCGAAGGTTTTTTTATAGTTTTTTGATGCCACATCATCGTCAACTCAAAAACTTTAACATATTTCCAATATAACGAAAACTTCTATCACGTCTTTTTCAATATTTTAAAGGATTCAACCATTAGTACCTTGGACCATTTATATTTTTGAGAACATTATATCATATATCATTTATATTATTATTTACATAAATCAATTGTATTTCAATATATACAAAAGCACACACACCCACGTGTATATATATATATATATATATATATATGCAGTGGCGGACCCAGGATTTTAGGTGAGCGGGTGCACAAACGAAAAGCTTAAGAAATTGTTGTCGATGTGTTTTTAGCCGAATTCCCCTATTAGAGGATTTTTTATGTTTTTGGTTGATTTCGAGGGATTTTTTAAGCTTCTGTGTTGATTCAATGGGTTTTTTTGTGTTGATTCGAGAGACTTTTTGTTTTTTTATTATTTATTTCAAGAGATTTTTTCGTTTTTTTGGTTGATTTTGAGAGTAAATTTTGTTTTTTTTTTGGAACTTGTACACCCTTCACCCCTCAAAAACATATATATCACGGAGCAACCCCTGTAGTTGAGCGGGTGCACGGGACCCCCCCGGGAAGGTTAGGTCCGCCCCTGTATATATGTGTGTGTGTATGTATATAGAGGCAATATATAAAACAATAATGCGATCAATTTAGAAGAAGACAATACTTTCATGATCAAGATTCAGGAGTAAAATCACATGTGAGACAACATGTTCAAAAGGACGCGATCAACTTGGTCAATGTAACACCCTAAAAATTAGAGTAAATTTAAATTTTGAAAATTCGGCAATATAACATTTATAAATTGAGCAAACCACCCGAACGGGTAAATGTGATATAGCGTTTACAAAATCTGTAGATGAATATAAAAATCGACAACAAACTAATTTAAATAAATTATATCTACATTACATTGGTTGTCAACCCAAATCCCAAAATATCAAAATCATTTGAATGCCATGACTCCAATTATCTATTGTCCCAAATATGCCTCAACACCCACGCTCATCCCTCAAACCTTCGGCGACCCACCGCTAAGGGAACCTGTTATACACGTCATTTGAGAAAAAGTGTTAGGTTTGACGCCTAGTGAGAACATACAATTTATATAATGATTTGGAAATAATTTAATTGCAACAATAAGTAACCTTTTCAAAGAGAAGGGTTTACAATTGAAATAATAACCACATAGTGACCTTACGGTGCAAAATACATCTTGTGATGACGGGGGAGACCCGATTTTCCAAGGATTGTGGCGGAATACAAAAGTAGGTCACATTCCAAGTTATTGAGCTCACCATACTAGGATCAAGGCCACGAGCTCGCCGGCTCGTACTCAGATGTGGGGGAGGACACCCAATGATCCTAATCATGCTTATTCGCTAGGATTTACATTTACAACCTACAACTAGTATCCAGTCCCACATAACTGTACCAAGTTGCCACCCTAGGGTCTAATGTTTCAACTAGCTACAAACGGGATTTAACCCAAAAATTAAGTCGACCCTATACCTATGGATCAATTAGTAATAGTCTAGACTTGTCATAATTTCATTTGTGACCAACTATAATCAAACATATAGTCCTTGGTACCATTCATTTCCCAAAACATGCATTTCTTTATATAAATAACATCAAGTAAAACCAATTCCATCCAATAGCCACATTATGACCATAATCCATTTTCCAACATAGGTTCTTTACAAAAGTACTATTCTCAAAATCATGCCATTTCAAGATGGTCATAGACCCCAACAATAATAACCCGCCAAAGGTTCATTTTTCCAAATAACTCCGCCATAACATGAGAATCATAAATATGACAAAATGTGTTCTTTCAAGTAACCCACCAATAATATGCATAAGAAACCACATTTTATCTTAGTTGAAAATGATGAAAACCCTAAAAATCTCCAAAACCCTAGTTTAGGTCAAAACTCTTCAACAAGAAAATATAAGTAAGGAGATGATTAGAAGTTCAAAAATGTTATTTTGACATGTATAAAGTTTTTAAAATGTAGGATGAACTCAGAATATGGGTTTTGTTGAAAACCCTAGAAATCTTCCAAGAAATTTCCCAAGATGAAGACAATCCAAGAGGAAGAACCCTAGATGAGCAAACTCTTGATTTGATGGCAAGGAAGAACTTTAATCTCAATATTTATGGCTTAGAAAGGAGCTAGGTCATGGAAATAAATGAGAGAAATCGTATGAGAGGGTGAGGAAAGAGTTGGGTGAGAATGATAAATGAAGAAAGATGAACCAAAATTTCATTTAATGACCTGTGGCCCGTCGGCGAAAGTGACTGGCGATAGTGCCATGGTCATTCTCGCGGGCACAACTGCATAAAACGTACCGTGGCTCACCCCCATTTGGTGAGAGTGACACGGCGATAGTGTCGATGTCACAATCGCGGGGCACATCCGTTGAAAGTGTACCGAGGCCACTCTTCCCACAATGATTGTGACCATGGCGACAATGCCCATGCCAAGGTCACCGGGCACTGTCGCACAGACTCCCCGAACACCGAAAAATGAGATTTTCACACCCGAAAAGGAATTCTCGCGAGATATAAAATCCAAGGTTGACAATAGAAGGATATAATCCAAACAAGGAAAGATTAGAAAACTTAAGATAAACATTCCAACAATGAAAATTCAAGGTGTTACAGTCAAGGGTTGCCGGAAACCCGGAAAGGTCACACACTCTATGGTTCATCAATGCAACATTTTGTTATCACATGTGAGTATGTATATTATATCATATGCGATCTTGAAACTTCTCGCTTACTCGTAAATTGACCATCTTCTTGTTTGATCATGTTCTTATATATGTATCTAGAGATATGTATATATATATTTAGAGAGAGGAGGGGTGGGGGTAAAGAGTTGGATCTCATATTCTTAAAAGTGAGGTAATTATTAAATTTACTAGTTTAAATATATTAATGAATTCTACTACTTAAATTGATTTCTTTTATAAAATTGCATATAAATTAAAATTGATTACATAAGAAAAAACTTCTAAAAAGGTAAATTTTGCGATTATAACCTGTGACAAAAACCTCATGTCAAATGGTATTGCCCTATTTAGTAATTTTCTCTTCACATACATCAACATCAATTTATACTTTTTACATTTCCAATATGATATCATAAATAAAAGAGTAAATTACATATTTGGTCCCTATGGTTTATTGGTTTTAACACTCTAGATCCCTACTTTGAAATATCTATGGATTGCATCCTCGTGGTTTACATTTTATAACGTGTTGAGTCCCTAACTTCTAACTCCGTTAAAATTTTCTATTAACTCAATTAGTTTAGAGGGTATTTTAGTCATTTAATTTATTTTTTATTTTCTATTAAAATCACAAGGACCAAGAATGTAATTTACTCTTTTTTTAACCACAGGGACCAACTATGTAATTTACTCTATCATATATACGAATATATGTATGTATATGTATATACATCATGAAGTCCTGGGAAAGAAGATCACTACCACCTCCTCCGACTTCTTCCCATCGATCCTCAATCGTCCCAACCTATGTCTCAGGCCTCTACTCCACCGCCCACCATCAACATCCTGTAACACCCTGATTTCGAAATGTATCATTTTAAGTCAATACATGAATCGGTAATTTTAAGGGAAAAATAAGATATAGGACTTTGGATTTGAATCCTATATTTTATGGTCTTGGTGTATGAAGGATTCAATTACGAGTCCAACGTTTCTTTCTTGAGCAAAATCGGAGCTATAACGAAGAAGTTACGACCAATACAGTGAAAAAATGAAGAAAATCGGACGAGCAGTGCATGGGGTGACTTACGGGGCGACTTAGGGTCACCCGGACGACTTAGGGACATTCGGAAGAGTTGTGGGGCGACTTAGGCCGTCCGGTAACCCGCGCGGAGCCCTGTTCGAGCATAAAACCTGATCTAGAACTTCATTTCTTCATAACTTTTGCATCACAACTCCGTTTTTGGTGATTCAAGTTGCCATAGTTTCGTTTTTGAGAGCTATTCAAGGATATAGCAAGATATTTGAAGTATATTGGATAATACAAGAGTATTTTGTGGTGGTAAGCTCCTCATCTCTCTCAATGTTAAGCTAGGGTTTGGTGATTTCATCCTTTTCCCTTTCATCCTTCAACTTGGGTGTGATTTTGATGACTTTTGTAGTGAAGGTGACCGTGTAGATGTGTTGGATCTAAGATCTAGAGAGATTTCTTGGAGATTCAATCCTTCATCAATGAAGATTCAAGTTTTGGGGGTAAAATCTAGATTTAGCCTAAATCTAGCAAGGTGAGTTCAAGTTGATTTGCGAAAACGTTGTACATGCCAAAATGTCCATTTTAAAGTGTTTATGTGTTTTACATGAAATTATCAACTGTTGAGTTATTTGGTAATCTCTGATTATTTGAAGTATTTAACTTTATAAACTTTGTAAAACACCCACATTCGGGATTTTTGGGCATTTTGTTAAATGTGTCATAAATGAATGTGTTTTGATGATTTATTTCATAAAAGAATATTGTTCAAAATGCATTTTTAGTGTTTGTTGGGTTTTATGCATCATTCATGTAATAGGACGTTTTAAAAGTAAGAGTGTGTGAGTCTTTTTAGGAGATCCAATGTCAAAGTTAAAAATTCTACAGTCGCTTGTCCAATACCACATGCGGTATTAAAATACGGACCTTAAGATGTCCAAAGATAGAGTTAAACACAAAACAGGGACGGAGAGATTTTCAATATAGACTGTAACCACGTGCAACAAAACTATTTCATGCAAGATTAAGCTCACAGTTTAAAATCCGATGAGGCTAAATGTTTTACTAAAACTTTATAATCCAAAACACTTTAAGTTTGGCGAACATGAGAAACAATTTATGCAAACTCATTTTAGAAATAACTTTAGTGCATGAATTTGGTCGGCATTCACCCCTCTGGACTACGCTTCTCAACAATCCCGACATACTAATGTCATCCGGGTGCATCAAGCATCTTAGGACAACAATCTCGATTTCCTACTATTGTCATCCGGATACTCCACATCTTAAAGCAACACCCGGATATTTCATCGGTTCACCTTACAATCTCTCCTCGTATAACGTTAATTCCATAAGCTCAAGGTTCTACTCCTACCAATTATTCTTACTCAAGACGATCAACTTAATGCATTCAACACACTTAACTATCACTTCAACGTGACATTGCTATAGACATCAACGTTTCCTTAGATTACTCACTTAGAAACCTTCTCACTACCCCAACGGTAATCATACCAAGGTAGTTCAAGTATACACATGTAGTATGTAGGTTCACCATAACACTGGCCAGGTGCCATTATGAACGTACCGCACATGCTCATCCTTGCGACCCTTGACAAATTTCCCGTTTCTAGTGACTCGATCAACTCCATAATATCTTATCTTAAGGTTCCTAATGTGCAACTTCACTTACAATCACTTATAAAAACGCTAGTTTGAGTCTAGGCATCCTATAATCAATACATAATTCTCTCAAACTTAAGCTCTGATACCAACTTGTAACACCCTCAAATATGGAAATAGCAACTTATTTAAAATTTTCTAAATACATCAATAAATAAATCATCTACAACCACAAATTAAGATTTAACCTCAATACAACCATTCATTCTATACAAAAGTCTATGATAAGGACGGGTGCTACTAAAACCCCATAATAGTTACTATCTCCAACGATGCAGAAGACTTCACCAACTACTTACATTTGCACAAAGCTAGGGCTCAACTCTTCATAGCTGCTAGAACCAAACCCCCCAACAGAACCTGATGCACATGCCGACAAAATAAAAAGGTTAGGCTTAACGCCTAGTGAGCTCAAGAGTTTACAACATATAAAAGTTAACCGTTTAAGAGAAGAAATGAGGTTAAAATCATAATCTTTCAATTCATTATGTCTTATATACGGAAACGACTCATTTTTCCAATAATATGCAATTTAGGCCAAGAACATCAATTTAAACGTTTTCCAATTTAAACGTTTTCCAATCTAAACTACTTCAAGGACGAAGATACCAAAATAAACCTCCCATTCATAAATTTGGTTTAACACAAAACTCACTCAAGACGTGGATAGAAATTGAACTCTCCATTTATGAAAATACGGTTAAAACTTTATATCCCAAAACACCCAAAACACGGGTGGGGCATAATACTCAACCCATAAACCAAGGATAAAACCCAACTATACAAACGCCACCGAAAACTTGGATAATAAGACTCAATACCCCAAAACAACACCTTTCGGTGACGGGGGATACCCGAATTCCATCGAAAGTGACGGGCACACAAAGTTAAGCCACTTATCAATGTTATATGAGCATCACTTAGGGATAAAACACTCGTTAGCATCAACCTTTCCGGGTCTATAGCTAACAAACCAACAAGCTCAACAACTCCATGTCTATTGCCTGGATAATCACCAAGTTCAACAACTCCATGTCTTTACCTTGGGAATCTTCGTGCGCTCATCAAGTTCAACCCCTCCAGGTCTTTACCTTGGAATCCCAAAACATCCAAGTTAAGCTCGTTCACAAGAAAGTTGCAATTATTGATCATAAGACCTCATGCCAATTTCAAGTTACAATACGGGGATAAAGTCCCCAACTAAACCAACCGACTGACTCATATGCCTATGGATCCAATGCATTACAGTCTAAAACGTTACATGACTCAAATGAATGGACTAACGCATTCAAAACATGTAACTCTCAAATAAGATGCAACTAAGTACACCATACGTCCAAGGCTCCTCAACGAGCTACCCAAAACCGAACCAATGTTCCAAAGACTCCACCGAGTACAAATCAAGCCCAAGAAGCTAAAATAGACGTTTGGCTAAAACATACGAGCCAAAATAGTTATATAAACCAAAATACACATTTTCCCAAAATCTTTAATTCTCAAATTACCATTGACCTTCAGCCCCAAACCCCAAAAAGGTTTTCCATTTCTAAAATGTTCCCCATAGCTAGGAATGACCCAAACCCAAAGGACTCACGTATTCGTACCTTTCAAAACGTCCCATTTCATGAACGATGCATAAAACCCAACAGACACTTAAAAGTGCATTTTTGACCAAATACTTACTTATTCAATAATTCATCAAAATCCGTTCATTTATGACACATTTAACGAAATGCCCAAAAATCACAAAGATGTGGGTTACATAAGTTTATAAAGTTAAATATACCAAATAACCCAAAACTTATCAGCAGTTGACAATTTTAATGTAAAGCATAAATACTTTAAAATAAGCATTTTGGCATGTACACCGTTTTCACAAATCAACTTGAACTCACCTTGCTAGATTTAGGCTAAATCTAGGTCTCACCCAACGAGCTCTTTTGAAGGCCGCTCAAATCCTCAAGCCGAAAACTTCCAAAACCTAGATCCATACAATCCAAACCATAAGTAACCATATCCGACCATGTAGAAACATTCCCCTAACAATATACCAAGAAACCCCAAATAATAACAAAACCCTAGTTTCTCCAAAACTACCAAATCCGAGATTTGAGAAACCAAGCACTAAGAAACCATCAATGGAGCATTTATAACCTTAATACAAGAAAACTTACCCTTGAAGACGATGAGACTTCCGAGAACACCCAATCCAACACTTCAACCCGAGCTCCCAAACGTTGAACTTGATGAGGAAGATGAAGGTGGAGCTTCTAATCTTTGTTGGGTGGGGGAGAACACTTGGAACATGATAGGTTTGGTGCCATGGATACATAGAAACCGATTTTAGGGTTTGGGTTCGGTTTCTAGAGAGAAAAAGGGTGAAAGGGGTTGAGAATAATGAGGTGGGGCTGCTCAAAATCGAATTTAAAACAACCAGAGGCCGCAGGCGATTGTGCCTGGCGATTGTGCCCAAGACACTTTCGCCAGGGCACTATCGCCCAAATTGTACCGCGGGCACCACTCTGTTGGCGATTGTGCATCGCCCAAAGTGTCCCGAGCCCCGATTTCTTCCATTTTCATCCGGAGCACCTACGATGCGATAAGGCTTAAAAGGTAAGGCGTAAGGGATGAAATTCTATGATCAGAATCAAGGATTTCTCAAGGGATTGGCTTTCATAGACAGGAATTTACGGGTGTTACACACTAGGGTCATTTGGGTATCTTGCGGTGGTAGCTCGGTTGGGAGCCGTATACGGGGATCCATGGCTCTATGTGAAGCTCGAGAACATTGATAAGTTGCTTAACTTTGTGTGCCCGCCACTTTCGATGGAATTCGGGTATCCCCCGTCACTGAAAGGTGTTGTTTTTGGGTATTGAGTTTTATTATCCAAGTTTTGGTGACGTTTTGTATAAATGGATCTTATCCATGATTTATGGGTTGAGTATTATGCCTCACTAACTTTTTGGTTGTTTCGGGATATAAAGTTTTAACCGCATTTTCATAAATGGAGAGTTAGATTTCTATTCATGTTTTGAGTGAGTTTGGGTTGAAATTAATTTACGAAAGAACGTTATATGTTGGGACCTTGTCCCCGAAGTAGTTTGGATTTGAAAACGTTTATATTGGTGTTTCTTTGCCCAAAATGCATATTATTGGAAAACGAGTCGTTTTCATATTCAAAACATATCATTTTGAAAGATTATGATCTAAACTGCGTTACCTTTTTTCAACGATATCTTTATTCATGTGGAAAAACTCTTGAACTCACTAGGCATTAGTCTAACCTTTTTATTTGTCGGCATGTGCAACAGGTTCTGGTTGGGAATAGCTCTAGTGACACTGTGCTGAGAGGAGTGTTAGTCGTGTGCTCAAGAGGTGGATATCTTAGTGAAGTCTTTCGCACTTGTTTTCGGGAAGAACAACTTATAGTTGGGATTAAGTAACACCGACTTTGGTCTAGTTCTTGTATAAGACTGGAGTTTATATTTGTTGAGGTTAAATAGAAAGTTTTATTTTGGAGAGTTATCTTTTACTTGATGTAATGTTGAAATTTTTAATTAGTTGCTCTTACCAAATTTGAGGGAGTTACACATCCATTCTCCCCCATTTTTGCCTGCATAAACTCGCTGCCCCACACCATGGCCACCATCTCCATTCTTCTTTCTGATTAATCCCCGTTGTCCACCACCACCATCCACCTCTTAGTCCAGTGCCCTCTTACTTTGGCATCCATCCATGGCGGCCTCCTCCAATTCCTTTCCTTTCCATCTCCGACAACCTCCCTATTTAGGGGCTACCATCATATCGAAAACTAACCAGAACTGCCATTGATCTACTACACCAGTTTCTTCGAGACCAGATTCGAGACCATATTTTAGCAGGGCTACTTCATCGAGACCAGATTCTAAACCCATCTCCATGGATCACCAACTTCGACTGCGACTCCACCGTTACTCTGCCCCTCTCCCCATTATCCCCACTCAAGCTCTGGGTTTCTTAAGCAGGTTCGATTTCGAGTTCTGAAGTTGGTTTTGAAGATCGAGATATGGGTTTTTGAAGCTCCGTTTGAAGATCGAGATCTAGGTTTTTGAAGCTCCGTTTAAAGATCCAGATCTAGGTTTTCGAAGCAAACTAAGTTACGGGTTTTTGAAGATCTAGTTTTTGAAGCCGATCGATCGTTTTGTGGTTTTTGAACTGCAGATTTGGGGATGTAAATTTGAGTTTTTTGATTTTACGTTCAAATTTTTCATTTTTTCAATTCAAAGTTTTGATTTCAGTGATCTAAGTTTGATTATGTTTTGATTATGTATAGTTTTGTACTACAAATCCTTTGAATGAATTATATAAATTTGTTATTGTTGTTCATAGGTTTGAATCTTGATTTTGGTTATGGGTTTTAATTGTTGTTCATAGGTTTAAATATTGATTTTGGTTATGGGTTTTAATTGTTGGTCATAGGTTTGAATCTTGATTTTGGTTATGGGTTTTATTGAGGGGTATTTTAGTCCATTTACCTTTTCTTTGTCTTTTTCATTTTTTTAGGAGCAAACTATAATTTTGGTCCCATAGGTTTTCACGTTCCTTCGAAAATGGTCTATAGGCTTTAATAACTACAGTGAGCGTCCCTACTGTTTGCATTTTGCTTTGAAAATCGTCCCTGGTCAATAACTCCGTTAAAATTCTCCATCAGAGTTGGGGGTATTTTCGTCTAACCATTTTTTCTCTCTCTTTTTGTATTTTTTCTTTGTTTTTTCTTATTTTTATTTAAACCAAAAACAATAGGGACCAAATTGTAATTTACTTTAATTTGTATTGATATTATATTAATATTAATTCATATATATGTATGTATGTATGTATGTATGTATGTATGTATGTATACATGGTGAAGGTCACTATCTCAGATACCTGACGCCGTTTCCGACAATCTCCGGCGACCAAAACCATCTCCGACAACCAAGACCATCTCCGACGATAGACCACTGCACCGCCATTGTCCATCGTCCCCCCCCCCCCCCCGGTGAACCACCTTGAAGGGTTGTTGACTATCATCTCCGACCAACCAACATATCATCTCCGGGGGTCTTCTCCGGCGTTCCAGTCCCCCCCCCAACAACGATGCCATATTTGGCATACTAACCCTCCTCGATCTCCCTCTCACTCCCAATCCTGTATCTCTTCCTATCACTGCCTTCGATCTCCCGATCAAACTTTGCACCACAATCCACTTTGTTTCGGAAACATGTACAACTCATTAAAACGAGAACAAACCATCAAAGATCCACTCTGTTTCGGAAAGAATGATCACGGTGGTGCATCTAAAGAAAGAGATTGATGGTGATGTTTTGTGACTTCTATGTGTGTTTGTGTGTGTGTAAACTTATAGAGAAGACCACCGGAGTGGAGGGTGCTGGATGGAGAAGACCACCAATCGATCTCGATGTTGGTTCGGTGATGGTGTTGCCGGAGAATACGACCGGAGATGGCGTATGTGCAGTGTGTGTTCGTTCGATCACGATGGGTTGCAATGGTCGGTCATCGGGTGATACATTGGTCTTCGTAGCCGGTTGGCGATGGTCCTGGTCACGACTTGTATATACGGTTACATATATATAGATAATTTATATATATATATATATTAGGTTCTTTTGTTAACCCTTATTTTGTTGTTAACTTTATGAACTAATCTTAAGCATCCATCTTAACATTGGATGGTTGAGATTAAAACTAATTTTGTAATTAATAAAATATGTTCTATTTATTAAATGGACATGTGAACATCTGTGGTTAGGGGTAATTTGGGGAATCAAATAATCATTCCTTTAAACCCCCATTTAATGGCTCATTAATTTCCCCTTAAACCACAATCGTAACCGATGATTCCTCTACGATTCATTATTTTGAAATTGAGATTGTTAATTAGTTCATCCTTTACTAATGTTCATATATCGCCAATAATTAGTATTCACTTATCAAAGTCTCTTCATTATATGTTTTGCACATCTATAATGATAATATATATGAACATCACGTATACAATGTTCATGTCCATTCATGTGCATCCAAGGTGAATCAAAGTGCATATTTACACTTTTCGTTACAATGTTCATTCATTTTCACTGCATATATTTGAACAGTATAAACAATGAACATTGTTGAACATTATAAATATGAACAGTGAAAAATATTTTTCGTTACACTGTTCATTCATTTGTACTACATATATGGTATATTATAAACAATGAACGTTGCTGAACATTAATAAATATTTTTCGTTACACTGTTCATTCATTTTCACTACATATATTTGAACATTGATGAACATTATAAACAATGAACATTGCTGAACATTATTAATATAAACATATATTTTCGTTACACTGTTCATTCATTTTCACTACATAAATTCGGGATATTTTTTCATGTTGCATTGTTGCCACATACGATAATCGAAATGTTTTACTAAAAGTTGCAGTCTTTACCAAACGATTCAGAATGACATATACGATCAATGTGCATTATATGCTTGAATATCTTTCAAATGAGAAAAAAATAATTTAAAAATCGTAGATATTATATACAATGATCATTAATGTTAAAAATGAAGATGTTTGTTCATCGTCAATGTTTAAAAAATAATATAAAAATCGTAGATATTAAAAACAATATTTGATTATTTGTTTTTTTTTGTGTTCATAACGAAAGGACATCAACGTCCATTGGATGTCGTTGTTGCAGAAATTTCAGGGATGTTCATGTGTTTTCTGAATTAAGATGAATACCGAAAAATTTTCTTGAAAACAATGACTATACGATTTTATCAAACATTGTCAGGATCGAATTCTTAACAAGAATTAATACTCAGAAACTAATATCAAAAAAGTTGCGGAAAAACACTTTGATATTTGATCAAACAGTAATCAAAAACTACAAGATTACACACTCAACCTCAATATTGATGAACAGGCTCACCAATACGAATTCTACTTCTCTAGAATTAGGATCTATGCCTTGAGGTTGATTTTTTCTCATGAAAAACGATTATCAAAAGTTATTTCTATCTATTCTAAACATTCTATACATATACTGATAAAAAGATAATTACAAACAATAAACAAATCTTCAGTATATCTTCCATGTATATCTTCTAAGTATATCTTCAGTATATCCAGCTGTAGTACATTCCATCCGGATCTCTTTAGCAGCACTAATAATGCTCAGCAGCATTAACTTCAACTAGCAGCATTAACTTCAACTAGCAGTACTAACTACTAGCAGTACTAACTAGCTAAGCAGTACTAACTTTGTTCAAGCAGTACTAACTTTAACTAGCAGTAGTAATTCTACTAGCAGTATTAATCTTCAACTTGTTCTGGCAGTAGTAACTACACTTAGTAGAATCTTCAGTTCCCAACAATCTCCCCCTAACTTGACTTTTAGAAGAGAAGTCAAGTTCTTCAGATATTCTTCCAGATGCTCTTTTTGATGCTTCTTCCATGTTGATCTCCCCCTTTTTGGGAGCATCAGTCACTGGTTTCCTCCTTCTGAGCACAAATTGTTTCTTCTTCTTTTGCAGAATCAGTTTCCTTACCATTTGCTTCAACTTGATGATTTGTTCTTGTTGTGACAGTACTATGAGTTTTAGCTCTTCTATATCTTTGCCCTGTTTGAGTACATCCATGTTGATGTTGCCCATTGCCTCCATCAATTCATCATAGTTATATCTGTCCTCACCTTCTCCAGGAGTGTTACCCCCTATTGAAGGATCATTGGTTCTTTTAGTAGTGGAAGTCTTCTGCCTAGCAGAAGCACTATCCACCCCTGTGGTTTCTTGGCACCAGGGACCTTCAAATGATTGCTCATTCAAAGTTGCCATGGGGGAGGTCTTATTGATGTTACCACTTTCCTCCTCTGTGCTAGCAGGAGTAGTGGCAGCCTCATCACCCATATGCTCTACCTCCTCCTCAGAGAGCACCTCCTTTGGGTTGGGAGATACCCTTGTGGTTTCCCTTTGGATATTCTCTAGGGGAGAATTCTCCCTTAGAGGGCTTAAAGGCTTAGTTGGTGATGGTACAAGAAGGGAAGGAGCCTTCTTTACCTGTTTTCTTTGATAAGTTTGGGTAATTGTAGAAGTGGGCTTATTCAGAAGGGACTGTGGAATTGATTTTGAGAGGGAAGGTTGGGCTTGGCTAGCAGTGGGATGGTCTAATGAGGGCCTTGACCCTGCTGCCATACCTTCAGTGTTTTGGGACACCACCATCATTGTAGAGAACAATGGGGTGTCAACTCCTTCCGAGTCCCCAGCAGATCTTCTCATATTTGAGAAAACCTTGCCTTTTGGGGGTTTAGGTACATATACTCCAACAGGTTGAGGTATATTCGTCAATTCATGGTTAATTACTTCCTGAACAAATCTGGGATACATAAAGAAACTCTTTTTGTTTCCCATATTTGATACAAGATCACTGAAAATCATCTTTGAGAAATTGTACCTTCTGGATGTAGCCAAGCATACCAAAGCATATGCAATTGGACTGCTGAACTCACTCCATCCAGTGGTCTTTTTGGAGATGCAATGCATCAGGGTATGAACAAGAAAACGCCATTGGGGTGAAAACTTTGCTTTTGAGAATTTGAAAACACCCAATGGGCCTCCATACCCCATTCTAGTAAGATTAGAAAACAGTTCATCATTAGAGATAGACGTTATACCAGAGGCATCGTCTAGACGTAGACTGATGCGTATAACCTCTTCAGTAACTGTTAGTGGTTGATCACAGATTCTTGTCTTGATCATTTGCACACCATTTTCCACAACAATGGTTGCATTGGCCCAGAACTGCCTTTGATGCTCAATGTAGATTGTAGGGGATACAGTAAGAGCATGAGCAATGTGGCTTGACTTGAGGAAATCCACAATCTGATGAAAGCCTTCTGCTTGTTTTGGCTTTTGGAGCATTGCGATTTCATTGTGCTCGTCAATGAACGCCATTGATGCCATTGACCTTGAAGATTTTTGCCTGAAAACTTTGAACTTTGAGAGAGAAAGGGTTTAGAGCGCAAGGGAACAGTATGCAAAGAGTCGTTATGAACTTTTAGGCGGGCAAAGAGTATTTATAGTATTCGGAATATAAGCAGTATTAACCTAGAGCAGTATTAACTACTAGCAGTAGTAACGGCTAGCAGTATTAACTAACTAGCAGTATTAACTGAAAGCAGTATTAACCACTAGCAGTATTAACTACTAGCAGTATTAACTGAAAGCAGTATTAACTACTAGCAGTATTAACTACTAGCAGTATTAACCACTAGCAGTATTAAGTACTAGCAGTATTAACTGAAAGCAGTATTAACCACTAGCAGTATTAACTACTTGCAGTATTAACTGAAAGCAGTATTAACTACTAGCAGTATTAACTATACTTACTCCTTTTAAACTTGCTAACACTGAGTACTGCTATGTATATCCTGAAAAAGAAGATTAGTAACACCAAGAATAAAACTATACAGGTATAAAACCACCTTTTGAGAAGAAGATTATTCAGAGTTTATCATTCCCACACCTGTGACCAAGAAAGTGAATCTACCCACATCAAAAGCTTTAGTGAATACATCAGCAAACTGATTATCAGTGTGGACTTTGACAACTTGAATAAGTTTCTTTTCATTACAATCTCTTATAAAGTGATACCTGATTTCAATGTGCTTTGTCTTTGAGTGCTTGACTGGATTATTTACAATGCTAATAGCACTGCTGTTGTCAATAAAGATTGGAGTGTGTAGAAAGGTTACCCCATAATCCAACATTTGATTCTGAATCCATAAGACTTGAGAACAGCAACTTGCAGCTGCTATGTACTCTGCCTCTGTTGTAGATGTGGATACTGTGGTTTGTTTCTTGCACTGCCATGAGACTAGTCTAGCACCCAAAAACTGACATCCTCCAGAAGTAGATTTTCTGTCCAAGTTTGCCCCACCTAGATCACTGTCTGAGTATGCTATTAGATCAAAAGGTGAGTTATGAGGATACCAAAGTCCCAATCTGGGTTGCCCTTTGAGATATCTGAATATCCTCTTAACAGCTTGAAAGTGAGATTGCTTTGGCCTAACTTGAAATCTTGCACATACACAGACGAGAAACATAATATCTGGCCTTGATGCTGTGAGATACATGAGAGAGCCAATCATGGATCTATAAAGATGCACATCCATATCCTCCCCCTCAAGATCTGCTGTGATCTGCTTGTGTGTTTCCATAGGTGTGCTGGCAGGTTTTGATTCTGAGAAACCAAACTTGGTTAGAATATCCTGCACATACTTGGATTGACATATAAAAATGCCATCTGACTTCTGTTGAACTTGGAGTCCAAGGAAGAAAGTAAGTTCCCCCATGGAGCTCATTTTGAACCTTTGATGCATTAAATCCTCAAACTCCTTGCACATGTTGTTTCTTGTAGAACCAAAAATAATGTCATCAACATATATTTGGACCAGCAAGATATCCTTCTTCTTCCTTTTGATAAATAGAGTCTTATCAATGACTCCTCTTTCAAAGTCATTCTCCAAGAGATAGGATGACAGGGTGTCATACCATGCTCTTGGGGCTTGATGTAGTCCATAAAGTGCTTTCTTTAATTTGTATACCCTGTCTGGATAGCTTGGGTTTTCAAACCCTGGTGGTTGACAGACATATACTTCTTCTTTAATTGATCCATAGAGAAAAGCACTTTTTACATCCATTTGATAGACTTTGAAGTTCATGTAAGAAGCATAGGCTAGGAATAGTCTGATTGCTTCTATCCTAGCCACAGGTGCAAAAACTTCTTCATAATCTATACCCTCTTCTTGAGTATAGCCTTGAGCCACCAGCCTTGCTTTGTTCCTTATGACAATACCTCTTTCATCTCTCTTGTTTCTGAAAATCCACTTTGTGCCAATTGCTCTGTGACCTTTAGGAAGGTCTACTAGATCCCATACATCTTGTAGCTTGAACTGTAACAGTTCTTCTTGCATTGCTTCTATCCAGCTAGATTCTTTCATAGCATCATGTGCCTTTTTAGGCTCAAGCTGGGATAGAAAACATGAGAGCACTGTATGCTGTTGATCTTGCATTTCTTGAAGCCTGCTTTGATGTCTAGTCATCATAGGAGAAGAGATATCTTCTATTACCAGCTGTGGAGGATGATTCTTTTGAACTCTGGTGTTATGACTAGGTTCTTCATTCAGTCCAGCCTCTAGATTAGAGTCATGCAACTCAACTGAAGTGTCTTCAGATGTCACTTCTGATTCTTGAGTCTCCTTATCTCTAGTGTCTTCTTCACTCTGACTTGGTTCAGTAAATGATTCCTTTTCACAGTCTTCATTTACTGTGGGTATGGGAAAAATCACAGATTTAGATATACTTTCTTGAACTTGTGTGATCTCTGATTCTCCACCATCTGTTCCTGTATACTCATTACTGAAACCAAAAGAGTTAGTTAGTGAATCAATGTCAAATAGCCATTGAGGTCCAGACCCAACAGGATTTGGTGTGTTCTCATTGCATTTGACATTGTCACTTTCTTCAATTATTCTAGAAGAAGAGTTAAAAACTCTGTAGGCCCTACTCTGAGATGAATATCCAACAAGAAATCCATCATCTGCTTTGCTATCAAACTTACCTAAGTGAGATTTGGTATTTAGAATTGTACAAGGACACCCAAAAGGTTTGAAGAAACCAATAAAAGGTTTTCTTTGATTTAAAAGCTCATATGGGGTCTTGTTCTTTTGCTTGACCACTAGAACTCTGTTTTGGACATAACAAGCAGTATTAACTGCTTCAGCCCAGAATGTAATTGGCAATTTTGAATCAGCCAACAGAGATCTAGCAGCCTCTATTAGTGTCCTATTTCTCCTTTCAGCAACACCATTCTGTTGAGGAGTCCTAGGAGCACTATATTGTCTCTCAATACCTTTTCCTTCACAAAAAGTGTTTAAATCATGATTTTTAAATTCAGTTCCATTATCTGATCTAATGACTTTTACTCTTTGATTAGTTTGGTTTTCAATTCTTAGAATAAAGGATTTGATAAGACCACTTGTTTCATCCTTAGTCCTTAGAAAATATACCCAAATATATCTGGAGTAATCATCAACAATAACTAAGCAGTAAGATTTCTTGCCTATACTCATAACATTTGTAGGACCAAACAGATCCATATGCAATAACTGGAGACAAGAAGAAACAGAATTTAACTCTTTGGTCTTATGAGAAGTTTTGTGTTGTTTGCCTTTAAGACAAGCAACACAATGATCATCACATGAAAAGACTTTTGAAGGTAAACCTCTTACAAGGTTATTTTTAACAAGATTGTTCATAGTCTTGAAATTCATGTGACACATCCTTCTGTGCCAAAGGGAGGATTCATCTATAGAAGCTTTTGAAACAAGACAATTTAAAGATGAATCACTATCAACATTGTCCAAATCAAGACAGTAAACATTGTCCTTCCTAGGAGTTCTAAGTAGTATCATGTTTTCATCAACTACCTTGAACCCTGGAGCAAGGATCATACACTCAGTGTTAGTAAATAATATACTATGTTGTTTGTCACAAACCTGTGATACACTTAACATGTTGTACTTTAATTGATCAACATAGTAGACATCCTCAAATGTCATCTTACCTTTGGTGACATTACCTTTTCCACTTATCTTACCACCAGTAAGATTGTCTCCAAATGCAACATGTCCTCCATTAATTTGCTTGAAATCCTGAAGGCATGACATGTTGCCAGTCATGTGCCTAGAGCAACCACTATCAACATGCCAAATGCTCTTTCCCTTGAGCTGTTGGTTGCCCTGCACATTAGATAAATCAATTAGTATGATTGGGGACCCAAGCCAAAGTGATCTTGGGTCTTCCTTTCTCATCAAAGTATTTACATTCCTTTTTAATGAGGTTTTTAAACTCAGAGCACTCTTTATTAGAGTACTTTGTCAATATGATTGGCTTAGCAGAATCAACACTAGAAGCAGTACTAACCTTAGAAGTACTAACAGAGTTAGCAGTACTAACAGGTGTAGCAGTACTAACAGGTTTAGCAGTACTAACCTTGTTAGCAGCATTAACATTGTTAGCAGTAGTATTACTTCTAGCAGCACTATCATTGTCAGCAGCACTATTTGTGATAGCAGTACTAACAGTTTTATTGCTTTTAGGAATCCACATATTGACACTTTCTTTAACAGAATACTTTTTCTTCATGTGGCTTTTAGTTTTAACAGTTTTCTTAGCCACATGGTTCTTTTCAATTTTCTTATAACCAAAGGGTTTTTGCATGGATCTTTGGAAATTCATTCTTTGGTTCATAGGATTGAAATAACAGAATTTTGCAAGATGATTCAATTTGCCACAGATAAAACAAGGTTTTGGTCTATTGATTTTACTCAGATCAACCCCTTGTTTATGTGCCCATTGATTATTCCAGTTTCTTTGATTTCCCCTCTTTTTGTCCTGTTTTTGGGGCTTATTCTTCTTACAAGCACACTGTTTGCAAGGACCTGGATTCACAACTGTGGTCTGTTTATAATGGACCTTACCAAACTTTTCCTCTGTCTTCTCTATGTTCTTGGATTTGATCCAAGCCCTTCCACAATCCTCATTGGTGATAATGTTGTTTTCTATAGAAATCTCACCACTCACCTTGTTCTCCTTACTCTTGTCAACCTCTTTCTCAGTCTTATCCTCAACAATTTCCTCATCTAAGGGATCTATTTCAGTGGCTCCCTCAGGCAAGTCCTTCCTATCTTTGGTGTCTAACAGGTCTGAAGTAGGAGGAATGTAATTGTTGTTATATGGTGGAGGTGTGGCATTATACCCAATTCCTCTTCTTAATTTATCATGAATCTGATTTTGCAGTAAGGAGTCCATTGCTTTAGAAGCATTGGAAAACTTTTCTACATCAAGCTTAACCTTGGTTAACTCCTCTTTCAGTTTTTCACTCTCCTCTTTAGATTTGGTCAGTTTAAGTTCTAAATCCTTTTTCTCCCACTGCCAGTAATTAGTGTCATATGAGTGTTGTAGTTCATTGGCTTGAAAACCTTTGATTTGATCTTCAAATCTCTCTACTATCCTCACATAGTCTTTTATATCCTTTTCTAGTCTCTTCAGGTCATCACTCATCTTCTGATTGTGATCCCTGTACCTTTTAACAGTGTCTATGCAAGTTTTAGAGCAGAGATTAGAACTTACCTCAGATGGGAGATCAGATACTTTAGCCATAAGAGCTTGATTCTGAATAGCTTCTTCTGCTTGATCACTCCAATCAAACCCCATTCCTTGTTGAGAAACAAGGGCTTGAGCAGAGTTTCTGTTGTTATTGAAGCTTCCAGATTGAGCTTGTTGATGGTTGTTGTTGTGAGACATTCCACTTCTGCATTCTCTAGCAAAATGTCCCTTCAGATGGCATTTGTAGCATTCTACCTTTGATTTATCAAACCCTGCTCCATCTTCTCTTCTTTGTGAGAAGTTGTTTCTTCCAGTCCTCTTTATAAACTTTTTAACCCTCATGGAGAGCATGGCCATCTGCCATTTAATATCCATCTCTTCCAGATCATCAGGATGAAGTTGTTCTAAGTCATCATTGATCAAAGAAGAATTTCCATGATTAGAAAGAAGAGCTTCAAATACATAATCAGTGCCTTTATCTAAATTTCATCCATTAGCAGCATTAACTGATTCAGGGTTAGCAGTAGAATCAATTGATGCTGATAGGAGTGCAGCATTATGAACATATCCAGAAGGCTTCTTCTTTGCCTCCACCTCAGCTTCAAATACTCTAAGATCATTGTACAGATCATCAAGTTCTTTGTCTTCCAACTGATCATTCTGTCTGAATGACACAGTGTACATGGTCCATTCATCTCCAAGGGACCTTAAGAACTTTCTGTTCACATCATCTTGATCAATCTGTACTCCCATAGTAGCTAGTTCACCAATTAGTTTATTAAACCTGTCAAAAGTTTGAGTCATGGACTCATTCTTAGTTGAGATGAAGTTTTCATACTGTTGTTTTAAGATTGCCTTTTGATTTCTCTTGGTACTTTTAGTACCTGAGAATCTCTTCTCTAGAGCATTCCAGAGCATCTGTGCATCAGTACAATTGCAGAATTGGTGTTGATACTCATTTGGAATGGCCAAGAGCAGTGTGCTCAAGGCTTTCATCTCTGTCTGTCTTGATTTCCTGTCTGTATCTGTCTTTGGAGGAGTTCTTTTGCCATCTTCACCAATCTTTCCTCCATCAGATGGGCCATTCTCAATGATGTCCCACATAGAGTAATCTGTGAGGAGAATATATTGCTTGATTCTGATTTTCCACATGTCAAATTCATTGGATCTGAGCATTGGAACTTTTGAGACCAAAGTACTGCTTGATTCTGTAAGATTTTCCATGATGAATAACGGTTTCTGAGAATACTTGCTCTGATACCACTTGTCAGGATCGAATTCTTAACAAGAATTAATACTCAGAAACTAATATCAAAGAAGTTGCGGAAAAACACTTTGATATTTGATCAAACAGTAATCAAAAACTACAAGATTACACACTCAACCTCAATATTGATGAACAGGCTCACCAATACGAATTCTACTTCTCTAGAATTAGGATCTATGCCTTGAGGTTGATTTTTTCTCATGAAAAACGATTATCAAAAGTTATTTCTATCTATTCTAAACATTCTATACATATACTGATAAAAAGATAATTACAAACAATAAACAAATCTTCAGTATATCTTCCATGTATATCTTCTAAGTATATCTTCAGTATATCCAGCTGTAGTACATTCCATCCGGATCTCTTTAGCAGCACTAATAATGCTCAGCAGCATTAACTTCAACTAGCAGCATTAACTTCAACTAGCAGTACTAACTACTAGCAGTACTAACTAGCTAAGCAGTACTAACTTTGTTCAAGCAGTACTAACTTTAACTAGCAGTAGTAATTCTACTAGCAGTATTAATCTTCAACTTGTTCTGGCAGTAGTAACTACACTTAGTAGAATCTTCAGTTCCCAACAAACATATGAACCAGAAAACTTTAGTAATATTGATATTTTTTAAAGAATATGATGAAAATGGACAAAATAATACAATCATAACCTACAATATAATTATGGAATCTTCATTTTGTAACTCCCAATAAAATTAATGAAAAATTGGTTACTTACAAAATGATGTTTCTACCCTTTTACATTAAATATTTACACAATTTAAACAACAATCATTCTTGCATTTCTATTGGTTGATCAAGGTTTATAAAGTTAACAAGAAATGGATGGTTAACAAATGATCCTTACTCTCTCTCTCTCTCTCTCTCTCTCTCTATATATATATATATATATATATATATATATATATATGTAACACCCGGAAATTCTCAAGGTAAATATTTATTTCCTTTAAATGCGTTAATTGCACCTACGTGAAAATATGATTCCTTATATACATTTAATGATTGTTACTATGTTGTAATGTTGAGTAATTTGATATACCATCTTTAATCATTCCAACCTCGCGCTCGTTATCGTAATTGGTCAATTTTCGGGAATTTTGGAGTCTGGCGCGACTATGACACGCGACTGTGACATTGTCACTATCGCCGTGTCAATGTTGCGGAAGGTGTACCGTGAGGGGGGTTAGTTCGGCGACAATGCCACCGCGACATTGCCCTTGGGCAAAGTCGCAGGGCAAAGTCGCTAGGTATGTACCGGGGGTGGGAGTGAGACCGCGACAATGCCCTGGCGACAATGCCATGGGCAAAGTCGCGGGGCAATGTCGCATGCGTCGTTCAGCCTTATGTTTTTAACCCAAATCTGATACCTCACTTCTCACTTCTTCATTTTAAAATGGGAGCTCTCTCATTTGGGCGATTTTTGGGCATTCCAAACACACACACATTTATTGCTAGGGTTTGGGGTTGTTGGGGTGATTCTTGGCTCATCAAGTCTCATCCAAGTGTATTTATTGAAGATCCTCATCAAAGTCATTCCTCTCCTACATCAAGTCTCATCTTCATCATCTAGGGTTTTCATCTTTTCTAGGTTTTGGTACAAAACCTAGATTGTGAGTTTACTAACCTTTGTCAAAACTAGATACACATCATATACTCTTATTTGTTATTATCTTATCTCTATGTGTTCAAGTATTTGGGTTTTCTTTGTGGAAATAGTTGGAGATATGGATATTGATGATATGCCATAAAGTATGTTATATGTACCCTTTTTGGGGCTTTTCTCATGGATACATAATGTGGGTATCTTGATATGTTAAATGTATTATTGTATGGGTATTATGATGGTTCTAGTTGGAATACCACTTTGGTGACATATTTATATGCATGATGAATATAAGAGTCACTTGGGTCTTTTGTTGGACTGCATGAGGATAGGATGGTAATATTGTACCCGTAGTTGGTATTGAAATATGTTGGGTTGAAATACACCTAAAGGACCTCCTATATGCGTTATGTGGACGAACCAAGTCAGTACACTAGGAGGATGTAGTCTTGGGCGCCACTGTGATGGTATGTGCCTAGACCTCCGCCATTCGGGGAATTTTCTTGGCGATAGTCTTCGGGTGTGTCGGGCCTTTGGGTGTTCCTTGTTAAGGGCATCAAGGTATATCGACTCTTGGGTGGGACTTGATTGGTGCTTTGGGTCTCCCCTAATGACTCCACATATATTGAACACTGGTTAACTGCTGATAAGAATTGTAACTATTCATGCATGCTTATTATTGTTCAACTCACTAGGCTTTTTGGTCTAACACTTGTTTGGTGTTGATGTGTATCTCAGGTTCTAGTGGCGCCGGTCCTAAGCAGGCTTAGTTGCTTTGGGGTGAGAGCTTAGGGATTTTGCACATGGACATATTATACTTTTGAAAGTGAACCGTTTGGGTTCTTAGATGACAACCCTTTTGTAATCTCTTTTCTAGTTGTAGAAATTAGATTAGTTGGTTGTTATTTAATGTCCGTTGAATTACAGTTGTAATTAAACAGGTAGTTTATGCATTTCCCCATTTTTGGGAGGCTCTTGCTATGGCTATTTTGCATACCTCGTGTCCGTTTTGCGGATTTTTGTTATCTCTATTTTTAGGGTGTTACAATATATAAAGAAATAAATAAATATCAACATAACTATAAGTAAATTACAGTTTGGTCCTTGGTTTATACAAAATTGTGAGACTTTTACCTATAATAGTAAAAAGGCGAAAATACCCCTAATTTAACGGACAATTTTAACAGAGTTAGTGACCAGGGACGATTTTCAAAGCAAAATGCAAATAGTAGGGACACTCACTGTAGTTATTGAATCCTAAGGACCATTTTCGAAGGAACATGTAAACCTCAGGAACCAAAATTATAATAAACTCTAATTTTGATCCTTGATGTTTAGGGAAATGTTTGAAAGTGGGACCTAAACTTTGATAAGTCTAGAAATCATCCTTATGGTTTTCATTTTGCTTTGAAAATGATCCCCCGTCACTAACTCCGTTAAACAATATCCGTCAAGTAAATGGCATTTTTGTCTTTTTACCATTATTACCAACTTTTCCTTTTAAAAATATTATATATATATATATATATATATACTACACACACAACGAAGGGGATGGTCTTCGGATACCCCCTAGTTCCCTGCTCCAGTCAACCACCACCTCTTCCGGTAGAACACTACCATACACCACCACCAACAATCACCATCCCTCTCTAGAAGAAATCAAGCAAAATTACCATAACCAAAATTACCATAAACCATGTATTCAAGGAGAGATACAAATAGATAAACCATTACCAAATATTTATTGTATGGAAACCTAGAAGAAATCAAGCAAACAATTCATTCCCTAAAGGCTAAATTGTTGTGATAGAACAAAATTTGAAGAAACAAACCTTTGGCGCATTGATTAACAGTGGGTTAAACTTGTGGTTAAAAGCCCGAGGACCTACGACCTCCATGGGAAGGATACTCGGTTGGGAATCCACGACTCCTGATTTCAAATTCCAGAAACATGATAACAGGTTCGAATTGGGCACAATTCAACAACCCTCAAGAGGAATTTCAACTCAACAGTTTTAGGCCTAAAAAGTCGTCAACGAAAATGCAAATTGATTTCATGGGTGTAGTGTCTTGACCTTGGGTACTTTCTCGGCCGGTGAGTGGTGATTCTGAGATCTCGAATGTCGGGCAGGGATGAAATAGTTGCCGCTGTAACTGGCGTAGCAGATGATAAAAGGCCTCGCAAAAAGGGGCGAAAGCTTGCTAATAGAAGAGAAGAACTACTGAATCATATAAAAGCAGAGAGGTAGAGGAGGGAGAAGTTGAACCAGAGATTTTATGCTTTACGAGGTGTCGTTGCCAACATTTCAAAGATGGACAAGGCTTCGTTGTTAGGAGATGCAATCACTTACATAACCGACTTTCAAAAGAAATTGAAAGGGATGGAATCAGAGGGGGGGGGGAGCAGTTCTATGGAGACATCGAACAACAGCGGGTCAAGTTTAGAGAAAATAAAGATTGAATCAATTGAAGATGAAGTAACAGTATGTAACACCCTCAAATCTGGAAATAGCAACTTATTTAAAATTTTCCAAATACATCAATAATTGAATCATCTACAACCACAAATTAGATTCAACTTCAATACACAGACTTTCAATCTTTACATACAAACTATAAAAGGACGGGTGCTACCAAAACCCAATAATAGTCGCTATCTCCAACTTGCGGAAGACTCCCCCAATTCCTTACTTTAGTGTCTAGCTAAGGCTCTACACTTCATAGAACTGCCAGAACTCAACTCCCAACTGGAACCTGATGCACATGCCGACAAATAAAAGGGTTAGGCTTAACGCCTAGTAAGCTCAAGAGTTTTCAACATATATAATTAAATCATTTAGAAAGGAAGGATACGAATAAAATCATAATCTTTCAAAATGATATGCTTCACTTATGAAAACGACTCGTTCATCAATAACGATGCACTTTGTACGAAAGAGGCACCGAGTTAACTGTTAACCAAACCAAACTGCTTTAAAGACGAGGATCTCAATATGAGACGCAATTATGTAAAGTAAACCGGAACTTGCTAAAAGGTAAAATAGAGAGCGGACTCCCAATTTTATAAAACACGGTTAACACTTTATAACTTGAAATACCCAACACGGGTGAAACGTGACACACAACCCATAAATCGTAGATGAAAATCTATATAATTTAAATATCGCCACGAACACGGTTTTAAACCCAAAACTCACACGACCATAAAATGGACAAGAATAAATACCGACACGTGGAAATGATGCGGTCCATGCGAACCTTAGTATACGTGGGAAGAACCCAATATTAAAGCCATCATTTGCCGTCAACCACTTAAAAACTCCTTTTGATAAAAATACCACATTACCAAATAAAATACCACGAATCAACGATGAGGAGATCCGTAAACACCGAGAATAGAGAACACGTAAGTAGGACGTTCACGCGACTTCCTTACATGTCCTCTAAACGTTTCCATCTTGGGTGGCGAGAACACGTGAATGGGGCCACCCTTGATGTTGTTGGAGTTCACCACGTATCCCGGACTTAGTTCCCATGCCATACCAGACATCACAACCTCAATCCGTTTTACTGCCTCTAGCCCTACTCCGTCGAGTTCCACCCCAAGGACTTACGGACACTGGTGCCTATCCAACCTAGACGAGTTACACCTCAACGGCTCGTGCCGCTTATTGCCTACTCGCTAGCAAACCCGAGCGGTCACTAAAAGTAACCCAAAACCTCCGGCCTTACAAGACCAACAGAACTTACGTGCCTATGGATCCATTACAACACTGTCTAACGTTACATGACTCCAAATGGATGACCACGCACCCAAAGCATGTAACTCACCAACAATACGAACTTAATCGTCATCTCAGTCAAAACCCCCGCTAGTTATGACTCCGGACAAACGTCCACACGACTCGTTTAAATCAAAAACCCCCGCTGGTTATAACTCCGGACAAACGTCCACACGACTCGTTTAAATCAAAAACCGAGCCAAAGGCCCAACGCCTTACGTAAATTTCCCACGAAAGCCTTTGTACATTAAAAACACGTTTAGCCGACTGACCAAGACACAATGGTCCCAAAAGTGTAAAAATAACACAAACTCAACATTAATTGCGGCGAACCATTTCCCAAATAAACTCTTTACTCTTATTTCCCAAAATACCTCGTGACAAAGTCATGCACATTTTCCAAATAGACGTAAGTACAAAATCATGTAAATGACATTTACATCAAATGGGTTCCATTTATATAATATACGTCAAAGAAACATATCAAAATGCTTTATTTGTCAACGAGCCCAAAATCACCAAAAATGCATGTTTCATGAGTTTCTAAAGATGGATATAACCAAATACTCAAACTTATTAGCAGTTAACAATTGGGTGTAAAACATCAACATTTTAAAATAACATTTTTGGCATGTACACCGTTTTCATAAATCATCTTGAACTCACCTTGCTAGATTTAGGCTAAATCTAGATTTCCCCCAATGAGCTCTTTTGAAGGCCACTTGAATCCTCAAGCCGAGAACCTCCAAAACCTAGATCCATACATTTCCAACCATAAATACCCATAACTAAACATTAGAAACATTCCTCAAACATTACATACCAAAATCCCTAAACAAGATCAAAACCCTAGTTTCTCCAAAACTAACAAATCCGAGATTTGAGATACCAACACTAAGAACCATCAATGAAGCATTTATAACATTAATTCAAGAAAGCTTACCATTAAAGATAACGAGACTTTACGAGAACACCCAATCCAACTCTTCAACCCGAGCCCCCAACCGAACTTGATGAAGAAGATGCAGATGGTGGTTTTGTGGTTCAAGATCTCACAAGCTAGATGATGGACAATCGTTTGGTTTAAGGAGAAAACCCTTCAAAATGGGTTAGGGTTCGACATTTGGGTTTGGGAGAGAAAAGGGAAGAAGGTTTTAGGGTTTGGGTTAAGAGAATGAGGTTTGGTGGCTGAAAAATCGGTTTTAATCTCACCAGGCAATTACGCGGGTTATGCCGCGACCTCCACTCGCAGCATAAGTCGCCCGTTTCCCTGAGACTCACATCCAGTGAGTTTCGCGACTTGTGCCGCGACCCCAAGTCGCGTCACAACTCGCGATGGCCCAAAATTCCCGTTTCTCACCTGATTCAATCCTCGATAATCCAATAGTAAAACTTATCGAAAATCACGGGTGTTACAATCCTCCCAACCTTAGAATGATTTCGTCCTCGAAATCTACTATTCTCAATGGAACACTGTCCGCAAGAAAGGTTGTCCTCAACCCAAAAGCCAGAACTACAATCGAGACCCTTATACCGAAACTCACGTCAGCTGCCTCTCTTGGGCACATTAAACCCATAACCGGGCAAACACTTACTCTCCAAAGTAACCTTTACTCACAAGGTTACGGTCGTCTCCCAACCTTGGATGACAACTACCACCTCCAGGTAATTTATGACTCCAACTTCCCACCGATCAATTTCCTTCGGGTCTAAACGATTTTGAACTCAACATCAAAGATCATAACCACACTTCCAAAATCCTCAGATTTCAACTGATCCATTCCTAATATCTATAAAGACATTCTTCCAAGGCGCCCCAATACGTTCCTTATGTAACCGGTTAACACAGAGTCGGCGGTCACTTAACTCCGATCCAACACTAATCTCACAACATTCTTAAAGTAACATCCTTATCACCATAGAAACGCTTGGGCACATCAAAGCTTAATCCTCAATACCCAAACTCATTTCAAAATCCATCACTTAAAGGTCAATAATTCCCATGTTCCAACCGGGGTACATCCCAAACATTTCAAGATCCATTGACCTCGAGGAAACAAGTCGACGCCTAGGACCTAACGGTAACCTCGAAAATGTGGACATTCTGCCCAACATTTCATTCCAGATGAATTATCGCACTAAGGTTGACACCTAACAGAAAGCTAAGATTCCAAATCTTACATTTCCAACAGACAAATCACCGAAATTTCCTTTAATTGCTGAACCCACTAAGACGGTACCCTAACAACACATACCATGATGTCATACCGACTAGCAATCCACCAAATTGAATCCAAACTAAACGCAGGAAATCACTAAGACCTTAATCCGCATGATTGCCGAAATATAAACTCGCCCCTTAATTAACTGGGAAGACTTAAATCTACTATTTCCGTTAATACAAACGCGCGCAGATTCACAAACCGAAACCTCAAACATTCAAGGCTGACCGCAAGTCGGATCATCCGACGCTTCAAATCCCAATGACTCACTTAGTCCCTAAACACAACTCCTTTTTCTACAGGGGTGCAAATCTATAGGCCTAATGAGTTCAAGGTTTTTCAACCGGTATGCCAATTTTGAGTTTATACAACTTTCAAATACATAAGCCTCTTAACGATTAGACGTGCGTAAAATACACCACCGTTCATTCGATAGGTTTCAAAATTAATCATCAACACAGCGCATATAAAACATTTCTAAAACTTCTTTGTTCAACATTTACGTTAGTAAGGACAGTGATAAAACATGCACAATAGATTACACTATTCGTGAAAATAGGTTCTCTGCACCACAACACGTGCAATAACTATTTGAACAACTCCAGAAGGGAAATTCACAATTTTAACTTTAAAATTCTTCCTCCTTAACCAAAAGACGTTGTGGCCTAAAATCATCAACAATCCAAAACGCATTAGTTTAATCCTCAAGGCTTGGTAAAATAGTGGGAATACAAATAAAGTTTCAAATCGAGTTTAAAGCTTCAGATCGTACAGATAAACACCTTTGACCAAAAAGTAACTGTAACGATATAAACATTGCTAACTCAATAAATGCATTGCGGAAACTTCTAACAGTAAAAGTTAATTGATTGAAATATGAACAGAACAAAAGTTCTGTTTGAAATAGCGAAGATATTTTTCATGTTTACACACACCAACGTTATAATTAAATCCAAATGCAAAAAGTATGCAACGATTGACATTTGTATAAAGCTCAAAGATAAATTGCATGATAAGGGAATTTCCCTAAAACAACATGTGGGATGACACCGATTAGTAAATCTACATTTAGACGCGTGCAGAAATGTATGAACACATGCTCCAACCTTATTTACGTAACGCAAAATGACGTACGACGAGACACCAAGGACCCAATTGAATTTTCGTAAGACTTACTAACGTGAAAACCAATTGGCGTCAAACTTTCGTTACTCGACAAAAGTGCAAAACGACAATACTTTTAAGATATTAAACTTTTAGAAGTTTCCTCCTTTTACTGAAATTAAAGGTAAAATAGCGCCTTACAAAATTTACATGGGACACGACGCTAAATAACTCGCAAGCTAAAAAAAACAAAATTAAAACTCACGCATAAAAAACATCGTGTAAAACAATACTCCATGAAATTTCAACAAAACTCACACAACTAAAATTCTCAAGAAATTCCGACTCAAAACATGGGAATAACTTTTCCTTTAAAACCATCGACATACGTGGAGGAGATCCAATGCCTAGGTTAAAATCTCATAGCTACTTGCCCAATACCTAAAAGACCTTAAAACATGGATATTACAACATCCGCAAATAGCGTTAAACAGGAGACGTGAATAAAGAGATTTTTTGATAGCAATTTGCAATTACGTGCAACAAAACATTTTCATGAATGCTTAAGCTCACAGTTTAAAATCTGGTGAATGTTGCATGCTTTACCAAAGCCTTATAATGCAAAACACAAACACTTTATGTTTTACGAACATAAGAACAATTTATGCAAATTTTATTTCAGAAATAAACTTAGTGCAAGAATTTGATCGGCACTTGGCATCATAGGACTACACTTCCTTAAAACCCAACATACTACTGTCATCCGGATGCATCAGACATCTTAGAGTCACAAACCCACAGATTTGGTTGACTTACAATTTCTCCTCGAAATAGAAAGATTTGACGAGCTTATAGTTCTAAACCAACCAATAAATCTGATTCACGATGGTCAACTTAATGCATCCATCGCACTTAACTATCATCCCAAAGTGACATTGCTATAGACATCAATTCACCCTTAGCTTACTCGCGTAGAAACTTCCTCACTACCCCAACGGTCATCATACCAAGGTAGTTCAAGTATACACATGTAATATGTAGGTTCACCATAACACTGGCCAGGTGCCATTATGAACGTACCGCACATGCTCATCCTTGCAACTCTCGACAAGTTTCCCGTTTCTAGTGACTCGATCAACTCCATCATATCTTATCTTAAGGTTCTTAATGTGCAACTTCACTTACAATCGCTTATAAAAACGCTAGTTTGAGTCTAGGCATCCTACAATCAATACCTAATTCTCTCAAACTTAAGCTCTGATACCAACTTGTAACACCCTCAAATCTGGAAATAACAACTTATTTAAAAATTTCTAAATACATCAATAATTGAATCATCTACAACCAAAAATTAGATTCAACTTCAATACACAAACTTTCAATCTTTACATACAAACTATAAAAGGACGGGTGCTACCAAAACCCAATAATAGTCGCTATCTCCAACTTGCGGAAGACTCCCCCAATTCCTTACTTTAGTGTCTAGCTAAGGCTCTACACTTCATAGAACTGCCAGAACTCAACTCCCAACTGGAACCTGATGCACATGCCGACAAATAAAAGGGTTAGGCTTAACGCCTAGTAAGCTCAAGAGTTTTCAACATATATAATTAAATCATTTAGAAAGGAAGGATGCGAATAAAATCATAATCTTTCAAAATGATATGCTTCACTTATGAAAACGACTCGTTCATCAATAACGATGCACTTTGTACGAAAGAGGCACCGAGTTAACTGTTAACCAAACCAAACTGCTTTAAAGACGAGGATCTCAATATGAGACGCAATTATGTAAAGTAAACCGGAACTTGCTAAAAGGTAAAATAGAGAGCGGACTCCCAATTTTATAAAACACGGTTAACACTTTATAACTTGAAATACCCAACACGGGTGAAACGTGACACACAACCCATAAATCGTAGATGAAAATCTATATAATTTAAATATCGCCACGAACACGGTTTTAAACCCAAAACTCACACGACCATAAAATGGACAAGAATAAATACCGACACGTGGAAATGACGTGGTCCATGCGAACCTTAGTATACGTGGGAAGAACCCAATATTAAAGCCATCATTTGCCATCAACCACTTAAAAACTCCTTTTGATAAAAATACCACATTACCAAAATAAAATACCACGAATCAACGATGAGGAGATCCGTAAACACCGAGAATAGAGAACACGTAAGTAGGCCGTTCACGCGACTTCCTTACATGTCCTCTAAACCTTTCCATCTTGGGTGGCGAGAACACGTGAATGGGGCCACCCTTGATGTTATTGGAGTTCACCACGTATCCCAGACTTAGTTCCCATGCCATACCAGACATCACAACCTCAATCCGTTTTACTGCCTCTAGCCCTACTCCGTCGAGTTCCACCCCAAGGACTTACGGACACTGGTGCCTATCCAACCTAGACGAGTTACACCTCAACGGCTCGTGCCGCTTATTGCCTACTCGCTAGCAAACCCGAGCGGTCACTAAAAGTAACCCAAAACCTCCGGCCTTACAAGACCAACAGAACTTACGTGCCTATGGATCCATTACAACAATGTCTAACGTTACATGACTCCAAATGGATGACCACGCACCTAAAGCATGTAACTCACCAACAATACGAACTTAATCGTCATCTCAGTCAAAACCCCCGCTGGTTATGACTCCGGACAAACGTCCACACGACTCGTTTAAATCAAAAAACCCCGCTGGTTATAACTCCGGACAAACGTCCACACGACTCGTTTAAATCAAAAACCGAGCCAAAGGCCCAACGCCTTACGTAAATTTCCCACGAAAGCCTTTGTACACTAAAAACACGTTTAGCCGACTGACCAAGACACAATGGTCCCAAAAGTGTAAAAATAACACAAACTCAACATTAATTGCGGCGAACCATTTCCCAAATAAACTCTTTACTCTTATTTCCCAAAATACCTCGTGACACAGTCATGCACATTTTCCAAATAGACGTAAGTACAAAATCATGTAAATGACATTTACATCAAATGGGCTCCATTTATATAATATACGTCAAAGAAACATATCAAAATGCTTTATTTGTCAACGAGCTCAAAATCACCAAAAATGCATGTTTCATGAGTTTCTAAAGATGGATATAACCAAATACTCAAACTTATCAGCAGTTAACAATTTGGTGTAAAACATCAACATTTTAAAATAAATTTTTTGGCATGTACACCGTTTTCATAAATCATCTTGAACTCACCTTGCTAAATTTAGGCTAAATCTAGATTTCCCCCAACGAGCTCTTTTGAAGGCCACTTGAATCCTCAAGCCGAGAACCTCCAAAACCTAGATCCATACATTTCCAACCATAAATACCCATAACTAAACATTAGAAACATTCCTCAAACATTACATACCAAAATCCCTAAACAAGATCAAAACCCTAGTTTCTCCAAAACTAACAAATCCGAGATTTGAGATACCAACACTAAGAACCATCAATGAAGCATTTATAACATTAATTCAAGAAAGCTTACCATTAAAGATAACGAGACTTTCCGAGAACACCCAATCCAACTCTTCAACCTGAGCTCCCAACCGAACTTGATGAAGAAGATGCAGATGGTGGTTTTGTGGTTCAAGATCTCACAAGCTAGATGATGGAGAATCGTTTGGTTTAAGGATAAAACCATTCAAAATGGGTTAGGGTTCGACATTTGGGTTTGGGAGAGAAAAGGGAAGAAGGTTTTAGGGTTTGGGTTAAGAGAATGAGGTTTGGTGGCTGAAAAATCGGTTTTAATCTCACCAGGCAATTACGCGGGTTATGCCACGACCTCCACTCGCAGCATAAGTCGCCCGTTTCCCTGAGACTCACATCCAGTGAGTTTCGCGACTTGTGCCGCGACCCCAAGTCGCGTCACAACTCGCGATGGCCCAAAATTCCCGTTTCTCGCCTGATTCAATCCTCGATAATCCAATAGTAAAACTTATCGAAAATCACGAGTGTTACACAGTAAGGGTAAGTTGCCCTTTAGATGGACACCCAATATGTAAGGTGATCCAAGCATTGAAAGTGGCGGATCCATCAAGATGGAGAAGAAAATCGATGATGGTTGTTGTGCTGAACAACAAAATCCATCGAGTCGGGTTGTATTGGCGACATAGGCAATGTAGAAGGAGATTGGTGGAGGTTGTTCGTTGAAGGTGGGAATCATGAGAGAAACAGGAGGTTGGGGAAGGATCTAGAGGGTTTATTTGTTTATTTTAATGTTTTTAAAAGAAAATATGGTAATATAAGTAAAAAGACAAAAATACCCTCTACTTAACGGATACTGTTTAACAGAGTTAGTGACCAGGGACCACTTTCAAAGCAAAATGAAAACTTCAAGGACAGTTGTAGACTTATCAAAGTTCAGGTCCCACTTTCAAACTTTTCACTAAACCTCAAGGATCAAAATTAAAGTTTACTAATTTTTATTTTATTTTAATAGATTATTTAGTAAACAGTAAATTACATATTTGGTCCCTGGGGTTTGGTGGTTTTAACAATTTGGGTCACTAAAATGAAATATCTATGGATTGCATCCTCGTGGTTTACATTTTACAACGTATTGGGTCCCTAATTTATAACTCCGTCAAAATTTTCTGTTAAATAGGTTAAGTGGAGGGGTATTTTAGTCATTTTATTCATTTATTATTTTCTATTAAAAACAACAGGGACCAAACATGTAATTTACTATATTATTTATCAATAATTGGTCCCACTTTTTTATCTCTTACCAATTAAATGATGCCACCTATTTGTTTATTTATTTAGTTTTGTACCAGGACCACCACCACCAACCCCTGTTAATCAACAGAAAGGGTTTCTTACGAAACCCAAATCACTACTTCCTATTAAAACACAACACATAGATCTTAAATCCTCAAATTCAAACACAATACATAAATCCTAAATCAGATTCAAACCCAAAACCTTTAACATCTATTCAAAAAGTTAAAATGATTAACCAAACATCATATTTATATACATAAGAAGAATAAATTACATAAAAAACACAAACAAATCTTCAGAATGTGTTCTTGCTTTGGTTCTCTTCATACATACAAAAAAATACACCTTGAACCTAAGATCTGATACATTTGAAGCAAATTTTTTTGAATCACAAACCCATATCTGATAAATTTGAATCAAAACCACCGAACCAGATCTAATACCTTTGAATCAAAACCTTCAAATCAAATACATCGAACCCCAATCTGCTCCATCGCCGCCATCGTCACTTTTCCTCCGCTGTGGGTTTCCTTGTCGGTCTTCTTGCTTTTCTCCGGCGACAGAGAGGGGGAAAAACGGCAACAGGGGGTGACCGACAAGGTTCTGGTTCTGGGGGTGGGTTTGGGAAGATGAAAGTCCTCAGGGGGTCTTCACTCCGGGATCAAGATCTGGTCGTTTGAACAAACCACTTCACAATTTCTCCATCAGCTTCATCGGATAATTTCTCGTTATTACCGTCGTCTTTGTCGTCGACTTTCCTTTGACCATTTTTCTTCGTACGGTTAAGAGAGGAAGGAGGTGAGGGGTTTCACCGGCGATGGTAAAGGGTGGGGGGTTTCGCCGGCAATGTTAAAGGGGTGGGGGGGGGAAGATGAAAGACGTGAGGAGGTGGGGGATATAATAATATGATACCTTAAACTACATTTTTGGTCCCTGTTTTTTTATTGAAAATAAAAAAAGGAGTAGAATGACCAAAATACCCCTCTACTTATCCTACTTAACAGAAAAAATCTAATGGAGTTAAATTTAGGAACCCAATACGTTATAAAATGTAAACCACAGGGATGCAACCCATAGATATTTCATTTTAGGGACCCAGACTGTTAAAACCACCGAACCTCAGGGACCAAATATGTAATTTACTCTATAGTAAATTACAATTTTAGTCATTGTGGTTTGTCTTTTTTGTTTTTGTCTTTCCTATCTTTTTTCATTTTATACCTTTCTATGTATTAATTAATTAATGATAATTTTTACTAACAATACATTAAAAATACACATTTCATTTTTTAAATTACACCATCAGAAAAGTATTGTCGACATCTTTGAAATAACTTAATTATTAGATTTTTTAATTTTTTTTTGCAATTTATCCGATATATATCTGCAAATCCGTCTACACTAATTTATGCAAAAAATGTATCGTTTTCATATATTTCACTTATTTTTTTAAATGTGTATCAAATAAAAAACTTTATAATATAATTTTTATTTATTTGTTTTCAAAATATAAATAAATTTGTTGTAGAAAAACAAACAATCAACTAACAACCACATATTTTCATTATTTTATTTATTGTTATGAATCGGTATATCAAAAAATAATGATTTACAAGGTAAAATATGCATGGTTCATAAGCCTACATTTCATATCAAACAAAACATATAAGGTGACGTTTGGTACGCAAACATGATTGAATAAGACAGAACTAGATGCGGCATGACTATACAGGACAAGTGTCTGTCTTGTTAATCGATTATTTATTTTTCAAACCGATAAATTGAAGTTTATATTTTGAAAATTAAATAATAATTATATTATAAAGTTTTTTTTATTTGATACGCATTTAATAAAATAAAATATACGAAAATATACATTTTTTATTAATAAATATAGATAAATTTCGATTTTGTTTTTACATAAATAAGAAAAAGCGATAAATTTTTTAAACACAACTTAAAATAGAGAAGTTTTTTTTGGATTAGTGTAGACCGATTTGCATATATATATATATATATATATATATATATATATATATATATATATATATAGAGAGAGAGAGAGAGAGAGAGAGGTGGGTTCAAACGAGAACGATACCAATTTAAAAGAATACGAGAATAATTCTGGACCAATCATTTTATTAAATAATACCTTAAATAAAACCTTTTAAAAAATCACCCAAAAGGGCATATATGTCATTTGTTTTATACATAATATAAATGGAAACTCGTTTATTTAAATATAGATTAAGTAATAATAAATTTAATTAAGGTATTTATTTTATGATTTAAGCATTATTAATTTTTTATTTATTTACTTATTATTTTTTACAATATTAAAATAAGCGTGATTTAGTTTTTCATTCTAAATATTCATTTTTATAGAATTAGTTTATTTAGTAATTTTTTTTTCAATTTTCGTCAAAAATCACATGTGATATTCACAATTAATCGACATTTTTTTTTTCATAAAAAGGATTCGTTAATTTTCATCAATGTATCATAATTGATATTGATCATAGTAGGAAAGAAATGTAAGTTATTTGCAACATTACAAATGATATGTTAAATTATGAATTACGTTTTAAAATACATGTGATCTTATACATTTTAAATATATTTTGCTACATATCACATATGATTCTGTTTTTATTATTTTTCTTTTTTAAATTTTAATTTAAATAATTGATTTTCAAATTTTAAATCACATATGATTAGAAAAACATTTTGAAAAACGTTAATTCATTATGAATCACATATGATTAGGAAAACATTTTGAAAAAAAAGTTAATTCATTATGAATCACATGTGATTTTGATAACAAAAAGGTTAACATTACAAATGATATGTGTAAATTATGAATTACGTTTTGAAGTACATGTGATATTATATATTTTAAATGCATTTTACTACACATCACATATGATTATGTTTTTGTTATTTTTCTTTTTTAATTTTTAATTTGAATAATTTTTTTCAAATTTTAAATCACATATGATTAGAAAAGCATTTTGAAAAAAGTTAATTCATTATGAATCAAATATGATTAGGAAAACATTTTGAAAAAAGTTAATTCATTATGAATCAAATATGATTAGGAAAACATTTTGAAAAAAAAGGTTAATTCATTATGAATCACATGTGATTTTGATGACAAATTATGAATTACGTTTTGAACTACATGTGATCCTATACATTTTAAAATGTGTTTTGTATAAATCACATTATGTTTTCATTATTTTTCTTTTTCAATGTTTAATTTAAATTATTAATTTTCAAATTTTAAATCACATATGATTAGAAAAACATTTTTAAAAAAATTAATTCATTTTGAATCACAAGTGATTTTGATGAAAGTTGTATTTTTTTTAAATATTACTTTAAATACAAAAATGAATTATTTAAATGAAAATTAAATGTCGTTAATTTAAATGAATTAAATAAAAAAATTAGTAAATAGAAAAAAAATTATTTTAATTTCATAAATATGGTAAAAGTAGAATTTTAAATAAATACCTAAAATAACTTTTATATAACTAAATTACTTTTATACCCTTATTTGTTTATTTTTAGAATTAATTATTTAAGGTATTATTTAATGAAATGATTGGCCTAGAATTATTCTCTTATTTTTTTAAATATATATCATTCTCGTATGATCCTCCCTCTATATATATATATATATATATATATATATATATATGGAGAATAAATTGTGTAAAATTTTAAAAATATTCAACAATTAACCTTTTTAAAGATGTTGACAAGACTTTTATAATGGTGTAATTTACAAAATAAAATGTGTATTTTTAATGTATTGTTAGTAAAAAATATCATTAGTTAATTAATATAAGAGTAAATTACGTTTTTAGTCCTTGTGGTTTGTTGAAAATTTCTATTTTCATCTTTGTGGTTTTGAAATTACAATTTTCATCCTTATGGTTTGTAATTTATCACCTTTTTTGTTCTTATGATTAAGTTTTATTGCTTTTTTATCCCTATGGTTACAATTCATTTCTGATTTAGTCACTGTTCTAAAAACTCGCCGCACAGCCGCCATGGCGCGCCATGGCACCAAGGCTTGTGTGTCACGCCACGTTAAGCCTATTGAGAGTCCAAGAATCTCTAAATCTTTAGAGAGAGAAAGTATGGAAGCGCAAAGTAATCAGATCAATTAAAGTGTGAGTGCCAAAGTTCTTACAAGACACAAAGACCAAAGGGACTTAAATACCCTTGGTCAATACAACACAATATGACACTAAACACAGTATTTGACCAAGCCCTATAAATACAATGATTACTATAAAATCAGACCTAACAATCTCCCCCTTAGTAATCATTGGCGATTTGGTCTTCAAAAATCATCTTCTATAACAGCACGGACCAACAAAGCGACTTTATGAAGCATTCTGACTTTTAAGAAAAAATTTCTTCTCAGCATCTTTCAGATTGAAATGCCTTTGCTGCTTGAGCTCTAGACGATACACCTCTTTTGAATGATCTTGAATGAACTGTGATGTTCGGAGCAGAAACAGCAAAATAATTGAAATGACTAAGAGAATAGAATCTTTGAGCGAATCTTGATCAACAGATAAACTTTTGAGCTCTTTGTCTCGTTAACTTCTCCTTGACTTCTCCCCCTCATGACCTTGATGATCTTGATCAACTTGGTCATGCGAAAGTTGGAGACGAGACGGCTTAAGATCTACAAAATCAAAGAAACAGAGAAAACAGAGAGGTTTGCGCTTCATGTTGGATGCGCAAACCAAGGTTTGCGTTTCATGAAGGATACACAAAACAAGGTTTGCGTTTCATGAAGGATACGCAAAACAAGGTTTGTGTTTCATGAAGGATACGCAAAACAAGGTTTGCGTGACCAACGGAATGCGCAAATCTGGCTTAAACTTAGAAAAATGTTATCTTTTTAAGCTCTTTGACTCCCCCTACACAAATGCACTAGATATGACAATTCGAATTAGCATTCATATAAAGAAAATCAGATACTCCCCCTCAAAAACAGATATAATCTTTGAAAAATAATCTCTTTGTTCACTCCCCCTTGAATAATGCATAAACCCATTAAAATATATTTATGAGAACACAATGATCAAATATTAATGTAGAAAGAAAAATATACTGAATGTAAATTTTGAAACAACTAAACATATAAAATTTTAAACACTAAACAAATAAAAGTCTACTTAGTAAAATATCACAGATTTATCAATCATTTGAAATCAAACATATGTTGTTGGATACAAGAACAAGTTTCATTGCATATCAAGTTAAAACATGTTCAGTTTCAAAAACTTCCATCAATCTATTCAGTGTGCTCACATGCGAATCTTCGATTAGCTTCAAGAAAATGAAATTCTAAAAATATTATAGAGAACTTTGCATGTACTCACACTAAGCCATCAAGAATTAAGATATTCATAAATTTACAGATTTATCGCAACTCAAACATATCACCAAGTATCATGAGATGTGTGCTCATTGGCATCTTTTAGCATTGTGCACATTGGCATCTTAACATGAGTGTGCTCTTTGGCATCTTTTAAGCGCGTGAACTTTGGCATCTTTTGATCAAAAAGTTTATTAAGTAAAGAACATGCCGTAAACGTAACTTTCTATCTGACCCTATTGCAGGATTTGGGTCAGCCACTCCCAGACCAGTTGGCCTTAGGGGACTAGGTGTCAAGCACCCCTTGGAACTTACTTTCCCATATCAGAAAGGCTACATAGACATATCCTAAACCCATTCATACCAGTAGAACATGACTTTCGATCTGATTCTATAGAAGGATCTGGGTTCGATCACTCCCAGATCAATTGACCTTAGGGGACCAGATGACGAGCATCCCACGGAACTTACTTTCCCAAACCAGAAAGGTCACAGGTACAAACTTTTAAACTTAGAGATTTCTGCATTTTATGAAATTAATATTCATCTCAAACACAAGGATCTACATCTAAGTGCTTAGCCCATATTTTCATTCCAATCTATAATTCTGATTAATTAGGAAGTCTAAGCAAAGTGAACTATAAAAATTCCGAATCACACAACTTTTAAGCAGTGATAAAAGTTTCAAACATGTTGCTGACTTTTCGACTTTTGTAAGACTTGAAATTTGATCATATAAAAACTTTAATATAAACAAAAGAACTTGAAAATTTATCCTAGACACATATTTTATTCAAAAGAAAGAAAAAATGTAAAACTTTACTTTATAGAATAAAATTTGTAAAGATTTAAACTTTTAAACTCAATATGCCGATGTTAAAATTTTTCCTTAAAGACAAAATGTAAATAATTCGGCAAATTGATATTTAGTTGGAACAAAATGAAATTCAGTTATTTCATCTTTCACATTATAAAAAAAATTTGTGTCTCAAATTAAAAAAAAAATTGGGTTATACAAAATCAGGTAAAAAAAATGAACAAGCTCAGATTCTTGAAAAATAATGAGAAAAACTGGAACACATCATAATCAGAGATAAAATGCAGCGGAAATAAAATTGATGTACTCACAGTATCTCATTTAGTCAGAATCTTAAATCATTGAAGAACGAGTTCTAAACTGATTTTTTTAGAAGTCATGTCTATGAAGTACGGGTCCTAAGCTGAAGTACTCAGAAGCCAAAATATTTCATTTGAAGTCCAGGTTTTGAACTGTTGTGTTCAAAAGCCATACTTTCTGTTACTCCCCCTTAACATGAGATGCCTGCAACTTAGAATCAGATTTACACTTGGGTACCCATTTGTATTTGGGCCCGTGAAAGTTAGTTGCAGTTCGTATGGGGAAATATTTAGATTTGACAGTTAAAGCATGAGAAATATGATCACAAGAATGATAAGCACAATCATCAGAAGAGAAAACATAATCATCTGAACTAGAATCAGAAGAAAAATATGAGATATTTTTGGAAATTTGAAACATTTGCTTTATAGAGTATTTTGAAATTTTATTACAATAAGCAAATGAATCACTTTTATAAAAATTGTCTACATATCTATCTTCCTCAGTCATAGGAACATTTGATGTCCGCCTCGCTCTCCAGATTTGCTTCTTTGATCGGTTCAAAGTCCTATCTGAAAGAATGGAATCTGAAGAATTAGAATTGTCAGAAAGAACTGTATCATGTTTCTTCGACTTCTTTGATCGTCTTCTTTTACGCTTAGGTTTATAAAATTGAGCATTTAGCAGTAAAGAATCATCAATAATTGAATCAGAAGAAGAAACTTTATCAAAGAAATCAGTCTTAGCATTTAACATTGAAGAACTAGCCTCGGAGTGAAAATTTTCAAAATTGCGCAAGTCTGGAGGAGGTTTGCGCTTCCCATTGGAGGCGCAAACTGAGCTTTGCGCGTCCAACTGCATGCGCAAACCATCAGTTTGCGTTTCCAACGTGGAACGCAAATAGCCATTATTTTGTAAAACTATAGAATTTTCCTTAGAATCTTTTGACAATCCAGAAGAAATTTTATCTTCAAAACTTGTTTTTATTATAAAAAGAAATAAATCGTTTTCTAAACAAGTTTGAAGATTTTGTTCTTCCAATCTATCTTTAAGATCAACAATCTTACCTTCTAATACTAATGGGGGAATGTATTTCTTAGTATCATAAGACACCGAAGATACATTTTCCTTATCAGTGTTAGTAAAAATATCATCAAAATCTATTGAAAATGAAGATTTATTGGAAGATTTGACATCTAAAATATTTTTAGATTTTCTAGATTTATTAGATTTATCAGGAAAATACTTTGCATTTTCAGAGGTGTAAACAAATGGCATTTCCATCCTCTTGTTTTTCATTCTTTTCACATTTTCTTCTTCCAAAATTTGTTTCTCAGTTGTCCAAAAGAATTTAAACTGAGGAGCATATTTTGCAAGATTAAAATGATCATATTCGTATAAAGTAGGAACTTCATTTTTATCATGATTTAAAAAATGCGGATTTTCAAAACCAAGTCCCCACTTTTCTTTTATGGCTTATTCACTCCTTGGTTTATTCATGTAAATGGTTTGCTCAGACTGTTCTCTTTTATACAATTTCCTTTCTAAAACAATTATCTTATCAGAAAGAATTTTATTTGAAGAAGTCAGTTCAGTCAACGAATCACGATAAGTCTGATTTGAATTTTCTAACTCGACCAACTGCTTATTAAATTTCTCTTTTGAGTCAATTAAAATTGATTTTTCATCTTTTAAAGAAATTTGCAGTTTATCGATTAAATCAGACTTTTCTTGATTTTTAAAATTTTCAGAAACGAACATTGAGCGCAAATCATGCAAAGCAGTGATAAAAACATTCATTTGAGATAAGAAGAAATTATAGTTAAACGCAGATATTACCTCAGAACCATCAGATGATGTATCCTCTTCCTCATCATCAGATTTGTCATCACCTATAAAGCACATAGCCGCAGTTTCCTCATTTTCAGCCTCGTTGTCCGAATGATCCAACCAGAATTCTTCTTCGGCCAACAGGATGGTTCCACTTTCCTTTTTTTCAGCTAGAGCCAATTTCTTTCGGTAAAAAGCAGCATCCTTTACCACTTTGACTCTGCAATCCTTAACCATATGTCCAGGTTTTCCACAGTTAAAGCAATTCATCACATTTTTCTCATCCTTCTTCTATTCAACCACCTTAGCTGGTTCATACTTTGGAGTGTATGTGTTTGAAGGAGCACCAGGTTCTATCTTTTTAGAACCAGAAGTAAACCGCAGGTTGTTTGAACCAGATCTGTGCTTGAATCTCTTCTGATAGTACTGAGTCAAAAGTATCATGGCCTTTTCGAGTGCTTCGCCATCATCATCTGTAGATCCATCATAAGCCGATTCGGTCAAAGCTTGCTCAGCCAGTTGGCTAGCTATAAGAGCAATGGGATCTACTGACAGAGGTTTGTTCTTCTTATCCATTTTTGCCTTCTTCTCCATTACCATAGATTCATCTGTAATCAAGATTTCGTATAACTCCTGAATTGGCATGGTTGAGATTCTGACATCGCTTCTCATTCTGTGGCATGACTTGTTCCACTAAGGTTGTAAAGCGTTCAGAAACTTCAAGTTAGCCTCCAACTCAGTCTTGGTAACTTTAATCTTGTAGAGATCATTGATAACAACCCAGAATCGATCAAAAACATTTTTCAAACTTTCCCCATCCTTGGCCTTGAACTTTTCAAAGTTGTTCATGTACCTGGTCTGTCGTAATTGAGTAGACATTGCAGTACCAAGCATAATCTTCCCAAGTTGTGTCCACATCAACATTGGGTTATGTTTGAAGCAATCGATTCTGTTATAGATGGAGTTGGGAAGAGCAAGGATCAGATTTGACTTAGCCTGACTGTCTGCTTGATATCTTAAGAGCTCTTCAGCTTCATAATCTCTTAAAGCTTTCTCAACTGTTGTAACTGGAGTAGTAGCAGTAGCTGGGATCACTTTCATTGGCCTCTCCATAGGACCCTTATTCAGAGATTTCATCATGTTTTCCCCATTCGGTTGTCTTTCAATAAAATTGATAAACCGATCCTGCCACTGTTCGAATTCGTTCTCATTGATGAGTACAGGTGGACGAGTATCAGACCCCAAAGACATCATGAGGTCATTCTTGTAGAGTTGTGCTTGCAAAGGCATCTTGTGAAAAAATCAGAAAATTTAGAAAATTTTCTAAGTATGGGAGACGCGCAAACTAGAGGTTTGCGTTTCAAGAGAGAACCGCAAACTGAACTTCGCGTTTGCTTAGTGAAACGTTAGATGAAGCTTTGCGTGAGTAGACTTTGCGGGTTGAGACTTTGCGTTTGTGAGAGAAGCGAAAACTTGATGCACGAAAAACTTTGCGTTTGATGAACTTTGCGATTGAAGAAAGAATCGCGAAGTATACTTTGCGTATACAGAGTGAAACGCAAACTGATGGTTTGCGTATTAAACTAGAGCCGAGAAACTAGAAGCTTTGCGTTTCCAACGTGAACCGCAAACCTGAAAATTTACTAACACAAGAGTTAGACCACAAAGAACTTTAAGTAAAATTTGTGAATGAAGCGCAAAGCATTATGAATGAGGCGCAAAGCATTATGAATATATGAATGAGGCGCAAGATATATGAATGAAGCGCAAACTTTAACAACTCACAAATTTTTGCAAGATCAAATCAAACCATGAAAAACACACACTTAATATCGAAAACACCTTTCTAACAACTTTTGATCAACAATATCGATTAAAATCAACAAAATCTAAAAATCTAGAATGAAACAGTACCGAACTCGTGTTTTTCCAGAAAACTTTTAAACTCAAATTGATGATCTAAACTTGATTTTCTTGAAAAACAACTTGAAACAAAAGAGATCGATTAACAAAAACGAGTCTACTGAAATAAAAAACAAACACAATTGATCACAAACACATCCAAATTTGATGAGAAATCAAGAAAACGAGATTTTCTTGAAAAATTCAAAAAAAAAAATGGATCAAATTTTCGATTTCAATCACCAATTCAGATTCGAAAATACAAACTCTCAATCCTCTCAAGATTCAGATTGCTCTGATACCAATTGAGAGTCCAAGAATCTCTAAATCTTTAGAGAGAGAAAGTAGAGAGAGAAAGTATGGAAGCGCAAAGTAATCAGATCAATTAAAGTGTGAGTGCCAAAGTTCTTACAAGACACAAAGACCAAAGGGACTTAAATACCCTTGGCCAATACAACACAGTATGACACTAAACATAGTATTTGACCAAGCCCTATAAATACAATGATTACTATAAAATCAGACCTAACACCTATGGCACGCCATGGCCTAATGCCCAGTTATCCTAATGAAATATTTAATTTTCTTTACGTTTTTAATGTCTTATTTGCATGTTTCTAATATATATATAACCTAATTTAACTTGTTGATTACTATTGACTCATTGAGTAACACTACAAAACATACGTTTTTATATATAATATTATATATGAATTAGAAATTTGACGCCATAAGTTACGCCTTGAAAACACCATGGTTTCGCCGTGGCTCCTAAGGCTTGAGGCTTGGTCTCGCCGCCACGCCACGCCTCACGTCATTTAGAACCTTGGTTTTAGTCTTTCATGCTTAAAAGTAGTGTTTTGATCTCAGGGACGAAAATAGAAATGAATTACAAACCATAGGGACCAAAACCGGAATTTCAAACCATAAGGACGAAATCCACAATTTTTAACAAACCACAGGGACGAAAAATGTAATTTACTCTGAATATAATAAAGGTATAAAATGAAAAGCTAGCAAAGATAAAAAAGGAAAAAGAAAAAACAAACCACAAGGACTAAAATTGTAATTTACTATATACCGTAACAAAACAAAAAATTGAAAAGACGAAGAAAAGCTAAATGAATTAAAATGCCCTTAAATTAACTAACCATTTTAATTAGAGTTAGGGCCTGTTTGGTAGTGGCTTAACGAGCTTAATAGGGGATATAGCTTATTCAGTCAGCTATGTAGAGGTGTTTGTTAGTGGCTTAATTATATAGGTAATGACTTATTCGCTCAACTTGAAGAGGTAATTGTAAGATCCCACATTGGTTGGGGGAGGGGAACAAAAGTAGCCTTATAAGGGACTGGATACCTCCTCTACCAGACGCGTTTTAAAACCGTGAGTCCAGGTGTGTGGACAAAGCGGACAATATCTGGTACGGTTGGCCTGGGATGTTACAGATGGTATCAGAGTCGGGAGTCGGACTAGTGTGCCAGCGAGGACGCTGGTCTCCCAAGGGGGGTGGATTGTAAGATCCCACATTGGTTGGGGGAGGGGAACAAAGGTTGCCTTATAAGGGACTGAATACCTCCTCTTCCAGACGCGTTTTAAAACCGTGAGTCCAGGTGTGTGGACAAAGCGGACAATATCTGGTACGGTTGGCCTGGGATGTTACAAAATCCTTATGATGTAGATTCTCTAGCATTCCAAGTCATGTAGACTTGATGAGATAATCAGGGTGGTGAGCCCTTAAACATATAACTAGTGCTAGGAGTGCAACATTTCATATGGACAATAATGCGACATGCGTTCATCATGTCAAAACCAGAACAATAAAGTACTTTAATGGTCCGCATTATGGATGTTTATGTCCATAAATATCACCTTGTATTCGTCGTAAGAATGGAATATTTTTGTATTATGTCCTTAGATTTATGATGGTCTCATTCCTGTCTGGCTAAAGATCATGGAATACAAAAGTTTTAGGTATTCGAGAGGGCATATTATGATGGTGTTGTTGCTTCTTATGCTGCAAAAGTCAACAGTTGCAATTTGTCTCATTTTTCCTTTCACTCGAAAGAGAATGTGTCTATGTGTATCTTGCAATACATGGATCACTATGTCATGACCATGGTGTCCTACATGGTCATGTCGAAACATATATTTGTCATTGTCCCAAAGTTCTTTATTGATGACAAAATATGATTTAATGACCTGGATAATCTACTAATTTTACACGTTAATTTCTCTAATATATGTTCCTTTCATATCATTAGAGTTGAGGTACATATACCCATTTCCATTCATATAATGAATATCTTAGCAGAGCTTCTATTAATATAGTGCTTCAGTGACTATTAATCTTGTACCAAGAAAACTATCCTATGACAAAAAGTAACTTTCAAATCAGTTTATTAAAATATTTATTAGATAGTGTTTCAATAAGATTTTTTTATCATTTTTATTTGATTAAATATTAATTATAAATTTTTAATCAATATATCAATTTTAATTGCAAATTATTCATTACTATTAACTATTAATTACTTAAAATTATTATTAAATCTTATTAATTATTTTTTATATCATTATTGTTATTCAATACAATTTATTTATCAAAAAATAAATATAACAATTTTTAAAAATATTTTTGTAAATTACATAAAAGTTAGAATTATATTTATTTTGTTGAGTAAAGTTCACTTTTGACGTTTGCCATTTTCAACGGATATTGTTAGTGGTGCTCACGGGTTAAGTTGATCGGGTTTGAAGACATTTCAACAACCCAACCCAATGTTGGCGGTTTGAGAATTTTCAACCCAACCCAACTCGTTCGGGTTGGTCGGTTGTGTTTAAACAAAGTAAAAACAATATTGAAAACATAAAAATAAGAAATTTTTTCTTTAAAATATGATCAATCATTCAAAAGAATTGTGGAGTTCATCAAATATTTAAGTATTAGATATAATTTTCCAATAATGTCCTCTTATGAGTTTCATTGCTTGTTATTGCATAGTTGTTTTTGGTAACATGTACATATTAAAGAGAATTATAAATAATTTTAGAGAAGTCGCTAAAATGTTTATCGGGTTATCGGGTTGGTCGGGTTACTTTGAGCCTAACCCAATATCAACCCAATAGATTCATGTTGTCCTAATTTTGTATCGATTATATGTCGGGTTACCTTGGGTTGATTTTTTCCCGGGTTGGTCGGTTTTTTGAGCACCCCTAGGTATCGTCCCTAAAGGCCTAAACTATCGAAACTCGGATTTGGTTCCTCACGTTTGTCATTTCACTTTGGTTTTGGTCCCTCCCACTAACGGCCATTAACTTTTCCGTTAAATCCAATTAAAGGAAGGGTATTTTAGTCAATTAAATCCAAAAGTGTTAACTTTTTTTAATTTAATAAAGAATTAAGAAAATATAGAAATGACCAAAATTCCCCTCATTTAATTGGACTTAACGGAAAAAGTTAATGGCTGTTAGTGGGAGGAACCAAAACCAAAGTGAAATGACAAACGTGAAGGACCAAATTTGATCCCTGTGGTTTCTTGTTTAAACACTTTTGGTCCCTACAGTTTAAAAGTTATAGATTCACCATTGAGGTATGTAAAAACGACCAGATTTGATCCCTGCCTCTCACGGTTGTTAAAAAATCTCATTAGATGAGGGATGTTTTAGATATTTCTTAATTTTTTTTATTTTGCTTTAAACAAATAAAGTAATATATATATATATATATATATATATATATATATATAGTGTTTGGTTCATTTGAGAAATGGTAAATATATGAGAAATAGTTGTAATCCTAGCCATTCATATGGTCAAGATCAGATTTGACTAGTCAAATATTGCGGCTTTGACCGGTCAAAAGTTGCGGCTATCCCAAAAATAGAAGGTCAATTTCGTAAATTTTACAAAACACACGGGTTGTGTTCATATATGAACATGTATAATTCACATATGAATTATATGTTCATATATGAACCAGTGCAATTCACAACTGAACTCTTTTAACTGATTCATATATGAACCTTTGTGATTCATATATGAATCTGTATGAATCACCATGAATCACAAAGATTCATATATGAACCTTTGTGAATCACAAAGATTCATATATGAATCAGTTGAACTAATTAACAGATTCATATATGAATCTTTGTGATTCATACAGATTCATATATGAACTCATCCCGTGTATTTTACGAAATTACCCCTCTACCTTCTATAGACCACACAAGGAATTATCCGGTGTTTCGCGATCAAAGCCGCAAATGTTGACCAGATGAATGGCTAAGATTACTTCTCTATTTCTCATATATTTACCATTTCTCAAATGAACATCTCCCTATATATATATATATATATATATATAGAGAGAGAGAGAGAGAGGTGAGTTATTGTGCAACCTTTTTAATGGTGCAACCCATGCAACCCACCTATCTACCACTCATTTTATTTTCACTTTTTTTAATTAAAAAAGTGAAAACAAAATGAGTAGTAGATATGTGGGTTGCATGGGGTTGCACCATTAAAAAATGTTGCATTTGAACACCCCTATATATATATATATATATATATATATATATATATATATATATATATATATATATATATATATATGCAGTCAGACATGAATGGCTCCCTCGCCCCTCAATCTCTTCTTTGGTGATCTTCACAGACACCCTCATCCGGTCGTCTTCTCCGACCAAACTTCATTAGAGGGTACAAACCAATACTTAGATCCACCACCTGCCACCACCACCCAACCCACCATTATCCCCTTCTCTGGTCATCTTTTTCGGCAAAACCTTAGAGCCCACACCAATCCACTCACAAAAAAAAAAAAAAAAAAAAAACTCAACCAAAATCGAACTCAAAGTCTAAATCAACCCAAATCCAGACCTCAAAATCAAACCCAAATCTAAACCTCAAAATATAAATCAAACTCAAACAAAAATCTAGTCCTCACAATCAAAATCAAACCCAAATCCAAACTGAGATTGTTTCAAAGCATAATCTAAACCAAAACCTAACCTAAACGATCGTGGATTACCTATTTACCGATGCATATGAACTTATTTAGAGATATCTATTGGGGGTTCTCATATAACAAAATTTGAATGTTTTTGTTTTCTTCCTTTTCAATTGCGGACCTAGGGTTATTTTGACAGAACCGGGTGGCTAAGAGGTAAAACCATTGTTGAAAAATGACTATTATAATTAATTTTTGTTATTCATATTATATGTAATAGTTATTTAAAATGTAGATATATATTCTAAAATTCGTATTTGGTTTTTAAAATCCAAAATTTATAATATTATACATATATGTATATATATATGTAATAAATCAAATTGAAATTTCATTAATTAATATATATTTTATTATTTAATTTTTTTACCATATGGTTTATATTAAATAATATATTATATTATATTATTAGTGATATTTTTTAGATATATTATGAAATATTAAAATTTCCTAGTATTTTAGTATATATCTTTTTGATCATTTTATTAACTATTTAAAAAAACGGTTGAAGACGAATCGGTAGGAAAATGACAAAAGAAGGTCGATGAGTCGGATTCTTCAATTGGTTTCCCGGTGGGAAAATCAATGTATAAAGCAGAAAGATGGAAGGAAGTTATAAAAAAGGTGGAAAACAAATTGGCGAATTGGAAGGCCAAACTAATCTCGATCGGCGGTCGGTTATCTTTGGCCAAATCGGTACTATGTAGTCTACCTTTGTATTATATCTCGCTTTTTCGAGCACCATGTGGAGTGATTCGTGAGATGGAGAGTGTAAGAAGTCGTTTTTTTGGGGGTGGGGGGAAAGGGTCTACTCTAAAGAAGGGGGTGGCATGGGTAAAATGGAAGAGGGTGGTGAGAAATTTTAAAAGAGGAGGGCTTAATGTGGGGTGCTTGAAAACCTCGAATTCGGGTTTGTTAGGAAAATGATGGTAGAGATTTTTTTCGGAAAAAGACGCTCCTTGTACGGGAGAGAGGGAGGGATCGGTAGGGACGGTGGTGTAGTAGTTAGGGGGGGGGGGGGTGGTCGATCGGTGGTGGGGGGACATTATTAGAATAGGAAAGGATATGGAGAAATTGGGTATTAATTTTGAAACGCTCTTTGGAATGGAAATAGGGAGAGGGGACGAGATGGGGTTTTGGAAGGATAGGTGGATTGGGAAAGAGGCATTAGGAGATAGTTTCAAAAGGCTTTACCAACTTGATACTAAAAGGGAAGCCTTGATAGCCGATAAGGGAGCTTGGGTCGATGGTAATTGGGAGTGGAGGTGGAGTTGGAGAAGGGAACCGAGAGGCAGGGAGGCGAGGGAGTTACAAGCTTTGAAGGAATTACTTCAGAATATGAGGCCGAATATAGACGTTAAGGATCGTGTGAAGTGGTTGAGGGGGGGGGGGGCGCGATGGGACTTACATGGTTCAAGATTTTAAGGCGATTATTGATGAGAAAGTGGCGGTGGTATGGGAGCAAGTCGAGAGTACCAAGTGGTCGAAGGTGATACAAAAAAAGAGAGTGCATTTTCTATTAGAAAGTTAAGTTAGGAAGACTACCGTGTAGGGAGGTCTTAGAGAAGATGGGTATGGATCTAGATTCGGTATTATGTCCTCGCTGCGGGAAAGAAGTTGATTCGATGAACCATGCATTAGTGAAATGTCAAGAGGTTACGAGAGTTTGGCAACTAGTGTTTAAATGGTGGAATATCAAGGAAGAAAATGTCTCTACTTTACAAGATATAATGAAGATGGCTGAAAATTTGACTGGTAACGGAACGCGTTTTAAATTTTGGACAGAAACGGTATGGAGCGTGACATATATGATTTGGACGCATCAAAATCAAATTGTGTTTCAAAATGACAAAAGGAAAATGGAAGACAGATTCATGGAGTTGCAACGCACGAGTTATGAATGGATCGATAAGCGGAAAAGTGACGCAAGAGTTGATTGGGTCAAGTGGCTACTCGAACCTGCCGACTTTACGTGAACTTCGTTCGTTGTGGCAGACTATCGGAGGATGCTTCTCGTGAACTTTGGTGTGCCACATCTCTGTTAGTAACATTGTAGTTGTTGGTTTTGTTTGTTCCGGTTGGACGGTGCGACATTCCCTGTTTTTTGTTTTCTATTGTATCTCATAGTTTGCTGCTGGCAAACTTAGCCTTTTATGAGTTCACTTTGTACTGGTAATTGGTTTGGTCTTGGTATATAAGCTGCTTTTCAAAAAAAAAAAATATCACCACAAACCAATTACACAATTAATAAAAAGTTTACCAAATTTTGTAAAAATGTTTTGAATAGATCATTGTACTATAAAAATATAAAATAAAATACTTATTTCATATTTAGTTATATTTATGATAAAATAAAGAATATAAATAAACATAACTATATCTTAAATTTATTTTATATTTCAAAGTGGAAAATATAGTATAATTTACCTGTTAAAGTAAAAAGAAAAAAAAAATCTGAAGATAATTTCGGTTTGTTTTCGTACAAAAGGAGAATATCCGAATATTAACTTACTCAAAACGAAATTAAAAAAAAAAAAAAAAAAAACCTTTTTGCCCTATAAATACTGCTTTACATGCCCCTTCAAATGTCCGAAGATCCTTTGAGAACTTCGTTGTTCGTATGGGATCTTCTCCTCTCCCTCTTAAATTTAACCATGACTCATACAACGGATTCCAGCAACAAACACATCAAGTTTCTGTATAGCTACGGTGGCAAGATCCGGTGGTGTCAGATGGATGGCAAGCTTCGTTATATCGGCGGCCTTACCAGAGTTCTCGCTGTGAACCGTTCTATCACCTACGCGGATCTGATTGTTAAGTTTTGGGAGGCGTGTGGATTTTTCGTCAATTTCAAGTGTAAGTTGCCGACTGAAGATCTCGACGTGTTGGTGACTATTACTGGCGATGAGGATCTCGCTGCCGTTGTGGAGGAGTACGATCGAGTTTCTCCAGATGCGAAGATCAGAGCTGTTCTTTTCCCCCCCGTCGGATCGTTGAAGACGATCTCCCCTGTTTCATCTGCTGCTTCGATTGTTGATTTTCCTGTCTCCACACCGCCGCGGGATCCAGTGGTGGCTAATATCGCAATCGGAAAAGGAACGAAACGACGTCCGGTGGTAAGAGTCTCAGCAGCCTACAAGTTCCACGGTTTTCCGGTGGCTAATCCACCGTTGGTGTGCAGATAACGAGAGCAATCAATCGCCAGGAAGAGTTACGTTTGTTCGTCGATGGATTTGCTGCAAGCTAATAGTTCTAAAAATCGTTTAGATCTTAGATGAAGAAGATGGATTAATTAGTAGTGGACTCGCATATCTTACTCTAATAATAAGAAATTAAGAATTATATATATGTATATATATTGATTTGGTTGTGATAAAATAAAAGTTTCAGACGATCTTCAGATTGATAAGTGAGATTGTTCATGAATTTGACGCCGTTGTCACCATCGATGTGCCGTGTTCGACTGCAGCTGGTAGCTAGCTAGGGTTCCTTCCGTATTAGTTCCAAGGTAATTAATACTTTATTGTTTTTCTTTTCTCAACTAATTTGAACAAAAAAATTCTCGTTAATTTTACTCTGCTCTCACTGTTGACTACTCCAGGTCCAGGATGTAAAAATGGCGTCTTTTACGAGCTCATCTCCCATAATCCCATGACCTTGACAGAAACACCAATGTTGCTATTGAGATTTTCTTGGGTGTTTACCATGGTCTCTAGTACATTTACGGTTAAAAAAAAAAAATTGTTGCCATTTGTTGGTAGGTAAAGGATCGTGTGATAAATTGAGTTAACGTGAGAAATGGATCTATCTGATGATTACTTTTAATCTCAAAGCCCTCCTATAATGACACTTGATACCAGGATTGGTCCGGTGCATCTCATCATAATGTGTATCCAACGGTTCATAACCACTTTTCACACTTCTCATGCTAACTCAACTTCTCACCGAAACTCAATATTTTGTTGGCAATATAATTTTGTGGGTGGAATTTGACCAAGAATAAAAATCTGTTGTCCTAAATTATGAATAAAAATCTCATGTCCCAAAATCTTATGTCTCATTCCTGTCCGACCAATGAAATTAAGACAAATCAGATTTTATATATTTTTGATTTTAATTAATTCAAGTTTATATTTTCTCTCCGATGACGTGTATTAATGAGATTGGTGGACATGAATGGGAGATGATAATTTGGGACAGGATAATTTTATCCCTAAATTATCACGTCCCATACACATTCATGAATCACATGAATACACATTATCGAAGAGAGAATATTAATTTGAATTAAAATATGTATGATATGTTTTGTGTTTTATTCCTATCCCACCAAGGCACCAATGAAATTAAGATATGTATGATTTTTTATATTTTTAATTTTATTTAATTTAAGTTCACATTCTTTTTCAATGATGTGTATCACGTGATTGGTGGACATGAATAAGACGTGATAATTTAGGATATCTATAGGACACCAAAATAACCAAGTTTTCGCAAAGGCCCCATTTCGTCTTTTGCAAATGTAATTTTTATAAATTAAATATGATTTTGATGGTGATGCGTAGGGCTATAAACGAACCGAACGAACACGAACGGAGACTTGTTCATATTCGTTCGTTTAACTTAACCTAACAAACGAACGAACACGAACGGTAAACGAACAATTTTTTTGTGTTCATGTTCGTTCATTAAGAAAGTTTGTTTGTTTGTGTTCGTTTATGTTTGTTCATTAAGGGGCGCTTGGTTCGCTGGAATCCGCCGGAATCTGATGGAATTGGAATGGTCAATTCCATTGACCAAATTCCATCCTGCTGTTTGGTTTCCAAAGGAATGGAATTGAATTCCATGAAATCCTTCAATCAAGGATTTGGTCATTCCTTCTCATTTTGGATGGAATTGAATTCCATTCCATTGCATTTTCTCAAAATGACAAAAATACCCTCCAAACCCTCTTAACAAAATTAAAACCCATCAGATGTGGATTTGGTCTCCTCTCTCTCTCTCTCCTCTCTCTTCTCTCTCTCCTCTCTCTCTACCCTCTCTCTCCTATCTCTACTCTCTCTCAACTCTCTCAACTCTCTCTACTCTCTCTCCTCTCTCTCCTCTCTCTACCCTTTCTCTCCTCTCTCTCTCCTCCCTCTCTCTCCTCTCTCTCTCCTCTCTACCCTCTCTCTCTCCTCTCTATCTTCTCTCTCTTCTCTTTCTCCTCTCCCCTCTATCTCTCTCGGCATTTAAAAATATATAAATAAATAAATAAAAATAAAAGAAAGGGTATTTTTGTCATTTTTCAGAATTCCATTCCAATTCCTTTGCAAACCAAACAGACATATTCCAATTCATTTGACTGATTACATTCCATTCCTACCAGCCAAACAGTTGGTCAAACTTGAAAACATTCCATTCCAATTCCTTTCAGATTCCAATTCCATTGACAGATTCCATTCCATTAGAAATCATTCTGCGAACCAAACGCCCCCTAAGAGTTAAACGAACGTAAACGAACTTAAATGAGCTAACCAAACGTAAACGAACAAACTTAAATGAGCTAAACGAACGTAAACGTATGAACTTAAATGAACATAAACAAATGAACTTAAATGGGTTCAAGCTAAGGGGGCGTTCGGTTCGCAGAATGATTTCTAAAGGAATGGAATCTGTCTAAGGAATTGGAATCTGGAAGGAATTGGAATGGAATGTTATCAGGTTTGACTAAGTGTTTGGTTGGCAGGAATGGAATGTAATCAGTCAAATGAATTGGAATCTGTCTGTTTGGTTTGCAAAGGAATTGGAATGGAATTCTGAAAAATGACAAAAATACCCTTTCTTTTATTTATATTTTTTTAAATGCCGAGAGAGAGAGAGAAGAGGGAGAGGGGGGAGAGAGAGGGAGGGAGAGCGGGTAGAGAGAGGAGAGAGAGGAGAGAGATAGAGAGGAGGGAGAGGAGGGAGAGGAGAGAGAGAAGAGAGAGAGGAGAGAGAAGGGAGAGAGGGGGGGAGAGAGAGAGGAGAGAGAGAGGGGAGAGAGAGATGTAACACCCTAAATCCTGGAAATAGCAACCGATTTAAAATATTCTAAATACATCGATAAATGATACATCTCCAATCACAATTTATTATTTAACCTCAATACACACATCTCATTCTATACAAAAAGTCTATAATAAGAACGGGTGCTACTAAAACCCAATAATAGACACTATCTCCAAACTGCGGAAGACTTCACCAACTACTTACACTTGCACAAAGCTAAGACTCAACTCTTCATAGATGCTAGAACCGAACCCCATCTGGAACCTGATGCACATGCCGACAAATAAAAAGTTAGGCTTGACGCCTAGTGAGCTCAAGAGTTTTCAACATGAATAAGATGTTTTTGAAAGGAGGTAATGTAGTTTAAATCATAAGCTTTCAAGATGATATGCTTGAACATGAAAACGACTCTTTTCCAATAGTATGCATCTTGGGCAAGGAAACACCCATATAAACATTTTCAAATCCAAAATACTTCGGGGACAAGATTCCAACATGTGACGTTCTTTCGTAAATTAAATTAAACCCAAAACTCACTCTAAACGAGATTAGAAATCAAACCCCCAACTGGAGAAAAGCGGATAAAACTTTATATCCCAAAACACCCAAAACACGGGTGGAGCGTAATATTCAACCCATAAATCATGGATAAAAATACATTTATACAAAACGTCATCGAAAAACTAGGATAATAAAACTCAATACCCAAAGTAACACTTTTCAGTGACGGGGGATACCCGATTCCATAAAATGTGACGGTACACAAAGTAAACCCATTTTATGTTGTTAAGACTAGTCATGGAAACAGAAGTACACGCAAGGGATGTCAGGCTCTGTGGCTTTAAACATACACCCACGGGATTTCAACTTCAACCATAAATGGCCCTTACGTTGAGTCCCTCATCCAATATCGTAATACTTAGCACGTATGACTTATAGCCCAATTTGATGCCTAAACGTGCCTCAATGTGGAAAACTATCGTTCCATCATTGGACGTAATGATTCCAAGCGCAAGGGATGTCAAGCTCTGTGGCTTTAAACATACACCCACGGGATTTTAACTTCAACCATAAATAGCCCTTACATTGAGTCCCTCATCCAATATCGCAACCAAAGCTCGAAGTCGAGTTATCAAAACTGGACAAATGTCCTAAAACCCAATCATAATAAAATACCGAGCCACAGGCTCAAACAACCAAATGACTCATTGCCAAAAGCAGTACAATGCGATAAAACGCACACGACCAAACTCCAACGCCACTTAAGTTGAAACGGATCATTTTCCCAAAAACAAGTTTATACCATTAACCCCTTTCAAAACGTCTCATGATACACGGTTAAACATTTCTCCCAAAACACACTAAAAGAGCATTTACACCAAATGACTTATACCCGTAAATTAGCTCGTTAAAATTGTCGGTGCTTAAGATTTTTCCATCAAAATCCTTGGAATGCGTATTTTCCCCAAAACAAAAAGAAGTGCAACGTCCGAAATATTCACGAGGTCGGGAATGACCAAAACCCAATAACTCACGCGTTGTTACATTCAAAACCTCTCATGACACGAACTATGCATATTTCCAACAACACAAAAGTGCATTTTTACCAAGTAACCCCCATTTATGCAATGCATTATTAAAACATTTTCCTTAATGGATTATTTATCAAAATACCTCAAAATTCCTAAAAATGGATGTTTCACCATGTTTATAAAACTAAACATTTGAAAATAACCAAAACTTATCAGGTGATCAGCAGTTAACAATTCCAGGTAAAACATATAAACACTTTAAAATAAACATTTTGGCATGTACACCGTTTTCACAAATCAACTTGAACTCACCTTACTAGGTTAAGTTAAACCTAGATTTCAATCCCCAACCATTAGCCTCCAAAAGCAAAGATCCCGCCATTTCCAAGACATCACCAACAATAAGGCTAGGGTTTCCAAATAACCCATTTCTTCAAGACTAAAACAACCAACAACAAGAAAGGCTCTTAGATCTACAAGGATCCTTATACTAACTCTTATTTTACTCAAGGAACTTACCATTTTTATGATGAGACTTTCCACTCAAAGCTTTCCGAGGACACCCATCCCAACTCTTCAACCTGAGCTTCCAAACATCGAACCTTTATGTGACTTTAGGATAGAACCACCAAGCAAAATCCCTAGATCTTAGATACAACACATCTACAAGATCTCCTTTACCACACAAGTCATCAAAATCAAACCCAAAATGAAGGATGAAAGGGAAAATGATGAAATCATCAAACCCTAGCTTAATATTGAGAGAGATGAGGAGCTTATCACCACAAAATACTCTTGTATACTCCAATAGACTTTCAATATCTTGCTAAATCCTTGAAGAGATCTCAAAAACGAAACCATGGCAACTTGAATCACCAAAATCGAAGTTGTGATGCAAAAGTTATGAAGAAATGAAGTTCTAGGGCTAAAAATCGGGTTTTATGCTCGACCAGGGGGTTTCGCGACTTACCACGCGACTTTAAGTCGCGGCATAATTCCTAAGTCGCGAGATGCACTGTTCGCCAGGTTTTCTTCTCGGTCACTGTTTTGGCCATAACTTCTTCGTTATAGCTCCGATTTTGCTCCGGAAAGAACCGTTGGACTCGTAATTGAATCCTTCATCCAACAAGACTATAAAATCTAGGATTCAAGTCCAAAATCCTATATCTTATTTTTTCCTTACAATTATCGATTTCTGTATTAACTTGAAACGATACTGTTCGAAATCGGGGTGTTACAAGAGAGGAGAGAGAGAGGAGAAAGAGAGGAGAGAGAGGAGAGAGAGAGAGGAGGTTAGGAGGGTATTTGTGTCATTTTGAGAAAATCTGATGGAATGGAATTCAATTCCATCCATTTTAAGAAAGAATGACCAAATCCATGATTAAAGGATTTCATGGAATTCAATTCCATTCCATTGGTAACCAAACAACATGATGGAATTTGGTCAATGGAATTGACCATTCCAATTCCATCAGATTTCGGTGGAATCCAGCGAACCAAACGCCCCCTTAGGCTCAATATACTAAGCAAAACTATATGTTAAAACAATGAAGGTTTAATGGCTATATATACTAGAGTATTGAGCATCCAAATGGGAAATCCCACCGATGTGGGATGGGTTGTTTTCAACTATCAAGCATCTATACAAGGGAACGGTGTAAAACATCCACATCAAAATTATTTGAGAAAAATCAAGGAATACATATTTATATAAAGGAAAACGGTAACCATCAGTTTCATTGTTAATTTTTTTCAAAAATTGATATCTCTTTATTAAATTATTTTTAAACTATTATTATTAATTATATCTATTATAATTTTAATAATAATTATTATTTAATTGTTAATTTATTATTATTAGTAAACGAACATAAGTAAACGAACGTTTATGAACATAAATGAATGAACGAAGCCTTTCTTCATGTCCGCTCGTTTAGTTAAACGAACGAAAAAACTTGTTCATGTTCGTTCATTTAGTAAATAAACGAACTTCCCGCTGAACGGTTTACGAACGGTTCGCTGAACATTCGGTTCGTTTACAGTCCTAGTGATGCGCTTGTGAAATGTCGTTTATACATACCAGTTAATATTTACTAAAATTGCAATAATTTATTCATTTTGTGTTTTTAAATTATAAATTACATCTAAATAATTAAAAAATTTATTACAAAAATAAAAAAAACAACATAAACAAAAATTTGGATAATTTTGTCATAATGTTGATTAATGAAATTTAAAGATACATATATACAACATTTGTATAATAAATGAAATATTAACAAACTAACATTATGGTACTAAAAATTTAAAAATACACATGATTGGCTATTTAATGTAATATTTATAAGAGTAAACTACAATTTTGGTACTTGAGGTTTACCAAAAAATACGAAAGTGGTCCCTGAACTTCAATAAGTGCAGATTTCATCCCTAAGGTTTCGATTTTGCTATGAAAGTAGTCCCTCCTGGCGTTAGCTCCGTTAAAGTGTCCGTTAAGTCAGGGGTAATTTCGTCCTTTTACACGCTTCTTGAATCTTCATCTTCAACCTCATGAACACCAAGAACATGATGAATGTTCATCTTCTATCTCAAGAACACCAACAATTTAAAACCCAAATCAAACCAAAAACTTAAATCAAACTCATGTCTAAAAACCAAATCCTAAATCAAACCCAAAATTTAGAAACCTAAATCACACCTACATTTAAAAATCAACAACCTAAATTAAACCCATATTCAATACCCAAAATTAATGTTCATCTTCTAAAAAAAAGAAAAGAGAAAGAGAAGAGAGAGAGAGATACATATCTGAGATGGGTATGGAAATCTGAGATCTCTGTATCTCAATCTCAGATTTATGTATCTCGATAGATCGATTTGAGATGTTTAAATTATACATATATGAGATAGATCGATTTGAGATAGATCTGAGATCTCTATATCTCGATCTCTGTATCCCTTATGTGCCAAACAATCAATCACTGAGCTAACACCAGATCTGAGAGAGAGAAGAGCGAGAGAGATTATCTTTGAAGAGATAGATCTGAGAACAGATCTGAGATACAGAGAGAGAGATCGAGATATAGAGAGAAAGAGATCGAGATACAGAGTTCGAGAAATCGAGATACAGAGAGAGAGAGAAGACGCAGACCGCTCGCCGGAGAAGACGACCTCACTGGAGAAGAAGACCTCGCCGGAGAAAACGACCACGCCAAAGAGGGGTTTAACAGTTTTCAAGCTTGTATGTCGATTTCTCTCTCTCTGTAACTCGATATATCTATCTCTATCTCTATCTCAAATCTATATCTCAAGTCTCTCTCTCTCGATCTCTCTCTTCTCTCTCTCAGATTTGTATCTCTCTCTCGATCTCTCTCTCTCAAATTTGTATCTCTCTCTTTCTTCTCTCTCTCTTTCCTTTTGATTTAGGTTTCTAAACTTTGGGTTTGATTAAAATTTTTGGTTTTTGAGTTTGATTTGGGTTTTAAATTGTTGGTGTTCTTGAGGTAGAAGATGAGCATTCATCGTGTTCTTCGTATTCTTGAGGTTGAAGATGAAGATTCAAGAAACGTGTAAAAGGACGAAATTACCCCTGACTTAACGGACACTTTAACGGATCTAACGCCACGAGGGACTACTTTCATAGCAAAATCGAAACCTCAGGGATGAAATCTACACTTATTGAAGTTCAGGGACCACTTTCGTATTTTTTGGTAAACCTCAGGGACCAAAATTGTAGTTTACTCTATTTATAATTAAAAAATTCGTCACTTTAACTTAAAAATACTTTATTAATTAAATTATGTTAGGATCAAATAATAATAATAGCTACTAATTATAAAAATAATAATTGCATATTATAATTCTTGAGTTTTAATAAAATAGTATAATAATAAATAAATATATCAATTTATATTAAAATGTTTTTTTAGCATATGGTTGAAGATTTGGAGTTGAATTCTTTGTGTGCAATTGGCCCGTAAGTTTTAGTGTTTTTCTAGTCGATGTGTTGAAGTTGGTCTTAGTGCTTGCGAAATGACCCACGATAATCATGTTTTATTTATAGTTAGTACATTTAGCAAGTTATGGAATAGACAGTTGTGAAATCTTAACTATTTAGTTCAAATGAGAAAAGATGGACTAAAATGTGAAAATGTTCGTCTAAATTAACTACTTTGTTCAATTTCCATTTTGTAAGAGAAGTCCACATAAATACCTAGATCATGCTAATTGAATAATATTTTAACAAACTCTCTCAAAATCAGATATTTCTTATATTTGGTAAAATTACTTGAAGTAATTACTTCCAAACATATTAAGATCTATAAAAAGATAACCCATTTAGAATCATACTTGATAGAGAAAATTTAAATGATAAGAAGAAACAGGATCATGATGTATTGGAATTTATGATCATTCCTAAAAGCACAAGGAAAGTATTAGAAACAAAAGGCACCACAATGTGAGTGTGACAGAAGAGATAAACATGGATGATTGGATGTTATTGACCTTTGGAAGTATGAGAGCAAAATACAACTTATTTTTTAAAACTTCACATTGTTTGGGATGCCTCTTATCTAGATCAGATTGTTATCATGTTAGCGTTTACCAATTTTATATTGGTAAATGACCTGTAACATTTAAAAGTTCAAATTTAGGGGCCATTTGAAAAAGGCTTACCAGTAATAGTCACTATCCTCACTTACCTCATCAAATAACATCATTGACAATCCGAATAGATTGTTGGTAAAAGCATCTATCATCCGGCAAGCACTTACCATGTAAAACCCTTGATCTTTGTCTTCCTTCTTACCGAGTAAGATTCTTGGTCCTTACTATGCTCATCCAGTAAAGTAATTGACCAGTAAATGCTTACCTATTAAGCGTTTTGTAAACGACCCCTTTAGTCAATACACCTTAAGAAGTGAGTAATGACCATGGTTGGATGTGGCAAACATTGGATTACCTTCATACAATGGGAATAAGGCCATGTTTGGTAGTGGCTTAAGAAGCTTAATAGAGGCTTCAACTTATTCGCTCAACTATGTAAGAGTGTTTGGTACTGGCTTAATGAAATAGATGGTGACTTAATCGCTAAGCTTGCATGAATCTATTGTATCCATTTAGTCACATACATCCCTCAAATACCCTTCCCCCCCACTTCACACTTCACAGAAATAGAAAAAGAAAAACCTATTGTAATATCCTGATTTTTATCCTAATGGAGGAAAAATATTGAATTGGGTGAATCGGTAAATGAAGAACCAAATATGAAGTATGGATACAGTGCCATGTAGTCGTGACATCTGTCACAATAGCACAAATGGTACTGGAAGTGTGGTAGTCCCGGTTATAGTGCCATGTAGTTGTGACATGCGTCACAATGGCACCGACATTACCGAATGTTTGGTCGTCCCAACGAATGTGCCATGAAATTATGGCAATGGCATGATAACTGGAATAATGGCATCAAATATTCCAAGAGAGGGTCGAGAAATGGTTGGGAAAAGGTCGAGGAACGGCCGGGAAAGTCGTTGAGAAAACGGGCGAGGAACGGTCGAGAAAACGGGCGAAAATGACTCTCGGTACCTTTTGGGCGAAAGTGCCAAGCTAAAGTGACACTAACACTTTAGCCGGGCACTTTCGCATGGAAAAATTGGCCCACTGTACCATCCTGGCGAAAGTGACAGCTAAAGTGACACTGTCACTTTCGCTTGGCACTCTCGCGGTCGGGGTGCAGTGCTTAAATTCAGCCCTAACTTCATGTGGTCATATATTTCTCATTTCTACTCTGTTTTTGGTGATTCAAATTGCTATGGATTCGTATTTGAGAGCTTTTCAATGATATATTGTTAGTTTTGGTAAGATCCAAGAGTATTTGATGGTGGAGTGGAAGCAAGGATCAAGAGTTCATCATCATTACCTCGATCTTCAAGAAATTTGGGGTTTTCTAGGTTTTCATCAAAGCCTAAGTGGTAAGTGTATTTCTTCCATTTCTAAACCCTAATATAAGATATAAATGCTCCATTGATGATTTCTTAAGTATTATGTTTCTCCATTTTCGGTTTGGAAGATCTTGGAGGAGTTAGGTCTAAATTAGGTTTTTGGGTATAAGTTGAGGTTTTGATGTAAAATGTTGGGGAATGTTTCTATATGGTTGAATATGGTTATTTACGGTTGAAAATGTTTGGATCTAGGCTTTGGAGGTTTTGTCTTGGAGGATTCAAGTTTCATCAAGGAAGCTCAAAGTGGGGTAAAATCTAGATTTAGCCTAAATCTAACAAGGTGAGTTCAAGTTGATTTGTGAAAACGGTGTACATGCCAAAATGTTTATTTTAAAAGTGCTTTGTGTTTTACATGAAATTGTTAACTACTGATAAGTTTAGGTTATTTGGAAGTGTTACACTTTATAAATTAATAGGACACCACATTTGGGATTTTGGGCATTTTGATAAATAAATCATATATTTTTGGTATTTTAATGATTTATTTCATGGAGTATATTTTTGGGTATAAATGCATTTTATTGGGTATTATGGGATGATTTGAAAGGATAAAAGGTATAAACCCATTTGGAAAATGTTTTGTCCCAATCTAAATTATGTTGGAGTTAATTGTAGGTTTTGAAGCATGGGTTGCGTTATTTCGGGTCGTTTATGTTTGATTTCATTTTTATGATTTTCAACGTTGGGTCTTTGGATTTGTTGAGCTTATGGCTCGGTTTGGATTTTATTGGGTCTTGGGGACACTTGTCCGGTTTTAATAGCTCAATGTAGAGCGCGTGGTTATGATTTGCATTTATTGCATCTTATTTGGGAATTACATGTTTTGAATGTGTTAGTTCATTCGTTTTGAGTCATGTAATGTTTCAGCCCCGTCTGCTACGGATCCATGAGCACTTTTGTTATTTTGTCCGATGTTGGAACGACTTGGTTTCCACATCGCGGCACGTTAGGCATCAGATTGGGTTGTAAGTCCTTCGTGCGGCACGTTAGGCATCAGATTGGGTTGTAAGTCCTTCGTGCAAGTATCTATGTGTGTATGCTGAAAAATGCTGAGCTCGATACTTTTATTATTTGTCCAATGGTGGAACGCTAGTTTTCCTCATTGTGGCGCAGTTAGGCATCTTCGGTATGGTGTAAGTACTCTGTGCAAGTATCTATGGGTGTATACTGAAAGATGTTGAGCCCGATACTTAATACCAATTTAACGTAATGCGTGGCTTACTTTGTGCACGTCACATGATACGAAATCGGGTTTCCCCCATCACCGAAAGGTGTTGTCTTTGGGCTGCGTCTTTTATACTTTTGTTTTCGGTGACATTTGGCATACATGAAATTATTCCATGTTTTGATGGGTTGAGTATTTAATCCCTGCCCGTGTTTTGGGATATGAGGTGTTATTTACATTATCATAAATTGGGAGTCGATTTATATTCTCATGTTGGACAAGTTTTGGGTTAAATCTAAGTTTACGAAAGAACGATTTATATTGAGATCTTAGTCTTTAAAACAATTTGGTTTGGTTAACGATTAACTCAATGTCTCTTTCGTTTAAAATGCATAATTATTGATAAATGAGTCGTTTTTATAAGTGAAGCATATCATTTTGAAAGATTATGATTTTAATTGCATTCTTTCTGTTTAAACAATTAATTTAAATATGTTGAAAACTCTTGAGCTCACTAGACATTAAGCCTAACCTTTTTATTTGTCAGCATGTACATCAGGTCCAGATGGGGGTTTGGTTCTAGCAGTACTATGAAGTGACGTGCTTAGTTTTTCACCAGTGTAAGTATTTGGTGAAGTCTTCCGCAATTTGGAGATAGTGACCATTATTGGGTTTTAGTAACACACGTCCTTATTATAGACTATATGTATAGAATAAATGTGTGTATTGAGGTTAAATCTTAAATTGTGATTGTAGATGAATCATTTATTGGTGTAATTAGAAAATTTTAAATTAGTTGTTATTTCCATATTTGAGGGTGTTACACCTATCTCTCGTTGGCACCACGACCCCCTCCCTCGATCTCTCGTCGACACCACGACTCCCTCCATCGCTGGCACCACTGCCCCCTACGTCCCCGACACCTCTGCTCTCTTCATCGTTGGATCATTCCTCCCTCCCTTCTTCCGAAATATAGGTATTGACGGTGGAACATTAATTGGTTCTTGAGATGAGTTTTTTCCTCATTTTTTTTTGCAAAGGGAGTGTGGAACACCGATGGGTTCTTAAGATGAGTTTTCTTCAAAAACTTTTGCAAAAAGACTATGGACACTGATGGGTTCTTGAGATGGGTTTTTTCTTCAACTTTTTTTGCAAAGGAATTATGAAACATTGGATGTTTTTGAGACGAGTGTTCTTGAGATGGGTTCTTTCTTCAAATCTAGATGTGGAACACTGGATATTTTCCTTTAGTTGTTTGCAAATCGAGCACCGTTGAGATGTGGAACACTGGATATTTTCCTTTAGTTCTTTGCAAATCGAGCACCATTGAGATGTGGAACGCTGGATTTCGTGGAAGTACTTTGACCAAATTGGTTTTGCTACTGTAACAAGAGGGTTGATATTCAATAAAACAAAAAAAGGTAATATAGTAATTCCAATGATTCAGACAACTTATTCAGCACAACAAACAAACAACGTTTTTATTTTATTTATACAGACAATTTTATCGATATAGCTAACTTTATCCATACGTGACTTAAATAAAAAGCAACCAAACATCCCCTAAGTTAACTTAAAATAAGATATAAACTTTGTTTCAGTTTCAAATAAACATAAGATGGAATAATTATTTGAATATAAAGATGATAATTAGAGTAAACTTTAATTTTGATCTTTGAGGTTTAATGAAAAGTCTAAAAATGAGAGTTGAATTTTGATAAGTTTAGAAATCATCATTGTGGTTTTCATTTTGTTCTGAAAGTAGTCTCAGATTATTAACTTTGTTTATTTTTTTCCGTTAGAGTAAGGGGCATTTCATTGTTTTCATTAGGCAATTTTCGTCCCCATCCCCGTCCCCAACGAGTAATCACGGATTTTTTCCCATTTATGTGATGTATTTTAAATGAAATGTGTTAAGCACCATACTCGATCGATAATGGTCCATATCTATATCTCACATATTTTCAAATTTTGTTTTTAGGGACTATCAAATATTCACGTGAACAAAATCACAACATCATACATAATTGTTTGATCCAACACTTTCGACTCTCCATGGTTTTTATCTAAAAAAGTAAGACAAGTAAAAGAAATGTAATAAGAAAGATTAAAACACCATTTCTAAATCTAAAAGACACTTCATCTAAATCTCTATAAATAATATATTTAAAAATAGATGTACAATATATTTAGTAATAATTGTATAATATATTTAATATACGGGGGCGGGGCGGGGATCATGTTACCTGTCCCCGTCCCCATCCCCGGTTTTTAACTTTCGGGGATCCCCATCCCCGGTTTTACGAGGAATCCCCGTCCCCGTCGGGGCGGGTACACCAGGTTCCCCAATGAGGCGGGTCTCATTTCCATGCCTACTTTTTATTAAAAAAATTAATTTTCTTTTAGTAAATAACATAATATTTATTGAGTAAATTACATGATTAGTCCCTGTGATTTACACAAAATCGCACTGTGCGTCCCTAAATCAAAATAATTATGGAAAAAGTCCACGTGGTTTACATTTTCACATGCCTTTGGTCCTTTTACCCTAACAACGTTAGAGACATCTGTTAAGTAGGTTAATTTGAAGGGTATTTTTGTCTTTTTATTACTTTTTATTAAAAACTTATATTTTAATTTAGAAGTCACAGGGACAGGAATGTAATATGATTATATATATATATATATAATTTGTATGCATATATAAACACAAATCCGTCCCCAATCTCCGGTGGAACTATTTCGCCTCCTGTCGACCACCGTCTACTCCCCTCATCGCCACCATGGCCTACTTCTCTTATCTGACGAAACCACCATCGTAACCTCTTTCCCTTCTCAACTTCAGCCTCCACCACCACATAAGAATCCATCTCCTCAACTCCTCCACCCCATAGTAGCTGGTTTCAATGGGTTTTTTTTTTCTGAATTTGGTTCACCAACTATGGCTTCTGGTCCCAACTCATGCCATCCTTAACTCATCCACCGTATAACTGTTGAGTTTCGATGGAGTTTTTCTGGATCTGGTTCACTAGCTATGGCTTCTGGTCCCAAATTTGATGCAGATCAATGATCATGAACCCTAAGTTTATTTTTCTTCATCTTCATCCAGATCAATGATTGTGAAACGAATCGAAACAAGCGGAGGTTCTTTTGCATCTTCAGATGACCTAAATCTCTCTCTCTATTGACCTAAATCGAACCAAAATTTCTGCTTCTACATCTCGATCTACAGGAAGAACACAAAGATTACTGCTTTTATTTTCTTTTCTACACCTCTTATGATTTAAGTTTCCTTTTTCTTTTATCTTAGATTTGGTCTTTTTGATTTATAGAGTTTTGTATCATAAAGACATAAACATTTGAATGGATTTATATAAATTTCTCTGTTCTTGATGGTTGATGATGTTAAGAGTTGGTGTCTTTATGTAATCTGGAATTAATTTGATGTTCTTTAGGTCTAGAAAAACAAAGGTTACAGGTGGGATTGAATGTTGCCGGAAATAAATGTCAACCGGAAGTGAAAGGGGGGAGGTAAAGGGAAAGGGATACGTGGCATAGTTAATTGGTGGTTGATTTTTTTTAATGTAAAATGAGAAATATAAGCAAAATGATTAAAATACCTTTCAAATTAACCTACTTAACTGATGTCTCTAACGGTGTTAGGGTAAAGGGACCAAAGGCGTGTGAAAATGTAAACCACAGGGACTTTTTCCATAATTATTTTGATTTAGGGACGCACAGTACAATTTTATGTAAACCACATGGACCAATCATGTAATTTACTCATATTTATTTATATTTTATACTTTATTTTATTATAAAAATTATCTCTCAATCTAAAAAATTTCATTTTCTAAAAGATAATACATTACCGAGTTAAGTTAAGTTAAGTTGAGTTTAAGATTATTCAATTTATACCATCATTTATGGGGTTGAGTTGTATAAATACTGCAAATCGTTTTTAACCCAATCCATGTGAACCAACCACAAGACAAGATATTAAAAAAAGAATGCAACAATGAAGCATATTTTTAAAGTGGGCATAGAAACTAAAATAATAATAATAATTCCCTATAAATAAGGAGCGAGTTTTTTGTGTTTGTTTTTTTATTTGTAATTTAAAAAAAGGAAAAAGAAAAAGAAAATTCCATTGATTACTATATAATGAATGAATGAAATTTGTAGGAAAATAGGACCAGCCATGGTTGGAAATTTTTTCTTCAAATTGGTACAACCATGGCCATAATGAAGGTGTCATCGTCCTTCAATCGATCTGTTGCCTTCTTTCTCTCGTTCTTCCTCTCGTTCGGATGAGACATATATGACGCACCAGATAAACAGGCGTTACGTTCATTGATCCTCCTTTCTGAAGAAGCATCGTTGAAATTAGCGCCATCCAGCAGCCATGGACAGCCCAAGGAAGATGCGAATTCTTTCTTATGTTATGACCAAAATTCCCAGCTTCAAACGCCGCCAATTGCAGGAGCTGGAGAATGAGAAACTATCCCGGGCGTCTACCTTACCGGAAACCTATTCCGAACTCTCCGAACGTGAAACCCTTTCCGAACTCTCCGAACGTGTCTCTCGGCTGACGGACGATGACATCCTTGCCACAATCCGTGGCGTTGTCGTCGAGGTCACTCAGATTCGATCCGTCCTCAAAACCCTAGGCGAGCGTCCCGACCTCGAGGCTGTGGAAATCGCTAGGTCACGTCTCGCTGATATGGAATCGTATTTCGCGGAACAATTTGACGAGATCGCGTTGTCCGAAAGCGATGTGGAGGAGGTCAGAAGAAGGATGAGGGTGGCAGAGAGGGAGAAACAGATGTTCAAGGCCCTGATCTCGTTGGATGAGATGTTTGATATGTATAGCAATTTGTTGATTGTGGCGGAGAGGAGGCTTCAGAAGCTTTACGATATGGCGAAAGCGGCAGGAAAATTAACGGCGATTGACAAGAGGATCTCTTCCATGCTTCCGAGTATTGCCGAGGAGGTTAAGGAGGAGATGGCTGATATTCTTCAGGATGCGTTGGTTAATGGCGTCGAAAGGATTGATTTATCCGATCGGCGGTTGCCATTCGTTCCTGAAGCCTTCGGAAAGCTTCGTACATTGGTTTCTCTTGATCTATCCTGCAATAAGCTTATGGTTAACATTCTCTCATCTTCAAATCAAATTTCATATCCTTCTCTCAATCATCTTTGAATAATTAATCATTGTTTTATTTGCGATCTAATCATGTGTTAAACATAAGATCATAATTGCGATTGGATGAATTTACAGAAAAATAATAATTAGAAGATCAAACACAAGCCAAAATTTGATCTAATTTTGTAATTCGATTGATAAATTTGCATGATGATGATTTAGGTCAGTAATTAATATGATGTGATTATTGAAACAGGCCATTCCAGATTCAGTTGCTGGACTTGAGAATCTTGAGGAGCTTAACGTTTCTCATAATCTGTTTGAATCACTACCAGATGCCATCGGATCACTGCGTAATTTGAAGATTCTAAACGTGTCTAGCAACAAGCTCACGGCCTTGCCTCAAGGCATTTGTAAATGCAGGTAAATTAAATAGATCAAATCTGTTTAGGTAATTTTTATCCAACATAATTATATGAAGAAATTAAAGATATATATAGGGTCAGGTTCCGGGGAGAAACGCAAAAAGAAAATGAAAAACTGAGGAAGAATACGCAGATAGCTGTTCATCTAGACGGTATGTTGCATACAAATAATTTGTAACATGCACGCATGCATATGCGCACGCATGCATAAAAACCAAAAAACAACCTAATTTACTTGTATACACATGTACATACCATCCGGATGAACGACTACCAGAGTGTTCCTCAGTTTTTTTAGGTTTTCCCCTGAACCTCCCTATCCATCTATCTATTTATCTATCTATCTATCTATATATATATATATATATATATATGAATGTTGTGGGTGGATTTTGATTTCAGGTCATTAGTAGAACTTGATGCCAGTTTCAATAAGATTTCATATCTTCCAAGCAAAATTGGGTATAAACTGGTGCATCTAGAGAAACTTTTGATGCCGTTGAACAAATTGCGCACCCTTCCTCCCTCCATCGGAGAAATGGTATCTCTTCAGATCCTAGATTTTCACTTCAACGAGCTCAAAGGCCTGCCATCCACCATTGGGAAGCTAACGAAACTCCAGATCCTTAACGTGGGAAGTAACTTTAACGACCTTACATCACTCCCCGATTCCATTGGCGATTTGGCCAGCCTCAGGGAGCTTGATATCTGCAACAATCAGATCCGTGAACTGCCCATCACGTTTGGGCGCCTTACACGTCTGACCAAACTCGTGATCGACCAAAACCCATTGGTGATTCCTCCGAAAGAAGTGGTGGATGAAGGTGTTGAAGCTGTCAAAGTGTATATGAGCAAGATGTTGTATGATTACATCGTGGAGGAAGAGAAACGAATGATGTGGGAACGGGAAGAGGCGCAGGATGGTTGGTTTATGACGTGGTTTTTTGGGCCTCCGGATGCAACCTATCCGTACCTCAATCATCGACTATGATCATGTTGTCCAACGATGGTAGTCGTATTCGTCATTCTACCTTAAAATTATTATTATGATTATTATTATTTTGTTTGTGTGTTATAATGCTAACCTTGAGTTTGTATGTGTTTTCCAAGCCAAAACCAAACCTAAAACATGTGTGTAAAGTTTTGCAGGCAGGATATGCACCATGTTACTGAGAAAAGGAAGCCTCCAATTCATATGTAACATGCTGAATTTTATTCCATGTAATTTAGGACCATATGTTAAAAATTAATAAAATGGGCTCCTATTTTTATTTCCTTTGTTTAAGGATGTGCATACATACCTTCCCCCTCTCCCCACTCTAGAAAAAGGAAAAAGAAAAAAAAAAAAGAAAAAAAAAGAAAATAGATTTGGATGAACATGCTACACAAATTAAGCATCATGTTTTTCCTCTTGGTACATATCATCATATAGGCATATAACTTGTATGTCTAATAGATTATTTTTAAATAGAGATTTTGGTAATATTTGTGTTTTAATAAATTCTTTAAAATAGAAAGAAGATAAAATTATTAAAAGTTAGAGAATTCTTTAAAATTTAAAGTGAGAAAAGAGGAATATTTTTTTTAATTATTTTCCACCAATTAGATTGAATGTATTATTGTTTTATATAAAGTTTTTTTCTTCTATAAAGTGTTTGAGAAGATAAAGTTATTAAATATTTTAATTATGTAATTAATGTTGAAACCTCCAAAATAAAAAAAAAATCTGTTTGGGTAGATTGAAATTAAATTTGATATAAAGATATTTAACTTTTGGTTATTTATTCTGGAGAAATTATAGAGAATTGTTCATCTTCAACATATTCTCCAGAATAGAGATTTTGGAGATTTTCGGCTAATAATTTGCTACAACAAATATTCTACAAAATAAAGAAAGTAGGAAAGAGATGGTTTTGTCAACGTCAAATTCTCTAAAAATTTCTTCAAAATAGAGATTTAAAAATCAAAATATTCATTTTATAGATTACAACATTAAGAGTGAATTACACTAGTAGTCACTGTCTGCAAAATAAAAAAAGTAGGAAAATAGATGGTTTTGTCAACTCCAAATTCTCTAAAATTTCTTCAAAATAGAGATTTAAAAATCAAAATATTCATTTTATAGATTACAACATTAAGAGTTGATTACACTAGTAGTCATTGTGGTTTGTCAGGATCGAATTCTCAACAAGAATTATAAATACTCAGAAACAATATCAAAGAAGTTTGTGGAATAACACTTTGATATTTAATGAAACAGTAAACAAACAGTAAATCTGATGAACAACTTGTAAACTTGTATTGAATGGTTGAAGTTACAAGATTACACACACAACCTCAATCTTGAAGAACAAGCTCTTTCAAGACGAATTCTACTTCTCTAGAATTAGGAACTATGCCTTGAGGTTGATACTCTCTAAAAAAAAACTTAGAATAATTAATAATCATTAAAAATACTCTATCAATTCTATACATATACTGAACAAAAGATAATTACAATTAATAAAATATCTTCAGAATATCTTCCATGAATATCTTCATTCTATCCAACTGTCATTCTTGTTAATCGGATCTTCATCTCATAAGCAGCACTAATCAAGATCAGCAGTATTAATCTCTTAGCAGTACTAATCTTGGAGAGCAACATTAATCATGTTCTGGCAACATTAACTTCAACTGGCAGCATTAACTCAGAAGTACTAATTTTTTAGCTAGCAACATTAACTATACTTAGCATTTCTTCATTTCCCAACAATCTCCCCCTAACTTGAATTTTAGGAAAAGAAGTCAAGTTCTTCAGATCTTCTTCAAGATGCTCCCAAAACTCCATCATGGCCTAAATTCCAGTATTTGCATCCAATCCCAGACTTTGATTAATTGTTCTTTGGATCAAATATTTAGCCATTTCTGAATTTGGAATACATCCTAGCTTCTTCTTCAGCATGGCATGAAGCTTCAGTCTGCTATGGTTGTACACTCTATCCACTAGGAAGTACTCAGTGTGATTCAAATCCAAAGTCACTGCATATACTCCACTAGTTTCATATAGAGTCCAATTATTCACTGTTTGAAAGACATTCCTTATTATCTCCTCCACTTCATCAGGTTTGAACATCATGCACAAATACTCCATTATCAACTTTGTAATTGAAATCACTGGAGCTTTCAGTTCATCTGCATATAACTTCATCCCTATTTCAAACATTTCTTCAATATCAGACCTTGAGCAGGTTCTGACAATCTTGTTCCAAGTGTTGTACACTTCATATTTCTCATCTTTTCTCTTCAGTCTGATATACTCCTTGCCATCTACTTCCAAAACATCCCAGTGAATGACTTCAGGAGGTTTAACTCCTACAGGTTCTGCTGAAATTGGTTCAGGCACTTTGTCCATCACTACCATGTACATTTTGACATCCTCAGTACTTGCAGGTTCTTTCATTGTAGATGACTCAGGTGCCTCTTCTTCTTCAACAACCTTTTCAGCCTCTTCTTCCACTAATCTAGGCTTCTTTGTAGGCTTTCTCCTGGCAATCATCTTTGTTCTTTTTAAAGTCCTTAGACTTTCACCAATTGTTGCTTCCTTCTCTGGAGTTTCTTGCTCATCAGGGAATGGTTTTTGTAAGAAATCATTGCTTTCTTTCATTCTTTTCTCCATTTCAACCCTTGCAAGATCATCCCCTTGAAGCTTTATCATCTCAGCATCATACATCTTCTTGAGCTTCTCAAAAGACATCTTTGAAAACATCTCTACCTTGACACCTACTGCACCCTTGAGGAAAGTAATCATTTTCTTTCTCTCTTGAGCACCCAGGTATGTCTTTGAAGGTTGTCTTTTCCTTGCAGCCATTTTGATCTTAGCAGGCTTCCTCAAAGATGTGGCTTTCTACTTGGCTTGTTCTGTTGCTAAGCTTTGTTGATAGGCTTTGTTTAACTCTGCAGCCATTGCTTTAGCTATCTCTCTATCCTTTTGCACTTGCATGGTTTCTGCTTCTTCAAGCTCAGCCTGTATTTTCCTAGCTAGAGCTTCATCTGAATCAATCAATTTTTGCTTTTTCATTGGTTGATCAGGTTGAACTAGCTTTTCCTTGCCTTTCTCTTTACTCATTTCCTTCTCTTTACTTGATCTCTTTGAAGCATCACCTCTTTCTTTGATGACAACTCCTTTGGCCTTTGAGATGACCTTGGGAGTATCATGCTTTGCTTTGATTAGAGTTTCTGCAATTTCAAGATCTGTGAGCACTTCTTTCATTGTTTCTGCTGCTTCCATTGGTTTAGCAGTATTAACCATTTCTGCTGCTCTGCTTGTACCAGCAGTATTAATGGTTTCTGCTGCTGCTTGTGTTTCTGCTTCTTGTGCCACCTTTTCTGCAGTTATTTGCTCCCCCTCAAACTTTGCATTCTCTTGCTCCCCCTTAGCTTTTGCATCTTCCATATTTTCATCAGCTTCTGACTCCCCCTTTTTGGGAGCATCAGTCACTGGTTTCCTCCTTCTGAGTACAAATTGATTCTTCTTCTTTTGGAGAAGCAATTTCCTTACCATTTGCTTCAAGTTGAGGATCTGTTCTTGTTGTGACAGAACAGTGAGTTTAAGCTCTTCAATCTCTTGACCTTGTTTGATCACATCCATATTGATGTTTCCCATGGTTTCCATCAATTCGTCATAGTTATATCTGTCCTCACCTTCTCCAGGAGTGTTACCCCCTTTTGAATGATCATTGGATCTTTTAGTAGTGGAAGCCTTCTGCCTAGCAGAAACACTATCCACCCCCTTGGGTTCTTGGCACCTGGGACCTCTGGATGATTGCTCACCCAAAGTTGCCATGGGTAAGGTCTTAGAGATGTTACCACTATCCTTCTCTGTGCTAGCAGAAGTAGTGGCAGCCTTCTCACCCATATGCTCTTCCATCTCCTTAGAGAGCACCTCCTGAGGGTTGGGAGACACCCTATTGGATTCCCTTTGTATATTCTCTATTGGAGAATGCTCCAATAGAGGGCTTAAAGGCTTAGTGGGGGAAGGTACAAGAAGGGAAGGAGCCTTCTTTACCTGTTTCCTTTTGTAAGTTTGGGTAATAGGAGAAGTGGGCTTTTGAAGTAGAGACTGGGGGATAGGTATAAAGTGGGAAGGTTAGGATTGGCTAGCAGTGGGATGGTCTGAGGAGGGCTTTGACCCTGCTGCCATACCTTCATCAGTGTGGGACACCACCATCATTGTAGAGAACAATGGGGTGTCAACTCCTTCCGAGTCCCCAGCAGATCTTCTCATGTTTGAGAAAACCTTGCCTTTAGGGGGTTTAGGTACATATACCTCATCAAAGTGAGGTATATCCGTCAATTCATTAGTGATAACTGCCTGTACAAACCTGGGATACATGAAGAAACTCTTCTTGTTGTCCAGGTTTGAGACAAGATCATTGAAGATCATCAGAGAAAAATTATATTTTCTAGCAGTAGATAAACAAACCAAAGCATATGCAATGGGACTGCTAAATTGGCTCCAGCCAGTAGTTTTCTTTGAAATACAGTGCATCAGGGTATGAACAAAGAACCTCCATTGGGATGAAAATTTAGCTTTGAAAAACTTGAAAATTCCCATTTGGCCTTCATACCCCATTCTTGTAAGAGTTGAGAATAATTCCTCATTAGGAATAGAGGTTATTCCTGCAGCATCGTCTAGACGGAGACAGATGCGTATCACCTCTTCAGTAACTGTTAGGGTTTTTTCACACACCCTTGTCTTGATCATTTGGACACCATCTTCAGTAACGATGGTGGCATTGGCCCAAAATTGCCTTTGATGCTCTATGAAGATGGTAGGAGACACAGTGAGAGCATGAGCGATGTGGCTGGACTTCAGAAAGTCGACTATCTGGTGAAAACCTTCAGCTTGTTTCGGCTTTTGGAGCATCGCGATTTCATTGTGCTCGTCAATGAAAGCCATGTATGCCATTGAACTTGAGTGTTCTTGCCTGAAAACTTGGTACTTGAGAGGAAAGGGTTAGAGCGCAAGTGAACAGTATGCAAAGAGTCGTTATGAACTTTTTAGGCGGGCAAAGGGTATTTATAGTATTCGGATTAAAAGCAGTATTAACCTTAAAAAAAGATAGTGAAAGCAGTATTAACAGTGAGCAGTATTAACCACTAGCAGTATTAACTGAGAGCAGTATTAACCACTAGCAGTATTAACTGAGAGCAGTATTAACCACTAGCAGTATTAACTAACTAGCAGTATTAACTGAGAGCAGTATTAACTACTAGCAATATTAACTGAGAGCAGTATTAACCACGAGCAGTATTAACTAACTAGCAGTATTAACTGAGAGCAGTATTAACTACTAGCAGTATTAACTGAGAGCAGTATTAACCACTAGCAGTATTAACTAACTAGCAGTATTAACTGAGAGCAGTATTAACTACTAGCAGTATTAACTGTGCACTGGCAGTATTAATACTGTACTGGTAGTATTAACCATACTTACACTTTTAAGCTTGTGAAAAACTGAGTACTGCTATACATTTCCTGAGAAAGAAAGTTAGTAACACCAAGAATAAACTATATACAGGTAGTGAACCACTTTTAGGAAGAGGCTTATTCAGAGTTGATCATTCCCACACTTGTTACCAAGAAAGTGAATCTACCCACATCAAAGGCTTTGGTGAATAGATCAGCAAACTGGTTATCAGTATGAACTTTTACAACTTGAATAAGTTTCTTTTCATTGCAGTCTCTTATAAAGTGATACCTGATCTCAATGTGCTTTGTCTTTGAGTGCTTGACAGGATTGTTAACAATGCTAATAGCACTGCTATTATCAATAAAGATTGGAGTGTGTAGAAAGGTTACCCCATAGTCCAGCATTTGATTCTGAATCCATAAGACTTGAGAACAGCAACTTGCAGCTACTATGTACTCTGCTTCTGTTGTAGATGTGGACACTGTGGTTTGTTTCTTGCACTGCCATGAAACTAGTCTTGCACCCAGAAACTGGCATCCTCCAGAAGTAGATTTTCTGTCCAAGTTTGCTCCACCTAGGTCACTGTCTGAGTATGCAAGTAGGTCAAATGATGAGTCATGAGGATACCAAAGTCCCAATCTAGGTTGCCTTTTGAGATATCTGAATATCCTCTTAACAGCTTGATAGTGTGATTGCTTTGGCCTAACTTGAAATCTTGCACACACACAGATTGGAAATATTATATCTGGCCTAGAGGCTGTAAGGTACATGAGAGAGCCAATCATGGATCTATAGTGATGCACATCCATATCCTCCCCCTCAAGATCTGCTGTTATCTGCTTGTGTGTTTCCATAGGTGTGCAGGCAGGCTTTGAATCTGAGAAACTAAACTTGGTTAGAATGTCCTGCACATACTTGGACTGACAGATAAAAATACCATCTGACTTCTGTTGGACTTGGAGTCCAAGGAAAAAGGTAAGTTCCCCCATGGAACTCATTTTGAATCTTTGATGCATTAGTTCCTCAAACTCCCTGCACATACTTTCTCTTGTGGATCCAAAGATGATATCATCCACATAGATTTGGACCAGCAATATGTCCTTCTTCTTTCTCTTAATGAACAGAGTCTTATCAATGACTCCTCTTTCAAAGCCATTTTCCAATAGATAGGATGACAGAGTGTCATACCATGCTCTTGGTGCTTGATGCAGTCCATAAAGTGCTTTCTTCAGTTTGTATACTCTGTCTGGATAGCTTGGGTTTTCAAACCCTGGTGGTTGACAGACATATACTTCTTCTTTAATTGAGCCATATAGAAATGCACTTTTTACATCCATTTGGTAGACTTTGAACTTCATATAAGAAGCATAGGCCAGGAACAATCTGATTGCTTCTATCCTAGCCACTGGTGCAAATACTTCTTCATAATCTATTCCGTCTTCTTGTGTATACCCTTGTGCTACCAATCTTGCTTTGTTCTTTATTACTATCCCTCTTTCATCTCTCTTATTCCTGAAGACTCATTTTGTGCCTATAGCTCTTTGACCTTTAGGAAGGTCTACTAGATCCCAAACATCTTGCAGCTTGAATTGTAGCAGTTCTTCTTGCATGGCTTCTATCCAACTGGACTCTTTCATAGCATCATAAGCCTTTTTAGGCTCAAGCTGGGATAGAAAGCAAGAAAGTACGGTATGTTGTTGGTCTTGCATATCTTGCAGCCTGCTTTGATTTCTAGTCATCATAGGAGAAGATATATCTCCTATTACCAGCTGAGGAGGGTGATTCTTTTGTGTTCTTGTGTGATGGCTAGGTTCTTCATTGAGTCCCACCTCTAGATTGGAGTCATTCAACTCAACTGAGGTGATTTCAGCAGCTCCTTCAGGTTCTTTATATGCTTGACTCTCCTCATCTCTTCTTTCTTCTTCACTCTGATTTAGTTCAGTAGATGGCTCCTTTTCACAGTCTTCAACAGGATCCACTTTAGGTATGGGAAAAATCACAGACTGAGATATACTTTCTTGAACTTGTGTAGTCCCTGATCCTCCACTTCCTGAACCTGCATACTCATTACTACTGAAACCAAAGGAGTTAGTTAGTGAATCAATGTCAAACAGCCACTGAGGACCAGACCCAATAGGATTTGGTGTGTTCTCATTGCATTTGAAATTGTCACTTTCTTCAATTATTCTAGAAGAAGAATTAAAAACTCTGTAGGCCTTATTCTGAGATGAGTAACCAACAAGAAATCCATCATCTGCCTTGCTATCAAACTTACCTAAGTGAGATTTGGTATTGAGAATTGTACAAGGACACCCAAAAGGTTTGAAAAATCCAATAAAGGGTTTTCTTTTATTTAAAAGCTCATATGGGGTCTTGTTCTTTGGTTTGACTACTAGTACTCTGTTTTGGACATAACAGGCAGTATTAACTGCTTTAGCCCAGAAAGTAATTGGCAGTTTAGAGTCAGCCAACAGAGATCTAGCAGCCTCTATTAGTGTCCTATTCCTTCTCTCAGCAACTCCATTTTGTTGTGGAGTCCTAGGAGCACTATATTGTCTCTCAATGCCTTTTTCTTCACAAAAGTTGTTTAGATCAAGATTTTTAAATTCAGTTCCATTGTCTGATCTAATGACTTTTACTTTTTGATTAGTTTGGTTTTCAATTCTTAGAATAAAGGATTTGATCAGTTCACTTGTCTCATCCTTTGTCCTTAGAAAATATACCAAAGTAAATCTAGAGTAATCATCAACAATAACTAGGCAATATGATTTCTTCCCTATGCTCATCACATTTGTAGGGCCAAACAGATCCATATGTAATAACTGGAGGCAAGAAGAAATTGAATTTAACTCTTTGGTCTTATGAGAAGTTTTATGCTGTTTGCCTTTAAGACAAGCAACACAATGATCATCACATGAAAAGACTTTTGATGGTAAACCTCTTACAAGGTTGTTTTTAACAAGTTTGTTCATTGTCTTGAAATTCATGTGACACATCCTTCTGTGCCAAAGAGAGGATTCATCCACAGAAGCTTTTGAAACAAGACAGTTCAGGGATGAATCACTTGAAACATTGTCCATATCTAGACAATACACATTGTCCTTTCTTGGAGTTCTAAGTAGTATCATGCTTTCATCAACTACCTTGAACCCTGGAGCAAGGATCATACATTCTGTACTTGTAAATAATATACTATGTTGTTTGTCACAAACCTGTGATACACTTAACAGGTTGTACTTTAACTGATCAACATAGTAGACATCCTCAAATGTCATCTTACCTTTTGTGACATTACCTTTTCCACTTATTTTTCCACCTACAAGATTGTCTCCAAATGCAACATGTCCTCCATTGATATGCTTGAAATCCTGAAGGCATGACATGTTGCCTGTCATGTGCCTAGAGCAACCACTATCCACATGCCAGATGCTCTTCCCCTTGAGCTGTTGGTTGCTCTGCACATAAGATAAATCAGTTAGTATGGACTAGGAACCCAAGCCAAAGTGGTCTTGGGTACCCCTTTCTCATCAAAATATTTACATTCTTTCTTGACAAGATTTTTAAACTTTGACTCCTCATTACTGGAGTACTTTGTTACAATAATGGGTTTGGATGCATATTTGTTAGAAGCAGTACTGTTTTTAGAAGAACTAACTGCATTAGCAACACTTGCATGCTTAGCAGTACTAACCTTGTTAGAAGTATTAACTGTTTTAGCAGCAGTAACTGTGTTAGCAGTAGTAACCTTTGAAGAAGTACTAACAGTGTTAGAAGCATTAAAATTCTCAGCAGTACTAACACTGTTAGCAGCAGTATTGCTATTAGCAGCACTATCCCTGTTAGCAGCACTAACAGTTTTAGTGCTTCTAGGCACCCACATTTTAATACTTTCTTTTAAAAACTTTTTCTGCATGTGGCCTTTGGTTTCAATAGATTTCTTAGCTACATGTTTCTTTCCAGCCTTCCTATAACCAACAGGTTTTTGCACAAATCTTTGAAAGTTCATCCTTTGGTTAATAGGATTAAAGAAACAGTACTTAGCCAAATGATTTAGCTTGCCACATATGAAACAAGGTTTTGGTCTGATTATCTTACTCAGATCAACTCCTTGTTTCTGAGCCCATTGATTATTCCAGTTTCTTTGATTACCTCTCTTTGTACTAGAATTTGGGCTCTCAGTTTTATTGCAAGCACACTGTTTACAAGGGCCAGGATTCACAACAGTGGTCTGTTTGTAATGGACCTTGTTAGCCTTTCCTTTGGTCTTCTCTATCTCTTTAGACTTGACCCAGATTTTTCCACATCCCTCATTGGTGATAATGTTGTTTTCTAAAGGTATCTCTTTACTTACAGCATTATTCCTATTCTCACTGGCTTCTTTCTCAGTCAAATCCTTAACCATCACCTCATCCAAAGGATCTATCTTAAATGCTTTCTCAGACAAGTCATTTTTCTCCTTGGTCTCTAACAGATCTGATGTAGGAGGGATATAATTGTTGTTGTAAGGAGGGGGTGTGCTGTTGTATCCAACACCAGGCTTCATCTTATCATGAATCTGAGCCTTTAGAAGAGAATCCATTGCTTTTGAAGCATATGAAAACTTTTCTATATCAAGCTTAACCTTAGCTAATTCTTATTTCAACTTATCATTCTCTTCTTTGGACTTAGACAGTTTGGTCTTTAACTCATTCTTTTCCCACTTCCAGTAGTTTGTGTCATAAGAGTGTTGAAGTTCATTGGCTTGAAAGCCTTTGATTTGTTCTTCAAACCTCTCCACTATCAACACATAATCTCTTCTGTCCTTTTCTAATCTTTTGAGGTCATCACACATGTTTTGGTTGTGATCCCTGTACCTTTTTACAGTGTCTATGCAAGATTGAGTACAAAGATTAGAACTTACCTCAGAGGGGAGATTAGACACCTCTGCCATAAGGGCTTGATTCTGAATGGCTTCCTCAGCTTGGTCACTCCAGTCAAACCCCATTCCTTGTTGAGAAACAAGGGCTTGAGCAGAGTTCTTGTTTTGATTGAATCCACCATTCTGGGCTTGTTGGTGGTTGTTATTTGGCACACCACTTCTGCACTCTCTAGCAAAGTGTCCCTTCATGTGGCACTTATAGCATTCCACCTTTGTCTTGTCAAAACCAGCACCATCTTCTCTTCTTTGAGAGAAATTGTTCCTTCCAGTTCTTTTAATAAACTTCTTCACCCGCATAGATAACATGGCCATCTGCCATTTAATGTCCATCTCCTCCAAGTCATCAGGGTGAATTTGTTCCAGATCATCATTAATCAAAGAGTTGTTGCTATGACTTGATAAAAAGCTTCAAAAACTGTTTCAGTGCCTTTTTCTGAATTCACACCACTAGCAGCACTAACTGCTTCAGGGTTGGCAGTAGTATCAGCAGATGCTAATAGAAGTGCTGCATTATGAATATACCAAGTGGGCTTCTTCTTGGCTTCTACCTCAGATTCAAATACTCTTAGATCATTATACAAATCATCTAGTTCCTTCTCCTCCAGATTGTCACTCTGTCTATATGAGACAGTGTACATAGTCCATTCATCCCCAAGAGATCTGAGGAACTTCCTGTTGATATCATCTTGCTCTATCTTCACTCCAACAGTAGCCAGTTCACCAATAAGCTTGTTGAACCTGTCAAAAGTTTGAGTCATTGACTCATTCTTTGAAGAAGTGAAGTTCTCATACTGCTGCTTCAGAACATCCCTTTGATTTCTTTTGATGCTCTTAGTTCCAGCAAATCTTATCTCTAGAGCATTCCAGAGAATCTGAGCATCAGTGCAGTTGCAAAATTGATGCTGATATTCATTGGGGATGGCCAAGAGCAGAGTGCTTAAGGCCTTCATCTCTGTCTGTCTGATCTTCCTCTCACCATCTGTCTTTGGTGGAGGTCTTTTCCCATCTGGTCCAATCTTTCCTGCTTCAGAGGGTCCATTCTCAATGATGTCCCACATTGAGTAGTCTGTGAGAAGAATGTATTGCCTGATTCTGATCTTCCACATGTCAAACTCACTGGGTTTGAGCATTGGTACCTTAGAAACAAGAGTACTGTTTGATTCTGCAAAGTTTTCCATGATGAATGAATAGATGTTTCTGAGAGAACAGGCTCTGATACCACTTGTCAGGATCGAATTCTCAACAAGAATTATAAATACTCAGAAACAATATCAAAGAAGTTTGCGGAATAACACTTTGATATTTAATGAAACAGTAAACAAACAGTAAATCTGATGAACAACTTGTAAACTTGTATTGAATGGTTGAAGTTACAAGATTACACACACAACCTCAATCTTGAAGAACAAGCTCTTTCAAGACGAATTCTACTTCTCTAGAATTAGGAACTATGCCTTGAGGTTGATACTCTCTAAAAAAAAACTTAGAATAATTAATAATCATTAAAAATACTCTATCAATTCTATACATATACTGAACAAAAGATAATTACAATTAATAAAATATCTTCAGAATATCTTCCATGAATATCTTCATTCTATCCAGCTGTCATTCTTGTTAATCGGATCTTCATCTCATAAGCAACACTAATCAAGATCAGCAGTATTAATCTCTTAGCAGTACTAATCTTGAAGAGCAGCATTAATCATGTTCTGGAAGCATTAACTTCAACTGGCAGCATTAACTCAGAAGTACTAATTTTTTAGCTAGCAACATTAACTATACTTAGCATTTCTTCATTTCCCAACATGGTTTGCTCAAAATTTGGATTTGGTTTCTAAAACAAACTATCTACATTAATGGTCCATAAATATTTCAATTTTATAATACTCATGGTTCTTGAAGTTAACACCGTCAGTTAATAACCGTTGTGAAGAATAAATCAATCTTTGAACAAACTAGGGGTGAGCATAACCCGCCCAACCCGAAAACCCAGATCCGACCCGACCCGACCCGAAAAAGAGGGAAAACCCCGAACCCGATATGAACCGAACCGAATTACATTATCGGATAATATAGGACCGGGTTGGGTACCCAAAACCCAAACTCGACCCGAATATCCAAATTATATTTGAATTCACTTTTTTTTATTACTAAATACCTAAATCTGATTCTTAATTCTAAATCTAAATCCTAATTCCTAAATACCTAAATCGACCGTCGTTCCATTCCATCGCCATCGACCATCGTTCCATTCCATCGCCATCGACGATCAACCATTGTCCATAGTGACTCTCGACCCTCTCTACTCTCTAGTCTCTCCATTCCATCGCCATTACAGTGTTTAACATTATTGAGATCGATCCATCGATAAGTGAAAACCGCCTTAAGACATACGGGATTGTTAAATTGTTTGGATTCATTTCTTCCAGCCAGATCTAACTTACGGTAAAAGGTATAATCTTTTTTGCTCTTGTAGACCTACTTTTGTTTTTGTATTTGTATGTATACGTTGGATTTGTCCACCAAATTTCAAGAATCTTGTGTAGTATAAAACTGTAAATGTTGCATTTCTTGATAATTATATTGAATGCCTTGTGGGAAACGATTTATTTAGTTTTTCAATGGCAACTAGTATATGTGTTTATTATCGGATGATTGACAACAAAGCTGTTGGTTAATGCAAATTCCATTTTCTTTGTTCTAATGGATACCTGTAATGCATATGATATGATATTGTTATCAGATTTAAGTATGATCCAAGATGCAAAGCTTTTGTGCATGTGTATAGGATAATAAGCAAACAACTCTTAGCTCTGCTGGGATTATCCAACATGTGTTAAGGGGTTTGGGAGGATTGACAATAGTTTATCCCTCTGGTGTGATTTCCAGGTAAAAACTTGCAAATGATTCATCGCTAGGCTTTTGTTGCTATGCACTTTGATTATAAATGAAGTAGAGGAGATATATCTTTGTTTTATTAAAAATATGAAGATTCTTTGCAAGGGAAAATAAACCATGTAGTTAGTTTTATTATGTATTTCCCTTCAAGCATACCCTGAAATTTGCACTTCTATTTTGCATTTGACCAACGAATACACTTAGCTCCGAATGATGCCTGTCACTAGAGGTCACTGCTGGTTTAAGTTGGTTTGCTGATCTGATCAGGCCGTGTTGCTTCATCATTGGTTGAGCTGCATCATCTAGGTCTACTAGTTATTGTGTCCATGTCTAATTGTTGATTTATGATCTGATTATACTACTGTTACTTGGAATGGTACTGATGGTCATGGATATTTCCATTTGTCATTGATACCCTTTGACAAATTATCGTGTTTCACTAAATTGCCAATAATATTCTTTTTTGATGTAGTTTGTTTCCTAATATTTTTCCTTGTGGACAGTTCACTGTGCACCCAACTATTGACATTACAGTGTTTACATTATTGAATATGTCTCAATCTCAAGCCGAGAGTAGTGCAACTGTACCCCCTGAACCAAAGAAGCGTAAAGCTACAGAAACAAGATCTCAGGTATGGGATCATTTTGAAAAAAAATTAAGCCCGGAAGGTAATTTGGTCAAAGGGATGTGCAAATACTGTGGGAAAATATATGCGACCGACCCGAAAAAGCATGGCACGTCCTCATTAAAGAATCACTCGATTGCATGCTTAAGAACCCACAAGCCAAAGAAACTAGACAATCCATGTTGGCATTTGGTAGGGGTGAAAGCAATGAAAGTGTTTTAACCAATTGGGTGTTTAATCAAGAGAATGTTAGGAAACCAATGACTAAGATGATCATCATAGATGAACTACCGTTCAAATTTGTAGAGGGTAGGGGGTTTAGAGGTTTGATGCAATAAGCTTGTCCTATGTTTAAAATACCGTCTAGATGGATGGTTAATAGGGACATATTTGCCATCTATTTAGAAGAGCGGAATAGTCCCAAAGTTTTTTAGAAAGGTAAAATCCCAACTCACTACCTTGTTTGAAGATTATATGCAACTATATTCCGAACCTTCTCAATCTCAATCTCAAACTCAAACCGAATCCCAATCTCAATCGGGAAAAGGTCTTCCCCCTCTTGTAAGATCACAATCCAAGTTTAAAAGTTTGTTGAGGAAACAAAAACTTGAAAATGGGGTTTAGATGGCAAAAGGAGTGAGCTTGATGTTTACCTAGGTGAGGCAATTGTAGATGATAATGGGAAGAAATTTGATTTGTTGATGTGGTGGAAACTGAATAGTGCACGATTTCCCATTCTTTCAAAACTTGCAAGAGATGTCCTCGCCATACCCATTTCCACAGTTGCGTCCGAATCAACGTTTAGTACAGGTGGTAGGGTTTTGGATAATTTTAGGAGTTCTCTAACTCCTAAAATAGTTGAAGCACTTATCTGTGCTCAAGATTGGTTAAGGGGTCCTAGTGAACCGATTGCGGTGGAAGAAAATTTGGTGGACCTTGAGAAGTTTGAGAAAGGTACGACATTACTTTATGAGTTAGTTATTATCTGTAAATTATAATTACAACATTAGTTTATAATTATAAGTTATCATTACGTACAGAAATTGATAATTTAAGAGTTGGAACTTCTTCTACTCGTGGTGAAGATAGTCTTAGTACTGGTTAGGGGTGTGCATCGGTCGGGTTGGATCCCGAAACCCTAAACCTGATCGGATATTCGGGCGGGAAGGGAAACCCCGAAAGCCAACCGAACACAGTTTGGGTGGTTCGGGTTCGGGTGGGTCAGGTTTTGGGCCTGATTTTGGAGCTAAGTGTATTCGTTGGTCAAATGCAAAATAGAAGTGCAAATTTCAGGGTATGGTTGAAGGGAAAAAGAACATACATAATAAAACTAACTACATGGTTTATTTTCCCTTGCAAAGAATCTCCATATTTTTAATAAAACAAAGATGTATCTCCTCTGCTTCATTTATAATCAGAATGCATAGCAACAAAAGCCTGGCGATGAATCATTTGCAAGTTTTTACCTGGAAATCACACCAGAGGGAGAAACTATTGTCAATACTCCCAAACCCCTTAACACATGTTGGATAATCCCAGCAGAGCTAAGAGCTGTTTGCTTATTATCCTATACACATGCACAAAAGCTCTGCATCTTGGATCATACTTAAATCTGATAACAATATCATATCATATGCATTACAGGTATCCATTAGAACAAAGAAAATGGAATTTGCATTAACCAACAGCTTTGTTGTTAATCATCCGATAATAAACACATATACTAGTTGCCATTGAAAAACTAAATAAATCGTTTCCCACAAGGCATTCAATATAATCATCAAGAAATGCAACATTTACAGTTTTATACTACACAAGATTCTTGAAATTTGGTGCACAAATCCAACGTATACATACAAAAACAAAAACAAAAGTAGGTCTACAAAAGCAAAAAAAGATTATACCTTTTACTGCAAGTTAGATCTGGCTGGAAAAAATGAATCCAAACAATTTAACAATCCCGTATGTCTTAAGGCGGTTTTCACTTATCGATGGATCGATCTCAATAATGTAAACACTGTAATGGCGATGGAATGGAGAGACTGGAGAGTAGAGAGGGTCGAGAGTCACGATGGACGATGGTCGATCGTCGATGGCGATGGAATGGAACGACAATCGATGGCGATGGAATGGAACGACGGTCGATGGCGATGGAATGGAACGACGGTCGATTTAGGTATTTAGAAATCAAGATTTAGATTTAGAATTTAGAATCAGATTTAGGTATTTAGTAATAAAAAAATGAATTAAAATATAATTCAGATATTCGGGTCGGGTTTGGGTTTTGGGTGCCTAACCCGATCCTATATTATCTCTGATAATGTAATTCGGTTCGGTCCATATCGGGTTCGGGTGGTTCAGGTTCGGGGTTTTCCCTCTTTTTCGGTTCAGGTCGGGTCGGGTCGTGGTTTTCGGGTTGGGCGGGTTATGCTCACCCCTAGTACTGGTACATAGGCATCTGATTTTGGGGGATTTGAAGAAGTTGATGTTGATCCATGATTGAGAAAGGTACTTTAAATTTTACATTATAAATGATTTTCATGATTCATGATTTGTTATTTTTTATTTTATAGGATTCAAAATTTCAAATGAAGTTGGTGTTACTTGTTAGTTGGTCACTTGGTTGGAGCTTGGAACTTGGAAGTTGAAGTTGGAAGTTGGACGTGGATGGGAGGGGTAGACGGTTGATCATGGAAATTGGTAAGCGAAAATCAAATATTTTGGACTTTGGTAAGTAATGGTACTTTGGTTTTTTGTATGGTTGTTTGTTTCAAACCTTCAATTGAATTGGTAGATATATCGTAGTTTGGTACTTTGGTTTTTGGTATGGTTGTTCCGTTCTTTGTTTCAAACTTTCAAACAATTGAATATTTGAATTAGTAGATAAGTAGTATGGTACTTTGGTAATTTAGACTTTGATAACTTTGTATTTTATAGATGTAGTTTACCACTTGGTAAGTTGGTATTTTAGTCTTTTAGATGTAATTTAGACTTTGATAACTTTGGTTCATTGTTGTTTTTATTTTGTAATGTAAAATAGTTGTTTGTATTTGTAATGTAAATTAGTTGTTTGTATAATTGTATGTAAAAAATAGTTGTTAATCACTTAATTGTTTGTATACTTGGTTCATAGTTGTTTGTATAATTGTATGTAAAAAATAGTTGTTGTTTGTTTAGGTTTTAAGTTTTCACAGGCCCAAAAAAATAAGCCCAAATCAGGCCCAAAACCCGACCCACCCGATCCGAACCACTCGAACTCGAACCACCCGAACTGTGTTCGGTCGGCTTTCGGGGTTTCCCTTCCCACCCGAATATCCGATTGGGTTTAGGGTTTTGGGACCCGACCCGACCCGACCGATGTACACCCCTAGAACAAACTACATGGACCAAAAATGTAATTCACTCTAAAATTAATTGTGAGTCACATTTAAAAAAAATCTTTATTAAAAATATTTTATGTATTCAATCACAAATCAATTTTTTTAAATTAAAGAACATATTAAATAAAACTCTTTATATTTATTTTAAAAAATTATTAAATTGACATGATGACTTTTGTGTTATAAAATCCAAAGTTTAGACAAACAAAGAAAATCAAGAGAGGTTCACATATTTTTTAGAGTAAATTACAGATTTGGTCCCTGTGGTTTGTTAAAATTTTGGATTTGGTCCCTCAAATGAATTAACTACAAATGACATCACCATGGTTTCCATTTTGTTGCGGATCAAGTGCCTCCTTCTAACCCCTTTTAACTAAGGTATGGGCAATTCTGTCATTTCAAAAAACCTTTTTTTAATTTCTTTTTTTTAATTAAACCATTATTTTAATTTCTTTTTTTTAATTAAACCCATTCCCACAACTGTTCCAACCGCTCGTTTCTTCCCTTCCACCACCACTTCCACTTTGATTATGATCACCGTTCAAACTCAAATACTTGTTCCGGTATACATCTGTCGCCAGAGCTCTGTTCAAACCATCCTCTTCAGATCCATCACCTAAATTCGGTCTCAAACCATCCACAAACCTCCCAAATTGCATCCGTTGATCCGATCTCAGCAGCAAGTGTTCAATCTTCGACTCTGTCGTCGCTACCGCTGGTGGCGGTGGCGATGAAGACGTCACCGGAGAAGCAGGAGGAGAAGAAGAATCAACAGGACGTTTATTGGAGATCGAATTCGAAGATCGTTTGTTGATTTTACGAGTTCCGCCACCGACAGATATGTTACGTAGGGTTCGACCTTTGGTCCAATAACGTCGACAGTTCTTACAGAAATGGTGAGGCTGTGAGAGATTGTAGTTGTTGTAGTTACAGAATTTTGTGTTACTTGAATCGCATCTAGGGCAATTGAGATGCTCGTGATCTGGAAATTGAGGATTCATGCTCATGGGAGAATGATCAGATGAATATATAATAGGCATAAAAAGGTGAACGTTTCAATGTCTTGGTGAACACGAGTCTTTTAACATGGTGCACAAACTCAAATACTTGTTCCGGTATTTGAGATTTTGATGTCTAAATAAGGGTTTAATTAAAAAAAGAAATTAAAAAAACAATGAGGTTGAGCTAATGGAACGAAGCTAATGATGGCATATCATCAACGGCTACTGCACCTGGTGGGAACTTCTGCCACTACTACTGTAATTCGCTACTAGTTTCACCTCACAATCATCTCCTCCATCTCTACATTTTGAAGCACCAAAGATGGACGGTGGAGCAACTTAGTATAATCCTCGCACAGTTGAAGAGGTTTTTAGGGATTTCAAAGGTCGTCGTGCCGGCATGATCAAAGCTCTTACCTCTGGTTAGATTATATATATATATATATATATATATATATATATATATTTTTTTTTTGTCTTTTTCTTCGTCTTTCAGTTTATTATTTTGAAACTTCTGGTAAGGCCATCGGTTTCTCAACTTCTTGCTAGCTTCCATGGTTTTTGCCTTCGTCATCTCCTGGCCTTTTCATTTCAATGTTTCTTGTGAAAACACTCAAAACAGTTGTGTAAAGTGGATGATATTGAAGGAAGAAATTCATTGAGGTACTTCCTTGCTAGCTACGTACCACTGCATCTCCTTCTATTGTACCGAAGAAATCAAATGGATCTTTCTTGTTCTTGTTGTCGTTGATAGTGTAGCATTCATGTGCTTCATTAGATCTTGTATCGATTATTACTTTAATGTGTATGAAATGTTCTTTCTTATATTGTTCATCTCCTTCAAAAAAAAATAAAAGAAGGGTTTTTGAAATGACAGAAATGCCCATACCTTAGTTAAACGGGGTTAGAAGGAGGGACTTGATCCGCAACAAAATGGAAACCATGGTGATGTCATATGTAATTAATTCATTTGAGGGACTCAATTCAAAATTTTAACAAACCATAGGGACCAAATCCGTAATTTACTCTATTTTTTAAGTTGGACATCGAAATATACAAACAAAGTATTAAAAGTAAGTACCGCTAACATTATATTTTCTATTGGAAGAAGTACACTTATTGTAAGTACAATATTTAATAGAAAAATTTATATTTATTTTAACAAACTACTAAATTGACAAAATAAGTTACGTGTTATTAAACCTCGAATTCAGAAAAACAAAAAATATGTGAACTTCTATTTATTTCGTTTGTTTTTCTAAACTTGAGATTTTCTAATGCAAAAGTCATTTTATCAATTTAATAGTTTTTAAATAAATATAAATTTTTTACCTGATATGTATTTTAATTTAAGAAATGTGATTTGTTATTAGATGTATATAAAATATTTTTAATAAAGAAATTAAAAGGAAAACGTGAATCACAATTAATTTTAGAATGAATTACACTTTTGGTCCCTGTAGTTTTTCAAAAAACTGATTTATCCTTCATAACGGTTGATAACGAATGGTGTTAACTCTAGGGATCATGAGCGTTATAAAATTGAAAAGTTATGGATCATCAACGTAGATAATTTGTTTTAGAGACAAACTCCAATTTTTGAGCAAACCCCATGTATCATCGGTGTAATTCACTCTAAAAAAAGTTCTTTCTCCTAAGCAATTATTTTTTTGGGATATCTGTGAATAGGGGTGTTCGCGGTCCGGTTTGGGCGGTTTAACCCCCCAAACCACAAACCAAACCACAAATGTCGGTTTATGAAATTTTCAAACCGAGCGGTTTGATAGCAAGTGACAAAACTGGTCAAATCGGACCACAAAAAGGCGGTCTGGTCCGGCCGGTTTAGGTGGTTTGAGCCTCATATATTCTTTTGAATGATGGATCGTATTTCAAAGAAAAAATTCTTTGTTTTTCTGTTTTTAAAATTGTTTTTACTTTGTTTAAACACAACCCGACCAATCTGAACAAACTAACCAACCCGGACGGGTTCGGGTTGGGTTGCACTTTTGTTTGAGTTGGGATGGATTGAAAATTCTCAAACCGCCAACATTGGGTTGGGTTGTTGAAATACCTTCAACCTGATCAACCCAACCCGTGAGCACTGCTACCTATTGGGATGAATAATTGGGATTATTGCGGCTATTATAAAAAATGAAGTTGTGAAACCATTACATATTGGGATTATTGTCAAAAAACAGTGTCTATTATAAACCATCACACTTCACTTTGTTTGCAACCATTATATATTGGAATTACATATGACCCTTTTTTGTAGATACTTTATGATAGCAATATGAAGATGGTTTTGACTATAAATCATGTTGGAATGTTCCAAAAAATCCATTCTATTATGAAGATAAAATTGCATATTTGAAAGATTTTGATGTTAGTAACGTAGATAATACGAGCATAAGACAATGTGTTGAAGATCTTACTTTATCTCTGGTAAGTTGAATGTATTATAGGGTTCTTAACACCGATTTGGAAAGTGGATTGAAACCTCTTAATAGTAATGTTGATGTTAAAAGGCTTTTTAGGCATGATATGTTGTCGACACAATTGGAAATTTTAGTAGATCATTTTGATATATTAGCGAGTTTTTGAATAGTAATGAATAGGATACCATTAAAGTGGATCGTGTTTCTAGTAGCGATGATGAGATTAGGTTTTCTAACATTGATGATGACGATGTTGCTAGTGTAGATCTTTTATCGGAAGGGGATGACGAGATTAGAAAGGTTAGAATTTGGAAAATCAATAAGGAATTGGAATATATGAATGTTGAACATACCATATACTCTTGTAATGAAAAGGTTCGGGCCACTGAAGATGATAACATGGAAGGAGAGAACGATGTACGACCACAACCATATCAACATGATGTTTTTTTGATGGAATTATGTGATGAGACTAAAACCGCGAGAACCTGAGATACATGTCGACACCAAACAAGTGTTAGGCTAAAAAATATAGTGAGTTTGAACATGCAATATACCAAAAAACACGATTAAAATTATTTATAAAGCCACATAAATCAGTTATTGGGAATCAATGGGGGAGACTCATAACACCCGTCAAGTTTCACCTCAAGAGACAATTTACCTTAGTGGCTACTCCCATGAGTAACACCACAAGACCCGGCAAATTGAGAACTACTATATAGGGCTTTCTCCAGTCTTCATAAACCATAAGACTAAATCCTCCTAGTGCCTACTTAAAGGGTTCATCCACAATTTCCATTAACAAAATTATGCACATCTACTCTAAGTAAAATGTACATAAAACCAATAAAGACAAGCTTGTGGTCCAACCACTATATTCAACATAGAATGAGATTTCCAAAATACTCAAGGACATCTTACTAGGTCAAACAAGCATAAAGACTCCATAATGCTCATTATCCAAATGTAGAACCACACATTTATGGAACATAGGTGCAAGACCTTAAACAAGTAGTTATAACCATGAGGGCATCACACTTAGACAAAATCCTTCACATTGTGTAACACCCTAAAAATAAGGCTAAATTTAAAATTTGAAAATCCGGCAATATGACATCTATAATTGGAGGAAACCACCCAAACGGGTAAATGCTTAATGGCGTTTACACAACCTGTGAATGAATATTAAAATTGACAACAAACTAATCTAAACATATTACATCTAGTGATCTAGATTATAATGGTTGTCAATCCAAATCCCAAAATGCTATATCTTGCACGCCAAGTCTCCAAAATATAACTATCACCAAAAATGCCTCTACGACCTCATGTCCTTCTCTCAAACATTGGGCGACCCACCGCTAAGGGAACCTGTTATACACCTCATTTGAGAAAAAAGTGTTAGGATTAACGCCTAGTGAGAACAAACAGTTTTTATCAATAATTTTGAAAATGGTTTAAACGTAATAAACAAGTTTTTCCAATGAAACGGAGTTAAGTAGAATAATCACATTCATATAAGAACCTTTCAGTCCAAACCATCTTTCGATGACAAGGGAGACTCGATTTCCAAGGCTCGTGGTGGAACACAAAAGTAAGTCACTCTCCGAGTTGTGAGCTCAATACTTGGACCCATGGCCACAAACAACGCTGACTCGTACTCAGATGTGGGGGAGGGCACCCGAGGATCCAAGTCATACTCATTCACTAGGATTACATTTACGGCCCATGGATATTAACCGATCCCACATAACCACTAAATTGCCTCCGAGGACCCAATGTCTCAACTAGTTACATATGGGGAAGAACATCCCAAAAATAAACCAATACCTATTCCTATGGATTCAATAGTAATAATCTAAGGCTTGTCACAATTTCTTTTGTGACTAATTGATATCAATGCACATAATTATCATAAGAGTACTTTCTTAACACAATTTCTTTGCAATATTTTACCTTTAATGCATTTAAACCCCAAAGTAGATTTGTTAGGGTTTATTTCCACTTCTCATACAAAATATCTTCCAACAATGCCTTTTCCAATACTTTACAACATTTTAAGATCAAACCATAACCATTTATAGGTTACCCTCAAATTCCAACAAAAATCTCCATTTTAGAAAACCCTAATTATCATAAAAATGGTTTTCCATCATGTGTTTTACTCATAATTAAATAAATGGATCATGAATAATGTACCAAGTAAGCTTTCTACAATAGTTTCCCAAAAACAAGGTTATAACCCTAAAATCTCCAAAACCCATTTTTTGGTTAAAATCTTACAAACAATAAAATGTAAACATGGAGATGATAATAGGTTCAAAAGTCTAAATTTGATGTGTATAAGGTTTAAAAGAGTTGAGTGTACTCACAATTAGACCTGACAAAAATTGACACGACACATTAACCCGACACGAAATAAACGGGTTTGGGTAATAAATTTCAACCCGTTTAAGTAAACGGGTTGACACGACACGACACAAAAATTAAACGGGTAAAGTCAGGGTCAATAATTTCAACTCGAAAATGACCCGAATAACTCGTTTATATATATATATATATATATTAAGTATTTTTTATTGCTTTGGATTTTTAATGTATTAGATTTGGTTAGAACTTATAAGTTTGAACTATAAAATTTGGATTTATAATGCTTTCATTTGAATTTTAGATTTATACTTTTTTGTGAATTTTCGAGTTTTAAGTTTTAGTTTTATAAATGTTAAACGGGTTAGGCAGGTCGGGTTAGGGTTGAAATTTTATGACCCGTTTATTAAACGGGCCGGGTTAGGGTTTGACACTCTCAACCCGTTTAACTTTGAACCCGACACGACACGACACGTTTGCCAGGTCTACTCATAATGTGGGTTTTATTGAAAACCCTAGAAAACCCTAGAACTTCATTGGTTGAGGTTGAGAGGTGAGGAAACCTTGAACCAAACTTCTTGATTACACCTTGAGGAGGAAGAATCCCTTGGAACTTACAAGATTTGGTGTAATGAATGCACCAAAATCGCCTTTAATGCTTGAGGTTCGACTCTAGAGAGAACAAGATGAAGTAGATGAGAAATAAATGAGATTTAGGGCTGAAAATCGAGCATTTAAAGTTCCAGTGCCCGTCAACGATTGTGCAAAGCGAAAGGGACAGAGTCACAATTGCGAGGCACTCTCGTGTGGCTTGTATCGAGAGATCGGCGACCCGGGCGATTATGCCAAGCGAAAATGACTCTTGTCACAATCGTGAGGCACTCTCGCGGAGACTGTACCGAGAGCCCTCGACCCCTCTACACGATTATGACCTTGACGATAGTGACCCTGTCACTATCGCAGGGCACTATCTCCCCAAATGCATCGAGGCTAAAATTTCAGATTTTCGCATCCAACCACTTATAACCCGTTCATCACTTAAAGTAACCCAGTTCTAAATCGAAAAATTCAAACAAAGGGTCCTTAATGTAACTAAATTTACGAGTTCACTTACGGAAAATTTCGGGGTGTTACAATCCTCCCCAACTTGGAAGAGATTTCATCCTCGAAATCAACACTTATACGAAAAGATGAGGATATCTCCGCCTCATATCCTCTTCAGCTTCCCAAGTTACATTGGCCCCATGATGATGCTTCCATTGCATTTTGACCATCGTGACCTCCTTGTGACGCAATTTATTTAACTTCCTTTCTAGGATAGCATCGGGTTCCTCCACACATCGGTTACCCTTGTCCACTCTGATCTCGGAAAGAGGAATGATGTTTTCCTCTTCCGCCAAATACTTCTGAAGGTAACAAATATGAAATGTGTTGTGGATCCCGCTCATCTCCGGTGGAAGTTCCAATTGGTAGGCTTGCAAACCCACACGCTTCAGTACCGTTAACGGTCTGAGGAAACGGGGGCTCAACGTCCCGCGCTTTCCGAACCGAATAATGCCTTTCCAAGGTGAAACCTTGAGCATCACAAGGTCACCCACTTGAAACTCCATTAGCCGCCTTTTCTTGTCGGCATAGCTCTTTTGCCGATCTTGGGCCGCTTTCAACCGCTCGCGAATGCCCTTTACCTTATCGGTCGTTTCTTGCACGATTTCGAGTCCGGCGAATTGCTTTTCACCCGCTTCAAGCCAACACATCGGGGTTCTGCACTTCCGTCCATACAAGGCCTCAAACGGTGCCATTCCAATACTCGAATGGTAGCTATTATTGTAAGCGAACTCCACCAGATGTAGGTGAGAGTCCCAACTACCAACAAAGTCAATAACGTAAGACCTTAGCATGTCTTCTAGCGTCTGGATCGTCCTCTCACTTTGGCCATCGGTTTGAGGATGGTAAGCCGTACTCAACTTCACTCGAGTACCAAGCTCCTTCTGCATGTCATCCCAAAAGTTCTAAGTGAACCAACTATCGTGATCCGACACGATAGACAAGGTCACTCCGTGCTTCGAAACCACCTCATCGATGTAAAGCTTTGCCAACTTGTCCATTAGTAGTGTCTCGTGCATCGCCAGAAAGTGAGCGTTCTTGGTAAACTGATCAACTATTACCCATATGGTATCGTGACCTCGAAGAGTTTTGGTCAACTTAGTCACGAAGTCCATGGTAATGTGCTCCCATTTCCACTCGGGGATTTCCAAGGATTGAAGACTCCCATATGGTCTTGATGCTCGACTTTCACTTGTAAGTACGTCACACAACGCTCCACGTAATGTGCCACATCAAGTTTCATTACCGGCCACCAGTAGTGCAACTTCAAGTCCCGATAAATCTTTTTACTCCCCAGATCCGGCCACCACCACGTTCTCCGTAACCGTCTCATTCCTCTGATTGCTCACATCACGGTCCTCTAATATTTTCAGAAGGTACTCTTGCTGCTTGGCCATCGCCTCATTCATCATCAGCATCAGATTGGCCATCATCTCAGATTAGGGAGTTGCCTCCCGAATAACCGGGTTGGATGAAGCCAGGTCCACCCATGGAATTATCTCAGGCCTTTCGCCTAGCAACGGTTGGGTGGATGGGCTTACCACGACCTCAACCCTCTCCGATTGATCAGTCGTTAAAGTGGTCGCCTCTGCACCCTCCACACGTGTATGCGGTCTTTCGCGCGTACTAACCATCTTTGATCTGCCACGCACGACAAGGAAAGGAGTAAGAGAGAGATTAATAGAATTAAGCACAAAGGAAATGTACTACTACATTCACCAATTGTCATAACAACAGTAAACCAAGCACGCTCACGTAAAACATCCTCATAATATGTAACACCCCGAAAATTTTTGAGTAAAATTTCTCAAACCCCTTTTTCTTGTAATTGATCCGTTAGGAAGCAGCTTGTCTAGTCCCCTTTTTATGGGTCGATTAATCGTATATCATTCATGTCATACTTAATTTAAAATGTCTAAAACGTGGGTGTTCAAGTTTATTAAAATAACTGTTTCCACGAAGGTGTATATAGATATATGTAATTATGTGCATATAAATGTGAATATATAAATATATATATATATATATATGTGTGTGTGTGTGTGTGTAAGTGAATGAATTCATGTATGTACTTGGTAATGTGATGAATTTGGGTTTAACCATGGAACTTTGTTAACACATGAACCTATAGTAGACAAAGACATCTTGGATTTGGAATTTGGGACGTCGAACTTCGATCAAACAGCCTAAGGGAGGCCAGGGGCAACATTGCCATGCGACAATGCCCCTGGCAAAGTCGCATGGTCAATGTCGCAGGTTGAGGAATGAGTTTTTGGCCAAATTTCCAGCAAGGGGGTATCTTTGTGCGACATTGCCCCGACGACAATGTCAGGGGCAATGTCGTTGTGTCATAGTCGCTAGAGAGGGATGGGAGGCTGAATCCTTAAGTCGTTTGTGTGAGCAATTAGATCATTATTTCCATTTGTTCCAGGTCTGCAATTTCTCTCTCTCTAGGCGATTTCCACTCATCTTTTCTCTTCTCCCTCCTCCATTAATGATCCAAACCAAACCCTATCATTGATTGTCTTTCCAAGTGGTTGTTGGGTGTTAGAGAAGATCCTTGGTGTCATTAAAGCTTCAAGACCTCTTCCAAGTCCATTCTTCTTATAGGGTTTTTACTTACAAACCCTAGTTAGTGAGTTTCTACTCCTTAAATACTCTATTACTTATTTGTTACTTGTATTAAACCTACATTATACATATGTGTTGTTCATTTGGGATTTGTGACTTAACTTGTAGAGTTTTCAACTTTATGAACCGTAAAAGGGTGAGCATGTCTAGTAAACCCTAATAATCTCTTTTATGGTAACTAAATGAATATGGATCTTTGATTCCATGCTTGTATGATGAGTTCATGAGGAAACCCTTGTTATTATGGTTTTGATCTAACTGCTGATAACTTTATGAAGATATAGTATGAGTAAAATAAACCTTTGTGACTAATGTATGAGATCATGAGGAATGTGGTGCCTTGAGAAGTAAAGATGAATTGATATTTACATGTAGAAAAGAGGTGTATAAGTAGTTATAAATGCTTACCAAATGTTGATCACCTGATAAGAATGTGAACACTACTCCTTATGCACGAGGAGGTAGTTGTATATTATATGGACCTTGTGATAGTCATTGTGGGTTACTAGCGAGTAAGCAATAGGGGGTCGTGGACCCTTGAGGTGTAACTCATCTAGCAATGGATAGGCAATAATGTCCCGTAAGACCTTGAGGTGTAACTCGACGGAGTAGGCAATAAAGGCGGTGATTATGGTTTGAGGTTGTGAGGTCTTTATGGCATGGGAACTAGGACTGGGACATGAGGTGTAATCCATTAACATCATGGGTGACACCACTCCCCATGTAAACGTCACCCCGATGGAAACGGGTCTCTCCTGTATTTTCAAAGGTTATCTCTTGTATGCTTGTGTTCAGGTACGAGATTATGGTTGCTGTGGAAGCAATAATTGTGAGACGATGGAGTTAGGTAACCCAAGACTTGTTTTACTTAAAATATGATATTATTGTTTGTGAATTATATAAATTATGAAATCTCACTAGGCTTCGTCCTAACACTTGTTGTGGTTGTTGTTTCCTCACATATCTTACTCGTGGAGGAAATTAGGATGTCGGGCTTGTCAACCGGGCATGTAGGAGTTCTCGAAGTGCCGGTATTTTGGGGAATTTTGTGAAGAGAGATTATAGTGAAATCACAACAACCATTTTAATCTAGATTTGAATTGATCCTAGATTAAGTAGGTTGTTGTAATATTGATGTCCCATTCTTTTTGCAAACTTTATGGTGCAAACTAACCCGATTATTTATGGGTTTTTGGCTGTCTTAAATATTGGGATTCGTTCTTTTGGAAATTCATATTTACAGGGTATTTGGACCTTTGTATTTTAGACATCATATTGCCGAATTTATGAATTTTATTCGTCAAATTTCTAGAGTGTTATAAGTTGGTATCAGAGCAGTAGTTTAAGTGAACTAGGTGTGGAATCTCGATGCCTAGACTTAAGCTGAGATTATTAGGCAATAAAGTGTGAGAATGGGGTAGAAATCCTAAGATGGGACAGTCTTAAAGTCGACGGAAATTACCTTGTTGAGAATTATGAAAGTGGTAACGAGAATCTTTATGTAGTGTATGTTCATAATTTCAATTAGCTACTGCTGTTATGAATGTACTTCTATGTGAGCATGCTTGAATTACTATGATTATAATAATCGATGAACTGTATTAGTACGTTTCTTGTGTGTAATTTTGTGTAGCCCATCTCTCACCTTCCTTTGATTTTATGACAGACGAAAATGGTAAATACTCGGAGTCATCTTCAGTCATCACCAGAGGGTCAAGCAGTAAATGAATCCACGACCGATAGGCCGAATGCGACTGTGACGGATGGACCTCCAATTCCACCAATGCTTGTCGGAAGGGTGGAACAGATTCTGAGGGCCGACATTGTCACTGTTGACCCGATCATGACTGAGGTAACCCCTCAGACTCAAATGATGGACATGATGAGAGCTATGAATGAGACCATGGCAAAACAATAAGAGTTATTCATGAAGCTGCTAGAGGACCGAGATACAAACCACCGTCGCCACGAGACAATCGAAGAGAATGTTATCATAGCAGGTTCCGGGGGCACCGGGGGTGACATCCGCACTGACTGGTTAGCAACCTCAGAAACAAGGCAACCGGAGAGAGGATGTTCTTACAAGTCCTTTCTTTGCTGCAAACTGCCGATGAGCCCGCAAAGTGTATGAGTTGGCTCAAAGAGATCAAGAAAGCTTTCAGATCTAGTGATTGTGAAGAGCACCAAAAGGTGAAGTATGGGTCTCAATTGCTCCGAGGCATGGCTTTGACTTGGTGGAATGTCTTCACCTCAACCATTGAAAAATCAGTGTTGGCCAGGATGTCGTGGACCAAGTTCAAGAGGAAAATTTTAGAGGAATACTGTACTGAGGAGGAGTTGGACTCAATAGAGGAAGAGTTTCGGTCGATCAAGAAGGGAAACTTGTCGGTGAAGGAGTATACCCGACTTTTTATGGAGAAGCTTGATTTAGTGGGGCACGTGGCTCCGACTGAGAAAGATAGGGTAAAGGCGTACTTGAAAGGCTTACCCGCGGACATGATCACAGTGGTCCGCAACTGCAAAGCCTCTAACCTCCGTGAAACAATTGAAGAAGCTAAAGTGACGGAAAGACTTTTTGCGCAAGATAAACCTGAGAAGACTAAGACCGTGGAGAAGAGAAGGTTGGAAAGCCCGCCAAGTTCGTACAGGAAGTCGAGGTTCCAACCGGCGAGTAAGATTTTCGATAATCGACGGGAGACAAGGTGGTGCCCTAAGTGCAAAAGTAAGCACTTTGGATTTTGCAAGACCAACTCCAACCCAAACCCGAATCCGGTCTCATGCTTCAAGTGCGGCCAACCGGGTCACATCAGTTCCGCGTGTCCCATTAGGGGGACAATGTGTTTTGAATGCAAGGAAATTGGTCATGTTGAAGGGAATGCCCCAAGCTAAGGGGTGTGGCGAGAGGAGGAAGTTCGGGAAGCCAACCAAAAAGAGAGGCCATTCCCAAGGCTCAGGGGAGGGCTTTTCAGATGACGAAGGAGGAAGTGAAGGAAACCACCGACGTGGTGTCGGGTACGTTCTTACTCAACTCCACACCTGCTAAAGTATTGTTTGATTCCGGTGCAAACTTCTCTTTTGTGTCCGATGTGTTTTGCAAATCTTTGAGTTTATCGGCTAGTGCCCTAAGTGATGCTTTAGTCATAGAAGTATCTAATGGGGAACGGGTGGTTCTAAGGGATGTTCTAAGGGATTGTCAACTCAAAATCAGTGGCGAGACTTTTATGGTGGACTTGCTTCCTATGACCATCGGGAGCTTCGATGTGGTGGTCGGAATGGACTGGTTGGCACGACATCAAGCGGAAATCTTGTGTTCCAAGAAACTCATACGGATTATCGTTAGGGATGGTGACTTCATCTTCGTGTATGGAGAAAAACGAAAAGGCGAAGTGGCCATCATCTCATCCATCAAGGCAAGGAAATATGGCGAATAAGTACCCTTCGTATCTAGCCTTCGTGTTGGATGCCAAGGTAGAGAAGAAGAAGGTAGAAGACGTGAGGATTGTCAACGAATTTCCATAAGTGTTTCCAGATGATCTACCAGGCTTGCCACCCGACCGTCAGGTGGAGTTCCGAATCGACCTAGTTCCGGGGACGACACCGATAGCTCGTGCACCGTACCGTCTCACGCCAACGGAAATGCAGAAAATGATGTCCCAACTTCAAGAATTCCTTGAGAAAGGTTTTGTGAGGCCGAGCTTGTCTCCGTGGGGAGCACCGGTACTCTTTGTGAAGAAGAAGGACGAGTCGATGCGTATGTGCATCGATTACCGGGAGTTGAATAAAGTGACTATCAAGAACAAATATCCGTTACCTTGAATAGACGATCTCTTTGATCAACTACAAGGGGCCAGATGTTTTTCCAAGATTGACCTCCGATCCGGTTATCATCAAGTAAGAGTTCGAGAAGAAGATGTTCCGAACATTTAGGACTCGGTGTGGCCATTACGAGTTTCTAGTCATGCCTTTTGGGTTGAAGAATGTGCCGACAATATTTATGGACTTGATGAACCGTGTGTGTCGACCATTCTTGGACCGGTCGGTCATAGTGTTCATCGACGACATCTTGGTGTACTCCAAGGATGAAGAGGAGCACAAGCATCATTTGAGGGAGAAGTTATATTCTATATTCTCCAAATGTGAATTTTGGTTGCGAGAAGTTCAATTTCTCAGTCATGTGGTGACCCGCGAAGGAGTGAAAGTAGATCCCGTGAAGATCGAGGCAATGATGAACTGGGAGCCTCCGAAAAGCCTAACCAAGATCTGAAGCTTTTTGGGACTTGCCGGTTATTACAGAAGGTTCATCCAAGACTTTTCCAAGATTGCCTCATCATTGACCGTTTTGACTCAAAAGAATGTGAAGTTTGCTTGGAACGAGACTCAAGAGAAGGCTTTACGTACATTGCAACGGAAATTGTGTGAAGCTCCAATTTTATCCCTACCCGAGGGAACGAATGACTTTTTCGTCTATAGAGATGCATCCAAGATGAGATTGGGTTGCGTTCTCATTCAAAGGGGTAAGGTGATAGCGTATGCATCAAGGCAATTAAAGGAGTACGAGAAGAATTACCCAACACATGACCTTGAATTAGCGGCGGTTGCATTTGCTTTAAAGTTGTGGCCACACTACTTGTACGGCACCAAGTGCACCCTCTACACCGACCACAAGAGCCTGAAGTATGTTTTCGATCAAAAAGAATTGAATATGCAGCAACGAAGGTGGTTGGAGTTGTTGAAAGACTACGACTGCGAACTCCAATACCACCCGGGCAAGGCTAATGTTGTGGCGGACGCATTAAGCCGGAAGGAGTATAGTGGAGCGGTGAAAACCTCTTTGGCAAGGATTGAGATCATCTCGAACCTTATGGAAATGATAAAGACTGCTCAAGCCAAAGCTCTGCTCGAAACGAACCTCAAAGATGAAGCGATGTCAAAGCAACACCTCAACTTGACGGAAGATGGTCGAGGATTGAAGCTCTTTCAAGGACGAGTTTGGGTACCCAAGTTGGGAGGATGCCGAAAGCTACTATTGGAAGAGGTGCATAAATCAAGATATTCTATTCACCCCGGGAGCACAAAAATGTATAGAGATCTGAAGTTGAACTATTGGTGGCCAGTGATGAAGCTCGATGTGGCAATCTACGTGGAGTTTGAAATCTTTAGAAATACCAGAGTGGAAGTGGGATCACATCACAATGGATTTTGTGACGAAACTACCAAAGACGTTGAAGGGTCATGACACCATTTGGGTGGTAGTGGATCGTTTGACGAAAAGCGCACACTTTCTAGCCATGAAGGAGACGTTAACGTTGGACAAGCTAGCAAGACTCTACATCAATGAAGTAGTCTCGAGGCATGGAGTGCCATTATCTATTGTGTCCGATCGGGACAGTCGTTTCACTTCCCATTTCTACAGTGCGTTTCAAAGAGAATTGGGAACGAAGGTGAAGTTGAGCACGGTGTACCATCCTCAAACGGATGGGCAAAGCGAGCGGACGATTCAAACGTTAGAGGAAATGTTGCGATCGTGTGTCATTGACTTTGGGGGAAATTGGGACTCTCACCTCCCATTGGCGCAACTTGCTTACATTAATAGTTACCATGCAAGTTTGGGCATGGCACCATTCGAGGCCTTATATGGGAGGAAATGTAGGACGCCAACGTGTTGGCTTGAAGCGGGCGAATAGCAATTCACTGGGCCGGAAGTGGTACAAGAGACGGCGGACAAGGTCAAGAGTATTCGAGAGAGGTTGAAGGCGGCCAAAGATCGCCAAAAGAGTTATGCGGACAAGAAGCGACGACCGATGGAGTTTCAATTGGGCGACCGAGTATTGTTGAAGGTGTTGCCTTGGAAAGGAATTATAAGGTTTGGAAAGCAAGGGAAGCTCAATCCTTGTTTTATCGGATATAACTGTTCTCCCACTTTCTCTTGTCAGACACTACCACCGCTTTCTCAGATTTGCTTCTCAAGAACAACTCTTCCATAAACTGAGCTTCTTCAACCATCTCTCGAAGATTGGAAGCTTTAGAATTGTGGACCAAAGATAACAGGTCCGCTGGTAGGCCATTAAGATAGGCCTTCATCTTATCTTTTTCCGTTGGGGCCACGTGCCCCACCAAATCCAACTTTTCCATGAACTGATGGGTGTACTCCCTCACCGTCAGGTTTCCTTTAACAAGAGACCGAAACTCTTTCTCGATTCGGTCCATAGTCCTTTCACTGCAGAACTCTTCCAACAATTTCTTTTTAAACTTGGCCCAAGACAACTGAGCCAACACAGTAGGAGACAGGATGGATTGAACGATATTCCACCAAGTGAGGGTCGTATCCCTAAGCAATTGGGTACCAAACTGCACCCTCTGATCATCCCCACATTCGGAAGAGCCAAAAGCCTGATCGACCGCTCGGATCCATTTAACACATGCAACTGGGTCTTCGGAACCAGAGAACTCTGGTGGTCCGCAACACAGAAAAGACTTGTAGGAACAACTCTTCCCACCTTTCGGAGCACCAACAACCCTATGCTCTTCAGCTCTGACTCCGCCCCCAGAGCCCCCAGCGCCAGTCAGCACATTCTCTTCCACTGCCCCATGACTTCTGAGGCTCGCGTCCCGGTCTTCCAACATTTTCAGAAAAACCTCTTGCTGTTTCTCCATGGCCGTCGTCACCATTTGCATGACGTTGGCCATCATATCAGCTTGAGGGCTAGCTAACTGAACAACGGGACTGGTGGACGTCAGAACCACTCTTGGTCCTAGCTCCACTTCCCCAGTAAGTAACGGTGGCATGCCCGAAGGAATGACGGTCGCCGCCCTAACCACTGGATCTCGCTCGGGCGAACTATCGTCACGCAAATCTCCATCGACTAACGGTCGACTGCGTGTATTCACCATCCTAAAATGGTTGCCGCACAATTAAGAGAAAGGTAAGAGACAGATCGAGAGAATAAACACGAAAGAACGGACTATTATAGTACCAAATGTCATAGTAATGTTAATTCAGGCACAATCACGTATAAATATTCTCATAATAACATTAGCTAAGTGAGATTATGAACATACAATACATCATGGTTCTTGATACCATCGCCACAACGTTTGATAACTACAATTTTCGTCAACTCTAAGACCAACCCATCTTAGTAGTTCTGCCAAATACTCACGAATCAATGCTTAATATACTCAGTCTAAGTCTAGACATCTTACATCCATGTCTAGATCACTTAAACTAGAACTCTGATACCAACTTGTAACGCCCTAAAAACCAGGGTTAATTTAAAACTGCGGAAACTAAACAATTAAGCATCAACAATAGGTATAAAACTCCCAAAAAGGGGAACTGTACTTAACCTTTACAAAAGTCAAAATACGGATAAGGATTCTAACAACAAATAATCTAAACGTATACTATCTAGATTACATCAGTTGTTGATCCAGAATCATCCAAAAATGTGGGACTTAACAATGCCCAACAATCCAATACTAAACATCTCAAAAACCCTCGGGATCAGTCCCAGCACTCAAAACCCTTGGCAACCCGCCGCTAACGAGAACCTGATATACATATCATTTGAGAAAAAGTGTTAGGCTTAAAGCCTAGTGAGAACATACAGTTTATAAATTTCAAGAGATATAAACAATTGTATCATAATATAATCTTTCCAATAAGGTTTAGTTTTACAAATGAAACATTTGCCACAACTGGGCCTTTCTGATACAAAACTCGTCAACAAATAACCAAAGATAACCATTTTACCAAGTATTGTAGCGTAACACAAAGTAGGCCACAATCCGAGTTATGAGCTAAACACTTGGAATCCATGGCCACGAACTCACAGGTCCGTACTACGATGTGAGGTAGGGTCCCCGAGGAAACCAAGGTATACTCGTTCACCAGGACTACACTATGACCCATGGCTAGTAACCGGTCTCACATAACCGTACCAAATGGCCCCCGAAATCATATGCATCCATAGCTACAAATAGGGGAATTATGATCCATGGCTAGTAACCGGTTTCAACCGTACCAAATGGCCCCCGAGGATCATAAACATCTATTTCACAATTAGGGGAAAAACATCCCAAATATAAGTCGACTCAATACCTAGGGATCCACTAGTAATAGTCCAGACTTGTCACAACATCATTCGTGACCAACCATATATAACCATATGGTATACAAAACATTTTATAAACAAAATGCCTTTTCAAGTTCAACTTCTGGTAAGTATGAGAATCATAAAAATGAGTTCATAAACATTCTTTTGCATAAGCTACAAAATCAACAAGTAAAACATCCTTTTACTTCAAATAAGATAGAATCCATCATTTTAGTCAAAAATGATCGAGAACCCTAAAATCTCCCAAAACTCAAGTTATATAAAAAATGCAGAAAACTTAGATCTGAAACCATGGAGATATATAGGAGTTCCAAAAGGTAGCTTTTGATATGTATACAGTTTTTTTAAAATGATAGTAGGAACTCACATAACAGGTTTATACGAAAACCCGAAAAACCAGATATCGACCCCCTCGAGGAGACGAAGCTTTCTACACCGAAACCCCGAGCACAACACTTAATACTAGCGATTAACGGAAGCTCGAAGATCCAAAGAAAACCAACTTAGAGAGTGAGAGAGAGATTTTGAGAAAATCTCACAAATAAGATATTTGTGGCTGAAGCCACTTAAGTCGGCCAGGGTCTTTCGCGGGTTATGCCGCGACCTCAACTCGCGGCATAACTCGCCCGTGTCCGAAACCCCAATATCATCCAGTGGGTTACGCGGGTTGTGCCGCGACCTCAAGTCGCGGAACAACTCGCGTGGTTCTTAAAACCCAAAACATCCAGTGGGTTACGCGGGTTGTGCCGCGACCTTCACTCGCGGTGCAACTCGCGTAGTTCACTGTTTGTTTGCCCAAAGTTCTCAAAACTAAACTCGAACTTTAAATCAAATGCGGTGCTAACGACAACAACTTAACACAAGAATACAACGATGAAATATAATGAAAATCCAGGGTGTTACAATCCTCCCCAACTTGGGAATGATTTCGTCCCCGAAATCCCAACTATACAAAAAGATGAGGATATCTCCGCTTCATATGCTCTTCAGCTTCCCACGTCACATTTGCTCCCCGATGATGCTTCCACTGCACCTTGACCATAGTGACCTCTTTATGACGCAACTTCTTACTCTTTCTTTCTAAGATTGCGTCAGGATCTTCTATACAACGGTTACCCTCGTATACTGTCAACTCGGAGAGAGGAATGACGCTCTCCTCTTCCTCCAAACACTTCCGAAGGTAACAAATATGAAACATGTTGTGTATTCTACTCAACTCTGGCGGTAGTTCCAATTGGTAGGCTTGCAGACCCACCCGCTTGAGCACTTTGAAAGGTCCAAGGAAACAGGGACTCAGCTTCCCACGTTTTCTGTACCATATAATGCCCTTCCACGGCGATACCTTAAGCAACACACGGTCACCCACTTGGAATTCCACCGGCCGCCTCTTCTTATCGGCATAACTCTTCTGCCGATCCTGAGCCGCTTTCAATCTTTCACGAATGTTCTTGACCTTATCGGCCGTCTCTTGCACAATTTTAGGTCCGACGAACTGCTTTTCTCCCGCTTCAAGCCAACACACGGGAGTTCGGCACTTTCGCCTGTACAATGCCTCGAAAGGCGCCATTCCAATACTCGAGTGGTAGCTATTGTTGTAAGCAAACTCCACCAAAGGTAAGTGAGAGTCCCAACTACCCCCAAAATCGATGACACAAGACCTCAACATGTCTTCCAACGTTTGGCTCGTTCTCTCGCTTTGCCCGTCGGTTTGTGGATGGTAAGTCGTACTCAACTTAACTCGTGTACCAAGCTCTTTCTGAAACCCATCCCAAAAGTTCGAAGTGAACCGACTGTCGCGATCCGACACGATCGACAATGGTATATCGTGCCTCGAGACCACTTCATCGATGTACAGTTTTGCTAACTTGTCCATCGGTAATGTCTCGCGCATGGCCAAGAAGTGAGCGCTCTTTGTCAATCTATCAACTATCACCCAAATGGTATCGTGACCTCGAAGAGTTTTAGGCAACTTCGTCACGAAATCCATGGTGATATGCTCCCACTTCCACTCGGGAATCTCCAAAGACTGTAGACTCCCGTACGGTCGTTGATGTTCGGCCTTAACTTGCGAGCACGTAACACAACGCTCCACATAACGCGCCACATCAAGCTTCATTACTGGCCACCAGTAATGCAACTTCAAGACCCTGTACATCTTCGTACTTCTCGGATGAATGGAATACTTGGACTTGTGAGCATCTTCAAGCAAAAGATCATGGTTACCCCCAACCTTGGGTACCCACACACGACCGTTGAACAGTTTTACCCCACGACTATCTTCCGTTAAGAGTAAACGTTGCTTCGTCATAAATTCCTCTTTGAGATTTTCTTCTAACAATGCTTCAACTTGCGACGTCTTGATCTTTTCAACAAGACTAGACACCAACTCGATTCTCGAATGGGTAGCCCGAATACATCCACTATAGTCCTTCCGACTTAACGCATCAGCTACCACGTTCGCCTTACCAGGATGGTAACGCAACTCACAGTCGTAATCTTTGAGTAACTCGAGCCACCGTCTTTGTCTCATATTCAACTCTTTCTGGTCAAAGACATACTTCAGGCTCTTATGATCTGTGAAGAGTGTCCACTTCGTGCCATAGAGATAATGTCGCCAAAGTTTCAGGGCGAACACCACCGCTGCTAACTCCAAATTGTGGGTAGGATATTTCTTCTCGTGTATCTTAAGCTGCCTCGAGGCGTAAGCGATTACCTTGCCTCGTTGCATCAACACACAACCTAAACCCATCTTCGAAGCATCGCTATAGACCACAAAGTCTTCTGACCCTTCAGGTAACGACAAGATCGGAGCTTCACATAACTTCTTTTGAAGGATTCAGAATGCCTTCTCTTGTGTTTCGGTCCAATCAAATTTCGCATTCTTCCGAGTTAGAATTGTCAAGGAAGAAGCGATCTTTGAAAAGTCTTGAATAAATCTCCGGTAGTATCCCGCCAGACCCAAGAAACTTCGGATCTCGGACGGATTCTTGGGAGGCTCCCAATTCATCATAGCTTCAATCTTGGAGGGATCTACTTTCACTTCGTCTCGGGTGACAACATGACCCAAAAACTGTACCTCTTCAAGCCAAAAGTCACACTTGGAAAATTTGGCGTACAATCTTTCTTTTCTCAGCACATCAAGAACTTCGCGAAGGTGTTGCTCGTGCTCCAACTCGCTCTTAGAGTACACGAGTATGTCATCAATGAATACGATGACCGACTTGTCGAGCAATAGTCGGCACACCCTATTCATCAAATCCATAAATACCGCTGGTGCATTCGTTAGGCCAAAAGGCATTACGAGAAACTCGTAATGGCCGTAACGCGTTCTAAAGGCTGTCTTCGGAACGTCTTCTTCTCTTACCTTCACTTGGTGATAACCCGAACGTAAGTCAATCTTGGAAAAATACCCCGCTCCTTGGAGTTGATTGAACAAGTCGTCAATCCTGGGAAGCGGATATTTGTTCTTCACTGTAGCTTTATTCAACTCACGATAATCGATGCACATTCTCATTGTGCCATCTTTCTTCTTGACGAACAAGACCGGAGCTCCCCACGGCGACGAGCTCGGTATTACGAATCCCTTATCCAAAAGCTCTTGGAGTTGGGCCATCATATCTTGCATCTCTGCTGGCGCTAACCGATAAGGGGCTCTAGCAACAGGAGCCGCTCCCGGTACAAGATCAATCCGAAACTCTACTTGACGATCGGGTGGTAACCCAGGCAAGTCGTCAGGAAAGACGTCTGGAAACTCGCGCACAATTTTCACATCAACCAGCTTTGAATTTTCTAACTTGGCATCGATCACGTAGGATAGGAAAGATGAACATCCTTTTACTAAGCACTTGCGTGCCTTTGCCATTGTGATTATTGCCACTTCACCTTTTATTTTCTCACCAAAGATCACGACGACTTCGCCACAGGGATTGGGAAGTCGAATTAACTTCTTAGAACACATGATCTCGGCATGATTGTTCGCCAACCAATCCATACCGACTACCATGTCAAAACCTCCGATTATCATCGGCAGTAAGTCAATCGAGAATTCCCTCCCTTCGATTCTGAGAGCACACTTCTTCAAAACATCACGGATCAGGACTTGACTACCATCAGCTATCTCTACTACTAATGCATCCTCAAGACTAGTAGTGGGCATAGCAATCTTTTGACGGAACAACTCAGATATGAAAGAGAAACTGGCACCCGTATCGAATAAAACACGAGCAGGTACAAAGTTTATAAGAAATGTACCCGATACCACATCAGCGGATGCCTTGGCCTCTTCGGCCGTCATCTGAAACGCTCGACCCAGAACCCTAGGTGGGTTCTCCTTCTTTGCCGCCACGCTACCCGTCACGAGCTTTGGGCAATCTCTTCTCACGTGCCCCGGTGCCTTACACTCATAGCAGATAAGTCCTCTGATCGGGCAATCTTTGGCGGTGTGATCAGATTTACCACACTTGTAGCAAGATTTAGGAGTGGTGTTACAGTTACCGTGGTGCTTGGTTCGACACTTGTGACACCACCTAGCTTCCTACTGCTGCTGAAGCTTCGGTTCCCAGAAAAAGGTCGGGATCTCCTGGGAGGCACAGAACTGTTCTCCCACTTTCTCTTGTCAGACACTACCACTGCTTTCTCAGATTTGCTTATCAAGAATAACTCCTCCATAAACTGAGCTTCTTCAACCATCTCTCGAAGATTGGAAGCTATAGAATTGTGGACCAAAGATAACAGGTCCGCTGGTAGGCCATTAAGATAGGCCTTCATCTTATCTTTTTCCGTTGGGTCCACGTGCCCCACCAAATCCAACTTTTCCATGAACTGACGGGTGTACTCCCTCACCGTCAGGTTTCCTTTAACAAGAGACCGAAACTCTTTCTCGATTCGGTCCATAGTCCTTTCACTGCAGAACTCTTCCAACAATTTCTTTTTAAACTCGGCCCAAGACAACTGAGCCAACACAGAAGGAGACAGGGTGGATTGAACGATATTCCACCAAGTGAGGGCCGTATCCTTAAGCAATTGGGTACCAAACCGCACCCTCTGATCATCCCCACATTCGGAAGAGCCAAAAGCCTGCTCGGCCGCTCGGATCCATTTAACACATGCAACTGGGTCTTCGGAACCAGAGAACTCTGGTGGTCCGCAACACAGAAAAGACTTGTAGGAACAACTCTTCCCACCTTTCGGAGCACCAACAACCCTATGCTCTTCAGCTCTGACTCCGCCCCCAGAGCCCCCAGCGCCAGTCAGCACATTCTCTTCCACTGCCCCATGCCTTCTGAGGCTCGCGTCCCGGTCTTCCAACATTTTCAGAAAAACCTCATGCTGTTTCTCCATGGCCGTCGTCACCATTTGCATGACGTTGGTCATCATATCAGCTTGAGGGCTAGCTAACTGAACAACGGGACTGGTGGACGTCAGAACCACTCTTGGTCCTAGCTCCACTTCCCCAGTAAGTAACGGTGGCATGCCCGAAGGAATGATGGTCGCCGCCCTAACCACGGGATCTCGCTCGAGCGAACTATCGTCACGCAAATCTCCATTGACTAACGGTCGGCTGCGTGTATTCACCATCCTAAAATGGTTGCCGCACAATTACGAGAAGGGTAAGAGACAGATCGAGAGAATAAACACGAAAGAACGGACTATTATAGTACCAAATGTCATAGTAATGGTAATTCAGGCACAATCACGTATAAATATTCTCATAATAACATTAGCTAAGTGAGATTATGAACATACAATACATCATGGTTCTTGATACCATCGCCACAACGTTTGATAACTACAATTTTCGTCAACTCTAAGACCAACCCATCTTAGTAGTTCTACCAAATACTCACGAATCAATGCTTAATATACTCAGTCTAAGTCTAGACATCTTACATCCATGTCTAGATCACTTAAACTAGAACTCTGATACCAACTTGTAACGCCCTAAAAACCAGGGTTAATTTAAAACTGCGGAAACTAAACAATTAAGCATCAACAATAGGTATAAAACTCCCAAAAAGGGGAACTGTACTTAACCTTTACAAAAGTCAGAATACGGATAAGGATTCTAACAACAAATAATCTAAACGTATACTATCTAGATTACATCAGTTGTTGATCCAGAATCATCCAAAAATGTGGGACTTAACAATGCCCAACAATCCAATACTAAACATCTCAAAAACCCTCGGGATCAGTCCCAGCACTCAAAACCCTTGGCAACCCGCCGCTAACGAGAACCTGATATACATATCATTTGAGAAAAAGTGTTAGGCTTAAAGCCTAGTGAGAACATACAGTTTATAAATTTCAAGAGATATAAACAATTGTATCATAATATAATCTTTCCAATAAGGTTTAGTTTTACAAATGAAACCTTTGCCACAACTGGGCCTTTCTGATACAAAACTCGTCAACAAATAACCAAAGATAACCATTTTACCAAGTATTGTAGCGTAACACAAAGTAGGCCACAATCCGAGTTATGAGCTAAACACTTGGAATCCATGGCCACGAACTCACAGGTCCGTACTACGATGTGAGGTAGGGCCCCCGAGGAAACCAAGGTATACTCGTTCACCAGGACTACACTATGACCCATGGCTAGTAACCGGTCTCACATAACCGTACCAAATGGCCCCCGAGGATCATATGCGTCCATAGCTACAAATAGGGGAATTATGATCCATGGCTAGTAACCGGTTTCAACCGTACCAAATGGCCCCCGAGGATCATAAACATCTATTTCACAATTAGGGGAAAAACATCCCAAATATAAGTCGACTCAATACCTAGGGATCCACTAGTAATAGTCCAGACTTGTCACAAAATCATTCGTGACCAACCATATATAACCATATGGTATACAAAACATTTTATAAACAAAATGCCTTTTCAAGTTCAACTTCTGGTAAGTATGAGAATCATAAAAATGAGTTCATAAACATTCTTTTGCATAAGCTACAAAATCAACAAGTAAAACATCCTTTTACTTCAAATAAGATAGAATCCATCATTTTAGTCAAAAATGATCGAGAACCCTAAAATCTCCCAAAACTCAAGTTATATAAAAAATGCAGAAAACTTAGATCTGAAACCATGGATATATATATAAGAGTTCAAAAAGGTAGCTTGTGATATGTATACAGTTTTTTTAAAATGATAGTAGGAACTCACCCAACAGGTTTATACGAAAACCCGAAAAACCAGATATCGACCCCCTCGAGGAGACGAAGCTTTCTACACCGAAACCCCGAGCACAACACTTAATACTAGCGATTAACGGAAGCCCGAAGATCCAAAGAAAACCAACTTAGAGAGAGAGAGAGATTTTGAGAAAATCTCACAAATGAGATATTTGTGGCTGAAGCCACTTATGTCGGCCAGGGTCTTTCACGGGTTATGCCGCGACCTCAACTCTCGGCATAACTTGCCCGTGTCCGAAACCCCAATATCATCCAGTGGGTTGTGCCGCGACCTCAAGTCGCGGTGCAACTCGCGTGGTTCTTAAAACCCAAAACATCCAGTGGGTTACGCGGGTTGTGCCGCGACCTTCACTCGCGGTGCAACTCGCGTAGTTCACTGTTTGTTTGCCCAAAGTTCTCAAAACTAAACTCGAACTTCAAATCAAACGCGGTGCTAACGACAACAACTTAACACAAGAATACAACGATGAAATATAATGAAAATCCAGGGTGTTACATGATCCGTTAGGAAGCACCTTGTCTAGTCCTCTTGTTATGGGTCGATTAATCGTATATCTTGCATGTTGTACTTAATTTAAAATGTCTAAAACGTGGGTGTTCAAGTTTATTAAAATAACTGTATCCTCGAAGGTGTATATAGATATATGTAATTATGTGCATATAAATGTGAATATATATATATATATATATGTGTGTGTGTGTGTGTGTGTGTGTGTAAGTGAATGAATTCATGTATGTACTTGGTAATGTGATGAATTTGGGTTTAACCATGGAACTTTGTGAACACATGAACCTATAGTAGACAATGACTTCTTGGATTTGGAATTTGGGACGCCGAGCTTCGATCAAACAGCCTAAGGGAGGCCAGGGCGACATTTCCATGCGACAATGCCCCTGGCAAAGTCGCATGGTCAATGTCGCAGGTTTCCAGCAAGGGGAGTTTTCGGCCAAATTTCCAGCAAGGGGGTGTCTTTGTGCGACATTGCCCCGGCGACAATGCTAAGGGCAATGTCGTTGTGTCATAGTCGCTAGAGAGGGACGGGAGGCTGAATCCTTAAGTCGTTTGTGTGAGCAATTAGGTCTTTATTTCCATTTGTTCCAGGTCTGCAATTTCTCTCTCTCTAGGCGATTTCCACTCATCTTTTCTCTTCTCCCTCCTCCATTAATGATCCAAATCAAACCCTAGCATTGATTGTTTTTACAAGTGGTTGTTGGGTGTTAGAGAAGATCCTTGGTGTCATTAAAGCTTCAAGACCTCTTCCAAGTCCATTCTTCTTATAGGGTTTTTACTTACAAACCCTAGTTAGTGAGTTTCTACTCCTTAAATACTCTATTACTTATTTGTTACTTGTATTAAACCTACATTATACATATGTGTTGTTCATTTAGGATTTGTGACCTAACTTGTAGAGTTTTCAACTTTATGAACCCTAAAAGGGTGAGCATGTCTAGTAAACCCTAATAATCTCTTTTATGGTAACTAAATGAATATGGATCTTTGATTCCGTGCTTGTATGATGAGTTCATGAGGAAACCCTTGTTGTTATGGTTTTGATCTAACTGCTGATAACTTTATGAAGATATAGTATGAGTAAAATAAACCTTTGTGACTACATGTATGAGATCATGAGGAATGTGGTACCTTGAGAAGCAAAGATGAATTGATATTTACATGTAGAAAAGAGGTGTATAAGTGGTTATAAATGCTTACCAAATGTTGATCACCTGATAAGAATGTGAACACTACTCCTTGTGCACGAGGAGTTAGTTGTATATTATATGGACCTTGTGATAGTCATTGTGGGTTACTAGCGAGTAAGCAATAGGGGGTCGTGGACCCTTGAGGTGTAACTCGTCTAGCAATGGATAGGCAATAATGTCCCGTAAGACCTTGAGGTGTAACTCGACGGAGTAGGCAATAAAGGCGGTGATTATGGTTTGAGGTTGTGAGGTCTTTATGGCATGGGAACTAGGACAAAGACATGAGGTGTAATCCATTAACATCATGGGTGACACCACTTCCTATGTAAACGTCACCCTGATGGAAACGGGTCTCCCGCGTATTTTCAAGGGTTATCTCTTGTATGCTTGTGTTCAGGTACGAGATTATGGTTGCGGTGGAAGCAATAATTGTGAGACGATGGAGTTTGGTAACCCAAGACTTGTTTTACTTAAAATAAGATATTATTGTTTGTGAATTATATAAATTATGAAATCTCACTAGGCTTCGTCCTAACACTTGTTATGGTTGTTGTTTCCTCACAGATCTTACTCGTGGAGGAAATTAGGATATCGGGCTTGTCAACCGGGCACGTAGGAGTTCTCGAAGTGCCGGTCTTTTGGGGAATTTTGTGTTGAGAGATTATAGTGAAATCACAACACCCATTTTAATCTAGATTTGAATTGATCCTAGATTAAGTAGGTTGTTGTAATATTGATGTCCCATTCTTTTTGCAAACTTTATGGTGCAAACTAACCCGATTATTTATGGGTTTTTGGTTGTCTTAAATATTGGGATTCGTTCTTTTGGAAATTCATATTTACAGGGTATTTGGACCTTCGTTTTTTAGACGTCATATTGCCGAATTTACGAATTTTATTCGTCAAGTTTCTAGAGTGTTACATAATAACGTTAGGTAAGTGAAATTATGAACATATGATACCTAAGAATTCTCGTTACCGTCACCACAACGCTCGAATAACATAATCTCCGTCGACTCTAAGACCAACCCATCTTAGAAACTCTACCCAATCTCACAAATCATTACTTAATAATCTCAGCTTAAGTCTAGACATCTTACATTCATACCTAGTTTAATTAACCTAGAGCTCTGTACCAACTTGTAACACCCTAAAAATAGGGCTAAATTTAAAATTTGAAAATCCGGCAATATGACATCTATAATTGGAGGAAACTACCCAAACAAGTAAATGTTTAATGGCGTTTATACAACATGTGAATGAATATTAAAATTGACAACAAAGTAATCTAAACATATTATATCAAGATTATAATGGTTGTCAACCTCAATCCCAAAATGCTATATCTTGCACGCCAAGTCTCCAAAATATAACTATCACCAAAACTGCCTCTACGACCTCATGTCCTTCTCTCAAACATTGGGCGACCCACCGCCAAGGGAACCTGTTATACACATCATTTGAGAAAAAGTGTTAGGATTAACGCCCAGTGAGAACAAACAGTTTATATCAATAATTTTGAAAATGGTTTGAACGTAATAAACAAGTTTTTCCAATGAAACAGATTTAAGTAGAATAATCACAATCATATAAGAACCTTTCGGTCCAAAACATCTTTCGATGACGGGGGAGACCCGATTTCCAAGGATCGTGGCGGAACACAAAAGTAAGACACTCTCCGAGTTGTGAGCTCAATACTTGGAACAATGGCCACGAACAACGCCGACTCATACTCAGATGTGGGGGAGGGCACCCGAGGATCCAAGTCATACTCATTCACTAGGATTATATTTATGGCCCATGGCTAGTAACCGGTCCCACATAACCGTACCAAATTGCCTCTGAGGACCTAATATCTAAACTAGTTACATATGGGGAAGAACACCCCAAAAATAAACCAATACCTATTCCTATGGATCCGATGGTAATAGTCTAAGCCTTGTCACAATTCTTTTGTGACTAACTGATATCAATGCACATAGTTATCATAAGAGTACTTTCTTAACACAATTTATTTGCAATATTTTAGCTTTAATGCATTTAAACCCCAAAGTAGATTTGTTAGGGTTTATTTACACTTCTCATACGAAATATCTTCAAACAATGCTTTTTCCAATACTTTACAACATTTTAAGATCAAACCATAACGATTTATAGGTTACCCTCAAATTCCAACCAAAATCTCCATTTTAGAAAACCCTAGTTATCATAAAAATGGTTTTCCATCATGTGTTTTACTCATAATTAAATAAATGGATCATGAATAAGTAAGCTTTCTACAATGGTTTCCCAAAAACAAGGTTAGAACCCTAAAATCTCCAAAACCCATTTTTTGGTTAAAATATTGCAAACAATAAAATGTAAACATGGAGATGATAATAGGTTCAAAAGTCTAGATTTGATGTGTATAAGGTTTAAAAGAGTTGAGTGTGCTCACAATGTGGATTTTATTGAAAAACCTAGAAACCCCTAGAACTTCGTTGGGTGAGGTTGAGAGGTGAGGAAACCTTGACCCAAACTTCTTGATTACACCTTGAGGAGGAAGAATCCCAGTGCCCAAGTAGATGAGAAATAAATGAGATTTAGGGCTGAAAATTGAGCATTTAAAGTTCCAGTGCCCGTCGGCGATTGTGCTAAGCGAAAGTGACAGAGTCACAATCGCGAGGCACTCTCACGTGGCTTGTACCGAGAGCTCGACGACCCGGGTGATTGTGTCAAGCGAATGTGACTCTTGTCACAATCGTGAGACACTCTCGCGGAGACTGTACCGAGAGCCCTCGACCCCTCTACGCGATTATGACCTTGGCGATAGTGACCTTGTCACTATCGCAAGGCACTATCGCCCCAAATGCAGCGAGGCCCAAAATGTCAGATTTTCACATCCAATCACTTATAACCCGTTCATCACTTAAGGTAACCCAGTTCTAAATCAAAAAATTCAAAAAAAAGGTCCTTAATGTAACTAAATGTACGAGTTCACTTACGTAAAATTTCGGGGAGTTACACATTGGGTCCATAAACTCATAAAATATAAATTTGCATGAATATGTCAAAGTAAAACAAATTCCATATACTCTTCCCATTATACTCTAGGCATAAATATGATGTCACTCAAGTCGCCAATATGGTAATTCATACTAGGTATGTCCAAAAATGTCAAAAGGATTACCCCAATATGCAAATATGACCAAATCACTAATTAAGAGGAGGATAACCAAAATAGAACATGTAATAGGGTTAGATTAACAATGTATCTAGTTTTATAAAAAAAAATTTAAAACATACATCTTATGTTTTTGAAAGAAAACCTAGAGAAACTTTGCAAACGCTAGAAATGTAGGAGAGGATTTCAAGTTTGATCCTTGCGAAAGCCTTCACACTTGATGACCAAGAGAATCTAGATGTGCTCAATAAATGTCCTCAACAAACCCTAGGGTCGAATTTAGTGAGGAGGGAAGAAGAGAGGTGAGAAAATCGCACCCCGGAGTCACAAAATTGCTGCTAAAACTGATCTGGAGGAAAAAGTGAAGAGAAAAATGGGTTGGGGGTGTTTATAGCCCAGATACACGCTCAGCGACTATGCCATTGGCAATGTCGCAGGGAATTTACCGTGCCTTACCCCTAGCTACGACTATGCCATTAGTTGTATCGTAGTCCCAAAGTCCACGACGACTATGACAGGCTACAATGCCACCTGTCACTGTCGCGGGCAATCTTGCCCAGACTGTACCGAAGCCCAAAAATTCGATTCGTCAAGTCGATTAGCTAAGATTAAAAGGTTGAGAACTCGATATTAAAACCTAATAATAATAAACTTGAGTAAAAAATTTATGAACAAAATATATTATAGATGAATACCCGATTTTAACTTACTTAAATTCTTCGGGTGTTACAATCCTCCCTACCTTGGAAAAGATTTCGTCCTCGAAATCTCGCTTTACCCGAACAATTAGGGATACCACATCTTCATGTCCTCTTCGGATTCCCAATTCATGTTTGCACCTCGATGGTGTTTCCATTGAACTTTGACCATAGTCACATCCTTGTGACGAAGTTTATTTGACTTCTTTCCAAAATAGCTTCTGGTTCCTCTACATAACGATTGTTGTTATATACACGGATCTCGGACAATGGAATGATACTCTCTTCTTCGGCCAAACATTTATGTAAATAGCACACGTGGAAGGTGTGATGGAATCCTTCCATTTCCGACGATAAATCCAATTTGTACGCTTGGAGTCCGAATCGCTCTAAAATGGTAAAGGGTTTAAGGAATCGGGGACTTAGTTTCCCACACTTTCCGAATCGGATAATTCCTTTCCATGGAGACACTTTCAACATAACCCGGTCTCCTACTTGGAATTCAATTGGTATTCGTTTCTTGTCAGCATAACTCTTTGTTCGATCTTGGGCCGCTTTCAAGCGTTCCCGAATGCTCTTTACTTTGTCAGTCATTTCTTGCACAATTTCCGGTCCGACGAATTGTTTCTCTCCCGCTTCGAGTCAACACACCCGGGTCCTACACTTCCGGACATACAAGGCCTCAAAAGGTGTCATCCAAATGCTGGAATGGTAACTATTATTGTAAGCAAATTCCACTAACGGTAGGTGCGAGTCCCAAATTTCTCCTAAGTCGATGACACACGACCTCAACATGTCTTCTATAGTTTGAATAGTCCTTTCGCTTTGACCATCCATTTGAGGGTGGTAGGTTGTGCTCAGTTTTATCTTCGTACCTAACTCTTTTTGTAGGTCGTCCCAAAATTTAGAAGTAAACCGACCATCTCTATCTGAAACGATTGATAGTATACACCATGCCTTGACACCACTTCATCAATATAGAGTTTTGCGAACTTGTCCATTGGCAACGTCTCTCTAATTTCTAGAAAGTGTGTGCTCTTAGTTAGCAGATCCACCACTACCTAAATCGTATCATGATCTCTCAACGTCCTTGGTAACTTTCTCACGAACTCCATAGTGATATGTTCCCATTTCCGTTCCAGGATCGACAAAGATTGAAAACTTCCATATGGCTTTTGATGTTCCGCATTGACTTGAAGGCAAGTAACACACCTTTCCACATAGTTGGCTACATCAAGCTTCATCACCGCCCACCAATAATTTAACTTCAAATCTCTATACATTTTTGTGCTACCAGGATGAATGGAATACTTCGATTTATGCGCTTCCCATAGAAGTAGTTCCCGATGTCCACCCAGCTTTGGTACCCAAATTCGATATTAGAAAAGCTTGAGGTTCTCTTCTAGAAGTGCCTCGATTTGGTACACTATGATGTTTTCCACTAAACATGACACCACGTCGATCCTAGTGAGGGACAGTTGAATACCACCATTATGACTCTTTCGGCTTAGGGCATCCGCTACCACATTAGCCTTACAGGGGGTGGTAAAATAGCTCACAATCAGTCTTTTAACAACTCTAACCATCTCCTTTGACGCATATTGAGCTCCTTTTGATAAAAAAAATATACTTTAATCTTTTGTGATCGGTGAAGAGGGCACTTCGTCCCGTAGAGGTAGTGTCGCCATAACTCTAACGTGAAGACTACTGCCGCCAATTCCAAAACGTGAGTTGTGTAATTCTTCTCGTGTTCCTTGAGTTGACGTGAAGCGTACGCTATCACCTTCCCTTTTTACATCAACACGTACCCAAGACCCATCTTTGAGGCATCACTATACACTATAAAATCTTTCGACCCCTCGGGTAAGGATAGGATGTGTGCTTCAGACAATTTCTTTTAAAGGGTTCTAAAAGCTCAATCTTGAGTCTCGGACCATACGAACTTGAAAATCTTCCTTGTCAACGCCGTAAGTGGTAAAGCGATCTTCAAGAAGTCTTAGATGAATCTTCGCTAGTAACCGACTAATCCTAAGAAGCTTCTAATCTTCGTTGGACTCGTTGACGGTTCCCAGTTCATCATGGCTTAATTCTTGGTTGGGTCCACTTTTACTCCATCTTTAGATACTACGTGTCCCAAAAATTGGATTTCTGGTAGCTAAAACTCGCACTTTGAAAACTTAGCAAATAAACTCTCACTTCGATGAACTTCTAGAACCTCCCGTAAATGTTGTTCATGCTCGGCTTCGTTCTTTGAGTAGACTAAGATATCATCGATAAAGACTATTATTGATTTGTCCAATAAAGGGCGACAAACTCGGTTCATCAAATCCATAAATACAACAGAAGCGTTCGTCAGACCAAATGGCATCACTAAGAACTCGTAGTGCCCATACCTAGTTCGGAAATCCGTCTTCGGAATATCGTCTTTCTTCACCCTTATTTGATGATATCCGGACCGTAGGTCAATCTTGGAAACATCCCGCACCTTGCAATTGGTCGAAGAAATCATCAATCCGAGGGAGTGGGTACTTATTCTTTATCGTCACTTTATTTAGCTCTCTATAGTCTATAATGTGACACCCTCAAATTTAGAAAGAGCGACTAATTAAAACTTTCAACAATACCTTAAAGGATAATAAAATATCTTACTACCAGTCCAGAATTGAAATACATTTCTAGGTTGAACCATCAACAAATAATTAAAGTCTTACATAAAGACTAACTAAAGTCTTACATAAAGACTAACTAAAGTCGAGTGCTACTATATCCCAATAACAGTCGTTATCTTCAATATAAGTGTGGAAGACTTCATCAAGCTAATCACCTCTTCGAGCACACAACTAGCACTCACATCTCTTCACAGAGTCGCTAGAACTAATCCCGAAATGGAACATGATGCACATGCCGACAAATAAAAAGGTTAGGCTAACGCCTAGTGAGTTCAAGAGTTTTATATCATGATTATAAAGGGAAAAGTAAAATGGAAATATTGTAACTTATAATCATGATCCTTTAAATGATTTACTTTAAAATAATAGAACAACTCATTTACCAATAATATGCATTTTATAGATGGACGTCTCAACGCCAAAACATTCTTTCATGAAATAATGCAACCCAACACTTACTCAAAACGAGGATAATGATAATGCTCGAATAATGAAATTTGAGTAAACTTTATAAAACAAACGACCAAAATATGAGTAAACTCAAGTCTCCAAAATTATAGCATAAGGGAGATAACCCAAACTCAAAGTGTCACCGAAAACAAGGATAAATCTAAATACCCCAAAACAACACCTCTCGGTGACGGGGGAGTCCCAAATTCCAAGGCTAGTGGCGGAACACAAAAGTTGGCCACATTCCAAGTTACTGAGCTCACCATACTAGGAACCCATGGCCACGAGCTCGCAGACTCGTACTAAGATGTGGGGGAGGGCACCCGAGGATTCCTAATCATGCTCATTCACTAGGATTACATTTATGGCCCATGGCTAGTATCTGGTCCCACATAACCGTACCAAGTTGCCTCCGAGGACCCAATGTCTCAACTAGCTACAAATGGGAAGTGACTATCCCATAAAAACAGGCTCAGACATTAAATCACGGATGCAGGTCCGGGTATTGGACTCCACGAGCCCTCACCGTATTATCCTCGAAATCCCATGACTAATTCTGGTGCCAACATATAAATAATAGCCCATTTTCCTTTTTAAATAATAAAGACCGACTCATATGCCTATGGATTCACTGCATTACAGTCTAAAACAGTACATGACTCCAATTGAATGACCAACGCACTCAAAACATGTAATTCTCAAATGATGTGCATTAACCGTCATCATACTCAAAACTCCACAACGGGCTATTAAACCGGACAAATGTCCTCAAGACTCATTTTAGTCAAAACCGAGCCAATGCTCAACAATTTACTTAAATCTCCAATGAAAGCCAGTGTAAAAATTAAAACACGTTTGACTAGCGGATATGCAAACACAACGATCAAAAGTAAGATTAGCTCAAAACTCATCATTGGTTGAGGCAACCCATTTTCCAAATGAACTTATACCCTTATATTTCCAAAATGCCTCATAAGACAATAATATGCATTTTCCAAATGGTTTATAAGATCAAATGCACAAAAATGACATTTACATCAAATGAACTCCATATATATATATAAAATCATCTAGGAAGCATATCAACATGATTTATTTACCAAAATGTTCAATAATCCCAAAGATGTGTGTTAAATGAGCTTATAAAGTTAAACACTTCCCAAAATAACCAAACTTATCAGTAGTTAACAATTTCATGCAAAACGCAAAACACTTTAAAATAACCATTTTGGCATGTACACCGTTTTCACAAATCAACTTGAACTCACCTTGCTAGATTTAGGCTAAATCTAGGTTTTACCCCTAAAACTTGAATCTACATTGATGAAGGATTGAATCACCAAGAAACCTACCTAGATCTTAGATCCAACACATCTACAAGATCACCTTCACCACACAAGTCAACAAAATCACACCCAAGTTGAAGGATAAAAGGGAAAAGGATGAAACCATCAAACCCTAGCTTAACATTGAGAGAGATAAGGAACTTACCACCATAAAATACTCTTGTATCTTCCAATAGACTTCAAATCTCTTGATATATCCTTTAATATCTCTCAAAAACAAAACTATGGCAACTTGAATCACCAAAAACGGAGTTGAGATGCAAAAGTTATGAAGAAATGAAGTTTTAGTGCTGAAAATCGGGTTTTATGCTCGAACAGGGCGTTTCGCGACTTACCACGCGGCCTTAAGTCGCGGCATAAGTCGCCCGATTCCCCTAAGTCGCACGGGTGGCTCTAAGTCGCAGCATAAGTCGCGTAGTGCACTGTCCGCCCGGTTTTCTTCGCGTTCACTGTTTTGGCCGTAACTTCTTCGTTATAGCTCCGATTTTGCTCCGGAAAGAACTGTTGGACTCGTAATTGAATCTTTCATCCACCAAGACTATAAAATCTAGGATTCAAGTCCAAAATCCTATATCTTATTTTTTTCCTTAAAATTACCGATTTCTATATTTACTTGAAACGATGCTTTTTGAAATCGGGGTGTTACATATACACATCCGAATGTAAAACTGTAATTAAATTAATATATTTGTAATAAAATAATGTTGGGAACTGAAGATGTGTCTAAGTGATTAATACTGCCAGGTTTTCATGATTACTACTGCTGAGCCAGATTAATACTGCTTGAAGAAATTAATACTGCTGAGCATAGTTAGTGCTGCTGGTGAAGATTAATACTGCTCAGAGTGTTAATGCTGTTGTGACTTAATACTGCTTATTTGATAGTAAAGATATGCGCAGATCAAGGATTAAAGATAATCATGGAAGGTTGAAGATAACTATGGAAGAATATACTGAAGATCTTTTAAGTTTTGTAATTATCTTTTATTTTCAGTATATGTATAGATGTAGTCAGAATAGTTTCAAGATACGAGATTTTTAAGTTTTTGTTTTAGAGAGAGAATTAACCTCAAGGTTTACAATCCTAATTCTAGAGAAGTAGAATTCGTCTTGGTGAGCCTGTTCATCAAGATTGAGGTTTTGTTTGAAAGCTTGTAACTTTAATCATTCAATAAAGTTTACAAGTTGTGATTCATATTTTACTGTTACATTGATATTTTGAATATTAAAGTGTTATTCCGCAACTTCTTTAATATTGTTTCTGAGTTTTATTATTCTTGTTAAGAATCAGATCCTGACAAATGGTATCAGAGCCTAGTATTCTCAGAAACCTTCATTCATTATGGACAACACAGTTGAATCAACCAGTACTCTTATTTCAAAGGTTCCCATGCTCAAGCCCAATGAGTTTGACATGTGGAAAATTAGGATCAAGCAGTACATCCTCCTTACAGACTTTTCTATGTGGGACATTGTTGAGAATGGTCCCTCTGCTGAAGGTAAAATTGGACAAGATGGAAGAAGACCGCCTCCAAAAACTGATGTTGAGAAGAAAGTGAGACAATTGGAGATGAAAGCCTTAAGCACTCTGCTTTTGGCCATCCCCAATGAATATCAACATCAGTTTCACCACTACACTGATGCCCAGATTCTATGGAATGCTTTAGAGAAGAGATTTGCTAGCACCAAGAGCACTAAGAGGAATCAAAGGGATATTCTCAAGCAGCAATATGAGAATTTTACATCTTCAAAGAATGAGTCTATGACTCAAACTTTTGACAGATTCAATAAGTTAATTGGTGAGTTGGCTACTGTTGGAGTTCATATGGAACAAGATGATGTCAACCGAAAGTTTCTCAGATCTCTTAGAGATGAGTGGACCATGTACACTATCTCATTCAGACAGAATGACATGTTGGAAGAAAAGGAACTGGATGATCTGTACAATGATCTGAGAGTGTTTGAATCTGAAGTAGAAGCAAAGAAGAAGCCTACTGGATATGTTTATAATGCTGCACTCCTATCAGCATCAACTGACTCTACTGCTAACCCTGAATCAGTTAATGCTGCCAGTGGAGTAAATCAAGAAAAAGGCAATGAATATGTCTTTGAAGCCTTTCTTTCCAGTCATGGTAACTCCTCTTTAATCAATGATGACTTGGAACAGCTTCATCCTGATGATCTTGAAGAGATGGATATTAAATGGCAGATGACCATGCTTTCTATGAGGGTGAAGAAGTTCATCAAGAGGACTGGGAGGAACAACTTCTCTCAAAGAAGAGAAGATGGAGCAGGCTTTGATAAGTCAAAAGTGGAGTGCTACAAGTGTCACATGAAGGGACACTTTGCCAGGGAATGCAGAAGTGGAATGTCTCAAAACAACCACCATCAAGCTCAGACTGGAAGCTTCAACCAGAACAGAAACTCTGCTCAAGCTCTTGTCTCTCAACAAGGAATGGGGTTTGACTGGAGTGATCAAGCAGAAGATGCCATTCAAAATCAAGCTCTCATGGCAGAGGTATCTGATCTCCCAACTGAGGTACTTTCTAATCTCTGTTCTCAAACTTACATAGACACTGTGAAAAGGTACATGGATCACAACCAGAGTATGAGTGATGACCTTAAGAGATTAGAAAAGGATAGAAAAGACTATGTGAAAATTGTTGAAATGTTTGAGGAACAAATTAAAGGTTTCCAAGCCAATGAACTTCAACACACATATGATACAAACTACTGGAAGTGGGAGAAAAATGATTTAGAAATCCAACTGACAAAGTCTAAAGAAGAGAATGAAAAGTTGAGAGGAGAGCTAGCCAAGGTTAAGCTAGATGTGGAAAAGTTTTCATATGCTTCTAAAGCTATGGATTCAATGCTAAAGGTTCAAATCCATGATAAGCTTAAACCAGGAATTGGGTACAATACCACACCACCACCATACAATAACAACTACATCCCTCCTAAATCAGACTTGCTGGAGACTAAGGATAGGAAGGACCATCAAGTACTTATGATGTAAATATGTACATGGTGGTGATGGAGAAAGTGCCTGAGCCTATAACTGCTGAACCAGTTGGTGTCAAGCCTCCTGAGGTTATTCACTGGGATACCATGGAAGTAGATGGTAAGGAATATATCAGGCTGAAAAGGAAGGATGAAAAGTTTGAAGTGTATCCTACTTGGGCCAAGATAGTAAGAATATGCTCCAGATCTGACTTAGAGGAAATGTTTGAAGTGGGGATGAAACTATATGCTGACAAGCTGAAATCTCCAGGGATACTAGTTACAAAACTTGTGATGGAATATCTGTGTATGTTATTCAAGCCAGAGGAAGTTCAGCATGTCATCAGAAATGTGTTCAAAACCATCAACAACTGGACTATGTTTGAAAGAAGTGGAGTATATGCACTGGCTGTGGATACAAGTCATTTTGAATACTTCTTGGTGGATAGAGTCTACAACCATAGCAGATTAAAGCTGCATGCTATGTTGAAGAAGAAGCTTGGTTGTGCACCAAATTCTGAAATGGCTAGGTACTTGATCCAGAGAATTATCAATCAAAGTTTGGGACTGAATCCTGATATAGGTGTATGACAATGGAGTTTTGGGAGCATCTGAAGAACTTGACTTCTCTTTTCTAAAAGTCAAGTTAGGGGGAGATTGTTGGGAACTGAAGATGTGTCTAAGTGATTAATACTGCCAGGTTTTCATGATTACTACTGCTGAGCCAGATTAATACTGCTTGAAGAAATTAATAATGTTGAGCATAGTTAGTGCTGCTGGTGAAGATTAATACTGCTCAGAGTGTTAATGCTGTTGTGACTTAATACTGCTTATTTGATAGTAAAGATATGCGCAGATCAAGGCTTAAAGATAATCATGGAAGGTTGAAGATAACTATGGAAGAATATACTGAAGATCTTTTAAGTTTTGTAATTATCTTTTATTTTCAGTATATGTATAGATGTAGTCAGAATAGTTTCAAGATACGAGATTTTTAAGTTTTTGTTTTAGAGAGAGAATTAACCTCAAGGTTTACAATCCTAATTCTAGAGAAGTAGAATTCGTCTTGGTGAGCCTGTTCATCAAGATTGAGGTTTTGTTTGAAAGCTTATAACTTTAATCATTTAATAAAGTTTACAAGTTGTGATTCATATTTTACTGTTACATTGATATTTTGAATATTAAAGTGTTATTCCGCAACTTCTTTAATATTGTTTCTGAGTTTTATTATTCTTGTTAAGAATCAGATCCTGACAAATAACAATTAGAAACGTTAGTTTTTATTTGTTTTAACTTTAAAAATATAATTAAGTTTATAGTATTAAAGAAATACATATTTTAGTTTATACATTATTAATTAATATGATTATGATATAAAATAGAAAAGTAAGGAAACTAAGGTGGCGTTTGGTTTGCAGAATGTTTTTGGATGAAATGAAATATGTCAAAAGAATTTGACTTTGAAGGAATTGGAATGGAATGTTATCGGGTTTGACCACCTGTTTGGTTGATAGAATTGGAATGGAATATGTTAAAAGAATTGGAATCTATTTGTCTGGTTCACAGAATGTAGTTTTGGAATTGGAATGAAATGTTGATAAATGACTAAAATACCCTTTGTGATAATTTTAATATTTTTAAACAAAAAATGCTTTAATAAAATAGCCATTAACAATACTTTATTTATAAAGATGGTTCAGATTGGTGGTGGTCGGTGGTGGTTTAGAACAGTGGTTCAGATCAGATGTGGTTGGGGGTGATTCAGATCGGCGGTGGTTCAGAACGACGATGGACGGCGATGGTTCAGATTGGCGATGATCGGCAGTGGTTCAAATCGGCGGTGGTTCCATACGACGGTGGTTCAGAACAGCAGTGGTCGGCGGTGGTTGGCGGTAATCGGTTCAAATCGGTGGTGATTCAGATCGACGATGGTTCAGAACGACGGTGGTCGATGGTCGGCAGTGGTTCAGAATGGTAGTGGTCGGTGGTCGGCGGTAATCGGTGGTGGTCGGCAGTAGTTCAGATCGGCGGTGGTTGGCTGTGGGTTTAGAGAAGGAACCGATGGAGGCATGGTTTAATTAGATAGGTTTTATGTGATTAGATTATATTGGAATGAGGGCATATGTGGTATTATGAAGAAAAAAAGAATTTCGTTTCATTAAAATACCTTGCAGTTGCTAAGAAATGTTAAATTCCCTCATTTGTAGAATTTGATGGAATTTAAAGATTCCTTCCGTGAAAAAGAACGAACCAAACAAATGAATGAAATTTAGTCAATGGAATTCAACATTTCAATTCCTTCAGAATATGTGAACCAAACGCCAGCTAATATAGAAATATCAAAAGAGTCAACCATAATAAATACAAGAGTAAACTACAATTTTCGTCCTTGTAGTTTGTTGTTAATAACTATTTTCGTCCTTGATATTTGAAAATTGCTTTTTACATCAATGTAGTTTTCACTTCATTTTATTTTTCGTTCTTTGAACTAATTCTGTTAAAACAAGTTACTTAAGTCAAGGGCATTTTTGTCTTATAATATTATTATCTAATTTATTATTAAAAAAATAAAACCCATCCAATAAGATTCTTCCACTTATGTACTATTAAAAAATAAAAAACAACCCCTACCCCAACCCAACCATGTATTCCCATCCCAACAGAGTAAAAGCATAAACCATATTCTTCTTTATTCTTTCTTTTTCCCTTCACCACTTCACTTCTCAACTTCCCAATAGTTCTTGATTTCTCACCATGAAAAGATGCATACATCTCCATAGAAACTTCAAATCCCTGAACCCATTAAAGAAAATCCAGACTCGAATCCTTGTTCTTGGTCTCAATCAAAACGTAGACGCTATCAGAAAAACATGGCTTTCTCCACAGACCTGTAAATAGAAATCCAGAGAGGTGAACAAAAGTTGGGGTTTATAAGCTTACGTTTCTTTCTCGTTCTTGGATTTGAGTGGGGGTTTATTTGCTTTTGTCTTTTGGTTCTTGGAGTTGGGACTTCTAAGCTTTTGACTTATTTCACATTGTATAGGGTTTTTCTCTGTTCATCTAATTCTAGTTGTACATCATGAAGATTTTCGAGACCTTTTAGCACTTACTTGATCTCCTCCACAACTTGGAAAAACTTGTTGAGATTCATATTGTTCATGGTGGTGCTCCCCATCTCGACATGGCCGAAAAAAGATCGGAATAGTAGTTTTTTCATTTCGATATTAGTTCCAAACTACCTAAAACCGAAAATCAAAATAAGTTATAAACCTAATTTTGATGGGAAGAAGAAGAGAAATGAGTGACATTGGGTCATGATTTAACTAAGGTGGGAAGGAGTTTTATTAACAGGGTTACGTGTTATTTTTTTCCTGCTCTGGGGGGTTTAAGAAAATAGGCAAAAAAAAGAAGAAGAGCAAACTCTAATTTTGGTCCTTGAAGTTTACTGAAAAGTCTGAAAGTAGGACCTAAACTTTAATAAGTCTAAAAATCATCCTTGTGGTTTACATTTTGATCTGAAAGTGGTCCTTGGTGACTAACCCCATTAATGATCTATGTTAGATTGAGGGACAATTTAGTCTTTTTATTCATTTTTCTTAGATTTTTTTTAAAAATTATATATATATATATAGAGAGAGAGTAAACTTCAATGGCCACCGGCCCACCGTCGACGTCAAACACACCGGCGCGTTCTTGCTACCGCGTTCTTACTCGGTTAAAAAGATACATCGTCTCCCTCTGTTAATCGGCTCCCCAAGTAGGTTTGAGACAGATCTGAAACCATCTTTATCGTCTTCTTCCATCTGGTTTTCAGCACCATCAACACCGTCTTCTTCGATTTGGTTTTTGAAATTGTCGCAATCACCATCGTCTCCCTTTGTTTCTTATGCTTCCTTGATTTGGTTCCCCCGATTTTGATGTGCACAAGAGAACATGGACTAATCTTCTCCATCAAGCAAATTCATACTTGGAGATGGAGGGTGTGGATTTGGGTGAAGCTCGAAATGGAGATGGAGGGTGTGGTTCATCGGAGAAGGGGGAGTTGCAGGAGACGAAACCAATGAGAAAACGGTAGATTGATTTCGTCGGTGCTTTCAAAGAGGAAGATGAAACAGCTCGTGTTCATCGCCAACTTTGATGAGGAAGACGATCAGGAACCGGATGGTGTGTTTCATAACAGTGGTGAGGCGAGGTGAGAGTTGGTCACAGCGAGGGGAAGGATGATGATGATGTTGCAGGTGACCGGAGGGGGAACGACCGGGGGAAGGAAAGGACCATGTAGGAACTTCAAACGGTGGGGATCCAAATTGAATTTCATCCGGAAACATTCCTAGTTCTTAGCAAATAATCGTTTATCTGACGAACTTCCGAGCAACCTTGGCAGCTGCAGCAACCTTCAGAATCTTGACATAAGTAACAACTTCTTTTGGGGAGTTCTTCCATCATTGTTGAGATCCTTGCGAGCCCTTGAAAACTTGAATATCTCGCATAACAACTTCACCGGACGTATCCCAAGCTGCCTGGAAGTAATGCCATTGGAGACCCTCAACATATCGTTCAACGGTTTGAAGGTGAGGTACTGAAAATAGGAGTGTTTAGCAACGCAAGTGCAGTATCCATCGTCGGCAATAATCGGCTTTGTGGCGGCATATCTGAATTCCGGTTACCTAAATGCAGTTCCAAGAAGAAAAAAAGGTTAAGTATTGCAGTTATAATTTAGTGTGTGCATTTATAATATAATATTATGCTATATTGATTTTTAAAGAAAATTAGGAAAATATGTAAAAAGACGAACATGCCCCTCACTCTAACAAAGTTTGTTAATGGAGTTAGTGTTCAGGGATCATTTTCAAAGCAAAATGAAAACCACAAGGATGATTTCTAGACTTATCAAAGTTCGGGTCCCACTTTCAAACTTTTCACTAAACCTCAAGGACCAAAATTAGAGTTTACTCGAAAAAAAAATAGCAAAGGTAAAAATACCAAGTTACCCTTGACATAACAGATTTTTTCTAATGTTGTTAGCCTCAAGGACAAAAGAAGAAACAAATTAGAAACCACAATGACTAAAAAGCAAATTTTAAAGACCAGGGACGAAAATAGTTATAAACACACAGGGACGAAAATCGTAGTTTACTCTAAATACAAAAAAGTATAGAGATAAAACAAAAATTATGAAATTGGTTAAAAGTGAAAATAAAATTGCATTGTTTTGAGTGTACAGTTGTTTTTTAGTGTGGGGTAGGGGTGTGCATTGGGCGGGTCGGACGGGTACGGGTGGACAAACCAAAAACCTGATCGGATTTCGGATATGGAAATTAAGACCCGATTTTTAGGTTTCGGATTTCTTCGGGTTCGGGTTGGTCGGGTTTTGAGTTGATGTCGACCGGGTTCGGGTATTACTATAATGCAAAATGTATATATAAATTCAACCGATTTTAAGGATGAATACAATCGATTAAGATATTAATGAAATCAATAGTAAGTTTAGAAATTAGAAAACATTTCGACCGACTAGAATTTGCGATTTTCAAAATATAATTAGATACATAAATATATTTATATAATATTTAAAATATATGTGTATATTATTTCGGGTTTTCAGACGGGTCGGGTGGTCAAAGATCAAACCCAACCCGAACCCAGATATCCCCCCAAAAGTCGGGTTTCGGATTTTCGGATTTCAGGGTATTCGGGTTTTGCACAAACACCTTATTTTCGGTTCGGGTTCGGATTTCGGACTATTTGGGTTTTGCACATCCCTAGTGTGGGGGTATGAAAAAAATGATAGGTTTAACCAGGAGGGGGTAACAATAGAATTTGTCTTTCAAAAGTAAAATATGGTTATCGTGGTTAGCAAAAACGTCCAGATTTGGTCACTCCTTTTAACGACTGTTAACATTTTCGTTAAATGAGTGACATTTTTGTCCTTTTATCGATTTTATTTACCTAATCAAAATCCACAGGGACCAAAATGATAAAATCAAATTTGATTGGGTAAAAGAAAAAACCGATAAGAGAACGAAAATTTCTCTCATTTATCAGAATTTTTAATGACGGTTAGAGGAATGGACCAATTCTGGACGTTTTTGCAAACCATGATGAACATCTTGTGATTTCGAAATTGCAGAGACGAAAAGTGTTATTTTTGACAAGCCACATGGACTAAATTTGTTAGACTTGAATGTATTTTCTTTTTTGTTGAGATTTTCAATTTTGATATCAACAATTTTGGAGATTATTCAATAGATTCTCTAAAACACGGATTTTGATTAAGTTTTATGTCGCAACAAATTCTCTAAAACCATTCTTCAAAATTGAGAAAGTAGTACAAAGAATGTGAAATTTTCTAAATTTGAAGGACTTTAATTTTTTTTAATTATAGAGATGAATGTTTGTTTTAATATATTCCACAAATAAAAAACATTAAAATTAAATGTTTTAAACAGAGAAATAATATGTTGTTGAAATTAAATGTAATTTAAAAAAAAAATTAATTTAATTTTTTTATTTAAAAAAAAATAAAATATTGTTGGAAATGCTCTTACCCAAATAAATTCCAATGCAACAATTTGTGCCGTAAATACTGATCAAGATTATCCAGGAGACATTGGGAGATGGTCCTATTCTTGTGCAAAACCTTTACCCAAATTAGAGTTTGTTTCACTATAGGATTTTTAAAAATATTTTACGAGAAATTTTGTAAAATGAATCATACACTTAAACCAAGACACGCAACCGCTTCGTTTATTATTGTTTTATATCACCTAAGTCAAGATATGCAATTCTATGTAATTTTTATTAAAAATGGATCCTCTTTTATTTTTTTGGAAACAATGAAGTTTATTATTAATATTTTTAACACCTAAACCAAGATGTGCAATGGCGTGTCAATTATCTGTGATCGTATGACATGCTTTTAGCATGGCATCCATAAATGCAATGTAGAGATTGAACCCCAACCCAACCTAACTCTCCTACATTCCATTGTTTCTTGTAATCTTTTCAAGAAACACAGTGACACTTTTAGAGGGCAGGCAGCCATGGATCAAGAAAACCCAACAAATATTCCTCTTATCGTTCCAAGATCAAGAACTGAAAAGGGTTATCATATTTTTTGGAAAAAAAGATGGGATTCAGAGGCGATTTTAGAACTGAGGCAACAACTGAAGTTAGCAGGGCCTCTTTGTTTGGTCAGTCTTTTGCAGTACAGTTTGGAGATAATTTCAATCATGTTTGTTGGCCATCTTGGTGAATTCTCCCTTTCTGTTGCTTCAATGGCGACCTCTTTTGCTTCTGTCACTGGTTTTAGTTTCATGGTATATCCATATCCCACTTTTTCACCAACATTTGATTTCTGGGTCCCATTTCTTGTTTTCTTTAAATGCATCTTTCACATGTGAATAAATCAATACTTTTGATCCTTTGGGGCCATCTCTTTCCCTTTTCTTTTTTTAGTATTCTATGAGATTGTTCATGAAATGCTGATTTTGATCATGGGTTGTTAACAAAATCTGTTCTTTTTTCTTTTGAATCTCATTAAGGTTCTAGGATTTTTAGATTTAAGTAGGACCCACAAAAATTAGAAGAAAAAAATCCACAAAAGATAGTTGCTAAACAAACCCCCAAATCCCATTAATGCATTGTAAAAATGGAGGTTTCATTTTGATGAAAGGGATTTACAGGAGGGTTTATTTAGCATGTAAAGAACAAAAGGACTAGATGGTTTCTTGAAGATCTGTAAAAAATCTGGTTTCTTGTTTAGAAATTTTTCTCTAAAAATGCTGAAAACTTACTGCAATTTTCAAATGTTAATTATGATTAGCTTGGAATGGGAAGTGCACTGGAAACCTTTTGTGGACAAGCTTATGGAGCCGAACAATATCGCATGCTCGGTGTACACACACAGAGAGCAATGCTTGTACTCATGCTTATGGCTATTCCTATATCTATCATATGGACTTACACCGGAACTATCTTCACTTGGTTTGGACAAGATTTGGAAATCTCAACCGAAGCCGGATCATACACACGATGGCTCATTCCGAGTATTTTCCCTTACGGGCTTCTTCAGTGTCAGTTTAGATTCTTGCAGGCTCAAAGTAACACGCGGGTGTTGATGATAAGCACTGGATTTACGAGCTTAATTCACATTCTTGTTTGCTGGATTTTGGTTTTTAAGCTTGGTTTAGGCTGTCAAGGGGCTGCCCTTTCTTGTGCTGTTTCATACTGGATTAATGTGTTGATTTTATCCGTCTACATCAAGTTTTCGCCTGCTTTTGACAAAACGTGGACCGGTTTTTCTAAAGAAGGGATAGCAAATCTTGGAGATTTTCTTGTGTTGAGCATACCATCTGCACTCATGGTTTGGTATGTTAGTCTGAAATCTTAACTACTACTACTACCATATAGTACTCCTGTCCTACTGTTTTGATGATTTTGAATAGTAACAAATTGGTTATTGGTATGATTTCATCAACTTTGTGTGAGAACTTTGATAACCAAGTTGAATTTTATGAGAAAACACATGTTGGTATCATGTTTGTAATATGAGTCCTAAAGAACAAAATTTGGGACGAAAAACACAGACTAACATGATTTCCATATGTTGAATTAGCCTCGAATATTGGTCCTACGAGTTCCTTGTTCTCATGTCTGGCCTTCTTCCAAATCCGAAACTAGAAACCTCGATGATGTCTGTCAGGTATGTTATTAAGCTGGCCCAAGTAGAATAGGAATGAGTCGATGTGAAAACGTCATATGGATTTTACTCACTACTTATTGTTTTATCTCCCAGTCTCACTACAAGTTCGGTTATCTTCAGAATCCCTTATGGTTTTGGGAGTGCAGTAAGGTATATTGAATACTAAATTTTCTTCATAAAGTTTGTTTAGATTGCATATTTTTTATTTATCTGTTTATCGAATTTATGTGAAGCACAAGAGTTTCAAACGAATTAGGAGCCGGGAAACCAGAGGCTGCACAGCTTGCAGCACGAGTTGTGATGTTTCTGGCTGTTACAGAAGGGATTTTCGTAAGCTTATTTTTAGTTGCTATTCGACATATCTGGGGCTATATGTTCACCAATGAAGAAGAAGTCGTGAGTTATCTGTCTGCAATAATGCCGGTTCTTGCCTTATCCAACTTCATGGATGGAATTCAGGGTGTTCTCTCAGGTTAGATCTTCATCTTTCTAGTTATGCAGCAGCAAGCTGGAATCCTTAGTGTTACGAACTGATCGATGCATTTGTGAATAAGGTACTGCAAGAGGATGTGGGTGGCAAAAGATTGGTGCTTTTGTGAATCTTGGAGCATATTACCTTGTTGGTCTTCCTTGTTCTGTCATCTTGACTTTCCTATTGCATTATGGAGGAATGGTAAGAAGAAAGATTCTTTTGTAATATATTCTGGCAGACTAAACCAAACGAACCCAGTATATCCCAGTTGAAAGTAAAATGGGGGGTGGGATGTATGCAGACCTGTCTTCTACCCCAAAAAGTAGAGCGACTTGTGAACAAGTCTTGTGGACTATTAGGCATTATTCTTGTATTTGATGCAGGGACTCTGGATGGGGATAATAGGCGGAAGCGGGCTTCAAGCAATCCTTCTCTTGGTTATTACTATGCGCACGAACTGGGAACAACAGGTACATAACTTCTATTTTCTATATTGATCTCCCCTTTTGACGCTATAACTTCTGCAACTTGTTGGACTAGTATTCTTAGATATCCAAAGGCCATGTTTGGCAACCATAAGCTAGGTTTTTTTGAGCTTATTGGAAAAGCCCTGTTTGCTAAGCCATAAGCTAGTTCTTTGAAAAAGCTACTTCAGATAGCTTATTGGGATTTTTTCACTTTTTTCCAATCATGCCCCTTATATTTTCCCATTAGGTTATTTTACATTGTCATTTAGCTCACAGCTAACTTATTAACCAACAACTAGTTTTTCAGGTAGTTTGCCAAACATAGTTTTAGGTTGAAGAAAGACGATTGTTGCTGACTTGTCTTTAATTCTTCTTTCACATTTCTATTTCAGGCCATAAATGCACGGAATAGGGTGTGCGGTACCAGCTTACCTAAGTGATGGACATGACCCAACAAAAGATAATCATTCGTTGGCTTTGTCTGTGATGTGACCACATCTACTCGCATGCGGATCTTCTTTTCTTAAAATGGAGGGCAAAAGAGGTAGAGAGGAGGATGGATATGTTGCTCTCGAGTACCTTAACGCAAGATCTAAGAAAAACTCGATGCTGAAAAATGTAAATATAAGTTTAAACAATTGGTACTAATGTAGCTTCATAACTGTTCATCAATCCTTGACCTTGACCTTGACCTTGACCTTGACCTCTTATGGAGTCTAATTAACATCAAGTTAGTCCTGTTTTGATACTTTTGTGTGGATATCTATCATCTTTCATAAAAATTGCAGATTTAAGCCTTCTTGACAGCAAACCATTTGATCAGATCATCTGTTACCTCATAGGAAGCTTGGCTTTTTTTTTTCTTTCTGAAATTATAGATTACCTTTTTCTTTGATGACATAATGGGGAGCACTTTTAAATACATGGAAATGCTTTAATCAATAAGGGTGATATTAAAAAAGTGACCATGGAGATAAAGGTAACCATTCAAAAAGACTATTCAAGTATGAAATTTTTGTGTAAGATGAGAATGAATCCAAAGAAGAATCTAAGGCATGTATTTTAAAATCTCTGCTGACAAAGAATACAGAAACCACTACAGTCAAAATAACATTGGTTTATTTGTAATTGGCTCCTTTAAAGTTTAAATCACATAACTTTTTAAGGATTCATGTAAAGGTATGAACTGATTAGCCTAATAGGCCAGTTTACACTTTAATCATCTAGAGGGGCGTTCAAATACAACCCATTTATATGGTGCAACCCTTGCAACCACTCTATCCACCAAACATTTTATGTAATTAAAAAGAAGGAAAAAAGCTAAAAGAAAAATGTGTGGTAGATAAAGGGGTTGCAAGGGTTGCATCATGTAAAAGGTTGCATAATAACTCCTCTCTATATATAGGGGTAGTTTAATTTGCAATGAAAATCTTACAACCCATGCAACCCACTTCTTAACCGTTGGATTAATGATGGACGGTTACAATACATGTGGGTCCAATATTTTAGAAAGACAAGGGTTCACATATTCTAACATGGTATCCGAGACCGTGTCTAGTACCCTGATCAAGAAAATCAAAAGTTTGGGTGTTTGTCTTCAATAAGAAGAAAACAAAAACTGAGCGCTCGGACATTTTGGTGTGGTTTAAGCAAGAAGACATGTTCATGAAGATTGTGACCATAAATGTGTTTTTGTCAATTTCACATGATGCCTTTATATGCAGTTAAAGAAATCCGTTTATCGCCACAAGTTGTTAATGCCTAAAGTCTTGGATCATGATATGAAGAATCTGCAGTTTCCTTCTTTGAGAGTTACTGGTGTTGAATGCAAGATAAAGTTCATCCATGTTTTTCCCCATATTGCAGTGTTTTCTTTTTCAAGTGCACTTTTTTTCAGGTATCAGGTGGTCAGTGGTATCAATCAGATGTGCCATTCATCAATTTCTTTTCATATCTTTATTGTTGAGTTTTCTATTTAAGTTTAAAACCATTCTATATCATAGCAATCGAACCGAATTTGGTCCATTTCTTACCGAGTCTTTCTAGTTTCAAGGTCAGAAGACAACCTGAGAGAAATGGAATATGAACAGTACTCCAAACCTCTTCTTGGATCTTTTACTATCCCAAAATCCAAATACAGATTGGAGTTTGGCATACCAGAGATTTTTGCAGAACTGAAGCAACAACTGATATTATCAGGTCCTTTTATTGTGGTTAGCTTTCTTCAATATAGTTTTCTACTGATATCAATTATGTTCATAGGCCATCTTGGAGAGCTCTCGCTTTCTGGTGCATCTATGGCCACTTCTTTCGCCAGTGTCACCGGTTTCTCCTTCATGGTAATGAAAAGATTTGTTCTTTTTTTTTTCTTTTCTTTTTTTGGTAACCGTGTGGGTGTCAGAGTCAACTTGCGCGCACCACGACTAATCCCATGAGACCCTAAAGATAACAGTCAAAGAATCCTCAGTGACCCTGAGGAGTCTCGAACTGACGACCTATGGGGAAAAAGATCTGTTTCTTGGTGCCTATTAGTGTGGGGTTTCTTTTTTTGTGGGTCAATCTCATTAAAGTTGATTGCTTTAATTTGTTGATCAGATGGGCATGGGGAGTGCATTAGAAACATTTTGTGGGCAAGCTTATGGTGCAAAACAGTTTCAGATGCTTGGTGTACACTTGCAGAGAGCTATGGCTGTACTAATGCTAATGGGCATTCCAATTTCTCTCATCTGGGGATCCACAGGCAAAATCTTTAGATATTTTGGGCAAGATTCAGAGATCTCAGAAACAGCTGGGAATTATGCACGTTGGCTGATCCCGAGCATCTTTCCCTACGGTCTACTCCAATGCCAGATGAGGTTCCTGCAGACTCAAAACAACGTGAAGCCATTGATGATAAGCACAGCGTTTGCAAGCTTACTTCATGTGCTATGTTGCTGGATCTTGGTTTCCAGAGTTGGGTTCGGTAGCTCTGGTGCTGCGCTGTCCGTTGCCATTTCGTACTGGATAAATGTTGTGATTTTGGGTGTTTATATCGTGAATTCGAGTACCTGTAAAAGAACATGGGTCGGGTTTTCTAAAGAGGGTGTTGATGATCTTGCTGGATTTCTTGCTTTAGGAATACCTTCTGCTCTCATGGTCTGGTTAGTTTCAATAATTTTTGTTTTCGGGCCATCTTTTTCGCTTCTTTCTAGCTAAAATATACTTTCTTTCGGTTCTTATTTTCATCATGTATGTAAGCTTGGAGTATTGGTCATATGAGTTTCTGGTTTTACTGTCCGGAATTCTTCCAAATCCGAAGCTAGAAACATCGATGATGTCTATCAGGTGCATTTTCCATACTTAATTGGCTGTTTTTACACTTGAAGATTGAGTTCCATCCTAACTTTCATATATTCATTCTCCCAGCCTTAGCACGATTTCACTCGCCTACAGAATTCCCTTTGGTTTCGGCAATGCAGTCAGGTATGCTTAACGAGTACGGATCCTCCACCTCTTTTCGACCCCTCGTTATAGGACGCCAAATATGTCTAAATGTCCTAATAGACTGTTTTATTTTATAGGACCAAACAATTGTGTGTCCTATGTAAAAGTTAAAGTATCATGTAAGTTTTTTACATGACACTTTTACTTCATATGAATATATCTTTTTATAGCACACTTGTTTTTATAAGACAATTTTTTTTTCAAATAACATCATGTAAAAACACTAATATGATGCTTTATTTCAAAAGTGTACTAAAGAAACCTTTTAGGATCCTCAAATGCGTCCTAGCAACTTATTGTAACACTTTTATATAGGACGCACAATTGTTGGTCCAAGTCCTATAAAGCAGTCTATTATGACATTTATATATATCTGGTATATGATAAAGTCGGTTTTTGTTGTAGTGCTTGAGTTACTAACATATATATCCTGCTGCCCCAACATCCACAGCATGAGAGTTTCAAACGAACTTGGAGCAGGCGAACACAAAGCTGCAAAATTAGCGGTAGGGGTCGCCTTATCACTAGTAATCACAGAAGTACTCGTGGTTGGCCTAGTTCTAGTGGCTGTCCGTGGGGTGTGGGCTAACTTGTACACCGATGAACCTGAAGTCGTGAGCTATATGTCATTAGTTATGCCCGTGCTCGCTCTATCCAACGTCATGGATGGAATCCAAGGCGTATTATCAGGTTAGTTAGAGCTTGTATATCTTTATATCAATCAAATACCTCATGAATCACGAGGCAGGTTTATCTGAGATCCGTAAATATTCTGAGAACCGTGAGAACCAATTATTCATAATGAATATCTATATATATTCATCGTGAATACTGAATGAATAGTTGGTTCTCACGGTTTTCAAAATATTTACAACTCCCCCATGAACCATAACACTTTAACGAGTCTTGTGGTCCAAAACAAGGTGTTGCGAGAGGATGTGGTTGGCAAAAGATCTGCACGTTGGTGAACCTCGGAGCTTATTATCTTGTCGGTCTGCCTTGCGCCATCGCATTAACATTTATGTACCATTTGGGAGGGAAGGTGATGTTCGATTTCTTGTTCATTTCTCTTTTCGTTTTTTTCCTTTCTTTGGAGTTGATTTTGATAACTTTGTTTGTAGGGTCTATGGATCGGGATCGTATGTGGGAGTGGGGTTCAAGCATTGCTGCTTTTAGTAATCACCATGCGTACGAATTGGGAATTAGAAGTAGGACATCAAGTTCTCCGTGTTTATTAGCTTCTTGTTCGCTTAGATCATCTTTTAATCGGTCTATAAAACGTGTTTGCAGGCAAGAAACGTGATGAATAGGGTGATCGCTAGCAGCATTCCGATAACGAGAGTCTCATGAATACAAAGCTACTCAAGGATCTTGAATACATGTTAAAAGCAATGAGGGTTTGTTGATCTAATGAACTACTAGCCGTTATAAGTTTAAATATATTCATATAGTTAGAGATTTGGTGGTGGTTTGCGGTGATCATCTCACCCTGTATCCGAAAAGTACCAGAGTTATAAGAAACCGTAATACCGTTCGAGAAGTAATTTGGCGGATAAGACGCTATCTGGTTTTTAAATTACATCAGAGTAAGATCCGGTATGTTTTTATCTGGTTTTTTAAATTACAACAGAGTAAGATTATTTTCTTACCGGATAATTTGGCGGATAAGATTATTTTCTTACCTGGGTTTTGTAGCGCAAAAAACAATCATTCATGCACTATTTTCTTACCGGATAAGTGCTAACCAGACAAGATTCATCATCCTCACCTACCGGTAAGATTCTCGGTTAGCAAAATAACTGAGTAAGATTCTTGGTGAGCAAAATAACACAGTAAGATTATTAGTAAAGACCATCATCTCTGACTGGGTAAACGTCTCTTATAGAGATAATAAGTGTTAAGTTACTCAATAATAGGCAACAAATATTGTCCTTAACATCTTATCGAATTGGTGTTTAGCAACGGGTAAAATGTTATATAAAATTTTCAAAGAGTAAAATTAAGACAAGATCCAACGATGTAAATTTCAAATCTGGGCTCAAAATGATTTTTAAATTAAGAGAAACGGATTTCAGGAACCACAGAATCCAGTTCTATTTCTTTGATTTGGGTTTTGATTTTATTACGAGTTTTTGGAATGAATTTGCATAATATTTTGGAATGAAGCAAATTGTTCTTGAGGATGATATTCTCGATGAGGCGATATTGATGGTGATGCTTTCGATCATAGAGTTTCTTTTACTTCTCTTGAAATGCTTTAAACAAATGTACATAAGTTTTAAAAACGTACATAAGAAACAACTTATAAAACATTCATAAAATGACTTAAATGCCCCTACGTGAGTCACTTCATGACACATCCTAACGAACGTTAATCATAATGAAATACAAACCACTATACGATATGTTTTGGTAAATCACTTAAATATGATGTTTATTTGTGTTTATTATATTTATAGCTAAACATAAATGGTTTCAATCCTAACCCAACCCAGGTATCTTATGTTATCTTGTAGGAGGTCTGAAATTGGAACAGAGTTCCTATCGTTGGTTTGGTTCATGTTGTTTGTATTTTATGATTCACAGGCTAAAAAACAAAGTTTCCATCGCTGATTTGATTCATGTTCTTTGTATTTTAAGATTTATAGGCTAAAAATGTTCTCATCTCTAATTTGTGGAAGAATGCATACGGATCTTTTCTATACATTGTTTTTTTCCTTTTGCAATATCTGTACAAAATCACTACCAACATTCACCAATCAAAAAAATTGGTACCAATTAAGTTAGAAACAAGGTTTAAAGTTTTATTATAGCTTTTGTAATGGGTTGTGATATTTCAATTTCTAGATAATCTTGGACTTCAATTGGGAGCCTAGATCACTTAACATCATTTGTTCATCATCCGATCATGTCGAAGTTGGGATGTAGTCTTCTTTTTTTTATGTTTTCTATTACGTACATTAATCAACCGTACGATTTGTTTACCATCAGTAACATTGTTTTGTTGATTTAGGGTTTTGATTCAATTTAAGAACAAAGTCCATCGATGCTTGGATATATTTTATTATTTTTTTATTGATAATAATCATCAACGGAAATTATTAATTTTGATTTTGATAAATAAGTGTTATTATGTTGTTCAAGGATACAAGTAATTACTTCATGAATACAATTTTTAAAACAATTTAAAGTTTATGAAATTAATTGATAATCAACTTATCAAAATACGTTTAAAAACATGATAATTTCATTATTAAAACTAAAATAAAATGAACTTTTTTAAGTCAAAATTAATAAATCATGATAAAAAAATTGAATTAATACTATATTATAAAACATACATAAAAAACTCTTAAGTACAAATTATTAGACATAGGGTATCATCATTTTATGCAAGATTTTAAAAATCTTTTAATTACAAGTATCAAAGCACAAGGTACATATTACTACTACAGGTTTCTAACACCCACCAATTTGGTATCTGCAAGACCTTCTTTTTATGCAAATCTTTTCATGTATCACTATTGCATCAGGTTTAATTCCCAAGGCTTCAAATTCAAAATTTACGATCAGAATGATGAAAGATGTTTTATATCCAGACAAGATCGCGCCTAATCTTCCAAACACGGCATCAATTTCAAATTTCAAAAGTTTTTATGCCTAATTTTATCTCTGCCCTTTTCAAAAGCAATCCATGCCCTATGAAGGCTCCCTCCATGGAAACCTTAATATCTCTGCCTCTTCGGCGCCACCCCCTGCTTCTAGTATGGTTTTTATTTTATTTATTATGCTTCCTTCTCATATCGGTTCCTTTCCTTTGTTTTGATTTATACTTTTTGTTTTTTTTCTTTGTTTCTTTACTTTTATAATTTCGATTCTGATTTCTATAGATCCATACTTCTACTTCCATTTTGTTGGTGATTTTAGTGAAATCATCGGTCATTTTGTGTAATTGGATTCACAAAGATAATAATGGAGTTGGTAGCTAAGTTATAACACGAGTTAGGAGGTGTGGAGTGCACACTCGTGTAAGCTAACTCTGACCCGAGATTGTTAGGACAGTTAATTGGTGTTTGTGAGACGAAACAGTGGCTCACGCGGGTTGTGCCGCGGGTTAACCCGCGCGGCTACCCGCGTGGTGCACTGTTTCGTGTGGGAGACAGTGGATTACGTGGTTTGTGCCGCGGGTTAACCCCGTGCGGCTACCCGCGTGATGCACTGGATTTTGGGGACGGACAGAGGATCACGCGGGTTGTGCCGCGGGTTGACCCGCGCTGCTACCCGCGTGACGCACTGTTGCAGGTGCGGTTTTGTAACCTCCAAAATCCCTTTTTGTAACTCCCAATTTGTTCTTTGTAACTCCCAATTTATTTTGTAACCTACACCAATTGACCAATTAACAATCAATTCCATTAAATGGATGATTATTATCATTAATATTATGGCATCGGTTACATTCTCTTGGTGTTTAAATAGTGTCGATTTCTGCCAGAATCGATACGGTGAATTTGAGATTATCCTCGAGTGTATTTCGTGATACCCAGGCAGAATAGGGTCGAAATAACACTTAAGGAAAGCGAGCTCTCACGCGATCTCACATTCTATCCAAGTTCCGATCATCTCTCATCTCTCTATACCCACCAATTTTCTGCACCCCCACAAATCCCCCAACAATCTTAAGTGTTATTTTCGTGAGAGAGATGGCGAATGATCAATCGGTGAGAGACATGACGACCAAATTCACGAAACTGGATAAGTTCGAAGGCGTCGACTTTCGACGACGGCAAAAGAAGATGCACTTCTTATTGACCACGTTGAAGGTCGTGTACGTATTGAGCACGCCGATGCCTGAAGTGATGGAGGACGAGACGTTGGAGATGACCCGGCGTCGCGGCAAATGGGAGAACGACGACTACATATGTCGCGGTCACATCTTGAACGTTATGTGTGACTCCCTCTTCGATATTTATCAAAATGTTGAATCCGCTAAAGAGCTATGGGACTCTCTTGAGTCCAAATACATGGTAGAGGATGCTTCTAGTAAGAAGTTCCTCGTGAGTAATTTTAATAATTACAAAATGGTGGATTCAAGGCCTGTGATGGAGCAATATAATGAGCTCCTACGCATTCTAGGCCATATGCTCAACATGATATGAAGATGGACGAATCCATCTCCGTATCGAGCATTATTGATAAATTGCCTCCCTCTTGGAAAGACTTCAAACATATGTTGAAACACAAGAAGGAAGAGTTGTCTCTTATACAACTCGGTAGTCACTTGCGCATAGAGGAATCTCTTCGAGCACAAGAGACTGAGAAACCTAAGATAAAAGAGGTTTCTGCACCTTCTGTGAACATGGTGGAAGAGGGAAGATCCAATAACTTCAAGGGAAAACGTAAGTTCAATGAAGCCAAGAAAGGGCCCAACAAAAAGGTTAAATTAACCTGTTGGACTTGTGGTATGACCGGACATCTCAAGCGGGATTGTCGGGTTGTCAAGAATAAAAGTGGAGCAAACACAAGTGGTGGTGGGCAAGGATCCAAGGATCAACACCCACGGCAAGGTCAGTTTATTGACTTTGGTTTTAATTCAAATTTGAATTATGTACCACTAATATCCAAATCATTTTATGTACAGGATGATGATGCTTGGTGGATTGACACAGGTGCATCGAGTCATGTGTGCAAGGATCGACGTTGGTTCTCCTCTTTGGAACCGGTTGATGTAACACCCTGAATTTTGGGATTGGGTGAGAAGTTGACCGTTACCCAAAGTTCAGGGGGGTTAAATGTAACTTGGGTTATATATATATAAAATCAAATTAGATATTTTGATAAATATCACAAATATCAGTTTTGGTTTTGAGAAGTCAGAGAGAAAGGAAGAAAGGCAGGAAGAAGCTTTGTAAAGGGTCGATCGTTTCGGGCAAATCGAGGTACGAATCTAGCTTAATGCTTTGATCTGAATGCTTTTAGCCGTGTAGAATCTCGTTGTGAAGGTTTTGAACCGTTCCATGTTGAGATCTGAGTATTTCTCATTTGGATCTGGGTTCTGCATCGTGTTGTTCATCATCTGCATCGAACTGTTCTTGATGAACATGGCGATGGTCGTTCGACCGAGGGTTGTTCGACCGAATGGTCGTTCGACCGAATGGTCGTTCGACCGAATGGTCGTTCGACCGAATGGTTGTGTTCGACCGGAGCTTGTTCGATCGGAGGGTGTTCGACCGGGGGGGTTGTGCCCGACCGGGGGTCGTTCGACCGGGGGTCGTTCGACCGGGGTAGTTGTTCGACCGGTGTGGTCCTTTGACCGGTTTAGGTTCTGTTAAGTTGTTAGCTTCTGTGTCTTTGAGTCCTATTCAAGTAACGAGAGGTTTATCTGTATTTCGACTTACCGATTCTTTCGGTGTTATCATAGGTAGCGCTTGTTAAGAAGAAGGAAACAGAGGTGAGTTCCTACTATCATTTTAAACTGTATACATATCAAAAGTTACCTTTTTGATCTTATCTTATTTTAAAAGTAAAATGATGTTTTACCTGTGCGTTTATGCGAAAGAAATATTCAAAGGAACTTCTTTTAAATGATTTTCATTCTTACCAGAAGTTGAACTGGGAATAGCATTTTGTTTATAAAAATGTGTTCGTAACCATATGTTTATTTATGGTTGGTCACATACGTTGTTGTGACGAGTCCTTACCATTACTAGTGGATCCCTAGGTTTTGGAGTAGACTGTATTGTTGGGATGTTACATTCCCCAGAATTGTAGCTATGGATCACTTGTTCCTCGGGGGCAACTTGGTACGGTTATGTGAGGCCGGATACTAGCCATGGTTCATAGTGATCCTAGTGAAGGAGTATACCTTGGTTTTGCGCTTGGGGCTTGATCTCACGTTGAAGCACGGACTTTGTGATTCGTATCCGCGGACACCAATTGGTTTAGCTCGTAACTCGGATTGTTGGCCTAACTTTGTGTTACGCCACGATCCTTGGTAAAATATTTTATTTTCGGTCCTTTTGTGGTATGTTTATAACGAAAAAGCCCGATTGTGGCGAGGACCTAAATTGTAAACTTAATCTCTTTGGAAATGTTATCTTGATGCAAATGTTTTATCTTTTGAGCTTCATAAACTGTATGTTCTCACCAGGCTTTAAGTCTGACACTTTTTCTCAAATGGTATGTGTATCAGGTTTCCATTAGCGGTGGGTTGCCGGGGTTTTTGGAGAGACGAGTTTTGAGTCTCGAGGTTTTTGGAGTTGATTAGTATTGTTATTGGGCATTGTTAAGTCCCATTCTTTTGATGAAATCCTTGTATAGGATTGTATAGTCTTGAGGACTGATCCCATTTATGAAAAGTTATGGTTTTACTTTCGTTATATTGTCAGGTTTCCAGGTTTTAATTTACTCTGATTTTTTTGAGGTGTTACAAGTTGGTATCAGAGCTCTAGTTTAAGCGAACTAGGCATGAATGTAAGATGTCTAGACTTAGACTGCGTATACTAAGAATTGATCCGCGAGAATTGGGTAGAGCTCCTAAGATGGGTTAGTCTTAGAGTCAACGGAAAGTACGTTTATCAGGCGTTGTAATGGTGGTGACAAGAACCGTTATGTGTTGTATGTTCATAATTTCACTTAGCTAATGTTATTATGAGGATATTGTACGTAAGAGTCCTTGATTTGCTGTTGATATGACAATTGATAATGTGATAGTACGTTTTCCTTTCGTGTTTTTCCTATCTCTCTCTTATCTCTTTCTTGTTCTGTGAAGTTGTTCAGCATGGTGAATACGCGTGGTAGACCGCGTACTCGTGTTGACGGTCTGGAAGCGACAGCCTCCACAGCTGATCAGCCGGAAGGAGTTGAGGTTGTCGTGCGTCCGCCAGTTCAACAAATACTAGGTGGGAGGCCAGAGGTCATTCCGCGTGTAGACCTGGCTTCGTCCCACCCAGTAATCGGGGATGCTAATCCCCAGTCAGAGTTGTTGGCCAGCGTGATGTTGGCAATGAGAGAAGAGATGGCGAAGCAGCAAGAGTTTCTGCTGAAAGCAATGGAGGACCGCGACGTAAACAATCGGAGAAGTGAGACGGTTGTGGAGAACGTCGTAGCAGGTTCTGGAGGTGATGGTATAAGGGTCGTGTCGGTAGAGCGGGGGATTTCTGGAGCTCAGGGGAACAGGAAGAGTTGTTCCTATAAGTCCTTTCTAGGCTGCGGACCGCCAGAATTCTTCGGTTCTGATGACCCGGTGGTGTGCGTTAAGTGGATCCGAGCGGTCGAGCAAGCTTTTGGCTCTTCCGAATGTGGTGATGATCAGAGGGTGCGGTTTGGTACCCAACTGCTGAGGGACACTGCACTCATCTGGTGGAATATCATCCAATCCACTCTATCTTCTGAAGTGTTGGCTCAGTTGTCATGGGTCGAGTTCAAGAAGAAGCTGCTAGAAGAGTTTTGCAACGAGAGGACCATGGACCGAATTGAGAAAGAATTCCGGTCTTTGGTGAAAGGGAGCCTGACGGTGAGGGAGTATACCCGTCAGTTTATGGAGAAACTTGGTCTGGTGGGGCACGCTGCCCCAACAGAGAAAGACAAGATGAAAGCTTATCTCAACGGCTTGCCAGCGGACATGCAATCTATGGTCCATAATTTCAAGGCTTCTAACCTCCGAGAGATGGTGGAAGAAGCTCAATTTATGGAAGAGATGTTCGCGAAGGGCAAATCTGAGAAGACAGTGGTGGTGCCTGAAAAGAGAAAGTGGGAGAACAGTTCAGTACCTCCCAAGCGGACCCGACCTTTTGTTGGGAACCGCAATTTCGGCAGTTACCAGGAAGCAAGGTGGTGCCCGAGGTGTCGGACCAAGCATCACGGTAACTGCAGTAACAGTTCTCAAACTTGCTATAAGTGTGGGAAGCCTGGGCATACTGTCAGAGATTGCCTGGTCAGTGGAATCGTCTGTTATGAGTGCAAGGCACCGGGGCACGTGAAGAGAGATTGCCCGAAGCTTGTGTCGGGTAGCGCGCCAGCAAGGAAGGAGAACCCTCCTAAGGTTCAGAGTCGAGCATTTCAGATGACGGCCGAAGAGGCTAGGGCATCCGCTGATGTGGTATCGGGTACTTTTCTTATAAACTCTGTACCTGCTCGTATTTTGTTCGATACGGGTGCTAGTTTCTCTTTCGTATCTGAATTATTCCGTCAGAAAATTGCTATGCCCACTACTAGTCTTGAGGATGCATTAGTAGTAGAAATAGCAGATGGTAGGCAAGTTCTGATCCACGAAATTCTGAAGCAGTGTGCTCTTAGCATCGAAGGGAGAGAATTCCCGATCGATCTGCTACCAATGTCAATCGGGGGTTTTGATGTTGTAATCGGTATGGATTGGTTGTCAAACAATCAGGCTGAGTTCGTGTGTTCCAAGAAGATGATTCGACTTCCCAACCTCTCTGGAGAGGTCGTGGTCATCTATGGCGAAAAGAGAAAGGGTGAAGTGGCAATAATCACAATGGCAAAAGCACGCAAGTGTCTAGTAAAAGGATGTTCGTCTTTCCTAGCCTATGTGATCGATGCCAAGTTAGAGAAGTCCAAGCTGGAAGATGTGAAGATCGTGCGGGAGTATCCAGATGTCTTTCCGGACGACTTGCCCGGGTTGCCGCCCGATCGTCAGGTAGAGTTTTGGATTGATCTTGTGCCAGGCGCTGCACCGATCGCTAAAGCACCTTACCGTTTAGCGCCGTCGGAGATGCAAGAGATGGTAGCACAACTCCAAGAGCTTTTTGAGAAGGGATTCATAAGACCGAGTTCGTCACCTTGGGGAGCTCCGGTCTTATTTGTCAAGAAGAAGGATGGCACAATGAGAATGTGCATTGACTATCGTGAGTTGAACAAAGCTACAGTGAAGAACAGGTATCCGCTTCCGAGAATAGACGACTTGTTCGATCAACTTCAAGGAGCGGGTTGTTTCTCCAAAGTCGACTTACGATCAGGCTATCACCAAGTGAAGGTGAGAGAAGAAGATGTTCCGAAGACGGCTTTCAGAACGCGTTACGGCCATTACGAGTTCCTTGTAATGCCTTTTGGTCTGACGAACGCCCCAGCGGTGTTTATGGACTTGATGAATAGAGTGTGCCGACCATTCCTCGACAAGTCGGTCATTGTATTCATTGACGACATACTCGTGTACTCCAAGAGTGAGACAGAGCACGAGCAGCATCTTCGTGAAGTTCTGGAAGTGTTGAGAAAAGAGAGATTGTACGCCAAGTTTTCCAAGTGCGACTTTTGGCTTAAGGAAGTACAATTTCTGGGGCACGTAGTCACTCGGGACGGAGTGAAAGTAGATCCCTCCAAGATTGAAGCTATGATGAATTGGGAGCCTCCTAAGAGTCCGTCAGAGATCCAAAGTTTCTTGGGTCTGGCGGGATACTACAGGAGATTCATTCAAGACTTTTCCAAGATCGCTTCTTCCTTGACAGTTCTGACTCGGAAGAATGTGAAGTTTGAATGGACTGAAACCCAAGAGAAGGCGTTTCGGATCCTTCAAAAGAAGTTGTGTGAAGCTCCGATCTTGACGTTACCTGAAGGGTCGGAAGATTTCGTGGTGTACAGCGACGCTTCAAAGATGGGATTGGGTTGCGTGTTGATGCAACGAGGCAAGGTAATCGCTTATGCCTCGAGGCAACTTAAGATACACGAGCAGAATTATCCAACCCATGATCTGGAGTTAGCAGCAGTGGTGTTCGCTTTGAAGCTTTGGCGACATTACCTCTACGGCACGAAGTGTACTCTTTACACGGATCACAAGAGCCTGAAGTACGTCTTTGGACAGAAAGAGCTGAATATGAGGCAAAGGCGGTGGCTCGAGTTGTTGAAAGATTACGACTGTGAATTGCTTTACCATCCCGGTAAGGCAAACGTGGTGGCCGATGCGCTAAGTCGGAAGGACTATAGCGGGAGTATTCGGGCTACCCATTCAAGAATCGAGCTAGTGTCTAGTCTTGTTGAGAAGATCAAGACATCTCAAATGGAAGCATTGTTAGAAGAGAATCTCAAAGAGGAAGTCATGACAAAACAACGTTTACTCTTAACGGAAGATAGCCGTGGGGTGAAACTGTTCAGCGGTCGTGTGTGGGTGCCCAAGGTTGGGGGAAACCGTGAGCTGTTGCTGGAAGATGCACACAAGTCCAAGTATTCCATTCACCCGGGAAGTACGAAGATGTACAGGGACTTGAAGTTGCACTATTGGTGGCCGGTGATGAAGCTTGATGTGGCACGTTACGTTGAGCGTTGTGTGACGTGTTCGCAAGTTAAGGCCGAACATCAGAGACCGTATGGGAGTCTTCAGTCTTTAGAGATTCCCGAGTGGAAGTGGGAGCATATCACCATGGACTTCGTGACAAAGTTGCCTAAAACTCTTCGGGGACACGATACCATCTGGGTGATAGTGGATAGATTGACGAAGAGCGCTCACTTTCTGCCTATGCGCGAGACGTTACCGATGGATAAGTTGGCGAAGCTTTATATCGATGAGGTGGTCTCGAGGCATGGAATACCGTTGTCGATCGTGTCGGATCGTGACAGCCGGTTCACTTCGAACTTCTGGGATGGGTTTCAGAAAGAGCTTGGTACGCGAGTTAAGTTGAGTACGGCTTACCATCCGCAGACCGACGGGCAGAGCGAACGAACGATCCAAACCTTGGAAGACATGTTGAGGTCTTGTGTCATCGATTTCGGGGGTAGTTGGGACTCTCACCTGCCTTTGGTGGAGTTCGCTTACAACAATAGTTACCACTCGAGTATTGGGATGGCACCTTTTGAAGCACTGTATGGGCGAAAGTGTCGGACTCCCGTGTGTTGGCTAGAAGCGGGAGAGAAGCAGTTCGCCGGACCTGAAATCGTGCAAGAGACTGCCGATAAGGTCAAGTGCATTCGAGAGAGGATGAAAGCGGCTCAAGATCGTCAGAAGAGCTATGCCGATAAGAAGAGGCGACCGATGGAATTCCAAGTAGGCGACCGCGTTATGCTTAAGGTATCGCCATGGAAAGGCATTATACGGTTCGGAAAACGTGGGAAGCTGAGTCCTCGTTTCCTCGGACCTTTCAAAGTACTTAAGCGTGTAGGTTTGCAGGCCTACCAGTTGGAACTGCCATCGGAGTTGAGTAGAATACACAACACGTTTCATGTCTGCTACCTCCGGAAGTGTTTGGCGGTAGAAGACAGCGTCATTCCCCTTTCAGAGCTGAGGGTAGACGAAGGTAACCGTTGTGTGGAAGAACCCGACGCCATCTTGGAGAGAAAGTCTAAGAAGTTGCGTCATAAGGAAGTCACTTTGGTCAAGGTGCAGTGGAAGCATCACCGAGGAGCAAATGTGACTTGGGAATCTGAGGAGGATATGAAGCGTAGATATCCTCATCTCTTTGTATAGTTGGATTTCGGGGACGAAATCATTCCCAAGTTGGGGAGGATTGTAACACCCTGAATTTTGGGATTGGGTGAGAAGTTGACCGTTACCCAAAGTTCAGGGGGGTTAAATGTAACTTGGGTTATATATATATAAAATCAAATTAGATATTTTGATAAATATCACAAATATCAGTTTTGGTTTTGAGAAGTCAGAGAGAAAGGAAGAAAGGCAGGAAGAAGCTTTGTAAAGGGTCGATCGTTTCGGGCAAATCGAGGTACGAATCTAGCTTAATGCTTTGATCTGAATGCTTTTAGCCGTGTAGAATCTCGTTGTGAAGGTTTTGAACCGTTCCATGTTGAGATCTGAGTATTTCTCATTTGGATCTGGGTTCTGCATCGTGTTGTTCATCATCTGCATCGAACTGTTCTTGATGAACATGGCGATGGTCGTTCGACCGAGGGTTGTTCGACCGAATGGTCGTTCGACCGAATGGTCGTTCGACCGAATGGTTGTGTTCGACCGGAGCTTGTTCGATCGGAGGGTGTTCGACCGGGGGGGTTGTGCCCGACCGGGGGTCGTTCGACCGGGGTAGTTGTTCGACCGGTGTGGTCCTTTGACCGGTTTAGGTTCTGTTAAGTTGTTAGCTTCTGTGTCTTTGAGTCCTATTCAAGTAACGAGAGGTTTATCTGTATTTCGACTTACCGATTCTTTCGGTGTTATCATAGGTAGCGCTTGTTAAGAAGAAGGAAACAGAGGTGAGTTCCTACTATCATTTTAAACTGTATACATATCAAAAGTTACCTTTTTGATCTTATCTTATTTTAAAAGTAAAATGATGTTTTACCTGTGCGTTTATGCGAAAGAAATATTCAAAGGAACTTCTTTTAAATGATTTTCATTCTTACCAGAAGTTGAACTGGGAATAGCATTTTGTTTATAAAAATGTGTTCGTAACCATATGTTTATTTATGGTTGGTCACATACGTTGTTGTGACGAGTCCTTACCATTACTAGTGGATCCCTAGGTTTTGGAGTAGACTGTATTGTTGGGATGTTACATTCCCCAGAATTGTAGCTATGGATCACTTGTTCCTCGGGGGCAACTTGGTACGGTTATGTGAGGCCGGATACTAGCCATGGTTCATAGTGATCCTAGTGAAGGAGTACACCTTGGTTTTGCGCTTGGGGCTTGATCTCACGTTGAAGCACGGACTTTGTGATTCGTATCCGCGGACTCCAATTGGTTTAGCTCGTAACTCGGATTGTTGGCCTAACTTTGTGTTACGCCACGATCCTTGGTAAAATATTTTATTTTCGGTCCTTTTGTGGTATGTTTATAACGAAAAAGCCCGATTGTGGCGAGGACCTAAATTGTAAACTTAATCTCTTTGGAAATGTTATCTTGATGCAAATGTTTTATCTTTTGAGCTTCATAAACTGTATGTTCTCACCAGGCTTTAAGTCTGACACTTTTTCTCAAATGGTATGTGTATCAGGTTTCCATTAGCGGTGGGTTGCCGGGGTTTTTGGAGAGACGAGTTTTGAGTCTCGAGGTTTTTGGAGTTGATTAGTATTGTTATTGGGCATTGTTAAGTCCCATTCTTTTGATGAAATCCTTGTATAGGATTGTATAGTCTTGAGGACTGATCCCATTTATGAAAAGTTATGGTTTTACTTTCGTTATATTGTCAGGTTTCCAGGTTTTAATTTACTCTGATTTTTTTGAGGTGTTACAGTTGAAGACGGATCTGTGCTACACATGGGGAACGAGTCAAATGCTCCCATTCTTGGACGTGGATTAGTTAGACTAGAATTTAACTCTAATAAAATTATTGAACTTGTTGACGTTTTGTTTGTACCACAAATTCGAAAGAATTTGGTTTCCGGTAGTACCTTGAATAAGTTAGGATATAGACAAGTTTTTGAGTCCAGAAAGTTTACCTTGTCTAAAGGTGGCTCTTTTGTAGGATTCGGTTATTTGAATAATGACATGTTCATGTTAAGTTTAAATAATAAGAATTTTGTTTCGAATTCTATTTATATTGCAAATGAAGTTCTTGTTGATTCTAGTTTATGGCATGCTAGACTAGGTTATGTTAATTTTAAAAGATTGGTTGAAATGTCAAAATACGGTCTTATTCCGGCTTTTGACGTTAAAACCGGAAAATGTAAAACTTGCATGTTGACAAAGATCACTAGACAACCTTTTCCTAATGTGAAAAGAGATTCGTCGGTGCTTGAATTAATTCATAGTGATCTTTGTGATTTGCATTCAACTCCGTCTTTTGGTAATAAAAAGTACGTTGTTACTTTTATTGACGACGCTTCACGGTTTTGTTATATTTATTTATTGCACTCAAAAGATGAAGCGTTGGATAAATTTAAAATTTATAAAACGGAAGTTGAATTGCAAATGAACGGTTTAATTAAATGTTTACGCACCGATCGTGGTGGGGAATATTACGACCCCATGTTTTTCCAATTCGTAGGAATTATCCATGAGACTACGGCGTCGTATACACCACAACAAAATGGTGTGGCGGAACGGAAAAATAGAGTTCTCAAAGAAATGGTGAACTCTATGTTATCCTACTCGGGATTGAGTGATGGATTTTGGGGGGAAGCCATGTTAACGGCTTGTTATTTATTAAATCGAGTTCCCAATAAAAGGAACAAGATTACCCCATATGAACTTTGGTTCAAGAAAAGGCCAAACTTGAATTATATTCGAGTTTGGGGTTGTCGAGCGGTTGTTCGACTACCCGAACCCAAAAGGAAAACCTTGGGTGAAAAAGGTATTGAATGCATCTTTGTTGGATATGCCGAGCATTCAAAGGCATATAGGTTCTATGTTATTGAACCTAATGATTCTATAGCGATTCACACCGTTATAGAATCGAGAGATGCATTATTTGATGAGACTAGATTCTCTTAAATACCTAGGCCTAAGGATCTTGTTCCAAATACTAGTGTAACTAGTGAGGTTGAAGAACAAGCAATTGTTCCAACCGAATCTTCGATGCTTCGAAGGAGCAAAAGAGGAAGGATTGAAAAATCCTTTGGTCCCGATTTCCAAGTATACTTGGTAGAGGGATCAAGAAATGAGATTGGGTCACAATTCTCTTACTGTTATAGTATTGAGGAAGATCCAAAATCATTTCATGAGGCTATGAAGTCTCAAGATATTGCTTTCTGGAAAGAAGCAATAAATGATGAGATGGATTCCATCATGGGGAATAATACTTGGGTATTATCGGACTTGCCACCGGGTTGTAAACCTTTGGGATGCAAGTGGATCTTCAAAAGGAAGATGAAAGCCGATGGATCAATCGACAAGTTCAAAGCTCGATTGGTAATCCAAGGCTTTAGGCAACGGGAAGGCATCGATTATTTTGATACCTATGCCTCGGTTGCAAGGATCTCCACGATTAGATTGTTGATAGCCTTAGGAGTTATTCACAATTTAGTGATTCACCAAATGGATGTCAAAACGGCATTCTTAAATGGTGACTTGGAGGAAGAAGTTTACATGAAACAACCGGAAGGTTTTATTATGCCCGGTATGGAGCATAAGGTATGTAAACTTGTAAAATCATTGTATGGGTTGAAACAAGCACCCAAACAATGGCATCAAAAATTTGATGAGGTTATCTTGTCCAACGGTTTCATGTTAAACCAAGCGGACAAGTGTGTATATAGCAAATTTGACATATCTGGTAACGGAGTAATAATTTGCTTATATGTTGATGACATATTGATTTTTGGCACTGACCAAAATCAAGTTGATAAAACTAAAGAGTTTTTGTCATCAAAATTCTCCATGAAAGATATGGGAGAAGCGGAGGTGATCCTTGGAATAAGGATCAAGAGTGAGAACAAAGGGATTGCAATTACGCAATCTCATTACATCGAGAAAGTATTAAAGAAATTTAATTACTTTGACTGTTCTCTGGTGAGTACTCCATTTGATCCGAGTGTGAAGCTTATGCCCAATTCGGGTGAAGTTGTGTCACAACTCGAGTACTCAAAGGCTATTGGTTGCTTGATGTATGCCATGACAAGCACTAGGCCGGACATCGCTTTTGCCGTAGGCAAGTTGAGTAGGTATACTAGTAATCCTAGTATACATCATTGGCAAGCGATAGGACGAGTACTTGAAGAAAACCATTGATTATGGTTTGTCATATGTCGGGTTTCCTTCGGTTTTAGAGGGATATTCGGATGCAAGTTGGATTACCAACTTAGAATATCACTCTTCTACGAGTGGTTGGGTATACTTTCTTGGGGGAGGTGCCATTTCATGGGCTTCCAAGAAGCAAACTTGCATCACGAGTTCGACTATGGAGTCGGAATTTGTGGCATTAGCCGCTGCCGGTAAAGAGGCGGAGTGGCTAAGGAATTTAGTCCACGAAATTCCGTTATGGCCAAAACCAATATCACCCATTTCTATCCGTTGTGATAGTGCGGCTACTTTGGCTAAAGCTTATAGTCAAGTATACAATGGCAAGTCTAGACACCTAGGTGTTAGACATAGCATGATTCGTAAGCTAATCACGAATGGGGTGATTTCGGTTGAACTTGTTCGGTCACAACAAAATCTAGCGGACCACTTGACGAAGGGGTTATCTAGGGACTTGGTTCACAAGTCGGTAATCGGGATGGGTTTAAAGTCCATTTGAATCTCTAACGGTGAGATACCCAATTCCCTTCTAATACAACGTTAGAAGTTGAATTCAATGGGAAAGCTCACTCTAAGGGATTGGAGCACAATGTAATCATTCCAAGGTATGTGCTCGATACTGCAAGCGAGGAGGTAATTGTTCGTTTGTTAAAATGCATGTGCAGGTGCATGATGAAAGGAACTACCTATATGAGTGCGAAATGTGGCCGCTTCAAGAAGCTTGGACTTAGCTTTGATGCACTCACGAATGGATAAGGACACACGACCTGTATAGTGTCAAGTTTAAACTTTAGAGAATTTTAAATTCATGTGTATGTTATTTTCTGGTACTCAAATGGGTTGAAGGGTTCAATCCATATGACACCCGGATTCTCGAGTATTTGAAATGTGTAATGTACTAAGATGGAAATTCAATCTTTTAGATATTTTCATTTATGCATGAGTTTGTTTGCTATATTAATCTTATTTGTGAATCAAGGATTGCACTAAAATGGGGGAGGAATGTTGGTGATTTTAGTAAAATCATCGGTCATTTTGTGTAATTGGATTCACAAAGATAATAATGGGGTTGGTAGCTAAGCTATAACACGAGTTAGGAGGTATGGAGTGCACACTCGTGTAAGCTAACTATGACCCGGGATTGTTAGGACAGTTAATTGGTGTTTGTGAGACAAAACAGTGGCTCACGCGGGTTGTGCCGCGGGTTAACCCGCGCGGCTACCCGCGTGGTGCACTGTTTTCTGTGGGAGACAGTGGATTACGCGGTTTGTGCCGCGGGTTAACCCTGCGAGGCTACCCGCGTGATGCACTGGATTTTGGGGACGGACAGAGGATCACGCGGGTTGTGCCGCGGGTTGACCCGCGCGGCTACCCGCGTGACGCACTGTTGCAGGTGCGGTTTTGTAACCTCCAAAATCCCTTTTTGTAACTCCCAATTTGTTCTTTGTAACTCCCAATTTATTTTGTAACCTACACCAATTGACCAATTAACAATCAATTCCATTAAATGGATGATTATTATCATTAATATTATGGCATCGGTTACATTCTCTTGGTGTTTAAATAGTGTCGATTTCTGCCAGAATCGATACGGTGAATTTGAGATTATCCTCGAGTGTATTTCGTGATACCCAGGCAGAATAGGGTCGAAATAACACTTAAGGAAAGCGAGCTCTCACGCGATCTCACATTCTATCCAAGTTCTGATCATCTCTCATCTCTCTCTCTCTACCTACCGATTTTCTGCACCCCCACAAATCTCCCAACACATTTTTCTTTCAGTTGCACAATATGTTTATTCTCCTGATTTTGGTTCATTTGGACAACGATGTAGTGTTTGTGTTTTCAGGTTTGGCGGAGTCATATAATTGAGTCGATAAGCCTAAATGCAAAAGCATAAAATTCGGGAAGGAGGGAGGTGGAAAAAATTGTTGAAGCCAAGAACCACTGCACTTCCATCACATGCACACATCATAAACAGGTAATCAATTAACTAGATTTAGAAAACAGAAATATATATATTTAATGCATGGAGATTTTTTGTTGTCTGCTGGTCAACATCCACAACTGCATTGAGGGCATGTTGGTTTCAGCTTATATGTTGCTTGTTTAATTTAATGGATGCCCTCTGTTTTCTTTAACTTATTTATGTTTCTTTTGTCCACTTCTGGATTGTATATTATCAAAGTCAATTTACACTGTGATGGTTGTGAATGAAGAAACTCCTTTAGAAAACTGATGGTATACTCTCTCTCTCTCTCTCTCTCTCTCTGCCAAATCATGCTTTTGTTTTTCTTTACTTATTGGTCTATACATGTTGGTTCTGATGTACTTTTTATCATTTGGGTTTTGTTTGATTCAAGATATTTCTACCTGATTGCCAGGTTCGAGATTCAAGATATTTGGACCGCATCTGATTGCCTGGTTTGACATCGAAGCATCTGGGTGAGGTTTTTTTTCCATCATTACCTTAATCGGTAACCAAGAAAACAAATGTTCTCCTTTTATATGCAACTTAACCTTTTATCGTCATTATTCTTTTGATATTTGATTCCTAACTTGTGTCTTAGGACTTCACATACTAATGGATGACCTTATCAAACTAATTATCTTTTGAATTTGTTCTCACTACTATAAGCCGTAAGAGAACTCCCAATTCATGTTCTAACTACTATAAATTGTAAGATAACTACCAATTTCATGTCCTGACTACTATAAACCGCAAGAGAACTCCCGATTTCATGTTCTTATTTGTATGGTTATTGTGTAATATTATAGCTTTGTAAACTATTATCATGCCCTTTCGTCTTGAATTGCAGGTGAGATGCACACAAATGCAAGTGTCGTAGAAGGCTGATGTCTATTTTTTGCAACTCGAAGTCTGCTTTAGCTGAACTTTGATGATGTACATTTACCATTATGGTTCTTCGCTAGCTATTAAAGTACTTTAATAACAAACAAGTTGGAACTCTTGAAGTCGGTTATCTCGGTGATAGGAGTAAAATTTGTAGACGGTGTGTAACACCCTCAAATTTGGTAAGAGCAACTAATAAAAATTTCGATATAACATCCAATAAAGACAACACATATTCCTACAATATCTAAACTCAATATGCCTCAAAACATTATTCGATAAATAACCTCAACAATTACAAACTCTATATAAGGACTACAATGAAGTCGGGTGTTACTCAACCCCAAATACAGTTGCTCTTTTCAACCTAATGCGGAAGACTTCATCAAGATTTTCACTCCTTGGATGCACAACTAGTACTTCTCTCTTCACTATGTACTAGAACTATTCCCAACCGGAACCTGTTGCATATGCCGAGAAATAAAAAGATTAGGCTAACACCTAGTGAGTTCAAGAGTTTTACCATATGGATAATTACATTTTTAAAAGGGGAGAATACAACTTAAATCATAGTTTTTTCAAAATGATTCACTTTAAGTATGGAAACGACTCGTTTTCCAATAATATGCATTTTCAAAGATGAACACCTCAATACAAATTACAAAATACTCTTTATAAAATGATGCATCCCAAAAGTCACACAAACAAGAGTAGAATCAACTTCCAATTTATGAAAACATGAATAATATTTCATATTCCGAAAACACCCAAAACACGAGTGGGACCCAATACTCCACACACAAAATTATGGACAATAATCCACCCATAAAAGACATCACCGAAAACATAAATATAAAAAACCCAACCCGAAGACAACACTTTTCGGTGACGAGGGAGACCTGATTCCATATAATGTGACAGACACAAAGTAAGCTACACATTATGTTATATTGGTATTAAGTATCGAGCTCAGCATCTTTCAGCATACACCTATAGATACTTGCACGGATGACTTACACCACATCTGATGCCTAACGTGTCGTGGAAAACTAGTCGTTCCATCATCGAACAAAGTGATAAAAGTGTTCATGAATCCATAGCAGACAGGGTTGAAACACAACATGACTCCAATTGAATGACACACGCACTCAAAATATGAAATCATCAACAATCATACACAATGACCAAAGCTCTACGCTGAGCTATCAAAACTGGACAAGTGTCCCCAAAAACCCCATCATAATCAAATACCGAGCCATAGGCTCAAACAACCAAAGAACTCATTGTCAAAAGCAATAGAATGCAATAAAAGGCACTCGACCAATGTTTATGCAAACACGTAATCCAAAGTACACGGCTAAACTCCAACACAACTCAAAATAAGGCAAATCATTTTCCAAACAAGGTTATACCATTGACCCCTTTCAAAATGTCTCAAAACACGAGCTATGCATATTTTCCAACAAAACACAAAAATGCACTTTTACCAAGAAATCTCCATTTATGCAATACATTATTAAAAACAAATGTCCATTTATTACTCATTTATCAAAATGCCCAAAAGTCCCAAATGTGGGGGGTTTTACAAGGTTTATAAAGGCAAACACCTTAAATAATTACCCATCAAATAACTTAACAAGTGATAATTTCATGTAAACCACATAAACACTTTAAAAATAGACATTTTGGCATGTACAACGTTTTCACAAATCAACTTGAACTCACCTTGCTAGATTTAGGCTAAATCTAGATTTTACCCAACTTGAGCTCCTTTGAAGAACACTTGGATCCTCAAGCCAAAAACTTCCAAAAACCTAGACCCATACATTTCCAACCATAAATATTTACATCCAACCATAAAGAATTGTTTCCCAAACATTTTACATGAAGATCTCATCTTAACCCAAAAACCCTAATTTCCACAGATGAAGAGAAGAGAAGATTACCTTTACCAAAGCTTGAACCCATCAACAATACTCTTCTAGATCTCCAAAATAAACCACAAACTTCTAATCTTCAAAATGGTGAAAAGGGTTGGATGAAACCCTAGAAAGTTTGGTGAAGAAGATGAAGATGAAAGGTTTATAGTTCTAGCTTTCAAAACTTGCTAGATGAAGAAGAATAATTGATTTTACAAGGAAGACTCCCAAAAATGAGTTAGGGTTCGATTTTGGGGCTTGGGGCCGGTTTGGGAGAGAAAAGGGGAGAGATTTGAGTTTTGGGTGAGAAAATGGGGTTCTAGGCCGATTTTCCCCTTTATGTGTGTGCAGTGGCTCCGCACTGATGGCGGCGCTGATCCATCCGTGCGGAGATCTGGGCGGAGCACTGCCGCCCGATTTTCCTCATTTTTCTTGTCTGATCACTGATTTGGTCATAACTTCTTCGTTTTAACTCCGATTTTGCTCCAGAAAGAACCGTTGGACTCATAATTGAACCCTTCATCCAACAAGGCTATAAAATACAATATTCAAGTCCAAAATCCTATCTCTTCTTTTTCCCTTAAAACGCCCATTTATATTAACTTGAAATTATATCGTCCTAAAAATCGGGGTGTTACACGGTGTCCTATTGTAGGTGAAGTTTTTAAATGGATACCGTTAGTTCATTACTAAAAGTTTCTATCCCGATTTATGTTGTCGCCACATAATTGTTAACTTGAAGTTGTGGTGTATTTATAAACTCTCGAGTGCCTGACATAGTTTTTTGTCATCCTTTTTTCTCTTCTTCTTGGTGTATTTATATTTTATTTGATGAGATTTGAACCTTGACCTATGGGAGGCTGGTCTCTACCAGTAATGTAACGCCCTAAAATCGGGCTAACAAAATTTTCGGAAAAAAACTGGAAATGTGGTATATGAATGCCATAGCATGAGCTATCCAAAAATGGGGAAATAAGAATACCTGTTTAATTACAGTTGTAATTATAAGGGAAAATAAAACAACAACCGCCTAATCTAATTTCTCAACGGAAACAAGATTACAAAAAGGGTGTCGTCTATAGTCCAATGACGGTCTTCACAAAAATGATCCTTAGATCTCCCCAAGCTCACATAGTCCCAATTAAACCTTCTTGAAAACGGCGGCGCTAGAACCTGAGATACACATATACATCAAGCAAGTGTTAGGCCAAAAATCCTAGTGAGTAATATGACAATTAATTATGCATGTGAATTATTCCAACACTTATATGCCAAAGATGGGTTCCACAACTGGAATCAATGGGGGAGACCCATATGTCAGGATCTTAATTCTTAACAAGAATAAACACTCAGAAACAATATTAAAGAAGTTTGCGGAATAACACTTTAATATTCAATGAAACAGTGAATCAGAATAACAACTTGTAAACTTTATTGAATGATTGTAAAGCTACAAGATTCAACACTCAACCTCAATATTGATGAACAGGCTCACCAATATGAATTCTACTTCTCTAGAACTAGGACTATAAGCCTTGAGGTTGATTCTCTCTATGAAAACAAAAACTCATAAAATTCAGAATTCTAAAGTTCTAAAAGTAATTCTCTATCAATTACAAACTATTCTATATATACTGAAGATAAAAGATAATTACAAATAATAAAAGATCTTCAAAATAATCTTCCATCTTTATCTTCAAGCTTTCCATAATCTTCAAACTTGATCTGTACGAATCTTGATTATCTCTTAAGCATCACTAAGTCTTTAGCAGCATTAATACTTTGAGCAGTATTAATGTTCAGCAGTACTAACTACTAGCAGTACTAAAATTGCTTAGCAGTAGTAATTTCTTCTAGCAGTATTAATCTTTGACTAGCAGCATTAACCTGTATCAGCAGCATTAACTTCAGAAGTAGTAACCAAGTTGTGCTAGCAGTATTAACTGTATTTGTGCATTTCTGAATTTCCCAACAATCTCCCCCTAACTTGACTTTTAGGAAGAGAAGTCAAGTTCTTCAGATGATCTTTTTAGATGCTCCCAAAACTTCATATCTCATACACCTGTATTTGCATCCAACCCCAAACTCTGATTGATTGTTATTTGAATTAAATATTTTGCCATTTCTGAATCTGGAGCACATCCAAGCTTCTTTTTCAACATTGTATGCAGCTTCAGTCTATTGTGGTTGTACACTCTATCCACTAGGAAGTATTCTATGTGATTTGAATCCATAGTCAAAGCATATACTCCACTAGTTTCATATAGAGTCCAGTTGGTGACCTTTTGAAACACATTTCTGATCACATGCTCCACTTCTTCAGGCTTGAACATCATACACAGATACTCCATCACAAGTTTTGTGATTGAAATCCCTGGAGCTTTCAATTGATCTGTATACAACTTCATTCCTATTTCATACATCTCTTCTAGATCAGACCTGGAACATGTTCTGACAATCTTTGCCCAAGTATTATACACTTCATGCTTTTCATCTTTTCTTTTGAGCCTGATGTATTCTTTTCCATCCACCTTCATTGTATCCCATAGAATGACCTCAGGTGGCTTAACTCCAAAAGGTTCTGCTGTAATAGGTTCAGGCACTTTGTCCATCACTACCATGTACAGATTCACATCATCAGTGCTTGATGGTTCTTTCTGTTCAATTGGCTTAGGTGCCCCTTCTTCTTCAGCAACCTTCTCAACTTCTTCTTCATCTACTCTAGGCTTCTTGACTGATTTTCTTCTGGCCATCATCTTAGTTCTTTTTAAAGTCCTCAGACTTTCACCTAGAGTGGCTTCTTTCTTAGGTGTTTCTTGCTCATCTGGAAAAGGCTTTTCTATCAGAAAGTCATTGCTTTCTTTCATTCTCTTCTCCATTTCCACCCTCGCAGTTTCATTCCCATGAAGCTTGGTCATTTCTAAATTGTACAGCTCTTTAATCTGCTCAAAAGTCATCTTTGAGAACATCTCCTTTCTGACTCCTACAACACCTTTGAGAAATGTAATCATCTTATTTCTTTCTTGAGTACCAAGGAATGTCTTTGAGGGTTGTCTCTTCTTTGCAGCTCTTTTGAACAACACATATTTCTTCATGGTTGCAGCTTTCTTTTGTGCTATTTCAGTTGCCAGACTTTGTTGATAAGCTTCATTTAATTCTGCAGCCAGAGCCTTAGCCATTTCCCTGTCTTTTTCAACTTGAGCCCTTTCTTCTTGCTCAAGATCATCCTGCATCTTCCTGGCCAAAGCTTCATCTGACTCAACCAACTTTTGCTTTTTGATTGGTTGATCAGATTCCACCATTTTAGCTTTGCCTTTATCTTGGCTTATCACCTTCTCAACACTTGCTTTCTTTACAGCCTCACCTCTTTCTTTGATGACAACTCCTTTGGCCTTTGAGGTGACCTTGGGAGTATCATGTTTGGCTTTGATTAAGGTCTCTGCTATCTCAAGATATGTTAGTACTTCTTGTACTAATTCTGCAGCTTCATTTAGTTCAGCAGTACTAACAGTTTTTGCTGCTTTGCTTGATTCAACAGCATTAACTGTTACTGCTGCTTGTTCTGTTTCTGTTACTGCTGCTTTCTCTTTTTCTGCTGCTTGTTGCTCCCCCTCAAAATCAACTTTCTCTTTCTCCCCCTTCTCTTTGGCATTTTCCATGTTGGCATCAGCTTCTGACTCCCCCTTTTTGGGAGCATCAGTCACTGGTTCCCTTCTTTTGAGTACATACTGTTTCTTCTTCTTTTTCTGGATCAATCTCTTCACCATATTCTTCAGTTGGACAATCTGTTCTTGTTGAGACAGAATGATCAACTTCATCTCTTCTATTTCTTTTCCCTGCTTGATTACATCCATGTTGATGTTTCCCATGGTTTCCATCAATTCAAAATAGTCATATCTGTCCTCACCTTCTCCAGGAGTGTTACCCCCTTTTGAAGGATCGTGGGATCTTTTTGTAGTAGAGGTCTTCTGCCTAGCAGAAGAACCTTCTACCCCCATGGTTTCTTGGCACCTGGGACCTTTAGATGATTGCTCACCCAAAGTTGCCATGGGGAAGGTCTTATTTATGTTACCACTGACCTCCTCTGTGCTAGCAGGAGTAGTGGCAGTCTTTGCACCCATATGCTCATTCATCACCTCATTGAGCACCTCCTTGGGGTTGGGAGACGCCCCTGTGGTTTCCCTGTAGATATTCTCTAATGGAGAATTCTCCATTAAAGGGCTTAAAGGCTCTGTGCGTGAAGGTACAAGAAGGGAAGGAGCCTTCTTTACCTTTTTCCTGATATATGTATTGGTTATTGGTGCAATTGGTTTTTGAACAAGGGACTGAGGGATTGATATGGTGATGGAAGGTTGGGATTGGCTTTCAGTGGGTTGGTCTAATAAGGGCCTTGACCCTGAAGCCATAACTTCTTCATTGTGGGACACCACCATCATTGTAGAGAACAATGGGGTGTCAACTCTTTCCGAGTCCAATGGAGATCTTTTCATGTTTGAAAAGACCTTACCTTTGGGGATTTTTGGTACATATACCTCATCAAAGTGAGGCATATCCGTCAATTCATGGGTTATAACTTCCTGTACAAACCTTGGGTACATATAAAAACTCTTTTTGCTTCCCAAGTTTGATACAAGATCACTGAAAAGCATTCTTGAAAAATTGTACTTTCTGGCAGTGGCCAAGCAGACCAAAGCATAAGCAATGGTACTGCTAAACTCACTCCATCCAGTAGTCTTTTTGGAAATACAGTGCATCAGGGTATGAACAAGAAAACTCCATTGGGTATAAAATTTAGCTTTTGAGAATTTAAAACCACCCAATTGGCCTCCATACCCCATTCTTGACAGATTTGAGAACAAGTCCTCATTAGGGATAGAAGTAATACCTGCAGCATCGTCTAGACGTAGACAAATGCGTATCACCTCTTCAGAAACTGATAAGGGTTTGTCACACACCCTTGTCTTGATTATCTGCACACCATTCTCTGTGACTACGGTGGCATTTGCCCAGAATTGTCTTTGATGCTCTATGTAGATAGTTGGCGATACAGTAAGAGCATGGGCAATGTGGCTGGATTTGAGAAAATCCACAATCTGATGGAAACCAACAGCTTGTTTAGGCTTTTGAAGCATAGCAATTTCGTTGTGCTCGTCAATGAATGCCATGGATGCCATTGAACGTGAGTGTTCTTGCCTGAAACTTACTAGGAGCTTGAGAGAAAAAGGTTTAGAGAGCAGATGAATAGAAATCAAAGAGTCGTTATGAACTTTTGGGCGGGCAAAAAGGGTATTTATACGATTCGGGACATAAGCAGTATTAACTACTAGCAGTATTAACGAACTAGAAGTATTAACTGAGAGCAGTATTAACTAACTAGCAGTATTAACTTAGAGCAGTATTAACTTAGAGCAGTATTAACTCCTAGCAGTATTAACTGAGAGCAGTATTAACTACTGGCAGTATTAACTAACTAGCAGTATTAACTGTGAGCAGTATTAACTACTAGCAGTATTAACTAACTAGCAGTATTAACTGTGAGCAGTATTAACCACTAGCAGTATTAACTAACTAGCAGTATTAACTGTGCACTGGCAGTATTAAAACTGTACTGGCAGCATTAACTATACTTACACTTTTTGAAGCTTGAGGAACTCTGAGCAAGGTAATAACTTACTGAGAAAGATGTTAGTAGTACCAAAGAATAAACCAATAACAGGTATGTAAACACTTTTTAAAAACATGAGCTCATTCAGAGTTGATCATGCCCACACTTGTGACCAAGAAAGTGAATCTACCCACATCAAAGGCTTTAGTGAATAGATCAGCAAACTGGTTGTCAGTATGAACTTTAGCAACTTGAATTAGCTTCTTTTCATTACAATCTCTAATAAAGTGATACCTGATCTCAATGTGCTTTGTTTTGGAGTGCTTGACTGGATTGTTAACAATGCTTATAGCACTGCTATTGTCAATGAAGATTGGAGTGTGAAGAAAGGTTACCCCATAGTCCAGCATCTGATTCTGAATCCATAGAACCTGAGAGCAGCAACTTGCAGCAGCAATATACTCAGCTTCTGTTGTTGATAAGGACACTGTGGTTTGTTTCTTACACTGCCAAGATACTAGTCTTGCACCCAAAAGTTGACATCCACCTGAAGTAGACTTTCTGTCAATGTTAGCACCTCCCAAGTCACTATCTGAATAAGCAATCAAGTCAAAGTTGGATTCATAAGGATACCAAAGACCTAATCTAGGTTGCCCTCTTAAGTATCTGAAAATCCTTTTAACAGCTTGAAGATGTGATTGCTTTGGCTTGACCTGGAATCTGGCACACAAACACACTGGAAACATGATGTCTGGTCTTGAGGCTGTGAGATACATGAGAGATCCAATCATTGATCTATATAGATGGACATCAACATCCTCCCCCTCAAGATCAGCAATGATCTTTTTATGAGTCTCCATAGGTGTGCTTGCTGGCTTTGAGTCTGTTAAACCATACTTATCCAGGATGTCTTTCACATATTTTGATTGGCTTATGAAGATCCCATCTTTCTTCTGTTTCACTTGAAGCCCAAGGAAGAAGGTAAGTTCACCCATTGAACTCATTTTAAAGCTCTTGTGCATCAACTTTTCAAAGTCTCTACACATCTGATCTTTTGTGGATCCAAAGATGATGTCATCCACATAAATCTGAACAAGTAGGATGTCCTTCTTACTCCTTTTAATGAAGAGGGTCTTGTCAATTATTCCTCTTTCAAACCCATTCTCCAAGAGATAGGTAGATAGAGTATCATACCATGCTCTTGGGCTTGATGTAGACCATAAAGTGCTTTCTTCAGTTTGTATACTCTGTCTGGATATGATGGATTTTCAAATCCAGGGGGCTGACAGACATATACTTTTTCATCAATTGTACCATAAAGAAAGGCACTCTTCACATCCATTTGGTATACCTTGAACTTCATGTATGAGGCATAGGCTAGAAATAGCCTAATTTCCTCTACCCTTGCCACTGGAGCAAACACTTCTTCATAGTCAATGCCTTCTTCTTGAGTGTACCCTTGTGCCACAAGCCTTGCTTTGTTTCTGATCACAATTCCTCTCTCATCCTTTTTATTCCTGAAAATCCACTTGGTGCCAATAGCTCTATGACCTTTTGGAAGGTCCACCAAGTTCCAAACTTCTTGCAATTTGAACTGCAGTAACTCTTCTTGCATAGCTTCTATCCAACTGGAATCTTTCATTGCATCATAAACCTTCTTAGTCTCAATCTGAGATAGAAAGCAAGAGAGTACTGTGTGTTGCTGATCCTGCAGCTCTTGAAGTCTGCTTTGATTCCTTGTTATCATAGGAGAAGAAATGTCTCCTATGACCAGCTCTGGAGGATGGTTCTTTTGAGTTCTAGTCTGATGACTAGGTTCTTCATTGAGTCCCACATCTAGATTTGAGTCATTTAAGTCAGCTGAGGGGATCTCATCAGCTGCTTCTGGCTCTTCATGCACTTGATTCTCCTCATCTCTTCCTTCTTCTTCACTCTGAATTGGTTCAGTCATAGTTTCCTTTCCACAGACCTTAACAGGCTCTATTGTAGGTATGGGAAAGATCACAGACTGAGGAATAATGTCTTGTACTTGTACTTGATCATCCCCTGATCCTCCACTTCCTGAACTTGCATGATAATCACTACTGAAACCCAAGGATTTAGTTAGTGAATCAATGTCAAATAACCACTGAGGACCAGACCCAATAGGATTTGGTGTGTTCTCATTGCATTTGACATTGTCACTTTCCTCAATTATTCTAGAAGAAGTATTAAAAACTCTGTAAGCCTTACTCTGAGATGAGTAACCAACAAGAAAACCATCTTCTGCCTTGCTATCAAACTTTCCTAAGTGAGTTTTGGTATTGAGAATGGTACAAGGACACCCAAAAGGTTTGAAAAATCCAATGAATGGTTTTCTTTTATTTAAAAGCTCATATGGTGTCTTGTTGTTAGGCTTGACTACTAGAACTCTGTTTTGGACATAGCAAGCAGTATTAACTGCTTCAGCCCAGAAAGTAATTGGTAGTTTGGAATCAGCTAACTGAGATCTAGCAGCCTCAATCAGTTTCCTATTCCTTCTCTCAGCAACACCATTTTGTTGTGGAGTCCTAGGAGCACTGTATTGCCTCTCAATTCCTTTTTCCTCACAAAAGGTGTTTAGGTCATGATTTTTAAATTCAGTACCATTGTCTGACCTAATGACTTTTACCTTTTGATTTGTTTGGTTTTCAATTCTTTGAATAAAGGATTTGATCAGTCCACTTGTCTCATCCTTAGTCCTTAGAAAATATACCCAAGTAAATCTAGAGTAATCATCAACAATAACTAGGCAGTATGATTTCTTACCTATACTCATAACATTTGTAGGACCAAACAGATCTATATGTAACAACTGAAGAGAATTAGAGATTGTGTTCAACTCTTTGGACTTATGAGAAGTTTTGTGTTGTTTGCCTTTGAGACAGGCAACACAATGATCATCACATGAAAAGACTTTGGAAGGTAAACCTCTTACAAGGTTGTTTTTAACAAGTTTATTCATTGTTTTAAAGTTCATGTGACACATCCTTCTGTGCCAAAGTGATGATTCATCCAAAGAAGCTTTTGAAACAAGACAGTTTAGGGATGAATCAGTTGAAACACTTTCCATATCTAAGCAATATACATTATCCTTTCTGGGAGTTCTTAGTAGTATCATCTTTTCATCAACTACTTTGAATCCAGGAGCTAGGATAATGCATTCAGAATCAGTAAATAATATATTATGCTGTTTGTCACAAACCTGTGATACACTTAACAGGTTGTACCTTAACTGCTCAACATAGAATACATCTTCAAAGGTCATTTTACCTTTGGTTACATCCCCCTTACCACTGATCTTACCTCCATCTGGAGTATTACCAAAGGCAACATGCCCACCATCAATTTTCTTGAAATTCTTGACGCATGACATGTTCCCTGTCATGTGCCTAGAGCAACCACTATCAACATGCCAGATGCTCTTCTCCTTGAGTTGCCGATTGCCCTGCACATAATATTAAACAATTAGTATTGATTGGGGACCCAAGCCAAAGTGGTCTTGGGTCTCCCTTTCTCATCAAAGTACTTACATTCCTTTTTGATGAGATTTTTAAAATCAGTACACTCTTTATTGGAGTACTTTGTCAATATGATTGGTCTAGCAGCACAAACACCAGGAGCAGTACTAACCTGAGAAGTACTAACAGAGTTAGCAGCACTAACAGGTTTAGCAGTACTAGCCTTGTTAGCAGTACTAACAGAGTTAGCAGTATTAACATTTATAGAAGTACTAACAATGTCAGCAACACTAACATTGATAGCAGTAGTATTGCTTCTAGCAGCACTATCATTGTCAGCAGTACTATTTGGGGTAGCAGTACTAACAGTTTTAGTGCATTTAGGAACCAACATATTGACACTTTCTTTAACAATCTTTTTCTTCATGTGGCTTTTAGGTTTAACAGATTTCTTAGCCACATGGTTCCTTTCAATCTTCCTATAACCAAAGGGTTTTTGCATAGATCTTTGAAAATTCATCCTTTGGTTCATAGGATTGAAATAACAGTATTTGGCAAGATGATTCAATTTGCCACAGATAAAACAAGGTTTTGGTCTATTGATTTTACTCAAATCAACCCCTTGTTTTTGTGCCCACTGATTATTCCAGTTTCTTTGATTTCCCCTCTTTTTATCATGTTTTAGGGGTTCAGTTTTCTTACATGCACACTGTTTGCAAGGAACTGGATTCACAACTGTGGTCTGTTTGTAATGGACCTTACCAGACTTTCCCTCTGTCTTCTCTATGTCCTTTGATTTGATCCAATCCCTTCCAAAGTCCTCATTTGTGATAATGTTATTCTCTAGAGGAATCTCACCACACACATTGATCTGCTTACTCTTACCAACCTCTTTCTCAGTCTTATCCTCAACAACTACCTCATCTAAGGGATCTATCTCAGTGGCTCCCTCAGGCAAGTCCTTCCTATCTATGGTTTCTAGCAAGTCTGAAGTAGGAGGAATGTAATTGTTGTTATATGGTGGTGGTGTGGCATTGTACCCAATTCCTCTTCTCAATTTGTCATGAATATGAGTTTGTAGTAAAGAGTCCATTGCTTTAGAAGCATTGGAAAACTTTTCCACATCAAGCTTAACCTTGGTTAGCTCCTCTCTCAACTTTTCACTCTCCTCTTTAGATTTGGTCAGTTTAAGTTCTAAATCCTTTTTCTCCCACTTCCAGTAATTGGTGTCATATGAGTGTTGGAGTTCATTAGCTTGAAAACCTTTAATCTGTTCCTCAAACCTCTCAACAATTCTCACATAGTCTTTTATATCTTTTTCTAATCTCTTAAGGTCATCACTCATCTTCTGATTGTGATCCCTGTACCTTTTAACAGTGTCTATGCAAGTTTTAGAACAGAGATTAGAACTTACCTCAGTTGGGAGATCAGATACTTCTGCCATAAGAACTTGATTTTGGATAGCCTCTTCTGCTTGATCACTCCAGTCAAACCTCATTCCTTGTTGAGAAACAAGGGCTTGAGCAGAGTTTCTGTTATGGTTGAGGTTTCCAGACTGTGCTTGTTGGTGGTTGTTGGTGTGAGACACTCCACTTCTGCATTCCCTGGCAAAGTGTCCCTTCAGATGGCGTTTGTAGCACTCCACCTTTGATTTATCAAACCCTGGATTTATCAAACCCTGTTCCATCTTCTCTTCTTTGGGAGAAGTTGTTCCTCCCAGTCCTCTTTATGAACTTCTTCACCCTCATGGAAAGCATGGCCATCTGCCATTTAATATCCATCTCTTCCATATCATCAGGATGAAGTTGTTCCAAATCATCATTAATTAAGGAGGAATTTCCATGGCTGGCAAGAAAGGCTTCAAACACAGAATCAGTGCCTTTTTCTTGATTTGCTCCATTAGCAGCATTAACTGATTCAGGATTAGCAGTAGAATCAATTGATGCTGATAGGAGTGCAACATTATGAATATATCCAGAAGGCTTCTTCTTTGCCTCCACCTCAGCTTCAAATACTCTAAGATCATTGTACAGATCATCAAGTTCTTTATCTTCCAATTGTTCATTCTGTCTGAATGAAACAGTGTACATGGTCCATTCATCTCCAAGGGACCTTAAGAACTTTCTGTTTACATCATCTTGATCAATCTGTACTCCCATAGTAGCTAGTTCACCAATCAGCTTGTTAAACCTGTCAAAAGTTTGAGTCATGGACTCATTCTTAGTTGACATAAAGTTTTCATACTTTTGTTTCAAGATTGCCTTTTTATTTCTCTTGGTACTTTTAGTACCAGACAATCTCTTCTCTAGAGCATTCCAGAGCATCTGTGCATCAGTGCAATTGCAGAATTGGTGTTGATACTCATTGGGAATGGCCAAGAGCAGTGTGCTTAAGGCTTTCATCTCTGTCTGCCTTGTCTTTCTTTCTGCATCCGTTTTTGGTGGAGTTCTATTTCCATCTTCACCAATCTTTCCTGCATCAGATGGGCCATTCTCAATGATGTCCCACATGGAGTAATCTGTGAGGAGAATGTATTGCTTGATTCTAATCTTCCACATGTCAAATTCATTGGATCTGAGCATTGGAACCTTTGAGACCAAAGTATTGTTTGATTCAACTGTATTTTCCATGATGAATAAGATTTCTGAGAATACTAGCTCTGATACCACTTGTCAGGATCTTAATTCTTAACAAGAATAAACACTCAGAAACAATATTAAAAAAGTTTGCGGAATAACACTTTAATATTCAATGAAACAGTGAATCAGAATAACAACTTGTAAACTTTATTGAATGATTGTAAAGCTACAAGATTCAACACTCAACCTCAATATTGATGAACAGGCTCACCAATACGAATTCTACTTCTCTAGAACTAGGACTATAAGCCTTGAGGTTGATTCTCTCTATGAAAACAAAAACTCAGAAAATTCAGAATTCTAAAGTTCTAAAAGTAATTCTCTATCAATTACAAACTATTCTATATATACTGAAGATAAAAGATAATTACAAATAATAAAAGATCTTCAAAATAATCTTCCATCTTTATCTTCAAGCTTTCCATAATCTTCAAACTTGATCTGCACGAATCTTGATTATCTCTTAAGCAGCACTAAGTCTTTAGCAGCATTAATACTTTGAGCAGTATTAATGTTCAGCAGTACTAACTACTAGCAGTACTAAAATTGCTTAGCAGTAGTAATTTCTTCTAGCAGTATTAATCTTTGACTAGCAGAATTAACCTGTATCAGCAGCATTAACTTCAGAAGTAGTAACCAAGTTGTGCTAGCAGTATTAACTGTACTTGTGCATTTCTGAATTTCCCAACACCATAACACCAAACAAATTTCACCCAAGAGATGAGATACCCTAGTGCCAAGCTCCAAAAGCGACGCCTCAAGGCCCGACACATTCGGGGGGTACAACGAAGGCATTGTCCCGCAGAGGTCTAGGCACATACCAACACGGTGGCACCCAAGACTATGTCCTCCTAGTGACCATCTGACTTGGTTCATCCATACCTCTCATGTATTTCCAAAGAGTATCTTAACTCTTACAAGGTGTATTCAACACCAATGTATATCATTGTCCCAAATGTTTACCTCACCAACATTAAATGCAAGGAAATATGATATCATTTCTACCTTACTTAAACATACATGTCTAATCATGGAAATAAATGCACACATGGTAAGAAATATTTCCCAACACACAAATAGCCATATCATAAGATTGTGTCAATAAAATATCCTTCTTTACTTGCTCATATTACCAACATCTACACATTTATATCATACAAGTTCCCATCCCATACTCCAAATTTCATTGAGTCAAATAAACAAAATATGAAGAAACCCTAGTTTTCATTTGATGGAGATATTAACAAATATGCAAATAAATACATGTATCTCATTTGTAAAAGGTTTAGAATACTCACAACCTAGGTTTTAGATAAAAAAAAAACCCTAGAAAATAGATGAAATGATAAGGAAGTGAAGTCTTGAGATCCCAAAGCTTGAATGCTAGCTCTTAAATGCACCTTTGAAGTGGTTTGTTGAAGATTTAAGGCTCCCAACAACCTCTAGTGTATTAAATGAAGGAAGGGTGTGGATAAGAGTGAAAATCGTCCCCAAGGAGCTCCCAAACGAACCCTAGATCTGATTATGTGATAAAAATAGTGGAAAGTGGGCTGGAGGATGTTTTTAAACGAACAGACCACGCGGGCGATAGTGCCCCACGACATTGCCACTGGCACTATCGCCAGGGCATAGTCGTCGAGCCTCTACACCATTCGGTACAATTTCAACGATTGTGACCGGCCAGAGTGCCCAAGGGCACAATCGCGGTCACTCTCGCGAGGTTTGTACCGTGACTCCCTAACCACCCGCAACAATGTCGCGTGACCTTGACACATGTCACTGTCACCGACAAGGTCGCTAGAAAAGGTTGGCCACTCGATTTTGTTCGAAAAACTTCGTTAACTGTTGATAAGGTCACGTAGGATTAAATCTATGCATGAAAAGCAATTAATATGCAATTAAGGTCCATAAGAGTGACACAAACGCGAATAGGCTCCTAACTTATTTAGATAAAATTTACGGGTGTTACAATCCTCCCCGCCTTATGTGGGATTTCGTCCCCGAAATCCCACTCTACGGAAATAAATGAGGATAACTCCGTCTCATGTCCTCCTCCGATTCCCATGTGACGTTGGAACCACGATGATGCTTCCATTGAACCTCGACCATTGTTACCTTCTTATGACGTAGTATCTTCGTCTTGGATTCTAGTATCGCCTTCGGTTCTTCTACACACCGGTTCCCATTATCCACCCGAATTTCTGACAAAGGGATGACGCTTTATTCCTCGGCCAGACATTTGCGAAGATAGCAAACATGGAAGGTAGGATGTATCCCGTCCATTTTCGATGGTAAATCCAACCAGTACGCTTGGAGTCCAACCTTCTCTAAGATAACAAAGGGTCCAAGGAAACGGGGGCTAAGCTTTCCGCGTTTCCCAAAATGGATTATTCCTTTCCATAGTGATACCTTCAACATCACTCGATCACCTACATGGAATTAAACCGGTCTTCTCTTCTTGTCCATATAGCTTTTATGTCGGTCTTGGGTCGCTTTTAACCGTTCTCGGATGTCCTTCACTTTATCCGCGGTCTGTTGAACGATTTCCGGTCCGGCAAATTGCTTTCCCCGCTTCAAGCCAACAAGTCGGGGTCCTACATTTCCGGCCATAAAGAGCTTCAAATGGAGCCATTCCGATGCTCGAATGGTAGTTATTATTATAGGCAAACTCTACCAATAGTAGGTGGGAGTCCCAATTTCCCCCGAAATCGATGACACACAATCTTAGCATATTCTCGAGAGTCTAAATGGTCCTCTCGCTTTGTCCGTCCGTCTGAGGATGGTAGATCGTGCTCAATTTGACCTTTGTGCCCAACTCCTTTTGTAAATCGTCCCAAAACTTCGAAGTGAATCCACAATCTCTATCTGACACGATAGATAACGGAACACCGTGTCTTGACACAATTTCATCAATGTATAATTTAGCTAATTTGTCCATGGGCAACGTCTCTCGCATCGCCAAGAAGTGCGTGCTCTTGGTGAGTCGGTCCACCACCACCCAAATCGTGTCGTGGCCCTTCAAAGTTTTCGGTAGTTTGGTGACAAAATCCATCATGATATGTTCCCAGTTCCATTCCAGAATTGACAAGGGTTGCAGACTTTCGTATGGCCTTTGGTGTTCCGCTTTCACTTGTAAGCATCTGACATATTTCTCCACGTAATTTGCCACGTCGAGTTTCATCACCGGCCACCAATAGTTCAACTTGAGGTCTCTATACATCTTTTTACTACCGGGGTGTATGGAATACTTGTATTTATGAGATTCTTCTAGGAGGAGTTCACGATTTCCTCCCAACTTTGGTACCCATACTCGGCCTTGGAATAACCTCAAGCCGCGACCATCTTCCGTCAATAGGTCTCGTTGCTTTATCATTACTTCAGCCTTGAGGTTCTCTTCTCGAAGTGCTTCGGTCTGACACCTTTTAATGTCCTCGACTAGTCTTGACACAACGTTAATTCTGGTGAGTGACAAAATGGCACCACTACCATGACTCTGCCGACTCAGAGCATCTGCCACCACGTTGGCCTTACCCGGATGGTAATGTAACTCACCGTCATAGTCCTTGAGTAGTTCAAGCCATCTTCGTTGTCACATGTTGAGCTCCTTTTGATCAAAAATGTACTTCAAGCTTTTGTGATCGGTGAAAAGAGTACATTTGGTTCCATAAAGATAGTGATGCCACAACTTCAACGTGAAAATCACCGCTGCTAGCTCCAAGTCATGAGTCGGGTAGTTCTTCTCGTGATATTTCAATTGACGCGACGCGTAGGCTATTACCTTCCCCCTTTGCATAAGTACACAACCGAGGCCCATTTTGGAGGTGTCACTATATACAACAAAATCATCCGATCCCTCGGGTAGGGATAGAATCGGCGCTTCACACAACTTCCTCTTAAGAGTACGGAAGGCTTGTTCCTGAGTGTCCGTCCAAAATAACTTGACGTTCTTTCTTGTCAACGTCGTAAGTGGTGAAGCAATCTTTGAGAAATCTTGAATAAACCTTCTGTACTAGACCGCCAATCCCAAGAAGCTTCGGATCTGGGTCGGACTCTTGGGCGTCTCCCAACTCATCATTGCCTCGATCTTCGCTGGGTCCACCTTCACTCCGTCTTTGGACACCACGTGGCCCAAGAATTGTAACTCTTGAAGACAAAACTCGCATTTCGAGAACTTTGCGAATAACTTCTCTCTCCGAAGAATTTCCAATACTTCCCTTAGATGTTTCTCATGCTCGGCCTCGTCCTTCAAGTAGATCAATATATCGTCAATGAAGACAATTACGGATTTGTCCAAGAAAGGGCGACACACACGGTTCATCAAATCCATGAATACGGCCGGAGCATTGGTCAAACCGAAAGGCATCACCAAAAACTCGTAATGACCGTATCTTGTTCGGAACGCCGTCTTCGGAATATCCTCTTTCTTCACTCTCACTTGGTGATATCCGGACCGAAAGTCGATTTTTGAAAAGCATCCCGCACCTTGAAGTTGGTCAAAGAGGTCGTCGATTCGGGGTAAAGGGTACTTGTTCTTCACCGTGATTTTATTCAACTCCCGGTAGTCTATGCACATCTGCATAGACCCGTCCTTATTCTGTACGAACAAAACTGGGGCTCCCCAAGGAGACGAGCTTGGTTGGATGAAGCCCTTCTCTAATAACTCTTGCAGTTGAGTCATCATCTCTTGCATTTCCGTCGGTGCTAAACGGTATGGAGCACGGGCTATCGGAGACGCTCCCGGGGTGAGGTCAATCTGAATCTTTACTTAGCGTTCTGGCGGCAAGCCGGGTAGGTCTTTCGGGAAGACATTCGGGTAATCTTGAACAATTTTTACATTCCCCACTGACTTCTTTTCCAGCTTTGCATCCAAGATGTAAGCTAAGTACGAGGAACATCCTTTAGCTAAGTGTTTACGCGCTTTCAAGTAAGAAATCACGAGAGTGGATCCCTTCCTTTTCTCTCCATAAATAGTGAGCATACCACTCGGCACCGGTACCCTAATCATCTTCTTAGAACAAATAATGTCGGCATAGTTTTCGGTCAACCAATCCATGCCTATCACTACGTCGAAACCTCCAATGGAAATTGGCAAAAGGTTTAACTTGAAAGGAATTCCATCTATCTCTATAGCACAATCATGGTAATAATCCCGAATCAACACATGTTCCCCATTGGCTACTTCTACTACCAATCCATCAGGAAGGACACTAATGGGAGTAGAAAACATTGCACAAAATGAATTTGACACAAAGGATCGGTTTGCACCCGAGTCGAATAAAACATGAGCAGGCAAGGAGTTTACAAGAAATGTACCCAATACTACATCGGCGGTCTCTCTTGCCTCCTCGGCGGTCATTTGGAAGGCTCGGCTCAGTACCCTCGACGAATTCTCTTTCTTTGGGTTTGGACTGCTAGTTGGATTGCGATTACTCCCAACCAATTTTGGACATTCTCTCTTCATGTGTCCCAGATCTCGGCATTCGTAGCAAACGAGTCCTCGGATAGGACAGTCGCGGGTCATGTGGTCCTTCTTCCCACATTTGGCACACTTGGGGGGCCCGAATAGGTTCTTTGACTGCATGGGCCATTGTGCTTGCTCTTACACCGATGACACCACCTCACTTCCCGGTGGGGGTCGCTTCCCTTTCCCCCGAATGTTGGTTTGAATTGACGATTTGGTCCGGATGACCCCTCCCACTTTCTCTTCTCTCCAACCAATCCCTTCTCCTCCTTTCCTGCAATCATGTCGTCTTCCACGAGCAAGGACTCTTCAATGACTTCTTGTAACGTCGAGCCTCTAGCATTCCTCACGGTCGTCCTCATCTCGACCGATAACCCACACTGATAAGCCTTGATTTTTGATCGCTCATCGGGAGCCAGAAGCCCCACTAAGTTCAGTTTCTCCAAGAAGAGCTTGGAGTAGTCGGTGACAGACAAGGCTCCTTTCTTCAAGTTTCTGAATTCTTCTTCAATCTTGTCCAACGATCTTTCACTGCAATATTTGTCCAAAATCTTCTGCTTGAAAATCGGCCAAGTTAACTTGGCGAGAACTTCGGGAGTAAGAACGGATCGGGTGAGATTCCACCAAATCATGGCCTCACCCCTAAGCAGTTGAGAGGCGAATTTGACTCGTTGTGAGTCGTCGCACTCGCTGGATTCGAAGGCCATTTCTATCTCCTTTAGCCAATACATGCAAGCGACCGGATTTGAGGAACCCGAAAACTTCTTTGGATGGAAACCCAGAAACGTTTTGTAGGTGCACCCAGATTCTCTTCGCTTCTCTCGAACAGTAGCATGCTCTTCTGTTCCCACGACGATCGGTCCACCGCCCGACCCATTCACGATGTTCTCCGGCATTGTCTCGGGTTGACGGTGACTAGCATCTCGATCCTCCAGTAGCTTCATAAAGAATTCTTACAGCTGGGCCATGGCCGAGTTCATGGCTTGCATCATGCAATCCCTTATTCTTGTTTCCATAGTTACCTCCTCGATGATCGGAGTATTTTCGGCAACGTTCACGCGTGGAATACATTCGGGTCCCCCGCCCAAGACTATGGGTATAGGAGGTCCCACTGAAGTCTCGACCAAGTGAGGTTGGTCGGCAGTAGATTTCACTTCTAAGTGACCCACTTGCGGGTTTGGGAGCCTGCTACGAGTGTTTACCATGGTTATCTGCCATACATGTACGAGAAAGAGGTTGAGAAAAGACTAAGTGAGTTAAACTCATTGTACGTACTAATACACATTTCAATTATCATAATAATGTCATTTGCAAGCACACTCACGTAATAATATATTCATAATAGTTGTAGCTAAGTGAAATTATGAACAGATCATACACAAGAATTCTTGTTTCCACAATTACAACTCTTAATCTGCATAATTCCGTAAGTCCTAACACTCTCCCCACCTAAAATTTCTACCCATAGGTGAGAGTCTCATCAAAACCACTTACAGTCTAAGTCTAGGCATGTTAAGGTCGATGCCTAGTTCCCTTAAACTAAAGCTCTTATACCAACTTGTAACGCCCTAAATTGGGCTAACAAAATTTCCAGAAAAAAACTGGAAATGTGGTATATGAATGCCATAGCATGAGCTATCCAAAAATGGGGAAATAAGAATACCTGTTTAATTACAGGTGTAATTATAAGGGAAAATAAAACAACAACCGCCTAATCTAATTTCTCAACGGAAACAAGATTACAAAAAGGGTGTCGTCTATAGTCCAATGACGGTCTTCACAAAAATGATCCTTAGATCTCCCCAAGCTCACATAGTCCCAACTAAACCTTCTTGAAAACGGAGGCGCTAGAACCTGAGATACACATATACATCAAGCAAGTGTTAGGCCAAAAAGCCTAGTGAGTAATATGACAATTAATATATGCACGAGAATTATTCCAACACTTATATGCCAAAGATGGGTTCCACAACTGGAATCAATGGGGGAGACCCATAACACCAAACAAATTTCACCTAAGAGACGAGATACCCTAGTGCCAAGCTCCAAGAGCGACACCTCAAGGCCCGGCACATTCAGGGGGTACAACGAATGCATTGCCCCAAATGGCGGAGGTCTAGGCACATATCAACACGGTGGCGCCCAAGACTATGTCCTCCTAGTGACCATCTGACTTAGTTCATCCATACCTCTCATGTATGTCCAACGAATATCTTAACTTTTACAAGGTGTATTCAACACCAATGTATATCATTGTCCCAAATGTTTACCTCACCAACATTAAATGCAAGGAAATATGATATCATTTCTACCTTACTTAAACATACATGTCTAATCATGGAAATAAATGCACACATGGTAAGAAATATTTCCCAACACACAAATAGCCATATCATGTGTCAATAAAATATCCTTCTTTACTTGCTCATATTACCAACATCTACACATTTATATAATACAAGTTCCCATTCCATACTCCAAATTTCATTGAGTCAAATAAACAAAATATGAAGAAACCCTAGTTTTCATTTGATGGAGATATTAACAAATATGCAAATAAATACATGTATCTCATTTGTAAAAGGTTTAGAATACTCACAACCTAGGTTTAGATAAAAACCTTAGAAAATAGATGAAATGATAAGGAAGTGAAGTCTTGAGATCCCAAAGCTTGAATGCTAGCTCTTAAATGCACCTTTGAAGTGGTTTGTTGAAGATTTAAGGCTCCCCAACAACCTCTAGTGTATTAAATGAAGGAAGAGTGTGGAGAAGAGTGAAAATCGTCCCCAAGAAGCTCCCCAACGAACCCTAGATCTGATTATGTGATAAAAATAGTGGAAAGTGGCCTGGAGGATGCTTTTAAACGAACAGACCACGCGGGTGATAGTGCCCCGCGACATTGCCACTGGCACTATCGCCAGGGCATAGTCGCCGAGCCTCTACACCATTCGGTACAATCTCAGCGATTGTGACCGGCGAGAGTGCCCAAGGGCACAATCGTGGTCACTCTCGCGCGGTTTGTACTGTGACTCCCTAACCACCCGCGACAATGCCGCGCGACCTTGACACATGTCACTTTTGCCGGCAAGGTCGCTAGAAAAGGTTGGCCACTCGATTTTGTTCGAAAAACTTCGTTAACTGCTGATAAGGTCACGTAGGGTTAAATCTATGCATGAAAAAGCAATTAATATGCAATTAAGGTCCATAAGAGTGGCACAAACGCGAATAGGCTCCTAACTTATTTAGATAAAATTTACGGGTGTTACAAGTAACCCGGGTACCGTTGAGCCAATAACCCTTTGATTGATCTTGTTGTTTTTGTGGTTATGAGCTTCTGCTACTAAACAGTCGGTAACAAATTTGTTTTGTCTATTGTCGATGTTCTTGACGTAGCTATAGGCTGGATGGATTTGAAAATGAGAAGAGTGATGGCAATTGTAAGTGTAGATGAATACAACTTTGGGTTGGCATTACACTTCATTTGCTGTAGTATTGTTGTTGGCAATTGATGGAGGAGGAGTGAAAGCATAGGGAATAACACAACTCAGATCAATTTTTCCATTTTTTTAATAAAAAAGATGGAATGAAAATGTTGGGGGTAGAGAATAGGTGTTAAAAAAATAGCATCAGTTAAAGTCTGGGATCGTAATTTTTAAAATTAAACACATGGGTGGTGACGTGTTGGCAAAGGCCTAGGGGATATGGTCAGGGGTGGAACCATGGTCTGATTTGGGGGGTCAAATGACCCCATAAAGTTTTTAAAAAAAAATTGTCCTTAAATACATCGATACAAAGTATGTTGCATTTTCATACATTTTGCCCATTTTTTTAATAAGTTGTATTAACTTTTCTATCTACTTTTATAATAAAACTAGAAGCGTACTCGCGCAATGCAGCGAGATACATCACGATTTTAATGTTTCATTTTATTTTTTGTTTTTTTGTTGATTTACAGTACGATTTTGGATGGTTTTGAGAAAGTGATAATGTTTTTTTTATAAATTTGTTTAATTTAGGCTTAATAATATAATGTTTTTAATATAAAAAAATTAAGTATTTTGTTAGAATTCAATGATTATCTTATATATTTTAATGACATTTAGAAAAAATAACCAATTACATATTTAATAATAATAATATAATTAAAACAAATTTATAATAATACAATATATTAATTAATAGTGATATATAGAAAGGTCTGCATAAAAGGAAGGTGTTGCACATACCAAATTGGTGGGTGTTAGAAGCCTGCAATGGTAATATGTATCTTGTGCTTTGAAACTTGTAAATTAAGAGATTTTTAAAATCTTGCATAAAATGATGGTACCTTGTGCCTAATAATTTGTATTTAAGAGTTTTTTATCCGTGCTTTATAATATAGTATAGATATAGATATTATATTTTGCTGTATTGTATGAGCACATAACTAGTCTAAAATAAAATTATTGAATTTGAAACAATTAAATAGTTTTCTTGACTAAAGGACCATTGACCAGTATTCAATAACTACACCATCTTATAAATCAAGGTTAAACTCTTATTAAAAATAACAAATCTGTGAGTTTAATTTTTGATACATAATTATTGTACTTTAAAAAAATCCATTGAATGAAAAAAAAAATCTATAAAATAATCCAGTTATTTTAACCAAATGTAAATTTAACAAATAATCCAAATTAGGCGGTGTTTATTTTTTAAGAGGTGCTGAAGTTTAAAGTTTTATTTCAATTCTAATTTATAAGAGGTGGTGCTGAAGTCTGAAATCTGAATCAATAAGATTGTTTGTTTTTATAAATTGACAAACATCTGAATATGTATAATTGTCTATTTTATACTACCATCCATTTTTAATACATTCAAAAAATACACTTGTAATACGTCAATTGATTCAAATACAATAGAATACATGAACACCATTACCATTTTTAATACATTCAAAAGTTTGATGTCAATGATCGAAATGGTCTTCAGCAGTTCAAATGTTCTTTAAAAGTTCATCCATATTCGAGTTTGATGTCAATGATCGAATCTCTTCAGCAGTCGAATGCATCTTGATCAAGATAGAAAGCAAAACGTAAGAGCTCGACTCCATTTGGAATCGACAGAAATCCAAACCATAAGGACGAAGGACAAATGATAGCGGAAATGCACACGTATAAAATGTGGCACAATAATGGCGCAAGTATACACCATGTATTGTGTTTGCTTTACAAGTAATATAATGGTAAGGACAAAATATCGTATCCACTGAGATTGGACTACTAAGAATCTGAGATTTTTACGAACTTCCGATGCAAAGTTAGATTTATAAAATTGATTGGTTGATTTATAGCGAAATATTAAATATTAAATTTAACAAGGTAATAAAAATCGGGTACTGAAACACCCCAAAAATGGGGTAACAAAAATTTCTGGAAAATGGAAATGTGGTATTTAAAATGCCATAGCATGAGTTGTAACACCATCAAATTTGGTAAGAGCAACTAATTTAAGATTTCAATATAACATCAAATGAGGGACAAAGCTTCCTCTTACTATTCAAAACTCAATACACCTCAATATAGAATTCTATAGTTAACCTCGACAAATATAAACTCCAATAAGATACAAGGACTAAACTGAAGTCGGGTGCTACATAACCCCAATACAAGTTGTTCTTCACAAAACTAACGCGGAAGACTTCACCAAGCTACTCACTTCACGAGCACACAACTAGCACTTCCCTCTTCATAGTGTCACTAGCACTATTCCCAAACGAAGCATGTTGCACATGCCGACAAATAAAAAGGTTAGGCTAACGCCTAGTGAGTTCAAGAGTTTTACATGAACAAATATATCTATAAAGGAATGAACCCCAATTAAAAACATAATCTTTCAAATGATTTACTTTAAACTTGGAGACGACTCTTTTCCAATGTCATGCATTTTTCAAAGGTGGACATCTTAACAGAAAACATTCTTTATAAAATGATGCAACCCAAACTTGCTCGAAACGATAATATGAATTGACTCCCATTTAAGAAATGTGGATAAAGCATTGCATCATAAAACACCCAAGCACGGGTGGGGCAAGATACCCAACCCATAAATCATTGTCAAAAACCCACATATGCAATACGTCCGAAAACATGGACATTAGGCCCAATACTCACGCGACCATAAAATGAAAGGAGACCAAATATCAAAACATGGGGATGACATACATCATTCAAACCTTAACATACGTTGAGGAAAATCCAATATTAAGGCCCTCATTCACTGTCACCCACATAAAACCAATGATAATAAAGTAAGACGTCAACATATAAAATACAGTTGGCCGACTACGGGGGAGACTCGCATCCGTTGAGAGTGGAGGAACACAAAAGTATGACACTCTTGCAACGTTAATCGCATGACACCTCACGACATAAAAGCCCAAGTGTCCCTACGACTTCTTAACAAGTTACACCTTAAGAGACGGTTGACCTTGATGAACATTACAACGAACTCCACCCCGAAGGCCTGACACACTTAAAGACTACCCCCAATCATTACTTCAAGCGGCGGAGGACCTAGTGCCTACCTCCCCGGTAGCACCTCAAGACTCAACCCTCTAGTGCCTACTTGTAAAGTTTTCAGTCGTAAAACATGGGTACCGGTTTTCAACGCCGCAATACCCAATTGACCATCCAAAAACCGACTGACTTACATGCCTATGGATCCAATGCAACACAGTCTAACATTACATGCCTATACCGAAATGACCAACGCACCCGAGCATGTAATCAGTCCATGCGCTACAAGGTGCATTGGTATGTAAATCATAACTGGGCTCTATACTGAGCCACTAAAACCGGACAATTGTCCCCAAGACTCTTTTAAGTCAATACCGAGCTAAAGTTCTCAAAACCCTTTTTGACTAACAAAGAACGATCCCAAATAATAAAACACAATCGACTCACATAATGCAAAAACATGCTCCACTTACATGTACGACTCAAACAAAACACCATGAGTTGGAATGAATCGTTTTCCAAATGAAACTATACCATTTATAATCCCAAAGTATTTCATAACTTAATAATATACATTTTTCGCACGGTTTATAAAACCAAACACGCTAGAATACATTTACATCAAATGGCCTCCATTTATATAATAAATCATCAAAAGAACATATAAATATGATTTCCTTACCAAAATGTCCCAAAAACCCAAATATGGCATTTTACGATATTTATAGAATCAAATGTATCCAAAATGTAATTTCATCAAATAAACAACACATTTGGTAACACCAAGTAAAACATTTTAATACTTCAAAACAGACATTTTTGGCATATACAACGTTTTCACAAATCAATTTGAACTCACTTTGCTAGATTTAGGTTAAATCTAGGTTTACCCCAAATGCGAGTCTCCTTTGATGGAGACTTGGAATCTTCAAGGAATCTCTTATAGATGTTAGATTCAACACTCCCATAAGGTTTCCTTTACCTCAAGCTACCAAAACCATACCAAAGTTGAAGAGTGTAAGGAAGATGATAAAAACACCAAACCCTACTATCTAAATGAAGAGGTGAGAAGATTACCTTGACCATAAACCCTTATATCAACCCAAGATCACCAATCCTCTTCTATTTCATCTTGAAAAGCTTTAAAAATGAAACCCTAGGTCCAAGAATCACCCAAATCGGACCTAGGATGAAGGAGATGCAACCAAATGAAGAAAACCCCAAAAATCTCGATTCTTAAACGTCTAGACCCTTCCCGCAGCTTAGCCTGCGGCCTCAAGCGCGTGTTCCCCTTTGACCATAGAGACTTGCGCGGTTTGTGCCGCGACTTCTAAGCCACGCACCAAACCACGGGAATCCATTTCCCACAGTTTCTCCCGTTTTCGCACCCGATTCGATCCCCTATGGCTCCACTACAAAAAGGGAAGTAAAACCTTACTAAACCTCGATCATAATGGTCATACGTTTACGATAGTATGGGTTAAGGGTCTCCAAAAATCACGGGTGTTACATGAGCCTCCCAAAAATGGGGAAAATAAGAATACATGTTAATTACTGTTTGTAATCGAACGGAAATAAACAACAACCAACTAATCTAATTCCTATCATAGAAATAAGATTACAAAAAGGGTGTCACCTATAAACCCAATGAATTCTTCACAAAAAGTGCACCCAATTGCACTATCCCCAAGCTCTCACCAAGTCCGCCTAAACCTTCTTAGGCGCAACGCCACTAGAACCTGAGATACACGTAAACAACAAACAAGTGTTAGGTCAAAAAGCCTAGTGAGGTTGATGTACAAGTAATATGTGCATGATTATAAAATATGTAAAATCCTTTACCAATTATTGTTCACCGAATTCGAAATCAATGGGGGAGAACCATAACACAAATCAAAGTTCACCCAAGAGTCGAGATACCTTAGTGTTCTCTTCCACGAGTGACACCACAAGGACCGGCATATTCGGGGGTACAACAGGGCATTGCCCCAAATAGCGGGGGTTTAGGCACATACCAACACGGTGGCACCCAAGACTATGTCCTCCTAGTTCCTAATTGACTTGGTTCATCCATGAAATTCATTTGTGTCAAAGGGAAACTTCATCCTTACAAGGTGTACACAATACCAACATCCTCATATAATCCAAATGTGCATAATCATGACATGTAAATACAAGAATTGTAATCTCTTACACATCATTCCCTGGTTAGACATCTTATTATAATAGAGCACATTCACAATGTGGGTATTACCCCTTTTCATCTTGGGTAATCATAACATATAATTATATAAGAGTAAAACTCACTCTCTCAACCTTCTCATATCAACAATATATTCACGTTTATATATTTTAACATTAATCATCCATATCATATAGCAAGATAGAGCAAAGTTGTGATATATGAAAACCCTAGCTTCACATAGTAAGAAAGTTATCATTTATGCAAGTAAATACATGTATCTCTTTTATAAAGGTTAGAAACACTCACTATCTAGGTTTTAGATAAAACCCCTAGAAAATTTGGTGGAAGGAGAGGAGATGAAGTCTTGAGATTCCAAAGCTTTAATGATGCTTCTTATATGCTCTCTAGTAGTGAGTGGTTGAAGATTTAATGCACCCTAACTACCTCTAGTGCATTAAAGAAGGAGGGAGTGTAAGGATGAGAGAATCGCCTCCTATAAGCTCCCAAACGAAACCCTAATCTAATTTTGTGAGAAGTGTGTATAAAAACGAGTTGGTCTGCTCTTTTAAACGTCCAGGCCCCGTGGGCGACATTGCCACGCGAAAGTGCCACTGGCATTATCGCCAGGGAACAATCGCGGCCTCAAACCCACACACGGTACAATCTCGGCGATTGTGACCGGCGAGAGTGCCCAAGGGCACAATCGTGGTCACTCTCACCCGGGGTGTACCGTAACCCCTTAGACCATTACGACTATGCCCCCCGGCGACATTGACATGTGTCATTGTCGTCGGAAAGGTCGCCAAGAGGGCTGACGGCTCGGTTTTGGTCCAAAAATCCTACTTTGACAACTTCCAACATCCCAAACAATTATTAATACGCATGGAGTGCAGTTAAATAAAATAAAACCTACTAAAATAACATAGAGAGAGAGATATTCTTAAATCTTGGTCATTTACGAGTTTTTCGGATGTTACAGGTACGGATGTAAGTTTCCCCCGATAGTATTTTAATAACTTAAATGGTTAATGAGACCCCACACGAATTCCTTCTCTTGAAGCGACGTCGTATAGGTTGCGATAACGGTTTTATTATAAAATTACCACAAGTGCTAACTTTAGGTTTACCAATCTCACTAAGTAGATCTCGGAGATCTTAGCCCCGCCGGTATGTAGAGATGTGCATATCTCTATGACACACTAACTCAACCAACATCTGGACCTTAGTTTGATTATGCAAAAATCCATATCTCTATGCGATTATTGAAGATTTTCTCAAACCTCATTGCATTACCCAAGCCGTATTCGGATTCGCCCTTCTCGAGGTCTAAGATCTAATATTAACACACACAAGTGATCGGCTTATCCACGTTGAGATGAAGCTTCAACTTAGATGACTAAACCGAGAAGTTATCCAAATGCGGTAACATTACATTTTAACCTCTCGGGTTGGCTTACACCCGCACCCAAAGGGGGGTTTAGCTACTCATAATATTAAAAGATATAATGAAGGAGAAAAGTTGCATACACTGAAATTTCATAAAACGTAAACGTACCACTGTGGGCACAAGTACACCACAGTGGTGGACAGAAGGTAAACTTGCAAGAAAGAAAAATTATAAGAAACTAAATGAAATGTAAAGACTACAATGCTCTACTAAGATGAAGATTTAGATTGTTAGATGATATTTGAAGTCCCAAGCCAAGCTAGGGGCGGCAATGGGTCAGGTTGGGTTGGGTTCGGGTTCAACACATTTATTAATTGGGTTGAAAATCTCAACCCAACCTATTTAATTAAATGGTTTGAGATTTTCAACCCAACCCAACATGTTACTTAAATGGGTTGATAGCGGGTTGACCTGTTTATGATTCTTTCAATCCAATCTGTTAAATAAATGTGTTGAACCTGGGTTGACCCATTTAATTTAAAATTTTAAATAAAATAAAATAGATTACACTACTTAATTTCATGACAAATACACAACCACAAAGTCAAATAAATTGTTCAAAGTTTCAATAAAACACAACCATAAAGTCAAATAAATGGTTCAAAGTTTGAATAAAACACAACCACAAAGTGAAATAAATTGTTCAACGTTTCAAAGAAGTTTCTAAGTAACTCGTGAAAGGGCGTCGCCGCGTTGGGCCGTCGATGGTGGTGGAAGGGCATCGGGCATTGGCTAGGCTTTTGAGGAGTCGATGAGTCTTCTGAACGAAAGAGAAAGAATTTGGTTTGGTCAATGTGCCAAATTGTCAATGTGTCGATGGATGTAATTAGGATTTAAGAAGCATATTTTTTTCTATTAAATTATTAATTCTAATTAAATAATGATAATTAATTAAAAATAAAATAAAATTATGTAGTATTATAAATGGGTCAAAAATAGGTTGCAAATGGGTTGACAACGGGTTGAAATCAGGTCGGAAATTTCAACTCAAACCAACCCATTTACATGAATGGGTTAGACGAGTTGATTCATTTAACTTAAATGGGTTGAAAATCTCAACTCAACCTGCTAATTTTGGGTTGGGTTCGGATTGGGTTGGCGGGTTGGGTCACTTTTTGCCACCCCTAAGCCAAGCTACCTTTATATAGAGGAAGAAAAGGAGAGAAGCTTTTGAAAGAGACATGAGAGGGTGATGTTGACCTCTCATGCTTTAGCTTTTTCCATGCATTTGTCTTCTCAAGCATTTCTTAGACTCTTCTTTTATGCAAACTCTAGAGTTGACTCCAATTAAGCATGCTTCATCTTTCACCAATTTGGATAAAAAGCTGCAGAAAATATTTTTGGCTGCAGCTGCCCACTAGGGGTGCTCAAATTTCCGACCAACCCAATCAATCCGGCCAATCCAACCCGAAAAAACGTAAAAAAACTCAAACCGAGGTAACCCGATACATAATCAATACAAATTTTGCCCAAACCGCATCTATTGGGTTGGAAACGGGTTGAGCCCAAAGTAAGTCGGCCAACCCGTCAACCCGACCAAAACTTGTACACTTTTACTTTTTTTTATTTTCTTTATTTTATGGTTTTAGACTTTTAGCGGTTCTTCTTTCTATCAATTCTCAAGTCTTCCTATCTTAGCCCTAGTTTAGATCTGTCCACGAGATCACGCTGATTAAAATCGCACGAATCTAACCTTCAATCAAGTCTTCAAAAATCTTCAACATCGATAGAATCAATAGGCAAGAGATACTCTTTTTATGCTCTTTTCTTCTCTTGTTAACCTTATTTTTATATTTCTATTTTGATTTTAATTGTTTTAAATGGAATCACTTAGTTAGATTGTAAAATGATATATTAAAGTTTCAACCCGACCAACCCGCACAGTGTGGGATGGGTTGGATTGCACTTTTGATTGGGTTGAGTTGATATTTTTCAAACAACAAACATTAAGTTCGGTTGTTCAAGTACCTTCAACCCGACCAACCCAACCTGTGAGCACCCTTAAACTACCAACTAATATCTCCATTAATAAATCATGTTAAGTGCCCACCACAGTGGTGACACTGTGGCAACAATGGTGTACCAAAATCAAGATTTTTGAATATATCAGCCATTTCACAAATTTTGGAACAACTAAGAGCAAAGGGATTAAAAAGGCTCAAATGGGTACGGAGAAGAGTAAAAAGGGTTTAAAAAGAGTGACAATTAACTCTAAAAATTTAGGAATATCAACGAACCACAGGTCGAAATCAAAACAAAAATCTATTGGGAAGATCGAAATACCTTGGAATCGACTGGATTTGCACTCGATTTAGGTTGAGAAGATTTGGAGATCGAATCGCTTTGCATATTTGGGTTCAAGATCGTCTTCAAATAAAATAGGGCGAGAGAACTAGAAGGGTTGAGAGAATAAGAGAGAAATAAGTGGTTAGGCTACCAATTTTTTTACAGATGATTTTAAATGATAAGTGGGTCTAAATAAAAAAAAACAATCTGAATTTAAAAATGTCTGACCGAATAAGTGATAAGTGGTCATTAAGAGCTGAAAATGAAAAAACAAACAAAGCCTAAGTGTCTGAAATGAAAAGGACATAAAATTTTAGAAAAATGCAATTATTATATTTTTAGTTAAGTAAATGACATTTTTATCCTTATTAATAGAGGGAGTAGTTAATTTTTCCATCTCATAATTAAGGGTATGTAGATCCCAGAAACAGTGCAATCGTAAGATAATAAGCAATGATTGAACCATAACTTATGATCATATGATTAGATTTATTAGTAAAGGGTTTTAAGGTTTACAAAGAGAATTTCAATAGGATTGGGTAAACCTTCTAATGACCATTAACCTAAACTAGGTTAAGAAAACGACTTAAATATGAGGCGTGCAAGCCTTTAGGGCCCAAAAGCCCATTAACAAAACATCTGTAAATAAATTACAGTTCACACCTCGAACTTCTATTTAATAAATAATTCACCCTAACAATCTCCCCCTTTAAATTGAAGTTCGAAATCTCGCCAGTTGGGAACAAGTGTCTTTCGAAAACCGAAACTGATTTCGAAATGTCTCATTGACGTCCTGTACTCCAGCCGTTCTTTGATTTGGCCCAAATCTTTGAGAACAAGGCATTTATAATTCGAATCCAAAGGCTGGATCCCTTTGTCATCTTAATCAATAAAGCGCTTCAGCTTGTCTCGAAGTAACATCAGTGTACCATCGCAGAACCGTGCAATCTGACTAAATCGGAAGAATCGCGTATCACCTTTACCATTTACGTAAGTCCTACCGAGTTCTGGAAATTTTACCACCGTATACGCAGGTACACTCTGAATATCTGAAGGAAGACTGAGATCAGGCTTGAGCAGATTTATCTTTGCTTGATTGCTTTCCAACCCAATCTGGAAGTCTTCAACGGATGCAAGTTTCATAACACTCTTCATGTATCTCTTAACAACTCCTAGTGCATCTGTAACTTCTCCTGGTCGAATGGTTATGGTCTTCAAGTCTCGGAGCAGAAATAGAAGATCTGGTAACTCGAGACTTCCAAAGTCAGCTTCAGAAAACTGCCATTGACTGCCATCTTCTCTGGTCACCTCAAAATAAGAATACCATATGCTCATGAAGCGGCAAGAGTAAATCTAATCAACAGATCTGATTCTGAGCTTTGTCCTGTCAATGCTTTTTCTGAGACTTTTGTACATAAAAACAAGCTCGTGTTGCTTCTTGTTGTCTGTCATTGACTGAAGACCATACATAACGACCTCATCATACGGGCGGATCCAATGGGCAAAACTTCTGGATTTCTTCAAGAAAAGGAACATTGATTCTGACTCTTTCCTATTTCAATGTAGGAACTGGCAGAGTACATTCTGTTTCATGAACTGGTGAGGTTGGCAGAGATCGTCTGGGGTGATTTGTCTGAGATAGATCGGGATGAACTGAAGAATAAGTCAAAAGGGGTATACCGGCAGAAGATTGTTCGGCTGAATGGTGATCTTGAGCCACATTTTCGAAATTTAACAGCTCATCGATTTCAGCTTGAAAGACTACCAAAGCTTTTTCTGTGTTGACCGATTCTTCTGACGGATCTAGATCTGAATAAGGATCAACAATAATTGCCCAACTGTCTGGATTATAAGATGAACCTCTATCATATTCCTCGGGATTTTCAACCATTGCATTGATGTCGTATGGCACTAAATTCATTACCTGATCATGGGCCTGACCCTGTCCTTCGTTTGGAGTACCTGAACCCATCTCTGTTTGTCCCTGTACCGTAACCACTGCCTGTGCTGACTCGGGCTCATATGTGTGTTGGCGCTTCTCCCCCTCATGGTGATCAGGATCATCCTGGTCATCATGTTTGCGCTTGAGCCCTTCTGCCTGACTTCGACAGGTTGCTTCCAAAGATGATACCCTTTCAGTCAGTGCAGATATAGTTTGATGCATAGACTGAATAGTAGCAGTTTGGTGCTGGAAAGCTTTAGGAGTTATAGTGGGTGGGGGTGTAGGTGTAGGGGTTGATGCTTGAGATCGTAGAAGTGAGATTAGGTATGCATCTTGGGATGGTTCAGTTTGGGATTGGGATAAGAGTTTGGCTAGGAGCATGGATTTGAGGTCATCTATAGAGAACTCGGTGGGTGGAGGTAGTGTTTCAAGCTCAGACATACGAGCTTTACCTTTGATCATTCACTTCAGAGCATCTACCTCCTCCTTCATTTCTCACTGCATGATAGAATGGACATGCTTTAGGGCGTCGTCCAAAAAATCCCTTGAGACAAACTCGGGAAAACTAACACCTGGGTCACCCAGAGTTCCAATTGTGGTAGTGATTGTGGAAGTCATACCGCCTACGTTCACAGCTGGCATAATGATAGCTGTGGTAGGACTTCTACCAAATCCTTGTAATCCACCAATAGGTAGAGTTACTATGGGTGTTCCGGCTGGGTCACTAAGACGTCCAGCAGTAGCCGAAGTAGAGACTCGTGTCCTAGTCAAAAAAATAATTTCATCAATTGGCTCTAAACGTTGTGCACTAAAAGGAGGCGAGGACTGGGGCAGATGTCCTCTAGTTTCAATACCAAAATTCTCCAAGTGAGAGACGGGTAGAATATGTGTTGATACCCCGTGAGAAACTGAAACCAACATCTGTTGAGAGACATCGGAGTGGTTGGGTGGGGTGTGCAATTGCGTCGCTAGGTCCACGATGGCTTCTTCAATACCCTGTCTCAACACATGAGACTGGGTAGCAGATGTAGCTACCTGGATAATATTGGCTAGGGGAGGGTCAACCTGAGGTGGTTGCCTCATCACTCGTGTACGCTCAAAATTATGTTTACTCTTCCTTTCCCTCTCTCTACTTACCTCTTCATTTTCGACTTGAACTCCCTCCGCTCTCCTTATGTCTCCGGGTGAGGGCTGGTCATCGTCACCAACAAAGTCAAATGACTCGTCACATGGTTCCATTGAATCAGATTCAGAATCATTGTGGGAGGCTGATAGATCATCAGCAGTGTCAGATTCGATGTGGGAGGAGGATTAGACATCATCGGTCTCAGTCGTGGTGGCAGATGAAGAGTGTGTAGCGACATTTTCGGTCACTTAAGTATATGCGATGACTGGGACTTCGAGAAGTGTGGTTTCCACCTCCGGAATCTGAGGGTCGGACAGTGGTGGTATAGGTGGTCGGCGAGAAGATCTAGCCTCGCTTTGTCTAACGGCACCGCTCGCGTCATTTCCCATCACTAAATTTTCTCTCACCGCGCCCTGTCTGGGAGCCCCAACTCTCCGGACTCTCCCACCTCTCGTACGTGGACCCTCACATCACTCAGGTCGTGCTCCCTGGGAAGGTCCTTCCGGTGCTGGAGGGACCATAGGAGCATCCATGTTATGTGCATGCCTATAATCTATCACACTCGGTGCCATTGGACTTGTAGGCTAGCAAGCCATCAGGTATTTGCCTAGCTTGAATGTTGGCAATTTCAGCTCTAGGGGGAAGTCTGTGAGTAGGATAGTGAGGACATACTGGATGTGAGAGTCGGCGATCAATCGTAGGATGAATCTGCATGTAGTGCCAGATAAGAATATGAAGAAACCGCATAAAAGGGATGAAGTTCTTTCGTTTTGTTGTGTTGTCTCAGACCTTTTGAACAAGCTCGAACCATAGGATATCAGCATAGTCGATGTGGCGGTGGAAGGCAACACCGTGAAACAGCCTCAGAAGGTTGATACTGGTTTGGTCAATGCCCTTGGTGATGACAGATAGGCATCGGTTCAAAAAAGTGAATATAGTGCACCACAAAGGCGTTAGGTGCCGATGATTGAATGTGGACGGGAATGAAAAAGGTACCACATATCCTAGTGAGTGGATGTCTATGCACAGGATGGCATCTGAGACGATTGGATTGAACTATATTCTACCCGGAATGGAGGTAGCAGTCGGTAGGTGAAGCAGGCATCCGAAGAGATATTAATTGGTGAATATAGGTGTTTCGTCGATGCGGGCTTCAAGGTAAAACCAATATACTTCTTCGACGTGTGTGAGAGATCTCCAGAATTGTTGGAGATACAGTTGAGGAACAAAAACGGTTGCAGTGAGAGCATAAGAGAGAGGGTGGCCTTTGAGGATCTCAACGACCACCTGATGTTGTTTTTGGAGTTATGTAACATCCAGGTGAAAGTTTTTGGGAGTGAGTGGGAGAAACTGATCAGGATGGATAAGTGTGTTGTCGGCGACGGGATCGATCGTTGGATTCCGGTTTTGAGCCATCGTACCTGTTAAATATCGAAATGTTAAGACCTTGGTTCGACGTAAATCAAAATACATTAACTATTGATCGACATTGAGATTCCAGGTGGAGGTCCATTCGAATCCGAATCCTTTTACAAGTTGAGTACCAACATAATCGATCACAATAAAGAACACTCATCGTCACAAAGAATATTAAATAATTAAAAAATAAACATGATGAGGTCCCAAATAAGTATAAGCACATATAAGCACCTTGAACAACTTGAGGATCAAGATATCATCACAGATAGTTTAACAAAAGTCACAAAGTCCTAGACCCCGGGCAGTTGGCATGACCCGGGCGAGAGGTCGGGCGCAAGACACCGGGCGAGAGGTCGGGCGCAAGACACCAGGTGAGAGGTCGGACCCGGGGCATGGGCGCGGCGTGGAGGCACCGAGTGCGGCATGGGCGCCGGCGTCGAAGGCATGGCACCGGGCGGGAGGCACCGGGCGCGGGAGGCACCGGGCGCTGGGAGGCACCGATCGAATAAACGATCTTTGAACACATAAATCCTAAACCCAAACTCGATCTGATCAAAGTCGATTAAGAAAACTAAAGTCCAATTTCACAATCCGGACCATGAATACAGATCGAGAACAAACATGTCAACTATTATCGAAATCAACCGCTAAATAGATATCGAACCTCATCAAAACTCATCTATTTTCAAATCCCAATGCAACATAATCGACAATAATCCATACTCAAACTTAATTGAACAATTGTTCGAGAACACAAATTAGGAACTCATCAAACCGAATCAAACTCAAATCGGGGTCTATCTTTACCTAATCAATGCAAACCCAAATCAAACCAAAACGAGAAACACTTAAGTGATAGCGATCCTTAATCAAAATAGAGAGAGTCAATAACACAGATTCAGTCCCAAATAAAAATAGGATTGAGGCAATACCGAAAATATAATCGAATCTAAGCTCGGCACAAAAATCGTAAATCCAACTGTAATGGACAACAAAGTCAAACTTGATCGGACCAAAAGCAAACCATTTATCCCCCAATGAATTAAAATCAGTCACATAAACAAACCATTAGTCACTCAATCGATTTAAATCAAAAGTAATCAATTTCAAAAACAAAATTAAGTCTAAATCGACACCCTTAATCGCATTCAACAATTTAAGAAACAAAATACAACACACAGAACCCGGTTAGAGGTTGATCGACCAAAACCCTAGAAACGAAACCGGGGTTTGGTTCTGCCGCTGGTGGCTGTGACGGCGACGGTGGTCAATGATGTACGACGGCGATAGCTCAACCAGGGAAGACCCCCTCAACGGCATAGGGAAGAAAACCTAGCCCCAAACGGCTGCGATGGTCTTTAAATAAAAATGAGATGGAGAAAGATAGGCGTATTTGGTGCGTCAATCGATTGAGAAGGATGAGCGAAGAGAGATACCGGAGGATGAGAGAGAGATCAATAGAGAGATAGAGGGAGACCGAGAGATGAGTTAGAGAGAAAAAGATAGATATATCGAGACCCGGGGCCGGTTAAGGTGGTCGTCCGGGGTCTGAGTGTAACACGCGAACCGACTGGGTCGGGTTCGGAGCGAGACCGGGAGTACTCGGTTAATTAAACTTAAAAAACATAGAGATAGACGCCTCGTTAACATTTTTGAAAAGACAAAACTTTTAACGCTCCCCCTCGGATGGGAAGCCGTTTGACCAAAAGATGACTCTCCCCCTTGACGCAAGCTATGATCAAAATACGGACATACTAAATCATCATAGAAACTTACCTGCTCCCCCTCAAACCGAGAACGATAAAACTTACAGAATTCCAAGAGGTTAGACTCCCCCTTAACACATGAACAAACCGTTAACTGTAACAGAAACGACAGAAGCTTTACGCAAATGAAGTAACGAACTGAAAAATGAAATGAAACACAATGAAACGAATAACACAGGACATTCAAAAAATTGACACAAACGAAATCTAACTTATTAATACAGAAGTTTGAAACTAGCACAGAACTTGACGAGTAAAATGCAAAAACAAATGAGTGTTGACTTGAGTATCAAGAGATAAATCACTGGAGCATTAAGTCACAGCCATTCATTATTGCATGAGACTCGTATAGGTCTGTAGAAGGGTCAAAATTTCAGATTAAGCATACCTAGCTTGGACACTAGATATTGAAAGCATTTTTCGTCCAAGGCTTTGGTAAACAAGTTTGCTATCTGATGTTCTGTATTAACAAAGTAGAATTCGATTGTACCTCTTTCGATGTGATATTTGATGAAGTGATAGCGCATATCTATATGTTTCGTCTTCATGTGTTGGAAGGGATTATTGGATATTGCAATTGTGCTCTTCGAGTCGCAGTAAATGGGGATCATCGAGTAGTGGAATCCATAGTCTTTAAGCTGAGTTCGCATCCAGATCACCTATGAGCAGCAACTAGCGGCTGCTATATACTCTACCTCAGCGGTAGAGGTTGAGACGCAGTTATGTTTCTTTGATGCCCAGTTGACTAGTCGATCTCCCAAGAATTGGACATGCCCCGACGTGTTTTTTCGATCTAGCATGTTTCCGGCATGGTCAGCATCTGAATAAGCAGTCAGATCAAAACCTGTCTATTTCGGGTACCACAAGCCAATATCAACAATACCTTTTAAATAACTAAATATACATTTAACTGCAACTAAATGAGACTCTTTTAATTTTGACTGAAATCTTGCACACAAGAATGTCGAAAACAAAATGTCTGGCCTGCTAGCCGTCAAGTACATCAGGGAACCAATCATACCTCTACAGGTCTTAGCATCCACATCCTTTCCGTCAGGATCGGAGTGTAGCTTAGTTCATGTAGACATGGGCGTCTTCATGGGTGCAGAATTTTCCATCTGGTATTTTCGAAGAATATCCGATATGTACTTAGATTGATTTATGAAAATTCCTGTGGCTAATTGTTTAACTTGAAGACCCAGGAAAAAATTCATTTGACCCATCATACTCATTTGAAAATGTTTGCTCATGAGGACAGAGAAGTTATGACAATACTTGGGGTTTGTTGAGCCAAAGATTATGTCGTTGACATAGAGTTGTACAAGAATGATATCATGCTTTTCCTTTTTAATAAACAAGGTGGTATCGATCTTACCGTTGGAAAATCCAACTTTAATTAAGAATGAATAGAGTGCATCATACCAGGCTCATGGTGCTTTCTTGAGACCATACAAGGCCTTGTCAAGAATGTAGACGTGATGTGGTTTGTCAGAACTTATGAAGCCTTCGGGTTGAGATACATAAACTTCTTCCTTGAGAATGCCATTCAGAAAAGTGGTCTTCACATCCATTTGAAATACAATGAAGTTCTTGTGAGCGGCGTAGGCAAGGAACATTCGAATCGCTTCAATCCGAGCAACTGGTGTGAACGTCTCATCGGAATCAATTCCTTTCTGCTGGCAATATCCTTTGGCTACCAGATGCACTTTGTTTCGTACTAAGATTCCATCTTCGTCCTTCTTATTCTTGAAGATCCATTTCGTCCAAATCACCGTCTTGTTCTTTGGCCTGGGAACAAGTCGCCACACTTTGAGGCTCTCGAATTGATTGATCTCCTCTTGCATATCTAATTAGCTATCACCTAGTCTGGATCATTTAGTGCTTCGAAGACGGTTGAGGGTTTGATACGGCTAAGGAACGAAGAAAAAAGGCAGGCATTCGCGATAGCGGATCGAGTCTGAACGGGTGAGTTGGGGTCGCCTATGGTCTGATGTAAGGGTTATCTCGTGTCCACTTGGTGGTATGTGGGAGAGGTTGATATGTCTGTTGTGAGGTATCGGGATCCACATAACCACCCAGGGGTAGATCTTGAACTGCTTCGAGTGACGACGGTCGGTGAAGTGGAAGCTCCTGTGCTGAAGTTATACGAGTAGTAGAGGACGACTCAGCAGGTGATGTATATGTAATGGTTTTCGGGATTTCCGGAGATGGATCTTCTTATACAGCTTCATCAGGGGTCGGTTCAAGAGTTGCTACAGTTGTCGGTGCTTCAGTAGTAGCTTGAGAGGTCGGAGGGGGATCATACGAGCTTGGTGATTCTGATTCAGTGACTGTAAGAGTGGCCGCATCAGACGAGATTGATTCACTTGATGTGGATGGACCAGTGATAGTTGTCACGTCCTGTTCTTGAGCTTCAATCCTGTTACACGGTATATCATTAGGCTTAGGAGTAAATTATTCATCATAAAAATGCTCAAAAAGTAAATCTAAATCTGAAAGATTGGCTTGTGACGTAGACGCTTGATTTGAATTTACTGGAGATTGTGTAGATCCTGGACGAAGTTGTCCAGAAGCTAACACACCAATTAAAGCGGGTTCTAAATTGAGGTGTTCAGAAGCCATATTAGCAGTCTCGTCAAAAGTCATATTCACACTCTCAACGATGGTCTTTGTCCATTTGTTGTAGACTCTGTAGGCTTGGGCTTGAGATGAGTAGCCGATGAACACTCCTTCATCCGCCTTTGGGCTGAACTTTCTGAGATCGTCCTTGTCATTCAATACAAAATACGTGCACCCGAATGCAAGTAAATACTTGATGTTCGGGATGTGATTGTTGATGACCTTGTATGGCGTCTTGTTGAACCGCTTGTTGATGATAGAACGATTTTGAGTGTAACATACGGTTGCAACTGCCTCTCCCCATAAGAAAAGTGGGAGCTTGTACTGGGATAACATCGTACGAGCGGCTTCTACGAGAGTTCGATTGCGGCGCTCTACTACCCCATTTTTTCTTAGGAGTACGAACGGTTGAGAAGTTGTGGGTGATGCCCACTGAATTAAGACGACCGTCAAGCACTTGATTCTTGAACTCTGTGTCGTTATTTGTCCTGATGGTCTGAACTAATTGATTAAGATTGACTTGAACGCTCTTCAGATGTGAGATGATCAGTTCGGGAGTCTCATCTTTGGAGCACAGGAATTTAACCCACGTATATCGAGAAAAATCATCGACCGTGACTAGAACGTACTTTTTGTGTTGATACTCTGAATGAGCATCGGTCCACACAAATCCATGTGGATGAGTTCGAGGGATCGTGAAGTACTCGGAGCGGCTTTAGGCTTGTGAGAAGCCTTCTTCATCTTACCCATTTCGCAGGCGGCACATAGGTGATCCTTTTCGAACTTGAGATATGGCATACCTTTCACGTGTCCGCCGAGCACCAACTTGTTGATGTTCTTGAAGGTCAGGTGCGAGAGTCTACGATGCCATAACCAATTTTGTTTGGTTGAAGCTTTGGACATCAAACAAACTTCCTTTTCTGTTTTCAGAGATGAGAGATCAATCGTGCAGAGATTGGTGCGACGTGTTCCAGCAAGTAATTCTTTTCCATCTTCAGTCAGGACGCTGTATCGTTTGGCTTTGAAGTTGACCTCCAGATTATTGTCGTAGAATTGACCGATGTTGAATAAGTTGTGACCAATACCTTCGACGTAGGACACCTTTTTGATGGTGAGGTTGTCCTTAATTATGTCTCCGTATCCCAATATTGGGGAATAGTGATCATTCCCAAAACGTACATTCCCACAAAATTTCTCGGTGAAGTTCGTGAGAAGCTCCTTTCTTCCGGTCATGTGTTTGGAGCATCCTGAATCTAAATACAACACATTACCGTTCTGTAAAACAAGTTAAGTCTTTTTAGGTACCCATTCGTAAATGGGTCCTATGGGGTTAGAAGTAACACCCGTCTAGGAGACCCGTTTGGACTTGGGTCTGTTTCTACGGCGTGGTGCATCAAACTTTGAACGATAATTAAAAACATGATAAGAACCAAACCAATCAGATGCATATCTACGATCAACAAAATCATTCCATCCACAGTAGGAACAACAAACACAGTCATGAGACAGTTAAAGTAATTGTTGAATTGAATAAACTTTCAAATGAAGCAATCCATTACGTTCAACCAAAGCATTAGAATTTAAAACATCATGACTGTTATTGTTTTTCCTAGAATTTAAAATTGGATTAACTGATTCCGTCTTCGCTGTACTCTCCTTAGACTTCTTAGCTACCCACTCGTATTTGACTTCTTTACTTCGACCAAAAGTATCTGAAATACCGTTAAACTCACAATCAGAAGATTTGAATTTTGAGAATTGTCTCTTGTTAGAGCGACCGGTCTTTTTCTTCTTCTGTGAATGTCTTTTGGATTTAGATTTAGAAGAATTGTTCACATAAGTGTTTTGAGGGGCAGATATGGAACATTCGCCCTTGTAAAATTGTACCGGAGGTTCACAAGTTGAATTCATAAAATCAACATGACTTGGAAGTAAAGGAATGAAATCAAATTGGTCTAACTGACTGTCTGGACACACCTCGGAATTTAGAAATGTTGAAAATTCCATTTCCTCATCAGAGGGAACCTTATCACTTGTGGGGTTCAGGAAACTGGAAAAATTTGTGCTTTTCAAAGGATCATGCGCGGAAGCATTTTGAAAATCAGAATGGTGATCCGTTTTGAAACACTTTAACTGAGGCCCTTTTCCCTTTTCAGAAGATATTGGTGAAGAATCACCCAGAAAAGCTTTACAGAAAGAGGTGTCTGAGGGCGGAGAAGAACGTTCTGACAGATTGATTTTCTCCCCTTAGAGCTTATCTTGAAGATCAGCTCTGTGGAGTTGCTCTTTCATCAGATCTGCTACCAAGGCAGACAGTTGATGTTATTCCCAGATAACAATGCGATCACAAGATGACAATTAATTTCTCAATTGAAACATTTTTATTAATCACAAGTCTTTTATTACATAAGCTCTCAAATCTCTCTCTCTAACTCTGGAACTCGTATGTCACAATGATAAAACCATCTACCTATTACATGCACAAAACACCTATTTATACTCACGCACACAAACTCTCTAAACACAGTTCACGCATAACACTAAAACGCGCAAACAACTAGAAAACAGAAATTGCAACATTTGACTTTGACTTTATTACACTAGACTTTGACTATGATGCTTGAGAGTTGACTTTAGCTTTGACCTTCAGTCTTCAGTCTTCTATGATCTTGTATCCAACAAATATATGCTCTAACAATCTCCCCCTTTGGATTCAAGATCATCTCCAAAAGATTTAGCAAATTACAATCTTCTCTCTTTGATTCAATTGTGCAATAGTAACAATCTTTCCCAAAAATGATAGAAACCTCTTTCAGACACTTGAAAGAAATCATCTTCAGATTCAGCTCAGATTGCTTCAGCAAATTATCTTCAAAGAAAACTTCTGTAAAATCCAGCATGTCTTCAGAAATCTTTTGAATATGCTCTCCTCTTTTAGTCTTGCAATCTTTGAAAAAAACCAAACATTCTTCAAATCAGTCTTTATTCTCCAACTTTTCTTTATCAATACCAAGATTGTTTCAAATTGTTCTTCAGTCAACATTTCTTGAACTTTGTCATCTCCCCCTTTTTGATAATTGCAGCATGAAATCATTAAAAGTTTGCAAGAAATGTCATATACCAAACTGTTCTGACCACTGATCTTTCAACAAAAACCTCTGATTCTCCATTGATTCAAAAGATATTTATCTGAACCTTTGCAAATTCAGATAAATTAAGAATGTAACACCTGAATCAACAAATGAATCAATTAATATGCCTGTCAGTAACACTAAGTCACTGTGTGTAACGAATACACATTAGAAATGAGATTTTGTGATGTTCACTCCCCCAGGGCTTCCATTCAATCATCGAAATACCACAAAGGCAATTTCTATGAACGTTGTGACAAGAAAAACAAATTTCCTTGTGTGTTAGTGCAAGTTTTCGAAAGAATTAAGCACATGATGATTGCTTTTATAAGGATCAACATTGTGTAAACCACTGAGACAACAGTAGTATAACACAGACTCAATGTGCATGATCGAAGTGCGAAGGTGGGGCAGACGTCCTTCTTTTTCAATATCCAGATTTTCCAAATGTTGAAACACTTTCTTGTTGAGAAGAAAATGAGTGGCTGGTGGGGTTTTTATCAAGAGTTGGCATGGGCTAGTTGCCTGTTTCAATAATGTTCACCAAGAATTGTGAAACATTAGTAATATGGCTACCCGACTCAGAAATTAGTTGGTGCAGAGTTTGATATTCTTTTACTCTGTTATCTCACCCTCTTTCTTTTAATCATTAAGCGCACATCTAACCAAACTCTCATTTTCATTTTACCTCTTCACACAACCCACACTCATTATTTGATTCCTCACACAATCGATCACTCAAGGATTAACTTCTTGGGTAGGAAACACTGATTAACGTGAATCCATAGAAGTTTCATTTAAGCTCACACAAAGAACCCATGTTTTGATATCAAGAACATGTTGCTCAATATGGTTTAACTAGAATAGTTAAAGCACAAATACAAATGTCAAATGTTTGTATGCTCGTAGATATAATCATGAAGATTTGATCATTTTAAACATTGAGGATATTTCAAACAATTATATTGAATGAATGAACATGAAGACAAAAAACTTGTTTGAAAATCTGACATTGTATGAAAGATCAAATCAAATGATTTAACAATTAAAGCTTCGGTCAGCAAAAATTGGATGTTGTCTATACGAAACAAGATATAGACAAGTCTTAAAAGAACATTTTGAAATGAAATCACGCTCAAAATTCGTTGAATAACAATCGGAGTGTCTTACCATCGAAATTTTGTTGCAATTTGGAGACATGGTAAGAACAATTTCAACAAAAATTAAACCGGTGTGTGTGTGTGTGTGAATACTTGAAAGTTTATAGAAAAGATAATATGCAAGTATATATCTTTGGAAACACACGGTTTGTGGTCATTTAAGCACAAGTAAATGAAAACATTTAAAATCACACTTCTATATTCATGAAATCATTTTAAGAATCAGAAGTGGTTTGAACATTTAAAAACAAGTTTTCTATGATTGAAAGTCGTCCTTCTTTCAACCATATATGAGATTAAGATAAGAAATAAACCTTTTCGTTCAGTCTTAAATCTCATCAAGTCAAGCTTAAAGTCATAAGAATATGATCTTGTAAGCATCCTCTCAATCTGCATCAGTCAAAAAGTTCGTCAAAGTACAAAATTTATTCACAGAAATTTATTGGAAAATAAAATGACATAAAGCAGTAAAACAGTTAATGTACAAGTTCTGATCTAAAGTAATCAGAAGTCATCAATCATACTCCTTTCTTTTACTCTAATTCCCCCTGTATATATGCATCAGAAAAATTTATTAGTGATAAGCATAGACTAAAAAATATTAGCTCCCCCTCAATTTAATGTAGATCATCTTTTCATCTTTTCTCACTCCCCCTGAAATCATGAACATACCTTAAAGTGCATATATCTTTCAGATTAAAAATTAAAGAAATGAAGAAAAATAACAATAAGAAAAACTTTAGTAGGTAATCACTGATTATGTCTTAAGATTTAACATACCAAGTTTAGAGATAAGAAAAATAAATCTCTTTTCATCTAAAGGCTTGGTGAATAAATCTGTAAGTTGATAATCAGTGTTTACAAAATAAAGTTCTATTGTACCTTTTTCAACATTATCTTTTATAAAATGATATCTTACATCAATGTGCTTGGTTTTAGTATGTTGTACAGGATTTGCTGATATCGCTATGGCGCTCTTCGAGTCATAGTAAATCGGTATTTTGTTGAACTGGAAACCATAGTCTCGAAGTTGTGTCCTCATCCACAATACTTGAGAGCAGCAACTGGCAGCAGCTACATACTCTGCTTCAGCAGTCGAGGTGGAAACACAAAGTTGTTTCTTTGACGCCCAGCTTACGAGCTTGTCTCCAAGAAACTGAATATGACCTGATATACTCTTCCTATCTAACATACATCCAGCATGATCTGCATCTGACTAAGCCATTAGTTCAAAACCAGTATCTTTAGGATACCACAGACCAAGATCTGCAGTCCCTTTCAGATATCGAAAGATCCGTTTGACCGCGGACAAATGGGATTCTTTGGGGTTAGCCTGATATCTTGCGCATAAACATGTAGAAAACATAATATCTGGCCTACTAGATGTCAAATACATTAAAGAACTTATCATACCTCTATAGGTCCTAACATCAACAGGTTTTCCCGAAGGATCCATGCCGATCTTAGTTCCTGGTGCCATCGGGGTTCCAATTGGTTTACAAGTTTCCATTTTGAATTTCCGAAGAATATCAAAAATGTACTTAGCTTGGTTTATAAAAATTCCCGTGGAAAATTGCTTTACTTGTAATCCGAGAAAGAAATTCATCTCTCCTATCATACTCATTTGAAATCTTCACACCATTAGATTATAAAAGTTCTTACAGTATTTAGGATTTGTATAACCAAATATTATATCATCAACATATATTTGAATAAGAATGATATCAGCTTTTTCTTTCTTAATGAATAAAGTGGTATCGCTTTTACCTTTAGTGAAACCCGACTTGACCAAGAATTGTGATAGAACATTATACCAGGCTCGAGGTGCTTGTTTCAGACCATAAAGAGTTTTATCCAAGATGTATACGTGATTTGGCTTATCTGGATTTACAAAGCCTTCTGGCTGAGAGACGTAGACTTCCTCCTTAAGAATGCCATTCAGAAAGGCAGTCTTCACGTCCATCTGGTAGACAGTGAAGTTCTTGTGAGCAGCATAAGCTAGAAACATGCGGATTGCTTCTATACACGCTACTGGAGCATAAGTCTCATCATAATCGATGCCTTCCTCTTGCCTATATCCTTTGGCAACAAGTCGTGCTTTGTTTCGAATGACGACACCATCTTCATCTTTCTTATTTTTGAATACCCATTTTGTGCCTATGATAGTCTTTCCTTCCGGTTTTGGCACAAGTCTCCAGACCTTTAGGGCTTCGAACTGGTTTAACTCTTATTGCATAGCAGACACCCAATCCGAGTTAGCTAGATCTTCTGATATGCGAGTTGGCTCTATCTTACTCAGGAATGAGTCATGTAGACATTGATTTAAAGTGGCTGACCTAGTTTGCACCGGCTTGGTTGGATCTCCAATGATTTGGTGAATAGGGTGCTCTTTGGTCCAGCGATGTTCATAAGGAAGTGGATTAGATGTTGATTGATCATGATTATCATCTAGGAATCCACTTTCAACTTCATCAGTTTGAACAGTAGGAGGAGTGGTTCAGTTGAATTAGCTTGTACAGAAGCTTCAGTTGGTGTAGCTTGTTCACACTGGTGATTTGTCTCTATTATACACCCAACTGATTCAGCAACTTCTGTCTCTTCGTTATTGTTCACATCTTCAACTATCGGAGCAGATATTTGAACTGGAATTCCTTGCTGAACCGGGGAATTGGATTCAGTAGATAACTCTAAAGCAGTTGAATGATTATTCGTTGAGTCGTCCATCCTGTCAACCACAACAGATTTAGTCACTTTAAAACCAAGGAATTCATCATAAAACAGTTCAAATAATAAATCTAAATCAGATAAATGAGCATTGGAAGTTGATGCTTCATCTTATTTCTTCTTTGTCAGTACAGGTTCTGGACTGATCTACTGTAATAACCAGGTCAAGATTAAAGAAATGAAAGTTTAGGGTAAAAGATTGGAAATACTTAAGTGAAGGGGTCTAGTGTGAAAAAGTTGGAAAAGGGGTTTTAACCCTAGAAGGGAAAGAAATCAGTATTGTTGGCGGCTGGAAAGTTTTGGAATAGGCAGTGAGGGTCGAAGGCGATTCGATCGAAGGGTGAAAAAGAAGCAGAGGTCTAGCCCTCGCTCATTTAAAACTAAAACTCTTTTCAGGCAAGCGAGTTTTAGAAAGGACAGATAAAGGAAAGGAGAAGATGTAGCAGAAGAGTTAGAAGACCGTCATTTTTTAGACATTTATTATTAGTATCTCAGTTGTGAATAGGTTGCCTATGCAAACCTTGAGATTATATTGTACTTTTAGGGCCGTTTTGGCATTATTATTATTATTCAGATTAAATTGTTATCTTGTTATTCGCTGGTTGGGTTGTTACAGTTGGTATCAGAGCCATAGTTTAAGGGATTTAGGTGACCGGATGGGCCTAAACTTAAACTGTGGAGTAGATGGACACAACTGAGATTTAGGAAGCCTTTAAGAAAGACCTTGATCATCGTGAGGTGTGATAACAATAGTGAGTACTCTCATGTAAGGTAAATTCAGAATCGCATCTGGCCAATGTCATTATGAATTTACAGGTGCATGGGCATACTCAATTGTTATTGTTGAGTGTGGTTCAGGGTAGAGAGTTCTATCCATAAATTGATAGTGTTAGTCTAGCGTGTGGTGGAAGTTCGTTTTTGGTGGTAAGATTAATACCGTTAGGATGAGTGTAACATCCCCCATCCCCGTGGTTCGGAACGGGTGATGTCACATACGAGACTTAACATAAATATACAGCTAAATTCAAAGCTATTAATAAACTCTAAACATATATTACAATCTAAACTAGTATACCTCAATAAGTCTTTATAAACTTATAAAGTTATAAAATAAGGTGAGTCTAAAAACTCCAAAATATCACGCTCAATCTCAAGTCCCGTCCCCGTAAACTTCACTTCGAACCTGCCGTGTCAGAAAACAAAAACACGGTTGAGCATATAACTCAGTGAATGGATTATAATATAAGTTCGTAAATAATAATGAAAACATCAATAACGAAGCGGAAGACTTAAAAATTCATTCGATGAAAGTTCTTGAAATTCAAGTTCATAACAAAAGAGATGTTCAGTAATTTTCAAAGACAATAATTTCAAGAACAGTTCACACTTTAATTTCAAAACGTAATATAATTAAAGTTCGTCAATTCCTGTTGTTGTGTTCGTGGGGTGGCCAAACCACACGAACTGGGTCGGCATGCGGGCACACACAACGGATCCCCCGTGAATTTAACCACGGTCACATATTATGTGGGTAAAATCTAGAATCGATTCATCCGCCCTAGAGCCAACAACGTCAGCCAAGTCCCCCAGAGTGGGTTCACGTAAGCCACACAGGCTTAACTCTGGTGGACCGTCATCTGCAGGACGCTATGACAACAAAGCCGCCATAGAAGGCATCCCAAATAATGTAACCATTTATTGGGTTCTTCTAAAATCAACGAAAACTAAACAAATGCCACTTACCCAAATGGCAATCACAGAAATTATAATCTATATAATTCACATTTTTCATAAACAATCTCATACGAGACACATTTTAATAAAACATCAAAATGTTCAAACAATTTATTCAATAAACCAAAATCAATGTGTATGTGTGTGTACAATTTCGCATTTGTTGATCACATTCAGTTGATCAATCACAAGGCGGTGAACCACCTTTCGGAAGGGTCAACTACAACAAATAGTCGCCCACGATTCAAAAGAATTGAAATCCATACCTTGATCGGATTGAGATGTAACACGTGATTAATCGAGACCGACTACGAACTTTAACTCCTTTGATTGCCTATTTAAACCATCAATTATTAATAATCGCATAACCTAAAACTCAATGATTATATTATAAGCTTAAGCACTGATTTTGTTCACTTAGACATTAAAACGATCACTTGGTGTGCGGTTAAACATCTAGATACAAATATCACCGTTTTAATTCTAAACTTTACCCATTTGTAATTTTGACAAAAAACAAACATTCCTATACATGTTTATGATTATAACTTTACAATATATAATCATAATCTACCAACCAACTTCAACTACCCTAACTTACCAACTTAAATAACTTAAGAAGAAATTTATACCTCTAAGAAGGGCTCCTCACGTAGATTCCGAATATGTAATTGTTTCTTCGATTTGCTTCACGAAATTGACATAAATTTAGAGAGATGGAGAGTTCTAGAGATAGAGAGAAAATGAAATGAAGGTGAGAATGGCGGTTTAATTACAGGGACGATGGAATTGTAGTTTACTTGTTATTTTTTTTTTATATATATAATTATTAGAAGTTTGAGCAAATGACGGTTTTAACCCGTAACTATCATGGGTTGCTATTTTTAATTATGGTTCAATTCGGGTAAGAATAATTATATTTTTTTAAACCGAGTCTTACAATGAGTATCGTGCGGTATGTAGATATTTCATGGAGAAAGGACCTCATGAGTCCATAAGGAAGAGAATGATGATAAGAGGTGAGCTTTTCGCTCCAAGGGAGTCTTCGGTTTGGTAAAATGGTATGTCGATTAGTAAGAAGCAGGACAATGTTAATCCAAGAACCAAAGGATAGAGATGAGGTTTCTAAAGTTATAGTTAATTGAATGGTGGTTGAGAGACGATATCAGTGTTGACTGATACTAGGTAGTGAGGATCAAATGGAAATGAACTGTTGTTGATGAGTTTGTTTGGGGCCAGAGTGGGGACGCTTGATTTGCGAATAAATAGTCACGGTGGTGACTAGTTGTTGGGCTTTCAAGGTGGTAAGAAGACGATGGTGTCGAAGGTTATGGCACAGGAGGGGACCCCGACTGGTTGGTCGGAAGCAAGGAGTCTGGGATAAATTATAGTGAATGTAATCAGTTGACCTTGTTAGAGTATAGCCTTCAGTGTCATTGAGTCCCATGCATTGTGTTTTGAACCATTTGATGAAGCCTTTTCAAGTCATTCATATTAGATATTTTTGGCGTGTGGGTGTCTTACGAGGTGTTTAATTTGAAAACGTATCGACGCGTGCAAACGTGTATCGGTATTGAATATACCAGTTTACTATGTTAAATGATAAAATTTAAATTTTCGGTGTGGGAGAATTATTTTATCTCTTTGAAAATGATTTAACTTTGTTATGAAAAATCCAAAACAACATTTGACCGCATGATTTTATAAGTGAGTTTGGTTTAGGCATGTTGTTAAGTCTAAATATTGTATCCAAGATTTAATAGGAAAGTCAAAGTTGTAAAAGTCAACATTGTCATAGTCTTATATAGCCAAAGTATGTTTAGCATTCTATAGTGATTAAGTCTTGTAATAGTTAGATGGTATAAATAGGGTTTGTTATGTTAATCTTGGAACTAGATTTGTAAGAATCGTATTGTAATATCAGACTTGTGATTGGAATTCAAGATCTACTTTCTCTCTCTACTCTCTCTCTATAGTTCATATTGTCATATATTGTGAATTTAGCTTGATTGTTTGGGATTTTATGTTTATCAATTGGTATCAGAGCAGAACCAAACTTTTTAGAAATGATTTGATCATGATATGAATTGAAATCTGGAGTATTTTGGATCGAAAATCAATATTTTTCGAAATTTTTTCAAGAAAACGAGTATTGGTATTGTTCATCTGAATTTTGTGTGTAAAATCGTTTTTAGTGCAAGAAAATGGAATCATTGATTTCGATTTATGTTGGTGATTGGTTCTTGTTTTGATTTCATATCGTAATTCGTTCATTTTCAATGTCAATTTTTGATTTTTGAATTTTCTTGAAATAACGACTTCGAACTATGTTCTTGTTCGAATTCATGTGAATTGTTGTTTTAATCGAAAATTGATTGTATTCATGTGTTTAGTACTGTTTATCGTTGATACTTATAAGTTTTTGAGTTCAAATTTGCATGTTTGAATCGATTTGAGAAAGAATCAGTCAAGAACTCGATTTGCGCAAGTTCATCTTCGGTTTGCGCAAGTTCATCTGGTTTGCGCAAGAATCATCGAGTGCCATCTACGTTATTACGAAAAGTCCAGTTTGCGTATTCCACGGGTTCCGAAAAGTGTACTTTGCGCAATACATTGATCAAGAGAATTGCACTTTGCGTCTTGTACTCTTCACGAAAAGCTACTTTGCGCATCAAGGCTAACACGCAAAGCTCACTTTGCGCATCAAGGCATTTACGCAAACCTACTTTGCGCAACACGCTTATCCCGAGAACCTTACTTTGTGCAACTCTCTGCTTACGAGAACCTGTCTTTGCGCATCACATTGATTCCGAAAAGCTTGCTCTGATACCAATTGATAAACATAAAATCCCAAAGAATCAAGCTAAATTCACAATATATGACAATATGAACTAAAGAGAGAGAGTACAGAGAGAGAGTAGATCTTGAATTCTAATCACAAGTCTAATATTACAATACGATTCTTACAACTCTAGTTCCAAGATTAACATAGCAAACCCTATTTATACCATCTAACTATTACAAGACTTAATCACTAAGGAATGCTAAACATACTTTGGCTATATAAGACTATGACAATGTTGACTTTTACAACTTTGACTTTCCTATTAAATCTTGGATACAATATTTAGACTTAACAATCTCCCCCTTTGTATTCAAGATTTAATAAAAAATTGATACTGATCTTCAGCTCTTGATTCTTCAGCTTTTATCTCTGACAACTTTGAACTTTGAAACACTTTCAGTCTTTGAAGAATCTTGAAAAGTCTTTTTCACTTTGAAGCTTTTAAAGTCAACATGTCTTGAACACGAAACTGAATTCTTGAAACTTTTGAACATCAACTTTGAAACATCTTTGGAAAACTTTGGAACTTTGAGGGATCTTTGACAACTATGTATCTTCATCTCTTGTGATCTCTAGACTCTCTCTCTAGTTCTTGATCTTTATTGTCAAATATTGAGTAATTTCTTGATGTAATTGGGATTTATTGATTAACACATGTGTTGTCATATCAATGAGGGTGAGAGTCGTTTGGCACGCTCAGTGTAAGCAACTTTGTAGTATTTTATAAATCGTGTTGGTAAAGCTTATCGGAAATAATTTCAATTGTGCCAACACCGATTTTGGGGTGTGATGAAGAGAAATTTGTCGTAAAATTGAGGTTGAACGATTCTTGAAATCGTTGTGCATGGTTAGTCAGTGTTGTGTAATGTACACTCGAGGTTGTTTCATAACGTAGTCCATTCTAAATTTTCAAAAGTGTCAAGAGAGTAATTATTGGTGTGTCATGCATGAAGGCTATGAACTCTCTAGGTCGTGGGGAAGGGTTGCAATTAAGAATGATGAAAGTTTTGAGAGTGGAAGTGTGTCGCTCGATCAGAGGGTAGTAAATATTAGAATTTGATATTCTTCTAAGTAAGGGTGGTGAATAGCGGAGGTGATTAATGGAGGCATTAATCTATGACATTAAGGATGATTGTACTATAATGGCTTACCGTTTGCTCCGTGACTTGGAATATGGATGTCAGCAAATGATTGTGTCTGGAGTGGAAATTGAAGTCGTAAAGATATCTTTGGCAATTAGCTGCTACAGTGGGAGTTGTAGGTTTCATTGGGGATCTTTGTTGGTTGGAGGCATAGTGGAAGTATCTCAATGTCGACTGTTGTTGTGGAAGTCAGAAACCATTTTTGTGGTTAATAGCGGGACGCTGAAAATGAAGTAGTGGTTATGGATAGTTCTGAGGAGTCTTGCGAGGAAGCGAAGAGTTATTCAGAATAGGTGTGTGTACCTAATGTGATGTCGGACAACCTTGTGTGGATCTTACAAAATGGAAGATCGCTAGTTCGGTCAGGTGATTCTTTATTGATGAGGTTTTGTCGGTTATGTGGGAGTGAAGTTTATATAAAGCACGACTGAGATGGGTTGCGCTTTGAGCAATTAAATCTTCAAGGTAGTATGCTTAATCTTTCAGGCTACTGGAGCTTGATTCCAGCAGGTCGCGATGAGCCGACAAAGAGCGATATCTTGTTGAGGGGTTTGAGGATCATAGTTTTGTGATTTATCCAGATTCGAGAAAGACAAGGTCGTGAAATGCCTTGAAGTCCGATTTCAGTATTATGACCAGTGAGAAGAGAACGGTATCTATAGGTGTGCCATGTGGTCGTAGAGACTTGCAGTTGTTCTAGGATGAAGTAGTAGAGTGATGGTTGTAACCATAGGTTAGCGATGTCTTTATGACATATTTGGGGGTGCAAATTATTAAAGGAGTAAGGAGCTTCCTTGAGGATATGTATAAGGTTGGCGTTATTGTTATAAGAGGAGTGTCCTCATCTGAAGATTGATGGAGAGTGATTTGTAAGTGGTAAGTATGTGGTTGGGATGTGCGAATGTTTGGTTAGTATTGGGGTATTTCTAAGTTGAGAATAATTTTCAAATGATGGTGGGCGGTTACCAAAGAGAGGAACTGTGTGTTCTGGTTTTCGGCAAGCTCTGGGGCGGGATTATCTTATATCCCCAGAATGATTGTTGAAAGTGTCGAACTGCGTAATTCAGGGGGTTGTGTAGTAGATAGGAACCCGTGGTCATGTTGAAGTATTCTTTAGGGTGAAAGGATTCTAGCAGATTGGGTAATCCTGTTTGGAGAGCGTGAACTGTGCGGCGTTTTCGAGTAGTGGGTAATGCTTTGGAAGAGTTGGGTTGATTATCTTGCGTAAGAATTGTGGAAAATCGGTTGACCAAGCAAAGTAATGTAAATGGGTTTGAACATTTGGGAATCATCGAGGAATAGAGTAAGCAATGTTGGGTGAGTGGTATTTCTTGCAACGAGAAGAAAGTGAAGATATCATGTCGGAAAGGTGGGAAATCTAAGAGTAAAAAGTTTGTCAAGTGACACAAAATGTGGAGGTATGTTTTAGATTCTGTTGTTAGCAAGTTTATAAATCCCTAGCGTGGGTATGAGAAAGAGAATATGGCGTTCGGTGCGGTGTGAGTGTGATTAATCAAAATCGTGCAGCTGGCCAAAAGTTCACACCACTAATCAGTGAGTCGGTCGTTAGAAGTGGGTTTAAAGTCTTCAAGGAGGAAGGTAGAGGTGGTGGTATATAGTGCTCGGAACGAAGGACCATAATGTCAGTTTTGATAATTCATGAAAAAGGGATTCCAAGTGAGAAAGTTGTTTAGTGTTAAACTATTTGGAAGGGTTTGTAAGAGCTTGGCTACTCTGTGCTGAGCGGGTGAAGCTGGATTTCATTGCACTTTTGGTTGAGTGATTGTGGATGCAATGAGAAAGGGACGTATGCGCCGTATTATTTGACCAGTTGGAACCGGTGGATTACGAAGGTTTTGAATTGTGGAAGTTTCTACCAATATGTGAAAAGTTGAAGAGTTGGCGTTGGGGCGATATATATATTCAGTGTGTAAGAATTGGATAAAGCCGATGAGTTGAGATCAGTATGGTTCGAAAAATAAAGTGCGTTTGCGTTTGACTTATGTCGTGCTAAGAGGGGTTGCTTGCAAGGGCAAGTTACATGATGAAGAAACTCGTGTCTGTGAGTTGTTGGTGACGTCTATAGTTGACGTCGTGTTATGTTGGAGAGTTGGGTGAGTATTTAGTCAGTGATGCATGTTGTCATGGTGTGACTCCGACAAGGAAGTTGATGTAATCGAGGGGTAAATTTGATGGTTACATACGGCCATGTAATGATCAGAATGGCTTGGCTAATCGAATAGTACTATTTTGGTTAGATTGAGAATTATGAGTCATTAGTCCCAAGCGGTGATAAATGGAAGTTACCAGTCTCGCATTGGAAGGGTGTGAACCGATTCAGAAAGAAATGGAAGTTAAGACCTAGACTTGTCGGGCCATTGCTATCCTGGAGTGTGTTGGGGAGGTAGCCTATAAATTGGAATTACCCGTGGATTTGCGACGAGTGCACCCTGTTTTCCATGTATCTAGTCTGAAGAAATGCTTAGCAGAAAGCGATGTCGTTATACCTTTGGAGGATGTCCAAGTAGATGAAAAGATAAGCTATGTAGAGGAACCGGTAACCATTATAGATCGAAAAGTGAAGAAGTTGAGGAGCAAGGAAATTCCACTGGTGAAAGTTCAGTGACAATTTCACACAGGTCAAGAAGCGACTTGGGAATTGGAGTCGTTGATGAGGACCCAATACCCCCGTTTGTTCGACGAAGGAATTCTGGGGACGGAATCCTTTTGAGGAGGAGATATTGTAATAACCAGGTCAAGATTAAAGAAATGAAAGTTTGGGTTAAAAGATTGGAAAGACTTAAGTGAAGGGGTCTAATGTGAAAAAGTTGGAAAAGGGGTTTTAACCCTAAAAGGGAAAGAAATCAGTATTGTTGGCGGTTGGAAAGTTTTGGAATAGGGAGTGAGGGTCGAAGGCGAGTTTTAAAACTAAAGTTTTGGAAAGTGTTAGAGGGGACTCACTAGACCTTCGGTCTAGCCCTCGCTCTTTTAAAACTAAAAATCTTTTCAGGCAAGCGAGTTTTAGAAAGGGCAGATAAAGGAAAGGAGAAGATGTAGCGGAAGAGTTAGAAGACCGTCATTTTTTAGACATTTATTATTAGTATCTCAGTTGTGAATAGGTTGCCTATGCAAACCTTGAGATTATATTGTACTTTTGGGGCCGTTTTGGCATTACTATTATTCAGATTAAATTGTTATCTTGTTATTCGCTGGTTGGGTTGTTACATCTGCCTAGAAGCTAGCACTCCGGTAAGTACGGGTTCTGAATCGTGTTGTTCAAAATCCATCTCCTCGTCGAATGTGACATTAACGCTCTCGATTACTGTCTTTGACTTCTTCAAATATACCCGGTATGCAGCCGATGATTGAGAATAACCAATGAAGATTCCTTCATCTGCCTTAGCACTGAACTTGTTCAGACTCTCTCTATCGTTAAGCAAAAAACACTTACAACCAAAAATATGAAAGTATTTGATTGTTGGTGTCCGGTTGTTGATCAAAGCATAAGAAGTCTTTCCAAAACGGCGATGTATCATGGAACGATTCTGAGTATAACATGCAGTCGAAACAGCTTCTGCCCACAGAAACAGAGGTAGGTCAGATTGACTAGGCATAGTATGAGCGGCCTCGACTAGCGTTTGGTTTCGCCTTTCTACTACTCCGTTCTGTTCTGGCGTACGAGCAGCAGAGAATTGATGTGTTATCCCGACCGATTCGAGATAATCTTCAACGATTTTGTTCTTAAACTTTGTGTCGCTGTCTGTTCTTAGAAGCTTGACTGGTTTTTGCAGGTTCACTTGGGTAGTCTTCAGAAATATGATGAGTACTTCGGGCGTCTCATCTTTTGATCTCAAAAATTTTACCCATGTGTACCGCGAATAGTCGTCCACGATAACTAAAACATATTTATTTCCGCCTATGCTTTGTGTTCGCATGGGACCACAAAGATCTATATGCAACAACTCGAGTGGAGAACTGGTACTTTGTTCAGGTTTCGACTTATGTGAAGCTCTCTTCATCTTTCCCTTTTCACATGTTGCACACAAGTGTTCTTTCACATATTTGAGTTCAGGAAGTCCTTTTACTAACTTTCCAGTGACCAATTTGTTTATGTAACGAAAATTCAGGTGTGACAGCCTTCGGTGCCAAAGCCAACTTTGCTGCATCGAAGCTTTTGTCAGTAAGCAAACCTCACTGTCAGTATGGACCTTTGAAAGATTGATTGTGTAGAGGTTGGATTTTCTATTTCCGACCAAAAGTTCCTTGCCATCTTCAGTACGCACAGAGCAACTTTTGGCTTTAAAGTTCACCTCTAATCCTTTGTCGCAGAACTAACCAATGCTAAACAGGTTGTGCCCTAAACCTTTAACATAACTCACCTTCGTTATCGTTACCTTGTCTTGAATCACATCACCATATCCCAAAATCGGTGAAAATTGGTCATTTCCAAATCTAACTGTCCCGCAATATTTCTCTGTATAATTAGATAATAAATCTTTCTGCCCAGTCATATGCTTGGAACACCCGCTATCCAAGTACCACATATGACGGGTCTGCACATGAGAAAATCACGAAACAATTGGTTTAGGTACCCATTTATATATGGGCCCCACAGTGTTAGCACAAGTAGATTTTGGCATCCATTTAAAAATGGACCCTTTTGCTTTTTGAAAAACAGTTGAACCATATGAATGAGAAGAATATACATGATATGTGCCAAACCAATCATTAGAATGTTGTCGAGAAGCAAAATCATTCCGACGATTATTAGAAAACTTTCTAGCATATGGAGATAATTGGAATAATTGCTTTATTGAATACTTCTTGTAAGGAGTTACAAGTTTTTGTTTATTGAAAGAAACATTCCCAATTACATTAGAAGTACTATCAGTATTTCTATTACAAGAAATATTAGGTAATGATTTCACCTTCTCGTCAACCTTCTTCTTTGGTAACCAAGTTGATTTAACTTCATTCTTTTTCTTCCTCATATCTGAAACATTTGAAAATTTAAAGTTAGAACTGTGAGAATCAAGAGAATGCTTCTTCTTTGGCTTACCAGTAGTGATCAGTTTCTGTGAATGCCCAGATTTCTTCTTCTTACCTTTGGCAACTTTGGTTTTCACATGAACTGATTTTTCAACTTTTGTTGACGTTTCACCTTTTTCGTACACACTTGGTAATCCAAAAGAGTTTATGACAAATTTTGAATGATCAGGAAGTTTAGCATTAAAATCAAATTGAGCAACATAGTCATCTAAAACACCATCAGAGTTTAAGAAATCAAACTCATCATCAAATAGACCAGACATATCATCAGATTTTGAAGCCTTGGATGATTTAGAAAAATCAGTATATTTAAACACAGTAGAAAATACAGTTTGTTCAAGATCAATCAAAATCCTTTCTTCTGCTAGAGTTTGCTCAAGTTCAGAAATTTTACTTTCCAAAACGAGAGAAGGGACGTAAAGCTTACCTTCGATAGGCTTAGCCTCCATTTCTTTTAAAGAATAACTCTCAAAATAATCATTTGAAAGAAATTTTGATTTATCAGAACTATAACTATTATTCAACCTCTCATATCGAAAAGGAAGTTGAACTTTAGTTGTGTTCTTTCTTTTCTCGTTTTCTTTGGCTCCATCCTCTTCAGATAGTTTAGTCCACTCAACTTGAAGTTCAGGGTATTGTGGTGCCAGTTTTAAAAATCCAAAATCATAAAGCGCAGGCACTTCTGATATACCATTTTTGAGATAGTGTGGATTCTCATAACCGAGTCCCCAACACTCTTTGTTCTCTTTGGGTTTATTTAGATGAATGGTTTGTTCAGTTTGACCCAAAGTGTATAATTTTCCTTCCAAAACATTCACTTTTTCAAGTAAAGAATTGTTTTCTTCTGAAAGCGAAGAATACATTTTAGCAATCTCTTTTGATTCAAATTCACACAGTTTATATTCTGAAACAGTTTCAGATAACTCATTATGAAGTATAGTCTTCTCTTTTGCGCTAGTATCAATGTTTTTATGTAAAGCTTCAATCAATACGTTCTTCTCAGCAAGATCCTTGCTAAGTTTCAGTATTGACTGTTTGTTTTCTTTCATGATACTTTTCTCGCGTTCATGTTTAGACTTTACTTCTTGGAGTTCAACCATCATGGCTTGCAAGGCATTAAGAAAATCAGATTGAGACATATCACATACCTCTTCGTTGTCTTCATCATCTGACTCAGCTTCATATTTACCTTCATCAACTGTCTTTCCCATGAGGCAAATATGAGTTGTATCTTGTTAAACCCAGATTACTAGTTGATAGATTAACACAACACAATAAAGATTAAGAGATAAATAAATCAGAATAACATACCAACGATCCCTTGATTAATCAATGAATAACGGTGTGTGTTCTTGGTACCTCATGTGCGTATACAATACAGAATACGACTGCCTCTTCTCTATAATTATTATGAGGATTCACCCCAAAACCTAATAAAATAAAATCTACTTATACCTAGGTCAACATGACCTTATTAATATTAACTATATGCTAAAATACCCCTAAGGTATTAAAAATTATTACAAATTAGACCCCATCATTAACTTTAATCTTGAATACAATTTATGATCCAACAATCTCCCCATTTGGATTCAAGATTAAAAAAAATTGGCAGTTGTTGACTTCGGGTCTTCTCTTCTTTTGAAAATTGTATTTGATATGATGCTGTATTTGATATGACGCTAGCAGCTTCAACTCTTGTAGCTTTACACAGTCTTCATCTTCAAATTTGTTCAGATACTTTGATATCTTTGAAATCTTCAGCAGTCTTTAGTATAGTCTTTCTCTTTGTATTCTCCCCCTTTTGTATATTATTCCCCTTTTTGATGAGTGGTGAGAATCATCATCATCAAAACATAGCAAAAATAGTCTCCCCCATGTTTATATAGTCATCAATTAAGCGTTGTCTTCATGTATAGATCCCTGTGTGGAAATAAGAGCAGTCTCTCCAAATGGAGAAAGTGATTATTTCAATCTTTTCAGATTCAAATAAAATAAATGTGGTAACCCTGAATCAACAAATGACTCAGTTTGGAATGCCTGTCAGTGACACAAAGTCACTGAGTAACACAAAGTTACTATATAAGGAGCTGGTTTTGATGTTGGCTCCCCAGGACTTCCATTCAATCATCGAATAACACATGGTTATCTATGAACGTTCTGACAGAAAACAAATTTCTGTGTGCTCGTGCATGTGTATAAAAGAGATTAAGCATAGATGATTGTTTTTCAATGTAGGCTCAAAGTATGTAAACTTGTTGAGACAGCAACAAATTATACAAAGACTCAATGTGCATGAGAAAGGGTTCGAAGGTGGGGGCAACTTTCCTTCTTTTTCAATATTAGTATCTTCCAAGTGAAGAACCAATAGCATATGTGTTGCTTCCCCAGAAAATGTGAAACATTCTCTTTTTGAGAAAAGAATGAGTAGCTGGTGGGGTTGTATGCAAGAGATGGTATGGGCTAAGTGCCTTTTTCAATGTCATTCACGAAGAAATGTGAAACAACAGATAATGTGGTTGCCCGGCTCAGAAAGAAGTTTGGTGCAGAGTTTAATATTCTTTTACTCTGATCTCTCACCCTCTTTCTTTTAATCTTTTAAATCTCACTTGTAACCAAACTCTCTTTTCCATTTTACCTCTTCACACACCAACACTCAAATCTTTTGACCCCTCTCCCCTCAATCACTCAGGAAATACTTCCTGGGTAGGAAACACTGTTTATCGTGAATCTATGGAAGTTCTGTTAAGCTTACACACTGAATCCCATGTATTTTTCTAAAAGAACATGTTGTTCAACAACCTTTTGTACATGTAAGCACAAAGGAATACAAACATGAAGAATAAAATTTTGGAGAAGTCAAAAACATTTGTGTGTTTGACGATGCAATTCTCCCCTTCCAACTAAAGGTGGTTAGCTATTAAGCTCTTTGACAATTAAGCTCTTTGTCTATTAAGCTCCCCCTCAACTTAATAATAAATTTTTTATTTTTTTAAACATATAAATAGAAAAACAAATAGAAAACAAAATATTGAAGTGCGGGTTCTAATCAGATGTGATTAGAAGCCATAATACATATTCTCTGGTGAGAATAGTATTTAATCTTTTCCTGAAACATCAGAAAACACATAAGTAAAAATATAAAGCATATAAGCTCCCCCTTAATATGTGCATAATCCTTAATCATGAAACCGATGTAATTCAGAACTCGGTTAAATTTACTTCCCCTCTTTTGATCTTTGAAGATCGAGTTCTGATCTGTATATGATCAGAAGTCATCATTCTTGTCATTGAAGATCGAGTCCTAGGTTGTATTGTCTATAAGTCATTGTTTTGACAATGAGGCAAGAGTCCTGATCTGTAGTAATCAGAAGTCATAGTTCTTTCTCCCCCTTAAACCTTGGGTGCCTGCAACACAGATTTAGCTTTTGGTACCTACTGGTAATTGGGTCATAATGGGTTAGTTGCAGTTCTAGTGGGAGATATAAAATAAGAACCATACCAGTTATTCACATAATCTTTTCTTACAAAATCATTTGAGCCACAGTAGGAACAACTAATTTTCTTTTGTGCTAATCTGATCAATTGATTGATTGTGTAAACCAGATCAGGTTTGCCAAAAGTTTTACCTTTTGAGGCATAGTTCCATTTTGCATTTGATGTATGCACAAATGATTCTTCTTTCTTCTTTTCCTCTGAAGATCCTTTAACTCTCCAGATCCAATTTCCTCTGTATTTCTCATCTTCCCTTCTCCATAACCTTTTCTTCCGAGACTTGTTCTTCTTGAAGTTACCTGAACCATCAACATCTTTGTCATAGAAAAGGTTAGAAGGACGAATCTGATCTTTATGTTCAGAAGTATGATCATCAATTACATCAAACAAAGGATTATTAGAAACATTAGTAAAACTTGAACTTGCTGCTGAATTGAATGAGTATTCGAATGCAGTTAGATCATCTCTCGGTGATTGAGTTATTGACTCTGGCGTTTTGTGCTCAGTCAGCTTCACTTTGAATACGATCTCTTCAAGTTCCTTTATCTTTGACGATAAACTGTTTCTTTCCTTTTCAATCAGATCAAACTTCTTATGCAACTCAGATTTTGCATTCTTCTTCTTCAAGAAGTTTGTTGACAACTCATATAGCTTTCTTGTCAGTTTAGTTATCTCAGTCTCTAGATCTTTCTTTTCTTTAGAAAAGTCTTTATTTACATCCTTTTGCTCAGCTTTCTTCTTCTCATTCTTAACCTTGTCTCTCTCTAGAATGATAACTTTCTCAAAGTCTGAAACTTGTTGAGAAAGCTTAACACATTTAAGCTCTAATGATTTCTTCTCTTCAAAGGCTTTTCTTGAGAAATCAGATAATTTCTTAGCAAATTATTTTCTTTCTTTCTCAATCTTTAACATCTCAGCTTGGACTTTTGTATTGTCTTTGTCTTGGGTTGCCTTTTCTTTCAGCATATCAATCTCAACCTCAAGACTGAAGACTTTATCTTTCAGTTTATCTCTTTCCGCAAAGACTTGAGAATTTATCTTTCTCAGTCCATTACTAGTATCACTTGCAACACTTGCTCTCCTTCTAAGCTCCTCAAGTTCTCTTTGCATTGAATCCTTCTTTGACCATGTAGAGCTTGAATTATAACTTTCAGATTTCTTCAGTTTTTCTTGAAGATTTCTTTCTCTTTCGACTCAATAATTTCTGCAAAATTAATTTTAGAATTAGAGATACATTCTGAACAGATGAAATCTTTCTTTGAATCTTTTGAATTTTCTTTTAAAACATTGATCTGAGTAAGAAGAGATGAGTTCTGAATCTTTAAATCCTTGTTCTCAGCTTTAAGAGGTAATATCTCGGATTTGAGCTTTTTATTCTCTTTTTCACAATCAAAATCCATGCTTGTATATCTTGACAACTGTCCAGCAAGACGTTTAACATTTGCTTTTGCTTCATAAAGAGTCATCTTGTCAAAATCATAGTTATAACCTTCAGACATCTTTAGTTGTATGGTTAGAAAGCAAACTTATCTGTACCAAGAGAATCAACTAGATGAGATCTTTAGAATCAAGTATTGGATAAAAACTACACTCAAAAATTTTCAGAAAAATAAATTTCCAAAAATAATCAAATGCAGAACTCGCAAACAGTATAAAACTCAGATAAATTAGCAAACAAATAATATAGCGCAAAGGACAGTTTGCGCTATGTAAAGCTGGCGAGAAACTCATATTTGCGCTAAAGGTCAGTGGCGCTAAAGGCAACTTTGCGCTAAGTGAACCTGGCGCAAACAAAGATTTGCGCTAAAAAGCGCTGGCGCAAAAGGAACTTTGCGCGTGAAGAGGGTGGCGCAAAAGGAGTTTTGCACGAATAACTGTTGGCGCCAAAGATCAACTTGCACTAAGCATGGCTGGCGCAAAATCCAATTATGCGCGAAAGGAATTGCAAAAATTTAGCTAAGTAAGACTGGCGCAAATGACGATTTGCGCTAAAAGAATCTGGCGCAAAGGTCAACTTGCGCTAGATGTAGATGGAGCAAAAGTTAGATCTGTTTTGCGCGAGAAGAAGATGGCGCGAAGAACAATTTTGCGCGAAGAGCCGGTGACGCAAAAGTGAGGTTTGCGCGAAGAACTGATGGCGCAAATAAAAGTTTGCGCGAATAACGTATGGCGCAAATCAGGGTTGCGACCGGTGTAGTGTGTGGAGCAAAGGAGAACTTTGCGCTAACAGAGGGTGGCGCAAAATTTACTTTTGCGCTAATAGGGATTGGCGCAAAATACCTTATGAACTGGCACAAAAGTGACAAATGCGCTAGTTCGTCACAGTTCGACTCTGTGATCGATTTTCAACCCAGAAAACACTTCAAACACTCAAATTCAATGAAAAAACATACTTGTGTATCCGTAAACATATATCGATCAAAACACAATCAAAATTAATGATTAAAAACGACTTTTGATCACTCAATTTGATAGAAGCAGTACTCGACAGATGATGAACCCAGATTTCAAAAATCATAAAAAGCCAATCAATTTATAATTTATAGTGCAATTAAACTATCAGATGATGTTCTATAACAAAAATCGCACCTAATTCAATGATTTTCAGCTTCAAAAACACGTAAACTTTTGAAATCGATTTTTACACGGTGTGACTTTTCGAAAAACACTGTTTGATCCAAAAATTCGATTCACACCGCTCTGATACCACTTGTTAAACCCAGATTACTAGTTGATAGATTAACACAACACAATAAAGATCAAGAGATAAATAAATCAGAATAACATACCAACGATCCCTTGATTAATCAATGAATAACGGTGTGTGTAGGTACCTCGTGTGCGTATACAATACAGAATACGGCTGCCTCTTCTCTATAATTATTATGAGGATTCACCCCAAAACCTAATAAAATAAAATCTATTTATACCTAGGTCAACATGACCTTATTAATATTAACTATATGCTAAAATACCCCCTAAGGTATTAAACATTATTACAAATTAGACCCCATCATTAACTTTAATCTTGAATACAATTTATGATCCAACATCTCTTCTTTCTCAACTTCTTCATCTGAATAGTCGAGCCAGAACTCGTCCTCCGCCATTAATGCCTTGCCAGCCTCTTGTTGCTTTGCCAAGTGCATTTTGTTCTTGTAATACTCGGAGTTTTTGACTTTCGGCTTTCGGCAATCTTTTGCAAAATGTCCGATTTTGCCACAGTTGTAGCATTTTGTCGGTTCTGGCTGCTTAGTCAGTTCAGATCTGTACTTCCTTTCCTCAATCTTCTTTTCTTCTATTCTCTTTCCTTCTACCCTCTCTTTATGCTCATAGTTCTTTGATCCCGAAGAATATCTTTGACTATTTGAGCCAAGCTTTTTGTAAAATTTCTTCTGAAATGCTTTGGTCAACATAAGCATTGCCTGCTTCAAATTCTCACAGTCATCAGAATCTGAATTTTCATCACTTTTTGCCTCTTCGGACTCAGAAACTATCACTTTCTTTTTCTTCTTGATGCTTACACTTTTCTTCTTCACAACAAGAGCAATTGGATCAGCAACTGCTTTATCAGCCTTTTTTCTCCTCTTTAATCTCATCTACTTCCTCTTCATTCTGCCTTAAGGTTTCATAGACTTCATGAAGTGGGATTTCATTCAGATATTTCATCTGCTTCATCTGTCTAGTGAACCTTTTCCATTCTGGTTGGAGGATACTGAGAAACTTGACATTCAGCTCAATTTGTGACTTCTTCACTTTGTTCTTGCTTAATTCATTCAGCAAGGGTCACAAATCTATCATAAGTGTTTTCCAGACATTCTCCTTCTTTGGCTTTGAATTCCTCGTAGTTGTTGAGGCAGTTAGAGATCTTAAGTTGGTTACCAATCTTCGATCCTAGCATCAGTTTCTCTAGTTGATCCCACATTTGCTTTCCGGTAGCATTGTAGCTATCAATCTTGACATATATCTCGTTTGGTATGCCTTGAAGAATGAATGATCTGGCCAATCTATCAGCTTTTGTTCTATCTTTCTGCTCTTGAGTGTATTCATCAATTGGAAGTGGGTACTCTCTCTCTCTCTCTTCATTTCCAACAGTACGAGTCTTTATTGGAATTTCCATAACACCTTCCTCCAATGACTTTCTGATATAAACTCCCAAGTCATTTCTATCAATGAAATCCAAAAATCGATCTTTCCATTGTTCATACTCTCCCTTGAAGAGTACTGGTGGTTTAACATCGGTTCCGATAGCAAGTGCTTCTCTGGAAGTCATCTTTGATCTACACTGCTTTTATGATCGTCAAAATTCAGATAATAAAGTTGGATCTACAAAAATCAAACTTAGTTAAATTTCAGAAAAAATCAGAAAATTCACTAAGGACAGAACACGCATAATACTAAAATAAAGATACTTCGCGCAAAACTCTATGTGCGAGTTTCAGAAATGCGCATACCAAAGCTTGCGTGAATTGTACTTCGCGCACAAGGAGTTGTGCGAGTTTAAGATTCGCGCACGACAAGGCTTGCGTGAACCAAGGTTCGCGCACAAGCTTTATGCGAGTTCGTAGTTCTCGCACACCACTATGTGCGAGTTCTAGAACTTCATGCACACAACTATGTGCGAGTTTTGCATTTCTCGCTAAAGCTTGCGAGATCGAGACTTAGACAAATTTCAAAAAATGAAACTCGCTAAATGCAAACACGCAAGAACAGGGACTTGCGAGTTTAGGACTTAGAAAAATTTTGAACAAAAAATATTTCGCGCAAAAACACAAACATGCAAGATTACACTTCTCGCAGGATCACACTTTGCGCACAAGAAAGTCACGTGAACAGTAACAACTCGTACCTAGAGATGTGCGAGTTCTAGCTTCCCGCATGACACTATTAGAGAGTTCTTGGACTTCGCGCAGAACACTTCTCGTAGATGCTTTGCGAGTTTTTCGTCTGCGAGTTCTACTAGTGTGCTAGTTCTTCCTCTAGCGTGTTCTTCATAAGTGAGAAGTTTAGATCTAGCGAGTTCTTCACTTGTTAGTTGAAATTTCAAACTGAAATCGATCTAATCCTTCTTCAATTGGCTCGAAACTTTGTAGACTTGATCTAAAACATGATTCGAAACAATTACAATTGAGTAATTCCAATCTAAAACAACAAAATTACAACTTCGATCTTAGAACAGTGTTCGATTAGACTTCAATCAAAACTTTACTAAAACCAAAAATCAGACCGATCTATTGTAAATTTGACAATACTATTCAAACTAAACTTGTTTTAGACATATAACCGAGTACTAAGACACAACGATCAGATCAAAAACATCACTGTAGTAGCAAAATCAAATCTGAACAGTTTGACTTGCGTGTTCTCGAAAAGTCGATCCAAATCTTGAAATTCAATCCAATATTTCTGAATTTCGTTTGCTCTGATACCAATTGTTATTCCCAGATAACAATGCAATCACAAGATGACAATTAATTTCTCAATTGAAACACTTTTATTAATCACAAGTCTTTTATTACAGAAGCTCTCAAATCTTTCTCTCTCTAACTCTGGAACTCGTATGTCACAATGATAAAACCATCTACCTATTACACGCACAAAACACCTATTTATACACACGCACACAAACTCTCTAAACACAGTTCACGCACAACACTAAAACGCGTAAACAACTAGAAAACAGAAATTACAACATTTGACTTTGACTTTATTACACTAGACTTTGACTATGATGCTTGAGAGTTGACTTTAGCTTTGACCTTCAGTCTTCAGTCTTCTATGATCTTGTATCCAATAAATATATGCTCTAACAGTTGAGAAGTAAGCTTGTTTATCTCTGTCTGGAGATATTCTTTTTCCTCCCTAGATACAGATTCCTTTTGAATTGAGGCACTCAAGTTGGGATAATAAGTTTTGTTTTTCCTTTTGAAAATTAGCTCTTTCCTGTTCAAATGACTCTTCTACTTGAACAATTTTCTTTTCTAAAATCATAGGTGGAACATAGATTTTGTGATTCATCGATTCCTCCTCAGGTTCAACGGGTTTTGAATCAAGTTCAGCCTATGAATAGCTTCGAAAATAGTTATTTGATAGAAAACGGGGTTTATCGGTGTTATATGACGCATTCAATGAGTCATAAACAAAAATAAGTTGCATCGTGACAATATTTTTTTCTCAAAGTTTCCAGTTCCGGATCCTCATTATCAAGTGGCTTGGTCCATCTGATTTTGTATTCTGGGTAGGTCTTGTCCAATCCCTAAAATTCGAAAGCATATAACGTGAGAACTTTGGTCAAGGCCTTTTTCAGATAATGTGGGTTATCGTAACCGAGACCCGTCTCTGAATATTTGAATTCTTTAGGTGTGTTCAGATGAATCGTTTGATCAGTTTGACCGATTTTATAAAGTTTCATTTTGAGATCCTTTAACTTGTCAGTTAACCGTTTATTTTCATTTTTTACAAGACACACTTTACTAACAATCTCAATTTTCTCATTTTCGGACATACGAAGCTTGTAAGTAAGATCATTTACTTTGGTATTTAACTCTTTTGATTCTTTTGAAAGACTCTCACACTCTTCCTTTAGATTAGAAATTTTGCACAAGTTTCCAGCAGTTTCTATGCTTTGTTTTTCAAGCTTTTTAGACTGTGATGACACACGAGTTTTCAAGGAGGATATGAGGTGAGAATTTTCTTTCTTGGTTTGCTTGTAGGAGTCTAACTTTTGCACAGTGATTTGCATATGATCAATTAAGGTTTTATGGATAGGAGCACATACTTGACAGGTGGAAGAATCGCGATCATCATCGTCTGTATCAGACTGTGTTGAGTGCTCACCCATGAAGCACATGTGAGCTTCTGCATCATCTTCATCTTCATCAGACAGGTTGAGCCAATGGTCATCTTCTTCCAGGAGAGCTTTATCAGCTTCCTTTTGTTTGGCCAACAACATCTTGGCCTTGTAGTATTCAGAGTTACGAATGACCGGATTGCGACATTCTTTGGTAAAGTGACCCAAACGACCACAATTATAACATTTGATCGGCTCGTCCTTGGCTTTCTCATCAGGCTTCTTCTCAACCTTCTTTCCTTCATCAAATCGTCTCTTCCCTTCATACTTCTCCTTATGATCACGTCGTTTGAGAGGAGTAGTAGAGTATCTCTGATTATTTAATGATGACTTTTTGAAGAACTTCTTTTTCTGAAATGCTTGAGACAAGAACATCACAACTTCCTTAATCTAAGTGTATTCTGGATCCGAATCACTGTCAGTGTCTTCTGGTTTAGAATCACTTTTCACTGGTTCCTTTTCAGGGGTGCGACTGAAAGATCGAACTCTTTTGTCTAAGATGAGTGCTAAAGGATCAACCACAGGCTTTTCGTCCGCCTTTTGACTTCCCATCAGTTCAAGAACTTCCTCTCCGTCCTGTAAAAGCATTTCAAATAGTTCGTACAGGGGAACTTTCTCCAAGTTTTGAGTATGACGGATATGAGAGACAAACGTCTTCCATTCCGGCTGGAGGTTGTTCATGAACATGATGTTGTTCTTGGTGTTGGTCTTCCTGATGTGGCTTTTATGCAGATCGTTCAGCAGTTGGTTGAACCGTTCATATGTTTCCGTGAACGTCTCGCCTTTTCTTGCCTTGAAGTTGTCATATCGGGAAATGCAGCTAGTGATCTTCAGTTGAGTGCTTATTTTGCTGTCCATCATCATTTTCTCAATCTGGTCTCACATTCCTTTCACAGTAGCCTTGTAGCTGTCGATGCTAGCATATATGTCGTTAGGCAGGCTTTATAGAATGTAACTATTCGCATGTTTTTCCGCGTCATACCGTTTCTTTTCTGGACCAGTAAACTCATCGATTGATTTTTCGAGTTAACGGTCTAGTCGACCTTCGTTTTCGTCTCCAGACAGGACTTTCATCGACCAGGCTTGTGGCCCCTCTTTCAGACACAAGAGTATTTCTTCATAGTCGGGTTTTGCTTCGATAAAATTCATGAATCGATCGTGCCATTGTGGGTATTCTCCCCGATAGAGCACCGGAGGTTTTTAATCCGAACCAATGGCTAGAGCGTCTCTAGAATTCATCTTTAATGCACTGAATAGATCGTGAGACAAAGTATTTAATCTGAAAAAAAATGTCTTAAATCTAGACTGACGCAAGGACCCGGGCGATGCAAGGACCCGGGAGACGGGAACCCGGGAGTTAAGATCTCGGGGTTGCAAGGTCCCAAGAGTTAAGATCCCGGGAGAGTGAGACCCCGGGAGAGACTAGAACCCGGGAGATCGAAGTGTCTGGGTTGTTCTTCGAAAAATACGGCGATAAACCCAGAAATTCAATCACAAAAACTTTTAATCCAGAAAATTAACCAAACGTTTTACTAAAGTAATCATGAACCAGACTTAATATGACACAAAAGTCACCAAAAGCACAAATTAACCACTCTAATTTTATGAACTATGGTAAAACAAATCCAAAAATAATATGGGTTGACTGGAAATCGAGAAATCGACCCAGAACTATCTTTTAAGACCAAAAATCGAACTATGCTTATCAGATCCAAACAAAACACAAACACAGATTCAGACTAGTGGCTGAACAATTAAAACTCAAGAATAAGACATCAAGAAAAAAGTCATCGATATGATGAACACAAGCCAAAAATCAGACTAAGTCGATAATACATAAATCGATAAGCAGAAGGGTTTTAGACAAACCTTTTGGATAAAAAAATCTTGTCTTTTTGCTCCAATACCAATTGTAGATCCCAGAACAAGTGCAATCACAAGATAATAATCAATAATAAGCAATGATTGAACCACAACTGCTGGTCATATGATTAGATTTATCAGTAAAGGGTTTTAAGGTTTATAGAGAGAATTTCAATAGGATTGGGTAAACATTCTAATGACCATTAACCTAAACTAGGTTAAGAAAACAACTTAAATATGAGGCGTGCAAGCCTTTAGGGCCCAAAAGCCCATTAACAAAACATCTTTAAATAAATTACAATTCACACTCCGAACTTCTATTTAACAAATAATTCACCCTAACAGGGTAGAATGAAAAAGTCTTCACTTATGTTTTAAAAATGGATATTTTGAGACATATTAAAGCCGTTTACCAAACGCTTACCTGGGTAAGTGTCGTTTATCGGTAAAATTCAAAATTATCATTTATTTACTGGGTAAGACTCTCGGTTCTTGCCTTAACTCTTACTAGAGGTGTGCATCGAGTGGGTCAAGAGGGTTCGGGTGGGTAAACCAAAACCCAATCGGATTTCAATATGAAAATTAAGACCCAAATTTTAGGTTTCGGATTTCGGGTTGCTTCAGGTTCCGGGTTGATATCGGCCAGGTTCGGGTATTATTATAATGCAAAAAGTATATATCAATTCAATCAATTTTGGGGATGAATTCAATCGATTGAGAGATTGATGAGATCGATACTAAGTTTAAAAATTATAAAACATTTCGACTGACTAGAATTTACGATTTTCAAAAGATAATTAGATAAATAAATGCATTTATATAATATTTAAAATATATATGTATATCATTTCGGGTTTTTTGGTAGGTCGGGTGGCCAAAGATCAGACCCAAAAGTCGGGTTTCGGATTTTCAGATTTCGGTGGTATTCGGGTTTTGCAGAAACACTTTATTTTTATTTGGGTTCGGATTTTCGAATATTTGTGTTTTGCACACCCCTAATTCTTACGGGTAAGATTCTTGGTCACTACAATATTCATCCGGTGTTATAATGTGACTTGGGTGTTTGGTAGTTGCTGAATCGTTTGGTGCAAAATGATTAAGTGGTCAGAATGATTAAGAGACTCTTATGATATAGTGCAAAATGAAATATGGTTGTTTAGTAATTGTTCAGAATGAAATAGTTAATAGAGACCCAAGATACAAAATCATTCAAAGAATTTTGAAACCATAAAAAGGCAAACATTTTTCTTGCCAAATAAGATTCTTTTCTTTACAATTCAGAAATTATCTCTTAATTGAACTATTAAAAGGTAAACAAACAATCCCTTGGTAGACGGTCATCCAAGTAATCGTTTAGTAGACCACCCCTAAAATATAAATGTGATTAATTATTTAGTATTTATTTATTTTAAGAGAGGATAAGACTTTTGGTTTCCTTAATGTAGTAGCTTTCCAAGATTTCTTTGGAAGAAAGCCAAGCCAACTCTACTTCTATACATACTAATAATATACACCGCTTCTTTATATATACTCACCCACAAACTCGAGCCTTTTCCATAATCTCATTAATCATAGCGATTGAAATCGCTTCGCGGCTCACGGCTACGCGAAAACAATCAGTTTCCTATTATCGAATCTAACAATTCGGTTTTCCTTTCTTCTCTTTATTTAATAGAGTAATAATCAATCGCCCCAATTTTCTTTTTCTGTTTCTTTTCGAGGGTTTTTGTCGCTTCAGTTTCTCGACATGGCTTCCTCATCAATTGTGATCAAGGTTTGTGTTTCACGCTTCTATATTGTTTCAATTTCGCAAGTGCCTAGTTTGATTATGATTCCTATGATCTTTTAATCTGTGCCGGTTTAGTGCTGTGGTCTATTTTGTTCCATTTTTTTTGTCGTAATTTTGTTTATCTTTTTGTGTTTTGGATGATTATGGAGAATTGCCATGTGAGTAGAAGGTTATCAAGTGCTGTTTTGAAGCTAGGGTTAGGGTTTTTGTTGAGCCAAGAAGATCAGATCAGTATCTGTCACTGTTTGAAGTGTTTTTTGGGTTGAAACCTGATGTGTCGCCCTTTTGATATGTAGTTTCGATATTGAATTATTTGTTGGTTTCCACTATACAACCAGTTAAATTGCATTTTGGTACTTTTGGGTTGAAACCCTAAGTGTGATATTGTTCAGTGGCTATATGTTGTTGTAAATTAAAAAAAAAAGAATGTAATTTGTGTGTATTGTTATTTATTTTGAATTAATTATTGGGCAGGGTAGCTGAAAGTTGGCAGTTTATCTTGTATTGTATAATATTGTGATGGTGGCTTGTGTACCAGATGAATTTACAAAATTTTACTTCAAATTTTCGGATTTCAGATGTATATTCTGTGCTGTTTGGTTAAAGTTATGCCAAAATCTTGATAATGTGTGCTATTTTTTGCAGGTTAAGTTTGGGGAAACACTTAGACGTTTTAGTGCGCTTATTCATGACAAGAAACTTGCTCTTGATGTTGTCATGTTGAGGGAGAAGATCCGCAGTCTATTTGGCTTTGATTCTGATGTTGATTTCACTCTGACTTATGTTGATGAAGATGGTGATGAGGTTACTCTTGCTGATGATGATGATATCCATGATGTTGTGCGCCAGTCCCTGAATCCGTTGAGGATAACTGTGAAGTTAAACAATGGAAAGTCTGATGAATCAAATGGAACTTCTACTCCCCTGAGATCCTTGAATTCTGGTGTTTCTGAAATTCTGAAATCTGTGCCTGAGCCCTTTCGCGATGTGCTTGCTAAACTGCCCCTAGATTTGGCATCTAAAGCATCATCTTCTGCTCCAGGGATTGCTGAGCTTGTGGAAAAGCTCACAAAAACATACTTGAATCAGCTTTCTGACCCTGTAGCTAGTCCAAATGGTGCAGCAGATATCAGTGGTCAAAAGGGTAAGGGTAAGAAATCTGAGTCATCAAACGTCAATGGTCGAAAGGGTAAGAATTCTGAATCATTGGTTGATAAGGACATTAAGGTTCCAGTGGACCCTGAAGTTGGAAAATCCAAATCAAAGAAGAAAGAAGAGCAGGCTCAAAAGGTGAATGAAGGTGTGAAGTTCAAAGATGTTCAGCCCCCGAGAGCCGTGGATCTTAATGTTCCTTACTTTGAGTATGAAGCTTTTCAGACTCCATTTAATACCAACAAGGGTGTGGAGTTGTTTAATGGCCGAACTTATTCCCAAGTTGTATCTGATCTTCCTTCCATGAAAAACAAAGACACCACTGATGGTAGTTCTGAATCGAAGAATGCTGGTGTTGCTGCACCTTGTCTTGATTATCTGAAGCACTACATTCAGGATCATAATGCGACTGAGATGGGTGGTTTATCGTCAGCTGAAATTCCAAAAGCTACTAACGATTCTGGTAGCTCTTCAGGCTGGGCTCAGGGTATGTTGAATGCAACAAATCAATGCCCATTTGCAGGGACGCCATTAGAAAATGGCCACGGTTTGCATGGGTTTCAATCTTCTCACAATCCTTGGAGGAGAAGCTATAACCATGGTAATGGCATAGGCAGTTTATTCCACAGGGGTGTTCGTTGCGACGGTTGTGGAGTTCATCCGATAATTGGGCCACGGTTCAAGTCTAAAGTGTATGTAATCGTGATTATTGCTAATTAATCTATCTGTAAACCAGTTTTAGTAACTTGTGTCTTTTGCAGGAAAGAAGATTATGATCTGTGCAGCGTTTGCTTTGCTGGAATGGGTAACGTTGCTGACTACATCAGATTGGATCGCCCTACAAATTTTGCTAGGCATCATATGCCTTTCAAGGGGTTTCATGATCCTGTATGTAGTTTCAAAGATATCTTGTTGTTCAATGTATATTCAGTGTTCACTTTGTGATAACTGATAATAACTGCTGTACATTTGTTTTCTGATAGTCTCTTCGGATTCCACCGCCAACTCTGCCTCATGCTTTCAGAGCTCCTGGGGCAAAGCTTCCTCGGTCTAAACTAGATAGCCGCTTCATTCTTGACGTTAATATTCTTGATGGTACCATCATGGCTCCATTCACTGCATTTACCAAGATTTGGAGGATGAGGAACAATGGTACCGTCATCTGGCCCCGTGGCTCGCAGCTTCAGTGGATTGGTGGAGATAGGTTGAGCAATTCACTCTCTGTTGAGATTGAGGTTTGTAGCTATACCTTATTGTTCTAGCTTCATCTCTTTAAATCTCAGGTTTTGATGCTAAAATACTGGTTTCGTTTCATCCTACGTCAGATTCCAGCAGATGGTCTGCCGGTGGACAAGGAACTTGATGTTGCAGTTGATTTTATGGCTCCAGAACTTCCTGGCCGATACGTTTCCTATTGGAGGATGGCGTCTCCATCTGGGCAGAAGTTTGGGCAGCGAGTTTGGGTCTTGATTCAGGTAATCAAGATTGATTGTTTATGATGGTGGGCATCGTTTTCGTTTTGGGGAAAAAAATGATGGTGGGCATCATGATGTTTAATGAATTCATGTGTCATCCATGCAGGTTGATGCTTCCATGAAGGATTTGGGTGAAACTTCCATCAATCTGAATCTACCTCCTGTGATGAGGAACCCTGAAGTTGTTGATCAGAATCAGGTGATGGATACCAATAGCGTTCTTCCTGAAAACAATTTCATTGGGGTGACGGATTCTGAAGGTTGGCAACCTAAGGATCAGGAAATGAATTTTCCCATCAACGACACCTTGATTATAGATAATGGTAAGGATGGAGAGTCGAGCACCACTGCTGTTGATTCTCCTCCTCCAGTGGGACCTGTTATCGCTTCGCTTCTCTATCCTACAGTAGAAGCGGACAGTGCTTCTACTACGCCTCGTTCTCCTCCAGTTGGACCAGCTGTTTCTTTGGGTTTGTATCCTACAGTAGGAGGAGCGGATACGGGTTCTTCTGTGGACCAGGTTATTTATCCTAGCATGGAAGCGGGTCCTAGTGCACCATCCCCGACAATGGCAGTGGTGCAGCTATCTGGTTCTGCAACTGAAGAAGTTACTGATGATCGGGAGGTGGCTCTTCTGAGGGAGCTTCAGGAGATGGGATTCAATCAGGCGGATTTGAACAAAAAGATCTTGAGGACCAACAATTATAATCTGGAGAAATCTGTTGATGATCTTTGTGGTGTTTCAGAGTGGGATCCGATGCTTGAGGAGCTTCAGGAGATGGTATGTGTATATATTGTTTTATATTGTATAATATAATTATGTTTTTTGAAGTTGGAAATGTATGATGTTTAATGAGGGATGGCAATGGATTGTAGGGTTTTGCAGATAATGAAGCAAACAGGAGGCTTTTGAAGAAGAACAATGGAAGCATCAAGGGTGTGGTGATGGATCTCATCAATGGAGAAAGGGCTTAATTAAATTTTAAGTAATGCATATATATATATATATATATATATGTGTGTGTGTGTGTGTGTGTGTGTGAATAAAATGTTAGCCAAGACTTGGTATGCATCTTGTTTGGAACTTGGTTTAGCGATGGGGTGTGTGTGTGTGTTTTAACTTGGTGATTATTAAGGTTGTTTTTAAGTCTGGTTGTTGGTTAGTAGAACTTTGATGCTGTATGCATTACCTTTTATGTATATATATAAGATGGGTTTATGTTTTTGTGTTGTTGGCTTACTTGCTTTTGTGTATTCTCATATGTTTTCTTAGGTGTTGTTTGTTTTTTAAGATGTCTAAAGTCTGAAATCTTATTTTAGTTATGATTAATAAGAGGTGGTGTGTAAAAAGGTCTGAATGATGTCATTAAGAGGTTTAAAAAAAAAAAAAAAAACTTTGAACATAACCCATTATGGCATATCATTAGTCGAAGCTTGGATTCAAACTTCTTTTCACACTTACCTATTTTCTTTAAAGGAAAAGTCTGAAAAAACCCCAATAAACTATATGATTTTGAATGATTAAGTCTTTAAACTATTTTTTTGAATGATAAAATCCTTAAACTTTTGAAAACCGGTTAAGTACATCCTTGTAACCTGTAAAAACAGGTTAATGTAATCAAAATTTGGGAATAGTCTAAAGAAACCCAACAAACTATCTGATTTTGAATATTTAAGTCCCTGAATTTTTTTTAACAAATAAATCTCTAAACTTTTTTCTAAATTTTTTACAAAATAAATTATTGAACTTTTTTAAACAAATAAATCCCAAACTTTTCTTGAAGAAACAAAATCATGATCTTAAATATGAACTAATTTTTTTTTTGCATGAACAAAAATAATATATATAATTTCTCTCATCCACAATATAGTAAAATGAACCAATTAAAGAGAGAAAAAAAATATACATTTTTATTACTAATTCCGAATCATTCAAAATTTATGCCTAAAAGTCTAAAACATAAATAAATACGTATAATTGTACAAAAAATATTTTCATCCTTTCACAAAATATATAACAAAAAAAACGTCAATTCTTTCACAAAATATACCAAAAAAAGTCAATTCGTTCACAAATATACCAAAAAAAAAACTGCAGTAGGTGCTTACTGGCTCGTTTACCTTACCGGATGAACATCGCAAGGACCGAGAATCATACCCGGTAAGAACGATATAAAGATGGAGAGTCTTACCCAGTAAGTGGAGATGACGACTCTTACCCGGTAAGCGCTTACCGGGTAAATTGTTGCACGCGGTAGCTTTTTGATAGACTACAATCTTACCCGATAAAATAAGTTAGGGTGTCGATTTTTACCGGTAAGCACTTACCGGGTAAATGTTTGGGTAAACGACCCCTTAGTTAATGGTATACATTAAAGTCAAACGGTTGACTAGACTCTTACTTTAAATTAAACATTACTTTTTAATTACAAATGAGATAACTTTTAATATATTCATGTTAGAAGGATAAACATATAGGGCTTTTTTTTTGTGAAGGGATGAGCGTTTTTTGGTATATTTCGTGAAAATATATGTGTTTTTTGGTACATTTTATGAAATGATTGACGATTTTTTGGTATATTTAGTGAAAGGATGAATATAATTTTTGTATGTATCTATTTATATTTTAGGCATAACTTTTGAATTATTCGGAATTAGTAATAAAAATGATATACGTTTTCTCTCTTTAATTGTTCATGGCTTTATTGTCGGTGAGTGGATTTGTATATATTTTTCTGTTCATGCAGAAAAAAAATTGGATTTATTGGTTTAAAACTAAGTTCATGATTTTGTTTCTTAAAAAAAGTTTGGAATTTATTTCTTCAAAAAAAGTTCAAGAATTTATTTGGTAATAAGATTTAGGAAAAAATTTAGAGATTTATTTGCTAAAAAAAATTCAGGGACTTAATCATTCAAAATCAGATAGTTTGTTGGATTTTTATAGACTTTTCCTAAATTTTTATCATATTAACATGTTTTTACAGGTTACAATGATGTATTTAACCGGTTTTAGAAAGTTTAAGGATTTAATCATTCAAAAAAAAAGTTTAACGACTTAACCATTCAAAATCTGATAATTTGTTAGATTTTTTCAGGCTTTTCTCTTTCTTTAAAGAAAAGATGGAAAAACAATTAAAGGGACCACCACACCCCTTAATCAAACGCAAATCCAAACATAAAAACAATATCAAATATCACATAATATCTCAATAAGATCAAAAAATAAACAACAAACTTGTATAATTTTATCCAAAGAATTTGTGTAAAATAGAACCTTCAATTAAAACCCTATAATTTGTGTAATATCTCTATATTTGTATCTTCAACAAATCTTGATACTTATAAATGAAGAAAATCTAGGAATAAAGAAAACCTAGAATTTGATTGAAGAAGGGAGTAAAAGCTCGGAGTAAAACCAAAACCAAAAGAACCCATGAATGAAAATAACTCTTGATTTTGTTTGATTTGTGCAAGTCTAATGTCTGCATTCTTAGAAAACCCTATAAGAAACGTCACTTTGGCGCTCAAGTGCCTCATCTCTTTTGATCAATCTCTGGTGGTATCCCTAATGTCCACGTCATGATCGGAGCACCCCTTCCATGGTTCCACCTCTTTTTCCTGCTAGGATAGTGACAATTGACAACCATGCTAAAGGGCTTTTGGCCCATTGGTACTTTGTTAGCGGCAATTCCAGGTCTCCTAGGAAATCAATGGTTCAAAGTTTAGCGATGATGAAAAATATGCATGACTTTTCTGTATATAAATGTTATATACTTTCAATAAGAAAATAGTGGCATCATTGACATGAGTTGAGAGGGTTTGAAGATTGGAGTTTAGATTTGGATTTTTGGTTTTGGTTTATGATTTTGATTTTACGTTTTGTGTGAATCCCAAATTGCTCAAGTAACAATGAATAATTGAAAGATTAATTGTATTGAATGATTGAGAAAGTTACAAACATAGGATTGAAAAGCAAACTCTCTCTAAACCTGATAAGCACACAAATCTATTTCTTCAGTCTAATGCTTAGAAAACAAACATTAAATACTCAGGCCTAAAACCCAACAAACCAAACAAGCCCAATATTAAATAAAAAAGGCTTTTACAACGCGTTTAATAATTAACAATTAAACTATATAAATATTTTATATAACTTTCCACGCACTAGGACTTTCAATTCTAACATTTAAAAAAACTATAAGAATAAATAAGCAATCAAAAAGTTAAATAGAGTTACAAAGACAAAATTACCCCTCCCATTAGGGGCATTGTGGGGTTGCGTAATGGTCGAATAATGTTGTTAGTTGGAGGACCCAATCTATTACAAAATGCAAAACACATAGACTGGTTTAATTACTTTTTCGTTTGATCCTTTGATATCTAATAGGAAAACAAACCCTACTTGGTAATCCGGTCCATCCCAACCTAGGATTATAAATTGGTTTTATTCATTCCAAAATACAGAATAAACAAAACTATTAAAATTTAACAGATTTTGTCTTAGCTCTTGTTTTGTGTAAAGGTGATTTTTAGCCTATAAAGCATCGATTCATTTTGATGCAACATTTTTTTTGTCACGTAATCAATAATTATAATATAACTGGACAACTCGACATTCACATAATCAACAGTTACAAAAAAAAAAAAATTCTCATTGTTTCATAAACGACTTAATCAACCATAATAAAAGGTTGTTTGTTTTTTTGAAAAAAACTCTCATTGACTCTTAAGTCTGAATCGGTGGGACTTTTTTTACATTCATTGTTTTTTTTTTCTAGTTTTCAGAACCTCTTAACTCTTATATACATCTTAAATAAGAAGTGGTGACCTAACTTCTTAAAATCTCTTATCACCGCCTCAGTTCATATCATATGCTCTCCTTTCTCTCAAAACGTATAAAAACTTTACAAAAACAAATAGTCTTATTGATTCATTCTTCAGCACCAACTCTTATAAATCAGAAGTGAAATAAGACTTCAAACTTGAGACATCTTAAAAAACAAACGCCACCTAAATAAATAAAAAAACACCGTAGGAACGAAAATTAAATTAATTACAGTTATACCTTTTACACAATCTTTTTGGTACAAGTCTAAATTAAGAAAAGGCAAAGGTGCAGAAAATAAAGTTATCCTGGGGGGGCATCATCTAAAAGTCGCCATCTCCCCCCCACATGTTAAAGGGGTCAGTTTCCATGTGCAACTCTTTTAATTTATTCATTCATTGGAGTGTTTAGCCAAGAAAAACTTGCCTCTCTCGTGCTTTCTTTTGTTCTGTTCCCCCTTCATAAAGACAATCACCCATCCTCTTTAATGATTTTGTCTCCTCATCATCCAACCCCCCATCCTTTCTTTATCACACTTGTTTCCCTGGAAAAAAAAAAACAGATACATTTTGACTTTTTTAATAACAGGCGAACTTAAAACATCGAAAATGGTAAGAAAATTAAAAAGATATGAGATTAAAAGGTTGAAAATTGAAATGGGTGGTCATCTATTCACTTGTTTATATCCCCAACTGTTGGATCTGATCTAGCATCATTGGCTGATGATGAGTGTTGTTGCCATTTTCTGAGTACTTTAAAGTACAACACTGTCCTTTGCCTTTGGTTTCCATCATCCCATGTGGCTTTAATATAATTTAACCCATCTGGAGAGAGAGAGACTGTCTCCCTGTGTGAGAATAACTCAAAGTTACATGATGGGTATTAATAAAATGGTGCATTTGTTGGCTTAGTGTTGACTTTATTTTGCAATATCTAACAAGATGGGAAGTATGGATAGTTTCTCTTCAGTTGATGAGTACAGTTTTGATCCCAAATGGTTGATTGATCCTCAACATCTTTTTGTTGGGCCAAGAATTGGAGAAGGAGCTCATGCCAAGGTCTATGAAGGAAAGTAAGTTAAAAAGATTCCAACAATTTCATCATTTTTTTCTTAAATCTTGATCTGCATTTTGTTTGCTTACAACTAATGTGCAATTGGTTGTTTTTCATCCAGATATAAAAACCAGAATGTTGCCATTAAAATCGTCCACAGAGGCGACACACCAGACGAGATTGCTAAAAGAGAATCCCGGTTCGTGAGAGAGGTTGCTACCTGGTCTAGAGTCCAACACAAGAACCTAGCAAAGGTTTGATCTTGATTTAAGATGAGGGTTCAATCTAAGCAGGAAGAAACACAACCTAACACATTTGTATCCTTTTTGGTGTGTCAAAACAGTTCATAGGGGCCTGTAAAGAGCCTATGATGGTTATCGTTACCGAGATTCTAACAGGAGGATCTTTACGTAAATATATGCTAAACAAACGGCCAGGTAGCTTGGACATGCATGTCGCTATAGGTTTTGCACTCGATATTGCTCGTGCAATGGAGTGTCTGCACTCTCATGGGATCATTCATCGAGATCTAAAGCCTGGTAAGCTTTATTCCCAGAATCAGGCCATTTATTCTATTTCAAAAGTAAAAGCACAGAACTGGATCATCAAGATTAACATGATGATATCTGTTAGAATCCGATAATTAATCTTTTGGATGTCTAATTTTCTGCAGAAAACTTGGTCTTGACAAAAGACCAAAGAACACTTAAACTTGTAGATTTCGGATTAGCAAGAGAAGAGTCGGTAACGGAGATGATGACAGCTGAAACAGGAACGTATCGTTGGATGGCTCCAGAGGTATAGTAATAGACCCTACAACGCTATAACCTCCCCCCCCCCCCCCCCCCCCAAAACAAAACAAAAAAAAACAAACAAAAAGAACTTTTTTTGGGTGTCCAGGAAGATCCCCAGTGGCCCTAACGACGAACTGGCAACCTATGGATAGGAGCCCCAAGATCTAGCCTTTATTTGCCGGTTGGGCTGATCCTCAAGGTTAAACTGAAAAAAACTTGCCTTTTTCATTTTTAAAGGTTTTGATTGTGGGTGTGATGTGTTTTCCAACAGTTATATAGTACAGTCACACTAAGGCAAGGAGAGAAGAAGCATTACAACCAGAAAGTAGATGCTTATAGCTTTGCCATTGTATTGTGGGAACTTCTGCACAATAAAATGCCATTTGAGGGTATGTCCAACCTACAGGCTGCTTATGCTGCAGCTTTTAAGGTACAACAAAATTTCTACATAGTGAACACAAGCAGACACATAATTGAGGGTTTCTGACACTTACTTGCTTCATGCTTCAGAATGTGAGGCCAAGCTTGGAAAATCTACCTGAGGATTTAGCAATGATTCTGAGTTCATGTTGGATGGAGGATCCAGATGCTCGACCAAACTTCAGCCAAATCATACAAATGCTGCTACATTATTTTTCAACGATTTTGCCGTCGAAATCTATGGTCCCTTCTCGGCTTTTCACCGCTGAAAATGCTCCAATGTCTCCGGAATCTCCAGGGACAAGCGCTTTGATGGCAGTCTGCAATTATACAGGAGATACTCCCAGAGGTGAAATGGAAAACAAGCCAAAAGGTTTCTTTTTCTGCTTCAACCAGTGCTATTAATGCTTTCGATGGACAATTCACAAGGTGAAGAACGTGTAGTTTTTTAAGAACCGTGTGGTATTTTTCTAAGAAAAATGCCAACTTTATCATCTTGTAAATTGAGCTCTTTTCACATGATATAGATGTTCCCTTATGCAATTAACTAAATGTCTTGGTTCTCTCTTTACTATCTTAGACTAGAATTGGGTACTTGACCGAAGTGGATTCACAATTTTCATTGTGCAACTATAGATTCTAAAAGACAAAATTGAACCCATGTATGCCTGTATTGTACCCTGTCACCATTTACTTGATGGTTCAAACAAGGACTTTATTCAGGCAGAAGATAATATTTTACAGGAATATACGAGGGCGGAAAAACAAAATTTATGAACTATGCTGAAGTACTTAATCTCGAGTAAAAGCAACCTCCAGAAACTTAAAGCAAGTTTTTGATAAAGAAACACAGAAGATAATATTAGTAATAAATGCAAGAGCATAGCCGGGAAACATTGGGTTCTTTTTTAATAAAGACATGATAAAAAAAGTTGTTCGGTAATTTTTTTATTGCAATGCATTCTATCCTAGAAAAATCAAATATCCAGTTGTTGGGATACATTCATATATAGACTATGGCAAACTAGCTAATAAACTAGTTGTTGGTTAATACTTTATCTGTTGGCTAGTTGATAAGCTAAGGGACAATGTAAATGACCAAAAATATCATGTTGAATAATTGGAAAAAAAGCCCCCGGAGCTTATTGAAACACTATTTGAAGTAGCTTTTCAAAAAGCTGGTTAACAGCTAACCAAACGACGCTTTTTCAATAAACTCAAAAAATAAGCTAGGTTATGGTTGCCAAACATAGCAATAATCAGAGCAGAACCATACAACAAAGATGATCCAAGTTTTAATTGATAGCAAATTTGCCCAAGTAAAGCTCCATAACAACGCTTAAAATTGTGAAATAAAGGGTCACAAGTTCACCAGTAATCATTGCACGAACATGAACCATCCTTGAAATGGTGGAAGCGAGTCCGATCCCTAACAATGATTTCTCTATCATAAACCTTTGAAATCATTTTTGTTGCTTCGTGGCAATCTGTACACACCCTAAGATTCTTCGATATCCTAATAGGGGTACCAGGAAAAGTCTTAATAAGCCCAAAAGCAATTGCCAACTTCTCACTGTGATGAGACACTGAGGCTTCTCTGTCATATTCATCTGCCTCCAGTCTTGCCTCTGAAGTGTTCGGTACATAGCCAGCCAACTTTATCTGCTTCATCATCTTTTCAGTTGCTGCATAAATTTTCTCGAATTCAGGATGCGCAGTTTCTTCGGCAAAGAACTCATGAATGAGTCCATTCACCTCAATTGAGCTACAACCAGGACTCTTTTTAATTCCCTTTTCTTTCATCTCTCCTATGACCCTAAGTGCATCGTCTGACCTACCAACTGATGCATATATACTAGATAGAAGTAAATAGTCCCCACTATGAGCAGGTTCCAAACTCATTATCTTCTTTAATGACTCTTCCCCTATTCTAACACTTTTATGAACCTTGCATGATGCCAACAAAGTTCTCCAAATAACTGCATTCGGTTTCATAGGCATGTTCTGTATAAATTGGTATGCCTCATCTAACAATCCAGCTCGCCCAAGAATGTCAACCATGCAACCATAATGTTCAATCCTTGGTTCTATCTCAAAATCTCTACTCATACTCACAAACAAACCACGACCTTTATCAACCAGACCCGCATGACTACAAGCACATAGAACGCCGATGAAAGTGACATCATTTGGTTCTATATGTTCTGCCAACATTAGATCGAAGTACTTAAGAGCCCTATTCCCTTGCCCGTTGTTTGCAAGACCCTGAATGAGCACGGTCCATGACAATACATTTTTCCTAGGCATCTTTTCAAATACTTCGATTAAATTTTCTATGGAGCCACATTTTGCATAAAAAACTAATAAAGCAGTTCCAAGTGTTACTGTAAGTGTCAATTTCTTCTTCTTTATATAGAAATGCACCCATTTACCAGTTGCTAGAGCTCCAAGTTCAGCACATGAAGAAAGCACACTGACCATAGTGACCTCATTGGGTTCCACATTGGCCTTTTGCATATCATGGAATAAAGAAAGTGCTTCTTTGCATCTACTTGCTTGATTGTAACCAGATATCATTGCACTCCAAACAACCACATCCCTTCTTGACATCTGATCAAATAAACTCCTAGCTGTATCTACATGCCCACATTTTGCATACATATCAATAAGAGCAGTGATCAAAGTAACATTCCCTTTGAGCCTATTTGCTTCTATATACTCTTTAATCCATTCCCCCAACTCCAAAGCACCAACTCTCCCACACGCCGTTAAAACACTAATCAACGTAACCTCATCAAACTTCGCATCCATTTCCAACATGTAATGAAACAAATCAACAGCCTCTTTCCAGCACCCACTCTTCGTATAACCAGAAAATAACGCATTCCATGCAAAAACGTCTCTTTCAGACATTTCATCAAACACCATGCGAGCAACTCCAACTTGCCCACAGTTTGCATACATGTTAATCAAACTATTCTCAACAAATCCACAAGATCCATATCCCAATTTCGTAAACTGGCCATGTATCTGTTTCCCCTCCTCCAAAGCTCGTAATCTTGAACAAGCTTTTAAAACACAAGGAAACGTAAACTCGTCAGGCTGCACCGAGTTTTCGTTCATTTTCTTGAACATAAGAATAGCTTCGTGAGGAAAATTCTTCAAAGTAAGTCCCCTTATCATGATATTGTAGGCAGATGAATTGGGTTCGTTTGATTTCTCGAAAACCGAGAGAGCGTAGTCCATGGGTTGATCACGTAGAAGGATGGCAGCGGATTCGAGGAAGTTTTCCGCCACCGAGGGGCTGATGATGAAGCGGGTTTTGATGAGATGGGCATGAATTTGGTTCAGGTCTTTTACAGTCTTGCATTGTTCAAGAATCAGGTGTTTAGGATTCTCTGGGAATTGAGTGATCATGATGGGTTTTGTGGTGGTTATTCCGGCGGTAGAGATGGGAATAACCACCGTCATTGGTCTTCTTTATTTCAATCTTTGATCTGAAAACAAGACTCCCAAAAATCAAAAATTTATCAAAGGATCTGAACGATCAAATCTTCTCGTTACCAAACGATCCCGTGTCCCTTGACATAACAAAGAACTAGAATGGTTTAGTGTATGATAATTAAGTAGTCGGAGTGATGAGTAGACTCTCATGATATAATATAAAATGAAATATGGTTGTTTGATAATTGATTGGTATGTAGATTGGGACGTTAACTGGTTAAGGGAGGTCCAAAATACATAATCATTTATGAGGTGGGTTTTTTTTCACCAAACAAGATTCATCTTTTAGCGATTCAGATGTTGCCTTTTAATGGAAGGGTGTTTGGGATTGCTTATTTAAAACAACTTATGCTTATTTTAAAAAGCGTTTATCAACTTATGCGGTGTTAAATCGGAGTTTTTGAAAAAATGTTTGGATTAGCTTATTGTGGTACCAAAACGTAATAAACTTAAAAGTTGTTGTTTAAAGGTGTTTGGGATTGTTTATACATATAAAATAACCTAAAAAGTCATAAGCACTTTTCAAATAAGCTAATAAGTTAAAACAAAATGACTTATGAAAAAATGTTTATCTCTTGTTTGACACCGCTATAAGCACTTTCATTTTTTTTCCATCCAAACACTAAAAAGTGATTATCTCCAGTGTCAAACCGCAATAACCTAAAAAACACTTTAAATAAGCAATCCCATTTTAATTGCTTATTTAAATTGGTTAAGAGGTAAACAAACAGCCTCTTAACCAACGTAACAAGTTAACTTGTAAATTAGGGGAAAAAACAATTCATTTTAATTGTTGGTAACTCTTGTTTGTAAGCGCTTGCCAGACAAGGGTTTAATAAGCGGCTCTTAGAGATATTTAGGGGTGTTCACAATACGGTTACTGGGTAAGCACTTATCGGCAAGAGTTGCCACTCTCACATACCTTATCGAGTAATATTCTCGGTCATTAAAATTAGTTGTTGGTAAGCGTCTTTGACCCAACAAGCGTGTCTTTTTTTTCTTTTTCTTTTTTTGGTAACCATGGGTTTCCGGGTCAGCTTACGCGGACCGTCTAATCCCCGGGGAGATCACGAATGGACTTGAGTCATCGCATTTACCAGATAAAAAAATTATCGGTTTTTATCACGTTCACAGATAAGATAAGTACACATGATACATTTATAGCCTGTAAGTATTTGTTATACGACCCATTAGTTAAACTCGGTTTCTAATGTTTTTTCCAGATTTTTTCGAAAATAATTTGTTTTATACAAGAAACATACAATTTAACACCATGTGCTAGTTGCTAAGCATCAAACTATAGGAATAAACGTTAGGCATTACACCATTCTCCAGCCACTTTATTCCATAACCTACGCTATCACCACAATAAAAAGAACCCGATGCGATTTTGATAAGTTCGTCCTTTCAAACAATATTCGAAATAATCTCATGCAATTCACGACTCTATAAATACCTCTGAATCGTTATAACCTCGTCTACACATCACTCAAACAAGAAAAAAAAATGATGTCCGGACCCTTTAACTATGGTTCTAGTTTTGACAACTACGGGAATCCTAGAACATCATATGATGTTCCTCAGCCCCATAACGCTCACTTGGTCTTCGATGACAACCGTGTCGTGTTCGAAGAGGACCGCCCTGTTGCTAACTCTTACCCTACTCGTGTTGTTTTTGAGGAACGTAATTCTGTTCCCCTGCATAGAAATCATCGTCATGGGTCGAAAGAGCCTCGCAAGCAAGTCCACTTTGTGGAGCATGAGGAGAGGGTTACTGAATTTGTCGATAGCAATGGAAATCGTAAAGTTCATAAAGAGAGCGTTGATAATGAAGCTGACGGGTTCATCCAACGTAAGCACAAGAACTTTGAGCTGAATAAGTTTGGAACCTTCAACTCGTACTACTAGTATTGAACAAGTTTGGAGCGTATTTGGGTATGGGATAACTCGTATTTCCATCGGCGTCATGTCGATCTAAATAAGGAAAAACGTTGTCTCTTTATGTTGTTGTTATTCGAGTTGTGTATTGTAACATATTATGATATTTCTAATCGTGTTTATATTTAGTTTAGCTTGTTTAAATAGTTGTGATTCTTGGTTGGATCTAAATCTAAATGAATTATTATTGAGATTTAATAAAATTCCACTTTTTCATAAAGTAATATTTGATGTTTTTTTATCTAAGAAAAAACATTAAAATAATAATTAAGTTCTAAAAATATTAATACTTAATTAAAAAAAATCTTAGATTAACATAAAGCTCATATGAACACAATCAAATAATTCGTATTTCCATCATAAGTACAAAAATGATTTTTCATATCAAGTCGTATCATTTTCCAATATGAAAATATGGTCTGAATTAAAATATATGTGATAATAAATTAAGATCCTTAAACTAAGTCGACTAAGGTCATTGTAGGCGAGAATCATGTGAGAAATTGAGTTAACGGTGAAAAGCGTGAGAAGTGGATCTGAATCATTGATCTCTTTTAATCTCAAGCTCTCCCATGAATTGCGCCTTAGAAGAGAATTGATCTGGTATATCTCGGTACATCTCATCCTAATGTGTGTTCATTTCTCATCCAACGGTTGATAACAACTTCTCATGTTTCTCACTATTAACTCAACTTCTCACCGAAACCCGGCCCGGTCATTGTTAGGGTTATGCCAAATTTTCCTTTACCAAATAGATTTGGTCGATTTAAATATATGTGGCAATAAACTGACTTTATAAAGTTTGTCGGTTATATGTCAAGTTTGACGAGTATAAGAAATAATAAAAAAGGTAAGGGGGTGTTTTTTTGGAGTATTATAGCGTTTGGTTCGTAGATTCTTGATGAATTTGATGGAATTAGAATGTTAAATTTCTTTGACCAAATTTCATTTCCTCATTTTGTTCATTCTTTTTTAGGGTAGGAAGCCTCAAAATCCAATGAATTCCACAAATAAGGGATTTGTAACACCCCAAATTTTCTACAAATGGTCGGTGACGGCCGAGAAGACGGTCGAGGAACGTCCGAGAAACGGTTGGTGAACGGTCGAAAAACTCGCGGTACAGGTCACGCTATAGTGCCCGGTGATTGTGACAGTGGCACTATAGCATGTCAAAGTCTCCAGGGGGTAAAATAGCTCGGTACATTTTGGGTGACCTTGTCATGCGTCATAATCGCGGTCGAGGTCCAGAGGGTTAAATGCCTGATTTTCTTAGGTTTTCTTCATTTGGTCATATCTCTCTCATCATAGCTCCGATTTTAACAATTCTTTTTGCTATGGTCTCATTTTTTTTATATCTTCAAGGATCATGAGTATTGAAGTTTAATGGAAGATCCAATAGTATTTTGTTGAGTTAGGGTTTAGCTTGTTCTCATTTCTCTCATTTCCTTTACATTTTGCTTTAGGTTTTGGATCTTTGGAGGTGAATGAAACACTTTGCAAGTGTTGGATCTAAGAGTTATGAGGTGTTGCTTGAAGATTCAAGTTTTCACCAAGAAAACTCAAGTTTGGGATAAAACATGGATTTAGCCTAAATCTAGCAAAGTGAATTCAAGTTGCTTTGTGAAAACTATGTGCATGCCAAAAATGTGTAGTTTGATGCATTGAAATGTTTTCCTTACCATTTATCAAATATGTCGAGTATTTGATGAAGTGTAAACACTTGGTGTTTTGGGGTTAATATATCTTGAAAATGCATATATTGGTATCTTTAAGTATTTTGTTAAATTAATCATAAATGTGGGTTCTTTTGATGATTTATTTCATAAGTAGAGATTATTTGGTGACAATGCATTTCTAGTGTTTTTGGTTTGGGAAAAATGTATAATGGTATACCATGAGATATTTTGGAAATATAATGGGGGTTTTAATCGGAAAATGATTTGTCCCGACCCATTATGTGTTTTTAAGTTAATCATGCCTTTGGGGCATGTATTTGCATAAACGTCGGGTAAATGCGTTTCATTGTTTTAATGACCTATATTTAATGGTCAATTGAGTTTTTGAGCTTTTGGCTCAATTTTGATTTAAAAGAGTTTTGGGGACATTAGTCCAGTTTATTTTGCTCTTTGGTGGGTTTTTGGTGTTATATCATTTGATGCATATTTATTTGTAAATTACATGTTTTGAGAGTGTTGGACATTCTTTTGGAGTCATGTAATTTAGACAGTGATGCATTGGATTCATAGGCATGTGAGTCAATATTGTGTTGATGGTCGAATAGGTATTGCGGGGTTGGACTCCGGGATCCATGTTTCGTGACCTTAAACTTTTCATTAAGTAGACACTAAGAGGGTTGAGTTTGGAGGTAGGCACTTTTAACACTCCGAATTTTGAGTAAACATTTGTTCCCTTAAATCTATATATCGCTCGTAATATGGTCTTAGTTCTTGGTTTTGCCTACAATTCTGTCTTAGTTGGAGGTTGAGCGAGGTAGGCAAAAAATTCGACAAAGTGTCAACAGTCCTCCGCGCGACCCGAGTCGCGCTACCATCCACGCAGGGCTCTGCCCTTACGCGACTCCAGTGCTCCGCGCAAGTCCATCTGCGCCAGCATCCACGCGCGACCACTGTGCGCATTTAAAAGATGAAAAGTGGCCCCAATCTCATTTATTCTCATTTCTCTCATTCTTAAATGCTCCCAACTCTCTCATCATCCTCCAAAACGATTTTCTACATTTATTGCAAAGATCTAGCCCTCTTTTAGGTCATAAATAGCGGGATTAAAGTGTTCCTTCATCATCAAATCAAGGGTTTGCTCACCTAGGGTTCTAATTTGTGAGTAGTCTTCATCTTGGGGATTTTCTTGGAGGATTTCTAGGGTTTTCAACCAACCCACATTGTAAGTTCATACAAGCTTTTAAAACCTTATACATGTCAAAATTATGATTTTGGACTTCTAATCATCTCTTTGTTCATATATATCATTTGTTGAAATACTTTGAACTAACTTTGTGTTTTGGAGATTTTTAGTGTTTCTCACCCTTTTGAGATATGATGAAGTATTTGAGGTCTTGTATTATAAAATGTGTTCATTTTTACCTACTTGTGGTTAAATATCTAACTAAAGGCATTTTAGTTGTAACGCCCGGATTTTTCGGTAAGTCATTTCGTTTGTGCCATCTTCCAAAGTTCTCTATTTTTGGTTTAAATCCTTAATAAGTTTATCTTCGTTTATTGGTTCAATTCTGAATGTGTAGCGACTTAAAAATCGAATTCCAGAGGTCGGGGAGGAGCTCGGCGACAGTGCCTGGCGATAGTGACATGGTCACAGTCGCGGTGGCATAGTCGTGGGGCCTCAACGACTCTCGGTACAGTCGGGACGATAATTCCCGTCGATAGTGACAATGTAACACCCTCAAATCCACAATAGCAACTAATTTAAAATTTTCTAAATACACCAATAAATGATCCATCTACAATCACAATTTAAGATTTAACCTCAATACACACATGATTCTATACATACAGTCTATAATAAGGACGGATGCTACTAAAACCCAATAATGGTCACTATCTCCAAACTGCGGAAGACTTCACCAAATACTTACACTTGTGAAAAACTAAGCACATCCCTTCATAGCACTGCTAGAACCAAACCCCCATCTGGAATCTGATGCACATGCCGACACATAAAAAGATTAGGCTTAATGCCTAGTGAGCTCAAGAGTTTTCAACATAAATAAATTAATCGTTTAAAAGGAAGAATGCAATTGAAATCATAATCTTTCAAAATGATATGCTTCAAATGTGAAAACGACTCGCTTTCCAATAATATGCATTTTAGACGAATGAGGCACCATAATAAACGTTTTCCAAAACCAAACGGTCTTAAGAACTAAGACTCCAAAATAACAACGTTCCTTCGTAAATTAATTTCAACACATAACTCACTCAAAAGGAGAAGAGAAAGCAGACTCCCAATTTATCAAACGTGGATAAAACTTTATATCCCGAAACATCCATAACACGGGTGGGGTATAATACTCAACCCAGAAATCATGGATAAGATCCATATATACAAAACGTCACCGAAAACTTGGATAATAAAATTCAATACCCAAAACAACACCTTTCGGTGACGGGGGAGACCCGAATTCCATCGAATGTGGCGGGCACACAAAGTTAGGCCACTTATCAATGTTATATGAGTGTCACTTAGGGATAAAACAATCGTTAACATCAACCTTTCCGGGTTTATAGCTAACAAACCAACAAGCTCAACAACTCCATGTCTATTGCTTGGATAATCATCAAGTTCAACCCCACTAGGTCTGTACCTTGGAAATCTTCGTGTACTCATCAATTTCAACCCCTCTGGATCTATACCTTGGAATTTCCAAAACATCCCAGTTCAGCTCGTTCACAAGAAAGTTGCAATTATTGGTCAGAAGACCCCATGCCTATTTCAAGTTACAATACGAGGATATTTATCCCACTCAAACTGACTCTTATGCCTATAGATCCAATGCATTACAGTCTAAAACGTTACATGACTCAAATGAATGAACTAACGCATTCAAAACATGTAACTCTCAAATAAGATGCAACTAAGTACACCATACGTCCAAGGCTCCTTAACGAGCTACCAAAACGGAACAAATGTTCCAAAGACCCATTTGAGTGCAAACCAAGCCCAAAAGGCGAAATGAACGATTGGCTAAAATACGCGAGCCAACAAGGTTCCATAAACCAAAATACATCTTTTTCCCATAAATCTTTGTTTCTCAAATCGCAATTGGCCTTCGGCCCAAACTAAAGGTTTACCACTTCTAAAATGTTCCCAAGGTCGGGAATGACCAAAGCTAAAGGACTCACACCTTCGTATTTTCAAAACGTCCCATTACTTGAATGATGCATAAAACCCGACAAACACTAAAAGTGCATTTTTGACCGAATACCCATTTATGCAATAAACCATCAAAACACATTCGTTCATGACACATTTATCAAAGTGCCCAAAAATCCCAAATCTGGGTGTTTTACAAAATTTAATAAGCTAAATACTTCAAATAATCAAAAGTTACCAAATAACTCAACAGTTGACAATTTCATGTAAAACACATAAATACTTTAAAATGGACATTTTGGCATGTACAACGTTTTCACAAATCAACTTGAACACACCTTGCTAGATTTAGGCTAAATCTAGATTTTACCCCGCTTAAAACTCCTTTGAAGCAACTTGAATCCTCCAAGTCAAACCCTCCAAACCTAGATCCAAACATTTTCAACCGTAAATAACCATATTCAACCATATAGAAGCATTCCCCAAACATTTTACATCAAAACCTCAACTTATACCCAAAACCCTAATTTTGACCTAATTCCTCCAAAATCTTCCAAACCGAAAAATGGGGAAACATAATACTTAGGAAATCATCAATGGAGCATTTATAACTTATTTTAAGGTTTAGAAAATGGAAGGGATACACTTACCACTTAGGTTTGACGAAAACCTAGAAAACCCAAAAATCTCTAAGTTTGGAGATGAGAACTTCATCTTCCAACAAGAGGTGAAATCACTAGCATTAGGTAGGGAAGAAACACTCTAAACTTCATGGAAAAGCTTCCAAAATCGATTAGGGTTTATGTGGGGAGAAAGGGAAACGTTTTGGGAGAGAAATGGAATAGGGTAGAAATGGGAAAATGAGAAGTTGGCTCAAGGATCGCACATTTAAGGCTCTGGTACCCGTGGGCGACATTGCCCATGCGACTATGACCATGTCAATGTCGCAGGGCATAGTCGCTTGGGCTGTACCGTAGGTACTCTCCCGCCTGCGAAATTGCCAGGCGACAGTGACACTGTCATAGACTCATAGTCGTTTGGCATAGTCGTCGGGCTTGTACCGAGCCCCAAAACTCGACTCTTTCAACTCCAAGGCCCTTGATACTCTTAGGAACCTTAACTAATGCCTTTCCCAACAAAACCCCGCTGTTTACAAGTCACAGAAACGTTCGAGTGACAATTACTTACCGAAAATTATGGGTGTTACTGACAAGTGTCACTACCGCGTCTCACTCTCGCGCCAATGGTGTACCCCGCGATACATTTCGGGCGATTGTGCCCGCAAGAGTGCCAATGGCACAATCGCATGGCACTCTCGCCGACGCAGTCTGGAGGTTTAAAAAGAGGTCAGTGGGTCATGAATCATTTTATCATATTTGTGGCAGCTTGGAACTCTTTTTCTCTCATCTCCCTGGTAGGTTTTCATCTCCAAACTTCTTCCTATATTAACTCCTCCCATCTACCTCTCTTGTAACCATTTATTGCTCTTATTAGGGTTATTTAAGCCTTAAGTAAGAAGACCTCAAGTAACTCCTCAAGCTAAAGATCTCCATCCTTTCATCTAGGGTTTTGACAAACCTACATTGTGAGTACATTCTCCATTTTTAAAACTTTATACATATCAAAATGATGATTTTAAACTCAAAAACGTCTCCTTGTTCATTTGCTCTTGTTTAAAATATTTTGACCTAACTTACTACTTTTGGAGATTTTTAGGGTTTCTAATGTTTTGCAGAGCAACTAATTAAAATTTTGGTACAATATCAACATAAGGAACAAAACTCCCTCAAACAATTCAAAACTCAATATATTCCTCAAGTTAAAATTCTATAATTAACCTCAAACAAATATAACCTCCAATAATATACAAGTACTAAATCGAAGTCGGGTGTTACTTAACCCCAAAAATTATGTTGCTCTTCCCTACACAAGGCGGAAGACTTCAACAAGCTAATCACTCTCCGAGCATGCAACTAGCACTCCTCTCTTCCCAATGTCACTGGAACTATTCCCAACGAAGCCTGTTGCATATGCCGACAAATAAAGGCTAACGCCTAGTGAGTTCAAGAGTTTTCAACATTAATAAATATATCACTAAAAAGGAAGAATGCAATTGAAATCATACTCTTTCGAAATGATATGCTTCAATTATGAAAACGACTCATTTTCCAATAATATGCCTTTTAGACGAAGGAGACACCAATATAAACGTTATCCAAACCAAACTGCTTTAAGGGCTAAGATCCCAATATAAAATGTTCTTTCGTAAATTTAGATTCAACCCAAAACTTACTCAAAATGAGAATAAAAGGCGGACTCCCAATTTGTGAAAGCGGATAAAACTTTATATCCCGAAACACCAAAAACACGGGTGGGGCATAACACTCAACCCATAAACCATGGATGAAAACCCATATAAACAAAATGTCACCGGAAACATGGACATTAGGTCCAATACTCATACAACCATAAAATGGAGGGAAACCAAATACCAAAACATGGGAATGACGTATGTCATTCAAACCTTAATATACGCGGGGGAAACCTAATATTAAGGTCATCATTTACCGTCAACCACACAAAACCAACGATAGTAAGACACGACATTAGCATTTATAATACTAATGATCGACAGGGGAGACCTGTTTCCATCTTAGGTGGCGAGAACACATGAATGGGGCCACCCGTGATGTTATTGGATTTCACCACATATCCCAGTTCTAGTTCCCATTCCATAACAGGCATCACAATCATCAAACCGTTTATGCCTCTAGTGCTTACTCCGTCGAGTTACACCTCAAGATCTTACAGAGAAAGGTGTCTATCCAATCTAGATGAGTTACACCTCAAAGGCTTGCGCCCTCTATTGCCTACTTGCTAGTGACCCAAACGGTCAACAGTTATAACCAAATATCTCTCGCCCTCCAAAACAGACTGACTTATGTGCCTATGGATCCATTGCAACACAATATAACATTACACGATTATACCGAAATGACCAACGCACTCAAGCATGCAATCAACCTCAATATGCAACACAGTGTATTAGTATGTAAATCATAATCGGGCTCTACATCGAGCCATTAAAACCGGACAATTGTCCCCTAGACTCTTTTAAGTCAATACCGAGATAAAATGCTCAAAATCCTTTTTGACCAACGATTAACGTTCTCCAAATAAAAACGCACTCAACCCACATCATGCAAAAAACACATGCTCCAAAAATACTTGGATAAACTCCAATACTGTTTAGGTTGGGACAAATAGTTTTCCAAATAGATCTATACTCTTTAACCTTTCAAAACGTCCCATAATACGAAATCAACCCCCTTTTCCAAACAAACACTAAAAGTGTATTTTGACTCAAATAATCTTCATTTATGAGTAAATCATTAAAACACCTTTATTCATGACTTATTTATCAAAATGCCTAAAAATCCCCAATGTGGGTATTTTAAAAAGTTTATAAAGCTAAACATTTCAAATAATCAAAGGTTACCAAATAACTCAACAGTTGATAATTTCATGTAAAACACATAAACACTTTAAAATGGACATTTTGGCATGTACAACATTTTCACAAATCAACTTGAACTCACCTTGCTAGGTTTAGGCGAAACCTAGATTTTATCCCAACTTGAGCTTCCTTGAAGAAATCTGAACCCTCAAGCCAAAACTTCCAAAACCACTTAGGTTTTGGGCAAAACCTAATAAACCCCAAAATCCCTAGTGTTAGAGGTGAGAGCTTAATCTTACATCAAGAGAAGAAGCATTTAACATAATATGGAGAGGGAACACTTTGATCTTCTTGGAAAAGCCCCAAAATTGGTTAGGGTTCATAATGAAAGGTGGAGGAACGTTTTGGGAGAGAATGGGAAAAGAGTGGGAATGAGAAAATGAAATAAAGGGCTGAAAATCGTATTTTTAACCCCCTGGTACCTCTCGATGAGAGTGCCAAGCGATTGTGCCAGTGGCACTCTCACTGGCACAATCGCCAAGATTGTACCGCGAGTCCAAGTAGTTCAGCGAGAATGCCAAGCGATTGTGTCCTCTGGCACTCTCGCTGGCATAGTCGCCCAGGTGCCCCCGAACCCTAAAAATCCGTCTTTTCCCTCATTCGATTAGCTTGATATCCGAAACAACTCAATATACTAACATTAAGGTGTAACTAAAACTCAATTGGGGAAGGAAAGGTGGTCAATTATGTATCAAATTTCCGGGTGTTACAATACATATCAAAATGATGATTTTAAAATCAAAAACATCTCCTTGTTCATTTGCTCTTGTTTAAAATATTTAGACCTAACATACTACTTTTGGAGATTTTTAGGGTTTCTAATGTTTTGTAAATATGATAAAGAGCTTTTATATTTGAGTTATAAAATGTTATTAGTTCACATATTTGAGATTGGATACTTGGATGAACTCATGATAGCCATCTTCATAATTCTCTATGTGGTGAGTTTTACTTGGAAATATGAGTACTTTGGAATATGAAACATGTGGGTATCATATTGGTGCTAAAAATGATCTCCTTACATTTATGTGATTTTTGGCACACCCATATTATGGTAGATCTACTTGGAAGATAAAAATGGATATGGTCATAGTTAGACCATTAAATTGAGTTGGTTCCAACTAGACATCTTTAATGCAAATAAGTAAGTCTTGATGGAAAACTTGTTTTGAAAATTGTATATGTGAATATAGTTTGGCACAAATGAAATTGTGACAAGCCTTAAGTTGTACTAGTAGATCCATAGGTATTGAGTCGGTTTATTTTTGGGATGTATTCCCCTCTTTGTAACTAGTTGAGACATTGGGTCCTCGTGGGCAATTTGGTACGGTTATGTGGGACCGGTTACTAGCCATGGGCCGTAAATGTAATCCTAGTGAATAAGTATGACTTTGATCCTCGGGTGCCCTCCCCCACATCTGAGTAGGAGTCGACGTTGTTCGTGGCCATGGGTCCAAGTATTGAGCTCAAAACTCGGAGAGTGGCTTACTTTTGTGTTCCACCACGATCCTTGGAAATCGGGTCTCCCCCATCATCGCAAGATGTATTATGGACCGAAAGGTCACTATGTGGTTGTTATTTCCTTTTGTAAACTCAGCTCTTTGGAAAAGATTACTTATTGTCGCACTTAAATTATTTCTCAATTTTTATATAAATTGTATGTTCTTACTAGGCTTTAAGCCTAACACTTTTTCTCAAATGATGTGTATAACAGATACTCTTAGCGGTGGGTTGCCAAATGTTTGAGTGATGAGCGTGGACGCTTGAGGCATTTTTGAGATGATAGATATTTGGAGACTTGGTGTTTAAACGACTTTATTATTTTGGAAATTTGGGTCGACAACCAATGTAATCTAGATAGGATGTATTTAGATTAGTTTGTTGTTAGTTCCTATATTCATGCACAGGTTTTGTAAACGCTTTCATATATTTACCCTTTTGGGTGGTTTACTCAAAATACAAACGTCATATTGCCGAATTTTCAAAATTTTAAATTACTCTAAATTTTAGGGTGTTTCAATTTGGTATCAGAGCTCTAGTTTAAGTGAACTAGGCATGAATGTAAGATGTCTAGACTTAAGTTGAGACTATTAAGTGGTGATCTGTGAGATTTGGGTAGAAATTTTCAGATGGGTTAGTCTTAGAAGTCAACGGAAGTACACTAATTGAAAATCATGATGATGGTAACGAGACTTCTCGTGTAAAGTATGCTCATAATTTCATTTATCTAATGCTATTATGAATGTATTGTTAAGTGAGCATGCTTGATGTACTGTTGTTACGATGATTAATGAATGTATGAGTACGTTTTCCTTGTGTTTAATTCATATAATCCATTCTTACCTCCTTTCCTTGTCGTGTGTGGCAGATCGAGGATGGTTAGTACGTGTGGTAGATCATGTACACGTATGGATGGTGGAGAGGCGACCACTTCGACGACTGATCAACCGGAGAGGGTTGAGGCTGCTATACGCCCATCTACCCAACCATTGCTAGGAGGAGGGCCTGAGATCATTCCACAGGTGGACCTGGTTTCATCCAACCCAGTTATTCGGGATGTAACTCCCCAATCCGAGATGATGGCCAATCTGATGCAAATGAGTCATTTCGACAAAAGTTTGTTATGCCCACTGTTGGGTCATCTGAAGATTTGAAGATGACCTCCTGATCTTCCATCTTATATCATCCTACTTAGAATATGTTTGAGGTTCTTTTAGCAGCTTGGTTTCTATACAAATGTTCGGTGAAGTCGAAGATCAACCGAAGAAGACAAAGAAGGAGAATATATTTCAAAGCGGATTGAAGATAGACTCCTCAGCCTAAAGCCAAGTATGCCCACTTGATCAACACCATTGGCCAGGATGGTGCTGATCTCAGTCTTCAGGAGCCGAAGACGTCTTCGGCCGAAGACATCTTCGGAAGCCGAAGATTTCTCAATCTTCAGAAGCCGAAGACTTCTTAGTCTTAGGAGCCGAAGACCTCTCAGTCTTAGGAGCCGAAGACCTCTCAGTCTTAAGAGCCGAAGACCTCTCAGTCTTCAGGAGCCCGAAGATCTCTTCGGCAACCAAAGACTTCTTAATCTTCAAGGCCTGAAGATTTCTCCAACACATTGTACTTTTCTGACAAAGTATATTGTGATATCTTGCATTGACGTGGACCTCATCTGGAGATCAGATAAAGTAAGTTTTGTCTACTACACCATTTTAAGGAAAGGTCTCTACCATCCTCTCTGCAGGTCAACACTTCAAGCCAAAACACCTCAAGACAAAAGGTACATCCTGTACCTTGCTGAAGACCTGTGTCCATCCCTTGCTCAACAGGTGTCCCATGCATTTAATGCATGAGGCACTATAAATATGGAGGATGGTTCAACATGCAAGATTGCCCAGATCTCTACCTTCAAGTTCTCTAAGTGCCTGGCAACTTTCTCTCTACGAAGATCTTATTGTTTTCTAAGTGTTTTACAATTGTTCTTCATTCTCTATGTGTAAGATTGTTTGAACATATCTCATATGTTCTCTTCCGCAACAATCAAAGTTTTCTATGTGTAATTCTTGATTTCAAATCAATAAGAATTAAATTAAGTGAAAAACTGTGTGTATTGTATTCAACCCCCCCTTCTACAATACTTTGCTTATTTACTTACTGCTATTTGGGACCAACAAGTGGTATCAGAGCGGTTCAGTTTAACTCAATAAACTAGATCCGCAATGGCAGCCTCTTCTTCTTCTTCTTCTTTGAAAAATGATTCTTCTCAAAACACCACTGTTGTTTCATACGACAATGGCTCTATAGCCAAACCACCAAAGTTTAACCCCAATAACTTCTTCTTGTGGAAAAGTCGTATGATACTCTTCTTAGAAGGAGTTGACAGCAGATATCCTACTATCTTACATGAAGGTCCTTTTCTTCCTAGGGTTTGGGACCGGTACAATGCCAAAAAGGCAGATAAGGGAAATGCTGATGAGGACTCTTCTGAGGAAGAAAGAACTCCAGCAAATGGGAGATACATTGTAAAGGATCCCAGCAAATATAATGATGAAGACAGACGTCTTATAGCTCTTGATACTAAAGTCAGAGCCATCATTGCCCTTTCTCTGCCTGATGAGGTCTATCACTCCCTTGTTAACCTTTCTACCGCTAAAGAAATGTGGTCCACTCTGTGTGTTCTTTATGAAGGTACGTCTGAGGTGAAAAAGAGTAGAAAGATTGCTCTCGTTAGAAAGTATGAACTCTTTTCGTATGAAGAGGGGGAATCTCTCTCAGACTACTACAATCGCTTTAACAGTCTTCTCAATGATCTTAAACTTGTGGGTCGCATATATGATAATGAGGAAGTCTTGTGCAAGTTCATGGACTGTCTTCCTGAGTTTTGGGAAAACATTTGTACTTGCATCAAGTCTACCAAGGATCTTGACTATATGCCACTCACTGCTCTTTATGGCACTCTCTTCAACCATGAGCAGACTAAACTGCTTAGGAAGTCTATCACAAAAGACATTAAAAGCTCTTCTCTAGCTCTTGTCAGTGATTCTTCCAAAAATACTGTGTGTATTCCTCGAATCACCTATCCCTCCGATTCTGACCGTGATAGTCAAGAGGACCCTAATGATCCTTCAGAAGCCTATCTTAGTGAGGCTGATGATGAAGGTGAGGAAAACTCCAGTAACCCTCATTTCTCTTCTAGAAAATCTAAGTTCTCAAGAAAATCATCTTCAACTTTTTCTAAAACCACTCCCTCTGACAAATCAAATGAGGAATGTTACAGGTGTGGGAGGAAGGGACACTTTGCTTCTGAGTGCAGAAGCAGGTCTTCTGATAAATCCAGACTACCCTCCTCTAACCGTACCTCCTCTAGGTTTGTCAGAACCAAGTCTAATTCTTTTCAACCCTCTTTTCAAAAATCAAAAACTTCTGCTCCTTCAAACTCTGACCGTGCTGAAAAGTACAAGGCCAAATACAAGAGAGAAAAGGAAAGGAATGCTCTGCTAGCCAACAAAGGAAAAGGTCTTCTTGCCGAATCTCATGATTGGGCAGATGAACCATCTTCCGAAAGTGACAATCTCTGCTTTATGGCTAAAATAGATGATGCTGATGATGGTGAAACCTCTTCCACCTCCATGGCTCTTGTGTCTGCTGAGTGCTCTACCTCATCCACTCAGGTACATCCATTTTTCTCTCTCTCTGATGCTGAGAAAATTGAAGCCTTTGACTCTTTGATCATTGACTTCTATGAAGCCAAGGATGCAAAGAAGAAGGCAAATGCTCAGATAAAATCTCTTTCTTCTCAGCTACAAATCTGTCTTTCTCAGTTAAAACACTTTGACAAAATCAAGGTTGAGCTTGAAGATTTGAAAACCATAAATTTTACTCTTGCTAAAGAGAAAAATAACATTCTTAAAAGGTTTAAAAAGGAGCAAGAAATTGTGAAAAGGTGGACAAGTTCCTCCAAAAACTTAGAAAGATTTTTCAGGATCAAATAACTTGTGATGACAAGTCTGGACTAGGCTTTGGAAAATCTGACCTTGAACCTCCATCTGACTCTCATGTTCCTTTCTCTCTTCCCTCATTCTATGAATCTTCTGAAGAGAACTATGACAACTCCAAACCTTTGGACTCATCTGACCCCTCTAAAGATCTCAAGTTTGGAATGTTCATCAAAGCTAAGAGCATTGATTCACCTAATGAGAGTGAGGAAGCACAAGACTCAAATGACCCTTCTAAACCCATTGTTGAGTCTATGTCTTCCTTAAAAATAAATGAGGGTTCCTCTTCTAAACCCAAACTCTCTAAGACTCCAACCAGAGATCCTCAACCTTCTTCAAGGAAATTTTCTTCTTCTGAAAAAGGAAAATCAGACGTTACCGATATTCCTCCCAAAAGGAAACTTCCCAAGGAAAACTCAAAGAAACCATATTCTCTTCATATCCCTAGACCTCTGATGTTGAAAGAGCTTCATTCCAAGACACATTCTTCTATTTCTTCAGTTGACTCTCGCAAAGGTATCTTGGGTCCTAAGCCTCTTGACTATCCTCTAACCTCTAAGGCCATGAAAGTCAATATGACCAGTCATCACAAGGAAGGTGATCAAAGCTCCAAAAAGGTTTTTATCTATAGAAAGTGTTATATCTGTGGTAATACCTTTCACCTTGCTAAGGATTGTCCTATGGAAAGATCTGATAAAAATGCTTCCAAGGATTCTTCCTCTTCTTCTAACTCAAAAGGACCCATTTCCAAATGGGTACCAAAGAAATGACTTCTCTGTGATTGTAGGTGTTTGAGCATTAACAAATCTTATGAAGGAATGTTAGTAGGATATTCTTTCTCTTCAAAATCCTACTTGGTCTACCATCTTCAGAGGAAATGGATCTACTCATGTGAAGTTTGATGATCTTAAGTCATCATCTCTTCATGAGATGATGATTGGTGGATATCATCATGTGTTGGTGAAGATTCTCATAATCTTTCATCTAACTCAAATCCATATGTTTCTTTCACCTCAAACACAACCCATCAAAATGGTGACCTACCCATCTTCTCATCTCCAATCCCTAATCTTCAGATAGTCTTCTCTGAAGATCAAGATCTCTCCTTTCTCCCATCATTACATTTCACACCTACCGATCTCATTTCTCATCATATTACCTCTCCTTCCTCCATCATCAATATTTGATATCTCATTCTCGTCTCAACCTCTCCTTCCTCCATCGTCTCAACCTCAAACCTCACCACAAATCATCCCACTTTCTCAACCATACATTCATTCTTTACCTATTCCTGTCGATCATCCATCTCTCTCTCTCAAAGATGTTTCATCCAACTCTCACCTACAACATTCCTTTATTCCTCATCTTCCTCCTCCTTAGTGAAGCCGACCAGCAAAAAAAAAAAAAAAAAAAAAAAAAAAAAAAAAAAAACTTTTTCGGTGGTACTGTTCATCCACCGAACATTTAAAAAAAAAAAAAACAAAATTTTTTTCGGTGGCACTGTTCATCCACCGAACTTTTCAAAAAAAAAAAAAAAAAAAAAAATTTTTTCGGTGGTACTGTTCATCCACCGAACTTTAAAAAAAAAAAAAAAAAATTTCGGCCGAGATACTGTTCATCGGCCGAAATTTTCAAAAAAAAAAAAAAAAAAAAAAAAAAATTTCGGCCGAAGTACTGTTCATCGGCCGAAGTTTCAAAAAAAAAAAAAAAAAAAAAAAACTTTTTCGGTGGTACTGTTCATCCACCGAACATTTAAAAAAAAAAAAAAACAAAATTTTTTTCGGTGGCACTGTTCATCCACCGAACTTTTAAAAAAAAAAAAAAAAAAAATTTTTTTTCGGTGGTACTGTTCATCCACCGAACTTTAAAAAAAAAAAAAAAAAAAATTCGGCCGAGGTACTGTTCATCGGCCGAAATTTTCAAAAAAAAAAAAAAAAAAAAAATCGGGCGAAGTACTGTTCATCGGCCGAAGTTTTCAAAAAAAAAAAAAAAAAAAAAAAAAAATTTCGGCCGAAGTACTGTTCATCGGCCGAAGTTTCAAAAAAAAAAAAAAAAAAAAAATCTCTTTTCTCTCTCTCCTCCCTCCCTCTCCCTCTTCGGCCCCTCTCCCTTCGGCTCTCTCTCTCTTCCCTCCCTCTTTTCCCCCTAGCCGAACTAACCATTTCTTCCCCCCTCCCTCCCTTCGGCCTCCCTCTCTTCCCCCCTCCCTCTCCCTTCGGCCGAAGCCACCGAACACCCCCTTATTCCTCCCTTTTCCCTCGCCAAGCCACCGAATACCTCCCCCCTATTCGGCTCCTTTGTCGCCGAACACCACCACACCCCACCGACCTCCTCATCTTCTGCCCTTCCCCTTCTTCGGCTCCCCCACACTTAACCCACATCAAAACCCCTACCCCCAATCCCATACCCACCGAAATCCCAAACACCCCCCCACCTCCCTCCCTCTCCCACTTCGGCTCTCTCTCTCTCCCTTAGCTGAATTCCCCCCCACCTCCCTCCCTCCCTCTCCCACTTCGGCTCTCTCTCTCTCCCTTAGCCGAACTCTCCCAACCCCTTAACTGAAACCCACTTCCCCCCCCCCTACCCTCCTCTTCGGCTAACCTCTCCTTCATCCCCTTCCCCTCCCCTTCCCTTCGGCTAATAACCCCTCCTTCTCCCCCCTCCCCTTAGGCTAACAACCCCTCCCTCTCCCCCCTCCCCTTCGGCTAACACACCCTCCTCCTCTCTCCCTCACCTAGCCGAACCAAACACCCTCCTCTCACTCACTCTTCGGCTATCTCTCTCACTTTTTTTTTCTTTCGGCCCCCAACCAACCGACCCACCCCTTGTAAATCCCCAACCCACCTCCATTTTTTTGTCCTTTTCCTCCCTACCACCTTTCACTTCCAAGACTTCCCTTCCCCATATTCTTTTCTTCTTTTCCCTTCCCATGATTTACCATCCATCCCATCCTATCCTACTATCTTCCCTTACTCTCCTTCTCTTTCCCCATCTCTCCCATCACATTCTATATTTTCTTCCATCTCCTTACAATCCCTCACTTTTTTTACCATCCCCTATCTCTTTCTTTTCTGTTTAAAAAAAAAAAACAAAAAAAACAAAAAAAAAAAAAAAGAGCCTATAAAAAAAAAAAAAAAAAAAAAAAAAAAAGGCCACTGAATTTATGAGTTTCTTCGTGTCTTGTAATTTCTCTGAGTGTCAGTACCTTTATTTTTTTCTATGTGTTGGTGTCATCATCAAATAGGGGGAGAAAAATTGTTGTGTCACAAATTGATTTGGTGATGACTCTCCTACCAACACATAGAAACTCAAGAAGTTCTCTCTCAACAAGGGCTCTCTATCCACCAATCAAGCTCTCAACTCAGGTATGTTTTCTTTCATAACCTCTTCCAATCTACAATGGGGTGATGCTCTGGATAACCGGTGTCCAAGGCTCCCTCATTTGTAGTGTCCCCATCTTCCCTATTCCTAAGTGAAGCCGACTAGTAAGAAAGAATATTCAAAGGCTTTCGGCACCTCCGCACTAGCTAAGATGACCATACGACTGAAAGAACCTTCGGTTGTTGCCCTGGTCACACATCCCTCTTCAAAGCGGAAGCACTCACCTTCTTCCCCTCCCTCTCCTCTCAAGAGGTTGAGGAAGGTTTCAAGGGCCAAGCCACAAACTCCACCCACCGATTCTCCACAATCGGCAGGTGTTGAAATTTTCCCATCCGGGCCCGGGGACTCTGCTAAACCTAAAGCCACCTCCTTTGTATCCTCACAAAAGGATACAATTGTAAAATCGGGGACCCCTATTATTCCCTCATCAACCTTTTCCTTGGTTGATAAGGATGACTTGGACTCCTTCCCTATCCAAGGTGCCTCTTCTCCACCTCACAGCCTATCACCCAGGATTCTCAGTCCTGATGCTTCTGCACGATCCAAGGATGAATCTGCCCTTCCAGGAGCAGGTTCGGAGGATCCCGAAAATCTTCTAACTTCTTTCTTCCTGAACACCATGAATTAGTTGAGGGGGAGTATGAGTTGAGGGGGAGCAACTTACCACTCAAGCTTAAACTCTGTTGAAACTAATTCTGCAATGGACTATGTGATCAAAGCCACCTGACATTAGTTGAGGGGGAGTATGAATTGAGGGGGAGCATCCAACCACTCAAGTTCAAACAATCCCGGCTACTGTCTTCTTCTGTATCTTTGTATATATTTTTTTTTCTTTCTCATTTTTTATTCATTGTATTCATTTATTCGTTTGTATAGCTATACTTTTTCATTTCCTTGTAAATGTCAGATATACAAAAAAAAAAAAAAAAAAAAAAAAAGGTCTATGTGAAAAGAACCCAAAAAGAGTAAAAATGGGTCAAAATGTATTTATTCAGTACACTCTTTGTTCTATTCTTTAGTATGGATGTCATCCTCAAATAGGGGGAGATTGTTGGGTCATCTGAAGATTTGAAGATGACCTCCTGATCTTCCATCTTATATCATCCTACTTAGAATATGTTTGAGGTTCTTTTAGCAGCTTGGTTTCTATACAAATGTTCGGTGAAGTCGAAGATCAACCGAAGAAGACAAAGAAGGAGAATATATTTCAAAGCGGATTGAAGATAGACTCCTCAGCCTAAAGCCAAGTATGCCCACTTGATCAACACCATTGGCCAGGATGGTGCTGATCTCAGTCTTCAGGAGCCGAAGACGTCTTCGGCCGAAGACATCTTCGGAAGCCGAAGATTTCTCAATCTTCAGAAGCCGAAGACTTCTTAGTCTTAGGAGCCGAAGACCTCTCAGTCTTAGGAGCCGAAGACCTCTCAGTCTTAAGAGCCGAAGACCTCTCAGTCTTCAGGAGCCCGAAGATCTCTTCGGCAACCAAAGACTTCTTAATCTTCAAGGCCTGAAGATTTCTCCAACACATTGTACTTTTCTGACAAAGTATATTGTGATATCTTGCATTGACGTGGACCTCATCTGGAGATCAGATAAAGTAAGTTTTGTCTACTACACCATTTTAAGGAAAGGTCTCTACCATCCTCTCTGCAGGTCAACACTTCAAGCCAAAACACCTCAAGACAAAAGGTACATCCTGTACCTTGCTGAAGACCTGTGTCCATCCCTTGCTCAACAGGTGTCCCATGCATTTAATGCATGAGGCACTATAAATATGGAGGATGGTTCAACATGCAAGATTGCCCAGATCTCTACCTTCAAGTTCTCTAAGTGCCTGGCAACTTTCTCTCTACGAAGATCTTATTGTTTTCTAAGTGTTTTACAATTGTTCTTCATTCTCTATGTGTAAGATTGTTTGAACATATCTCATATGTTCTCTTCCGCAACAATCAAAGTTTTCTATGTGTAATTCTTGATTTCAAATCAATAAGAATTAAATTAAGTGAAAAACTGTGTGTATTGTATTCAACCCCCCCTTCTACAATACTTTGCTTATTTACTTACTGCTATTTGGGACCAACACCCACTAATAGTCAAGAGAATGCTTTAGTGGTAGAAATAACGAATGGTAGTCAAGTGTTAATCCACGATGTCTTGAGGGACTGTACCCTTAGAATTAAAGGGAATAAATTCTCAATCAACCTGATGCCCATGGTTTTTGGTGGATTCGATGTGGTGGTCGGTATGGACTGGTTAGCGGGCAACCATGTCGAAATCCTATGCTCCAAGAAACTGATCCGACTCCCCGTATCGGATAGTGAAATGGTGATAGTACATGGTGAAAGGAGGAAGGGCGATGTGGCGGTTATCACCATGGATAAGGCACGAAAGTGCTTGGTAAAAGGGTGTTCGTCCTTTCTGGCATACGTGATCGATGCTAAGCTCGAGAAGAATAAGCTTGAAGACGTGAAGGTGGTGCACGAGTTTCCCGATGTTTTTCCGGATGACTTACCCGGGTTACCACCCGACCGTCAAGTGGAGTTCCGGATTGATCTTATACTGGGGGAGGCTCCGATAGCTCGGGCCCCTTACCGGTTGGCGCCATCGGAGATGCAAGAAATGATGGCTCAACTCCAAGAGCTTCTAGAGAAGGGTTTTATAAGACCGAGCTCGTCGCCTTGGGGAGCTCCGGTCTTGTTTGTCAAGAAGAAGGATGGCACAATGAGAACGTGCATCGATTACCGTGAACTGAACAAGGCAACAGTGAAGAACAAGTATCCCCTCCCTAGAATCGACAACTTGTTCGATCAACTCCAAGGAGCGGGTTGTTTCTCAAAAATCGAGTTGCATTCGGGATACCACCAAGTGAAGGTGAGAGGGGAGGACGTCCCGAAGACGACCTTTAGAACGCGTTACGACCGTTACGAATTTCTCGTGATGTCGTTTGGTCTAACTAACGCACATGCGGTGTTCATGGATTTGATGAATAGAGTGTGTCGACCATTCCTCGACAAGTCAGTCATCGTATTCATTAACGATATACTTATGTATTCCAAGAGTGAGTCGGAACACGAGCAACACAGTTCTAGAGGTGTTGAGGAAAGAAATGTTGTATGCCAAATTCTCCAAGTGCGACTTTTGGCTTGAAGAGGTTCAATTCTTGGGTCATGTTGTCACTCGAGACGGAGTGAAGGTGGATCCCTCTAAAATTGAAGTCATGATGAATTGGGAACCTCCCAAGAGTCCATCCGAGATTCGAAGTTTCTTGGGTTTGGCGGGCTATTATCGGAGATTTATTCAAGACTTCTCCAAAATCGTTTCTTCCATGACGGCTTTGACTTAAGAATGTGGAGTTTGTTTGGACCGAAACGCAAGAGAAGGCGTTCCGAACGTTACAAAAGAAATTGTATGAAACCCCAATTTTATCGTTACCCAAAGGATCAGAAGATTTCGTGGTCTATAGCGATGCTTCAAAGATGGGTTTGGGTTGTGTGTTGATGCAAATAGTCAAAATGATCGCCTACGCCTCAAGACAACTCAAGGTTCACGAGAAGAATTACCCTACCCATGATTTGGAGTTGACAGTGGTAGTTTTCGCATTAATGCTTTGGCGGCATTACCTCTATGGCACGAAATGTACACTCTACACGGATCATAAGAGTTTGAAATATGTCTTTGATCAAAAAGAGTTGAACATGAGGCAAAGAAGGTGGCTCAAATTACTTAAAGATTATGATTGCGAGTTGCTTTACCACCCCGGTAAGGCAAATGTGGTGGCCAATACGTTGATTCGGAAGGACTATAGCGGAAGTATTCGGGCTACCTTTTCGAGAATCGAGCTAGTGTTGAGCCTTATTGAGAGAATCAAGGCATCTCAAGTCAAAACCTTATTGGAAGAGAATCTCAAAGAAGAGGTTATGACAAAGCAGCTTTTGCTCTTAACGGAAGATAGTCGGGGAGTGAAATTGTTCAACGGCCGTGTATGGGTGCCCAAGATTGGAGGCAATCAAGAACTCCTTCTCGAAGATGCCCATAAGTCCAAGTATTCCATTCATCCGGGGAGTACAAAGATGTACAGGGACTTGAAGCTACATTATTGGTGGCCGGTAATGAAACTTGATGTAGCGTGTTATGTGGAGCGTTGTGTGACATGCTTACAAGTGAAAGCCGAGCATCAACGACCGTATGAGAGTCTTCAATCGTTGGAGATCCCCGAATGGAAATGGGATCATATTACCATGGACTTCGTGACTAAGTTGCCCAAAACTCTTCGAGGTCACGATACCATATGGGTGATAGTTGATCGCTTGACCAAGAGTGCTCACTTCTTGGCCATGCGTGAGACACTACCAATGGACAAGTTGGCAAAACTTTACATCGATGAAGTGGTTTCGAGGCACGGGGTGCCATTGTCGATTGTGTCGGATCACAATACTCGGTTCACTTCGAACTTCTGGGATGGTTTGCAAAAATAGTTTGGTACGCGAGTAAAATTGAGTACGACTTACCACCCTCAAACCGACGGTCAAAGCGAAAGTACGATCCAAACGCTTGAAGGCATGTTAAGGTCTTGTGTCATCGACTTCGAGGGAAGTTGGGATTCTCACCTACCTTTAGTGGAGTTCACTTACAATAATAGCTACCACTCGAGTATTGGGATGGCACTGTTCGAAGCCTTATACGGACGGAAGTGCAGGACTCCCGTGTGTTGGCTTAAAGCGGGAGAGAATCAATTCGCCGGACCCGAAATCATGCAAGAGACGGCCGATAAGGTAAAGAGTATTCGGAAACGGTTGAAAGCGACTCAAGATCGGCAAAAGAGCTATGCCGATAAGAAAGTTTCAAGTGGGTGACCGTGTGATGCTTAATGTGTCGCCATGGAAGGGCATTATCCGGTTCGGACAGCGCGGGAAATTGAGTCCCCGTTTCCTTGGACCCTTCACGGTACTTAAGTGTGTGGGCTTGCAAGCCTACCAATTGGAACTTAAACCAGAGATAAACGGGATTCACAACACGTTCCACATTTGTTACCTCCGAAAGTGTTTGGCGGAAGAGGAAAGCGTCATCCCACTCTCGGAAATAAGAGTGGACGAGGGTAACCGTTGTGTTAAGGAACCCAAAGCCATACTAGAGTGAAAGATAAAGAAGTTTCGCCACAAGGAGGTCACGATGGTCAAGGTGCAATGGAAACATCATCGTGGAGCCAATGTGACGTGGGAAGCCGATGAGGATATGAAGCAGAGATATCATCATCTTTTCGTGTAATTGGGATTTCAGGGACGAAATCATTCCCAAGTTGGGGAGGATTGTAACGCCCGGATTTATCGGTAAGTTATTTCGTTCGTGCCCTCTTCCAAAGTTCTCTATTTTGGGTTTAAATCCTTAATAAGTTTACCTTCGTTTATTGGTTCAATTCTGAATGTGTCACGGCTTAAAAATCGAATTTCGGAGGCCAGGGAGGAGCTCAGCGACAGTGCTCGGCGATAGTGACATGGTCACAGTCGCGGTGGCATAGTCGCGGGGCCTCAACGACTCTCAGTACAGTCGGGGCAATAATGCCCAGCGATAGTGACAAGTGTCACTATCACGTGTCACTCTCGCGCCAATGGTGTACCCCGCGGTACATTTCGGGCGATTGTGCCCGCGAGAGTGCCAATGGCACAATCGCGTGACACTCTCGCCGACGCAATCTGGAGGTTTAAAAAGAGGCCAACGGGTCATGAATCATTTTATCATATTTGTGGCAGCTTGGAACTCTTTTTCTCTTATCTCCTTGGTAGGTTTTCATCTCCAAACTTCTTCCTACATTAACTCCTCCCATCTTCCTCTCTTGTAACCATTTATTGCTCTTATTAGGGTTATTTAAGCCTTAAGTAAGAAGACCTCAAGTAACTCCTCAAGCTCAAGATCTCCATCCTTTCATCTAAGGTTTTGACAAACCCACATTGTGAGTACATTCTCCATTTTTAAAACTTTATACGTATCAAAATGATGATTTTAAACTCAAAAACATCTCCTTGTTCATTTGCTCTTGTTTAAAATATTTTGACCTAACTTACTACTTTTGGAGATTTTTAGGGTTTCTAATGTTTTGCAAATATGATAAAGAGCTTTTATATTTGAGTTATAAAATGTTATTAGTTCACATATTTGAGATTGGATACTTGGATGGACTCATGATAGTCATCTTCATAATTATCTATGTGGTGAGTTTTACATGGAAAATATGAGTACTTTGGAATATGAAAAATGTGGGTATCATATTGGTGCTAAAAATGATCTCCTTACATTTATGTGATTTTTGGCACACCCATATTATGATAGATCTACTTGGAAGATAAAAATGGATATGGTCATAGTTAGACCATTAAATTGAGTTGGTTCCAACTAGACATCTTTAATGCAAATAAGTAAGTCTTGATGGAAAACTTGTTTTGAAAATTGTATATGTGAATATAGTTTGGCACAAATGAAATTGTGACAAGCCTTAGATTGTACTAGTGGATCCATAGGTATTGAGTCGGCTAGTTGAGATATTGGGTCCTCGGGGGCAATTTGGTACGGTTATGTGGGACCGGTTACTAGCCATGGGCCGTAAATGTAATCCTAGTGAATGAGTATGACTTTGATCCTCGGGTTCCCTCCCCACATATGAGTAGGAGCCGACGTTGTTCGTGGCCATGGGTCCAAGTATTGAGCTCACAACTCGGAGAGTGAATAACTTTTGTGTTCCGCCACGATCATTGGAAATCGGGTCTCCCCCATCATCGCAAGATGTATTCTGGACCGAAAGGTCACTATGTGGTTGCTATTTCCTTTTGTAAACTCAACTCTTTGGAAAAGATTACTTATTGTCGCACTTAAATTATTTCTCAATTTTTATATAAACTGCGTGTTCTCACTAGGCTTTAAGCCTAACACTTTTTCTCAAATGATGTGTATAACAGGTACCCTTAGTGGTTGGTTGCCAAATGTTTGAGTTATGAGCGTGGACGCTTGAGGCATTTTTGAGATGATAGATATTTGGAGACTTGGCGTTTAAACGACTTTATTATTTTGGAAATTTGGGTCGACAACCAATATAATCTAGATAGGATGTATTTAGATTAGTTTGTTGTTAGTTCCTATATTCATGCACAGGTTTTGTAAACGCTTTCATACATTTACCTTTTTGGGTGGTTTACTCAAAATACAAACGTCATATTGCCGAATTTTCAAAATTTTAAATTACTCTAAATTTTAGGGTGTTTCATTAGCCATATGCATGATTTTCACTATATCATGAGACTCATTTGATGACAGTATTTTGGGGGGAAATGGAACTTATGGATAATGGTTGGTTTTAATGTTGATTATTGTTAAGTCATAACAAATGGTGAACCAATCTTTGTGATTAAATAATATTCTTTCCACTTTATATATAATTGATGAAAACTCTTGAACTCAATAAATGGTAGACCCGTCTAGCCTTTTTTATTTGTTGTAACACCCCAACTCACACGACACTAGGCAGAACTAACTTTATTAAATAATAATGCCCAGCGGCCCAATACAACATCTAAAATATACAAGGTTTGCGGAAAGACAACCTAGTACACAACTGAGAATACAGAGACAAGAGTCTACAATGGAGGTCCTCTAGTTCAGCTCCAGCCCGCATCTTCACTTAGAACTTATCCGCTCCTCCTATTGCCACGCTTTACCTGAAAAGGGTTTTAGATTTGAAAATAGCGAGGGTTATACCGAAAGGTCTAGTGAGTCCCCTCTTAAAACAGTTTTTAACTCAACAAACATTCACGGATTTGTCATAAAATAAACCATTTGCAGCTTCAAGGAAAACCTTTAACTTTCAGCAACTTCTCCGCTCACACTACCGCCACCCTAAGTGACAGCGTGTCTGTGACTCACACTGCCTTTGTTGGGACACACCCCCAACGGCATAAACGGAACACACACCCCCGTATGAGCACAGGCGGGCCACACCCCCCGACTTTGAGCCTACACACTTAGGACCATGTATGCATACATTTCTCACTTTGACTACAATAATAAAATCATCTTTAACAATTAAATAAATCTCGCAAATAAGTATTAAAGCAACATCATTTCAAAGCTTGCATATAATTTCATATACATAAAACATAACTTAATCTTCATATGAGATTTTAGTTCAGAAAACTCAGCTGGTGTCCTCAGCTTAATTCTCGCGTCTACTCTTTTAGTTCGGACTGAAACCTATAAAATAAATATTGACCGATGAACTCTCAATTCAGACCATTTTATAACAACCTAACCCCACAAACCAAACGGTATCTATCCTTTATATGCGACTTGGACTACTAAACTTTCTACTTGAAACAAGGTACCAAATTCTTCACTTAAAGAAATGGGCCAGATTCCTAATAACTAAAGTGGCCCAATACTCGACTTAAATCCAATAAAAAAGGACTGGGCTTCGGCCCAATTATACTTAGCCCGGGGACCGGTAACAATGGTCGACCGAGGTCTGCTACAAGGCTCGACCGGAGTCTGCAGCCAAATTCGACCGGGGTCTGCAACAAGCTCGACCAGGGTCTGCACAAGGCTCGATCGGGGTCTGTACAAGGCTCGACCGGGGTCTGCACAAGGCTCGACCAGGGTCTGCATTTGACCGGACCTTGGGGTCGACCGGTGCCCCCTTCGACCGGTGCCCCTTCGACCGAAGCGTAGAAAAGCGACCGGGGTCTAACCTTCCCCGGTGCCCGATGTCTGCACAGACCGGTGTTCCGTTCGAACGAAAACCCCAAAAACGAAAAGCAGAAACCACGTCTTCCAGATAAATTCCCATATTAAAACGTAACTCAAACCAGAACCCAAATAATCCCTTAGGAAACTCGAATTTAACAAAATCCCAAAACTCATTTAAGCATTATCATAGCCAAATCAAACAAAATCAAAACCCAAACGAGATCTGGCAACTAGAACAAACAACTATGATACTTGAAATAAATTGCTAAACCCTCAACAAGATAAAGAATAAGATTATAACCTTAGAATATTGCTCAACACCAAGAACTCGGTCCTTTGCTCCTTTCCGATCAATTGCCTCCTGACTTCTCCAAACTTCCTCTCTCTCGTTCTTTCTATAAGAATACCAGCCGCCAACATTCACACTAACCAAGTTCTAGGGTTAAATTCCCACTTTTCCCCACTATTCACTCTAGACCCCTCCCTTATAGTTTTTTTACTTTCATACCCCAAACTTTCATATGAATTACTTTACACACGGTTATTACAATATCTCCCCCTCAAAAGAATTCCGTCCCCGGAATTCCTTCGTCGAACAAACTTGAATAATGATTTCTCATAATTAGCTCCAACTCCCAAGTCGCCTCTTGACCTTTATGGAATTGCCACTGAACTTTCCCCAGTTGGATTTCTTTGCTCATCAATTTATTCACTTACAGTCTAAAATGGTCCTCGGTTCATTAACATAACCTAGTTTCTCATCTATTAGGACGTCGCCCAATTGTACTACTACTTTCACCTCCGCTAACCACTTTTACAAATTAGATGTATGGAATTTTAGGGGAATACCTTGCAGTTCCACGGGTAGGTCCATTCTATACGCTACCTCTCCAATACCCTCCACGATAGCAAACGACCTAACAATCTAGGACTTAACTTCCATTTCTTTCTGAATCGGGTCACACCCTTTCCAAGGCTAAACCGGTAGCTTTACATTTGTCCCCACTTGGGACTAACGACTCCTAATTCTCAATCTAACCAAGTTAGTACCATTCGAATTACCCAAGCCATTCTTATCAATACACAGCCGTATATAACCATCAGATTTACCCCTCGATTACATCAACTTCCATAACCGATAGAATTTTACCGGAGTCACACCACGACGACATGCATCTCTAACTAAATACTCACTCAACTCACCAACATAACACGTCGACAACTGTAGACATCACCAACAACTCACAGTTACGAGTTTCTTCATCATGTAATTTACCCTTGCAAGCAACCCCTCTTAGCACGACATGAGTCAAACGTAGCAGCACTTTCTTTTTCGAACCACTTTGATCTCAACTCCTCGGCATTATCAAATTCTTACATGCTGAAAATACATCGCCCCAACGTCATCTCTTCAACTTTTCACATTTTGATAGAAACTTCCACAATTCAAAATCTTCGTAATCCACCGGTTCCAACTGCCAAGTAATACGGCGCCTACCTCCCTTTCTCATTGCATCCCACCATTACTCCACCAAAAACACAATAAACCCAGCTTCATCCGCTCAACACAGAGCAACCAATCTCATACAAACTATACCAAATAGCTTAACACTGGACAACTGTCACTTGGAATCCCCTTTTCATGCGCTACCAAAACTGACATTATGGTCCTTCGTTCCGAGCACCATATTCCACCACCTCTACCTTCCTCCTTGAAGACTTCAAACCCACTTCTAACGACCGACTCACTGATTAGAGGCGTGAACTTTTTGGGCCAGCCGCACGGTTTTTATTTATCGACACTAACACCGCACCGAAACGCCATCTTCTCTCTCTCATACTCACACTAGAGATTTATAAAATTGCTAACAGCAGAATCTGAAAACGTACCTCCACATTTAGTGTCACTTGCTGAATTTCTTACTCTCATATTTCCCATCTTTCCGACATGATATCTTCACTTTCTTATCGTTGCAAGAAATACCGTTCGCTCAACATTGCTTACTCTATTCCTCGATGATTGCCAAATGTCAAATCCCATTTACATTACTTTTCTTGATCAACCGACTTTCCACAATTCTTACGCAAGATAATCAATCCAACTCTTCCAAAGCATTACCCACTACTCGAAAGCGCCGCACAATTCTCGCTCTCCAAACAGGATTACCCACTCTGCTATAATTCTTTCACCCTAAAGAATACTTCAACATGCACACAGATTTCCTATCTACTACACAACCCCCCCTGAATTAAGTCGTACGACACTTTCAATAATCATTCTAGGGATATAAGATAATCCCGTCCCAATACTTGCCGAGAACCAGAACACACAGTTCATCTCTTTGATACCCGCCAACCCTCATTTGAAAATTATTCTCAATTTAGCAATACCCCAATAACCAAACATTCGAACAATCCAACCACATACTTACCACTTACAAATCATTCCCCATAGATCTTCGGACAAGGACGTTCATCCGATAACAATGACGCCAATCTTCTACATAACCTCAAGGAAGCTCCTTACCACCTTAGTGATTTGCACTCCCCGATATGCCATAAAGCACCACCAACTCATGGTTACAACCACCACTCTACTACCTCATCCCAGAACAACCGCAAATCTCCACAACCACTGGTCATACATACCAATACCGTCATTTTCTCACTGAACATAATATTAAAATTGGACTTCAAGGCATTTCACGACCTTGTCTTTCCCGAACCTGAATAAATCGCAAAACTATGATCCTTAAACCCCCCAACAAAATATCGCTCCTTGATGGCTCATAGCGACCTGCTGGAATCAAACTTCAGTAGTCTGAAAGATTAAGCATACTACCTCGAAGACTTAAATGCTCAAAGCACAACCTGTAACATCCTAAAAATTGAGGGTCAATTTAAAAATTGGAAATTTGGCCATATAACGTCTGAAAATGGGATAAACCAATCTACCCAAAGCGGGAGATCCAATAACCTATAATAAAGTATACAACCAAATGGACTAATGTATGTCAACCCAACACGGGGACTATAATATGGTAATTACAACCCATGGCAAAATAGAGAATAAACTCGACAACCTAATAATCTAACTTGAGTGAGCAAGATTAAGGTCGGGTGTCGCTATTCTCCCAAAAGTAACAATCTATACTTCCAAAAATATCGGTCACTAAATCATCAAAAAGACCGCTCTCAAACCCAAAGTCGTCCACTCAATCCCGACGCATCCCATCGCTAGAGTGACCTGCCACACATGACAACCAATAACAAGTGTTAGGCTAAAGCCTAGTGAGAATAAATAAACGAAAGCTAAAATGAACGATAAACCCGTTTGAAGTCATGTAGCCGATCTAGCCGTGAACTAAATCAAGGTAAAGCCAATAAATCATTAGTATTCAACATATACTGTCAACAATTCAAAACCACGTAGCGAGCTCAACTACTCCAAGTCTTTTGCTCGAAAACATCAAGTCAACCACTCCAGGTCTATTCTTGAGAGTTCCCAAAACAGGGCAACTCAAGCACAATGGGATTACACCATACTGTCCATGGGACGCTGCCCGACCGTATAGGCCCACACCCTACTTACCATGGAGCCCGATGCCTATCCCGTGCCAAGGGTAACCAAATGTCCGGACAAGACATTGGGATACCGTGCCTATGGATCCATTGCACTAAACCAAGAACCAACTTACCCTCATAACCATATATAATCATGTATATAATTCATGGGACCAAATTCCAAACATATGAGCTACTAACATAGCTCATTTCCTATTTGTTAAGAAATTCCATAAATGTACTCTCATCAATGATGACACCATAATCTCATTTCAAAGGCCATTATGCCCAATAATAAATCTAATATATCAAATATTCCCAAAACCCTAGTTTTCATTTCATGTGATACCAATGCCCCAAATAGCAAATATTAGTTAACAAATGATTGAATGAATATAAACACCATTATTTTCTTTAACATACCATTCCATAAAACTTGTTTAGTCAAGTAATCATAGTGTCTTCAAAACCCTTAGTTAGGTCAAGACTCAACAAAATCCAACTATGATTAGGAGATAAGGAAAGGTTATAATACAACAACTAAAACATTTATGAGGGAGAAGTGCCTAAGAAACTCACCTTGCAAGGGTTATACACCAAACCCTAATTGATACTTGAGAGAAGGAAGAAATGACACTTGATCTTCTTAACCGCAAGCAAGAACCTAACATTAAATCCACCAACCAATCATAAGTAACAATACTTAGAGCATTCAATGATGGGGGCTGGAAACCCTACCTTTTGCTCTCCAAAATCGCCTTTCAAAGCTTCCCAAAAAGACCTAATGACTTAAAATCCCGAAAAATGAGCATTTAAGACCCTGTTGCCCGCTCGCGATAGTGACACTGTCACAATCGCGTGTCACAATCGCCAGAATAGTTGGACCCTTGGTACAGTTTCAGCGATAGTGCCACGCGATAGTGACACTTGTCACAATCGCTGGTCACTATCACGCCGAGCCAAACACCTACGGTACAACTCCCGCGAGAGTGACCTCTGTCACAATCGCGGGCACTATCGCCCCAGGCGTACCGTGCCCCATCTTCACCCGATTTTGACCTGAATGCACGCGAAATCAAAAGTACGGTATTATAAATGGATTTATAAGTAAACTGAGTACATACCGAAACGAGGGTGTTACACAACCACTCCCAGTTGTGCTATATGTATAAACTTCGCTCCCACATAACAATCAAAACCTCATCGGTAACGAACCACCTGGCCGAACTAAATATCTTCCATTTTTGTAAGATCCACACAATGTTGTCCAACGTCGCATTAGGTACACACCTATTTCTGAATAACTCTCCGCTTCCTCACGAGACTCCTCAAAACTAACCATAACTACTTCTTTATTTCCAGCATTCCGCCATTCACCACGAAAATGGTTTCTGACTTCCACGGCAACAACCGGCGTTTAGATACTTCCACTATGTCTCCAACCAACAAGGATCCCCAATGAACTCTATTTCTTTATATTCATGCACAGGTTTTGTAAACGCTTTCATACATTTACCTTTTTGGGTGGTTTACTCAAAATACAAACGTCACATTGCCGAATTTTCAAAATTTTAAATTACTCTAAATTTTAGGGTGTTTCATTAGCCATATGCATGATTTTCACTATATCATGAGACTCATTTGATGACAGTATTTTGGGGGAAAATGGAACTTATGGATAATGGTTGGTTTTAATGTTGATTATTGTTAAATTATAACAAATGGTGAACCAATCTTTGTGATTAAATAATATTCTTTCCACTTTATATATAATTGATGAAAACTCTTGAACTCAATAGGTGGTAGACCCATCTAGCCTTTTTTATTTGTCGACATGTGTATCAGGTTTGTGTTTTGGGGAATGGTACTTGCGACACTGTGAAGAGTTGGGTGCTAGTTAAATGTACGAGATGGATGTAGCTATTGGGTGATGTATTCCACACATTTAGAGATAACATCTATTAATGGGCTTTAGTAACATCCAACCTTTATTTAGTATTTATATAAGAATTGGTTTATAATTTATTGAGTTTAAATCTAAAATTCTATTTGAGGTAATTCAAGTATTGATTTGTATAAATAGATTTTATCCTTTATTTGATTCATTATTGAAAATTTTAAATTAATTGTTTTTTTTCCAGATATGAGAGTGTTATGGGATTTGAACATTAATTGGTAATAAGGTGGTATTTTGATTGAATGAAATGTTCATTCTCTACTTTATGCTCGAATTCTACTCTATCGATTTAAAATTTAAATAATTTTTTTTTGAAAAAAATATAATTTAATAAACCATTTTGATTTTTTTTTCATATTTATGTCTGTTATTTATGCATGTCTGCGTTTTTTAATGTCAATAAATAATTAAATCAAAATTAAAGAAAATAATGTAGTTACTATAATTATTAAAACATATATCAATAAGTAATAATCAAATATTATCATTATTAGAATACTAGAAGCGTACTCGTGCAATGCAGCGAGATATATCACGATTTTAATTTTTTTTTTCGATTTATAGTACGATTTTGGATGATTTTGAGAAAGTTATAATGTTTTTATAAATTTGTTTAATTTAGACTTAATAATATAATGTTTTTTATATATAAAAAATTAAGTATTTTGTTAGAATTCAATGATTATTTTATATATTTTAATGACATCTAAAAAAAATAACCAATTACATATTTAATAATATAATTAAAACAAACTTATAGTAATATAATATATTAGTGATAAATGTAAATGTCCGCATAAAAGGAAGACTCTGTACATACCAAATTGGTGGGTGTTAGAAGCATGCAGTAGTAATATGTATCTTGTGCTTTGATACTTGTAAATTAAGGGATTTTTAAAATCTTGCATAAAATGATGGTACCTTGTGCCTAATAATTTGTATTTAAGAGCTTTTTATTCGTGCTTTATAATATAGTATAGATATTCCATTCAAATGTCTATCAACCAAACATGTAGTCAAACCTGATAACATTTTATTTCAGTTTCTTCAAAGTCAAATTCTTTTGACATGTTTAATTACATAAAAAAAAAATTTTGCGAACCAAACGCCACCTTAGAAGGTGGGAAGACGGAATGGTAATCATTGATGGTATTTGGTTTAAGCATTTAAATAAAATCCTTAAATTTCAATATTACAACAAAGATAGACCTCATACAATAAATGTCCTAGCTCTACGACATCTTTTGTTTCATTTATTCTGCAATACTTAATTACTAATCACCAATGCATTAAGATATATGTTTTATTGAAAATTTTGTCTGGTTACATGTCCTAAGTGTGGAGAGTAAGAGCATCTACAATCATGGACCTTATCAAAAGTCCATAACTTTGCCACATCAACTTTCTCTCTCTGCCACATCAGTTTTCTTTTTCCTACACATTTCATAAACCTTTTACTTTTAATAATGAACCGGTCCATAGTTTATATAATAAAATATATTATAATTAAAAGACAATAATTAAAATATAATAATTAAAAGACAATAATTAAAACTTACAATAATAAGTCATAATAATTAAAAGTTACAATAACTAAAAAACAATTTTAATAAATCTAAATCAATCTTTCTTAAACCGTTTCCATATATGTTCTACCAAATCTGCTCGAAGTTGTAATTAATTTGTATAGGTAAGAAGTTAAAAATTAATTAATTATGTTAAATTATTTATTAATTGATTGTTATATTATTTTTTTATTTAAAAACTATTTTATTTAAATAAAAATAAAGGCATGGACCGCTCCATTTGCATGGAGCGGTTTGCCATGTAAGAGGTATCCCAATAGTGTTAGATTTTGGTGGACCGGTCTACCACACTCCACGTGGAGGGATGAACCTCCCATTGGGGGTGCTCTAACAAAGCGTGTAATGTGTTACATACCTATGAAAGAAGTCAAAGACTTTCATTCTAAACATTACATGTATTTTAGGTATTTGATTTTTTTTTCTTGTTTTAATATCATAAATTGTGAAAAAATATGAGTTCAATATATAGAGAATCAATGTAATTGGCAATTGTCGTGAAAGATTAACCCATACGATTATAATAATATTTCATATAATAAAATATTTGTTTAAGTAGATTCATGTTTAATTAAGTTTACAATAAAAATTAAGTGAAATAATTTAACATAGAATAAATTACGGATTTGGCCCCTGTGGTTTGGTAGTTGTTACGAAAATGGTCCCTGAATTTCATTTATTACAGATTAGGACTTGATGTATGTCGTTTTGTAACGAATTGGTCCCTCCCTCTAACGGTCATCCAGTTCCTCCGTTATCCTTTAGGGCATTTTCGACCTGTATTTTTTTTTGTCTTTACTCGAGAGATCAATTTCGTAATAACCACACAAACCACCAAATCCGTATCGTAATTAAGTCTGAAAAATAAAAAATTTAATAAATTTATTCATACTTTAAGTTTATTAAATTAATTAATTATTATACTTTCATGCATATTACTTATTATATTTTAAGTTTAATTTTAATTAATATATTCTATGAAAAAAAAAAATATATATTATCTATGTACATATACATGTACATACACACACATGTATATATAGATTAAACATTAAAGTATACATTAAAGTATAATAATTAATTAATTTAATAAACTTAAAGTATGAAACAATTTATTAAAAAATTTTATTTTTCAGACTTAATTACGGTTTTGATCCCTATGATTTATGTGGTTATTACGAAATTGATCCCTTGAGTAAAGACAAAAAAAGAAAAAAAGGACGAAAATGTCCTCAAGGATAACGGAGGAACTGGATGGCCGTTAGAGGGAGGGACCAATTCGTTACAAAACGACATACATCGAGTCCTAAGGGCATCTCCAATGACTTTATCTATTTTACTCTCTATAATAGAGAGTTTGCTATATCCTCTCCAATGTATTACTCTATTTTACTCTCTAAAAAAATATTTCAAACATATTCTTTTTTATTTTGATTACATATATTTTCAATAACACTCTTATATTTATTAACTTTATAAATTGCATCCCTATATATTTTTTTTCACAATAATCTTATATTTATTAACTTTATCATATTATTTTAACGACGTTATAATTTATATTTAATTTAGCATTAAATTATCAAAAAAAATTTCATTAAAATACATAAGCACTTAATCGGAATTAGAAAATCTTTCCCATAAATGATCAACTAACGCATCTGGAAGTGCAAAGTGAGCTTCTTTGTCCTTAATTTGTCTATATCGAGCAAGACATTATTGGAATGCATCATTATCATGTGTCATCATTTCAACCTATATTGGTGGTACTTATCTTGTAACTTCAATCGGCGCATCTAGATCACGTTTGTCGTCGATTATCATATTATGTAAAATAATACATGTAGCCATTATGTCATGTAACATTTTTTTCTCCAAAATCGGGACGATACTGCCACAATTGCAAAGCATGACTGGAGAACTCCAAACGCACGTTCTATATCTTTTCTACAGGCTTCTTGTTGCATGGCAAAATATATTTTTTTTATCGCGTGGCTCGTGAATTGTTTGCACTATAGTGGCCCATTTTGAATATATACTATCAGCTAAGTAATAACCTATATCATATTCTTTTCCTTGAATGACATAATGCGCACGAGGAGCAATACCTTGAGCAAGATTGGAAAAATGATGAGAAGACTCAAACACATTGATATCATTGTTAGTGTGTTTTTATTACGGTCGTCATTATGTACTTTTATCTTTATCATTTGTAATGCTTTTATGTTAAAATATGTGTCAATGGCGTGTTTTAATTAAATATGTTATGTTGTAAATTGTTAAAGTTTTCTATAGTTTTTAATTTAGTTGGATAAATTTAAATTGAATTTAAAACTTAAAGATAAATATAATTCTAGTTTATTAAAATTGGTATTAGACAACAAATAAAATAAAAGTGCAAGAATCTAAAAAGTTGAAGGACCATTTTATAGTTATCAAAAGTTTAGAAAAAAATAGAGAGTAGTGAATAGTAACTCTCTATATATAGAGAGTTACTATTCAATTATCTATTTCAGAGAGTAAAATAGAGAGTTCATTGGGGAGGATTAGAGAGTAAAATAGAGGGTTCGTTGAAAATGGTCTAATATGTAATAAATGAAGTTCAGGGACCATTTTCATAACAACTATGAAACCACAGGGATCAAATCCGTAATTTACTCTTTAACATATTTATGATCGAACATTTAACAATTGTTCATTTATTTAATAAAATTACATTAATTTTTAAAATAAAATTTTAATGTCATAGAAACATCTGGTATATTTGCAACTCATCTTCCCGCGCTCATTTCAAACAGGGGAAAAAAGGATTCTCTTTTCTGGGGAAGTCCCAAATCCCAACCTAGGGTTTTACGGCTCATTCTTCCTAATCTCAACTTGCTCAATTTGGAAATGAGTGTTCCGATGGAGATCTCGGTTCAGAATGTCACCAATGGAGACACCCCTCACTACCAGACCGGCGTCGTCCCTGAGCCCGGAGTAGCTTCTTCGCCGGCACCGGCTGTGGCCGAAGACAAGTTCCTCGTTTCAGGTAATATGAACCCTAAAATGATGTATATGCGCATGTAGCACCTAATTATAGACAGTATTGTATATTTGCTTTTTTGAGTTTAAAGAAGTTGAAGTCTTGTAATTACTGTAGTTGAAGTTAGCTTGAAGCCTTCTAGCACAGCTCGAATTGAGGACGTGAAATTAGCGGTCGAAAGGTAATTACTTTCATGATATGTGCGTATTCTTGTATGTCTAATAAATCATAAATAGTAGCGTAGTTGAACAATTTATTCTTTTTTACTCCCCAATTCCCAGAATATAGCCCAATTTAGAATCTGGAATAAAATTTCAGAGAATTTTTCGGAATTAACAGAATTAAGACTGTTTATCCAATGCTTCAAAGGGTAAGTGTGATATAGCAACATAGAATTTATTCTGATGCTAAAAAAATAAAGCACTTTTTGTAATAAAAATATCGTTCAGTCTAATCTTTTGGGGATGGAAAGAGGATGTTTTTCACCTATGCAACTCTGATGATGTGACCTAGTAGAATTGATAATTTATAGCTTTTCTAAATGTTCAGAATGCTGGAAAAGAGGAGTTTAAGCTATGTTGATGGTCCAATTGATATTCCACTCGATGACACCTTTCTTGTAGATAATGTGCAAAGAATATGTGTTTGTGACACAGGTACGCCTTTTACCATGTATTAAAGTACCCTCAGTGGAAAAGGAATTAAGGGTTGCTAACCATGTAAATTAGGTATTGCAATTCTTCCATTAGTTCACATACTTAGGTTATCTCTTGGCTTTAAACTTGTAGCAACAAGATGAACAACAGGCTTTTGGTGCTTTTGCTTAATTTCCTAACTGTTCTTATGTACAACAATTTTCTTTGAATAATTTATTTGTCTTTTTTGGCAGAGGAATGGGTGGGAAACCATGATATTTTGTTGTTTTGGCAAGTCAAGCCTCTTGTGCACGTCTTTCAGGTGATTTAATATTGTGGTTTTTTTTTATGTAATGTGATATGAGTAGTGCTCTTTCCCACTCTACTCTGTTGTGAAAGGCGTGCCTAGACACAAGGCATAGTAATTGTATTTGTAGCTAATGAAAATCTAGCTAGATATTTCAACTTGGCAGTTTATTGTAGTTACAATTGTTATCTGTCACGCATCGAGGCACAACTGTAAATACTGGACATTGCAGCCACTGCTCCTTTACAGAATCTGTGACAGTTATAGCTGTAGCCAATTAAGAGCAATAGCAAATTAAAACCTTTATTGCAGGGCTCAAAGTCATGTGGCTAGTGCATTCTTAAGCTTATGATGTGACTTATTATTTGCCACATGTTTCTATGTATTCAGTTATTTATCACCCAGATCATGTGGATATGTTGTTACCCTTTCAGCTTAGTGAAGAGGGACCTAGTGAAGATTTAGATGGGGATAGCCAACTTTCCAGCTTTAGTGAATGGACCCTTCCTGCCAAGGAATTTGATGGCATGTGGGAAAGGTGGAGACAATACCTTTTTTAATATCTAGTATAAAATGGTGATTTAAAGCTTAGAGAAAACACAATTTTGCAGCTTAATTTATGAATCTGGTCTCAAGCAACGATTACTGAGATATGCAGCAAGTGCTTTGCTATTTACTGAAAAGGGTGTTGATCCTTTTCTTGTATCATGGAACCGGTACGTTTTTCTCCCCTGTGGAGTCATATTTTTCAATCTGATCTTCTAAGTAGATTCAAATTGATTGTTATCCTGCGTTTGTGAATTGGTAATATCTATAAAGAGCTTTTAGCAGCTACTTCCAACAATATCTTGATGTTTCTTCCAGCAAAATGTTCTCACGCAGCGGATGATAGATACAGTTAACTCTTCATTAATACAGTTGCTAATTGAATTCCATTTATGTTCTTCAACAAGAGTTCTACTGAAGACAAAGCTCTGAGATGCCAATCAACTAAAGGTGGCCTCTTAATGCATAAGACCATTGTGCCACATAGAGGCAACAATAAACTTGGTATTTCAGAGCTGGCAAGAACTAGTGATGCTGGTGTCGTCGTCATGTTATCTTACCTTTGTGTTGTTTTTCCTCTGAAGAGGAGCTATTAAATTTGAAAACTAGAAAGAACAAGTGTATAGTTTCAAGTAGTTTTTCTTGTCCTCTAGATCAGAAAAAAAGATATCGTTATCATAAGGACAAAGATTGCCTAACAGACATGCATACTATAACAAACTCAATGGCTAAATATGCTGAAATGTCACCCTTTTAACTTAAAACCTGTGCAAGTATTTGCATGGAATTTTTTTAGGTGGGGTGTGGGCTGGGGAGGTGTGTTTTGAAGAAGGCTTCTTTCTAGGCTGAAATTATAGCATAAAAATGTGTCATTAATAGATAACACTGTTACAATTTATAAAGTTAGTAACTTAGTATGCACCTTGAAGTGGATTCTAGCAGGTGATTTGTAATTATTACATACAAAGCTTTCAATTATTTACAGTCCCACGCTCTCGTTAGATATTAGGATTAACACGTTAATGCAGCACTGTATTTCGAGCAACGTGGATGCCAAATTCCCAATTGACCATTTGGCGTCAAATGGAAGATTACATCCAATTGAATCATGCAACAACATTTTGAGATGGTCTCAGTTTACAATGTTGTGCACTATCTTATAGGTTCCTTGATCATCAATCATTTTCTATAATTTGATCTTGTATTATGACAATGTGCATTTGAGTAGAGTTATTCATGGTTGTCGGCTTGTCGCATACCAGATAGCCATAAAGCTTCACAAACTTGAAACTTCTTTCAAAATATTTATTTTTTAAATCATATATCCAATCTAATATCATTCTTATAACATTCGCAGTATCATTCTTCTACATGGTCCTCCAGGAACAGGCAAGACATCATTATGCAAAGCGTTGGCACAGAAACTGTCAATACGTTTTAGCTCTAGGTGTGTATTGTGTATTGTCTCAAGTAGTGCACTGATGTGCAACATATGTAATTACTGCATGTATACTAACTTAACTTTTCTTATTTTCTGCAATTAAAACAGATATCCACATTGTCAGTTGGTGGAAGTTAATGCACATTCGTTGTTCAGTAAATGGTTTTCTGAAAGTGGCAAATTGGTAATCCTTACAGCTTGGTCTCTTTGATGATATTTCAAACTTCTACATGCTACATCTTGCAACAAGTTTGTCAATAATTATTCTCTTATTCATTTAAAGGCGAGCCTTGGAATTGGAGCAACCAGTTTACTTCTTTGTGAGCAGATGGTTACTGGTTTGGTTCATAGAAACATCACTTTTCTAAATGCTAGGGAAGGCTGCATACTAAAACTTCCCTCCCCAACCCTCTGAAAGAGGAGCCTTGGTGCACCAGGGTCACCCCTTTACTGTTGGGCTATGCTGTTACAGCGGCCAAAATACCAAATCACGGTTGGTACTGTGATTTGAAATAGCGGTTATCGCGGTGGTATAGCGGTTCAAAAATAGCGATTCATATAATTATTTTGAATCATATACATTATATATATATCATAAAATATAAATAACTTATCATATCATGTGTAATCAATATAAAAAAGTTCACTAATGGACTAGAATGATGGTGGAAGGATTTAGAAAACGTGGTTGAATGCTCGATGAAGTTAAAAACCTAAATCTTATAATTGTTGAAGGGTAAAGATAAATATATGGATTAAATGATTTAAATCTATACTATATTATAAAGCATTTGAGAAAAACTCTTAAAACAAATTTTTATGCATTACTTCTTGTTTATTGATGCATATTACTTAAAATTCAAGATTACAAATAAATGATGGATGAGTACAACTTTTTAAAGCTGGATGTTTGAATTCATAACTAACTGATAAACATAATCAAATACGGGATAAATATCTCATTTTAAATATAAAGAATATAAAATATAATTAGGATAATCGTTGAATTCTAACATAATACTTAATTATTATTTTATAAAAAACATCATATTATTAAACCTAAAATAAATGACATAATTTTTAAATCTAAATTAAAACTATAATAAAAATTAAATTAAACAAATTTATAACAAAAACATTGTCGCTTTCTCAAAACCACAAAAAACCACATTATAAAATCGACAAAGACAAAATAAAATGACACATTAAAATCGAGATGTATCGCGATGCATTGCACGAGTACACTTCTAGTCTTAAAAATAACAAGTCGAAGTCCAAATCATTCAAATAGGTCCAAGATAAGCCGGTAAGACAACAAAAAGCCTAACCACAAATAGTGGGTTATGTGGACCGCTATTTTGTGTAAGAAGCGGCCTATTAACGGTAAATCGCACCGCAATTCTCGGCACCACTTTTTAGGGCCGCAATTTAACCACCGCAATTCCTTCCGGTACCGCTAATCGCTATTGTGCCGCTATTAACAGCATAGCTGTTGGGAACTTGGGATTCTGTAAACCATACTAGCAACAGAAAGAAAGTCAAATCCCAAAAGTGGTTCATGTAAAACAAAACAAAAATTCTTGAACAATTTAAATTAAAGGAACTCTTAACGGCAAAACTGTTTGTTGAATCGTAAGTTCAAACGTACAAACTCTCCAATGGTATCCACACGAACACCTGGATCATGATCTTATCATAGGAATGCCTTTATCTCCAATAAAATAGGTGATGGCTACTTAGCTAGGGTTGCAATAATAGGAGAGAAAAATTTCAAAACCCCTATTGCATGATGGAATTTCCAAAATTTGCATACCCTTTCGTCAAGTTTGCCATCGTTTTACAGGGAATTTGTGAAACCCTAATCCTGCTAGGGTTTTTCTTGAGCCCTTTGGTGCATCTCTCCTCTTGAACCTCTCTCCTTAAGAACCTGTTTTTGGGCTCAAGTGAATTTATTAATTCCTATTTAATTTATTTATTACTTTCCTCAATTAACCAACACATTGCTTAATCCTAAATATGTTCCAAGTGTGTGATTCTTTGGGTTCTTGTCAAGTTGGCAATGATAATAAATCTTCTTTATCATCATCAAGAGTGTTTAGCAACAAATTATTACCACCCGAGTGACAAGAATTAGTGACTCAACCAATCATTAGTTCTCGTGGCCATTTTAACGTGTGTGCATATGTACACACACACACATATATATACATACATACATACATACATACATACATATATATAGACTTGGGATCATGTGAGACCGTCCATTTTTCATGAGACTCGTGGGACCCGTGAGACCACCTCCTAACCGATGGATCACCTTGATCTCGCTGAACCTTCACATCTCTATATATATATATATATATGTTGTGTGCCCTTGTCTTAGATGTGTGTGTATATATATATATATCGTGTCACCTTGTCTTAGATATGCATTGAACATGAGACATGGTCCATGTCATTCTCGTTGTCTGGGGCTTCGACTTCTGTTTACTTCAGACCCATTGGAACTTAGAATCCTTCTTGATGTATGCATCCACCATATAGTTAGTTTAGGGCTATGCTAAGGTAGCCTTCATTTCTATTCAGAATCTGGAGGGGCCTGTTGCCAGTCTTAGCTATATGAATTCTAAGCACACTTTTATAACTTATATTTTGTTTTAGGTATATGTATGCATTCAGCAAGACTTTTATCTGTTTTAGTCCTCCGTTTGTGGTGAACAAGGTTGAGCCCATAATCATTCATGTAAACTTGTATACATGGTTTCAGGTTGCCAAACTTTTCCAGAAAATTCAAGACATGGTGGAGGAGGAGAGCAATCTGATATTTGTTCTGATCGGTGAGAAATGAGAAATTGTCAATTGCATGCTCAATATATTGTTTTTTCTATGATTATTGATCTGAAGTTGTTCTGCTGGCTGATAACATTTTTATTCACAAGTTTTGCACTTGGTTGCAGTCTTATACACCATCTTTTGGTAAACTTAAGCTCAATCTTTTCTAATCATGAGTGAACCTGTGAGTCAGAAAATGTCTCTTTATTGGGATTGTTCTGGTCCAGACAAACATTCTTTTTTGAGGGATCTTTTATATACTTCTTATTCTCTCTCATTACCTGTCACGGCCAGCCCTGTTCTCCCATGATTAATAAGTTTGTCAAATTTAGATTAGAGAAAGAAGCCAATCTGGGAAGTCAAGAAAGAGAATTGTACACAAATGGATTGAAGTTTGTTTTTGGACCATAATAGCTTCATCAAAGCTGGACATGTCACACATTAAACCAACATACAGGGACAGATTACTTTGTTTTCTAATGATTTGTTGTGTTGTGGGTAAAGTCACCTAGAACAGTGGGGTGATGTTTTAGATTGCAATCAGGATGAAAATCTTCTGAACAAAAAAGTACTAATAGCTTGCTATGCTGCAGATGAAGTTGAAAGCCTAGCTGCAGCAAGAAAAGCTGCTTTATCTGGCTCAGAACCTTCAGATTCTATAAGGGTATCAACATTCTCAAGGAATACACCAAATTTATAACCATTGTACTTGGTAGCGAGCTGTCAGCTAGCCCCCATACTTTCAAAATGGAAAAGACAACATTGTAGTTGGCAAAAAATTGCATAAATGGATGATCACTTAACAGACACTGAAACAGATTTAAATCCATGAAACTGAGTAGATGAACCAACATACTCTCGGCATGGCAAAGGAAACAACTGCAAAATCTCGTTTTTCTTTGAATTTTGAGAAGAATTGTGGTCAGTTAACATCTCCTAGCCAAGTACAATGATTGGATATACCAAGATACCTTTCATTTTTTCTGATGACCAGATCCAATTCTTTAAGCAAAACAGTGATCTGATCCTTCTCTGATCTACCAACTTGGATATGATCAGGTGGTAAATGCTCTGCTGACTCAGATGGATAAATTGAAGTCCTCACCAAATGTGATCATTCTGACTACATCCAACATAACAGCTGCTATTGGTAGGTTTTAAATTTTAAATCCCTGAAAATTTCACCATTTTGTGTCACTTTTGACGACATTAGATGCTCAATTTCCTTCTGTTATTTTCCTTCCTATTCGATTATTTTCGTCTCTCATATTGCAGAACAACCCAGCATGCCCTGGCCCATGAATTTTATGAATTTACCTATAAAGTGCATCAAATTAATGATCCAACAGCCGCTTGCAAATTCAATTGATTATCATATTCATCGCCCTTGCCAGACTGACAATTAATTACTTAAAAGCTGCAAACTTGAACACTTTGTTCTCTAGCCGTTACAATAGGGAAAATGCCAAACATTTCAAAGAGTGGTTATTGGTGACCATAGAGCTTTAGAAATTTGTATTTGGCAGTCTTCAAAAATTTAGGTGACACTGGATGCCTTGCTGGATTTGTGAAATATGCCTCATACTTTTAATGTTGTGTAAGTGATGTGAGTGGAGAAGACCGTTAATCTATGTGTATTCGCTTCCAGAACGGGTGAGGCTTACATTGTGGGAAGCCTCTTTAGAAAAGTAGCGTGCATGAGAAATAGGAGCCGGAGGACCGATAATATGTAGCACAAATGGGGTGTCACTAAACTCTTGGCAACATTATTATCTTTACATAAAGATACTTGTTTTCACTCACCGAGTGGTGCCCTTTGCAACATGTATTGCTTGCTCAGAAACTATTTTGTAAGGTAGGGGTCAGTCCAGTGTAATTTGCTTGTCAGGATCAAGACCTCAGGGATCCTCTTACCTTAAAACTCTTGGTCATTTTCTGCAGAACCGTATAGGGAAAACACGATCATGATACAACAGAGAACCTTTTGTATTCCTGAGGGTTCTCTTTTAGAATAATTTACAGTTTACTTTAAGATAAGCAAGTGTTCCCTGTATAAATCTTATACATAAAACCCCTAAAAAAGATGGCCTGCCAATTTATATCACTCTTCATATCTCCTTCCCTTCTGTAATTGGCACTAGCAATCTTTCTCTGCCTATAACGTATTTACAGTAACGTCTACAATATATTTGACAAGTAACATCCAAATGATGGCAGCTGATTCATATGGAAAATATACCATCTCTGGTTTCTTTCTTGTATCCGCATCTAGCTACATGTCTTGTGCTGTTTCCTCCTATTTGATTTTCCTAATTTGTCATTCCTTTCCTGCTAAATTGGATATTCATTTGGGTTAGTTTGTATTATATCTGGTGCAAATTGTCTAGATTTTTCCTTGGACTCTTTTGCGATGGAGGAGTTGTTTTCATAGGAAAATGAATCTTACCACCAGTTTTGGATTTGTAGATATCGCATTTGTAGATCGAGCCGATATAAAAGCATATGTGGGTCCTCCTACTCTACAAGCACGTTACGAAATACTAAGATCCTGCTTGCAGGAGCTTTTACGAACCGGAATCTTGTCCAGTTCTCAGGTATCTTCACTCTCAACTCCTTGTCACCAATCACACAGGACCAATAACATTCCCCTTTTGCTAAATGCTAAAAAAAACAATTTTTTTGGCTATTTTAGGATGGCGATCACATGATTCTTCTGAGTTATGCTTGTTTGAAAGACAAATTGACTTCAGCAACAACAGAAAACTCTCAATCCCTCTGGAACATAAGCAAGTTTTTGCTTGAAGCTGCTGAAGCATGTGAGGTGAGAAGCGATCTACTTCTTGCATAATTAATCGCAATGTTGTAAAACAAAAAAAACAATGGCAGATGAATACTCATTGTCTGAGCAACTCCAACAGATACTCCAAAATGGATATTCTAGAGTTGAATGGATGATCATTTTATATAAAAATATTATGTTTAATGATTTAATTATTGTTGAAATCTCAAAAATGGTGAAACTTTTGGAGTCAAATGTTGTTTCTTTATAGAGATTTTAACTTTCGCTTCTCCCTTTTGGAGAAATTATGAAGAATTTGTTAGGTGCTAATGCACTTTTTTACTTTCTGATCCAGGGATTGAGTGGAAGATCGCTAAGGAAACTCCCATTCTTAACTCATGCAGCACTTGTTGATTCTCAATGTCACGATTCCACCAAGTTCTTGCGTACAATGATCAACACAATCAGTAGGGAACACTCAGAGATACCTGAATAAGTGCCGATCCAAGGTTAGTATGGAAACTTCTTGTCTATCATACAAGCAATTTCTTGTCTGGAATGGTAGATAATCTTGAGCCTTCATGTTTATGAGTAGTTTGCTACATCTATCAGGAACTTGTGAATATAGAAAGTGCCTTTATGTCATAAACTTGAACTAATATACTGGCAATATATGAAACCATTTTTTTTAGATCTCAATTTCATCTCCATCATGATATCAACATCATCCTTAGGTCAATTACTTGATTCTGGTCTTGATTTTGGCAAAATTAGATCACCATTATATTTGTAGAATCGTTCGTTCGATAGCGATGGGTGGACCAAGAGCATCTTCAATGGTAAAGTCTTCAAAGACTTTACTATTTGCTCAAGTCATTAAAATAGACTTTTTGGCATTGGAGATGAAGCTTTTCTCAAAAGCTCTTTGAAGAACTATTTACCATTGAAGTAAAGTTGGGGCATATGTGCCATTGGATATGCTTTGAGAGGGTTTGAATTGTTGTTACCAAACATGAATGACCTCCTTAAAGTGTGACTTATATGAATGTTATTATAAGTTTTTTTCTTTTTTTGGTATAAAACATGTGTAGTACTATTTCAATCTTAAAATATATGTCTATACCCACTTCATGAAGAACTAAAAAGACAAAATATATATTGAAAAACAATGAAAAGAAGTAGACCCTCCATGATATTCTTCAAGAACACTTTTTGAAAGAATCATAAAGAAAACCCTTAAAGGTTAAGAAACCTAAAAGAAATAAGATTTAAAAACTGACAATAAAATATTCTTCATAGCCTCAACCTCAATTATTACTTGCCATTTTTCCAATTTGCATATAAAAGTTAAAGAGAATTTTGGTGCGACTAATCCAACAAGGCCCCCTTATAATTGTTCCACCTCTGATAATGACAAACACACATACACACAATATATATATACACATGTATATATAGGGTTGGATTCCGGTGAGAAGTTGAGGTTAACATGAGAAGTGGTTATTAACCGTTGTATGTACATTAGGATGAGATGCATCGAGATAAGATGCACCGAGATCACCGGATCAATACCCTTCTAAAGCGTTTTCATGGGAGGGAATTAGATTAAAAGAGATCAAGGGTTCATATCCACTTCTGATGCTTCTCACACGATCCTTCGTCTGTGTGTATATATATACACACATACACACATATATATAGGTCACAAGTATTTTGCAACCCAGTAAAAGGTTACAACCTGTGCACACACACACACACACATATATATATATAAACACATACACACACAGAGACCCCTTCAAATACAAACCATGTATTTGTTGCACCCCTAACAAACCATTCTCATCCATTCATTTTGCTTATAAGTTGTTCCGTCGATTTTGAGTAAATAATTTTTTACAATTCAACAGGTACTGTTATTCTTTGATGTATAATGTAAATGCATATATGCATCTATATTTATTGCCTAAAAATGCATATTTGCTACTTTAACAGTGTACCGTGAACTTGATACAGTTTCATATATGCATATACGCATCTATTAAAAATTCATATGTGCATATATGCATCTATTAAAAATTCATATATGCATATTTTACATAAAATACATGTATGCTACTTTAAAAGGTATTGTGAACTTGATATATTTCATATATGCATAGATTAAAAATGCATCATTGGGGGATATCATCGGCTTCATCATCACTCACACGACCTTGAATACTACCTTCTCCAACATCCGATTTTGATACATTTTCATTATCCTGCATCTCATCATTGTCCAACTCTTCATGATTATCTTCGAATGTGATAATCTTCATCGGCTGCATGGTTTTCTTCAAGCATTGTTTATGGATGCATGTATGTTACTACAAGCTACCAAGCACACGATTATGATGGAAAAAAACATGCAATTCAAGATGAAATGCATACAGGAGAAAGAGGATACAAAGTATATGCAATATTTTAGGAAAATATCTTTAATGATAATCAGTTTCATATTTATCCTATTTTAATAATATACTAGAAGCGTACTCGTGTAATGCAACGAGATACATCACGATTTTAATGTTTCATTTTATTTTTTTGTCGATTTACAGTACGATTTTGGATGGTTTTGAAAAAGTGATAATGTTTTTTTATAAATTTGTTTAATTTAGGCTTAATAATATAATGTTTTTTATATAAAAAATTAAGTATTTTGTTAGAATTCAATGATTATCTTATATATTTTAATGACATCTAGAAAAAATAACCAATTACATATTTAATAATATAATTAAAACAAAATTATAGTAATATAATATATTAATTAATAGTGATACATGAAAATGTCTGCATAAAAGGAAGGCCTTGCACATACCAAATTGGTGGGTGTTAGAAGCCTGCAGTAGTAATATGTATCTTGTGTTTTGATACTAGTAAATTAAGAGATTTTTAAAATCTTGCATAAAATGATGATACCTTATGCCTAATAATTTGTATTTAAGAGTTTTTTATCCGTGTTTTATATTATAGTATAGATTACTTAAATAAATACATATTATGTTATTACCTTAATACCCCCGATTGTGTTTAAATTGAAAAAAAAAGATTGAGATCAAGGGTGGAGAATAGTTTGTAAGGGGTGCAACAAATACAAGGTTTGTATTTGATTTGCCCTCTACACACACACACACACACACATATATATATATATATATATATATATATAGGGGTCATTCAAGGGAGAACTTGTTTGTTTGTGATAACCATGAGATCCAATCTTAACTACAAATCAATGAATAAATTAGGAAATTATTAATTTTGGTAATTTTATCTTATGATTTTAATTAAAGGGCAACTTAGGTATTTTAAAAATAGCCCCTCTCCTCCTTCCTCTCTCTTCTCTTCGGCGAACTTTTTCCCGACGAACTTTATTCCGGTAAAAACATGATGCACACTGTGATACCCTTAATAAAATAACGAAAAGATATAGTGTGATACACTTAGTAAAACAAAACACTACCTGATACTATGTGATACACTTCGTAAAACAAGAAAAGTACATTGTGATACCCAATAACTTTTAACAGTAAGGCATTACAATGACCATGATACATACCGTGATACCCAAATAACTTTGAACAGTAACACATTAAATGACTATGATACATGTGATACCCAATAACTTATAACAGTAACACATTAAATGACTATGATACACAGTATGATACCCAATAGATTGTGGTCGACGGTTAGATTTAAATTAATAAATTACGGTAAATTGAAATAATTTAAATTTGGAATGAGTCAAATAAGGAATTAATCTTTTTATTAAAAGAAATTCAAATTATCAATTTACCAAATTATCATTTTACATTATTTTAAACACAAAATTAATTATATTAAATGAGTGACTCACATTGGATCTCATGGTTAGCACAAATTACCTAATTCTCATTTGAATATATATATATATATATATATATATATATATATATATATATATATATATATATAGGGGAGCGATCACATGAAATTGTTTCATATAATTCTTTTATTGATGAAATCGTTACATACATTTGTGTTTTTTATGTAAAAATGAAAAAGTCTCATCAGACTGCGAAAATACATGAAACAATTTCATCAGAATGAGAAAAATAGATGAAACTACATAAAAAACACAAATATATGAAACAATTTCATTAACAAAAGAATTACATGAAAGAACTTGATCATATTAAACAACTTTATGAACCAATTTCATAATTTAACAAATGAAATTGACGATTTCCAATCTAATATGGTTTCCAATTGAAACCACCCCTCTCTCTCTCTCTTTATATATATATATATATATATATGGGTCCCTTCATGGGAGAACTGAGTTATTTGTGATAACTGTGAGATCTAATCTCAACCACAAATCATATGATAAATTAGGAAATTAATAAATTTGGTAATTTGGTAATTTTTGATTTAAAATTTTAATTAAAGGGCATTTTAGGTATTTAAAATATCTTTTCTCTCCTCTCCGACATCTGGTGAACCTTATTCCGGCGAAATACACTATGGTACACATTGTGATACAAAATACATTGTGATACTCACTGTGATACAAAATACAATATGATAATCACTGTGATACAAAATAAACTGTGTTTTGTGATACACTTCGTAAAACAAGGAAATACATTGTGATACCAAATGTGATACCTCATTATGATACCCTACCGTTATACCAAATGTGATACCCTAGTGTGATACCTCATTATGATACCAAATTTGATATCCTATTGTTATACCAAATGTGATACCCCATTGTGATACCTCTTTATGACACACTATGATACACTTTGTAAAACAACGATGATACATATTGTGATACCCATTAATTTTAGACTTTAAAACATAAACTCATCGTGATACACACTGTGATACATACCCATTCTAATAGCAACAAGGGTGATACCACTACAACACCTCTACGACCGGTGTGGTGGTCGAAGTTCGATCGGCAAGTAAGATAACAATAAAATCGATCTGGGTTTTGGTGCTTCGTCGAGGTCTCCAGCGAGGTATAGATTTCGGTGCATTGTCGAGATCTGTGTTGTAGAACATCGTCACCTGTTTGGATTCACTGATCTGCACAAGGGGAGATCTGGGTTAGATGGTCGGCGACCACCACCAGCTACATCCTTCACGGCGACCACCACCACCGCATCCTTCACGGCGACCACCACCACCGGCGAGATCTGGGTTAGATGGCCGACGTGAGTTCATCGAGTAACAGTAGGTAATAGTGGTTATGATTGGCTAGGGTAATGCATAGATTAAAATCACTAATATATTAGGTAACAGTGGTTATTATTGGCATGAATCAAATTAAAGATTTGATTTCTTGAAAAATTTAAATTATTAAATTACCAAATTATCCTTTACTTTATTTTAAGAAATAACATTAATTATATTAAATGAGTGGCTCACGTTGGATCTCACGGTTACCACAAAATAGGCAGTTCTCATTTGATTATGCCCCTATATATATATATATATATATATATATATATATATATATATATATATATATAGGCCGATAATCAAATGAAAACCAAAAGTATGTTACAAACCCTTGAGAACCGATATAAAAATATTTTTTTACATGATTTTTTTTCATCAAAACCTATGATTTAAGATATTGTTTCATATATGTTTTTGTTCACCTTGTGAAAAGATTACACGTAAAAAATAAAATTTGATTCACCTAGTGAAATAAAAAATACAGGTAAAAAATATTAATGTGGTGAAACAAATACATGTAAAACTATCATATTATGAAACAAATATATGGGAAGAAATATATTAAATCCAAGCATTTGGTGAAAATATATCATGTGAAAAAATATTTTTTTATTGGTTCTCACATGTTTGTAACATATTTGTGGTTTTCATTTGATTTAGCCCCTATATATATATAGGGTCAGGTTTACGTGAGACCAAGCTGTTTCCGTGAGACCGCGTGAGACCAAACCTTAAAACATGAAACTTCACACCGAAACACTGTGAAGGTAAAAAACATTCGAACTTTCATAATGTAATCACACTATGAAGATAAAAAAACCTAAACCAAGTTAAAAAAAATCAAACTTTCACAGATAAAAGATTGTGAAGGTATATCCGAACCTTCACAGTGAAGACGCTGTGAAGGTAAAAAAAAACGAACTTTCACAGCGAAAAACACCGTGAACGTAACATTTACGGTGTTTTCCCTATGAAAAGTTTGATTTTTTTTACCTTCACAGTTTTTTGGTGTGAAGTTTCATACTTTAAAGCTTGGTCTCACGAAAACTGTTTGGTCTCACACGAACTTAAGTCTATATATATATATATATATATATAGGGGTGGTTTCAATTGAAAACCAAATTTCATTGGAAACTTTGGAAACCAAATTTCAACCATTGATCTTTTTAATCAATGGTTAAGATTCATTTGAATTATATATGGTAATAAATTAATTAATTTATTAATAAAAGATAATAATAATATGTCAAAAGGGTAAATGTGTCTTTTTATTTTGTGTTTCAAATTTGGCAACAAAGATGAAATATGGTAATAAATTAATTAATTTATTAATAAAAGATAATAATTATATATGGTAATAAATAAATTAATTAATTAATAAAAGATAATAACAATATATCAAGACTACCTTTTTATTACATGTTCATCAATATGCAGTATGTAAAAACCCAATTAAGTTTCATTACCATTATTGTTTCATTACATTTTCATTATGTTTCACTATATCAAATATGTTTCACTATATCAAATTTGTTTCATCAGATTTCACTATATTAATATTTTGTTTCACTATATTAATATTTTGTTTCACTATATTGGGTTTCACTATATTAATATTTTGTTTCATTACCTTTCCATTATGTTTCACTATATCAAATCCGTTTCATCAGGTTTCACTATATTAACATTTTATGTTTCATCAGGTTTCACTATATTAATATTTTGTTTCACTATATCAAATTCATTATGTTTCACAATATTAATATTTTATGCCTGGAGGTAATTTCATATGAATACTTGAAAAATTAAATATTTATTTTTTATATTAATATTTTAATCAACCAATGATTCATCAGAATCAAAAATAGAGGATCCGTATGATTAAAATTTGTTTTCCTAAATTAAATATCTCATTTTTACATTAATAAATGACTAACATTACCATATATAAAATAAATTAAAAATACATAATTATTAATATAATAATAATAACAATTACCATATATATTATGAAATTATATAAAAGACTAAAATAACCTTATCAATTAAAAATAAAATTAAAAAAAAGAAATTCAATGATTGGTTGATTTCGGTTTCCAAAGTTTCCAATGTAATACTGATTTTCAATTGATCCCTCCCATATATATATATATATATATATATATATATATATATATATATATACACACACACACACACATAGAGAGTGCCCTTCAAATACAAACCCTTCAATTAGTGCACCCCTTACAAACTAATCTTGACCATTAATTTTTTAATCTAATGGTCAAGATTAGATTGAGTAGGAAATGTAAATATCTTAAACATGGTTTCCATAAATGAAATTCACATAGACACGGTAAGGGTATTATAGGAATTGTGCATAATTGGGCCATTAAATAAATGAAATTCACATGATTGGTTTCCATAAATTAAATTCACATAGGCATGGTTCGAACCAACATCATAATGTTCATATTTGTTTATGTGCATGTGTGCATGAACTTCATTTTATAGCATACGTGAATGAATTTCATACGAGTATCATATAATAAGGTTCACATATGCATCTGGGCATATGTGCATGATTTTCATTTTATAGCATATGTGGGAGAATTTCATAACAGTACCATATATGAAGTTTCATAAATTAACTGGGCATATATGCATGAATTTCGTGAAGGTTCACATATGCTTCTGTGCATATGTGCATGATTTTCATTTTATAGCATATGTGCGAGAGTTTCATAACATTATCATATATGAAGGTTCATGAATGAATTGGGCATATATATGCATGAATTTCGTGAAGGTTCACATCTGCTTCTGTGCATATGCGCATGATTTTCATTTTATAGCATATGTGCGAGAATTTTATAACATTATCATATATGATGGCTCATTAATGAATTGGGCATATATGCATGAATTTCGTGATAATGCGTATGTGCATGAACTTCAGATGCATGTTTATATACGATTCAACCCCATGAATGAATGTTTCATATATGAAGTCATGAATTTCCAAATATCAACATGGCTATGATATCAACCGATCTATAAAACTAACAACTTATACATCTCTAATATTTTGATTAATCAACAACGGAAAATTACATACATCTCTAATACACAACACACTTTAAAAAAATCTCTTACAATTGTCGTAATTCATGTTGGTTTCGTCGACAACATCATCATGGAAATTGTCGTTTACAATATCATCTGAGTTAAGAACCGGATCACTAACATCGACTATGTTATCTTCATCGGGTTCATTGTAACACTCTAAAAATATGCGGAAAATAAAATTCGAAAATTCGGCAATATAACGTTTGAAAATGGGATAATTCCATCACCCTAAAATAGGGGATAATTTAAACCTGTGAAAATAGGGTAAATCATTTCAAAACCCAAGAGTATCATCCCAAACGGGGTATAGTGTATGGTAATTACAACCCAATAAATGAAGCATACGACGACAACCTACTAATCTAAAATAAGAAACTAGATTATGATCGGGTGTCGCTATACTTCCAAAATGTGTATCTTCAAAATAATTTGTATGTTGGTCACTACGTATCTTCCAAACAGACCACTCACGACACCAAGGCCGTTCTCTCAATCCCGATGCTCCCCACCGCTAGGATAGCCTGTCAAACATGACAATAAGAACAAGCGTTAGACTAAAGCCTAGTGAGGATAAATCAAACAAGGATTAAATAACTAAACCCATTCGAAGACTCGCGGAGTATATAGCCATGAGCTAAAATCAACAAACCAAATAAACCATTAGTGATTAGATACGATATAAAAACACCAATCACATATTGAGCTCAACTCCTCTAAGTCTATTGCTCGAAAACATCAAGTCAACCCCTCTAGGTCTATTCTTGAGAGTTCCAAAATGGGGAACTCTAGCACAAGGGAATTACATCTTACTGCCCATGAGACGCTGCCCGACCGTATAGGTCCACACCTTACTTATCATGGTGACCCGATGCCTATTCCGTGCTAAGTGGTGAATCCCAATGTCCAAAGCGGGGACATAGGAACACCGTGCCTATGGATCCATTGCACTAAAACTAAATACCAACAACTAGCATGTACAATATTCATATAAAACACATGTATATAAAATCATGTACAAAGGATTACCGACATATAAAACTTAGCACCCATTATCCAATGAGTTTTAAATAATAACAACCCATCCTTATGACATAATATTATGTTCTACATATAAACCCAAAATTAGGGTTATTTCACCTAATAATTGTTTTTCTCCCAAAGAACCCAACACTTTCCTTGGATGCACCAACACTCAAGAAATCCAAAGTCGTATATCAAAGGAGTGAATAACAAAGTAACCTCTCTTTTAAACTTTAAATACTCTTCTCACCTTTTTGCACTTGAGTTAGTAAAACCCTAATATTTCCAAAATCCACATTTAGGTCTTAAAATCATGAAAGATCAAAATGCAAGAGATATAAACTTATATTAAAGTTAGGAGAAGAGAAATGAACTCACCTTGCAAGGATTATACAAAACCCTAGATGTAGATATTTTAGAAGAAGGAAGAAAAACCCTTGAACTTGAAGCACCAAGCCCTAAATCACAACTACCACCTAGAATCAAAACAGAAAACCATAAATAAACATCCCTTCCAAGAAGCATTAAATGAGGGGAGGTGAAAACCCTACCTTCTGTTCTTCAAAAATCGCCCACAAAGATCTTCCAACAAAACTAAATGAGCTAAAATCAGGTTGGTGAGCATTTAAGGGCCTGAAGCCCGCCGGCGACATTGCCCTGCGACTATGACATTGTCATAGTCGCTTGGTCACAATCTCCCGTGCCAAAGGAGTCTCGGTACCATCCTGGCGACAATGCCATGCGGCATTGACACATGTCATAGTCGCCGTTCTCACCCCACCTACGGTACTTCCCTCGCGACCTTGCCCCGCGATAATGACCTTTGTCACAGTTGCGGGCATTGTCGCCCGGACTTGCCAAAGTCCGTTTTTCGCCCCAAAACAAACCTGTAAACGCATGCCCCTTTCGCTAGATTCGATAACAACATTTAAGATCAAATTAGCGACGTACCAGAATTGCGGGTGTTACAATCATAGATTTCATCCGCTGCGTGTTCAACGACTGTGTGTTTTCCTCTATTCGGTTCATCAATTTCACTACTTTCGTGCACCATTATCCATGTGCCCCTATCAAGAATGGTGTTGGACGATCTTATATGTTGCCGGACGATATTGTTGCGGGACGATATTGTATGTTTCTGGACGATCTTGTATGTTGTTGGACGATATTGTTGTTCCTGGAAATATACCAAAAAATTTTGAAAAAAAGATAATGATGAATCAAAGAGGCTGGACGATATGTTGTTCAATGGAAAGATACCAAAAGAATTTGAAAAAATATAAGGATGAATCAAAGAGATGCTATATTTTAGGAATCATATATTGTTTCCTTATTATCCTATATAATTAATATATTAAATAAATAAAATACAATTTGAAAATTACAATTCTAACCTTGGTATTTAATTAAAAGAATAAAAAAAAGAAAGTTAAGATGATGAGATCAAGGGTGAAGATTAGTTTGTAAGGGGTGCAAGTGATGGCCATCTTGGCCCGACCCGACCCGATCGGTTAATCGGGGCCCGACTCGCCTGAAGCCCAACTCGGCCCGGTGGAAAACCGGTTTGAAGCCCAAAAATCTAAACCGGGCCGTGTATTTGGAGGATTTGTCGGCCCGGCCCGACCCGAAACCGGTTTACGACCCGGTTTTTGGCCCGACCCGACCCGATTCTCAATAATTCAAAAAAACTAGCCGTTTTGTTACCGTTTGTGAGCATTTTTTGACCGTTTTTATTTTTTTATTTTTTACCCCTCCAAACCCCTATAAATACTTGTGTTGGTTATGGATAGTGACACCAACTTAGAAAACGCAAAAAACGCATACAATTCTCATTTCTCGGTTCTCGCTATATTCGTTTCTCGCAAGTTCTAGTCTAATATCTCTAGTTCTATACTCTCTACTCTCAAATCTCTACTCTCAATTCTCAAAATGGCCGAACAAAATTACCAAGTTATTGCCGAGCATGGACGAAAAGCACCGATTTGGAACCATTACAACATGGTGATGCTCCCCGACGGCACAAAAAAAGCGCAATGCAAACGGTGTGGAGATCTCCTTGCGGCGTCCGCAAACACCACGTTAAAGCGTCACCATGAGTCTTCGTGCAAGAAGTTGAGATCGGGTGACGATCCAAATCAACCCATACTTGACAATTCCGGCCAAATATGGTCGTATGATGTTGCGTTGGCCCGAGAAATGCAAATGAAATGTGTCATTCAAGTGGGGTTGCCGTTCGGACATTTCGACAATCCTCACATTATGAACATGATCAAACTCTCGCTCCAACCACGCTACGTGGGTTCGGTAAGTCGTCAAACTCTTAGACGTGATGCTATAAAACTTTGGAAAATGGCCAAAAAAGATACGCGACAAATGTTTTTATCATTACCCAACAACGTTTCTTTAACGTGTGATATATGGAGTGCACCATTCGGATTGCCACAATCTTATATATGCATAACGACACATTGGATTGTGCCGCAATCGTGGCAATTATGCAAACGTGTAATCACGTTTGAGCACTTTGGTTCGCCACATTTGGGTGAGCGTCAATTTTATATAATTATGAGAAATATTGAATATTATAATTTAACTAATAAGGTTATTAGTATTTCATTTGATAATGCTAGTAATAATACGTTATGTGTGGACAAATTAAGGTTGACTTTATCCCCTATTTTAAATGGAAAATTATTTCATACATGTTGTTGCGCACATATAATAAATCTAGCCGTTCAAGACGGCTTAATAGTATGTAAAAATTCTTTAACTAAGTTTAGGCTTATGTTACGCCGGATTTTCACAAAAGGTAAAAACATGCAACAAGCATATATAAAATATTGTATAGATGTCGGTTTTAAAGTTTTGGGACCGACACACGATATGCCGGTTTGATGAAATTCGACTTACAAAATGATGGATAATTTATTAAGACAAAGACTATATATTCAAGCATTTTATAACATTCAATACCCGGATAACACGATATCTGAATATGATTGGCAAATGCTTGAAGGCTTACATGATATTTTGAGCGATTTCAAAACTGCAACAACTATGTTATCCGGTATTTATTATCCAACAAGCCCTTTACTTTTAAATCAAATATATATTTTGGCAAGTAAAATTTCTCAATACGAAGAACATTTCAACTTTCAAAACGTGGCAGCATCAATGAAAGCAAAATTGTTAAAATATTTTAAAGAGATCCCCTTCAGTTTTCTTTGTGCCGCGACATTAAACCCGTATTTAAATGTTACGGGTGTCTAAGTTTTAATACAATCAATATGTGTAGCGTTTGGTTTGGATACGGCTACAAATTCTTCTTTTTCAAGGAACCGCATACTACAATTTAATAGTGATTTTCATCAATTATTTGATATTTATAGAATTAATTATATGGGGGAGGAAGCCAACAAACCCCTACAACTCAAATGTTTTCACCGGGTTCTAGTTCTAGTTCTCTTGTCCGAAACCGAGCCGACTTAATGGCAAATTTAATGAGCTCGATTTTAAATGAATCTAGTAAAAAATCTATATTTGATGGGGATAATTTGGGTGAATTCAATATGTACATACATACTAATTTTATAGCGGCATCCTCCACAACCGTCAACGATGTTGAATCACTAGATTTATTAGAATGGTGGAAAGTTAAACAACCTCAATACCCGGTTTTGGCGGCTATTGCCCTTGATATACTAATAATCCAAGCTAGTACCGTAGCTTCGGAGTCTGCCTTTTCTCTTAGTGGCAGGATAATATCGGAGCGTCGGTCAAGATCAAGGTTCTAAATGGCGTGAGGCGTGGCGTGACGGCGAGGCCAAACCTCAAGCCTTAGGAGCCATGGCGAAGCCATGGTGTTTTCAAGGCATGACTTATGGCGTCAAATTTCTAATTCATATATAATATTATATATAAAAACGTATGCTTTGTAGTGTTACTCAATGAGTCAATAATAATAAGCAAGTTAAATTAGGTTATATATTAAAAACTTGCAAATAAGACACTAAAAATGTAAAGAAAAATCAAATATCTCATTACGATAACTGCGCATTAGGCCATGGCGTGCCATGGACTTAACGTGGCGTGATACACAAGCCTTGGTGCCATGGTGCGCCATGGCGGCTGTGCAGCAAGTTTTTTAGAACATTGGTCAAGATTAACCCCGAAGTCGGTAAAGTGTTGCATATGTTTGAAGGATTACTTGGATGGCCAACAAAGAATTCAACATGAAACAAACTTGGAGGCGGATATAGACGATGTGGAATTAAACTTAGCCGAAAACGAAGTGGACGAAGGACTAAGTACGTCGGGAACCGTAACCAAGGACGATGCTAGTAGTGCTGATGGCGTCTCGCGTTACGACGATGAAGAAGAAGAACCAAACAACGACTGCCTTGATAATAATACAGCTGTTGAACGACTGGAAAAGTACATAACTCTTGAAGACTACAATCTAGAGTACAATCCATAGTACAATCCATGGGGATGGGGTGAGGGTGGGAGTTCGGGAGCGGGACCTTCGGGTTCTTAGAATTTATGAATTGTAAGTTTGTAACTTAAAATTATAAATGAAATGTATTTTTAAAGTGTATTTTAGTGATTTATTAGCAATTAAAACGTATTTCTAAAGTGTATTTTAGTGATCCAATCCAATTTTTATTTTTTAAAGTTTAGTAATTAATTATTATACAAAGAAATTATTAAAAAAGGAAAAAAAATTCGAAGCCCGATCATGGTTCGGTTTTGGGCCCGACCCAACCCGGTTTTTTTAAACCGGTTTATTCATGGCTTAAACGGGCCAGACATATTCGGGTGAAACCCGGCCTTGCCCGACCCGAAGCCCGATTGGCCCGGTTTTTGCTTTCACTGTTTGGGCCCGAAGCCCGTTTTGGCCTGGCCCGACCCGAGCCCGATTTTTAACCATCACTAGGTGCAACAATGGGTTGGTGTGTATTTGATTTGGCCTCTACACACACACACATACATATATATAGGGGTAGTTTAATTTACAACCGATGTAAATCTTACAACCCATGCAACCCACATCTTAACCGTTGGATTCATGATCGACGGTTACAACAGATGTGGACCCAATATTTTCAATTAAAAAAACAAAAAAATAAAAACAAAATAACCGCTTTATCATTAATCCAACGGTTAAGATGTGGGTTGCATAGGTTGTAAGATTTATATCGGTTGCAAATTAACCTTGACCTATATAAATGAAAACCTCAAATAAATGAAAACCCATCTTTCATTGTGTACACGAGAACAAATTTAACCATTGATCAAAACTTATAAAACTAATCAATGGTTAATATATAATAAGGTTAATTGAGAAGTGATTAAGGATAAAATAGGAAATTTGGATCAGTGCTTACCTTGTTTGACTTTTTATTTTATTTTTTAATTAAAAAATTTTACCCCCTTAAACTTTAAAATAAATTATCTTAAAAATTACTAATATTTTAATCAAACACATTACATAAAAAAACGAGCATTTCGTGCTCTTCGATATGACATTCATTTCGATATAGTTTTTTTTTCTTTTTTTTTTCGTTTTAACTGTTTTTACGTGAAATTCTATATATGTGTTATATTCATTATGAATATGCATGCACGTCCTCAGGTGTCCACATTCAGTATGAATAACAAAGATGAACATTCATTAACTATTCATAATGAATAATACCGTATTCAGGATGAATAATACAATATTCATGATGAATAATACAACATTCAGGGTGAATAATATATGAATGACCCGTGAAGTTGTAGACACATGACGCACTCTGTTTTGTTTCCCAATTCACAACCGAAATCGTTTATTTATTCACCCTGAATGTTGTATTATTCATCCTGAATGATACATTATTCATGATGAATAATATATGAATGACACCCTCTCTTTTGTTTCCCAATTTACAACCGAAATTTGGTTTAATTCATTATGAATATGTATGCGCATTCCCGGATATCCTAAATTCAGTATGAATAACAAATATGAACGTTCATTCATTATTCATGATGAATAATACAGTATTCAGGATGCATAATACACGAATTCATGAATCGTGAATTATTCACCCTGAATGATAAATTATTCATGATGAATAATACATGAATGACCCGTGAAGATGTGGAGACGTGACGCGCTCTCTTTTGTTCCCCGGTTCACAACAGAATTACTCGATAGGTTCTCGATTTGTCTTGATGAGTGTTGGGTTACGGTGCTGAAGAAACGCGATGCCATACGACGTTGAAGAAAGTGTTGAAGAAGGTGATGTCGAGTTACATACTTACGGCGTCGAGGTGTTGTACAGACTTGAATGTATATGAATATTAATAATGAATATAACACATATATAACATTTCACGTAAAAAAAACGGTTAATACAACAAAAAAACTATATTGAGATGGATATCATATCGAAGAGCACGAAATTCTCGTTTTTTTGATTTAATTTGTTTGATTAAAATATTAGTAATTTTTAAGATAATTTATTTTAAACTTTTATTTGGTTAAAAAAATTTTAATTAAAAAAGAAAATAGAAAGTCAAATATGATAGGCGTGAGTTTAAATTATCTTCCATTTTTACTTCTAAGCATCTTAAAGTTAAAAACTCTATTTAATATGAGATGTTGGATCAAAAGAGATGGAGTGACTGAGATTTGTCCTCACGTGCACAATGAAAGATGAGTTTTCATTTGAACTTCCCCCCCCCCTCTCTCTCTCTCTCTCTCTCTCTCTCTCTATATATATATATATATATATAGGGTGCGTTTCTTTTGCAACCCAAGCAATTTGTACAAACTATGCAAACCAATCTTAGTCGTTCATCAAGTCTAATGAATATATGATTTTATTATGTTTCCTAATTTAAAATCATGATTATAATGAATAAACTTAACATTTCCTAATTTAAAATCATGATTATAATGAATAAACTTAACATTTTCCATATATATCACAATCATTATTAATAAATCATAATCACTATCCATAAATATATCTATTGTTTCATAATATAATGGTTTGCATAGTTTTTACAAATTGATTGGTTTGCAAAAGAAACGCATCCTATATATATATATATATATATATACACATGTGTTTAGTTATATATACTTAAGTTTGTATATCACTTGTAATCATATATAATCTTGGAACTTTTGGCCTTCTTACAAATTGACGACATTTTCATTGAACCTGGTCATATATATACATAATTAATTAATGAAGCCAAATTAATATTATAAAGCTTAGTCACCGTCATAATGCCATTAAACCACCATTTGTCCATTCTATTGGACCCATACTGACTTTAATTTGTGGTTAGGTTCTTCATTATCATATGTTTACATAGTATGTTATTGCTTCATACGTTTAAGTCCATATCATCAAATTATATTTGTCCACCAACCCAACTTTTAACATAAATTAATTAAATTTCAACATGGTAGGAATCATAATTTCTATTATATATTTTGGGGTTGTTTGTTTTTTTGAAATAAACTCTTAATTACTCTTAAGTTTGAATCGATAAGATTTTTTACATTCAAACTGTTTATTTTTTTCTAGTTTTGAGAACCTCTTAATTCTTAAATACATCTGAAATAAGAAGTGATGACCTAACTTATTAAAACCTGTCTTAGTTCATATGCTCTCATTTCTCTCAAAAAACAGTTTTATTGATTCAAATTTCAGATTTCAGCACCACCTCTTATTAATCAGAAGTGAAATAAGACTTCAAACTTATTAAAAAACACACGCCACCTTAATTATGTTTTAATGTAAGATATAGAAAATTCATTGGTAAAATATGAAATCAAGAATATTTTAAGTTGTTGTACATTTTTTATTCTATCACATACCAACTACAACTTACCTCAAAATTTTAATTAATTTTTGCATACCCAATGTTCTATTGCATCATCTCTGATTGAGGTGACATGAACTATTGCATCATATTTAAAAAAACATATTAAAGTATATAATATTTATATTTATACATAACAAATATAATAATACACTCACATACCGTCCTCTGTGATATTTGAATCCCATCACATCTCAAAAGGCCAAAGACTCTTTGATATTTTTATTAAAATTCTTAAACAAATAATCTCTTCTTATGCTAAAATATCTCTCTCACAAACACACACACATACATACATATATATATATATATAGTGTTTGGTTTATTTGAGAAATGATAAATATATGAGAAATAGAGAAGTAATCCTAGTCATTCACATGATCAAGATCGGAATTGACTAGTCAAATATTGCGGCTTTGACCGGTCAAAAGTTGCGGCTTTGACTGGTCAAAAGTTACGGCTATCCCAAAAATAGAAGGACAATTTCGTAAATTTTACAAAACATACGGACTGTGTTCATATATGAACATATATAATTCACATATGAACTATATGTTCATATATGAACCAGTGCAATTCACAACTGAACTCTTTTAACTGATTCATATATGAACCTTTGTGATTCATATATGAATCAGTTGAACTAACTAATAGATTCATATATGAACCTTTGTGATTCATATATGAATCTGTATGAATCACAAAGATTCATATATGAATATGTTGAACTAATTAACAGATTCATATATGAATTTTTGTGATTCATATATGAACTCATCTCGTGAATTTTACGAAATTACCCCTCTACCTTCTATAGACCACACAAGGAATTATCCGGTGCTTCGTGGTCAAAGCCGCAAATGTTGACCAGATGAATGGCTAAGATTACTTCTCTATTTCTCATATATTTACCATTTCTCAAATGAACTCTCCCTATATATATATATATATATATATATATATATGAATCTTTGTGATTCATACAGATTCATATATGAACTCATCTCGTGTATTTTACGAAATTACCCCTCTACCTTCTATAGACCACACAAGGAATTATCCGGTGCTTCGCGGTCAAAGCCGCAAATGTTGACCAGATGAATGGCTAAGATTACTTCTCTATTTTTCATATATTTACCATTTCTCAAATGAACCTCTCCCTACATATATATATATATATATATATATATATATATATATATATATATAACATTTAGTCATTTAGAGTTTCATTCTTTTGTTAACCGAGCCATTGATGTTAATCATATTAAACAAATTCCAATCAATCAGATTCTTCCAGACATTTTAATCATATCCACGCCTATTAATTGTCCAAGGGGTATTAATGGTATTTCAATTGATTAAAATATTCTTTTAATAGTTACCTTATTTATCTTGAATTTTAAAATTTGTATTTATCTTAATATTTTCTAAATATAACAAATTTTAAAAATGGTAGTTTAACTATAATATATAACTAAAATTTTTGTTTAATATTAATCCTATTTTTTTGCAAAGCTACGTTTTGGGATAATTAAGAATCATATCTATACTATATTATAAAATAGACATAAAAAACTCTTAATTACAACATTTTAAGCACAAAATACAACTAATTAAAGCCAATTACTTAATTTACAATTTCATAATACATTGCTACAACTTATCCAAACACAATATCTCACATCATCATCTATTTGTGGAATGAATACTCATTTATTAATATAAATATTTGTTTTTTATATTTAATGTACGATTTGATCAATATTATCTACTATTATCAATATTTATTTTTTATATTCATTGGACGATTTGATCAATATTACTATTATCAATATTTATTTTTTATTTTATGATTTACTCTCAATATATCTATATCTATATTAGTTATAATCTCATAACTAATATATCTATATTATATTATAAAAACATGCATTGATCTAATAAATATATTTAAAAAAAATAAAACAGGTAGTTTATCCTGTATTTAATATGTTTATTTGCAGTTAATTATACAAATAAAAACATGAGACTTTAATAAGTTATAATTATGTTTCATTAACTTGTAATTTTGAATTTTTACTAATATATCTATAATATATTATAAAACATTTAAGCTAAACTCTTAAAAACTAATTTTTATGCATTAGGTACCACTTATTAATGCATATTACTTAAAATCCAAAAGTACAAATTGATTAAACATAAGTACAACTTAAAATCCTGAAGTCGACGTTGACGTGATATTTAAGATAAAAATGTCAAAATAGATTTTATGTTTCAAATGTCAAAAATCAACAATAGTTTTTTTGTTTGGGTTAGATTTTAAGATAACATTGGGCCTAACCGAATATATTTAAGATAAAATTGGTTGGATAATGGATATAAATGCATAAATAAAAAAAAAAAAAAAATATATATATATATATATATATGTATTTGGCGGTCGGTTTGGTCCAAACCGTCCAAAAAAACCTCCAGACCGCAGATCGGACCAGACCGTCCGATTTGACAATTTTTCAGATCAGACCAGACCGTCAGACCGCTCAAACTGCCAAAAACGGTCCGGTTTGACTTGGTTCGACCGGTTTGAGAGGTCCAACGGTTTTTTTGAACACCCCTACTCTCTTTCTCCACTTCTTGTATTTCCCAAATTCACCATCGTTGCCTCCTTCCTCCATCTTCTATCATCACCGGTTTGGGTCTGGACCGGGTCGGGGGACCAGGTATGAATCGGGGACGGGTAACGGGGGAGTGGACCGGGGATTGACCGGATTACAAAACCGGGCCAGAATTAGGATCCCCGTACCTGCCGGGGACTGGGGCCCTTCACCATAAACCGGGGTCGGGCCCTTCACCAACCCCACCCCATTGCCATGCCTACTCTTGACCCCACTTTATGCTGTTTCTCTATTTGGATTTGTCCTTGCTACCATCTATAGATAACTTTTTTAGGGGTCGTTTACCTAACGCTTACCCGGTAAACAATTACCTTAATAGTCACCATTTTTCTTTAACTTACCAACTAAGATTTTAGTTCATTAAAACAACATCGTATGCCATATTTTTATCCGGTAAACGTTTACAGTGTAAGAGTTGTCACTCTATCTTATTGGCTAAGACTATTGGTCCTTGTCGTCGCTCTTACTTGTCTAAAAACTAACCATAGTCAACAACATTTATGGATCAGCGACCGACTATTCTTAACTTTATAATTTAGATACATTACATGAATACATAACTGGCAACTATGTATGTGACTTTATGTTTTATGTCTAAAATGAAAGTAATTTATGACATTGAAGAAGGGGTTTAAATAAAGTGGGTGAATTTTGAAAAGGATGGGTTTAAATGTAGAAATGTTTGACCTAAATGTTCTCTAAGAAAGGAAAATTAATGCACTTTGTGTTAGGTAGATACTTTACATACATATTTAGTTGACTTCGGGGATGGGTATGTTAAAAGTCATTTCTACCCTCATGGACCATTTAGCACTCAAATATACTATGACTACGAGGTTTAATCATTGGGAAAAGTCTAAAACAACCCAATGGATTTTTGTGTTTGGAATGATTAAGGTATTGTTTGGCAAAAATAAGTTAGTTTAGAGTATCTCAAACAACTTTCTTCAAAATGAAGAAGTAAAAAGTCAAAATCTCTAAAAAAAATTACCTTCATCTCCAACAGATTCTCTATTTTGGAGATTACACAATTAATTACCGTCATCTTTTCTTTTAATGTCCTGTCGCTAAAGACTTGTGGGTTCTTATTGGTCGTTGGTGGCGTATGGATATTCCAAATCTCCATTCTTATTCGAATTGGATCTCTTGGATTGACTCAATTCAGTTGAAGAGGGAGGCTTTTTTGTGTTTTGAGGCCGTTACGCTTACCACTTTATGGTCCATATGGGTGTTTCGGAATGCTATTCTCTTTGGCAACCCGAAGCCAAGGAAGACGTTGATTTTTGAGGACATCATAACCCGTGCTTACTTTTGGGTAGCTCATAGAAGTAACAATTTGTCTATTAATTGGGTTGGTTGGGTTACTAATCTTTTCCTTGCCATTACTCCTATGTAATTGTTTATTTTTCTAGCTTCTTGCTAGTTTTATAAAACTCCGTCGTTCAAAAAAAACACAATTAATTATATTATTAAAATATTCAATACAACTTATAAAATATTATCTCTCTCATAGACATTAAACTTAAAACAATTTCATTGGTAAAAGAAATAAAAAACCATTTCTCTCTCATAAGTAATAATTTTTGGAGATATCTCTAAATTTGGAGATTTTCATTCTCTCTCTCCTACTTTCTCCATTTTGGAGAAAGTTTTGGGGAATCTGTTGGAGCAAAAAATCCCAAAATCCTCATTTTGGAGAAGTTGTTGGAGATGCTATTATAAGAGCATCTCCAACAACATTGCTAAAATAGAAAATTTTGGTTTTTTTTTTGCTATTTCTCTCCAACAACTTTGCTATATGTTTTGCTAAAATAGAGAAAGATCAAAAAATCTCTAAATATAGAGAATTCTCTATAATCTCTAAATTGGAGAGAGAAAATATTATTTTATTCAATTCAACCAATAAGATTCAATTTTTATCATTTTATTTTAAGTTTTTTTTAAAAAGTGTATTGGGATGATAAATTATGGAATATTATAATAATATAAATAATGATTGATTCTCTAAAATAGAAAAGCTGTTGGAGTTAGAAGAAAATATTTTTAGAGATTTTAACTTTCCATTCTTTATTTTAGAAAAAATTTAACAATGCTGTTGGAGATGCTCTAAGTTAACTTATTTTTTAAGTATATATTTGGATATACATAAGCTAGCTTTTTGATAAGCTATTTGGAGTAGCTAATGAGTAGTTTTTTGTGATTATTTTAATTATGCCCCCATTAATATTAATTTTTATATATTAACTATTAATTATAAATAAATATTATTTATTAAAATTTATTATTAATAATTAATAAATATTATTTGAAAATTATAACATAAATTTTAATTATACATTGATATTAATTTTCAATTATTTAGAATTATTGATAATTATATCAATTTTTTAATATTGATCAATATATTTTAGTTATCAATTATTATTATTTTTGTAATTATTATTTGATTATTTTTTCCATATTATATGTAACGGTTATTTTAAATCATAAGTTAATGTATATTTTATTTTTTAAGTTTGGTTTAAAATTGAAAATTTATAATATATATAATAAATTTCAAATTCTTTTAATTAACATATTATATTATTTACTACCTTATCTATATTAATTAATATATTATATTACTATAATTTTGTTTTAATTATATTATATTATTAAATATTATAATTGATTATTTTATCTAGATGTTTTTTTGCTAATTTTACATACTTATAAGCTAATTTTTGCCAGACGTGACTTTTTCATCAACAAGCTTATCAGTCATAAGTGTAACACTCTTGAATTTGGTAAGAGCAACTAATTTGGTAAGAGCAACATAATCATTCTTGTCACCTTCGGCGTGTTTCCCGTTCCTAGTGACTCCAACCCCCTCGAATCATCCAATCTTAAAGTGCCTATTAGTGCAAATTCTCTTTCAATCACTTAAAATAACGCTAGTTCGAGTCTAGACATCCAAAAATCAACACCTAATTCTCTCGAACTTAAGCTCTGATACCAACTTGTAACACCCTCGAATTTGGTAAGAGCAACTAATTTAAAATTTCGATACAACAACCAGTGAGGAACAAAACTTCCTCCTACAATACAAAACTCAAAATACCTCAAGGTAAAATTCTATAATTAACCTCAGCAATTATAAACTCCATTAACATACAATACTAAACCGAAGTCGGGTGTTATTTAACCCGAATTCAAATTGCTCTTCCCAATACAAAGCAGAAGACTTCACCAAGCTATTCCCTCCTCGAACACACAACTAGCACTCCTTTCTTCATAGCGTCGCTAGATACTAATCCCCATCCGGAACCTGATGCACATGCCGGCAAATAAAAAGGTTAGGCTAACGCCTAGCGAGTTCAAGAGTTTCCATCACAAGCATATAAACCGTTAACTAAACTTAAATCATGATTTCTAAAGTGGTAAGTATAAAGTCAACATGTTTCTAAAGCCCGACACATTCGTGATGAAAATACCAATACCAAACATTATTTCAAGGATGATTTCGAAAACCTAATTCTCACCCAAAACCCAAATAAGAATCTATATTCAATACTGAAAACCTGGACAAACTATATTATCCAGAATTCTCCAAAAACATGATAAGGTTTAATAGTTAAAACCACAATTCATGGGTAACAATCCTCACACAAATGTCACCAAAATATGATGATGCTCAATACTCAAGACAATGTCTTTCGGTGACGGGGAAGACCCGTCTCCATTGAACGTGGCGGGCACACCAAGCTAAGCCACGTATTTATGTTATGAACATGTCTCGAGGATGAAAACCTATGACATCAACCCAATCTAGATCTTTATTCATTATCAACATCGACTCAAACAGAGTATTTAATCATATCGGACATCAACTCAAACCGAGTCTTTAGTCATATCGGACATCAACCCTATCCAGGTCTTTAGTCATTACGGACATCAACTCAAACCGAGTCTTTAGTCACATCGGACATCAACCCTATCCAGGTCGTTAGTCATTACGGACATCAACTCAAACCGAGTCTTTAGTCATATCGGACATCAACTCAAACCGAGTCTTTAGTCATATCGGACATCAACTCAAACCGAGTCTTTAGTCACATCGGACATTAACCCTATCCAGGTTTTTAGTCATTACGGACATCAACCCTATCCAGGTCTTTACCTTGGGATCTCACCATCCTTGACACGCTTGATTATTTAGGACTTACATCGTATCACCAACGCTTATTTCCAGATTATAACACAGGAATATTATCCCACTTACACGATAAGACCGATGTAAAACCCGGAATTTTATCAAGATAAGCAAAATGTTATCATTACCCTTAAAAAGTATTCGTCAGTAGATAATGGTGGGTTAATGCTTCACGGAGACGCCTAGCGGATCGAGAACCTTCAGATGCGAAAAGGGTCAAATTTCGGGTCCGAAAAGCATAGGGCGACAGTGCCCGCGACAGTGACAGTGTGTACTATCGCGGGGCACAGTCGCTGGTGGGGGAGTGCCCATGGTACATTCCAGGCGAGAGTTACCTGGCGACAGTGCCCACTGTCACAATCGCCGGGCATAATCGCGGTCGGCCCCCAGCTTGTTTTAAAACCCGATTTTAACCCCTTTTCACTTGTTTCATCCCTCACTTTCATCCTTCTCTCTCAAGAATCGAACCCTTATGCTTCTATTGTCGATTTTGGGATTTCGAGGTACCAAAACTAAGGAATCCAAGTGATTTCTCATCATTTAGCAAGGTTGGAGGCTAAGGCTAAAATGTGTTCATCTCCTTCATCACCCTTATCAATTTCTAGGGTTTTCACCCAACCCTTTTTATCAACTTGAAGATTTGGAATGAATGGCTCATCTTGGTGATCTAAAAGTATGTGGTCGGTGGATTCAAGTTGTGATTGAGGTAATCATCTCTTTTCTTCATTCATGAAAACTAGGGTTTTGGTCAAGTTGGGAATGTTGATGTAAAATGTTTGGGGAACGATTTTAGATGGTTGAATATGATTATTTATGGTTGGAAACTTGTGGATCTAGGTTTTTGGAAGGATTTACTCGTGGATTCAAGTTTGCTCCAAGGAAGCTCAAGTTGGGTAAAATCTAGATTTAGCCTAAATCTAGCAAGGTGAGTTCAAGTTGATTTGTGAAAACGGTGTACATGCTAAAATGTTTAATTTAAAATGTTTGTGTTTTACCTCAAATTGTTAACTGCTGATAAGTTTTGGTTATTTTGAAATGTTTAGTTTTATAAACATGTTAAAACACCCATTTTTGGGGATCTTTGGGAATGTTGGTAAATAAATCATCTTGAAATGTTTCTTTGTTGATTTTACATATATAATTGGAGTTCAATTGACGTAAGTGTCATTTTGTGTATTTGATCTTATAAACCTTTTCGGAAAATGCATATTATTGTGTTACGAGGCATTTTGAAAACATAAGGGTATGAGTTCATTTGGAAAATGTTTTGTCTTAACCAACGATGAGATTTGAGTTAATTATACTATGGGTCGTGTTTGCATAATAGTTGATCAGACGTGTTTCAATGTTTATATCGACTTTCATTTGGGTATTTACGCAAACTGTTGGGTCGTTGGCTCGGTTTTGACTAAATAGAGTCTTGAGGACATTTGTCCGGTTTAAAAACAGTTGTGGAATTTTGGTGTATGATGGCGATTATTTCATGCCATTGGGAGTTACATGTTTTGGGAGCTTTGGTCTTTCAATGGGAGTCTTGTAATGTTAGACAGTGTTGTAATGGATCCATAGACACGTAAATCTGTCTGTTTTGTAAGGCCTGAGGTTTTGGGTTACATTTAGTGACCGCTTGGGTTTGCTAGCGAGTAGGCAATAGGTGGCTCGATCCGCTGAGTTGAAACTCATCTAGATTGGATAGGCATTCATGTCCGTAAGACCTTGGGATGGAACTCGACGGAGTATGGCAAGAGGCAACAAACGGTCCGAGGATTGTGATGTCTTGCATGGCATGGGAACTAGGATCGGGATATGTGGTGAAATCCAATAACATCACGGGTGGCCCCATTTACGTGTTCTCGCCACCCACGATGGAAACGTTTAGATGACATGCGAGGAAGTTGTATGGGCGGCCTACTTGCATGTTCCTCTATTCTCATTGTATACGGGTCTCTCTGTCATAGATCCATGGTATTTTTAATAGTTAATGTCATATTTTACCAACTTTGGTTTGTGGGTTTCCCCACGTATATTAAGGTTTGAATGGAATGCGTCGTTTCCACATTTCGGTATTTGATTTCGTCCATTTTATGGTCGCATGAGTTTTGGGTCTAATGTCCGTGTTCACGGCAATATTTATTTATATAGATTTTCATCTATGGTTTATGAGTTGTGTATCATGTTCCACCCGTGTTTAGGCCTGTAAACGAACCGAACGAACACAAACGGAGCCTTGTTCATGTTCGTTCGTTTAACTTAACTGAACAAACGAACGAACACGAACATTAAACGAACAAAATTTTTGGTGTTCGTTTTCGTTCGTTTAAGAAATGGTTGTGTTCGTGTTCGTTTATGTTCGTTCGTTTAGGTGCTAAACGAATATAATCGAACAAATATTAACGAACATAAACGAACATACTTGAACAAACATAAGGTGCACCCACTTTTATAGGGTGCTCCAATCAACTTTTTGCATAGGCTCAAGCCAAAAAGGCTCAAACCACATGCTTATTCCAATGTGCGTTGGGAAGCAATTGAGGAGCAAGGATGAAGGGTTATTATATATATAGTGGAGATGAACCATGACTTTGTTAAAAGGAGCGACGTGGGACAAATTCAATGAGCAAAAACTGAAGGCAAAGGTGTTGGGCTGTTGGCTCATCTCTCTCCCACATCGTTAGAGTTTTAAATTCATTAAGGACACAAAACATATATAGACAAACTATACTGGTGGAATGCACTTCACCAATATTTTCTTTTATTATAAATTAGTAATTATAAATTAGTAATTAGTAAATATTTATTGATTATTAATTCATTGTTAATTTTCTTAGTATGTAATTGTTAATTTAATATAATATTTTGTACGAACGTAAATGAACAAAGCTAAACGAACATAAACGAACGATAATAAAAGAACATTAACGAACATAAATGAACGAACGTTCACGAACGTAAATGAACGAACAACACCTTTGTTCATGTTCGTTCGTTTAACTAAACGAACGAAAAAAACTTGTTCATGTTCGTTCGTTTATTAAATAAACGAACATAAACGAACTTCCCGCCGAACGGTTCACGAACGGTTCACTGAACGTTCGGTTCGTTTACAACCCTACCCGTGTTGGGTATTTCGAGGTATAACATTTTTACCCGCGTTTTATAAAATTGGGAATTCTCTATCTATTCTCATTTTGAGCGAGTGTTGGATTAAATCTAAGTTTACGAAAGAACGTTTTATATTGCGATCTTAATCTGTAAAACAGTTTGGTTTGGCTAACGATTAACTCGGTGTCTCTTTCGTTTAAAATGCATATTTATTGGTAAACGAGTCGTTTTCATAAGCGGAGCATATCTTCTTGAAAGATTATGATTTTAATGGCATTCTTCTTTCTTTAAACGATTCATTTTTATATGTTGAAAACTCTTGAACTCACTAGGCGTTAAGCCTAACCCTTTTTATTTGTCGACATGCGCATCAGGTTCCAGTTGGGGTTTGGATTCTAGTAGTTCTATGAAGAGTTGAGCCTTAGCTTTGTGCAAGTGTAAGTGTTGGTGAAGTCTTCTGCAATTTGGAGATAGTGACTATTATTGGGCTTTAGTAGCACCCGTCCCTATTATAGACTGTGTGTATAGAATGTGTAACACCCTAAATTTTAGAGAAATAAAATTCGAAAATTTTGCAATATGACGACTATAAATTGGTAAACCTGGGTATATGAGACATATTATAAACAATCCCAAAGTATCATCCCGATAAAACAGGGAAACAAGATATGACCTTTACAAATGATCAAATGAAGAATACACTAACAACCTAATAATCTAACATAATTAAGTAAGATTAGTATCGGGTGTTGCTATTCTTCCAAAAACGTGTCCGCTATCCAAAATACCGGTCTATACATCTCCCAAAAAGACCGCTCTTGACCTCAAGGCCATCCACTTAGTCCCGACGAACCCCACCGGAAACCTGACCTGCTATACATGTCATTTTAAGAAAAAGTGTTAGGCTAAAGCCTAGTGAGATCAAACATTTACAGTTAAATAATCAAACTTAAAAGTGAGTAAAAGAGTTTCATTTGTGACAACAATAATAATAGTAATGATAATAATGCTCTTGAAATATAGCCAATACCTCTTGGGTTAACGGGGGCGACCCGTTTACTAACACAAATGACGGAACACAAAAGTAAGCCATTTGATGAGTCAGTAAAGCCAATACACAAATAAAGTACACGCAAGGGATGTCAGGCTTAGTGGCTTTAAACTTACACCCACGGAAACTCAAGTTCAACCCCGAAGGGCCCTTACGTCGAGATCCTCATCCAATATCGTAATACTTGTGCACGTAGGACCTACACTCCCAATCCGATGCCTAAACGTGCCTCGACGTGGGAAACTAGTCGTCCCAACGCCGGAACAACAATATATCAAATTACGGGGTCATGACTCCCAAATGCAATAAATAAGCCAAATAATACTCATAAGGCTCAACGAATATTCCCAACAATTGATAATATGCATAAATGACATGACGAGTGATTTCCACCAAAGCCATTTCCGTTATTTACCAAAAGATCACTAGTCAAAATACAAACGACCCTTTTTATATCTCAATCCCAAAACATGTTGTAAACCAACATGCAAATTTATCAGCAGTTAACCACAAGTTCAATATCCCCAAATCCATAAATTTTACATTGTAATTGCCATCCATTTAAATGCATGTCCCAAGTACAAGTAAGCTAAAAGAACATTATTGAAGTGCATAAATCTCCATTTCCCAAAAATCATCATAAACCCAAAAATCTCCAAAAGTTAAACTTGGTATAAAATCCCACAAATCAAGTATATGAAAAAGGAGATGTTTAGGCATTTAAAACCCACATTTGACATGTATAAAGTTTTATAAAAAGTGTAAGAACTCACCTTCTTAGGTTTTACCAACAACCCAAACCCTAGGAGATGATTACTTGAACTCTAATGCTTCACCACACCTAAAATAGGTTCATAAATGGTCAAGGTTGGAAGTAGATGAAGGCATTAATGATGGGGGAAGTTAGGAGGATGAACTTACCCAAAATCTCCAAAGAAATCGGCTGAAGAAGTCTCCCCAAATCAGATAATGACCTAAAAATCGTGACTTAAGATTTTTATACTCAGACCACTGTCCGCGATAGTGACACGTCGAGAGTGACATTTGTCACTCTCGCGGGCAAGGTCGCGCGAGACCTCACCACCCGCGGTACAAACGGGGCGATAGTGCCCCGTGATTGTGACATTCTGTCACTCTCGCGGGCACTGTCGCGAGCACCCAAAATTCCCCAAAACTTGCTACTTTAAACCTACAATGCTTGAATCAATAAAACTCGATATTTAACTAATAAATCCAAACATACAAAAAGTTCCAAAATGAGGAGAATGCTACAGAGATTCCCAGAATTCGGGGTGTTACAGAATGATTGTGTGTATTGAGGTTAGATCTTATATTGTGATTGTAGATGAATCATTCATTGATGTATTTAGGAAATTTTAAATTAGTTGCTATTTCCGGATTTGAGGGCGTTACAAGTTGTTATCAGAGCTTAAGTTTGAGAGAATTAGGTATTGATTTTTGGATGCCTAGACTCAAACTAGCGTTCTTATAAGTGATTGTAAGTGAAGTAGCATATTAGGTACCTTAAGATGAGATATTTTAGGGTTGATCGAGTCGCTAGAAATGGGAAACTTGTCGAGGGTCACAAGGATGATCATGTACGGTACGTTCATAATGACACCTGGCCAGTGTTATAGTGAACCTACATGCTACATGTGTATACTTGAACTACCTTGGTATGATGACTGTTGGGGTAGTGAGAAAGTTTCTAAGCGAGTGATCTAAAGAAGAGTTGATGTTTATAGCACTGTCATACTGGAGTGATGGTTAAACATGCCATATGCAATTAGATGACCATTTTGGGTTGAAGTCATTGGGTGAATTAGAACCATAAGCTTATTGAATTGACTCTATTTCAAGGAGAAATTGTAAGGTTAACCAATTTAGTGTGATTATTGCTTTAAGACGTTTGAGCATCTGTATGACGATAGTGTAGCTAGGAAATTGAGAAGCGTGGTTCTAAGACGTTGAGTGCCCACCAAATTCATGCATAAAATTTATTTCTGAAATAAATTGCATCGATTATTTCTGAAATAAATTGCATCGATTATTTCTCATGTTTCCAAATCAACATGTGGATTATATTACAAAATATTGGAAAAATGTTTAGCACACACAAATAGTTAAACTATGATATTTTTAACATGCATAAAAGTATTTTATTGCATGTGGGTACAAACTTTGTCAAGATTTTCCTTATCCTCGTTGTTGTCCAACACCATTTTCGGATATTGTGAGGTCCTTGTTTTGATGTTGTTTAGAGTCTTGGGCAAGTGACTGCAGTTTATGACTTTAACATTGGATCTCCTCCACATATGTTAAGGTTTTGGACGAATAGTTATCTTCCACTATTTTTGGTGTTTGAGTTTTATTGGAATTGTATTTCATGCGAGTTTTGTTAAATTGTGTCACTTCATATCATATTACAATAAAAGGGGAATTTTTGGAATTTTAACATTTAGTCATAACTTTGTCTCATGCTATTTGATTATTGAAAACGAAATTTTTGGGCACCATTTGATTTTTGGGTGCCATTGAGTTTCATTGGGGTTTTATGGATGCCTTGATGAGTCTCCTCGAATTTTATTTTACGACATTTTGTGTCACTTGAAGGAACTCTGAAATGCGTATAATTGATTTGTTGTGTGCGTTAATTTATGAGTTTTATTGAACATTTTTTTTATCTCACGCGAGTTGTGTTGAGAAAATGTTACCTTACGTAAAAAAAATAGTAGTTTTAGAATTGTGAAACCGCATGATTTCTCTTTCGAGTTTTGTGCTAGTACGTTTCATTATATACTACGTGGAGTACAAATTGGTTTATACTTATGGCGTGAGTAAGTGTATGAGGAGTCTGCGATAGTTTATACTAAATGTTTTGTTCTATGCACTTCAGTTGTTAGTGCTTTTATTATCGTTTCCTAAGAGTGCATTATATTAATTTATTGACATGTATGACATTATAGTCACTCTTTTTGAACTATCATGTGTATCGTTTGTACTTCTTGAAGCTTGAAGTCGATTTAAATTATTTTACGTATCGAACGAGTCACATGCACATATCGTTTTACGAAGTTTAGAAAAATAAACTGATGAGTGTGGGTCTTGCTGGAAATTTTACTTCACGTTATCTTATGGTTAAATGGGAAATTTTCGGAACTTGATTACGTAAATTTCTCCTTCCGAAGTTTATACAAACATTTGTTGCACACCGCTTTAATGCGGAAAATTATTTTACGTACATGGCATAAAGTGATATGCACATTCGGACCATAACGGTCCATTTAAAAAGGTTGTTGCGCATACTTTATTATTGTCATTATTAGTATGAGTAATGATCAAACGACTTTCAAAATGGTTTTGTATGTGTGACATTTGTGACCACTTTGCACAACTGACTAGTAAGTGGTAACATTTTTTTTTTCATGTACGATTAATTGTATAAAGATTTTGCGTTTGAAAAATCTTATGAAATTTTCAATTGGCATATTTGTTGAGTCCTATAGATGAAAAACCTTGAACTCATTAGGGCTATAGATTTAAACCCCTATCGTGAAAAAAAGTTGTAACGAGGGGCGAGAAGTCCTTGGGAATTGAAGCAAAAGATGATCTGACGGTGGTCAGTCTTAATGTTTGGGTTCCAGTTTTGAGTTGGTGCACGCATGAATGATTGAGGTATTAGATTTATTCCTTCTCCCAGTTAAGTAAGAGGTGATCTTTCTGCTTCGGTAAATCTGCGGGTTAAGGCCTTGTGTAGGTGTTTGCTTTTGGTTGGATATGAGTTGTTATGCATGTGTTTGGGGTGTGCCACCCGGGTGAGTCTTCAGAAATAAAAGAAATATTGTGGTTCATTCGTTAGAGATGTAAGATTGGGAATTTTAGTGTCATGTTAGGTGTCAACTTTAATTCGGCAATACAAATGTGGAATGAAATATTTGACGGTATACCTATGTTTTCAGTGTGGCCTTTTGATCTTAGGCATCGACTTGTTCTTTTGAGGTCAACAAATGTTTGGGGAGTTGGGGTCACAAGATTCCCTTGAGGGTAGTACGTGTCGCCTAAGGTTGGGAGGCAACCGAGGTTGAATGGTTAGAAATTACTCTAGTAAGGTTCGATGTTCACTCTAGTATGAGTGTGCCATATCAAAATGGATGCATGGGGTGAGTGTCTTCACAAAAATCAGTGTGTCAGTTTTGTCAGAAAGTTAACGGGTTAAGCTAAAGGATTAATTGGGTTAGAGTCACATTCTTGAGGAGGGAGACGATCGTTTGGTGAGAATGTCATTAGGGTCTCTGAGTAGTCGTTACCTTTTTGGGACCGAGGAAACCCATTAGGTGCTAAGAATAGTAGTGAGATGCCTTGTGTGAGAAATGGATTTCGAGGACGAAATCATTCCAAGGTTGGGAGGATTGTAAAACCCAGAATTTTATCAAGATAAGCAAAATGTTATCATTACCCTTAAAAAGTCTTCGTCAGTAGATAATGGTGGGTTAATGCTTCACGGAGACGCCTAGCGGATCGAGAACCTTCAGATGCGAAAAGGGTCAAAATTCGGGTCCGAAAAGCATCGGGCAACAGTGCCCGCGACAGTGACAGTGGGCACTATCGCGGGGCACAGTCGCTGGTGGGGGAGTGCCCACGGTACATTCCAGGCGAGAGTGCACTGGCGACAGTGCCCACTGTTAAGTGCATTTTATGCATTTATCCTTTTAGTTTAAAATTGCATTCTGTGTCGTGTTTAATCGTTTACATATAGTTTTTATTTTATTTTTAGTTAATTTTCGTATAATCATCGTTGGGGATATTACATTTGTATTTTGTGGTTTTATCTATTTTTGACAGGTAATTTACGTTGAAAGCGTGAACATGGATGAAGATGCCTTTTGAAGTATTTGATCAATCATTTATGCGGTGAGGCAATTCAAGAATTATAATAAAGTTGGACCAACTCTTAAAGAACTAAAGATGAGGGAAGATTTGAAAGGGCATAAATCAAGAAGTGGCGTTTTGGATAGTACTGAAAAGTTGAGGGGATGTTTTTGAAAATTATGTTTTATAAATAGAATTTGTTGTAAGGTTTGGAAGAACTCTCTCAATCTCTTCTCCATCTCATTCTCTCTTCTTCCCCACAGCGAATTGCGGTTTCTTTCTTTTTATTTTATTTTATTTTATTTAGTTTTAGTTTAGTTTTAGTTTGGTTTGATTTTTTAAGTTGTTTTAGTTTAGATTTAGGTTTTGAGATTTGTGATTTCTTCGTTCGTTGAGTCCTTTGAGTCGATGAAGATGCGATGTTTCGGCGGATCGAAGATGAAGATGGAATGTGACAGATTCTTATCAACATTCAACACCGTTGTAACGTTTCGTTTCTCTATTTTATTTATTTATGTTTGAATCTTTTGTTTTCTCTCTTCTCCGTTTTAAATTCCTTGCATCACTCTTAATTTATTTACCGCTTTCTTAGGTTAGAAACGATTCTTGGAGAGTGACACTCCTTGGATCGATCTTTACAGCTTTCGTAGATTAATTTTATTGTTTTATATAGATTTATGTTTTGTTTTGTAGTTTAGTTATCGTTCATTTGGGTAATCGTCTCTTTAGATCGAAGGTCTTGGTATTGATTAATTGTTTTTTAAAACGGATGTTGAGTTTTAATCCATTTCGATTTTAACGAAAGTTGAAATTGATTTAATTGGCTTTTAACAAATCATTTAGTTAATTCGATTAGTTTGAGATGAAACGAAAGTTTTAATCTCTTACTAGATTAAATTGGTCAATGACAACGGCTCTAACATTTTCGAATAGTTAGGGACGCTGATTGGGAAAATCATTTGTTTTAAATCATAATGTTTCTTCCCAACGTACACATATTGCAAAAGTAAATACGGGTCTTGGGTTAGAAAAGCTTTTCCACCTCGAAAGAGGGTTGAAGTAATTTTGCATAACGAATTCCCATCATTACCAAGATCTGAAGTTGACATTACCCAATGTTCGTTAGTTTGCTTTGTTCCATTCGTTTATTTGTTTGTTTAATTAGTTTTATTATAAAAAACCAAATATTGATATTTCCCGTAGCTAGGCCATAGTCTAGAACGAGTCCGTGTTTAGTCCATCGCCTCCCTGTGATCGACTAGTATGCTACACCTCCCGTACGCTTGCGGTTTATAAATTTAAAACACATCACCCACTGTCACAATCGCCGGGCACAATCGCGGTCGGCCCTCAGCTTGTTTTAAAACCCGATTTTAACCCCTTTTCACTTGTTTCATCCCTCACTTTCATCCTCCTCTCTCAAGAACCGAACCCTTATGCTTCTATTGTCGATTTTGGGCTTTCGAGGTACCAAAACTAAGGAATCGAAGTGATTTCTCATCATTTAGCAAGGGTGGAGGCTAAGGCTAAAATGTGTTCATCTCCTTCATCACCCTTATCAATTTCTAGGGTTTTCACCCAAGTTGTAATTGAGGTAATCATCTCTTTTCTTCATTCATGAAAACTAGGGTTTTGGTCAACTTGGGAATGTTGATGTAAAATGTTTGGGGAACGATTGTAGATGGTTGGATATGATTATTTATGGTTGAAAACTTGTGGATCTAGGTTTTTGGAAGGATTTACTCGTGGATTCAAGTTTGCTCCAAGGAAGCTCAAGTTGGGTAAAATCTAGATTTAGCCTAAATCTAGCAAGGTGAGTTCAAGTTGATTTGTGAAAACGGTGTACATGCTAAAATGTTTATTTTAAAATGTTTGTGTTTTATCTCAAATTGTTAACTGCTGATAAGTTTTGGTTATTTTGAAATGTTTAGTTTTATAAACATGTTGAAACACCCATTTTTGGGGATCTTTAGGAATGTTGGTAAATAAATCATCTTGAAATGTTTCTTTGTTGATTTTACATATATAATTGGAGTTCATTGACGTAAGTGTCATTTTGTGTATTTGATCTTATAAACCTTTTCGGAAAATGCATATTATTGTGTTATGAGGCATTTTGAAAACATAAGGGTATGAGTTCATTTTATAAATGTTTTGTCTCAACCAACGATGAGATTTGAGTTAATTATACTTTGGGTCGTGTTTGCATAATAGTTGATCAGACGTGTTTCAATGTTTATATCGACTTTCATTTGGGTATTTACGCAAACTGTTGGGTCGTTGGCTTGGTTTTGACTAAATGGAGTCTTGAGGACATTTGTCCGGTTTAAAAACAGTTGTGGAATTTTGGTGTATGATGGCGATTATTTCATGCCATTGGGAGTTACATGTGTTGGGAGCTTTGGTCTTTCAATGGGAGTCTTGTAATGTTAGACAGTGTTGTAATGGATCCATAGGCACGTAAGTCTTTCTGTTTTGTAAGGCCTGAGGTTTTGGGTTACATTTAGTGACCGCTTGGGTTTGCTAGCGAGTAGGCAATAGGTGGCTCGAGCCGCTGAGTTGAAACTCGTCTAGATTGAATAGGCATCCATGTCCGTAAGACCTTGGGGTGGAACTCGACGGAGTATGGCAAGAGGCAACAAATGGTCCGAGGATTGTGATGTCTTGCATGGCATGGGAACTAGGATCGGGATATGTGGTGAAATCCAATAACATCACGGGTGACCCCATTTACGTGTTCTCGCCACCCACGATGGAAACGTTTAGATGACATGAGAGGAAGTTGTATTGGCGGCCTTCTTGGATGTTCCTCTATTCTCATTGTATACGGGTCTCTCCGTCATAGATCCGTGGTATTTTTAAAAGTTAATGTCATATTTTACCAACTTTGGTTTGTGTGGTCGACGGTAAATGATGAACTTAATATTGGGGTTTCCCCACGTATATTAAGGTTTGAATGGAATGCGTCGTTTCCACGTTTCGGTATTTGATTTCGTCCATTTTATGGTCGCATGAGTTTTGGGTCTAATGTCCGTGTTCACGGGAATATTTATTTATATAGATTTTCATCTATGGTTTATGAGTTGTGTATCATGTTCCACCCGTGTTGGGTATTTCGAGGTATAACATTTTTACCCGCGTTTTATAAAATTGGGAGTTCTCTATCTATTCTCATTTTGAGCGAGTGTTGGGTTAAATCTAAGTTTACGAAAGAACGTTTTATATTGCGATCTTAGTCTGTAAAACAGTTTGATTTGGCTAACGATTAACTCGGTGTCTCTTTCGTTTAAAATGCATATTTATTGGTAATTGAGTCGTTTTCATAAGCGGAGCATATCATCTTGAAAGATTATGATTTTAATGACATTCTTCTTTCTTTAAACGATTCATTTTTATATGTTGAAAACTCTTGAGCTCACTAGGCGTTAAGCCTAACCCTTTTTATTTTTCGGCATGTGCATCAGGTTCCAGTTGGGGGTTTGGATTCTAGTAGTTCTATGAAGAGTTGAGCCTTAGCTTTGTGCAAGTGTAAGTGTTGGTGAAGTCTTCCGCAATTTGGAGATAGTGACTATTATTGGGCTTTAGTAGCACCCGTCCCTATTATAGACTGTGTGTATAGAATGATTGTGTGTATTGAGGTTAGATCTTAAATTGTGATTGTAGATGAATCATTCATTGATGTATTTAGGAAATTTTAAATTAGTTGCTATTTCCGGATTTGAGGGCGTTACAACCGGCCTCTATGCCTATGGATCCATTGCATTACAGTCTAACACGTTACATAACTCCAACAGATGAACTAACGCATCCAGAACTTGTAACTCACAAATAAGATGCAACTAGGTACACCATACGACAAGGCTATATATCGAGCTACCAAAGCCGACGAATACTCCAAGGACTCATTTGGGTTTAAATCTAGCCCAACTACATAATAAATATTTGACCAAAATATATAAGTCGATAAATTATATCATTTTCCAAAAATCCTTGACCCTCCATTTCAAATTGGCCTTCGACCCAAAACCAAAAAGGTTTACGGTTGTTAAAATGTCCACAAAGTCGGGAACGACCCAAAATCAATATGACTCACACATTCGTATTTTCAAAACGTACCACTTACAAGAATGATGCATATTTCCAGCAAACATCAAAAGTGCATTTTGACCAAGTAAACTCTATTTATGCAATAACATCATTAAAACACTTCCATTTATGACTTACTTGCCGAGATGCCCAAAAATCCCAAATATGGGTGTTCTACAATGTTTATTAATTTAAGCACTTCAAATAGTCAAAAATTACCAAATAACTCAACAGTTGATAAGTTCATGTAAAACACATAAACACTTTAAAAATAGATATTTTGGCATGTACACCGTTTTCGAAAATCAACTTGAACTCACCTCGCTAGGTGAAGTTAAACCTAGGTTCCAAATCCAACCATTAGCCTCCAATAGTGTAGATCCTTCCATTTTCAAGTTATCACCAACAATAAGCTAGGGTTTCCAAATAACCCATTTCTCCAAATGTAAAAGAAATGAACCACCAACAAGTAAACATTTAGATCCATAAAGATCCTCATCATCAGCGCATATGATGGATCATGTAACACCCTAAAAATAGGGATAACAAAAATCCGAAAAACGGACATGCGGTATTTAAAATTGCCAAAGCAAGAGCCTCCCAAAAATGGGGAAAATACACAAACCTGTTTAAATACAATCGTAAATAAACGGTCAATAAATAACAACCAACTAATCTAATTTCTATAACCAGAAAAGATATTACAAATAAGGGTGTCATTTATAAACCCAAGGGATTCTCCTACCAAAAGGTGATGATTTGGTGGTTGAAGAGGATTAGAAGAGGTAGGTGAAGAGGAAGGGTTTGAGAGAGAATTCTTGAAATGAAGAAGATGAGAAATGAGAATTATTTGGGGAAAATAAAACATAAAAAAACGTCCAGCCATCCACGTGGGTTGTTCCGTGAGTTCAGCTTCAACAACCCACATAACAAGGTACCCTAATTTTCATTCTCGTGGGTTGCTCCGTGGGTTCAGCTTCAGCAACCCACGTAACAAGGTACGTCAGCCACTGATTTTGGCCACCATTCTCGTGGGTTGCTCCGTGGGTTCAGATTCAGCAACCTACGTAACAAGGTACGTCAGCCACTGATTTTTCTTCTTATTTGGTCAACTCCCGTTTCGGTCATAACTTCTTCGTTATAGCTCCGTTTTCGTTCCGGAAAGAACCGTTGGACTCGTAATTGAATCATTCATCCATCAAGGCTATAAAATCAAGGATTCAAGCCCAAAATAAAATATCTTATTTTTCCTTAATATATCGATTTCGGTATAAACTGGAAATGATACCTTTCGAAAATCGGGGTGTTACAATACTCCCCAACTTGGAAATGATTTCGTCCTCGAAATCTGGAACCACCAAGAACCCAACATAGCACTTGGAAAGATCGATTTCCAAATTCAACGAAAGTCCTGAAAAATATCAAAATACTAATGATTGATTCTTAATTATTAACATCTAATTTCCTTAACTTTACCGCTCGTCCTACAGACGCACCAGATCTAACGGAAATACATTGAGCACACCAACAGTTATTGTCCTCAAAATGGTGTGTCGACACCTATCCTCAGAATGACCATTCTGCAACCGTGGGTATACTACCAATATTTCATTCCCGATTAGCAATGTCGATTCAAAGTTGACACCTATTCTTGGAAGTAGTCACCCAAATCCAACATCCTTACCAGTCAACCATAACGTCATCATTATTCACGAATACCCAACAATGTAGTACGCCACCGACACATAGCGTGCCGTCATACCAAATTCCCACAATTCCAAAACCGACCATATCCAAACAACCGAACACGATTTTAATCCGTAGGTTTAACGAAGCATAAAGATCGTTACTTAACTAACTGGGAGAAACACATGTCTAACGCCTTAAACTCCGAAGACTCTTTTAGTCCTTAATATCGACTTCTAACACGAGGGAGCTTACACCTATAGCCCAATGAATTCAAGGTTTTTTTTTACACTACCATACCAATTTGAAATTTATAAAACTCTCAAATACATAAGTTTTATAACAATTAAACATGCGGTAAAAATACACTATCGTGCATTCGATAGGTTTCAAAATTGATCACCAATGCCAGACATATAAAACCATTTTCAAAATTCATTTGATAAGTACTTATGTTAATAAAACGGTAACGAAAGATGCGTAACAAAATTTTCAAAAGGACTACCAGGGTCCTAGTATGCATCAATTTATGCTATGCATATGAAAAATAACTTTCCGTCCTATAACATGTGCAATAAAAATTTGTAAAACCCAAGACAACACGCTCATGATATCGAACTCTTAAAGTTTTCTCTCCTTTAGTCACAATGCGGCATGAAATAAGATTTCAATATAAAACGTTCTTTCATAAACTTAGATTTAACCCAAAACTTGTTCAAAATGAGAATAGAGAAAGAACTCCCCATCTTTAAAAAACGCGGGTAAAATGTTATATATCGAAATACCCAATACGGGTGGGACATGACCAATAACTCATAAACCAAAGATAAAAACCCACATAAATAAATATCGCCGTGAACACGGGCATTAGACCCAAAACTCATGCAACCATAAAATGAACGAAATTAAACACTGACACGTGGAAATGACGTATTCTATTCAAACCTTAATATAAGTGGGGAAAACCCAATATTAAAGCCATCATTTATTGTCGACCACATAAAAACCAATGTTGGTAAAATACGACATTAACTTTTAAAAATACCACGGATCTATGACAGAGAGACCCGTATACATTGAAAATAGAGGAACATGCAAGTAGGCCGCCCATACAACTTCCTCGCATGTCATCTAAACATTTCCATCTTGGGTGGCGAGAACACGTGAATGAGGCCACCCATGATGTTATTGGATTTCACCACATATCCCGATCCTAGTTCCCATGCCATGCCAGACATCACAATCCTTGGACCGTTTGTTGCCCCTTGCCATACTCCGTCGAGTTCCACCCCAAGGTCTTACGGACATGGATGCCTATCCAATCTAGATGAGTTTCAACTCAGTGGCTCGAGCCACCTATTGCCTACTCACTAGAAAAACCAAGCGGTCACTAAGTGTAACCCAAAACCTCAGGCCTTACAAAACAGACAGACTTACGTGCCTATGGATCCATTACGACACTGGCTAACATTACATGACTCCAAATGAATGACCAAAGCACGTAACTCACCAATGACACGAATTAAGCGTCATCATACTCAAAACCCACGACGGTTATAAATCCGGACAAATGTCCACACGACTCATTTAGTCAAAACCGAGCCAAAGGCCCAACACTTTACGTAAATACCCAAATAAAAACCGATATAAATATTGGAACCCGTTTGACCGTCTAATATGCAAACACGACCAAAAGTATAAATAAATAAAATCTCATCGTTGGTTGAGACAAACCATTTTCCCAAATGAACTCACACTCTTATGTTTTCAAAATTCCTCATAACACAATAATATGTGTTTTCTAAAAGGTTTATAAGATCAAATACACAAAATGACACTTACGTCAATTGAACTCCAATTATATATGTAAAATCATCAAGTAAACATTTCAATATGATTTATTTACCGAAATACCCAAAGATTCCAAAATAACCAAAACTTCTCATTGGTTGCAACAAAATGTTTTCCAAATGAACTCTTTCTCTTCATGTTTCCAAAACGACTCCTAGTTCAACGACATGCATTTTCCAACGGTTTACAAAATCATATGCACAAAATGGACAATTAAATATCCAAAATATAGTGGCCGACAACGAGGGTACTCGTATCCGATGAGAGCGGGAGAGCACGAAGTATGCCACTCCTACAACGTTAATCGTATGACACCTAACGACATGAAAACCCAAGTGTCCCTACGAATCCTTGACAAGTTTCACCCAAATAATGAAATGTCTTTAAACAATGTTTATGAAGACACATACTTCAAAGACGTGATTAACCCAAAACTCAACACATAATAGGATCAAAGGTTTTCCAAAGGGTCTATGAATGCAAATACACCAAGATGCATATAACATGTAATAGACTTCATCTGTACCAAAATTACCAAGATGCATAAGTCATTAAATGAACTTTATTTGTACAAAATCCCCAAAATGCATAAATCATGCTATTACTTATCAAGATGTCCAAATCCCAAGTATGAGCATTTAATGAAACTAAAATAAGCCAAGTTTATCAAATATGAAAACTCATTAAAATACTCAGACTTTGACAAATACCAAGTAAAATACATTTTTAATTCAAAATACTCAAAACTTATCAGTAGTTAACCATTTCATGTAAAACACTTTTAAAAATAACCATTTTGGCATGTACCCCGTTTTCACAATTCAACTTGAACTCATGCTCCTCGATTTCTATAGTTACACTATCGTCATCCAGGTGTTCAACGTCTTAAGACAAAGACCACAGACTTCATAGGTTCACCTCACAATTTTTCCTTGAATACATCGATTCAAAAGTCTATGGTTCTAATCCAACCAAATAATCCGACTCGAAACTGTCCACTTAATGCAATCGCCATACTTACCGTTACTCCAAGTAACGAATAATAAAATCATCAACTTTTTCTAATAATTACCCATTCAGAAACTTTCTTATTACTCCAATGGTCGACATACCAAGGCGGTTCATACAAGCACGAGGATGAATAGGAAAGAGATTAACATAATTGAACACGAATGAAACGTACTACTACGTCTACAAATATCATAACATTAGTAAACCAAGCACAAGAGAACGTACTACTACCTTACCAATTGTCACAGTAACGACAACTTCGAGCACCATCACGTATAAATATCCTCATAATAACATTAGCTAGGTGAGATTATGAACATATAATACATAAAGGTTCTCGTTACCATCGCCACAACGCTTGATAACCATAGTTTCCGTCGACTCTAAGACTAACCCATCTTAGAAATTCTACCCATCTCACAAATCATTGCCTAACGTACTCAGTCTAAGTCTAGACATCTTACATTCATGCCTAGTTCACTTAAACTGGAGCTCTGATACCAACTTGTAACACCCTAAAAATAGGGATAACAAAAATCCGAAAAACGGACATGCGGTATTTAAAATTGCCAAAGCAAGAGCCTCCCAAAAATGGGGAAAATACACAAACCTGTTTAAATACAATCGTAAATAAACGGTCAATAAATAACAACCAACTAATCTAATTTCTATAACCAGAAAAGAGATTACAAATAAGGGTGTCATTTATAAACCCAAGGGATTCTCCTATCAAAAGCAATATTCCCAAATCTCTCACCCGAGTACCAAGCCGACATAGAACCGGTGCCGCTAAAACCTGAGATACACATTGACACCAAACAAGTGTTAGGCCAAAAAGCCTAGTGAGTTGAACAATAATAAGCATGCATGAGCAGATACAATTCTTATCAGCAGTTAACCAGTGTTCAATATATGTGGAGTCATTAGGGGAGACCCAAAGCACCAATCAAGCCCACCCCAAGAGTCGATATACCTTTATGCCCTTAACAAGGAACATCCCAAGGCCCGGCACACCCGGAGACTACTCCAAAGGAAAATTCCCCGAACGGCGGAGGTCTAGGCACATACCATCACAGTGGCGCCCAAGACTACATCCTCCTTGTGAACTGACTTGGTTCGTCCAACATAATGCATATAGGAGGTCCTTTAGGTGTATTTCAACCAAATATAATTCAATACCAACCGTGGATACAATATCACCCTCCTCATATCATGAGTCCAATATAAGACTTAAATATCCACATAGCCACGTTGTAGATATAATATCACCAAGAGTATATTCCAAATGAAATCATCATAATATACCAAACATATATTCATTTTTCATGTAAAATACCCATTGTGGCACACATAGTGGAAATCCCCAAATAATTACACAACATAGAGTAAATCATGGGATGATACTTCATATACATATATCTCACATAATCTCATGGAAATACCATCAAATACTTAAACCCGTAAAGATGACCATTTTGAGCAAATATGTGATAATAACAACAAATAAGCAAATATGATGTGTATCCAGATTTAACAAAAGTTTAGTAAACTCACCTTGCTAGATTTAGACTAACTCATTTTTGGGAGATTTCCTCCTAAAATCACATGATTCTTCATCATCTAGCAAACTTAGAAGTGAGAAACATAATCTTTCATCTTCATATTCTTCATCAAGTTATCTAAGGTTTCATCCACCCTTTTTCTCCCTTTTGTAGAATTGGAGTTTGTGGTTTATTTTGGTGATCTATAGGTGTGTTGGTGGTGGATTCAAGCTATTGGTTAAGGTAAGCTTCTATCTTCTTCATCTATGGAAATTAGGGTTTTTGGGTATAGTTGAGATCTTCATGTAATATAACTATGTCACCCAAGACTACATCCTCCTAGTGAACTTGCCTTGATTCGTCCAACATAATGCATATAGGAGGTCCTTAGGTATATTTCAACCCAACATATTTCCATACCGACTACGGGTACCATGTTACCATCCTATCCTCATGAAGTCCAACAAAAGTCCCAAATGACAATTATATTCATCATGCATATAACTATGTCACCAAAGTGATATTCCAACTAAAATCATCATAACACACATATAGGCATACATTTAACATATCGAGGTACCCATTTTATATATCCATGGGAAAAGCCCCAAATAATGGTACACATAACATAAAACATAACATATCACCAATATCCATATTTCTAACCATTTTCATCAAGAAATCCCAAATACTTGAACACATAGAGAATGAAATAACAAATAGAAGATTATGATGTGTATCTAGTTTTAACAAAGGTTTAGTAAACTCACAATCTAGGTTTTGTACCAAAACCTAGAAAAGTATGAAACCCTAGATTTGCAGGTGAGACTTGGAGAAGAAGAGATCAACTTGGAGAACCCTATAAAATCCTCCTTGATGATTTAATGCTAGCCAAAGATCCAACCACCCAACTACTTTGCAATAAATGGGGTTAGGGTTTGGTGAGGAGAGGAATCAGTATTTTGGGGGAGAAAATCGCCAAAGAATGGAGTAGAATGTGTTTGAAATGGCATAAAAATCGGCTGGAACTCATTTAAGGAATTCATCCCGCTCGCGACCTTGCCCGACGACAATGCCATGGGCATTGTCGCGTGTCACGGTCGCGGTCTCCCCCTGAGCTACGGTACATCCTCGACGACATTGACACCGCGATAGTGACCATGTCACAATCGCGTGTTATAGTCGCGAGCTCTAACCCACCTACGGTACACATTCAGCGACTGTGACACCGCGATAGTGACATGTCATAGTCGCGCCAACTCCCAGAAGCCCCGAAAATTCAATCAATTTCAATTACGAGCGCGAGGTTCAACCGAGAAATATTAATACACAGTTCATATAACATTAAGGCATCTTAAGAGTGAACATGTGCTCAAATTAAGGTTCCACAATAAGAGAAACGATTACTTACCTTATAAATTTCCGGGTGTTACAATCCTCCCCACCTAAATAGGATTTCGTCCCGAAATCTCATGCTACAACAAACAAGTGAGGATAACGCTTCTTCATGTCATCCTCGGATTCCCAAGTAATGTTAGCACCCCGATGGTGCTTCCATTGAACCTTTACCATTACCATATCTTTATGCCGCAACTTCTTCACCTTTGACTCTAAAATCGTCTCCGGTTCTTCCACGCAACGATTTCCATTGTCTACCCGAATCTCTGACAAGGGAATCACACTTTCTTCCTCGGCTAGACATTTCCGAAGGTAGCATACGTGAAAAGTAGGATGTATCACATCCATTTCCGGCGGTAAGTCCAACCGGTAAGCTTGAAGTCCAATTCTTTCTAAAATAACGAAGGGTCCAAGGAAACGAGGGCTAAGCTTCCCGCGTTTTCCGAAACGGATAATCCCCTTCCATGGCGACACCTTTAGCATGATGCAGTCACCCACTTGAAACTCGACCGGTCTTCTCTTTTTGTCCGCATAGCTCTTTTGTCGGTCTTGCGCCGCCTTTAGTCTCTCACGAATTTCCTTCACCTTGTCGGTCGTTTTTTGGACAATTTCCGGTCCGGCAAACTGCTTATCGCCCGCCTCGAGCCAACAAACTGGAGTTCGGCACTTTCGTCCGTACAACGCCTCGAATGTGCCATTCCAATGCTAGAATGGTAGCTATTATTATACGCAAACTCCACCAACGGCAAGTGTGAGTCCCAACTACCACCAAAGTCGATGACACACGACCTCAGCATATCTTCGAGTGTTTGAATTGTCCTTTCACTTTGACCGTCCGTTTGGGGATGATATGCCGTGCTCAAATTCAATCTGGTACCCAATTCCTTTTGCAAGCTTGCCCAAAAGTTTGACGTGAAACGACTGTACCGATCCGACACCATAGATTGCGGGACCCCGTGCCTCGACACCACCTCGTCGATATAGAGCTTGGCCAGTTTCTCCATTGGCAAAGTCTCCCTCATTGCAAGAAAGTGCGCACTCTTGGTTAGCCGATCAACGACTACCCAAATTGTATCATGGCCTCACAAGGTCTTTGGTAGCTTTGTCACGAAGTCCATAGAGATGTTGTCCCATTTCCACTCGGGAATGGACAATGGTTGTAAACTCCCATACGTCCTTTGATGTTCCGCCTTGACTTGAAGACACGTGACACATCTCTCCACATAGTTAGCCACATCTAACTTCATCACCGGCCACCAATAATTTAATTTTAAGTCTCTATACATCTTGGTACTACCGGGATGTATAGAATACTTCGACTTGTGCGCGTCTTCTAGAAGTAATTTCCGATTTCCACCCAACTTCGGCACCCAAATTCGACCTTGGAAGAGTTTGATTCCGCGACTATCTTCCGTCAAAAGCCCACTTTGCTTTACCATGATCTCGGATTTGAGATTTTGCTCCTCGAGCGCTTCCACTTGCCACGTCTTGATGCTTTCCACCAAACTTGATACCACATCGATTCTAGTAAGGGACAATTTAACACCACCATCATGGCTTCTCCGACTCAATGCGTCCGCCACCACATTGGCCTTACCAGAATGATAGAGTAAATCACAATCATAATCTTTCAAGAGCTTTAGCCATCTCCTTTGTCGCATGTTGAGTTCCTTTTGATCGAAGATGTATTTGAGACTCTTGTGATCCGTGAAAAGAGTACACTTGGTCCCATACAAGTAGTGTCGCCATAACTTTAACGCGAAAACTACCGCCGCCAATTCCAAATCATGAGCCGGATAGTTCTTCTCATAATCCTTTAATTGCCGCGACGCGTAGGCTATTACTTTCTGTTGAGGAGAAATCCCAACATTTGCTGGGAATGCCACAAGCATCCAGCGCCCTCACCTTCGACTCGGGAGTACGTAACTGGCCGGGACTAACAGCCCGACCCGCTGGCTCCACGAAAGTGGTGCAACCCCTCATGTCCGCCTGTCGCTTAGTACGGGGCTTTGCGCTACCATGGTTTAAGGAAATAAAGTTGCGCCTTCACCACCAGCAATTGCTTTTGGTGTAGTGGTAAGCGCTTGATCCTAACAAGTTAAGCGTGCTCAGGCGAGAGCAATCCTAGGATGGGTGACCTCCTGGGAAGCTCAAGCCTTGGGACCTAACACTTTCCCCCTTTGCATTAGGACACACCCAAGCCCCATCTTGGAAGCGTCACTAAACACAACAAAATCTTCCGATCCTTCGGGTAGGGATAATATCGGAGCTTCTCACAACTTCCTCTTGAGCGTCTGAAAGGCTTGTTCTTGTGCATCGGTCCAAAGAAACTTGACGTTCTTCCTTGTAAGAGAAGTGAGCGGTGTAGCTATCTTGGAAAAGTCTTGGATGAAACGCCGGTAGTAACCCGCCAAACCTAAGAAGCTTCGAATCTCCGTCGGACTTGTTGGAGGCTCCCAACTCATCATTGCATCGATCTTTGCCGGATCCACCTTTACGCCGTCCTTTGATACCACATGCCCCAAGAATTGCACCTCTTGAAGCCAGAATTCGCACTTCGAGAATTTCGCGAACAGTTTCTCCCTCCTTAGAACTTCCAATACTTACCGTAAGTGCTTCCCATGCTCGGACTCATCATTTGAATACATTAGAATATCATCGATGAAGACGATCACGTATTTGTCTAAGAATGGTCGACACACACGGTTCATCAAATCCATGAACACGGCCGGAGCGTTGGTTAGACCGAAAGGCATCACCAAAAATTCGTAATGACCGTATCGCGTTCGGAAAGCCGTCTTTGGAATATCCTCCTTCTTCATTCTCACCTGATGATAACCGGATCGAAGATCAATCTTAGAGAAACATCCCGCGCCTTGAAGTTAATCAAAAAGATCGTCGATACGAGGTAAGGGATACTTGTTCTTCATCGTGACTTTATTCAACTCCCGGTAATCTATGCACATCCTCATGGACCCGTCCTTTTTCTTCACGAACAACACCGGTGCTGCCCATGGTGACTAACTCGGTCGAATGAAGCCCTTCTCCAACAACTCTTGCAGTTGCGACATCATTTATTTCATTTCTGTCTGTGCCAAACGATATGGATCTCGACCTATCGAAGCCGCTCCCGGAGTGAGGTCGATCTGAAATTCCACTTGTCGTTCCGGTGGTAATCCGGGTAAGTCTTTCTGAAAGACATCCGAAAAATCCCGCACGACCTTCACATTTTCCACCGTCTTCTTTTCCTTCTTCGCGTCCACCACGAATGCTAGATACGAAGGGTAACACTTCGCTAAGAACTTGTTAGCCTTGAGAGAGGAGATTATAGGGTTACGACCTTTTCCCTTCTCTCCATAGATGATGACCACATTGCTTCCTTCCAAAGGCACTTGAATCATCTTCTTAGAGCAAAAGATGTCGGCCTTGTGCCTTACTAACCAATCCATGCCTATGACCACGTCAAAACCCCCTATGGCCATAGGTAGCAAATCTACCCCAAAAGGATTCCCATCGATCTCTATAGTGCATTTACAAAAACAGTCTCGGATGATTACCTGGTCCCCATTGGCTATCTCTACTACTAGTGCATCGGGAAGGACACTAATAGGAATAGTGAATCGCTTACAGAAGGTATCCGACACAAAAGAACACGTAGCACCCGAATCAAACAAAACACGAGATGGCAAGGAGTTTACTAGGAACGTACCCGAAACGACATCCGCGGTCTCCTTTGCCTCCTCGGTAGATATCCAGAAAGCTCGACTCGGTGCCCTTGGTGGTTGCTCGACTCTGGCCGTCGAACCCACAGAATTTCCCCCATTTCCTCCAACTAGCTTTGGGCAGAATCTTTTCATATGCCCCGGTTCTCCGCACTCAAAACATACCGATCCCTGGATGGAACATTCTCGAGTCGTATGGTTCTTCTTACCACACTTGGCGCACCTGGTTGGACCGGAGTAAGTTCTTGTAGCACATGGTCCCGAGTGCTTTGACCTGCACTTGGAACACCACCGTTCTTCACGACGTTAATCACCCGCTTTCCCACTTACAAAGGGTCTCGACTGATGAACGGGCCCAGATGGCCCTTCCCACTTCCGTTTCTCACCAACTAACCTCTTCTCTTCCCTTTCGGCATTGATGTCGTCCTCAACGAGCAAGGACTCTTCGATAACCTCTTGTAACGTCGAACACTTAGCATTCCTTACCGCCGATCGCATCCCGGCCGGTAACCCTTGATGGTAGGCTTTAATCTTTGACCTTTCATCGGGGACTAGATGTCCCACCAAGTTTAGTTTCTCCAAAAAGAGTTTGGAGTAGCCAACCACAGACAGGTTCCCTTTCTTCAGATCTCGGAACTCCCGCTCCAACTTGTCCATCGAACGCTCGCTACAATACTTGTCCATAATTTTCTCTTTGAACATCGGCCAAGTTAACTTAGCCAGAACTTCAGGAGTGAGGACTGATCGAGTGAGATTCCACCAAATCAAAGCCTCTCCCCGAAGTAGTTGAGAAGCAAACTTGACCCGTTGAGAGGGATCACACTCACTTGACTCAAAGGACATCTCTACCTCTTTGAGCCAGTACATGCAAGCAACCGGGTTATCTGAACCCGCAAACTCCTTAGGGTGGCACCCCAGAAACGTCTTGTAAGTGCACCCCTTAGTCTTCGTCCGAATCCCTTCAACGGATGGTTCCTCAACCGTTACCACATTTGGTCCACCCGACCCCACAATAATGTTTTCAGCCATCGTCTCAGGTTGTCGGTGGCTAGCGTCTCGATCCTCTAGGAGTTTCATGAAAAACTCTTGCTATTGGGTCATGGCCGAAGTCATGGCCAACTGTTGTTGATCCAGGGACGCATTCATATCCAACATCATGCTATCCCAAAGCCGGGTCTCCATGGTAACTTCCTCCATGATGGCGTTACCTGTGTTGAGGTTTCGGCGCGGAATATGGTCAGGCCCTCCTCCCAAGATTCTGGGTATAGGATTGTCATCGGAGGTTGCCCCCACCGAGGGTCATACTGTTGCAGATTCCACTTCTGGTTGCCCCTCTGGCATGTCCGGTAATCTACTTCGAGTGTTTACCATTGATCACTGCCATACAAGCACGAGAAGGAGATTGAGAAAAGACTAAGCGAGTTTAACTCATTGTACGTACTAATACCTTCATCAATTATTATAATAATAGTAAACCAAGTATACTGACGTAACAATGCATTCATAATAGCAGTAGCTAAGTGAAATTATGAACGAACCATACACAAGAATTCTTGTCACCATCATCACAACTTTCAATTACAGTAATTCCGTAATCCTAACGCTCTTCCCACCTAGGAACCCCAAGAGGACAGTGAAGTCAAAACAGTCTAAAGCTTAAGTCTAGATATGCTACAATAATACCTAGTTCACTTAAACTAAAGCTCTGATACCAACTTGTAACACCCTAAAAATAGGGATAACAAAAACTTTCCATAAATGGAGAAGTGGTATAAAGTTTGCCATAGCAAGAGCCTCCCAAAATGGGGAAATATACAAACAACCTGTTTAATCACAAATCTGTAATTTAACGGATAAATAAACAACAACCAACTAATCTAATTTCTAAATCTAGAAAAGAGATTACAAAAGGGGTGTCATCTATAAACCCAAAATTTCCAAAAATAGCTCAAGTGCCAAAATCCCCAAGCTCTTGCCCAAAGAATCTAAACTTGCCTAGGAGTCGCGCCGCTAACACCTGAGATACACATCGACACCAAACAAGTGTTAGGCCAAAAAGCCTAGTGAGTTGGACAATAATAAGCATGCATGAACAATCACAATTTCTTATCAGCAGTTAACCAGTGTCCAAATATATGTGGAGTCATTAGGGGAGACCCAAAGCACCAATCAATTCCACTCCAAAGAGTCAATGCACCTTGATGCCCTTAACAAGGAACACCCCAAAGGCCCGGCACACCCGGAGATCAGATCGTAAAGGAAACTTTCCGAGTGGCGGAGGTCTAGGCACATACCATTCCGGTGGTGCCCCAAGACTACATCCTCCTAGTGAACTTGCCTTGATTCGTCCAACATAATGCATATAGGAGGTCCTTAGGTATATTTCAACCCAACATATTTCCATACCGACTACGGGTACCATGTTACCATCCTATCCTCATGAAGTCCAACAAAAGTCCCAAATGACAATTATATTCATCATGCATATAACTATGTCACCAAAGTGATATTCCAACTAAAATCATCATAACACACATATAGGAATACATTTAATATATCGAGGTACCCATTTTATATATCCATGGGAAAAGCCCCAAATAATGGTACACATAACATAAAACATAGCATATCACCAATATCCATATTTCTAACCATTTTCATCAAGAAATCCCAAATACTTGAACACATAGAGAATGAAATAACAAATAGAAAATTATGATGTGTATCTAGTTTTAACAAAGGTTTAGTAAACTCACAATCTAGGTTTTGTACCAAAACCTAGAAAAGTATGAAACCCTAGATTTGCAGGTGAGACTTGGAGAAGAAGAGGTCAACTTGGAGAACCCTATAAAATCCTCCTTGATGATTTAATGCTAGCCAAAGATCCAACCACCCAACTACTTTGCAATAAATGGGGTTAGGGTTTGGTGAGGAGAGGAATCAATATTTTGGGAGAGAAAATCGCCAAAGAATGGAGTAGAATGTGTTTGAAATGAAATAAAAATCGGCTGGAACTCATTTAAGGAATTCATCCCGCTCGCGACCTTGCCCGGCGAAAATGCCATGGGCATTGTCGCGTGTCACAGTCGCGGTCTCCCCCTGAGCTACGGTACATCCTCGACGACATTGACACCGCGATAGTGACCATGTCACAATCGCGTGTCATAGTCGCGCCAACTCCCAGAACCCCCAAAAATTCAATCAATTTCAATTACGAGCTCGAGGTTCAACCGAGAAATATTAATACACAGTTCATATAACATTAAGGCATCTTAAGAGCGAACATGTGCTCAAATTAAGGTTCCACATTAGCAATTTACGAAATTAACAATTAGAGAAACGATTACTTACCTTATAAATTTCCGGGTGTTACATCCGCTTTTGTATTGGGAAGAGCAATTTGTAATTGGGTTAAGTAACACCCGACTCCGGTTTAGTCCTTGTATGTAGATGGAGTTTATAATTGTTGAGGTTAATTATAGAATTTTACCTTGAGGTATTTGAGTTTTGATTTTTAGTAGGAAGCTTTGTTCCTCACTTGATGTTATATCGAAATTTTAAATTAGTTGTTCTTACCAAATTTGAGGTGTTACACAATTGCTACATGTCATTGTCTTCCCAGATTGAGTCACTCTTGTATCTTGGCTCTCAGATTCTGATCTTTTTCTTTTGATAGATGGTCAACCATACATTCTTCTCTCCTTAGGTGGGTTTGGTTTGATGTAAGGTATTGGACTCCACATGTTGCTCCCGTTCAATGGTTTTATAGTATTCTCATATGCCATTTTGAAGAGATCCTTAGTAAACCATTTACTAACATAATCCTCAGGATCCTTATTAATAAAGTGTATGGCAGCTATGGAATGCACACAAGGAATGCCTGACATGTCCCACAGTCTACAACTGCATTTTCTAGCATCTAAATTCACAACCATTGCTTCATAACATTTTCGTGTGTTAAACACATTCCCACCACTAGGGATAACATACCAATATCTACATAAGAAAAATAATGAATTAACATACAATATCATATTACCACTATAGACAAGAATACATTACATACAAAGAATACATTAACCAGTGATTTTCTCCCTATTTCTTTAATTTTTTCTTCATGGCCGGTAAACAACATATTCCCATTCTTGTGCTTTGCTCCTCATTCTGTAATGCCTCTCCATAACAAATATCCTTATCTCATCAAACATTGTGATTATGTGTTTTCTTCTTGCATCAACAATTATTGAATTAAATGACTCACAAATCCCATTTTCTATTGCTTCACAAGCTCAACCGGGTTGAAAAAAATGCCCTACACCATGTATTAGGTTCTCTTTCAATCAAGTGATTGTGTCCATCAACATTTAGTGTCTTATATCATAGCTAGGATCATCACTACATTCCTCACGGTAATCATATATCATCCTGTAAATAAGAATAACGACTTAATGATATAAAGATGTGTTATCATTAATGATATAAAGATGCACGGTTGGTTGGAACTGGAAGTATGATAATTATAGAAAAATAATCACAAGTAGGTTGTGATATGTAGAGTTTTTGTGTTTCTATTATTCAATGAAGCAGTAGAGGCATTAACATGAGAGGTGATATATGACATTCAAACCCAAGACAAAGAATCGTAGTGGAATTCAATCACTTATATACTCTTTCTTCAACCATATGTACGACTTGTTGCCAAATATTAATAGTTTAAATATATCTACTGTTTGAGGCAGGATATGGGCAATTGTCATTGAAGAATTCATGCATGAAAATAAGTGGCAGAAGAATTTCTGCAAAGAAAATCCTTGAATTATATAATCCACGGGAACTCACATGAACTCGCATGAAAATAAGTGGAAGAATTCATTCCAATTGCCATTATATAACAAGCCACCATAATGTACTTCCCCAAACTGGCAAACTTAGTCACCGTTTTAAATTCTACGATCCACAGGAACTAACATGGACTAGTTTTCTATCATCCCATGTTCTACTGCTTTTCTTGGAATGATGAGGAATAGTGTTTATTTTTCTAAAGTTCGTATAGGAAACATGTTTACCTGATTTTTATCGCTGGAACGTCACTGTTGGTTTGGAATGGTGCCGACGGGCTGAGGGTGGTGGCGAGACGGCGACGGCGGGGATGTGCCGAGGGCGGTGGGCGTCGGCGATGGCTGGTGTAGGGCGACAGGAATGAGATGCTACGATGGGCCGGTGGGGGGAGCTTGAGATGGTTGTGACGGGAATGAGGCGACGTTTGGAGAATTTTATGTTTTTTTTTAATTTTAATTTGTCTTTTACCTGCTATACAGGTTGCAAGTTACATTAAGGATGTATTTAACATGGTTTAAAAAGTTCAAGGATTTATTTATTTAAAAAAATTATCCAATGACTTAATCATTCTAAATAGTAAAGTCCAATGGATTTTTTTGGCCTTTTCCTTTAATTATTTAAGAACTTAAAATTTTGTGAGATATGTGAGAACTTCTACTTTAAGGTTTTGTTTCACACATTTTTTCCATCTAAGTATAGTACTTAATGTATTGATTAACATATATTTGTTTCACAATATATTTGTTTCTTATGTGTACGGTTCTTAATGTGATACCTTTTTATATGTATTTTTTTGTTTCATAAACACGTGAAAAAGATTCACATTGTGAACCATATACATGTGAAACAAACATATTGTGAAACATTTTTTTGAAGGGTGTTCTAGACTATGCCTAGACTAATCCCTTGGTAAATTATGACTGTAAGACATCAACCCTGATTAAACCTCAATGACCACAATTGTTGTGTACGTCTGGATTCGAACCCTCGAAAGATGGGATATTCCACCACATCCCCCAGACCTTAACCAGTACGCCACAACCCTTGTGGTTATTTGTTAATAACTATATGCCATAGATGAAAAAATCATATAAAATAACACATGATGCATGAGTTCTCAGAGATCTCACGATTTAGAGAGTTCTCAAAAAAAGGTCCCCTATCACTATAATGTTTTCAGTAGCTAATTCATGTCATCTCAATTAAATACCTCCTTATTTCTTATTCCTTTCTCACTCACATACCATCGACTTATAGATTTTGATTTACGAGTCTGGATAATTACAATAATACTAATAATTTATACCAGAAGATGTTAGATTTTTTATTCATGTAGTATATATATTCTTTCCATTCACTTGTAATGTAATTTATACATTGTTTTACAGTAAATTATATAGAAAAGTGATACTTAATAGTTTTTGACACATTTTTTATAAACTAACGTCTTCACATAAACAATCCTTTTATTTAATTACAGTAAAGATGATGTCTACATATATCTTCCTATACTAAAACTTTGGATGAGGTAAATTTGTCTTGTTTTCGTTTATTTTGTACTTTTCAATTTTTATTTTGAATATATGTTTTTAGAACTGCAATTAAAAATTCAAACGTTTGTTCAAAAGTATAATTTGAATACAACATGACATAGGGATCAATTAAAAAAACCAATTTAAGAACTAAATTCATAACAAAATGCGAGTCACTGTAACACCCAAAAAATTGGATGAACAAAAACTTCTAAGAATGGAAATGTGGTATATAAAGTTCCACGACATGAGCCTCCCCAAAAATGGGGGAAAATATAAATACCTCTTTAATTATAGTTTGTAATTTAACGGAAATAAACAACAACCTATTAATCTAATTTCTAATACAGAAATAAGATTACAAAAAAGGTGTTGTCCCCAATCCCATCAAAAGTCATCATAAAAGTGCACCCGAGTGCATTCCCCAAGCTCACACGAGACTCGCCTAGACCTTCTTAGGCGCGGGGCCACTAAAACCTGAGATACACATCGACACCAAACAAGTGTTGGGTCAAAGAGCCTAGTGAACTTAAACAAATAATAATAAGCATGTTATGAAGCATTAAGAGCATAATTCCAACGGGTAGTGTAATAGATGGAGTCAATGGGGGAGACCGATAATACCAATCGAGTTCCACCCAAAGAGACGAAATACCTTAGTGTTAACTCCTATGAGTGACACCAAAAGGCCCGACACATCCGAGGGTTACAACAAAGGCATTGCCCTAAATGGTGGAGGTCTAGGCACATACCAACACGGAGGCGCCCAAGACTATGTCCTCCTAATGTCTACTTGACTTGGCTCATCCACTCGGTTCAAGCCTGGCCATAGAGACACTTTAGCTTTCAAGAATGCAATAAATACCAATATTGGTATATTTTGCCCAAATAATCGCATAGGCAATAAATAACACCACTTATGATATTTCAACATACTCTACATAATTGTTCATGCATAAGCTACATGAAAAGTCTTTTACACTTAATAGGATTATTTTCCCCAACAAGTAGGTTAAACCCTAAAGTATGGTTATACATGAGTAAATACTCTTTTTCAACCTATTTCATACTTCCAACACATTATGTATCATTTTTACTAAGATATCTCACGGATACTCAAAATGTACTTCCAATAATACCCAAATATAACAAGAGATTCACCACATAAATATAACACATAATAACTAAACAAGTAAGGATGTGTATCTAGTTTTAAACAAAAGTTTAGAACACTCACAATTTAGGTTTTAGTTAAAACCTAGAAAAGCAATCAAAACCCTAGAAAGTTGAGGAGAGGAAGTCTTGAGGTTTAGGGCCTTGAATCCTTGCAAGAACCCTCCAATAAATGCTCCAAAGGATCTTGAAACTCTTTTAGTGCCTCCAACTAATCCAAATCTTGCAATGAATGAGGGGAGATGTGTGGAGCCATGAAAATCTCCCCCTAGGGATTCTCTCTCTAAAATAATTCTAATTTTGGTGATAAAATGAGAGAAAAGTGGGGAAAAGAGCATTTAAGCTCGTCTGATGTTGCGGGCGATTGTGCCAGGGGCACTCTCGCGAAAATGTACCGAGAGTGGGAAGAGGTTGGCCGATTGTGACTCGGTGATTACGACATATGTCACTTTCGCCTGATTTGTACCGAGAGCTCTTAGCCCCGGGCGATTGTGCCCAAGGGCACTATCGTCGTCACTATCACAAAGATGTTACTGAGACTCAAACGGTTCGACGATAGGGTGGATGACACTTGAGTTTGGTCTAAGGGGATCAAGATTAATGCTTACAACAATTAAACGTGTACAAACGAGAGAAAACCACGCGATAGACATAGTCTAATTATGTAATATTAGTTTAGGATTTTACGGGTGTTACAGTCACAGGGACCAAGAATGTAATTACCTCAATAAAATAATTTATCACATATTATATGATTTGTTAAATTAAAAGTTGTTATATTAATGCTATTTAATAAATTAGTATTAAATTATACTAAATAATTTAATTATAATTATTTTACTTAGTTAAAATATAATTTTTTAAACTGATACTTTAAGATTGTTTAGAAAATATTAATATATGACATAATTTCAAAGTAACTGTTAAGATTTACGTGACATTTGAGAAATCTGAGAAACCGTATAATAGTTTTACATTTGCATTGATATAGATGATATAAAGTTCAAAGATGTTGAGATCCATTTACCTTTGTGTTTTTGGAAACTTGCACCACATGCATAGAATGATTCATTGACTTGTTTTTATTTTATTAAGACAATCGGTTGTAAAAAAACAGTACTAATTAATTTGACATGTAACAATAATCTTTTTTACCAGTTAATTATCGAAAATATTCTGTAATAAATAAAAGAATTTGTTGGTTGATACAAATATTTTTGGTTTAAAAATATTAGTATTTGTTTTTGTCAATTGAAAGAAAATACAGTTAGCTCCAAAATATTAGCCTAATTGTTAGTAAGTAATTGTTATTTTAACTCATAAACTTTTTTTAATTTATCTTTTATTAGAATATTAGAATATATATATAGAGGGAGGACCAAACGAGAATGCTAGCTATTTAAAAAAAATAAGAGAATAATTCTAGACCAACCATTTATTAAATAATACCTTAAATAATTAATTCTAAAAATAAATAAATAAAATTTTTAGGGTGTTTTGTTGGTAAATTGTGTGTAAAAGGAATATGATTTCATTCATTGGTATTTTGTGAAATATATTTGTAAAAATCATGTATAATAGTTTAAAAAAATATTTATTACGTTTTTATAGGTTAAAAAATATTTATTAAAAAAATATATATTCAAAAGTATGCTTTTTAAAAGAGTAAACTACGATTTTAGTCCTTGTGGTTTGTTGTTTATAATCATTTTCGTCTTTGGTTTTTAAAAATTGTTTTTTCAGTTATTATGGTTTACATTTCATTTCTTTATTCGTCCTTAGGACCAACTCTGTTAAATTTCAAACCTTAACTCAAGGGTATTATAGTCTTTTAACATTTTAGTTTATTTTTTACAAAATAATAAAAATATATTATACTAATATTATATCTCTCACACACATACACACACACACACACACACACACACACATATATATATATATATATATATATATATATATATATATATATATATATATATATTATAATATAGGCGAAGGATCGTGTCAGAAGTTGAGTTAATGGTGAGAAACATGAAAAGTGGATCTGAACCGTTGATCTCTTTTAATCTTAAGTCCTCCCATGAATTGCGGCTTAGAAGAGAATTGATCTGGTGCATCTTATTTCGGTGCATCTCATCCTAATGTGCGTTCATTTCTCATCCAACGGTTGATAACCATTTCTCACGATTCTCACTGTTAACTCAACTTCTCACCTGAACCTAATCCTTATAATATATACCCTCATGCCTCATATAGAGAACCTCACCCTAGAGTCCTGGACTAGATAATGTCGACCTCCTCTTCTCCTTCCCTACAACATTGTAATCTCTCTCCTCTTTCCTCTCAAACTGTTTTTCCCCCGTCCCCACCACTGCTGTAACACCCTCAAATATGGAAATAACAACTAATTTAAAATTTTCTAAATACATCGATAACTGATTCATCTACAACAACAATTTAAGATTTAACTTCAATAAACACTTTTCAAATCTTTATACACGGTCTATAAAAGGGACGGGTGTTACTAAAAACCCAATAACAGTCACTATCTCCAAAACGCGGAAGACTTCACCAAACTACTTACCCTCGTGTAAAACTAATGCTCATCTCTTCATATTATTGCTAGAACCATTCCCCAACTGGAACCTGATGCACATGCCGACAAATAAAAATGTTAGACTTAACGTCTAGTGAGCTCAAGAGTTTTCATCATAGATATGTAAACAATAAACCTTAAGAGTGTTATTCAAAACGTGATTTGCCAAAATAAAATACATTAAGACTGAAAGCAATCTCTTTTCCAACATCCATCATTTTCATGATTAAAACCACGATACAAACGTTCCTTCGAATATAAATCCAAAACCCAAAACTCACGCAAAAACATAACTTATATTGTAACAACCAAATACTGAAAACGTGGATAAACTCTTTCATCCAAAACATCCCAAAACATGGATAAGATTCAATATTCAAAACCTTAGAACATGGATAACAACCCATACTTAAAACGTCACCGAAAACATGGATTATAAAACTCCATACCCAAAACAATACCTTTTGGTGACGAGGGCGACCCGATTACATTGTACGCGACAGAACACAAAAGTGGGTCACATAACTATGTAGAAAACCAAAGCGTATGTATTATACCCATAAAACATATCGAGCTCAACTCCTCTGAGTCTATTGCTCGAAAACATCAAGTCAACCCCTTTGAGTCGATCTATTCTTGAGAGTTCCAAAACGGGAACTCAGTTCCAAAACGGGAACTTATGCACAATAGAATTACACCTTACTACCCATGGGACGTTGCCTGACCATATAGGTCCACACCTTACTTACCATGGTGACCCGATGCCTATTCCGTGCCAAAGTGGTGAACTTGTCCAAAACGGGACATTAAGTTAAAAACATTACACTAGTTAAAAACATTACATGACTCCAAACGAATGAACTAACGCATTCAAACATGTAATTCTCGAATAAGATGCGGTAAATGAAAATCATGACCAAACGCTCTACATTGAGCTATTAAAATCGGACAAGTGTCCCCAAGACCCAACAAGGTCAAAACCAAACCGATCCATGAGCCCGACAAATCAAAAGACCAATTATAAAATCATAAGATGAAATCAAATGTAAACAACCCGCATTTATGCAAACCCATTGTAACACCCTTAGATATGAAGATAACAACTTATAATTTTTTTTTAAATACATCAATAAATACTTCGAACTACAACATAAATTGAGAATTAACTTCAACGCTCACGTTCATCCTATACATACACTCTATGAAAAGGACGGGTGTTACTAAACCCAATAACAGTTACTAACTCCAACCTGCAGAAGACTTCACCGACTACTCACTCTTGTAAGGCTAAGGCTCAACTCTTCAAAGCACTGCTAGAATCGAACCCCCGAAAGGAACCTGATGCACACGCCGACAAATAAAAAGGTTAGGCTGAACGTCTAGTGAGCTCAAGAGTTTTAACATGAATGAATATATCTTTAAAAGAAAGGAATTTAGTTTAAAGCAAGATCCTTCGAAATATTATACTTCAAAACGGAAACGACACATTTTCCCATAATATACACTTTTAAAGACAATGCTCCCAAACACACATTTCTTATAAAACGATGCAACCTGTAACTCACCCATAACGGGGTCATAGTTCGATACTCAAATGTGTTAAAATGTAAATAATACTTCATAGCCCTAAAACACCCAAACTCGGGTGGGACATAATACTCAACCCTTAAATAACGGAAAACAATCCATATAAATATGATACGCCATTAAAACATGGAACTGAAGCTTAATACTCACGCGACCATAAAATGGAATGGAATCCAAGTATCAAAACATGGACAATTAAATATCCAAAATACATCGGGCCGACAACGGGGGATACCCGTATCCGTGGAGAGCGGAGGAACACAAAAGTATGTCACTCAACCAACGTTCATCGCATGACACCTAACGACATGAAAGCCAAAGTGTCTTTACAAATCCTTGACAAGTTCCACCCAAGAGACGAGATACCTTGATGCCACAAAGGATACCCGAAAGGCCCGACACGTCCGAGGACTACAACTGAGGAAATTCCCCTACGGCGGAGATCTAGGCACCCACCCACACGGTGTCGCCCAAGACTACCTCCTCCTAGTGCCTACTTGTCAAGTTTGGTCATAAAACGTGAGTCCCGGAGTCCAACCCCGTACCACCCAATTGACCATCAACTAAGACTGACTCATGTGCCTATGGATCCAATGCAACACAATCTAAAATTACACGACTACACATGAATGACAACAACACTCGAGCCTGTAATGATTATAAATATGCAATAAAATGCATTAAGATGTAAACCATGAAATGAGACTCTACATCGAGCCATTAAACCTGGACAAATGTCCACAAGACTCTTTTAAGCCAACACCGAGCTAAAATGCTCAAAATCCATTTGACCAATAATTATCAGTCCCCCGAGTAATAAAATGTCTTTAAACAATGTTTACGAAGACACATACCTCAAAGACGAGATTAACCCAAAACTCAACACATAATGGGACCAAAGGTTTTCCAAAAGGTTTATGAATACAAATACACCAAAATGCATATAACATGAAATAGACTTCATTTGAACCAAAATCACCAAGATGCATAGATCATGAAATGGACTCTATTTGTACAAAATCACCAAAATGCATAAATCATGCTATTACTTATCAAGATGTCCAAATCCCAAATGTGAGCATTTTATGAAACTAAAATAAGTCGAGTTTATCAAATATGAAAACTCATTAAAATACTCGCACTTTGACAAATACCAAGTGAAATACATTTTTACTTCAAAATACTCAAAACTTTCCAGCAGTTAACCATTTCATGTAAAACACTTTAAAATAACCATTGTGGCATGTACATCGTTTTCACAAATCAACTTGAACTCACCTTGCTAGATTTAGGTTTCACCCAACGAGCTCTTTTGAAGGCCACTTGAATCCTCGAGCCGAGGACTACCAAAACCTAGATCCAAACATACCAAACCACTTAGAGACATTCCCCAAACATTATTTACTAAAATCCCTAAACGAGATCAAAACCCTATTTTCTCCAAAACTAACAAATCCAATATCTGATAATCTAAACACTAGGAAAACATCCAAAGAACATTTATAACCTTAAATCAAGGAAGCTTACTATTAAAGATGACGAGACTTTCCGAGGACACCCAATCCAACTCTTCAACCCGAGCTCCCACACTTTGAACTTGATGAGGAAGATGAAGATGGAGGTTTTGTGGTTCAAGATCCCACTAGTTAGATGATGAAGGATCATATGGTTCAAGGGAGAAAAACCCTCAAAATAGGTTAGGTTCGACTTTGGGGGTTTGGGGGCCGGTTTGGGAGATAAAAGGGAAGAAGATTTAGGATTTGGGAGTTTGATTAATGAGGCTAATGGCTGAAAAATCGGCTTTTAGCTCGACAGTGTGCCACGTGGGTTATGCCGCGACCTTAAGTCGCGGCATAAGTTGCCCGTTTCCCCAGACCTCACTTCCAGTGAGTTACGCGGCTTATGCCGCGACTCCAAGTCGCGCCACAACTCGCGGCAGCCCAAAACTCCGTTTTCTCGCGTCTTCGCGCCTGATTCGATCCTCGATGATTCCATAGTAAAACTCACCTGATTTCTTGGCACCTTTTCGTTCTAATAGTCAAACGGTTCCCGAATTGTCACTAAAGGAAAACTCCAATTTACGGGTGTTACAATCCTCCCAACCTTAAAAGAGATTTCGTCCTCGAAATCTGGCACCGACTAAACACCTAACACCGCTTTCAACGAGATGGATTGATTCTCCACCCAACCGGAAGGCCTCCACCACACCTTGTCTTATGCACGACCCGAGCATAACTAAATTTTGAAATCCTGTATGTCTTGCCGATGATGGGACGAACGTCGAGTCCTTATCGACCACTTTACCACCCCTAAGATCTCGGTTGTCTCCCAACCTTAGATGACAATTACTATCTTCAGGGTAGTTTGTGAACTCAACTTATCAACAACCAAACCACTTCGAATTTGCACGATTTTGAACCCAAAGCCAAGAATCGTCAACGAACTCTTAAAATCCTTAGTTTTCGAGTGACCCATTCATAGCGCTGATAAAGTTGACCTCTCAAGGCGCACCAATGCGTCCTTCAGGTAACTGGTTAGCCCAGATTCGGCTATCGCTCAACTTCGTTCCAATCCCAACCTCACAACATTCTCATAACAAATTCCTTAATACCACGGGGATATTTACACACATCGGCACTTAAACATCAACATCTAACCTTCTTTTACCTTTCCATCACCGAAAGGTCCTTATTTCCCATAATCCACCCGGAATACTTCCAAACATTCCATGATCCATTAACTTCAAGAAAACAAGTCGACGCCTAGGACTAAACAGTGACCTCGAAAACGTGGATGTCCCGCCTCAAATTCCAATCCAGGCATATTGTCGCACCAAGGTTGACTCCTAACAGAAAGCTAGAACTCCAAGTCTTACATTTCTAACAGACCGATCACCAAAATTTCCTTTAATTGCGGAACCTGCAAAGACGGTACACCAGTCAACCTATACCATGATGTCACACCGACGAACAATCCATCAAAGCGAATTCAAAATAAGCGCAAATAATCACATAAGACTTTATTCTGCATGATTACCGAAGTAAAATCACTCCACAATTAACTGGGAAAACTTAACTCTACTACTTCTATAATCCAAACGCGCACAGATTCAAAACTAAAATCCAAAATCCAAAACTGATCACGAGTCGGATCGCCCGATGCTTCATTTCCCAAGGACTCCTTAGTTCCTTAGCTACAACTCCTTTCACGACAGGGGTTTAAATCTATTTGCCTAATGAGTTCAAGGTTTTCAACAAATATGCCAATTTAAACCTTTATGAAACTTTCAAATACATACGCTTTATAACAATTCACCGTACTGTGAAAATGCACTATCGTTCAATCTGATAGGTTTTAAAAAACTGGTTACCAACACTACGCATATGAAATCATTTCCAACTCGCTTGATCAATACTTACGTAATTAAAATGGTAATAAACGTGTGTAGCAATATTTACATTATTAACATGAAAATAAATTCCTATGCCTCGGTGCGTGCCATAAAAGTTTGTACCACTCCAAAAGAGAAATTTACAATTTTAACTTTAAAATTCTTACTCTTTAACCAAGAGACGTTGCAACACAAAAGTATCAACAATCCCATATGCAACAGTTTATTTCCCCAAAGCCAGGTAAAAATGATGGAAATGCAAATAAATTTCAAATCGAGTTTAAAGCTTTGAGTCATACAGATAAACACATTTGACCAAATAGAAACCACAGCGACATAAATATTGCTAATTTGTTAAATGCATTACGGAGATTCCTAGCAGTAAAAGTTAATGATTGAAATATGCTCAGAACAAAAGCTCAGCTTGAAACAACGTAAACCCTTTTATACCACTACTCATGTAATATCCAGATCCGAAATTTTATTAAATTTTGGAAGTTGGGTGAAAAGTTAAACGAGACCCAAAGTTTAGGGGGTTATTTGAAACTTTGGTTATTTATATAACCATTACCCTAAGACTGTGTTTTCATAATACAAGCATGATATATTGTTGAAACCGACTTAAGAGAAAGAGAAGAAGAGAGGCAGAAGTGAAAGCAGAGAAAGGTTGTGAAAGATCGTTCAGTTTTTGTCAAATAGAGGTATGATTCTAGCTTAATACTTCTATCTGCATGTTATAGTCGGTAAATAGTCTTGTTATTCAAGATTTTAACCGTAGATTTGATCGATTTATAAGATTTGGAGGTTTTCTGGGTTACTGTAAATGTAGCCGACTTAGTATGAACGTTGACCGGAAAGAAGGAGTCGACCGGTATGGTGCGACCGACCGGTATGTTGCGACCGACCGATATGTTGCGACCGACCGGTATGTTGCGACCGGTAGTGTAGTCGACCGGAATAGGTTGAGCTGACCGGTATGTTGATTACCGGTATAGCCGTCGACTGGTATGTTGATTGACCGGTATAGCTCGTCGACCGGTATGTTGATGACCGATATTTTGTCGACCAGTCTCAATAGGGATGTATCGACCGGTATTATGTTAACCGGTATAAGCGGTGTTGACCGGAGTGGTCTTGACCGACGTAGTAGCAGTATTTTGTATTTGATGTGTTTTTAGAAGGAAAGAATGATAGTCGTAAGTTAGCTTACCTTTGTATTTTAATACAATCGTAGGTGGTGTTAACCTTTAGAAGAATCAGAGGTTAAGCAAGAAGAATCATAGGTGAGTTTTTCAAACTAAATCTTTTATGATTTTGACAGTTATCTGATAAATGTGGGTTTTATAAACTGCACGTTTATAGTATTGAAAGTTATGCAGATTTATTGAAAAAGGTTGATTTAATCAGTTTGGCATGTGTATGCTCAGTTTATATAAACTTGTTTTATATATAGTCAGGACTAAGTGTATGCATACATTTGAGTCAGAAGTCTGACCTAAGTCGGTAAGTGTGACCCTCTTGCTCGTACCGGGGAGTGTGGCCCGTTTATGCCTTTAGGGTGTGTCCCTATAATAAGGCAGTACGAGACAGACATAGCGACTTTGACGGCAGTGTTGGTCAGTAGCTTAAGGTACGCTTGCGAAGCGTAAAAAAAGTTGTCAGTGATGGCCAGTAGATTGAGTTATGCCTGCGAAGCATAAAGTATTTTAATGTTTGATTAAAAAGAGCAAGTTATGTTTTTGAGATATCAAGCTTTGTTTTAATGTTTTAAATAATATTTGAACTGTTGCAGTAGTGATTGAAGGGGACTCACTAGACCATTGGTCTAACCCTCCCTCTTTCAAAATTATAATCCTGTTTCAGGTTATCGAAAGGTAGCAGGTACATAAAAGGGTAAAGAGAAGATGTGAGCTATTTCCAGGAGATAGAAGACTTCCTGTGTAACACCCTCAAATCTGGAAGTAGCAACTTATTTAAAATTTTCTAAATACATCAATAAAGAAATTATCTGTAACACCCCGAATTTCGTTTGGTTTTGTGTTGTTGGAAGAAGGAAAAAGGGGCTGCCTGCGCTGGTCTACAGGGGGCACGGGTCATGCGTCCTCCTTCAGAAAGAGCGCGCGGGTCGTGCGCAAGGTCAGGGGGTGAAGGCAGTGGGCTACGCACGGGTCGTGCGTTGCCCTTCAGCAAAAACGCACGGGTCGTGCGTCGTGTCAGGGGCTCCATCAGCATGGGTTTTAATGAATTTTCCCCAAATCTCATTCATTCTCATTTCTTTCTTCCTTTCCAAGTTCTCCTTTCTCTCCCTCCTCATTTACTCTTCTAGGGTTTCTCCAACCACCAATCTTCACCATTTATTGCTAGAGTCAAGGATTCCATCCAAGTTTCGGTTTGGAAGCTTCAACACCACCTCCATTGTCATCTTCTCCAAAGGTCAAGATCTAGGTTTTTGGGTTTTCTTCTAAAACCTACTTGGTGAGTTCCTACTATCGTTTTACAAACTTTATACATATCAAAAGCTTACATTTTGAACTCCTACATATCTCCTTGGGTTTGGATTTAAGTTTATTGCATTTTGACCTAACTTGAGTTTTGGGAGATTTTAGGGTTACTAATCATTTTCTTGAAATGTAAAGGGTTTGATTTTATTGAAGTAAAAATGGAGTTTTATTTACACATTTATGTGGGTTATTTGAAAGAATGCATATAAATCTCATTTTATGATTTTCATTCTTATCAGCAGTTAGACTTGATAAAGGCATTTTGGTTATAAATATTTTGGAAGTTATATGTTTAGCTTTGATTGGTCACACATGTTATTGTGACAAGTTAGACTATTACTAGTGGATCCCTAGGTTTTGAGTCGACTTATATTATTGGGATGTCTTTTCCCCATTTTGTAGCTATGGATGCATTTGATCCTCGGGGGCCTTTATGGTACGGTTATGTGAGACCGGTTACTAGTCATGGATCAAATGTAGTCCTAGTGAACGAGTATGACTTGGTTTCCTCGGGGGCCCTCCCTCACATCTTAGTACGTTCCGAAGTGTTCGTGGCCATGGATTCCAAGTATTTAGCTCACAACTCGGGTCGTGGCCTACTTTTGTGTTCCGTCACCACCCTTGGTAAATCGGGTATCCCCCGTCATCGCGAGATGAACTTTTGGACCGATTGTCCTTTCTTGATAAAGATCTTCTTTTGTAAACTAAAAGTTTTGTAAAGATTTATCTATGTTACAAATGTTTATATCTCTTGAATTCTATAAACTGTATATTCTCACTAGGCTATAAGCCTAACACTTTTTCTCAAATGATATGTATAACAGGTTCCCTTAGCGGTGGGGTGCCAAGGTCGTGAGTGACGAGCATGTCTTAGAGGCATTTTTGGAATGACTAGTAGCCAATGTTGGGCATTGTTTTAAGTCCCATCTTTGGGTGATTTTGGGTCGACAACCGATGTAATCTAGATAGATGTATTTAGATTAGTTTGTTGTTGATTTGCATATTCATTCTCAGGTTTTTGTAAAGGTTTAGTACTTTACCCCTTTTTGGAAGGTTTATACCAAATGCTAAGTCATATTGCCTATATTTCCGCAGTTTTATTTCACCTTGATTTTTAGGGCGTTACATTATCTACAACCACAAATTAAGATTTAATCTCAATACAAACATCCATTCTATACAAAAGCCTATGATAAGAACGGGTGCTACTAAAACCCAATAACAGTCACTATCTCCAAAGTTTGCGGAAGACTTCACCAACTACTTACTTTTGCACAAGGCTAAGGCTCAACTCTTCATGGATGCTAGAACCAAAACCCAACTGGAACCTGATGCACATGCCGACAAATAAAAAGGTTAGGCTTAACGCCTAGTGAGCTCAAGAGTTTTCAACATAAATAAAGATGTCTGTGAAAATAGATAATGCAGTTTAAATCATAATCTTTCAAAAGGTATGATTTGAATATGCAAACGACTCGTTTTCCATTAATATGCATTTTAGACGGAGAACACCAATTTGGACATTTTCCAAATCAAACTACTACAAAATGATGATACCAATGTAAACCGCCCCTTCATAAATTAGCTTTAACCCAAAACTCACTCAAAGCGCAAATATAAATTGAACTCTCCATTTAAGAAGGTACGGTTAAACCTTATATTTCAAAACACCTAAAACACGGGTGGGACATAATACTCAACCCATAAATCAAGGGTAAAACCTAAATATACAAAACGTCACCGAAAACTTGGATAATAAAACTCAATACCCAAAAAAACACATTTCGGTGACGGGGGATTCCCGATTCCATAAAATGTAACTGTACACAAAGTAAGCCCATTTTATGTTGTTATGACTAGTCATATAAACAAAAGTACACGCAAGAGATGTCAGACTCAGTAGCTTTAAACGTACACCCACGGAAACTCGAGTTCAACCTCGTCAGGTTCCTACGTCGAACCCCTCATCTAATATCGTAATACTTGAGCACGAATGACTTATACCCACATCCGGTGCCTAACGTGCCTCGACGTGGAAAACTAATCGTCCCACGCCGAACAATAATTCCAAGCGCAAGGGATGTCAGGCTCAGTGGCTTTAAACGTACACCCACGGGATTTCGAGTTCAACCGCGAACGGTCCTTATGTCGAGTCCCTCATCCAATATCGCAACCAAGGTTCTAAGTCGAGCTACCAAAACTGGACAATTGTCCAAAGACTCCAAATTAAATAAAAATACCAAGCCGCAGGCTTAACACCCATTGACCCATTGATAAATGAAGTAAAAATACGATAAAACGCACTCAACCAACGGTTATGCAAACACAACGACTAAAAGTAAGATTAGTTCAAAACTCACATTAGTTGAGGTACCCATTTTCCAAGTGAACTTATACTCCCATATTTTCCAAATGTCTCATAACACATAATATGCATTTTCCAAATTTAATTGCTGATGAGAGTGAAAATCATGAAATGAAACTATACACGCTTTTTCAAATGCCTCACCTAAAGTGCAAGTAATACTTTATAAAACACTCCATTTCATGAATGATGCATGAGACTCGACAAACATTTAAAAGTGTATTTCTGTGACCAAAGATCTATTTATGAAATAAGACCTCAAAACACATTCATTTGTAACACCTTTATCAAAATGCCCAAACATCCCAAATGTGGGTATTATACAAAGTTATAAAGTTAAATCCTTCCAATAATCAAAGATTAGCAAATAACCCAACATTTGATAATTTCATGTAGAATACGTAAACACTTTTAAAATAAACATTTTTGGCATGTACAACGTTTTCACAAATCAACTTGAACCCACCTTGCTAGATTTAGGCTAAATCTAGATTTCACCCGACGAGCTCTTTTGAAGGCCGCTTGAATCCTCAATCCGAAATCTTCTAAAACCTAGATCCGAACATTTCAACCCATAAATCAATCATAAGGAAACGTTCTCCAAACATAAAAATACCAAGATCCCAAACAAGATCAAAACCCTAATTTCTCCAAAACCATCAAATCCGAGATTTGAGATATTGAACCTTAAGAAACCACCAATGGAGCATTTATAACCTTATTACAAGAAAACTTACCCTTGAAGACAAAGAGGCTTCCGAGAACACCCAAACCAACACTTCAACCCGAGCTCCCAACCGTTGAACTTGACGAGGAAGATGAAGATGAAGGTTTTGTGGGTTATTATCCCAACTAGCTAGATGATTAAGACTCATGTGGTAGGAAGAAGAAAAGCCTCCAAAATGGGTTAGGGTTCGGTTTTAGGGTTTGGGAGAGAAAAGGGAAGAAGATAGAAGTGAGAAATGAGGAGAATGGTGAGAAATTCGGATTTAACAACCTCTCAGCCCCCGTCCGCGACATTGCTACGGCGACTATGCCAAGGGGCATAGTCGCCCGCTTCATATGGGCCGCGGTACCTCTCCCGCGAGAGTGACACGGCAACTATGCCCTTGGCATAGTCGCGGGGCATAGTCGCCCAACTTCTTCAAGTCCCAAAACTTGACTTCTTTTATGCCAACACTCTCGAAACCCTTAGGAACATTAAACGAAGCATTTCCCAACAAAACCCCAAGGTTTACGAGTCACAGAAACGTCCGGGTGACATTTACTTACCGAAATTTGCGGGCGTTACATCCTGTAATAGTTTACTTTTTGACTTAGTTGTGTAATAGGTGATAGTTGTAAACCTTGTACTCTGAAATGTAAGCCTGGGGCAGTTTTTAGACAGAAATGTTATTTTACTATATGTATAAAGGTGCAGGCTGTTACAATTGGTATCAGAGCATTAGTTTAAGGGATCTAGGTGACCAGATGGGCCTAGACTTAAACTGAGATAGTGGAAGCACAACTGAGAAGTAGGAAGGCCGTAGGAAGATAACATTAGGGTAGTAAGGACTAGCATGTAAGGTAAATTTGGAATTCCATATGGCCAGTGTAATTGTGAATTTACATGTACATGCTTGTGCTTAAACTGTCGTAATGTGTAGCATGTTAGATTGAATATCTTATGTTTCTTCTTATTAGAATTATGTCTGAGCGAGTAACAAGGAGTAGGTCTATGATGAATCCTGAAATTGAGCCAGATAATGAAGTCGTTGCCGAAGAGCGAACGACTGATGTCAACCCGATTGCTATCCAAGGAAAGAGTCGCGATCGACCTAGAGGTAAGACAGTTCAGAAAGCAACTACACAGGCAAGGGTTTCCACTGTGGGAACTCGAGGCGGGAAGAAGACTTGTGGTATTCGTCAAGATGAAAGTGTAGAGGTAAGATTTGAGCAAGAAACTTCTCATCAAGAAAGTTCGGCTTCTGTGAGGGGTCGAAAGCAGACAGGAAACCGTGGTGGAGGTAGAAAGCAAGGTTTTGTTACCCAAGAAACCTTCACTGCAGAAATGGGAAAATTACAAGAAACGTTGAACGCTTTATTGGCTCAGCACAATAATGAAGTTTTGTCAAGTAAAGAAAAGAGTGAAGAAAAAGTGGAGACAGAGGTAGCAGAATCACCAGTAACTGTAGGGGGTAGCCACCCTCAGTCAAATACCATAGTTACCACTAAAGCAGTAGTGGAGAGAGGATGTAGTTTTAAGGAGTTTGCTGCTTGCAAGCCTCCTACTTATAAAGGGGAATGTGATCCAGTGATAGCGTTAAGATGGGTAAAAGGTATGGAGCTAGCATTTGATACTAGTAAGTGTGTCAATGAAGATAAAGTAGTTTATGCTTTGTCAATGTTGAAAGATGAAGCGGTAATGTGGTGGGACGTTGAAGTCGGAGGTCAAAGTTCGGTTGTAGCCAAAGAAATGTCTTGGGGTGAGTTTGTGAAAAGATTTAAAGCACAGTTCTGCCCTCTGGCGGCAGTTAAAAAGTTGGAAGAAGAGTTTCTGAGTTTAGAGCAGAAGGGGATGTCAGTTCGAGAATATACCACAAAGTTTATTGAGAAGTCTCGATTTGCAGGAATTTATGTGCCTAATGAAGAAAGACGAGTAGAACGTTTCGTCTTTGGATTGAGAAGTGATGTTCGAGAATTTGTCTCGAACAAGGAACCGTCTACTTTTCAAGTGGCAGTAAATGCAGCTGAAATGAGAGAGAAAGAAAAGAATAGGCAAGCTACTGAAAGAAGTGGAGATAAAAGAAAATGGGATGGAACAGTTCGTGATTCCAAACCGTTTAAGTCTGCAAAGTTTGATCAACGTTCTATTAATAAGTTTAAAAGTAAGCCCTGTAGCAAGTGTAACCGAAGGCATAAAGGAGAATGTAAGATTGATTAAGAGGGCTGTTATAAATGTGGGAAGATTGGGCATTTGGCTCGGGATTGCCAGAGTTAGAGGTCTTGTTATCAGTGTGGATCTCCTGATCATATCAGGACTAATTGTCCACAATTGAAAAAGGGATCAGTCGGAGGATATGTAGAAAAGGGAAGTGAGAAAAAGGTGGATCCAGCTAAAGCGAGGGCTAGAGTTTTCAATATGACAGCAGAAGAAGCGGCGGAGATACCTGATGTAGTGACAGGTACTTTCTTTATAGATTCAAATTATGCAAAAGTATTGCTTGATTCAAATTTGTGTCTCCAAATTTTGTGCATAAATTGAATGAGAAACCTAAGAAGCTTAGGCATGAATTGAAGGTAGAAGTGGCCGATAATAGTCAAATCTTAGTGGATGAGGTGTATGATGAGTGTAGTATTGTCATCGATGGGCATTCATTTCCACTTCGACTGTACCCGATGGGTATGGGAGAATTTGATGTCATTGTGGGAATGGACTGGTTGGCTTCTAATGATGCTCATATAGTATGCAATAAGAAATTAATTCGTATAGCGCAGCCAGGTAAAGAAGAGATAGTAGTGTTTGGAGATCAGAGAGATAGAAAGTCGTGCTTGATTTCAATGATTAAGGCTAAGCGGTGTCTAGTAAAAGGGTGTATGGGGTTCTTAGCTTATGTAATAGATGCTAAGAAAGAAAAGAAGGGATTAGAGTCAGTTCCGGTTGTAAGTGAATATCCAGAAGTATTTCCGGAAGATTTAACCACTCTGCCTCCTGATCGACAAGTGGAATTTAGTATTGATTTAGTACCCGGAGCAGCGCCAATTGCAAGAGCACTGTATAGACTGGCACCGACAGAAATGAAAGAAATGATGACTCAACTACAGGAGTTGTTAGACAAGGGGTTTATTCGCCCTAGTACCTCACCATGGGGAGCGCCGGTGTTGTTTGTTAAGAAAAAAGACGGGTCTATGAGAATGTGCATAGACTACCGGGAGCTCAATAAGTTGACTGTCAAATATAAGTATCCGCTTCCCAGAATTGACGATCTTTTTAATCAACTTCAAGGAGTGAGCTATTTTTCGAAAATAGATTTACGATCTGGTTATCACCAGTTGAAAGTGAGGGAGGAGGATGTACCTAAGACTGCATTTCGTACGAGGTACGGACATTATGAGTTTCTAGTTATGCCATTTGGTTTGACCAATGCGCCAGCAGCTTTCATGGATCTGATGAATAGAGTGTGTAGTCCGTTTTTAGATAAGTATGTCATAGTCTTTATAGATGATATACTGATTTATTCACGGTCCAAAGAAGATCATGAAACTCATTTGCGAGTGATTTTAGAATTGCTTAAATGCGAGAAATTGTACGCCAAGTTCTCAAAATGTGAATTTTGGCTGAAAGAAGTTCAGGTTTTAGGTCACGTGATGTCGAAAGATGGGATTAAGGTTGATCAGGTTAAGATTGAAGCCATTAAAGGGCGGGAAGCACCGAAAACATCATCAGAAGTAAGGAGTTTTCTAGGATTGGCGGGTTATTATAGAAAGTTTATCCAGGACTTCTCGATGTTAGCCATGCCACTAACAGCGTTCACTAGAAAGAATGTCATGTTTGTATGGGCGGAAGCTCAGAAAGAAGCGTTCAGTAAATTGAAAGAGAGTTTAAGTAGTGTTCCTGTCTTGTCTCTACCCAACGGAACGGAAGGATTCGTAATCTATAGTGATGCTTCAAAGTTGGGTCTGGGATGTGTGTTAATGCAAGAAGGCAAGGTAATTGCTTATGCATCTCGTCAGTTGAAAGAACATGAAAAGAATTACCCAACGCATGATTTAGAGTTAGCAGTGGTAGTCTTTGCTTTGAAAATTTGGAGGCATTACCTGTATGGGATCAAGTGTCAGATTTACACAGATCACAAGAGTCTTCAATATCTTTTCAATCAGAAGGAGCTTAATATGAGGCAGCGTAGGTGGTTGGAGTTGTTAAGCGATTATGACTGTGATATTTTGTACCATCCAGGCAAGGCCAATGTAGTAGCGGATGCTCTAAGTCATAAGGAGCATGGAGAAATAACAAAAGTGGTGGCATATCGAGTTGATGTTGTTTCTAATTTCTTAGAAGAAGTTGTAAAGTATCAAGAAGAAGCAGCGTCAAAGGAAAATTGGAAGAGTGAAAGAATAGTTGGAATTGTTAACTCATTAGTAGTTGACAATCGCGGAGTAAAGTGCTTCAATAAGAGAGTATGGATTCCAAAAGCAGGAGAATTGCGGAAGAGAGTATTGGAAGAAGCGCATAAATCCCGTTACTCAGTACATCCGGGAACCAACAAGATGTATAGAGATCTAAGACAAAGCTATTGGTGGCCAGGTTTAATGAAAGATATTGCTCACTTCGTTGAACGATGTCTGACATGTTTGAAAGTTAAAGCTGAGCATCAGAGACCTTATGGGGAGCTTCAATCGTTAGAAATTCCAGTTTGGAAGTGGGACGAGATTACGATGGATCTTGTTACTAGGTTACCGCGATCACCTAAGGGGCATGATGCTATTTGGGTGATAGTGGATCGACTCACAAAGTCAGTTCACTTCCTACCAATCAAGGAGACGTACTCACTAGAGAAATTGGCTCGATTGTATATCGACGAGATAGTAACCAGACATGGAGTACCGTCGTCAATTGTGTCAGACATGGATGCTCGTTTTACATCAGCTTTCTAGAGAAGTTTGCAAAGGGAATTAGGCTCTCAACTTAAGCTGAGTACGACCTATCATCTGCAAAATGATGTCCAGAGTGAGAGAACCATTCAGAGATTGGAAGATATGCTTCGTGCATGTGTTATTGATTTCAAAGGTTCGTGGGAAATTCATTTGCCGTTGATTGAATTTTCTTACAACAATAGTTATCATGCTAGCATACAAGCGGCCCTGTTCGAAGCATTGTATGGTCGTAAATGTAGAACACCTTTATGTTGGAATGAGGTGGGTGAAAGACAGCTAGCAGGACCAGAAATAGTACAGGTGACAGCTGATAAAGTCGACCAGATTCGAGCAAGATTAAAGATTTCTCAAGATCGTCAGAAAATGTATGCTGATAAGCGGAGGAAACCGATAGAGTTTCAGATAGGAGACAAGGTAATGTTGAAAGTCTCGCCCTGGAAAGGGGTAGTTCAATTTGGAAAGAAAGGAAAATTGAGACCAAGGTTTGTTGGACCATTTATTATCATGGGAAGTGTTGGGGAAGTGGCCTACGAACTTGATCTACCAGAAAGTTTGCGTGGGATTCATCCCACATTTCATGTGTCAAACTTGAAAAATTGTTTGGCAGAAACAGATATAGTAGTTCCCTTAGAAGATATTCAGGTAGACGAAAAATTAAGTTATATTGAGGAGCCCGTAGCAATTCCGGACCTCAAAGTAAAGAAGTTGAGAAACAAAGAGATCCGCTTAGTGAAAGTCCAGTGGAAATTTCACAAAGGACAAGAATCAACATGGGAACTAGAAGCGGACATGAAATCTCAGTATCCCCATTTGTTTAGCGATAGAATTCCGGGGACGAAGTTCTCTTAAGGGGGAAGATTGTAATATCCGGATCCGAAATTTTATTAAATTTTGGAAGTTGGGTGAAAAGTTAAACGAGACCCAAAGTTTAGGGGGTTATTTGAAACTTTGGTTATTTATATAACCATTACCCTAAGACTGTGTTTTCATAATACAAGCCTGATATATTGTTGAAACCGACTTAAGAGAAAGAGAAGAAGAGAGGCAGAAGTGAAAACAGAGAAAGGTTGTGAAGGATCGTTCAGTTTTTGTCAAATAGAGGTATGATTCTAGCTTAATACTTCTATCTGCATGTTATAGTCGGTAAATAGTCTTGTTATTCAAGCTTTTAACCGTAGATTTGATCGATTTATAAGATTTGGAGGTTTTCTGGGTTACTGTAAATGTAGCCGACTTAGTATGAACGTCGACCGGAAAGAAGGAGTCGGCCGGTATGTTGCGACCGACCGGTATGTTGCGACCGACCGGTATCATTCGACCGGTAGTGTAGTCGACCGGACTAGGTTGATTACCGGTATAGCCGTCGACCGGTATGTTGATTGACCGGTATAGATCGTCGACCGGTATGTTGATGACCGATATTTTGTCGACCAGTCTCAATAAGGATGTATCGACCGGTATTATGTTAACCGGTATAAGTGGTGTTGACCAGAGTGGTCTTGACCGAGGTAGTAGCAGTGTTTTGTATTTGATGTGTTTTTAGAAGGAAAGAATGATAGTCGTAAGTTATCTTACCTTTGTATTTTAATACAATCGTAGGTGGTGTTAACCTTTAGAAGAATCAGAGGTTAAGCAAGAAGAATCATAGGTGAGTTTTTCAAACTAAATCTTTTATGATTTTGACAGTTATTTGATAAATGTGGGTTTTATAAACTGCACGTTTATCGTATTGAAAGTTATGCAAATTTATTGAAAAAGGTTGATTTAATCTGTTTGGCATGTTTATGCTCAGTTTATATAAACTTGTTTTATATATAGTCAGGACTAAGAGTATGCATACATTTGAGTCAGAAGTTTGACCTAAGTCGGTAAGTGTGATCCGTCTGCTCGTACCGGGGAGTGTGGCCCGTTTATGCCATTAGGGTGTGTCCCTATAATACGAGACAAACATATCGTCTTTGACGGCAGTGTTGGTCAGTAGCTTAAGGTACACTTGCGAAGCGTAAAAAAAGTTGTCAGTGATGGCCAGTAGATTGAGTTATGCCTGCGAAGCATAAAGTATTTTAATGTTTGATTAAAAAGAGCAAGTTATGTTTTTGAGATATCAAGCTTTGTTTAAATGTTTTAAATAATATTTGAACTGTTGCAGTAGTGATTGGAGGGGACTCACTAGACCATTGGTCTAACCCTCGCTCTTTCAAAATTATAATCCTGTTTCAGGTTATCGAAAGGTAGCAGGTACAGATAAGGGTAAAGAGTAGATGTGAGCTATTTCCAGGAGATAGAAGACTTCCTGTAATAGTTTACTTTTTGACTCAGTTGTGTAATAGGTGATAGTTGTAAACCTTGTACTCTGAAATGTAAGCCTGGGGCAGTTTTTAGACAGAAATGTTATTTTACTATATGTATAAAGGTGCAGGTTGTTACAACTCATAACAACGCCATAATTTATTCTGGATGCAAAAAGTATGCAACGATTGCCATTTGTATAAAGCTCAAAGTTAAATTGCATGATAATGAAATTCCCAAAACAACATGTGGGATGACATCGATTAGCAAAATCCATAAATTAACGCACACACTAATGCATGCACACACGCTCCAAAATTATCTACGCGACGCAAAAGTCGTACGATAAGACACCATAAACCCAACTGAATTTTTCGTAAAACTCATTAACGCTAAAAAATCATGCGATGTCAAAATTTTCATTTCTCAACAGAGAGTATAAGACGACAATATGCCTAAAACATTAAACTTCTAAGAGTTTCCCCTTTTTAATGCAATGAAAGGTAAAATGACACTTTTCAACAAGGTTTGCATGAGACACGACACTTTATATATTGCAATTTTAAACGCAATGAAAATTTAAAACTCAAGCACTTCTAAATTTACTTATGCGTCAAAAGAATCCGCATAACAATACTCCATGAAATTTAACAAAACTCGCACAACTAAAATCTCAAGAAATTCCGACTCAAAACATAGGATTAACTTTTCCTTTAAAACCATTGACATACGTGGAGGAGATCCAATGTCTAGGTTAAAATCTCATAGTTACTTGCCCAATACCCAAACGACATTAAAACATGGACATTACAATATCCGGAAATTGCGTTAAACACGAGACGTGAATAAAGAGTATTCTGATAACAATTTTCACGCACGCGCAACAAAACGGTTTCATGCATGCTTAAGCTCACAGTTTAAAATCTAATGAATGCTAAATGCTTTTCTAAGACTTTATAGTGAAAATCACTTTATACTTAGCGAACATGAAAACAATTTATGCAACTCACTTTAGAAATAAATTTAGTGCATGAATTTGGCCGGCACTCACATCTTAGGATTACGCTTCTCAACAACCCGACACACTATTGTCATTCGGATGCATTAAACTTACGAATTCTCCTTTAGATAGAATCGGTCTAACAAACTCACGGTTCTAATCCAATCAAAGTTTTCGACCCAAGAGGATCAACTTAGTGACTTCCTCGCTTAACTATCACTCCAAGGTGACATTGCTATAAACGTCAATCCTCTCTCATCATACCAAGGTAGTTCAAGTATACACATGTAGCATGTAGGTTCACCATAATACTGGACAGGTGCCATTATGAACGTACTGAACATGATCATCCTTGCGACTCTCAACAAGTTTCCCGTTTCTAGCGATTCGATCACCCTCAAAATATCTTATCTTAAGGTACCTAATGTGCCACTTCACTTACCATCACTTATAAGAACGCTAGTTTGAGTCTAGGCATCCAAAAATCAATACCTAATTCTCTCAAACTTAAGCTCTGATGCCAACTTGTAACACCCTTAGATCTGAAGATAGCAACTTATAAATTTTTTCTAAATACATCAATAAATACTTCGAACTACAACATAAATTGAGAATTAACTTCAACTGTAACACCCTAAAAACCAGAGTGAATTTGAAACGCGGAAACAGGACAATTAAACAACACACTTGGTATTAACCTCCCAAAAAGGGGAAATGTACTTAACCTTTAAAAAATCTTAATACTGATATTGAACTCAACAACAAACTAATCTAAACATAACCTATCTAGATTACATCGGTTGTTAATCCAATATCACCAAAAGAATGGGACTTAAACAATTGCCCAACATCAATACTAGTCATCTCAAAATCCCCGAGACCAAGCTCGTCACTCAAGCCCTTAGCAACCCACCGCTAACGGGAACCTGTTATATACATCATTTGAGAAAAAGTGTTAGGCTTAAAGCCTAGTGAGAACATACAGTTTATAAATTTCAAGAGATATAAACAATTGTATCATAAGGAAATCCTTTCAATAAGTTTTAGTTTTCAAATGAAACCTTTGCCACAACCGGGCCTTTTCAATGTAAACTCATCATACGATGATAAAGATAAACAGTTTTACCAAGGATTATAGCGTAACACAAGTAGGTCACAATCCGAGTTATGAGTCGAAGCACTTGGAATCCATGGCCACGAACTACAAAGGTCCGTACTACAATGTGAGGGAGGGCCCCCGAGGAAACCAATTCAAAACTCGTTCACTAGGACTACACTATGACCCATGGCCAGTAACTGGTCTCACTTAACCGTACCAAATGGCCCCCGAGGATCACATGCATCCATAGCTACAATTTAGGGAAAATATGATCCATGGCTAGTAACCGGTCTCACATAACCGTACCAAATGGCCCCCGAGGATCATATACATCCATTTACAAAGAGGGGAAAAACATCCCAAATATAAGTCGACTCAATACCTAGGGATCCACTAGTAATGGTACAGACTCGTCACAAAAACATATGTGACCAACCATAGATAGTTATATGGTATCAAAACATTTTATAAACAATAATGCTTTTCTTCAAGTTCAACTTTTGGTAAGAATGAAAATCATCAAAAATGAACTTTAAACATTCTTTCAAGTAACCCACATAAATGTGCAAGTAAAACATCATTTTACTTCAAATAAGATGGAACCCATCATTTTAATCGAAAATGATCAGGAACCCTAAAATCTCCCAAAACTCAAGTTATATCAAAATGTAGTAAACTTAGATCTGAAACCATGGAGATATATAGAAATTCAAAATGTAAGTTTTTGACATGTATAAAGTTTAGAAAAAGGTAGTAGGAACTCACCCAATAGGTTTATAAGAAAACCCGAAAAACCAGATATCGACCCCCTTTAGAAGACGAAGCTTTCTACACCGAAACCCCGAGCAATGCACTTACTACTAGCGATTAACGGAAGCTCGAAGATCTAAAGAAAACAAACCAATCTTAGAGAGAGAGAGAGAGAAAAGAGTGTTTGAGATTTGAGATTGAAACCCCAAATGAGATATTTGTGAACACCCACTTTAAGTCGTCCAGGCAACCTCGCGGGTTATGTCGCGACCTCAACTCGCGGCATAACTCGGCCGCTAACAAAAAACCCACACAAACAGGGGGTTTCGCGGGTTGTGTCACGACCTCAAGTTGCGGTGCAACTCGTGTGGTTCACTGTGGTTCGTCAAAAACCACCAAAATCCAAACTCAAACTCCCAACCAAACGCGGTGCTAACGACAACGCTTAAACACAAGAATAACAAGATTACATAACGGAAATCCGGGGTGTTACAATCCTCCCCAACTTGGGAATGATTTCGTCCCCGAAATCCAACTACTCGAAAAGATGAGGATATCTTCGCTTCATATCCTCCTCAGCTTCCCACGTCACGTTGGATCCCCGATTATGCTTCCACTGCACCTTGACCATAGTGACCTCTTTGTGACGCAACTTCTTAGACTTTCTCTCTAAGATAGCGTCAGGTTCTTCTACACAACGGTTACCCTCGTCCACTCTTAACTCTGAGAGGGGAATGACACTTTCCTCCTCCGCCAAACACTTCCGAAGGTAACAAATATGGAACGTGTTGTGGATTCTGCTCAACTCCAGTGGCAGTTCCAATTGGTAGGCTTGCAAACCTACCCGTTTAAGCACTTTGAAAGGTCCAAGGAAACGGGGACTCAGCTTCCCACGTTTTCCGAACCTGATAATGCCCTTCCATGGCGATACCTTAAGCAACACACAGTCGCCCACTTGGAACTCCATCGGCCGCCTTTTCTTATCGGCATAGCTCTTCTGACGATCCTGAGCCGCTTTCAACCTTTCACGAATGCATTTGACTTTATCGGTCGTCTCTTGCACGATTTCAGGTCCGACGAATTGCTTCTCTCCCGCTTCAAGCCAACACACGGGAGTTCGGCACTTCCGCCCGTACAATGCCTCAAAAGGTGCCATTCCAATACTTGAGTGGTAGCTATTGATGTAAGAAAACTCCACCAAAGGTAGGTGAGAGTCCCAACTACCCCCGAAATCGATGACACAAGACCTCAACATGTCTTCCAATGTTTGGATCGTTCTCTCGCTTTGCCCGTCGGTTTGTGGATGGTAAGTCGTACTCAACTTAACAAGCATACCAAGCTCTTTCTGGAACCCATCCCAAAAGTTCGAAGTGAACCGACTGTCGCGATCCGACATGATCGACAAGGGTATTCCATGCCTCGAGACCACTTCATCGATGTAAAGTTTTGCTAACTTGTCCATCGGTAAAGTCTCGCGCATAGCTAAGAAGTGAGCACTCTTAGTCAATCTATCGACTATTACCCAAATGGTATCGTGACCTCGAAGAGTTTTAGGCAACTTCGTCACGAAGTCCATGGTAATGTGTTCCCACTTCCACTCGGGAATCTCTAAGGACTGAAGACTCCCATACGGACGTTGACGTTCGGCCTTAACTTGCGAGCACGTCACACAACGCTCCACATAACGCGCCACATCAAGCTTCATTACTGGCCACCAATAATGCAACTTCAAGTCCCTGTACATCTTCGTACTTCCCGGATGAATGGAATACTTGGACTTGTGAGCATCCTCAAGCAATAGATCACGGTTACCCCCAACTTTGGGCACCCATACACGACCGCTAAACAGTTTCACCCCACGGCTATCTTCTGTTAAGAGCAAACGTTGTTTCGTCATGACTTCCTCCTTGAGATTTTCTTCCAACAAAGCTTCAACCTGCGATGTCTTGATCTTCTCAACAAGACTAGACACTAACTCGATTCTCGAGAGTGTAGCCCGAATACTTCCGCTATAGTCCTTCCGACTTAACGCATCGGCTACAACGTTAGCCTTATCGGGATGGTAAAGCAATTCACAATCGTAATCTTTGAGCAACTCGAGCCACCGCCTTTGTCTCATGTTCAACTCCTTTTGATCAAAGACGTATTTCAAGCTATTATGATCCGTGTAGAGCGTACACTTCGTTCCATAAAGGTAATGTCGCCAAAGCTTCAAAGCGAACATCACCGCTGCTAACTCCAAATCGTGGGTAGGATAGTTCTTCTCGTGTATCTTAAGTTGCCTCGAGGCGTAAGCGATTACCTTGCCTCTTTGCATCAACACACATCCTAATCCCATCTTCGAAGCGTCGCTATAGACCACGAAGTCTTCTGAACCTTCCGGCAACGACAAGATTGGAGCTTCACACAACTTCTTTTGTAGAATTCAGAACGCCTTCTCTTGCGTTTCGATCCAATCAAATTTCACATTCTTCCGAGTTAAAACTGTCAAGGAAGAAGCGATCTTCGAAAAGTCTTGAATGAATCTCCGGTAGTACCCCGCCAGACCCAAGAAACTTCGGATCTCTGACGGACTCTTGGGAGGTTCCCAATTCATCATAGCTTCAATCTTGGAGGGATCCACTTTCACTCCATCTCGAGTGACAACGTGACCCAAGAATTGCACTACTTCAATCCAAAAGTCACATTTGGAAAACTTGGTGTACAATCTTTCTTTTCTCAACACATCAAGAACTTCGTGCAGGTGCTGCTCGTGCTCTAAATCGCTCTTAGAGTACACGAGTATATCATCAATGAATACAATAACCGACTTGTCGAGGAAAGGTCGGCACACCCTATTCATCAAATCCATAAATACCGTTGGTGCGTTCGTTAGGCCAAAAGGCATTACAAGAAACTCATAATGTCCGTAACGCGTTCTGAAAGTTGTCTTCGGAACGTCTTCTTCTCTTACCTTCACTTGGTGGTATATCGAACGTAAGTCGATCGTGGAAAAACACCCCGCTCCTTGGAGTTGATCGAACAAGTCGTCAATCCTGGGAAGCGGATACTTGTTCTTCACTGTAGCTTTGTTCAACTCACGATAATCGATGCACATTCTCATTGTGCCATCCTTCTTCTCGACGAACAAGACCGGAGCTCCCCACGGCGACGAGCTCGGTCTTACGAATCCCTTCTCCAAAAGCTCTTGGAGTTGGGCCATCATCTCTTGCATCTCCGTTGGCGCTAACCGATAAGGGGCTCTAGCAACAGGAGCCGCTCCCGGTACGAGATCAATCCGAAACTCTACTTGGCGATCGGGTGGTAACCCGGGCAAGTCGTCCGGAAAGATGTCTGGAAACTCGCGCACAATCTTCACATCTTCGAGCTTTAACTTTTCTAGCCTAGCGTCAATCACGTAGGCTAGGAAATACGAGCATCCTTTCACCAAACACTTACGTGCTTTAGTCAAGGTGATTATTGCCACATCTCCCTTCCTCTTCTCACCATAAATCACAACAACTTCGCCACTGGGATTGGGAAGTCGAATTAATTTCTTGGAACACACGAACTCGACATGATTGTTCGCTAACCAATCCATGCCGACCACAACATCGAAACCCCCGATCAACATCGGCAACAAATCGATTGGGAAATCTCTCCCTTCGATTCCTAGAGTACACTTCTTAAGAACATCGCAGATCAGAACTTGACTACCATCTGCTATTTCAACTACTAACGCGTCCTCAAGACTAGTAGTGGGCATAGCAATCTTTGGGCGGAACAACTCAGATATAAAAGAGAAACCGGCACCCGTATCGAATAAAACACGAGCAGGTACTGAGTTTATAAGAAATGTACCCGATACCACATCAGTTGATGCCTTGGCCTCATCAGCCGTCATCTGAAACGCTCGGCCCGGAACCCTAGATGGATTCTCTTTCTTCACTGGCGCGCTACCCGACATGAGTTTCGGGCAATCTCTCCTCATGTGCCCCGGTGCCTTGCACTCAAAACAGACATTCCCTATGATCGGGCAATCCTTGGCGAGGTGATCATCTTTCCCACATTTGAAACAAGTTTGGGAAGTGGTGTTACAGTTACCGTGGTGCTTGGTTCTGCACTTCTGGCAACACCTAACTTCTTGATAACTGCTGAAGCTTCGGTTTCCGACAAAAGGTCGGGTTCTCTTGGGAGGTACTGAACTGCTCTCCCATCTCCTCTTCTCAACAACTGCCACAGCCTTCCCCGGTTTACCTCTCGCGTAAACCTCTTCCATAAACTGTGCCTCTTCGATAGTCTCCCGAAGGTTAGAAGCCTTCGAGTTTCGGACCATAGTCATCATGTCCGACGGTAGACCCTTCAGATAGGCCTTAATCTTCTCCTTCTCAGTTGAGGCCACATGCCCCACTAACCCCAACTTTTCCATGAATTGACGGGTATACTCTCTCACCGACAAATTCCCTTTCTCCAGCGCTCGAAACTCTGCCTCGATCTGATCCACAGCCCTCTCATTGCAGTATTCTTCCAAAAGCTATACCTTGAATTTGCCCCAAGTCAGTTGGGCCAAAAACAGTAGGTGAGAGGGTGGACTGGATAACATTCCACCATGTCAGCGTCGTATCCCTGAGCAGTTGAGTACCGAACCTCACCCTTTGGTCATCCCCACACTCGGATGAACCGAAAGCCTGCTCGACCGCTCGGATCCATTTAACACATGCAACTGGGTCTTCGGAACCAGAGAACTCTGGTGGTCCGCAACCTAGAAAAGATTTGTAGGAACAACTCTTCCCACCTCTCGGAGCACCAACAACCCTGTGCTCTTCAGTTCTGAATCCGCTCCCAGAGCCCCCAGAGCCAGTCAACACATTCTCTTCCACTGCCCCATGCCTCCTGAGGCTCGTGTCATGGTCTTCCAACATCTTCTGAAAAACTTCTTGCTGCTTTTCCATGGCCGACGTCACCATCTGCATGACGTTGGCCATCATATCAGCTTGAGGGTTTGCCACTTGAATAACGGGGATGGTGGATGCCAAATCTACTCTTGGCCCCAGCTCTACTTCCCAGTAAATATCGGTGGCATGCTCGGAGGAACGACTGCTGACACTCTGACCACAGGGTTCAGCTCACGCGAACTGACATCGCGAAGATCTCTGCCGCCTGACGGATGACCACGTGTGTTCACCATACCTAAGTAATGGTTGCCACACAAGCACGAATAGAATAAGAGACAGATCAAGAGAACAAATACGAAAGAACGAATACCACATTACCAATTGTCATAGTAACGGTACATTAAGCACAATCACGTATAAATATTCTCATAATAACATTAGCTAGGTGAAATTATGAACATACAATACAATAAAGGTTCTTAATACCATCGCTACAACGTTCAATAACTATAATTTCCGTCGACTCTAAGACCAACCAATCTTAGAAATTCTACCCAAGCTCACGAATCAATGCTTAACATACTCAGTCTAAGTCTAGACATCTTACATTCATGCCTAGATCACTTAAACTAGAGCTTTGATACCAACTTGTAACACCCTAAAAACCAGAGTGAATTTGAAACGCGCAAACAGGACAATTAAACAACACACTTGGTATTAACCTCCCAAAAAGGGGAAATGTACTTAACCTTTACAAATCTGAATACCGATATTGAACTCAACAACAAACTAATCTAAACATAACCTATCTAGATTACATCGGTTTTTAATCCAATATCACCAAAAGAATGGGACTTAAACAATTGTCCAACATCAATACTAGTCATCTCAAAATCCCCGAGACCAAGCTCGTCACTCAAGCCCTTAGCAACCCACCGCTAACGGGAACCTGTTATACACATCATTTGAGAAAAAAGTGTTAAGCTTATAGCCTAGTGAGAACATACAGTTTATAAATTTCAAGAGATATAAACAATTGTATCATAAGGAAATCCTTTCAATAAGGTTTAGTTTTCAAATGAAACCTTTGCCACAACCGGGCCTTTTCAATGTAAACTCATCATACGATGACAAAGATAAACAGTTTTACCAAGGATTATAGAGTAACACAAAGTAGGTCACAATCCGAGTTATGAGTCGAAGCACTTGGAATCCATGGCCACGAACTACAAAGGTCCGTACTACGATGTGAGGGAGGGCCCCCGAGGAAACCAATTCAAAACTCGTTCACTAGGACTACACTATGAGCCATGGCCAGTAACCGTTCTCACTTAACCGTACCAAATGTCCCCCGAGGATCACATGAATCCATAGCTACAATTTAGGGAAAATATGATCCATGGCTAGTAACCGGTCTCACATAACCGTACCAAATGGCCCCTGAGGATCATATACATCCATTTACAAAGAGGGGAAAAACATCCCAAATATAAGTCGACTCAATACCTAGGGATCCACTAGTAATGGTACAGACTCGTCACAAAAACATATGTGACCAACCATAGATAGTTATATGGTATCAAAACATTTTATAAACAATAATGCTTTTCTTCAAGTTCAACTTTTGGTAAGAATGAAAATCATCAAAAATGAACTTTAAACATTCTTTCAAGTAACCTACATAAATGTGCAAGTAAAACATCCTTTTACTTCAAATAAGATGGAACCCATCATTTTAATCGAAAATGATCAGGAACCCTAAAATATCCCAAAACTCAAGTTATATCAAAATGTAGTAAACTTAGATCTGAAACCATGGAGATATATAGAAGTTCAAAATGTAAGTTTTTGACATGTATAAAGTTTAGAAAAAGGTAGTAGGAACTCACCCAATAGGTTTATACGAAAACCCGAAAAACCAGATATCGACCCCCTTTAGAAGACGAAGCTTTCTACACCGAAACTCCGAGCAATGCACTTACTACTAGCGATTAACGGAAGCTCGAAGATCCAAAGAAAACAAACCAATCTTAGAGAGAAAGAGAGAGAGAGAGAGAGAGAAGAGTGTTTGAGATTTGAGATTGAAAACCCAAATGAGATATTTGTGAACACCCACTTTAAGTTGGCCAGGCAACCTCGCGGGTTATGTTGTGACCTCAACTCGCGGCATAACTCGCCCGCTAACACAAAACCCACACAAACAGGGGGTTTCGCGGGTTATGCCGCGACCTCAAGTCGCGGTGCAACTCGCGTGGTTCACTATGGTTCGTCCAAAACCACCAAAATCCAAACTCAAACTCCCAACCAAACGCAGTGCTAACGACAACGCTTAAACACAAGAATAACAAGATTACATAACGAAAATCCGGGGTGTTACATCAACGCTCACGTTCATCCTATACATACACTCTATGAAAAGGACGGGTGTTACTAAACCCAATAACAGTTACTAACTCCAACCTGCGGAAGACTTCACCGACTACTCACTCTTGTAAGGCTAAGGCTCAACTCTTCAAAGCACTGCTAGAATCGAACCCCCGAAAGGAACCTGATGCACATGCCGACAAATAAAAAGGTTAGGCTTAACGCCTAGTAAGCTCAAGAGTTTTAACATGAATGAATATATCTTTAAAAGAAAGGAATTCAGTTTAAAGCAAGATCCTTCGAAATATTATACTTCAAAACGGAAACGACACATTTTCCCATAATATACACTTTTAAAGACAATGCTCCCAAACACACATTTCTTATAAAACGATGCAACCTGTAACTCACCCATAACGGGGTCATAGTTCGATACTCAAATGTGTTAAAATGTAAATAATACTTCATAGCCCCAAAACACCCAAACTCGGGTGGGACATAATACTCGACCCTTAAATAACGGAAAACAATCCATATAAATATGATACGCCATTAAAACATGGAACTGAAGCTTAATACTCACGCGACCATAAAATGGAATGGAATCCAATTATCAAAACATGGACAATTAAATATCCAAAATACATCGGGCCGACAACGGGGGATACCCGTATCCGTGGAGAGCGGAGGAACACAAAAGTATGCCACTCAACCAACGTTCATCGCATGACACCTAACGGCATGAAAGCCAAAGTGTCCCTACAAATCCTTGACAAGTTCCACCCAAGAGACGAGATACCTTGATGCCACAAAGGACACCCGAAAGGCCCGACACGTCCGAGGACTACAACTGAGGAAATTCCCCTACGGCGGAGATCTAGGCACCCACCCACACGGTGTCGCCCAAGACTACCTCCTCCTAGTGCCTACTTGTCAAGTTTGGTCATAAAACGTGAGTCCCGAAGTCCAACCCCGTACCACCCAATTGACCATCAACTAAGACTGACTCATGTGCCTATGGATCCAATGCAACACAGTCTAAAATTACACGACTACACATGAATGACAACAGCACTCGAGCCTGTAATGATTATAAATATGCAATAAAATGCATTAAGATGTAAACCATGAAATAGAACTCTACATCGAGCCATTAAACCTGGACAAATGTCCACAAGACTCTTTTAAGCCAACACCGAGCTAAAATGCTCAAAATCCATTTGACCAATAATTATCGGTCCCCCGAGTAATAAAATGTCTTTAAACAACGTTTACGAAGACACATACCTCAAAGACGAGATTAACCCAAAACTCAACACATAATGTGACCAAAGGTTTTCCAAAGGGTTTATGAATGCAAATACACCAAAATGCATATAACATGAAATAGACTTCATTTGAACCAAAATCACCAAGATGCATAGGTCATGAAATGGACTCTATTTGTACAAAATCCCCAAAATGCATAAATCATGCTATTGCTTATCAAGATGTCCAAATCCCAAATGTGAGCATTTTATGAAACTAAAATAAGCCAAGTTTATCAAATATGAAAACTCATTAAAATACTCGCACTTTGACAAATACCAAGTGAAATACATTTTTACTTCAAAATACTCAAAACTTACCAGCAGTTAACCATTTCATGTAAAACACTTTAAAATAACCATTGTGGCATGTACACCGTTTTCACAAATCAATTTGAAATCACCTTGCTAGATTTAGGTTTTACCCAACGAGCTCTTTTGAAGGCCACTTGAATCCTCAAACCGAGGACTACCAAAACCTAGATCCAAACATACCAAACCACTTAGAGACATTATCCAAACATTATTTACTAAAATCTCTAAACGAGATCAAAACCCTAGTTTCTCCAAAACTAACAAATCCGAGATCTTATAATCCAAACACTAGGAAAACATCCAAAGAACATTTATAACCTTAAATCAAGGAAGCTTACTATTAAAGATGATGAGACTTTCCGAGGACATCCAATCCAACTCTTCAACCCGAGCTCCCACACTTTGAACTTGATGAGGAAGATGAAGATGGATGTTTTGTGGTTCAAGATCCCACTAGTTAGATGATGAAGGATCATATGGTTCAAGGGAGAAAACCCCTCAAAATAGGTTAGGTTCGACTTTGGGGGTTTGGGGGCCGGTTTGGGAGAGAAAAGGGAAGAAGATTTAGGGTTTGGGAGTTTGATAAATGAGGCTAATGGCTGAAAAATCGCCTTTTAGCTCGACAGTGTGCCACGCGGGTTATGCCGCGACCTTAAGTCGCGGCATAAGTCGCTCGTTTCCCCAGACCTCACTTCCAGTTAGTTACGCGGCTTGTGCCGCGACTCCAAGTCGCACCACAACTCGCGGCATCCCAAAACTCCGTTTTCTCGCGTCTTCGCGCCTGATTCGATCCTTGATGATTCCATAGTAAAACTCACCTGATTTCTTGGCACCTTTTCGTTCTAATAGTCAAACGGCTCTCGAATTGTCACTAAAGGAAAACTCCAATTTATGGGTGTTACACCCATGCTCCAAAATATATAAATAATTCCAACATAGTTTAGATTGGGACAAAACATTTTCCAAGTAAGTTTATACCATTTGTCCTTTTTAAACATCCCATAACACAAAATCAAGCATTTCTCCAAACACATAATAAAATATATTTATACTCAAAAATCTATTTCCATAAAATAAATCATCCAAATACCAATGTTTAGGATTTATTTATCAAAATCCCAAATGTGGGTGTTTTACAAGTTTATAAATTAAGAAATCTCAAATAACTCAACAATTAATAATGTCACGTAAAACATATAAACATTTAAAGATTGACATTTTGGCATGTACACCGTTTTCACAAACCAACTTGAACTCACCTTGTTAGATTTAGGCTAAATCTAGATTTTACCCCAGTTTGAGCTTCCTTGAAGAAATCTGAATCCTCAAGCCAAATCTTCCAAAAACCTAGATCCATAAATTTCCAACCATAAATATTCATATTCAACCATATAGAATCGTTCCCCAAATAATTTACATCAAAATCCCTACTTTGGCCAAAAAACCTAATTTTGACCTGGTTTCTCTAAAATCACCCAAACTGAAAACTCAAGAAATAAAGCACTAGGAAGTTATAAATAGAGCATTTATAACTTGATTAAAGTGTTAGAAAGAAGAAGGGATGAACTCACAATGGTGGGTTTTGATAAAACTCAAAACCCTAAACTTTTCTTGGAGGAGAGAACAATAGAAATGGTGGGATGGTAGCTCCTTGAATCCTAGACTTCCAAAACCTTAGATGATGATGGTGTTAGTGAATGCCCAAAAGCTAATCATACGATGATTGTAATTTTGAGTTTTGTTTCATGAAATTAATAAATAAATAAAAGGCATTGCCCAATTTATTATGTATATGTTATATTATGTGTTTTGTCAGGATCGAATTCTTAACAAGAATTAAAACTCAGAAACTAATATCAAAGAAGTTGCGGAAAAACACTTTGATATTTAATAAAACAGTAATCAAACACAGTATATAATGATCAAACAGTAAACTTGTATTGAATACTTAAAGTTACAAGATTACACACTCAACCTCAATATTGATGAACAGGCTCACCAATACGAATTCTACTTCTCTAGAATTAGGATCTATGCCTTGAGGTTGATTTCTCTCTTGAAAAACAATTATCTAAAATTTTTTCTATCTATTCTACACATTCTATACATATACTGATAAAAAGATAATTACAAAGAATAAACAAATCTTCAGTATATCTTCCATGTATATCTTCTAAGTATATCTTCAGTATATCCAGCTGTAGTATTCGTATCTCTTTAGCAGCACTAATAATGCTCAGCAGCATTAACTTCAAGTAGCAGCATTAACTACTAGCAGTATTAACTACTAGCAGTACTAACTAGCTAAGCAGTACTAACTTTGTTCAAGCAGTACTAACTTTAACTAGCAGTAGTAATTCTACTAGCAGTAGTAACACTTAGCAGTATTAATCTTCAACTTGTTCTGGCAGTAGTAACTACACTTGTACTAGCAGTAGTAACTACACTTAGTAGAATCTTCAGTTCCCAACAATCTCCCCCTAACTTGGCTTTTAGAAGAGAAGTCAAGTTCTTCAGATATTCTTCCAGATGCTCTTTTTAATGCTCCCAAAACTTCCAAGATCACGCTGCTAAGTCTGGATTCAGTCCCAAACTCTGATTGATTATCCTCTGAATGAGATACTTGGCCATTTCTGAATTTGGTGCACAACCCAACTTCTTCTTTAACATAGCATGGACCTTTAGTCTGGTGTGATTATATACTCTATCCACTAGGAAGTATTCTGTGTGATTTCTATCCAAAGTCACTGCATATACTCCACTAGTTTCATATAGAGTCCAACTTGTAACTTCTTTAAACACACTCTTGATGACCTGGTTCACTTCTTCAGGTTTGAACATCATGCATAGATACTCCATCACCAGTTTTGTAAGAGAAATTTCTGGAGTATTCATATGGTCTGCATACAGCTTAATTCCTATGTCAAACATCTCTTCTATATCAGATCTAGAGCATGTTTTGACAATTTTGATCCAAGTATTGAATATTTCATACTTATCACCCTTCCTCTTTAGTCTGATGTAATCTTTTCCATCCATTTTCAGAACATCCCAGTGAATGATCTCTGGTGGCTTAACTCCAACAGGTTCTGCAGAAATTGGTTCAGGCACTTTGTCCATCACTACCATATATAAGCTTACATCATCTTTGATTGATGACCCTTGTTGACTTGATGACTCAGGTGCCCCTTCTTCTTCAGCAACATTTTGTTCTTCTTCTATTCTGGGCTTCTTATCTTTCTTTCTTTTGGCCATCATCTTGGTTCTTTTCAAAGTCTTTTGAACCTGTACTAGAGTAGCTTCCTTCTTCTTTTCTTCCTTTTCCCTTTCCATTTCTTTCATAGGAGTTCCCTCTTCACTTTCAGGGAATGGTTGATTCATGTCTATATCATGTCTCTCCTTTGCCTTCTTTTCAAACTCCACTCTATCCTTTTCATTGCTCTTCAGCTTCTCCATTTCTTTCTCATATAGATCCTTGATTTGATCAAAATTCATCTTCACAAACATTTCTTTCTTTACCCCAATTGCACTTTTCAAGAAAGTTATCATTTTGTTTCTTTCCTGAGTGGCAAGGTAAGTTTGTGAAGGTCTTCTCTTCTTTGCACTTGATCTGGCCATCATAGCCTTTCTCAAGGTTATTGCTCTTTGCTTGGCTTTCTCTGTTTCCAATCCTTTTTGGAATGCTTCATTTAACTCATTTGCTAGTGCTCTGGCCATTTCTCTGTCTTTTTCAACCTGTTCCTTTTCTGCTAGATCTAACTCTTCTTGCACTTTCTTTGCTAATGCTTCATTTGACTCAATCATCTTTTGCTTTTTAGATGGTTGATCAGATTCTATCATCTTTTCTTTCCCTTTTCTTTTTATATCTGCAGCCATGTCTTTCTTTTCTGATTTCTTGTCTCTCCCTTCATTTATGACCACTCCCTTTGCTTTGGGAGTGTCATTCTTAGCTTTGATTAGCACTTCAGCTACTTCAATTTCTGTTGGTGTTAACTCTGTTACTGCTGCTTGTGTGGTTTCAGCAGCATTAACAGTTTCTGCTTCCTTCTCCCCCTCAACTTCTATTCTTTCTTTATCAATCTCCCCTTCCCTTGATGCTTCTTTCATGTTGATCTCCCCCTTTTTGGGAGCATCAGTCTCTGGTTCCTCCTTCTGAGCACAAATTGTTTCTTCTTCTTTTGCAAAATCAGTTTCCTTACCATGTGCTTCAACTTGATGATTTGTTCTTGTTGTGACAGTACTATGAGTTTTAGCTCTTCTATGTCTTTGCCCTGTTTGAGTACATCCATGTTGATGTTGCCCATTGTCTCCATCAATTCATCATAGTTATATCTGTCCTCACCTTCTCCAGGAGTGTTACCCCCTATTGAAGGATCATTGGATCTTTTAGTAGTGGAAGTCTTCTGCCTAGCAGAAGCACTATCCACCCCTGTGGTTTCTTGGCACCAGGGACCTTCAAATGATTGCTCATTCAAAGTTGCCATGGGGGAGGTCTTATTGATATTACCACTTTCCTCCTCTGTGTTAGCAGGAGTAGTAGCAGCCTCATCGCCCATATGCTCTACCTCCTCCTCAGAGAGCACCTCCTTTGGGTTGGGAGACACCCTTGTGGTTTCCCTTTGGATATTCTCTAGGGGAGAATTCTCCCTTAGAGGGCTTAAAGGTTGTGTGGGTGATGGTACAAGAAGGGAAGGAGCCTTCTTTACCTGTTTTCTTTGATAAGTTTGGGTAATTGGAGAGGTTGGTTTTGTAAGAATGGACTGGGGAATTGTTTTTGAGTGAGAAGGTTGGGCTTGGCTAGCAGTGGGATGGTCTAATGAGGGCCTTGACCCTGCTGCCATACCTTCAGTGGTTTGGGACACCACCATCATTGTAGAGAACAATGGGGTGTCAACTCCTTCCGAGTCCCCAGCAGATCTTCTCATATTTGAGAAAACCTTGCCTTTGGGGGGTTTAGGTACATATACCCCAACAGGTTGAGGTATATCCGTCAATTCATGGTTGATAACTGCTTGAACAAACCTGGGATACATATAAAAGCTCTTTTTGTTTCCCATGTTTGAGACAAGATCATTGAAAATCATTTGTGAAAAATTGTACCTTCTGGTAGTGGCCAAACAGACCAAAGCATAAGCAATGGGACTGCTGAACTCACTCCATCCAGTGGTCTTTTTAGAGATGCAGTGCATCAAGGTATGAACAAGAAAACGCCATTGAGGTGAGAATTTAGCTTTTGAGAACTTAAAAACACCCAATGGGCCTCCATACCCCATTTTTGTCAGAGAAGAAAACAGTTCATCATTAGGGATAGAAGTTATACCCGAGGCATCGTCTAGACGTAGACTGATGCGAACTATCTCTTCAGTAACTGTCAATGGATTGCCACATACTGTCGTCTTGATCATTCGCACACCATTCTCAGTAACAATGGTGGCATGAGCCCAGAATTGCCTTTGGAGCTCAATGTAGATAGTTGGAGACATAGTGAGAGCATGGGCAATGTGGCTCGACTTCAGAAAGTCGACTATCTGATGAAATCCTTCAGATTGTTTTGGCTTTTGGAGCATCGCAATTTCATTGTGCTCATCAATGAACGCCATGGATGCCATAGACCTTGAAGATTCTTGCCTGAAAACTTTGAACTTTGAGAGAGAAAGGGTTTAGAGCGCAAGTGAACAGTATGCAAAGAGTCGTTATGAACTTTTAGGCGGGCAAAGAGTATTTATAGTATTCGGAATATAAGCAGTATTAACCTAGAGCAGTATTAACTGAACTAGCAGTATTAACCGCGAGCAGTATTAACTGAACTAGCAGTATTAACCGAAATAGCAGTATTAACTACTAGCAGTATTAACTAACTAGCAGTATTAATCGCGAGAAGTACTAACTGAACTAGCAGTATTAACTAACTAGCAGTATTAACCGCGAGCAGTATTAACCACGAGCAGTATTAACTGAACTAGCAGTATTAACTGAAATAGCAGTATTAACTAACTAGCAGTATTAACCAAACTTACTCCTTTTAAACTTGCTAAATACTGAGTACTGCTATGCATATCCTGAAAAGAAGATTAGTAACACCAAGAATAACAATATACAGGTATAAACTCACTTTTTGAGAAGAAGATTATTCAAAGTTTATCATTCCCACACTTGTTACCAAGAAAGTGAATCTACCCACATCAAAAGCTTTAGTGAATAGATCAGCAAACTGATTATCAGTGTGAACTTTGACAACTTGAATAAGTTTCTTTTCATTACAATCTCTTATAAAGTGATACCTGATTTCAATGTGCTTTGTCTTTGAGTGCTTGACTGGATTATTTACAATGCTAATAGCACTGCTGTTGTCAATAAAGATTGGAGTGTGTAGAAAGGTTACCCCATAATCCAGCATTTGATTCTGAATCCATAAGACTTGAGAACAGCAACTTGCAGCTGCTATGTACTCTGCCTCTGTTGTAGATGTGGATACTGTGGTTTGTTTCTTGCACTGCCATGAGACTAGTCTAGCACCCAAGAACTGACATCCTCCAGAAGTAGATTTTCTGTCCAAGTTTGCCCCTCCTAGATCACTGTCTGAGTATGCTATTAGGTCAAAAGGTGAGTTATGAGGATACCAAAGTCCCAATCTAGGTTGCCCTTTGAGATATCTGAATATCCTCTTAACAGCTTGAAAGTGAGATTGCTTTGGCCTAACTTGAAATCTTGCACATACACAGACTGGAAACATAATATCTGGCCTTGATGCTGTGAGATACATGAGAGAGCCAATCATGGATCTATAAAGATGTACATCCATATCCTCCCCCTCAAGATCTGCTGTGATCTGCTTGTGTGTTTCCATAGGTGTGCTGGCAGGTTTTGATTCTGAGAAGCCAAACTTGGTTAGAATATCCTGCACATACTTGGATTGACATATAAAAATGCCATCTGACTTCTGTTGAACTTGGAGTCCAAGGAAGAAAGTAAGTTCCCCCATGGAACTCATTTTGAACCTTTGATGCATTAAATCCTCAAATTCCTTGCACATGTTGTTTCTTGTAGATCCAAAGATAATGTCATCAACATAGATTTGGACCAGCAAGATATCCTTCTTCTTTCTTTTGATAAATAGAGTCTTATCAATGACTCCTCTTTCAAAGTCATTTTCCAAGAGATAGGATGACAGAGTGTCATACCATGCTCTTGGGGCTTGATGTAGTCCATAAAGTGTTTTCTTTAATTTGTATACTCTGTCTGGATAGCTTGGGTTTTCAAACCCTGGTGGTTGACAGACATATACTTCTTCTTCAATTGACCCATAGAGAAAAGCACTTTTTACATCCATTTGGTAGACTTTGAAGTTCATGTAAGAAGCATAGGCTAGGAATAGTCTGATTGCTTCTATCCTAGCTACAGGTGCAAAAACTTCTTCATAATCTATACCCTCTTCTTGAGTATAGCCTTGAGCCACCAACCTTGCTTTGTTCCTTATAACAATACCTCTTTCATCTCTCTTGTTTCTGAAGATCCATTTTGTGCCAATTGCTCTGTGACCTTTAGGAAGGTCTACTAGATCCCACACATCTTGTAGCTTGAACTGTAACAATTCTTCTTGCATTGCTTCTATCCAGCTAGATTCTTTCATAGCATCATGTGCCTTTTTAGGCTCAAGCTGGGATAGAAAACATGAGAGCACTGTATGCTGTTGATCTTGCATTTCCTGAAGCCTGCTTTGATGTCTAGTCATCATGGGAGAAGAGATATCTCCTATTACCAGCTGTGGAGGATGATTCTTTTGAACTCTTGTGTTATGACTAGGTTCTACATTCAGTCCAGCCTCTAGATTAGAGTCATGCAATTCAACTGAAGTGTCTTCAGATGTCACTTCTGATTCTTGAGTCTCCTCATCCCTAGTGTCTTCTTCACTCTGACTTGGTTCAGTAAATGATTCCTTTTCACAGTCTTCATTTACTGTGGGTATGGGAAAAATCACAGATTTAGATATACTTTCCTGAACTTGTGTGATCTCTGATTCTCCACCATCTGTTCCTGTATACTCATTACTGAAACCAAAAGAGTTAGTTAGTGAATCAATGTCAAATAGCCATTGAGGTCCAGACCCAACAGGATTTGGTGTGTTCTCATTGCATTTGACATTGTCACTTTCTTCAATTATTCTAGAAGAAGAGTTAAACACTCTGTAGGCCTTACTCTGAGATGAGTATCCAACAAGAAATCCATCATCTGCTTTGCTATCAAACTTACCTAAGTGAGATTTGGTATTTAGAATTGTACAAGGACACCCAAAAGATTTGAAGAAACCAATAAAAGGTTTTCTTTGATTTAAAAGCTCATATGGGGTCTTGTTCTTTTGCTTGACCACTAGAACTCTGTTTTGGACATAACAAGCAGTATTAACTGCTTCAGCCCAGAATGTAATTGGCAATTTTGAATCAGCCAACAGAGATCTAGCAGCCTCTATTAGTGTCCTATTTCTCCTTTCAGCAACACCATTCTGTTGAGGAGTTCTAGGAGCACTATATTGTCTCTCAATACCTTTTCCTTCACAAAAAGTGTTTAAATCATGATTTTTAAATTCAGTTCCATTATCTGATCTAATGACTTTTACTCTTTGATTAGTTTGGTTTTCAATTCTTAGAATAAAGGATTTGATAAGATCACTTGTTTCATCCTTAGTCCTTAGAAAATATACCCAAGTAAACCTGGAGTAATCATCAACAATAACCAAGCAGTAAGATTTCTTGCCTATACTCATAACATTTGTAGGACCAAACAGATCCATATGCAATAACTGGAGACAAGAAGAAACAGAATTTAACTCTTTGGTCTTATGAGAAGTTTTGTGTTGTTTGCCTTTAAGACAAGCAACACAATGATCATCACATGAAAAGACTTTTGAAGGTAAACCTCTTACAAGGTTATTTTTAACAAGATTGTTCATAGTCTTGAAATTCATGTGACACATCCTTCTGTGCCAAAGGGAGGATTCATCTATAGAAGCTTTTGAAACAAGACAATTTAAAGATGAATCACTATCAACATTGTCCAAATCAAGACAGTAAACATTGTCCTTCCTTGGAGTTCTAAGTAGTATCATGCTTTCATCAACTACCTTGAACCCTGGAGCAAGAATCATACACTCAGTATTAGTAAATAATATACTATGTTGTTTGTCACAAACCTGTGATACACTTAACAGGTTGTACTTTAATTGATCAACATAGTATACATCCTCAAATGTCATCTTACCTTTGGTGACATTACCTTTTCCACTTATCTTACCACCAGTAAGATTGTCTCCAAATGCAACATGTCCTCCATTAATTTGCTTGAAATCCTGAAGGCATGACATGTTGCCAGTCATGTGCCTAGAGCAACCACTATCAACATGCCATATGCTCTTTCCCTTGAGCTGTTGGTTGCCCTGCACATTAAATAAATCAATTAGTATGAGGGAACCCAAGCCAAAGTGATCTTGGGTCTTCCTTTCTCATCAAAGTATTTACATTCCTTTTTAATGAGGTTTTTAAACTCAGAGCACTCTTTATTAGAGTACTTTGTCAATATGATTGGCTTAGCAGAATTAACACTAGAAGCAGTACTAACTTTAGAAGTACTAACAGAGTTAGCAGTACTAACAGGTGTAGCAGTACTAACAGGTTTAGCAGTACTAACCTTGTTAGCAGCATTAACATTGTTAGCAGTAGTATTACTTCTAGCAGCACTATCATTGTCAGCAGCACTATTTGTGATAGCAGTACTAACAGTTTTATTGCTTTTAGGAATCCACATATTGACATTTTCTTTAACAGAATATTTTTTCTTCATGTGGCTTTTAGTTTTAACAGTTTTCTTAGCCACATGATTCTTTTCAATTTTCTTATAACCAAAGGGTTTTTGCATGGATCTTTGGAAATTCATTCTTTGGTTTATAGGATTGAAATAACAGAATTTTGCAAGATGATTCAATTTGCCACAGATAAAACAAGGTTTTGGTCTATTGATTTTACTCAGATCAACCCCTTGTTTATGTGCCCACTGATTATTCCAATTTCTCTGATTTCCCCTCCTTTTATCATGTTTTTGGGGCTCAGATTTATTGCAAGTACACTGTTTGCCAGGACCTGGATTCACAACTGTGGTCTGTTTATAATGGACCTTACCAAACTTTTCCTCTGTCTTCTCTATGTTCTTGGATTTGATCCAAGCCCTTCCACAATCCTCATTGGTGATAATGTTGTTTTCTATAGAAATCTCACCACTCACCTTGTTCTCCTTACTCTTGTCAACCTCTTTCTCAGTCTTATCCTCAATAATTACCTCATCTAAGGGATCTATTTCAGTGGCTCCCTCAGGCAAGTCCTTCCTATCTTTGGTGTCTAACAGGTCTGAAGTAGGAGGAATGTAATTGTTGTTATATGGTGGAGGTGTGGCATTATACCCAATTCCTCTTCTCAACTTATCATGAATCTGATTTTGCAGTAAGGAGTCCATTGCTTTAGAAGCATTGGAAAACTTTTCTACATCAAGCTTAACCTTGGTTAACTCCTCTTTCAGTTTTTCACTCTCCTCTTTAGATTTGGTCAGTTTAAGTTCTAAATCCTTTTTCTCCCACTTCCAGTAATTAGTGTCATATGAGTGTTGTAGTTCATTGGCTTGAAAACCTTTGATTTGATCTTCAAATCTCTCTACTATCCTCACATAGTCTTTTATATCCTTTTCTAGTCTCTTCAGGTCATCACTCATCTTCTGATTGTGATCCCTGTACCTTTTAACAGTGTCTATGCAAGTTTTAGAGCAGAGATTAGAACTTACCTCAGATGGGAGATCAGATACTTTAGCCATAAGAGCTTGATTCTGAATAGCTTCTTCTGCATGATCACTCCAATCAAACCCCATTCCTTGTTGAGAAACAAGGGCTTGAGCAGAGTTTCTATTGTTATTGAAGCTTCCAGATTGAGCTTGTTGATGGTTGTTGTTGTGAGACATTCCACTTTTGCACTCTCTAGCAAAATGTCCCTTGAGATGACATTTGTAGCATTCTACCTTTGATTTATCAAACCCTGCTCCATCTTCTCTTCTTTGTGAGAAGTTGTTTCTTCCAGTCCTCTTTATAAACCTTTTAACCCTCATGGAGAGCATGGCCATCTGCCATTTAATATCCATCTCTTCCAGATCATCAGGATGAAGTTGTTCTAAGTCATCATTGATCAAAGAAGAATTTCCATGATTAGAAAGAAGAGCTTCAAATGCATAATCAGTGCCTTTATCTAGATTTGATCCATTAGTAGCATTAATTGATTCAGAGTTAGCAGTAGAATCAATTGATGCTGATAGGAGTGCAGCATTATGAACATATCCAGAAGGCTTCTTCTTTGCCTCCACCTCAGCTTCAAAAACTCTAAGATCATTGTACAGATCATCAAGTTCTTTGTCTTCCAACTGATCATTCTGTCTGAATGACACAGTGTACATGGTCCATTCATCTCCAAGGGACCTTAAGAACTTTCTGTTCACATCATCTTGATCAATCTGTACTCCCATAGTAGCTAGTTCACCAATTAGTTTATTAAACCTGTCAAAAGTTTGAGTCATGGACTCATTCTTAGTTGAGATGAAGTTTTCATACTGTTGTTTTAAGATTGCCTTTTGATTTCTCTTGGTACTTTTAGTACCTGAGAATCTCTTCTCCAGAGCATTCCAGAGCATCTGTGCATCAGTACAATTGCAGAATTGGTGTTGATACTCATTTGGAATGGCCAAGAGCAGTGTGCTCAAGGCTTTCATCTCTGTCTGTCTTGATTTCCTATCTGTATCTGTCTTTGGAGGAGTTCTTTTGCCATCTTCACCAATCTTTCCTCCATCAGATGGGCCATTCTCAATGATGTCCCACATAGAGTAATCTGTGAGGAGAATATATTGCTTGATTCTGATTTTCCACATGTCAAATTCATTGGATCTGAGCATTGGAACTTTTGAGACCAAAGTACTGCTTGATTCTGTAAGATTTTCCATGATGAATAACTGTTTCTGAGAGAATTTGGCTCTGATACCACTTGTCAGGATCGAATTCTTAACAAGAATTAAAACTCAGAAACTAATATCAAAGAAGTTGCGGAAAAACACTTTGATATTTAATAAAACAGTAATCAAACACAGTATATAATGATCAAACAGTAAACTTGTATTGAATACTTAAAGTTACAAGATTACACACTCAACCTCAATATTGATGAACAGGCTCACCAATACGAATTCTACTTCTCTAGAATTAGGATCTATGCCTTGAGGTTGATTTCTCTCTTGAAAAACAATTATCTAAAATTTTTTCTATCTATTCTACACATTCTATACATATACTGATAAAAAGATAATTACAAAGAATAAACAAATCTTCAGTATATCTTCCATGTATATCTTCTAAGTATATCTTCAGTATATCCAGCTGTAGTATTCGTATCTCTTTAGCAGCACTAATAATGCTCAGCAGCATTAACTTCAAGTAGCAGCATTAACTACTAGCAGTATTAACTACTAGCAGTACTAACTAGCTAAGCAGTACTAACTTTGTTCAAGCAGTACTAACTTTAACTAGCAGTAGTAATTCTACTAGCAGTAGTAACACTTAGCAGTATTAATCTTCAACTTGTTCTGGCAGTAGTAACTACACTTGTACTAGCAGTAGTAACTACACTTAGTAGAATCTTCAGTTCCCAACATGTTTTAATTATTCATAATAAATAACCTTAGAATAATGTATTCTAAATGTCCCTAGTTAAATATTATTTTGGGTTTTAAGGTTGAAGTAATATGATAATGACTAGCATATGTAGGGATTCATATAGAGATATTGAATCTGCATATGGGTACAAAATGGAGATTTTGTGTATCGGACGTGACTCGCTATGAGAACACTTCATTGGATGTCATGTGAGTGTCATAAGTGTTTCTCATGTGGTCAATGTACATGTAATTCTTTGACTTGAGAAATATGGAGTTTGCTATGTGTGAGTAATATATTTTGACATTTGTTCTAATCATTCCGTAACTAGGTGACAGAATTATTGTTGGGTATGTTATAAATCACATGGTAGAACTAGCATATATCGAGATAGGATTTGTCCCTCCTTTATGACGGGAGTGATGTCTCTGGGCCCCTTGATAAATATATATACTAAGGAAATGCATGCATGCTCGGATAATTGATATGAGATATCATGATCTGTTTTTTTAGTATATTAGGGAATCAAGAAACTAGAGATTGAACATAACGAGAATGACACATTTAATGTCTCGTGTTCAATCTAGACATCAAGGACAAAGGAATTAAATGTGTAAACTAAAATTGACTACAAAACGATAATTTGTTGTATCACCAATTCTCGTCATTTGGGTGACGATGATGTATTGCTAGATACCGCTCATCGTTTATAAATATAAATATGAGATTTATAATTATTACCAACATGTTGAGAACCCATTGAGTCACACGCTTTGAACATATTCGAATAAGGAGTTTTAATAGTTAAAACGTTTAGTTATTATATCTAATTTGTATTGATTTAATCTGATTAAATAAAACCAGATATTATTTATGTTGGACATAAATAAATTTGACTAGGTATGGTTATGTAAGAAAGTGATGGTGCATGGTCACTCTTACACTCAAGTAAGGTGTGGAGATGATGGTGATTTCTTTAGGCCATACTTCCAGCACCATATATAATGTATGACATTGTATACAATTGTTGTTCTTGAAAATCTCTCTAAAAATCACCTACAACTATATGCTCCCTTTCCTTTCTAAGTTTTGAAACCGTGACTAGCATCACGAGAAGGCAAAGGATTCGGATTGTTCGCGTGGATATCGTGGAGGCATCAAACTTGCTTTGTTGTTGTGATTCAAAGTCTCGTTAACTGTGAGGTATAATTTTGAAACACCCGATTTATTCCGGTTCGTATGGGTCCTTGGAGGGTTACGGTTTTATTTTCCGTTGTGCTTGAGATCCCGTAACCCTACAGATGGAATGTGTAACACCCTGAATTTTGGGTCTTATTTGTGGTTAGACTTAGAATCCCCGTATTATTTTGGTGTTGAGCAAGATTGGATTGAAGGTAGAAATTTCCCCTTCAGTGCTTGGCGCGGTTTAGCGCGCGGGTGGAACCGCGCGACCATCCGCGCAGGACTCTGCTCAATCGCGGCTCCAGTGCTCCGTGCGGCTCACCGCACGAGTGGAACCACTCGAGCACCCGCTCGCGCACACAGTGACCTGATAAATAGAAGAAAATCGGCTCCAACTCCTCATTTACTCCCACATTCTCTTTTGAACACCTTGAGCTGCGATTTTCCTCCCAAGAAAGACCTGGTAAGTCATTCTCTTCACCCTCCCACCATTAATGTTTCCCATCTACTCAAAACCTTTAACCATTTATACCATTTTAGGTGTTCTTGAGCATTTATTTGTGTTAGTCCAAGTTTCTCAAGGATCTCATTCTCACCTCTTTAAGCTCTTGAGTTCTAGGGTTTTAAGCTACAACCCTATGTTAGGATCAAGCGCTTACCACTACGCCAAAAGCAATTGTTGATGGAGAATGCGCAACTTTATTTCCTTATAGCGTAGCAGCCAGCGCCATGTTTCGATTTAGGAAGATGCTGGTCAATGACCCAACACCCTACAAGGTGAGTTCATTCTCTTTTATAAACTTTATACATGTTAAAATGTTGATTTTAACCTTCCAAACATCTCCAATTTTGATTTACTTGATTTGGGTGAGTTTTTACAAAAAAACTAACTTTGGAGACTATGGGGGTTTATGTTGAAGGGTATGATTTTAAGGTCAAAAAACTTACATTTTGGTTTAATTGTGGATTTTGCACATGAGAAATATGTTTTCTATAACCTTATGATTAAATATTTTGAAATCAAGATTAGGGTTTTGAAATATGGTTATGTATTATTGAATGAGGACTTGGGTAAAATGATTTGATATGTGTGGAAGTACCATTTAACGAATTAGAACGAAACCTCTTGGAATTTTTGGGAGTAACTATACGGATTCATGATTTTGTATATATGGTGGCATTTTAACTGTTGGAAGTCGTTGATTGGTTTTGTGGACATTAAATGGACTATTTGGTTGCATTTGGGCGTCATGAACCCACATATAATTATAATCTTTGATCCGATGATGGAACGCTAGTTTTCCACATCGAGGCACACTTAGGCATCAGATGAGGTATAAGCCCTACATGCTAGTACGCGATATTCGGTGAGGATCTCAACGTAAGGACCCTATGTGGTTGAAGTTGACTTTCCGTGGGTGTACGTTTAAAGCTATTGAGCCTAACATCCATTGCAGGTACTTTATTATGTGTTTGGTTTTATTAACACGTCAAGTGGCTTACTTTTGTGTTATGTCACTTGTGTTAGTAAGCGGGTCTCCCCCGTCAACCCAAGAGGTATTGGTATTAAAGTTGAGAAGTATCTATATGGATTCTATCGACGTTCTTAAATCATTTCATTTGAAATTACTGATTTTTCCTAATATAAATGTTTGGTCTCAATAGCCTTTAGTCTAACACTTTTTCTTAAAATGACATGTATAACAGATCATTCTAGCGGTGGGATCCCTCGGGCTTGAGTGGAGAGTCGTCAAAGGATAGTGGCATTTTTGAAGATTATAGAGGCGTACATTGATATAGTGATGCTATACTTTTGGAAGTGAGATGACGACATCCGTTCATAATCTAGAATCAGTTGGTCTAGATTAGTAGGTTGTTGAGTTCAATTTCACTTGATTCCTTTATTGTAAACGCCATATAATTATTCCCCTTTTGGGGTGATTTATTATGATAGACTAATTTATTCCGCAATTATTTTAGGCTTAATTTAACCCCTATTTTTAGGGTGTTACAGAATGCTTCAAGATCAAAGTAAATGGCCATAGGAATGGTTGGGGTTCGAACCAATAGGATGGAAATCGGTTTGGGAGAGAAAGGGGGAATTTGAGAAGTGAGAAATGAGGTAAAAGGCTGAAAATCGTGACTTTTAACCCACTGGCACCTTTCGGCGAGAGTGCCAAGCGATTGTGCCAGTGGCACTATCGCTGGCACAATCGCCTAGATGGTACCGTGGCCAAAAATGGCTCGGCGAGAGTGCCAAGCGATTGTGCCCCTCTGGCACTCTCGCTGGCATAATCGCCCAGGTGCCCCAAACCCTGAAAATTCGACTTTTTCCGCTCTCAATTAGCTTGGCGTCCAAACCAACTAATGTACCAACAATAATGCATAATCGTAGCTTAAATGGGAAAGGAAATATAACCAAACGTATCGAAATTCAGGGTATTACAATCCTCCCAACCTTAAAAGAAGAAACCAAAAGTCTGGATCTTGGTGAAGTTTTTATTTTCTTTTACGAAGGAAAGGAAGGGAAAGAGAAGGAAAGTAGGAGGAAAGAAAAAAATGTTGTGTTCTCGAGTTTTTTTAAGGAGATGAAGGAAAGGAAGGGGAAGGAAAATATTGCTGATTTTCCTCCCAAATGTTGAAGGAGACGGAAGGAAATGAAAGAAATGAATTTCAAAAGAAGTAAAAATATTTATAAAATTACGTATATACCCATTAATTACATTCTACTACGATTAAAATAAGGGTATATTGGTAAAACTAACATCTTTCATTTTCTTTCCTTCCTACTCGAGAACATGAAAATTTATTTTCTTGCCTTCTCTTTCCTTTCTTTTCCTTCAATCTCAAGAACACAAATACAAATATTTCTTTTTTTTCCTTCCCTTTCTTTTCTTTTCTTTCCTTCCAAAACTCGAGAACACAACGTTATTGCTCCGATGACTCTACACACCTATATCTTAATCTCATCTTCCCCAAACCACCATCAACACCGACCACCACTTGGAAAGAACAAATATCAGAGTGGTTTCATCGTCTTCTTTCTTCTTACAATCGTCGATTTTGCTGCGGACCTTTTTGATGAACACAAAACTAGAATGGTTCACTCTGATTTGATTAAACGGAGATGTTGATTAACAAAAATGGCTTTGCAAAGTAACAACCTCCATTTCTTCAGATTTCTCAAGTAAGAAATGGATGGCTTCGGAAATTTGTGGGTATGCATCAAAAGAGTGGATTTATAAATCGTTTTTCTCCGATATATTAACACATATAGAACGTAATCAAAACCCATAGCAACATCTACCCCAAAATGGGAGGTCAATGATTTTCGTATAGGTCGGAGAAAAACAAACAAAAACGAACAAGAAAGAGGGAGAAATGGTCGATCGTTGCTCCTGCAACAAGCCGGAGACAAACAATAAAGAGAGAGTAGTGTTTCTTTTAGGAGCTTGTTGATTTCCAACGAGGGGAGGGGGAGAGTTGCGGTGGTGGTAGTGGACGTTTGGAGGGATGCCCTTTTCTATCGCCGGAAAGAAGAGGGAAAGTGGTGGTCGGAGGTGAAGGAAGCCGAAGAAAGGAGACGAAGGTTCATCTAGATGAGATGAGCATTGGGAAGAAGATTCTTTCTCCATGGGTATATTAATACAATAACATAATATATACCTAACATAATACATAAAAAGTTAAACGAAAAATTAAAAGAAAAAGAGTTAAAGACTAAAATACCCCTTGATTTAACTAACTGTGACGAAAAAAACAAATTTTAAATATCAGAGACGAAAATAGTTATAAAGAACAAAACATAAAGATGAAAATCGTAGTTTACTCTTTTTATAATATAAAACTCTTAAGTAACATTTTCTTAAATTATTAAATATTTAAATAAAAAATTTAAAATAAAAAAACGATTTTTTTGCACTAAATTCGGGGTTAAGAAAGAAATAAAAAAAAAGTAGAAAGGGGGAGAAAAGGAAAACTTTGGGAGGGTTTTTGGAAGGTTGTGCAAATCTGACTCGACAGTGATGTGTACAATTTTGAGTACGACAAGGCAAGCAAAAAAAAAAGACTCACCCTACATCTATCTGACACGTGTCACGTATTTCTCAACTTGCCTTCCTTTTTTTTATTGTCATGGAAAACTTTTCCTTTATTTTTCTCCAATTTTCTTAAATACTTTCTACATTAAGGATTTTTTTTTCTCATCAATGCTATGTTTGATTTTTAATCGACTAAGGGGTCGTTTACTAAATACTTATCCGGGTAAGCACTTATCGGTATCACTTATCTTACGGTTCTTACCTATTGAGCATGAAAACTACCTAGAATCTTACCTGGTAAGAGTCATAACGAGGACCTAGAGTCTTACCCGGTAAGTGAGGAAAATGACTCTTACCCGGTAAGCGCTTACTAGGTTTAAGACGCTTACCAACAATCAATTTTGATGGTCGGAATGTTATACGGGAAGGTAAGTGAGGGTAATGTTCTTGCCGGTAAGCGCTTACTGCGTAAACATTTTGGTAAACGACCCCTAAATTTGACAGGTCGTCATTAGTTTTTATATCTACAATTTTTTTTTAACTACATAGTTAAATAAACACGTTAACCGCTTCAAATGTTCAATCTTATTGGATCCTATTTGATTAGTAAAAAAATGGTCCAGGTTAAAACTAAAACTTTTTGAACATAACCTTAACATATCATTGATCGTAATGATCTGGTTTTCTTTCTTTCTAAAGCGAGTCCGAATGTCTAGATCTTCAAATTGGTAACTAGTCTTGTTCCTAACGCAGTGACTCACCGGACCGGTTCTTAACCTAAGCAATAGGACTTTTGGGACCGAATAAATTTTTAACAGGTCCTATTAGTCTTGGCCCGTGGTCCCAATTCATTCATCAATCTTTTTGTGCAAATCTAGGCATAGCCAATCTAGAGATGATGGTAAAAATATCTCTGTTGATTAGTCAACTTTTTATATATTTAATTACTTAGATTATATTATATTTATAGGTCTTAAAATAAATATTCTTTTTTTTTTGTTCACAAATTCATAAACATTTTTAGTAAGGTAACTCAGAAAATATATTATTTAACAAAATAAAACAAAATTAAATATTTCATTGGGTATATAATGTTATCGTACATTTGTAATTATTATATTGTCAAAATAATTTTTTGGTCATACATATTTCTTAAAAAAACATTGTAATATTTATAACACAATTAGAAAAAATTGTGTTATATATTTCAATAAAAAAAAAAATACTATTTGACCTGATATATAAGTTATTAAAAAACATAATGCTATTAACCAAATATTTAAAGCGATGAGTCCAAATTAATATAAGATGGTTAAAAAAGGGGTTGCTATTTCTACCCCATCCTTACTCATAAACCCCTCATACCCCCCTCCCTCTATCTTACTCACATGCCTCCTACAGGAGGAGGATGTATGAATAGATGGAACGAAATCGAAGAAGACAAGACATGATAAGTAAATTATTAAACTATCGTGCCAAATTACAACTTTAAAACCTTTCACAATTTTTTTAAACACCTATCTCATTTTTACCAAATCCAGCTTCATCCCGACTTCTCTAGTTCTGTCTCGTACCTAACGCACCGTTTAAATTCTCATATTTTATAGTTATATAAGGAATTTTCACGTGTTAAATTAATTTAAGTAATGAATAGTAGAAACATATAATTCATTTATGAGAGGTGAATGCAATTTTCCTAAAGTGAGAGCATAATAAGAACATTGAACCCCCCCCTTGGACTCTCTCTACCTTCTCCTGCTTCACTACTCTCTCTCTCTCTCTCTCTCTCTCTCTCTCTCTCTCTCACACACACACACACACACACACACAGTCCAAATACATCATCAAAGGACACTCCCACCTCAAAGATTCAATCTTCATAACATCCAGAAGGAACAGTTTCCATATTTCTTCATAAATCTCAACCTCCACCCTTTTTTCTGCTTTTTGCTGTTTCTTGATTTTCCGATTAAACACATAATTGCTTTTTCGCCGGAAAATATGGAAATGGATTTTTGGGGTTCAAGAGCTCACTCAGCAAAACACCACCACCACCACCACCACCACCACTTTCACACCCTCCAATCTGGCCGTCTCAACAACTCCGGTAACTCTCTCAGCCCTTTCTTTTCTAAATCTTTTCTTTTATCAATCTTGTTTGATGGGTCGCGACTTTATTTATATTTAGTAAGATAATTTTGATGTGGGTCTTTTGTAATTTGATCTGTAATGAGGAAAAATCCAATCTTTTTGGAAAGGTTCCTCTTTAAGAACATTCCAGATGTTCTTGATTCAAGTGTGTAAGTGTGTGTGTGTTTTGTGTTGTGCAATAAGATCTGATCCTTCTTATTATTACTTTTTAAACACAAGAATCAGAATGTTTTCATCTTCAAAATCATAGATTGAAAACAACTTCTAAATAATTTTGAGGTAAAAAGCATCTTGTTTGACTTTCCAAGTCAAACCATAGTTGTTTGTGGTTCACTTGTTCTTGATAGATAATAGAAATGGCTTCATTTTAACTTCCATCCAAGTGTTTGACCTTCAAAGTCAAGCCAATGGAAATTGATTCATTTTGATTCTATTCAAATTGCAGATTGCTCAACCTAATCAAACTGTAGTTGTTTCTGGTTCTTGATAGATACCAGAACTGGCTTCATTTTAACCCTATTAAAATCAAAATTAAATCATGGGTTGCTTCTTGTTTTAATCTTTTTGAAGTTTATATACTCTTTTTGAAGTACATAAAATGTTCATATTCACTTTACCTTTACTTCTTGTTTGATGCAGATAATCATCCAACAATGGATGGTGAGGATGATGTTAGAGCCTGGTTCCCCTGTCCATTTTGTTATGTCGAAATCGAGATCCCTGTGCTTTGTTGCCATCTGCAAGAAGAACACTGCTTCGACCTCAAAAATGCGGTATTCCCATCAACTCCTTATCCGTTAACCAACCATCTAACGTTCTACAATCAGTCTCATTCCGAGCTCGATCTAAGATGAAAGTTTTTGTTTAGGTTTGTCCGATATGTGCAGCAAATTTGGGCAAAGATGCAATTGCGCATTTCACATCCCACCATGTTCATTCAGTGAAGGTACTCCGATACATTTCTTCACAAAATGTACTTTAAATACGAGCAATTTTTTTAATGCGTTGGGTTTGGTTGCAGAGGAGGAGAAAGTCCCAGAAATCGGGATTGTGGAGTAATGGTATGAACATCACACGAGAAATGACCGATAGGGGAAACATGCAAGAAACCACGCCTGATCCGCTATCGGAATTCCTGTACAATGCTCCATTTTCAGAGCTTCAAGAAGATCAAGCATTCACTGCCACTTCTGATGTCAAGAGGTAGAATATTCAACATTTTGTTTGAAAGTATATAATAGTTGTATACTGCAAAACTCACACGCACTTTCTCACCATTGTTGGTTATATTTGAACCCGGGATCTCCGAGTAACCCGAGTAATGTTGGACTAACAAATAACCTTTTGGTAAAGATTTGAGTTATGGTTGAAGCAATGGCTCACTAAATGTTAAATGTGCAGCACAAAAGAAGCAGGAGAACCGAAGGATCACGAAGAGAAGAGGCATCGTGCAGCGTTTGTTCAACAACTCATCTTTTCGACCATTTTCTAAAGTAAATTCTCAAGATACAAAACCATGTTAGTAGAGAGAGGAAGTTATCAATGTATCAGTTTAAGCTGGCGGTGATCATCATCGGTGTTGATGGTTTAAATTAGCGATATCATCATCTGAGTTAAGTTATATCCAGAATCACTGGATTATGTATTCATCATGTATCTTATGCAAGTTCTAATGTGAATTGAATCAAAATCTTCATAGCTTAAAAACCACTGTCAGCAAAACAATCAGCAAAATCAAGTAAAAATGTGTAATCTTGAAGACCAAAAGAGCTAAACAAAGCAATAAAGATTATGAAAGAAGTGATAAAACATCAAACCAATATCATATTTGCCATGAATAAACTAAAAGACTAGCATCAATTCAAGAAAAAGAGGTGCAACATCATGTGTGATATCATAAAAACTCAAAATTAAGTGCATACAGTTATAAATATAAATCTCCAAACAACTTGAAAGCGATGAGACTAGAAAGATCACTCGATAATCGACTGGATAACACCAGCTCCAACGGTCTTTCCGCCTTCTCTGATCGCAAACCGCATTCCTTGCTCACAAGCAACTGGCATAATAAGCTCGACCACCATCTTGACACGATCACCAGGCATAACCATCTTCGATTCCTCATCTTTATCGTTCATGATCGAGTTCACCTTCCCAGTAACATCCGTCGTCCTCATGTAGAACTGCGGCCTGTAACCTGCAAAAAACGGCGAATGCCTCCCACCCTCTTCTTTCTTCAACACATACACCAAAGCTTCGAACTTTGTGTGAGGCGTAATCGATCCCGGTTTCGCCAAAACCATCCCTCTTTGAATATCAATCTTCTGAACACCTCTCAACAAAAGCCCCACATTATCACCAGCCAAAGCCTCATCAAGAATCTTCTGAAACATCTCAACACCTGTAACAATGGTGGTTCTAGTATCTTTCAAACCCACAATCTCAACACTCTCACCAACCCTAACCGTACCCCTCTCGACCCGGCCCGTGGCAACCGTCCCACGACCCGTAATCGAAAACACATCCTCAATTGCACACAAGAATGGGAGTTCGGTTTGTCTTTGTGGAATTGGAATGTATTCATCAACAGCAGCCATTAATTCATAGATTTTATCAACCCATTTGTTTTCCCCTTTTGCAATCTTAGGGTTTTCAGTTAAAGCCTCTAAAGCTAACAAAGCAGAACCGGAAATTATGGGGATATCATCGCCGGGAAATTCATAAGAAGACAACAACTCCCTTACCTCCAAATCAACCAATTCAAGCAATTCTTCATCATCGACTTGATCTTGTTTGTTTAGGAAAACAACCATGTTCGGAACACCCACTTGCTTCGCTAACAAAACGTGTTCTTTCGTCTGCGGCATGGGACCGTCGGCGCCGGAGACGACGAGGATAGCTCCGTCCATCTGAGCAGCTCCAGTGATCATGTTTTTGACGTAATCGGCGTGTCCAGGGCAGTCCACGTGTGCGTAGTGGCGGTTCTCGGTCTCGTACTCGACGGTGGCGGTGTTGATTGTGATACCGCGAGCGCGTTCTTCGGGTGCGGCGTCGATTTCGTCGTACTTTTTGGCGACGCCGCCGCCGGTGGAGGCTAGGGCCATGGTGAGGGCGGCGGTGAGTGTGGTCTTTCCGTGGTCGACGTGACCGATGGTTCCGATGTTGACATGGGGTTTAGTGCGCTCGTATTTTCCACGGGCGGCGCGTACGGTGAGGGCGCGGCGGCGGCGTTGGGAAGGTTCGGCGGAGGATGGAGATTGGGTGTGGAGGAAGAGATTTGTGGTGGATTTTGAGATGAATGAAGAAGAAAGGATTAATTTAGTGGTGGGTTTTGAGAGGGTGAAAAGAGGGGTTGAAGATGGAGAGGAAGAGGAAGGTGAGGTGAATGCGGTGGCTGCGGCGGAGATTGACGCCATGGAAGGTGGAGGTTTTAGAAGATAGGATTTTGGGGAAGAAGATGGATAGATAGGGTGTGAAGGTGTGTGGAGGATGGATAGAGGAAATTGGGGGGTTGGAGAATTGGGGGGGGTTTTATGGGTTGAATTAAGGATCCGATTGAGGAGGATATGGTATGAGAGTGTGACGTGTAATTTCGTTGTTCATATCATTCGCCAAATAGGATCCATATATCCACCCATTCATAGATTTAAGTTAAAAGCTTAATGTTTTTTATTTTTCTAATCCCCATAAGTTTTATAAATTCCACCATTTATTTCGTTACCTTTCTAAGACCAAATTTTATAGGAGGTTCAAATAAGAAGGTCAGATATTGTAAGAAAGTTATAAGAGATCGTATCCAATAGATGAAATGTTTCAGGATTTCAGATCTCCTCCTCCTCCTCCTCCTCCTCCTCTTCTTTGTTGTTGATTCATACTATGTGGTATTGTACGTTGATGGTACAAGCTTGCGGCATAATATAATGTCTTCTGCATGAACCATCATCTTGTCTTTGGAATAATCACCAACTCTCCCTGGAAAAACTCGAAAAATTCTCTAGTGGTTGATGGTGATGGAGGATTCTAGAAGAGGATGGTCATGGAGCATCTCTAGAAGAAGATTTAGTAAAAGATTTATGGAAGGATTCAGGTTTCTCCTTAGGTTAGGGTTCTGATTCTATTCGATTGTTAGACGAAAGTGTAAATTTGGTCATATATGTTTTGATTTTAATTTGTTGTTAGGGTTTCCTCCTACGTTTTCCAAAATATATGAGTTTCTAATCATTTGTTACAGTTTCTTACTATGTTTTTCCGAATGTATTTTCTTTTGCACAAATGTTTAAGGGTTCACATGTGATTGTGGAACCATTCAAAGATAAATATTCATTTGTGCATTTGATGTTTGATTCATAATAAATACAATATGTATGGTTATAATCCATGTTTAATTAAGGTTTATATGTGAATCTCTAAAGAATTCATATGTGAATTATTGGTATAATATGGATACATTTCAACACATTATGAACAAGTTTCACAAATATACACATGTGAATCTGCATATCAAATATAAAAAATCAAGGCATGCTTCACTTGTTTGAAATATGAAAAATCAATGCATGATTTATGTGCATTTTAACTGATCCATCCACCTTGAAATATATAAACAAATGAATGATTCAGGGTTTTCTTAACAATAACGATGCACATGTTAATATGTAAGTATTGGTAGGTAAAACAAACATGGATTCTTATATGCATCTCCAAATGATGCACATATAAATCTTCGTATCACGGTCATACTTTATTTAGAAGATTTGAATTTTAAAATAAATAACTAGAGAACATTATCGTTAATTAGTTTTACAATGTCCATTTAATTAAAAAGAAAAGTTACTATTTTTCTCGAATCAAGTTTTAAACCGTGAACTTTACGATCATAACTAGTGATTAAATTTCTATTATGATAATTTTGAAGCGTGTTTCAATTTTATTATATAAAAAAAAATATTGTCTTCAAAAAACTTGTCACAAAAATCAATTATGTAATGTGTGAAGGTATATCAACAAAATGATAATAAATTCATACATGTAACTGAAAAAAGAAATTCGTATAACATAAATGCTGCTATTTGAACCCTTTTTAGTTCAAATCAAGGCACATTTTAATAGGTTTCATAACATGGATTGATCCGAGGATCGCAACCTGCAATACCCCCCGCTATAGTGGTGCAAGTAACTGCATAGCATGAGATAATTGAAATGATTGAGCCTCAATCCCAGGTTCGGTCCCAAAGCACACCAGTTAAAAGCTCAATTCTTGTTAACCAACCTTCCCCCCCCCCCCCCCCCTCCTCCGCCAAGGGGGGGTGTACATTTAACATTAGTCAAATGGCTACAACTTATAATTCGGGTTGCCATTATTAACTAAGAGCATGTCTCAATTACAAGATTCTAAAACAAACAAAATGAAGAGGATAAAACTTCAGATTTTATGTTCCGAAAGCAAAAATTAATAGTTGACGAGGGTTCTAGTCTTTCCACGCCACAAAACCCCGACCAAACCCAACCCAACCTACCTCTCTTTCTTCGATGTGAACTAGTTCATGGTTACTATTTCCTGAGTGCATTCATCTTGTCCCTAAGATAGTAAAGCTTCGCCCTCCTCACTTTCTTCTTGTCCAAAACCTTTATCTCTTTGATATTAGGTGAGTACCTGTTATCATCAAACCACTTAATTCAGGAGCAATGCCAACAAGGATAAACCAAACCAAACCAATCAAGGATATCCCAAATAGAGTTAAGAGTCTATAAGTATATCCCACTCAGAGGTAGGGTCTATCAGTATGTATATCCCACACAGAATTAGCGCCTGAGAGGGTGGGATGTACGTATACATTGCCTAGTTGCCTCTACCCCAAGGGTTAGAAAGACTTTCTCCGTGGAGGCAACACCAACAAGGATGTGTTTAGGAAAACGTGTTCAACTAATAATTATGCAAACACACAACTTTAATGCCTACTGAAGTCTGAAGCTATGTTTAAATTCTTGTTGTATTGCGGTGTTATAGATGTTTCAAAATCTGTGGTATATGGTATAAACGGAAGTAAGAAGTCTTTAAGAACACTTACAGAGGTAGGAGAGATTCAACCCCAACTCCTGCAACCAGCCTTCTTAATCTGATGGTTGAATTTAGACCTGCGTTGCGTCTTGCAATGACAATTCCTTTCACTGTCGATACACGTCTCTTGTTCTCGGGTACTTCCTGTGATTTCATGGATCATGGCAGAATATACATAAAAGAGTGACCTTCACTTAAGTTACAAATACGACAATAAATAGCAAATGACGTATTCACCAGTCCCACCGTCAATAAATAAATAAACTTCTCTTACCAATCTGAGCTGGATTATATACCCTGGCCTTATATCAGGTATCTCTCTTTGCGTCCGCACTTCCTCTACTGCTTCTTTATCAAGTATCTGCAAATGGATTCCATGTTTGAAACGGGGATAAGAAACATTGTCCTTCCACCAAAAAGATAAGTATGGAAATAGGACAGTAAGATTTCCTGCCTGCATTATGTGTCTGGCTGTTTTATCGAGCCTCTTAAATTTGATGCGGGGTGCAACCTCAGTGGCAGAAGCATCTTGTGGATCAGATTTCTGTGAATCATCCAATGTTGTAATGCCCCTAGTAGTCAAATGGGGCACCAGCGGAGCCCTCAAAAATAATCCTGGCCTGGAACTGTAGGCTGATGCTACTGAAGGTATGCTGGAGCTAGTGCGTGAAGCTGGTAATTCTCTCAAGGAGCCATAATTTTTGGTCTAAAAAAATGTGAAATTCCAAGTGTTATATCCTTATCACTAGAACCATAAAGTCAAAAAGAAAAGCAGAAACACAGTTCACAAGAAGCATATTAGTAGTAGAAAAAGTGGGCAACTAACCCCACTTGGCTCCATTATAAGCAACCCACAAGCTGCAACTTTTTTTCAAGGGGGGAGGGGGGTAACACCCGTACCGAACTAATACCATTATTTACAGGTGTCACATTTCTAAGCCTAATAGGAACCTCCATGCTTGTATCCATATTGTTTGATATGATACATTTCAAATGACACCTCTTCAACCACTTACAGCTTTCTTCCCACGCCACCCCTACAGAGGCGAAAAAGAACATACACACAAAAATGAAGAATCGTATGCGCCCAGCAATTCGAGATGGATTCTTTTTCTTCCACAGCGAGTTGGTACTCAACGGCTGAGTTAAGCTTCTCTATAACTAAACGATCTTAGAGAAAGCGATTCGTCCTTGAATGTAAAGACACAACTTAAAACATTTCTAAGCCTGCAACTTAAGCTCTAAACTATTGGTAGTGGTTTCATTTTGATGGATCCATCTGCAGAAGTCTAATTCAATGGCTTACGCTTCTTTAAACTAGTAAGCTTTATTAAACATGTCCTGTTTCTTATTAAATATGGATGTGGAAACCTACATTACTTTCCAGGCTATAGCTGTGAGACATAATGTAACCCTGATACTAATCAAAATTAATACATAATCACCATCATGCCAAATGCTTTTGTATGTATAAGCCTTAATGCATTAAGCAAAATAATCATTGCAGGGGTGAGAATGGTAGTCGAAGTTGTCCAATTTATGAGTCTAAGCAAAATCCAAGTACTTCCAACTTCCAGGACCAAGGCGGAAAACAAGACTTTAGAATTTAGCAAGACCAATGACAAGCAAATTCATGCAATCAAGTGATCAACCTATAGGCTATAAGACACTAGAAATACATATATCTTTCCCCTTGGAGTAAAGAATATCTTGGAAGCTTAACTATATAATGACAAAAGCTTTAGATTCACTATAAAAATGGATGCAATCAGCCGTTAGCTAACCACCAACATTGATGAAGATGGTAATCCTACCACTTACAGGTAAACATATTAATTTCAGATCTTCTCTATGAATTTTGATGCATTTATAAACAAAAGGAGGTAAACACAACCCATAAAGGATTTTAACATTTCACTTAACTTATATTTTTCTCTCCCAACCAAACTTTTATCTACTTCAGCTCATGCTGAATACGGGTCAGGGAGACAGACTGCCAGAGGGCCCAAATCTTGTGTTTTTGGCTGACTTGAACTGGCCATGGAGATATGGCCTATGAGGTCTAATACCATCAGAACTCAACTCACTAGCTAGTTTCCTAATTTCCTAGCAAACTCATTTCCTTTTCTTTAACCCTTCCCATTTAATTTACACCAAAACCTGCATCCAACATTAACAGAGTAAACTACCTCAATTATGCCCACTTAAAATAGAATCTAGTCAACAAAACTAGACTGGCACAACAAATAAATCACTGATATTCACAACAGAATGAAACCCTCTCATAGTAAACTAACATAGTTCGATCTTCCATTACGATGATAACACCACCATTTTTTACTCGATCCTGAATCTACAGTGTCCCATGTATAGCTTTGTACCTTGCATTCAAAAATGGAGCACCTAATTCTCTCAAACAGCTGTATTTCAGTTCAATTCCACGTATTTTAGTACCGTAAAGCATCTATTACCGAAAAAACAACCTAATTATCAAGTTTTCGAGTTCCTTCACATAATACCTTATATTCACCCACAACAATATCTTAAACTGGACAAATAATCATCTTTGATACCACTAAAAAGTGAAATAAATTACCTCAAAAAGCGAAGGAAGTAACCGTGAAAAGTGGAGGAAATCATTGGGTTGAGACGAGCAAACCCTAGACGACGCCAAATCAAAAGTATGGGGGGATTTAATGGCGGTCTTTGTGAGCAATCTAAATCTCCCACAAAACGATTGCATTTCTTCCGATCAGTTTCTGCAAAACCCAATCAAATCTGCGACCGGCGTTTCTTCAAAAGAGGGAGACGCAAAACCCTTGTCGGACCTTGAAAGGGGAGGTTTATGATCCGAACATTATTTTTGACGAAACTACCCCTCAAGAAACATGAACTACATACATGCTTAGGGCCTGTTTGTTAGCAGCTTAATGAGCTTAATGAGACTGACAGCTTATTCAGTCAGTTATATATGACTGTTTGGTAGTGGCTTAATGATATAGAAAGTGGCTTATTCAGTAAGATTTCAAAGAGAAGCTTTATGCAGAAAGCCAAGTTTTGTCCAAACCAATCCCTCTCATTAAAACCAGACAACTTTATTCATACAGAACTTAATGGAAAACCAACCAAACAGCCCCTTAGTTGTAGGTGTCAAAAATAACGGAAACCGAATAACTCATCCGAACCGAATGAAATTTGAATTAAACGGTTTCGGGTTATTCGGTTTTCGGGTTAATATCCGGTTCGGTTTTCGGTTAATTTTTTTCTAATTCGGTTAACCCGAATAACACATTCTACTAATATTATATATATTGCATGTTTATAAAAATAAACCTAAGTCATGTTATACTATTATTATTTTACATATTTTATTGATATATAATGTTTTTATTATATTACATTTTATGCATGAATTACATCAGAAATATAATGTCTTATGGTAGAAATATGTTTTGATAGATGGTGTATTTTACTTAATATAAGTCAATTGTTGAGTATGAATGTATGATATAATTATATATTATAAGCAACATACACTTGATTTGAAAACATTATTTGTTCAAATGTCCAACGAAAAAATATAAATCGTTATTCGGTTTAACCGATTACCGAACCGAATAACCTAAAACCGAATAACCCTGTCGGTCCACAATACTATATCAAGTTTTATAACATACGACACAATAACGATTACCAACCTGTATTGATTATAACAACGGTTACAGGATTGATCGATTTAAGCTCTAGATTGTGTTCTCTGTTTTCTCTCTGATTTACACCTTTAAGTGTGTTTTTGTGTGTTCTTGATAATGATCTGATCTATGAGAGTTGTTGAGAGATACACAATATTTAATCTAAAGTGTGTCTAACACACTATCTACAACTTGCAATAATATCTAGATTTAATATCTAGATATTATTTCTAAATAATATCTATTACAAAGATATTAAATAACTAACTATAATAAACTAACTAAACTAATAACTAACTAACTAGATTAATTACTTAAACAATACAATAACAAACAATTACTTTGACATTTATTACAAACAAACATAGACTTTAATATCGAGAGTTGACGTTCCGGTTTTAGCTTCAGATTGCGATCTTCAGTTTGGATGATCTTGAATCCAATGAGACTGTGTCTTAACAATCTCCCCCTTTGGATCAAGATCATTACGAAAATGATTTTAGCAATTCAGTCTTCTTGTTCAGCTCAGAAGATGCAATCTCTTTCTCTAGCTCTAAAATCAGCATGTCTTCAGAATACTTGCTTTTGAAGAGTTTAATCTTGGACGTGATTCTTGAAACATGTGATCTTTGCCATTTCTTGTGTAGTCATTCTCCCCCTTTTTGATGATAAGTGTACTGACTTCATCAAAACTTTGAGTAAGAAATGTCAACCACTTGGAGCCACTGATCCGTCAATTCAATAGTTATTCATCCAGATCTTTGCAAATCCAGACAAAATAATCATGTAACACCTGAATCAACTAATGAATCAGTTAACATGCCTGTCAGTAACACTAAGTTACTGTATGTAACGAATACACATTGGAAAGGAGCTGTTTGATGTTGACTCCCCTAGGGCTTCCATTTAATCATCGAAACACCACAAAGGTTATTTCTATAAACGTTATGACAAAGAAACAAATTCCTTGTGTGTTTGTGCTTGTGATAGAAAGAATTAAGCACTTGATGATTGCTTATTTGGCTCAAATTTTGTGTAAACCACTGAGACAACAGTAAGTTAAACACAGACTCAATGTGCATGATTGAAGTGCGAAGGTGGGGCAGACTTCCTTTTTTTCAATATCCAGATTTTCCAAATGAAAAGCAGATAGCATATGTGTTGCATCCCCTTTGAAAATGTGAAACACTTTCTTGTTGAGAAGAAAATGAGTAGATAGTGAGGTTTGATCAAGAGTTGGCATGGGCTAGTTGCCTGTTTCAATAATGTTCACCAAAGAATTGTGAAACACTAGTAATGTGGTTGCCCGGCTCAGAAAAAGTTGGTGCAGAGTTGTGATATTCTTTTAACTCTGTTATCACACGCTCTTTTTTTTAAACATTTAGCACACTCTAATCAAACTTTCTTTCTTTGTTTGACACACTCATTTCTTTTCGCTTCTCACACTTAATCACTAAGGATTAACCTCTTGGGTAGAAATCACTGGTTAAGGTGATTCCATAGAAGTTGTGTTAATTCCTAGCACAATAAATCCTTGTTTTCCTATTATACATATAATGCTTAAATTGGTTTAACTATTTCAGTTAAAGCACAATTTAGATCTTCAAAAACATTTAAAGTCACACTTCCAAATCATGAATTCGTTTTAAGAATCGGGAAGTGATTTGAACATTGAAAACAATGTTTTCGATGATTGAAAGTTGTCCTCTTTTCAACCATATATGAGATGAAGATATAGAATTATACCTTTACGTACGATCTTCCATCTCATGAAGCTAAGCTTAAAGTCATAAACATATGAACTTGTAAGCATCTCTCAAAAATTCTGCAAAAGTCTTAAGTCAAAGTCAAAGTAAAATTTATTCACTTAAATTGAAAAGACAAAAAGCAGTAAAACTTTTTAAAGTACGAGTTCTTATCAGAAATAATCAGAAGTCATATCCAAACTCCTTTGACTTGACGAGCTCCCCCTCAAATCTTGCATTACAAAAATTTGACATAAAAGGTAAACGCAGAAATCTTATGAGCTCCCCCTCAAAATAAGATTGACCACATGTCAATTTCTTCTCATACTCCCCCTTGGATCATGAACAGAATATAGAAGTGCAGATATCTTGCGGAAATGAAGAAATGATGAAAAAGTATACAATTAGAAAACTTTGATAGGTAACTACTGATTAAATCTTTAGATTTAGCATACCAAGCTTAGAGACAAGAAAGTTAAACCTCTTTTCGTCTAAAGGTTTGGTAAACAAATCGGCAAGCTGATAATCAGTTTTTACAAAGAAAAGTTCAATTGTTCCTTTTTCAACATGATCTTTAATAAAGTGATACCTGACGTCTATGTGCTTAGTTTTTGTGTGTTGAACAGGATTCGCCGTTATTGCGATGGCGCTCTTGGAGTCACAGTAAATCGGGATCTTGTTGAAGTGGAAACCGTAGTCGTACAATTGAGTTCTCATCCATAAGACCTGAGAACAGCAGCTAGCAGCAGCTACATATTCTGCTTCGGCCGTAGAAGTTGAAACACAAAGTTGCTTCTTCGATGCCCAACTTACGAGCTTATCACCGAGGAACTGTACATGTCCTGAAGTGCTCTTCCTGTCTAACATACAACCTGCATGATCTGCATCTGTGTAGGCTGTTAGTTCAAAACTAGTATCTTTAGGATACCACAGACCAAGATCTGCAGTCCCCTTCAGATACCTGAATATGCGCTTCACAACAGACATATGGATTTCTTTAGGATTGGCCTGATATCGTGCACATAAGCATGTTGAGAACATTATATCTGGCCTACTAGAAGTAAGATACATTAAAGAACCTATCATTCCTCGATAAGTCCTAACATCAACAGCCTTTCCCGAAGGATCGGTGCCAATCTTAGTACCTGGTGCCATTGGGGTACCAATCGGTTTTGAATTTTCCATTTTGAACTTCCGAAGAATATCCATAATGTATTTTGATTGATTGATAAAAATACCCGTAGAAAACTGTTTGACTTGCAATCCAAGAAAGAAATTCATCTCTCCCATCATGTTCATCTGAAATCTAGACACCATAAGGTTTGCAAAATTCTTACAGTACTTAGTATTTGTAGAGCCAAAGATAATATCATCTACATAGATTTGAATTAAAATGATATCGGCTTTTTCCTTTTTGATAAACAAAGTGGTATCCACCGTACCTTTTGAAAACCCAGACTTGACTAGAAAAGTGGAAAGGACATCATACCAGGCTCGAGGTGCTTGTTTCAGACCGTAGAGTGCTTTGTCGAGAATGTAAACGTGATTCGGCTTCTCTTGATTGACAAAACCTTCTGGTTGAGAGACGTAGACTTCCTCCTTCAGAATTCCATTCAGGAATGTTGTCTTCATGTCCATTTGAAAGACCGTGAAGTTCTTGTGGGCTGCGTAGGCTAGAAACATTCTGATTGCTTCTAATCGCGCCACAGGAGCATATGTTTCGTCGTAGTCGATTCCTTCCTCTTGTCTGTATCCTTTGGATGCTAGTCTTGCCTTGTTTCGGATAACGGTACCCTATTCGTCTTTCTTTATCTTGAAAACCCACTTCGTACCTATTATGGGTTTACCTTGAGGCTTTGGTACGAGTCTCTAGACTTGAAGTGCATCGAACTGATTCAGCTCTTCTTGCATTGAGATCACCCATTCTAGATCAGCAAGTGCCTCTGATACGCGTGTTGGCTCGAACTTGCTCAGAAAGGAGTCATGCATGCACATATTCATTGATGCTGGCCTAGTTTGCACCGGTTTTGATGGATCGCCAATGATCTGGCTTATCGGGTGCTCTTTGGTCCATTTATGTTCATGAGGCAGTGGATTAGATGATTGTATGTCAGTTGTATCATCTATAAATCCACTTATACCTTCTTCAGCTTATTCAGGAGGAATTATGATTGCAGTTGAAGTGGTAGGTTCAGAAGGCTCAGCAGGTACAGCTTGTCCCGGCTGTGGATGGATCTGTACAGAACATCCTACTGGTTCAGCTACTTCTGTATCTTCATCACATGGAACTTCTTCAACTGTTGGAGTCGACATTTGAATTGGAACTTCTTGTTGAATCGGGCCGTTGGATTCAATAGGAACATCTGATCTGGTTGGATGAGTAGTCGTTAAGTCTTCCATCCTGTCAACCATAACAGATTTATTTACATTAGATCCAAGAAATTCATCATAAAACAATTCAAATAATAAGTCTAAATCAGATATATTATTAGTTGACGTTGATGCTTCATCTGATTTATTCTGTTGAGACGCAGGTTCTGGACTGATTTGCCCAGAAGCTAGTACTCCGGTTATAACGGGTTCTGAACTGTGTTGTTCGGAAGCCATCTTTTCATCAAACGTGACGTTGATGCTTTCAATCACTGTCTTTGACTTCTTCAAATAAACACGGAATGCAGTTGATGTCGAGGAATAACCAATGAAGATTCCTTCATCCACCTTAGCACTGAACTTATTTAGACTCTCCCTATCATTTAGAACGAAACACTTACACCCAAATATATGGAAATATTTGATTGTCGGTGTTCGGTTGTTGATTAAAGCATAAGGAATCTTCTTGAATCTGCGATGTATCATGGAGCGATTCTGTGTGTAGCACGCGGTCGATACAACTTCTGCCCACAAAAATAGAGGTAAGTCTGATTGACTTAGCATAGTACGAGCAGCCTCGACTAGCGTACGGTTTCTTCTTTCGACCACTCCATTTTGTTGAGGCGTACGAGCAGCAGAGTATTGATGTGAAATCCCGACAGATTCGAGATATTCTTCAACTTTATTGTTCTTGAACTCTGTGCCGTTGTCTGTTCATAGAAACTTGACCGGTTTCTGCAGATTCACCTGGGTCGTCTTTAGGAATGTGATGAGGACATATGGTGTCTCATCTTTTGAACGTAGAAACTTGACCCATGTGTATCGCGAGTAATCGTCCACGATCACGAGTATGTACTTCTTTCCGCCTAGACTCTGAGTTCGCATCGGACCGCATAAGTCCATATGCAATAACTCTAACGGAGTGCTTGTACTCGGTTCAGGCTTTGGTTTATGAGGTGCCCTCTTCATTTTTCCCTTTTCACATGTTGCACAAAGATGTTCTCTTTCATACTTGAGCGTTGGAAGTCCTTTGACGAGCTTTCCACTGACCAGATTGTTGATGTACCTGAAGTTGAGGTGAGAGAGCCTTCGATGCCATAACCAGCTTTTTTGCTTCGAGGCTTTTGTCAGTAGACAAACCTGGTTGTCGTTCTGGATTTTTGACAAGTTAATTGTGTAGAGGTATGACTTTCTTGTGCCGACCAAGAGTTCCTCGCCTTCTTCAGTGTGAACTGAACACGTCTTGGCTTTGAAATTGACCTCTAAGCTTTTGTCACAGAACTGACCAATATTGAACAGGTTGTGTCGTAAGCCTTCAACATAGCTCACCTTCTTTATCGTAACATTGTCATGTTGTACTTCACCGTATCCCATGATTGGAGAAAACTGGTCATTGCCGAATCTGACTGATCCGCAATATTTCTCTTTAAAATTGGACAACATATCTTTTTGTCCAGTCATATGCTTGGAGCATCCACTATCCAAGTACCACATATGACGGATCTGCATAAGAGAAATTACAAATTTAGATATTCATACGACAACATTGGAATATTCACTTTGATTATCGAAGTGCGGGTCTTGAACTGATTTGTTCAAAAGCCTATTTTGACTTTGATGTTCGGGTTTTGAACTGCATTATCCAAAAACGTATTTTAACATTGAAGAACGAGTCCTGATCTGTACATAATCAGAAGTCGATTTCTCTTTAAGCTTTGTGTGCCTGCAACACAGATTTAGCCTTAGGTACCCACTGGAATTTGGGTCCTTCTGTGTTAGCACAAGATTTTGGTACCCATTTCAAATTGGGTCCTCTTTTCTTTTGAAATGCATTTATAGAATTAGTATGAGATGAATGCACATGATAATTGCCAAACCAATCTTCAGAATCTTGACAAAAAGTAGAAATATGTTTATCATAAATAGAAGACTTTCTAGCAGATAAAGATAACTGAAATGATTGCTTCATTGTATAGTGTTTATGAGAAACAACAAGTTTTGAGTCCAAAATAGCAACATCAACAATTAAGACATCTTTACTAGGCGAAGTCTTACTACAATTAACACTACTAAACGATTTAACGGTCTTGTCAAGCTTCTGTTTTGGTTGCCACAGAGATTTAACTTATGGCCTTTGCTTGCTCAGATCTGAAATATGTGAAACTGTTGAGTTAGACTTTTGAGCAACAAACGAATGCTTCTTCTTCGGATTACCAGTAGTGTTCGGTTTCTGTGAATGCTGAGATATATTCTTACCTTTAGCATTTTTAGCTTTCACAGAGATTGAGTTATCAACTTTCGTTGATTTTGCACTGTTAACAGGCATACTGGTTTTTCTTGAAGATTTCTTAACAAAAGATGAATGGTTAGAAAGTTTTGCATTAAAGTCAAATTGTTCAGAACAATCATTTAAACCACAGTTAGAGTTCAGAAAATCAAGCTCTTTATTTGCTAAACTAAACATATCCTTAGAGTTTGAAGCCTTAGAAATAACAGAATTTGAAAACACAGTTGAAAAAACTTTTTGCTCAATATTCATCAGAAGTCTTTCATCTGTTAAAGAATTCTCGAGTTCAGAAATTTTACTTTCTAAAACGAGAGGAGGGACATATAGTTTACCTTGACTAGGCTTCGCCTCCATTTCTTTTTCAGAATAACTTTGAAAGAAATCACTTGAAAGAGTTTTCTTCTTTTGATATATTGGATTTTCATTATAACTATTATTCATCTTCGCATAATAAAATGGAAGATGAACTTTAGATGATTTCAAACGTTTTTCAGTTTCGTTGGCTTCATCCTCTTCCGACAGTTTAGTCCAGAAAGTTTTAAACTCAGGGATTCTTCGAGCTAGTTTCATAGAAAGATGGTCACAAAGTGCTGGCACTTCAGACATCCCTTTTTGTAGATAGTGAGGATTCTTATAACCGATTCCCCATCTCTCTATTTCCTCTTTGGGTTTGTTCAGATGAATAGTCTGTTCAGTTTGACCCATTTTGTATAACTTCTCTTCCAAACTTTTTAATTTACCCAGTAAAGAAAAGTTTTCTTTGGTACAAGAAGAATGCAAATTTGTAAGCTCATATAAATCAATCCCACTTTTTGTCAGTTAAGACTTGAGTTCAGAATTCTCTTTAAGAATTATTGTCTTTTCCTTTGCGTTGGTGTCATTATCTTTATGTAAAATCTCAACCAATACTTTATTCTCAGCAATTTCATTGCTAAGTTTCTGTATCAATTGGTTTTTGTCAGTTATGACACCATTTTCTTGCTCAAGATTAGATTCTAACTCTTTTTGTTTTAAACTCATTGCATGCATTTTATTCATGAAATATGAATCTGATAGATTACATACCTCCTCTTCTTCATTATCTGAATCAGCTTCAACATCTGATTCTATTTTTCCCATCAAGCACATGTTGACGGCTTCATCTTTCTCTTCATCCTCTTCTTCATCATATGAGTGATCAAGCCAGTATTCATCCTCAGCCATCAATGCCTTTCCAGCCTCCTGTTGCTTTGCAAGAAACATCTTATTCTTGTAGTAATCGGAGTTTCTGACTTTTGATCTTCGGCAATCCTTGGCAAAGTGACCTGTTTTGCCACAGTTGTAGCACGTTGGTGGTTCTGGCTGACTGGATCCTTCAGCTTTAAACTTTCTCTCTTCTGGTTTCCTCTCCTCTATTCTCTTTCCTTCAGACTGATATCTTCTCTCTTCAGGTTTCCTCTCCTCTGTTCTTTTCCCTTCATATCTATTTCCTTCATATCTACTTCCTTCAACCCTTTTCCTTGTGGATGTAGTTGTTCGGACCAGAAGAATATCTCTGACTGTTTGAACTTGGCTTCGTGTAGAACTTTTTCTGAAAAGCATTTGACAGCAGAATCATTGCTTGCTTCAGTTGTTCATTTTCACCCATGTCAGAGTTTGCATAACCTTCATCTTCTTCTGATTCATACACAATTGTCTTGTTCTTCTTCTTCCTGACAACAAGAGCAACTGTGTCTTCAACTGTCTTTCCTTTCTGCCTCTTCTTATCTAGAATTTCATCCACCTCTTCTTCATTTTGTCTAAGGGTTTCATACACCTCATGAAGTGAAATCTCATTCAGATCCTTGATCTACTTCATCTGCCTAGCAAATCTTTTCCATTCAGGTTGAAGAATACTTAGGAATTTGACGTTCAGCTCAATTTGAGATTTGTGGACTTTGTTCTTGCTAAGTTCGTTCAGCAAAGTCACAAACCTGTCACAGGTTTCTTTTAAAGTTTCTCCCACCCTGCCTCTAAATTCTTCATAATTATTTAGGCAGTTGGAGATTTTCAGCTGATTCCCAACTTTCGAACCCAGCATCATCTTTTCGAGTTGATCCCACATTTCTTTGCCGGAGGCTTTGTAGCTGTCAATCTTTACATAGATTTCATTTGGAATTCCTTGTAGAATGTATGACTTAGCTAATATATCGCCTTTAGCTCTTCTGAGGTTATCATTTTCTAGCTCATGAAACTTAAGGTCAACCTCAGTCGGCACATTTCCAACCAAGCGAGTCGTCTTAACTGGTTTCATAACCCCTTCTTCTATAGATTTCCTGATGAATTCACCCACCTCATGTCTGTCAATAAAGTTCAGAAACCGATCCTTCCACTGTTCGTATTCTCCTTTAAAGAGAACTGGTGGCTTGGTGTCAGTTCCTATTGCAAGGGCTTCTCTGGATATCATTTTGAAGAAAAATCTAAGTCTGGATTAGAGCAGAGAGGTTTGCGTATCAAGGTTTACGTATCAAGGTTTGCGTATCAAGCGGGATGCGCAAAGTGAAGTTTGCGTATCACGTTAGATGCGCAAAGTAAACTTTGCGTTTCAAGTTGGATGCACAAAGTAGACTTGATCTTTTCGTGAAGAGATGAACTCGTGAACTGAGTGAACTGAGCTTTGTGTATCCTTGGGTTGCGTGAAGTGAGCTTTGCGTATGCTCTTTGATGCGAGAAGTGGAGTTCGAGCTTTGCGTAAACAGTGTGATGCGAAAAGTAGTGTTAGCGTATGTTGTTGGATCCGAGAAGTGAGGTTTGCGGATTGCTTGAGATGCGCAAAGTAGGGTTTGCGTATCAGGCGTGATGCGCAAAGTGAAGTTTGCGTATCACGTTAGATGCGCAAAGTAAGGTACGCAAAGTTGGCTTTGCGTGTGTTTTTCTGGTTTGGGCAAGTTCGTCCTGTACTTCGAAAATCAACTAAAAACTTGTTTCTTCGTCGATTAACAGAACTAAACTTTACCAATAAGTCTAAAAACACTTCTATAACAGTTTGCTATCACTCGATCGCAATAAAAACCACTTTTTGAAAATAAATTTGATGGCACAGTAACTTTCTGTTCTCGACTTTAGACCACTAAATCACCAAAATGGAACTCGATTAAAGCTTAATAGTTAAATCAAACAACAACAACTCGATCTAGCATCCTAATCGATCACAACCTGATCGATTTTAACACCTAAAACACTCAAAAACTCGAAATCGATTTTCAATACAGAACACAGAGTCGTTTTTCTTAAAAACTTGATTTTGATCTTAATCAGGCTCTGATACCAATTTTCGGTCCACAATACTATATCAAGTTTTATAACATACGACACAATAACGATTACCAACCTGTATTGATTATAACAACGGTTACAGGATTGATCGATTTAAGCTCTAGATTGTGTTCTCTGTTTTCTCTCTGATTTACACCTTTAAGTGTGTTTTTGTGTGTTCTTGATAATGATCTGATCTATGAGAGTTGTTGAGAGATACACAATATCTAATCTAAAGTGTGTAGAAATAATATCTATTACAAAGATATTAAATAACTAACTATAATAAACTAACTAAACTAATAATTAACTAACTAGATTAATTACTTAAACAATACAATAACAAACAATTACTTTGACATTTATTACAAACAAACATAGACTTTAATATCGAGAGTTGACGTTCCGGCTTTAGCTTCAGATTGCGATCTTCAGTTTGGATGATCTTGAATCCAATGAGACTGTGTCTTAACAAACCCAAAACCGATTAAACCGAACCTTATTTGGTTTGGTTATCGATTAGTTTTTAAAAAGCTTGAAAACCGATTAACCCGAACCGAATAAACCGAAAATCGATTTAACTGACCGAATAACACCCCTACCTAGTTGTCAATTTTTTTATGCATCATAAATACTTTGTTCCAATTTTATTTTTGGAACGGACTTATGAAATAATTTACTTACGGTTTAGGATAAAGTTTATAAACTTTAGGGTTCTATGATGCACATTACAGTCTTGGGTTTATGACAAACATTTATTTTGAGAGGAATGATATACTTTTAGAGTAAACTAATGTTTGACATCGCGCGTTGCGCGATGATCAGAACACATGTCAAGTAAGTTATAGAAAAGTTATGATGTTATCTTGAGAATACTAAATTTTCATTCTACATTTGTCAATACTCTTCCAATACTTGAAGACGTCTCTCTTTCATATACTCAACTGTCTATTTCAATATTTCAGTTTATTATTAATGTGGGCTAAACAAAGCTCAACTACAATTTGTTATTTGAAAAAATATTGAATTATCATTTTGTCATGTCAATAACTTCTGGCTAACACTTATTTCATATTGATTTTCATTGTATTTATATTTCTATTCATGATTGTATTTATTCGATTCTAATGAACATTTTACATTTAATGAAAGTGAAAGGTGTATTTTTTTTAATAAAATATTTTTATCACATTGCTTTAAAATTACAATTTAATCCAAAAATTGGAAGGCAGATGTCGCATTTTTAGCTCACAAACTTTTTTAATCTTCAAGGCATTCCCCCTCCTTTCATATATGTCATTACCTCCTTCCAATATTTGTACTATTTGATGATGTCATGTGAAGCGCCGGAAATACATTAAGTGTATGGCTAACCCAATAACGAATGTTTCATAAGGTTCCTTTATATATTTATATTGATATCAATTTTCAAACCATACCCCCTCCTTTTATATATTGAACTATATTTTCCAATATTTTTCCTTTTTATCAATATTGGATAACCAAATTCAACCACAATTTGAGAATACTAAATTCCCACCGCCATGTTAATACATTAAAGCCTTCATTCATAGATTTATATTTTTTTTATCAATGTAGAATAACTCAAACTCAACGACAATTCATGATTTGAGATTGCTAAATTCTCATTGTGGCATTTTAATATCTCATAGCCTTCTTTTATATATTTATAGTGATATTGATTTTCAAGATATCGTCCTCCTTTCATATACACAACTATATTTTTTATAATGTTAGGATCAAGCGCTTACCACTACGCCAAAAGCAATTGTTGATGGAGAATGCGCAACTTTATTTCCTTATAGCGTAGCAGCCAGCGCCACGTTTCGATTTAGGAAGATGTTGGTCAATGACCCAACAATCCCCCCCCCCCAGCATCTGCCAGCACTAACAAGATATTCGCTAGAAGTCAATGGCTGCACAGCATGCCTTTGGCATTTAAATGCACTCCATGGGATTCGAACCCGTGACCTGCTCTGATACCACATGTTAGGATCAAGCGCTTACCACTACGCCAAAAGCAATTGCTGATGAAGAAGACGCAACTTTATTTCCTTATAGCGTAGCAGCCAGCACCACGTTTCGATTTAGAAAGATGCTGGTCAATAACCCAACAAATATTTATCTTTCTCATCAATGTGGAATAACCCAAACTCAACCACAACTCATGATTTCAGCATACTGAGTTTTCATTATATCATGTTAATACCTTGTAGTTTTTATTTATATATTCATGGGTTTATAAGCATTGTTAGTTTACCAAAAAAACAAAAAACAATTAGATGTATATATTGGTTGTTTGATTATTTAATTTATATATTGATGTTAAAATCATTAAACTTTGGTTAAAATAATTTTAAAATAAACCAAAAAAGATTTAACTTAATCATTAAATTTGGGTTTAACTATATTTTGTCAAACACCATTTCACATTTTTCAACAACATCAATCAACCATTTATATACATATCTTCATTACCTAACTTTCCATCTTCTACCAATGTGAGACAACCTAAACAATATCAATGTTCCGTCTCTTAACAAAGACAACATTTTAAAGAAAAAAATCAAAATTATGAAAATTAGATAAATAACAATGGAAGCTTCTCATTGTGTCATGTCATCCTCCTATGGTTTTTATTCATTGATTTATAAGCATTGTTAATTTACCAAAAAAACAAAAACAATTAGATGTATATATTGGTTGTTTAATTATTTAATTTATATATTGATGTTAAAATCATTAAACTTTGGTTAAAATCATTTTAAAATAAACCAAAAAAAAATTAACTTAATCATTAAACTTGAGTTTAACTATATTTTGTCAAACACCATTTCACATTTTTTAACAACATCAATCAACATTTTTATATACACATCTTCATTACCTAATTTTCCATCTTCTACCAATGTGGGACAACCTAAACAATACAAATGTTCCATCTCTTAACAAAGACAACATTTTAAAGAAAAAAAATCAAAATTGTGAGAAATTAGATAAATAGCAATGGAAGCTTCTCATTGTACCATGTCATCTTCTACCAACGTGGGACAACCTAAACAATACCAATGTTCCATCTCTTAACAAAGACAACATTTTAAAGAAAAAAAATCAAAATTGTGAAAAATTAGATAAATAGCAATGGAAGCTTCTCATTGTACCATGTCATCCTCCTAAGGTTTTGCTTTTATATATATAAAGATTACCTAATTTTTCATCTTCTACCAATGTGGGACACCTAAACAATTCCAATGTTCCATCTCTTAACAAAGACAACATTTTAAAGAAAAAAATCAAAATTGTGAGAAATTAGATAATTAGCAATGGAAGTTTTTCATTGTGCCATGTCATCCTCCTAAGGTTTTGCTTTTATATATATAAAGATTGATGTTAAAATCATTAACTTTGGTTCAAATCATTTTAAAATAAACCAAAAAAGATTTAACTTAATCATTAAACTTGAGTTTAACTATATTTTGTCAAACACCATTTCACATTTTTCAACAATATCAATCAACCTTTTTATATACACATCTTCATTACCTAATTTTCCATCTTCTACCAATGTGGGACAACCTAAACAATCCCAATGTTCCATCTCTTAACAAAGACAACATTTTAAAGAAAAAAATCAAAATTGTGAGAAATTAGATAAATAGCAATGGAAGCTTCTCATTGTACCATGTCATCCTCCTAAAGTTTTGCTTTTATATATATAAAGATTACCTAATTTTCCATCTTCTACCAATGTGGGACAACCTAAACAATCCAATGTTCCATCTCTTAACAAAGACAACATTTTAAAGAAAAAAATCAAAATTGTGAAAAATTAGATAAATAGCAATGGAAGTTTCTCATTGTGTCATGTCATCCTCCTAAGGTTTTGCTTTTATATATATAAAGATACCTAATTTTCCATCTTCTACCAATGTGGGACAACCTAAACAATCCCAATGTTCCATCTCTTAACAAAGACAACATTTTAAAGAAAAAAATCAAAATTGTGAGAAATTAGATAAATAGCAATGGAAGTTTCTCATTGTGTCATGTCATCCTCCTAAGGTTTTGCTTTTATATATATAAAGATTGATTTTAAAATCATTAACTTTGGTTCAAATCATTTTAAAATAAACCAAAAAAGATTTAACTTAATCATTAAACTTGAGTTTAACTATATTTTGTCAAACACCATTTCACATTTTTCAACAATATCAATCAACCTTTTTATATACACATCTTCATTACCTAATTTTCCATCTTCTACCAATGTGGGACAACCTAAACAATCCCAATGTTCCATCTCTTAACAAAGACAACATTTTAAAGGAAAAAATCAAAATTGTGAGAAATTAGATAAATAGCAATGGAACCTTCTCATTGTGCCATGTCATCCTCCTAAGGTTTTGCTTTTATATATATAAAGATTATGTTTTTCGTCCATGTGGTTTGTTATAAAAATTACAATTTTGCCCCTATTATTATGAAATTACCATTTTCATTCATATAGTTTGTAATTCATTGTTATTTTCGTCATAATGATTTATAATTTATTGTTGTTTTGGTCCTATGGTTTACAATTTTTTACTATTTTAATCCCTTATATTTAAGAATAAAAATATGTCCAGAGACGAGTCGAAAATTGCAAACCATAAAGACGAGAATCGTAATTTTTAACCCATAAGGACTAAAATTATAATTTGCTCTGTATTTTAAGACCGCTTCTATCTATACTATATTATAAAACATTTATAAAAAACTTTAAAAAACAATTGCTAAAGTTTAATGTACTGCTATTTAATGTTAATTACTTAAAATCCCTTAAAAACAACCATATAAAGCTTTTAAAGTTTTATGTACTACATTTAATGTTATTTATTAACTTTCAATACTTATCTCTAACCATTTTAACTCCCCTAAAATCACTCCTCACTTCAACTCCTCTAAAATCACTTCCCGTATAACTAAATACAAGATAAAAATCAAATTTTAAATACAAAAAATCTAAAATATAATTAAGAAAATCTAACAGAATATTTAATGTTTATTTTATAAAAAAACATTATCTATACTATATTATAAAGATAGCATAAAAAACTCTTAATTACAACTCACTAAACTTTATGTACTATCATTTAAAGTTATCTACTTAAAATCTCTTAAAAATAACTACTAAAGCCTAATGTACTACCTGTAAAGCTTTTAACCCTAATTAATATATTTCATTCTTATCCCCCAAAATCTTTATCTCTAATCCCCAAACCCTAAAATTATGAAATTTGAATTCTGATAAACATAATCAAAACAGGATAAACATCTCAATTTAAATATAAAAAATTTAAAATATATAAGATAATTAATGAATTTTAACAAACTACTTAATTTTTTTATATAAAAAACATTATATTGTTAAGCCTAAATTAAACAAATTTATATATAAAAAACCATTATCACTCAATAAAAATCATCCAAAATCGTATTGTAAATCAATAAAAAACAAAAAATAAAAATAAACATTAAAATCGTGATGTATTAAGCATTATGTACTATTATTTAATGCTAATCTACTTAAAATCTCTTAAAAAACAATTAATGAAATAATATGTACTACTTTTAAATGCTTTTAACTCTAATTAATAAATTTCATCCTTATCCCCCAAAATCCTTATCTCTAATCCCCAAATCCTAAAATTATTAAATTTGAATTCTGATAAACATAATCAAAACAGGATAAACATCTCAATTTAAATATAAAAAAATTAAAATATATAAGATAATTAATGAATTTTAACAAACTACTTAATTTTTTTTATATAAAAAACATTATATTGTTAAGCCTAAATTAAACAAATTTATATATAAAAAATCATTATCACTCAATAAAAATCATCCAAAATCGTACTGTAAATCAATAAAAAACAAAAAATAAAAATAAACATTAAAATCGTGATGTATCTCGCTGCATTGCGCGAGTACGCTTCTAGTATTATTAAGCCTAAAATAAATTACTTTATTATTAAACTATCGAAAAACTCTTAAAAATAAGTTTTTATGTATTAAGTACTTTTATTGATACATATTACTTAAATTTCAAGATTACAAGTCATGATGTATGAGTACAAATTATTAAAGCTATATGTTTGAATTCATAACTAACTGATAAACATAATCAAAACAGGATAAACATTTCAATTTAAATATAAATAGTTTAAAATATATAAGATAATCATTGAATTCTTACTTAATTTCTTTTTATATATAAAACATTATATTGTTAAATCTAAATTAAACACATTTATAAAAAATCATTATCACTCTCTCAAAATCATCTAAAATCGTACTGCAAATCGATAAAAAAACAAAAAATAAAATGAAACATTAAAATCGTGATATATCTCGCTGTATTGCGCGGATACGCTGTCAGTGTATCATAACATATCAAAAAATAATACATCATTGGCTTCAAAATAAATGTTTATAATGAGAAAAGATATACAATATATATATATATATATATCGTTTCTCAATATAATTAAAAGTATAATTAAAAAATAGACTATTATTTTAAAAATTAAATAGTTATTTTAAAATAAATTAAAATAAAATATCACTTTTTCAACTAATTACTAAAAAACTCTTCATTTATAGCAATATTGTCTGAGTTGAGCCATTGCCCAATATATTTATGATGATGTGTCAATATTTTGCGACATCATATTTTGCATACGTGAATGAGAAATAAGTTCGAGTCACATTGAATAATACAAGCATGCGGGTATATAACCTTAAAAGGATTTACATTTATTCAGTGAGAAGATGTTTGGCGATAAAGATAAATATATATTCTTGAATGAATGAAATAATTCATGTCAATAATCCAAATTTTACAGTATTTGAAGTCTGATTTTCTTATATAAAGAATAAAGGGTAATTATTTGTATATTGGTTAAGTGTATATGGCAATTGAGTTGGTTTTCGTATGTATGATATCACTGCGTGTGTGATTAATTACTTCAGAAGCCGGTTGTTCAATTATTGAAAAATTAAGGGCCGTAGTACGTTATTTATTTTGAATATTGTTAACGTAGTTGACGTCTTCTTCAACCTATAATGATATGTTAGTCGAGGGTCACAATAATGGTACAATTTTTAAGAACCCAATATCATAGCTTGCGGGAAAGGAGAAAACAAACCCGACATATTTATGGACTAGTATTTTCAATTATTGTGCAAAAAATGTTATCACAATCATATAAATCAAGTATATTCGGTTGAATAAAAAAAGTTGACCATCTCATAATACATTGGAATTCGTCTCCGTAATGTTTCATCAATAATGCATTGGAAGTGTATTATGGAAGATTGAAGAATTGAAAGTTGTCTCGAGGAGCATGTCTATCTAGATCTTGAATAATTATTTATTGGGAAGTATGTCATGAAGAATTCAACGTTGAATAGAATTTAAGTTAGCACGTCGCATCATTCATTTTCGTAGCTAGTTATCGAGGTAGAATATTTACAATGAGAATTTCGAAACTATTTGATTTTTTTAAAAATAAAAAATAGAAGCATTAAACATCTTAGGCATTGTTTGGCAAATATAAGGTAGCTTATAAGTTATTTTATTTTTTTGAGTACATGTTTAGATGGACATAAGCTACCTTATGGAAACACTAGTCTGAGTATTTTTAGGCTATGTTTGGCAAACTAGCTGATAAGCTAGTTTTTCAAAACACTACTATGAGTAGTTTTTCAATAAACTAGCTTATAAGCTAGTTGATGGTCATCCAAACATTTACAAAAAAAAAAACTATATAAGCTAGCTTTTTTTTGCCAAACAATGCCTTAGAAGCTTTTTGACATTTTTTCAATTATAACTTCGATTAAAATTAATTGTTATATATTACTATTAATTATAAATAAATATTAATTAAAAATTGTTAATTAATTTAAATTATACTTTAATGTTAATTATCAAGTCTTCTTATATTATTATTATTTTTAATTATTCAATATATTTAATTATTAAAAAACAAATATAACAATGATTTTAATAAAATATCTAATTTAATTATTAATTATATTTTTTTTAAAACATTAATTAATTAGGATATGTAAGGTTGACCAATTTTATTCTTATTCATATTATATGTAACTAGTGTCGGAACCGTGCGTTGCGCGGTAACGTGAATAACTCTGATAGTAATATGTAGGTTGTCTATATGATACGTGTTAATTGTTAAATATGATAATCAACAAACTGTATACAAATTATTTGTAAAAATCATTAAATTTTATTATTGGAATTTTAATATACATATATATATATATATATACATGATAGTTTTTCTCAATTTATGTTAGAAATGATCTAAACTGAATGGTTTGCCTAATTTATGAATTGTTCATATAATTGATGACATTATATGAGGTTTTTTTCTTTTTGAAATTAAAAGATGAACGGTTGTCTTCTAATTTAATTATATTTATTATAACATCATAAATAATTAAAGTATTTATAATTTTTTTTGATGTTTTATAGATTAAACGATAAGTTTCCAATTAATGACATAAATAATTCAGAATGTGTTTTATCATATATATATATATATATATATATATAGTTTTATATATTTGTGGATTCTAATTTCATTTATAAGAAAACTAAAACGAAATTGAAAATATAAGAAAATAAAAGGTTTAGTAATTACTGTGTTGATTTAAAAAACAAATAATAAATAAAAAGAAAAAAGATAAATGTACCTGAAAACTTCTAGTTGAACCATTTATAAGAAAACTAAAATGAAATTGAAAATGCAAGAAAATAAATGGTTTAATAATTATTGTGTTGATTTTAAAAATAAATCAAAATAAGAAGAAAAAAAAAGATAAATGTTTTTGAAAACTTCTCATTGAACTATTGTCTAGTTTTTACTATAATATACAAAATAGATATTGTATGTATAAATTTTACCATTTGGTTGACTTTGATTAATTTCAACCGTGGTTTCGTAGTTGGAACTTCTAAGTTGTATGAAGCAAAATGTAAATTCATATATGATAATTAGTCTAGTTTTAAACATGATCAATCATTGGTGGTCAAGAAAACAAACTTTAGATAATATTGGTGGATTTACATTCTCGTAAAACTTTAATTTCTCAAATGTGACACTAAAAATATCTATAAGTATATATATATCAAACAATAAGTGAATATAAAAATGTAGATTTACGACCCTTGAGAGTAACAATGTAATACTTGAATAAATAATAGACAAATATTCTTTTAGCGTTGGGGGTTATGCTCCTGAGAAGAATATATAGAAATACAAATTAAGCTAATAATACATCATGCAATTATAAAATGGACAAATAAAGAATAGATTGAAACTGAATGAATAGTTGAATAAAAGACTTAGGGGCTGTTTGTTTACCTCTTAATGGTTCCATTAAGAGGCAACCTCTGAATCGCTAAGAGGTAAATCCTGTTTGGCAAAAAAAAGGGTTGCCTCTTAATGGTTCCAAAATCCTCTTAATGATTTTGTATCCTGAACCTCCCTTAACCATTAAGAGCCCTGATTTCATTATGAACAATTAGCAAACAACCATATTTCATTTTACACTATATCATAAAAACCTCTTAATCATTCAGACCACTTAATCATTCTGCACTAAACCATTTAGCAACTGCCAAACAACCCCTTACATGTAGTAATATATATGTTTTTTTTTGGTAAAGGAGTATCTCAAACCACTTTGGGCCCGAACTAATCTCTTGGAAAACAGGTCTATGGCCCGCGGGCATTCATCCCGTGGCCACAATGCTACGAGTGGGGCTCGAACCCGGGCAACCGCTATGAAGTCCCCAAGCTCTTACCACCACGCCACAACCTTGTGGTTTGTAGTAATATATATGTGTAACGTGGTGATGAAGCTTTGATGTTCTTTTGCATATTTGGTGATATTTAGATCTTGATTATGATTGTGTCATTTACTACAAAAAAACACAACATAAAGATCATTTGAAGTCAATACAATGACAAAAAAAAACTTGACTATAAACAAAAGTTCATACCCTAAATCAATCTTTTAGTGAGAGAAAATATGTTAGAAGGAAAGAATGAGAGGTAGATTGTTATATGACAAAGAAGTGAAAAAAACTCAATAACATATCCAACAAAGACAACAAAACCACTTGTGCTTAAATAAGGGAAAATGATGATTAATTAAAATAAATGAAGGAAAATGAATGGTTAATAACATAAACAATGGAAATAAATGATTAATTAATATAAATTGTAATAAAACAAATAGTTAATTCTCTTTATGGTTTATTCTTTTATATATAAATATATATACTTAAAGTAAAATGGTTTAAGTTATAGGAAGTTGCACTACAAAAATAACTGCTTTTGCCGGAGGAAAAGTTCGTCGGCAAAGATCACAAAAGTCGCCGGCAAAAGCTCAATAATCTTTGCCGACGGATTTTTTCATCGGCAAAAGTTGTCGTGAAAAGCTAGCCGCTAAAACTCTTTTTGCCGACGAACAAAAATGTTCGCCGGTAAAGATGCCTTTACCGGCAAAAGATAGTTGCCAGTAAAAACTAAAGTCGTCGGCAAAAGCTTCTATCAAGAAATCTTATAAAAGTGTTTTCCCGACGACTAAAAACTATTGTCGTCCTAATTTCCCCCGGTAAAAGTAATAGCACATGATCATGAGAGCATTTTTTACCGGCAAAATTTATTTCTTTTGCCAACGCAAAAAGTTAACGGTAAAAGTCGTTTGACTTTTTTTGGTCATACTTTTATTACAACAAAATATAACTAAAAAAGGTTGGTTTTATTGTATTCCAGATTTTTTTAATTATTATTTGTTAACTTTTTGTAATTTTAATTTAAAATATAAACTAATTAATTGATTTATAATAACAAATCAAGCATTATTAGTCTCTATTTAATTTTATTCATTGTACCAAATCAATGAAAGCCCAATACTCAGATTTATTACCACATCACCTAACACAAAAATCACAAAAACAAAGTCTTCCTAGATCTTTATTTTACATTAAAAAACTCTTCCAAAACAAGCCGAATAGCAAACATCACCGTTCATTGATTGATGTCTAAAAGCTAGGAAACTTGTGGTCTTACAATATACAATGTGAAATTCTAGTGAATTTCCACCGGTTTCCTGAGCTCCACCATGTCGAACGTGATCCGGTTCCAAAACTTTAACTATGTGCAGAACTAGTCCAACATCTTCAGTTGATCTTCAGTTGAGGATACTATTGCAATACCAAAACAAGCAACAATATTTGACATGCTTTAAATATCTACAATACTCTTCCGCTTATCTGTTACATAAGCATTAAAGACAATGGTGAAAAACAATCAGATGCAGAAAACATACAAGTTCAAAGCTGCAAGGACTTTTTCATACCTGTTAGGAAATATTGAAACACATACGAACAAAACTCCACGTGATTTGATGACCTTGAGACCTTTAAGTAATAAGAAGTAGAAGATTAGAAACTTGTACATCCTTTTCATTATACCCCATTATACCAACAAAAACAAACTAGTATGTTTATATTAGTATACTTCCTTTTGCAAAATGCAATAGGTTTATTGTACAAGAAGAAGATATTTACAACCATCAGGGCATCTACAAGGTGTACTTGTTCATGCAAAAGCAACTATGATACCTTATCATTCTGAGTCTCTAACATGCATAAATGGAACTTTGGGAAACAATTATGAATAGATTGCTTAGAATTATTAGATGTTAGAACATAAAGGAATAAGATGATTGATACGTTGTAATCAAGCATTACACAAATTTTATAGTTCCAATTCTTCCTAGATTCTCCACATGGTCCAATATAAATCCCTAAAGTATCAATGACTCGGAGATACAAATATACAAAATAAAACTTTACATATTACAGAGATGAGATTATAGACAAAAATAAATCCTAGTACTTACAGCCCAAGGACAATGTCAGATAGAGTTATTAAGAGATGAAGTTCCCACTAGTATCCATCCCCTATGAAAAATAAGATATCCAACAACCCCTTGCTCTGACTCTGCATTAGAAAACTCACTACAAACAGCTAAAATTTAACTTGTAAGCTAAGAACATTAACATAACTTTGTCAAGCTAAGTGCAGTTAACAAATATGCAATAAAGAACATTGACTGAAAAAAGAACACAAATGACTAGTCAATCATCAAATCTCACTTGGCCCGTAAACATAAATTAATTGGTGAGGAGCCAAAAGAGTGAGAGTCTAGCACTAACTTTATCTTCCCCCTCCATCAAGAAAACAAAAACACTACAATATGTTCATATTCATAATGAGTAGCACATTATTTATCCAAAGAAAAAAACTTACCTTCCCAAAATGGAATATAGGCATAATTAAAGAGTAGCACAATATATCAATCTCTTCGTAAATACACTTAATTAAGCACCACTCAAGCCATGAGATATGGGCTTCCAACAAGTAATCATCAAAGGTTAAAATTTCCAGCTCTACTTAACTACCCCTGCATATAGTACAAATTTGTTACTTCTCGATAGTTTAATTGATGCCTTTTATGATTACCCGTACAAATGTTAGTTGCAGACCAACAATAGACCAGAAAAGAAAATTTTGTTACATTAAGTTTTTATTTTAGTTGCCCATGTGTAGTTATAACGTGAGATAACTGTTGAATTAAGTTAAGAAAGATAAGTTTAGAAAAAGTCTTGGGATGCATATTGTATTATTGTAAAGCTTAAAACATTATCATTGTATTTAGCAAGCTATTTGTGGACACATGTCAACCTACAAACATGTTATTACTACCCATGCAGTACAAATTTACAATCTTTACTTAATTTAACATTATACCCTTCGTCCTTCTCCCTATCTCCTGTCTCTCAATTTACATTTTTTGGATAACAATTAGATTTCATTATAGAAATATGGTTGGTGTTTATCGCCAATGACTCGTTAGTACCTTCTTCACACAATTTAAAGCTTATTCCAACAAAAAAGTAATATTTCAATAACCAATTACTTGCTAACATAAATAAATGGAATACGCAACATGTTAACAATGATAACTATTATGCTACTTAGAGATCGTTACCACTTACTTACCAGGTAAGATTTTAGTCCACCAAAATGGCATCATATGCAACAATTTTCCCAATAAGCACTAACCATGGTAAGAGTCTTCACCATCACTTAATATCATGGATCTTTGCCTTAACTTTTACTGGGTAAGATTAACTTACCCAGGTAAGCGTTTGGTAAACATCCTCTTAAATTCTAATTACCAAATGCCTAGAACTCCAAGATAAGATAATGATATTTGATTTACTCGAAGCAATATTACAACGATAAAAAATGCATCAATCGTATCTTGCATTGTCTCTTGATAAGAACTTGAATTAAACAATCAAATACTGCCCCATCTGTGTTGCAGTCTTGCAGAGTGAATTAGCATAAAAGTCGACAATAAAAAAAATTATATTCAGTGAAACAAATATACAAACACATGATATGCAATACAATAAACTTAATGTATATCTCGGTTTGGAGACATAGTCACTTTCTAAGGAATTCCTGACCTAGTTTACTGATTTTCTAAACAATGAAAATGATAGAACATTTACTTGATGATTTCTCATATATTTTGCAATTGATTCCATGCCATAACAACCATCAATAATAGTCTCAAAATGTATGAAACGAGAACCTATTCCGTACTTGTTTGTTCATGTACTGGTATAGTATTCCAATGGAGGGAAAGATAAAAATTAGGCGTTCCATTAGATAAACATAATGCATTAAGAAACTTGATACGAAGCTTCAAGAAAAACTTACATAAACAAACTTCCAAGGAGAAAAGGGGAGCTTGCTTCTTAAGATCTAGAACCTGGTCTGCTCATTGTGAAATTGCGAGGAACAGAGGAAATGACCGATTAAAACCGAAAGAGAAACGGTGGAAAAAATTGATCACATTAACTTGTGTGGATGAAATTTAGGGAATAAAATCAGAAAAGAAGAGAGGGGGGAAGAAGAAGCGGGAGTGAAATTTTTGGGAAAAGGGTCGGGAATGAAAATTTTTGGGAAAAAGGGGGGAACGTTCATCCCCTCATTTTGGGGAAAAAATTACAACCTTTTATTTTAATGAAGAGATATTTAAATGAATAAAATATATGATGTAATTGGTTTTTATTTTAATTGAGAAGTATTTTTTTAAAATAATGATAAAATGTTTTTTTACAAAAAAAACAATGGATTATTATGTTGTATTTGCCAACAAATTCCCACTCTTTTTTTTTTAATATTTTTTAAAACAGTCACTAATCAATAAGAAATATTGTAAATTACCAACGAATTATCGACCACCTATTGGTTGCAATGGGTCGTATTGAATACGAACGAGTTGTATTGCATTGTAACATGTCAAATTCAGTGTAATGTGTCATATTGAGTTATGTTGGGTTGTAATGGTGGTGTTGGGTGGTAATGGGTACTACTAGGCTAAAATTGATCGTGTGGGGGTTGTAGGATTGTAATGGGTGGTATTGGATGGTAATTATTTGTATCGGACGAATTGGGCCCCATTAGTAGTAAAGTGTAGTAATAGGTTTTGTTGGGTTGCAATGGATTGTATTATAATATGTTAGGGGTTGTTTGTTTACCTCTTAATGGTTCCATTAAGAGGCAACATCTGCATCGCTAAGATGTGAATCTTGTTTGGTAAAAAAAAGGTTTGCCTCTTAATGGTTCCAAAACCCTCTCAATAATTTTGTATCCTGAACCTCCCTTAATCATTAAGCGCTTTGATTTCATTCTAAACAATTACAAAACAACCATATTTCACTTTGAAGTATATCATAAGTGTCTGCTAATCATTCCAACCACTTAATCATTCTGCACCAAACCATTCAGCAACTGTCAAACAGCCCCTTAGGGTGTTACAGGTCGTATTAGAGTAATGATTATAATCGGTCATCGTATTTGGGTGTAATAGATTGTATCGGGTTGTATATAGTTTTATTGGGTGATAACAGTGAGTATTCGGTGGGAATGAGCTACAATGTGCTACTGTTGGACTATAATGAGATATATTGGGTTCTTTAGAGTTGTACGAATAGTATCATGTCATAATGGGTTATGTTGGATTGTAATGGGGTGGTGATGTTTTCTAGTAATGGCAACATGTTAGGGATAGGGAATGCAATCCCCCACCAATTCCACTATCTCATCCCTGACCTACAGTTCCATTATCTCATCCCCATCCCCGGCCTTACCCCCGATTCCCAGTAGGTATGGGGACTTGAATCCCCTCCTCGGTTTTTCTTGGGCATATCCCGGGTTTATCCTCGATTCAACAATAGCCGGTTCAAAATATGGTCGAAATTGGTTGAAAAAAAAATACATGTGAGGTCTGGGCAAGTTGGGGAATACATAACCTAGCCGCGGTCGCGGCCCCGATTTTCAACATGTTGGGATCCTTGGACCTTATATTTGTTTTTATCGCAAATCACCATGCCTAATGTTTGCAACGGGCAATATATGGTTTTGTTTGGTTGCAAGGGGTCGTAACTAGTTACGTTGGGTTGTTATGGGCCAAACTGGGTTGTAATGAGTCATAATAGGTTCTAATTGGTTGTGACGGTCCATATTAGGTTCTATTGGGTCATAATGGGTCGATTTATGTAGTATTGATTTGTAATGAGTCACATTGGGTTATGTTGGTCGTAACAAGTAGTAATGTGTAATATTGCATTATAATGGGTATCAGGTAATAATGTGTCGTATTAATAAGTTTAACATGTCTTTGCCGGTGAGTTTGGAAAATCCGCCGACAAAAGTATAAGTAATAAAATTATTATTAATAAAAGTAATATATCTTTTTCCACGAGTTTATGAAGTTCACCGGTAAATCGTTGTTAAAATAATTATTAAACAAATAAAGTAGTTATGTCGGAGGGTTCGGAAAGCACTAGTAAAAGTATAAATAAAAAAAATTAATAAAATTAAAATACTTTTGCCGACGGATTTGGAAAGTTTGTCGGCAAAAGTGTAAGTGAAAAAAATATATTAATAATATAAAAGCACTTTTACCGGCGAGTTTGGGAAGTCCGTCAGAGAAAATAACTTTTAACGGCGGACCATATGAAATTCGCCGGCAAAAGTGCATCTTTGCCGGCGGCATTTTCCTCCGGCAAAAAGTCGAACTTTTACCGGAGGTTTTCGTCTAAGTCGCCGGTAAAAGTTACTTTTACCGACGGACTTCCCAAACTCCCCGGTAAAAGTGCATCTTTGTCGGCGGTATTTTTCTTCGGTAAAAAGTCGAACTTTTACCGGGGGCTTTCGTCTAAGTCACCGGTAAAAGTTACTTTTACTGACGGACTTCCCAAACCCGCCGGTAAAAGTGCAGTTTCTTGTAGTGTTGGATGATTTAGGTATTGAAAGTTAATTAAAGTGTGCCAAAATGACCAAAGTAGCCTCCTTGCAATAAAAAATACATTTTCATAGAGGGGCATTAAAGTCTTTAATATATTTAATTAACATTTAAAAAAATAAAAAAACCACAAAATTTCTAGGTAACAATTCTACTCTAAGAGAGTGCCACCTCATTATTTATTGGTTTTTCTTTAATATATATATATGGGGAAATGATGATTAATTAAAATAAATGAAGGAAAATGAATGGTTAATAACATAAACAATGGAAATAAATGATTAATTAACATAAATTGTAATAAAACAAATAGTTAATTCTCTTTATGGTTTATTATTTTATATATAAATATATATACTTAAAGTAAAATGGTTTAAGTTATAGGAAGTTGGATGATTTAGGTATTGAAAATTAATTAAAGGTGTGTCAAAATAACCAAAGTAGTCTCTTTGCCATAAAAAAATACATTTTCATAGAGGGGAATTAAAGTCTTTAATATATTTAACATTTAAAAAAATCAAAAAAACCACAAAATTTCTAGGTAACAATCCTACTCTAAGAGAGTGCCACCTCATTACTTATTGGTTTTCCTTTAATATATATATATCTAGTTGTGTACCCGCACAATGCGTCGGGATGTAAAAATTTATCTTAAACAAGTAAAAGAATATTAGATGGCTATTTGTTAAAAAAACCAAATTTTATGGTTCATCAAATTTGATTCACTATATTTTATCTTATCATGGCATTCATTAATTATACGATAAACAAAGTATTATAGTTATCAAAGGTCCATTGACCTCGGAATTCAGGGACCGTTTACCAATCATTTATCGAGAAACACTTACCTTCAGATAAGAGATGCAAGAACCAAGAATTTCTCATTAAGAATACAAGAATTTTATGTTTGAACAAAAAAGAAATTACAAATAGTGGTTGAACATGACTTGTTGAATTTATCATTTTCTTTATTGAACTTATTTAATTCAAAATTTTGTTAAAACAAAGTTGAATTGGTTACCATTTTTATTTGATAGTAGGAGCACTTACCTCTAATTTGTAATTGCTTTAAACACAAGGGATAACTAACATATAACCTACTTGTGCCCCTCTCAATCTCATCATAGTAGCTATGCAATGCAAAGTTGGAGTGATTCAATAACATTGTGTTCTTGAAACCGTTTTTACGAAGGAAAGATAGGAAAAGAGAAGGAAAGTAAAAAAAATACTCGGTGTTCTTGAACCGATAAGTTTACCCAAAATTTCCTCCCAAAATAGGGTTGTTTCCTCTAAAAATTGCCACAAAGTGAATTTAAAACACTTGTGAAGAGATAAATAACGGTGTTGGATTCCTTTGTCACAAAGTGATTTCAAAATACTTGTAAAGAGATAACTAAGGGTTGTTTATCCAGCTCTTACTCGGTAAGCGTTTACCAGTAAGATTCACACTTTCAGTTAACTTATCGAAATCTATTAAAATGACATCATATGCAACGTTTGTATTCGGTAAGCGTTAACCGAGTAAAAGCAAGGTTCTAAATGGCGTGAGGCGTGGCGTGGCGGCGAGGCCAAGCCTCAAGCCTTATGAGTCATGGCGAAGCCATGGTGTTTTCAAGGCGTGACTTATGGCGTCAAATTTCTAATTCATATATAATATTATATATAAAAATGTATGTTTTGTAGTGTTACTCAATGAGTCAATAGTAATAAGCAAGTTAAATTATGTTATATACTAAAAACTTGCAAATAAGACATTAAAAACGTAAAGACAATCAAATATCTCATTACGATAACTGCGCATTACGTCATGGCGTGCCATAGGCTTAACGTGGCGTGAAACACAAGCCTTGGTGCCATGGCGCGCCATGGAGGCTGTGTGACGAGTTTTTTAGAACATTGAGTAAAAGTCATCAATTTCACTTATCGGGTAAGACTCTCAATTCTTGTCATATTCAACCGATAAGTTAAAGTGACCCAACAAATACTTACTGGGTAAGAGTTTAGTAAACGGTCCCTAAGTTAATAAGCGTTTAAGTAAAAGTCCCCTAAGTTACAACTATAAAAATGCAAGCCTTAATCTCATCATTCTCACATAAATTTTGTGGAATGGAGATTACATAACTGTTGTATGAACTTTGAGGATCATAAATGTATTTCTTCGTTTCTTGACTATGTTTCTCACCTTCATTTTACTTGGTTATTTACAACTTACAAGCACCCATTATTTAATTTAAGTTACAATACCATCATTCTCACATGGAACCACACATATATGCCAATGTGTAATAGTATAAATGCACAATCCTTATCCAAAGTTGACTACGGAAACCAAAGAAATGCAAATGGATAAACTTTGTTTCATAATTGAAAAAAGGAAGAATAGAAATGTCAAATAAAGAAAAAAACAGATAAACAAATCCTAAATTGTGCTGTGAGGAATTAAGCTCTAACATTTTTTATAAAAACGAAGACTAATAAGTACCAAAGATTAATAATTACACCCACAAAATCAAGGTATATTGTACATAATATTGGTACATGTAAATTGAATTTGGTAAAAGTAAGACTGAATCACATCAAAATGAATCCCAAGGCTGAACTTTTGATGGCCGATCACAAGACTTAAAGTGTAAAGGCAAGCACGGGTATGTTCTGAATAAAACATGGTAGTTACTCACCTTCTCAGACCCGTAAAAGTATACGAGCTTAACTTTTCACGATTTCTACAGATGTGAAACATTATTAACTACGTTAGTCGTTTACTATAACCCATCCAAATTTATGCAATCAGATTCCCAGCAAACAAAACGAACACGAGGGGATTTGAGTCTTGAAAATGTACATTTGACAGGCACTTCATCCTATGGTTTCATATCCTCCGAATCCAAAATTAAACAAACAACAAAAAGTAAAGTTAAAAATGGGTTCAATCACAAAAGACAAGATGGAATTAATCGAATGGATCACCGTCGAGTGGAAATCAAACATAGGGCAACAACAAAAAGAAGACCAGAAGGGAAAATAAATAGGAAAGAATAAGACTTTAACAAACTTAACCCAAGACCAAAAAGTATCCCAACCACGACGTGGAAACATACACCAAGTTGGCTTCAACAGGATACTGTTGCAAACATGTAGATCTTTGTTTTTTAGTTCTTTGCTTTCAATTGTTTCATGTATTTATTAAAAAACTATTCTACATGGTTATGCAAAGATACTAATATTATCCCCTCGTCTCTACCGAATGCATGACTCAGGGGAGGCACACATGTTTATATGCGACTATGCAAGATACTATGGCGACGTCTTACCGTGTTCACTCTCGCAAGAGCATTGTAGATGGACTTAAGCTCCAATCTTCGAGCATCAAACTCTTAAATTTTATTCCACTTCTTCTATAAAGAATCTTCAGCTTCCTTCCTCTCTTTATACAACATGTCCAAACATTGAACTTCAGTCATCAATGTGGTCAAACTGACTTTTAATCCAACAACTTCTTTTTCCTTGGACCAAACCTCCAGCTGAACAAACAAAAAGAAGTTAGTAACAAACAGGAGCTGAGAATGAAGAAACATCACCTTGAGAAAAGTAGTAGAAGCAGATTGGGAATCATCTTGGGGTTCTATCTTTCTCGTCCCCAGTCGAGTCAGCAGTTGTACATTTGAACGACATCTAAAATATTTATGATGGGGTTTATTCTCCAGCTTGGCTACGTCTGTATGTTCAACCTACTAACGCTGTGTTCTCGAAACTCATTTAACGAAGGAAAGAAAAGGAAAGGGAGGGAAAGAGGAGGAAAGTAAAAAAAACTCGTGTTCTCAAAACTTTTTTAGGAGAGAAAGGAAAGGAAACGGAAGGAAAGAATTGATAACTTTCCTCCCAAAGTTGGGAAGAAAGCGACGGAAAGAAAAGAAGGCCCAAACATTTTGTATCAAAATGCCATAATTGCCCTCAATTAAACCCTTTTTTTCCATATCATTCACGTCATCTACTGCGTCCTCTTCTTCTTTTTCCCATACAATGACCGACAGTTGCTGCTGCTTCTTCTTCCTTTGCTGCGTCTTCTTCTTCCTGTTGCGTCTTCTACACAAGTTTGTCTGTTGCGTCTTTTCTTTCACGTCTTCCTGCTGCTGTGTTTTAAGAGTGACATACAATAAAATTAAAAAATTGTATACATATATATATGTGTATATATGTATATATACGTATATATACGAATATTGTTAACCTGACTTTAAACTTGAAACCAATGTAAACTATTTTGTATTTTAACCGAGGTACATGCATATACCGCTTTACTAGTGTTGTGAAATAAATTATCTCATGCATGTTTTGTTTAGGAGTCTTACCCTGTGTCGTGTTGTGGCGAAAGAGAGAAAACTTTGGGAGTTTGATATCATGAAAAGTCTGTTTTGGGTTTTGCAAGCATTTTATCTGTACGACCTAAAGTTTGGAATCAAACTAAATTATTCTTACGTTTGATTAAGTTGCAATCATCTGTCTTTTACTAAGTTTTGGGGAATAAACTAATGTATGTGAGTCACGTTGGAAAATTTTATTTCATGACATTATATGGTTAAATGTGAAATTTTTGGGATTTGATTTCGTGAATTTCCCCTTCTGTAGTTTTGTACAAACGCCATGTTATACACTGTCTTGGTACGTAAAATTATTTCTCATCTCTAGCGTAAGTGATGCATGTTAAGACCATAGTGGTCCATTCGAAAAATTTGTTGCGTATCTTTGTCTATTGTCATTATTAGTTTGAGTAATGACCAAACGGTTTTCAAAATGGTTTTATGTGTGTGGCGTCTGGGACCACTTTGTACCCTACCGAGTAAACGGTAGTGGATTTTTATTCGTGTGACTAATCGTTATAAAGCTTTTGCATTTAGAAGTTTTATAAAAGTTTAAATTGGCATAGTAGTTTGAAAAACCTTGAACTCATTAGAGCTATAGATGTAAGTTCTCTTGTGATAGAGATCGTGATTAAGGACTAAAGGAGTCCTCGGAGATTGAAGTGTCGGAGGGCCTGACTTATGTTTAGTTTTTAATTTTGGACTTCAGTTCATGAACTGGTTCACTCAGAAGTATTTGAGGCGTTAGATTTATGCTTTCTCCCAGTTAATTAAGTGATGATCTTTACGCTTCGATAAACCTTCGAGTTAAAACCTTGTGCAGTTGTTTAGGTATGGTTGGTTTTGAATTTGTGGGTTAATGGTACAACAACATGCTACGTGTCCGTGGTGTACTATCTTAATGGGTATTCATGAATAATGATGAGGTTATGGTTGGCTAGTAAAACTGTATGATTTGGGGTTTTATTTGTCAACTTTAATTCGACATTGTAACTCTAGAATGAAATATTTGGTGGTATATCCACGTTGCAGATAGGTGTTTTGAGGATAGGTGTCGACCTTTGATTTGGAGGACAGTGACCGTTGAAGTGCTTCAGTATACTTTAGTTGAAATTGGGTATGTCTGCAAGTTAAGTGGTAACTTTAAGGATATTAGATGCTGGCGATTAGGGAATTTCGTCAAGGAAGGGACGATGAACCTTTCATGGTATGGATTATTGGGAGATTGGGTGATAATGTCGAGGTAAACTTTAAGTAGAAATCGATCGTTGAGGAGACCTTAATTTGGTCGAAAGTAGAAATATCGTTTTATGACAGCAACGGGTGACCGACCCAACAATTTTATGCGGATTCCTTATCACTTGGGTAAAGTCAACCTGGTTGAGGATACTTAGAATTGAGAGGAATATGGGAAACCAATGGTTGGATCCTTTCTGCAAAGGTTGTTATGTTCTTGAAGGCGAGAAAAGAGTGTGATGTAATTCCATGAAGGACGATTGGAAGTATTTAAGGGTACAGTTTGCCTTGGGGTGTCTTTGGTGGAAGTAGTTAATTAAGATCATAAGCTACTTTTGAGGTGATATGTGCAACCTAAGGTTGAGAGGCAACTGAGATCTTAATGATAGGAAAATGAGATAATAAGAACTTGACGTTCTTTCCGTCATTGGTAAGATACGCCGAACCTTGGGATTAAGTTTGTGACGACTCGTTATGAGAAATACAACGATAATCTTAAATGGAATGTAATCAGTTTCGTTTATGGGGCAAGGTATTGTTGAGGCATCCCTTTGGATAGGGAACCAATAGATCTCGCTAAATGCAACGTTGGGTGTTTGGTCGGTGCCATATTTCGAGGACGAAATCTCTTTTAAGGTTGAGAGGATTGTAACACCCCAAAAACTTAGACCAAAGAGAAGGCGAAAACAGCAGCAGTATTCCACGCGACTCCCCGCACGACTCGATCCGCGCCGTGATCCGCACGAGTCTACCCGCTCCAGTGCTCGCGCAGAGCCACCGTGCACACATAAAAGGGGGAGAACCGGCCTCCCACCCCATTTCTCACAAAACCCTCAAAACTCCTCCCCTTTTCTCTCCCAAAACGACCCCTCACCCTCTCAAATGAACCCTAACTTATTTCCGGGGGGGGGGGGGGGTTCCTCCTAAAACCATGTGGTATTTCTTCATCTAGCAAGTTGGGAGCTAGAACCATAACCCTTTCATCTTCATCTTCTTCACCAAGCTTTCTAGGGTTTAAAAGGGTATATTTGTCAAAATGACAGTTTTCTTTTCCTTTTCCTCCTGTTCGAGAACACAAAATTATTTTCTTTCCTTTCTTTTCCTTTCCTTTCCATCCTTTTCAAGAACACAAATATTTTTTTTCCTTTCCTTTCTTTTCTTATCTTTTCCTTCCATTTCTTTTCTTTTCCTTTCCTTCCAGATTCGAGAACACATCATAAGAGTAGAAGAACCACGTATCATTAACACAATAATCGATTCTAAAAACAAAGTAAACAAACCAAAAGGGAGCATAAGGATAGAGAAGAAAACCCTAACTGATTTTAGTATAGGAGCAAAAGGCTTAAATCGTCATCTTGGAAACCCTAGGTCGTCTTGGGAACTCAATCAGTGATGAAGGAGACATTAAAAAAAATTGGAATTGAGAGGAGGGAAGCATTTCAATTGACGTTTTTAGGAAAGGTGGATATTGCCTTTTGAAGCCTGAGTATTAATGAAGCATTAATAGTTTGTATCAAAGCATTAAGAACTTGTAAAGTTGAAAATTAAGTAATATGCATTAAATGGTAATACATGGAGCTTAAAAAGTTGTTTTTAAAAGAGAGGTGGCCAAATGCATTATAAAGTAGTACAGATGATTATTTAAAATCATAAATTAATGTAGATTTTTTTAAAATTTGTTTTAGCAAATCCAAAATCCAAAATTTATAATATATATTATATATAATCAATTTGAAATTATTTTAATTAATATATCATATTATTTAATATTTATTTATTATTTTGTTTGTATTAATTAATATATTATATTATTAGGGATTTGTTTTAATTATATTATAAAAATTTGTAATTGGCGAATTTTTTAAAATGTCATTTTTGTTCATTTTACATTTTCCATCTAGTTTATCAGCTAGTTTGCCAAACATAGCCTCAAATATTTAGCCAATATACATTATAGGTGATTTAAACTTTTTGGCTAAAATCTTTCGAACGATTAAGATTAAAGTGTTTAATACAACATGGATATATCAAACACAACACATAATATATATACATCATCTAAAGATGGATTTTAGGTAAAAACATGTCTTCAAGATCAAAATATGCTTAGGTGGTGCATTCTTGCTACTCCACTACAATGATTTGATACAAATTGGACATACTGACATTCGATAAAAGTGATTGGAGACTCAAGATTAAAGCAACGAATTATGTCGTGGACTTGTAGTTAACATGGACAGGTGAGGAAAGATTGTACCTAGGTAGAAGGTTGCCACAGTGGATAGGTGATATTTAGGTTACTAGAGTCTTACGATAGAGAGTTGCTTTAGTTTTCTAACTATTCATGTTTTATTGATGCAAGTCTTAGGGGTTGTTTGATTTTTTATTTATTAAGCACTCTATTAATTGAGCTATCTATAGGCAGTGGCGGATCCAGGAAATTCATGTAGTGGGGGCACATAATAAATACCATATAATTAGAAATACAAAAGTAGTTACATTTTCCAACTGCTCTATGTAACACCCAAAGTTTTGGTACGATTAATTAAGTGTTTATAATCTGATTTTCCACCTTTTATGACTCTAGACTAATAATTTCATTTGAGCATCGTTACTTGAAGCACCATGATTGTCGAGAACATTTTAGACTCGAAAAATAAAGTTTTGCATCCCTTTGTGTGTGGCGCAATAGTGTCAGATGACTATGCAGTGGTCACTATCGTTGAGGGAAGAGACCCCTCGGTACATATCGCGTGAGTGTGCCCCGCGATTGTGACACGGACATTCTCGTTGCGTCACTCTCGCGCAAAGGGGGCAGCTCGCAGTACCACCTCAACGACTTTGCCCCGAGAGAATGACATGGGCATTGTCGCTGGTCATTCTCACTGACCCGGGGGAGGGGGGCTGGGTGTATTTATTGCTCCAATATGATTCTATTTGTAAGGTATTCATTTGGAAGAACTTTTGGACGATTTCTAGTTCCATTCAAGGTATTTCTTCTCCCTCAAACTCCCCCCCCCCCCTCTCTCTTCATTGATTTCTTCTTAAGGATTTGTCTTTAAGCATTCAATGTTCCTCTCTAGGGTTTAAGCTTAGTAAAGGAAATCTCAACTTCTCTCACCAAGAGACCCCATCCTTTCACTAGAGCTTCTTTGGTTTTAGGTTGAAAAACCCTAAACCTACAAGGTGAGTTCATTCTACAAACCTCCAACTCTATATACATGCAAAAACGTCATTTTCACTTATCTCAAGGGTCTATCACCCTATTCTCTCATTTGGTTAACTTGGGAAAATTTAGGTCAAAAGTTAGGGTCTGTGGATTTTTGCGTAAAATGATATTTTGGACGATATATATATATATATATATGATGCTTTATATCTATTTGAAGGAATTTTGATGAAAGTTTTCTTATGAGCTAAACTTATATCGATTTGTTAAAAGGAAAGATTTCACTCTTTAAATGCTTACTTGTACAAATGTACATGTCATGTCGAATACATTTGATATATATATATATATATATATATATATTGGAAGTGTCAAATGTGTGACTATAGTGTAATGGATCCATAGGCACTTAGACACTTTTATGGAATGAGATGATTGTTCCTATATTATGGCTAGACATGGGGTTTGCTTTACCATAAAACTCGAACTAAAGACCGTGGATGGTTGAATTCGATGACCGTGTGACCCATGGTACGTGACTTCTAGCGAATGAGTATTTCTTAGATCATTGGGAGCTCTAACTAAAGATTGTGGGTGATTGAACTCGATAACCAATGGTGCTACAATACAGCTATATAACGTTGTATTATGTAACACCCCAAAAATTGGGATAAACAAAAATTTCCAAAAAAAGAAATATGGTATTCAAATAATGCCAAAGCATGAGCTCGCCTAAAAAGGGACAATAAATACCTGTTTAATTACAAGTTTGTAATAACAACCAATGAGAGATAACAACCTCTTTAATCTAAATTCTAGACAAGAAATAAGATTACAAACGGTTGTCATCTACTTCCAAAAATAAACATCTTCTATAGTGGCATCCCAAAAGTATCCCAAGCTCACAACTAAAGGTCCGCTAGACCTTCTTAACGGTAGCGCTTCTAGAACCTGAGATACACATCAACAAATCAAGTGTTAGGCCAAACGAGCCTAGTGAGTTAAATAAATATCATGGCATAAGCAATTAAAATCATTTATAAACATAAAGATCATACAAGAATCAATGGGGAGACCCATCACACTAATGAGTTCCACCTCAAGTCAATGCACCTTGATGTTCACCCGCTTGAGCAACATCCCGAAGGCCCGACACGTTTAAAGACTACCCCTCAGGCATTACCTCTAACGGCGGAGGTCTGGGTACATACCGTCATGGTGGCACCCTAGATTACATCCTCCTAGCGTTTACTCATAGTTCATCCGATATACACGACAATCCCATATTCAAGCATAACTCATGTCAACGGTTGCATGTACAAAAATTTACATAGTCCCATGTATATTTCCGATACAAAACACTAGCATGTACAAGTTCAAGTACCATATTCATGGTTTACATATTAACACCTAGACTTATGTAAATAATATCAATAATAACATCAACAAGATCCATATGATGAATCATATCAAAAACCCCAATAATCTTAAAAGTAGCAGTTAGGTCAAACTTATCAGGTGATCAGTTTTATACATATACATGAACTATTTAACAAGTAAACACACAAGATATGTATATCATTAGGAAATGGTAAATAGAAACTCACTATCTAGGGTTTTTAGATGGAACCTTAGGAACTTGATTGAGATGGAGAGAAAGTAAGAACTTGATTGTGCCTTGAATGTTTCACTTGAATGCTCCTCTAGCTCCCTTAACCACCAATAAATGTTCTCAACTAACACTAGGGTTTTAGTAAATGTTGGAGGGTTTTAAGATGGAAGAAAATCGCCCAAATGTGTTCTAATTCGGCTCCAAAACGATTGAAATGAGAAAATGAGGTCAAAATAGTCAAAGTTAGATTTTTATACCCTCAGACCCGGCCGGCGACAATGCCCGACAATTGTGCCCATGGCACTGTCGCATGGTCACTATCGCGCCAAGACTATGACCCTCGGTACCAACCTCGCGACTGTGCCCTTGGCACTGTCGTGTGGCACTATCGCACCAAGCACCTAAGCTACGGTACATCCCCAGCGACTGTGCCCTGCGACTGTGCCCTTGGCACTGTCGCGCCAAGTCCCCGAGACCCGAAATTTCTGATTCGATCCAATAACGCTCGCGTAAAGAGATAGACCAAATAAAACATTACGAGATTAAACCAATAAGCATATAATTTATACACCGAATGACTCCAGATTCGAAAAATTACTATACTTGATAAAATGCAAGATATAATTACTTACTTTAATTTTCTCGGGTGTTACAATCCTCCCCACCTAATAGGGATTTCGTCCCCGAAATCTCGGTAATTCAGAATAAGTGTGGGTATTTCTTCCTCATGTCCTCTTCCGACTCCCATGTCACGTTTGCACCTCGATGATGCTTCCATTGAACCTTCACCATCGTCACTTCCTTATGTCGCAATTTTTTCGTTTTTGATTCTAAAATGGCTTCCGGTTCTTCCACACATCGGTTCCCGTTGTCCACTCGAATTTCTGTCAAAGGAATAACACTTTCTTCTTCGGCCAGGTACTTGCGAAGGTAGCACACATGAAAAGTAGGGTGGATCCCGTCCATCTCCGGTGGCAAGTCCAGTCTATAAGCTTGGAGTCCAATCTTCTCTAATATTGTGAAGGGCCCAAGGAAACGAGGACTAAGCTTCTCGCATTTTCCGAAACGGGTGAGCCCTTTCCAAGGAGACACTTTCAACATGACTCGTTCACCCACTTGGAACTCAACCGGTCTTCGCTTTTTATCCGCATAACTCTTTTGTCGGTCCTGGGCCGCCTTCAACCGCTCTCGGATACCTTTCACCTTATCCGTCATTTCTTGCACTATTTCCGGCCCCACAAATTGCTTCTCACCCGCCTCGAGCCAACACACCGGTGTTCTACATTTTCGCCCGTAGATCGCCTCGAATGGCGTCATCCTAATACTCGAATGATAACAGTTTTTGTACGTGAATTCCACCAACGGCAGGTGTGAAACCCTTTTTTCCCCCAAAGTCTATAACACATGAACGAAGCATGTCCTCGAGAGTCTGGATGGTCCTTTCACTTTGTCTGTTCGTTTGAGGATGATAGGTCGTAATCAATTTGACTCTCGTACCCAACTCTCTTTGTAGGCCATCCCAATATTTGAAGGTAAATCGGCTATCCCGGTCCGAAACTATGGATAGCGGAACACCGTGACGTGACACTACTTCGTCTATGTACAATTTGGCCAATTTATCCATTGGCAAGGTCTCTCGCATCGCTAAAAAGTGCGCACTCTTGGTGAGTCGATCCACTATCACCAAATGGTGTCGTGACCCTTCAAGGTCCTCGGTAATTTGGTGACAAAGTCCATTGTGATATGTTCCCACTTCCATTCCGGGATGGTCAGTGGTTGCAGGCTTCCATAAGGTCTTTGATGCTCCGCTTTGACTTGAAGGCAAGTGGCGCATCTTTCCATGTAGTTGGCCACATCAAGCTTCATTACCGGCCACCAATAGTGAAGTTTCAGATCTCTAAACATCTTGGTGCTGCCGGGGTGTATGGAGTACTTCGACTTGTGCACTTCTACCAAAAGCAACTCATGATTTCCCCCAATCTTCGGCACCTAAATCCTTCATTGGAAAATCTTAAGGCCACGACTATCTTCAGTTAGCATTTCCCGCTGCTTCACCATGATCTCGGCCTTGAGGTTCTCTTCACGAAGTGCTTCCGCTTGGCTCCGCTTGATGTCCTCCACCAAGCTCGATATCACGTCAATTCTAGCTAGAGTTACTTTGACTTCACTCCCGTAACTCTTTAGGCTTAAAGCATCTGCCACTACGTTGGCTTTACCGGGGTGGTAAAGCAACTCATAATCGTAATCCTTCAAAAGCTCCAATGACCTTCTCTGCCTCATGTTAAGCTCCTTTTGATCGAAAATGTACTTCAGATTCTTATGATCGGTGAATAAAGTACACTTTGTCCCGTGGAGGTAGTGTCTAGCTTCAAGGCGAAAACCACTGCCGCTAACTCCAAGTCGTGCGTTGGATAATTCTTCTCATGGTCCTTGAGTTGTCACGATGCGTACGCGATTACCTTCCCCCTTTGCATCAAAATGCACCCGAGTCCAAGTTTAGAGGCGTCGCTATACACTACGAAGTCTTCGGATCCCTCGGGTAAGGACAAAATTGGCGCCTCGTATAATTTCTTTTGAAGAGTCCGGAAGGCTTTCTCTTGAGTTCCAGTCCATAAGAACTTAAAGTTTTTCCTTGTCAATGACGTGAGCGGAGGGGCGATCTTTGAGAAGTCTTGAATAAATCGCCGATAGTAGCCGACCAATCCCAAGAAACTTCTTATCTCTGTTGGGCTCGTCGGTGGTTCCCAATTCATCATTGCCTCGATCTTCGCCGGATCCACCTTCACCCCATCCTTCGATACCACGTGGCCCAAAAATTGGACTTCTTGTAGCCAAAATTCGCACTTCAAAATTTTTTCAAATAACTTCTCCCTTCGTAGAATTTCTAAAACTTCCCGCAAATGTTGCTGGTGCTCCACCTCATCCCACGAATAGATCAAAATGTCATCGATAAAGACTATGACCGGTTTGTGTCAGAAAGGTCAGCATACTCGGTTCATCAAGTCCATAAAGACGGCCGGAGCATTAGTCAATCCAAATGGCATGACTAGGAACTCGTAGTGACCATATCTCGTCTAGAACGCCGTCATCGGAATATCACTCTCCTTCACTGGTACTTGATGGTAACCGGATCACAAATCTATATTAGAGAAACATCCCGCTCCTTGAAGTTGATCGAAGAGGTCGTCGATCCGAGGGAGTGGATACTTATTCTTCACGGTGACCTTGTTGAGTTCACGGTAGTCTATACACATCCATATAGACCCGTACTTCTTTTTCACAAATAACACAGGAGCTCCTCAAGGCGACGAGCTTGGTCGTATAAATCCCTTCTCGAGGAGTTCTTGAAGTTGCATCATCATTTCTTGCATTTCCGTACCGACTAGACGATAGGGAGCGCGAGCGATTGGAGCGGCTCCCGGAGTGAGGTCGATGTGGAATTCTACTTGTCGTTCCGGTGGTAGCCCGGGTAGGTCCTCCGGAAAGACATTCGGGTATTCGCGCACCACTTCCACATCTCCCACTTTCATCTTGTCTAGCTTTGTGTCGATCACGTAGGCTAGGTACTAAGCACATCCCTTAGCTAGGCTCTTTCGTGCCTTGAGGGATGAGATAATCATATTGGCCTTTTGGTTCTTCTCCCCGTAGATTATCACTTCTCCACCCTTCGACAATGGTACTCTAATCATTTTCTTGGAGCAAAATATACCGACATCATTCTTAGATAGCAAATCCATCCCCACAATCACGTCAAACCCCCCGATATCCTCCGGTAACAAGTCTATTACGAATGACTCCCCATCTAAATCTAAGGTACATCCGAAGTAGCATTCCCGAACTAACAAGTGTTCCTCGTTGTCTACCTCTACCACTAAAGCATCAATCAACAAACTAGTAGGAGTAGTGAAACTCTTGCAAAACGAAGTAGACACAAATGAACGGTTCGCACTCGAATCAAATAAAACATGGGTAGGTAGAGAGTTCACTAGAAACGTACCCGACATAACATATGTCGTCTCTCTCGCCTCATCTGTCGTCATTTGGAAGGCCCGACTTGGCGCCTTCGGTTGGGTCTCTTTATTTGGCATGACTACGCTCGGAGCCCCTTGATTACTCCTTGCTAGCTTAGGACAATTTCTCTTGATGTGCCCCGGTTCCCGACACTCATAACAAACTCCTCCTCGGAAGGGGCAATCCCTAATCAAATGTTCCCTTCGACCACATTTAAAGCATTCGGTAGAGTCGGAAAAAAGTTTCGGGTTACAAGGCCCTAAATGCTTACTCTTGCACTTAGGGTACCACCGCGCCTCACGTCTTGGCTCCATGTTCCTTCCCCCGTTAAAGGGTTTGGATGGCCGCGCGGGCCCGGTTGGCCCTTCCCACTTCCTCTTCTCTCCTTGTTGCCTCTTCTCCTCCCTCTCTTGAACCATGTCGTCCTCTACCAGTTGAGATGCCTCAATCACTTCTTGCAAGGTAACCTTTTGAGCGTTCCTCACCCCCGTCTTCATTTCCGCCGGTAAACCCTTCACGAAAGCCTTTATCTTCGACCCCTCATCAGTCGCTAAATGCTCAACCAGACTGAGCTTGTCCATGAATTGCTTGGCGTAGTCGGCGACCAACAAATTACCCTTTTTCAGATTCCAGAACTCTTCTTCGATCTTGTCTAATGCTCTCTCGTTGCAATACTTTTCCATTATATTCTTCTTGAAAATTGGCCAAGTGAGCTGGGCCAGAACTGCTGGTATGAGGGCCCTTCTGGTGACGTTCCACCAACTCAGTGCATCCCCTCTGAGCAGTTGGGACGCAAACTTGACCCTTTGAGAGTCCGTGCACTCGCTCGACTCAAACGCCATCTCAACATCCTGAATCCATTTCATGCATGCAAGCGGGTTGGTCGTCCCGGAGAATTCCGGAGCCCGACTGCAAAGAAATGTCTTGAAAGAGCAACCCCCATCCTTCTTCTTGTCAGTCCTGATGGCATGCTCCTCTGTCCCTACGGCGGTCGGTCCTCCACCCGACCCATTCACAACATTCTCCGCCATTGCCTCGGTCTGCCGGTGACTGGTATCCCGGTCTTCCAACAGCTTCATGAAAAATTCTTGTTATTGCGCCATAGCCGAATTCATGGCTTGCATGATGTTGTCTCGGATTTTCGTCTCCATTGTTACTTCCTATATAATCGGGTGAGTGGTCATGATATTGGTCCTTGGTATCTGTTCGGTTCCTCCACCCAAGACATTAGTTGCATTCGGCCTTTCAGTAGTTACGACCAAAGGAGGTTGGTCGGCGGTAGATTCATCCTCGATGGGGCCCTCCCGCGGGTTTTGGAGCATGTTCCGAGTGCTCTTACCATTGTGAATTGTCACACATGATAAAAATTATACCGGTTAATCCTTAAAAGATAATCGGTTCAATACGTACTACCACAAGATTAATCATCATAATAACAATTTCAAGCATGCTCACGTAATCATAAATTCAAAACAACACTGGCCAAGTGAGATTGTGAACGTATTTTACATAAGAACCCTCGTTATCATCATCATAAATTTTAATCAATGCAATTCCGTAATTACTTATACTCTCCCCACCTAGAATTGCTCTACCCAAATGGACAGTGATACTACGTGCACAACCAGTTTAAGTCTAGGTATGCTAGAGTCGACACCTAGTTCACTTAAACTAGAGTTCTGATACCAACTTGTAACACCCCGAAAATTGGGATAAACAAAAATTTCCAAAAAGGGAAATATGGTATTCAAATAATGCCAAAGCATGAGCTCGCCCAAAAAGGGACAATTAAATGCCTGTTTAATTACAAGTTTGTAATAACAACCAATGAGAGATAACAACCTCTTTAATCTAAATTCTAGACAAGAAATAAGATTACAAACGGTTGTCATCTACTTCCAAAAATTAACATCTTCTATAGTGGCATCCCAAAATCATCCCAAGCTCACAACTAAAGGTCTGTTAGACCTTTTTAACGGTAGCGCCGCTAGAACCTGAGATACACATCAACAAATCAAGTGTTAGGTCAAACGAGCCTAGTAAGTTAAATAAATATCATGGCATAAGTAATTAAAATCATTTATAAACATAACGATCATACAAGAATCAATGGGGGAGACCCATCACATTAATGAGTTCCACCTCAAGTCAATGCACCTTGATGTTCACCCGCTTGAGCAACATCCCGAAGGCCCGACACATTTAAAGACTACCTCTCAGGCATTACTTCAAACGACGGAGGTCTGGGTACATACCGTCATGGTGGCACCCTAGACTACATCCTCCTAGCGTTTACTAATAGTGTTGGGTCTGAAATATGCTAAGAATGGATAGTGCTGCTGAGTCTTACTGATTACTACTTCTGAAGTTATTAGTACTGCTATTTGAAGAAATTACTACTGCTAGTAGTATTAGTACTGCTTGAAGGGTTAGTACTTCTAGAAGAATAGTTAGTACTGCTTGGAGAGTTAATACTGCAAGTTGGAAGTTACTACTACTAGCATGTTAGTACTGCTGATGATGAGAAGATACTGCTAGAAGAATTAATGCTGCTGATAATGATAAGGATGGTTTGTTACGTGAAGCAAAAGAAAAGGAGTTGAAGATAATTATGGAATGGATGCTGAAGATCATTGTTATTTTAATAATTATCTTGTAATTTGTTTTATATATATAGTCTAGAAGATTTAGATTCAAGTGATACGTATTTTTGTTTTAGAGAGAATTAGCCTCAAGATTCTTAGTGATCCTTTCATTAGAGAAGTTTTGAACGTCTGTTGAGTCTGTTCAACAGATTGAGGCTTTGGTTGTAATCATTAAGTTAATTCAATATAACTTGTGATTTGATTTCATATACTGTTTCATTGATTTCGTGTTAAAGTGTTATTCCGCAACTTCTTTAACAAAGTTTCTGAGTGTTTATTTAAATTCTTGTTTTGAATTTCGATCCTGACAAGTGGTATCAGAGCCATAGGAACTCAGAAATCAATAATCATCATGGACGGATCACACGACAGTGTTCTTGTTTCAAAGGTTCCCATGCTCAAACCTAACGAGTTTGACATGTGGAAAATCAGGATCAGGCAGTATATACTTCTTACAGACTACTCAACGAGGGACATCATTGAGAATGGTCCCTCCAATGTAGGAGAGATTGGAGCAGATGGCAAGAGAACTCCACCAAAGACTGATGGAGAAAGAAAGATGAGGCAGACTGAGATGAAAGCCTTGAGCACTCTGCTCTTGGCAATTCCTAATGAATATCAACATCAGTTTTGCAACTGTGCTGATGCCAAAATCTTGTGGAATGCTTTGGAAAAGAGACTTTCAGGTACCAAAAGCACTAAGAGAAATCAGAAAGCAATTCTCAAGCAATAATATGAAAATTTTATGTCTACAAAGAATGAGTCTATGACTCAAACCTTTGATAGATTCAACAAGTTGATTGGAGAATTGGCCACTGTTGGTGTCAAGATGGACCAGGACGATGTCAACAGAAAGTTTCTAAGATCTCTTGGTGAAGAATGGATAATGTATACAGTATCCTTCAGGCAGAATGATAATCTGTAGGATAAGGAACTTGATGACCTCTACAATGATCTCAGGGTGTTTGAAGCAAAGGTTGAATCAAAGAAGAAGCCATCTGGATTTCCTCACAATGCTGCTCTCCTATCATATACTACTGATTCTTCTGCTAATACAGAATCAGTTAGTGCTGCTTATGGCTCAAAACAGGATGGACCCAATGATTCTGTTTTGGAAGCCTTCCTTTCTAGTCATACTAAATCTTATCTTATCAATGATGATGTGGAGCAGATTAATGTTGATGATCTTGAAGAGATGGACATCAAATGGCAAATGACAATGCTCACCATGAGAATCAAAAGATTCATTAAAAGAACAGGAAGAAACAACTTTGCCATGAGAAGAGAAGATGGTGTTGGATTTGACAAATCCAAGGTGGAATGCTACAAGTGTCATAAACTGGGGCACTTTGCAAGAGAATGCAGAGGAGGAATCTCTCAACAGCATGGGAGCAACAATCAACAATCAAAATCCACAAACTACAACAACAACAGGAACTCATCTCAAGCACTTGTCTCACAAGATGGAATGGGATTTGATTGGAGTGATCAAGCAGATGAGGCAATCCATAATCAAGCATTGATGGCTGAGGTTTCAGAGTCTTCAAGCACAGCAATCCCTACAGAGGTAAAATCTAAACTTTGCTCTAAAGCCTGTCTTGAAACTGTTAGAAAGTACAGGGATCACAATCAGAGCATGTGTGATGATCTTAAAAGGTTGGAAAAACATAGGAGAGAGTCTAATTTGATCATTGTGAATTTTGAAAAACAAATTAAGGCATATCAGGCCAATGAACTTCAACATTCATATGATCACAACTATTGGAAGTGGGAGAAGAAGGAGTTAGAGATTAAGCTAGAGAAGGCTAGAGAGGAATGTGAGAAAGTTAGGAGTGAATTTGAGAAGGCCAAATTAGATATTGAGAAATTTTCCAATGCTTCTAAAGCAATGGACACTTTACTCAAATCTCAAGTTCATGACAAACTGAAGAGAGGTATAGGCTACAACTACACCCCTCCACCTTACAATAACAACTATATTCCACCCACCTCAGACCTCTTAGAAAGACAAGATAAGAATGAATTATCTGTAGGAGCCACATAAGTAGATCCACTAGACAATGTAGTGGTTGAAGTAGAGTCTGAAGAAGAGAACACTGAGGATAAGAATAAGGAAGACCAGAAAGAAATTCCCTTAGCAAACCATATTCTTACAAATGAGAAGGGGGGTAAACCATTTGTCAAGAGTGAGAAAGTGGAGATGTCTAAGATAGGGAAAGAGAATGTTAAGAGTGAGAAAGCTGAGACCTCTAAGACAGAGAAGGAAAAGGTACAGGGAGTTCACTATATGCAAACTACTATTGTGAATCCCTGTACTTGTCAACAGAACAAGCCCCATCAACATGATAAAATTAGGGGAAATCAGAGAAACAGAAACAACCAGTGGGCTAAAAAACAAGGAATTGATTTAAGCAAAATCAATAGACCAAAGCCTTGTTTTATTTGTGGCAAGTTGAATCACTTAGCCAAACACTGTTATTTCAATCCTGTTAACCAAAGAATTACTTTTCAAAGACAAATACGAAATTCTGTTGGTTATAGGAAGCAATCAAGACAATCAAGGAACCACATGGCTGATAATGTGAGAACAACATCTATGAAATCTCATATTCAGAATAAGTTTGCTAAAGCAAAAGAAAATACTCCAATCAAATCAAGGAGTAACTCACAAAATAGGAAAGCAAACAACTTTGTCAAAATTTGGGTTCCAAAAGTCAAGAAATCTGTTAGTACTGCTATCTCAAATAGTACTGCTAACAGAAATAGTGTTGCTGATAGCAATACTACTGCTGACCAAGTTAACACTGCTATCTTAAATAGTACTGCTAACAAGGATAGTACTGCTACCAGTGTTAATACTGTCAAGCTTATAATTATGACAAAGTATTCCAGCCATGAGATTCCTAATTCTAATCATCTCATCAATACCAATTTTTCTAAGCATGATTTTGTTGATGAGAAAGGGAAACCCAAGACCATTTTGGCTTGGGTTCCCTCAAGACACTAACTGTTTTATCTTATGTGCAGGGCAATCAACAGCTCAAGAGGAAGAGCATTTGACATGTAGATAGTGGTTGCTCAAGGCACATGACAGGTAACATGAATTGCCTTCAAAATTTCAAAAGGTTTGATGGAGGACGTGTTGCTTTTGGTGACAATCCAACAGGAGGTAAGATAAGTGGTAAAGGTATGGTTTCAAAAGGTAAGATGACTTTTGAAGATGTTTACTATGTTGAGCAATTGAGATACAACCTGTTAAGTGTATAGCAAGTTTGTGACAAGAAACATAGTATATTATTCAGTGATACTGAATGTATTATCCTTGCTCTAGGATTCAAGGTAGTTGATGAAAATATGATACTACTTAGAAATCCTAGAAAGGATAATGTTTATTGTTTGGACTTAGAGAGTGTATCATCTGATTCATCACTAAACTGTCTGTTTTCAAAAGCTTCTTTAAATGAATTGTCTCTTTGGCACAGAAGAATGTGTCACATGAATTTTAAAACTATGAACAAACTTGTGAAAAACAACCTTGTGAGAGGTTTGCCTCAAAAAGTGTTTTCATGTGATGATCATTGTGTTGCATGTCTTAAAGGCAAGCAGCACAAAACTTCTCATAAGTCCAAAGAAATAAACACAATCTCTTCACCCCTTCAGTTATTGCATATGGATCTTTTTGGTCCTACAAATGTTATGAGTATTGGTAAGAAATCCTATTGCTTAGTCATTGTTGATGACTTCTCTAGATTTACTTAGGTATATTTTTTGAGGACTAAGGATGAGACAAGTAGACTGATCAAATCCTTTGTCCTTAGGATTGAAAACCAAACAAATCTAAGAGTTAAAGTCATCAGATCTGATAATGGAACTAAGTTTAAAAACAGTGACTTAAACAACTTTTGTAAGACTAAAGGTATTGAGAGACAATTCAGTGCTCCTAGGAGTCCTCAACAGAATGGTGTTGTAGAGAAGAGAAATAGGACATTGATTGAGGCTGCTAGAGCTCTGTTGGCAGATTCAAAGCTACCCATTACTTTTTGGGCAGAAGCAGTTAATACTGCTTGTTATGTCCAAAACAGAGTTCTAGTAGTCAAATCCCAAGGTAAGACACCTTATGAACTTTTCAACAAGAAGAAACCTTTTATTGAATTTTTCAAACCTTTTGGGTGTCCTTGCATAATTCTCAACACCAAATATCATTTAGGCAAGTTTGAAAGCAAAGTTGAGGATGGATTTCTTGTTGGATACTCCTCCCAAAGTAAGGCATACAGAGTATTCAACAGTTCTTCCAGGATTATAGAGGAAAGTGACAATGTCAAATGCAATGAGAACACACCAAATCAAATTGGTACAGGTCCTGATTGGCTGTTTGACATTGATTCACTCACTAATTCTTTGGGTTTTAGTAGTATGCAAATTGCAGGAACAAGTTCAGCAATGGTACAAGCACAGAGACAAGAGTTTGTGTTGTTCCCTATACCTACAGTTGATCCTGTTGAATTTTGTCATCAAGAAAAGAAGGATGATTCAGAAACAGAGGATTCTGAATCAGAACAAGATGAAGATGCTAAAGGTGATGAAGAGGATAAAAATGGAAAAGGGGATGCTCATCCTTCAGGTTCAGGAAACACAGGTCCTGAAATGCCCATATTGTCAGGAGATGATACTGATGATGAAAATTCTTCCGTTTTTGGTGGAAACACTCCTGAAAAGAATGACTCCAATCTTGATGCAAATATTAATGAGGAGGCTGTCTATCAATCAAGAACTCAGAAGAATCATCCTCCTCAGTTGGTAATTGGTGATATCAATTCCCCCATAATCACAAGGCATCAAAGTAAGTTAGGAGGATTGAAAGTATTACAGTCAGGTTTGTTGTCCTGTTTTCTATCCCAAATTGAACCCAAGAAGGCTTATGAAGCAATGAAAGACCCAAGCTGGATAGAAGCAATGCAAGAGGAGCTGCTGCAATTTGTGCTGCAAAATGTGTGGGATCTAGTTGATCTTCCACAAGGACACAGGGCAATTGGAACTAAATGGATCTTCAGGAATAAGAAAGATGAGAGAGGGATAGTGATAAAGAATAAGGCCAAACTTGTGGCACAAGGGTACACACAAGAAGAGGGGATAGACTATGAAGAAGTGTTTTCACCAGTAGCCAGAATTGAGGCAATTAGGCTGTTTCTAGCCTATGCTTCTTTCATGAAGTTCAGAGTATATCAGATGGATGTTAAGAGTGAATTACTATATGGGAAAATTGATGAAGAAGTGTATGTTTGTCAGCTTCCAGGGTTTGAGAATCCTAACTTTCCTGACAAAGTATACAAATTAAAGAAGGCACTCTATGGGCTACATCAAGCACCAAGAGCATGGTAGAACACTCTGTCTACCTATCTCTTGGAAAATGACTTTGAAAGGGGAATCATTGACAAGACCCTTTTTATTCAAAGGAAGAAGAAGGACATCCTGCTTGTACAAATCTATGTGGATGACATCATCTTTGGATCCACAAAAGATCATATGTGCAAGGAGTTTGAGGAGTTGATGCACAAAAGATTCAAGATGAGCTCTATGGGTGAACTCACATTCTTCCTTGGGCTACAGGTTAAACAGAAGAAAGATGGCATTTTCATAAGTCAATCCAAGTATGTGCAGGATATACTTACAAAGTTTGGATTTTCAGAAGCAAAGCCTGCAAGCACACCTAAGGAAACACACAAACAGATCACTGCAGATCTTGAGGGGGAGGATGTGGATGTTCATCATTATAGATCCATGATAGGCTCCCTCATGTATCTAACATCTTCAAGACCAGACATTATGTTTGTTGTATGTGTGTGTGCAAGATTTCAAGTTAGGCCTAAGCAATCTCACTTTCAAGCAGTCAAAAGGATCTTCAGATATCTCAAAGGACAACCTAGGTTGGGTCTTTGGTATCCTCATGACTCACCATTTGATCTACTTGCATATTAAGATAGTGATTTGGGTGGTGCAAACTTGGATAGAAAGTCTACATCAGGAGGATGTCAGTTTTTGGGTGCAAGGCTAGTTTCATGGCAGTGTAAAAAGCAAACCACAGTGTCCACCTCTACAACAGAAGCAGAGTATATAGCTGCTGCAAGCTGTTGCTCACAAGTGCTATGGATTCAGAATCAGATGTTGGACTATGGTATTACTTTTCTTCACACTCCCATCTTCATTGATAACAACAGTGCTATAAGCATTGTTCATAATCCATTGAAGCACTCAAAAACCAAGCATATAGAAATCAGATTGTTTTGGTGACTAGATACTTAGTACTTCTGGACAAGTTAATACTGCTCTCACTACTACTGCTGCTGACAGTTCAAATATGGTTAAGTATGGTTACTACTGCTAAGTTGTTTATCCTGCCAAACAGTGTTAATACTGCTGAGATGTGTTAATACTGCTGGTATATATTAATATTGCTGGTAGGTGCTATTACTGCTGAGATGTGTTACTACTGCTGGTATATATTAATACTACTGGTAGGTACTACTACTGCTGAGCTGTGTTAATATTGCGGGTTTGTTAATACTGCTGGTATATGTTAAAACTGCTGGTATGTGTTACTACTGCTGATATGGGTTAATACTGCGGGTTTGTTAATACTGCTGGTATATATTAAAACTGCTGGTATGTGTTACTACTGCTGATATAGGTTAATACTGCGGGTTTGTTAATGCTGCTAGGGTACTTAGTACTGCTTTTAACTGAATCCCTTACCCTATAAATACCCTCTCTAACCTCCAAAACCCAAACGGCTCTTTGAATTTCCAGTAAGTTTTCATCCTCTCTCTCTCTAGAATTCTTGATTACCAGTGCGCAAACCCTAGTTTGCTTCGAACCCTAGACTCGATCAGAAAGATGGCAGAGCTTGATTTCGTTGATGACCACAATGAGCTTGCAATGTTACAAAAACCCAAACAAGTCGAGGGTTTTCATGAAATTGTGGATTTCTTATCATCATCGCATATTGCATATGCTCTAATTATAAATCCTACCATCTATGTAGATCATATGCGACAGTTCTGGGCAAATGCATCAATTCAGACTATTGATGGAAATCAGTTCATTCAATCAAGGGTCTGTGATAAACCTATCACAATCACAGAAGGCTGCATACGCACTCATCTTCATCTAGATGATGCCTCAGGTATTTCTACTCTCTCGAAGGAAGATCTCTTCCAAGAAATTGGTAGAATGGGGTATGAAGGTCCTACTGAGGTGTACAAGTTTTTCAAAATCAAAATTTCACCTCAGTGGAGATTCTTTGTTCATACTCTTCAACATTGCTTATCTCGCAAGACAACTGGATGGAGTGAATTTAGCAGTACAATAACTTATGCTCTTGTATGCCTAGCTACCTCCAGAAAGTTCAATTTTTCCAAAATGATTTTAAGTGATTTGCTGTCAAACTTGGATACCAAAACCAAAACCAAAACCAAAACCAAAAGATTTTTTATGTATCCAAGGTTTGTACAAGAGGTACTGAACAAGGAATTGACGGATCTACCCTCTTTTAAAGAGGTGTATGTACCTAAACCTCCCAAAGGGAAGGTGTTTTCCAATATGAGAAGGCCTAGTAAGGACTTTTCTGGAAAAGACACACCATTGTTCTCTACAATGATGGTTGTGTCCCACCCACATGGTGAGGCATCAGGGTCACAACCCATATCTGACTAACCCACTGATGACCTACCCACACCATTCACTTCAACTATTCATCCTCAGCTTCCTATTGATAAGCCAATTGCCCCAATCACTCAAAAATATGCAAGGAAAAAGGTACAGAAGGTTCCTTCCCTTCATGTATCTACACCCCAAAAGCCTACAAGCCCTCTGCTGGAGCATTCTTCATCAAAGAATATCCAAAGGGAATCCACAGGGGTATCTCCCAACCCCGAGAAGGTGCTCTCTAAGGAGAAGGATGAGCATGTGGGCAGCAAGGCTCACATTACTGATTCTGCACAAGGTGTGGATCAAGACAGTTTGAACATGACTAAGACCTTCCCCACGGTAACTTTGGATGAGAAATCATCTAAGGGACCAAGGTGCCAAGAAACCAAGGGGGTAGTAGGTGCTTCTGCTAGGCAGAAGGCCTCTACTAAAAGATCCCATGATCCTTCACGGGTGGTAAACACACCTAAAGGAGGTGAGGACAGATATAACTATGATGAATTGATGGAAACTATTGCAAATGTCAACCTGGATGTACTCAAACAGGGTGCAGAAATAAAGGAAATGCAAAAGGTGATTATCTCCCAACTGGGGCAGATTGCTAATCTCAAGAAAATGGTTCTAGAGTTAGTGCATAAGAAGAAGAAAACCAAATTTGTGCTGAAGAAGAGGAACATTGATCATGATACTTCCAAAAAGGGGGAGACTGAAGTTGAAACTGCAAAACAAAGTAAGGATGGGATGGAATATAAATTTGAGGGGGAGATGGGTGCAGAAGCAGAAATTAGCAGAGAAGCCGAAACAGAGGTAGCAGCAGAAACCTTTAAGGTAACAGCAGAAATAGGCCTAGCAGCAGTAAAAGAATCTGAAGCAGAAATGGCAGAATCAGTAGTAACAGAAAAGGTAGCAACAGAAACAGGGCTATCCATGGAAGAATTAGAAATAGCAAAAACCTTGGTCAAAGCTAAAAATGACACTCCTAAGGCCACTCAAAAGGCCAAGGAGTGGAAATCAAAGAAGGTGGCCAAGAGCAGAAGAGAAAAGAAGTAAGTGAAGTTGGACCCAAAAGGAAAGGCAAAGAAAAAATGGATGAATCTGTGAAACCTCAAAAGAAGCAGAAACAGATAGAGCTGGATGAGGAGATAGCCAAGAAGCTGCAAGCTGAATTAAGACAAGAGGAAGAGTCTCAAACTGCAAAAGATAGATAGATTGCTCTAGATCTGTCTACAAAGCTCAATGAAAAGTATCAAAAGAGTTTGAGGGCTGCAGCTAAAGCCAAGAAAGTCCAAGCAAAAGCATCTATGCCAAGGCAGCCAGCACAGACAAAGAAAAGACAACCTTCAAAGACTTTTGTTGCCAACCAAGAAAGGAGGAAAATGATCAACTTTCTAAAAGGATCAGTTGGTGTTAAAGAAGGCATGTTCACTAGTATGTCTTATGGCAGAATTGAAGAGTTGTACAAGAAAGAAATGACCAAGCTACAAGGAGACTTTTCTCAAAGGGTTGAGGTTGAAAGGAAAATGAAAGAAAGGCATGATATGCATATCCAACAACCTTTTCCTGAGAGTGAAGAAATCACTTCTACAAAAGAAGTGGAAGAAGAACAGAAAGAAGAAACTCTTGCTCAAACAGTCAAAGCTGTCAAAAGAATGAAAACCATAGCTTCAAAGAAACAGACCAAAAGGCCAAGGATTGAAGAAGTGCAACAAGAAGGGGAACCTGTTGTTGCAACCCCTGAAGAACAATCAAGTCAACAAGGTGCAGAACAATCTGAACAATCTGAGGTACATGTTGGTTTGTATATGACAGTGACTGATAGTGAACCTGTAAAAGCTAACCCAATATCAGACCAAGCCCCTGAAATTATCCATTGGGATATCCTGGAAGATCAAAGGAAGAAATACTTCAGGATTAAAAGGATGGGAGACAAGTATGAGGTTTACTCTACTTGGGGCAAAATCATCAGAAGTTGTTCCAGATCTGACTTAGAATAAATGTTCAAGGTTGGGATGAGCTTGTATGGTGATACTCTGAAAGAAGCAGGAATGAACATAAAGAAGGTGGCAATGGAGTACTTATGCATGATGTTTGATCCTAGCAAAGTTCAACATGTTGTCAGAGATCTGCATTTGGAGAATAAATTCCAAAGAATAGACAATTGGATGCTATTTGAAAGGTGTGGAGTTTATGTCATTACCATTGACAGATCTTATCATGATTACTACCTGGTGGATAAAATTTATGATCACAACAAAGCCAAATTGCAAGGTATGTTGAATGCTAAGCTGGTATGTTCAAAGGATTCTGAAATGGCCAAGATAGTAGTCAGAAGAATCATCAATCAAAGCTTAGGTTTGGATCCTGATCTTGGGAATTGAGCTTAAGTTTTGAAAGTATCATGAAGACCAAATTTTGAAGAACTTAACTTCTCAATCTAAAAAGTTAAGCTAGGGGGAGATTGTTGGGTTTGAAATGAGCTAAGGATGATTAATACTGCCAGATACTACTTCTTGTGTAATTAATACTGCTAGTTCATCATTACTACTGCTGAAGGAACTTAATACTGCTAGACAAAGTTAATACTGTTAGCATGTTAGTACTGCAAGAAAAGGTTAATACTGCTGAGATGGTTAATGCTGCTGAAAGAATTAATACTGCTTATGAAGAATAAAGTTGCTGAGAAGATAATGATGGAATGATGCGAAAGTCAAGGAGATTTGAAGATAATTATGGACTGGATCATGAAGATTAATTTTTCTTTTATAATTATCTTGTAATCTGTCTTGTATAAATACTGTATAGAAGGCATAGTTTAGAATAGACTTTTGATAGAATTTCAATATACGTTTTAGTGAGAATTAACCTCAAGATTCATTGTAATCCTTTCTTTAGAGAAGTTTAGAATGTCTGTTGAGTCTGTTCAACAGATTGAGGTTGAGTTTGTAATCATTAAGTTAATCAATATAACTTGTGATTTGCATTCAAGTACTGTTTCATTGATTGAGTGTTAAAGTGTTTTTCCGCAACTTCTTTAACATTGTTTTTGAGTGTGTTAATTAAATTATTCATTAGAATTTTTCGATCTTGACATACTGCAAGTTGAAAGTTACTACTGCTAGCATGTTAGTACTGCTGATGATGAGAAGATACTGCTAGAAGAATTAATGTTGCTGATAATGATAAGGATGGTTTGTTACGTGAAGCAAAAGAAAAGGATTTGAAGATAATTATGGAATGGATGGTGAAGATCATTGTTATTTTAATAATTAGCTTGTAATCTGTTTTATATATACAGTCTAGTAGATTTAGATTAAAGTGATACGTATTTTTGTTTTAGAGAGAATTAGCCCCAAAATTCTTAGTGATCCTTTCATTAGGGAAGTTTTGAACTCCGTTGAGTCTGTTCAATAGATTGAGGCTTTGGTTGTAATCATTAAGTTAATTCAATATAACTTGTGATTTGATTTCATATACTGTTTCATTGATTTCGTGTTAAAGTGTTATTCTGCAACTTCTTTAACAAAGTTTCTGAGTGTTTATTTAAATTCTTGTTTTAAATTTCGATCCTGACAAATAGTTCATCCGATATAAACGACAATCCCATATTCAAGCATAACTCATGTCAATGGTTGCATGTACAAAACTTTACATAGTCCCATGTATATTTCCGATACAAAACACTAGCATGTACAAGTTCAAGTACCATACTCATGGTTTACATATTAACACCTAGCCATAGGTAAATAATATTAATAATAGCATCAACAAGATCCATATGACGAATCATATCAAAAACCCCAATAATCTTAAAATTAGCAGTTAGGTCAAACTTATAAGGTGATCAGTTTTATACATATACATGAACTATTTAACAAGTAAACACAGAAGATATGTATCTCATTTGAAAATGGTAAATAGAAACTCACTATCTAGGGTTTGTAGATGGAACCCTAGGATCTTGATTGAGATGGAGAGAAAGTAAGGACTTGATTGTTCCTTGAATGCTTCACTTGATTGCTCCTCTAGCTCCCTTAACCACCAATAAATGTTCTCAACTAACACTAGGGTTTTAGTAAATGTTGGAGGGTTTTAAGATGGAAGAAAATCGCCCAAATGTGTTCTAATTCAGCTCCAAAACGATTGAAATGAGAAAATGAGGTCAAAATAGTCAAAGTTGGATTTTTACACCCTCAGACCCCGCCGACGACAGTGCCCGACGATTGTGCCCATGGCACTGTCGCATGGTCACTATCGTGCCAAGACTACGACCCTCAATACAAGGGCACTGTCGCGTGGCACTATCGCACGAAGCACCCAAGCTACGGTACATCCCCTGCGACTGTGCCCTTGGCACTGTCACGCCAAGTCCCCGAGACCCGAAATTTCCGATTCGATCCAATAACGCTCGCGTAAAGAGATAGACCAAATAAAGCATAACGAGATTAAACCAATAAGCAGATAATTTATACACCGAAGGACTCCAGATTCGAAAAATTACTATACTTGATAAAATGCAAGATATAATTACTTACCTTAATTTTCTCGGGTGTTACATATTGTGACTTACTTTTGTGTTTCGTCACTATCAATGGCAAATCGGGTCTCCCACGTTATTTGGTGAAACCTTACTCTCTCCCAAGGGTAATTTAAGGGTTGAACTATTTATGAACTCTCAATAATGTTATGCTCGGTAATAAATATTTTCCATTGTTGTTTACACTTGTTTGAACTCACTAGGCGAAAACCTAACACTTTCTTTTAAATGACATGTATATTCAGGTTCTTTAGATGGAGGGGCTTCCAAGGCTTGAGAGGAGTGTGTATTGCCATCTTTGGCATTTTTGGGGATTAATAGTCATCGATAGCAAACGATACTTAATAAGATTCTTTTGGTGATGATAGTGACAACAATCCTTAATCTAACTTAGTTAGTTGAGATTAGTAGGTTGTCGTTTATCATTCATATTTGTTTGTAAACTTTTTTTACAGTTTCCCCTTTTTGGGTGATGATTTATATATTTTGTAGTATCTAGTTCGTTAATCCCAAGTTTTAAATCACTCCTATTTTAGGGGGTGTTACACCCTCCACGAGTTTTCATCATTTGAAAATGAGTCATGACATCTTCATTGTAACTTGAGCAAGTCCTTCTTTGTCTACGACACATATTACACAACCATTCAAAAAAGCATCATAAATTCGTATGCATAAATATGTCTTCACAAGTTCCATTGCAAAAAAGCATATCTCGACAGTTTTAGTTGCAACAGGAAAAAGCAATGAAAGATTCAATAATTGATAAACGAGAGGAAACACAACATGCTTCCTTGTTTGGACATCACTCTATCAAGGTCAGATATACCTTTCAAGTTGCCAAATCTTTCATCTTGTTAGACATTGTCAGTGTAGAGCCAAAGTTGATGCTCAAGAGTCCTTCTTTCTTCATCACTAAAATCATCTGGATATAACTCAATCAACCTCAGTAATTTTGATGGGTCAAAGTCACAAAACGAGTAATGTGGACTCAAAGCTGCCATACAAGTAAGCAATTCAAAACTTACCTCATCAAATCTATCACCAAACTCTTGAATTTGCATATCCACAACAGTGTTGAAATAAAGAAACTCATAATAATTCCAAATGTGACATTTGTCTTTTGTCTTAGATTTCTTGGATTAACATAAACATCCTCCATACTCACCATTTCAATATCATGTTTAAAAAAAAGATTAGATCTTCTCAAGAAGTCGACAAAACCAATCAACTCTAAACTGCTGCAATTCTCGCTTCGTTGATTTCACCAATGAAATAACATTCAAGATATCTTGATTCTTTCTTTGAAGAGATTGTGACAATGAATCAGTGAGTCCCAAAATGTGCAACATCAAGTGCAAATGAAACACATAATCAAATTATTGGAAAAATATTTGTAGACCATTTGCTTAACGTTGACTGCAAGGTTTATCGCACACATTTTCAATATAGTCAAGCACCTCAATAACAAATGGAAACAAATCAACCAAACGATTAAGAGTTTTATAGTGAGAACCTCATCGTGTATCTCCAGGTCTTCCAAGAGAAAGCTCGTGATTTAACCTAATGCCAGTTTCAATTTTTTCGTTATCGATGGCTTCTTGCACTTTCTCCTTTTGACTTTCTCGAACCATATATGCTCGCTTGCAAGAAGTACAAACCACATTCATCAAAGCCACTATCATGTCAAAGAATTTCCCAACTTCAATATGTTTATGTGCAACTGCCATAACAAGTAAGCGAAACAATGAACATAATATGCTGAACTATTTTTTTTCATTATTAAAGCTTTCAAACCATTATATTGACCACATATATTGCTTGCGTCATCATAATCTTCGCCTCTAACTTTTTTCATACTCAATTCGTGTTCAACAAATAAGGATTCAATCGCATATTTAAGAGATAAGACACTTGTCTCCATCACATGGACAATACAGACAAATGTTTCCTTAACTATCCCACATTTAACATATCACAAAGCCACAACCATTTGTTCCTTTTTATATATGTCACTAGACTCATCAACTAACAAAGATAACACATCATCACCAACTTCTTCAAAAAAATATTTGAGTACATTTTGTGCATAGCAACGAACAATATCTTTTTGAATACTTGGTGCCACCATTTGATTATTCCCGTGAGCATTCCCTAATGTAACCTTCCCCACAGCCTCATTTGATTTCCGATTAATTTTTTTAATTCAAGAAATTCCCTCTATGAAGAGACTCTTGCAACTCATGATGACCATGGAAAGGTAGAATTATTTAACAAAAATCTAGCAGCATTGTAACGACCGCTAACTCTCCGTTTTATTTTTTAGAGGAATTAAAGTGGTGTAAAAGGGAAAAATAAGAAATTTGGGGGACCTCATTGAAAGTTTAGACATAAAAGACCTAAAACCCTCGGTTTTTCCCTCATTTTGGAAAATCTTTGTGTGTGTGCGGCGCAAGATTAAGGTGAAGGAGAGCTGATTGAAGTTCATTGGGGAAGATTTGATTCTTGAAAAATCAAGGTGTCATCTAGTGGGGATTCTTCTTTAAGAGGTAAGCATTTAATCCTTGTTTAGAGCTAGAAACCTTTATCATTAAGAAATTTTTTGGGATGGTTAACAATTCTTGAAGTTTAAGAACATTTATAATCTGAAATCGACTTGGGTTTGGCTGCTTTGGGAATAAATTGGATTGGATTTTAGATTCTGATTGTTGTGTGTTAAGTCTATGAGTATTAGCCGATTAATGGATAAAATTGATGGTCTATATCGTTTGTTGCCCATCGATGTCAATCGCCATGAATCAGGAGTGTCTCTCACACCCGGGATCGCCCGGGGTGCCAAAGACCGGGGTCTCCCGAGGCGCCAAAGACCAGGGTCTCCCGGGATGCCAATGACCGGGATCGCTTGGGGTGCCAAAGACCGGGAACACCCGGGATGCCAATGACCGGGATCGCCCGAGAGGTCTATAACCCGAGGTTTGCCGAGGGTCGGGTAGTGAGTGACCGAACCCAGGTCGTGGCCCATTTCCTTTATAGATTCTGGTGGGTTACATATTTATTTCAACCAGACTTTAAGCAAGAAATTCATAGGACTTTTGCACGGGAATTGTAGTTGCTTTATTAAATTGAAATGTAGGAGTTCGACCTATCCGGGGCTAGTTGTTCGTGTGTGCCGAGTTCCAACCAACCAGTGAGTTCCCTTATTTAAAAGTTTCTAAACTGAAAGTAGTGTTCTAGCACAAACTCCTTTTCTGTCATTTATATATATGCGTTACGTTGAAGCCATTGATTATTAAATTGTTTCCGATCATATGTTTACACTTTTATGTATTGTATTTATGATGAACTTGTGCTATGATTGTTTGGGTTGCTTGCCATGGCTATTTTCAACCATCGGGGATGGTCGGACCGTATGCTTGGAATTTGTTTCCTATGCATACGAGAGGCGACATCTACGAGGGGGCCGAATGGGGATCTATTAGGGGCCCCAAGTGCACAACGATATATTCTCGGATATGAACTCTCGGCACAACGATATATCTTCTATTAAGGGGTCTGTTGGCGGTTCCTCAAAAAGGAAAGATAAGTGTTAAGAGCTAGCGGGATGGAAGAGTTTTGCCTTAGATGCAGTATAGTTATTCGATGTTTATATTCTCGGTTGTGATAGAATTGACTACCTCGTTTATGATGATCATTTATTTCGCATGTTTGTATTGGGACCCGTTTTGAGGGATTGAATTATGCTATTTTAACTCTGTCGTTTTTGGGTAGTTACAAATTGGTATCAGAGCCATAATTTAAGAGATTTAGGTGACCGTTTGGACCTAAACTGTAGGCAGGACACAATCGAGAAATAGGACATCGTAGGGTTACCGCTATAGGGGTATATGCAATGAGAGATAGGGACTAAGATGTAAGGTGAATTTGGGATTACATCTGGCCAATGTAATTGAAAATTTACATGTACATGTACGTGCCTACAAATCTTGTTGCATATGGGTCTGTTAAATTTAAGTTTACCCATGTGTTGTTTCAGCTGTCGTTATGTCTGAACGAGTTTTGCGGAGTAGGGCAGTGCTGGTGGGGGAGAATTTGCCGGTGAATTAGGTTCGTGTTGAGGTGCCCGGGGGTCCCACTGGGCAGTCGAAAGCCCGAGAAAGGGGTTGTGGTCGTGGACGTGGACTGGGAAGGACCACCTGAAAGGCTACGACTCAAGTCGAGGGGACCAATGCCAGGAATCGGGGAAAAGCCAAAACCTGTGTCACTCGCAGGGCGAGAAGTGTTGAGATTTTTGTGGACAGGGAAATCTCTCATCAAGAAAGCTCGGAAACCGTGAGAGGCAGGGAACCGCAAGGGCTCGTGGTCGGGGCCGAAATCAGGCCTTTGTGACTCATGAAACCTTTGCCACTGAAATGGGAAACTTCAAGAGACCCTGCAAGCGTTATTGGCTCACCAGGAGAAGACAGCCTTAGGAAGCAGAGACAAGAGTGAGAGCAAGGAGGTTATAGAGTTGTTGAGTCTACCTGTGATGGAAGTGGGGATCATTCTCAATTGGTGACTTTGGTGGCAAACAAAGTGTCTGCAAAGGGGTGTAGTTACAAGGAGTTTGCCGCATGCAAACCTCCTACTTACAAAGGAGAGTGTGACCTAGTTCTGGTAATGTAGTGGATCAAGGAGATGGAACTGGTATTTGCTACCAGTAAATGTGTTGAGGAAGACAAGGTGACTTACGCTCCGTCCATGCTGAGGTCTGAAGCCACCTTATGGTGGGATGCAGAGATTGGCGGATAAGGAGCATCGACAGCATAGGATATGTCATGGGGAACCTTCGTGGGGAAGTTCAAGGTGCAATTCTGCCCTCTGGTGGCAGTGAAAAAGTTGCAAGAAGAATTTATGAGTCTGGAACAAAAGGAACTGTTGGTAAGAGAGTATACTTCTAAGTTTATTGAGAAGTCCCGATTTGCTGGAGCATATCTACCAGATGAGGAAAGCCGAGTGAAATGCTACATCTTCGGGTTGAAGAGCAGTCTGTGAGAGTTGGTTTCAGCCAGAGAGCCAACTACTTTTCAGGTGGCCGTTAACGCGGCCAAGATGACAGAAAAGGAAAAGAACCGGCAAGTGACGGAGAGAGTTGGGGACAAGAGGAAATGGGATGGACCGACACCAGATCCGAGAAAGGGAAAGAGTTTCAGAGCAGAGCCGAGAGAGGGTCGTTGGTTCGGAGATAAGCCTTGCGAAAAGTGTCACCGGGTGCATCAGGGAGAATGTGGATCTGGGGAAAGGTCATGTTTATAGTGTGGGATGCCAGGGCACATGTCTAGAGATTGCCCGAGCAAGAGGACTTGCTATCAGTGTGGGTCGCCAGATCACCCTCGGTCTGATTGCCCGCAAGTAAAGCGGGGTGGACCAGTTCGAGCTGGGGATCGTGGAGGAGGAAGAAGAGAGGAGAAGAAGTGGGAACCAGCTCGTCCGAAAGGAAGAGCCTTTAATATGACAGCGATGAAGGCGGAGGAGGTTCCTGATGTAGTCGCAGGTACGTTCTTAGTGAACTCTATTTGTGCTAGAGTATTGTTTGATTCGGGGGTGACTTGCTCTTTTATATCTATTGCGTTTGCACAGTGTTTGGGGGTAAAGCCTAAACGTTTAGAACAGATGTTCGAGGTAGAAACCGCTGATGCTAATCAGGTATCTATTAAGGAGGTGTTTGAGGGGTGTGTCATAGACATCGAAGGGAGTCTAGTGCCAGTGGTGTTATACCCCATGGCAATGAGAGATTTTGACGTGGTGCTTGGGATGGATTGGTTGGCTAGGAACGATGCTAGTATTGTTTGTAATAAGAAGATGATTCGTATGGTGTTGCCTGAGAAAGGGATGGTAGTGATTTATGGAAATAGACGAGATAGGGGTTCTAGTTTGATTTCCATGATCAAAGCAAATAAGAGTTTGAGGAAAGGATGTCGGGGATTCTTAGCGTATGTCGTAGATGCTAAGAAAGAGAAATGTAGAGTGGAGGAGGTGCGGGTAGTGAGAGAGTACCCGGAAGTATTTCCAAAGGATTTGACAGATCTACCCCCGGATCATCAAGTCGAATTTCAGATCGATCTGGTGCCTGTTGCCGCTCCGATCGGGCGTACGCCGTATAGATTGGCACCCGCAGAGATGAAAGAAATGATGTCGCAATTGCAAGAATTGCTAGACAAGGGGTTTATAAGGCCTAACACCTCTCCGTGGGGAGCGCCGGTCCTCTTTGTGAAAAAGAAGGACGGATCTATGCGAATGTGCATAGATTACTGGGAGCTCAATAAGCTGACGATCAAGAATAAGTATCCGATTCCAAGGATAGACGACTTATTCGATCAGCTTCAAGGAGCAAGTTTCTTATCCAAGATCGATTTAAGGTAGGGTTATCATCAACTCAAAGTGAAGGAAGAAGATATATTGAAAACGGCTTTCCGTACGAGATATGGACATTTTGAATTTCTCGTAATGCCGTTCGGTTTGACCAACGTTCCTGCAACCTTCATGGATATGATGAATAGGGTGTGTCAACTCTACTTAGACAAGTTCGTGATTGAGTTCATCGACGATATCTTAGTGTACTCGAAGACCAAGAGGGAGCACGAGAATCGTTTGCGAACAGTATTAGAGTTGCTAAGACGAGAAAGGATTTACGCGAAATTCTTGAAGTGCGCATTCTGATTGCGAGAAGTGCAGTTTCTTGGGAATGTCGTGTCCCAAGACGGGGTCAAGGTGGATCCGACAAAAGTGGAAGCAATCCGTGATTGGGAAGTACCGAAGAATCCGTTGGAAGTCCGAAGTTTCCTAGGGTTGGCCGGGTACTACCGGAAGTTTATCAAAGACTTCTCTCGTATCGCCACTCCATTGACGAAGAAGAGTGTAAAGTTCGCATGGACGGAAGCTCAGAGAGAGGATTTTCAGAAATTGAAGGACATATTGATTAGCGCTCCAATCTTAGCCTTTCCGAATGGCATGGAAGACTTCGTAGTGTATAACGATGCGTCGAGGCTGGGTTTAGGATGTGTTCTTTTGCAACGGGAGAAGGTGATTGCTTACGCATCACGCCAGCTGAAAGATCACGAATCGCGATACCCTACTCACGATTTAGAATTGGCCGCCGTTGTCTTTGTGCTAAAATTTTGGAGACACTATCTTTATGGAATACAGTGTCAGATCTTCACAGATCACAAGAGTTTATGCCATTTGTTTGACCAGAAGGAGTTGAATATGCGTCAGCGAAGATGTATGGAGTTGTTAACCGATTATGATTGTAAGATCGAATATAACCCCGGGAAAGCCAACGTTGTAGCCAACGCCTTGAGACGGAAGGAGAGAGGTGAAAGTCTAATGATGGTAGCAATGAGAGTTGTGGTAACTCCAGTTTTATTGGAGGAAGTAAAGAAGTTTCAAAAAGAAGCTTTGGCGCCTGAGAATTTCAAGAAGGAGCGAATAGTTGGCTTAGTAAACTCGTTGGTGGAAGACAGACGGGGACTAAAATGTTTCAACGGGAGGATTTGGATCCCTAGACTCGGGGAACTGAGGAAGGTTATACTAGAAGAAGCGCACAAGTCTAAGTATTCGATTCACCCGGGAACTAACAAGATGTATGGGGACTTGAGACAGGATTACTGGTGGTCGGGATTGAAGAAGGACATAACTTACTTTGTGGAGAAGTGTTTGACTTGCTTGCGCGTACAAGTGGAACACCAACGACCGTACGAAAAACTGCAACCGCTAGACATTCCGGTCTGAAAGTAGGAGCAAATCATGATGGACTTTGTGACTAAGTTGCCGAGGACCCCGAAAGGTTATGACGCAATTTGGGTCATCGTCGATTGACTTACCAAATCGGCGCATTTCTTACCTATTAGAGAGACCTACAATATGCAGAGACTAGCGAAACTGTATATCGACGAGATTGTCGTTCGCCATGGTGTACCATTATCGATTGTGTCCGACCATGATAGTCGGTTCACGTCAACATTTTGGAAGAGTTTCCAACGAGAAATGGGGTCAAAAATCAAGATGAGTATGACGTACCACCCACAAATCGACGGTCAGAGCGAGCAAACCATTCAGACTTTGGAGGATATGTTGAGACCTTGCGCTCTTGACTTCCAAGGTTCGTGGGAAAGCCACCTACCATTGATTGAGTTCTCCTACAATAACAGTTATCATGTAAGCACGCCTTTATGTTGGAACGAGATTGTGGAAAAACAACTGGCTGGACCGGAGTTAGTGCAGCTGACGACGAACAAAATTGTCCAGGTGCATGAGAGATTGAAGGTGGCGCATGACCGTCAAAAGAGTTGCGCAGACAAACGTCGGACGGACATAGAATTTCAAATTGGCGATAGAGTAATGTTAAAGGTATCACATTGGAAAGGTGTGATCCATTTTGCGAAGAAAGGGAAATTAAGCCCACGGTTTATTGGACCGTTTGAAATCATTGAGCGAGTCGGGGAAGTGGCGTACAAGTTGGAATTATCCGAAAGGTTGAAGGGTATTCATAACTGATAACACTTTTCAACGTCTCCAATCTGAGAAAGTGTCTAGCAGAAGTTGATATGGTGGTGCCTTTACAGGACGTGCGGGTGGATGAGAAATTGAACTTCGTCGAGGAACCAGAGGCTATTGTGGATCGTAAAGTTAAGCGCTTAAGGACAAAGGATATCAACTTGGTGAAGATTCAATAGAAGTTACACAAGGGGCGAGAAGCGAAGTGGGAGTTAGAATCGGATATGATGTCCAAATATTTGTACCTTTTCGACAAAGAAATTCCGAGGACGGAATTCCTCTAAAGGGGGGAGTGTTGTAACGACCGCTAACTCTCCGTTTTATTTTTTTAGAGAAATTAAAGTGGTGTAAAAGGGAAAAATAAGAAAGTTGGGGGACCTCATTGAAAGTTTAGACATAAAAGACCTAAATCCCTAGGTTGTTCCCTTATTTTGGCAAATCTCTGTGTGTATGCGGCGCAAGAGAAAGGTGAAGGAGAGTTGATTGAATTTCATTGGGGAAGATTTGATTCTTGAAAAATCAAGGTGTCATCTAGTGGGGATTCTTCTTCAAGAGGTAAGCATTTAATCCTTGTTTAGAGCTAGAAACCTTTATCATTAAGAAAATTTTTGGGTTGGTTAACAGTTCTTGAAGTTTAAGAACATTTATAATCTGAAATCGACTTGGGTTTGGCTGCTTTGGGAATAAATTGGATTAGATTTTAGAGTCTGATTGTTGTGTGTTAAGTCTTTGAGTATTAGCCGATTAATGGAGAAAATTGATGGTTTCTGTCGTTTGTTGCCCATCGATGTCAATCGTTGTGAATCAAGAATGTCTCCCACACCCGAGGATCGACTGATTCCCCATCAACCGGGATCGCTCGGGGAACCAAAGACCGGGGTCGCCTGAGATGTCAATGACCTGGATCTCCCGGGGTGCCAAAGACCAGGAACGCCCGGGAGGCCAAGGATCGGGGTCGACCAGGATGCCAATGACCGGGATCACCCGAGAGGTCTATAACCCGGGGTCTGGCGAGGACCGGGTAGTGAGTGACCGAACCCAGGCCGTGACCCATTTCCTTTATAGATTCCGGTGGGTTACATATTTATTTCAATCGGACTTTGAGCAAGAAATTCATAGGACTTTTGCGCGGTAATTGTAATTGCTTTATTAAATTGAAATGTAGGAGTTCGACCTATCCGGGGCTAGTTGTTCGTGTGTGCCGAGTTCCAACCAACCAGTGAGTTCCCTTATTTAAAAGTTTCTAAACTGAAAGTAGTGTTCGAGCACAAACTCCTTTTCTGTCATTTATATATATGCGTTTCGTTGAAGCCATTGATTATTAAATTGTTGTCGATCATATGTTTACACTTTTATGTATTGTATTTATGATGAACTTGTGCTATGATTGTTTGGGTTGCTTGCCATGGCTATTTTCAACCATCGGGGATGGTTGGACCGTATGCTTGGAATTTGTTTCCTATGCATACGAGAGACGACATCTACGAGAGGGCCGAATGGGGATCTACTGGGGTCCCCGAATGCACAACGATATATTCTCGGATATGAACTCTGGGCGCAGAATTATTTGAAATGTTACTACATGTGGTATCTAATCGATTTGTTAATATCTGTATTTTGATCAACACAAATTTTTTCATACCGAGTCGAGGTCGGGAATTCACTAGACCTTCCGGTCTAACCCTTGCTTCCCTTTTTCTTAAAAAACTATTTTCAGGTAAGGGGTCTGTTGGCGGTTCCTCAAAAGGGAAAGAGAAGTGTTAAGAGCTAGCGGGATGGAAGAGTTTTGCCTTAGATGCGGTGTAGTTATTCGATGTTTAGATTCTCGGTTGTGATAGAATTGACTACCTCGTTTATGATGATCTTTTATTTCGCATGTTTGTATTGGGACCCGTTTTGAGGGATTGAATTATGCTATTTTATTTATGTCGTTTTTGGGTCGTTACAAGCATCAATTGAAGCATTTAATCGAATACGATACTCATTCTTCACAATATCATTTTGCTTATGAAAGGCGACGACAATAACTGATTTTTTCTCATTAGATCCTCATATTTCTTAAGTGTTTGTGACAAATATTAATGTCAACCACATGAATAACAAGTCTCTCTGTTTTATTCCAACTACTAAAGCCTTCCGTCACAAAAGCATAACTCCCACCTTCTTCCTGACATTGATCTCTAAATAAGTAACAACATAGGCAAAATACTTTATCCACTTTTACACTATACTCCAACCAATTATTGTATTGATCAAACCAACCCCGGTTAATATGTACATTACAATTAACACATGTTCGTATGCTTTTTACCTTTGTAGACGAGAGCAAGAAAAGGCATGCCACCGACCACTGTGGACCTGTTCAATCATACGCATAGGAAGAGGTCGAGTACATAGTCATCCTCTTTGGATAGCGGGTCACCAGGGGATTATGTAACTTCAAGGTGTAGTTGAGTTGTGGTAAGTGTAGAATACCTATAACTTTATAATTGTTTACCTTTAGTTACAAATCTCTATCTAGTTTAGGTTGCCATTTGTTGGACAACCGTTAGGATTGTTTAAGTTAAAATGTTAGTATATATATATATATATATAGGGGCAGGTTATTTTGTTAACCCAGTTTTTGGTATTAATCTTATGAACCGATCCTATCCATTGATTTTAAAAATGTATGGTTGAGATAACAATTGACATAAAGCCCATTAATTGAAGAACCATAAATATTTTGGATATGTGAACATTAGTGATAAGGGTCAATTGAGGAAAATAATCCCCAAAGTCCTTCACCCTTATCACATCTCCATTAATTTCTCTCTTAAGCAAATTGACCGACAATTTATTGTACATATCGAAATTGATACATTTTCATTCATGTTCATTCATACGTATGTTCAATACATCTATGAGATCACATATGTTCTCTATGTTCATTGATGTATTGAACATGGATGAACATACACGTTCGCGTTCAATACGTATGTTCATTTGTATGTAATTGTTCATTCATGTTCAATACATATGTTCAATACATCATTTCATTGATGTTCATCCCATTTTATCAGTTACTTATGTTCATTGATGTTCATATACATTGAAATGGAATCCATCTTCAATACGTGAATGCATATTCAAAATGTAAACACATATTGAACATCAAAAGGTAAACACACATTTGAAACACAATTACAGCTACAATCATGAATCAAGTTGTTTTGTAACTCCTTATTAATATGGCTACCAAAAAAATCAAATTGATGAAATTCCTATCATACCCTTACACATTTATTGCATAAGTTTAAACTAACCATGAATGAAAATGAATTCTTATTGGTCAATGATAGTTTGTAAAGTTAACAACCTTTAATGGGTTAACATAGTAACCTCCCCGGTTGCCATTTGTTGGTTAAACATTAGAATTGTTTTAGTTTAAATGTTGGTGTGTATATATATATTTATATATATCCATCTTAATCTGGATTGCCATTTGTTGGGCAAACATTAATATTGTTTTAGTTATAATGTTCGTATATGCCTCTATCTAGTTTGGGTTGCCATTTGTTGGACGAACATTATGATTGTTTATTTTGGAAGCATTTCATTTAAAACTATTATGCTGTCGAAATTGATTTGTAATATTTTTTTTAAACCACAAGATGACTATACAACCGATCTCACCCAAAAGTATGGCACTGATGCCAATTATTATCCCCTAGTAGATACATATATGTGGCAACAGGTAGTTAGGGGAAACAAGAAAAGGGTGACTATTCAATTTTGGGAATAACATTAAGGATCCCAATTTGGTATTAACCGGGGCACCCGCACATGGAAACCCGAGTGTTGCATCGTCTTCCGATGCCCGGGTGTGTACCTCCTTTTCCTTTGTTGTTTATCTATTTCATTTATAATTCTTATTAAAAAATTTAGCATTTCTTGATTTTTCTTGTATTATCAAGCATTAGAGAGTCGACTCGAGGAAATGCCCCAACGTGAAAGGGCCCGTAAAAAGGAGCATGAGGAGATGATGGAGTTAATGAGAAGGTTCACCCGAAGTCAACATTTTCCGTCTCATCGGTTTCAGCCGCCCCTGCCGCCAGAGTCTTGATATCTTTGTTTGTATGTTTTCGAACTCTTGTCCCACTGAACAATTATACTTGAATTTCATTTATTGAACAATTTGTATTTATTCCACCCGAACAATCGTTGATGGGCATTATTGTGTGATATTTGATTTCTAGTTTTTAGCAGTTTTTTAAAAATATTTACATATTGATTTACAGTTTTTGCATATTTTTTTTCCTGGAACAGGTTGAATTCCAGCGAATATCGGAATATCCGTTGGTGAGTTTATCAACATTTTTATTATTTAAAAAATATAAAAACAATCCGTCGGTTTTCCGGCGGAATATCCGGCAGTGATTAAATATATTTAAAAAATAAATAAATTTATTTCTTAAAGATAAAGAAAAGAAAAAAATTAAATTACCGACGAATATTAACCAGCCAGTAAATTAATCCGGTGATCAGTTTTCTGGATTGAGAAAGGAAAATTAAGAAACCGATGATGAAAATTTGTGACGGATTACCGGCGGATAGAATGGAAATCCGTCGGTAATGAGCTTTTTCGGCGAGCAAATCTGCCGGTAACACTGTTTTCAGCGGATTTTCGACGGATTTGTCCGTCTAAAAAGGTGGTATGTTTAGTAGTGTTAGTTATTGATGGTGCATCACATATTCCTATAAGATTAAGTTGTGTTTTTTTTTTGTTGAAATTTGCTATTTTCGTTCTTGTACTTTTGAAATTACGATTTTTATCTCTATGATCTACAAGTCATTGTTGTTTTAGTCCTTATAATTTATTATTGTTTCCATCCCCTCATACTTAAAGGTAGGAGCTAACAATAAATTGCAAACCATAGGGACGAAAACCGCAATTCCAAAACCATAGAGATGAAAATCACCATTTTTTTTTAACAAACCATAAGGACAAAAAAATGTAATTTACTCTTCCTATGATGACCATATTTAAGGGGAAAAAAAGGAAAGCATGGCTCAAGTAACATGTTAACAATATTTTTCTTACTCACTTAGGTAGCGTTTTGTACGCAGACATAATTGGACAGGACTTGATGGGACATAACATGACAGGACTGGAGAGGACAAGAGAGTAGGACAAGATAGAATAGGATTGGACAAGACACGTGTCTGTCTGGTGTTTGGTATGACTAGGACAGGACTGGACAAATTGCCCCTAAAAGTTGTTGGGTGATTTTGTAATAGTTATAAGTGACACAAATAAAATATATATTTAAATAATTTAAATATGGTAGTGGCGATGGAAAGTAGTTGTGGAGGTGGTAGAAGAGATTGTTGTAGTGGAAGAAGAGGTGGAAGTGGCCAACGGTGGTTGGCGGTGTGTTACACCCTCAAATCTGGAAATAATAACTAATTAAAGTTTTTCTAAATATATCAATAATTGGATCGCCTAAAATAACAACTTAAGGATTAACTTCAATAAACACATGATGGAGGACCATCCAACCACATGAAAGATCCCTTGGTGATTCAAGTTGGCCCAATTACAAGATCAAGATCGAAACTGATCAAAGAAGCGTTGATGAGTTTAGTTGTGGAGATTCAAGTAAAGTCCATTGAAGATTTGCATGTACCGCACGGTATTATGCTTATTGGAGCTTTGGATCAATGATGGAGCTTAAAAAAGACTTTTATTTGAAGATTGCAAGCTTTTGGGCCATTTCAAAGAATAAACCCATGATCATTATTTTGGCAGCCCAAGATTTAACTATTTTCTTTTGTTTATGTTGAATTTGAGCCCAATAAATTGGTGTATAAAGCCCAATCCGTTTTTTAGGTCTATGTTTTAGTCTAGGTGTTTAAAAGTCTTTGAATAATGATTTAGAGTATGTCTAGATTCATGAATTAAAGGTATACCTTTAATTCTTGATTGAAATTTAAGTCTTAGACTTTATGGAGAGTCTTTTGGGGTGTCTTTTGAACCCTATAAATAGGAACCTTTGTAATCTTTTCAAATCATCATCCAAGTAATATAAACACTTTCTTTTGAGTTTAACTTATTTTGTGAGCTATGATTCCTTGCGAGAGCGTTCATAGTTCAAGAACTTATCAAGATTGTGAGCACGATCTTGTGGCGTTTCGGATTCCTTTGGTTCTTAGTTCTATAACTAACGGGTCAAGGATTTGCTCTAGGTTAGTTGAAGGTTCCTATACCGGGGATATTCGCTTCCTAAACTATCTCATACGAAGGTTCCAAGTTTCTTAACTTGCGGGTCGACGTTTTCGTATCAACACAATTCCAACCTTATACAAGATCTATAATAGGGACGGGTGTTACTAAACCCATAAACGAGTGTTATCTCCAAATGTGTGGAAGACATCACTCAATAGCTACATCCTTCTCGAGCATCTAAATAACATTCAACACTTCACGGTGCTGCATGAGACGTTCCCCAACTAGGACCTGATGCACATGCCGACAAATAAAATGGGTTAGACTTAACGCCTAGTGAGTTCAAGAGTTTTCAACATGAATAAATATTTCTTTAAAAAGGAAAGAATGCAACTTAAAACACAATATTTCAAAATGATTTTCTTTAAGTATGAAAATGACTCATTTTCCAATAACAGTCATCCTTAAGGACAAACGCCCCAACTCGATTTCTTCTAATCAATCTTTCTTATATATTTCCTTATATCCTTATCTTGTTTTTCCTACTTCTACTTCTTCACCGTCTTCTTCCTAAAACTACCTTCATCTTCTTCTATTCTCTCAAAGAAAAAATAAAACATCCATCCAAGTAAAAAAAAAAGTGCCAAAAAAAGAAGGAAAGCGTGAAAAAAAGTTACAATATTTGTTTCAAACAAAAAAAAAGTTGTATTCTTGGTTGAATTTCTATTCTTATCTCAATATTAATCGCGTAACCACCCGAAAATTCCAATTTTAAAAGTCAGTTTTTGGAGGCATTAATTCTTTCTTACCAAAACCCAAGACCCGTTTGATGAATTAAGTTTTAAAGGTTTGCTTGAACGTCGGGGTTTGTGCTCAAATTTGATTTGTTCTTTTACCAATTGAGCTCTACAAGGGATTAAGAGGTAAAAGGCATTGAGTGTGTAAGAACAATTGAGGGGAGGTAAAAGCCATATTGAGTGCAAACACGAGGGATTTGAGAGGAGAAAATTTTGTTTTATAACTAATAATTAAGTATGTCGAAAAAAGATCCTAATTCACAGGGAAATCCATCCAACGATGATAGGGAGAATGATTTTACTTTTCGAGCCATGCAACAACAGTTTCAACGACTTGGAGTTGTACTAGAAGGTGTGATGGAAAGATTGGATAGAATTGAAAGGAGGACGGAAGAAGAACCACCTACACCACGATCCTATCGAGAAGAGGAGTACGAAGGGGAGGAAGAGTATGAAGATGGACCACGACATCCAAGAAGAAGACATGGTAATAGAAGACGAAATCAAAGGGCTGATGGGGGATTTAGCAACATCAAAATGAAAATTCCACAATTTCAAGGGAAGAGTGATCCGGAAGCTTATTTGGAATGGAAAAAAAAGGTGGATCTTATATTTGAATGCAACAACTATTCTGAAGATAAAAAGGTAAAACTAGCTGCCATTGAATTCACGGAATATGCAATTGTATGGTGGGATCAATTGGTAACAAACCGAATGAGATATGGTGAGAGGCCTATTTCTACTTGGGGTGAAATGAAAGCGGTTATGCGGAAGAGGTTTGTTCCTTCTCACTATTTTAGAGATTTGTATTGCAAATTACAATCTTTGAATCAGGGAACAAAATATGTTGAGGGCTATTACAAAGAGATGGAGATTGCTATGATTCGAGCAAATGTTGAAGAAGATAGGGAGGCAACCATGGCAAGGTTTTTGAGTGGACTAAATCGTGACATTGCCAATGTGGTGGAACTTCAATATTGTGTGCAACTTGAAGACATGGTGCATACGGCCATGAACGTTGAGAGGCAACTAAAGAAGAGAAATACCTATTCAAGGGGCCAAGCATCTAGTTTCCAACCCCTAAATAAACATAAGGGGGAGGCATTCAAGGGTTCCAATTCATCCACTTCAAAATCCCAAAATGAAGGCAGCAAAGTGGACAAGGGTAAAGGTATTGGTTCTACCCATTCTAAATCTCGTGAAATTAAGTGTTTTCATTGTCTAGGTATGGGACATATTGCATCACAATGTCCAAACAAAAGAGCCATGATTCTTCGTGAAAGTGGTGAAGTGGAGTCTGAAAGTGAAAAAGATGATTCCAAGGATGAGGAAGAGGACTTGGAGAAAACCGAGGTAGAAAATGGTGAACTATTGGTGGTGAAAAAAGCTTTGAACTTGCAAGTGAAGGTGGATGACACACAACACCGGGAAAACATATTTCATACACGATGTTTGGTGCAAGGCAAGGTATGTACTTTAATCATTGACGGTGGGAGTTGTGCAAATGTTGTAAGTACCGAAGTTGTTGAGAAGTTAAATTTGCACACTCTAAAACATCCACTACCATATAAACTTCAATGGCTAAATGAATGTGGGGAAGTGAAAGTGACCAAACAGGTATTGATCTCATTTTCCATTGGTCAATACAAAGATGAAGTAATGTGCGATGTTGTTCCAATGCATGTCAGTCACATACTTTTGGGGAGGCCGTGGCAATTTGACCGAAGAGTTATCTATGATGGCTTTCATAATCAGTACACTTTCAAACATCATGCAAGAAAGTTGTTCTTGTGTCGTTATCTCCACAACAAGTTCATGAGGATCAAATTAAAATGATCACCGCAAGGCGAGCGAGAGAGGCTGAAAAGAAAAATAGTGAGTGTGGTGCATCGAGGGAAAAACAGAGTGATGAAACAAATTGAAAGGTGAAAAGGAGGAAAAGAAAAGAGAGAAAACCAAGTCGAATTTTTTTGCAAAATCGAGTGAAGTCAAGAGGGTGATAGTTGAAAACAAGAGGGTGATGGTTTTGGTTTTCAAGGAGGCTTGTTTGAGTACTAGTGAGCTAACCCAAAATCTTCCGAGTTTTGTTGTGAATCTTTTGCAGGAATATGATGATGTCTTTCTGAAGGAAGAGCCTAGTGGATTGCCACCTCTACGAGGAATAGAGCATCAGATTGATTTCATTCCCGGGGCTACTCTTCCAAATCGTCCAACTTATAGAGCCAACCCCGAGGAGACAAAAGAGATCCAAAGACAAGTGGAAGATTTATTGTCAAGAGGAAGGATTCGAGAATCCATGAGTCCTTATGTCGTTCCTGTGATTGTGGTGCCCAAAAAGACTGGAGAATGGAGAATGTGCACTAATTGCAGAGCCATCAACCAAATCACGGTAAAGTATCGCTATCCTATTCCTAGGTTAGATGACATGCTATATGAGTTGCATGGGGCTATTTTTTTTCCAAAATTGATCTTAAAAGTGGGTATCATCAGATTAGAATAAGAGAAGGCGACGAGTGGAAAACCGCATTCAAAACAAAATCTGGATTGTATGAGTGGTTAGTTATGCCTTTTGGGTTAACTAATGCACCTAGTACATTCATGAGATTGATGAATCATATTTTGCGTGAGTTTATTGGTAAATTTGTCGTCATTTACTTTGATGACATCTTAATTTATAGTAAAAACATGGAAGAGCACATGATGCATTTACGTATTGTTTTGGACACCTTGAGAAATGAATCCTTGTATGCCAACTTGAAAAAAATGCACATTTTGTATGGATAAAGTTGTTTTTCTAGGATTTGCTGTAAGTGACAAAGGAATTGAAGTGGATCTTGAGAAGGTCAAGGCAATCCAAGAATGGCCAACTCCAACAACGGTTTCGGAGGTAAGAAGTTTTCACAGGATAGCTAGCTTCTACTGGAGGTTTGTTCGTGACTTCAGCACCATAGCTGCCACACTCAATGAACTTGTGAAGAAAGAGGTATGTTTTCATTGGGGAGAAAAGCAACAAGTTGCGTTTGACTTATTGAAGGAAAGATTGACTTCTTCTCCTATTCTTGCATTACCAAATTTTGATAAGATGTTTGAACTTGAGTGTGATGCATTCGGGGTGGGTATTGGGGTTGTTTTAATTCAAGAACGTCGTCGCATCACATATTTTAGTGAAAAACTAAAAGGGGCACAATTGAATTATTCAACATATGATAAAGAGCTTTATGCTTTGGTAAGGTCTTTACAAACATGGCAACATTATTTGAGACCAAAAGAGTTTGTGATTCACACGGATCATGAATCTCTTAAATATCTCAAGGGTCAAGGTAAGCTAAGTAGAAGGCATATCAAGTGGGTTGAGTTTATCGAGTCATTTCCTTATGTGATTAAATACAAGAAAGGAAAAGAAAACATTGTGGTCGATGCGTTATCTAGACGTCATAGTCTCATCACCACTTTGAGTTCTAAACTTCTTGGATTTGAATCAATTAAGGAAATGTATGAGGATGATTCTGGTTTTTCTTCTTTATATGTTGCATGTGAACATGGATCATTTGACAAATTTTATAAACATGAAGGTTATTTGTTAAAAGAAAACAAGTTGTGCATTCCAAAGTGTTCTATGCGTGAATTGCTTGTGCGTGAGGCTCATGGGGGAGGTTTGATGGGTCACTTTGGTGTTCAAAAGACTTTAGATGTTTTAAAAGAACATTTCTTTTGGCCAAAACTGCGTGAAGATGTTAATAAAATTTGTGAAAGATGTCTAACTTGTAAACAAGCCAAATCAAAATTGAAGCCTCATGGATTGTATACCCCGCTACCAATTCCTTCTGAACCTTGGGTAGACATATCCATGGACTTTGTGCTAGGATTGCCTAGGACAAAGAATGGCCGAGATTCTGTTTTTCTTGTTGTTGATCGATTTTCCAAGATGGCACACTTTATTCCTTGTCATAAAACAGATGATGCCTCACACATTGTTGATTTGTTCTTTAAAGAAATAGTGCGTCTACATGGTGTACCACGCACTATTGTGAGTCATAGGGATGTCAATTTTTTGAGTCATTTTTGGCGTGTGCTTTGGAGTAAACTGGGTACTAAGCTTTTATTCTCTACTGCAAGTCATCCCCAAATTGATGGGCAAACTGAAGTAGTTAATAGAACTTTGTCTCAATTACTTAGAGCCGTTATTTCAAAGAATTTGAAAAGTTGGGAGAGTTGCTTGCCGTTTGTTGAGTTTGCTTATAATCGAAGTGTGCATTCTGCTACTAACTATTCTCCTTTTGAGACTGTGTATGGATTCAATCCCTTGAGTCCCCTTGATCTTGTTCCTATTCCCATTGAAGAGCGTACCAGTCTAGATGGAAAAAGGAAGGCTGAATTGATGAAACAATTGCATGAGAAGGTAAGACTCAACATTGAGAAGAGGACAAATCAATACTTGAAGCAAGCAAATAAAGGTAGAAAGAGAGTTGTGTTTGAACCTGGTGATTGGGTATGGTTACACTTGAGGAAAGAGAGATTCCCGACAAAGAGAAGATCAAAGTTGCAGCCTAGAGGAGATGGACCATTCCAAGTCCTCGAAAGAATCAATGATAATGCTTACAAGTTAGATCTTCCTGGTGAGTATCAAGTAAGCTCTACTTTTAATGTTGTTGATCTTTCTCCCTATGATGTAGGTGATGATTCGTGGACGAATCCTTTTCAAGGGGGAGAGAATGATGGAGGACCATCCAACCACATGAAAGATCCCTTGGTGATTCAAGTTGGCCCAATTACAAGATCAAGATCGAAACTGATCAAAGAAGCGTTGATGAGTTTAGTTGCGGAGATTCAAGTAAAGTCCATTGAAGATTTGCATGTAACGCACGGTATTAAGCTTATTGGAGCTTTGGATCAATAATGGAGCTTAAAGAATACTTTTATTTGAAGATTGCAAGCTTTTGGGCCATTTCAAAGAATAAACCCATGATCATTATTTTGGTAGGCCAAGATTTAACTATTTTCTTTTGTTTATGTTGAATTTAAGCCCAATAAATTAGTGTATAAAGCCCAATCCGTTTTTTAGGTCTATGTTTTAGTCTAGGTGTTTAAAAGTCTTTGAATAATGATTTAGAGTATGTCTAGATTCATGAATTAAAGGTATACCTTTAATTCTTGATTGAAATTTAAGTCTTAGACTTTATGGAGAGTCTTTTGGGGTGTCTTTTGAACCCTATAAATAGGAGCCTTTGTAATCTTTTCAAATCATCATCCAAGTAATATAAACACTTTCTTTTGAGTTTAACTCATTTTGTGAGTTGTGATTCCTTGCGAGAGTGTTCATAGTTCAAGAACTTATCAAGATTGTGAGCACGATCTTGTGGCGTTTCGGATTCCTTTGGTTCTTAGTTCTATAACTAACGGGTCAAGGATTTGCTCTAGGTTAGTTGAAGGTTCCTATACCGGGGATATTCGCTTCCTAAACTATCTCATATGAAGGTTCCAAGTTTCTTAACTTGCGGGTCGACGTTTTCGTATCAACACAATTCCAACCTTATACAAGATCTATAATAGGGATGGGTGTTACTAAACCCATAAACGAGTGTTATCTCCAAATGTGCGGAAGACATCACTCAATAGCTACATCCTTCTTGAGCATCTAAATAGCATTCAACATTTCACGGTGCTACATGAGAAGTTCCCCAACTAGGACCTGATGCACATGCCGAAAAATAAAATGGGTTAGACTTAACGCCTAGTGAGTTCAAGAGTTTTCAACATGAATAAATATTTCTTTAAAAAGGAAAGAATGCAACTTAAAACACAATATTTCAAAATGATTTTCTTTTAAGTATGAAAATGACTCATTTTCCAATAACAGTCATCCTTAAGGACAAACGCCCCAATACAAAACATTCTTTATAAAGTGATGCAACCCAAAACTCACCCAAAACGTGAATAGAAAACGGACTCCCAAGTTTTAAAAAAACGTGGATAAAACTTTATATCCCAAAACACCCAAAACATGGATGGGGCATAATACCCAACTCATAAATCATGGAAAACAATCCATATAAATATAATATGTCACCGAAAACATGGAACTAAAATTAAATACTCACGCGACCATAAAATGGAATGAAATCCAAATGTTAAAGCATGAACCATTAAATATCCAAAATACTGCTAGCTGACAACGGGGGAGACCTGTATCCATTGAGAGTGGAGGAACACAAAAGTATGTCACTCATACAACGTTAATCGCATGACATGTCCCGACATGAAGTCCAAATGTCCTTACGACTCCTCATCAAGTTTTACCCAAAGAGTCGGTTGACCTTAGTCTCTATCCTCATGGATTTTTACCAAAATGTCCGAAAACATTTGAGGACTACAACCATGACATTACCCCGAATGGAGGAGGTCCTACCCACACAGGGTAGCACCACCCCGGACTCAACCCTCCTAGTGTCTACTTGAAAGGTTAAGGTCATAAAACATGGGTCCCAGAGTCAAATCCCGCAACACCCAGTTGACCATCAAATAATGACTGACTTACGTGCCTATGGATCCAACGCAACACAGTCTAAAATTACATGACTACACAGGAATGACCAATGCACTCGAGCTTGTAGTTATCATTAATATGTAACAAGATGCATTAAGATGCAAATCATAAATGGGGCTCTACATTGAGCCATTAAAACTGGACAAATTTCCTCAAGACTTTTTTAAGTCAAAACCGAGCTAAAATGGTCAAAATCCATTTGACCAACAAATAACAGTCCCCAAATAAAAAATTGCATTTAAACGACGTTTATGCAGACACATACCTCAAAGATGTGATTAACCCAAAGCTCATCACGAATTGGGACAAAAGATTTTCCAAATGGGTTCATACCCTTATGTTTCCAGAATGTCTCATAACACGGAGACATGCATTTTCCAAATGGTTTATGAAATCAAATACACCAAAAATGCATAAATCATAAATTAGACTTCATTTGTACAAAATCACAAAAAATGCATAAATCATAAAGGGTGTTGTTATCCCTACCCCCTCCTCACTCACAAAAACTTCCATACCCCCTATCTCCCTCACATACACCCCCTCCTACTTCACTCACATACCCCCTATAGGAGGGGGTATGGATATAATTCACCATCATAAAATAGACTACATTTGTAAAAATTCACCAAATGCATAAATCATGCTATTTACTTATCAAAATATAAAAATCCCAAATATGGGCATTTCATGAGATTAACAACCCAAGTTCACCAAATAGGAAAATTTATCAAAATACTCAACACATTGACAATTACCAAGTAAAACATATTTTTACTTCAAAATACATGTTTGTCATGTACATAGTTTTCACAAAGCAACTTGAACTCACCTTGCTAGATTTAGGCTAAATCTAGATTTTACCCCTACTTGAGCTTCCTTGAAGATATCTGAATCGTCAAGCCAAATCTTCCAAAAACCTAGATCCATAAGTTTCCAACCGTAAGTATTCACATTTAAACATTTAGAATCATTCCCCAAACATCTTATATCACAATCTCCCTTTTGGTCAAAAACCCTAATTTCGACCTAGCTTCCCCAAAATCATCCAAACCAAAAATTGAGAAATATAACCACCAGGAAGTCATTGATGGAGTATTTATAACTTACAGAAAGATTTAGAAGATAGGAAGATGAACTCTCCATTTAGGTTTTGAGTAAAACCCAAAACCCTATAAATTTCTTGGAATGGAGAGAAATACTTGAATCTAGCACATGAGGTTGTAACCACAAGCTTTGATGGTGAAGGAACACTTTAAGACCCAAGGAAATGGTTCCAAAATGAGATAGGTTCGTCATAGAAGATGGGGAAACAATTTGGGAGAGAAAGGGTGAAGTAGGAGAAGTGAGGAATGAGAGAAATGCTGAAAAATCGCACATTTAAGGTCCTCGCACCCGTGGGCGACATTGTCATGTGACTATGACAATGTCAATGTCGCGGGGCATTGTCGTACAGAGTGTACCGAAGGTGAACCCCCTCCTGCGACTTTGCCAGGCGACAGTGACACTGTCTTAGTCGTTTGGCATAGTCGTCGAGCATGTATCGAGCCCCGAAACCTGACTTTTCCCACACGAAATACCCTCGATTCTCATAGGGACTAAAAGCAATAAATCCTTAACTCAAAACACAACGTAGAAATCACAAAAACGCACGGGGTGACTTTTGCTTACCGAAAAATTACGGTGTTACACGGTGGCTACCAATGACCTCTGGTGGTGGCGGCGACAATAGGTGGTGGTGATCGGTGGATTGGAGATGGTCAGCAATGGTAGTGGCGGCGTCGATGGTCAATGGTTGTGGATGTGGTGGAGGAGGTTGTTGTAGTGGAGGAAGAGATGGAAGTGGATGATGGTGGTTACCGATAGACATCAATGGTGGTGGCAGTTATAGGTGGTGGTGATCGATGGAAGTGGAGGTGGTCGATGATGGTAGTGGTGGTGGCGATGGGCGGTGGTTGTGGAGGTGGTGAAGGAGGTTGTAGTAGTGGAGGAAGAGGTGAAGGTGGCCGACGGTGGTTGGCGGTGGCTACCGATGGTCGCCTGGTGGCGGCGACAATGGGTGGTGATGATCATTGAAACAAATTCCATGTTAGATCTATATATCAAATGAGAGTAAATCAGTAATTTTTTAGTTTTTGTCCCACTCTTGTCCCATGTTGTTCCACCTATTTTGGTGGAACAAGAAAAAACTTTTTTTGTCTCATCCTGTCTCAGTCCTTGACCTTGTCCCATGTCGCACCAAACGTGGGACATTGAATTTGTGTCCTGTCCCATGTCATGCAAAACATGAGACAATGAGTTTTGTCCTGCCATGTCCTGTTCCATGTACCAAACGCAGCCTTAGGGCATCGCCAACCCATCCACTTAAAATACTAAAAACGGTGGGACCCTTTAACACTAAAAAAAACCCAACTCCAATCCAATACTAATAAAAACGTTTTTAATATTGTTATAATAATAAAATAATATATGTATTTATTTATTAAAACATAATAACTATAATATATACTTAATTTTTATAATCGATAAATAGTTTTCACTCGAATTTTAAAATACCTTATTTAATGAAACATCGTTAAAATTAAAATGATAATTTTTAATTATTAAATATTACGTTACAAAGCAAATTAAATTACAATAGTTCAATTCTCAATTTAAAACTAATTTTAGCTTTTAGTTTTTACTAATTTTCGTTTCTAATAAAACAAATTAATTATTTAAATACAATTTACAATTTGCAAACACAAAATAACTAAATTAAAAACTTAATACAAAATATTACTTCATGTATTAAACTATTAATCTCTCTCCCTCTCTCTCTCTCTATATATATATATATAGAGAGAGGGAGAGAGAGAGTATATATATATATATAGAGAGAGAGAGGGGGTTCAAACGAGAACGGTACATGTTTAAAAGAATACGAGAATAATTTTGGACCAATCATTTTATTAAATAATACCTTAAATTAAACTTTCTAAAAAATCACCCAAAAGGGCATATATGTCATTTGTTTTATACATAATATAAATGGAAACTCATTTATTTAAATATAGATTAAATAATAATAAATTTAATTAAGGTATTTATTTTATGGTTTAAGCATTATTAATTTTTTATTTATTTACTTATTATTTTTTACAATATTAAAATAAGTGTGATTTAGTTTTTCATTCTAAATATTCATTTTTATAGAATTAGTTTATTTAGTAAAAAAAAATTCAATTTTTGTCAAAAATCACATGTGATATCCACAATTAATCAACATTTTTTTTCATAAAAAGGATTCGTTAATTTTCATCAATGTATCATAATTGATATTGATCATAGTAGGAAAGAAATGTAAGTTATTTGCAACATTACAAATGATATGTTAAATTATGAATTACGTTTTGAAATACATGTGATCTTATACATTTTAAATATATTTTGCTACATATCACATATGATTCTGTTTTTTTTTTTATTTTCTTTTTTAAATTTTAATTTAAATAATTGTTTTTCAAATTTTAAATCACATATGATTAGAAAAACATTTTGAAAAATGTTAATTCATTATGAATCTCATATGATTAGGAAAACATTTTGAAAAAAAAAAGTTAATTCATTATGAAATACATGTGATTTTGATAACAAAAAGGTTAACATTACAATTGATATGTGTAAATTATGAATTACGTTTTGAAGTACATGTGATTTTATACATTTTAAATGCATTTTACTACACATCACATATGATTATGTTTTATTATTTTTCTTTTTTAATTTTTAATTTGAATAATTGTTTTTCAAATTTTAAATCACATATGATTAGAAAAATATTTTGAAAAAAGTTAATTCATTATGAATCAAATATGATTAGGAAAACATTTTGAAAAAAAAAAGTTAATTTATTATGAATCACATGTGATTTTGATGACAAATTATGAATTACGTTTTGAACTACATGTGATCCTATACATTTTAAAATGTGTTTTGTATAAATCACATTATGTTTTCATTATTTTTCTTTTTCAATGTTTAATTTAAATTATTATTTTTCAAATTTTAAATCACATATGATTAGAAAAATATTTTTAAAAAAATTAATTCATTCTGAATCACAAGTGATTTTGATGAAAGTTGTATTTTTTTTCAAATATGACTTTAAATAAAAAATTAAATTATTTAAACGAAAATTAAATACCGTTAATTTAAATGAATTAAATAAAAAAAAATAGTAAATAGAAAATTATATTATATTAATTTCATAAATATGGTAAAAGTAGAATTTTAAATAAATAGCTAAAATAACTTTTATATAACTAAATTACTTTTATAACCTTATTTATTTATTTTTACAATTAATTATTTAAGGTATTATTTAATGAAATGATTGGCCTAGAATTATTCTCTTATTCTTTTAAATAGATATCATTCTCGTATGATCCTCCCTCTCTCTATATATATATAGGGGTGAGTTCAAATGAAAACTCATTTTTCATTGTGCACATGAGGATAAATCTTAACCATTGATCAAAACTTAGAAAACTAATCAATGGTTAATACATAATAAGGTTAATTGAGAAGTGATTAAGGACAAAATTGGAAATTTGAATCAGCGCCTACCTTGTTTGATTTTTTTATTTTTTTTAATTAAAATTTTTTACCCCCTTAAACTTTAAAATAATTTATCTTAAAAATTAATAATATTTTAATCAAACAAATTACATCAAAAAAACGAGAATTTCGTGCTCTTCAATATGACATCCATCTCGATATAATTTTTTTCGTTTTAATCGTCTTTTACGTGAAATTCTATATGTGTTATATTCATTATAAATATGCATGCGCGTACTCAAGTGTCCACATTCAGTATGAATAACAAAGGTGGATGTTCATTCACTATTTATGATGAATAATACAGTATTCAGGATGAATAATACAACATTCAGGATGAATAATACATGAATCCATGATTCATGTATTATTTATCATGAATCGTGTATTATTCACCCTGAATGTTGTATTATTCATCATGAATGATATATTATTCATGATGAATACTATATGAATGACCCATGAAGGTGTAGACACATGGCGCACTCTCTTTTGTTTCCCAGTTCACAACCGAATTTTGGTTTAATTCATTATGAATATGCATGCGCATCATCGGATGTCCCACATTCAGTATGAATAACAAATGTGAACGTTCATTCATTATTCATGATGAACAACATTCATGATGAATAATATCTGAATTCATGAATCGTGAATTATTCACCTTAAATGTTGTATTATTCATCCTGAATGATACATTATTCATGATGAATAATACATGAATGACTTGTGAATTCACAACCGAAATTTGATTTAATTTATTATGAATATGTATGTGCATCCCCAGATGTCCCACATTCAGTATGAATGACAAATGTGAATGTTCATTCATTATTAATGATGAATAATATATTATTCAGGATGAATTACGCAACATTCATGATGAATAATACACGAATTCATGATGAATAATACACGAATTCATGAATCGCGAATTATTCACCCCGAATGTTGTATTATACATCCTGAATGATACATTATTCATGATGAATAATACATGAATGACTTGTGAAGACGTCGAGACGTGACGCGCTCTCTTTTGTTCCCCAGTTCACAACAGAATTACTCAATAGGTTCTCGATTCGTCTTGATGGGTGTCCGGTTATGGTGCTGAAGAAACGCGATGTCTTACGACGTTGAAGAAAGTGTTGAAGAAGGTGATGTCGAGTTACATACTTACGGTGTCGAGGTGTTGTACAAACTTGAACGTACATAAATATCCGTAATGAATATAACACATATATAGCATTTCACGTCAAAAACGGTTAAAACGACAAAAACCTATATCGAGATGGATGTCATATCGAAGAGCACAAAATTCTCGTTTTTTATGTAATTTGTTTGATTAAAATACTAGTAATTTTTAAGATAATTTATTTTAAACTTTAATTGGGTAAAAAAAATTAATTAAAAAATAAAATAAAAAGTCAAATATGATAGGCATGACTTTAAATAATCTTCCATTTTTACCCCTAACGATCTTAAAATTAAAAACTCTATTTAATATGAGTTGTTGGATTAAAAGAGATGGAGTGACTGAGATTTGACCTCACGTACACAATGAAAGATGAGTTTTCATTGGAACTTTTTTTTTTCTCTCTCTCTATATATATAATTATAAAAGTTGAATAAAATATAAATATAATTTTTAGAGGCCTATTTTATTGGATTTCTAATGCCTATTGACCTCTATTTTTTTTTTTTGTGTTGAGTTAAAGATGAAAAACATCTCTATTTTAGTGCTTGTAGTGATGGGTTGAAGATGGTCTTAGAAGGCATTTGATTATTTTTAAGGAATAAAAGCTTGTCAAGTATTGTTGGGAGAAAAAAAATTCCATTAACATACAACCTTCTACTTGAACTTTATTTTGACAAGAATTTGTCCACTCTAATGAACCCACAACCCTCTACCAATAAACCTATGGGTGTTCATCTAAACTGTCAAACCGCATAAATCGTTCACATCGCACCGCACCCCACCGCAAAGCGGGGTTTAGAACTTCCGCAGTGCGGTTTGCGGTTTGCATTTTTACCAAACCGCACTATGCGGTGCAGTTTGTGTTTTTGAGTTATCAAACCGCGGTTCAAACCGCACCGCACATTATATATATGTATATATTCTTGATTCTATATATTACACACACATATATGTATAATTGCAATATTTATATAAGATGTATTTAGGAATCAGATGTATTGAATATTTTTATTTTTTGGACTACGATCACGTTATCGTTATTTTAAAATAAAGTTTTGATCTTACAATTATTGAATTATAGGTGTAAAGTATAAACCGTACCGCATCGCACCGCATTTCACGGTGCGATTTGGTGCGGTTTGAAATATATGCGGTGCGATTTGCGGTTTAGAAAAATACTCAAACCACATATGTGGTGCAATTTACGATTTTGCTCCAAACCACAATAAACTGCACCACAAACACCCTAAATAAACCCACATAACTTCAACCTTTTCATTCCCCTCCCCCGCCATTTTTCTTTTACTAAAGAGTAGGGGTGCTCAAATTTCCGACCAACCCGACCAACCCGGCCAACCCAACCCGAAAAAACGCAAAAATCTCAAACCGAGGTAACCCGATATATAATCGATACAAGTTTTGTCCAAACCGCATCTATTGGGTTGGAAACGGGTTGAGCCCAAAGTAACCCGACCAACCCGTCAACCCGACCAAAACTTGTACTTTTTTACTATTTTTAATGATTTTAGACTTTTAGCGGCTCTTCTTTCTATCAATTCTCAAATCTTTCTATCTTAGTCGTAGTTTAAATCTGTCTACGAGACCACACTGATTAAAGTCGTACAAATCTAACCTTCAACTCTTCAAAAATCTTCAATATCGATAGAATCAAGAGGCAATAGATACTTTTATCTTCTCATATTAGTCTTATTTTTATATTTTCATGTTGATTTTAGTTTTTTTAAACAGAATCATTTAGTTAGATTGTAAAATGATGTATTAAAGTTTCAATCCGACCAACCCGACTAACCCAACCCAACCCAACCCGCACGGTTTGGGTTGGGTTGAGTTGCACTTTTGATTGGGTTGGGTTGAGATTTTTCAAAACACAAACATTGGATTGGGTTGTTCAAGTGCCTTCAACCCGGCCAACCCAACCCGTGAGCACCCCTACTAAAGAGGAATGATCTATTACTCAAACAATTCATCTATTGGTTCCATTATATATAGAACCTAACACCACTAATTATTTCATTTTCATTTATTGCCTAAATCAAATATTATCAATGAATATTGTTTTTATTTTTCACCTTTTTATAATATCTACAACCAAATACCCTTTAAAATAACAAATCAGAGATGGACCTACACTGGTACCTACGGTGGCACGTGTCACTGTATTGTTTATCCGTTGTAAGGTAAAAAAATTAGGTTTGTGAAAGGTGCAACCGTATCGTTTTAGAAGGTGCAACCGTAAAATTAGGCCATGGCCTAATGCACAGTTATCGTAATGAGATATTTGATTTTTCTTTACGTTTTTAATGTCTTATTTGCAAGTTTTTAATATATAACCAAATTTAACTTGCTTATTACTATTAACTCATTGAGTAACACTACAAAACATACGTTTTTATATATAATATTATATATGAATTAGAAATTTGACGCCATAAGTCACGCCTTGAAAACGTCATGGTTTCGCCGTGGCTCCTAAGGCTTGAGGTTTGGCCTCGCCGCCACGCCACGCCACGTCTCACGCCATTTAGAACCTTGGTAAAAATATAAAGACACGTTGATAAAAATCGTCTGAAAAAATATGGTGTCACCATATAAAAAAGTTCATGGTTCCGTCCCTAAAATAAATAACATAGTTTTCATTTCATAAAATAATTTAATTGTTTTTCTAAATAGTTTTTAAAAGGTTTGAAATATTTTATAGTTTGGAGTGGATTCTATTTAAGACTACACCTAGCATCCCGCTGTCTAGATTCCAGATGCCAACTCTCGTTTTCTCGTAATCTTTTTATTAATCAAATTAAATTATTTTTAAATGAATAAATAAAACATAAACACCTGGGTCACCCAACTTTTAAATCTATTTAAAAAAATAAATATTTTTTAATGTTTGACTGGTTTCTTGACCTCATGTGCTCTCCTACTTGGAATCTGGTGAAAGTAGATCGCTACCTCTCTTAACCCCAATATTTGGTTTACTTGTGTCGCTAAATTTCACCCAAATCAACAAAATCCCAAGTCTTTTGAGACATCTAATTTATCTTTTTATTAAATATGATATTTTGATTAATTTCATAAAGTTTTGAAGATAATAATTAGAAACATAGTAACTTTGAAAAGATTTAACTAACGACCTATAATTTTCTTTAAAACATAGCTTTTATTTATTGCTGAAGTCAATAAGTTCTTAGAACGTCTAGAGTGACTTACAGGAATCTTATTTTTATACTTTTTGTCATAGGGTTGGGTTCCGGTGAGAAGTGCTAAATTCGGTGAGAAATATGAGAAGTGGTTATCAATCGTTGGATGAGAAATGGACGAACATCAGCATGGGATGCACTGACATGCACCAGATCAATTCCCTTAAAGCTGCAATTCATGGGAGGGTATTTGATTAAAAGTGATCAACGGCTTAAAACCACTTCTCACCAAAAATGACACTTCTCACATGATCATTGATCCCATGCCATTTGTCATATTATTGCCAACTCAATAAATTAAGAGTTATTATAAATTTTCACAATAGTAGTCACTAATTAATAAGAGCATCTCCAACAGATTCTCTATTTTGAAAAAAATGAAGATTTTGGCAAGTTTTTTTTGTCCATAAAATTCTCTAAAATCCTTCTACAAAGGTGAGAAAGTAGAAAAAAGAGGGAAATTCTTCAAATTTTGAGAACTTTTAAAAAATGATTATCATAAGAGAAAAATATATTTTTGTTGTAGGATAAGTGTGTCATCGTCTAAAGGATATGACGATAGAGATAAAGATAGAGATAGAGATAGAGATAAATATATCAGAGTTAGATTAGAACTAAAATATCTCGTGGTTATCTACTTGTATCTCATCCCTATTTAAAGGGCTTTTGATTAATGAGAATTACAGATTCATTCTCTCCGTATATTGTTGTTCTATTATGTTTTTCCTTTAACACGTTATCAGCACGTAAGCTCAGATATATCCGGTTTCCGCTGTTGGACAACTCGCATCCTCCTACCAAATACAAGTACACATTCTTCAACTCTTTATACATATGAACAATTAAATAATTGTGCTAATGATGTGGATGAATTTATTTTAATAATTTATTTTGCTTTTTTGCCCTTCATATGGATTTGATCACCTTAGTTTCGCTATTTTTTTATTTATTTAAAAGAAAAATACACACTTTTTTTGTGTGTTTTAACCTTTCATGTGGATTTGGAATCGTATTTTATATATTTTAAACAATTAATTACTGACTCAATTTTTGTTATAGTTATTAATTTAGGTATTCTTAAATAAGTTTATAATATTGCATATATTTAGTTAGTTAACTTAATCATGTTATTATTATTTACTTATTTAAATAAATTAATTTGGTACAACTCATTATTATAACGATTAATATGTTAGTAATCTTTAATGTTGTAAATTTCAATTTCAAATCAATCTTATAGCTGAAATTAATATTTGTAGATTTAGTTCTGAACCCTCAAAAAAAATTTATTATTGGATTTGTTAGAATTATCTTTTATCTAATTTTTTCTTGGACTTATCAACATTTAATTTTGTTATTTGTTTAATTTGCATTTGAACCTAAAATTTGTCATTATCTATTGGATCATTATTATTTTAATTGTTTTATATATGATTATACTTTATCTTATTGTTATTGATAATGTACATTGAAGTGGACAACTTAATTTGTATTTATTTATCTAAATCAATTATTTTAATTTGGTATTAAAATGTTTAGTAATTCTTTTATAGATTTTTATGCCTTATCAACATAATATTCAAATGTTTATCTTGTTTATGAGTTCCTACTCATTAATCTCAATCTTATAAATTATATTTAGAATTTACACTTTCAACCCCCCATAACTTTTGTTATTTTGCTAAAAGCTCAAAAAATAATATTAAAATGTTAAAAAAAATTATCCAAATACTTATCTTGATTATGGGTTCCTACTCATTATTTTTAAACTATATAATTCATCTTTGGAAGTTACACTTCCAACCCCATATATTTTGGTTTTTACCAAAAGCTCCAAAAATACTATTAAGGTATTAAAATATTAAAATTGGCTTCTATGCCAAACTCATAGTCATTTTGGCATCTTTCCAAATGTTCTATAATAAATGTTATATTTAAATTAACTAAATCACAAGATATCGACTGGATTTTGTCAAACGGGTGTAAACAGCCTTAAGGTTTGTAGGGATTTAAGAAATCCATGTGATTCCCCTACTACCTGGAAATCCAATAGATTTAGTGATTTCTTTTTCGCAAATTGAAATATTGATGAAGTATTATCAATAAAATTAAAGCATACAAAATCCAATATTGTTATGATAATGAAATTTCATAACCATAATCCATTTTCTTATCAAAAAGAAAATATATATTATCCTTTATATATGTAAATGGTTGAAACAACTCATCCAAAAATCAACGTCGTAAACTCAAAAGAATCTGAATGAGTATATAAACCTCCTTTTGAAAAGGTATAAGAAAATACCTAAAATCCAACTCCCTATTGACTCTAAAACCAACCTCTTGAAAAGGTACAAACAAATACCTTCATGTTTTGAGACGACATATAAATCCTAAATTTCATAGGAATACCTTTACTAGAAACCCCCAAAGAAACGTGGGATGTCCCGAAAGGGATAATCGGGAGTACTCATGATTATGTACTTACCGAACTAATCGTACATTGGAATGAAACCCACTTACTCGATTACAAAAAAGGTAACTGATGTCAACAAAGAAATATATCCAAAACGCATCTCAATCTCTATGGCAAGGAACTCACAGAAGATGACATGATTTTTAACATTATTTCCACCTATCATATATAAGTAAATATAAATATAAGTTGGAATGCAACCTTTAGACAAACTCATCAACCTAATGAAAGTGGTTGAGAGACATAACAAGGTTCTTTCGAATAACACCACATATGTCGGGATAAAGAAAATTCCCGATATCGATAGTGAAAGTGTTAGAGGTGGAAACAACTCCAAAGGATTGTGAGTTAAAAACAATTTCACAAGACCCTATAAAAGGGTCAGGGTATTGGTAAGAGTCAGGAAGGATTTTTCAACACCTGGAGTAGGATACAACTACTTCCCAGGTGATAATGGACAATCAAATAAGATATGCACTAAAAAGTACTTCTATCAAAAAAGGAACACGTTGAAAATGAAATATAGCATATTTGTTTTAATATTTAATATTGATTATGCATATGTTTCTTTGAAATTAATTTTAAGTACCAAAATTAATTTCTTTGTTAAAGTAAAATCGAATATGTAACCATTATAGATGTAAAGAAATACATCAAAACAAATACAAAAAAGTTCAATATTCTCCGTTCCGCTTAGGAATGTATCGAGGAAAATTGATTTTTTTGACCTATCACACAATCGAAAAAAAAAGATAGACTAATACTTGTTTTATAATACATCCAACCAAATTACTTAGACGATGGACTGTCACTTTCTTGGTGGAACAACTTTAATAGGAACCTTGTAAAGATATTTGTATCAAATGGAAATGAAAATGAATATATATATACATAAATTCCAATGAATATGAAATGAAACATATATCATGGAAACTAATGTGTCAAACTAGTAGATTATTGGGTCATCGGAACATATTTTGTCACCAATAAAGAAATTTTGGGGGCAACAACACATATATGTTTCGACATAACCATGTGGGACACCGTGGTTATGACATAGTGATCCGTTTATTGCAAAATACACATAGACACATTCTCTTTCGAGTGAAAGGCAAAACAAGGCAAATTGCAATTGTTGACTTCTGCAACATAAGAAACAACATTACTATCATAATATGCCCTCTCGAATATATAAAAATTTTGTATATACCCTAATCCTTAGTCAATACAAGAATGAGATCGTACTAAAGCAAAGGACATTATACAAAAATATTCCATTGTTACAATGAATACAAGGTGATATTTATGGACATAAACATCCAGAATGCGGATCATTAAAGTACTTTATGGTTCTGGTTTTGACACGATGAACGCATGTCGTATTATTGTCCATATGAAATACTGCACTCCTAGCACTAGTTATACATTTAAGGGCTCACCACCCTTATTATTTCATCAAGTCTACATGACTTGGAATGCTGGAGAATTTACATCATAAGGATTTGATTTGAATTGCATATGTATTAGGATCAATGTAGAGTTTCCTATACCCCACGTGTATATATAAAATGGTCTCATAGAAGTTGTTATCAAAAGAATATGATGACATCTAGGGTATTTGTAATGCGCACCAATTTACCCACATATACCTGGGATTATGCAATTATTATATGCAGTTTTTTTTGTTTTTAGACCCACTGCTTGCTAACCAGTCTCATGCGTACCAATTGGTAACTGGATATAAGTCTGATACTTTACATTTACGCATGTTTGATTATATGTGCCAATTGCGCCCCCACAGCGCATCGAAATGGGTCCTTAAAGACGATTTGGTAAATATTGGATATGAACCCCCAACAATTATCCGCTAATTATAATATTTGACTAGTGATCTCTTTACCGCTAGATTTGCGGGTTGTTACTTTCATGAGACAGTCTTCCCGTCGTTAGGGGGAGATAGGAAAAAGGATTTTCCATGGGAACGACAGGAAGTGTCATTGAATATTCTCACTCTGTCTCATTTTGATCCCCAAAACTTCACAACGTAATGTTGAAGTCAAACGAATCATACTCGATACCTGATACGTTTAATATTCCAAAAGTGACAAGATCACATATACGAGCTGCAAATATATTCGCAAGGTTAAAAAGTCCCCAACAGGGGCACAACGCCACTGGAAAGTGTGTTGCAATCACACATAGTGGAGGTGTGGTTAAGGTTGTAGCTACCAAATGGAAGTGGTGGAAGCTACTTGGTTCAATAGATACTATTCTAAAGGAAGAGAATAGTGAGGCACATCCATTTATCATCAATACACAAAACTCTCATGAGATTGTCTCTAATTATAATTATGTCCATGAATCATCACTGGATGACGCTCCGAAGTTAATATTGATTCTAGAGATGAATATTAATCTCAAATGAACTATGAGAGTACATATGAGTCGATGGACAGATCATATATAATCATTGATGATTTATTCGCATATACAATGGCTCATAAAATGATCGAGCACGACGACATCGAACCAGGCTCAGTTGAATAATATCAACAAAGAGCATATTAGCCTAAATGTAAAGAAACAATCCAGAAAGAATTATATTCTTTGACAAAGGATCGGGTATTTGGTCAGGTAGTGCTAACCTACCAAGTGTAAAGCCCGTAGGACATAACTGAGTCTTTGTCAGAAAGCGTAACGAGAATAATGAAGTCCTAATACGTAAGGCTCTCCTTTGGCGCAAGGTTTCTCACAACGCCCTGGATTGACCATGAGAAGACTTACTCTCTCGTGATGGACGTTATAACCATCTGCTAAATAATTAACCTAATAGTTTCCGAAGGACTGGAAATGTAGCTCATGAATGAGGTTACCACATATCTCTACGGGGATCTAGATTTAGAGATATATAAAAGTACTTTATGATATTACATTACCAAAATCAAGTAACTCTAAACCACGAAATGCGTTTGCAATAAAATTGAAACACCCACTTTATAGATTAAAGCAATCTAAGCGGATGTGGTATACCCGCCTAATGGAATACTTGATTGGGAAAGGATATATAAGAACGATGAATTGTTCTCTTGCGTATTTATTATGGAAAACAAATTCCAGATTTTCAAAGTAGCTCTATATGTCAATGTTATGAACATAATAGGCACTCTTGATGAAATGAGAGGAACCACAAGCTACTTAAAATCTGATTTTGAGAGGAAATATCTTGGGAAGACTTGGTTTTGTCTAGATATTTGAGCTAGAACACCGAGTTTGTGAAATATTAATTCACCGATCGCAAATGTCCAGAAAATAATCAGACAATTTAATATGGACAAAGCGCATTCGGTTAGCACTCTTATGATCGGTTGAAGTGTCGGATATAAGGAAAAATCCATTTCGTCTAAAGGATGATGATGAAAAATGTTGGGAGCTGGAATTCCCTATCTAAGTACAATATGCGCATTATCGTACTTAGCATAATACACTTGACCATACATTATATTTCTCAATGAACTTGTTAGCTAGATTTAGCTCAGCGCCAACGCAAAGTCATTGGAATGATATCAAATTAATATTTTGGAACCATTGACATGGGTTTATACTTTCCTTATAGAAAGAAAAATTGGGTTGATAATGGAATTTCAATACCTACTTAGAATGTAAGCAGCAAAAGTACTAGCTCTTATAGAAAAACACCAAACAATGTTTTGGTATGTGTTTGTTGATATTAGGTATCTGTCTGACCCATACAAAGGTTGTTCCCAAACTGGATAAAGAATTACCACAAGGAACACGTCGATTGCTTGGAAGTAAACTAAGCAATCCTTTGTAACTATCTCCTTGAACTAATCCAAGAATATTACTCTCCATGAGATAACAAAATAATGTATATGATTAAGGACTATCATTACATATATTAGAGGAGTTAGTAATTTTGGGTTCAACAGTATCCTACTTGCATATATGGAAATGATGCATCATATATTGAAGAAATGAACATAAGATACATCAAGGTAATAACACAAAGCATATTCTGCTTAAGTTTATATACAATCAGCAATAAAATACTCTCTTTTAGATTCAAGTGAATCAAGTAAGGTGTCAAAAGAATGTGACATATGTTACCAATTCATTACCATAAAACCATATATTGGAAAACGTGTAGAAAGTAAATGGAAATGTTTTCCAAACTCCTTTAATTAATGTACGAATCAGGGGGAGTAGTAGACAAAAGGGGGAGTCTACTATATTTGTGATATTGGTATGTTGTGCTATTTTCTTCAACCAAGGTTTTATTTTTCCCATTAGGTTTTGTTCCTTGGTGTAAGGTTTTAGCGAGGCAACTGTTTATATACCATCATGATTTCCTAACTCTCAAGATTAAAGTATGAATCTAAGAGAAAACTAGACTGAAGGATAAGTCTATGTATTGCAAAGAAGTTGGTGCGTTGTACTCTTTTCTTCGTCATATTTTTATTTTTTCCCACTGGGTTTTATTTTGGCGTAAGGTTTTAACGAGGCAACAACTGTGCACCACCACTCCTTTAACTCGGCACAAGGGGGGGTGTTGTAGGATAAGTGTGTCATCGTCTAAAGGATATGACGATAGAGATAAAGATAGAGATAGAGATAGAGATAAATATATCAGAGTTAGATTAGAACTAAAATATCTCGTGGTTATCTACTTGTATCTCATCCCTATTTAAAGGGCTTTTGATTAATAAGAATTACAGATTCATTCTCTCCGTATATTGTAGTTCTATTATGTTTTTCCTTTAACAATTTTTAATATATATCCACCAACAAAAAACTTTGAAATTAAATTTTTTAGAGAGAGATTTAATTATTGATTAGATGTATGAAATATTCTAATATTATCAATGTTGTAATCTTTGAAATTGAGAATCTGTTAGAATTGAATGTATTTTTGTTTTATAGATTTTGAATTTCATTCTTTATTTTGAAGAAATTTTGGAGAATCTGTTGAAGATATTCTAAGATAAGAAGGTTCAAACGAGAACGGTAACTATTTAAGAAAACAACAAATCATGTATAAAATCATATGTGATTTTACATTAATAGCAAAAATTGGATGCAGACGACTTTGACTGCGACTTAAGTCCCAGGGGTGGGGGGGAGTCGCGTGAATCATATATGATTTTATGATTGGTCGTTCTCGTGTTTTCTTAAATAGTTAACGCTTTCGTTTCAACACATCTTTATTCTAAGAATATATTTTTATGGGTCTTATATACTATTTCAACATCAATAATATAGATAAAAGAAAATAAAAATATATAAAAAACTAATGAATTATCATTTTATATAAAATCTAAAATAAGAACCAACATTATCGTATAATAACTTGAAAAATATGGGTGAATTACAAAAACTCTCTTTAATAATATTTCTTAAAACCTACAATTCTTTACATATAAAACAGTTACCGGACACCGTGACACTAAACATTGGATCTGGATAATTGTGTCTACAGGAAAATGTTAAAAGTTGGAATAACTTTTTGACTGTTTCAGGTCAAAGCCAACCGATTAACAGATACGAATTTAGAATTAAATTAAATTAAGGGGTTTAATGCACGCCAAATTGGCTCAAATAATATAATCACATTTATAATTTCAACTCATAGCCATTTTTCCCTAATTTTTACAAAAATAGTCTCAGGTTCACATCCGCAATTGCGGACCTAGGTCCACCTCCGCAATTGCGGAGCTAGAGGACATGTGACATCCTCTACTTCGTTCACTGACATATCGTAGAATCCAACTTGACAGGTACACCACCGCAATTGCGGACCTAGGTCCACATTCGTAATTGCGGACCTAGGTAGTACGTGGACCATTGCGAATCTGTCGTAATCCATGTTTTTTTTTTGTCTTTTTGTAGAGGTATTGCAGATTGAGGACTTATAAATTGTGGACCTGGGCTATTTTTGCAAAAAATAAGGGAAAAATGCTAGGAAGTGAAATTACAAATATGATTAGGCCATTTGAGCTAATTTCCTAAATTAAATTAGGAGAGGCTAATGACACCCTATACTTTGCTAATGACGCTCTTGTAAATGATTTTCTCCTCACACGTATCAACATCAAAAGTTGTTTTTACATTCTCAATGCATAAATTGACCTGATTTTAGCATTAATAAGGGTGACATTAGCATTGGTTTAATGCACTCACTTTCATTATCTGACTTCTCATCTATCTACCTGTCAGTTTGAACACTTTCTTGAATTTCAACAAACATTTTCTGCCACCATCTCTATCTCTCATAATAAAATCCCTCTCATTCTCCATCATCAACCTTCACTCCTTTAACATGCTTCAAGACCCAATCGGGATTCCAGCTTGTTTCTCAGCCGCCGCCGCCGGCGAAAACCACTCACAACCCGTCACAAAATCCGGCCAAACCCTCTTCCAGTCCGTTTACAAAACCAAAATCGGCGGTAACTCCCGTTGCATCACCGTAACCTGGTTCAAACACCTCTTGCTTCACGGCTTATCCGTATCTTTCGACGGACCAAACTCGTCGTCTTCGCCGGCGCCGGAGTCCGACAACACCTGCAAGGTGGAGCTAAAACCATGGTGCTTCTGGCGAAAACAAGGTTCCAAAAGGTTCACACTCGATGGTAAAACTCTCGATGTTTTCTGGGACCTCAAATCTGCCAAATTTCACGGTGAAACTGAACCCACCTCCGAGTATTACGTGGCGGTGGTCTGCGATCAAGAAGTGGTGCTTTTGCTCGGTGATTTGAAGAAAGATGCTTACAGAAAAACAAATTGCAGGCCAGCTTTGATTGATCCCATTTTGTTGTCAAGAAAAGAACATGTTTTTGGTAAGAAAAAGTTCTCCACAAGATTGAAACTCCATGAAAAAGGACGGTTTCATGAGATTTCGATTGAATGTAAGAACAGAGGCGGCGGCGGAGATGATGGGGTTGATCCGGCGATGGAGATAAGAATAGATGGACATTTGATGATTCATGTGAAGCATCTTCAATGGAAGTTTAGAGGTAATGAATCTATTCATTTCAGCAAAGTGAAGATTGAAGTTTATTGGGATGTTCATGATTGGCTTTTTAGTCCTGGTTTAAGACATGCATTGTTTATCTTTAAACTCACTTTTCCGGCCACATCTCCGGCGATATCAGCACCGTCTTCACCGTTGTCGCCGCCGTCAAGGAGTTCTGGTTCAGTAGATGACTTTGATTCAAGTGGGTCACATGAGTTTTGCCTTTTTCTATATGCCTGGAAGGTTGAATGACATGATCATATGTATCAATTCTGGTCAAAATTCCAAGATGATCCAGGTGTATTTATGTACGTCTGAAATCGGAATTGATAAGACTAATTGTTATATATATATATATATATATATATATATATATAGACAGAGGTTCAAGGGAAAACCTCAAATAAATGAAAAACTAAAAAACACCTTATCAACCGTTAGATTAGATGATATGATGGATATGATTAAATGGGCGGTTACAACAATATTTTATTAGACGTCATCTTATAATTTCTTATGTAATACGAGAAAATTTGTGATCATACTGGTATTTGTACATTTGAAATACGATAAAACCCAAATACGATATAATCGTACCAATAATGTAGTTGCGTTGTTTATAAGTTTGATTCAATCGCGCCAAATGTCAAATCGGACTTCTTGTCCTACAAAAGAAACAGTTGGAATCTTACATCGGTCAGACTTGGACAATCTCTTTTCAATCGTGCTAATGTCAACTCGGGACTTCTTGTGCTACAAAAGGAACTCTTGGAGTCTTGATGTTTATCGGTGTATGTTGAAACTTCCATCCTCTACTCAAAAGGTTTTTTCAAGATTAATGTTATTAAAATCTATATATTTTCACATGGTATATATCAGAGCAACTTCTACCACTTTAGGGACTCAACATTTTGTGACATTATGTGCTCATCTAGCCTGCTTTGGAGGAGGGGCATGTTAGAGTCTCATATCGACTAAAGTTGGACAATTTCCCCTCAATATATGTTGGAACATCTCTTCTCTGATAAATGACTCTTTTTGAAGAGTTATCTAAATGAGTTTCACACATTCTTATAGAAACACTTGACATGTGCATCAAAATCACAGGAAACAGTACAAAAATGAGTTGAGAAAGGTATATTTGTTTTGTATAATAAGTTTCGATTATAAAGTGTTAGTACAATATTTCATTAGTGCGAACATGAGCCATAACATGGCATGTGGGAGGGTGAGGGGAGTTATTAGGTTGTTTCTTTAGGAGGGGAGGGCCAAGGAAAAGGCCACTTTATGAGGGTTTGGTCATCCATGGAAATGGGATACATTCCCACTTTTTTTTTTCCTTTGGACCACCAACTTTTGCAAATGGACCTTGCAATCTTATAAAAGGGTAAATATGTCATTAAACTTTTATGGGAAAGTTACTAAATCGCAACATCTCGACATCCATATACGTGAATGGACAGGATAAGTTACATTTATTAACTTGTCAAATTTGTCTGATAGTAATGTTGGAATCATTTCATGGAAAAAAAAGTCTCGATTAATTGTTCTTATTTTCCAAATCTTTACCTTTTCACAAAGAATATTGTGTTCTTTCAATGATAAAAGAGTACGGAATGCAAACGTATATCATATGTAAAGCATCAAAGATGCACTCATCATGAACCAAAAGTTTGGATACCGTTATAAGACATCCTAATCCACAAATTCATAATGTCGGCGTACGTAAAATGGAATCAAACAGGTCGAAAAGGCTGGCATTTAGATAGCATTTCGAATTTGGATCTATAAATGAAAACTACTGAAGGAAGCAATTAGACTTGCAACTATGTAACTACCAAGGTTTCATTTTCTTATATATAAATATGAACTTGTACTATTTACATATCACAGTTTTCAAATATAAACTAAATTTTATATGTAAATATAAAGGTATCGATTGAAATATATTTGTTTTACAATGGGGGAGGCTAAATGCACCAAAAAATGTGCTAAATACACCAAATATGATTGATAAATCATTGTGTTTTTTTTTGTTTTGTTTTGTTGTCTTTTTTCTTTTTTCATTTTTATTGTATATTTCTTTTTTTATTTTTATTATATAGTTTTATAATAAATATTTATATAAATGTTTTTGTTTATTTGTTTTTTCTTTTTTAATATTACTATTTTTATTTGATTTGAAAATAAATAAATATTTATAAATATAAATATTACTAACTTTTTTTAATTATATAATTATAAAAATAAAACATAAATATTGCGATTTAACATATAAATAGAACATAAAATAATCTATATTACATTCGATTATTCTAAAATAACATTATCCGTAGTACAATTACCACGTAAAAGCTGCATGTACTTCTTTATTCGCTCTGAATACGGTATAGCCCATCCAGCAACGCACGAATAACGGTAATGGAAAAAATGTCCTACAATTTGTGGAAACGGGTATCCTTCTTCCATATCTAATTTCACATAATGGTTACCATTAACGTACCCGATTGTAAAAACAACATGCTCATACCACACTGGCGGAGTGGACCTAAGCGGCAAGTACGTCCCACTGTCGGTCATACTTATAACATGTAATATCACATTATATTTTGAAACAATTAAGACACCTATTTCAGACATTGTCATCCAGTGTTCAAATGGTGCACCTTGATCTGATCGAAAGAAGTTTAAAGTGTTATAAGTAATATCCCAATGTTCACCTCCAAAAACGTTGATGTACTATGTCTTGTATGTATCTAACTCTTCCATCAAGTTATACCGAATTGTGGGTCATGCATCTTCATGAAGGCCTAGAGAGACAGCTATTGCTCGGAATCCGCAATTTCCATCACCTATCACATCATGTACCTGCTTGATGTAAGGGTGAAACAATGCTGGAAATTGATTGATGTATGGATGTGCATTATAATTTTTGAACATGAAAGAACTGTGTCTCGCTGGTTCTTGGAAGCTCATTTTTTCCTTGTCAACAAATCTAGACGCGTTCGAACTACTACGTCTAAGGGGTCTTTCACTTGTAAAAGACGGGTCAACATGAGTTGAAAATGAGGGATCAACATGAGTTTTTCTGAAAAGCTTATCCTTCAACGAGGGCCGTCCACGAGTAGTCTTGTTAACAACAGGTTCACGAACCCATGTTTTTGATGCACTGGCTATCTCTTTTATCTTCCTCAGTAAACTGAACTTACCAGATCTCGATTGCTTGTTAAATTCCTCAGTAAACATTTGAATTTCAGCTTCACAACCTACGTCATCATCTTGTAAAGATTTGCACGGTGATAAATCAAGCGTCGTCCAAAATACATCAACTGAATCAATTGGGATAGGATGTCCTTTGTTCAAGTATTTCATTTGTTCGTGCGCACATGGCAGCCCATAACTTGTACGTAGTAGACAACTACAATTTTCAGAAAATAAGCCAACAGATTGAGCTCGCTCATACTCTTGGAATATTATGTTTAATGCATAATGTGAAACAAACCCACACAATTGTTGGAAATGTGGTATGCGATGACGATGTTTTGTGACACTTTTGCTCGTTGGATACTTGCTTTAATTTCTGTATCTTGTGACTGAATGAGTTGATTGATTTTGCTCATAAATGTCGGTAGACTTGATTGCGCTGAATCCAAGTAAGTTTTCAACTTGGAATGTTGACTCTCCACTCTGTTTATATGTTTTAAAAAAAACTGAGTCTTACAGAGTAAATTACAGATTTGGTCCCTAACGTTTGACGTTTGTTACGGAATTGGTCCCTAAAAGAAAAATACATTTTACAAAGTTATAATAAAATGTAAGTGTTACAAAAAGAAAAATACATTTTACAAAGTTATAATAAAATCAAAAGTTACAAATTTATAAAATAAAATAAAATCAAAAGTTACAAATTTTATAAATTTATAAAATCAAAATACACACACATATATATATATATATAAAGATGATAATAATAATAATAATAATAATAATAATAATAATAATAATATAAGTGAAATGACATTTTAAATGATTGGAACGGAAAACAAACAATCACTATTTGCACTTTTTTGGTGCAAATAGCACCCCCACCTAGTGATGGCCAAATATCGGGCTCGGGCCGAGTCGGGCCGGGCCAAAACGGGCTTCGGGCCTCTACAGTGAAAGCAAAAACCGGGCCCAAACGGGCTTCGAGCCAGGCCGGGTTTCACCCGAAAAGGCGTGGCCCGGTTAGGCTTGGGGTAAACCGGTTTAACCAAAACCGGGTCGGGCCGGACCCAAACCGGGCCGTGATCGGGCCGATGATTTTTTTGTTTTTTTTTAAAATAATTTATTTATATAATGGATCACTAAAATACACTTTAAAAATACGTTTTATTTATAATAAATCACTAAAATACACTTTAAAAATACATTTTATATATAATTTTAAGTTACAAACTTATAATACAAGTATTTATAGGGGTTTGGGGGGTAAAAAATACAAAAATAGGTCAAAAAAACGTATATAAACGGTAACATAACGTCTTTTTTTTTTTTAAAAGTACGAGTCGGGTCGGGCCGGGCAAAAAACCGGGCCGTGAACCGAGCTCGGGCCGAGCCAGGCCGGGCCGCCAAAAACCCAAACCGGTCCATGATTTCGGGCTTCAAACAGGTTTGGCATCGGGTCGGGCCGGGCTTTCAGGCGGGTCGGGCTCGGTTAACCGATCGGGCCGGGCCAAGATGTCCATCACTACCCCCACCTATATATATATATATATATGTGTGTGTGTGTGTGTTTTGATTTTATAAATTTATAAAATTTCTAACTTTTGATTTTATTTTATTTTATAAATTTGTAACTTTTGATTTTATTATAACTTTGTAAAATGTATTTTTCTTTTTGTAACAATTACATTTTATAATAACTTTGTAAAAGTGTAATTATTTCTTACCCGAATTGAACCGTAATTAAAAATAGCAACCAAAGATAGTTGGGGGTTAAACCCGCCAAGTAAGTAAACTCGTTATAAATATAAGTTGGTAAGTTCACGCCTTACCCGAATCGTCCCTTAGGTAGCGTTTGGTATGCAGACTAGATGAGACTGGACAGTACAGAACAGAACAGGACGGGAGTGAACTGGACAGGACTAATTGTTTGTTCCACGTTTGGTACGACTAGAACAAGACTGGACAAAACCGTTAAAATGACCAAATTACCCCTATATCATATAATAATTCTAAACGATCTAAAATTATTATTATTTATGCTTATATATATATATATACAAATTATCTTTATATATATATATATGTGTGTGTGTGTGTGTGCGTGTGTGTGTTTTGATTTTATAAATTTATTAAATTTGTAAACTTCTTTCGATCAGATCAAGATGCACCATTTGAACACTGGATGACAATGCCTGAAATAGGTGTCTTGATTGCTTCAAAATATAATGTGATATTACATGTTATAAGAATGACCGACAGTGGGACGTACTTGCCGCTTAGGTCCACTCCGCCAGTGTGGTATGAACATGTTTTTACAATTGGGTACGTTAATGGTAACCATTATGTGAAATTAGATATGGCAGAAGGATACCCGTTTCCGCAAACTATAGGACATTTTTTCCATTACAGTTATCTGTGTGTTGCTGGATGGGCTACCCCGTATTCAGAGCGAATAAAGAATTACATGCAGCTTTTACGTGTTAATTGTACTACGGATAATGTTATTTTAGAATAATCGAATGTAATATAGATTATTTTATGTTCTATTTATATGTTAAATCGCAATATTTATGCTTTATTTTTATAATTATATAATTATAAAAAATTAGTAATATTTATATTTATAAATATTTATTTCTTTTCAAATCAAAACAAAAAGTAAAAAAAAAAACTTTTAAAACTATATAATACAAATAAATAAAAATATATAATAAAAATAAACAAAAGACAAAAAAAGACAAAAAAAGACAAAAAAACAAAAAAAAAAGACAAAAAAACAAAAAAAAAACACAATGATAAAGCAATCATTTTTTGTGCAAATAGCAAAATTTGTGGTGCAAATAGCTTCTCCCTTTTTATATGTATTTTTTGTTTCATACACGTAAAAATGTTTCATGTTGTGAAACTAATATATATATATATATATATATATATATATATATATATATATATATATATATATATCAATAAATACTTTAAATCCTAGTCTTAGAAAAAAAAATCATGTAAAATAACACATGATATATTGGTTCTTAGGGTTCTCGTAATTTTCTCAGAATTAGTTATGTGTATATATATAATATATATAGGGTTATTTTCTTTTGTTAACTAACCAATTAGTGTTAACCAATCACAATCATTCATGTTTCTGATCAATGGCTATAATTCCTTTTAATTTAATTACTGCAATAAATTAAAAGACTCACGAGCTTACTAAGTTGTGCATATATGAAGAGGGGTACAATGGTAAAAAGAAATAAGATAGTTAAAGAAAGAAATCACTACTAGAAAAATGCTTAATTCCGACCAGATATTACCGACGGCCAAAATTCGTCGGTAATTTCCGACGGAACACCGACGGATATGAAACATTTGCGACGGATACACTATCCGTCGGTAAATATAGCCATTTCCGACGGATCACCGACGAATCAAAAATTATTTTATTTTTGATTTTTTTAATATTTCAATCCATCGGTAAATTTACTAATTTAATTAATAATTATTTTTTCCTGCAGTCCATTGGTAATCCGTCGCAAATTACCGACGGATTTTCGACGACCTTAAGAAAATCCGTCGATAATCCGTCGGAAAGTAATTTATTTCTTTTTTCCAAGATCGTGTATGTATGTATGTATGTATGTATGTATGTATGTATGTATGTATGTATGTATGTATGTATGTATGTATGTATGTATGTATGTATGTATGTATGTATGTGTGTGTGTCGTATGCATATTAGTGTGTGTATATGATCATGTACGTATGTATATACAATATATATATATTATGTATATATATAGTATATATGTATGTATGTATACATGTATTGCTTGTATGTATATAGTACATATATATATATATATATATTTCATGTATATACGTGTCGTATGCATATAAGTGTGTGTGTGTGTGTGTATGTCTAGATCATGTATTGTATACATATATATGTATATAACACATATGTCTATAGATCATGTCTATGTATGTGTGTATGTATGTATGTCTATAGATCATGCATATCTATGTATGTATGTAGTATGTATGTCTATAGATCATGTCTATGTTATGTGTGTATGTATGTATGTCCATAGATCATGTCTATATATGTGTGTATGTATGTATATATGTCTATAGATGTATTGTATACATATGTATTGCTTGTATATATATAGCACATATACGTCTATATCATGTCTATGTATGTGTGTATGTATATATGTATGTATGTCTATAGATGTATTGTGACACCCTCGAATTTGGTAAGAGCAACTAATTAAAATTTTCTATATAACATCAAAATAAAGGATAATTAGGTGACAGTTAATAAACCCCAATAGTATATACAGACTAAATTGAGGTCGGGTGTTAATTAACCCAAATACAAGTTGCTCTCCTTAACCTAGTGCGAAAGACTTCATCAAGTTACACACTCCTCGGTCGCACAAAAGGTGATGACGAAATCCATGTCGGTGGTAGTTGTTGATCCAACTCTCTCAGTGATTTGATAATGACCCTTTTCTATACTTGGTGAAAATTACGTTTAACAGTATGTATTAGTGTTTCATTATCAGCGATCATATTGAGTCTGTTCAGCTATCGCTAATGATCTCTCTTGTAAACATTCATATGTATTAGTGTTTCACCATCAGCGATCAAATACTGAGTATGTTCAGTATCGCTGATGATTTCTCTTGTAAACAGTTAGACGTAATCCCTGAAGACAAGTTTCACGACAAAAGATGTTCACTGCTGAACAAAGACAAGTCTACTCATGACCTGATGCGGATATCAGTGAAGCCAAGACAAGTCTACACACGCGAAGAAACCTGAGGAAAAGCTTCAGCGATAGCTGAACTTCTTTATATCTCTGAAGGAAGAGATATTCAGCGATTGATGATCACCTAGCTTATGCCTCAAGTCTCTTTTGTCTTACCCTTGCACACATCGTACGATTGTCAGAATAGACATACATCTGCAGCAATTCGTACAACAACTCTGTCAACTACACTGTTCATCATATGGCCGAAAGCATGTCTCCTAAAGTCAGACCCATTCAAGCAACCAATAAAGGACACGTGTAAAGTACTCTGTCATGCATTTAATGCATAGGGTATAAATAGAAAGATCAACACTCCATCTAAGTGTAGCCTTCATCTTTCTAAATATATAGAAACCCTTGTTTTCTATATTTTCCCAATCCCCCATTATGTATTTCTAGTGCAACCTTCTTAGTGATTCTTAAGTTTGTTTAGATTAGGTTTTACTTAATCTTATTCCGCAACAAACTTGTAAATTGTGATTTGATTTATCAATAAACAATTTATTAAACTTTAAAATTATGTGTTTGTATTCAAACCCCCCCTTCTACAAACTTATTAAGCACCTTCGGGACCAACAGTAGTCAACTCGATCCTGATTCTCAATTTCAGGCGTCATACGACCCAACACTTTATTCGGATCATACATATCGTCTTAACGACTGTTCCGGAGACGCAACTAGAAGAAGAACAAGAAGAAGAAGAAGACCACCAAGAAAGACGGTTTGCTAGAGTTGCTGATGACGAAACTCATGTTTTCACAATGGGTATATCTGATATGGACAGATCAAATACCGATAATGATGAGGACGAAGAAGTAGAAACATATACACCTAGCAATAAATCATTTGGTGAGTTAAACGATTATTTTGATATGCCTCCTTCCCTTCCAAACCCGGAGACCTATATACCAGCCTACCAACCCGTACCTTATAATCACAGTACAAGGATACATGAAGGTCAGCTATTTGATACGAAGGAGGAAATGACCATACAACTCGGAATCAAGTTCTTGGAAGAGGGTTTCGTGTTTAGAACGAAGAAATACGACAAAAGCAGATACGAGGCTATATGTGAGAAACAAAATTGTAAATGGTGTATGACGGCGAAGTTTGTGGGCCTTAAAGGAGGTTTGTTTGTCGTTGGAATGTTGCACGACATACACACTTGTTCGGGGACGCAACTGAATCCCAGCCACCGACAGGCCAACAAAAGGACTTTGGGCCACATACTGAAAGGCAAATTTCTTGATGCTAGCAGAGCATTTCGGCCAAAGAACATCGTCAACGATATAAACCTACAGTATGGGATCACAATTGGTTACCACCAAGGATGGTGTGCGCGATGCAGGGCACTACTAATGGTGAGAGGCACTCTCAAGGAGTCGTACGAACGACTCCCTACGTATTTACATAATTTGGAGCTGCAGAATCCAAGTACACGCACCAGAATAAGGACGAATTTAAACGGACGTTTTGAGTTGTGTTTCGTTGCCCTTGGATGTGCGGTCCGTATATTAATACGTCGTATCTTTACATATTATAAATTATAACATTTACAAAGGGAAACCACCTACGTTTTTGCAGGTCTGCACATTTTTGACAAATTTGCGTCGTGTCCTTGTAATAGACGTTGTCCATTTATAGCGACCTTACCTAGGTATGTGATAACGCCAATTTTGGCGTTATTTTAGAGCCACGTGTCGAGTAATTATGCTTGTTTCTCTAAACAAACGAAGCGTCTTTTCACATTTATTCGTGAGTTTTTCAGGTATCTATCTTTCGGGAATAAATTAAGAAAATGGGTCCAAAAGAAGCTAATTATAGACAAGAATGGCACACCCGATAAGTTTAATGGCAAAGCGCAAGTCAAATCTTGGGTCAAGGCTCGGAAAAGGCATCAAAGTGAAATTTTGGAGAAAAAGTGTTCACCGAGACTTTTGCCGATAGTTAAGTCTCGGTGTAACTAGCATCAAAATCTGATTTTGGAGAAAAGTGTCTGCCGAGACTTTGACCGAGACTTTAGTCTCGGTACAACTAGCACCAGTGCATATCTTTTAAGAATTAGAGTTCACTGAGACTTTCACCGAGAGTTAAGTCTCGGTGAAAGTAGCGACAGCAGGCTGATTTCGTTTTTAAGCTCTATCTCTTAGGGTTTTGAGGGATTATTCATTCTAATCTAAAATTGGCGACAGGAGGAAGCAAGGAGGCATACTTGGGGCGATTTTTGGCAAGAGGAGAACACAAGATTGAAGCTCGGAAACATCTTGGAGACACGATTCTACACCAAATTCTTGCCAATCTTCGTGGGTATTACACAATCAAGGGAGTTTTTCAATCTTTGATTCTTCGAGAGATTTTTCTTAGATCTATGAACTCTTCTATTATTTTCTTGTTTAATACCCCTAACATGAACTAATCTTTAGATGTTGGGGGTTGGATGAACTTTGGTTTTTAAGCATATGAACACAAAATCTTGTGACTTTTATCAGTTTTTCTAATTAATGAAGCATATGAATTTGGTCTTAATGCTTTTGTGAGCCTGATCAACTTACAAATTGATTTATTTGTTATGGATTAGATTCGAGAGAACTAGCTTATAACTTGAATTGGATTTGTATGCCTAAGGTGAGAAATTGGATAGAGATATACCAATTAAACCTTAGTACCTATTTTACAATCTTGTTCGTAATGAATTTCTGAACTCATAGGTTGAGATCGAGAGATGAAACTTATCTTTTTAGAGATAACTCTGTTGTTGCTCGAGAGAGAATAACAGTTATTTTGGTGATTGTGTATTCATTTAATTGGATTAGTCTGATAATAGTCATAAGTGGAGTGTTCTTTGTGAAAACCATAGGATTTCCAACCCTCAACTGCTTTCTTCCCGAAAAAGTTTCCAACTTTGTTCTTGCTTTTACTCTGGAGTTTATTTTTATTAATTTAGTTATTAGTTAATCATCACCAATTCATCAATTGGATCGTCCAGTAAATAGTGATTATAGTCATTGTGATACTCAGTTCCTAGTTCCCTTGGTTCGATACTCGTACTTCCAAGTACATATTACTTGATTCGACCCGTACACTTGCGGTTAGATTAGGGGGGTGTAAATCCGCCTATCAGTATGATGTTCTTGGTGGTTGCCATGGACGAAAATAACAACATTGTGCCCTTGGCTTTCGGAGTAGGCAAGTCTGAGACAGGAGAGGAGTGGGATTGGTTTCTATCCATGTTGAGAGAATGTATCGGAGACCCGAAAGGGTTGGTGTTTATGTTCGACAAGGCTCCTTCCATAAGCGCCGCAATTTATGTCGTGTACCCAACGACCCCTCACGCCCTATGTTGTCGACATTTGGAGATGAACGTGAAAAGTGCGGACAAGCGTATTACAACAAACCGCACGACCTACAAGATGGCATGCAAAGCGTATACGGTTAGGGAGTTTGACCTGCACATGAATGCACTACGAGTTGAAGTAGATCGTGGAACACAAGTTATGGACGATGCTGGTAAGGAGAGGTGGTCAACTGCCCATTTTCCTGCACAACGGTATAACATAATGACCTCCAATAGTGCAGAGTCAGTGAATGCACTCTCCCGTTTTGCTCGTAGATTACCGATTGTCAGACTTATGGAGTACTTCCGATCGTTTCAACAAGAGTGGTACCTACTTCGACGGCAAAAGGGAGGTTGATAAACTATGAAATTTTGAATTTATATATTAGTTGCTTTTTCGTGTTCTTTATAAATCGTAACACAATTAACACATATTTGTAGATGAAATGCGTAATCTTCTCATACCAGTGGTGGAGAAGATAATTCTCAGAAGGGCGGGAAAGTTTGCGACATGGAGGGTAGGCAGAATTGGATATGATAAGTTCCAGGTTCGGGATACCCGTCATCACACGATTGTCGCTATGGTCAACCATGTTTGTTCATGTCTGCAATGGCAATATTTTGGGTTACCGTGCAGTCATGCCATCGCTGCTCTGGAGCCAGATGGGGAAGAGGAGGACCGTCGGGACCTTTTCGTCGGTCGCTTGGCCGCCTCTGTTTCAAAAAAGGCGACCCTATCTCGATACCAACTCGTCTGCCGCTCGGCATCCGTAGGCATGAGGCACGCGAGAGGCGGATACCTCGACTAAATATATTGTAAAACATATAACATTTAATATGCATGACTAAGTTAGTCAATATTGTTTAATTACTAGAATTAGAAAGATATTAAGAGAACTTACGTCTGTAGCTGAGTTGAAGATAGCAACGCAACCACCCTTAGTCAGTCCAACAGCCCGGTCCCAACTGGTTCCCCTAATGACCCTGTCGGTACGCCGAGTGAAATTATGGGCAGATGGGAAACATCTCCAAGATCCATATCTGGAATTACACAACATAAATAAGTACGTAAAAAAGAAAGCCAAAATATAGACGAATTACTATTTATGTTATACTACTTATCTAACCTTCAAAGTGTGTGCAAACCCATTCATTGTCATCTTGTTGTGCTTGTCGCCATGTCTGACGATGGCACAGTGTATTTGTTTATACGAGTGTGTTCAGATGTGGCTACCCCACGGATAGCTGTTAAATGCCACAAAGTCATCGACGGCCCTAAGGATTGTGTCGGAAACTAGCTGGCTTAACTTACGCCCTATAAACATCATTTCCACCATCACCACTAAGCAAACACGAACAACATCCTCATTGGATAGTGCCCGCAAGCCATCTTTTATCGTCTGAACGACGATTCTGAGCTTCAAATTACCTGGTGCATGGCGGGGCCAAACCCTGCTGACGAAGGACTCTTCCGGTAAGGGAGGAAAGGGGGTGTTGGTCCGAAAAGGAGTCTTGTTACAATACAGAACTCAACACGCCCAAAGCGCATAGAATGCCCACAAACGTCAAAATACAGTTCCTCCGGATCTATATTGGCGACCTCGACCTCCATCTGTAAAAACATGTGGACTAGCATGGGGTCGCCACCAGTATTGGTAAGTTCCAACCATGGTCCGAAAGGTGTCCGTCCAAATATTTCGAGTAAATTATGTGCCCGTTCAGGTGGACACGCTGCAAAAGCTTTTTTAATTTCCGACGCGAAGCCAAGGTGACATTTGAACGACAAGTCTGTGTAATGAAAATCCTTCTACATAATAATGCAGAGATGTTGTCAACGCACCAAATCGATATGTTGTGATTTAATTAAGTTTAATATATCCTTGTTGGGTTTTTTGGAGTATTATTACATAATGTTGATAATTCTTTCGTCTATTTTAATTTTCGAAAAGAAACCACTCAATCTATTGAACTTCCAGGTAGTAGGGGAATCACATGGATTGCTTAAGTCACTACAAACCTTAGGGCTATTTACACCCGTTTGACAAAATCTAAATCGATATGTTGCGATTTAATTAAGTTTATTATAGCCTTGTTGGATTTTTTGGTGTATTATTACATTTTGTTGATAATTCTTTCGTCTATTTTAATTTTCGAAAAGAAACCCCTCAATTTATTGCACTTCCAGGTAGTAGGGGAATCACGTGGATTGCTTAAGTCCCTACAAATCATAGGGCTATTTACACCCGTTTGACAAAATCCAAATCGATATGTTGCGATTTAATTAAGTTTAATATAGCCTTGTTGGGTTTTTTTTGGCAAGAGGCCAAACTGATTTAGAAACGTTAAGGGACCTAAGTTAAAGGGCCTAAGTTGTAATTTAGCAATCTTAAGGGACCTAAGTTGTAATTAAGCAAAGTTAAGGAGCCTAAGTTGTAATTCAACACTACTCTAAAAATAACGCAATGCTCTAAAATATCATCAACATAAACATAATACTCTAAAATTAACACGTACTCTAAAATATTTTCAAAATAAACGCAATACACTAAAACTAACGCAATCTCTAAAATATTTTCGAAAAAAACGCAATACTCTAAAATTAACACAATCTCTAAAATATTTTCAAAATAAACGCAAAACTCTAAAACTAACGCAATCTCGAAATAAACGCAATAGTTTTGATACAAACACATAGTCTAAAAACATATAACAAATATTTTAAAAAATATAAAACTACAACGGAGTTACGAGAAAATTTACCTTACTAACTCGACGAGCCATATCCGACTTATGAAAGCACTCACGAACCGAGTCGAGATCCGAGCGTGTAGGATACACGAGATAGTTTGAGAGAGTGAGAGTATAGAGAGTTGAAAGTGGTGGGGTTTGGAAGGGTTGGGGCCGGGTATTTATGGTTGGGCATCGCATTGAATTAGGGTTTCTCCCAGGCCGCCACGTGGTGCGGCAAGTCCGCGATCGCAGCCTGGGATCGCGAAGACGAGGATCGAGACCATTCACAAACTTATATCGCGGACTGTCCGTGAATTTTGATTTTTTTTTTATTAAATCCGCGATCGATGGTTATTTCGCGGACAAAATGGGTATTCGAGCAACTTGGTAGAGGGTTTGGGTATTTGGGTAACCGGTTTGCTAACTTTGGACATTTTAATTAAATATTAATTATACATTGGTGTTAATTTTTAATTATTTAAAATTATGTTAACCATATCAATTATTTTTATATTATTATTTTTTTTTAAATTAGTCAATATATTTTAGTTATCAATTACTATTATTTTTCTAATTATTATTCAATTATTTATTTCTATTCATATTATATGTAATGGTTATTTAAAATTATAAGTTAATGTCGACTTTTTCTAAAATTTATTTTAACAAATTAAAAATTTATAGTATATATATAATATTAATTTTAAATTCTTTTAATTAAAAAATTATTTAATTTTTTTTACTATCTTGTTCGTATTATTAAGATATTATATTACTATAAACTTGTTTTAACTATATGATGATATTGTAATTGATTATTTTTTCAAAATATTATTTTTGGTAATTCTACATGCTTATGAGCTAGTTTTTGTCAAATGTGGCTTATCCATCAGCTACTTTGCCAAATATAGCCTAAATCTATAGCGTGCATTCACTAATAAATATATTATATGAATTTAATTAAAATATGTATATTTTAATAAGTATATCCATCAAAGAATATATTTATTTTTCACATGAATATACACTAAAAAGTAGTTCCATGGTTTTCAATGCATTTGTGATTCTCAATAGGGCTCTAAACCACCTTATGACTCATGGTTGTCAAAAAATGCCATGGTCAAGTACTTGGACCCTATAGACCACTACGACTACCATAAACAAGACATTGGCAAACGTTTACAGAATATATCTTTAAATATAAAGGTGTTTGTTAGCAGTTTAATGAGCTTAATCCAACTCGCAACTTATTCGGTCAGCTATACATAATTGTTTGACAGTTGCTTAATGATATAGAAACGAGTTTATTCAGTAAGCTTCTAGGAGATTTTATGCAGAAAGTCAAGCCTTTCCCAGACCTGTCCCTCCCAATTGAAAAACACACCCCTTCCATCTATGAAAAAAATCCTCTCAAACCAAAACATTCCCATTCTATACAGACAAATTAATCCACATAGAAAGCTTTATCCATACAAGAATTAGTAGGAAATCAACCAAATATCCCCTGAAACTAACTTGAAAAATAAACAGGCATTCATGGTCCAGATTCGTTTGACATGCACGAATAAAATTTCCCGATTAATATCGAGCAATAACTTGTGTAACCATCATACACAAAAATAGGAGTTTGATGTTAAATATAAAAAGTAGCAACATATATTGGGATAATATTGGTAAATCTGAAAGGTACCTCACATACAAGTGATTGTAAACCAAACCAAACCACAAAAACCCAGTAAATTTCACACAGAACAGAAGTAGGGTCCAGGGTAGGACGTATGTAGATCATGTCTCTGCCTAAGGTTGTTTTCCTTAAAGACCTCAGCTTACAAAACAAAAATTAAATGATTCAAAATTAGAGACATCCAATCACAAGCGAAACAGAAACAATCTGCTACTAGGGTGGATTCATTATAAGTGAGAAGTAATTAAAAACCTGGTTTCGCAACATCAATCTAGATAAAAGATGCCATGATTTTCCAAAGGACAGTACAACTGCCACAGTGCAACCAAATGAGGAAAGGCTGCAGAAAAGATGTACCTGTAATAAGAAGCATTTTGAGATCGAGAATCCAATGCGGGTTCCACATCTTGCAAGGATTTACAAGACAAATCTTTGTATGCAGCTTCTCTAGTTTTCTGCAAAGACACTGTTTCTGTAACTCAAATTCATAAGCTTTCATAAGTTAGGGCCATATTTCTCATGGTTGTCAACCTATATAATAAGCGTATATACCTGCCAAATTGCTGTCTCTTTTTCCCTCGCAAGTTTTAGTGTTAGTTATTCATGTCGTCTATGAAATGGGTGTCAATTTGTAAAAAAACCAACCATCTAAATCACTCAGCATAGTCTCAGTCTGCTTGAGGGTCTTAATTAGGCAGGTTAAAACTGTCAACGGAGGTTGAAAAAACATGAAAAGTCCTAAGAAAAAAAAAATCGAAGCCCGAATGTTTATTCTAATACCCAGTTTGAGCCTTTGCACATATGACATCATAAGTGTGTAATTAGTAATTACTGAAGGCCAACCACATATTCTGTCGATACATTGTCAAGAAGCTACTTAAAGCACAAGATGGCTTACTCATCATAAATAAAATAATGACATGGATAAAGCAATATCAAGAAGCTGGCTTCCGTTGTAAGACCAAATCATCAGCGGAGTAATAATCTGCAATGAGCCGATACATGTATGATGGGTTGTGCCCTCCACTGCAAAGAGTTAAGATTGGTCGAATATACATCAGGGACATCAAGGTAACAATATGGAAAGTACACAAGACTTTTAGCAGGACAAAATATGTGACTGAATCTAAATAATAATCAAAGATAAAAATGATAATGATAATGATAGTAATAAGTACTGGTATTATATTAAAGGCAAGTGAGTTCACAATGTGTTGTACAGCATAACCCACAAAATGTCGGGAATTCATAGATATCGATTTGGAATACTTCGGGTTATGGGTTTAAAGCTCATTGCAATTAAAGAAATGCCTAGTTGAATGACAAAAACGAAATATAGAAGTTAGTACTTTAACCCCATGCCATTCTTGAAATATAGTGAACTTACGTGTCAGTAATAAATAGACTGACGAGCTTTGGCGGCACATAGTCGAATGCAGGATTTGCAACATGAAGAAGAGGGAAACCAGTGCCTGTACCAGAGTTCATGCAGTCCGAGAACTCTCCAAAATCCAGTAACTCAGATGGGGACCTCAGTTCATTCAATAAAACCTCTGGCTTGTGAGGATACAGGGGACACAACTGTCATGAAGCCCAAACACAGTTAAAAAATTGAATAAAAGTTGCCTTTATGTTGTAAATGCTTTGCCATAGTTGCTAATATGACTAGAACAGACCCTCTCACTGAAGGGGCCATTGGGCCAGCGGTACCAGTAACCCAACCTTCCTGGAGGTCTAGGGTACAAGCCTCAGCAAAGGTGGGGAGTGTCTGTGAGTTTTGCCGTATATCTGTACTACCTTAATATGCATTTACATCAAAAGTCTTAAAGACAACCACTAAAGCACAAGTTATTATCATTTTATGCATAAAAGTTGAAAAACTCTTAATTGCAACTCATAAAACATGATGTACAAGTTTTTGATGCAAGAGTTTTAAACCCACAACTAGAGAACCAAATTGGGAAGCTTTCAGACATCCTTTCTCCCTCACAGTCTTGTACATCAAAGAGTTATTCCCGCTCACAAAAATTTCAAATCGGAAGGTTTGCCACCTCTCCTATCAGATTTTCCAAGATTTGATGTTGAAATTGTTTATCCTTCACCATCTCCCTCCCTCCCCTCCCCTCCCTCTCTCTCTCTCTCTATCTCTCTCTCTCTCAGGTATGCAAGTTTTCTTTAGGTAGTAATCTTTCTACAAAATCATTCCAACTATCTCAGAATAATGCATATTTCAACCTGTTTTCTTCACCTCAAACAATCTCAGCTTGTTTTTTGTTTACTTTGATGTGATTTTTTCAGTTTCTACAACATTAGGTCAAGATTTTGGTTTACATGCCCATATCCAGTTGTCGATGTGTTTCTTGATTATATTTGTTGTTAATATTTCAGGATGATGAGAGCTTGAGTAGATGGAATGAGCAACTACTTGGAGGTTTTGATGTCAGCCAGGTTGAAGGTATTTGTTGTCCTTCACTTCCACGCATGAACTCTTTGATGGTTAAAAGTCTCATCTTTAAATCATTATTTTTATACTAACTGTTGTTGGTTTTGCAGATTACGGTTTATAAAGTTCTACTTGGTGTTTAAGTTTAGAAGAATTTTGGATGATTTGGGCATATAAAATTTATTAGGTTCTTTTTGCTTTCGATGATTTGGGTATAGAAAAATATTAGGTTATTTTTGCTTTTGATGATTTGGGTATGTGAAAGTTATAGGTTCTTTATGTTGTTAATATGGTGTCTCTTTGATTTTAGTAGCAGCAGGTCAATTCAGTTTTTGAAAATCAAGGTGTTTTGGGGCTGCTGTTTGCACAGGTTTTGGTTTCAGTTCTGGTCTAATGGCTGGTTTTATCCTGCAATGGCCTTTGGCCAAATTGCCCTATTTAACAAGCATTGCATACAGGTTGAGGTTTAAGATTTTGTTTGAAAGTTGTCTTCTGCATTGCAGGAATGCTCTCCCAGATGGTCGATTCCCAAACCAAGAACAATTGTTCCCATTCATGCTCTCCAAAAACCCTTACATATTGCATCTTTGGGAGTATTATTCTTCATTGAAACCCAATTTATATGTTTATATATGTTACATTTTGAATTATAAAAATCTAATTTTTGTTTAGTTCCTGTTTGTTTTCTATGTTGGTTTTTCATACTATATGTAATTTCATTATTTGAATCGATATTTGATGTTTTTCAGTAACCATTTTTTTTAAGTTGTTAACTTCTCTATGTTTTGACTTCAAAGAAGGGATTATACCAATCTAATGCTTGCGGGTGACTGCCTCTGCTTCTTGAATGTTGCCCATGGTTCTGGAACTAACAATTTTAAACTCCTAAAAGGACAAGGCTTCAAATGCCAAAGTTGTTGTCTTAGCAATACAGGAAACCTATGAGGAGGAAGGTGAAATGGAAAAGAACTCCAACTTTATGTTGAAGTCAATTAAGCATTTAGGCAACCGAAAAGAAGCATAATTAAGGTGATGACTTTTTTTTTGTTGCTTGAAATTTTTTCCACATGTACATAGAAGATGTAATGGCAGCAATAAGCGTCATCATGCTACCTACAAAACCAACTTCACATTTAAGAATTTGTTTTAATATTTAGGCATATGCTTGAGACAAACATGTATAAATTTATCTATATCTAGAATGCCAAGTCAATAATAATGTTATGGACATTCAACATGGATAGTTGTTTAGTAAAACAGCCAAAGAGGGGGTTATGTGGCCTGGAGCATTTGGAAATTGTGTATAGGTAAAGATTTTTTTGTAATATTTTACTTTTGGATTTGTAGAACATTTCTTATCCTAAACAACATGTAAGAAGGATCTTTTTGGTATATATTTGATTTTCATTTAATGGGATGCTTCTATGGGATCAGATCGCAACATTTCAATATTGGTTTTGGAGTTATAAGGAAGTTGGTCCAATTCAGAGTTTTGGTTTGGTTTTATATCTCTGGTGCCATTCTAATCCAAAACTCTGGTTATATTGACTTATTGGAACTGGTTAGATATATGGAGGATGGTCTAGTTCAGAGTTTTGGTTTTATATATGGAGCTGGTTTATTTTGGGTTTCATAGTTTGTGTCTATTACTTTAGATTCTGCTGCTGTAATTTTTTGATCTCTCTTTTAGCTCTAGAATTATATTTGCCTTTATGTTTGGATCTAGAGCTGTTGGGGTTTGGTGTGCCATATTGTGCCCTTTTCATCTTAGGGTGTGTGTAATATTCTTCCCCTCTTTGGTTTATTCATGGGCATGGTTTTCAAAATCGTTTGAGGCTTACGCCTCGAGGCGAGGCGGTCCAAAACCGCTCATGAGGCTTAAGCCTCATGGTCTCTGGACGAGGCTTACGCCTCAATCGGTGAGGCGCTGCCTCGAGGCGTTGAGGCGTGAGGCGCTGGTGAGGTGCAAGCCTCAAATGCTTTCTGTTTTTGGTGAGAGACTCATGACTTTTTATAAAAAAAATAATAACTTGTACTTTTATTTAAAAACGTAGAAAGTCAAAAGCAAAAGTAAGTGTACTTTTAGTAATTTAAAAGTACAAAAACCCACTTTGGGGTGTCCTTTCCTCTTCTCTAGAAGAAACAAAGAGCTTCCTACTCCACTTCACTTTCCTTTGCAAGACACCACCACCGAAGATCAAGCTTCCTATTCCATGGAATTATGTTTTGCTTATTATTAGTATTTATGAATTTTATTTGGTATGGAATTATGTTTTCCGCATATATAGTTTGTATTATACATACACACACACATATATATATGTATATCTACACGCCTCAAGGCTTACGCCTCGGACCGCCTCGAGGCTTACGCCTCGCCTTGCAAAGGGAAAACGCCTCAAGTCCCGATTGGGATTTTTAAAACTATGTTCATGGGTCTACAAGACTTTGTTTGCCTTTGTCTTTTGCTTCTTTGGCAAGGTGGCACATTGGTTGTTGATCAGTGATCTAACCAATGTGTTCATCTTTTTTTGGGACTTTCTTTTTTATCTTATAGTGCACTAAGATGGGGACTGTGTTCCTTGCTTGATATTATGGAATGTATGGATAGTTCCTATTTCTTATAATGTGATTGGACCAAATGGGGATCTATGTTGGGAATTATTGATCTGGTGATTGCTGGTTGTTGGTCTTTAATGGTTTTAAATGATATAGCTTTATCATGGGGGCTGCTATTTATGAAAAATCATATTTGATTCTCATTCTGATTTTTGGCTACAAATTGTGGGGGGCTGCCGGTTAATATTTGATGTACAAATTGTGTTTTTTATAACAAGTTATTACCATTTTTTAACAAATGGTTGACGTTTGTTCTTGTGGTATAAAAAGCTTTTCTTGATTGGTAGATATGAGTTATGGAATTCCATTTGAACCAATGTTTGCTCCATGATTAGTGTTTCGAATTGGAGTTTATTGTTTCACAGAGACTAAAATAAAATGTTTTTACACTCAAATTTATAAAGTACAATATACCCTAATAAAAAATAATAAAAGTTTTTGCATTTAGTTCTTGAAAGTATTGATTCAAGCCTTTGAGAAGATAAAAAGATTAATGACAATGCCTTTTGGGTTCTTTTTTTTTAAAAAAAATCTTAAGACAAGAGATATAGGTTCATCGTCTACTACAGCCATGCCATAAACAACTTCTTCAATGAATTCTCCAAATTTTGTAGTTCTTCTGCATATATTTGTACATGAGTTTTAAGATTGCTCATTATTCTATCTAGCTTTCTTAGTGGTAAATATTCATTTATCACTTAAAAGGATATACCTAATAACTCTTCTTAGAAAGAGATGAAATTAAAGAGAATAAGGGTCCATTTACTAAACGCTTACCGAGTAGGCGTTTACTAATGTCAATTACCTTATTGATTGAGCATGACAAGGACCGAGAAGTTTACTTAGTAAGACGCAAGACAATGACCGAGAGTCTTACCCGGTAAGTGTGGGAAATTACTGTTACTCGGTTATCGCTTAACGAGTTTAAGATGCTTACCAACAATCTATATTTCATAGCCGAGAATGTTACACGATAAGGTAAATGAGGGTGATATCTCTTGCCCATAAGCGCTTACTAGGTAAAATTTTGGTAAACGGGCCTAAGACTTTTAAGAAGGTTGTTAAACCTATTGGTTAAATCTAACGTAGATACAAATGTAGTAGGCTTTATGACATCTTGAAAGAACTTGATATTTCGAAATTGAATGAATCATAATGAACGTTGTATCTCCCGCCGCATTGCGCGGGTACACAACTACTTAAATATTATATACTTAAAAAAAAACTCTCAGTAGGCTGTTTAGGGAACAAGCAAATCAGGTCATATATTATTGCATTAAAAGAAGAAATGTAAGGTCCCTTGTTGCATGGGAAGTTTATAATCTAGGTGATGGAAGCTACGTCAAACAAGATATCCCACATACAATGCATGAGGTAGACTCGATACAAAATTCATACTTGATTATTCTTGTTTTATCTAATATATTGAACAATGTAGTTTATTGTTACTTCAAAATTTATGAGAGAATCTAAAGATAATATGATAAGTGCCGAACTATTTGGTATTGAATTGCAATTACAAGTGATGATTATAGAGAGAGATCCTGGATTTCGAGAGCCAAGCAAATGTGAAAGACTCGCAAAAAGAATGACATGACTGCCTATCCCTCCCAACAACTTATTTTATACTAAGGGGTTGTTTACTTTCTTTTTACATTAAGCCCTGTATGGGTTTAGTTGTCTGTCTCGATAAACATGTCTATTTGAGGTACGCGAGACCATTGGGTTTGGGGGAGGCAAAGAGAGAGGGTTAAATCATTTATGGTATTAATTTGCTTGGAGTGCCTTAATGGGGACAACTGAGGGGTCCTAGCTTATTCCATATAGCCATTTTAGCTTAATAGCTTGACGATTAAGTCGTAAAGAAACACTCATGTATAGCTCAGCGAATAAGCCACCCAGACCATTAAGCTCATTAAGTTGTAAGTAAATAACCCCTAATTCCCACTCAGAAATAAGGAAAAGTCCCACTTGCCCCTTCTCCACCGGCGACCGACACATGCATTTTCATCTTTTTTTTCTCTCTTTCCTTCTAGAATATACTTTCACTGTCAGTGGTTTATCAATACTTTCCCCAATGAGTCACCTTGTCCTCAAGGTGAAACGAAGGAAATTGCTGACAAATGACTTGGTACAGTTCCCATGTATCCTCCACTTCCAGTAAGACTTTCCGGCCAATCAATATTCCAGATCGCCATTCTGTTTAAAACGGACCCCTTTTAATGATTCTGGTTCGATGGTGAACTCCCAGTCGGGTTTCGGGTTGCAGTACCACGATAAGGGAGTTGTCTCAAGTTGATCTCCTGGCATCCTTCAACTGAGATATATGGAACACCGGGTGAATAGCATTCTATGGTGGTAACTGCAATCAGTATGCTACTTTACCCACACGGTCCGTAATCACGAATGGACCATAATACCGTCGTGCGATTGCGAATTTAACATTAGGTCTCATTTTCAAATGCACCTTTGCCCCTTGTCAAACTCGACTTCTCTTTGATGTTAACCAGCTGAAATTTTCAAACGTTGTTGTGCTCGCAGTAACCGACTCTTTAATTCTTCCAACATCTTGTCACGATCACGTAAGAGATGGTCCACTGCCGCATTCGTGGGCTCGTGGTAACCAAGTGGCCTACGTTTTTGGGTCCCCCCCAAACAACAGGTAATTCTCCACACACTGGTTTACCACCTATGTTTGCCCATCACTTTAAGGATGGTAAGTCATCCGATAATTCGATTGAGTTCCTTGTGATCGCCACAGTTCCTTCCAAAAATTGTTGAGGAACACTTTACCTCGATCCGATAGAATTGATTTAGAAATTTCGTCTGACTGCACAATTTCCTTCGCAAAAACACGTGCAACGGTTTGGGCAGTAAAGGGGTGTCGTAGCCCTATAAAATGGTTGTATTTAGTCAGTCGGTCAACCACAACTAATAACACGTTATATCCCTCTGACATTGGAAGGGCTTCTACAAAATCCATGGATAAGTCCTCCCATACTTGCTGAGATATAGCCAAAGGCTGCAGTAGTGCCGTTGGCGACAATGTGGTTGTTTTGTTCTTTTGACACACCGTACACGTTGTCATATACTCTTTGATCATGCTTTTCATCCCCTCCCGCCAAAACTCAGTCTTCACCTGTTGGTACGTCTTCAAAAACCCAGAGTGGCCCCCTCTCTGTTTAGAGTGTAATTCCTGCAAAATTTGTTGTACCATGGGTGATTTTGTGTGAAGGATTATTTTGCCCTTGTGCAGAAGTATGCCTTCTCGAAGCTGGTACAGACCGGGAACAACTTTTCCAGTGTTCAACTATTCTCGTATTGCTTCCCATTTTGGCTCTCGAGTAAGTTTTGTTGTTATCTTACCGAGAACTAGTTGTTGTACGGTAACCAATCCCATAAGTGTTCCTCGATGGTAAATTATAGACAGAGCGTATGCGGTTACGTTTTCTTTGCCTGGTTTGAATTGGATAGAGAAATTGAACCCAATAAGTTTCATCATCCAACGTTGATATTCGGGAGCGACTTCTCATTGTTCTAGCAAGTACTTCAGACTTTTTTGATCGATTTTCACCAAAAACTTCCTACCCATCATATAATGTTTCCATTTCTTAACTGTCAGCACTATAGCCATCAGCTCCCGCTCGTAGACCGAGTGTAATCGAGTTCTGTCCGACAAGGTTTGACTGAAAAACGCCAAGGGTCGTTGCTGCAGCATTAACACAGCCTCCAGTCCCGAGCCTGATGCGTCTGTCTCAACTACGAACTCTTGCTGAAAATTCGGAAAGGCTAGAATTGGTAATTGGGTCATTTCTTTTTTAATCAGTGGAATGCAACCTCGGCTTCTAGACCACTCGAACCCTCCTTTCTTTAATAGTTTTGTTGGGGGTAACCGTGGGTTCCCAAGGCCACCTTAAGCGCACCGACTAATCCCCTGGGCAACCACGAATGTGCTGGAGTCATCGTAGGTGAACCTCCATCGGCCATAACGGCTTTGGCAGCGCTTGGATTTGAACATGGGGTAGATGAGATTTTCCACTACATCCCCCTAAGGCTTGACCAGTGCACCACAACCTAAGTGGTTTTTCTTTACCAGTTAGGTTAGGGGTCGTGCTAAACTCCCGTACCCGTTTACAAATCGCTACCCTGTTAACTCCAAGAATCCCCTCAATTCCTTAGGTTTCATGGGGATGGCTACTCTACCATTGCATGGATTATCCCGTACTCTGCCTCAGCACCGTTACAAGATATTATATACCCCAAATATTCTACCTCGGGCTGTCCAAAAGTACATTTTTTCTATTCGCCACCAATTTATTGTCTCGTAATGTTTGCAATACATTGGTGAGGTGCTATGCTCTATGTGGTAACGATTGTAAATCCGTATGTCGTCGAAGAATATGAGTACAAACCTACGTAAATAAGACCGGAAAATGTCGTTCATGAGGGCTTGGAAGGTGGCAGGAGATTTGGCAAGTCCAAAGGGCATTACGGGAAATTCGTAGTGCCCTTCGTGGGTTCGAAATGCAATTTTTTCTACACCTTTCTCTTTCATTCTTATTTGATGATAACCGGACTTGAGGTCCAGTTTCTAAAAAACTTGAGCATTGTGTAACTCATCCATTAACTCATCAACCAACGGTATTGGAAACTTGTTGGCCACCGTGATGATACGAGTTAGGGCTCGGTAGTTAACGCAAAACCTCTAACTTCCATCATTTTTCTTAACCAACAATATCGGGCTCGCTTATGGGACTATCGCTCGGCCTTATGAATTGAGCAGCCAACATTTCTCTGACAAGTCCTTCAATTTTGTTTTTCTGTTCGTAGGAATACCAATACGGCCTTACGCACACAGGGGGATTGTTTGGTTGTAATGGAATGGCATGATCTTATTTTCGTTCGAGGGGTAACGTGTGTAACGGTTGGAAGACATCAGTGAAGGTTGCCAATATATCCTTCCACTGCCCAATTGATTCATTCATATCTTCCTGCTTCCCTTCCTGCACGTAGTAGAAATCAAGTAACAATAATTCTTCTCCCCCACTCCATCACTTAACCAAAGAACGAAGAGCAATTGCCGATTTGTTCAAATCAGGTTCCCCTACCCAGTTACTCTTCTCCCGTCCACCCATAAAAATATATTGTGCGTTTTCCAATTAACCTTCATTTCCTCAAGGGTCTCGAGCCATTGCATTTTAAGGATTACGTCCATACTCCCAACTCCAGTGGTAAGTGGTAAGAAGTCAGTTTGCAGTTTAAACTTTTGGTAAAAACAATTCTACGTTCTTGCAGAGAGCATTCCCTCAAACAATCTGTTCGGTTCCCACCTTAACTCCGAAAGTGTTTGAGCCATCAACGGTTACGGTTAAATGCAGATGTTTCAGTTTTCCCTTTGAAAAAAAAATTGTGTGAAGCCCCACCGTGTATCATTACAATCACCTCCATCTGATTGATGTAGCCCTAAGTTTTATGGTTTTAGGAGGCGTCGAGAGTTAAACCTACTACAGAGTTTAATGATAGTTCGACGGCCTGAGCTACCTGTTTGGACCATGTCTTTATCATCCCCTTAGTCCTCCTCGGTTCCCTCTTCTTCCATGGGATCGTCCTACAACAACAATATCGATAATTCCTTCCTCTTACATTTGTATCCTACCTTGTACTTTTCATCACAACAAAAACAGAGACCACTAGCTCTTTTATCCTTGAGTTCATCCTCAGTCAACCTCCTATAGTTTCGAGCGGTGTCCTTGCTATATTGGTTGGTCCCGTAGTGGTTCCTTGTTACTTGTAATAATAGAGAAGCTAGAAGTCGTGGATTTCAGTGAGTTACCTGTGGATCCCAAAGATGGTTTATACCTACTGTTGAGTGATTTGTACCCTCCTGCCAAATTGAGTAATCCTGTTCTCTACGAGTTGGGCAGTCTCCATCACCTTCATTAAACCTTATGACCTTATCAAACGTACTTCGGCTTGTATTCGCGGCTTAAGTCCGTTGATGAAGTTACCTTCCAATACCTTCTCAGAGTGATCCCCCAGTGAAGACGCCAAAATTTGAAAGGGATGGCAGTATTCACGTATGGTCCCTTCTTGACAGAGAGCTAGTCGTTACTCCCAAGCCGAACCACGTAGAGTTGATCTAAACCGATTAATTAGTAGTGCCTTCAAGTCTTCCCACAATGTGATCGATCGACGACTATCCATCGATTGGAACCAAGCCAGGGCACCCCCTTCCATACACATTCTTGCCGTTGCCACCTTCTCCGCTTCTTTGAATCGTTGAAGTGCAAAATATCTTTCAGCCTTGAAAATCCAACCATCGGGATCGTCTCTTTTGAACGTTGGTAATTTTGATCCTCCCAGGTCTCCAACTAGCGCTATGTTGCCCAGTATTGACAATTTTTTGGCCACCGCCACCCACAGGTGGCGTTCCCGTCATAATTGGCAAGACTCAATTTAATGGTCACTTTCCCTTCGTTCCAGAACCAGAACCAGTAGCTTGGCCAGACAACATCGATGACCTTGTCCTCCTAGAATAATTATTTCTTGTAGGCCCATCTATTCCAATTTGCTCATCAACATCTGGATTCCCCCGATCTAAACCTTCCATCCATTTGACATTTACAACGTCCTTATTACAAATCATTTGGATGCTATGTTTCACCAATTGAAAGCCGATGTCTATCGCTCCAATTTCCCTTCCAAAGCTTGCAAGTTGCACCGTCTCTTCCAACGAATCAATCCTTTCTCCTGGATTTTTTTTGGGTGCCATAATTACCACTGATACCAAATTGATAAGTGTCGAACGATTTGGTATTGAATTGCAATTAAAAGTTATGGTTACAGAGAGATATCCTATATTTGGGATTTGAAGTCAGGTTCTCTCCCAAATGTGAAAGACTCACAAAAAGAATGACGTGCCTGCCTCTCCCTCCTAACAACTTATTTTATACTAATTCCCACTCAGAAATAAGGAAAAGTTCCACTTGCCCCTTCTCCACTAACGACTAGAACATGCATTTTCACCTTTTTTTCTCTCTTTCCTTCTAGAATATACTTTCACTATTTGTGGTTTATCATAATATTATGAATGGGTTTTAAGTAACTGAGATTATATGAACTTGTTTGAAAATTACGTTTAGGGATACAAGATGGACGATAATATATAGATCCACAACTTCAAAGATGGAATTATTATTAAAATTTTAAAGTTAATGGACAAAAGCCGATATTAGATTGATCTCTTGGCTCACCAACTTTAGTTATTGGTTCATTACCTTGGTTTAATAAATAGTGTACATAATTATGCTTACTTATCTATTATTCTTATGAAGTTATTACTTTATAATTATGAAAAAGTAAAATGTATTACCTACTGACCAAGTATTTCCCAATCCCAAATTAGGTGTCCTGTTAGACTAAACAGGACATGAAAATTGACCAAGTAAAATACCAAATACTAAGTCCATATATTATCTTCCAAATATATGCCTCACCCCATCACATAAGAAGTTATTTCAACTTTCAGTTCTCACTTCACATTTTTGTCACTTCTATTTTTCGTATCCTAACTTCCCCAATGAATATCAAGATCATAACAGACAAATATATTTGTAATCATTCTAGGAAGGAAACAGGATTAGAACAGAGGGAGTCTTAATTAGTATAGGATGTTTTTGAAATTTTAGAAACAAAATACTCAGTTTGAACAATTTCAATATTTCACTTGCCACCACATGTAACTCGAATTTATAACCCTTATAATTGTAAGCATTAATCTTGAAATGCCTTTCATGTCCAACTTTTATGGTTGTTTTGTGTTGGTTAAGTAGAACTTTGAGAAAAGCAAGAAAGAGAAAAAAGAAGTTGAAGTTAGAGGTTGGGACAATGAGTCCCGCAAAGCCGCAGCTCATAAGCCGCGTAACACACTTTGTTTGCGGCAGAAAGACGCGGGCGACCTTCCCCAAGACTTATGTCGCGCAGGAAGTCGCTTGAGACACTGTCTACACGACTTAGGGACAAAAAGGGGGGGTCTTTCCTCATTTCACTTCACCACTTCGTCTCGCTCTTGATTTTCTCTCATCTCTCTTCATCCGATACGAATTTAAGAGCATTTAAGGCTCATTTCCAACCATTTCCAAGGAATTATCAACATCAAGGGGTAGAGATTCCAGGACATCAATGATTCAAGCAATCTATCTACATCTTCAAGGGTTTCTAGGTTTTCATCCAAAACCTAGCATTGTGAGTTCATTCTAGACTTTTACAAAACTATATACATGTCAAAATGATATAGTTTAGTTCCTCTAAGCTTTTGTTTCATGCATTGATCATTTGGTTGATTTTGGACCAACTAGGCCAAAAATGGAGATTTAGGAATTCTATGGTTTTTGATTATACAAATGTATTGGATGGTTTTTCCTTGTATGGGAAGTGATTATTTCATATTTTGTATAAATAATTGGAACCCAACATATTAATGGATTTGTTTTGCTTATTGGAACAAAAAGAGCACTTGATGATTATTTACATACAACTGTTCATGTATTGGATATGGTTGGACACTTTTAAGAGCTTAAATACTTTAGACTAGATTCAATGGATCCATAGGCATAAAATTCGAATTAAGGTGATAAAATGGGATAGTTATTCCCACACCTTGGCTAGATACATGAATTATATCACCGGGGGACTCGAACTACAGACCATGGGTGGTTGAACTCGATAAAAGTGTGACCCGTAACAATCTATTTCCAGCGAAAGAGCATTTCTCAGTTCATTGGGGGACTCGAACCACATACCGTAGGTGGTTGAACCCGATGACCAATGTTACCACGATAGAAGCTCTATAACATTGCAAAATGGCTTACTTCTGTGTCCCGTCACTGTCAATGGTAAATCGGGTCTCCCCCGTCATCTTATGATGTTCTATCCCCTTCCAAGGGTAAATGTGGTTTTAAATACATAAACTATCTCAATTTAAGCTACGTTTTTAGTTTTAAAGTTTTATAGCTTTACTCTATAACTATTAGAACTCACTAGGCTTTAAGCCTATTATTTTTTCTCAAATGACATGTATATCAAGAACGCTTAGCGGTGGGGCTCCTAAGGTTTTAGTGGAGCGATGTTGCCGGTAGAGGCATTTTTGTGATATCATCTTTTGGAAGACAATTGTGGAGTTACTTGATTAGTATTCTTTTTGGGGTTGTATTGGCACCCGGTTGTAATCTAAATCTATATTTGGTTTAGATTAATAGGTTGTTATCTACCGTCTAATCCTTGCTTGTAAAACTCTTTAACCATTTCCCCTTTATTGGGTAATTATAATTTGATTTGGCTTAACTCCATTTTATTTCTACAGTTGTAGGGGTGTTACACCATCATATTATAATACATGGGTTTACTCTGAAATTTTAAACCCACCGGTGGAAAAAGATGCATGGCCTTGTTCCTTTTTTTGAAAGGTGATTAGGTGAATGGAAAAGATGAACAGAAGAAGCAAACAAAATAGCAAGGACAACAAAAGGCACCAAAAAAATGAAGACACAAACACAATGGCACGGAAGATACATGACGCTGCTCATAAAAGACTAATAATGTGCTAAACCCATAGAAGAACTAAAACCATTATGATGCATAGTTATATGCTTACCTTATGAATGCCAGCAAGAACAACAAAAGGGACAGCATGCCTTTGAGCTGCTAGTGCAACCATATTTAATCCAACAGGTGCAATCACTCCACCATTTGCCATGACAGCATGAGCCCCAACAATAACCTATCAACAATTTCAATCAGACTCAAGGAAGGCAGATCATTTGTTATACATGAAATAAGTAACTGATTTCATCACATACCATGTTCACACGAGAAATCATGGCAAATACAGCAGAATCAGTAATTACTGTTGTTTGTAGTCCCCTGCCTATCAATTCCTTTGCAAGAATATGTCCTTCATATCTATTTGAGAAATAACATGAATATAGTGCATTGATAAAAAAAGGTGACGTGGTAAATTAAATTTGCCACTTCCTTAACAACTTCATAAAAGGAAAGTAGCACACACACATTCACAGACCTTGGAGCGCCCTCTGCTACGAACACCCGAAACGATCTCTTCTTCTCCTTTGCAGCACAAAGAAATTCGATGACAGTTCTCGAACTTCCTAAGGTCAATATAATCTCACTGCAAATAATTTCTGATGTTATCAGGTAGATGAAATTATGTATATAGCAACTAGCAGATGACAAACACAAGACGTAGTTAAGGATGGTTGTTATGTCTTGCAAATTGCAATTGCATGTATTATACAAGCTTTGTCCCATGATCGTCAGTTATGAAAAAACATAAAACCCTGACGTGCTAAAGGGGCAGATCTAAAAGGTCATTAACCCTACACCAAGCAAAGAAAATTTAGAACCTTAATGCCTTATACAGTAGTTTAATGCAACTCAGTATTCTCTCTCATTTGTTGTCATGTTTTTCCTGGGAAGTGGACCCTTCCCCTTGTACTTCAATTACCTTATGTGATACATCAATATCTAAGCATATATTTGTCTGTGTGTGTTTGATGATTTCAACACTCAAAGTGCATGGTTTCTAGCAGGATCACTTAATATACAAGTATATAACACAGGGAACACAGTCTCAATTTTCTAGAAGAATATGTCCTTCATACTTACTAGTAGATTAACAGAACTTGACCAGACTACTTGGATTAAATATATTGTTCAAATAATAGAATCCATTATTAGCAAGTTGTACATGAAAGTGATAGAACATATATATTCCTAACATTATAAATTTTTAAAAAGTGTTCAGAGAGAATACTTATGATGTATATGCTCAACTGCTTGCTCAGCAATCTGCTCATGACAGGCGGCGATATCTTGTATAAGCTCATTGACAGTCTCAATAACATTATGCTTTAGCTTTCGACTCCTTGAATTTTTATCAGTAGCTGTAGTATATAAAAATCAGTCATGAACAAGTTAAAGCTAAAGTAATTTAATGAAGAAACAAATACTACCAACTCCATACATTAGACAAAAGAGAGTTTCTACATTGAAAGTTGCCAAGAACTAACATTTGGTCTTTTCTTCAGAATCATCTACAGAAGAGGAAGAGTGATGAACAGCTGCAGAATGAGACATATCCTCTAGAAGGGTCTGCAAGGATGGAGCTCTCAGGGCATTTCTAGCAGAAGCAGCAACAACAGCAGCTGATAGAACTGGGTAATCATCTCTATCAACGTCATTTTCATCATCACTAACGACTGATAAGCTCGGCCCACCAATAGCAGATGTCATGAGCGAAAGATCCTCTTCCCTAATGATATGTAGAACACGCCTCACAACATTGCCAACAGCAAGTTCTGGAAACCCATTTCAAAAAATAAATAAATAACACAAGAAACAATCGTCCATTATATGAGAAACTAAAGCCACAGCAGTAATTCATCCCATTCATTTGTATAAAAGTAACCAAAGGTCCTATTTGGTTAGAATTTTTTACACCTATCTATGCACTTTCACATTCAAATCATTTCACCACATAAGACAAGCAACATAGATAATGAATTGACAATTTCGATTGAATAAATTAGTTAATGGCGATATATTCTTCTTATACTCTAAGCATATCATGTGCTCCATCAAAAAATCTTCCCATTTTCCACAAAAGTGAAAGCAAAAGAGCTCTGGAACAATTTATCAATAGAAACGTCATAATGGAGTAATTATTTAATTATATTCCCCTACACAAAAACACATATATGTGTCTACATGTATAACCATTAACTTTCGCCTGAAACTATCTGTAAAACTAATTTAAGATGAAGAATAGCAAAATAAACAATAGGATCTAGTTATATAGACCCTCCAAGATTATTCACTTCTTTCTTCAAAGAAAAGTAAAAAAATAAAAAGGCCAGTGCATTCAAGACGTTAAAACTTAAAACATACAACATTGAAGCAATGTCATGTCATTCTCTGAAACATGTTATTCTTATTTCTTACAAGAAAGCGGCCTTGCCTTGGCAGTGGCTGTAAGCATAGCAGATATATAAACCTAGGTCACAGTTTCCACCTTCCCAATTACCTTAAATGCCACAAACACTAGTTGAAACCTCAAGGTTGAAAAAAAATATATAGATTTCATTAACAGCATTCAATTTGACACTGAAGTCTACATGTTCATACAACAAAACAATCATCAGACTATAAGACAAATTGACAATAGTCTGCAAAACAAACTAACCCACAGGATTAGCAGCAACAAGCTGCTCTCCAATAGCCTTAATGGCATCAACAAGAGCCCCAGCTTGGTTTGTGTTGGGAATTCGCTGCTGCGATATCACAGTACGGAGAAGCTCTGCAGTCAGCTTGGCTGTGCCCTTTGAACCCTCAATCTTACTGCCCATCATACAATTAACACACTAAATATAGTAACAATAAACAGTAAATCATATAAAACAAACGAGTAATTAGCACTCACCGTCTTTTAAGCTTGTTTAAGAAATCATGAACTAGTGCATGTGTGTCCGGCATGATTACAGTCGATGTCACACTTGCATCAAAACAAAGTATGTGAGATTCTTGCAACAAATTTGATTATGAAGAGACAATAGATGGTTATCACTGTGTGTGCAAGTGTGAATGTGTTCGCGTGAGCATTATATGTACCTGTAGATGGAATTAAAGATTTAGGGCAAGATGGGAAAGAAGCCCGAGAGAGAGTTGGTGTTTGTTTTTTAAGTGGTGCTGAAGTTTGAAGTCTGATTTCACTCCTGATTTTTAAGTGGTGGTGCCGAAGTCTGAAATCCGAATAAAAAAGACTGTTTGTTTTTTAAGTGGTGGTGCTGAAGTCTGAATAAAAAAGACTGTTTGTTTTTGTAAGCTGAAAACGTTTGAATATATACTATTGTCTATTTTATCCCTGAAAATGTGATACTATCGAATTTAATTAAATTATACTACTAAAATCAGTCTTCATAACAACTAAAATCAACTCAAATACGTTAATTGGTTCAAATACAACACATATAAAACAATCATTTGCAACTTCTAACCTGTCTCCCCTCGCAAATATATCATGTTATATATTGTGCTGTTAAAATCGCGATATATCGCTGATATATCGTGTATCGCCCCCGGTGGAAAATATCGGACATTATATCGGCTGCCGATATATCGGCGATATTTTAATCAAAATATCGGCCGATATAACCGATATATTGATAATACAAGAGTTTGGGCCTTTTTTTTTGTAATACATTATACTGGGTTGGGCTTTGTCATTCCATATGGGCCTTTTTTTTTAATTTGTTAGAAATATAACTTAGGTTTTAGAATTTAGATTATACGGCTTCTTCTTCAACACAACAGTCTCTTCATCAAGTTCTGCAAGTTCATCGACAAAGAATATAACTTCTGCAAGTTCTCTTCAACACAACAGTCTCTTCATCAGTTCATCGACTTCTTCTTCTACTGATGCAGCGCTGCTGGTTCTTCTCTTCTTCAGGTCGATTTTTTTCTCTTTCTTTCCTGCATCGACATCTGCTGTCTAATCTTCTTTTGCTCATCTGTTGCTGCTTCTCTTCCAAGTTCCAACACAGGGTACAGATTATAGTTATAATTTATAAACTTATAATCTGTTATTAAATTAGAGTTATAAAGTTATAAAGTTATAATCTGTTATTAAATTTATTGTTAGAGTTAGAGTTATAATTTATAATTTATAAACTTATAAGTTATAATCTGTATGGGTTGGAAACTTGGAATTATAGTTAGAGTTAGAGTTATAATTTATAAACTTATAAGTTATAATCTGTATGGGTTGGAATTATAGTTAGAGTTAGAGTTATAATTTATAATCTGTATGGGTTGGAATTATAGTTAGAGTAAAGAAAGCAATGGAAAATAGAGAAGGGGGTCAATCATCACGAGCATCTACGACCCCGACTAATACTACTACATCAGATGCGGGGACAAAAAGCATGGCCGGACGCGACATGGCTTAGGAATGGGGGGTATCGAAAGATCCAACACACAGAAATTATGTGTGGTGTGCTTTGTGCGATAAAAAAATGAGTGGAGGGATTAGTAGGTTGAAAGAACATCTTACTCACACCGGGGGTAACGTGATTCGTTGTCCTAAAGTGACTACCGACATCCAAAAAAAGGTTCTTGCATCAATGAACGAACAAGTTAAGAAAAAGATAGAAAAGAAAAGGAACACAGAAATTATTCGACAGTGTTCAATTGATGACGATGATGGGCAAGAAGAAGAAGATGAAATAGAAATTATTGAAGGAAGAACACAAGCCGAAATACCACCTCGTAGTGTGAAAAGAAAAGTCTCTAGTGATGTTCGTGGTCCTCTTGATTCAATGTTCAAGCTCGACTATGACAAGATTAAACAAAGTAATTTGGATAGAAATAACCCAATCAAAGAGAAGTTAAAGATGGCCGCTTGGAAAGAGTTTGCGGTTTGGGCATATTCGATTGGGTTGCCGTTCAATGTCGTGCACGACGAAAACTTTCAAAAGTTTATAAATGCAGTTGGAGAGTATGGAAGAGGTAATTACCAATTTCAAATCTTGAATATATCTCTCAAAAGTTAATCACTAACTTTATTCCTATAATTGGTAGGCATGCCGACTCCAAGTTATCACAATATCCGTGTCACTTTGTTGAAGGATGTCCTCGAGGATACAAACAAGTTTGTGGATTCCTTCCGTTTACATTGGAAGAAGAGTAAATGCTCTATCATGTCTGATTTTTGGACAGACGGGAAAGGTCGAAGCTTGATCAACTTTTTGGTCAATTGTCCTCAAGGAACAATCTTTTTGAAATCTATTGATGCATCGGAGCATGTGAAAGATGCTCAATTAATCGTACAAATGATCAATGAGGTTATAGAGGATGTTGGAGAGGAGAACATCGTGCAGGTAACAAATATTCTATGTGAAAGATGCTCAATTTGTGTGTATATATATATATATTACAGTATTGTCTAATTGTTTTTTTTACTTATACTAGTTTATTACCGATAATGGGTCCAACTTTAAAGCTGCGGGAAGAATCTTGAAAGAACAACATCCTCAGATGTTTTGGACACCATGTGCAGCACATTGCGTGAATCTTATGATAGGAGATGTGGGAGAGAAAATACCAAAGATTAAAAATGTGTTAGCCGAGGCGAGAGCGGTAGTGGTTTATATTTATAACCACGGAAGGATTTTGAATATGATGCGGAAGCTCACTAAAAATAGGGAACTGCATAGGTCTTGTGTTACAAGGTTTGCAACACAATTTTACACCATTCAGAGCATTCATGACAACCGACATCATCTACAAGTGCTATTTGTTTCCGAACAATGGAGGAAGAGTGACTTTGCCAAGAAAGCCATCGGAAAAAAAATCGAAAGAATAATAGCTAAGCAAGAGTTCTGGGACAATGTTTTTCTTGCTTGTCGGGTATTAGCACCATTGGTTGATGTTGTTCGATTGGTTGACACGGAGGAGAAGCCGTGTATGGGTTATATATATGATGCTATGGAAAGAGCAAAGGATCAAATTAAGAAGAACTTGGCCGGCACTACCCACGAGAGATTGGTCACAAAAGTGTGGGCTATGATTCAAACACGTTGGAGTGACCAACTTCATCATCCTTTGCACGTAGGTATAATTTATAAAAAAAATTGTTATGTTTTTTTATTTAACCTATTATTGGTAATTTGGTATTAACTTTTAGTACATTTGTAGCCGGATATGACCTAAATCCCGCCATCTATTATGCACAAGATTCAGAAGTTGAGAATAATAGATACATTAAGACGGGATTATATGAGGCAATTGACCGACTTGTGCGTGATGAAGAAAATAATGACACTTTAAGGATGGAACTCAATCAATATGTCGAGTCATCGGGGCAATTTGGATCTGCGGCTGCCATAAGGAATAGAGTTAAAGTTGCACCACGTAAGTATGATATATATATATATATACATAAAAGTTTATTTATGTGTCTCTTATTAACCTAATATACCTATAAAACGTAGATATATGGTGGCGTTCTTATGGCATCGATACACCATTGCTCCAACAATTTGCGATTAGTGTTCTAAGCCAAACATGTAGCGCTTCTCCTTGTGAGAGGAATTGGAGTGCATTTGATCATGTAAGTTTTCTTTGTTATGGAAAATAAATGGAACTTTAATTCAAGTAATGGTTTTAACTTTTAATTTATAACTATCATTTCAGTTGCACTCTAAGAAGAGAAATTGTCTTTTGCAAAAGAAGTTGAATGATCTTGTATTCATTCAATATAACAAAAGACTAGAGAGGCGCTACAAATCTCTCAAGAATAACAAATCTTTCGATCCTATCTTCTTGAGAGATGTGGAAGAAAATGATGATTTGGTGGTTCCAACCGAAGTTGAGCTCCAAGAGTTTGTGGATGCAAATGATGACCTCCTTTGGTCGGATGTACGAGAAGCAATGGGAGGTAATGAACAAGTTGGGCCAAGTACAAGAAGTAAAAGAGAGCGTTATAGGGATGATGATGATGATGATCAAGTTCGAGAGGAAGGGGAAGAAGAAGAAGATTGGGAAGCTAACGTAAATGAAGAAGTGAATGTTTTAGATGATGTTGATTCGGATGCCGAACCTATTGCTTGCGATTAGCTCGTTTATGAACACTTTTCCTATATTTTGTTTTGTGAAACTTGTTTAAGTTGATGTTGATTGTTGAAACTATTTTAAGTTGATGTTTTAATGCATATGATATGTTTATGGATTGCATACTGAATTACTGATATAAATATATATATAATTCTGAGAAATGTTATATGAACCGATATATCACCGATATTTCCGATATATCGTGTATCGGTCCTTGACCGATACACCACCGATATCCGATATTAACAACATAGGTTATATAACAAGCATATATGGCCGTTGAAGGATCTTGCATCAGATTATGCAAATCAGTGTTCGAAAGCATGGAATGTTCTAGGTGCACAAATTGATGTAAACTCCACCATTCCATAGACATTACAGATAACATGTATAATCAACAAAGTTAAGCTCCATTGCACAAACAAAACAAAACAAAACAAAGGTGCATATTTTTAATCCAGAAGATGGTTCAAAACAAACCAAAAAGGACCACATAATCAGCATCCTGAAACACAAAATCATAACAAGGGTAGCAGTAAACTACCCACAAATGGAACCCAGCATAAAATCGAACAGATTTTACAGAAGCACAAAAGTTAAAACAGAGATGAAATCGACAGAAGCACAAATCGAAGCATAATATCGACCAGAAGCATAAAATCGAACCTGCAAGTCCCGATTTGGAGTCGATTTGGAGAGGAGAAGAGGAGGATGTCGTTTGATTTGGAGAAAAGTGAGTGTCCCAGGCGTCGATTTGGAGATCGTTTGATTTGGAGATCGATTTGGAAACGATTTGGAGATCGATTTTAGATACTATCGAACAAGTCTGGGAACGATTTGGAAACGATTTGGAGAGATCGAGCGATTTGGAAAAGCGGCAATGTGGAGATAAGTGGAAAAAAAAAGTGATAACCTAATCACTTTTTCGGTGAGTGAAAATAAAGTGTTAAGTGGATCTGAATTAGTGGAAAAAAACAAACACACTTAATTGGTGTACCTGTCGAAAAAGTGATAAGGGGAATTTAAGTGCTTATTTTTTAAAAACAAACAAGGCCCAAGTGTTTATTAGAAATTATTGTTTATCATATGAATTGTATGAAGTGGAAAATTAGATGAAAGAATGACAACAAACACATAACACCGAGAAAGCAAGACCCCATAAACCCAAAGCAAATCCCATTCCAATACCATTAAATAAATATTATGAATCCCAAACATTGAAAATCATGTTCAGAGTTTAATATTGAATAAAAAACAAAACAAAACAAATCATGTTCATAGTTTAATTAATATGCATTTTCCCTATTATCATGAGTAGAAACACCAGCAAGTACATCTCAAACACATTTGTATTGCAAGCCTTGAAGGACTAGATAACATAATTCAACAACAATATCCCGACTCACAATTTGAGAAGTATTATATATATGCAATCTATCCGAAAAAATCTTCAAATTAATATACACTCAATTTCTAGTCCCTTTTGCTTAAGTACAGCCGTGATATTGAATTAATGGATAATACCCAAAAATTGTACCATAACACCCAAAAGCAAGATCCGATAAGCCCTGAATCAAATCCCACACCCAATACCATTAAATTAATATTGAGAAGACCAAACACTGAAAATCACGTTCATAGTTTAGGCAGAAATTAACGAAGACCAAACATTGCAAATCATGTTTATAGTTTAGGTAGAAACTTATGAAGACCACACATTGCAAACTATATCCATGGTTTAGGCAGAAAATGACAACCATGTAGATGAGTTTGTGACACAAAGGTGGAAACACAACGCCTGTAACCCAAACAGAATAGAGAAGAAAAATCAAGGCATTATAAACAAAAAGACGAAGAAAAAAACGAGCAGAACTTGTAGCAATAGAGAAGAAAATTGATTACCGTTGCTTGAGAGATCGACTACTCGTTTGAACTCGTCGGGTGAGTGCCGCCAAGACACCCTTTCCTTTTATTTGCAGATTTATGAAACTATACAACAAGGAAATACCAGATTTGGGAGGGTAGAGATCAAGAAAAAAAATCGAAGAGAAGGAGATAAGAAAGAAGAAAATTGAAGAGAAAGACAAGACAAAAGGGGCGTACAGTTTTTTTTCTTCAAGCAGAGAGAGGAGAGAAAAGCAGGTGTAGGGTTTTTGTTTTATGGAGAGCATATAGGGTGCTAGGGGCAGACAGGACAGGATAGAATAGGATAGGACAACATTGTCCAGCGTTTGGTAAGACATAACAGGATGGAACAGGACAGGGACAAGACTGGTTAATGACCAATTTACCTCTGATGACCTATTTAGTACTTTTTTACCACATAATCAAGAACAATGAAAGGAGTTTTGTCAACAAAATGCAAACAAGAATCACAATTTGAGTTTTATCTACAAAAAGAAAAAAAAAAGACAACTTTCTGTTTGTAATTTTAAAATAAAAAACATAAACTAGTTAGATAGATAAAACTAATGCACTTCCATTGGAGGCATCAAAATATGCATATGTTATTGCATATAGGCAGGATGCATCTGCACCAACAATGACGATGGAAGAGAAACAAACAATCGATGGAAGAGAAACAAACAATCGATTTATACATATTGCAATGGACCCATTAAGAGAAATAAAGCTAATACAAACCAATATACATACATCTGCAGACATGGATTTGACTTGCAACCATCATATACAAATATACAATATAGAAAAAGAATGGCAGAAATCCATATGGATTGAAATCAATATACACAATATACAATATACAGTGGAAACAGAAAATTGGCAGACATGGATTCAAAAAAGTGCAGACATGGATTCAAAAAAATTGGATGAAAATAATAGCAGAAAGCATCTTTCTATAATGGCAGAAAAGTGCAGACATGGATTCAAAAAATTGGCAGAAAATAGAAACAGAAAATCGATGATGGAAGAAATCGGAGGAAACAATGGCAGAAATCGACTGAGAGGAATTGATTAGACAGAGGAATCGATTAGGAGAAACTTACCTGAGGAGTCGATTGAGAAGATATTACAAACAGGAACCGATGTTCAGACCTGAAATTGAGAAAATCGTACGATCAGAAATCTTTGAGGAGAAATCGAGAGAAATCGATTAAACATAGGTCGATTGGATTCCTGGGTTTTCTGGTTGGAGCCGATGAGAAAATCATACCTGGTTGGAGCCGATGAGAGATGGAGATGAGCAAGAGGGAGGCGTACGTGAAGCAGGTTTTCTAAGTTTTAGGGGTATAATGGTAAAATGATATCTTGTTCAGTCTAGTTCTAGGGAGGGATAAAGATGTTCAAACATAGGACGTCTGTAATGTTATCCTGCATATCAAACACACTCTAATGGATGCAGTTGAGCTTTAATAATATTATATTAATAATAATAGTATTTAAAAAATCTGAAGGATTTCCGGCGGATAGTGTTTACCGGCGGATTTCCGACGGACCTATCCGTCGGAAATTCAAATTTTTTTAGTTTTTAAAAAAATGGTGGAGTATTTTAAAAAATTTTAATTAAATGAGTTTCCGGCAGTTTCATCCGCCCGCCGATGATCCGCCGAAACCCCAACTAAAATTAGGTCTACATCGGCTAACAGAGACATAATCGATTTCGACCTAAAACCAAAACCCTCTCACCGTAGCTTCTCCACCGGCGATTCTCTCGAAACGGCGACCTACACCGGCGATCCCCACCCTCCGACGACCTCCACAAGCCATCACCGTCCCTCCCCACTTTGGTCGGCTCTCCCTCTCTTCATCCCTCATTACCGAGTTTTTTGGTAAAAAACTATTTTTTTGTCATTTCTTCTACTTTTCACCATTTGTTTATGTATTATGTCAATTTGTGTATGTATGTGTGTATTAAATTTTAGAGTAAACTACTATTTTCGTTCATGTGGTTTGTTGTTTATAACTGTTTTCGTCTCTGATCCTTAAAAATTGTTTTTTAGTCCTTGTGGTTTGCAACTTCTTTCGCTTTTAGTCCCTGAGAATATTAGTTTTAGGGATGAAAATGGAAATGAATTGCAAACCACAATGACCAAAAAAACAACTTTTAAAGTCAGGGACAAAAATGGTTATAAACAACAAACCACAAGGACAAAAATCGTAGTTTTACTCCAAAAATTTTGTATGACATTTGTTTATGTATGTTTGTATATCTATACTACATATATAAGCATTTAGGATAAAATTCTTAAAGACAAGTCTTTAAGCATATGGTACAACCAATTAATGCAATAAATTCAAAAAACTCTTAAAGACATATTGTAATGCATATTGTACAAGTCCTCAATGCAACATTTGTAAACTTCCCATTTTTATGTTTATGACTTTTTTTGCTTTACATCACTTAAAAATAAAAAGTCCCAACTTTCTAACAGACTTATTCAAACCTTCTTTCTTCCCTTTATTCCAGCTTTTCTTTCTCCATTTCCATACTTCTTCAAACCCTTCTTTCTACCTTTCAGCTTTCTTCCTCCCCATTTATAGCTCTCACCTGAAATCTCTGCATTTTAAGGAGGTTTGAGAATACTTTCTTCCTGCTCCAAATTCTTCAGACCCATATTCATGATTTCTTCTCCCTAAATTTATCTGATGTATCAAATAGATCGGATGTATCATAACCTCATTGATACAAATAACTCCCTCCTCCTTCCATATATATTTGTGTGTTCATTGAAGGTCCAACTTACACCAGACACAATCCATATCCTCTCTCGTGGCTCTAAAAAATTCGGGAGCACAGACACACTTTACACATTTGGTATTTTTCTTTCCTTTTATGTTTCTTTAGTGTTTCCTTTTATGTTTCTTTGTCCTGAAAAAATCACGGCTAACTCTGTTTTTGTTGTTGTTGCGGTGCAGGTCCAGCTTCCAATTCCGATCAGTCTCTAAGAACCACATATTTCACATAGTCCAGCTTCCAATTCTGACCAGGTCCGTCATAAATCTGTCTTGTGAATTGTTTTCTTCTCAACTGGTTACTTTGTAAAGTCAATCCACCCTGTAAAGTAGATGATTGGTAGAAACAAAGTTCAAAGAATAGGGATATAAAAATATGGAGTTTGTTGTTGTTGTTGTTGCTGTATTAAAGTTTCAAACCTAATAAATAATATTTTATATATATATTTTTGTGTATGAATTGAAATCGTAGGTTTAATGTAATGCAATGGCTCATGTTGGCTACACTTATAAAGTCGGGTGAGTTGGGTAATGGTTTTCACGAGTTGGTCCTAAGCTTCAACAGCTATGTGGAAATCTTGCAGAACAAAACCCAAACATCAATCTTAAATCCTAAAGAAAAAGGTGAAATCTTGAGAGAAAAGATAGATCACCCAGATATGGATTCTTGCTAAAAAGTTGGGAAAATCCTAAAACTGAAGAAATTTATGAAAAGAGATTGGCCAGATGCTTTGCAAATGAAAGAAGTTTCTAAAGAAAAAGAAGGAAAAAATAAGGGGTGTTTGGGATTGCTTACTTAAAACAACTTATGCTTATTTGTAAATATGCTTATTATCTTATGCTTATTTGTAAAGTGTTTATTAACTTATAGAATGAAGGGGGCAAATATGTAATTTGGTTAAATAAGTTAATAAGGAGTTTCAAATAAGTCAGTTGGGAATGACTTATCAAAAACTGCTTATTAGCGGGGTGGAAAAGTCATAAGGAGTTTACAATCCAAACACTCAAAACAACTTATTTGCTGTTTGAAAACGCAATAAGTTAATAAGCACTTTTAATAAGCAATCCCAAACACCCCCATAATACCTCCCAAACGTTCAAATCTGATTCATCCAGATGGTCATCTTCTGGAACATCATCACACCATTAAGATGTTAAACTCTTACAAGATTACCCTTTTGTTGTTTCTCAAAATTTTCATCATGTTGTTACTTCACTGGTTAGATGATTCGAAAGAGTTGAAATAGAGAGAGAAAGTGAGGCGGTGGCTCACAGCTACAATTTTACAAATAGCACATTTACAATATTTTTTTCAAAATAGCACTCTTTTTTTGGAGATATACTTGAGTGGTGGGACTTTGTAACAACATCATGAAATTAGCACGTGGAACTTTTTTTTGGAGATAAACTTGAGTGGTGGAACCACCTACCAGCCCTGTGTAATCGTCCCATCCATCCAATGAACGTAAAAATTAGATGTTTTGCTTTAGGAAATTAGGTTTTGGCTTAAAAAATTATTTTACAGATGTCTTTTTTTTAATAAAAAAAATCACGTAGTCGATGGTTACTTAAAAATCTCTATATATCCATTGCCTTTTACAGATGTCTTTTTTTTTAATAAAAAAATCACTATGTAAAAAATCTCACCCAAAATTTTTCATTGCTTTTTCAAACTATTCAGTATTACCGGTCGTGAGGCGTGGAACCCGAGCACAGATTGTAGATTCTAGCCTACGGATGTCACCACTTTGGTCAACGATTAAAAAGATACGGTTAACTCTCAATATGAGAGTACGCACTGATCCGTGGTTTTCAGATTTTTTGTTAAGAGTCGGTGATGGAGATGAAGAAGCGGTGGACGAAAGCTTTATTCGCATACCGGATGACATGACCGTTCCCTATACTGATAAAGTTAAATCAAAAGATGCTTTGATTAACGCAATCTTTCCATCTCTGCAAATCAACGGAGCTGATTCAGATTATATCATTTCGAGGGCGATATTATCAACTAAAAATGAGAATGTCGATGAGATTAATGATCAGTTGATCAACAAGTTTTCTGGAGATGAAAAAGTATACTACATTTTCGACGAAGCAGAAGACGATAAGAATAACATCTATCCGATGGAGTTCTTGAACTCTCTAACTGTTAGTGGTTTGCCTCCTCATTACCTTCATCTCAAGATTGAATGCCCAATAATATTGTTGCGGAATATCGATCCCTCTAATGGTTTATGTAATGGTAGTAGATTGATATGCAGAGACTTTCAACAAAACGTCATTGATGCAGAAATAGCTGTTGGTCAACATGCTGGAAAGAGAGTATTTCTACCGAGAATTCCGTTATGTCCTTCCGAAGATAACATGTTCCCATTTAAGCTAAAGAGAAAACAATTTCCAATCCGGCTTAGCTTTTCTATGATTATCAATAAAGCTCAAGGCCAGACAATTCCGAATGTAGGTGTTTATCTACCGGAATCAGTATTCTCACATGGGCAACTTTACGTGACGTTGTCCAGAGGGATATCATGTGGAAATACAAAGGTGTTAGTGAAGCCTGCGAAAAAATTCAATCGTGTCGGAGTCTACACCTCAAACGTCGTCTATCAAGAAGTTTTACGTGATGAATAAGGTATAATCAACAATTATATTATCACACATGTGGTACCATATGTTTCTATTAAAATCAATGTGTGTTTTTTTGCAGGAAATATTTATGGATGATTGCATCACGAAAACTAAACAATATTCTGGATATACGGATGAGCATTATTTACAAATGATTGTATTTTCTTTGTTCAATCAAGAATTTCAAGTTTTGTAATCAGTTCTGAGTATATGGGTTTAGAAGTCGAATACGTGTGCAATTATTTTTCTATTCGATCTTGCTAATACACCATATAATCCTTCAACTTTATATATTAGTTGACTTGCAAATTAACCATACAAACTCATGAAATAAAATCAAAAGTGATAAAGAAACATGATTCATGGCTAAACTAATGTTTCGGAATTGTGATTCACCCGCGCTACATCGTGCGGGTACACCACTAGTATGTCTATATGTATGTATGTAATTTTATGTATGTATATCACCATTTGTTTATTTTCTATTTTAACGATTTCTCTTATATATATAAATATGATGACGGAGGTTCAGGGGAAAACCTCAAAAAAACAGAAAACTGAACCAGCCTGGTAGTTTTTCATCTGGACGGTATGCACTTGTGCATACAGGTAAATTATGTTGTCTTTTTGGTTTTATGCACAAGTGCATTATGCACTTGTGTATATGCACGTGTGCATGTTACAAATTATTTGTATGCACCATCCAGATGAAGGGCTACCAAGATGTTCTTCAGTTTTCCGTTTTTTTGAGATTTTCCCTTGAACCTGACCCTAAATATGATTTGGTGAAATATGATTTTGTAATGTAAGTATGTATGATTGGAAAGGTAAATAGGACTGTTTAAATATTTGTTTAGAGTGCATGATACACTCAATGTTTGATTTGGTAGAAAGAGATTGCACGAGTTCAAGAAAAACAAGATTTAATTCAATCTAACAAATATGTTGCACAATCCTTTTAATTTCATAAATACGTTAGTAATCTTTTGGTATTTCTTCGCTCATTAGCAGTGGATCACATACCGATGTATATTTAAAAATAATAATGAAATAAAACATCCGTTGTCGGTAAGCCTTCGGCGAACATTGACTAAATAGCGCCATACTAAAAAAATTAAATAAATACATCTTTTCGTGATTGGAAATACGTATATACATACATACATACACGTTATACATATACATATACTAGTTGTGTACCTGCGCAATGCGGCGGTAGCTGTAAATATAAACGATTTTGAATTTTTGGTGGTTTTGTTAAAGAAGATTTTAAGGATGATATATTTACACTTAGGACCTGTTTACCCAAACGCTTACTCAGTAAGATTTAACACTATAACTTACTTTATCAGATAAGATTGTAATTTGGTATTGTATGTAACAATTTACCCATTAAACACTTACCCGTAAGAATCCTCACTCTCACTTACTGGGTAGACTATCCATCCTTATCATCATTCTTGCCAATAAGATTATCGATCCTTGTCATGTTCATTTAGTAAGGTAAATGACCAGGTAAGCGCTTATCGGATAAGTGTTTAGTAAACGACCCCTTAGTCTTTACATATCAATATATTTTGAATGAATAAGAGTTATGGTTCTAACTGCAACCGATCGACGATAATCTACGACAGTTTAAAATTCAATATATTTAACCGAATCCAATCCTACTGAAGTATAAAAAAGAAATTATTTTATGTAATATTTGTATTTTGGTCTTGTGTACAGATATGGTTAAAATGATTCTATGATTGATCAAAATATTGGATAAAATCAAACCAATTTAATCATCCCTTGGTAGTAATCCCATCCACAAATCCAATTTATCTCCTAGTCCCACCTTTTTATCATCTCTCCAAGTTTTATAGCCTTTATCATTTGATCACCACGACAACCGTATATCAATTGAATCACTACACCGACAACCAACAGTTCTACAACACATTATTACAAAACCAACCTTTTCTACCAATAATTGGAAGTATTAAACAATTCAATTTGCTTTGTACATGACAATTAGATGCAATCACTGACCAATTTTTTTTTAAATTAATAATGTTAGGTTGGGATCTGAAAACATAGATCAGAACATCATTTGTCAATCCAGTCACTAAACAACATTTACATTAATATGCAGGTTAACTGCAACAACCAAAGCATTGGGAAAGCCCCTAGTAAGCTCTGAATCACCAGTCTAACATTTGATTTGTTGACTCAATAACTCACCACTATTACTACGACATCCAACCCTAGTTGATCTCGTAAATTCATTGGTAGTGCTTGCCCTACATGCATGAAAAAACAAACACCATTAAAGTTTCAAATTACATCTAGAAGCTCAATTACAAATTCCACTAAACAAACCCACTAAATCAAAACCAAACAAACCAACTAAATCCCACAAAAAAGGCAAAAACAAAAGGCACCTAGGGAGAGAGTAAAAACACAAAAAGCTATGGGAAGAAAGTAAAAACAGAGAGATAGTGGACAAATTCTAAAATCAAATGAAATAATATCAATCTCCATCTTAAAAATAAAATAATTAATCTAAATACTTAAAGCACAACAATCTCCATCTTTTTATAGCTATATGTCACTACAGATACAATGTTATTCGTCGGATTACATCAATTTTAACTAAAAGAATATTGTTTTATGATTGTTTCATCAAATTACTACTACCTATATCATATTCTTCTTAGCAACCTTTAAACTCTAGTAAACAAAGTGGCATGATTTCTTGGCATGCATGTGTAACTTTCAAAGCCGGAGAATATGTTGTTGTTGTTGCCATAAAAACTTGTTTGGTTGCTTAAACATTGATGCTTTTTTCTGGCATCTGTTTTTACACCATTTCTCCCCCCAACTAATTCTCCGCAAGAATTATGGTACTTTCTACATTGTGTTGTCAAAACATATATCTACAAACCTAGAAAATGGGAATTTTGTGTTCATAAGTATATGTATGCATTCATCTGTTGTACATTATAAGTATGTAAAACAGTAATGGGTTTCCATTCTTTCTGTATAAAAATATAATTTATCTAGTCTTCGGTTGTTTGGTGTGGAAAAGGTACACAATTTTCGGTGAAAATTTTCAAAGTTTGTAAAGGGGGTTTGGTAGGAAAGTAGGGCCTTCTTGATTTTTGTTGGTTACTAAGTATTTATGATTTAAAAGAGTCTTGGTTTTATACAGATTTTTGAACATGGTGACGGAAAATGCAGATCGTTTAAGAGACGGAAATTGGAGGGCTCGAGAAGCATTGAAGACGGAGATGGATTGTTAAAGCTTTCGTTGCACCATCAATCGACACAAAGAAGTAGTAACAATTCATCAACAAGTGAAATGAGCGAGGTGTATTTGAGACCTAATGTAAACGATGGTTCGTTGAACAAGTGTAGTGTTAATTTAGATCTATTTATTGCTTTATGTGGCAATTGATGAGAAATTTATTAAAGTGATTCTTTTCTGAATTTGGTTGTTTCGTTACGAGTTATTCTTTTGATTATTTTAGCAAGGGTTAGGTCGATGATATGAACGTATTTTGTTGTAACGTTCTTTTGTCTTTTGAATGTACATGAGGATAAATTAAATAATTGGTTAAGCTATCACGGATCATAACAATAGAACTGTTAATGCCAAAAATCGTCCCAAGGAAGATCTAAGGTCGGTGTGGAGCTTTAACAACTAAAATAAACAATTGATCGACAAATCGTACGACAAATGTAACACCCTCAAATCCAGAAATAACAACTAATTTAAAATTTTCTAAATATCGATAAAGGAGTCATCTACCACCACAATTTAAGATTTAACCTCAATACAACCATTCATTCTATACAAAAGTCTATGATAAGAGCGGGTGCTACTAAAACCCCATAATAGTCACTATCTCCAAGTTGCCGAAGACTTCACCAACTACTTACATCGCACAAGACTAAGGCTCAACTCTTCGTGGAACGGCTAGAATTCAAACTCCCAACTGAACCTGATGCACATGCCGACAAAATAAAAAGGTTAGGCTAACGCCTAGTGAGTTCAAGAGTTTATATCATGATTATAAAGGAAGACGTAGAAGGGACGAATTGTAACTTATAATCATGATCCTTTAAAATGCTTTATTTTAAAAATAATGGAACAAATCATTTACCAATGATATGCAAATTATAAATGGACGCCTCAACGCCAGAATATTCTTTCATGAAATAATGAACTTCAACACTTACTCAAAACGAGAATAATGGTAATACTCGAAAAATGGAATTTGAATAAGCTTTATAAATCAACCGACCAAAATATGCATAAACTCAAGTTTATATGAATATAGTATAAGAGAGAGATAACTCGACTCAAAACGTGGATGTAAATTTACTCCCAATTTATGATAATGTAAATAATACTTCATATCCCCAAACACCCCAAAACACGGGTAGGGATTAATATTCAACCCATAAAACATGAAATGGACTCAGGTATGTGAAGTGTCACCGAAAACAAATATATAAAAGACTCAGCCCAAAGACAACACCTTTCGGTGACGGGGGAAACCCGATTCCGCATATTATGACGTGCACAGAGTAAGCCATACATTACGTTAAATTGGTATAAGTATCGGGCTCAACATCTTTCAGAATACACCCATAGATACTAGCACGGAGGACTTACACCATACCACGAGGCCTAGTCGCGCCTCAATGGGGAAAACTAATCGTTCCACCATCGGACAAAGAAATAAATGTATTGAGCTCAGCAGCTTTCAACATACACCCATTGATACGAGGGGTGTTCGCGGTCCGGTTTGGGCGGTTTAACCCCTCAAACCACAAACCAAACCGCTAGTGGCGGTTTATTAATTTTTCAAACCGAGCGGTTTGACATCAAGTGCCCAGACCGGTCAAGTCGGACCGCGGTTTAGGCGGTTTGGTCGACCGGTTTAGGCGGTTTGGGCCTTTTAGTGGGCTTTAAAGTTTAAATATAAAAAACATATAAAATTTTGAATTTTAAAGGTTCATTAACTTGAGTTCATTTGAATAAAGAAAATCCACAACAATGTTAACAAAGTCTACAAAAGTTAACAAAATATCCCAAAAAAAAACACTAAAAAAAAGTAATATGCAAAGTGCAAATAAAATTCACAGCGATTTAAAATTATCTTTGGGCCTTTTTTTATATATTTAAGTCTACAGATAAATTGGATATTTGGGCTAAACAATAGATGATATAAAGATGTATATGAAAAAAAAATATATATATATATATAGATATATTTGGCGGTCGGTTTGGTCCAAACCGCCCAAAAAAAACTCCAAACCGGAGACCGCCCGGTTTGGCAATTTTTCAGACCAGACCAGACCGTCAGACTGCCTAAACCGCTAAAAACGGTCCGCTTTGACTTGGTTCGACCGGTTTGAGCGGTCCAACGGTTTTTTTGAACACCCCTAGATACGAGCACGAAGGACTTACATCCCATCCTATGCCTAACGTGCTTCGATGTGGAAAACTAGTCGTCCCAACACTGGATAAAATACAAAAGTGCTTATGGATCCATAGCAAACGGGGCTGAAACATTACATGACTCAAAACGAATGAACTAACGCATTCAAAACATGTAATTCCCAAGTAAGATGCAATAAATGCAAATCATAACCAAGCGCTCTACAATGAGCTTATCAAAACCGGACAAGTGTCCTCATAACCCAACAAAACCCAAACGAACCACAAGCTCAACACACCCAAAGACCCAATGCTGAAACTCATAAAATGAAATCAACGTAAACGACCCGAAATAATGCAACCCATGCTCCAACACACACGAATAACTTCAACATGATTTAAATCGGGGTAAAACATTTTCCAAGTGGGTCTATACCTTTCATCCTTTCAAATCATCCCATGACACCCAATACAATGCATTTATACTCAAAATAAACTCCATGAAATAAATCATTTAAATACCCAAAATATACGATTTATTTATCAAAATGCACGAAATCCCAAACATGGGTGTTTTATAAGTTTATAAAATTGAATACTTCCAAATAGCCCAAAATTTATCAGATGATTAACAGTTAAACAATTTTCTATACAAAACATGTAAATACTTTAAAATATGCATTTTGGCATGTACACCGTTTTCACAAATCAACTTGAACTCACCTTGCTAGATTTAGGCTAAATCTAGATTTCACCCAACTCGAGCTCCTTTGAAGGGCACTTGAATCCTCAAGCTGAAAACTTCCAAAACCTAGATCCATACAAATCCAAACCATAAATACCTATAGATAACCATTTAGAAACATTCCTCAATCCTTAGTTACTAAAATCCCCAACAAGGTCAAAACCCTAGTTTCTCCATAAACCATAAGATCCGAGATTTGAGAAACCAAATACTAGGGAAACATCAATGAAACATTTATAACATTATTTCAAGAAAACTTATCATTCTAGATGATGAGACTTTTCGAGGACACCCAAACCAACTTCTCAACCCGAGCTCCCACACGATGAACTTGAGGAGGAAGATGAAGATAGAGATTTTGTGGTTCAAGATCCACTAGCTAGATTGTAAAGAATCATGTGGTTCAAGGGGGGAAAACCTTCAAAATGGGTTAGGGTTCGGTTCTTGGGAGAGAGAGGTCGAGAGAGAAAGAACTTGGATGAAAAGGGTGAGTTAGAAATGAGAAATGAGGCTGAAATCAGGTTTTAACCCATCTGACCCTCGCTCGCGACCTTGCCAAGCGATAGTGACAGTGTCACTATCGCGAGGCACTCTCGCGTGGATTGTACCGCGAGTTGGTACCTCCCTGGCGATTGTGCCACGCGATAGTGACACATGTCACTATCGCGAGTCACTCTCGCGTCGCTCGTACCGAAGCCCAAAATGTCCAAAAACTCGCGATTCTCGCATAGGTCGACTCAAGGTTCAAAAGCACAACTTTTTCCACCCGAAAAGATAGGCGGAAGGCGGAGAGATTACCAATGAAGGACGGAAACTTCCTCACGAAAAACCGGGTGTTACAATCCTCCCAACCTTAGAATGATTTCGTCCTCGAAATCTAGGTTCCCATGAAACCTTACCCGCAGAAGGATTGCCCTTAACCCAACTGCCAGTATCACAATCATGACTCTTGCACTGGTACCCACGCCAACCGCCCTTCATGAGCACAACACACTCATAACCGAGCGAACATTTAACTCTCCAAAGTAACCTTTGCTCACAAGGTTACGGTCGTCTCCCAACCTTGGGTGATAATTACTACCTCTAGGGTTGCTTGTGACCTCAACACTTCACCAATCAAATTCCTTCGGATCATCACGGTTCCGAACCCAATAACAAAGATCATAACTAAGCTTCCAAAATCCTCAGATTTCAACTGGTCCATTCCTAATGCTGATAAAGTTGACCTCCTAAGGCGCACCAATGCGTCCTTCAGGTAACTGGTTAACCCGGATTCGGTTAACTATCAACTCCGTCCCAACCCCAAACTCACAATAATCCTCTAATGCAACCTTTTTCACCATGGAAAAGCTCATACACATCGGTATTTACTTAACAACATCTAACCTTCTTCAAATTTCCATTACCGAAAGGTCATTATCTCCCATGATCCAACCGGGATATTTCCGAATATCCCAAGATCTTTTGGCTTCAAGAACACAAGTCGACACCTAGGACTACATGGTGACCTCGAAAACGCGGACATCCAGCCCAAAATTCCATTCCAGACGGATTGTCCCACTAAGGTTGACACCTAACAGAATGCTAAAATTCTAAATCTTACATTTCTAACAAATGAACCACAAGAATTTCCTTTGATCGCGGAACGCACTAAGACGGTACACCATCAACATAAACTATAATGTCACACCACCGAGCAACCCACCAAGTCAAACCCAATTCAAGCGCAGAAAAATCACGTGAAACCTTAACCCGCATGCTTACCGAAGTAACGAATCATTCCTTAATTAACAGAGAAAACTTAAATCCAATGTCTCCATTATTCATACATTACCCAAAACAAAATCTGGAACCCAAAAATTCAGTACCAACCACAAGTCGGATCATCCGACGCTTCGCTTCTCAAGGACTCTTTTAGTCCCGAATTACAACATCCTTTTTCGATAGGGTTTTAAATCCATAGCCCTAATGAGTTCAAGGTTTTTCAACCATGCCAATTTGAAATTTATAAACTTTCAATTACATAAGTTTTATAACAATCAATCGTGCAGTAAAAATACACTACCGTTCAAAACTGATTACCAACACTACGCATGTAAAACCATTTCCAAGACTGATTTGATCGTTACTTACGTTAATAAAACGGTAACATAAGATGCATAACAAAATCTTCAAACGGACTACCAGAGCCCCAACATACTGCAAATTATACCATGTATGTCAAAATAACTTTCTGCACCAAAACACGTGTAATAAAAGTTTATATGACTCTAAAAAGGAATTTCACTATTTTGACTTTAAATTCGATCTTTTTAACCGCAAGCGTCGCGAAACAAAATTCTCAACAAAGCCCTTGTACACCAGCTCATTCCCTAAAACTCAGTAAAACGATAGAGACATACATAAATATCAAATCGAGTTTAACTTTGGTGCACACGGGTAAAACACACTTGTCCAAAATTAGTACTACAACGACATGTAAATTGATACTCACTTAATGCATTGCGGAATTCTAACAGTAAAATCAATAACTTAAATATGGGCAGAACAAAAGTTTTATCTACCATAACATAAATCTCTTATATGTTTACGCACACCAACGTTATAATTTAATCCAAATGCAAATAGTATGCTATGATTGACATTTGTATAAAAACCCAAAGATAAACCAACTGACAATGAAACCTCCCCAAACCACAGGTGGGATGACAACAATTAACAAAGGTCGTAAAATAACGCACACTGCAATGCATATGCACGCGTTCTCAAAATTTATTTACACGATGCAAAAGTCGTAAGATGAGACACCATCAACCCAACTGAATTTCCATAAACTTCACTAGTACTAAAATCAAACGGTGTCAAAATTTCTATTTCCCAATATAAACAAAAGCATAAGATGACAATAAGTCTGAAAATGCCAAAATTCTAAAATCACACGATAAAGTGACCCCTTTTTAAACAAAACTTACAAAAGACACAACGCCCAAAAGCTCGTAAATTTATACGCAATAAAATTAAAAGTCACGCATCTCAAAGTGTTGGGTCTGAAATATACTAAATCTGGATAGTGCTGCTGAGTCTGAAAGATTACTACTGCTGAAGATATTTGTACTGCTATTTAAAGAGATTACTACTGCTAGTAGTATTAGTACTGCTTGGAGAGTTAGTACTGCCAACAGAGTTACTACTGCTAGCATGTTAGTACTGATGATGATAAGAAGATGCTACTAGAGTAATTAATGTTGTTTATATTGATAAGGATGGTTGGTTACTTAAAGCGGAAGACAAGGAGCTGAAGATAATTATGGAATGGATGCTGAAGATCAACAATACTTTCATAATTATCTTGTAATCTGTTTTGTATATATAGTCTAGAAGTATTAGATTATAGGATATACGTCTTTTGTTTTCCAAGAGAGAATTAGACTCAAGATTCTTAGTGATCCTTTCATTAGAGAAGTATTGAACGTCTGTTGATCATGTTCAACAGATTGAGGCTTTGGTTGTAATCATTAAGTTAATTCAATATAACTTGTGATTTGATTTTATATATAATGTTTCATTGATTTCTTGTTAAAGTGTTATTCCACAACTTCTTTAACAAAGTTTATGAGTGTTTATTTAAATTCTTGTTTTGAATTTCGATCCTGACAAGTGGTATCAGAGCAAAGGAACTCAGAAATCAATAATCATCATGGACGGATCACACGACAGTGTTCTTGTTTCAAAGGTCCCCATGCTCAAACCTAATGAGTTTGACATGTGGAAAATCAGGATAAGGTAGTATATACTTCTTACAGACTACTCAATGTGGGACATCATTGAGAATGGTCCCTCCAATGTAAGAAAGATTGGAGCAGATGGCAAGAGACCTCCACCAAAGACTAATGGAGAAAGAAAGATGAGGTAGACTGAGATGAAGACCTTGAGCACTCTGCTCTTGGCAATTCCTAATGAATATCAACATCAGTTTTGCAACTGTGCTGATGCCAAAATCTTGTGGAATGCTTTGGAAAAGAGATTTTCAGGTACCAAAAGCACTAAGAGAAATCAGAAAGCAATTCTCAAGCAACAATATGAAAATTTTATGTCTACAAAGAATGAGTCTATGACTCAAACCTTTGATAGATTCAACAAGTTAATTGGAGAATTGGCCACTGTTGGTGTCAAGATGGACCAGGACGATGTCAACAGAAAGTTTCTAAGATCTCTTGGTGAAGAATGGATGGAAGATAAGGAACTTAATGACCTCTACAATGATCTCAGGGTGTTTGAAGCAGAGGTTGAATCAAAGAAGAAGCCATCTGGATATTCTCACAATGCTGCTCTCCTATCATCTACTACTGATTCTTTTGCTAATACAGAATCAGTTAGTGCTGCTTATGGCTCAAAACAGGATGGACCCAATGATTCTGTTTTGGAAGCCTTCCTTGCTAGTCATGCTAAATCTTCTCTTATCAATGATGATCTGGAGCAGATTAATGTTGATGATCTTGAAGAAATGGACATCAAATGGCAAATGGCAATGCTCACAATGAGAATCAAAAGATTCATTAAAAGAACAGGAAGAAACAACTTTGCCATGAGAAGAGAAGATGGTGCTGGATTTGACAAATCCAAGGTGGAATGCTACAAGTGTCATAAACTGGGGCACTTTGCAAGAGAATGCAGAAGAGGAATCTCTCAACAGCATGAGATCAACAATCAACAATCAAAGTCCACAAACTACAACAACAGGAACTCATCTCAAGCACTTGTCTCACAAGATGGAATGGGATTTGATTGGAGTGATCAAGCAGACGAGGCAATCCAGAATCAAGCATTGATGGCTGAGGTTTCAGAGTCTTCAAGCACAACAATCCCCACAGAGGTAAAATCTAAACTTTGCTCTAAAGCCTGTCTTGAAACTGTTAGAAAGTACAGGGATCACAATCAGAGCATGTGTGATGATCTTAAAAGGTTGGAGAAACATAGGAGAGAGTCTAATTTGATCATTGTGAATTTTGAAGAACAAATTAAGGCATATCAAGCCAATGAACTTCAACATTCATATGATCACAACTATTGGAAGTGGGAGAAGAAAGAGTTAGAGATTAAGCTAGAGAAGGCTAGAGAAGAATGTGAGAAAGTTAGGAGTGAATTTGAGAAGGACAAATTAGACATTGAGAAATTTTCCAATGTTTCTAAAGCAATGGACACTTTACTCAAATCTCAAGTTCATGACAAACTGAAGAGAGGTATAGGCTACAACAACACCCCTCCACCTTACAATAACAACTATATTACACCCACCTCAGACCTCTTAGAAAGGCAAGATAAGAATGACTTACCTGCAGGAGCCACAGAAGTAGATCCACTAGACAATGTAGTGGTTGAAGAAGAGTCTGAAGAAGAGAACACTGAGGATAAGAATAAGGAAGACCAGAAAGAAATTCCCTTAGAAAACCATATTCTTACAAATGAGAAGGGGGTAAACCATTTGTCAAGAGTGAGAAAGCTGAGACCTATAAGACAGAGAAGGAAAAGGTACAGGGAGTTCACTATATGCAAACTACTGTTGTAAATCCCTGTACGTGTCAACATAACAAGCCCCATCAACATGATAAAATTAGGGGAAATCAGAGAAACAGAAATAACCAGTGGGCTCAAAAACAAGGAATTGATCTAAGCAAAATCAATAGACCAAAGCCTTGTTTTATTTGTGGCAAGTTGAATCATTTAGCCAAACATTGTTATTTCAATCCTGTTAACCAAAGAATTACTTTTCAAAGACAAACACGAAATTCGATTGGTTATAGGAAGAAATCAAAACAATCAAGGAACCACATGGCTGATAATGTGAGAACAACACCAATGAAAACTGGTACTGCAAAATCTCATATTCAGAATAAGTTTGTTGAAGCAAAAGAAAATACTCCAAGCAAATCAAGGAGTAACTCAAAGAATAGGAAAGCAAACAACTTTGTCAAAATTTGGGTTCCAAAAGACACTAAACCTGTTAGTACTGCTAATCTCAAATAGTACTGCTAACAGAAATAGTGCTGATGATAGCGATACTACTGCTGACCAAGTTAGTACTGTTAATAAAGTTAGTACTGCTAACAGAGTTAGTACTGCTGACCAAGTCAGTACTGCTAATGAGGTTAGTACTGCTGACCAAGTTAATACTGCTAACAAGGATAGTACTGCTATCAGTATTAATACTGACAAACCTATAATTAAGACAAAGTACTCTAGCCATGAGATTTCTAACTCTGATTATCTCATCAAGACTAAGCTTAATGAATATGAGTATGTTGATGAGAAAGGGCAACCCAATACCACTTTGGCTTGGGTTCCCTCAAGACACTAACTGTTTTATCTTATGTGCAGGGCAACCAACAGCTCAAGGGGAAGAGCATTTGGCATGTAGATAGTGGTTGCTCTAGGCACATGACAGGTAACATGTCCTGCCTTCAAAATTTCAAAAGATTTGATGGAGGACGTGTTGCTTTTGGTGACAATCCAGCAGGAGGTAAGATAAGTGGTAAAGGTATGGTTTCAAAAGGTAAGATGACTTTTGATGATGTTTACTATGTTGAGCAATTGAGATACAACCTGTTAAGTGTATCACAGGTCTGTGACAAGAAACATAGTATATTATTTAGTGATACTGAATATATTATCCTTGCTCCAGGATTCAAGGTAGTTGATGAAAATATGATACTACTTAGAACTCCTAGAAAGGATAATGTTTATTGTTTAGACTTAGAGAGTGTCTCATCTGATTCATCACAAAATTGTCTATTTTCAAAAGCTTTTTTAGATGAATCATCTCTTTGGTACAGAAGGATGTGTCTCATGAATTTTAAAACTATGAACAATCTTGTGAAAAACAACCTTGTGAGAGATTTGCCTCAAAAAGTGTTTTCATGTGATGATCATTGTGTTGCATGTCTTAAAGGCAAGCAACACAAAACCTCTCATAAGTCCAAAGAAATAAACACAATCTCTTCACCCCTTCAGTTATTGCATATGGATCTTTTTGGTCCTACAAATGTGATGAGTATTGGTAAGAAATCCTATTGCTTAGTCATTGTTGATGACTTCTCTAGATTTACTTGGGTATATTTTCTGAGGACTAAGGATGAGACAAGTGGACTGATTAAATCCTTTGTCCTTAGGATTGAAAACCAAACAAATCTAAGAGTTAAAGTCATCAGATCTGATAATGGAACTGAGTTTAAAAACAGTGACTTAAACAGCTTTTGTGAGACTAAAGATATTGAGAGACAATACAGTGCTCCTAGACTCCTCAACAGAATGGTGTTGCTGAGAGGAGAAATAGGACATTGATTGAGGCTGCTAGATCTCTGTTGGCAGATTAAAAGATACCCATTACTTTCTGGGCAGAAGCAGTTAATACTGCTTGTTATGTCCAAAACAGAGTTCTAGTAGTTAAAACCCAAGGAAAGACACCTTATGAACTTTTCAACAAGAAGAAAACTTTTATTGGATTTTTCAAACCTTTTGGGTGTCCTTGTACAATCCTCAACACCAAATCTCATTTAGGCAAGTTTGAAAGCAAAGCTGAGGATGGATTTCTTGTTGGATACTCTTCTCAGAGCAAGGCATACAGAGTATTCAACAGTTCTTCCAGGATTATAGAGGAAAGTGACAATGTCAAATGCAATGAGAACACACCAAATCAGATTGGTACAGGCCCTGATTGGCTGTTTGACATTGATTCACTAACTAATTCTTTGGGTTTTAGTAATGAGCAAATTGCATGAACAAGTTCAGAAAAGGCACAAGAACAGAAACAAGAGTTTGTGCTGTTCCCAATACCTACAGTTGATCCTGTTGAATTTTGTCAACAAGAAAAGAAAGATGATTCAGAAACAGAGGATTCTGAACCAGAACAGGATGAAGAAGATAAAGGTGAAAAAGAGGATGATACTAATGATGAAAATTCTTCAGTTTTTGGGGGAAACACTCCTGAAAAGAATGACTCCAATCTTGATGCAAATATTAATGAGGAGGTTGTCCATCAAACAAGAACTCAGAAGAATCATCCTCCTCAGTTGGTGATTGGTGATATCAATTCCCCCAGGATCACAAGGCATCAAAGTAAGTTAGGAGGATTGAAAGACTTGCAGTCAGGTTTGTTATCTTGTTTTCTATCTCAGATTGAACCCAAGAAGGCCTATGATGCAATGAAAGATCCAAGCTGGATAGAAGCAATGCAAGAGGAGCTGCTGCAGTTTGAGCTGCAAAATGTGTGGGATCTGGTTGACCTTCCACAAGGACAAAGAGCAATTGGAACTAAATGGGTTTTCAGGAATAAGAAATATGAGAGAGGAATAGTGATAAAGAATAAGGTCAGACTTGTGGCACAAGGGTACATACAAGAAGAGGGGATAGATTATGAAGAAGTATTTGCACCAGTATCCAGAATTGAGGCAATTAGGCTGTTTCTAGCCTATGCTTCCTTCATGAAGTTCAGAGTATTTCAGATGGATGTTAAGAGTGCATTTCTATATGGGAAAATCGATGAAGAAGTGTATGTTTGTCAGCCTCCAGGGTTTGAGAATCCGAACTTTCCTGACAAAGTATACATATTAAAGAAGGCACTCTATGGGCTACATCAAGCACCAAGAGCATAGTATGACACTCTGTCTACCTATCTCTTGGAAAATGGTTTTGAAAGGGGAATTATTGACAAGACCCTTTTCATTAAAAAGAAGAAGAAGAACATCTTGCTTGTTCAAATCAATGTGGATGATATCATCTTTGGATCCACAAAAGCTTATATGTGCAAGGAGTTTGAGGAGTTGATGCACAAAAGATTCAAGATGAGCTCTATGGGTGAACTCACATTCTTTCTTGGGCTATAGGTTAAACAGAAGAAAGATGGCATTTTCATAAGTCAATCCAAGTATGTGCAGGATATACTTACAAAGTTTGGATTTTCAGAAGCAAAGCCTGCAAGCACACCTATGGAAACACACAAACAGATCACTGCAGATCTTGAGGGGGAGGATGTGGATGTTCATCATTATAGATCCATGATAGGCTCCCTCATGTATCTAACAGCTTCAAGACCAGACATTATATTTGCTGTATGTGTGTGTGCCAGATTTCAAGTGAGGCCTAAGCAATCCCACTTTCAAGCAGTCAAAAGGATCTTCAGATATCTCAAAGGACAACCTAGATTGGGTCTTTGGTATCCTCATGACTCACCATTTGATCTGCTTGCATATTCTGATAGTGATTTGGGTGGTGCAAACTTGGATAGAAAATCTACATTAGGTTTCATGGCAGTGTAAAAAGCAAATCACAGTGTCCACCTCTACAACAGAAGCAGAGTATATAGCTGCTGCAAGCTGTTGCTCACAAGTACTATGGATTCAGAATCAGATGTTGGACTATGGCACTACTTTTCTTCACACTCCCATCTTCATTGATAACAACAGTGCTATAAGCATTGTTAATAATCCAGTACAACACTCAAAAACTAAGCATATAGAAATCAGGTACCATTTTATTAGAGATTGCAATGAAAATAAGTTAATTCAGGTTTTGAAAGTACACACAAGTAACCAATTTGCTGATCTATTCACCAAAGCTTTTGATGTGGGTAGATTCACATTCTTGGTCACAAGTGTAGGCATGATAAACACTGAATAAGCCTCTTTTGATTTTCTTTATGTACCATTTATGTATAGATTCTTTAATGCTTACTTTCTCATATTTCATTGTGCATGGTGCTGCTAACCATTTGTGTTTAAGTGTTTCAGATTGCTTTGCTGATTAGATAGATACTTGGTACTTCTGGTTAAGTTAATACTCCTCTCACTATTACTCCTGCTGACTGTTCAAATATGGTTAAGTATGGTTACTACTGCTAGGTAGTTTATACTGCCAGTGCAAAGTTACTACTGCTTGCCTTATTTCTACTGCCAGACAGTGTTAATACTGCTGGTATATGTTAATACTGCTAGTATGTGTTAATACTGCCGGTATGTGTTACTACTGCTGATATGCGTTAATACTGCGGGTTTGTTAATGCTGCTAGGGTACTTAGTACTGCTTTTAACTGAAACCCTTAACCTATAAATACCCTCTCTAAACCGCCAAAACCCAAACGACTCTTTGAATTTCTATTGCATATTCTCTCTCTTTCTCTCTAGAATTCTTGATTACCAGTGCGTAAACCCTAGAATAAATCAAGAAGATGGCAGAACTTGATTTCTTTGATGACCACAATGAGCTTGCAATGTTACAAAAACCCAAACAAGCTGAGGGTTTTCATGAAATTGTGGATTTCTTATCCCAATCACATATTACTTATGCGCTAACGGTAAATCCTACCATCTATGTGGATCACATGCGACAGTTCTGGGCAAATGCATCCATTCAGAATGTTGATAGCAATCAGGTCATTCACTCAAGGGTCTGTGATAAACCTATCACAGTCACAGAAGGCTGCATACGCACTCATCTACGTCTAGATGATGCCACAAGTATTTCTACTCTTTCCAAGGAAGATCTATTTCAAGAAATTGGTAGAATGGGGTATGAAGGTCCTACTGATGTTTACAAGTTTTACAAAAGCAAATTTTCAACTCAGTGGAGATTCTTTGTTCATACTCTTCAACATTGTCTATCTCGCAAGACAACTGGATGGAGTGAGTTTAGCAGTACAATCGCTTATGCTCTTGTCTGCTTAGCTACCTCCAGACAGTTCAATTTTTCCCAAATGATTTTAAATGATTTGCTGTCAAACTTGGATACCAAAACCAAAAACAAAAGATTTTATATGTATCCAAGGTTTGTACAAGAAGTACTAAACAAGGAATTGACGGACTTACTCTCTTTTAAAGAGGTATATGTACCTAAACCTCCCAAAGGGAAGGTATTTTCCAATATGAAAAGGCCTAGTAAGGACTATTCTGGAAAAGACACACCATTGTTCTCTACAATGATGGTTGTGTCCCACCCACATGGTGAGGCATTAGGGCCACATCCCATATCTAACCAACCCACTGATGACCTACCCACACCATTCACTTCAAATATTCATCCTCAGCTCCCTGTTAATAAGCCCATTCCCCCAATCACTCAAAAATATGCAAGGAAAAAGGTACAAAAGGTTCCTTCCCTTCATGTGTCTACACCCCAAAAGCCTACAAGCCCTCTGCTGAAGAATTCTCCATCAGAGAATATCCAAAGGGAATCCACAGGGGTGTCTCCCAACCCCAAGAAGGTGCTCTCTAAGGAGAAGGATGAGCATGTGGGCAGCAAGGCTCACACTACTGATTCTACACAAGGTGTGGATCAGGACAGTGTGAACATGACTAAGACCTTCCCCACGACAACTTTGGATGAGAAATCATCTAAGGGACCCAGGTGCCAATAAACCAAGGGGGTAGTAGGTGCATCTGCTAGGCAGAAGGCCTCTACTAAAAGATCCCATGATCCTTCACGGGTGGTAAACATACCTAAAGGAGGTGAGGACAGATATAACTATGATGAATTGATGGAAACCATTGGTAATATGAATCTGGATGTCCTCAATCAGGGTTCAGAGATAAAGGCGCTGAAAAAGGTCATCATTTCTCAACAAGGACAGATAGACAAACTCAAGAAGATGGTGTTGAGTTTGGTGCACAAAAATAAGAGACAAATTTATCTTGAAGAAAAGGAGAAGTGCTAATGATGCTTCCAAAAAGGGGGAGAATCAAGAAGCTGAAGTTGAGAAGGACAGTATGGAATTCCAATTTGAGGGGGAGATTGGTGGAGAAGCTGAAAAGAATGTTGAGGAGAAGAAGAAGGAAGATGTGAAAGCAGCAGAAACTGAAGCAACAACAGTAACTACTGAACCAACAGTAGAAACTGTTAAAGTAGTAGAAACTGAGAAAGCAGCAGCAGAAACTGGAATGTCTATAGAAGAAATAGAGATTGCAGAGACTTTGGTGAAGGCAAAGAATGACACTCCTAAGGCCACTCAAAAGGCTAAAGGAGTGGTGATTAAAGAAGGAGGCTCAGAGAAGAAAAAGGAAGAGGTCTGTGTGTCAGAGGCCAAGAAGAAAGGGAAAGAGAAGATGGTTGAGCCTGTGAAACCATTAAAGAAACTGAAGCAAATAGATTTGGATGCAGAATTGGCAAAGGAGTTAAATGCACAGTTTAAAAAGGAGCTTGAAAAGGAGGATGATATTTAAAAGGCCAAAGACAGAAAGATTGCAAGAGACTTGGCAACAAGGCTAAATGAAGAATATCATAAGAGTTTGAAGACTGTTGCAAAGAGGATTACAATGAAAGCAACCAGACAAAGGCAACCTTCAAAGACCTTTCTAGCTGCACATGAAAGAAGAAAGATGATAAACTTCTTGAAAGGATCTGTTGGAGTTCCTGAAGGGATGTTTACAAAAATGTCTTTTAGTAGGATAGAAGACTTATACAAAAAGGAGATGGCTAAGCTGCAAGGAGACTTCAATCAGAGGGTTGAATTTGAAAGAAAGATGAAAGAAAGACATGATCTGAACATTCAACAGCCTTTTCCTGACAGTGAAGAAGGCACTCCGATTAAAGAAAAGGTAGAAGTGAAGAAAGAAAAGACACTAGCTCAGAAGATTGGAGCTGCCAAGAAAATGAAATCAGCTGCTACAAAGAGAAAGGCAAAAAGGCCTAGAACTTAGGAAGGTGAAAAAGAGCAGAAACAACAAGAGCATCATAAACTACAAGAGCAACAGAAACAAGCAGAGCCTGTTGAAACTCAAGAGCAGAGTCAAGAGCAATCAAATCAACAACCTTCATAACAACCAAGACAATCTGATGAGAAGCTTGATTTGTATATGACAGTGACAGATGAAGAACCATTGAAAGTTGATCCTATCTCAGTGAATGCCCCAGAAATTATTCATTGGGATACTATGATGGATAAAGGCAAAGAATACTTCAGAATCAAAAGAATGGGTGACAAGTATGAGGTCTATTCAACTTGGGGTCAGATCATAAGAAGTTGTACCAGAGTTGACTGGGAAGAAATGTACAAGGTTGGATTGAACTTGCATGGTGACTTGTTGAACGGAGCAAGGATGAACTTAAAAAAGATGGCTCTGGAGTATTTGTGTATGATGTTCAACCCTGATAGAGTTGAATATCTTATCAAAGACTTGCATCACATAGAAGGATTTAAAAGCATTGATCACTGGATGCTTATTGAAAGATCTGGAGTATATGTCATAACCATTGATAAAAGCTTTCACGAGTACTATCTGGTTGATAAGGTGTATGACCACAACAAAGTAAAATTGCAAGGGATGCTGAAAGCTAAGTTGGTTCAGAAATGGCCAGAATTGTGATCAGAAGAACAATTAATCAAAGTGTAGGTTTGGATCCTAATCTAGGAATTTGAGCAGTAGTTTTGAAAGCATCATGAAGTTCCTATTTTGAAGAACTTAACTTCTTGATTTCAAAAGTTAAGTTAGGGGGAGATTGTTGGGTCTGAAATATACTAAGTTTGGATAGTGCTGCTGAGTCTGAAAGATTACTACTGCTGAAGACATTTGTACTGCTATTTAAGGAGATTACTTCTGCTAGTAGTATTAGTACTGCTTGGAGTTAGTACTGCCAATAGAGTTACTACTGCTAGCATGTTAGTACTGCTGATGATAAGAAGATGCTGCTAGAGGAATTAGTGTTGTTTATATTGATAAGGATGGTTGGTTACTTAAAGCGGAAGACAAGGAGCTGAAGATAATTATGGAATGGATGCTGAAGATCAACAATACTTTCATAATTATCTTGTAATCTGTTTTGTATATATAGTCTAGAAGTATTAGATTATAGGATATACGTCTTTTGTTTTCCAAGAGAGAATTAGCCTCAAGATTCTTAGTGATCCTTTCATTAGAGAAGTATTGAACGTCTGTTGAGTCTGTTCAACAGATTGAGGCTTTGGTTGTAATCATTAAGTTAATTCAATATAACTTGTGATTTGATTTTATATATACTGTTTCATTGATTTCTTGTTAAAGTGTTATTCCGCAACTTCTTTAACAAAGTTTCTGAGTGTTTATTTAAATTCTTGTTTTGAATTTCGATCCTGACACAAAGTACACTCACGCGCCCAAAACGTCGCAAAACAACATTCCATAAAATTCAACACGACTCGTACAAACTAAAATTCCCAAGAAAATTTCCGACTCAAAAGTATGGGAACAACTATTCCTTTAAAACTTTAACATACGTGAAGGTGATCCAATGTCAAAGTCAGAAATTCTAAAGTTACTTGCCCAATAACCCAAATGACATTAAAACACTTGATATTACAATATCCGAAAAAAATAGCTTTAGATGCGGAATGTGGCAAAAAGATTTTTAACAACAATATACAATCGCGTGCAACAAAACAATCTTATGCATGTTTAAACTCGTGGGTTAAAATTCGATGAGTTATAAATGCTTTATTGAGGCTTTATAATATAGCTCACTTTATGTTTGAGAACATGAGAAACAATTTATGCAAACTCATTTTAGAAATACATTTCGTGCATAGATTTGGTCGACACTCAGCATCATAGGACTACACTCCTCCATTTCCCAACATACTACTGTCACCCGGATGCATCAAACATCTTAGAGCCACAAACCCACTAATTTGGTTAACTTATAGTTTCTCCTCGAAATAAAGTTGGTCTACGAACTTATAGTTCTATTCCAACCAATGATTCTGACTCAAGATAAACAACTTAATGCATTCATCGCACTTAACTATCACTTCAACGTGACATTGCTAGAGACATCAACCTTTCCTCAGATTACTCGCTTGGAAACCTTCTCACTACCCCAACGGTCATCATACTAAGGTAGTTCAAGTATACCCATGTGATATGTAGGTTCACCATAACACTGGCCAGGTGCCATTATGAACGTACCAAACATGATCATCCTTGCGACCCTTGACAAATTTCCCGTTTCTAGCGACTCGATCAACTCCAAGATATCTTATCTTAAGGTGCCTAATGTGCAACTTCGCTTTTAATCACTTATAAGAACGCTAGTTTGAGTCTAGGCATCCAAAATCAATACCTAAATCTCTCAAACTTAAGCTCTGATACCAACTTGTAACACCCTCAAATCCAGAAATAACAACTAATTTAAAATTCTCAAAATACACCGATAAAGGAGTCATCTACCACCACAATTTAAGATTTAACCTCAATACAACCATTCATTCTATACAAAAGTCTATGATAAGAGCGGGTGCTACTAAAACCCCATAATAGTCACTATCTCCAAGTTGCGGACGACTTCACCAACTACTTACATCGCACAAGGCTAATGCTCAACTCTTCGTGGAACGACTAGAATTCAAACTCCCAACTGGAACCTGATGCACATGCCGACAAAATAAAAAGGTTAGGCTAACGCCTAGTGAGTTCAAGAGTTTATATCATGATTATAAAGGAAGACGTAGAAGGGAAGAATTGTAACTTATAATCATGATCCTTTAAAATGCTTTATTTTAAAAATAATTGAACAAATCATTTACCAATGATATGCAAATTATAGATGGACGCCTCAACGCCAGAATATTCTTTCATGAAATAATGAACTTCAACACTTACTCAAAACGAGAATAATGGTAATACTCGAAAAATGGAATTTGAATAAGCTTTATAAATCAACTGACCAAAATATGCATAAACTCAAGTTTATATGAATATGGTATAAGAGAGAGATAACTCGACTCAAAACGTGGATGTAAATTTACTCCCAATTTATGATAATGTAAATAATACTTCATATCCCAAAACACCCCAAAACACGAGTAGGGATTAATATTCAACCCATAAAACATGAAACGGACTCAGGTATGCGAAGTGTCACCGAAAACAAATATATAAAACACTCAACCCAAAGACAACACCTTTCGGTGAAGGGGAAACCCGATTCCGCATATTATGACGTGCACAGAGTAAGCCATACATTACGTTAAATAGGTATAAGTATCGGGCTCAACATCTTTCAGAATACACCCATAGATACTAGCACGGAGGACTTACACCATACCACGAGGCCTAGCCGCGCCTCAATGGGGAAAACTAATCGTTCCACCATCGGACAAAGAAATAAATGTATCGAGCTCAGCATCTTTCAGCACACACCCATTGATACAAGCACGAAGGACTTACATCCCATCCTATGCCTAACGTGCCTCGATGTGGAAAACTAGTCGTCCCAACACCGGATAAAATACAAAAGTGCTCATGGATCCATAGCAAACGGGGCTGAAACATTACATGACTCAAAACGAATGAACTAACGCATTCAAAACATGTAATTCCCAAGTAAGATGCAATAAATACAGATCATAACCAAGCGCTCTACAATGAGCTTATCAAAACCGGACAAGTGTCCTCATAACCCAACAAAACCCAAACGAACCACAAGCTCAACACACCCAAAAACCCAATGCTGAAACTCATAAAATGAAATCAACGTAAACGACCCGAAATAATGTAACCCATGCTCCAACACACACGAATAACTCCAACATGATTTAAATCGGGGCAAAACATTTTCCAAGTGGGTCTATACCTTTCAGTCTTTCAAATCATCCCATGACACCCAATACATTGCATTTATACTCAAAATATACTCCATGAAATAAATCATTTAAATACCCAAAATATACGATTTATTTATCAAAATGCATGAAATCCCAAACATGGGTGTTTTATAAGTTTATAAAATTGAATACTTCCAAATAACCCAAAACTTATCAGATGATTAGCAGTTAAACAATTTTCTATACAAAACATGTAAATACTTTAAAATATGCATTTTGGCATGTACACCGTTTTCACAAATCAACTTGAACTCACCTTGCTAGATTTAGGCTAAATCTAGATTTCACCCAACTCGAGCTCCTTTGAAAGGCACTTGAATCCTCAAGCTGAAAACTTCCAAAACCTAGATCCATACAAATCCAAACCATAAATACCCATACATAACCATTTAGAAACATTTCTCAATCCTTAGTTACTAAAATCCTCACCAAGTCAAAACCCTAGTTTCTCTAAAAACCATAAGATCCGAGATTTGAGAAACCAAATACTAGGGAAACATCAATGAAGCATTTATAACATTATTTCAAAAAAACTTACCATTCTAGATGATGAGACTTTACACCCAAACCAACTTCTCAACCCGAGCTCCCAAACGATGAACTTGAGGAGGAAGATGAAGATAGAGATTTTGTGGTTCAAGATCCCACTAGCTAGATGGTAAAGAATCATGTGGTTCAAGGGGGAAAACCTTCAAAATGGGTTAGGGTTCGGTTCTTGGGAGGGAGAGGTCAAGAGAGAAAGAACTTGGATGAAAAGGGTGAGTTAGAAATGAGAAATGAGGCTGAAATCAGGTTTTAACCCATCTGATCCTCGCTCGCGACCTTGCCAAGAGATAGTGACAGTGTCACTATCGCGAGGCACTCTCGCGAGGCACTCTCGCGTGGATTGTACCGCGAGTTGGTACCTCCCCGGCGATTGTGCCACGCGATAGTGACACATGTCACTATCGCGAATCACTCTCGCGTCGCTCGTACCGAAGCCCAAAATGTCTAAAAACTCGCGATTCTCGCATGGGTCGACTCAAGGTTCGACAACACAACTTTTTCCACCCGAAAAGATAGGCGGAAGGCGGAGAGATTACCATCGAAGGACGGAAACTTCCTCAAGAAAAACCGGGTGTTACAACAAAGGTAAAAGATAAATAAGACACAGAGAATTTGGTGACGCGGAAAACCCCGTCGAGGGTAAAAACTGCGGACGATAGCAGAGATCGCCAAATGCACTATGGACGTCAAACAGCGACGTCGTTCTTTAGAAGGAGTGATTACAAGTATAATTGACAATATTATAGTAGAAAAGTAATGTAATCGTGTGATCGAGCTAGATGTAGGCAGAACACTATGTCGAGAGATTCTTCTTGAGAGAATTTGTTAAAGGTGGAATATTGAACTTGCTTTATATTCAGATGATCCCCTTGCGTTGCTCTTCAGGGTTGTATATATAGCTTTGGTCGCCAAAAATGAGCATTGATTGTCCAACGGTCTTGATATTGATTGATCTTAATGGTGCTTGTCCGTTATATACGTTGGTCTTTATGTGCATTATACCTGTAATGAAAGATTCACAGAGGAAAAACGGTTGTATGCAATAGATGATCAATGATCGTTAGTAACGTTACATAAGTCGTGAAATATAAGCTTGTCGAGAGATTCCTGTTAGTCGTGGATGTGAGAAACTCTCGATGATCGTCGTTGGGGACGACGATGTCTTATGATGTGTGTGATCGTCAGAACCTTATCTTAATACAAGAATGGTCCTTAGTCTGGAGACGTTTGGTTTTCTTCTGTCGGTCGAAACTTGTGAAATTTTACCCAAACAGTTTGCCCCCAAAATTCGGAAATTAGGCGGCAAGTCGTTTTTTCGAATTTTGTAACTATATTGGACACGTGTCGACTTTTGTAACTGAATCGTTTCCTTGAAAACTAAAGCGATTATGAGGGAAGCGTGCAACCATTTTACTGTCGTGACGTCATGGCAACGTGGGGTGCGTGGTGTCAGGCGTAGGTACAGGTGTCGACCATCCGTAGAGGAGGGCGAAGAGTCGATTACAGGTGTCGACTATCTAACGGTTTGACCTGACCTTGAATTATGTATAAATTTGGTCTTTAGCCGAAGCTTTTCCTTTTACGCGATCACAAGTTCTTTAGAGAGAGTATTTTTCCGAATCTTTGCCAAAACCAGTATACTGTAGCAGATCGTTGCCCAAATTTGATCAGTTTTTAGAGCCTTATTTAAGAGTGCTCAGTAGTTTGTGTACTCATGACAAATTACTTTTAACCTTTCGATGGCAGTCGACCCTTCTGGCACTGTAAAAGGAGAGGTCGAGATGAGGGATTTTAGGCATCTAGCCAGGATCCCAGTCGATGTTCGATTGAGTGCTCCAGATCAGTTGAGGCCGGAGCAATGTCCGAATGGGTACTTTGTCCTATACGAGTATCCCTTCAAGATAGGCTTCACGTGGCCTTTTCCCCCATTGTCGAGGGATTTCTTGACAACCTTTGGGTTGTCGCCGGGGCAGATGATGTCCCAATTCTGGCGCATCGTTCAAGTCATTGAACGGTTGACAACCAAGTGGTCGTCACCTTTTACTGTGAACGACCTGCTGTTAGCCTATTCGGTCAAGGCAGAGACAAACCACAGTACAATCTCTTTTCGAGATATAGAGGAGATCGTGTCTTGGTCCAGGCGACGACAGTAAACGATCGCAAGTGGAAGACGCGATATATTTTTGGTCGCGTGTCATCGAGTGACGAGAACACTCGGTGGCTCACCACTGGGTGGAATACTGCGAGCAAGTTTTTGATTTTTCTTCCCTCCGTTGTTATTTCCTCGTATTTTGTCTAATGATGTGTTCTGTTTGTCCCTTCCGCGACCGACTTCTCAAGAGTAGTACCTTACTCTGACTCGGCTAGGAAGGTCGAGAGTTTTCTCGAGTACAACGTCGAGGAGCGATCGTTTTTTCCTATATCGTCAAGGGAGAAGGACGAAGATGATGAAGATGACAAGGATGGTGAGGGAGAGGAGGAGGATGACGACACTGGTGAATGAAAAGTCGGTCCGGGTAAGTCCTTTCTTTTAACCGTAGGACGTTATTTACAGATCGTAAGATATTTTTGGGGTCTAGTCGAGCGGACGTCACCTAGTAGGGTTTTGATGGATCTAGTCGTTCGACGTCACCATTTGACGTATTTGTGGGATCTTGTCGGTAGACGTCACCCACTGGTGGTGAGACCTTTTAGGATTCTTAGTCGTAAGATGTTACCTTTAGGTCATTAGTTTTCTTAAGGTTTAGTATTTATGAGACGTCACTTACTGATGCATTTTTGTTTGTTTTTCAGGAAACTCAATTCCATCAGTACAAACGAAGAGTCCCTCGAAGAGGGAGTCGATGGCTCAGCTGGATCGACATGGTTGGGCGATGAAAAGAAGGGCCCTCTCGACTGTTGGGTCGAGGGGTAAAAAAGTTAAGAAGATCGCGAGGGAACCGTCTCCAACGAATGACGACCTGAGGTCGTTATTTCCAAGGAGGCGATGCCGCCACCGGTCATGGGAGCCACACCGGTTTCCTCGGTTCCACCACTGGTGGTGGAAGCCTCTTCATTTAAAGACAAGGGGAAGGTTCCTCAGGCGGGCGAGGATCCAAAAATGATGTCTGTGAACATCAAGTTACCGGTTGACTTTCTATCGTCCGGTTGCTTGGATAGGAAGGAGGTGTTCCCTCACACGAACTATTTTTTCCTGCCAACTGTCTGCGAGAGCTATTAGGATCTCGCGATCGAAGACGTGGAAGCCAACGTCACAGGATTTTCCTTTATGGTAAGAAACTTTCGAGTTTCTTCTAGTCTTTTGTCGTTCGTTTTACTCATTTATCGTGCGATTTTACAGGCGTTCCAGGCGTCGCTGGCACTTCACTCATGTTTTAATGACATGAAGTCATTAGTCTCCAAGTCTCTCGAACAGGAGACGAAGGCTATTGCCAGGGCTAAGGCAACGGAGGAGGAGAGAGAGTGGATCTCCCTTCGTCTTCATGAAGCCCTTGGCAGGTTGGAAGCTGTCAAGCGTGAGAATGTGGTGCTGCAAGGTCGCATGAAGGACGATCTTGACGAGGCCTCCATTGATCAATCGAAGCTGGACGTGATGAAGATGATCTCGGCTGCGAATGCAAAAGAAGTCGAGATCTTAAGGTTAGAGCGGGACATGGCCCGACAGCAAGTCGCAGATCTTGAGGAGAGAGTAACTTCCATCGAGGCGTTCACCCGTCTTAAGACTCGTGCAACTCTGATTAGGCGTCTTCGAAGAGGAGAGGATCCTCTGGCATCGAGAGAAGGAGATCTAACTTTCTTACTGAAATCCATTGGAAATGAGAAAGACCTCGATTCGGAGGACGAGAATGATCGTGAGTTGTTGGACGAAACTCCTCAAGACAACGTTGCTAAGGTCGTGGCTCAAGAAGGTGAGGAGCAATCGGCTCCTTAGTGAGCTTTTATAATTTTTTGTATTTTCAATCGGGCGACCGTTGGTGGTCGTGCCGCGTATTGTAATATCCCTTCGAAATTTAATGAAAAACTTTTGAACAGAATGAATTGTCGCAACTTCTTCATTGTCGCAACAAATATTAAAGTGATTGTATAAGTAACTCACTAAATATATGGAAAAGTAATCAAAGGATAACAAAGATTAATGAAAATCTAAGTAACTCACGACAAACATAGATAACGAGAAGTAATAGTATAACTTAAGTACTTCAAGAAATTCACGTCGTTAACATGATCGAACATTAGTTTAGACTTACAGTTGGGCAAGCAAACAGTTTTTATCAAGGAATTTGCGTTTTGATGCAAATTGCAATCCTGTCGACTGATAACCTGTTTTTAGAGATAACCCACAAGGAACTCGCGATTATCATAAGATAAAAGTAAGGTTTTGACCTTATATTCATAAGTCGTATGACATGGTCGTGAAACAATCGTGAGACATAAGTATAGTCGAATGATCGACCGATCCTGCAATGAAACAACCTTAGAGGGGGTCGTTGGTCGAACCAACGACTCTCCGCTGCTTAACTCAGTAAGATTTGTAGAAAGATAATTGTAAGGAAAGAGGAAATGGGTTTTAGCAGAAATACCTCTTTAGATGTATCGCATTCCAACTTCGAGGAATGTCACGACCGTCTAGGGTTTGTAATCGGTAGGTTCCTTTCCCGACAACCTCAGTTATTTGATACGGTCCTTCCCACTTAGTGGATAATTTACTTGAACCAGGTTCTTGTGTGTTTTGAAACACTCGTCGTAAGACATAATCACCTGTTTGAAAGATTTTGGCCTTGACATTCTTATTGAAATGTCGTTTGACCAATTATTTCTGTGAGGCCATTCTGATCAATGCTGACTCTCGCAATTCTTCTAGTGTATCGAGGTCATAACTTAGGTCGACTAAGTTGTGATCGACTATCGAATGTCGTGAGGTTGGAATTTGAGTCTCTACAGGCAAGACTACTTTGCAACCATAGATAAGAGAGAAAGGAGTTTGCCATGTAGATGTACGAGGTGTCATACGATTGGCCCAAAGAGCTGTCGGAAGTTCTTCGTCTCATTTGCCTTTTGTCGCCTTGAGTCTTTTCTTGATCGAATTGATGATCGTTTTGTTACTCGACTCGGCAAGTCCATTGGACTGAGGATACCGGGGGGTTAAAGTCGTAAGTTTGATGTTACGATCTTCACAAAACTGTTGAGTTATGTCGCTTATGAACTGCGACCCATTATCACATACGACCTCGGATGGGATTCCGAATCTGAATGTCGCTGACATGCGTCGCAACTTTGGACGTACTTTTTTGCGTCTTGTCGCAAAGTTGGCCAATAGTACCCTTGTCGAGAGATATGATTTTCCAGACTACGACCTCTTGAGTGATTGCCACACTCACCGTCGTGCATCTCTCGCAAAATGCTTTGGTAATACCCATAATTTTCGGTAAGTAAAGGACACCCAGACGTTTTTGGAACTTATAAACAGCGGGACTTTTGTTGGGAAATCATTGTTTGAAGTTCCTTGGAGTATCGGGGGTATTGGCGTTGAAAAAGTCGAGTTTCAGAGCTTGGTACGGGCTTGGCTACAATGCCCGGCGACTATGACAGTGTCATAGTCGCACCGGGAAAAGTCGCATCATGAAACAGAAGCAAGGGGGTACCCAGCGACAATGCCCAGGGCATTGTCGCATGGCAATGTCGCCAGATGGATGGCAGGTGCTGTTAAGTGCGGGATTTCAGCCCTCAATTCTCATTTTCACTCCCAAACTTCTTCTATTCTCTCCCAAAACGTTTTCCCTCTTCTCCCTTCAAACCCTAACTTATTTTTGGCTCAAATCCTTGTATCTTATGGAGATAAAACACCATCAAGTGGTAAAATGGAAGGCTATGATCAAGGATTCACCATCTCCATCTTCATCTTCAACCTCTAGCTCATTTTTGGGTTTTCTAGGTTTTCACCAAAACCTATGTGGTAAGTTTACTTTCTCCATCTCAAAACCTTGTTAGGTGATATAAATGCTCCATTGATGGTTTCCTAGTGTTTGATTCCTTCAATTTCGGTTTGTAAGATTTTGGAAGATTTGGGTCCAAAATTAGGGTTTTGGCCAAAATGGAGGTTTTGTTTCTATATGGTTTGGGATGTATATTTATGGTGGAAAATTTATGTATCTAGGTTTATGGAAGTTTTGGACCTTGAAGATTCAAGTTTCTTCAAAGGAGCTCAAAGTGAGGTAAAATCTAGATTTAGCCTAAATCTAGCAAGGTGAGTTCAAGTTGATTTGTGAAAACGGTGTACATGCCAAAATGTTTATTTTAAAATGTTTTGCATCTTACATGAAATTGTTAACTGCCGATAAGTTTGACTATTTTGAAAGTGTTTAACTTTATAAACTTATATAACACACATCTTTGGGATTTTTGGGCATTTTGTTAATGTGTCATAGATGAATGTGTTTTAACGATTTATTGCATAAATGGATATTGGTCAAAATTCATTTTAGTGTTTGTTGGGTTTCACGCATCATTCATGTATTGGGACGTTTTGAAAGTAGGAGTGTGTGAGTCTTTTGGGTTGGATCGTTCCCGACCTTGGGAACATTTAGAATTAATTAATCTTTTCTTTGGGTTTTGGGCCGAAGGCCAATGGTGATTTGAGAAACAAAGGTTTTGGGGAAAGATGTAATTTGGTTTATGTAACCATATTGGCTCTCGTGTTTTAGCCAAACGTCTATTAAGCCTTTTGGGGCTTGATTTGCACTCGGTTGAGTCTTTGGAACATTTGTTTAGTTTTGGTAGCTCGTTAAGGAGCTTTGGATGTATGGTGTACTTAGTTGCACCTTATTTGAGAGTTACATGTTTTGAATGTGTTAGTTCATTCTTTTGAGTCATGTAACGTTTTAGACTGTAATGCATTGAATCCATAGGCATATGAGTCAGTTAGTTGGTTTAGTGGGGACTTTATCCCTGTTTTGGGACTGGATATTGTTTATGGCTAGCGGGAGCTCGAGGTACAGATCGTGGGTGGTTGAACTCGATAACTGTGTAACCTTTATTGAAGGGCTCGAGGTACAGATCGTGGGTGGTTAAACTCGATGCCCATTTATAATCCAGTCTGGTTACTCATCGTGGAATTTAGTGTCCACGTTTGAAGTCTAGTGAGTGGTCCTCAAGTCATGTTTTTATGTAAGCTTGTGGTGGTGCTCTGTAGAGCCATATACGGAACTAAGTCTTGTGGTGGTGCCCATTGTGAGCCGGATACGGGGACTTGTGGCTTTTGTGGCGACACTCATTAGAGGTCGAGTAGACACTAGGGTCATTTGGGTATCTTGCGGTGGCAGCTCGGTTAGGATCCGTATACGGGGATCCATGGATCTATGTGAAGCTCGAGAACATTGATAAGTGGCTTAACTTTGTGTGCCCGCCACCTTCGATGGAATTCGGGTATCCCCCGTCACCAAAAGGTGTTGTTTTTGGGTATTGAGTTTTATTATCCAAGTTTTCGGTGACGTTTTGTATATATGTGTTAGATCTCAGATTTATTGGATTCAAGATCATCCAATCTGAAGTTTGGAATCTGAAGCTAAAGCTGAAAAGTCGCTCTCAAGATTAGTCTAATGTTAAGTTTGTAATAATTGTCAAAGTTAATTATTATGTTAATTAATGTATTTTGCATTATTCCTAAATATCTAATTAATAGATATTTTAGGATATTATTAGTTTTAGATATTAGTTTAGATATTATATTTCTACTTATTTTGTTAGAGATATAAAAGGTTTTGAGATATTATTATCTCATAACTTTCAATATCTCAGATCATACATATCGACCCAAGTTCATCATCCACAGAGAGAGAGGGAGAGAGCTTCAAAGTTATCAACCTTGTAATCATCATTTGTAATCGAAACAGGTTGGTTAATCTAGCATATGTTTGTTGTTTGATTATCTGGTAAAGATCGTGTTCAATCACACGGACTCACAATTGGTATCAGAGCTCGAACCAGATTCAAAATCAAACTTTTAAACTCTCTGTGTTCTTCATTTCTTCAAGAACACTGTGACATCGATCAAATCTTCTAATAGTGGTAGTTTTCGAAATCAAAAGGTTGTAAGGTGTTGTAGTTGATAAGGCGATCATTGTGTCAAAGTTTAGGGCTGTAAAACGTTTTCTAGATTGGTGTATTTGGTGATTACAAACCCGTTTTATTGAAGAAGAAACACTCACCGGTCGACACCGGTTACACGCACATCGGTCGCAACACCGGTCTCAACACCGGTCGAACACACTGTTCAATCCGGTCTCTACCCCGGTCACTCTAAACACCGGTCGAAAACATCTCACCGGTCTACCACACCTCGGTCGAGAACCCCGGTCGTACACAACCCCGGTCGAAGACACTGTGCAACACCGGTCTCTACATCGGTCGAAGTAACACCAGTCACACTCAATCCGGTCTCACTCACAACATCTATCCGGTCGCAGCTCATCCGGTCCTTCATCAACCCGGTCACTACATCTCTCCGGTCGCAAGCAAAGATCCGGTCGAAGGTAACACTCTGGTCGCTACATAGGTCCGGTCAAACAACACACCGGTCGATCACACTTTTGCGCCATCAACTACTCACGCGAAACTTACTTTTGCGCCATCAACTACTCACGTGAAACTAACTTTGAGCCATCAACTATTCGCGCAAAACTACAAATCGCGCGACCAACTACTCGCGCAAATCTCATTTCGCGCGACCCACTTCTCGTGCAAAACCACATTTGCGCCAGCTTCTTCAAACGCAAAGTTTACTTTTGCGCCACCTTCAAGTAGCGCAAATTAAGCCTTTTTACGCCAGTTCCTGACTTAGTCTTATTATTCAGTATTTATCTGATTTTATTTGGATTAATGATCATATCTGTCAAGTTCTTTTGTTACAGGAATCATGGATGATGATTTCTTTGCTCCACCTAGAGAGAAAAGTTTGTCACAAAAAGTTTCAGATCTTAAAGACCAGTATCAACTAGACCAGATGTCTATTTTGAAAGATTTTTTATCATCTGGAACTGATATGAAACCTCCTGTTTTAGTCAGAGGAAAATATGAGCAGTGGAAAATCCATTTCTTAGACTTTATTGACAAACATGAATTGAATACTTATATCAGATTATCTTTGTAGGAAGGAATGATGAAAATTCCAACAAAGTTTAATTCTTTTCGAGGAGCTTATGGATTTATGGAAATGAAAGAGGTTCCAGTATACCTTAATGAATACACAGATGAGCAGAGAAGGAGACATTAAACTGATAAATTTGCCAAAGTTCTTATATTGAAAGGAAGTCCAGATGAGATTTCTATTCAAATAAATAGCAAATGGGCTACAACAAAAAATTTATGGGATCAGCTTGAAGGTAGATCAAAATTGTCTCCAATAGAAAAAGTTAAGGTTTTGGAAGCTGAGAACTCTGAATTAAAAAGACAGATTTCTGATTTGGAATCTCAAATTCAGAAGCAAGAGTCTGTTGAGATGAATGAGGAGAAATTCAAGAACTTGGAGAGTGCAAATGCTAATCTTCAAAAGAAAATATCAGACTTGAATCAAGGGTTTGTCAAAGACAAATCTGTGTTTGATCAGGCAAGTTCAATGCTTGCACAGAAGTTCTCAGATCTTTCCAAGAAGAGTATTGAGGAGAAGAAGGTGATTGAGCTTAAAAGTATAAAGCTTTCTCAACAAGTTAGTAACTTTGAGAAAGTAATCATTTTGGAAAGAGATCAGTTTGCCAAAGAGAAGAAGGCAATTGAACAGAAGAACGTTGGATTCTTAAAAGAGATATTAGATGGAAGAAAGGATGCTAAGAAGGGATTTGAAGAAGAGAGAAGAACCTTTGAAGCTGCAATTAGAAAGCTTAATGCAAAGCTATCTGAAATTTCTAAGTGTGCACATAAAGAGAAGAAAAAGAAGTGTAAGTTTGAGACGAAGATTGACCTTCTTGTCAAAGAAAGAAAGAGTTATTCTTCAAAGATTAAAGAGCTTGAAAAGATTATCTCAATGGTGGTGGTGACTAAGCACAAGACTCCAGAGTCAACTATCCACTCACCTAGAGATGATTCATCTGATTCAGAATGCTTATTCAAGTCAGCTGCAAGTTCAATATCTAGAACTGCTTCTTCCAAAAGGTTAGTTAAATATTCTAATCATATTCGTAGTTCTAACCTTTTCTATGATAGAAATATAGATGGTTCAGGTACACATCAAAGAAGGAGAATAAGCTACAAAGAAGAAGAACTGGTCTGGAACAGGAAACCAGTTGAAGCAAAGAAGAAAGATGAACTGAAAAGTAAGAAGTCATGTGTACATACGCAGAATGCCAAGAAGAACAATGCGCGTAAAGGTAAACCTGATCTTGTCTACATGAGAGATCAATTAATTAGTTTGTCAGGTAAGAAACTCTATTGTTCTTATTGTCGTACACATGATCTAGTTCATAAAACGAGTGACCATTACTGGTATGGTTCTTACTCAATTACTCCCATAAGAACTGCAGCTAACATAATTGGATCCAAATGGAAATGGATACCAAAGAAAAAGGATGATTTTGTGTTGCAGGTACCTACTGTCAAGAGGGAGTAGGAGAATAATGGTTCTTGAGTAAATCAGCTCAAGACCCGGACATCAATGTCAAAAAGGCTCTTGAATACAACAGTTCAAGACTCGCACTTCAATGATCAAAAGACCTTACTCCGAGCTGAAATGAGATTGTACTCCAATACTACAATGAGGAAATCAACCATCAAGGGGGAGTACATACTTTTCTGAAATTTTATGCATATTTTTTACATTGATAATTTTTCTAATGCATAATTTCAAGAGGAGTAAAGGTGATGACTTCTGATTATTTCTGATCAGAACTCATACTTTAAAGGTTTTACTGCTTTTTGTCATTTTATTTTCAGTGAATAAATTAGCTTTGACTATGACATAAAACTTTTGCAGTTTTTGAGAGATGCTTACAAGATCATATCTTTATGACTTTAAGCTTGACTTCATGAGATGTAAGATTACACTCAAAAGGTATAATTCTTTATCTTAATCTCATATATGGTTGAAAGGTGGACAACTTTCAATCATAGGAAAACATGTTCTTAAATGATCAAACCACTTCCCGATTCTCAAACCGATTTCATGAATTGGAAGTGTGATTTTAAATTTTTTCAAGATCTATAATGAGCTTTAACTTATATAGTTAAACCATTTTGAGCATCACATGCTTTCTAGGAAAACATGATTTTTTTGTGCTAGGACTTAACACAACTTCTACGGATATCCAAGAGGTTAATCCATAGTGATTGAGTGTGAGAAGTCAAAAGAAATGAGTGTGGGATGTGTGATGAGTTTTACAGAAAAAGAGAGTTTGGTTAGAGAAAACTAAATGTTTAAAAGAAAGAGGGTGTGAGAACAGAGTTAAAAGAATATCAGAACTCTGCACCAACTTTTTCTGAGCCGGGAAACCACAATTCTAATGTTTCACAACGCTTTGGTGATCATTATTGAAATAGGCAACTAGCTCATGCCAACTCTTGATCAAACCTCACCAACTACCCATTTTCTTCTTAACAAGAAAGTGTTTCACATTTTCAAAGGGGAAGCAACACATTTGCTATCTTATTTTCATTTGGAAAATCTGGATATTGAAAAGAAAGAAGTCTGCCCCACCTTCGCACTTCAATCATGCACATTGAGTCTGTGTTTAACTTACTGTTGTCTTATTGGTTTACACAATTTTGAGCCAATAAGCAATCATCCGTGCTTAATTCTTTCTATCACATGCACGAACACACAAGGAATTTGTTTCTTTGTCATAACATTCATAGAAATTGCCTTTGTGGTGTTTCGATGATTGAATGGAAGCCCTGGGGGAGTCAACATCAAAAAGCTCCTTTCCAATGTGTATTCGTTACACACAGTGACTTAGTGTTACTGACAGACATTTTAACTGATTTATTTGTTGATTCAGGTGTTTCACGATTATTTTGTCTGGATTTGTAAAGATCTGGATGAATATCTTTTGAATTGACGGATCATAAGCTTCTCATGAAAGACATTTCTTACTCAGAGTTTTGATGAAATCGTTTCTCTATTCATCAAAAAGGGGGAGAACCTAAAGTTTGAAGAAATGTCCACTACAAGGAAGAGAAGAGAAGAGCTAACCAAGAAATGCGAGAGATCAAAGTATTCTGAAGACATGCTGAATTTAGAGAATTTTTCTTTGAAGATACTTTGCTAAAGCATTCTGAACTAAAACTGGAGATTATTACATATTGAAGACAGAGAAGGAGATTCAACTTCTGAGCTGAAAGAGAAGACTGAATTGCTAAATCATTTTAGTAATGATCTTGATCCAAAGGGGGAGATTGTTAGATCTCAGATTTATTGGATTCAAGATCATCCAATCTGAAGTTTGGAATCTGAAGCTAAAGCTGAAGAGTCGCTCTCAAGATTAGTCTAATGTTAAGTTTGTAATAATTGTCAAAGTTAATTATTGTGTTAATTAATGTATTTTGCATTATTCCTAAATATCTAATTAATAGATATTTTAGGATATTATTAGTTTAGATATTATATTTCTAGATATTTTGTTAGAGATATAAAAGGTTTTGAGATATTATTATCTCATAAGTTTCAATATCTCAGATCATACATATCGACCCAAGTTCATCATCCAGAGAGAGAGAGAGCTTCAAAGTTATCAACCTTGTAATCATCGTTTGTAATCGAAACAGGTTGGTTAATCTAGCATATGTTTGTTGTTTGATTATCTGGTAAAGATCGTGTTCAATCACACGGACTCACAATATGGATCTTATCCATGATTTCTGGGTTGAGTATTATACCCCACCCGTGTTTTGGGTGTCTCGGGATATAAATTTTTATCCACGTTTCATAAATTGGGAGTCCGCTTTCTATTCTCCTTTTGAGTGAGTTCTGTGTTGAATTTAATTTACAAAGGAACGTTGTTGTTTTGGGGTCTTAGTCCTTAAAACAATTTGGTTTGGAAAACGTTTATTATGGTGCCTCATTCATCTAAAATGCATATTATTGGAAAACGAGTCGTTTTCACATTTGAAGCATATCATTTTGAAAGATTATGATTTCAATTGTATTCTTCTTTTTTTTAAAAACGATAAATATATATGTTGAAAACTCTTGAGCTCACTAGGCGTTAAGCCTAACCTTTTTATTTGTCGGCATGTGCATCAGGTTTCAGATGGGGGTTTGGTTCTAGCAGTACTATGAAGAGATGTGCTTAGTTTTCACAAGTGTAAGTATTTGGTGAAGTCTTTCGCAGTTTGGAGATAGTGACTATTATTGGGTTTTAGTAGCACCCGTCCTGGTTATAGACTGTATGTACAGAATAAATTGTGTGTGTTGAGATTAAACCTTAAATTATGATTGTGTATGAATCATTTATCGGTGTATGTAGAAAATTTTAAATTAGTTGCTATTTCCAGATTTGAGGGTGTTACACTTTGGACTTGATTCTTATTGGTAACACATCGTAAGTTTAGTCCTGTCGATGATCGTCTGTAAAGTTTTCCTCTGATCATAATATATCTGGATGCCTTAAATAGAATTTTTCGGGCTTCCATTTTGTCTTCAGGAAGTTGGTCGTTTATTAGAAATTTTCTGATATCGCTCGACCAATTGTCTTCCTCTTCGATTATCTGTACATCACTTTCGTTATTGATGGATGATGTCTCCAGATGAATTATTGGAATAGCCTCGAATGGATGATGTCCAAGTGCTGACCCAAGGTTAGCTAGTGCGTCAGCCTGGGTATTTTGATCTCTTGGGATATGTGAAATAGAAAATTCTTCGAATTCTTCGAATTTGACTTTGGCTATTTTGAGATAGGCTGTCATTCTGGAATCTTTAGCGGTAAAGTCTTCATTCATTTGATTCACGACTAAAAGCGAGTTGCTTTTGACATGAAGTTTTGTTGCCCCCAGGTCGTGGGCCATATTCATTCTTGCGATCAAGGCTTCGTATTCAGCCTCATTGTTTGTGGCTTTGAAGTCGCATCGTATGGAGAACACCATCTTACCCCCTGTGGCGACTTGAGGATGACGCCAAGTTCTCCCCCTGGGCATTGGATGATCCGTCGACATGTAATGTCCATATTGGGTCGTCGAGAGTTGCCACAAGTTCCGTCGGTACTTCTAACTTTGGGCTGAAATCTGCGATGAAGTCGGCCAATGCTTGCGATTTGATCGCGGCTCTTGGTTTGTATTCTATGTCGTAACTACTAAGGTAGATACTCCATTTTGCCAGCCGACCTGCCAACTCTGGTTTTCATAAGATAGACTTAAGAGGGAAGTTAGTCACAACAATAATATGATGCAATTCAAAATAGTGACGTAACTTTTTTGCCGCAGTGATCAAACCTAACAAAAGTTTTTCCATAGAGTAATAATTGTTTTAGTGTTTGAGTTGACCGCTAAATAGAGTTGGAGGACCTCGGGTTTCGACAGCAAATGTGGGGACGCCATATATCTTTTAAGCTCTTGGAGCGCGTTTTCGTGGTCGTTCGTCCATTCGAAACCCCTATTTTTTCTCAAGATATTATAGAATAGGAAACATTTATCCGAGAATCGAGAGATAAACCTGTTTAGTACCACAATTCGACAGTAATTCGTTGGACTTCTTTGATATTGTGAGGGGATCTGATATCCAAGATTGCTTTTATTTGGTTAGGATTGGCTTCGATCCCTCGACGGGTGACCATATACCCCAAGAATTTTCATGCACTTACTCCAAAGGAGCACTTTGTCGGATTAAGCTTCATGTGATATTTCCTGAGGATATCGAATGATTGTCTTAAATGATCGATCGCCTGTTTCGATTTGACCAACATGTCGTCGATATACACTTCCATTGTGTCTCCAAGATGTTCTTTGAACATCTTATTGACTAACCGTTGGTATGATGACCCTGCGTTCTTAAGACCAAAAGGCATGACCTTGTAACCGTAGATCCCTTTGTATGTCATGAATGATATCTTCTCTTGGTCGTCTCGGTGCATCAGGATTTGATTATATCCTGAGTACACGTTCATGAACGTGAGTAACTCATGACCGACAATCACGTCGACCATGGCGTCGATATGTGGCAATGGGAATGGGTCTTTTGGACAAGCCTTGTTGAGATCTGTAAAGTCGATGCATACTCTCCACTTCCCATTTTTATTTTGTACGACCATGACGTTAGCCAGCCAGTCGGGATATTTGACTTCCCTGATTTTTCCTGTCTTGAGCAAATTATCAACTTCATCGTTGATTACTTTGTTGCATTCTGGAGCGAACTTGCGACGCTTCTACTTAATAGGTTTTAACGAAGGATCAACATTGAGTTGGTGAGTGATGACCTCTGGATCGATGTCGACCATGTCCTCATGCGTCCAGGAAAAACAATCGACATATTCCTGCAAAAAAGAAATTAGCAATCCTTTTAAAGTAGAGTCAAGGGACGTACCGATGTAGACTACCCTGTCAGGTTTCTCCTGATCCAGGACGACTTCTTTTAGTTGATAGTCGTTGGTAGTTTCAGGATCGACCTGGTTTTGTAAATGCTATATGCTCTGTTTTTTAGGCTTCATAACGCGAGCAATTTTCTGCTCACTCTTAACCTCTTGGATGCCCCAAGTTGTGGGAAACTTGATCTTCTGATGGTAGTCGAGGGCACAACTTTCATGTCGTGTATCCAAGGTCGTCCTAGGATAACATTGTATGCTGACGAACAATCGATGACGTTGAATTTGGTCTGCTTATTGACCCCTTTGGCGAATACTGGGAGAATAATTTCCCCTATAGTGTTAGCCATGTCTCCATTGAAGCCTACAAGGATCGTCGAACATCATACGATCTCAGACTTGTCAATTCCCATAGCTTTTATTGTGTCAAGGAATATGATATTAGCAGAACTTCCTCCGTCGACCAGGATTCTCTTCGTCGAGCAATTACCGATCGTGAGTTGTATGATCAAACCATCATGATGTTTCTGCCATTGATCACCGAGATCCTCCTGATCGAAAGTGATGGGCATGGCTTCTAATTCCATCTCATGTTTAGGTCGTGACGTCCGTGGAACAGGGAGTTCTTCAGGTCCTCGACTAGCATGTCGTTTAGCTGTCGAGTAAGTTAATCCGCAGACGTCAGAACCTCCGGTCACACAATTAATGACCTTTGCGTGTTCAGGCGAAGCTGGTCGTGTGTTTGTGCCCAACAAACCTTGCAAATGGCATTTTGGCACGAGCCAAGCCAATTCTTGTCTTAAAGCTAAACAATTGTCTGTCAAGTGGCCATGATCATTATCAAAGTCACACCATTTGGATTTGTCTTTCTTAGTGTCGTCTTTCTCACTTTTTGGAGGCCATTTGACGTTGGTCTGAACGTTCTTGAGAGCTTCGACTGCCATTTGACTTGTTTTCTTCTTATCAAATCTCACGTTCAAGACTTGTTTGGATGTCTCGACACGAGCGGTCGATCTCGTTTTGAAGTCCGATTTCTTGACGCTCAATACTCTTTTGTCACTAGATTGCTTGTGACGGAAAGCCGTGTCATCCTCGACCCGCATATAGGCTAGTGTTCGAGCTCGTATGTCTTCAAAGTTTTCCGGTGGATACTTTGTCAAGTCCATGTAGAGATCGGAATTATCGTCGAGACCTCGCTTGTAAGCCTCGATTGCGGTTCGAACATCGCAATTTCGTACATTGGTCATTTCAGAATTAAAGCGATTGAAATAGTTTCGAACTGATTCACCTGTCTTCTAAGTGATATAATATAGATCGTTGGTTTCCTTTTCCATCTTGCGACTGCTAGCGAACTGCTGAAAGAATTGGTTGACTAACTCTACAAAACTGCCGATGGATTTGGGTCACAAGTTGATCAACCATTGCAGTGCGGCACCTACGAGGGTCGTACCAAAACTCTTACATATACAGACTTCTTGATACTGATGAGGTATCGACACAGTCCACACCAGTTGTTTGTATTGTGCAATATTCTCGGTTGGATCGCTGATTCCATAGTACTTCGGCGTGAATGTCGGGATGTTGTATTTCTTTGGGACGTCGACCATGGCGATTTCGTCAACAAAAGGTGACGCTTGGAATCCGGTCCTTGGTTCAACGTCTACTGGTACAACAACTCCTGGTAGCTTTGCAAGTAACGACATCATCTTTTCATTATGTTCCTCCAATTGCTTCAGACGTCGTGCGATAGGATCATCCATATTGAAACCATTGCTAGTTGGAAGCAATGCTGGCACGAATCCAGTATCTTGAGACGTGACACCTGCGTTAGGAAAAAATCCATTGCGTTGCGATGTCTCTCTAGTATCTCCATTCATTAGTGTGCGCATGTAAGGCGTAGTCACTGATAGAAATGTTGTCGTCGTAGGTGGCATCGTTGGAATCGTCGGGATAGAGAAAGTAGAGACTCCAGTGGTTGCTCCAATACCTTGCGTTAGCCTGGGGTATGGAGGTGGTGGAGGTAGTGGAGGCGGAACACCTGCAAAAGGCATATGAAAAGATGGTCTTAGACCATACTGAGGTCCAAATTGGTTACCCATGTTTGGGTTCCCCATTGTTGGATTTCTCATGGTTGAGAGTTCTTCATTCGCTCTGCGATTCTGCTCGTCCAAAGTATGAATCCGGTTGTGAGCAACGTCGAGCTTCATGCACATTTGAGCTTCCCTGTGCTGTCATGATCCTGTTAATCAAATAAGCTGCACTAAAACCATTAGTAGGCCGCACTCTCTATCGAGGATGTTACTCTAGGTGGGGCCCCATGGTGGGCGCCAAACTGTTAATGCCAAAAATCGTCCCGAGGAAGATCTAAGGTCGGTGTGGATCTTTAACAACTAAAGTAAACAATCGATCGACAAAGGTAAAAGATAAATAAGACACAGAGAATTTGGTGACGCGGAAAACCTCGTCGAGGGTAAAAACCGCAAACGATAGCAGAGATCGTCAAATGCACTATGTACGTCAAACAGGGACGTCGTCCTTTTAGAAGAAGTGATTACAAGAACAATTGACAATATTACAGTAGAAAAGTAATGTAATCGTGCGATCGAGCTAGATGTAGGCCAGAATACTATGTCGAGAGATTCTGCTTGAGAGAATTTGTTAAAGGTGGAATATTGAACTTGCTTTATATTCAGATGATCCCCTTGCGTTGCTCTTCAGGGTTGTATATATAGCTTTGGTCGCCATAAATGAGCATTGATTGTCCAACGGTCTTGATATTGATTGATCTTAATGGTGCTTGTCCGTTATATATCCGTTGGTCTTTATGTGCATTAAACCTGTAATGAAAGATTCACAGAGGAAAAACGGTTGTATGCAATAGATGATCAATGATCGTTAGTAACGTTACATAAGTCGTGAAATATAAGCTTGTCGAGAGATTCCTGTTAGTCGTGGACGTGAGAAACTCTCGACGATCATCGTTGGGGACAACGATGTTTTCTGACGTGTGTGATCGTCAGGACCTTATCTTAATACACGAATGGTCCTTAGTCTGGAGACGTTTGGTTTTCTTTCGTCGATCGAGACTTGTGAAATTTTACCCAAACAAGAACTAACATTCTCTATCATTTGTAACATCGATTTTAGGACATTTTGACACTATTTAGTTTCGTTTTTAAAAAAATGTATATTTTTTAACATTGATTAATTTTATCGCATTTTGACACTATTTAGTTTGTTCACAAAAGAAGTGATAAATGAAATCTTGATCTCTGTTTTACAGAATTTGAAGCGTGTTTGATACACTATTTAGTTTCATTTAATAAAAGAAATGATGTAATTAAATGTTCCCATATAAGATGCACAATTTTTTATCATCTAAATTTAAAATTTTCAATAAATACTTTATTAAGACAATTGAGTTTCCTAATAGAAGCATTTTGTTACACAACCCAATAAACCCCCTAACCCGCCCAACCTGGCCCAAAAATAGGCCAAGATGGGTGCAATAGTCCACCTTCCGAAAAGGTGGTCTAGGAGCTCATGTAGAGGCCTTTTGGGAGTTTGGGTGATCTTTTCACAGGACAATTTAGGTGTTCGAAAACATGTCATTATTAGTCTAAACTCTTGTGTTGATTGAAGTTGCTTCTCACACATGAAGAGAGGATAGGATAAGGTTGCATGGGTGAGTCAAATAATGACAATCATGTCATTTTTCTTCGACTTTTGAGGTCATGGCCTTTTGAGATTTCGTGGCTAAGGCAAAGTGTATGACTACTTGGACCTTGCTTATCAGGCTTGCCTCTTGTTGTCTGAATATATATCCCAATAAGGCTATAGCAACCGGTAGATCCTGCAAGTATACATGTCCTACTAGTGTCGTTATAGCAAATAATAATAGTAAGAATATAAGATATCATACCTCGGGGACAATAAAACAAGATTAGATAAGTCAAACTTAAAATGAGATTTCATATGGCAAATTCAATGAATTGTGTTTGGTGAGTTAACAACTAATGGTTTAAACACATAGTAAGTAAAAGCATGGGTATAAGATCCGATTGGAATTTCAACTCAGAGTGTAGTAGAACGTCAACAGTAGTTCTCAACATCTCATTACCTGATCAAAGGACCTTCTTTCGAAGTTCAGTTTAGGCACTCACTGGCAGTGTCCTCATCGTATCGATGATGAACACAAATCCAAGCATGGTAACTATCTTATTCTTCTTTCCATATAGAGTACAACTGAATCAGTTGTTGCATACTCCTACATCATTTATATAACCCTCGTAAGTTTTTATATTTACGTTGTCTTCTATGTAAACTCAACTTATTTATAACAAAATAACCAATTATCAACTTGTCAAAGATTGTACAAGTGAACCATTAGAACAAAGATTGACCAGGGGAGTTATTGCTATTGCAAAAGCAATCATCCACTAACACATTGGCATAATCGTCCAACTTTCACTCACAACCAAACTAAGGGATTAGCCCATCATTGCTTTAAGAACATAAAGTAAAGACATGGAAATTAATTTGCATAAGTAAAAAGCTTAAGAGTAGTTGCTTGAAAGTAAATGTGATTAAAAGTAAAGGACTTGAAGTACATATGTTGCAGAAAAATAATAAACAAGATGAAGTAACAAAAAGCTTGCCACTATTAAATGTTTCCAAAGGAGTACAAGAACATAAATCAAAGCTTTTAGAAAGCTTGATTGTTGTTGAAAACAAAGGAGAGACACACCCTTTATATACTATCAAGGGTGGCCAGAAAAGTTAAACAACCACATTAAAGGAATATAGTGTCCAACATGTTATACACAAAGGAAAGTCTAGCTAATATAATAAGCAAAAGGTGATTAGAGGTCATCTCCATGTGCATTACTAGTTCAGCTCCTTGGAATTTGGAAATGGACCTAAATATTCAAATGTAATAATTTAGATTTCCATCAGCTGTTGTCCAGACTTGCATGCTACAGAATACATGTTACAGCAACCAACTGTTACTCTTTTTATTCATTTTTGCACAAACATTCCAAATCCACATAACTTAGCTCCATATGCAATGTGTGTCTCATCATTTCTTACAATTTTGAGACAATCAACAAACTATACTATAAGAATTTTAATAATATACAAAATATAGATTTTCCTTATTATGTCTTCTTGTCGTTCATAGAGGTTGTGCAAACATTAGTGGTTTTGCTAAGAAGTTGCAATGGTTGTTTTTTTTGTTTCAGTTGGTGCCATAGGATTTTACCAATCCAAACGACTTGTGTTTTGCACAAGAAAGAGTTGTGCACTCTGGTATCCAAGCTTGTTGCTAACTTCATGAATAATGAAGGAAAGGAACTTGCTCGACCTATAAATAACAAAGATTGTACTTGTCGAGGCTGTGGTTATATGAAAAATACGGATTAGGGCCCTTGAACGAAATAATTATATATATGATCATTGTGGTTTCACTTTATTTATGGATGAGGTCCTTTGCCCTAACTTCGTTAAGGCGTTAACTCACATTTGTTAAGTTCCCCTCGCGTGTTCTCGTGAGGGCATTTTGGTAATTTTGTTTATTTCTTTAATAAATATTTGGTAGTATAGGTTTAGATGCCTTTAATACAAGTGTGTAAAGCATTATAATAAGAATAAAAGAATAAAAATCAAAAACAAAAGATACATACCCATCTTTGAATTTCTTCCTGATCCCGAGCTCCCCAGTCTCCGGTTTTTCAGCATCTTAGACTATCATCATCCACAATCCAATCTAATCCAATCCTTATTAGACTACTCACATCTACAATCTAATCCAATCCAATTTTTATTAAAAAATTAATTTCTCTCTCTTCCACCTACCCAATCTCTAATTCAATCCAATCTCATATTTTATTTTTAACATTTATCAGTGATCCAATCCAATCTCAAATATTCTTTAAAACATATTAATTTTTAATATTTTATCATATCTATCATTTTTTTCTTTTTCTTTTTGCATATAAAAAATAGATTTTTTAAACTATTTGATACTTTAAATCATAATATTAATTAAAATACTTATAATTGAAAATAATTAAAACAAGTTACAAAAAGAAATACGGAATTACATATCTAAAAGACATAAATGGCATAATTAATTATTAGTGCGGAATTTTTTGCCATATATGCTCAATCAAATCATTTTTAGAGCATTATGTGCTTCTCTATTACGAAGTTGTTCTCTATTAGCCATATAACTGGCTAGGTTTCTAATTCGGTCAGTAGAGAATCCAAACGGTTGACCATCATCTTCTGTATAACTTTCGGGTTGTCGATTTTTGGGCATATCATTAAGAAATTCAACTGGATCATAATAATGGAGGTATGTCTCTCGCTCGTCTTCAACTATCATATTATGCAGAATGATACAAGCAATCATAATACGTCCCATACTATCTTTGTCCCAAACAAGACATGGATGTCGAATAAATGCAAAACGAGCTTGTAGAACTCCAAATGCTCGTTCAACATCTTTTATGGCAGACCCTTGACATTGAGCGAACAACTTGTGTTTCTCTATAGTGGGAAACATAATTGACTTGACAAATGTATACCATGAAGGATATAGCCATCTGAGAGATAATATGCTCTGTCGTTTTCGCGACCATTCACGATGTAACTAACTTTTGGTGCTTGACCTGTCAATACATCATCAAAAATAGGAGATCGATGAAGTACATTAATATCATTTAACGAACCTGGTGTTCCAAAGAAAGCATGACATATCCATAAATCATATGATGCAACGACTTCTAAAATGATTGTTGGCTTTCCACTTCTTCCGACATATTGTCCAGCCCATACGCTCGGACAAATTTTCCATTCCCAATGCATGCAATCAATACTACCTATCATACCTGGGAATCCACGTTGATCTCCAGCATGGAGTAGTCTTGCCAAATCATCGTTGTTAGGCTTTTAGAGGTACTCATCACTGAAACATGAGATGACACCATCTACAAAGTTCATGAGAGCATCCCTTGTTGTGGTTGCACTCATTCTCAAATATTCGTCAACTGCGTCGACTGATGTGCCATACGCCAACACCCTCATGGCTCCAGTACAGTTTTGCAATGGTGAAAGACTTTGTCTACCTGTGGCATCAGGTCTTCGTTGAAAATATTCATCATTAGCAGTCACAACATCAACTATACGACAGAATAAAGGTCTTCTCATTCGAAATCTTCTCCGGAAGATAGCATCATCATACGTTGGATAGTCCACAAAGTAGTCTTGCATCAAACGCGATTCACCCATCTCGTGTTGTCTGTCACGATACCTTCTTCTTGCTCTTGGAGGTTGATATCCTATGAACAGATTGGAGGAGTTGATGAGGATATCCTCAAGCATGCAATCAATTTTGTCAGGATCGAATTCTTAACAAGAATTAATACTCAGAAACTAATATCAAAGAAGTTGCGGAAAAACACTTTGATATTTGATAAAACAGTAATCAAACACAGTATATAATTATCAAACAGTAAACTTGTATTGAATGCTTAAAGCTACAAGATTACACACTCAACCTCAATATTGATGAACAGGCTCACCAATACGAATTCTACTTCTCTAGAATTAGGATCTATGCCTTGAGGTTGATTTTCTCTCTTGAAAAACAATTATCAAAAGTTATTTCTATCTATTCTAAACATTCTATACATATACTGATAAAAAGATAATTACAAAGAATAAACAAATCTTCAGTATATCTTCCATGTATATCTTCTAAGTATATCTTCAGTATATCCAGCTGTAGTACATTCCATCCGGATCTCTTTAGCAGCACTAATAATGCTCAGCAGCATTAACTTCATCTAGCAGCATTAACTTCAAGCAGTACTAACTACTAGCAGTACTAACTAGCTAAGCAGTACTAACTTTGTTCAAGCAGTACTAACTTTAACTAGCAGTAGTAATTCTACTAGCAGTAGTAACACTTAGCAGTATTAATCTTCAACTTGTTCTGGCAGTAGTAACTACACTTGTACTAGCAGTAGTAACTACACTTAGTAGAATCTTCAGTTCCCAACAAATTTGATGGTTTTGTTCAAGAACTCGTGATTGCCATGCGTCAAATTCATCAACTGATTCTGGTGATGAGTTTTCACTGAAAGACATTTTAGTGAAATATGAAGGTGTTTGATGAGAGATTGTATGAATAAATCTTGATGAAAGACAACCAAATATATAGCAAACATTTGAATTGTTAGTAGCAGACAATGGCATGCAATCTTTAAGGGAAAAGACAACACATAATCAGTAGGGGACAATGACATGTGATATTTAGTGAAAATGACAACACATAATTAGTGGGAGACAATGGCATGTGATCTTTAGGGAAAAAGACAACCATTCATTTTAACATAAAATACAATACATAAAATACAATACAAATTAATAATACAGAATACAAAATACGAGAAGTACAAACAAATACACGAAAACTAAATTACCAATACATAAAAATAAAATTACAAACACATCACTATCCATACAACTTTGCCATAAGACGTTCTCTCAGCTCTTCTTATGCTGGTGACAAGTTATCTTTGGACAAAAGTACGTGCAACATTTTGTGGTCTTAAACGATTTGAAAATTATCTTGATCAAAATTGATTTTCTTTTTCATCAATTCAACTTCACTGTTTCTTGTAATCGTCAAGGTACGAAGATCACTAAACTCATTTGAAATCGAAGATGATTGTGATGCCTTACCTTTTCCTTTTTTTTATTGCATCTCTACCTGCGGGACGTTGAATTGTTGAACCACCAGTTGGCGATTCTTGGTTGATTTCGACATAATCTTCTTCCTCCGTAGTTCTTGATCTTTTTGTGCTTCCACCACTTTCTTCATCACCCACTTCATATACCGAGCTAGAACGTGTTGTTTCACGATGTAACTGTAAGTCCCACTTAGGATGTTTACACATAACTTCGTTAAATACCTTCATATCATTAAACTTTTTCCCAGACGCCTCATAGATTTTGTGAGTTGCGTTCTCTACATCCGTGTTACTCATTCCTCTCTTTTTTTGACGGTGTGTTTCTCTGTAAGCACCAACCCACTTGTTTGCATTTTCGTTAAGTCAAGACCAACGACCTTACATTTGATTTTCGTTTCGGACACCAAGCCCTTCTGGATTTTCTACTCGAGTTGCATCATAGTGTTCTTTCACTTGTGACCATAACTTCTCTTTCTTTTGGTTTTTGCCACGAGTAGCATCTTCACTAACGAAGATCCATGCTGACATCAGAACCATATCTTCTCTCGTATCCCATGAATCGACTCTTGAGCCCTTTTGCGAAGTTTGAACATTTTCAGGGATACTAACATGATTATCATAAGAAGGTAACTCAAAGTTTTCATATTGTGTGTTTGGGTTTTGAAGGTTATCAGGACATTGAGAACCAAAACAAAAATTTTGGTAGTTTGGATCCATAACAGAAAATGAAGAGAGTATTCAAGATGAACATTATTGAAATAGAGAGAAAGATTGGTGTGATGAAAATATGTCAATATTGGTCTCTATTTGTAGGGAATTGAAAAATATGAATTTGGGTATATTTTTTAATTTTTAATTTTTTTGTTAAACTTATCTTTTTAATATGATAAGATTATCTAAACAAAATCTAAATGTAACCAATTAGAATTTGACATGTGTCAATAAATATTAATAGAAAAAGAAAATAGAAGTTCACAATCTAGGATTGAATCGTGAACGAGATTGAAAAAAAAATGGTTTGTATTACTTTTTTTTTATTTTTTTAATAAACTAATTTTGTCTTTTTGCTATTTGGGATTGGGTTGGATTGCCAATGATGGTAGTCTTAAAAAATTAATTTATCTCTCTTCCACCTACCCAATATCAAATTCCAATTCAATCTCATATTTTTTAAACTTTATCAGTGATCTAATCCAATCTCAAATATTTTTTAAAAAATATTAATTTTTAATATTTTATCATATCTATCATTTTTTTCTTTATTGTCCTTGCATATAAAAAATAAAAAATTTAAACTATTTGATACTTTAAGTCATAATCTTAATTAAAAAAAACTTATAATTGAAAATAATTAAAACAAGTTACAAAAGGAAATACGGAATTACATATCCAAAAGACATAAATGACATAATTAATTATTAGTGTGGAATTTTTGCCATATATGCTCAATCAAATCATTTTTTAGAGCATTATGTGTTTCTCTATTACGAAGTTGTTCTCTATTAGCCATATAACTGGCTAGGTTTCCAATTCGGTCAGTAGAGAATCCAAACGGTTGATCATCATCTTCTGTATAACTTTCGGGTTGTCGATTTGTGGGCATATCATTAAGAAATTCAGCTGGATCATAATAATGGAGGTATGTCTCTCGTTCGTCTTTAACTATCATATTATGCAGGATGATACAAGCAATCATAATATGTCCCATATTATCTTTGTCCCAAACAAGATATGGGTGTCGAATAAATGCAAAACGAGCTTGTAGAACTCCAAATGCTCGTTCAACATCTTTTATGGCAGACTCTTGACATTGAGCAAACAACTAGTGTTTCTCGATAGTGGGAAACATAATTGACTTGACAAATGTAGACCATGAAGAATATATGTCATCTGTGAGATAATATGCCCTGTCGTTTTCACGGCCATTCACGATGTAACTAACTTTTGGTGCTTGACCTGTCAATACATCATCAAAAACAGGAGATCGATGAAGTACATTAATATCATTTAACGAACCTGGTGTTCCAAAGAAAGCATGCCATATCCATAAATCATATGATGTAACAGCTTCTAAAATGATTGTTGGCTTTCCACTTCTTCCGGCATATTGTCCAGCCCATGCGCTCGGACAAAATTTCCATTCCCAATGCATGCAGTCAATACTGCCTATCATACCTGAGAATCCACGTTGATCTCTAACATGGAGTAGTCTTGCCAAATCATCGTTGTTAGGCTTGCAGAGGTACTCATCACCGAAACATGAGATGACACCATCTATATAGTTCATGAGAGCATCCCTTGTTGTGGTTGCACTCATTCTCAAATATTCGTCAACTGCGTCGACTGATGTGCCACACGCCAACACCCTCATGGCTCCAGTACATTTTTGCAATGGTGAAAGACTTTGTCTACCTGTGGCATCATCAGGTCTTCGTTGAAAATATTCATCATTAGCAGTCACAACATCAACTATACGATAGAATAAAGGTCTTCTCATTCGAAATCTTCTCCGGAAGATAGCATCATCATACGTTGGATTGTCCACAAAGTAGTCTTGCATCAAACGCGCTTCACCCATCTCGCGTTGCTTGTCACGATACCTTCTTCTTGCTCTTGGAGGTTGATATCCTATGAACAGATTGGAGGAGTTGATGAGGATATCCTCAAGCATGCAACCAATTTGTTGGTTTTGTTCAAGAACTCGTGATTGTCATGCGTCAAATTCATCAACTGATTCTGGTGATGAATTTTCATTGAAAGACATTTTAGTGAAATATGAATTTTTTTGTAAGGTGTTTGAGGAAAGATTGTATGAATAAATATTGATGAAAGACAACTGATATGCATCGAGAAATCAATGCATTATCACTCTTTTTCTCTCTTTTAGATAGATTATTTTACCTTTTATATCCCAATCTTGAGTCATTTATTTACTTATTTTCCATTTATTTATTTTTTGGAGCTTAAAGTTGTGATTTACCTGTTTATATACATTGGAGGGTTGATTTGGTACTTTTGGGCAGATTTTAAAAGTGCAGACTTATGCTGCAGCATCTCTGCAACATCAGACAAGAACAGCTAAATGAAGAGAAGGAAAGGAGTTTATGTTGGACAGCTCATGGAGATTTTTTGGACAGATTTGGGGAACCTTCTAGATCAAATTGTTGGATGGAAATTATCTTTTGTATCTCCTTTTCTTTATTTCCTACATTATTGTCCTTTATGTTACCAACTCTAGTACAATTATTATTATATTAGGTTAAATGTCTATTTTGCCCCTCTCCCTCCTATTATATAAAGGAAGCTTGGGAGGTGTATTTTGGAAATCTTCATATCATCTTTTCTTTTGATCCATCATCTTTTTATCTTCTTAGATCATATCTTAGAATATCATATATCAATCTTTTGTAAACTTTGAGAATCAAATTGAGAGATTTGACACTCTCTTGGTTTGATTATTGAAGTGAAGAAATTTAGTATATTATTAAAGTTTCTTATTTATTGCATTTTTACTTTACCGTAATTTATTTACCACACTTTATTTACCGCACTTTACTTACCGCTCTTAATTTATTGTTATTTACTTTCAAGTCATTTACATTCTTGTAATTTAAATTATGTCTTTTATTTTATGTCATTTATTTTACGCATTTACTTTCCGTATGAATATCTAATTTTATTAGTATGGTTGTTTGACGGAACGGTGGGATTTTAAACCAAAGAAAGGTGGGCATTGTTTCGCAATAACAATGATCCACCATTTCATTCAAGTTTTATAAATATCAATAATACTTTTGACGAACCGATCACTTGCTAAAGTGTTAAAGTGCCGTGGACTTAGAGATAAGCCACGAAAAGCACGTCCGTTTGAATGATATAAGAAGTATACTTGAGAGAGTTACTGATAAGGACAGTTATCATTTATATCTTTCTAAACTGATTTATTCTCGACAAGTGGATCGCTAATCATTAGTGTTAAAGTGTAGAGGACTTAGAGATAAGCCTTTTCGAACACGTCAACTTGAATGATATGGGAATCGGCTCGAGAGAGCGGTTTTTGCAAAGAGATTTGTATCTCCATTTATTTTGAGGACTCTATTCCACACTATGAATAGCTGGAGACTACACAAAGATGTGTTTAGTTTAATCTAAAAAGTAGTGTGAATATTGAAGTCCGAGAGGAATACCCTGAAAATAGATGGTGTATCTAGTTGTGGCAGAGCTTCATGCTGCAGCATGCCTGCAGCATGGCCCACTGGAATTTGTGTTTAAATCCCACCTGAAAGTCTAACACCTATGCTTGCTTTATTCTCTGTTAACTAAATCAAAGTGATAATCCAATCAAAACAAAGTCTTCGAAATCACCATCTGAAGTTAGTTTTTCATCTCGAGATCTTGCAACTTAAGATACCTATCCCTGTGGAATACGATACTTGGTTCTTACCATTTTATTACTTGAAAGACGACATTAGATCTCATTGTATACTTGCTTTGAGGTTGATCTCCTATGAACAGATTGGAGGAGTTGATGAGGATATCCTCAAGCATGCAACCAATTTGTTGGTTTTGTTCAAGAACTCGTGATTGCCATGCGTCAAATTCATCAACTGATTCTGGTGATGAATTTTTATTGAAAGACATTTTAGTGAAATATGAATTTTTTTGTAAGGTGTTTGAGGAAAGATTGTATGACTAAATATTGATGAAAGACAACCAAATATATAATAAACTTTTGAATTATTAGTAGGGGACAATGGCATGTGATATTTAGGGAAAAAAGACAACACATAATATGTAACACTCTCAAATTTGGAAAGAGCAACTAATTTAAAATTTTCAATAATACTTCAAATCATAAATAAAATCTCTTACGACAAGACTATACTTGCAATGCGATTCTAGAATCAACCATCAACACGATGAACAAAGTCTTACATAAAGACTAATTAAAGGTCGGGTGTTACTAAACCCAAATACAAGTTGCTATTCCCAAGATACATGCGGAAGACTTCACTAAGATATTCACTTCTCGAGCACAATTAGCACTCCTCTCTTCATGGTGTCACTAGAACTATTCTCAACTGGAACATGTTGCACATGCCGACAAATAAAAAGGTTAGACTAACGCCTAATGAGTCCAAGAGTTTTCAACATGGATAAAATATATTGTAAAAGGAAAGGACGCGACTTAAATCAAAATCTTTCAAAATGATTTACTTTAATATGAAGGCGACCCTTTTCCAGTAAGCTCACATTTTTAAAGATGAACGTCGCTTACAAAACTTTCTTTCATAAGGTGATGCCACTCAAAACTCACTCAAAACGTGAATATAAATCAAACTTCCAATTTATGAAGATAAGAGTAAAAACTTTATTGTTTAACTACCGAAATACGAGTAAGACTCAAACCCCAAAATTATAACATATGGAGAAAACCCCATACTCAAATGTCACCGAAAACATGGATAAGACTAAATACCCAAAACAACACCTTTTGGTGACGGGGGAGACCCGAATTTCATGGCTAGTGGTGGAACACAAAAGTATGCCACATTCCAAGTTATTGAACTCACCATACTAGGATCAAGGCCACGAACTCACCATCTCGTACTCAGATGTGGGGGAGGGCACCCAATGAGTCCTAGTCATACTCATTCACTAGGATTACATTTATGACCTAGTGCTAGTATCTGGTCCCACATAACCGTACCAAGTTGTCATCCTAGGGTCCAATGTCTCAACTAGCTACAAATGGGAAATGACTATCCCATAAAAACAGATTCAGAAATTACATCATGAAGTCAATAGCACAATGAGGCCCTCGATGACCCTATAACTAATCCTGGTCCCAACATGAAATAATAGCCCCTTTTTAAAATATTAAAGACCGACTCATATGCCTATGGATCCATTACATTACAATCTATAATAATACATGACTCCAATTGAATGATCAACGCACTCAAAACATGTAATTCTCAAATGATGCGCAATAACCGCCATCATACTAAAAACTCTACAACGGGCTACTAAAATCGGACGAATGTCCCCAAGACTCTTTTTAGTTAAAAAGCGAGCCGAAGCTCCCCAATTTACTTTATCGTACAATAAAAGTCAGTGTAAACAATAAAACACATTTAGTCAACGATTATGCAAACGCAACGACCAAAAATATGATTAACCCAAAACTCATCATTGGTTTAGACAAACCATTTTCCAAATGAATTTACACCATTTCTCCAAACACACACTAAAAGCACGTTTATTCCAAAAGATCTTCATTCATAATATAAATCATTAAAATACTTATACTTATGATTTATTTATCAAAATGCCCAAAAATCCCAAACATAGGTGTTTTACAAGGTTTATAAAGCTAAACACTTCAAATAATCAAAACCCATTAAACGACTCAAACCTTGATAATTTCATGTAAAATACATAAACACTTTAAAATGGACATTTTGGCATGTACAACGTTTTCACAAATCAACTTGAACTCACCTTGCTAGATTTAGGCTAAATCTAGATTTTTCCCCAACTTTGAGCTCCTTTGAAGAACTTGGATCCTCAAGCCAAAACTTAAAAAAACCTAGATCCATAAGTTTCCAACCATTAATATTCATATCCAACCACTTAGAATCGTTCCCCAAACATTTTACATGGAGATCTCAACTTATACCAAAACCCCAATTTCCATAGATGAAGAAAAGAGAAGATTACCTTAACCATAACTTGAATCCACCAACCAAAATACCTCTTGGGTCACCAAAATGAACCACAAACTCTCAATCTTCAAAATGGTGAAAAGGGTCGGTTGAAACCCTAGAAACTTGATGAAGAAGATGAAGTGAAATGGGTTCTAGAAAGGTTAAGGTTCATAAAAATGGTGTGGGTTTGATTTGGGATAGAAAGATGGAGGGAGAAGAAAGGATTTGGGGGAGAAAATGAAATGAGGTAGAGGAAGATTAGATCTAGATATGGGGGTAAAAGTAGGGAAGAGAGGAGGGAAAAGTTGAAGGTGAAAAAGGGTGAAAATTTCGTCAGACTTAATGCAGACGTCCACTTGCATCAGGACGAAAACTGACGAAACTTCTGCTGCTTCCGCGTAGGAATGGCAACGGGGCGGGTTTGCCGTCCCCGTCCCCGAAACTGAAATGCATCCCCATCCCCGCCCCGTTCCCCGTCGGGTTTTTATTCGGGGCGCCCCGTCGGGGATTTTTTATGCCCCGTCCCTGACCCGATGGGGAATCCCCGATACCCGACCCCGACCCGAACATATTTGTAATATATATAATTTATATTAAATATTAATAATATATATTAAACATATTTATATTAATAATATATATTAAACATATTTATATTAAATTTTAATAATATATATAACTTTATTTTTATTAATATATATATATATATATATCGGGGCGGGGCGGGGATACCTTGCCCCAATACCGAACCCGAACCCGATAAAATCCCCGAAATTTTCCCCGTTACCCGACCCGATCCGAAATTGTCTAACCCAACCCGAACCGAACTTAATCGGGTTTCCCCGTCGGGTTCGGGGTTTTCTGCCATCCCTACTTCCGCGGAAGATCCTATGCGGACGTCCACTTACTTCCCTATGGGACGTCCTGGTCGCGTGCTCGATCATTGTTTTGGTCATAACTTCTTCGTTTTAGCTCTGTTTTCCCTCCAGAAAGGACCGTTGGACTCGTATTTGAATTTCTCATATAGAAAGACTATAAAATATAGGATTCAATCCAAAATTCTATTTATTATATTTCTCTTGAAAGATTGGTTTCTACACTGACTTGAAATTATACTTACCCAAAAATTGCAGGTGTTACATAATCAGTGGGGGACAATGGCATGTGATCTTTAGTGAAAACGACAATACATAATCAGTGGGGGACAATGACATGTGATCTTTAGTGAAAATGACAACACATAATCAATGGGGGACAATGGCATGTGATCTTTAGTGAAAACGACAACACATAATCAGTGAGGGGTAATAACATGTGATCTTTAGTGAAAACGACAACACATAATCATTAGGGGATAATGACATGGATATTTAGGGAAAAAGACAACCATTCATTTTAACATAAAATACATAATACAAATTAATAATACAGAATACGAGAAGTACAAACAAATACACGAAAACTAAATTACCATTAAATAAAATTAAAATTACAAACACATCACTATCCATACAACTTTTCCATAAGACGTTCTTTCAACTCTTCTTGTGCTGGTGACAGGTTTTCTTTGGATATCTGTATGCGCAACATTTTGTGGTCTTGAACGATTTGAAAATTCTCTTGATCAAAATTGATTTTCTTTTTCATCAATTCAACTTCATTGTTTCTTGTAATCGTCAAGGCACGAAGATTTTCATTAAACTCATTTGAAATCGAAGATGATTGTGATGACTTACCTTTTCCTTTTTTTGTTGCATCTCTACCTGCGGGACGTTGAATTGTTGAACCACCAGTTGGCGATTCTTGGTTGATTTCGACAATATCTCCTTCCTCCGTAGTTCTTGATCTTTTTGTGCTTCCACCACTTTCTTCATCACCCACTTCATATACCGAGCGAGAATGTGTTGTTTCACGATGTAACTGTAAGTTCCACTTGGGATGTTTACACATAACTTCGTTAAATACTTTCATATCATTAAACTTTTTCCCAGCCGCCTCATAGATTTTGTGAGCTGTGTTATCTACATCCGTGTTACTCATTCCACTCTTTTTTTGACAGTGTTCTTCTCTGTAAGCACCAACCCACTTGTTTGCATTTTTGTTAAGTCGAGACCAACAACCTTTCTTTTGATTTTCGTTTCGGACACCAAGCCCTTCTGGATTTTCTGTTCGAGTTGCATCATAGTGTTCTTTCACTCGTGAACATAACTTCCCTTTCTTTTGTTTTTTCCCACGAGTAACTGTTGGATCATAATTATATTCAAGATTAAAGGGTCTAAACTGTATTTACTTGATAGTTAAAGTTAAAGGGTTTATTGTGTAATAAGTTAATAGTTATTTGTAAATGGGCCTAAAGCCTATTAGAAAGCCCATTAAGGTTAAAGCCCATATGGCCTAGGTATTTAAAGTTTTGTTTAATTAGTTTTTAGGTTAACTCTGATAATATTCTAGTTAATAGCCGTACGTATTCTCTGTATTCAAAGGGTATCAAGAACACTCAAGGGTTTCATTGTTTATTCAAGGGATTGGTATGTTACTCTGATTTATATATCTCTTGATCTTTATTGTGTTTCTTGTTTGATTATCAACTAGATTAAACTGGGATAACAGTAACATCTTCACTAATGAAGATCCATGCTGACATCGGAACCATATCTTCTCTCGTATCCCATGTATCGACTCTTGAGCCCTTTTGCGAAGTTTTGACATTTTCAGGGATACTAACATGATTATCATAAGAAGGTAACTCAGAGTTTTCATATTGTGAGTAATTTTGAAGGTTATCAGGATGTTGAGAACCGAAACAAAAATTTGGGTAGTTTGGATCCATAACAAAAAATTGCAAAAAGAAGTAGAGTTTTCAAGATGAAAAGAGTATTGAAATAGAGAGAAAAAATGGTGTGATGAAAATATGTCAATATTGGTCTCTATTTGTAGGGAATTGAAAAATATTAATTTTGGTATATTTTTTAATTTTTAATTTTTAATTTTTTTTTGTTAAACTCATCTTTTTAATATGATAAAGTTTATCTAAAAAAATCTAATATTAACCATTTAAATCTTGACACATGGCAAAATAAGTTAGTAAATAAAATAAAAAAAAAAGATCATAATCCAGGATTGGATCGTGATCAAGATTGGGGAATAAAAAAATATACATTATTTCTTTTTTTTAATAATTGAGTTTGTCTTTTAGCTCAATGAGATTGGGTTGGATTGTGTAAAATCATGGATGGGGATAGTCTTAGCAACACCGAGCTCTACCACTTTCATCGTGATCCACTCACTAGTGACCAGCAACATCGAGCACTGCCATCACCTACTTCTTTCATCCCGATCCAGTAAAACCATGTGTCAAAATCAAGGAGAATGGGGCAAAGTAAATCTGGGTTTGATTTTGATTTTGCTGCCAACTCGTTCTTCGTAGTTACGTTGTTGCTTAGTTCCTTCTGAGTGGTGGGTGGTTTTTTATTTTGTTTTCATAGTTGTAGCCTGGTAGGGTGGTTGTAGAAGGTTGTTGTTTCTATTCCATTTAGGAGATCACAACTTCAAAATGGGTTTTGTTGTATGATTTTTTTTAATCGGCCTGAACCTAAACTGAGGATTGATTTTGATTTTACTGTTTGTGTCTTCTTTGCCACTTCCTCAACCCATTGTCATCTAAAAACCCACACAAATCCAACCTAAATCCAAGAATTAGTTTTCAATGACAACATTTTTTTTCCATTTATGATGTATTGAAATACAAATCGAGAATCCAAAACCAAAAAAACGGGAAATGAAAGTTGTTGCCATCGAAAACCAAAACTTGGATCGAGGTTGAAAGTTTGTCTAAGATTTTAGATGGTAGTGGGTTGAGGTTGTGGGGAAGAAGACAAAATAAGTGAAATCAAAATGAAACTCATATCGGTTTAGTTCATGCCAAAAAGTAAAATAAAGCACTTTATACAACAACACCCATTTTGAAGAACAAAAAAAAATCCTAAATCAACGGGGAAAACGAAACAAAAGTAAGAAAAGAAGTAGACCCACTGTATTGATCTCCTAAATGAAACAGAAGCAACAACCACACCACCACTATGAAGAACAAAATCAAAAAACCACGCCACCACTATGAAGAACAAAATAAAAAAAACCACTCACCACTGTGAAGAACAAAAACAACAACCAAACTACAGAGATTATAGTAAAATCAATCCCAGATTGTTTTTTTCTCATTCTCTTTGATCTTGGTACATGGTTTTACTGGATCTGGATAAAATAAGGAGATGGAGTGCTCAACATTGGTGGCCTCTGAGTGGCCAGAGACCGGGGAGGTCAGGATCAGGGATAAAAACCATAGATTGGTACGCCTTTTTTGTATTATTAAATGCTTTACACACTAGTATAAGGGTGAGTTTGGTTTGCAGACTCGGTAGGACGGGACGGGACAAAAACTCACTATCCTATGTTTGACGTAACATGGAACAAGACAAAAGTTCACTGTCCCACGTTTGGCGCGACATGGGACAGAGACAAAGACTGGACAGGGTGGGACAAGATGGGACAAAAAGGGTATTTTCTTGTTCCACCAAAATAGGTGGAACAACATGGGACAAACGTGAGACAGAAACTAAAAATCACTAATGTACCGCCATTTGATATATAATCCTAATATGGTATTAGTCTTAAGGTCACCACTACCCATCGCCGCCACTATCACCATCGGCGGCCACCAGTAGCCACCGTCAACCACCGTCGGCCACCTCTACCTATTTCTCCACCATAACAACCTCCCCCACCACCTCCACAACCATTGGTCATCGCCACCACCACTACCATCGTCGACTACCTCCACTGAGACCGATCACCACCACCTATGGCCGCCACCGGTAGCCACCACCAACCATCGTCGACCACTTCCACCTCTTCCTCCACCACCTCCACAACCACCTCCACCGATCACCACCACCCATTGTCGCCGCCACCACCGACGCTCACCGCCAACCATCGTCGCTCGCCATCAACCACTGTCGGTGACCTCCGCCTCTTCCTCCACTACAATAACCTCTATTACCACTGCCCGCCACCACCACCACTACCATCGTCGTCCATCTATACCTCTACCACATCAACCACAATAACCTCCTGCAATTAGCATGAATGCGGTAACTATGGATATGTTGGCCTGAAGAGCAAGACCAACTTAACCATTATCCACTATCTTTCATGTTCCTTACAACTACCATCCTTCACCAGCCATCCACCGCCTTTATCTTCACCTGTCGCTGCAACTATGCATCCGCCAATTCATTAACATCTTCCAAATTGAATCAAATATTATATTTTCTTTATATGAATCGGATTTTTTCGAACTACCATCAATTATTTCAGATTCTTCATTCAAATTTCCTACCATTGTTTTTGTATGTATTTATATGTATGAAAATTGTGTAAAAAAATAAAAATGTTTTTTAATTAAATTATTTAAAGATATACTTTATTTGTGCTATTTATAACTATTATATGACATATAAAATAATCAAACAACTTTTTGTTCAGTTCTGTCCTATCTAGTCCTAGTCGTACCAAACACAAGACAAATATTTGTCTTGTCCAGTCCTAGCCTCTTGTCCTCTCCAGTCCCGTCCAATCATGTATGTGTACCAAACGCTACCTAAAGGACATCCAAACTTGTACTATAGAAAAACTTATTAAAGAAATAAGCAAAATGCCCTCACATAAGGGAAACTCAATGGAGTTAGGGAAAAGGACCTTATTCGTAACTAAATACAATACATGTAATTGATTTGTTTTAAAAGACCTAATCCATAATTTGCATATAACCACACGGACAATCTTTGTAATTTACTCAAGTTTTTATTACTATTTGCATCTTATTTTGAGGACGACGAAGCTAGCAAATTACTATTTGCATCTTGAGCTAAGGGCAATGAGTTGGTTTCCTTACTTTTGAACATTTTCCCGCACCCTTGTTTTTAAGTGTGTCCAATAGTTGATATGGTCTATCGCAAAAATGTAGACACTAATGTAGACAACACAAGTGTGCAAGTAATTGCTGAATTAACTAAATCACTTGCTTTCTAAATTAACTACATCACTTATCCATTCCATTTTCAAAGATAACTGAAGTCGAGGTTGATATTGCCACAACTAATTTGTATTTTTAAATTTGCAGCTCACGGTTTTTATCGAGCTCCTACCCATTTCTCAACTACCAAAAGGGTCCTCACCGGTAGGTGTTGTTTCAGTTCTTCTGCAAAAGCTCATCATGATGAAGCCTCGTATGTGCATCAAAGCTTTGGTTCCTGATACGAAATCAAAGAAGTGAAAGAAGAATGATATGGGTTCTTGTAGTTTAGAGTCATTTGATCGTATTAAGCAAATACTTTAAGTGTATTAGGAGAAGAAGAATGTTCATTTTCTTGAAATTTTATTTTCTTACTCATTGAATGTTATATTTTTTTTTTATTGAAACAAATCGTTTAAACCACAAGGCTGGGGATCAAAAAGCACCAAATTTGATGACTTATTAAGGGAAAGACAAAGTAAGAGCATGCTATTGAAGACGTTGCAAGATATGTCGGGGAGGCCTCCGTTGATTGTGAGTAAGAAAACAACTAAATAGAAATGAGTACTTGCTACGGGTGAAGGAGTAAAGAGTTTCAAGAAAAAATCTCCTTAATGCGACTGCGGGAAGGCTGTTCCTGCTCATCGATTCACCTTATGGTCGACTTGCTTGAATCGAAGAGGAAGAGCCCACTTGAATATTGAATTCAGGCTTTCATTAGCTCCTTCAGGATGGGATTGACTCTTTCAGCTCGCTGGGTCCTATTCATTAAAAGACCATTGAATCTATTAACTCCCTTTCTCAAACATGCGCGCCACAGAAGTGGTATATAAGTGGTTATCCTTAGCAGAGTGGTGGTACGACACTACTTATCATACCACAATGAAAATGACCCCATTTGAATTGAAGCCCTCTATCGCTATGCTCCAACACTTATACCTATGCCCCAGCCTGAAGGTTGCGCGGGCCTTCCATCTTACCATGGCTATCTAGTCATTGACCCATTTGCTTGCGAAGCATATCATCGCTTCGTGCTGTTCCCTTATAGGCCTTTTTCGCTTCTTCGTCAAGCTTTCGAGCAGCTCTTTCAACTGCCGCCTAATCCCCCAACATGCTCAAGAACCGAGAGCCGCCCAGGGACTGGACGTTTGATAAGAACCAGAGCGGATAGATGGAAAGTAAGACAGTCACAGCAGGGCTATAACCAGCAACCGAAGGTTGATTCATTGAAGTTTAGAGTCAGTGTCTTTCTATCGAATCTGAGTTACCGGCTCTCATTTGAAAGACCGTCCCCTGGGAGATGTGGTGCAATATTCAATCTGCTCAGGGTTCGAATCCAGGCATACACAACAATTGTGGCCACTGAAGTTTAATCAAGACTGATGTTAGGGATGGAAACAAGGAGGGTATTTGGCGAGTAATGCATCCCCCATCCCCTGTTTAACCCCCCCCCCCCCCGTCCCCGTCCCCACCCCGATTAATCCCCGACGGGTTCGGGGGGAAGGAATCCCCGACGAGTTTGGCAAACCTGGCAGGTACCGTATAGTAAAAAAATGTATTTTAAAAATTAAAATTATAATAAATCGTCACTATATTAATTACCGATATTGAAAATAAATGTATCTATCCTTTAATAATAAATGTATACATATATACATAATTTTTGTTTAAAGTTTATAATGTTGTTTCGTTTATGAACCTTGATTGTTCCAAAACTTTTACCAAAGTTTATAGGTGAAACGTAAAATTAATAATATTAGTAGATGATTCATATTTGAAATTTAAGTAATGTTTCGTTGGTGAAACACAATAAAAAACAGAAACTGACAATATTTGAAAATGTTTCATATGTGAAATTTTAGTAAATGTTTTCGTATGTGAAACATTGTAAAAAATTAAAAAGTGACATTTTTTTGTAAGATTTCATATGTGAATTTTATTTTCGGTCTATATTGTAATCTATTTCAAAATAGTAAGTGAATGAAATGATTAAGGAATGCGATATAATTGGTGAAAAGACAAAAATATCTTGATTTACATGGTTGGTACTATTTAGACATTCTGTAAAAAAAAGGAACCATATATATATAATACATTTTGCATCTCTTTTTTAAAAACAAGTTTCTAAGCTCGATGTACTACCATTTAAAGCTAGATTACTTAGGGGGTGTTTTGGGATTGCTTATTTAGAGCACCCACAATGGTGGGTTTTTAAAAGTCCACATGCCTACGTGGATGGGTATGAGTCTCTTCCTTATTTTTTCAATCCATTGAGTGGTATCCCATGTGGCAAACCGCTCCATCTGTATGGAGCGGTACATACCACCAATTTTAACAATTTTAACTTTTTATAATAAAAAAATAATTTATAAATCAATTAAAAAATAATTTAATAATTAATTAATTTTTAACTTTTTACCTACATAAATTAATTATAACTTTCAACTACACAAATTTATTATTCAATTTAATTACAAACTTCCATCTACACAAATTAATTACCAATTTTACCTATAAAAAATTTACCTACATCATTTCAAATTACATCTTCCTATCTTCAACTCTTTCAATTTTTTACCCTCTTTAAAATTTTTACTCTCTTTCAGTATGAATCCTAACCATACAAACTACTTTACGAATTTGTTGAACTCACCCGTCAGTGATACAAGTTCACCAAATACAACAAATAGACAAGTTCAACCGGATTTTCTACCATATCAATTTCCACCGCTTTACGCACACACTCAAGATTCTTCTCACGGTACATCGAATGTTAGTCGTTTTTTATTTCCACCAAACACTCAATATTCTAAGTTCACACCAAATCCATATATGCCTACATTTCCATCACAACCCACACCGAATGCACTGAATGACTTTTATGAAATTCCACCATTTTCTACCCAAGAAAGTTTAGAAAATAAGGATTTTGATGAAAAAAATCATTTGAAAACATTAAATAAAGAAAAATGGAGTCGCAAGGAAAATGATATAAATGTCTTAAATCAGTCTCCCTTGTTTAATAATGTATTACAAGGTTGTGCTCCACAAGTACAATTTGTTGTGAATGGAACATAATATAATAAGGGATATTATCTTGGTGACGGCACATATCCGGAGTGGGCGACGATCGTGAATAGCTTTTCACATCCATCATATCCGAAAAGAAAAAAGTTCAAAGAAATGCAAGAGGCGATTAGAAAAGATGTAGAACGAGCGTTTGGTGTTTTTCAATCTCGTTGGGCAATCATAAGAGGAGCAGCAAGATTATGTCAAATCAAAATATTGAGTGACATCATTTATACATGCATCATATTACACTAGGCATATACCCGTACGATGCAGCGGAATATGAGTAAAGAACGAACAATTAATGTTACTTCCTTATAGACATGTCATCAACAATAAATCATGACCTAAGAATCACAACTTATGAAACCATAAACCCATAAAGATATTCAATAACTACTTTATATTACAATTATTGACGAAAAAAATTATAATGATATAATTTATAATAAGAATGAAAGGTATTTTACAATTATGTATTTTTAATATGCTAACGGTAAAAAAAAATAAAACGTATAGATAGAAAACAAACTAATTCACAGATATTCATAGTTTTTAATAGTACGATTAAATTAAAAAATATTCAATATTGGGCTCGTTTTGAAGGTATTGACGAGACGATTATAATGGTATAATTTGTAAAAAAAGAAACATATTTTTTCATTGCATTTTTTTCCATATACGATTATTTGTGTTAACATGATAAAGGTGTAAAATAAAAAATGAAAAAAACAAGGGATATAAAGTAAATTAAATAATTAATTATAAGGGTGGTAAATGTAACATTTAATTTTAATGGATTTCCAATTGCCTGTCACATCACATCTTATTTTATTTTTAATTCATAGTTACAGTTTTGGTCCTGAAACTTTTTTGATAGATTTACTTTATACTTTATACTTTTACATTTTACATTTTACATTTTCATTATATTAACACATATAAGCATATATTAACTAAAATACGTTAAAAAAATAATTTTTAATTTTAACAAGTTACACCATTATAATCGTCTCGTCGATACTTTCGAAATGAGCCTAATATTGAATATTTTTTGATTTAATTATATTATTATATGTCATATATTATACCTTGGTTAATCGATTTTTTTAAAAGAGAAAATGCATTACATCGAACGTAAGTTTTAACATCAAGATAATAAACATAATAAATATATTGCGTATTTTTTTATTCCAACAGATTTCAACTTTGATAATTCATTTAAATCAACATATTCACGAGTACGAGTACGCTCTATATATTCTTCCTTCACATCTAATCTACGTTTGTATGGGATAATCCACGACATTGCATCTGGAAGTGCATGACGTGTCCAATGGTGTATGAGTGTGGGCATTGGATAATCTCTTTTTAATACCCAGTTAGTTCACCCATTAACTCTGTACGGATAGTGTCTCATGCATCTTCATGACCACCGAAACAAGTAGATATGACTCGAAATTCACAATTTCCATCGCCTAATACATTTTGTACTTGTGCAATGTATGGATGAAATAAACTCGGGATTTGATCAAGATATGGAGTGGGGGTGTCGTTGGAAGTAGGAACTATGTCTCGCTGATTCTTTATGACCAAAATCTTTGGAGTTGATAAATGTTGGCGTGTTAGAATAACTACGTTTACGAGGATCTTCAATAATATTTTTATTTATTTCAAATCAATTACTTTACTTTATTTCAAATAATATATTATATATATGTCGAATGATTCTGTTTTCATTGATCGACATGTGATATCCCAAAATAATCGAAATTTGTGATATCCACAATTAATCACATGTGATATCCATAATTAATCACATGTGATATCCACAAAATACAACGTAATTATATATGTTAATGTGATATGTTAAAACGTATTTTTTAACATATTTTTAACATATAATAAAATAATTAAATAAAAAAATATTCAGTATTGGACTTATTTCGAAGGTATCGAAGAGACGACTATAATGGTGTAACTTGTTAAAATTAAATATTATTTTTTTAACGTATTTTAGTTATATGTATTAATATAATGAAAATGTAAAATGTAAAACTAAAAGATATAAAGTAAATCTATCAAAAGAGTTAAGGGACCAAAACTATAACTATATATATCAATAACTACTTTTCAAGAACCGTATTTTTCAAGAACCGTTTAAGCTCTTTAATATATAGTAGAGATAATATGATTATAGAAAACGAAGGGATTTTAGCAACTAGTTGGTCTGACGACCACGAAGATCCTCCAATACCCGTATCTCAAGGTCCCGTTCAACAATTTCAACAATACCTTCAAATGAATGCTGAAATGACCGTTCAGTACATCATCAACTTCGAGCAAATTTGGTTGAACATATTTGGGAAAGGTTTAAGGAAGATTGATATAGATTTATTAAAATTATTTTTTAGTTATTGTAACTTTTAATTATTATGGCTTGTTATTGTAAGTTTTAGTTATTGTTTTTTAATTACTAGAAGCGTACTCGCGCAATGCAGCGAGATACATCACGATTTTAATGTTTATTTTTATTTTTTGTTTTTTATTGATTTACACTACGATTTTGGATGGTTTTTATTGAGTGATAATGGTTTTTTTATATATAAATTTGTTTAATTTAGGCTTAACAATATAATGTTTTTTATATAAAAAAATTAAGTAGTTTGTTAAAATTCATTAATTATCTTATATATTTTAAATTTTTTATATTTAAATTGAGATGTTTATCCTGTTTTGATTATGTTTATCAGAATTCAAATTTCATAATTTTAGGATTTGGGAATTAGAGATAAGGATTGTCAGGATCGAATTCTTAACAAGAATAAATTCTCAGAAACTAATATCAAAGGAGTTTGCGGAATGACACTTTGATATTCAATCAAACAGTAAATCAAAACAGAATATAATCAACAACTTGTAAACTTGTATTGAATGTTTAAAGTTACAAGATTAAACACACAACCTCAATATTGATGAACAGACTCACCAATACGAATTCTACTTCTCTAGAATTAGGATCTGTGCCTTGAGGTTGATTTTCTCTCACTAATGGAATGAATCAAAAAATTAAATTCTCTATTCTATCAAATCTGTACATATACTGAGTAAAAAGATAATTACAATAAATAAAATATCTCCAGTATATCTTCCATCATTATCTTCAAGCTTCCATGAATATCTTCAGTTTATCCATCTGTCATCCTTTTCATACTAATTTTCATCTTATAAGCAGCATTAATACTTTCAGCAGTATTAACTCTAGCAGTACTAACCATGCTCAGCAGCATTAATCTCTTCAAGCAGCATTAACTTGGTTTTAGCAGCATTAACTACCAAGCAGTACTAACCACTAGCAGTACTAACTAGCTAAGCAGTACTAACTTTGTTCAAGCAGCACTAACTTTGACTAGCAGTATTAACTACTAGCAGTAGTAACACTCAGCAGTATTAACTTTGCAGTCTTCTAGCAGTAGTAATTCTGAACTAGCAGCATTAACCATACTTGATGAATTCTTCAGTTCCCAACAATCTCCCCCTAACTTGACTTTTAGGAAGAGAAGTCAAGTTCTTCAAATTTTCTTCAAGATGCTCCCAAAACTCTATCATGGCCTAAATTCCAGTGTTTGCATCCAATCCCAAACTCTGATTAATTGTTCTTTGAATCAAGTATTTATCCATTTCTGAATTTGGAACACACACTAGCTTCTTCTTCAGCATGGCATGAAGCTTTAATCTGCTATGGTTGTATACTCTATCCACTAGAAAGTATTCAGTGTGATTTAAATCCAAAGTCACTGCATATACTCCACTAGTTTCATATAGAGTCCACTTGTTGACTGATTTGAACACATTCTTGATCACATGCTCTACTTCATCAGGCTTGAACATCATATACAGATACTCCATCACCAGTTTTGTAAGTGAAATCCCTGAAGCCTTCAGTATATCTGCATACAACTTTATTCCTATCTCAAACATTTCTTCAATATCTGACCTAGAGCATGTTTTGACAATCTTGACCCAAGTGTTGAATACCTCATATTTATCATCCTTCCTCTTGAGTCTAATGTACTCCTTTCCATCCAATGTCAATGTATCCCAGTGAATAACTTCAGGAGGCTTTATACCAACAGGTTCTGCTGAAATTGGTTCAGGAACTTTGTCCATCACTACCATGTACATCTTTAAATCATCAGTACTTGAAGATTCTTTCTTTTCAGATGACTCAGGTACCCATTCTTCTTCAACCACCTTATCAACCTCTTCTTCAGCTATTCTAGGCTTCTTGATTGACTTTCTCCTTGCCATCATCTTGGTTCTCTTTAAAGTCCTTAGACTTTCTCCCAGAGTAGCTTCTTTCTTTGATGGTGTTTCCTGCTCATCTGGAAAGGGCTTTTGTATCAGAAAATCATTACTTTCTTTCATCCTCTTCTCCATCTCCACCCTTGCAGTTTCATTCCCCTGCAGCTTTAACATCTCTGAATCATACAGCTCTTTAATCTTCTCAAAAGACATTTTGGAGAACATCTCCTTTTTGACTCCTACAGCACCTTTGAGAAATATAATCATCTTGTTTCTCTCTTGGGTACCTAGGAATGTCTTTGAGGGTTTTCTTTTCTTTGTAGCTGCTTTTACTACCACTGATTTCTTTAGAATTTCAGCTTTCTTCTATGCAATTTCAGTTGCCAGGCTTTGTTGATAGGCTGCATTTAGTTCAGCAGCTAGAACCTTTGCCATTTCCCTGTCCTTTTCAACCTGAACTCTTTCTTCCTCTTCAATGTCATCTTGCATCTTCCTAGCTAAGGCTTCATCTGATTCAACCAACCTTTGCTTTTTGATTGGTTGATCAGATTCCACCATTTTTGCTTTTCCTTTGTCTTTGTTCATTGCCTTCTTGCTATTATCTTTCTTGATCACTTCACCTTGATCTTTGATGATTACTCCTTTGGTCTTTGAAGTAACCTTGGAAGTATCATTCTTGGCTTTAAGTAAGGTTTCTGCAATCTCAAGATCTGTTAATACTTCTTTCACTATCTCTGCTGCTTTACTTGTACTAGCAGTATTAATGATTTCTACTGCTTGCTCTACTGTTACTGTTGCTTCTTGTGTTTCTATTTGCACTGGTTCTTTTTCTGTTTCTGGTTCCTGCTCCCCCTCAACATCAAATTTCTTCCCCTCACTACCATATTGCATACCATCAAGTTCCCTCTTTTCTGTAGCTTCTTCCATGTTGATCTCCCCCTTTTTGGGAGCATCATTCCTAGATTGCCTTCTCCTTAACATAAATTGTCTCTTCTTCTTTTTCTGTACAAGCTTCATCACCAATTTCTTGAGTTTGGTAATCTGTATTTGTTGGGACAAGATTACCAATTTCATTTCCTCTATTTCTTTGCCTTGTTTGAGAACATCTTGGTTGATGTTGCCCATTGTTTCCATCAATTCATAGTAAGTATATCTGTCCTCACCCTCTCCAGAAGTGTTGATGAAGATTCCATCTGACTTGATGAAGATTCCATCTGACTTCTGTTGAACTTGGAGTCCAAGGAAGAAAGTAAGTTCCCCCATAGAACTCATTTTGAACCTTTGATGCATTAGTTCCTCAAACTCCTTGCACATGTTGTCTCTTGTGGATCCAAAGATAATATCATCAACATAGATTTGGACCATCAAGATATCCTTCTTCTTTCTCTTGATGAATAGAGTCTTATCAATGACTCCTCTTTCAAAGCCATTTTCCAAGAGATAGGATGACAGAGTGTCATACCATGCTCTTGGAGCTTGATGTAGTCCATAAAGTGCTTTCTTCAATTTGTATACTCTGTCTGGATAGCTTGGGTTTTCAAACCCTGGTGGTTGACAGACATATACTTCTTCTTCAATTGAACCATAGAGAAATGCACTTTTCACATCCATCTGATAGACTTTGAATTTCATGTAGGAAGCATAAGCCAGAAATAATCTAATTGCTTCTATCCTTGCCACTGGTGCAAATACTTCTTCATAGTCTATCCCTTCTTCCTGTGTATACCCTTGAGCCACCAGCCTTGCTTTATTCCTTATCACTATACCTCTTTCATCTCTCTTATTCCTGAAGACCCATTTTGTTCCTATTGCCCTTTGGCCTTTAGGAAGGTCTACCAGATCCCAAACATCTTGCAGCTTGAACTGCAGTAGTTCTTCTTGCATGGCTTCTATCCAACTAGATTCTTTCATAGCATCATGTGCCTTTTTAGGCTCGAGCTGGGATAAAAAACAAGAAAGCACTGTGTGTTGTTGATCTTGTATTTCTTGAAGTCTACTTTGATTTCTAGTCATCATAGGAGAGGATATATCTCCTATTACCAGCTGTGGAGGATGATTCTTTTGTATCCTGGTGTGATGACTAGGTTCTTCATTAATGCCCAACTCTAGATTAGAGTCATTCAACTCAAATGAAGTGTTTTCAGTAGCCACTTCTGGTTCTTTATTTTCTTGAGTCTCCTCATCTCTGCTTTCTTTTTCACCTTGACTTGGTCCAGTAGATGGTTCCTTTTCACAGTCTTCAACAGGATTCACTGTGGGTATGGGAAATATTACAGATTAAGATATACTTTCTGAGACTTGTGTAGTTCCTGATCCTCCACTCCCTGTTCCTGTATAATCATCACTACTGAAACCAAAAGAATTAGTTAGTGAGTCAATGTCAAATAGCCACTGAGGACCAGATCCAATTGGATTTGGTGTGTTCTCATTGCATTTGACATTGTCACTTTCTTCAATTATTCTGGAAGAAGAGTTAAACACCCTGTAGGCCTTACTCTGAGATGAGTAACCAACAAGAAATCCATCATCTGCTTTGCTGTCAAACTTACCTAAGTAAGATTTGGTATTGAGAATAGTACAAGGACACCCAAAAGGTTTGAAAAATCCAATGAAAGGTTTTCTTTTATTAAAAAGCTCATATGGGGTCTTGTTCTTTTGCTTGACCACTAGAACTCTGTTTTGGACATAACAAGCAGTATTAACTGCTTCAGCCCAGAAGGTAATTGGCAATTTTGAATCAGCCAGCAGAGATCTAGCAGCCTCTATTAGTGTCCTATTTCTCCTTTCAGCAACTCCATTCTGTTGAGGAGTCCTAGGAGCACTATATTGCCTCTCAATACCTTTCTGTTCACAAAAGGTGTTTAGATCATGATTTTTAAACTCAGTTCCATTATCTGATCTAATGACTTTTACTCTTTGATTAGTTTGGTTTTCAATTCTTAGAATAAAGGATTTGATAAGTCCACTTGTCTCATCCTTAGTCCTTAGAAAATATACCCAAGTAAATCTGGAGTAATCATCAACAATAACCAAGCAGTAAGATTTCTTGCCTATACTCATAACATTTGTAGGACCAAACAGATCCATATGCAGTAACTGGAGACAAGAAGAAACAGAATTTAACTCTTTGGTCTTATGAGAAGTTTTGTGCTGTTTGCCTTTAAGACAAGCAACACAATGATCATCACATGAAAAGACTTTTGAAGGTAAACCTCTTACAAGGTTGTTTTTAACAAGTTTGTTCATAGTCTTGAAATTCATGTGACACATCCTTCTGTGCCATAGAGAGGATTCATCCACAGAAGCTTTTGAAACAAGACACTTCAGGGATGAATCACTATTAACATTGTCCATATCTAGACAATAAACATTGTCCTTTCTTGGAGTTCTAAGTAGTATCATGCTTTCATCAACTACTTTGAACCCTGGAGCAAGGATCATACACTCTGTGTTTGTAAATAATATACTATGTTGTTTGTCACAAACCTGTGATACACTTAACATGTTGTACTTCAATTTATCAACATAGTAGACATCCTCAAATGTCATCTTACCTTTTGTGACATTACCTTTGCCACTTATTTTACCACCATTAAGATCATTTCCAAAAGCAACATGTCCTCCATTGATATGCTTGAAATCCTGAAGGCATGACATGTTACCTGTCATATGCCTAGAGCAACCACTATCAACATGCCAAATGCTCTTTCCCTTGAGCTGTTGATTGCCCTGCACATAAGATAAACCAGTTAGTTTGAATAAGGAACCCAAGCCAAAGTGGTCTTGGGTACCCCTTTCTCATCAAAATACTTGCATTCTTTCTTGACAAGATTTTTAAACTTTGATTCCTCATGCTTGGAGTATTTTGTCACAATAATAGGCTTGGAAATATTTTTGTTAGAATTACTAACTGCCTTAGCAGCACTTGCATGCTTAGCAGTACTAACCTTGTTAGCAGTAGTAACTGTGTTAGCAGCATTAATATTTTCAGCAGTACTAACACTGTTAGCAGTAGTAACTATGTTAGCAGCACTAATATTGTTAGCAGTACTAACACTGTTAGTACTTCTAGGTACCCATAGTAAAATACTTTCTTTTAAAACCTTATTTTTCAAAGTGCCTTTACTTTCAACAGATTTCTTTATCACATGTTTCTTTCCAGACTTCCTATAACCAACAGGTTTTTGCACAAATCTTTGAAAGTTCATCTGTTGGTTAATAGGGTTAAAGTAACAATACTTAGCCAAATGATTCAACTTGCCACATATGAAACAAGGTTTTGGTCTATTGATTTTATTCAGATCAACTCCTTGTTTCTGAGCCCATTGATTATTCCAGTTTCTTTGATTACCTCTTTTTATACCATAATTTAGGCTCTTAGTTGTATTGCAAGCACACTGTTTACAAGATCCAGGATTCACAACTGTGGTTTGTTTGTAATGGACCTTGTTATCCTTTCCTTCTATCTCCTTGGACTTGACCCAGATTTTCCCACATCTCTCATTGGTGATAATATTGTTTTCTAATGGTATCTTTTTACTCACAGTATTATCCCTATTCTCACTGGCTTCTTTCTCAGTCAAATCCTTAACTACTACCTCATCCAAATGATCTATCTTAAAAGCTTCCTCAGACAAGTCCTTTTTCTCCTTAGTTTCTAACAAGTCTGATGTAGGAGAGATATAGTTGTTATTGTAAGGAGGGGGTGTATTGTTGTATCCAATACCAGGCTTCATCTTATCATGAATCTGAGCCTTTAGAAGAGAATCCATTGCTTTTGAAGCATAAGAAAACTTTTCTATGTCAAGCTTAACTTTAGACAGTTCCTCTTTCAGCCTATCATTCTCTTCTAAGGACTTAGACAGTTTGGTTTCTAACTCATTCTTTTCCCACTTCCAATAGTTTGTGTCATAAGAGTGTTGCAGTTCATTAGCTTGAAAGCCTTTGATTTGTTCTTCAAATCTCTCTACTATCAACACATAATCTCTTCTGTCCTTTTCTAATCTTTTGAGGTCATCACACATACTTTGATTGTGATCCCTGTATCTTTTGACAGTTTCTATGCAAGATTTAGTGCAAAGATTAGAAGTTACCTCAGAGGGAAGATCAGACACTTCTGCCATAAGAGCTTGATTCTGAATGGCTTCCTCAGCTTGATCACTCCAGTCAAATCCCATTCCTTGTTGAGAAACAAGGGCTTGAGCAGGATTCTTGTTTTGATTGTAGCCTCCATTCTGAGCTTGTTGGTGGTTGTTGTTTGGAACAACACTCCTGCATTCTCTAGCAAAGTGTCATTTCAAGTGACACTTATAGCATTCCACCTTAGTCTTGTCAAAACCAGCTCCATCTTCTCTTCTTTGAGAGAAGTTGTTCCTTCCTGTTCTTTTAACACTCTCATAGATAACATGGCCATCTGCCATTTAATGTCCATCTCCTCCAGGTCATCAGGGTGAAGTTGATCTAGATCATCATTAATCAAGGAATTGTTGCTATGATTGGACAAAAAGGCTTCAAAGATAGTTCCAGTGCCTTTTTCTGAATTTACTCCACTGGCAGTACTAACTGCTTCAGGGTTAGCAGTAGTATCAGCAGATGTTGAAAGAAGTGCAGCATTGTGAATATAACCAGTGGGATTCTTCTTGGATTCTACCTCAGTTTCAAAAACTCTTAGATCATTATATAGATCATCAAGTTCCTTCTCTTCCAGATTGTCACTCTGTCTATATGACACAGTGTACATAGTCCATTCATCCCCAAGAGATCTGAGGAACTTTCTGTTGATATCATCTTGTTCCATCTTCACCCCTACAGTAGCCAGTTCACCAATGAGCTTATTGAATCTATCAAAAGTTTGATTCATAGACTCATTCTTTGAAGAAGTGAAATTCTCATACTGCTGCTTTAGAACATCTCTTTGATTTCTTTTGATACTTTTAGTTCCAGCAAATCTTTTCTCTAGAGCATTCCATAGAATCTGAGCATCAGTGCAATTGCAAAATTGATGCTGATATTCATTGGGAATGGCCAAGAGCATAGTGCTCAAGGCCTTCATCTCTATCTGTCTGATCTTCCTCTCACCATCTGTCTTTGGTGGAGGTCTTTTCCCATCTGGTCCTATCTTTCCTGCTTCAGAAGGACCATTCTCAATGATATCCCACATTGAGTAGTCAGTAAGAAGAATGAATTGTCTAATTCTGATCTTCCACATGTCAAACTCACTGGGTTTGAGCATTGGAACCTTAGAGACCAGAGTACTGTTTGATTCTGTAAGGTTTTCCATGATGAATGAGTAGATGTTTCTGAGGGAGTTAGGCTCTGATACCACTTGTCAGGATCGAATTCTTAATAAGAATAAATTCTCAGAAACTAATATCAAAGGAGTTTGCGGAATGACACTTTGATATTCAATCAAACAGTAAATCAAAACAGAATATAATCAACAACTTGTAAACTTGTATTGAATGTTTAAAGTTACAAGATTAAACACACAACCTCAATATTGATGAACAGACTCACCAATACGAATTCTACTTCTCTAGAATTAGGATCTGTGCCTTGAGGTTGATTTTCTCTCACTAATGGAATGAATCAAAAAAATTAAATTCTCTATTCTATCAAATCTGTACATATACTGAGTAAAAAGATAATTACAATAAATAAAATATCTTCAGTATATCTTCCATCATTATCTTCAAGCTTCCATGAATATCTTCAGTTTATCCAGCTGTCATCCTTTCCATACTAATTTTCATCTTATAAGCAGCATTAATATTTTCAACAGTATTAACTCTAGCAGTACTAACCATGCTCAGCAACATTAATCTCTTCAAGCAGCATTAACTTGGTTTTAGCAGCATTAACTACCAAGCAGTACTAACCACTAGCAGTACTAACTAGCTAAGCAGTACTAACTTTGTTCAAGCAGCACTAACTTTGACTAGCAGTATTAACTACTAGCAGTAGTAACACTCAGCAATATTAACTTTGCAGTCTTCTAGCAGTAGTAATTCTGAACTAGCAGCATTAACCATACTTGATGAATTCTTCAGTTCCCAACAATGATTTTGGGGGATAAGGATGAAATTTATTAATTAGGGTTAAAAGAATTTAAAAGTAGTACATATTGTTTCATTAATTGTTTTTTAAGAGATTTTAAGTAGATTAACTTTAAATAATAGTACATAATGCTTAATACATCACGATTTTAATGTTTATTTTTATTTTTTGTTTTTTATTGATTTACAGTACGATTTTGGATGGTTTTTATTGAGTGATAATGGTTTTTTATATATAAATTTGTTTAATTTAGGCTTAACAATATAATGTTTTTTATATAAAAAAATTAAGTAGTTTGTTAAAATTCATTAATTATCTTATATATTTTAAATTTTTTATATTTAAATTGTGATGTTTATCCTGTTTTGATTATGTTTATCAGAATTCAAATTTCATAATTTTAGGATTTGGGGATTAGAGATAAGGATTTTGGGGGATAAGGATGAAATATATTAATTAGGGTTAAAAGCTTTACAGGTAGTACATTAGGCTTTAGTAGTTATTTTTAAGAGATTTTAAGTAGATAGCTTTAAATGATAATACATAAAGCTTAGTGAGTTGTAATTAAGAGTTTTTTATGCCATCTTATAATATAGTATAGATTGATTATGTTTATCAGAATTCAAATTTCATAATTTTAGAGTTTGGGGATTAGAGATAAGGATTTTGGGGGATAAGGATGAAATATATTAATTAGGGTTAAAAGCTTTGCAGGTAGTACATTAGGCTTTAGAAGTTATTTTTAAGAGATTTTAAGTAGATAGCCTTAAATGATAGTACATAAAGCTTAGTAAGTTGTAATTAAGAGTTTTTTATGCCATCTTTATAATATAATATAGATTAAGGGTATTTTAATTATAATAGTAAATTATTATTATTATTATTATTATTATTATATTTTTATTATATAAACTATGGACCGGTTAATGATTGAGAGTGAAAGGTTTATTGTTACACCCCAAAAACCAACCAGGTCGTAACGAAACGTCAATACTTAAAACATACGTCTTCTATAATAAATCGTAGCGGAATATTAAACATCACATCGGATAGTCTTTTAAGAAACATACGAAATACTAATCAACAACTTAAGAACATAAACTTAAATCCAAATTCAAGCAGTCTGCTACATAACCAGTCCTCATGCCAGACCTTTGCCCTTATCGACCCCGACCTTTCCTGATCCTGAGATACACGCTAAAGTTAGCTTTACGCTAAGTGAGTTCATGGTTTTCGCTTCGTCATCCATCAATCATGAAAATAATTCAGATACAAATAGTCATATCATAATTTACTCACAACGTATCATGCATTTTAAAACATATCTTGCAATTATGAGAAAAATGCAGCGTGCCATCACTTTATATATTTACGTCCATTGGCATGGTGGGCTTCGTCATCCCGTCCATCTATAGTCAAGCTCAGAGGTGCTCTCAAGCACATGTCTTGACTACCGTCCCATAGTGCAGTCCAGAGGTGCCCCTTCCGACACATGTTCTGACTATATTCGTCATCTGCGGTTTCCCGCCGTCCAATATCGGCGTCCCGGTAATGAGCCCCACACTTATAGCCACATCACATCAGTTCAATTTAATCAATCACAACACACGTCATACGTAGCATGCATTTCGTCCAATATTTAGAATAATGGCATACCCAGATAACATCACTATACATGCACCTGTGCATATAAATACTTATAAATAAACTTTGTATGCATATCGGTCACAACAAAATGTAACACGTTCATGTAGTCGTCATTCCATGCGTCATCCAAAAACTAGCATGCTTTTCATATTTAAAAAGATTATAGCATGCTCCACAAAATCATCATCAATATAAAGAGAACATACTTTTGTACATGCGTGTATCCCAGTTAAAAGTCACAAGAAACTCACCTCGATTAGTATAGGTTTTCCCACTACTTGTTAGCTCCCAATCCTACACGAAATGGTAACACTCCTCTAAGTATTCACATTTTAATAAATAATTCGCTCAAATATCGAACTCCTAAACGAGTTCCTAAAACTCTGTTTATATTTTCTAAAATCAGTTGGATCATTAGACATTTATATCATTTATCATTATTTACCATCACACAACCATACATATCTAAATATGTATAAAGTATATATATATATATATATTATATTCATATGCCTTTATGTAAAGCTGCACACCTAAACTAAGATGCACTTTTCTTTTATTGAATAAAGCTCCTACACTATCATGACGTGCCATGTACATACATACATACAAATGTGTCATGAGACTCACCTACTGGTCAAATACCACCCTTTTCCATGGCTAATGCATACATCATATACATGCACATGCATTCACCATCAAGATTCTCTTCTCCTTTATTTTATATATAGTGTACCGTGTGTATATCTATATATATACAACACTATGCCTTTTTAGCCATAGTTAAAACACTTCACTAGAAATCCATCCTACTCATTTCCATGGTGGTTGCATCACACACACATATACATATATATAAATATATACGTACATATTCTCATGGCTAATGTTGTTCTCTTTCTCCCCCTTTTTTTCTTTGTATTGCACTTAGCCATTATTACACAGTGGACTCTTGAGCATATACATATATATATATATATATATACACACACACACACATATATATATATACACACACACATAGAGAGATGTTATTAACTCCAATATGACCCTCAAGGTCTCTGTTTCCATTCGTAGGAGTAGGAGAGACCAATGAACCGGGTTTGTTCAACAGATCACCACCACAACCTCCAATACTTGTATATTTTGTTTTTCATTTTTGATCAATTTTAAGCAACATCAAATAATGATTTTACATATCAGAATGACCCACACTCTTCCATCTCAGCCTCCACATACCACTTTCATTTTGAACCAAAATACCAACTTAAATCCCTTATTTAACAGAAAATTGATTCAATAAGCATGTTTATCAATCATTCATCATTGTTGGGATTTCATCTACTCGTGAAATAGTAAGTATTTCTTACCTCAATTTCTGAAATCGATTTCTCTAAAACGAAAACCTTACTCGGCTTCTGACCTCGTTTTGCCTCCCTCTTAGTAACTCCTCTTTCTCCCTCTCCTACTCTCAGTTTGTGCTTGACGAAAATTGGTAGAAAATAAAACCAAATCGATTCCATTTGCTTCTTAATCAGTGCCTCACCCCTCTTCTAACCGTTGCCGCCCCTTTTTCCCGTAACTTCAAACCCTCGATGAAATTGATTAAAAGTCCCAATTCTAATTTGCATCCCTTGTCTTCTCCCACTTACCTACAATATAACCCCTCAGTTTCGAGACTATACTGAAGTAGCCCCTTCCTTTTGCTTATTATTATTTCAAGACATTTTTTTTGGGTGTTACAACTCTCTCCCACTTATAAGAATTTCGTCCTCGGAATTAACATTACACAAAACAACTGCGAACGTCTCACTTGCATTTCCGTTCCTGGTTCCGACCTCATCGGAACCTCCATTAATTCGACAAGTACTATTAAACACTCACATTCTTCAATCCTTTCAACTTTTGCCCAGTGACATTTCTTTCTCCATTAAGCATTAAAACTTTCACCTGATCGAACATGTATTTTAGGCTCTTATAATTTATAAGGATCATACATTTCATTCCATATAGGTAGTACCACTACATCTTAAACGTAACACCACCCCGCGAGTTTCATTTCGTATGTCGGTAAGCTCCTCGTGTTCCTTCAACTATCAAGATGCATAAGATATCACTTTTCCATTATGCATCAAGATACATCCTAGTTCCCAATTCGAGGCATAACTAGGCTCAATAAAATCTTTCGTTCTTGCCGAAAGTGACAACACCGTGCACCACTCAGTTTCTCCTTCAACTGTTGAGCACCTCATACTGCTTATGGTTGCATTCAAACTTTGTAGCTTTCCTCATCAATTTAGTTATTAGGGTAGCTAACTTCTAGAGGTCCTGAAGTTGATAAATTAGAACCAAATGACTTATGAAAAAGTGCTTATTTCCAGTTTGACACCGCTATAAGCACTTTTACTTTTTCTCCATCTAAATACTAAAAAATGCTTATCTCCGGTACCACACCACAATAAACTAAAAAACCCTTCAAATAAGCAATCCCAAATACCCCCTTAAATTTCAACTTTACAAACTTTTTAAACTTTATGTGTAACGCTTTTAATGCAGCCTATTAGCACAACATATATTGTCGCTTAGGTTATATCTCCTCCCGTTTAGGGGGTTGTTATTTGCACCCACCATAGGTGGGGGGTGCAAATGCAATTTTGACTTTTTTTTTAAAACAACATTGGGAAAACAAAAAAGTTAGATTCTCGGTAGACTTCTTGAAAATATAATTTAATTTGGAAAAAGGTAGACTTTTATTTGAAAACATTTATACTTTTTGAAAGCTAACTATTGAATTAATTTTTTTGAAAACAAGCACAACACTGGTTAGTTGCAGTAAAATTTTCGAAAACAACAATTAGACTTGTTTTTTTGAAAACTAACTCTTGAATTAAATTCTCGGTTAGTTGTATTAATTAATATATTTTTATTTAATTATATTAATTTAATTATATGGATTTTACTATTGCTATAAAAAGAGATGGTAAATCTGTATTTTCAATCACAAGAAATCATTTCAACATTCTCTCTATACAAGTTCTAACTTGTTAATGGATAGTTGGAAAGACGATTTGCAATTTTATCAGAATTCCAACGTTGAGGTACTTTCACTAACTATTTTGCGATATATTTTCACTTGCTAGTTTGTAAAATTAGTTTTTTTGTACGTGTATATTTAGGAATATGATATTAACACAAACCAAATAAATCACGGTTACAATTTGCATTTGTATCATAATTCCAACGATGAGGTATTTTCATTTTACTATTTTGTGATATATTTTCACTTACTATTTTTTAATAGTTTGTAATATAGTTTTTTTGCATGTGTATGTTTAGGAATATGACATTTACACCAACCAAATAACTCAATGTGACGATTTCCATTTTTATCGGAATTCCAATGATGATGTTTTTTTACTTACTACTTTGTAATATATTTTTCATCTACTACTTTATAATATAGTTTTTTTATATTTGTATGTTTAGGATTATAATATTTACACAAATCCAACAACTCAAGGTGATGATATGCACGCATCAAAATTTTCCACTGACGAGATGTTCAAGTCTCGTCAAGATTTAATCATTTGGGTGCAAAAGTTGGGACGTTCCCCTGGTTACATTATTGTCATTAAAAGATCCAAGACAAATCGAAGTGGAGTAATGTCTAAAGTAATATTAATATGCGACCGTGGTGGTAAATACAGAGGTACCAGTAGTTCTAGTAGACATACTGGAACTAAAAAAATGAATTGTCTTTTCGAGTTAGCAAGAAAATATTCGTCGATGCATGACTGTTGGACGATAAAAATGATATGTGAAAAAACATAATCATGAACCTGCAGAAGATATGGAGGGTCATCCATATGCAATGCGATTGACTGAAAACGAAGTTCGGTTGGTGAAATATTTGTCAAGGAAGAATGTCAAACCACGTGATATTTTATCAACATTGAAGGAACAAAATCCGAATAACGTGTCTACACTCAGAACAATATACAATGCACGCTAAAAATTTTGGGCGGCCAAATATGAAGGTAGAAGTCAAATGCAAGTTGTCATGTCATTTTTTTCAGGAAGAAGGTTATATGCATGAGGCTAGTACAAATAAGTCTAATGAGTTGGAAGATTTATTTTTCATTCATCCGATATCAATAGAGATGTAGTGTGCATTTCTTCACGTGTTGTTGATGGATGCCACATATAAAACGAACAAGTATAAGATGCCTCTCCTTGAGATTGTTGGTGTAACGTAAACTAATATGACTTTTTACATAACATTTGTTTTTATGAACAAAGAAAAGGAACCCAACTATACATGGGCATTGAATTGTTTGAAAAAGACAATGGATGGATGTGCATCCCCATGTGTTATCATCACCGATCGGTAGTTGGCGTTAATGAAAGCATGCACTAATGTATTTCCTAATGCTAAACAACTGCTTTGTAGATGGCACATCTACCAAAGTATTTTGAGAAAGTGTAGACCATCAATAACGTCACATCGACCTTGGAATTTCTTTTACAAAGCGTGGACGTCATTAGTTGAATCTCAAACGGAGGAAACATACAAGTTTAACCTGGCACAAGTTGAAGAGATATTGCTCGAATATTCAGGTATTATGTGTGTGCGTCTACGTGTGTGTGCTTATGTTTAACCATTTTTGTGTGTTTATTAAAGTAATTAATTTGTTAAATTTTCAGGTGTTCTTGATTATTTGAACGAAGTAGGTTGAAACCATATAAGCAAATGTTCGTGTCTGTTTGGACTGGCAGATTTATTAACTTTGGAAATCACACGACTAATAGAGTTGAAAGTCAACATTCCAAGCTGAAACTATACTTGGATTCAACACAATCAAATTTACGGACATTTTTATCTGATATTCATCAACTCATCCACTCACAACATACGTCAATCAAAGCAAGCTTCCAACAAAGCAAAACTGTCATCAAGCATCGATATAACAAATCACACTTCCACCAACTACGTGGTTTTGTTTCATTGCATGCATTGGAATTAATCTTCAATGATTTGAGCGGTCTAAAGATCTTGGATTAATTTCGGAAAGTTGTGGATGTCAAATGCGTACATGTTACGTTTAACACCCCGATTTCAGAGTAAGCAAATACTACCTTTGTACCATGTCTCGCTTGTAGTGTAGTGTTAGTTCATGATCTTACCTTAAAACCTGTCTTATTTGAGGGTTGATCGTTATAGCCGAAATTGAGGGCAAAGGGAACAACAGTGTTCCGCGCAGATCTCCGCGTAACTTGAACCGCGCCGCCATCCGCATGGGGCTCTACCTTTACGCGACTCTAGTCCTTGGCGCGACTCTCCGTGCGGGAATCCGTGCGGACCTCCTGGTCAATTAAATAAGGAGAAATTGGCCCCAAGACTCTTATTCTCCCAAAATCACTTCCCAAAATCACTTCCCTAAAACACTCTCTTCTTCTCCCTCTTCATTAATTTCGACCTACAACATTTATTACTACCATTTCCCTCCAATCTTCAAGTGGAAATCATTATCTAAAGGCTTGGAAGGCTAGGGTTCAAAGATCTACCACCTCATCATCTTCATCTTCAACCTCAAGACTCCATATCCATTTCTAGGGTTTTGCCATTTTAGGGTTTTTACATCATAAACTCATTTGGTGAGTCTCCTAACCTCTATTCGCCATAAATATGCGTTGTTATTTGCTAATGTGATGATTATAGTTAATTTGAAGTTACCCTAAGAACTAAGGTTTTGGGAATCTACTAGTATATGAGTATTCTTTCTTGAAGAAGGTATTTAATGTGATAATGGGGTGTTATATGCATGTAAAATCATAAAATGAACTGCATATTGGTAAAGGATCGTCTTTCATGTTAATGGGTTTTGGTTACTAATGATGATATCGACAGTTAAGCTTGTCATAATAATTTAATGGTGTCTTTTATGGCAAATAAATTGTGTATATGAATGTGATCATGAAATGTGTATTATCATGCTTTAGAATAGAATGTATTATTCATGAGAAATGCTATCTTTATTTAGTCATGACCTAAATGTGAAGTAATGTCTATTTCCTTGTGCACGAGGATTTAGATGGCAAAATTACTTGATTATAATTGTTGACCGTTGGGTCACTAGCGAGTAGGCAATAGAGGACGTAAGTTCCCGAGTTGTAACTTGTCTAGATTGGATAGGCACCCATGTCCATAAGTCCTTGAGGTGTAACTCGACGGAGTAAGCACTAGAGGCATAAACGGTTTGAGGATTGTGATGTCTAGAATGGTATGGGAACTAGAACCGGGATATGTGGTGAAATCCAATAACATCGCGGGTGACCCCATTCACGTGTTCTCGTCTCCCAAGATGGTAACGGGTCTCCCCCGTCTTTCAGGAGTTATCTCTCGTGAAGTTGTACAGAAAATGGAACATCTATTCCGAATGAAAATGTTGGCATTGGTTCAACTTATGGGTACACTGGTAACAATAAAGTATACTGTGCATGCTTACGTTATAAACTGTTAAGTCCTTGCTATATCTCTAGACTTTAGTCTAACACTTGATTTGGTGTTTAATGGCTCACAGGTTCTGCTAGTGGTGTCCAAAGGGCACCTTGATTCGCCAGAAGCACATTAGGGACCGGGCATTTTGGGGAATTCGAGATAAGAACAATTTGAAGTAATAGCGATACCACCTTAATCTAGTTTGACAAATGTGCTAGATTGAATAGGTTGCCGTGTAATATGTCTTATCTTTCCGCTACTTAAATGATGCAACTATCACAACTCTATAGGGTTATAGTCAATTATGTTTACAAATTTATAATCCTTTTATTTTAGACGTTATTTTGCCGAAATTTTATGTTTTAAATTTACTCAATTTTTAGGGTGTTACAAGTTGGTATCATAGCTCTAGCTTAAGTGAACTAGGTATGTAAACTCGATGCCTAGACTTAAGCTGAGACCCTTAGGTTATGGACTCTGAGAGTGGGGTAGAACTTTTAAGATGGGACGACCTTAGAGTCAATAGAAACTACATCGTTGAGAATTATAAAAGTGGTAGCGAGAATCTTTATGTAGTGTATGTTCATAATTTCAATTAGCTACTGCTATTATGAATGTATGATTATGTGAATATACTTGAATTACTATGATTATGATGATCGATGAACCGTATTAGTATGTTTATTGTGTAAAATCTTGTGTTGCTATCCCTCACTCTCTCTCGATTGTATGACAGACGAAAATGGTAAATACTCGGAGTCACCTTCAATCATCTCCGGAGGGTCAAGTCGTGACCGAATCCACGACCGATAGTGATAGTACCAAAATCTAGTTTCTAATCACACACAAACAATCAAACAAACAACATATCACAATTACCTGTTTGATTCGATTCAATAAACCACAAGATTACACTTTCTCTCTCTAGATTCTCTCTCTCTTTCTCTCTCTAAAATGTAACTGATAAAACGTACAACTGAAACTCTTCTGTTTGTTGCTTCTGATTACAAATCAAGGAAACCTATTTATACCTACAACTAATTACAAAGAAATTAAAAACAAATACAAATGTTGACTTTGACTTTTATTAACAAATAGACTTTGACTTTGATGAGTGTTGACTTTCTCAGCTTTGACTTCTTGTACTTTGACCTTCAGTCTTCTTGATCTTGTATTCAACATATTTATGCTCTTACAATCTCCCCCTTTGGATTCAAGATCACTGTTAAAATATCTAGCAATCCAGTCTTCACTTTTAAGCTCTGTCAGTACAATCTCCCCTTTTTCTATGACGGTATTTTTTCCAAAACTTTCTTCAAACGATTAACAATCTCCCCAAAACTTTCACAATAATACTTTCAGACTTTGGAAAGAAATTATCTTCAGAATCAGCTCGAATTGCTTTAGCAAATAATCTTCAAAGAAAATTTCCTCAAAAATCAGCATATCTTCAGAAATTCTTTGATCTTCTTCAAATCTTTACTTTGAATCTTCAGACTTGGACATTTCTGAAAATCATCTCTCAAAAACTTTATCATTTCTTGATACCATCTCCCCCTTTTTGATGATTCGAGCATCTATATCATCAAAACTTTTCTCCCAAGAAATGTCTTTAACCATTTTGATTTGTCAAATTGAGCCTCTGATTCTGTGATCCATAACCAAGTATTCATCTAGATCTTTTCAAATCTAGACAAAATAGGAATGTGTAACACCTGAATCAACAAATGAATCAGTTAAAATGCCTGTTAGTAACACTAAGTCACTGTGTGTAACGAATACACAATATAAAGGAGCTTTTTGATGTTCACTCCCCCAGGGCTTCCATCCAATCATCGAAATACCACAAAAGCAATTTCTATTAATGTTATGACAAAGAAACAAATTATTTGTGTGTTCGTGCACGTGTAGAAAGAATTAAGCACGAATAATTGCTTTTTAAGGCTCAACATTGTGTAAACCACTGAGACAACAGTAGATAAACACAGACTCAATGTGCATAAATGAAGTGTGAAGGTGGGGCAGACTTTCTTCTTTTTCAATATCCATATTTTCCAAATGAAAACCAGATAGCATATGTGTTGCGTCCCCTTGAAAATATGAAACATTTTCTTTTTGAGAAGAAAATGAGTGGTTAGTGGGGTAGAAAGCAAGAGTTGGCATGGGCTAGTTGTCTGTTTCAATAACGTTCACCAAAAATCGTGAAACATTAGTAATGTGGCTGCCCAGCTCAGAAAGTATTTGGTGCAGAGTTTGATATTCTTTTACTCTGATCTCACACCCTCTTTCTTTTAATCATTAAGCTCACTACTAACCAAACTCTCTTTTCCATTTTACCTCATCACACCCACACTCATTTCTTTTTGACTCCTCATACTCAATCACTAAAGGATTAACTTCTTGGGTAGAAATCACTGGTTAACGTGATTTCATAGAAGTTTCAATTAAGTCCTAGCACAAAGAACCCATATAATCCTAGAAAGCATGTGTTGCTCAAATGGTTTAACTATAACAGTTAAAGCTCATATACAAATGTCAGACGAATGTATGCTCATAAAATATAATCATGAAGATTTGAGTATTTTTAGACATTGAAGTATTTTCAAACAAGTATACTAAATGAATGAACATGAATGCAAAAGACTTGTTTGAAAATCTGACATTGTATGAAAATGATCACAAATGAAATGATATAGCAATTAAGGCTTATGGTAAAAAATAACGGATATTGTCTATACGAAACAAAAATATAGACATTCTTGAAATGACGTTTTGAAATGAAATATCACTCAAAATTCTTTAAAGTACAAGCGGGGTGTCTTACCATCGAAAAATTGTTTCAATTTAGAGACATGGTAAGAACAATTTGATCAAAAATTAAACCGATGTGTGTGAATACTTGAAAGTATGTAGAAAATACAATACACAAATATTTATCTTTGGAAACACACGGTTTATTTAACAATTAAACACAAAAATAAAATGAAAACATTTAAAATCACACTTCCAAATTATAAAATCTGTTTAAGAATCGGAAAGTGGTTTGAACATTTTAAGAACATGTTTTCTTATGATTGAAAGTCGTCCTTCTTTCAACCATATATGAGATTAAGATAAGAATTTTAAACCTTTTCGCGTTGTCTTGAATCTCATGAAGTCAAGCTGAAGTCATTAAGATATGGTATTGTCAGCTTCTCTCATCCTGCAAAAATCTCAAAGTCATGTCAAAACAACTTTTATTCACAAAAAAAAAATTAAAAAAAAACATAAAGCAGTAAAACAGTTAACAGTACGAGTTCTGATCTGAGTAATCAGAAATCATTGTCTTACTCCTTTTGACTTGTACACTCCCCCTAAATTCATGCATCACAAAATTTTTGTCATTGAAATAAAATGCAGAAATTAGTTATGCTCCCCCTCAAAATAATGTAGATCATCTTTAATCGTCTCTTACTCCCCCTGATAACAACAACAACATGTTAAAGTGCAGGTATCCTTTCAGAATTAAAATCGAACATTGCCGCTGAATTTCTCTGTATAATTAGACAATAAAACTTTTTGCCCAGTTATATGCTTGGAACATCCACTGTCCAAGTACCACATATGCCGGGTCTGCAAGAGAAATTAGGAAACAATAACTTTAGGTACCCATTTAAAAATGGACCCTCTGTCCTTTTGAAAACCTTTAAAAATATTTGATCTTGAAGAATAAACATGATATGATCCATACCAATCAGAAGGATTATGAGAATAAGCAAAATCAGTTCTCCGATAATTATAATGAGATGTAGTAGTAATAGGAGATAATTGAATCAACTGTTTTATTGAATAACGCTTGTAAGAAGTTACAAGGTTTTGTTGATGAGAAGCATATTGACCAACTACATCTGAATCACTACTAACAGATATAGTACAAGAATTATCAGAAACTGATCCAGCTATCTCATCATCCTTCCGTTTTGGTCGCCATTCTGTTTGAGCTTTCGACCTTTTCTTGCTTATATCTGAAACACAAGATGTAGATTTATTAGAAAAAGCAGATTTCTGAGACTGAGTTTTCTTTTGTGTATCAATGTATTTCTGTTTCTGTAATCGCTGTTTCTTATGTTTCTTACCTTGAGAATAATAATCAGCAGTTACAGAAACCGATTCACCAACCTTAGTTGATGATTTAATAGTTTTAAGAACACTTGGTAACACCTTTTCATTTAAAAGACAAGTAGAATGATCAGGAAGAATAGCATTAAAGTCAAACATATCAATTTCGTCTATGCACCCATCATCAGAATTAAGAAAATCATTTGCAGACTCAAATAAGTCATCAAAACTATCAGACGAAGTTTGAGATGCCTTAGAAACTTTAGAACATTTTATAGATGTAGATTGAAAAATCGTGTTCTTTAATACAGTAGAAAATACATTTTGTTGAATATCAACCAAAAGTTTTTCATCAGATAAAACATTTTCCAACTCAACTATTTTGCTTTCAAGAATGAGTGGAGGAACATAAACCTTTGCAACTGCAGGTTTTGCCTTCATCTCAGAAATAGAATAACTAGCAAAATAGTCGTTTGAAAGAACTTTTGGTGTTTCTAAAAGATAACTATCATTTAACTTTGCATAGTTAAATGGTAGTTGCATTTTCTTTACATTCTTTCTATTTTCAGTTTCTTTGGCCTCAACTTCTTCTGGAAATTTGGTAACAAATTTGGGTTTTAAATGAGGATGTTTACCAGCACAAGCAAGAAAATCAAAATTATATAATGCTGGTTGTTTTCTGATGGCTTTCTTTAAGTAATGGGGGTTTTGAAAACCAAGTCCCCATTTTTCCTTAACATCAGCCTCTTCATTAGGTGCATTAAGAAAAATAGTTTGATCTGTTTGTCCTCTTGCATAGAGTTTGGCTTCCAGACCATTTACCTTCTTATTCAAAAGTTTGTTCTCAACCTGCAATTTATGAACAATTAATGCAGATTCTTTCTTCTCAAACTCATATTTAGAAATTTTAACTTCAAAATCAGAAATCTTCTTTTCAAAACAATTTACTTGAAGTTTAGAATCAGAAGCAGACTTGCGTAAAGAAGCAATCAGATCTTTGTTCCCAATAACCGACTTATTGAGTTCAAATATCTTATTGTTTCTTTTAGCAACTCTTTCTTTTTCCTTTTTCAATTTATTTTGTAAGTCTTGAAGCTCAACCATCATAGCTTCCATTTTGGTAATGAAATCTTTTTGAGTTAAGTTTAATACCTCATCAGCTGTCTCATCATCTGATTCATCATACTTGACCTCTTTTCCCATAAGACAGAGATGAGCAGTTTCTTCCTTCTCTTCCTCTTCACCTTCTGAATGATCCAGCCAAAATTCGTCCTTAGCCATTAAAGCTATGCCCGCTTCTTGCTGTTTGGCCAGTAGCAGTTTGTTCTGATAGTACTGAGAATTACGAACTTTTGGCTTTCTACAATCTTTTGCAAAATGTCCAATCTTGCCACAGTTGTAGCATTTGACTGGATCACTTGCTGGCTTTTCGGCAACAGTGTAATCATTCACGAACTTCTTCCTTTCATCAGGTTTCTTCTCAACATATCTGTTTTCTTCATATCTCTTTCCTTCCACCCTCTCTCGGTGCTCATGATTCTTTGAACTTGATGAAGAATACCTTTGAGAATTTGATCCCGGCTTCTTGTAGAATTTCTTTTGAAAGGCACGGGTCAATAACATCATGGCTTGTTTCAGACTTTCTCCATCATCACCATCTGATTCAGATTCTGACTCAGAACTCGTAAGCACTTTCTTCTTTTTCTTCTTCTCTGCCTTTTCTTTCTTTTCTTTCTTCTTCTCTCCAACAACCAAAGCAATCGGATCAGGAACCTTTTCAACCTTCTTCTTTTCAGCTCTTTTCTCCTCAACCTCTTCTTCATTCTGTCGTAAAGTCTCATAGACTTCGTGAAGAGGTATGTCATTCAAGTCTTTCATCTGCTTCATCCTACGTGTATGTTTTTTCCATTCAGGTCGTAGGATACTCAGAAATTTGACATTGTTTTCCAGCTGCTTCTTTGTCACTTTGTTCTTCGTCAGTTCATTCAGAAGCAAAGTAAACCGTTCATAAGTATCTTCCAAACCCTCATTCTCTTTGGCTTTGAATTCCTCATAGCAATTGATGCAGTTAGCCACTTTCATCTGATTCCCGACCTTGGATCCCATCATCATCTTTTGCAATTGATCCCACATCTTCTTAGCATCATCCTTGTAGCTATCAATCTTGATGTAAATCTCATTAGGAATGCTTTGAAGTAGAATAGATCTTGCTTGCTTGTCTGCTTTATATCGACTTTTCTGTTCTTCAGAGTACTGATATAAATCCACTTTAACTGGTTTTGTCTTTTGTTCTCTTTCTTCATCACCATGTCCACTATCAGATGAATCATCATCAGCAGGTGCTTGAACTATGATTGGTGCCATAGGACCTTCTGTAATTGACAAAAGAATATTCTCTCCATTTGTGTGCCTATCCACGAAATCAAGGAATCTGTCCTTCCATTGTTCATACTCTTCTTTAAACAGTACATGAGGCTTGACATCAATGCCAATGGAAAGTGCATTTTTAGAAGTCATCTTGATAAAACCTGTTTTGAAAAATAAGTAATAAGAAACTAGAACTGATCGTTAGTCCAAATATGAAATAAAAAAAAATCTTGAAATTTAGAAAAATCAGAAATTTCGAATTTTTTTTGACTAAGTATCAAAACTCGCAAGTCACTATAGAACTCGCAGGTGCTTAAACTCGCAAATCCCTATTCTCTGATAAACACGCAGATCAAGACATGCGCGTTTGGGAAACTCGCACGCTAAAGCTTACGTGTTCTGATAAACTCACAGATAGCTAAAACTCGCTTGACGCTGAAACTCGCAAGTGACTATTCCCTCTGAAACTCGCTAACGCCTAAACACGCATATTACTATTCACGACGAAACTCGCTAACTGAAGTGTGCGTGTTTCCAAAACTCGCTCGTCAAAGCTTGCGCGTTTTGAACAAACTTGCTAGCTATACTTGCGCGTTTCCACACTTATAACTTTATCTTGAAATTTCAAACTCGCATGTCGAATGAACTCGCAAACCACTGTTTCAGCTCAAACTCGCACCCTTTGATTAGCCTGTTTAAAGAACTCGCTAACCACTATGTGCGCGTTCTGGTCCTTAGAAATTTATCCAACTTTTCCAAACTCGCAGACTTCAACTAGCGCGTTTCTAGAACTCGCTAATCGTTACTTGCGTGTTTTGACCAAAATATTCCCTTCGACTTGTGCGTTCTTGCGGATGAGTCTTGCGCGTTTGTTCGAAGAACTTGCGCGTTTTGAAGATCTAGCGCGTTCTTCAGAAAGTCGAACCGAATCTTGATTTTTCCATCTGTTTGTCAACCAAACCTTTTCCAATTGACTTGAAATTTTGCAGAAATCTTCTAAATCAACCCAAGAACATATTACAATACAAGAATTTCAAATAAAAACACAAAACAATACATTCTGATTCGAACACAGTGTCAAGAACCCGTGAACAAAAATATCGACTAAATCCAAAATTACAAGTCTATTACAGTGCAATTATGAAATCTTTCTATACAAACTCAATCTATTACTCTTTTCGAACAAATCCTAATCAACTACAACTCCAAAATCGCATAAAAACTCAAAATCAGTTCTGGACATCGAAGAACACAATGATGAATACTTTCTTGATCTGATTTCACTTTTGGATCTGCTCTGATACCAATTGATAGTCCCAAAATCTAGTTTCTAATCACACATAAACAATCAAACAAACAACATATCACAATTACCTGTTTGATTCGATTCAATAAACCACAAGATTACACTTTCTCTCTCTAGATTCTCTCTCTCTTTCTCTCTCTAAAATGTAACTGATAAAACGTACAACTGACACTCTTCTGTTTGTTGCTTCTGATTACAAAGCAAGGAAACCTATTTATACCTACAACTAATTACAAAGAAATTAAAAACAAATACAAATGTTGACTTTGACTTTTATTAACAAATAGACTTTGACTTTGATGAGTGTTGACTTTCTCAGCTTTGACTTCTTGTACTTTGACCTTCAGTCTTCTTGATCTTGTATTCAACATATTTATGCTCTTACAAAGGAATTAAAAACAAATACAAATGTTGACTTTGACTTTGATGAGTGTTGACTTTCTCAGCTTTGACTTCTTGTACTTTGACCTTCAGTCTTCTTGATCTTGTATCCAACATATTTATGCTCTAACAGATAGGCCAAATGAAACTGTAACAGTGGTACCTCCACTTCCGCCTTTGCTTGGCGAGAGGATTGAGCAAATACCAAGAACCAACATTGCCACCGCTAACCCAGTTCTAACTGAGGTAACCCATCAAACTCAAATGATGGATATGATGAGGGCCATGAACGAAACCATGGCAAAGCATCAAGAGATGTTTATGAATTTGTTGGAAGACAGAGAAGGTAGCAACTGCCGACACAAGATTATAGAAGAGAATGCAGTTATCGTGGGCTCTGGGGGTACCGGGGATGAGAACCGCACCGATGGATTGGTGACATTAGAGACGAGACAACCTGGGAAAACCCGTTCCTACAAATCCTTCATAGAATGCAAACCGCCGGAGTTTAGGGCTTGTATGAATTGGCTCAGGAAAATCGAGCACACATTTAGGGCTTGTGAATGTGATGAGGATCAGAAGGTAAGATTTGGTTCTCAGTTGCTCCGAGGTTCTGCTTTGACATGGTGGAACGTTTTCATCTCGACCATAGAAGAATCGGTGTTGAACAAGATGACTTGTCCCGTGTTCAAGAAGAAGGTTTTGGAAGAATATTGCAACGAGCAAGAGATGGACTTGATAAATGAAGAGTTTCGAGCTTTGAAGAAGGGGGATTTGCCAGTGAAGAAATACACCCGCCTTTTCATGGAAAAGTTAAACCTTGTGGAGCATGTGGCCCCAACCGAGAAGGAGAAAGTGAAGGCCTATCTGAAAGGTTTTTCTGCGGATATGATGTCGAGAGTTCGTAACACAAAAGCCACAAAGCTTTGGGAAACTATCGAGGAAGCCAAACTCATGGAAAGGGTCTACGCGCAGGAAGAGAAGTCGAAGGTCGTTGAGAAGAGAAAGTGGGAGAGCCTGCCGAGCTCGTTCAAGAAGCCGAAATTCCAACCAAGTGGTAGAAACGTTGATAATCGTCGGGAGGCGAAGTAGTGTTCCAAGTGCAAAAGCAAGCACTTTGGTTTTTGTAACCCCAACTCAATCTCATGCTTTAAGTGTGGCAAGCCGGGTCACACCAGTCTGAGTTGTCCTATCCAAGGGACAACGTGCTTCGAGTGCAAAGAAATGGGGCACGTGAAGAGGGATTACCCCAAGCTAAGGGGAGGAACGAGAGGAGGAAACCCGACGACCCAACAAAAGAAGGAAGTCATCCCTAAAACCCAAGGGAGGGACTTCCAAATGACGAGAGAAGAAACGAAGGAGACCACCGATGTGGTATCGGGTACGTTCCTACTCAACTCCCTTGCCGCTAAAGTGTTATTTGATTTCGGTGCCAATTTCTTTTTCGTATCCATCGAGTTTTGCAAAGCCTTGAATGTGCCCTCTAGTACTCTTAGTGATGCCTTGGTAATAGAAGTAGCAAACGAGGAGTGTGTCATCTAGAAATTAGTGGTGAACTCTTTGAAGTGGATCTACTTCCCATGGTGATCGGGAGTTTCGACGTGGTGATCAGGATGGACAGGTTGTCTTGACACCAAGCGGAGATCCTTTGTTCAAACAAACTGATTAGATTACCGACCTCAAGCGGGGATTTCGTCTTTTTGTATGGGAGAAGCGTAAGGGCGAAGTGGCTCTCATTTCATCCATCAAAGCAAGAAAATGTCTAATGAAGAATTTCCCGTCATTCCTTGCCTACGTATTGGATGCCAAAGCGGAGAAGAAGAAGATCGAGGACGTGCGGATTGTTAGTGAATTTCCGGACGTATTTCCCGATGACCTTCCGGGCTTGCCGCCCGATCGCCAAGTGGAGTTACGGATCGATCTAGTTCCGGAAGCGGCGTCGATTGCCCGTGCACCTTATCGCCTTGCTCCGACCAAAATGCAAGAGATGATGTCGCAACTTCAGGAGCTGATAGAGAAAGGATTCGTAAGGTCGAGCTCTTCGCCATGGGGAGCTCCGGTACTCTTTGTCAAGAAGAAGGATGGGTCGATGCAAATGTGCATCGACTACAGGGAGTTGAACAAGGTGACCGTGAAGAACAAGTATCCGCTTCCCCGAATAGACGACCTCTTCGATCAACTACAAGGGGTCGGATGATTTTCCAAGATTGATCTTCGTTCGGGCTACCATCAAGTGAAGGTTAGAGAAGAAGACGTCTCCAATAACGCCTTTAGAACCCGTTATGGTCACTATGAGTTCTTGGTTATGCCTTCCGGTCTAACTAACGCACCAACCGTGTTTATGGATCTGATGAATCGGGTTTGCCGACCCTTTCTAGATAAGTTGGTTATTGTGTTCATCGATGATATCTTGGTGTACTCAAAGAACGAAGAGGAGCACAAGAGACATATCTGAGAAGTATTGGAAGTGTTGAGGGACGAGAAAATCTACGTCAAGTTTTCCATGTGCGAGTTTTGGTTGCAGGAGGTTCAGTTCCTAGGTCACGTGGTGACAAGAGAGGGAGTTAAAGTCGACCCATCAAAAATTGAAGCCATGACGAATTGGGAACCACCTAAGAGTCCCACGAAAATTCAGAGCTTCTTGGGCCTAGCCGGCTACTATCGGAGATTTATTCAGGATTTCTCCAAAATCACCTCTCCATTGACGTCCTTGACAAGGAAGAATGTGAAGTTCCTTTGGACCGAAAGTCAAGAGCGAGCCTTTCGGACTCTACAAAGGAGATTGTGCGAGGCGCCAATCTTGTCCCTACCAGAGGGAACGGAGGATTTTGTGGTCTACAGCAACGCGTCTAAGATGGGTTTGGGATGTGTATTGATGCAAAGGGGCAAAATGATAGCCTATGCATCAAGGCAATTGAACGATCATGAGAAGAACTACCCAACCCACGATCTCGAGCTAGCGGCAGTGGTGTTCGCTTTGAAGTTGTGGCGACATTATCTTTATGGCACAAAGTGCACTCTTTTCACCGACCATAAAAGTCTAAAGTATGTCTTCGACCAAAAGAAATTGAATATGCGACAAAGAAGATGGTTTGAGCTACTCAAAGACTATGATTGTTAACTTCTATATCATCCCAGAAAGGCCAATGTCGTGGTAGACGCCTTAAGCCGGAAAGAGTATTGTAATGGCATGCAAGCTACTTTTGCAAGGGTGGAAGTTGTCTCAAGTCTAATAGACAAAATCAAGATATCTCAGTCGGAAGCACTCCTTGAAGTGAACATTAAAAATGAAGCTATGGTGAAGCAACACCTCCAATTGACCGAAGATGGTAGAGGTTTGAAGTTGTTCCGAGGCCGGATCTGAGTACCAAAGATCGGAGGATGTCGAGACTTATTATTGGAAGACGCGCATAAATCCGAGTACTCTATTCATACGGGAAGCACGAAAATGTACCGAGACTTGAAGCTTAATTATTGGTGGCCAGTAATGAAGTTGGACGTAGCTAGTTATATGGAGCGATGCATAACTTGCCTACAAGTGAAGGCGGAGCACCAACGACCATACGGTAGTCTACAATCCTTAGAGATACCAGAGTGGAAGTGGGAACACATCACGATGGACTTTGTAACCAAGCTATCGAATACCTTGAGGAGTCACGACACCATTTGGATGATTGTGGACCGTTTAACCAAAAGTGCGCATTTCTTACCGACACGAGAGACTCTACCGATGGATAGATTGGCTAAACTCTACATAGATGAGGTGATCTCGAGGCATGGGGTGCCACTCTTTATCGTGTCAGATCACGATAGTCGTTTCACTTCCCATTTTTGGGATAGCTTGCAAAAGGAGTTGGGTACTAGAATCAAGTTGAGTACCACATATCATCCTCAGACAGACGGGAAAAGCGAGAGGACCATCCAAACTCTCGAGGACATGTTGAGATCCTGTGTCATCGACTTCGGGGGAAGTTGGGATTCACATCTTCCATTAGTGGAATTCTCCTACAACAACAATTATCACTCGAGTATTGGTATGGTGTCATTTGAGGCGTTGTACCAAAGAAAGTGTAGGACGCCCGTATGTTGGCTAGAAGCGGGAGAGAAATAGTTTGTCGGATCGGAAATCGTGAAAGAGACGGTCGACAAGGTGAAGAGCATTAGAGAGCGACTGAAGGCGGCTCAAGACCGTCAAAAGAGCTACGCGAACAAAAAGAGAAGACCGATCGAATTTCAAGTGGGAGAGCAGGTGATGTTGAAAGTTTCACCGTGGAAGGGAATAATTAGGTTCGGAAAACGTGGGAAGCTTATTCCCCATTTCCTTGGACCTTTCACCATCGTTGACAACATTGGGCTTCAATCCTACAAGTTGGATTTACCGCCCGAAATGGATGGGATCCACCCTACCTTTCACGTATGTTACTTGCGAAGGTGTTTAGCCGAGGAGGAGAGCGTCATTCCTTTATCGGAGATCAGAGTGGATAAGGACCAATGCGTGGAGGAGCCCGAGACTATCTTGGAAAAGAAGACGAAGAGAATGCGACACAAGGAAGTGGTTATGGTGAAGATTCAATGGAAGCACCACCGGGGGGCTAACGTGACGTGGGAATCGGAAGAAGATATGAAAAGGCGTTATCCTCACCTATTTGTTTAGTTTGAGATTTCGAGGACGAAATCTTTTCTATGAGGTCGAGGATTGTAACACCCCGATTTCTGAGTAAGCAAATACTACCTTTGTACCATGTCTCGCTTGTAGTGTAGTGTTATTTCATGATCTTACCTTGAAACCTGTCTTATTTGAGGGTTGATCGTTATAACCGAAATTGAGGGCAAAGGGAACAACAGTGTTCCGCATGGATCTCCGCATGACTTGAACCGCGTCACCATCCGTGCGGGGCTCTGCTTTCACGCGACTCTAGTCCTTGGCGCGACTCTTCGCGCAAGCATCCGTGCGGACCTTCTGGTCGATTAAATAAGGAGAAATCGGCCCCAAGACTCTTATTCTCCCAAAATCACTTCCCTAAAACACTCTCTTCTTCTCCCTCTTCATTAATTTTGACCTACAACATTTATTACTACCATTTCCCTCCAATCTTCAAGTGGAAATCATTATCTAAAGGCTTGGAAGGCTAGGGTTCAAAGATCTACCACCTCATCATCTTCATCTTCAACCTCAAGACTCCATCTCCATTTCTAGGGTTTTGCCATTTTAGGGTTTTTACATCATAAACTCATTTGGTGAGTCTCGTAACCTCTATTCTCCATAAATATGTGTTGTTATTTGCTAATGTGATGATTATAGTTAATTTGAAGTTACCCTAAGAACTAGGGTTTTGGGAATCTACTAGTATATGAGTATTCTTTCTTGAAGAAGGCATTTAATGTGATAATGGGGTGTTATATGCATGTAAAATCATAAAATGAACTACATATTGGTAAATAATCGTCTTTCATGTTAATGGGTTTTGGTTACTAATGATGATATTGGTTGTTAAGCTTGTCATGATAATTTAATGGTGGCTTTTATGGCAAATAAATTGTGTATATGAATGTGACAATGAAATGTGTATTATCATGCTTTAGAATAGAATGTATTATTCATGAGAAATGCTATCTTTATTTAGTCATGACCTAAATGTGAAGTAATGTCTATTTCCTTGTGCATGAGGATTTAGATGGGAAAATTACTTGATTATAATTGTTGACCGTTGGGTCACTAGCGAGTAGGCAATAGGGGACGTAAGTTCCCGAGTTGTAACTCGTCTAGATTGGATAGGTACCCATGTCCGTAAGTCCTTGAGGTGTAACTCGACGGAGTAGCACTAGAGGCATAAACGGAGGATTGTGATGTCTAGAATGGCATGGGAACTAGAACCGAGATATGTGGTGAAATCCAATAACATCGCGGGTGACCCCATTCACGTGTTCTCGTCACCCAAGATGGTAACGGGTCTCCCCCGTCTTTCAAGAGTTATCTCTCGTGAAGTTGTACAGGAAATGGAACATCTGTTCCGAATGGAAATGTTGGCATTGGTTCAACTTATGGGTACATCGATAACAATTAAGTATATTGTACATGCTTACATTATAAATTGTTAAGTCCTTGCTATATCTCTAGACTTTGGTCTAACACTTGCTTTGGTGTTTAATGGCTCACAGGTCCTGCTAGTGGTGTGCAAAGGGCATATTGATTCGCCGGAAGCACACCTAGGAACACCCAAGGACCAGGCATTTTGGGGAATTTGAGAGAAGAGCATTTTGAAGTCATAGCGACACCCACCTTAATCTAGTTTGACAAATGTGCTAGATTGAATAGATTGTCGTGAAATATGTCTTATCTTTCCGCTACTTAAATGATGCAACTATCACAACTCTATAGGGTTATAGTCAATCATGTTTACAGGTTTATAATCCTCTTATTTTAGACGTTATTTTGCTGAAATTTTAAGTTTTAAATTTACTCAATTTTTAGGGTGTTACATTACGGTTTACCATGTGTACATGAACAAACAACTTATTTCAAGGCGGGTTGCTCTATTCCACTTGAATCGATTGACGAATTTTGGAGAAAACTTGATTTATCACCGTGTATATCCATGCAAGATGATGATATTTATTGTGATGATGAAGTGCAAATATTTACTGAGAACTTCAAAAAATAGACGAGATCTAAGAAGTCTAGTCTTCTAAGGAAGTTAAGAGAGATAATCGCGCCATGGACAACTCGGGTTAGTGAACTTGTTGTTCATATAGCCACTAGTGGGCGTCCTTCGGTGAATAATAAGGTTGTCAAAAAAAGTTGTGTTGATTCGACAACTCAAGAACCTCATAGACGTAGTTGTCCTGACGCGTCAACGTTTATTGAGTTGGATGTTTTGGCCAACAAAGAACCGGTAAGACATAGTTGCTACTCATCGGAACCAACAAGGCACAATTATTATTTACATTCGTACATGAATCAGTTTCCAGATATGTTTCATCATTATATCACGCATGTGCAAGATGTAGCATATGATGGAAATTGTGGTTTTCGAGCGATAACTGCCTGTCTCAATCTTCAAGAAGATCAATGGCCATCAATTCGATATGATTTAATGGAGGAGTTGGAAATGTACAAGACATAATATATCGAGATGTTTGGCATTGAAGTATGGTATCTTACTTACAACTCCTTGAACTTCTTTGAGTTGGACAAATATGCATCCAATATGCACCGAATGGATTTGCCTGAAATGGGTGTGTTGGTTGTTTCAAGGTATAATGTGATACTACACTGTTTAACAACTGCAGGTAGCATGGCATTCTTACCACTTCGATCTAGTCCGCCACCATGGTATGAACATGTCGCTATTGCAATCAGACACGTTAATGGTAATCATTACGTCAAAATATCATTGGCAGAAGGGTACCCGATGCCTCGTATCATGCAACAATGGTTTCGTTTCAAATATGATTGTGCAACCACATGGGTTATTCCGTACATGACCCGAATAAATAAGTACGTGCAACTGTTATCTCGAAATCGTACTACGGATTTTATTTCACTTGATTGAGTTGTAATATTTTTAAACTTTTTGTACTTTATTTATTAATTTATCAATTAAATTATTTTGATGATATTTTATATTAAAACATTTTATATTTGTAGCTTTAAATTATTTACAACAAAATACCATATTCCTTAACATAAAATAAAAAATACTTATATTTTATGGTTATTAAATAATTAAATAATAATCCTAATGACTTAAGTTCGCGTGAGACCAAACAGTTTCCGTGAGACCGGTGAGACCAAGCTTTAAAGTATGAAACTTCACACAAAAAAATTGTGAAGGTAAAAAAAATCGAACTTTTCATAGGGAAAACACCGTAAATGTTACGTTCACGGTGTTTTTCGCTGTGAATGTTCGTTTTTTTTACCTTCACAGCGTCTTCACTGTGAAGGTTCGGATATACCTTCACAGTCTTTTATCTGTGAAGATTTGATTTTTTTAAACTTGGTTTATGTTTTTTTACCTTCATAGTGTGATTATATTATGAAGGTTCGAATGTTTTTTACCTTCACAGTGTTTCGGCGTGAAGTTTCATGTTTTAAGGCTTGGTCTCACGCGGTCTCACGGAAACAGCTTGGTCTCACGTGAACCTGACCCTAATCCTAATATAATAATTATTAAATAATAATCATAATCTATATCTATACTATATTATAAAGCACGGATAAAAAACTCTTAAATACAAATTATTAGGCACAAGGTACCATCATTTTATGCAAGATTTTAAAAATCTCTTAAGTTACAAGTATCAAAGCACAAGATACATATTACTACTGCAGACTTCTAACACCCACCAATATGGTATGTGCGGGGCCTTCCTTTTATGCAAATCTTTCCATATATCACTATTAATTAATATATTATATTACTATAAATTTGTTTTAATTATATTATTAAATATGTAATTGATTATTTTTTCTAGATGTTATTAAAATATATAAGATAATCATTGAATTTTAACAAAATACTTAATTTTTTTTGTATAAAAATCGTTATATTATTAAGCCTAAATTAAATAAATTTATAAAAAAAACATTATCATTTTCTTAAAACCATCCAAAATCGTACTGTAAATTGACAAAAAAAAAACAAAAAATAAAATGAACGTTAAAATTGTGATGTATATCGTTACATTGCGCGAGTACGTTTCTAGTATAATAATTATTTTTAAATAAGTTTTGAAAACATAATAATCTATACTATATTATAAAAACGACATAAAAAACTCTTAATTACAACATTTTAAGCACAAGGTACAATTAATTAAAGCCAATTACTTAATTTACAATTTCTTAATGCTTTGGTACAACCTTTCCAAGCACAGTATCTCACATAATCATCTATTTGTGGAATGAATACTCATTTATTAATATAAATATTTGTTTTTTTGGTGGAGGATTTTATAAAATAGATTTTATATTAGCATAATCTATTTTAAATGTAGATTTTGCATTTAATTCTATATTAATGAGATGTAATATAAAATCTTTTTTCTTCCGTATTTTTTTATATTACATCTCATAATGATTTTTCCATATTTTATTTTATAATTTTTTTTTTCCATATTTTATTTTATAAAATCTTTTTACATAATGAGATGTAATATAAACTCTTTTTTCTTCCGCATTTTTGTTTGCTAATATAAAATCTATTTTATTTTTATAAAATTTACTCGTATTTTATATTAGCATAATATAAAATCTACACGTATTTTTTTTGCTAATATAAAATCTACACGTATTTTTTTTGCTAATACTATGAGGTCTTGAAGTCAATAGTCAGATAAATTTTCAAGTGATACTGAGTGAATTTGAACTATACCAGTTGAGTTGCCGGTTACAAAAGATAGAAATCATTTATTTTTTTTGTCATATTTGATGTGGGTTGAATGTTGTTAATTAATCTACAGATTTATACGTTCAAAGTGATTGTCAAGTGTTGTCGAGGAGGTTTCAGAAAAATTGCAAAATCTGTAAAAACGTATGTTCATATTTATAATTATTTCAATAATAGTGATATGTTGTGAGACATGTCGTTTGAGTTTTAAATAATATAATACAAAACTATTACCAATATTATTGCACAAACCCATAACAACAAACGATTAAGAATATATGCAAGTTAACCACTTATGAAAATAAATTCGTTTTTCACATTGTATTTCATTAACTGTTAACAGAGAAATTACGTTTTATTTTAACTCGGTTCAATATTCCAACAAAAAAATATATCATTTCGTGCAATGCGCGGAGCAACACTAGTATTATAAAGTAGATATAAAAATATCTTAATTACAACTTAATAAGCTTTATGTACTATTATTTAAAGCTATCTACTTAAAATATGTTAGAATACAGTCCACTAATACCTTATGTAGTACTTCTAATGCTTATCTTGAACTTTCAACCCCCAAAATCGTCGCTCTTCATCCCCAATTCTTCGCTCAACAGACTTCTCTAATCCTCATCCCCATCTCAAAATTGTCGCTCATCCTTAACCCCCATCTCAAATCTTTTTTCAGCAAATTTAATTAGAGATAAAGATGATTCTATCATCATCCTCACATCCTCTGCTAATATATATTTGCAGCAAGTTTTCTATGGTTTTTGTTGTTCAAGCACAGTCAGTTCCATTTCCTTCAAGCTTCAAGGTTAGATTTCAACTTCTCACCTTTGATTTTGATTTTGATTTTCGATTTTGGTTTTTGTGCTCTTTACCTTCGATTTCTACTTCTCATATATTTGAGTTTACCAATCAGGTGGCTTTAGTTGTTATCGCCTCTTCTTCTTTTGATTTCCAGATTGAATTTGATTTACTGTTTCTATTTTTTTTGTCAAATGACGAGGGATTAATATTTTCTTAAGCAAACAAGTATTGTTCTTCGTTGAGGTAAACGCTCCAGCTCCTTCAAAATTATTATTGACTCTTAGTATGCTAGATTCTTCCACTTTATTTGAATATTAGGAGGCATAGGGATGATGATTTTGCCTGTAGGTTTCATGAATTGTTATGTGGTAAATTCACTGTGGTTTTTAAGAACATGAATATCGGTGTTTCTGTTATCAAAATTTTTCTTCCCCATTTTTGGGGGGTTGAAGAGATTTTATATGATAGGTTCATTTCTTAGTTGATGCTCGATTGTTTCTTGTCAATTTTTAATTCAGTTTTCTCTCTGCTAATTGTGGGGTTTATATTTCATTCATTTGCCTTCAAGGGTCTTTTGATTTTTCTCTCTATCAAATATTCTTTTGATTCATTATGAAATATGATATGAGTTTTCTGTTATGGAATGAGAAACCTATCTTCTATTACCATATCTGCTTAGTATTTGAGATTGTTAGTTTTGATGTAGTTTTAAATGTTATTCAGTCATGGTACATCATCAGTTCGTTAGAGTGTTCCATGTTTAAATAACGTTTATCCCCTTGGTTTACTTTTGCTGATAGATAAGCGTTTGTGTGTTACCAAGATGAGCAACATGACAAATGAAAGTGAGGACAAAATAATGTCCAGGGTTGCATAAGTTTGCCAACAATTGATGAAGCCAGCACCGAAAGAAACATGATAGGAAATGGCACACTTAAGAAAGGTCCTTGGACATCTGCTGAAGATGCAATTTTGGTGGATTATGTGAACAAGCATGGAGAGGGGAATTGGAATGTTGTTTAGAAGCACTCTGGCCTTTCTCGTTGTGGTAAAAGTTGTCGGTTACATTGGGCTAATCACTTAAGACCTGATCTTAAAAAAGGTGCATTTACGCCAGAGGAGGAGCACCGAATCATTGAACTCCATGCTAAGATGGGGAACAAATGGGCATGCATGGCTGTTGAGGTGTGTGCTATTCCTAAAAGATTTTAATGATTCTAATATGCTTGCCATTAACATTGCATTTTATGTGCAAGTTGTTGCAACGACCTGCTATAATCTTTCCTATATCTTGATCTTTAAACACGCCCTCTCCCCCTGATTCGTATCCCTATTTAAACAAGAATTTTGAATGGAGAAGATGAGGATGAAATCGAAAAGATCGATCGAGTAGCGTCTTTTTCAAACAATTGTACCATGAAATCGAAACCAAAGTGTTTCTATCACAACCAATGGATAATAATAGCCACAAAGGAAATGAATATGGTTTAGAAGGTTCAGTCTCACGCCTACCATATTGTGCATTTTGTAATACATAAAAGCAATTTGGTTTATATAGTAATAGAAATTTAAATGAAAGGAAATAAGGAGGAGGTAAAAACTTCTATTGATGTTAAACTTTCTATTAACTAAAACATAAGAAGCTTGCATCTTAATTGCTACTTTTTTAACAAACTTTTTGTCTTTTAATTAAATTGTTTGAAATCTGTCATTTGAGTAGGCATGTGTTGTGGCTTAACAAAAGACATTGATCTCTAGGTGAAATTATTGGACCATGTTTGCAACAAAGGTTTCTACTTTGGGAACAACAGGGTTTGTACTAAAGATCTGACCCAATAACATCTATCAAGTCTAACTTTTGCTTATATTATTTTATTATATTCAAGACAGTAGATTATTTGAACCAAATAGATCTATTATAACCATCAATTATAGCTTTTTGTTTTGAACAGATTGTGCAATAGTTATGTTTGTGGGAAAATGAATGTGTGATTATAGGTTCTAAGTTTAGCTGCCATTAATAGTTATCAGATAACATTCATTGGTCTTATGCTAATTGCCTCTTTCTAATACACACATGGTTTATTTGGATATATGATTCACAACGCAATCCATAGAATCATTCATCATATATGCTTGTTGTATCGCCTCTCTCTGTTGGGTATTTTATATCCGGGTTTTATTTCTCTAGATAATTTGATCAATGGATGTGTGTTTGTTGTTCATTCAATCACATTATAGAGTTAGTGGTTTTTATGTTATTCAAAATTACAAATGGGTTTTCTCTTTAGGGTATCAATTATTGTGATCATTCTCATGCATTTGTCAAAGACATACAAGAATGTGCATGCCTTTCATCGTCAAATGCATATCTTATTTACCTTCTCACTCATTCTTCACTCCATCGACGTACGTGATTTCAACACTTAAATTTGTATATCTATACTACCTTATGAAGCAGATTTGAAAAAGTCCTAAAAACAACCAAGATTGTTTAAGCGTCGACCCTCATTCCCGCTTCCAAAAGGAAGTATATGCTCCAAAGATGCATCCACCTCAATCATACGATTCTGACTCCCAAGGTGACATTTCTCTTCTCCAGGTTCCAACTCTCTTCTTTCAACCTTCTCCATCTTCAAGATTAGGGGTTGTTTCCAACCTCTCGGTTTCCCCTACTACCCAAGGTGACGATTCACAGTCCTGATGGTGATTCACAGGGCTGTAAAGTGCTTTTCTGGTTATCGCTCATCTCATACCTATCAGTGAATCTCATATATCCCTATTCATCTCACGTTTTCTTCATCATGAAGACGATCTTCATCTCCGAGGTAAGTTTGTATGTTTGTTTATGATTTCCCAATTAATTTTGAAGACATCTTCCATCTTGTCTCATATAGAATTAACGCCACTGATTTGTATTAGTTGTTTTTGGGACAATGGGTTTCTGGTTGTTCTTGAAGTTGTTTGGACTTTTCTGTAATGGAAGTTCACTACACCTTTCTTTTTTTGCACATGCCTTCTTGTTTTTGATGATAAAGAAAAATTTTCTGTTGTACACTATTTTATTTGTACCAGGTGCTTTTATATGCTTTTAGTTTTAGTTGAATGTTGGGTTACATAAACCAAATGGCAGTGAGATTTTTCCATTTCTTAGTTTTAGTTGATAAATATATAGAAATTGGGATGGTGATGCAGGCCTCACTCAACATTCCTTCCATTTTAGTTTAAATTTTAGACATAAAATGTCATTAATATTAGTTAGGATACTTTTTATTCTCTCCTCTATAACAAGGATCACATTGTCATCCTTCTCATGTGTGATTATAGCTAATTTTAATTTTTAAAAGATAAAAGCTAATGAGTAAATCAAATTTTCTACTTTAAACTTAGAAAATAAAAGCTAATATTAGGCAGTGTCAATTTAGTAATTTGACAATGATTTTCATTGACCATGTATATTAATCTGCATCTTAATCTTTTCCTTATTGGGGTTCTAACTGATGGATTTTATTAGCTTGGTTGGTGGAAGTTGTTGAGCATACTGCTTCTTTAATTGCACGATGGGCAAAGGATTTCTCAATTTCATCTCTGCATAAGCAACTCAAACATTGTATTTGCCCTTATTCTGATTGAACAAACAGAAGCTTGTAGGCAGTAGCCAAGTTTTATTTGTGTTGCTCTTCATTGATTTGCTTATGTTTTTTTAATGGTTGTTGTATTACGTTTGGTGTTGGAGTCTAATGTTTGCAGAACACCGGAGTAGGGTACAAAAAAAGTTGAAAGAATTCAATAATGGATTATAGATTCTTCAAAGGTGATGTCTAACACGGAGTTGATGAAAATGGCAACAGATCGCATGAAATATATGAAGCCGAGGCCTTGAGGCATGCTGCAAAATGGTTGAGTCTACTCAGTGAAATGAGATATCTGCCTAAGATTGTTGTGAAGATGGCAAATACAAACACTTGAGAAGTGATATTTATCGAGTAGAGGCACAAACAAATTATCAATTTTATATAGCAAAGATGTTGAAGCAACAGGTAGTTAGTAGTTGATATTCTAAAAGGATGGTATGCTTATAATGGTTGTTATATTATGGTGGTATGTCTTTTGATATTATTAGCTCATCATTCTTAATGAGGTGATATGCTTATAATGATTGTTTGTGGAAATACAAATGATTAAGTAAATATGTGTGAACAGGATGATAGAAGGTTAGATACAATGAAATGCTTAAAACGATTAAGGTTCGCTGGCTTTTCATATCTGCTAACTTGTATAAGAAGAGTTGCCTACTTGAGCATTTGAAATTTTGTATATCAAACACAATACTTCTCATTTTTAAGGCAATTTTACTACTTGTAAAGTTTAATATAGTTATCTGTTTTATACAAAAACTAATAGATTCATATTATATTATATGCTGAAAATTAATCAATTTGACTCTCAATTAACCCTAGCACTACTCCAACTAACAATAAACCCTTATGTTCCACTCAAACGTGTTGTATATTGATGATTATGCATATGCATGAACAAAATGGAAACCTCACTATATTTTTGGGTGCGATATTTTTTTGGTTTCAAACATGTGTAGCTGGATAAAATATGTTCAAATTGTACATGTGGTTTGCTTTGTAAATTAACCGCATTAGACCGAACCACGAACACCCTTAATTTTTTGTATACAATCATTTAAATATTACACCCGTAGCATTGCGCGGGTACACAACTAGTTAAATAATAATCATAACATAATAATTACATTTGACTTTTTAAACAATGATAACAAAAAGTGAATAATAGGTAGTGTGGGGTGTATTTGACCTATATGGAAGGGTGCAAAGGCGCATGAGAGGGACTGGATTCAAACCCGAAACCAACTGCTTTTTGAGCAAACATCTCCTCATCCCTTGAATCAGCCGGGCTACGTACGATGCCATTTATCCCCTATTATTTCTAAAATACACTCTAATAACTATTTCATATGTCTGAAAAAAATATATAAAGAATTTTACTAAAATGAGTTTTCAAAGTTTTTATTAATCTCATCAATATTTTATATTGATTATCTATCTAAAAAGAATATAAAAAAAATATAGATATCATATTTGTTAAAGAACTTGAAAATATCTCATTAATAAATATGAATCTATATATCTATATAAAGCAGAATCTTAGATTGCTTACGTGACATCTTCTAATCATAAGAATATCTCCTCTCTTTTTCTGGATTTAATTGTTACTTCTCTTCTTCTTCCCTATTTTCTTTTCTCCCAAGTATATTCTATTGGCAATCTCCGATCAACATCATCTCACTGCCAGATATAGAAGCCTTCAATTGAGAGGTAGAGAATTGAGACAATCAGCTATTTTCACAGCAGGGGATATGAAGCATATATAATCTCTCCATCTTTTCTTCCTTCATAAATCATGATAGGCATTGCCATTTAAGTTTTTGGGGAGCCGTGAGAAATAGCAGATTGAAATTTTTAGAAACAAAGAACAGATTGAAGAATTGCACCATCAACTACTCTTATAAGGTAATGCATTTTATGTCTTGCAATTTACTTTTTTCTTGAAGCTACTAATTAAAATTAGTATTTTTGGTGTTTAACATTCATAGACTTATTCTACTATTTTTTGCTGTAATCGGTTCTCTTCTATCCCACTGATTGGTTTTTTTTACTATTTGGAATGCATATATTAGTTTATAAAAAGGTAGAACTTTTATAATTTGTTAGTTTAGTTGTTTTTGAATTCCCTCAAGAAATTCAGGAAAATAACAATAAAACAAAAATGGTTCCATGTGGAAGTGAAAACCCAAATGCTTTCATATTCAGACCCATGAACTGTGATTTATATGAAATTTGTTACATGAAAGAGATCCAGTTTCATTTTGTGTAGGCCCTTTTCGTAATTATGACACCCAAATGATGAAGAGATTTAGAGAAAGAATGTCGATTGCGAAGAAAGGCCTTCATCAGTACATGCTATAACTCCAACAACATTTTATTAAGAAAAAAGGTACCATGTACTCTTGATTTTCTACTTTTTTTTTAGATTTCATGATTTAAGTTTTGTTCGTTTGATGAACTACAAATGGAATGTTGTAATTTCTGTTAGTTGATGCACCTTGAATTGTTTTTCTTTTTGATTTGTGTTCTTAGTTAGATCTTTTCTTATCAATGACAGTTGTGATTTCATTAGAGTGGACTTTTTACCTCTTTTTCCTTTCAGTCGGTTTTGTTGTTTGGGAAGTCATTGAAACTACTAACTGCAGTTTAAATGGGTTGAGCTGTCGTATCCTTTCATGAATATTTATTTGAACAACATTTGTATTGTAATTGGCACCATGTAACTGGAACATGCTTACATGTATAAAATGCACCTTGAATTTATAAGGAATCAAAAATTACATTGAATCTACAGATCACTAGGCTTACCTAAAATTTGGTTGTAGGACATTTTTTTTTGTGGAAGGTAATGTGGCATCGAACCCACGATCGACTACCACGAACACACGCACACACACACGCACGCCTTCCCGGCGGTATCAGACCTTCCACCTGGAGCAGCCCACTAATCCGTCGCGACCGCAGCCCAGCTTACGCATTGGGCCTATTCCCAACCTTATTAGGAAGGGGCGATAACCCAGTCTTTGACCGGACCACCTAAGGTCGGCCCAACCAAGGTTGGGCGGATGCTCCTCATGCTCCAAAGCGTCCCCTAAACTCGAACCCAGGTAGACTGGGATACTATCCACAGCCCCCAGGATGTTACCAAGCTTTGGAAACCACTCCGGCAACTCATGATTTGCGGTTGTAGGACATTGTTTGGAATGAAGAGAGAGTAATTTAGTTTAATTCGTTGGTCGAGTGTTATGAGTTACATCTAGATTTATGTGGTCATTTCTAGGTCCAATAAATGTTTATGCCAACGACGCATCGAATCTAGACAAGTTGGGAACAAAATTGTTTTCACAAAGCTATATAAAGCAGAAACATTTGGATCTGACGTGGAAACCCGTATGCACAGTGTTACTACCTTCCTTTTTTTCATCTAGATTTACGCCTTTTCTTTTAATTTTACAGATTAAAATTTACATTTAACTCAAAACCCTTGTAGATCCCAAAACTAACAACAATTCATGATCAAATAATGATAACAAGATGAGATTGGGAGAGAATACCTTTTATTCACATTGAAAACGAAGAACACGAACAAAACCTAGAGAGAGAAAGTGTTTCTCTCTCTAGAACACGCAATCTCTCAAAACGGCTACATTGTGAATTAATTTGTTGGTGCAAGTGTGCTACATCTCTATAATTATTTTGATGATTACAAACAAACCGTATTATATTGTTTATCTAACATTTTACTTGATGTGCATATATATAATTTACAGAAATACACGTTGTCGTCTCCGGAATCGTGCCAACCTCAAATTAATGATCAAATCCGAGAAGACACAACAAAACGGGAATATTCAAGCGGCATGTGGGAATACGATTGTTTCATGCTTGGTATTCCAACTCTGATCGGTTTACCGATTATTTTTATAAAACTTATTTTTATAAAAATTGAGAGTGATTTTTTATAAAATGTTTTTCACAAAATCATATTTTATAAAATGATGAGTTTGTAAGAATATTTTTTTAACCTTTTGATTTAAACCAAAATTATTTGAGTTGGTTTTAATTGGTGTTTTATAAACTTTTACAAAATGATAAAATCTTTACACTTGTAGTATACAATATTTATTTATACCTTGCTTTATGTATTTACAAATCCAAGATTTGGAATTTTATTTTATAAAATATTTTTATAAAATCTCTTCCACTATCTAAGCATTGGATACCAATTGAAACAACATCATTTGATTTGACACCACCATCAATTCAAATTATTTGTTTTATAAATAAATAAATAATAAAAATATATTTTTTTTTTCAAAATGAATCCAACGGATTCATCCAATAATTTTTTCAAAGTTTATTTTATATTTTTTAATATATACACTTTCAAATGTATATATATATCTCATGTGTTTTCACAAGAAAATACATCAAAGTGTTAACAACTTTCATTTTCTCAAACACTCTCAATTCTTCTAACACTTCACTCTCAACTCACAACTTTCTAATACTTCATCTTTTCTTGATTTCAAGATCAAAGAAAGTTTGTGATACCAAGCATAAAACACAAGTATTCTCCATACTCTAGTAAGTGTGTGAGATAGATTCAACTAGCATCCATATTGTGGTGTGGAATATAGCTAGAACTTGAGTTCATTTTCAAGTATTCAAATCTTGTGTAATCAAGTGTTCATACGGTGTGTTTCAACCTTAAAAGAACAATATAGTGGATCGTCTCGTTGAGTTCACTCAACAAAGAGGATTAGCTCGGTTTTGGGTGAACCTCTCTAAATCTGTTTGTATCTCTTTTCCCTATCTCTTTATATTTTGTTTGTTTGCTTGTTGTGTTAAACCTTAACAAAAAGAATTCATCTTGTGTATTGCTTTATATTTTCTTAAAAATATTTTAAGAACGATTTTTAGACGTAAAACAACATTTCCCCCCCAAGGTTGTCCTAACAAGTGGTATCAGAGCGGGTTGCAAGTTTATTTTGTAAAACTTTTGTGTTTTCAAAACTTGTATTCGATTTTTAAAAATGACAACTTTTGAGGAAAATGTTTACTCAAAACCCCCCCAAATCGACACCGTAAATTTTGGTCTTTGGGCTAATTTATTTGAGTGCTACGTTCGTGGCAAAAGTCGAAAATTTTGGGATATTATTATTAATGGGAATTTTAAGCCCACTAAAACTCAAGATGAATAAGTTGTTGAAAAACCCATAGAGGAATGGTCCAACGCGGATGATTCTTGGAATTGTTTAAATTTTGAGGCCAAAAATATTTTATTTTCCGCACTAACTAAAGATGAAATTGAGCGCGTTTACTCTTGTGAAACCGCTTATGATATTTGGCAAAATTTGAACAATACACATAGAGGAAACTCTCAAGTTAAGAGTTCAAAAATAAATATTCTCGTACATGATTATGAAATGTTTGAAATGTCAAAAGATGAGTCAATCGACTCAATGTTTAAACGTTTTAACCTTATTATGATGAACTTGAAGGGACTAGGACGAACTTATGAAAATGAGGACTACATTCGAAAAATTCTTAGAGCACTTCCACCGGAGTGGATGCCAAAATTCACATCCTTGGAGGACTCCCGAGATCTTTTAACCATGAAGCTTGATGATCTCATCGGCAATCTAAAAGTGCATGAAATCGCACTGAAAAGGAACAAAGATCGGGAGCAAGATAAAAAGAAGTCTTTAGCTCTTAAAGCTTCAATTTCAAGTGATGAGAAAGAGAAGAAAAAGAAGGATAAAGCAAGCTCCTCGAAGGACAAACCCGAAAATCTTGACGACATAGCTATGTTGGTAAGAAACTTCTCCAAGTTTTTATCTAACAAAAAGTTTTCAAAGAATGATAGGTTTCAAAGAAAAGGCGACTATCGACGTGGTGGTGAAAACCGAAGCCGAAAGTTCCACAAAAGGGAAGACAAAATGAAGAAAAATGATGACTCAAGTGATGAAGAAGAAGCCAAGCAAAAGAAAGGATATTGCTACTCATGTGGAGATAAGGATCACTATGCAAACGAGTGTCCTAAAAAGAACAAGTCTAAAAAGAAGGAGAAAGCATTCATTGGAGGTGCTTGGAGTGCAAGTGAAGATGAAGAAGATGATGAAGACATTTGTCTCATGGCCGGAAGCGATAACGAGGTAGACTCTTATGATTCCAACTATTCTAGTGATAATAATAGTGATGATGAAGATCTTGACGTGTTAAATGGTTCTTTCCATAAAATGGTCGTTCTTGCAAAAAATTATAAAAATGAGTGTGACAAACTTAATGAGACTTTATTATTGTGTAAAAAAGAAGTTCATGATTGTAAACAAAAAATTGCACGTGATTTTAAAACCAAAATGGAGTTAAATGATAAAGTCACCATTTTGGAAAAGAATCTTTGTGAAAAAGATATATGTGCTTCTTGTGTTGTTTTAAATAAAAAGATTGCATGCCTTGAGAAAAGAGTAGTTGAAAATGATTTATGTGCTAAGTGTAAAATTCTTCAAGATGAAATTGCTTGTTTAAAATATAAGTGTGATTTACATGAAAAAGATGATTTGTTAGCTCATGCTTTTCAAACTAGTAATGAGAAAGTGCTTAAAATGCTAAAAATGTCAAATCGTATTGATTGTAGAAAAGGAGTGGATTTTGATTCATGCGATGATATATGTTCTTGTATGCATATCAAAAATGTTGTTGAACCACCTAAAGTTATTGAAACTAAGAAAGTGGTAAAACCTTATATGACTCCTCATGATACAAATAGAAATGAGTACATGAAACCTAAACTCCATGTGCCAAAACCTCCATATGTGCCCAAAAGGGATGTTATGCATTATATGCCTAGGAAAAATTATGCTTGCATGTATGATGCTAAATTTTCTAGACCAAAACCTAAAAGGAATGTGCATGCTCCTTTTTATGCTTATGATGAGTATGATCGTAAAATTAAAATCGTAAAAAAATAGATTCCTAAGGGGTTGTTTAGTGTTGAAAATCCCGGTGGGATGCGTTTGTGGTTTTAGGTTGTTGTACAACTTTGTATGTTGATGTACTTAATGCATATTTTACGACAACATGCTTAATATTAATTTTTATTGTTTTATTTTTAGTCGTTGTTACCACTAACCTTCAAAGGACCCATGAAAAATGGGGACCATACAAGTTATATTTTATTGTTTGTAGATAAGCCTTGACATGGATTGGATTCTTGATAGTGGTTGCACACGTCACATGACCGGAAACCATAATCTTTTCTCATCATATGAGTCATGTGATGGTGGACAAGTTATTTTTGGAGGTAATTCCAAAGGAAAGGTAGTTGGGAGAGGTATAATTTCTTGCAACAATGTTAAATTTCTTAATGTTGAGCATGTTGACAATTTGAATTTTAATTTGCTAAGTATTAGCCAACTTTGCGAAAATGATATAAATGTTGTTTTTGAAAAGGATTTTTGCAAAATTTTAAAAGATGGTAAAGTTCTCCTCACCGGTTTTAAAAAGAAAAATCTTTATGTTTGTAAAACTCTTATAAAAGAAAATGTTTGTTTATCTTCCGTGTATGACAATTCTACGTTGTGGCATAGACGTTTAGGTCATGCAAATCTTAGATTAATTCAAAAATTGAAAAATAAGGAGCTTGTGAGTGACCTTCCAAAATTAAAATTTGATAAACATTTTTGTGATGCATGTCGTGTCGGCAAACAAACTCACGTTTCACATAAATCTAAAAATTTGATTTCAACTAAAAGGGTTTTAGAATTACTGCACATGGATCTTTTTGGTCCTATGGCAATCCAAAGTTTTGGAGGAAATTACTACATGCTAGTAATTGTAGATGATTTTTCACGCTATACATGAACCATATTTTTAAAACATAAAAATGAAGCTTTTGAGAAATTTAAAATTTTAGGAAAACGAATTCAAAACCAACAAGGTTGTACTATTATTTCCATACGTACGGACCATGGACGTGAATCCGATAATGAAATACAATTTGGTGCTTTTTGTGACAAACATGGTATAACACACAATTTTTCGGCTCCTCGAACTCCTCAATCTAATGGGGTTGTTGAGAGGAAAAATAGAACCTTACAAGATGTAACACCCTGGATTTTCATTATATATATATATCGTTGTATTCTTATGTTAAGCTGTTATCGTTAGCACCGCGTTTGATTTGAAGTTCGAGTTTAGTTTTGAGAACTTTGGGCAAACAAACAGTGAACTACGCGAGTTGCACCGCGAGTAAAGGTCGCGACACAACCCGCGTAACCCCCTGGATGTTTTGGGTTTTAAGAACCACGCGAGTTGCACCGCGACTTGAGTTCGCGGCACAACCCGTGTAACCTACTGGATGATATTGGGGTTTTGGACACGGGCGAGTTATGCTGCGAGTTGAGGTCGCGACATAACCCCGCGTAAGACCCTGGCCGACATAAAAGGGTTCTCACCCCAAAATATCTGAATTCAGTGTATAATCTCTCTCTCTCTCTCTAAGATTTTCTTTGGATCTTCAAGCTCCCGTAAGTTGCTAGTATTAAGTGCATTGCTCGGGGTTTCGGTGTAGAAAGCTTCGTCTTATCAAGGGGGTCGATATCTGGTTTTCCGTGTTTTATTCTAAAATCTGTTTGGTGAGTTCCTACTACCTTTTTCTAAACTTTATACATGTCAAAACTTAAATTTTGAACTTCTATATATCTCCATGGTTTCAGATCTAAGTTTACTACATTTTGATATAACTTGAGTTTTGGGAGATTTTAGGACTCCTGATCATTTTCGATTAAAATGATGGGTTTCATCTTATTTGAAGTAAAAGGATGTTTTACTTGCACATTTATGTGGGTTACTCGAAAGAATGTTTAAAGTTCATTTTTGATGATTTTCATTCTTACCAGAAGTTAAACTTGAAAATGCATTTTGTTTATAAATGTTATTTTATACCATATGACTATCTATGGTTGGTCACATATGTTGTTGTGACGAGTCTGTACCATTACTAGTGGATCCCTAGGTATTGAGTCGACTTATATTTGGGATGTTTTCCCCTAATTGTAAAAAGGATGTTTATGATCCTCGGGGGCCATTTGGTACGGTTGAAACCGGTTACTAGCTATGGATCAAAATTCCCCTCTTTGTAGCTACGGATGCATATGATCCTCGGGGGCCATTTGGTACGGTTATGTGAGACCGGTTACTAGCCATGGGTCATAGTGTAGTCCTGGTGAATGAGCATACCTTGGTTTCCTCGGGGGCCCTACCTCACATCGTAGTACGGACCTGTGTGTTCGTGGCCATGGATTCCAAGTGTTTTGCTCATAACTCGGATTGTGGCCTACTTTGTGTTACGCCACAATACTTGGTAAAATGGTTATCTTTGGTCATTTGATGACGAGTTTTATATCGAAAAGGCCCGGTTGTGGCAAAGGTTTCATTTGTAAAATTAAACCTTATTGGAAAGATTATCTTATGATACAATTGTTTATATCTCTTGAAATTTAATAACTGTATGTTCTCACTAGGCTTTAAGCCTAACACTTTTTCTCAAATGATATGTATATCAGGTTCTCGTTAGCGGCGGGTTGCCAAGAGCTTGAGTGTCGGGATTGATCTCGAGGGTTTTTGAGATGATTAGTATTGGATTGTTGGGCATTTGTTAAGTCCCATATTTTTGGACGATTCTGGATCCACAACTGATGTAATCTAGATAGTATATGTTTAGATTAGTTTGTTGTTAGAATCCTTATTCGTATTCTGGCTTTTGTAAAGGTTAAGTACAGTTCCTCTTTTTGGGAGGTTTATACCTATTGATGATGCTTAATTGTATAGTTTTCGCAGTTTTAAATTCACCCTGGTTTCTAGGGCATTTCAAGTTGGTATCAGAGCTTTAGTTTAAGTGATCTAGGCATGAATGTAAGATGTCTAGACTTAGACTGAGTATGTTAAGCATTGATTCGTGAGTATTGGGTAGAACTACTAAGTTGGGTTGGTTTTAGAGTTGACGGAAATTGTAGTTATCAAACGTTGTGGCGATGGTATCAAGAACCATTATGTATTGTATGTTCATAATCTCACTTAGCTAATGTTATTATGAAAATATTTATACGTGATTGTGCCTGAATTACCGTTATTATGACATTTGGTACTGTAATATTACGTTCTTTCGTGTTTATTCTCTCGATCTGTCTCTTACTCTTCTCGTAATTGTGTGGCAACCATTTTTAGGATGGTGAATACACGCAGTCGACCGTTAGTCGATGGAGATTTGCATGACGATAGTTCGCCCGAGCGAGATCCAGTGGTTAGGGCGGCGACCGTCATTCCCTCGGGCATGCCACCGTTACTTACTGGGGAAGTGGAGCTAGGACCAAGAGTGGTTCTGACGTCCACCAGTCCCGTTGTTCAGTTAGCTAGCCCTTAAGCTGATATGATGGCCAACGTCATGCAAATGGTGACGTCGGCCATGGAGAAACAGCAAGAGGTTTTTCAGAAAATGTTGGAAGACCGAGACGCGAGCCTCAGAAGGCATGGGGCAGTGGAAGAGAATGTACTGGCTGGCTCTGGGGGCTCTGGGAGCGGAGTCAGAACTGAAAAGCACAGGGTTGTTGGTGCTCCGAGAGGTGGGAAAAATTGTTCCTACAAATCTTTTCTGGGTTGCGGACCACCAGAGTTCTCTGGTTCCGAAGACCCAGTTGCATGTGTTAAATGGATCCGAGCGGTCGAGCAGGCTTTCGGTTCATCCGAGTGTGGGGATGACCAAAGGGTGAGATTCGGTACGCAACTGCTCAGGGATACGACGCTGACGTTGTGGAATGTTATCCAGTCCACTCTCTCTCCTACTGTTCTGGCCCAACTGACTTGGGGCGAGTTCAAGGTGAAATTATTGGAGGAATACTGTAATGAGAGAGCAATGGATCGGATCGAGACTGAGTTCCGAGCACTGGAGAAAGGGAATCTGACGGTGAGAGAATATACCCGTCAATTCATAGAAAAGCTGGGTTTAGTGGGGCATGTGGCCTCATCTGAGAAGGAAAAGATTAAGGCCTATCTGAAGGGTCTACCGTCGGACATGATGACTATGGTCTGAAACTCGAAGGCGTCTAACCTTCGTGAAACGATTGAGGAAGCGCAGTTTATGGAAGAGGTTTACGCGAAGAGTAAACCGGAGAAGGCCGTGGCAGTAGTTGATAAGAGAAAGTGGGAGAGCAATTCTGCTCATCCCAAGAGATCCCGACCTTTTGTCGGAAACCGAAGCTTCAACAGTCAGAAGGAAGCTAGTTGGTGCCACAAGTGTCGAACCAAGCACCACGGTAACTGTAACACCACTTCTCAAACTTGTTATAAGTGTGGGAAGTCTGATCACACCGCCAAAGATTGCCCGATCAGAGGACTTATCTGCTCTGAGTGCAAGGCACCGGGGCACATGAGAAGAGATTGCCCGAAGCTTGTGACGGGTAGCGCGGCGGCAAAGAAGGAGAACCCTCCTAGGGTTCCGGGTCGAGCGTTTCAGATGACGGCCGAAGAGGCCAAGGCATCCGTTGATGTGGTATCGGGTACATTTCTTATAAACTCTGTACCTGCTCGTGTTTTATTCGATACGGGTGCCAGTTTCTCTTTCATATCTGAGTTGTTCCATCAAAATATTGCTATGCCCACTACTAGTCTTGAGGATGCGTTAGTAGTAGAGATAGCTGATGGTAGTCAAGTTCTGATCCGTGATGTTTTGAAGAAGTGTGCTATCAGAATCGAAGGGAGGTAATTCTCGATTGATTTACTGCCGATGATAATCGGAGGTTTTGACGTGGTAGTCGGTATGGATTGGTTGGCGAACAATCATGCCGAGATCATGTGTTCTAAGAAGTTAATTCGACTTCCCAATCCCTGTGGCGAAGTCGTTGTGATCTATGGTGAGAAGAGAAAAGGTGAAGTGGCAATAATCACAATGGCAAAGGCACGCAAGTGCTTAGTAAAAGGATGTTCATCTTTCCTAGCCTACGTGATCGACGCCAAGTTAGAAAAGTCAAAGCTGGTTGATGTGAAGATTGTGCGCGAGTTTCCAGACGTCTTTCCTGACGACTTGCCTGGGTTACCACCTGATCGTCAAGTAGAGTTTCGGATTGATCTCGTGCCGGGAGCAACTCCTATTGCTAGAGCTCCTTACCGATTAACGCCATCAGAGATGCAAGAGATGATGGCACAACTCCAAGAGCTTTTGGAGAAGGGTTTCGTCAGACCGAGCTCGTCACCTTGGGGAGCTCCAGTCCTATTCGTCAAGAAGAAGGATGGCACAATGAGAATGTGCATTGATTATCGTGAGTTGAACAAAGCGACAGTGAAGAACAAATATCCGCTTCCGAGAATAGACGACTTGTTCGATCAACTTCAAGGAGTGGGGTGCTTTTCCAAGATTGACTTACGTTTAGGTTATCACCAAGTGAAGGTAAGATAAGAAGACGTTCCGAAGACAACCTTTAGAACGCGTTACGGCCATTACGAGTTTCTTGTAATGCCTTTTGGCCTGATGAACGCACCAGCGGTATTTATGGATTTGATGAATAGGGTGTGCCGACCATTCCTCGACAAGTCGGTCATCGTGTTCATTGATGACATACTCGTGTACTCTAAAAGCGAGTTGGAGCATGAGCAACACCTCGCGAAGTTCTCGATGTACTGAGAAAAGAAAGATTGTACGCCAAGTTTTCCAAGTGTGACTTTTGGCTTGAAGAGGTACAGTTTCTGGGTCACCTTGTCACTCGAGACGGAGTGAAAGTGGATCCCTCCAAGTTTGAAGCCATGTTGAATTGGGAGCCTCCCAAGAATCCGTCCGAGATCCGAAGTTTCTTGGGTCTGGCGGGATACTACCGGAGATTTATTCAAGACTTTTCAAATATCGCTTCTTCCTTGATAGTTCTAACTCGGAAGAATGCGAAATTTGATTGGACCGAAACATAAGAGAAGGCATTCCGAATCCTTCAAAAGAAATTATGTGAAGCTCCGATCTTATCGTTACCTGAAGGGTCAGAAGATTTCGTGGTCTATAGCGATACTTCGAAGATGGGTTTAGGTTGTGTGTTGATGCAACGGGGTAAGGTAATCGCTTACGCCTCGAGGCAGCTTAAGATACACGAGAAGAACTATCCTACCCACGATTTGGAGTTAGCAGCGGTGGTGTTCGCCCTGAAGCTTTGGCGACATTATCTCTATGGCACGAAGTGTACACTCTTCACAGATCATAAGATCCTGAAGTATGTCTTTGATCAGAAAGAGTTGAATATGTGACAAATACGGTGGCTCGAGTTACTCAAAGATTACGACTGTGAGTTTCTTTACCATCTTGGTAAGGCGAACGTGGTAGCTGATGCGTTAAGTCAGAAGGACTATAGCGGATGTATTCGGGCTACCCATTCAAGAATCGAGTTGGTGTCTAGTCTTGTTGAAAAGATCAAGACGTCGCAAGTTGAATCATTGTTAGAAGAGAATCTCAAAGAGGAAGTCATGACGAAGCAACGGTTGCTCTTAACGGAAGATAGCCGAGGGGTAAAACTGTTCAGCGGTCGTGTGTGGGTACCCAAAGTTGGGGGTAACCGTGATCTTTTGCTTGAAGATGCTCACAAGTCCAAGTATTCCATTCATCCGGGAAGTACGAAGATGTACAGGGACTTGAAGTTGCATTATTGGTGGCCGGTAATGAAGCTTGATGTGGCGCGTTATGTGGAGCGTTGTGTTACGTGCTCGCAAGTTAAGGCCGAACATCAACGACCGTATGGGAGTCTTCAGTCTTTAGAGATTCCCGAGTGGAAGTGGGAGCATATCACCATGGATTTCGTCACGAAGTTGCCTAAAACTCTTCGAGGTCACGATACCATTTGGGTGATAGTTGATAGATTGACAAAGAGTGCTCACTTCTTGGCCATGCGCGAGACATTACCGATGGACAAGCTAGCAAAATTGTACATCAATGAAGTGGTCTCGAGGCACGGTATACCATTGTCGATCGTGTCGGATCGCGACAGTCGGTTCACTTCGAACTTTTGGGATGGGTTTCAGAAAGAGCTTGGTACACGAGTTAAGTTGAGTACGACTTACCATCCACAAACCGACAGGAAAAGCGAAAGAACGATCCAAACGTTGGAAGACATGTTGAGGTCTTGTGTCATCGATTTCGGGGGTAGTTGGGACTCTCACTTACCTTTGGTGGAGTTTGCTTACAACAATAGCTACCACTCGAGTATTGGAATGGCACCTTTTGAGGCATTGTATGGGCGAAAGTGCCGAACTCCCGTGTGTTGGCTTGAAGCGGGAGAAAAGCAGTTCGCCGGACCTGAAATCGTGCAAGAGACGCCCGATAAGGTCAAGAGCATTCGTGAAAGATTGAAAGCGACTCAGGATCGGCAGAAGAGTTATGCCGATAAGAAGAGGCGGCCGATGGAATTCCAAGTGGGCGACCGTGTGTTGCTTAAGGTATCGCCGTGGAAGGGCATTATACGGTTCGGAAAGCGTGGGAAACTGAGTCCCCGTTTCCTTGGACCTTTCAAAGTGCTCAAGCGGGTGGGTTTGCAAGCCTACCAATTGGAACTACCGCCAGAGTTGAGCAGAATACACAACACGTTTCATATTTGTTACCTTCGGAAGTGTTTGGCGGAAGAGGAAAGCGTCATTCCTCTCTCCGAGTTGACAGTAGACGAGGGTAACCGTTGTATAGAAGAGCATGGCGCTATCTTAGAGAGAAAGTCTAAGAAGTTGCGTCACAAAGAAGTCACGTTGGTCAAGGTGCAGTGGAAGCATCACCGGGGAGCAAATGTGACGTGGGAAGCTAAATAGGATATGAAGCGAAGATATCCTCATCTTTTTGTATAGTTGGGATTTCGGGGACGAAATCATTCCCAAGTTGGGAGGATTGTAACACCCTGGATTTTCATTATATATATATATATCGTTGTATTCTTGTGTTAAGCTGTTGTCGTTAGCACCACTTTTGATTTGAAGTTCGAGTTTAGTTTTGAGAACTTTGGGCAAACAAACAGTGAACTAAACGAGTTGCACCGCGAGTGAAGGCCGCGGCACAACCCGCGTAACCCCATGGATGTTTTGGGTTTTAAGAACCACGCGAGTTGCACCGCGACTTAAGGTCGCGGCACAACCCGCGTAACCCACTGGATGATATTGGGGTTTTGGACACGGGTGAGTTATGCAGCGAGTTGAGGTCATGGCATAACCCGCGTAAGACCCTGGCCGACATAAAAGGGTTCTCACCCCAAAATATCTGAATTCAGTGTATAATCTCTCTCTCTTCAAATCTCTCTCTCTCTCTAAGATTTTATTTGGATCTTCAAGCTCCCGTAAGTTGCTAGTATTAAGTGCATTGCTCGGGGTTTCGGTGTAGAAAGCTTCGTCTTATCAAGGGGGTCGATATCTCATTTTCCGGGTTTTATTCTAAAACATGTTTGGTGAGTTCCTACTACCTTTTTCTAAACTTTATACATGTCAAAACTTACGTTTTGAACTTCTATATATCTCCATGGTTTCAGATCTAAGTTTACTACATTTTGATATAACTTGAGTTTTGGGAGATTTTAGGGTTTCTGATCATTTTCGATTAAAATGATGGGTTACATCTTATTTGAAGTAAAAGGATGTTTTACTTGCACATTTATGTGGGTTACTCGAAAGAATGTTTAAAGTTCATTTTTGATGATTTTCATTCTTACCAGAAGTTAAACTTGAAAATGCATTTTGTTTATAAATGTTATTTTATACCATATAACTATCTATGGTTGGTCACATATGTTGTTGTGACGAGTCTGTACCATTACTAGTGGATCCCTAGGTATTGAGTCGACTTATATTTGGGATGTTTTTCCTCTAATTGTAAAAAGGATGTTTATGATCCTCGGGGGCCATTTGGTACGGTTGAAACCGGTTACTAGCTATGGATCGTAACTCCCCTCTTTGTAGCTACGGATGCATATGATCCTCGGGGGCCATTTGGTATGGTTATGTGAGACCGGTTACTAGCCATGGGTCATAGTGTAGTCCTGGTGAACGAGCATACCTTGGTTTCCTCGGGGGCCCTACCTCACATCATAGTACGGACCTGTGTGTTCGTGGCCATGGATTCCAAGTGTTTAGCTCATAACTCGGATTGTGGCATACTTTGTGTTACGCCACAATATTTGGTAAAATGGTTATCTTTGGTCATTTGATGACGAGTTTTGTATCGAAAAGGCCCGGTTGTGGCAAAAGTTTCATTTGTAAAATTAAACCTTATTGGAAAGATTATCTTATGATACAATTGTTTATATCTCTTGAAATTTAATAACTGTATGTTCTCACTAGGCTTTAAGCCTAACACTTTTTCTCAAATGGTATGTATATCAGGTTCTCGTTAGCGGCGGGTTGCCAAGGGCTTGATTGCCGGGATTGATCTCGAGGGTTTTTGAGATGATTAGTATTGGATTGTTGGGCATTTGTTAAGTCCCATATTTTTAGACGATTCTGGATCCACAACTGATGTAATCTAGATAGTATATGTTTAGATTAGTTTGTTGTTAGAATCCTTATCCGTATTTTGGCTTTTGTAAAGGTTAAGTACAGTTCCCCCTTTTTAGGAGGTTTATACCTATCGATGATGCTTAATTGTATAGTTTCCGCAGTTTTAAATTCACCCTGGTTTCTAGGGCGTTTCACAAGAAATGAGTAGAACCATGCTCAATGAACATCAAGTTCCCCAAAAGTTTTGGTGTGATGCCGTTGCTACCGCGACCTATGTGCTTAACCGTGTCCTAGTTAGAGGTATCCTAAATAAGACCCCATATGAGCTCTTCCGTGGTAGAAAACCTTCCCTAGCCCACCTTAAAGTATTTGGATGTAAATGTTTTATTCTTAATACCAAGTCATATTTAACCAAATTTGACCCGAAAGCCTATGAGGGAGTGTTCCTTGGTTACTCTTGGAATAGTAAAGCCTATAGAGTCCTTAATAAATAGACCATGGTTGTAGAAGAATCCCTTAATGTAAGCTTTGATGAGAGTCCTCCCAAACCTAGTGCTCCCTTAGTAGATGATAATAGTTGTGAGGGAGAAGTCGTAGTTAAACATCTTAGAACCTTGGATTTAGGTTCTCAATCTTCTACTAATGATGTAGAATCTAGTGATGCCCCTCCATGTTATGTTCCACAAGGTGTAGATGATCCTAACCTTAGAACCTCTAGAGGTCATCCCATAGGTCAAATCATAGGTGACCTCAACCAAAGAACGACTAGATCAAAAATTCATACCCATTGTGCTTTTCATGCTTTTGTTTCTAGTATAGAACCTAAAACCATAGAAGAAGCTTTATGTGATGAGGATTGGGTCGTTGCCATGCAAGAAGAGTTGAACCAATTTACTAGGAATGATGTGTGGGACTTAGTTCCTTGCCCTAGTAGTCAAACCATAATTGGCACAAAATGGGTATTTCGTAATAAGGTAGACGAAAATGGTGGAGTCACACGAAACAAGGCACGTTTAGTTGCAAAGGGGTACAATCAACAAGAAGGTATCGATTATGATGAAACCTTTGCACCGGTTGCAAGGTTGGAGTCTATTCGAATGCTTCTAGCTTTTGCGAATGCTAAAGATTTTAAATTATATCAAATGGACGTTAAAAGTGATTTTTTAAATGGTTTTATAAATGAGAAGGTATATGTTTCTCAACCTCCTGGTTTTGAGAATTTTGAAAATCCGTCACATGTTTATAAATTAAAAAAGGCGCTTTATGGTTTAAAGCAAGCTCCACGTGCATGGTACGATAGATTAAAATCTTTTTTAATTGCAAGTGGTTATGTTATGGGTAAAATTGATAATACATTGTTTGTAAAACATGCTCATAATGATATTGTTGTTGTGCAAGTGTATGTTGATGATATCATTTTCGGTTCCACAAATGAAAAACTTTGCAATGAATTTTCTACAAAAATGACAAGTGAATTTGAAATGAGCATGATGGGAGAATTAAAATTCTTCTTAGGATTGCAAATCAAACAAGTTGAAAATGAAACTTTTATAAGTCAATCAAAATATTGCAAAGATATGTTGGAGAAGTTTAATTTCGAAAATGTCAAACCCGTTGAAACTCCAATGACCACTAAATTAAAATTATCAAGTGACGAGGAGGGCAACGATTTTAATGAAAATTTTTATCGTGGAATGATTGGTAGTTTACTTTATCTAACGGCTAGTAGACCAGATATCATGTATAGTGTGTGTTTATGTGCTCGTTTTCAATCTTCACCTAAACAATCTCACTATGAAGCCGTCAAGCGTATTTTTAGATATCTTAGAGGTACAATGAATCTCGGATTATGGTATGCAAAGAAACCCGAGTTGGAGGTAACTTGCTTCACCGATTCCGATCTTGGTGGCTCAATTGTTGATCGAAAGAGCACTAGTGGAGTATGTGCCTTTATAGGTCTCTCTCTTGTGTCTTGGTTTTCTAAGAAACAACAATCCGTAGTGTTGTCTACTACCGAAGCGGAATATGTAGTCGCCGCGAGAGCGTGTGCTCAAGTTCTTCGGATGAAGCACACACTTACCGATTTTGAGGTACTTTTGACCAAAATTCCAATTATGTGTGATAACTCAAGTGCCATAAACTTAAGTAAAAACCCGATTTTACATTCTCAAACCAAACATATTGAATTACGACATCATTTCTTAAGAGATAATGTTCAAAAAGGCCAAATCGTGCTTGAAAAAGTCGATTCTGAAGATAATTTGGCCGATATTTTTACTAAAGCCCTAAACATAAATACATTTTTTAAACTAAGACTTGGTTTAGGCATGCTTGAGTATAACCCTTGAGATAATGTTGCTCCCAAATGCGTGCATATTTTGAGGGGGAGCATCTCTCGAGGGGGAGCATAGCGTCTTTAATGACCCTTTTTGCTTCGACAAAAGGGGGAGAGAAACCGAGTATGCTCTCGTGTTTAACGGTTGTGTTTGTCATCATCGAAAAGGGGGAGATTGTTGGTGCAAGTGTGCTACATCTCTATAATTATTTTGATGATTACAAACAAACCGTATTATATTGTTTATCTAACATTTTACTTGATGTGCATATATATAATTTACGGAAATACACGTTGTCGTCTCCGAAATCGTGTCAACCTCAAATTAATGATCAAATCCGAGAAGACACAACGAAACGGGAATATTCAAGCGGCATGTGGGAATACGATTGTTTCATGCTTGGTATTCCAACTCCGATCGGTTTACCGATTATTTTTATAAAACTTACTTTTATAAAAATTGAGAGTGATTTTTTATAAAATGTTTTTCACAAAATCATATTTTATAAAATGATGAGTTTGTAAGAATATTTTTTTAACCTTTTGATTTAAACCAAAATTATTTGAGTTGGTTTTAATTGGTGTTTTATAAACTTTTACAAAATGATAAAATCTTTATACTTGTAGTATACAATATTTATTTATACATTGCTTTATGTATTTACAAATCCAAGATTTGGAATTTTATTTTATAAAATATTTTTTTATAAAATCTCTTCCACTATCTAAGCATTGGATACCAATTGAGACAACATCATTTGATTTGACACCACCATCAATTCAAATTATTTGTTTTATAAATAAATAAATAATAAAAAAATATTTTTTTTCAAAATGAATCCAACCAACAATTTTTTTCAAAATTTATTATATATTTTTTAATATATACACTTTCAAATGTATATATATATCTCATGTGTTTTCACAAGAAAATACATCAAAGTGTTAAGAACTTTCATTTTCTCAAACACTCTCAATTTTTCTAACACTTCATTCTCAACTCACAACTTTCTAATACTTCATCTTTTCTTGATTTCAAGATCAAAGAAAGTTTGTGATACCAAGCATAAAACACAAGTATTCTCCACACTCTAGTAAGTGTGTGAGATAGATCCAACTAGCATCCATATTGTGGTGTGGAATATAGCTAGAACTTGAGTTCATTTTCAAGTATTCAAATCTTGTGTAATCAAGTGTTCATACGGTGTGTTTCTACCTTAAAAGAACAATATAGTGGATCGTCTCGTTGAGTTCACTCAACAAAGAGGATTATCCCGGTTTTGGATGAACCTCTCTAAATCTGTTTGTACTTGTCAAAAATTTGACACTTAAGCTCAGAATTTAGATGTATACGGTTAAGCCCAAAACTCGGTTAATTAGGCATCATTCTTGGAAGAACACGGCCAAATAAAAAAAGGTTATCACATTCAAATCTGGTGGTCACGATCAACATGGATAAGTCCCGGTTCCTAAGGTTTAACTCCCGGTACATATGGACCTTCAAGTCCCTGGTGGCAAGGTAAATAACCGGATAAACACAAATCTTTAACTCCACCGACCCATGTTGTTAATTACTTTTCAAAGCTTCCAAGAAATAAAACTAAAACCATAGCCGCCGGGCAAAAAATAATTCCACCGATCCATTATATTAAATACAGCCGCCGATAAGAAGATTTATTCCACCGCCGGTCACAAATGTGTTACTCCATCGTCCCATTACTTTGTAGCACCCAATCACAATTTGGACAAAATTATGGATCAGGTGATGACTTCATCAAACACACAACCGCATTCTCAAAATTTCCTTCACCAGCCATGTTGAAGCATCCAATTACATTTAAACCCATTGAAATCACAAAATTCATTTTTCATAATCAATCCACAGTCGTCGATTGCTTTTGATTAAACCACCCACCATCAACAATAACAAATGAATCCATCGGACAGAGCTTTAAAACACCGACCATTAACAGAATCTTATCGACCACCATTCTTATTATAAAACCATATAGTCGCCGACCAAAAAGAAATTAAGAAATTGTAATCGATTCAATTATGATTAGCAAGTAATAGCGAATCGATCTATGCAATAAGAACACAATTTTGCTCCAAACTTCATAAAATCAAATCAATTCAACATATTACCAAAAACCTTGGGTTGTAGATCACGAACTGTTGAAACCTAAAGCCCAAACCCATTTACATTAAAGCGCAATTACAATAAGAAGGCCCAATACGTATATAAAATGTAAACTCTTTACAAAACTTTCTAACTTGGACATCCTTCTTTTCTTGGTACATTACTTCTTCTCAGTTTTTCAACTTCTCTGTTCTCCTCCATCTCCATGGTGCAGGTTTGTAAACTATTGGTAATGGTAGAATCAATGAGCGGTTAGATGAATGATTTTCTAACTTTTTTGCAACCACAACTATGATTAATAAAGTTGACTCATCTCAAAATCTTAAAAATGATAACAACAATTTGACAATAAGAATAACTATTTGTAGGATGCGGGAATCTTTAAACAACAAAAAAAGGAAAATAATTAGTCTTCAAATTAAATTTAACAATGTTACAATTTTATTGGATTGTTCATGAGGGAAGGAAATATTCAGTCACCCATCCAATAATATACTTAATTTACATGTTATTTACATTATAGTAATATATTGTGCCCCTCCTTATTTTTATGTTTGTTACTAATAATTTCCATCACACATTGCAACATTAACACATTTCATAACTCTATTAATTAAATATGCTTGAAACCTTTACAAATCTTCTAAACATGAATTTTGATCATCGCGCACAACACGCGTTGTTGAACACTAGTTTTTTAATAAATGAAATAAATTGATAACTATATACCAATTGGGGAGACTTTCATTAGTATACAACACAATGCCACCCATGCACAGCTCAAGAGCCATGTTACAAGTTTAATGTTGTTAATTTGTTGGTAATAAAACTTTGGTTATTGGAAAGTTTTCTCCCAATGATCAGAGTTCCATAAAATCAATCGAGATCCACATAATCTAGTCTAGACATTCAAAAGAAGAGAGCCATGTTACCGCAACTTTTACTCTCTACTTTAATTTGTCAAGTTTAAAAAGTTGGATATATATATATAGAGAGAGAGGGGAAGGTTCAAACGAGAACGCTAAATATTTAAGAAAACACGAAAACAACAAAAAACAGTAGATCGTATACAAAATATATGTGATTTTGCACTAACCCGAAAATATCAGACGCGGGCGATGTTGTGGGTCGTGCGCAGGGTCGCGCGCATAGTTGCATGAATCATATATGATTTTGTACGTGAATCATATATAATTTTGTATGTCCTCGGCTGTTTTTGTGTTTTCTTAAATAGATGTTGTTTACGTATGAACCCATCTCTCTCTCTCTATATATATATATAAATATAAATATATATATATATATATATATATGTTTTATAATTAAGCAATTATGTACCAAAGTGTGTAGTAGACAAGAGATCGTATGAGAATATGAGTTAAGATGAGAAGTGTAAGAAGGGATCTGGACCCTTAGGGGTCGTTTACCAAAATGCTTACCGACAAGCACATTATTCTCGCTTACCTTATCGTATAACATTCACTACCATCAAAATTGATTGTTGGTAAGCGTCTTAAACCCGGTAAGCACTTACTGGGTAAGAGTCATTTTTCTCACTTACCGTGTAAGACTCTAGGTCCTTATTATGGCTCTTACCGGGTAAGATTCTAGGTAGTTTCTATGCTCAATAGGTAAGGACCGTAAGGTAAGTAATACCGGTAAGCGCTTACCTGGGTAAGTATTTATTAAACGGCCCCTTAGTCACTTTTAATCTCACCCCCACCCCCCATGAATTGCGATTGATACGTGAATATGATCTGGTGCATCATAATGCATCTCATTAGAGTTGATCTTCAATTATGATTGATCATAGGGTGAAAATTATTTCTTACCTTTCTAATCATAACTTACATTCTCAATGGAATTCAACCCGTGGTAGTATATATTTATCTATCTATATAGCAATACTTATCATTTGATTATAAAATGTTAAAACCTAATTGATTTTTATGAAGATTATAAAATTTGAGACATAAAAACTCTGATGTCACGGTAATTATTCATGGTTAAAAATTTTTTCGTTATATAACGAATCACATTATAGAAAATTTATATCATAAAATCAATAATATTATGAATTTTGTCAAAAAAATTAGACATTTAACAAAAATTCATCATAAAGGTTAATCGTGTTTTAAATAATTTGTCCCAATTAAAATCGGACACGGCCTAAAATGGAATTACTTTCTTTTGATGATTTATCATTATTAAAACTTAATTAATAACAAATTTTAAAACACGTCTTTATTTTATTAATATTTAAAAAACCAAAATTATAAGTCAATCATGATTTTAAAATATATTATCAAAATGATATAATCACATTCTAAAAGTCAATGAAGTCCAATTTTATTTTTAGGGAAAAGTTCAAAAAAACCCAATAGACTTTAGTGTTTGGAGTGATTAAGTTCCTGGACAATTTTTTCAAACAAATAAGTCATTAGACATTTCAAAACATGTTAAATAAATCCTTGGACTTTTGATAACCTGTTGAATACATCATAATTACTTTAAAATGTAACTTGCAACCTACATATCAGATAAAACTACAAATTAAAAAAATGTCACATACAAATTTACACTTTACATCCTTATAAAATTATAATTAGTTATTTAATTTATTTTATATTCATTATTTTTTCATTTTATATTTTATTATATTAACACACATAATCATACATTAACTAAAATATATCAAAAAAATTAGTTTTTTTCCTTACAAATTACAATAATTGTTTCGTTAATACGTTCAAATTGAACTCACGATTTTTTTTGAATTTAATCTTATACTATTCAATATCCTAAAAATATATGAATTATTTTTAATACTTACACTTTATACTTTTATAGTTACAGATTAATCTTATATTATTAAATAAATAACCCTAAAGGATAGAAAGTGTAAGTATTAAATATAATTCGTACGTATTTATGATATTTAATAATATGAGATTAAATCAAAAAATTTAATAATAGGCTCATTTTAAATGTATTGACGAGAAAATTATAATGGTGTAATTTGTAAAAAAACGTATTTTGTATGTATTTTAGTTAATATACGATTACGTGTGTTAATATAATAAAAGAGTTAAAATGAAAAAAAAAATAGAAGATAAAAAGTAAATTAAATAACAAATTATAAAGATGCTCTCTCTCTCTCTCTCTATATATATATATATATATGCCAAAAACAATTCTTAAGGCAAAAAAAAAATTATGCCTAAACTTTGACTATTTTAAAAAGAGACTTTGAAAAGTGCTTAAAATGTATTTGGTTGATGAGATTGGTTATTTTAGTTAATTTCTTCATTTTTTTATTTGTAGGATGATAAAGTCGATGATATATTTTTTGTTTTTTTTTCAGTTTGTAGTTTTACCTGTTATTTAGGTTGCAAGTTACATTTTTAAGTAATAAGAATGTATTTAACAGGTTTCCAAAAGTCCAAGAATTTATTTAGTGTAGTTTGAATTGTCTAAGGTAGGGGTGCTCACGGGTTGGGTTGGCCGGGTTGAAGGCACTTAAACAACCCAACCCAATGTTTGTGGTTTGAAAAATCTCAACCCAACACAACCCAATCAAAAGTGCAACCCAACCCAACCCAAACCGTGCGGGTTGGGTTGGGTGAGTCAGGTTGGTCGGGTTGAAACTTTAATACATCATATTACATTCTAACTAAGTGGTTTCATTTAAAAAAACTAAAATCAAAATGAAAATATAAAAATAAGACTAATATGAGAAGAGAAGAGTATCCCTTGCCTCGTGATTCTATCGATATTGAAGATTTTTGAAGACATGAAGGTTAGATTCGTACGATTTTAATCGGCGTGGTCTCGTAGATAGATCAAAACTACGACTAAGATATGAAGATTTGAGAATTGATAGAAAGAAGAACCGCTAAAAGTCTAAAACCTTTAAAAATAGTAACAACGTACATGTTTTGATCGGGTTGACGGGTTGGTCGGGTTACTTGGGGCTCAACCCGTTTCCAACCCAATAGATGCGGTTTGGACAAAATTTGTATCAATTATGTATCAGGTTACCTCAGTTTGATATTTTTGGCGTTTTTTCGGGTTGGGTTGGCCGGGTTGGTTGGGTTGGTCGGAATTTTGAGCACCCCTAGTCTAAGGACTTATTTGTTCCAAAAAATTGTGTAGGAACTTAATCACTCCAAATATTAAAGTTCATTGGGTTTTTCTAGACTTTTCCCTTATTTCTATAATTTAAGATAAATAGTCTCATAAAACCTATCATTATGTAAACATATTTATTTACGTTTATAAAAGCTATTAGGGGCTCTTTGGTTTATGAAATTTGAAGGAGTTGAAAGAAATTGGAATGTGCAATTTCATTGATCAAATTCCAAGCCTATGTTAGGTTTACGGAATAAAAACGAATGAATCTTTCCAATTCCATTGAATTCCACGATATAAGAATTTAATCATTCATTGACTTAAATGAAAGAATTGAATTTCTACCAACCAAACGTATGGTCAAAATTCATCAAATTTCATTCTAATTCTTTTAAAGTCAAATTCTTTCGATGGATTCTAATTCCATCAAATTCCAATTCCATCAAATTCCATTTTATGAACCAAATGCCCCCTTACACTTTAAAAGTCAGTAAAACAAAATAAACACATTTTAAGTTTTATGAACTATTCACGTTTTATTAAGTTGTTGTCATTAAAACCTGTTTCAATCACAATGTCTATCGTTAGAAAAATGTACTCACACTTTAAAATCCCTTGTGTTTTAATAAATTTATTGTGCGAAGGATAATCATATTTTTAAAGGATTAGAAGTCATAAATGATGAATACGTATTATTAATGACAACAACATGACATGTATTAGGTTTTGAGAATTCTCACCTTGATTGTGAGAGATGTGTGTTGAATAATATATAAGGTACAAAATACAACAAACTTCCAAAATTACAGGATATACACAATCTCATTCTATAAACTAGGTTTCGTTTGAATCATTCCTATTACCCCCCCACCCCCCGCGCGCTTGCGCGCTAGCAAGCGAAGAGGGGGAGGACCAACACGAAGCTTGGACCGAAATTCTTCAAAAAGCGGACGTGGAAGACTCTTGGTAAAGATGTCAGCCAGCTGCAAATGCGTAGAGACATATTTGGTGTGGAGTTTGCCTGAAAGAACCAATTCCCAAACAAAATGGTAATCGATGTCGATGTGCTTGGCTCGCTTGTGTGAGATCGGGTTTTGGCTTAAGAAAAGAGCATTGCGATTATCACATAAGAGAGCGGGACGACTAGAAGGCAAAACATGAAGTTCCCGAAGCAGATGAGTTATCCAGACTATCTCAGAAGCAGTGTTCGCTAATGCCCTGTATTCGGACTCACAATTGGAGCGAGACACAGTTGGTTGTTTCTTTGCACTCCATGATACAAGATTGCCACCAAGAAAGATGGAGTAGCCGTAGGTGGAGCGACGAGTCTCAATGCAACGAGCCCAATCGGCGTCGGAGTAGCCCAGAATTGTAGGCGATGGAGCATGTAAAAACAAGAGACCAAAAGATAAAGTGCCTTTAACATAGCGCATGATCCGTTTCACCGCCTGAAAGTGGTCTTGCATTGGAGCATGAAGGAACTGGATTACTTGATTGACCGCGTAGGACAGATGGGGTCGGGTAATAGTGAGACATTGAAGAGCTCCGACAAGAGATCGATAGAGAGTAGGATCATTAAACGGGGTGCCTTGGCTCGTAAAGTAGGATGAAGTGGAGAAAGGCGTGGTAGCTGGCTTGGCATCCAAAAGATGAGCTCGAGTAAGGATGTCATGGGCGTATTTGGACTGACATAGGAAGATACCTGGGTCATGATAGGAAACCTCAAGCCCAAGGAAATAGTTGAGTTTGCCAAGATCTGTAATGAGGAATTCTTTATGTAGGCAAGAAATAAAGAGCCGAATGAGATTGGCATTGTTTCCCATTAGGATAATGTCATCGACATATACCAATAGATAGAGAACATCAGAGTCCTTTTTAAAAACAAACAATAAGGTGTCGGCTCGGCTACAAGTAAATCTGATGCTAATGAGAAAGGAACTCAATCGTTGAAACCATGCCCGAGGGGCTTGTTTGAGGCCATAGAGAGCCTTCTTTAGACGACAAACGTGATTAGGAAATCGCGAGTCAACAAATCCCGGTGGATGTTCCATGTAAACAATGTCGGATAAGTTGCCATTTAAGAAAGCATTTTTAACGTCCAGTTGGTGAAGAGGCCATCTGTTGAGCACCACAAGAGAAAGAATAATTTGGACCATAGAAGCCTTGACAACCGGACTGAAGGTGGTCGAGTAATCGAGACCCGAAACTTGAGTAAAACCTTGAGCAACAAGGCGGGCTTTAAATTTTTCAATGGTACCTGTTAAGACACAGTCACATTGGATTCAAGATCATCCAAACTGAAGATCGCAATCTGAAGCTAAAGCCGGAACGTCGACTCTCGATATTAAAGTCAATGTTGTTTGTAATAAATGTCAAAGTAATCAATGTAATTGTTTGTTATTTCATTAGTTAAGTTAATATCTAGTTTGTTAGATATTAGTTAACTTAGTTATATTTTAGTTTAGTTAGTTTTATTATTTAGTTAGAAATAATATCTAGATATTAAATCTAGATATTATGGTAGTGTGTTAGACACACTTTAGATTAGATATTAGTTGTGTCTCTCAACACCTCTCAAAGATCAGATCATTATCAGACACACAAAACACACACAAAAAGGTGTAATACACAGAGAGAACACAAAAAAGCTTAAATCGATCAATCATGTAACCGTTGTTATAATCAATACAGGTTGGTAATCGTTATTGTGTCGTATTCTATAAACTTGATATAAGTATTGTGTGGACTGACAATTGGTATCAGAGCCTGATTAAGATCAAAATCAAGTTTTTCAGAAAACGACTCTGTGTTCTATTTTCAAAATCGTTTTTGAGATTTAAGGTGTTTTAGGTGTTAAAATCGATCAGGTTGTGATCGATTAGCATGCTAGATCGAGTTGTTGTTGTTTGATTTCACTATAAAGCTTTAATCACTGTTCCATACTTAGAATATTTTTATGAGAATTTTTCGAAACTGTAATAGGGGGACAAAATTTCTTGTGTGATCAAATTTTATCTGTTTTTATTTTGGGCTAACGATCATATTCAAGTTTTTCTAATCTTAACAGAATGTCTTCCTATTTTCCAATGTTGAATAAAGGAGAATACGAAAAGTGAAAAAGGAATTTTTTCAGCTTCATAGATTATCATTGTCTGAGGGAGCACATGTGCAAAGAAATCATGCTGATTATAGAGCTAGAGTTTATCTGAGAAAGAGTATTTCTAAAGAAATATTTGATTTAATGGATATTCTCTAAGCTTCAGGGAAAGAGATATGGGACTATCTTGCATTAAACTCTGAATGGATTGTCTCAGACCGAAACGTTTTCTTAAAAGGAAAAGTTTTGGAAGCTGAGAATAATGAGCTAAAAAGAAAGATTTATGATCTGGAAGCTCAAATACAGAAGTTAGATCTTGTTGAGAGCAATGAGAAGAAGTCAAAAGATTTGGAGAGTGCAAATGCTGAGCTACAAAAGAAACTATCAGAGTTTAAAAAGAAGATTGCAGATCTTTCCAAGAAGAGTATTGAAGAGAAGAAGATACTCGAGCTTAAATGTTTAATGCTTTCTCAAAAAGTTGAAGACTTTGAGAAAGTAATCATATTGGAAAGAGATCAGTTTGCCAAGGAGAGGAAGGCAAATGATCATAAGGGTGCTAAGAAGGGATTCAAAGAAGAAAGAAGCATCCTTGAAGCAAAGCTAAAGAAGCTTACCGAGAAGCTATCTAAATTATCTAAGAGTGTACTGACAGAGAAGAAAAGGAAGTTTGCATTTGAGAAGAAGATTGAGCTCCTTATCAAAGAACGAGACAGTTATTCTTTAAAGGTAAAAGAGATTCAAGATATTATTTCAAAGACGGTGGTGGTGACTGAGCGAACGACTCCAGAGTCAAAAATCCACTCACCTAGAAATATTTCAGTTGGTTCTAACAAACCAGCCGCAAGCTCACATCAGAAAACTGCTCTTTTCAAAAGGTCAGTTAAATCTTCTAATCAGATTCATTCTACTAATCTTTTCTATGACAGGAATAAAGATTTTTCAGGTACACATCAAAGAAGGAGAAGAAGCTTCCAGGAAGAAGCTGAACTGGTCTGGAACAGGAAACCAGTTAAAGAAGAGCTGAAACGTAAAAACTCATGTGTACATACGCCGATTGCCAAGAAGAACAATGCCCTGAAAGGTAAACCTAATTTTGTTTACTCGAGAGATAAATTAATCAGTTTGTCAGGTAAGAAATTTTATTGTTCTTATTGTCGTACACATGATCCTGTTCACAAGACTAGTGACCATTTGGATCCGACAATATTAGACGGTGTGGGACGGGGCACTAAATCCCACGTAGCATTGAGTTTCAAAGCTTTCATCTCGTCACACATTGCAGCAAAGCATTTCGGATCCTTAGCAGCGGATTTGAAGCCCTTGGGCTCCTTGGTAGCGAAGAGAGCTTGATGTAAAGCTGATGCAGACACATGTGAAATATCCGCAAAGTGATGAGGTTTGAAAATACCAGCCTTGGAGCAAGTGATCATCGAGTGACCTGATGCGGATGCTTGTGGAGGCGCAACAGGAAGCGATGGTGGGGGTTGATCGGTGTGTGTAGGGGATGCAACATGTTGGGAACTGAGGATGAGGATGTGAACAAGTCTTTAATACTGCTAGTTCAGAATTACTACTGCTAGAAGACTGCAAAGTTAGTACTGCTTAGCTAGTTAGTACTGCTAGTGGTTAGTACTGCTTAGTAGTTAATGCTGCTAAGACCAAGTTAATGCTGCTAGAAGAAATTAATGCTGCTGAGCATAGTTAGTACTGCTTATGATTTAAAGAATCGGATGGAAAGGATGACAGCTGGAAAGAATCAAGATATTCATGGAAGGCTTAGAGATAATGATGGAAGATATTCTGAAGATATTTTATTAATTGTAATTAGCTTTTATCTTCAGTATATATATTGGATAGTTTAGATAGAGATTAAAATTGATTTTCATTCTAAGTTTTAGTTCTAGAGAGAAAATCAACCTCAAGGCATAGATCCTAATTCTAGAGAAGTAGAATTCGTATTGGTGAGCCTGTTCATCAATATTGAGGTTGTATGTTTAATCTTATAACTTCAAGCATTCAATACAAGTTTACAAGTTGTTGATTATATACTGTTTTGGTTTACTGTTTTAGTGAATATCAAAGTGTTATTCCGCAAACTTCTTTGATATTGTTTCTGAGATTTTATTCTTGTTAAGAATTAGATCCTGACAAGTGGTATCAAAGCCAAACTCTCTCAGAAACATCTATTCATTCATCATGGAAAACCTTGCAGAATCAAACAGTACTATGGTCTCTAAGGTTCCAATGCTCAAACCCAGTGAGTTTGACATGTGGAAGATCAGAATTAGACAATTCATTCTTCTCACTGACTACTCAATGTGGGATATTATTGAGAATGGTCCTTCTGAAGCAGGAAAGATAGGACCAGATGGGAAAAGACCTCCACCAAAGACAGATGGTGAGAGGAAGATCAGACAGACAGAGATGAAGGCATTGAGTACTCTGCTCTTGGCCATTCCAAATGAATATCAGCATCAATTTTGCAACTGCACTGATGCTCAGATTCTCTGGAATGCTCTAGAGAAAAGATTTGCTGGAACTAAAAGTATCAAAAGAAATCAAAGAGATGTTCTAAAGCAGTAGTATGAGAACTTCACTTCTTCAAAGAATGAGTCTATGACTCAAACTTTTGATAGATTCAACAAGCTCATTGGTGAACTGGCTACTGTAGGAGTGAAGATGGAACAAGATGATATCAACAGAAAGTTCCTCAGACCTCTTGGGAATGAATGGACTATGTACACTGTCTCATATAGACAGAGTGACAATCTGGAAGAGAAGGAACTTGATGATCTATATAATGATCTAAGAGTTTTTGAAACTGAGGTAGAATCCAAGAAGAATCCCACTGGCTATATCCACAATGCTGCACTTCTTTCAACATCTACTGATACTACTGCTAACCCTAAAGCAGTTAGTACTGCCAGTGGAGTAAATTCAGAAAAAGGCACTGGAACTATCTTTGAAGCCTTTTTGTCCAGTCATAGCAACAATTCCTTGATTAATGATGATCTAGATCAACTTCACCCTGATGACCTGGAGGAGATGGACATTAAATGGCAGATGGCCATGTTATCTATGAGAGTGAAGAAGTTTATTAAAAGAACAGGAAGGAACAACTTCTCTCAAAGAAGAGAAGATGGTGCTGGTTTTGACAAGACTAAGGTGGAATGTTATAAGTGTCTCATGAAAGGACACTTTGCTAGAGAGTGCAGGAGTGTTGTTCCAAACAACAACCACCAACAAGCTCAGAATGGAGGATACAATCAAAACAAGAATCCTGCTCAAGCCCTTGTTTCTCAACAAGGAATGGGATTTGACTGGAGTGATCAAGCTGAGGAAGCCATTCAAAATCAAGCTCTTATGGCAGAAGTGTCTGATCTCCCCTCTGAGGTAATTTCTAATCTTTGCACTAAATCCTACATAGACACTGTCAAAAGATACATGGATCACAATCAAAGTATGTGTGATGACCTCAAAAGATTAGAAAAGGATAGAAGAGATTATGTGTTGATAGTAGAGAGATTTGAAGAACAAATCAAAGGCTTTCAAGCTAATGAACTACAACACTCTTATGACACAAACTATTGGAAGTGGGAAAAGAATGAGTTAGAAACCAAACTGTCTAAGTTCTTAGAAGAGAATGATAGGCTGAAAGAGGAACTGTCTAAAGTTAAGCTTGACATAGAAAAGTTTTCTTATGCTTCAAAAGCAATGGATTCTCTTCTAAAGGCTCAGATTCATGATAAGATGAAGCCTGGTATTGGATACAACAATACACCCCTCCTTACAACAACAACTATATCTCTCCTACATCAGACTTGTTAGAAACTAAGGAGAAAAAGGACTTGTCTGAGGAAGCTTTTAAGATAGATCCTTTGGATGAGGTAGTAGTTAAGGATTTGACTGAGAAAGAAGCCAGTGAGAATAGGGATAATACTGTGAGTAAAAAGATACCATTAGAAAACAATATTATCACCAATGAGGGATGTGGGAAAATCTGGGTCAAGTCCAAGAAGATAGAGAAGACAAAAGGAAAGGATAACAAGGTCCATTACAAACAAACCATGGTTGTGAATCCTGGATCTTGTAAACAGTGTGCTTGCAATACAACTAAGAGCCTAAATTCTGGTATAAAAAGAGGTAATCAAAGAAACTGGAATAATCAATGGGCTCAGAAACAAGGAGTTGATCTGAATAAAATCAATAGACCAAAACCTTGTTTCATATGTGGCAAGTTGAATCATTTGGCTAAGTATTGTTACTTTAACCCTATTAACCAACAGATGAACTTTCAAAGATTTGTGCAAAAACCTGTTGGTTATAGGAAGGCTGGAAAGAAACATGTGATGAAGAAATCTGTTGAAAGTAAAGGCCCTTTGAAAAATAAGGTTTTAAAAGAAAGTATTTTACTATGGGTACCTAGAAGTACTAACAGTGTTAGTACTGCTAACAATATTAGTGCTGCTAACACAGTTACTACTGCTAACAGTGTTAGTACTGCTGAAAATATTAATGCTGCTAACACAGTTACTACTGCTAACAGTGTTAGTACTGCTGAAAATATTAATGCTGCTAACACAGTTACTACTGCTAACAAGGTTAGTACTGCTAAGCATGCAAGTACTTCTAAAATCAGTATTGCTTCTAGCAAAAATGTTTCCAAGCCTATTATTGTGACAAAATACTCCAAGCATGAGGAATCAAAATTTAAAAATCTTGTCAAGAAAGAATGCAAGTATTTTGATGAGAAAGGGGTACCCAAGACCACTTTGGCTTGGGTTCCTTATTCAAACTAACTGATTTATCTAATGTGCAGGGCAATCAACAGCTCAAGGGAAAGAGCATTTGGCATGTTGATAGTGGTTGCTCTAGGCACATGACAGGTAACATGTCATGCCTTCAGGATTTCAAGCATATCAATGGAGGACATGTTGCTTTTGGAAATGATCTTACTGGTGGTAAAATAAGTGGCAAAGGTAATGTCACAAAAGGTAAGATGACATTTGAGGATGTCTACTATGTTGATCAATTGAAGTACAACCTGTTAAGTGTATCACAGGTTTGTGACAAACAACATAGCATATTATTTACAAACACAGAGTGTATGATCCTTGCTCCAGGGTTCAAAGTAGTTGATGAAAGCATGATACTACTTAGAACTCCAAGAAAGGACAATGTTTATTGTCTAGATATGGACAATGTTGATAGTGATTCATCCCTAAACTGTCTTGTTTCAAAAGCTTCTGTGGATGAATCCTCTCTTTGGCACAGAAGGATGTGTCACATGAATTTCAAGACTATGAACAAACTTGTTAAAAACAACCTTGTAAGAGGTTTACCTTCAAAAGTCTTTTCATGTGATGATCATTGTGTTGCTTTTCTTAAAGGCAAACAACACAAAACTTCTCATAAGACCAAAGAGTTAAATTCTATTTCATCTTGTCTCCAGTTATTGCATATGGATCTGTTTGGTCCTACAAATGTTATGAGTATAGGCAAGAAATCTTACTGCTTAGTTATTGTTGATGATTACTCCAGATTTACTTGGGTATATTTTCTAAGGACTAAGGATGAGACAAGTGGACTGATCAAATCCTTTATTCTAAGAATTGAAAACCAAACTAATCAAAGAGTAAAAGTCATTAGATCAGATAATGGAACTGAGTTTAAAAATCTTGATCTAAACACCTTCTGTGAAGAGAAAGGTATTGAGAGACAATATAGTGCTCCTAGGACTCCTCAACAGAATGGAGTTGCTGAAAGGAGAAATAGGACACTAATAGAGGCTGCTAGATCTCTGTTGGCTGATTCAAAACTACCAATTACCTTTTGGGCTGAAGCAGTTAATACTGCCTGTTATGTCCAAAACAGAGTTCTAGTGGTCAAACAAAAGAACAAGACCCCATATGAGCTTTTAAATAAAAGAAAACCTTTCATTGGATTTTTCAAACCTTTTGGGTGCCCTTGTACTATTCTCAATACCAAATCTCACTTAGATAAGTTTGATAGAAAAGCAGATGATGGATTTCTTGTTGGTTACTCATCTCAATGTAAGGCCTACAGAGTCTTTAACTCTTCTTCCAGAATAATTGAAGAAAGTGACAATGTCAAATGCAATGAGAACACACCAAATCCAATTGGGTCTGGTCCTCAGTGGCTATTTGACATTGACTCACTAACTAACTCTTTTGGTTTCAGTAGTGATGATTATACAGGTACAGGGACTGGAGGATCAGGGACTACACAAGTCTCAGAAAGTATATCTCAATCTGTGATATTTCCCATACCCACAGTGAATCCTCTTGAAGACTGTGAAAATGAACCATCTACTGGACCAAGTCAAGGTGAAGAAGAAAGTAGAGATGAGGAGACTCAAGAAAATAAAGAACCAGAAGTGGCTACTGAAAACACTTCAGTTGAGTTGAATGACTCTAATCTAGAGGTGGGACTTAATGATGAACCTAGTCATCACACCAGAATACAAAAGAATCATCCTCCACAGCTGGTAATAGGAGATATATCCTCTCCTATGATGACTAGAAATCAAAGTAGACTTCAAGAAATACAAGATCAACAACACACAGTGCTTTCTTGCTTTTTATCCCAGCTTGAGCCTAAAAAGGCACATGATGCTATGAAAGAATCTAGTTGGATAGAAGCCATGCAAGAAGAGCTACTGCAGTTCAAGCTGCAAGATGTTTGGGATCTGGTAGACCTTCCTAAAGGCCATAGGGCAATAGGAACAAAATGGGTCTTCAGGAATAAGAGAGATGAAAGAGGTATAGTGATAAGGAATAAAGCAAGGCTGGTGGCTCAAGGGTATACACAAGAAGAAGGGATATACTATGAAGAAGTATTTGCACCAGTGGCAAGGATAGAAGCAATTAGATTATTCCTGGCTTATGCTTCCTACATGAAATTTAAAGTCTATCAGATGGATGTGAAAAATGCATTTCTTTATGGTTCAATTGAAGAAGAAGTATATGTCTGTCAACCACCAGGGTTTGAAAACCCAAGCTATCCAGACAGAGTATACAAATTGAAGAAAGCACTTTATGGACTACATCAAGCTCCAAGAGCATGGTATGACACTCTGTCATCCTATCTCTTGGAAAATGGCTTTGAAAGAGGAGTCATTGATAAGACTCTATTCATTAAGAGAAAGAAGAAGGATATCTTGCTGGTCCAAATCTATGTTGATGATATTACCTTTGGATCAACAAGAGACAACATGTGCAAAGAGTTTGAGGAACTAATGCATCAAAGGTTCAAAATGAGTTCCATGGGAGAACTTACTTTCTTTCTTGGACTCCAAGTTCAACAGAAGTCAGATGGAATCTTCATCTGTCAGTCCAAGTATGTGCAGGACATTCTAACCAAGTTTGGTTTCTCAGATTCAAAACCTGCTAGCACACCTATGGAGACACACAAGCAAATAACAGCAGATCTTGAGGGGGAGGATATGGATGTTCATCATTATAGATCCATGATTGGCTCTCTCATGTATCTTACAGCCTCTAGGACAGATATAATGTTTCCAGTCTGTGTGTGTGCAAGATTCCAAGTTAGGCCAAAGCAATCTCACTATCAAGCTGTTAAGAGGATATTCAGATATCTCAAAGGGCAACCCAGATTGGGACTTTGGTATCCTCATGACTCATCCTTTGACCTACTTGCATACTCAGATAGTGATCTAGGTGGAGCAAACTTGGACAGAAAATCTACTTCTGGAGGATGTCAGTTTTTGGGTGCAAGACTAGTCTCATGGCAGTGCAAGAAACAAACCACAGTATCCACATCTACAACAGAGGCAGAGTACATAGCAGCTGCAAGTTGCTGTTCTCAAGTCTTATGGATTCAGAATCAAATGTTGGATTATGGGGTAACCTTTCTACACACTCCAATTTTTATTGATAATAGCAGTGCTATTAGCATTGTGAATAATCCAGTCAAGCACTCAAAGACAAAGCACATTGAGATCAGGTATCACTTCATAAGAGACTGTAATGAAAAGAAACTTATTCAAGTTATAAAAGTTCACACTGATAATCAGTTTGCTGATCTATTCACTAAAGCTTTTGATGTGGGTAGATTCACTTTCTTGGTAACAAGTGTGGGAATGATCAACTCTGAATAAGCCCCTTCTCAAAAAGTGGTTCTATATCTGTATTTTGTTTATTCTTGGTGTTACTAATCTTCTTTTTCAGGATATGCATAGCAGTACTCAGTGTTTCGCAAGTTTAAAGGAGTAAGTCAGTTAATACTGCTAGTAGTTAATACTGCTTTCAGTTAATACTGCTAGTGGTTAATACTGCTTTCAGTTAATACTGCTCTCAGTTAATACTGCTAGTGGTTAATACTGCTCTCAGTTAATACTGCTAGTTAGTTAATACTGCTAGTAGTTAATACTGCTCTCAGTTAATACTGCTAGTAGTTAATACTGCTTTCAGTTAATACTGCTAGTGGTTAATACTGCTTTCAATTAATACTGCTAGTGGTTAATACTGCTTTCAGTTAATACTGCTTTCAGTTAATACTGCTTTCAGTTAATACTGCTCTCAGTTAATACTGCTAGTTAGTTAATACTGCTAGTAGTTAATACTGCTCTCAGTTAATACTGCTAGTAGTTAATACTGCTTTCAGTTAATACTGCTAGTGGTTAATACTGCTTTCAATTAATACTGCTCTAGGTTAATACTGCTTATGTTCCGAATACTATAAATACTCTTTGCCCGCCTAAAAGTTCATAACGACTCTTTGCATACTGTTCTCTTGCGCTCTAAACCCTTTCTCTCTCAAAGTTCAAAGTTTTCAGGCAAGAATCTTCAAGGTTAATGGCATCAATGGCGTTCATTGACGAGCACAATGAAATCGCGATGCTCCAAAAGCCAAAACAAGCAGAAGGCTTTCATCAGATAGTCGACTTTCTGAAGTCTAGCCACATTGCCCATGCTCTCACTATGTCTCCTACTATCTTCATAGAGCATCAGAGGCAATTCTGGGCACATGTCACCATTGTTTCTGAGGATGGTGGGCAAATGATCAAGACGACAGTCTGTGGCAATCCATTAACAGTTACTGAAGAGGTAGTTCGCATCAGTCTACGTCTAGACGATGCCTCTGGTATAACTTCTATCCCTAATGATGAACTGTTTTCTACTCTTACAAGAATGGGGTATGGAGGCCCATTGGGTGTTTTTACGTTCTCAAAAGCTAAATTCTCACCCCAATGGCGTTTTCTTGTTCATACCCTGATGCACTGCATTTCTAAAAAGACCACTGGATGGAGTGAGTTCAGCAGTCCCATTGCTTATGCTTTGGTCTGTTTGGCCACTGCCAGAAGGTACAATTTTTCACAAATGATTTTCAATGATCTTGTCTCAAACATGGGAAACAAAAAGAGCTTTTATATGTATCCCAGGTTTGTTCAAGCAGTCATCAACCATGAATTGACGGATATTCCTCATTCTGATGGAATATATGTACCAAAACCCCCTAAAGGCAAGGTTTTCTCAAATATGAGAAGATTTGCTGGGGACTCGGAAGGAGTAGACACCCCATTGTTCTCTACAATGATGGTGGTGTCCCAAATTAATGAAGGTATGGTAGCAGGATCAAGGCCCCCATTAGATCAACCCACTGCTAGCCAATCCAAACCTTCCCACTCTAAATCAATTCCTCAGTCTCTTCTTGACAAACCAACTTCACCAATCACCCAAACTTATCAAAGAAAACAGGTAAAGAAGGCTCCTTCCCTTCTTGTACGATCACCCACTCAGCCTTTAATCCCTCTAAGGGAGAATTCTTCCTTAGAGAATATCCAAAGGGAAACCAACAGGGTGTCTCCCAACCCAAAGGAGGTGCTCTCTGAGGAGGAGGTAGAGCATATGGGTACTGAGGCTGCCACTACTTCTGCTAGCACAGAGAAGGACAGTGGTAACATAAATAAGACCTCCCCCATGGCAACTTGGAATGAGCAATCATTCAAAGGTCCCTGGTGCCAAGAAACCAAGGGGGTGGATAGTGCTTCTGCTAGGCAGAAGACTTCCACTACAAAAAGATCCAATGATCCTTCAAAAGAGGGTAACACTTCTGGAGAGGGTGAGGACAGATATACTTACTATGAATTGATGGAAACAATGGGCAACATCAACCAAGATGTTCTCAAACAAGGCAAAGAGATAGAGGAAATGAAATTGGTAATCTTGTCCCAACAAGTGCAGATTACCAAACTCAAGAAATTGGTGATGAAGCTTGTCCAGAAAAAGAAGAAGAAACAATTTGTGCTAAGGAGAAGGAAATCTAGGAATGATGCTCCCCAAAAGGGGGAGATCAACATGGAAGAAGCTACAGAAAAGAGGGAGCTGGAGCTTGATGGTATGAAATATGGTGGTGAGGGGGAGAAATGTGATGTTGAGGGGGAGCAGGAAGCAGAAACAGTAAGAGAACCAGTGCAAATAGAAACACAAGAAGCAGCAGTAGAAATCATTAATACTGCTAGTTCAAGTAAAGCAGCAGAGATAGTGAAAGAAGTATTAACAGATCTTGAGATTGCAGAAACCTTACTTAAAGCCAAGAATGATACTCCCAAGGTCACTTCAAAGACCAAAGGAGTAATCATCAAAGATCAAGGTGAAGTGATCAAGAAAGATAACAGTAAGAAGGAAATGAACAAAGACAAAGGAAAAGCAAAGATGGTGGAATCTGATCAACCAGTCAAAAAGCAAAGGTTGGTTGAATCAGATGAAGCCTTAGCCAGAAAGATGCAAGATGACATTGAAAAGGAAGAAAGAGTTCAGGTTGAAAAGGACAGGGAAATGGCAAAGGCTCTAGCTGCTGAACTAAATGCAGCCTATCAACAAAGCCTGGCAACTGAAATTGCACAGAAGAAAGCTGAAATTCTGAAGAAATCAGTGGTAGTAAAAACAGCTGCAAAGAAGAGAAAACCCTCAAAGACATTCCTAGGTACCCAAGAGAGAAACAAGATGATTATATTTCTCAAAGGTGCTGTAGGAGTCAAAAACGAGATGTTCTCCAAAATGTCTTTTGAGAAAATTAAAGAGCTGTATGATTCAGAGATGTTAAAGCTTCAGGGGAATGAAACTGCAAGAGTAGAGATGGAGAAGAGGATGAAAGAAAGTAATGATTTTTTGATACAAAAGCCCTTTCCAGATGAGCAGGAAACACCATCAAAGAAAGAAGCTACTCTGGGAGAAAGTCTAAGGACTTTAAAGAGAACTAAGATGATGGCAAGGAGAAAGTCAATCAAGAAGCCTAGAATAACTGAAGGAGAGGCTGATAAGGTTGTTGAAGAAGAAGGGGTGCCTGAGTCATCTGAAAAGAAAGAATCTTCAAGTACTGATGATTTAAAGATGTACATGGTAGTGATGGACAAAGTTCCTGAACCAATTTCAGCAGAACCTGTCGGTATAAAGCCTCCTGAAGTTATTCACTGGGATACATTGACATTGGATGGAAAGGAGTACATAAGACTCAAGAGAAAGGATGATAAGTATGAGGTACTCAACACTTGGGTCAGGATTGTCAAAACATGCTCTAGGTCAGATCTTGAAGAAATGTTTGAGATAGGAATGAAGTTGTATGCAGATATACTGAAGGATTCAGGGATTTCAATTACAAAATTGGTGATGGAGTATCTGTATATGATGTTCAATCCTGATGAAGTAGAGCATGTGATCAAGAATGTGTTCAAATCAGTCAACAAGTGGACTCTATATGAAACTAGTGGAGTATATGCAGTGACTTTGGATTTAAATCACACTGAATACTTTCTAGTGGATAGAGTATATAACCATAGCAGATTAAAGCTTCATGCCATGCTGAAGAAGAAGCTAGGATGTGTTCCAGATTCAGAAATGGCTAAATACTTGATTCAAAGAACAATTAATCAGAGTTTGGGATTGGATGCAAACACTGGAATTTAGGCCATGATAGAGTTTTGGGAGCATCTTGAAGAACATGTAAAGAACTTGACTTCTCTTCCTAAAAGTCAAGTTAGGGGGAGATTGTTGGGAACTGAGGATGTGAACAAGTCTTTAATACTGCTAGTTCAGAATTACTACTGCTAGAAGACTGCAAAGTTAGTACTGCTTAGCTAGTTAGTACTGCTAGTGGTTAGTGCTGCTTAGTAGTTAATGCTGCTAAGACCAAGTTAATGCTGCTAGAAGAAATTAATGCTGCTGAGCATAGTTAGTACTGCTTATGATTTAAAGAATCGGATGGAGAGGATGACAGCTGGAAAGAATCAAGATATTCATGGAAGGCTTAGAGATAATGATGGAAGATATTCTGAAGATATTTTATTAATTGTAATTAGCTTTTATCTTCAGTATATATATTGGATAGTTTAGATAGAGATTAAAATTGATTTTCATTCTAAGTTTTAGTTCTAGAGAGAAAATCAACCTCAAGGCATAGATCCTAATTCTAGAGAAGTAGAATTCGTATTGGTGAGCATGTTCATCAATATTGAGGTTGTATGTTTAATCTTGTAACTTCAAGCATTCAATACAAGTTTACAAGTTGTTGATTATATACTGTTTTGGTTTACTGTTTTAGTGAATATCAAAGTGTTATTCCGCAAACTTCTTTGATATTGTTTCTGAGATTTTATTCTTGTTAAGAATTAGATCCTGACACAACATGAGGCGCATGGGGAGGCGGATCGGTGCATAACTCGCGTGGAGGAGTGTGAGCCGGGTGTGGAGCCGTAGAGGGAGGTAGCGGCGCAGGTGGGGAGATAAACACCGGGTAGTCATCACAGTAAGTAGACAATAGAAGCATAGCTGATGAAGCCGTAGATTTATGACCCTTGAATGGAAAACAATTTTCGTCAAATTGAGCATAACGAGTAGTGTAAACTCGCTTTGTAGATAAGTCAAGACATCGATAGCCCTTATATTGAGAACTGTAGCCAATAAAAACACATGAAGCACTTCTTGGAGCGAGTTTGTGAAAGGAGTAATCACGAAGATACGGGAAAACACAACATCCAAAAACACGAAAGTTTCCATAATTAGGCTGCAAGGAGAATAGCATTTCATATGGAGAATTGTTGTCAAGAATCTTTGTTGGCAGTCGATTGATGATGTAAGAGGCTGAGCTAAAAACATGTGTCCAAAAATTAGCCGGAACGTGAACATTAAACATAATGGCTAAACCAGTTTCGGTGATGTGGCGATGTTTACGTTCAGCTCGCCCGTTTTGCTGTGGTGTATAAGGGCATGAAAGCCGATGATGTTTGCCATTATTTGACAGAAGAGTACGCACTTGGTTATTTGTAAATTTTGTCCCACCATCAGACTGAAAAACCTTAATTTTGCATGAGAATTGCGTTTGGACCAGGGCAACAAATGCATCAAATACATTATAAAAATCAGACTTGGCCTTCATTGGATAGAACCAGGTAAACCGGGAATAATCATCAACAAAAATAGCATAATATCTAAAACCATCAACGGACATAACAGGTGAGGGTCCCCATAAATCACAGTGAATCAAATCCAATACATGTAAAGAACGTTTTAAATTGAGATCAAAGGACAAACGTTTTCTCTTTGACAACTGAAAAGAAGAGCATATTCGTGGGTTCGGTAAAACATAAGTAACAGATAAACAACCCAACTTATTTAAAACTGAAATAATGTCATGAGATACGTGACCTAATCGACTATGCCATAGTTCAAAAGAAGCTTTAATGCGTTTGGAAGAAAGCTTTGCCAAAAATGTTTGTTGACCCTGCTCAAGAACATATAAACCATTTCTACGTCTTCCTTGTGATAGTGTCTCTTTGGAGTGGCGATTCTGGATAAGAAACATAGCGTCAGAAAACATAACATCAACTTGATTGTCTTGTGTGAGCTTGCTAACCGAAAGAAGACTTTTGATGAGCTTAGGAACCACAAGAACATCAAATAAAGATATATTAGGAGAGATGTGAGATTTGCCAATATGAGAAATGGAGGCACCATCATCATTGCCAAAAATAACAGAATCATTACCAGAGTAAGAAGCAGCAACATCAAGATGTGCAGAATTTGTTGTCATATGTGTCGATGCCCCTGTATCAACAAACCAATCAGGAGCGGATGTGTTGTATTGTGCTTGGAAGGCCTCAGGGAGATTCGCATTAAGAGTGGAAGGATGGCGAGCAAAAGTATGCAGATCTGGAAAATGACTTGCATAATGGCTTTCTTTTCGGCATAGTTGGCAATGAGGAGGACGTCTATTACCACGAACCCTACCCCGATAAGAGGAACCACGAGAGTAGGATCTACCACAAACACGTGATGATGAAGAGTCAGTGGTCACATGAAAAGAGGTGGTTTTAAAAGCGACTGGAGCAACAGTGGAGTCGTTGACAGATTAGAGAAACATCTCGTGACTCTCGTCTTGAGAGACAAGATCACGAAACTTAGGTCCTGGGGTGATCAGTCGTTGAGTAGTGGAGAATGTTTCAAAAGACAAACCAAGGCCACAAAGGAACCAGTGAGATTTATCATCTTCATCAAGGGGGTGACCAATAGCCTGAAGTTGGTCACAAATACCCTTGAACTTACGAGAAAAGTCAGAAACAGTGGAAGAACCTTTTTTTAGATGTCGAAGCGAATCCCTAAGAGTGTGAGTACGCTCAAGAGAATTATGTCGATAGGCGTCCTCTAGGGCAGACCAAACGGTGTGAGAGGTGGTGTGACCAAAGGTCTCGGCCATAGACTCTTCGGATAAAGAGGATTGGATCAAAATAAGAGCACATTGATCAGCAGCGATCCATGAAGCGTAGGCAGGATTTGATGATGATGTTGCACCGGTAGTAAGGGTTGGCGGCGACTGTGGGATGGAACCATCGACATACCCCGTGAGTTTCTGATAATTGAGGAGAGGAATCATTTGTTTGTGCCATAGAAGGTAATTGGTAGATGAAAGCTTTATGGTGAGCATATGAAGAACAGTTGAAAGAGGAAGAGGGGGATCAATGGTATTGGAATCGCCAGCCATGGTGATGAATGGAGAAGAGAAGATGGCGGCCAGGAACTAGGCTGATACCATATTAGGTTTTGAGAATTCTCACCTTGATTGTGAGAGATGTGTATTGAATAATATATAAGGTACAAAATACAACAAACTTCAAAAATTAAAGGATTTACACAATCTCATCCTATAAACTAGGATTCGTTTGAATCATTCCTATTAACATGTTAAAACATCTACAATCGTTTTAATGAAGTGCTTACTATTTTACAATAAGACATTATTACGAAGGACTAAGAAGAGTTAAGGTGAGAAGTGTAAGAAGAAATTTAGGCGTAAATCATTTTTAATCTCAAAACAACTCATGAATTGCGTCTTAGAAGAGAATTGATCTGGTGTATCTCATAGTGTTGATATTGATCCAATTTTTCTTACCCTTCTCACCGTAACTTTCATTCTCACTGGAACACAACCCTATTACAAAGTCTGACATATATATATATATATATATATATATATATATATATATATATATATATATATATATATATATAAAAGATACGTCTTGAAAACTGTAATATTAAAATATCATAAAAAGCAAATTTTGTTGTAAATTAGAAAAAATGGTAACAAAATATAAGTTAACAGTAATTTAATCCCCTATAAATATATAGTCTGTTGGCTCAACTTCTGAAATCATAATTATAAGCAACAAGAGAAAGGGATTACTCTCAGATTGACTTTTAACTTCAAAGTCAACCCTTCAATGGAGGTTCATTTTGCTCTTCTTCTTCTTCTTCTTCTTTCTTGCTTTGCCACTGCTTCATATGCTCAACATCAACATGTCTACCCATTCTCATCCCTTAACCAATCCCTCATTGTTTCGGCTTCACCTACACTGGCCCAAGGTTCACCAACATTCTCTCTAGTTTTTTATCGGCTAGATTTGAAAACTCTCTTTCAGTACGTGCTAGAAACCCCATTCTCTCCTCAATGAATCTTTTGGAGAGTAATTTAATGGAGTTTCACATATCTAACATGGTATCAGAGAGGTTAGGTTGACCATCTGGGACATCTTTACCCACCTAGCCTCTAGAGGGGTGTTTTAGAGTCCGACTAGATTTGGACACTTTCCCTTCAATATATGTCATTATGTTGGAAAACCCCTCCTCTCCCCCTCAGTGACTCTTTTGGAGAGTAATATGATGTAGTTCCACATATCTAACATGGTATCAGAACCTAAGTCTATCATTTGGAACATCTTTGTCTATCAAGAGTCCACTGGTAACGGCGTATTAGAGTCTCACATCAACAAGACTTTGACATTTTCCCTTCAATATATGTTTCCCTTTTGAAAAGTAATCTAATGGGTTCCTTGGTTGTAACAACTTGATCCATCTTTTTGAAGTTTTGAAGACAGGGGTTGATCAAGTAACAGTCACATGGTCATACAACCAGGCCTTCCCAACTGCGGCGGACTCGAACTACACGACCGTGGAAGTGAAGCTATGCTACGCACCGGTTAGCCAGAGCGACCGAGATGACAGAAAAATAGATGACAGCCTGCTTAACGATAAGACCTGCCCGTTTGACATCATGGACGGGCCATACGAACATCCAAACAACTCGTTTATTTGGACCATTCCTAGAGATATCCCCACGACTACGTATTTTATAAGGGTGTACGTAATAGATGTCGATGACCATGAGGTGGCTTATGGCCAATCGACAGATCCCCTCAAGACAACCAACTTGTTTAAAATCGAGGGTGTCATCTGTTGACTAGAGCTCCATAAGTTAAACCAAGATTATAGGATTGATTCAAATTAATTATTTCCTATTCTCCCTTCCTTTGTTTAGGATTGTTTCCTTATCTCTTATTGTTTCCTCCCTGTATATATATTTTGGGTCTTGTAATGAAATCGGTACAAGAAAATTAAGCAATCATCTGTGCTCTTTGTTTCACATGGTATCAGAGCAAGAGATCTCAAACTCCTCATAAACTCGAAAAACCCACACCATGGGCGAAAAAGAAGTTCCTCCTGTCATTGTCCAGAATGTACAGGATACACCGTTCCCATCCGGAATCATATTGGATGATAAAAATTACCCGTTATGGTCGCAACTCATGGAGATGCGAATTGGAGCAAGGAAAAAATTAGGGTTCCTCACGGGTTCCACCCCGAAACCAAAAGACGAAAAGAAGATGGAAGCATGGGTCATTGATAATCATCGTGTCAAGAGTTGGCTCATTGATTCAATGAGTCCGCAATTGATGCAACACTTTATCAGACTGTAGACGGCTAAGGAGATCTGGGAAGCCGTCGCCAGAACCTTCTATGATGGTACGGACGAAACTTAATTAGTCGAACTGAATCGGAGATCATTCACCACACGTCAAAATGGAAGAACCTTACCTGCTTACTATAACGAACTGGTAAGTATTTTTCAAGAAATTGACTCTCGTATTATGGATCAGGAAGACGATGTTAATGTCGTTGTATCCCTTCACAAAACCCTAGCCCGTCTAAGAGTGCATATCTTCCTGGACGGTCTTGATCCGGAATTTAATCAAGCCCGAAGTGAAATACTGAGAAATATCCCGCCCCTTGACCTGGAATCAAGCTACGCATTTGTCCGAAAGGACCAAAATCAGAGACACACTATGGAAGAACCCAAGTCGGAACCCGATGGCATGGTTCACCTGACCACTCGAAGCCGACCAAAAGGAAAAAAACGTCAAACGGTAAAGGTAACACCCTTACATGTACTTATTATGGGGAAGACGGACACTCCAAACAACGGTGTTATGAAATCATTGGCTATCCAGACTGGTGGGATTTATCAAAGAAACCAAGAAAGAAAATAGGACAAACCTGCGTTGCTGCCACCACAAAACTCGAGGAGCCTCCTACTCCTGTTGCAGCCCATGTTGAAAAGAATACATCTGGTATGTCAAATACTGACCACTCAAAAAAAGGCTCTTGGATTATTGACACATGGGCAACTGATCATATGACAAATAACCCATCTCAATTGATATCTATGAATTCCCCTATGCAATCCGATATTCTTACTGCCAATGGGGGAATAACACGTGTAACCTGTGAAGGACCAGCGAAAGTATCTAGCTCCATGAATCTAGACACCGTCCTTGTTGTTCCCTCTCTGTCTTCAAGTCTCTTATCTGTTAGTCAGATTACAAGAACTTTGAATTGCTTTGTGACTTTTTTGGCTTGATGAATGTGTGTTTTAGGATATCACGACACATCAGATTCTTGGCTATGGTACTAGACGGGGAAAGCTATACTATCTTGAAGAACATCGTGGTGAGGCTCTCAATACTGGAATAAGCGAAGGAACTAAGACGTTAGCTTGGCTTTGGCATCGACGATTAAGACACTTATCCTTTGGTTACCTTAGGAAATTGAAGCCAAGTTTATTTTTGAATACACAAGATTCTGATTTTAAGTGTGATATATGTGAGATGGTGAAAAACCATAGAATTTCTTATGCTCCTAGTAATAATAAAAATTTGGTTCCATTTATGACTATACACTCAGATGTGTGGGGCCTGGCCCAAATTGTGACACCAAACGGTGCTCGGTATTTTGCAACTTTTATTGATGAATGCACTTGTATGGTTTGGATTTCCCTCCTAAGACATAAAGGAGAAGTATGTCATGTGTTTCAGGAATTACACCGGATGGTGAAATCACAATACAATTGCAATATTCAGGTTCTCCAATCAGACAACGGGGGAGAGTACATAAATCATGAGATGCACCAGTTCTGCAAGTCCAACTCCATCCGACATCAAACATCATGTGCAGGCACACCCCAACAGAATGGGCTGGAAGAATGCAAAAACCGGCAATTATTAGAAGTTGATCGTGCCTCGTTGTTTGACATGAAAGTTCCATGTGAATATTGGGGCGAAGCTGTCGGATCAGCAACTTACCTCATAAATAGAACCCCGTCTCGGGTCATCGACTTTCAAAACCCTCTTCAGAAACTTCACGGGCTTGTTTCGGCACCAACGAGTCCAAATATTGAACCAAGAGTGTTTGGATGTACATCGTATGTACACCAAAACACAGGGAAATTAGAACCAAGGGCTGTCAAATGCGTGTTCCTCGGATATGCGGACCGCCAAAAAGGTTACAGATGTTATGACCCTAAAGAACAAAAAATGCATGTCACTCGTGATGTTGTATTCCATGAAAACACCCCATTCTTTGGTCAAGAGTGTTCTCTTGAGGGGGAGAAAATAACAAACACGTATGAAGAAAACACCCATGACCACCTGGAAGAAAAGGAAACCCTTGATGAACCAAATAACGAGACGAGAAGTCAAATGGATCAAAGTGATGAATAAGTCAGCGAAACAGGAAGCTCAATGGTTGACGAGAATCTCACAAACTTGGTAGAAGATAATATAGCTTCCCCGAGTACTCCCAAAAGTACGGTGACCCCTCAGGTAACTACCGACCCTACTTCGTGTGATACGACTAATCTTTCTGTCTTTCAAGAAAACGAACCGAGATACCCAGCCAAACAAAACAGGGGAATTCCGAAAAGACAATACCAACCTGACCTTAATGCTAAAGCGAAATACCCTATCAAAAACTATGTGTCATCACATCGGTTTTCCGAATCCCACGTACTTGCAGTAAGCCAACTAGCCGCTGTCTCGATACCAAATGATGTACATGAAGCATTAAAAGAAGAAAAGTGGAAGAATGCCATGAACGAAGAGATGAGGGCATTGCAAAAGAACCATACCTGGGATCTCGTGACTCTTCCCCCAGGAAAGAAGACAATGGGATGCCGGTGGATATACTCCATCAAACTTGACTCTAAAGGAAACATCGATATATACAAAGCAAGACTCGTGGCTAAAGGCTACACTCAAAAGTACGGGATCGACTATGGAGATACATTTGCCCCCGTAGCAAAAATAAATACTATCCGCATTCTTATCAATAAAGCTGCCAACTGAGATTGGCCATTGAAACAGTATGACGTTAAAAATGCTTTTCTGAATGGGCATTTAGAAGAAGAAGTGTTCATCGATCCTCCTCCCAGGATAAATTACACCGACAAAAGTGTGCAAACTAAACAAAGCACTTTATGGCCTAAAACAGTCACCTCGAGCATGGTTTGGAAGATTCTCAAGCTTTATGAAAAAAATCGGGTATAAACAAAGTGATGTTGATCACACTTTGTTTGTCAAGCACGAAGGGATCAACGTGACTGCCCTTATTGTGTACGTGGATGATATGGTAGTCACCGGAAACAACCCAGGAGAAATGGCGAAAATCCAAGAGGTCCTTGCAGCAGAATTCGAGTTAAGGGATCTTGGACCCCTGAAATATTTTCTGGGGATCGAGGTGGCACGATCAAGATAAGGTATAACCATGTGTCAGAGAAAATACATTTTAGACCTCTTGGCAGAAACGGGAATGTTGAACTGTCGTCCTATTGATACCCCAATAGAGGTGAACCATGGGTTAAGAATTCATCCGGACTAAACGCCAACAAACAAAGAGAGATATCAAAGGTTAGTGGGGAAGCTAATATATCTTTCTCATACACGTCCAGACATTGCGTATGCCGTTAGTGTTGTAAGCCGCTTTATGCATGCTCCAAGTGAAAACCATATGAATGTTGTTCATCGCATTCTACGGTACCTCAAAGCAGCTCCCGGGAAAGGTCTATGGTTCAGAAAAAAGCAAGCTCAGGAAATAATAGGGTGTAGCGATGCAGATTGGTCTGGAGACAAATCTGATGGGAAATCAACATCAGGTTACTTCACATTTGTGGAAGGAAATCTAGTCACGTGGAGAAGTAAGAAACAAAAGGTGGTTGCAAGATCCAGTACGGAAGCTGAGTATAGAGGAATGGTTCATGGTATATGCGAGTTATTATGGATTAAGCGAATTTTGTGAGACCTTGGAGTTAATCAAAGTAACTCAATGAAACTGTATTGTGACAACGAAGCTGCAGTAAAGATTGCAAATAACCCGGTCTAACATGATAAGACAAAGCATGTGGAACTTGACCGACATTTCATCAAAGATCATCTTGAGAAAAACACTATTAGTCTCCCGTTTGTCAACTCAAAATACCATCTGGCTGATATGCTTACTAAAGTCGTATGCGGAAGAGTTTTTCAAAGCTCTCTTAGCAAGCTGGGAATGTTGGATATCCACAGACCCGTTCCTGACATTTTATAGGCCCTGGGCGAGATGTTAGAAAATGACCCTTGATAATTATCAAAATAAAATCTTTGATTTTTATCACAAGGAATAAAATATAATTCAAAAAATACTAAAAAATCATATAAAAATCGTTTTCCTGAGTATTCCTATACGCAAAATCAATCGATAATTATTATTAAATTAATATTATCTGTCATCTCAATTTTACATAGCATTATTAATATGTTCTGACGTCAAAAACATCCTTACGATGTACATTTAATATATAAAATGGCATAAATTTTGGGTTAAAATGTTGACTTTTCGGAGTAATACTCTATGTAAATCAATATAAATCAGTTGGGTTTCCATCTCATCTTAGATTAATGTTTTTCATCACTGCTTTAAACTTTTAGGGTTGAAACAAACTTTTTCGGAACCATCAATCTTAAAATCAAAAACCATTTTGGTTATAAGCTTATAGCTTAAGACTTTATTATTGTTTTGGAGAGAGGAGTGTAAGGTGCCGTTTGTTTTTTAAGAGATCTGAAATCTTATTTACTTCTGATTAATAATAGGTGGTGTTAGAGTCTGAAATATGAATCAACAATAATGTATGTTTGTGTAACATCTGGAGGCATTTTGAGAGAAAAAAGAGCATATGAACTGAGATGACGATAAGAGGTTTTAAGAAGTTAGGTCATTAAGAGGTTATTTTTTTTAAAAACAAACAACCCCTAACTAAGATTCATGCACTCAATAATAAGTAATAAAGAGTCAATAATGCTTGAAAAATAAGGGTATAGATATAAGTTGAACCGTCTCATATGGTTGATAAGTTTTTTCAAAAGGTAGAAGCGTGCTCTTTTAGTTAATAACAAGAAATCTACTATATTCTAATATAGATATAAAATTCACGTGGATGGAATAAATTAAAAAAGTCGGTGAAAGATGAATAGTGGATAATATAACAATATTTTCTAGCTAAATAGTTTTAGACTTTGATACTAGATTAAAAAAATGTAGAGAAACAATAGGTAATACTATAAAATGAACGACAAATTAATTTTTTGCATATTTTCTTCCATTGTAATTAATTAATACATGTTTGGGCCCTTTATAATACAAATTCTTTTGGGTCCCATTAGACTTTGGATTTCTAAAGGCTCATTGGGAGATGAATGATGGAGAATATATCAATTTTTTTAGGAAAGTAGTTTTAGACTTTGGTACTAGATTAAAAACTTAGAGAAACAAAAAACAATACTATAAAATGTACAACCAATTAACTTTCAACATATTTTCTTTTCCGATGTAATTAACTAATACATGTTTGGGCCATAATGTAATACGAAATTCTTTTGGTCTTATTGGATATTTAAAAATATGTCTCTATTATTTACTATTTTTTTACTACTACTATATACTAAAAAAATTGGGCCCCTATTTCTCGTGGGCCCTGGGCGTACGCCCGACCCTCCCTCCCCCAGGCACGACCCTGGATATCCATTCTTCAGCTTGAGGGGGAGTGTTGACGAGAGCTCCATAAGTTAAGCCAAGATTATAGGATTGATTCAAATTGATTCTTTCCTATTCTCCCTTCTTTGTATTTCTCCCTTCCTTTATTTAGGATTGTTTTCTTATCTCTTATTGTTTCCTCCCTGTATATATATTTTGGGTCTTGTAATGAAATCGGTACAAGAAAATTAAGCAATTATCTGTTCTCTTTGTTTCACATCACCGACAACCAAGCATCGGCAGCGTGGCCCGCGTTCGGGAAGTCTTTGGGATACCGGTATGCGTGGCTTGGTGTGTTATTTTTGGTGTAGATTGATTGATTGAACATGTTGTATTTGATGCTTCGATTTATTATGTCAATAACATATAAATCGAAACATCTTGTTTTGTTATTGTCCTGACTCTAAGGGGCCGTTTACAAAACACTTACCTGGTAAGTGTGTAACACCCTAAAAATAGGGATAACAAAAATCCGAAAAACGGACATGTGGTATATAAAATTGCCAAAGCAAGAGCCTCCCAAAAATGGGGAAATATACAAACCTGTTTAATAATAGTTGTAATTTAACGGACAATAAATTAACAACCAACTAATCTAATTTCTATACTAGAAAAGAGATTACAAAAGTTCTATCAAAAGTATGTCCATTTGCAAGTATTCCCCAAGCTCTCACCCAACCAACTATGCCAGCTTAGAACCGGCGCCGCTAGAACCTGAGATACACATTGACACCAAACAAGTGTTAGGCCAAAAAGCCTAGTGAGTTGAGCAATAATAAGCATGCATGAACAGTTACAATTGTCAGGATCTAATTCTCAACAAGAATAATGAACTCAGAAACAATATTAAAGAAGTTTCGGAATAATACTTTAATATTCAACAATCAATGTAACAGTGAATCAGAAATCACAACTTGTAAACTTTATTGAATGATTAAAGTTACAAGATTTCAAACAAAACCTCAATATTGATGAACAGGCTCACCAATACGAATTCTACTTCTCTAGAACTAGGGTTCTAAACCTTGAGGTTAATTCTCTCTATGAAAACAAAAATTCAGAATTATCAAAAGTTAATTCTATCATAGACTTCTATACTATTTATACAAGACACATTACAAGATAATTATCAAAAATACAATTGATCTTCAGTCCATAATTATCTTCTATACTTTAGCAAGTCTTCTATACAGCTGTCTTCCTTCCATACTGAGTCTTCATCTCATAAGCAACACTAACCTTCTTCAGCAGCATTAAAATCCTCAGCAGTAGTAATTGTGTTCAGCAGTATTAACTTTAATCTGACAGTACTAACTTCAGCAGTACTAACTACTAGCAGTACTAACTCTCCAAGCAGTACTAACTTTTGAAATAGCAGTACTAACTTGTCAAGCATTATTAAATCTACTAGCAGTAGTAATCAGTTGTGCTAGCAGCATTAACCATACTTAAGCAATTCTTTAATTCCCAACAATCTCCCCCTAACTTGACTTTTAGGAAGAGAAGTCAAGTTCTTCAATTATGGTCTTCAAGATGCTTTCAACACTATAGCTTAGTTGCCCAAATTTGGATTCAGACCCAGACTTTGATTGATTGTCCTTCTTACCACAATTCTGGCCATTTCTGATTCCTTTGCACACACTAGCTTAGCTTTCAGCATCCCATTCTGCTTCTCCTTGCTATGATCATATACTTTGTCCACCAGGTAGTATTCATGATAACAGTTATCTATTGTGATCATGTATACACCACAGTTTTCAAAGAGTATCCACTTATCAATCTTCTTAAACACATACCCATGATGTAGATCCTTTATCCTGTGCACCACTTTTTCTGGTTCAAACATCATACACAAGTATTCCATTGCAATCTTGAGTAGACTTTCTTCAGTTCCTTTCATCACAGGCTCATATAACTTCATTCCCACTTTATGCATTTCTTCTAGGTCATCCCTGGAACAACTTCCGATCACTTTGCCCCAAGTTGAGTAGACTTCAAACACATCACCAACTCTTTTGAGTCTGAAGTACTCCTTTCTGTTCTCCCTCAGAATATCCCAAAAGATGACTTCTGGTGCTTTCACAGAAATGGGAACAACCTGTACTGGTTTTATTAAAGTCATATAAAGCCCCACATGTTCATCAGACTGACTTGTTTGTTGTGCACTTTGACTAGGTTGCTCTGTATGATCTGCCACAGATGGTTCTGGATTCTGCTCTGGTTCTGCTGAAGGTGGAATAGAAGATTTTGCCTCTCTTTCTGATTCTTCAATCCTTGGCTTCTTGGATTGTTTCTTAGAGGCTATGGTCTTTACTCTTTTTGCAGATTTGGCTTCCACAGTAATATTCTCTTCTTTAGTGTCTTCAGCCTTGTCTTTTGTAGGAGTGGCTTCCTCAGGGAAGGGTTGTTGGATGTTGAGATCATGCCTCTCTTTCATCCTTCTTTCAGATTCTTCTCTTTGAGAGGAGTCCCCTTGAAGCTTAGCCATTTCCTTCTTATATAGCTCCTCAACCTTGCTGTATGCCATGTTAGTGAACATCTCTCCCTTTACACCAATTGAGCCTTTCAGAAAGTTGATCATTTTTCTCCTTTCTTGATTGGCCAAAAAGGTCTTGGAGGGTTGTCTTTTCTGCTTCTTGACTGGCATTCTTTGATTGGATATTGTCACTGATCTCTTCTTGGCCTCAGCTGCAGTTTGCATGCTCTTTTGATACTCTTCATTTAGCTTTTTAGCCATCTCCAGTGCAAGCTCTCTGTCTTTTTCATCTTGGAGTTGTTCTTCCTTTTCCATCTCAGCTTGAAGTTGTTTTGCCACTTCTGCATCTAACTCTATCTGAGTCTTCTTCTTTATGGGTTGTTCAGGTTCAACCATCTTAGTTTTTCCCTTTGCATCCTTCAAATCTGCCTCACTCATTTATTTTCTTTTCTTTTCAAGGCCTCCTTCTTTAATGACCACTCCCTTGGCCTTTTGAGTAGCCTTAGGAGTTTCATTCTTGGCTTTTACCAACGTTTCTGCAATTTCCAATTCTTCAACAGATAGCCCTGTTACTGCTGCTACCTGTTCTGTTAATGTTGCTTGTGATTCTGTTTCTACTACTGTTTGAACCTCATCTGTTTCTGCTGCTTGTGGTTCTGTTTTTGTTACTTTCTCCCCCTCAAAATCAAATCCCATCTCAGATGTACTTTCCTTTTCTGCTTCAGCCTCTTGATTCTCCCCCTTGTTGAAAGCATCATTAGCACTTGTTCTTTTCTTCAAAACAAACTGTCTTCTCCTCTTCTTGTGCACCAATCTTGTCACCATTTTCTTCAATTTGGTAGTCTGTACTTGTTGAGACAGAATTACCAATTTCATCTCTTCTATGTCTTTGCCTTGTTTGATGACATCCAAATTAATGTTTCCCATTGTATCCATCAATTCTTGGTAGTTATATCTATCCTCACCTTCTCTAGGAGTGTAACCCCCTTTTGAAGGATCATTGGAACAATTTGTAGTGGAAGTCTTCTGCCTAGAAGAAGCACCCTCCATCCCCTTGGTTTCTTGGCACCTGGGACCTTTGAATGATTGCTCATTCAAAGTTGCCATGGGGGAGGTCTTATTGATGTTACCACTGTCCTCCTCTGTGCTAGCAGGAGTAGTGGCCGCCTGCTCACCCATATGCTCATTCATCTCCTCAGTGAGCACCTCCTTGGGGTTGGGAGACACCCCTGTGGTTTCCCTATAGATATTCTCTAATGGAGAATTCTCCATTAGAGGGCTTAAAGGCTTTGTGGGTGAAGGTACAAGAAGGGAAGGAGCCTTCTTTACCTTTTTCCTGATGTAAGTATTGGTTATTGGTGAAGTTGGTTTTTGAAGAAGGGACTGAGGTATTGATATACTGATTGAAGGTTGGGATTGGCTTTCAGTGGGATGGTCTAATGAGGGCCTTGACCCTGAAGCCATACCTTATTGATTGGGGGACACCACCATCATTGTAGAGAACAATGGGGTGTCAACTCCTTCCGAGTCCATGGGAGATCTCTTCATATTTGAAAAGACCTTGCCCTTGGGGATTTTAGGTACATATACCTCATCAAATTGAGGCATATCCGTCAATTCAGTGGTTATAACTGCCTGGACAAATCTTGGGTACATATAAAAACTCTTTTTGTTTCCCAAGTTTGACACAAGGTCATTGAAAATCATTTTAGAAAAATTGTACTTTCTGGCAGTGGCCAAGCAGACCAAAGCATAAGCAATGGTACTACTGAACTCACTCCATTCAGTAGTCTTTCTGGAAATACAGTGCATCAGGGTATGGACAAAGAAACGCCATTGGGGAGAAAATTTGGATTTTGAGAACTTGAAAACACCCAATGGGCCTCCATACCCCATTCTAGTTAGAGTGGAAAACAATTCATCATTAGAGATAGATGAGATACCTGAAGCATCGTCTAGACGTAGACTGATGCGAATAACCTCTTCAGAAACTGTCAAGGGTTTGTCACACACCCTTGTCTTGATAACTTGCACACCATTTTCAGTAACAATGATGGCATTGGACCAAAATTGTTTCTGGTGCTCAATGTAGATGGATGGTGACACTGTAAGAGCATACTCGATATGGCTTGTCTTGAGAAAATCGACTATCTGGTGAAATCCATCAGCCTGCTTTGGCTTTTGAAGCATTGCGATTTCGTTGTGCTCATCAATGAACTCCATGGATGCCATCGAGCTTGAGTGTTCTTGCCTGAAACTTACTAGGTGCTTGAGAGAAAAAGGGTTAGAGAGAAGATGAACAGTATTCAAAGAGTCGTTATGAGCTTTTAGGCGGGCAAAGAGGGTATTTATACGATTCGGGAAAGAAGCAGTATTAATCACTAGCAGTATTAACTAACTAGCAGTATTAACTGAGAGCAGTATTAACCACTAGCAGTATTAACTAACTAGCAGTATTAACTGAGAGCAGTATTAACCACTAGCAGTATTAACTAAATAGCAGTATTAACTAAGAGCAGTATTAACCACTAGCAGTATTAACTAACTAGCAGTATTAACTGAGAGCAGTATTAACCACTAGCAGTATTAACTATGCACTGGCAGTATTAAACCTGCACTGGCAGCATTAACTGTACTTACACTGTTGAAGCTTGAGCAAGGTAATAACTTCCTGAGAAAGATGATTAGTAACACGAAAAACAACCAAATAACAGGTATACAATCACTTTTAAATATGAGCTCATTCAGAGTTGATCATGCCCACACTTGTAACCAAGAAAGTGAATCTGCCCACATCAAAAGCTTTAGTGAATAGATCAGCAAATTGGTTGTCAGTATGAACTTTAGCAACTTGAATAAGCTTCTTTTCATTACAGTCTCTAATAAAGTGATACCTGATCTCAATGTGCTTTGTTTTGGAGTGCTTGAATGGATTGTTAACAATGCTTATAGCACTGCTATTGTCAATGAAGATTGGAGTGTGAAGAAAGGTTACCCCATAGTCCAGCATTTGATTCTGAATCCATAGAACCTGAGAGCAGCAACTTGCAGCAGCAATGTACTCAGCTTCTGTTGTTGATAAGAACACTGTGGTTTGCTTCTTACACTGCCAAGATACTAGTCTTGCACCCAAAAGCTGACATCCCCCTGAAGTAGACTTTCTATCCATATTAGCACCTCCCAAGTCACTGTCTGAATATGCAATCAAGTCAAAGTTGGATTCATAAGGATACTAAAGACCTAATCTAGGTTTCCCTCTTAAGTATCTGAAAAACCTTTTAACTGCTTGAAGATGTGATTGCTTTGGCTTGACTTGGAATCTGGCACAAACAAACACTGGAAACATGATGTCTGGTCTTGAGGCTGTGAGATACATGAGAGATCCAATCATTGATCTATATAGATGGACATCATCATCCTCCCCCTCAAGATCAGCAGTGATCTGTTTGTGTGTTTCCATGGGTGTGCTCGCTGGCTTTGAGTCTGATAAACCATATTTGTCCAGGATGTCTTTCACATACTTTGATTGACTTATGAAGATCCCATCTTTCTGCTGTTTCACTTGAAGCCCAAGGAAGAAAGTAAGTTCACCCATTGAACTCATTTTGAATCTCTTGTGCATCAACTCTTCAAAGTCTCTACACATCTGATCTTTTGTGGATCCAAAGATGATATCATCCACATAGATCTGAACAAGTAGGATGCCCTTCTTTCTTCTTCTAATGGAAAGGGTTTTGTCAATTATTCTCTTTCAAACCCATTTTCCAAGAGATAGGTAGACAGAGTATCATACCATGCTCTTGGAGCTTGATGTAGACCATAGAGAGATTTCTTCAATTTGTATACTTTGTCAGGATATGATGGATTCTCAAATCCAGGTGGCTGACAGACATATACTTCTTCATCAATTGTTCCATAAAGAAAGGAACTCTTCACATCCATTTGATATACCTTGAACTGCATATATGAAGCATAGGCTAGAAACAGCCTAATTGCCTCTACCCTTGCAACTGGAGCAAAGACTTCATCATAGTCTATGCCTTCTTCTTGAGTGTACCCTTGTGCCACTAGTCTTGCTTTGTTTCTGATTACTATTCCTCTCTCATCCTTTTTATTCCTGAAAATCCACTTGGTGCCAATTGCTCTATGACCTTTTGGAAGGTCCACCAAGTCACAAAAATCTTGCAATTTGAACTGTAGTAACTCTTCTTGCATGGCTTCTATCCAACTTGAATCTTTCAATGCATCACAAGCCTTCTTAGGCTCAATCTGAGATAGAAAGCAAGAGAGTATTGTATTCTGCTGATCCTGCATGTCTTGAAGTCTGCTTTGATTTCTAGTTATCATTGGAGAAGAGATGTCTCCTATTACCAGCTCTGGAGGATGGTTCTTTTGTGTTCTAGTCTGATGACTAGGTTCTTCATTGATTCCCACTTCTGGATTGGAATCATCTAAGTCAGCTGAGGGGATCTCATCAGCTACTTCTGTTTCTTCATGCTCTGAATTCTCCTTATCTCTTCTTTCTTCTTCACTCTGAATTGGTTCAGTAATAGTCTCCTTTTCCACAGATTTCAACAGGTTCCATTGTAGGTATGGGAAAGATCACAGACTGAGGAATAATGCCTTGTACTTGTACATCCCCTGATCCTCCACTTCCTGAACCTGCATGATCATCACTACTGAAACTCAAAGAGTTAGTTAGTGAATCAATGTCAAACAACCATTGAGGACCTGAACCAATAGGATTTGGTGTGTTCTCATTGCATTTGACATTGTCACTTTCCTCAATTATTCTAGAACAAGAATTAAATACTCTGTAGGCCTTACTCTGAGATGAGTAACCAACAAGAAAACCATCATCTGTCTTGCTATCAAACTTTCCTAAGTGAGTTTTGGTATTGAGAATGGTACAAGGACACCCAAAAGGTTTGAAAAATCCAATAAATGGTTTCCTTTTATTTAAAAGCTCATATGGTGTCTTGTTCTTAGGCTTGACTACTAGAACTCTGTTTTGGACATAGCAAGCAGTATTAACTGCTTCAGCCCAGAAAGTAATTGGAAGTTTGGAATTAGCTAACAGAGATCTAGCAGCCTCAATCAGTGTCCTATTCCTTCTCTCATCAACACCATTTTGTTGTGGAGTCCTAGGAGCACTGTATTGCCTCTCAATTCCTTTTTCCTCACAAAAGGTGTTTAGGTCATTATTTTTAAATTCAGTACCATTATCTGACCTAATGACTTTTACCTTTTGATTTGTTTGGTTTTCAATTCTTAGAATAAAGGATTTGATCAGTCCACTTGTCTCATCCTTAGTCCTAAGAAAATATACCCAAGTAAATCTAGAGTAATCATCAACAATAACTAAGCAGTATGATTTCTTACCTATACTCATAACATTTGTAGGACCAAACAGATCCATATGCAACAACTGAAGATAATTAGAGATTGTATTCAACTCTTTGGACTTATGAGAAGTTTTGTGTTGTTTGCCTTTGAGACAGGCAACACAATGATCATCACATGAAAAGACTTTTGAAGGCAAACCTCTTACAAGATTGTTTTTAACAAGTTTATTCATTGTTTTGAAGTTCATGTGACACATCCTTCTGTGCCAAAGTGATGATTCATCCAAAGATGCTTTTGAAACAAGACAGTTTAGGGATGAATCAATTGAAACATTTTCCATATCCAAACAATAGACATTATCCTTTCTGGGAGTTCTTAGTAGTATCATCTTTTCATCAACTACCTTGAATCCAGGAGCAAGGATAATGCATTCTGTATCTGTGAACAATATACTATGCTTTTTGTCACAAACCTGTGATACACTTAACAGGTTGTATCTTAAATGCTCAACATAGAAAACATCCTCAAAGGTCATCTTACCTTTTGTGACATCTCCCTTACCACTGATCTTACCTCCGTCTGGTGTATTACCAAAGGCAACATGCCCTCCATCAATTTTCTTGAAATTCTTGAGGCAAGCCATGTTCCCTGTCATATGCCTAGAGCAACCACTATCAACATGCCAGATGCTCTTTCCCTTGAGCTGCTGGTTGCCCTGCACATAAGATAAAACAATTAGTATTGATTGGGAACCCAAGCCAGAGTGGTCTTGGGTCTCCCTTTCTCATCAAAGTATTTACATTCCTTTTTGATGAGATTTTTAAAATCGGAGCACTCATTACTGGAGTACTTTGTCAAGATAATAGGCCTAGCAGCACAAACACTAGAAGCGGTACTAATTTTAGAAATACTAACAAAGTTATCAATATTAACAGGTTTAGCAGTATTAACCTTATTAGAAGCACTAACAGAGTTAGCAGTATTAACATTTGAAGAAGTACTAACAATGTCAGCAGCACTAACATTGATAGCAGTAGTATTGCTTCTAGCAGCACTAACTTTGTCAGCAGCACTATTTGTGGTAGCAGTACTAACAGTTTTAGTGCTTTTGGTAATCCACATCTTGACACTTTCTTTCACAGTCTTTTTCTTCATGTGGCTTTTAGCTTTAACAGATTTCTTCGCCACATGGTTCCTTTCATCCTTCCTATAACCAAAGGGTTTTTGCATAGATCTTTGAAAATTCATCCTTTGGGTAATAGGATTAAAGTAACAGTGCTTGGCAAGATGATTCAATTTGCCACATATGAAACAAGGTTTTGGTCTGATGATTCTACTCAGATCAACTCCTTGTTTCTGAGCCCACTGATTATTCCAATTCCTTTGATTGCCCCTCTTTTTATCATGTTTTAGGGGCTCATCCTTATTACATGCACATTGTTTGCAAGGAGCAGGATTCACAACTGTAGTCTGCTTGTAATGGACCTTTTTGGACTTTCCCTCTGTCTTCTCTATGTCCTTAGATTTGATCCAGTTCCTTCCACAATCCTCATTGGTGATAATATTATTCTCTAAAGGAATCTCACCACTCACAGTATTATCCTTACCCTTACTAGCTTCTTTCTCTGTCTTGTCCTCAACAACTACTTCATCTAAAGGATCTATCTCAGTGGATCCCTCAGGTAAGTCCTTCCTATCCTTGGTCTCCAGCAGATCTGATTTAGGAGGGATGTAGTTGTTATTGTATGGTGGTGGTGTGGTATTGTACCCAATTCCTGGTTTAAGCTTATCATGGATTTGAACCTTTAGGATTGAATCCATTGCTTTAGAAGCATATGAAAACTTTTCCACATCTAGCTTAACCTTGTCTAGTTCTCCTCTCAACTTTTCATTCTCCTCCTTGGACTTTGTCAGTTGGATTCCTAGATCATTCTTCTCCCACTTCCAGTAATTGGTATCATATGTGTGTTGCAATTCATTGGCTTGGAAACTTTTAATTTGTTCCTCAAACCTCTCAACAATTTTCACATAGTCTTTTATATCTTTTTCTAATCTCTTAAGGTCATCACTCATCTTCTGGTTGTGATCCCTGTACCTTTTAATAGTGTTAATGCAAGTTTGAGAACAGAGATTAGAAAGTACCTCAGTTGGGAGATCAGATACCTCTGCCATGAGAGCTTGATTTTGAATAGCCTCTTCTGCTTGATCACTCCAGTCAAACCCCATTCCTTGTTGAGAAACAAGGGCTTGAGCAAAGATTCTGTTCTGGTTGAAGCTTCCAGTCTGAGCATGTTGATGGTTGTTGTGAGACACTCCACTTCTGCATTCCCTGGCAAAGTGTCCCTTTAGATGACACTTATAGCACTCCACCTTTGACTTATCAAATCCTGCTCCATCTTCTCTTCTTTGGGAGAAGTTGTTCCTCCCAGTCCTCTTGATGAACTTCTTCACCCTCATAGACAGCATGTCCATCTGCCATTTAATATCCATCTCTTCAAGATCATCAGGATGAAGTTGTTCCAAGTCATCATTGATTAAAGAGGAGTTTCCATGGCTGGAAAGAAAAGCTTCAAAAACAGATTTAGTGCCTTTTTCTTGATTTACTCCATTAGCAGCATTAACTGATTCAGGGTTAGCAGTAGAATCAATTGATGCTGATAGGAGTGCAGCATTATGAACATACCCAGTAGGCTTCTTCTTTGCCTCCACCTCAGACTCAAACACTCTCAGATCATTGTACAGATCATCCAGTTCCTTTTCTTCTAATTGTTCATTCTGTCTGAATGAAACAGTATACATGGTCCATTCATCTCCAAGGGACCTTAAGAACTTTCTGTTTACATCATCTTGATCAATCTGTACTCCCACAGTAGCTAGTTCACCAATCAACTTATTAAACCTGTCAAAAGTTTGAGTCATGGACTCATTCTTAGTTGACATAAAGTTTTCATACTGTTGTTTCAATATTGCCTTCTGATTTCTCTTGGTACTTTTGGTACCAGAGAATCTCTTTTCTAGAGCATTCCAAAGCATCTGTGCATCAGTGCAATTGCAGAATTGGTGTTGATACTCATTAGGAATAGCCAAGAGCAGTGTACAATTGTCAGGATCTAATTCTCAACAAGAATAATGAACTCAGAAACAATATTAAAGAAGTTGCAGAATAACACTTTAATATTCAACAATCAATGTAACAGTGAATCAGAAATCACAACTTGTAAACTTTATTGAATGATTAAAGTTACAAGATTTCAAACAAAACCTCAATATTGATGAACAGGCTCACCAATACGAATTCTACTTCTCTAGAACTAGGGTTCTAAACCTTGAGGTTAATTCTCTCTATGAAAACAAAAATTCAGAATTATCAAAAGTTAATTCTATCATAGACTTCTATACTATTTATACAAGACACATTACAAGATAATTATCAAAAATACAATTGATCTTCAGTCCATAATTATATTCTATACTTTAGCAAGTCTTCTATACATCTGTCTTTCTTTCATACTGAGTCTTCATCTCATAAGCAGCACTAACCTTCTTCAGCAGCATTAAAATCCTCAGCAGTAGTAATTGTGTTCAGCAGTATTAACTTTAATCTGACAGTACTAACTTCAGCAGTACTAACTCTCCAAGCAATACTAACTTTTGAAATAGCAGTACTAACTTGTCAAGCAGTATTAAATCTACTAGCAGTAGTAATCAGTTGTGCTAGCAGCATTAACCATACTTAAGCAATTCTTTAATTCCCAACAACAATTCTTATCAGCAGTTAACCAAAGTTCAACAAATGTGGAGTCAATAGGGGAGACCCATAGCACCAATCAAGTTCCACCCAAAGAGTCGATATACCTTGATGCCATCTACCAAGACACACCTGAAAGGTCCGGCACACCCGAGGACTACAACAAAGGAAATTCCTCGAATGGCGGAGGTCTAGGCACATACCATCACAGTGGCGCCCAAGACTACATCCTCCTAGTGTCTACTGACTTGGTTCGTCCAACATAAATTTTAGGAGGTCTTGAGGTATATTCCAACCAACACATTTCGATACCAACCATGGGTACAATGTTACCATCCTAACACATAAGTCCAATATGATACCCAAATACCAACATAATCAATGTTTAGATATTAATTCACCAAAAAGGCATTCCAAGTAGAATTTATCATTTACTATGCCACATATATCCCAAATCATGCCATAATACCAATAATGTACATTCATGAAGTAAACCCCAAATATTCAACCAATAGAGCAAATCATGGTAAAATATTCATAAGAGATATCCCAACATATTATTCAAAAGATTATCACCAAGTACTTGAACACGTAAAGGTAAACATGGAGAGAAATGTTACAATAATACAAATAAAAGATTTTGATGTGTATCTAGTTTTAACAAAGGGTTAGTAAACTCACAATCTAGGTTTTTGAACCAAAACCTAGGAAATATGGATACCCTAGAAGTTGGAGGATGAACTTGGAGATGAGAAGTTGAGCTTTATGAACCCTAGAAGATGACCTTGAGAGGAGTTATTGCAAGTGTGAATATCCAACCACCAAAAAGAGTTGCATTTAAGAGGGTTAGGGTTTTGAGAGGAAGAAATCGGTTTGAGAGTCTCCAAAATCGCCAAAGAGAAGAGAGGGTTTGAGATAAATGAGGTTGAAATCAGATTAGAATTTATTTAAAGCTCCTGCACCCCAACGGCGAGAGTGCCCGGCGATAGTGCCAAGGGCACTATCGCGAGTCACAATCGCGAGACCCTCAAGTCACCCGTGGTACAAACCGCGCGAGTGTGCCCGGCGATAGTGACATTTGTCACTATTGCGTGTCACTATCGCGAACCCAACCCCACTCTCGGTACACCTCCCGCGAGAGTGACCGGCGATAGTGACAATGTCACAATTGTCACTATCGCGTGGCACTCTCGCGCCACCCTCATGCCAGCCCTAAAACTTAGCCAATTTCGATAACGAGCGCGAGGTTAAAACCACTAAGATGATAAATCAATTTATATGACATTTCAATATAATAACGATCATAAAATGCCTACAAAGGCTCATACTCTCACATAGGCACAATTAATGTATTAAGGGAACAAATACTTACCTTGAGAATTTTCGGGTGTTACAAAGTGCTTACCAGGTAATTTTCCTTACCGGATGAACATGGCAAGAGCCAAAAATCTTACCCAGTAAAAGCAATGATAAGGATGGAGAGTCTTACCCGGTAAGTGACGGTGACAACTCTTACCGGGTAAGCGCTTACCGGGTACATTGTTGCATTTGATAGCACTTTGATTTACCACAATCTTACCCAATAAAATAAATTATAATGTTGATTTTTATGGTAAACGCTTACCGGGTAAACATTTGGGTAAACGACCCCTAAGTTTACATCAAATTTTCAACCCTACTTCCTTTGGCAATAAAAGTTTCAAGCTCCTTTCAAAAAAAATATTGCAATCACCTCAAAAAATGTGGATGTTACAAAATAGTTTTAAAAAAAATATTGTAATCACCTCAAAAAATGTGGATGTTACAAATTAATTTAAAAAGAAATATTGCAGTTCATGTGCATAGAGATGCATAAAATGAAAATGTTTGCCATTCAAAATACGGTTCTAATGCGGCTCGGCCCGAGGGTTGGACATGGAAGGACCTTTAGGAACCGAACATGAGTCCGGTCCGGTATTTTGGGCCTGAAACGGTCCCTCTTTTCAAGCTATAATAAATTACAAAGTGTTTTCGAACTTGGAAAAAAAAGAAACAAAAGGGGGGAATAATGGAAAGGGAAGAGCTTTTATTTGTGTTACCGAAAGGGATGGGAAAAGAAGGGAAGGAGCGGAAAGGGAAGAGAACAGTTTTTCATGTTCTTGAATAAGAGAAAAAGGAAAGGAAATATGTCATTTTTACAAATATACCATTTATATATGTTTTGAATGTTGATAGTGTTAAATTGATTAGTAGTTTTGTACTTTTACTAAATTCCTAAGGGTTATCATTTATTTCTTTCCTTTCTTCCCACATTTATTCGTTGCTTCAAGATATGTTTTTTTTGTTTTCCCCTCATTTCCCTCATTTTCCTTTCCTTTCACTCGTAAAATAGGTTTCGAGAATACAATGTTAAGGACTATTCCAGTTAACCGTAATGTGTGGAACCCCCCAAAATACGTGAAAGGCCTCATTCAATATCCTATCTAACCTTGTCCCGCCACAACTCTATCTATGCATTCTTATTTTTGCAACTTTTTTTGTTAAACATCGATGTCCGAGTCAACTTGCGTGTACCTTGACTAATCCCAGCGGCCCTCGAGAACAACAACGAAAACCTCTGGTGGCTTTGCAGGACTCGAATCAGTGACCAACGAGGAGAAACCCCGATAGCCCAAGCCTTATTGCCTATTTTCATTTTTGCATTTTTATTTTTTGCATTCCTATCTAAGCATTCTTATTTTTGCTTCCAACTTCCAACTTCTTTCATTGTGTCTCCTTTTGTTGCCCAACATTCTAAAAGTCTACAACATAGTTGGTCTAATGACTACCCTATAAAAAAGTGTGTTCTAAGTTTTAACCCGGTGTAACGCCTTCTTTGTTCAGATTCATGATAATCTTTTTTTGTGCTCTTAAGTTTAAGGGATCGTTTGCTGAGACAAATTGGTTAGCACTAACCAAGTAAGTGAGACTCTTGATCCTTATCAAGACATCATCTCGATGGAAGACGTTGTGGGTGTAACTAAAAAACATTATTCTTACTAAATCAACATCAATTACCCGATAAAAACGACAAATGTTTGGTAACCAATCACTAAAAATATTGTTTACAGGAAGTCATGAATAAAGAGAGATGAGCTACATCAAAATAGATTTACAGCAAGGACAAAAGTCGTGTCTATAGGGTTAAATGTCGTTGTGATAGACGAACTGCAACGACGATTGTTGCTATTGGTTCTGTCGTTGTTGCCCCGTTGCTGAAAGTATCTATTGCAACAACATTTTGTCATGGTTGTAGATATAACCTACAGCGACAATATGTCGTGGCCGTAGACTATTAATTTAATTTAATTAATTTAAATTAATTAATTAAAAAATAAATTAATTAATTTAAAATATAATTTTATTTAGTAAATGATTAATGAATTGCAACGACGTGTCGTCGCGATAGGTTATATATACGACAACAATAAGTCGTCGCTTTAGGCCATATCTACAGCAACGACATGTTGTTACAATAGGTAAAATTAATTCAAGTTAAAAATAAAATAAATCAACGACAAGTTGTTGCAATAGATCAATCTCGAATATTATTATTGTTGATATGTCGTCGCAATTATTAATAATAGTACTTTTTACCCTGTATTTTTTTTGTTATATATATATATATACACACACACACGACACACATTGTAGCTACAATTGTCCTAAGAAGAGTAATTAAAAAACAGTTTTACTAATAATCACGAAACAACTAAATATGAATCAATTGTAGCAAACTAACGTCTAAATAAGAATAAATTGTAGCAAACTAACGTCTAAATACGAATCAATTGTAGCAAACTAACGTCTAAATACGAAGCAATTGTAGAAAAAACTAAAGTCTAAATATGAATTCATCTTACCAAAGTAACGTCTAACCGTGAAACTTCATCTAATCATCTCGCAAGTCCGTCTCTTCATCATCATGATCATCTTCAATATCATTAGATGGTTGTTGTGGTTGTCGTGTTGCCATTGCTGCAATATAATCGCATCGACATCTATCGGTTGTGGATTCTGAAGTGGTGGGATGGAGACATTAGGGTTCGTCCTCATCTCTTCTACCGTCTTAAGCAATCTTTGTACGTTATCATGAGAAGCCTGAATTGATGAATTAACTTGGGAGGCTATCAAACGCATAAGGTCAATAGTCGACGATGGTGGTTTCGTGGTCTCTTGAGATGTTTGTAAACCACACATAGTCGCAACACCGATACCCTTCAACTTTCGTTCACGCCCTGTGTTGTGACCACGCCGTTCACCAAGTACTTTTGAGATGATTTGTGTTTCCTTTACTGAAGGTTCACCATCATGTGTTGGCGGGGCTGCTTGTGTCTGCTGATGTGCACTCACTAGTAGTGCCATCTAGGCCTTTTTAGTGGTTTTTAATAGTCCTTTTTCTTCCATATCCTTACATTTGAGTCCTTTTATCACTTGTTTTATTATTTATCTGTTTCTTGGAGCTAGAGTTTGTGGATAACCTGTTTTATTGCTTTGAATGGCTAATTTTGTGTGTTTTGACAGATTTTGAATAGAACAGATCCAGTGCTGCAACAATACTATAGCATCTGCAGCTGTCAATATTTTTTTGGGAGAACGTGTAGGAGCTGGAAAAGAGAAAACCATGGGTTGGTTTTGGACTGACAAAGGAAGCCTCCACTGCAGTTTAAAGATTGATGTCTCCACCTTTTTGATATTTTATTACCTTGGCCATTACTTTTGGAAAACACTTTTGTACTTTTGGTACTATGTTTGTTAATTACTCTTTTGCCACTCTCCTTTAGTATAAAAGGAGAGCTTGGGTTTGTAGTTGGAGATACATCATCTTAGTTGAAAATCAAAGAGGTTGGTAACTTTAACCTTTTGATTTTCACTCTCACTTTATAATTTCAAGTAAACTTTTGGTTACCATGTTTTGTTCTCTAAATTCATGCTTTATTAATTCTAGTTCTCTTTAGTTAGTTCTTTATATTATTGCAATTTACATTTACGTCATTTATATTTATTGTAATTTATATTTCCGTCATTTACATTTATGTATTTAGTTTATGTAATTTATTGCTTTATGTCTTTATGTTTAAGTATGAGTAGCTAGATCCTTTAGCTTGAGTGTGAGATGAATGGGTGAGATTTCAAACCAAAGAAAGGTGGACGTTGTTTCGCAATAACAATGTTCCATCATTTCATTCAAGTTTTATAAAATGCAACGACACTTCTTGACGAGTTGATCGCTTTAAAAGTGTGAAAGTGCTATGGTCTAGAGATAAGCCATAATATGCACGTCAACTTTAATGATATGAGAAGTCGACTTGAGAGAGTGACTGATAAAGAGATTTATCACCTCTATTTTTCATCTTGATTTATTCTTGACGGGTTGGTCGCTTGTTAAAGTGTTAAAGTGTAGAGGATTCAGAGATGAACCCCTTCGAACACTCCAACTTGGATGATATGGGAATTAACTCGAGAGAGTAATTTTTATGCAAAGAGATTTGTAAATCCATATATTTTGAGGACTCTACTCTACATTATCAATAGTTGAAAACTGCATAGAGATATGTTCAGTCGAATCTAAACAGTTGTGGGAGTATTGAAGTCCGAGAGGAATACCCTCAAAATAGATGGTGGATCTAGTTATGCTGCAGCATGCCTGCAGCATAGTCTGCTGAAATTTGTGTTTGAGTCTCACCTAAAAGTCTTGCACCCTTGCTACCTTTATTATTTTGTATCTTAATCAGCTGTTAACCAAACCAAATTAAAGTCTTCAAATTCGCCATCTGAACTCATCTCTTTTATTACACTTTTATTATTCTTTTACGACAATCTCTGTGGGACGATATTCGGTATTTTACCACTTTATTACTTGAGAGACGATATTAGATCTCATTGTATACTTGCTTTGAGATTTAATTTATCATGTCTTAGAGGTGTGCAAACATTTCGCATCATCTGCCTATTGTATTCTGTCAGCATCCTTTCCTGCAATAATGTAATCATATTGTAAAATTCAAGTATTTTCTCTCAACATGTTGTCATCTTGGTGATTGCAAATAGGGAAAAATATCCACAATTATATATGCTCCATCTTTCCATCCTAAAGAATATGGCAGACATTCTCCCATGTGATAAAATACATATGTTGCATCAAGAAAAATTACCAACAAGTACAACAGTAGCAAGCATCTCAAGTATTTATTCTAAATTAGCATTAGCAACACTCCAGGAGCACATTAGTGGGGTTTCTAAGATGTAAATATTCATAAGAATGAGGTTTTGAGCAATGCATAAAAGGGGATGATTGAACAAACGAATTAATATCTATATAACTATATAACTATATATATATATACATATATGCCATCAAAGCATTGATTTTGATTAAAATTGGATAAATACTTCTATACGTGTCATCAAAACAGTCAAAGCATTTCCAATTCTCTCTCTCTCTCATCAGGAAACAAAAAAACAAGAAATCTTGATAGTGGCAAACGGAGGAGATCAACCATTTTGTTTTGTTTTTTTAATTTTCTCATTGGTAAGCACATTTCAACTTTGTTTTATGCATAAAAATTCCAATTCTACACCAAAATCAACACTCAAAAATCTGAATTTTATTCAACAATTGTTGGAAACAAAATTCAGAAAATAAAATTAGCCATTGAATCACTTTAACAGTAGGCATGAATCACTTTCACAAAACAAATTATCGTCATTAGGCATGGAAAAAAACCAAATCTCATAATGCAATAAAACTTTCACTTTGACATTAAGCACTTTGACAGTAGCCATGTATCTAGAAATCATTCAGAACCGTTGAATCTATGGAAATCCCAAAAAACAGGAAACAAATGAATAGCCATGGAGAGTAAAAAATAAACACTAGCCATTATAAAGAAAACAAATGCATTTCAAAAAATAAATCAGATTTACATCACTATTTAGTGAAATAAAAGAGGCAATCAAACATCAATAGTTACTTACATGATCCAATCTAGCAGCCTCGTTCACCCATCCACAATTTGGCTGATGATGCATGTCTTGCCAATGACCTATTGCACTTGGTAGTTCTTGTGTTTCAGGATTTCTCTGAGAAAGAAAAAACAAATTAAATATCTTTATAGGACTATGAAATTAATAATAATCTCAAATAACAGGAAAATAGTTGACTTATTTTACCTTCTTATATCGTAATGCGACATAAGAGGTTGACCCATGAAGACTCGGATACTTAGCATTTGATCTATTTTGAGCATTTTTTTGTGCTCGACTCCTATTTTTTGGATCTGCAAAGAAGTCCACGGTCTTTCCCCACCAAGTCTTGTCGGTTATGGAGGATGGTGGCTTTTTCTTCGTTGTCTCCACATTATCATAACCACCAACTGAAATGAAGTGTTTCTTGTACCTAGCTTTCCTGTCCCTATAGCGATCTTGACATTCTCGCTCAATCCCAGCAAGTATCATTGGCCATTCAGGAAGATGGCGGTCCAAAACAAAATATTGCTTCAAAAATAAAATTGTTAGAAAACATAACAAAAAGTTTAGATTTAATTAATAAGTAATATATTTTTACCTCAATTCCCAATAATATTCTCATTTTGCACTCTTGAGGAACCTCATCCCAACTTTGATAATATGGGGGGATGTGTGTACCTATAAGGTTTCCAATGAATCTAATAAACATATTACTATTTTGTCCCACCGCCTTGTATGTATCCTCAATTTCATCAAAACTAATAGGTAGAGGCCTGTTTCCATTTGCACTAAATGCCGCCTCCAAATTTGCGCTTCGTGAGATACCACGCTTTTTTGGTATAACTACATATTTTGATGTTAGAAACAAAAGTAGAACATTAACAACATATTCAATATTATATTATATATTAAGAGATAAGTTGAAGAAAATAATTTACATTGGTCACAAGATGTAGGTATCCTGTTTGGGTTTAGAGGAGGATCACCTCCTCCATCTCCTCCATGTGATCGATGAACAGTAGCAGACATAAGTTCACAGTTCCTGAAACAATATCAATCAAAACTCGTAACTGTACCAAAAGATAAAGAAGTAAAACGATATATGGAAACAAATTTGTATTTACCATTAAAAAAAAAGTAACATGCCAAAATGGTATTATGCTAAAATAAAACATTTAAACCACAAAATAATTACATAATAATATACATTGACTTTTTCCTAGCTCAGCAAAATTTGGATTATTTTGATTTTTTTTATAAAATGGTGAAAATCAGGCGTTTAACTCTCCAAACTATACCATAATCTTTACTTCCTTCAATATTTTGAACTATTTTATACAACTAGTTATTGGTTTTTATATAAATTAAATCGTCTATTAATTTTTTTAGTCCATTTTTCTATGGTTTGAACTTATTAAAAACAATGAAAACTTCATTAAATATTTTTTTAGAAAAATACGTTTTTTACTTTTATTTTTTATGAAATAATCAAATTTATAATAATGACATGGCTTGATAGTATATTACAAGTTTATTAAATTTTCAAAAATAATTCATATTTTTATTTCATTTAAAGAAGTTATTATATATTTATAGCGATGATATGTCCTTCTTATGGACTAACATTTATTATTTATTTATTTTTATTAACGAGTTAAATTTTTTTATTTCTCAAAAATTGTTAATTACATATCTACAGTGACGACAAGTCATCTCAATAGAGTATTAATTTATTAATTTTAATTCTTACAAGAATACACATTTCTTATAATTTCTAACAAACTTATTTGTAGTCCTTCAAAATTTCCCACCACAAATTTTCGTCTAAGTATTTAATATATAGCTACAACATGTCGTTGCTATAAACTACCAATTTACTAATTACTTTTTTAATAAGAAGTCACAATAACTATTTTTTTTAAATGATTACTTATCTACAACAACGATATGTCGTCTCTATAAGGTACCGAATTTTTCAAAGAGAAAATCACATTTTTTAATTTGAATCTTTTTTTTATTAAGTACTTATAGCAATGACATATCGTTGCTATAACCCTTCAAAAATTATATCACCCCGCCATTTTTTTCCACCAAAACTTTTTATCAAAATTTTCATCTACAACAACGACCTTGTTGTCGCAAAAAGTCGAACGAATATTCGACCTTTTCCCCATCTTTTAGCCACGACAAGTCGTTGTTGTAGCTATTAACAGCAACAAACCAAAAGTCGTTGCTATAGGCGTCGTCGCTATAGCCATCATTTCTTGTAGTGTATTTTTTACCTATAACACAGTTTTAACAATGCACCGATAAAAGAAACAACAATTCCGAAAGTCCCCTATATCTTCTCCTTCCCTTCCAAGCTAACCTGCTAACACACTTCCTGAGAAGTGCATGCTAATACAGTCAACTTACACCTAGTGATTTCATGGTTTTCTAACATGCTCATTTGTAAAAACTTGTCTCAAAACTTCATAGGTAAAAATTTCCATATTCCAAAGCCAAGCATATATATAAAGATGGATGCATGAGGAAATATCATGAAAGAATTTAACATTCAACACATGGTGGAAGCATATAAAATGTACATGCATAAAATCACATAGAGCATGGTTTCATAAATTAACTCTGTTTTAGACATTTATTTTTTTATAACCTTTTAATACTAGACTGTACTACTAGACTGTACTAACATGTAGCGTACATTCCAGCATCTATTAGCAACTAAACAAGTCCGATTTCGGGATTTTGTAAACCCGTTGCAGTCAACCGCCGTGACAACGACTTTCCGATTGAAATATGCGACGTAAGATAAGATGAAATATGGCGTGAACAGGTCCTGCATTTTACAATTGAGCCCTTCTAACTTTTCAATTCTTTTCCTTTTTGGCCCATAAAAATTACAGCCACATTGTTTTCCGGTTGTTACAAAATTTATGCTTACCAATATTAATATTAAAATATTTTTTTTAAAACAATATTTTAATAAAACTAATTCGAGTTAAATACAAATTTGGTCCCTGTGGTTTACAAATATTAACGACTAAGGTCCCTCAAAGAAATATTTAACGAATAACGTCCCTCTACTTTCCATTTTATAACACGTAGGGTCCCTTTTAGTAACACTGTTTAATAACGTGTATTTAAGTGGGGGTAAATTAGTCCATTCATCTATTCTAGGTTTGATAACATATTTGGTTTCTCCTAAAATTCAGGGATTAAAAAACTCTTTTATAGTTTATAACATATTTGGTCCCTCTATGAATTTAAATAAGAAATTAAATGCAAAATTGATCCCTATGGTTTGCAAAAAATAACAAGTAACATCCCTTAAAAATTAAATTTCATTAATCTTCAAACCTAGCAGTAGCACTAGCATTTTTTGGATAGAAGCATGAAGACAAGTCTTAAACTCACAAGTCACAACCACTACTTGATTAACTTAAAAGAAGACGATTAATAAAAACAAACTAAATAAAAACTATCACACCATAAAATATAAATATTTGGTCAACATAAAAGAAGACGTTGGATGGCGACAACCAAGTGGTGATTTCATATGTTCTCTAAATTAAAAGTTACTACAAAAATGACCCAAAATCAGCAGCTACAAAACCAACATGAAAGTTGCTACAAAAAATAATGCCAAAATAGCAGCAATTAGCTACAAAAAAGTTAAGAAGGGATAATTACACCAAGTTTTGAACATAAGAAAATCAAACTTCACAATTTAAGGTTCTCGTCCTTTGCATGTGCCTGAGTTATGGCCTTGTATATGTGCATGGTTTTATTTAATTTGTCTTTATTAATCATTTTTTTAAGTTAACTAAACAGTAGTTGTGACTTGTGTCCAAAAAATGCTAGTGTAAGTTTGGAGATTAATGAAATTTAATTTTTAAGGGATGTTACTTGTTAGTTTTTGTAAACCATAGGGATCAATTTTGCATTTAACTTCTTATTTAAATTCATAGAGGGACCAAATATGTTACAAACTATAAAAGGGTTTTTTAATTCTTGAATTTTAGGAGGGACCAAATATGTTACCAAACCTAAAATAGATGAATGGACAAATTTACCCCTACTTAAATACACGTTATTTAATAGTATTACTAAGAGGGACCCTACGTGTTATAAAATGAAAAGTAGAGAAATGTTATTCGTTAAATATTTCTTTGAGGGACCTTAGTCGTTAATATTTGTAAACCATAGGGACCAAATTTGTATTTAACTCAACTAATTATATACCTTTAGGTTGAAATTGTCAAAACAGAAAATGCCCTGTAATGATCATTTCACATGTCACAAAAAATAACTTCATATTCCTTATCAAATTGATTTTCTTTTATTAATCATCAATCAATTTTTTCAAAAGATCTTTCACGAAAGATAAATATGGTATTTCTTAAAGAAATTAAAAATAAAAAATAACTAAATATTATATCCATAAATATGCTTTATTTAATATTTAAAATAAAATATATAAATTACCATTGGGGAGACTTTCATATTCTCATATATATATATATATATATATATATATATATATATATATATATATATATATATATAATTGGTTGACATATACTTCAATTATTTTAAAATTAAGTCATTATGTACTTCATTATGTACTACACTATGTACTATATATGTATCTACCTTTAACAAATATTTAATGACATTTGTTTATAGAATTTTAAAACTAAATTAATTTTTATGAAGATTGTAATATTTGGGGCCTGAAATATATTGTTACAAAACCCAATCAAATCTTAAAAAGATGATTATCCTAAAATCAATTAAATTTTGTATTTTGTAAGAAATAATTATGTTTAACAAATAGTCGTAATAAAAACTAATCACGTTTTAAATTGTTCGTCCCGATCAAAAAATGAATGGTTCAAAATATGATTACTTTCATTAAGAGCATCTACCGTGGAGATTCTTGTTAAAGTTTTTGGTGAAGTTTTTATTAGATCTTCCACTGTGGGACAAATGTTCTTGTTCAGTTAGAGCATCTCCAACAGCTTCTCTAAAATGGAGAAAATAGGGAAAATGGAGATTTTAAGTTATATTTTTGCTCCAACAGCTTATCCATAACTATCCTCATAATGGAGAAAGTAGGAGAGAGAAAGAGTTTTTCTCCAAATATGAAGATAACCCCAAAAATGATTACTAGTTATGAGCACCAATAGAAAACTTGGAAAGTAGATATTTAGGAGAGATAAATAATATTTTGAGCATCTCCAACAACTTTTCTAAAATGGGGGGGAGGGGTTTGCTTCAATAGATTCCCCAAAATTTTCTTCAAAATTGAGAAATTATGAGAAAGATGATGAAAATATTCAAATTTGGGAATATCTCTAAAAATGATTACTTATGAGAGAGAAATAGTTTTTTATTCTTTCTACCAATGAAATTGTTTTAAATTAAATGATTATGAGAGAGAAATAATATTTGATGAGTTGTATTAAATATTTTAATAATATAATTAATTGTGTAATCTCCAAAATAGAGAATTTGTTCTCCATTTTGGATAAGCTATTGAAGATTTTCTTACTCTACCTTCAAATTCTTTGTTATTGTTTTTTTTATTATTTTTTATTCTTCTTTAACCATTTTATTTGGTTTTAATAAATTTATAAACAATATAAGGTAAAAGGTGATAAAAAAAAATATGAATTAATTGTTATAAAATATATTTATTAATTTTTTTTTCTTTTGTTACAAATTTTTATACAAGTTTTTTTTTATATTTTGTTTTAGTAAGTTTAAATTTTTTAAATAATTTTTTTAGATTATTTTTCAGATACTTATATATATATAAATTTAACTTAATTTATAAATCATAAAATTAATAATTGTAAAATATTTTTTTTATTTTTAAAAAGTATATAAAATTGTCTATTATATATATATATATATATATATATAACAAATGAGAACTGTAAAAATGTTAAGAAGCATGGGGACAAATCTCAATCATTCAAGGGTTTTAGTCAAAGACCATTAAAAATTATAGATTTTTTGTAATATTTGTGAAAGTTGTATCTAATCTTATATCTAATATGGAAGTTCCAGGGTAAAATTGTTATTTAAGGTTTTTCAAATAAGAAGACCACAACCACTAGAAACCCAATTCTAATTCCCTTGCTTGGTAATAAAACCTAATTCCTCCATGAACATGAAGGGGAAAATAATACAGAGTCTCCCGTTCGCCACCGCCCTCCACCGGTAGGTTTTCTCCCTCTCTTGAAAAATTTCGACCGTTTTCCTCTCTTGAATATCAAACTCTAACAACGGGTTCAATCACTATATGACGTTCAACCTCAATCGAAGTATGCACGATTATGAATGTCATCTCCAAATTCCAATCAATCGATTGGATCTTTCGTCTTCTATCTTATATCTCTAGTTTGCTATAGAAATGTAACACCCCAAAAGCTGGGTAATTTAAAACTTGAAATTTTCGCAATATAACGTTTATGAAACAAAGAGAAATTAAACCTGGAACATTTGATATAAAATAAAACTTCACAAATGACATCATCCCAAAAAGGGGAAGAGTATAAGCGTTTACAAATCTGGAAAGATAATGAAACGAGGACCGACAACCTACTTAATCTAAAACAATTCTAGTTTAGATTATAATTGGGTGTCGTCATGATTCCCAAAATATCGGTAAGTATAATGCACGCTCTATATCTTGTCAATTCTAATACCCAAAAGATTGGCCCAACTCTCCGCTCAAGGTTTCGCCACCCCACCACTAATGGAACCTGATATGTACACCAAAACAAACAAGTGTTAGGCTTGGAGCCTAGTGAGAACATTCATAATATATGTGCAACGAAGTATAATACATTGGTGAGCATTTAACGATAAATAAGACAACGATAATAAACGAATCTTCCAACGTTGAACCTTATGCGAGACGGGGGAGACCCGTTCCACCATAGGTTGAGACGGAACATGAAAGTAGGCCACAACCCATGTGGAGCACTTAGTCGGAATGGTTATTTACCGGCGTCAACTCTATCCATGATTCTTTAGCCGTTAGAACATCAACTCTATTCATGAATCTATAGTTCAATGTAAATATGGGTTCAGCTCTACTCGAGCCTTTACCCCAAAGAGTCACCAAGTTCAACCCTATCCATGGATCTTTACTTAGGACCTCACCAATTCCAAACTAACATGATTCATCAACATAACAATTTGTACTTGCTATAAATTCCAAACACATATATCTCACATAGTACCATGTCATTACAAGGCAAATCCAATAACCATAATATCGGTCACTTCATATTAACAATGTATTCCAACATATAAGGTATATTACCATATTCTCCCACATTCACAAGAATCAATAATGCACAATCATTTTAATACTCAACTTCCCTTCTCAATCATGTATCAAATTAAATTCATATTGTCCATTTGGGTTCCAACAATTCACAATACTTGTGTAAACCAAGTTTATAATCACTTTGAAACATCTTAGAACAATTTATCACAAAATACTCCAATGAGTGTCAAAACCCTAGATTTTGACCTAGTAGTTTTAAAAGTATAAAAATGTAGAAATCATGCTAATCTAAAGTAGTGTAAGATAAGAGTTTTCATGGTAGCATATATCATTAAATAAGAAGGATGAACTCACAAAGTGGGGTTTTTTGATGAAAACCCAAAAACCCTAACTTGCTTTCTTGAAGAATATGATAATGGAGATGGTTAAATGCTTCTAGCTTGATTCCTTGGTTGATACCCTTTGATCTTAGCAATAAATGAAGGAAATAGGGTTTGGAGAAACCCTAGAATCAGTATTGATGAAGAGAGAGTTTTTGAGAGAGTAATAAATGAGTTGTGTATGTAATAAATGAGAAGAGAGTTCAAAATCCCGATTTTAAACAATCAGCCCCGAGCCCCCGACGACGAGCTTGCCAAGCGACAGTGACACTATCACTATCGCGAGGCATTCTCGCTGAGATTGCACCGCGAGTTTCGTGGTTCTCTCGGCGATTATGCCAAGCGATAGTGACACTTGTCACTATCACGAGTCATTCTCGCTGAAAAGGTACCGAGCCCAATTTTTGCTCAAAACTCCGATTTCTCGCATGGCTCGATTCAAGGCTCGAAGGTATAACGTAACCTAACCAAAAAGATTAACGAAAGATGATTAGAAGGTTAAAGATGTAAGATAACTTACTTTGAAAATTCAGGGTGTTACAAGAAAGTTGCATTTGACTCTGATTTCTTAACTCCTTTAATAGTGTCAGAATCGGTGTAGATCTGGAAAACCCCATTTGGAGGTCAATTTGAAGGAAACAAAGTGTGTGGAGGAGGTGAAGGTTCACTATAGAGGAGAACGACGACGACTATGGGCAAAGTATGTGGCTGAGAGCCGAGATCCAAGCGTAATGGTGCTAGGGTTTGATTGGGAACGTTTGATACATCTATTGGAGCGTGGGAACAAATCGATTCTCAATTTCCTCTGGAGATTGGGAATTCTACCATAACTGAAATTGTTAGTGTTTCCATGGCTGTCAGAAACGTACCATAGATGTCTTTGATTTCAGGAGGTGAAATAACATATAAAGGAAAATTGTGTTTGATTTCATGAGGTGAAATAGATTAAAGATGAAAATTGTGTTTGATTTTATATGGTGAAATAACATATATACGAACATTATGTTTGGATTTTATGAGGTGAAATAACTTATTTATAAAAACTATATTTTATTTCATAAGGTGAAATAGCATGATGAGCATGTGTTTCATCTGGTGAAATAGTGTGATGAGTATGTATTTCATTCGGTGAATCTCTGTTACCAAAATTACGATTATACCTTTTTTCTAATTAAAAAGAAAGCTTTAGATTAATATAAAAAAGTGAAAACTAGTAAATTTATTTGAGTTAATTTTAATAATTTTGTAACAGATATGTATATATATATATATATATATGTATTAAATTTGTATAATAATAAAGTTACATTTGGTGAATAAAAAATGAAAAGTGAGGTTTGTGTAAGAACCTCCATTATGAAGTTTTATTGAGGTTATTATTTTGTTAATGTGACAAGAAAACAAAATGAAAAATGAGGTTATTAAAGGTTTTATCATTGTGGTATGTGGAGGCTCTAATTCATTTAGTAATGAAATACTGCAACGTAATCACATCTCCAATAGCTTCTCTAAAATAGAAAATCAATTTTTAATTCTCTATAATGCTTTGACAACTTCTCTATTTTATCTAAAACAGAGAATCATGGAGAAAACTCTCAATATAAAGAAGGGAAAAGTAGGGGTGAGCATAACCGGGTACCCGCCTATATTTCATGGAACCGGAACTGACGGTTCCTGGAATGAAGGAACCGGAACCGCTTGCATCGGTTCTCTATTGTTTGGAACCGGAACCGCTAGGAACCGGTTCCGGTTCCGGGTACCCGGTTACAATTTTTTTTTTAATTTTAACATTTAATACAATAAAAAGGTAATTTTAAAATTTTAAGTCTAGTGCAAACAACAGAATATCAACTTAAAGTAATAAATACAACAAATGGTGAAAACTAATGCGACAAAAACTAACTATTACATAAACAAATTAGACACTCTCGAGTCTTGACCATAATAAAACGACTTTCATTACATTTTTCATGTCAAATAATCGTGATGTGGGAGGCGGGAACAGCCATGTATAATTGAAAGTGTGTAATTGTAATGTGAATTTGAGAATCGTGAAAGGAAAGGAACCCTAAATGGAAATAGTTTTTTAAACATATAAAATAATTATAAAAAATAGCGGGTACCCGTCGGTTCCGGTTCTGGGTACCCAGCGGGACCGGGTACCCGGTCCTGGAACCGGTTCCGGCGGGTACCCAACGGGTATCGGTTACAAAAAAATGAGAACCAGAACCAGTCTTAATCGGTTCCGTATTTTAGGAACCGGAACCAATCGCATCGGTTCCGGTTCCGAAACCGGCAGTTCCAAAGCGGTTCCGGTTCCAAAAGCGGGTACCCAGATCCGATGCTCACCCCTAGGGAAAAGTGCAAAAAAAAACTCAATGGACTTTAGTATTTGGAGTGATTAAGTCATTGGACAATTTTTTGGAACAAATAAGTCCTTAGATATTTCAAAACACAGTAAATAAATCTTTTGACTTTTCGAAACCTGTTAAATACATTCTTATTACTTAAAAATGTAATTTACAACCTACATAACAGATAAAACTACAAATTGAAAAAAAAATATGTCACCTATTTTATCCCCCTACAAATTAAAAAAAAATGAGAAAATTAACTAAAATAGTTAATCTCATCAACTAAACTCATTTTTTAAGCACTTTTCAAAATCTTTTTTTAAAATAGTCTAAGTTTACGCATAATTTTTTTTTGCAAAAAAAATAAATAGAAATCATCTTTATAGTTTATTATTTAATTACTTTATATCTTCTGCTTTTTTAATTTCAGTTAACCTTTAATTATATTAACACACAAAATCGTATTAACTAAAATACATAAAAAAAATATGTTTTTTTTTCAAATTACACCATTATAATTGTCTCGTCAATACTTTTAAAATGAGTTCAATATTGAATTTTTTGGATTTAATCTCATATTATTAAATATCATAAATACGTACAAATTATATTTAATATTTACACTTTCTATCATTTTAGGGTTATTTATTTAATAATAAGATTAATCTGTAACTATAAATGTATAAAAAATATTAAAAATAATTCGTACGTATTTGAATAATATAAGATTAAATTCAAAAACAATATTGAGTTCATTTTGAACGTATTGACCAAATGATTATAATGGTGTAATTTGTAAAAGAAGAAATTAATTTTTTTGATATATTTTAGTTAATATACGATTATGTGTGTTAATGTAATAAAAATGTAAAATGAAAGAGTAATGAATATAAATTAAATTAAATAACTAATTATAACTTTATAAGGATGCACAATGTAATTTTTTTTTCTAAAACTATAAGAAGAAAGTGAATCTTTATACACAAAATTTTCTATGTAAGGATGTTTTTTATTTTATTTTTTAGAAAAAAACAATCCTTACGTAGAAAAAAAATACATTATGCGCAAACTTTAACTAGTTTAGAAAAAAAAACTTGAAAAGTGGTTAAAAAATGAACTTGGTTGATGAGATTGACTTATTTCAGTTAATTTTCCCATTTTTAGTTTGTAGGCGGATAAAGTAGGTGACATTTTTTTTTAATTTGTAGTTTTACCCGCTATGTAGGTTGCAAGTTACATTTTTTAAGTAATAAGAATGTATTAACAGGTTACCAAAAGTTCAAAGATTTATTTAATAGGTTTTGAAATGTCCAAGGACTTATTTGTTTAAAAAAATTGTTCAAAAATTTAATTACCCCAAAGCCTAAAGTCCGTTAAGTTTTTTTGAACTTTTCCCAGTAGAGAATTTTCTAAAACTCTAAAGAAAGGATAAATAAATGAGTTTTTCTTATTATTCATTACACCAATGAATGGTTTAAAATGTGAATATTTTCTTTTGATGAGTTATTTAACTATATTTATATAAATTTTATAAAACATGTCTTTATTTTATGATAATCATATATAAATAAATAAATAAAAACTAACATTTTAAAAGTCAACCACGATTTTAAACTATATATTATGGAAATGGATAATCACATTCTAAAATCACGTCCAATTTCAAAATCAATTACTTTCATTAATAATTCATTTGGTATTAAAATTTTAGAACATAATGATTACTTTTTGTTGTAAATTTAACAAAATAAAATATTTTAAACAGTAATTTAATCCACTATAAATAGACTATCATCGGCTCAAACCTATGAAATCATAATAGTAGCAAAAGAAAGGGATTGGTCTAAGATTGAATTTTAACTTCAAAAGTCAACCCTTCAATGGAGGTTCATCCTGCTCTAATTCTTCTTCTTATTTCTTGCTTTGCAACTGCTTCATATGCTCATAATGTCCACCTCTCTGCCCTTAACCAATCCCTCATTGTTTCGACTTTACCCGCACCCGACAAAGGTATGTTTGATCAACCTCAAACCGGATTTAATTAAAATTGCTCGAATCGTCGTTAACATATGTACGTTTAAAATGAATGAAAAGATATAATGTAACCGGTCGATCTTTTTGCAGTTTTGAAGACAGGGGTGGATCAAGTAACGATCACATGGTCGTACAACCAAACCCTCCCAACGGCGTCCGACTCGAACTACACCACCGTGGAAGTGAAGTTATGCTACGCACCCGTTAGCCAGAGCGGCCGAGACGACCGCAAAACGGATGATAATCTAGATAACGACAAGACCTGCCCGTTTGACATTACGGACGGGCCATACAAACGTTCAAACAACTCGTTTATTTGGACCATTCCTAGAGATATCCCCACGGCTACGTATTTTGTAAGGGTGTACGTTATAAACGCCAAGAACCATGAGATAGCGTATGGTCAATCCACGAATGCGGTCAAGGCCAGCAGCTTGTTTCAGATCGAGGGAGTCGCCGATGACCAAGTCCAAGCGTCGGCAGCGTGGCCAACGTTCGGGAAATCTTTCGGGTGTTGGTATGTGTGGCTTGGTATGTTATTTCTAGTGTAAATTGATTTGATTTTGATGGATGATGTTGTATTTGATGTATCAATTTATTTTATGTTAATAACACATTTATGGACACTTGTTTGTTTCCATATTTGTCCTTGACTTTGTAATCTTTCTGTCCTTCTTTACTACTTTTCCTTGGCAATAAAAGATTAAAAGCTATTAACGTTAACTCACAATCAGATTTGGGTGTTTGAGGTTTCAGTGGTTCGACTCCTGTAAAGTTATTAGGGATTTCTTTGGCCATTTTTCAAGACCCTTGAAAGTAATCGAGCTACACCTAAAATGTTTCGAACACTCACGATTAACAAAAAAAAAAAAAATTCAAGCTCTTATAAAAGGAAAGTGGATGTTACAAATTAATAGTAAGAAGCATCTTTATATCGGATAAAAATCTCATGTCTCAAATTATTATGTCACATTCATGTCCACCAATCACATGAATACACGTCATCGGAGAGAGAATATAAATTTGAATTAAATAAAATAAAAAATATATAAAATCTATGTGTCTTAATTTCATTAGGGTATGTCAGGAATGTGACATGGTATTTTAGGACAGGATATTTTTATTCCATTATATCTTTATATTAGAAAAGTAACAAACCAGAAAAATGACTTACCATAATAAGAAAGAACTTACTATAATGAGGAATTGAGAATTCTAAAATATGAAATTATGGTGGCTATCCTACATTGATTAAGAAATGGTGATATGTTGGTACATGAGATATTCATTAGTACTGAATATTATATTTTGTTAAAATGTCTTTATATATTTAAAAAGAGAAACCAAGGAGATTGAGATACACAGTAAGATTTTAGTATTCTAAAATATTTTAATTGTGATATTGGTTTGATTAAGAGACATTGATGTGTAGATGATAACTTGGTACAAGGAATAGGGATATGCCTCACAAAATCGAAATGACTTGTGGCAACATATATAAAGAGTTGGCTCTTTTTGTCCAACTCACTTTTAGCAAAAACCTATAGGGAAATTAATTAAAATAACCGTATTCGAACATCGTATTACCGAAATGCCCCAAATCTCGTCAACTTTGTCGAAATACCCTTTAAGTCCGGGAAACGTGGCCGGGATGAGCATCGATCCCGGGGTTGTTGTGTTTCGGCCGGGAAAGGACTCGATCCCGGGGTTATGTCCGGGAAACCCGGGGTTGGGGGCCGGGATCGTGTTATTAATTGAGTTTATACATTATTAATTGAGTGAAGTTTTACAAAAACAAGTGTACATGTGTGTAGATACATATATGGGTGTGTGTGAGAGTATATATATATATATATATATATAATGACAAAATAGATGAGTTAGGGATTCCCGGACATAATAACACGATCCCGGCCCCCAACCCCGGGTTTCCCAGACATAACCCCGGGATTCCCGGACATAACCCCGGGATCGAGTCCTTTCCCGGCCGAAACACAACAACCCCGGGATCGATGCTCATCCCGGCCACGTTTCCCGGACTTAAAGGGTATTTCGGCAAAGTCGACGAGATTTGAGGCATTTCGGTAATACGATGTTCAAATACGGTTATTTTAATTATAGAAATTAATCTTTTTTTAGAAGAAATGTCCAAGCAATTTTATAAACGACATCTTCACACACACACATATATAGAGAGAGAGACCCATTCATTTGCTAACCACGACATTGGTACTAACCATGCTAACCAATTTTCGACCAATCAAAAGCTTCCTATAGTTCATGTCATGTCACCATTGCTATTAAATATCTAAGGGTAATATAGGTATTTTCTATTGCACGTCCCATCTTATATCTTTCCATATTTCAAGGACTTTTTTAATATAGTATTTATCTTAATATTTATTAAATTAACATGATAATTTCCTATTGCACGCCATATATAATCTCTTTCCATATTTCATGAACTTGGTTAATTTGATATTTATTTTAATATTAAATCTAATATTTTTAAACTTAACTTTGATATTGTTCCAGATTTTATGCTATTAAGCTTGCACATATGCATATGTGCATATCTTAAACCATTTTTCGTATTCATATACAAAAGGCTCATAGTGTACATCAAAACTTATTAACATGAACAATGCACATATGCACTGAAAGAACAAATAATCTAATCATTTTTTAAAATTGTACATATGCACATCAAGACTTATTAGTGTAGACAATGCCCATGTGTACAACACAAAAATCATGCACATATGGTTTTTTTGAAAATGTACATTAGAAATTATTAGTTTAAAAAATGCACATATTCACATAAATAGCAAACACTTTAAACTGAAAGCTTGGTTAATTCCTTATGTGTGCGCCTCTCTTTTTTTTGGTTTAAAAACAAGAATTATTAGTTTAAAAAATCCCTAATTTTGTGCCTCTTTTTTTGGTAACGTGTTAATATGATTTTGGAAGGCTATTTGCATTTTTACATTTTTAACCATCTGCTCTTATGCACCGTAATTTCCTAGCCTTTTAATTTAATATTTCTAAAATTAAAATTCTAATTAATTGTGAATCATTGATCTAAATAACCAAAGGTCCAGATTGGTTAGCACGGTTAACACCAATGTCGTGGTTAGCAAATGAAGGGGACCCTATATATATATATAAGGGAAATTAATTAAAATGGGCGTATTTCAAATCCGTATTACCCAAATGCCCCAAATCTCGTTCAAATCGCCGAAATACCCCTTTTGTCCGGGAATAGTGGCCGGGAATCCCGGGTTGGGTTGTGTGGCCTAAAACAACCCTAAAACAACCCTAATTTTCTCAAACCCTAAAACAACCCCGGGAATCTCGACCCTAACCCCGGGATCGAGTCACATTTCGGCCGAACACGTCCAAACCCGGGATTCCCGGCCACTTATCCCGTACATAATGGGCATTTAGGCAAATTCGACGAGATTTGGGGTATTTGGGTAATACGGTGGTCAAATACGCCTATTTTAATTAATTTCCCTATATATAATATATAATATATATATATATATATATATATATATATATATATATATATATATATATATATATATATATATATATATATAGGTGTTGCTAAGGTTACCCCTCCTAAAATGTATACCCCCTTCTAAAGGTGCTATTCTCTCACGTAATATATAATTACACTTTATACTCTTATAATTATTTAGTTAGTTTACTTTATAACTTTTAGTTTTATATTTTTTATTTTACATTTTTATCATATTAACACATATAATCGTATATTAACTAAAATACTTTAAAAAATTACTTTTTAATTTTAACAAATTACACCATTATAATCGTCTCTTCGATACCTTCGAAATGAGCCCAATATTGAATATTTTTGATTTAATTATTTTATTATATGTTAAAAAATACGTTAATGAAATCGATATATATATATATATAGAGAGAGAGAGAGAGAGAGAGAGACGTTCAAATGCAACCCCTTTACATGGTGCAACCCATATATCCACCACTCATTTTATTTTCATTTTGTAATTAAGAAAAAAGAAAAAAAGGCTAAAAATAAAATGAATGGTAGATAAAGGGGTTGCATGAGTTGCACCATGTAAAAGGGTTGCATAATAACCTACCCCTCTCTCTATATATATATATACATATATATATATAATGATAACAAAATCATATGTGATCTGTAACAAAACACAATTAAAATTAATGTATAATATCACATGTACTGCAAAACGTAATTCATAATTTTCATCAAATCATATGTGATTCACAATGAATTAATTTTTTTTCAAAATGTTTTCCTAATCATATATATATGATTTAAAATTTGAAAAACAATTATTCAAATTAAACATTGAAAAAAAATAATGAAAACAAAATCATATGTGATCTGTAGCAATATCGATTAATTGTGGATATCACAAATGTCGATTATTTTGGGATATCACATGTCGATTAATGGATATCACTTACGTTCGATGTGATGCATTTTCTCTTTTTTCAAAAAAAAATCAATTAACCAAGGTACAATATATGACATATAATAATATAATTAAATCAAAAAATATTCAATATTTGGCTCATTTCGAAGGTATCGACGAGACGATTATAATGGTGTAACTTGTTAAAATTAATAAGTATTTTTTAACGTATTTTAGTTAATATACAATTATATGTGTTAATATAATAAAAATGTAAAATAAAAAATATAAAACTAAAAGGTATAAAGTAAATCAATCAAAAGAGTTCATTAACCAAAAATGTAATTATGAATTAAAAAACAAAAAAAAAATGATGTGAGGGGGAGGGGGTGAGATTTTTTTGCAGGGGGTAGGGAAAGAATTTTCCATATATATATATATATACCATATATATATAGGGTCATTCAAGGGAGAACTGCATATTTTGTGATAACTGTGAGATTCATTCTCATCCACACATCAAAGAATAAATTAGGAAATTAACATATTTGGTAATTTGACTTTAAATTTTAATTAAATGGTATTCTAAGTATTTTGATTTTTTTTTCTCTCCTCTCTCTCTCTCTCTTTAAAATCTGACCTTCATGACCCACATACAAACATTCATCAGTGTGATACCCAAACATTCATCAGTGTGATACCCAAAGTAAATATAAGACGCACTGTGATACAACTATAATACAAAATGTGATACCTAAAAACATCGACAATGTTAGAAAAAATATATATTCAAACGATCATGAGCGTGATACTCAAAATACATACAAGATGCACTATGATACCCACTGTGATACATTGTGATATCACTATGATACCACTATGGAGAGGCGTGGGTTATCATAATCAGTAGGGTAAATTGTAATCAATTAGGTAATTATGGATTGAGTAATTAATAATTTTATTTATAATAAAAAAAATACAAATTGTTAAATTACCAAATTATCCTTTTACTTTATTTAAAAATAACATTAATTATACGAAATGAGTGGCTGGTATTGGATCTCACGGTTACCACAAACTACCTAGTTCTCTTTTGATTAGGCCCCTATATATATATATATATATATATATATATATAAAGAGAGAGAGAGAGGGGGGGGTTTGGGGTTTCAAATGAGAAATGTTAAGTGTGTGAGACATACAAAAATGATCATAGCCCTTCATCCGGTCAACATTTGCGACTTTGACCGTAAAGCATCGGATAATTCCTTGTGTGGTTTGTAGAAGATAAAATGATACTACTTTCGTAAAATACAGGGGACGAGTTCATATGTGAACATATGTGATTCACAAAGCCGCAAATGTTGACCAAATGAATGACTAAGATTACTTCTCTATTTCTCATACATTTATCATTTCTCAAATGAACCTCTCCCTATATATATATATATATATATATATATATAGAGAGAGAGAGAGAGAGAGAGAGAGAGACACCTTCAAATACAAACTTTTTAATGGTGCAAACCATGCAACCCACTTATCTACCACATATTTTGTTTTTACCTTTTAATAAAAAAATGGAAAAATAAAATATGTGGTAGATAAGTGGGTTGCATGGGTTTGCATCATTAAAAAGTTTGCATTTGAACACCCCTCTATATATATATATATATATATATATATATATATATATATATATATATATATATATATAAAGGAAAACCAAGAAAAATAAGGTGGCGCCATAAAATTTTAGTATTCTAAAATCTTGAATTTTGTGATGGTTTAGTTATTCTACATGATGATAACTTGAAAGAGAGAGATGTGTATATGAAACGAATAAGGGTGTCTTACAAAACTGAAATGATTTGTGGAAGCTTAGAGAGTTAGCTTTTTTTTTTTCACTAACTCAGTTTTGTAAAAATCATATCTTTATATATCTATAAAAAACAAGAAGCGGAGGTGACACCATAAATTTTTAGTATTCTAAAATTTTGAATTATAGTGTTGGGTCGATTATCCCATATCGGAGAAGAAATTATTGATAGATTGACAAATGATGATGTGTGTATATTAAAGGAGGGATGAAAGATTGAAAATGGATGGTATGTATGTTAAAGTAAAATTTTGTATTTGAAAAGTAAGGGGTTGTTTGACAGTTGCTGAATGGCAGTGCAGAATGATTAAGTGATCTGAATGATTAAGAGGTTTTTATGATATAGTGTAAAATGAAATATGGTTGTTTGCTAATTGTTCATAATGAAATTAGGGCTCTTAATGGTTAAGGGAGGTTCAAGATACAAAATCATTAAGAGGATTTTGGAACTATTAAGAGACAACCCTTTTTTTTTGCCAAACATGATTTACCTCTTAGCGATTCAGATGTTTCCTCTTAATGGTTCCATTAAGAGGTAAACAAACAACCCCTAAAAGGAGTTGGCCAACAAAAAATGGTAGTCTAATACTTCCTAAAAAAAATTATTGACTAATTCAAGTAGTACTAAAACCTTTAACTAGGAAATCATTAACCTTAAGGGGTTGGATTCCGACAATAAACCATTTAAATGTCATCGGTTCAAGTCCTTCCAAGGCCATTAAAAACTTTCGTGACTGTTTTTCAAGGTCCATAAAATTAATCGAGGTACGTACAAGCTGATTCAGACATCCAAACAAGTCTTTATAGTTGTCTCTTCTCTCTTGTATTTTAATTGTTTTTTGTATTTTTAATACTTGTATTATTCCTTTTAGAAGTCCTTACATTAAATGTAAATATCAGATTTTGAAATGAGGTTTGATTTGTAAAAATGTTTTTTTGGAAAGAATATTGATCAAATGAATTGGTTTGATCTTCTAATAAACTTTGATTACATTTGTGTTGCATGTTAGGGGTTTAAAGTTGAGGTATATGAAAAAACGAAGGGCTTATTTTAAAAATATTTTATTATTTTTTCTTGCATTAACTTCACTATTGTATTGATTTCACAAGTTATTGTTTTCGATATTGTTTTAATATTTTAGTCATAATAAATAATTGGGATAAAAACAATAGGTCTTGACCAGTTTTTCTTAGGTTTTTTAAGCTTTAACTGGGTTTTGACTGAACCCGATTTCAGTTAACCAAATGAACGGTTCGAGCTTTGACGAGATTTTTCGAACCCGTCCCGGGTTCAAAATCGAGGATCGGTTTTTGTCTATGATCAGTCCCAGACCATCTTTAACGGGTCCTTTTTAAAACTAGTCCTCATACAGTCATACTCAAGTGATCCTTGTTGATTCAAAAAAAGTTAACCGGTCTTGCTAGGATACGACCCGAATCAATATGGGCCTAACGGCCTGGCCCATGTGGCTTAATCTGGGCAGTTTCTTCTCAACCCATGATCAAAAATCAAATCTGCAATCATTGACACAAAATTCACCTATGATTTCAACATTTTTCTCACTAAAATCGATTCCTAGATGTTCCCACAACACAAGGTTTAATTTTATATCTAAGAAAATTAACTCCACAATGGGTTGTTACCCACCAAAGAGCACCACCACCACCTATGGTGGCGCATGTTGGTGCCAAATCAACAACTAATTAATACTTTGAAATGAACATCTAAATACTAAATAAATAAGCATTAATTATAAGAACAACGTGAGATATTTATTATTTTTAATTGCTACCAACCTAAACTCCAATGAAATCCACAACACAACATATTCATTAGAACTAGATGTTATCCATCAAAGCTATATTCAACAAAATGAGTTCTATTCAGGCTTAACTAACACCTAAATGGAGTTGTTATGATTTCGAGTCGAGTTTTTACAAACCCAAACTAGGCTCGTTATATGTTTTGAGCTTCAATTTGTGTTAATGATTGAATAAAATCTCAAACTTGTTTGGATTTCTTTCTTATCTTGTATTTCTTGTAAATGGAGTTGATCTTGGTTAGTAAACTTTTTTAAATATTGAGAGAGAGAGAGAGAGAGAGAGAGAGAGAGAGAGAGAGAGAGAGAGAGAGAGAGAGAGAGAGGTAATACTTGAGATGATTAATGGTATTAATGGGTCAATGGGATATTAATGATTATTAATGGTATTAATCCTTATTTTAACTTCCAGGCAAATTAAGTACAAAATTTTACTCTTTCAAAAAAGAAGTTCTACTTTATTAATCTATACTATATTATAAAGCAATTTATAAAAATCTCTTAAAAACAATTGTTAAAGTTTAATGTATCGCTATTTAATGTTAATTAATTAAAATCTCTTAAAAACAACCATTAAGATTTTATGTACTACATTTAATGCTATTTATTAACTTTCAATTCTTATCTCTATCCACTTTAACTCACCTAAAATTATTCCTCACTCCAGCTCCCCTAAAATCACTCCCCCGCATAATTAAATATAAAAATTCTAAAATATAATTAAGAAAATATAACAGAATATTTAATGTTTATTTTATTAAAAAATGTATTATTAAACCTAAAATAAATTACATTATTATTAAACTATCGAATGAACTCTTAAAAACAAACTTTTATGCATTAAGTATTGTTTATTGATACACATTACTTAAAATTCAAGATTACAAGTCATGATGCATGAGTACAAATTTCTAAAGATATATGTTTGAATTCATAACTAACTGATAAATATAATCAAAATAGGATAAACATCTCAATTTAAATATAAATAATTTAAAATATACAAGATAATCATTGAATTCTAACAAAATACTTATTTTTTTTATAAAAAAAACATTATATTATTAACTCTAAATTAAACAAATTTATAAAAAAAAAAAACCATTATCACTCTCTCAAAACCATCCAAAATCGTACTGTAAATCGATAAAAAATAAAATAAAATGAAACATTAAATCGTGATGTGTCTCGCTGCATTGCGCGAGTACGATTCTAGTTTTTCATAAAGCGCGATGACATTGTTTGGCAAAAATAAGCTAGCTTATTTTCTGGATACATGTTTGGATAGACATAAGCTAGTTTTTTGATAAGCTACTTGGAGTAGCTTATGAGAAGTTTTTTGTGATTATTCCAATTATACTCTCATTAATATTCATTATTATATGTTAACTATTAGTTATAAATAAATATTAATTATTAAAATTTATTATTATTAATTAATAAATATTAATTAATATTATCTGAAAATTATAACATAAAATTTCATTATATATTGATATTAATTTTTAATTATTTAGAATTATTGATAATTATATCAATTTTTTTAATATTGATCAATATATTTTTGCTATCAATTATTATTATTTTTGTAAATATTATTTGATTATTTTTTCCATATCATATGTAATGGTTATTTAAAATCATAAGTTAATGTAGATTTTTTTTTAAATTTGGTTTAAAATTCAAAATTTATAATATATATATATATATATAATAAATTTTAAATTCTTTTAATTGACATATTATATTATTTACTACCTTATTTGTATTAATTAATAAATTATATTACTATAAATTTGTTTTAATTATATTATTAAATATTATAATTGATTATTTTTTTTAGATGTCTTTTTTGGTAATTTTACATGCTTATAAGTTAGTTTTTACCAAAACGTGACTTTTTCATAAGCTAACTTATCAGCTACCAGTTAGCTTATCAGTCACCAGCTAGCTTATCAGCTAATTTGCCAAACATAGCCGATATCAAAATTAAACATTTTAGGATCTCTACTTTTAAGAATACACATTTTAATACCCAAGTTGACTTGTTTCTCCATTAAAATGTGTAGCCATGACAGTCTGTTTTTTAGCAACTTAATGAGCTTAACAGTACTCACAGTTTATTCGGTTAGCTAATTGTTTGGTAGTGTTTCTTTTTTAAAAAAATTGTTTAATAGTAACTTAATAATAGAGAAAGTGGCTTATTTAGTAAGCTTCTAGAGGGAGCTTTATTCAGAAAATCATTTTTTTTTTCTCTAAACATGTCCCTCCCAATTAAAAAACACGTATTTTCATCTATGGAAAAAACATTCCCAATCTATATTGACAGATTAATCCACACAAACAACTTTATCCATATAGAACTTAATGAAAAACCGACAAAACAGCCTTGAGTACGTCTCTAAACTAATTCCATAAGGCCATAATGATTACAATTAGAAAAAAATTAAGTGGCTCTAAGAATGCTCGAACTAACAACTTGTTCCACTCTCCCAACAGGCTAGCAAGCCATTCCTAACGAATTATAAGAAGTCACCTATAAAAAGAAGCCTTGAAGCCTAGCTTTTATTTTAGAGTTGGAGTTTATCGGGAAAAAGTCTTCTATAGTTGATATGAATACATATATTCATTATTTAATTTTACCTTGTAAAAAATTGAGCAACCAACTAAACTAATAAAAAAATAAATTATTAAAATATATGTTTTTTTAAAAAACACAATCCTTATCAATATAATTTTTATATAATAAAAACTCAAACCAAAATCATATAAGAAACATGATTCAATTCATTTACAAACTATTGTTAGAATAAAAAGTACTACATTTCCCCGAACTTGATATGAATCTTACAACTAAAACGAACAAAAAAGACATCAACGACGAATGAACAACTTCATTTTTAAAATGTATTTCTACGTTAGATCAAGTATTGTGAGCATCCCCACAATAAAGGGAAAATTCAGGATCGTTTGATGCAGCATGATAAATATATGTTGGCTCAAAATTCCATGTATCACTCTTGTCCTATCAATAAAATTAAGACACGTTAAATTTTTATATATTTAACGTCATTTGACTCGACACCCTTACACGTAGCTCTGCATGTTGGAGTCTCATTTCAGCTAGATACTAATCATCAAACCTATATATGCTTAATAACTTTTTCTCTCATTATAAAGACTGTTTTAGAGAGATATTTTCAAAGGCGTTCCACATATCCTGCCACACTGACAGACAGTGTGAATGCCACCGGCCACACCTTTTGCCTCAAAGACCAAGGCCTTGCCTTGGTCAACCATGACTCATGTGGCTTTTGCAACCAAGAAAAAGTGGTTAAACTGTATGTGTGAGACTCGTTTTCTTTTGCTCTTTCAATGCTTTGGGGGACAAAGGCAAAAGTCCACGTAACTGTGTGTGTGTGTGTGTGTAAACCAAGTCAATGCTTGTACCACAGCCAACTCAAACCAAAACAATCTGATCCCTTGAACATGCTTAAGAGCTATTGTACCACATTAATAGGGTCAACTTTCAATAGATTATGCAACTGTATAATAATAATAAAGATGTTTCAAATTCCTAGAAGGCAGGTACCTTATATTTGACTTTCTCTTTCATTAATTAAATGGAGATTTTTTAGGATGATTTCATATTAATTTATTTCCAGACTAGTACTTGATAGATAGAGAGATACCTTGCAACATTGGGTTCTATATATAGCTGCTCAAATCCCAAGTCTTCACCCATCTTCTAATCATCATCATCATCTGATCATCTTTAGCAGCATAAGTGGATTGCACTCAAAGACTTGAGATTTCAAAACTCAACCAATCATCATCAATGGAGGTTCCTGCTGGTTTTCTGGTTGTTTCCCTTCTGCTATCTTGTTTTGCAGCTACTAGCTATGGTGTCACCTTCTCCTCCCTTCCAAGGAGTCTTGTGGTTACCGCTTCACCCACACAGGGCCAAGGTTTGATCATAACTCTGATTCTAATCTTCAACAACTCATGAATGCATAGATCATAGAAATCGAATAAGTATAGCTAATAAATCTATCTGATCACGAAAAGATGTGGGAGTGCTTTAAGGTTTAAACTTTGTGTTGATTATTCAGAACTTAAGCGTACCTGTTTTTCTCTCTATCGCGCACTTTTCCACAACGGAGACAACCGCTCTACTTTTTGATGTAGAGGTCAGGTCTGCGTACTTCTTACCCTCCGTAGACCCCACCTCTGGCTGGGATAAACTAGGCTCTTTTGTATTAACGAGTAGTCTCAATAAAACCTGTCATTTTTCTTATAATTGAATTGAACTTTACAGTTCTGAAGGCGGGGGAAGAAGAAATCACTGTGACATGGGCATTGAACCAGACCTTCCCAGCTGGGACAGACTCGGCCTACAGGACCGTAAAAGTCAAGTTATGCTACGCACCCATCAGTCAAAAGGACAGATCTTGGAGGAAAACGGAGGACGAAATGAAGAAGGACAAGACCTGCCAACACAAGATTGTGTCTAGGCCATACAGTGCTTCAAACAACTTTTCATGGACCATCATGAGAGACATACCTTCTGGAACATATTTTGTGAGGGCGTATGCATTCAACGCTGATGATCATGAGGTAGCCTTTGGCCAGAACACAAATGCAGAAAGAGCTACCAACTTGTTTGAAGTCCAAGCAATCACAGGTCGTCATGCGTCCCTTGATATTGCATCCATCTGTTTTTCTGCTTTCTCCATAGTCGCATTGGCCGGTTTCTTCTACATGGAAAAGAGTAAGGGAAAGGCATCCCAACAGAAATGAGATTATCAGCAAGGTGGGAATTAAGGTCCTATTACTTGCCGGAAAAAAAAAAAGAATCCTAATTTCGTTTTAATATGGTGGTGTCCTACAAAACTCATCACAGATCACTTACTGGTGCGGTATTGGGAAGAAGGGATAAATAAAAGATGATTGTGATAGCGATGAGTTAATCATGTTTGTACTGTTGAAAATAGAATAGAGAATGCTCTTTTCATTGTAATGAACCCGGATGTTTAAGTAATTGAAATGTGTTCTTTCTATACCACTGTCATCTTCTTCAATTTTGTTGTCCAACTAATGTCTTAAAGATAGCGGAATGGCTACACAACCAGATAGAAAATGGTGAAATCTTATATAAAAGGTGCAAACTGTTAGCAATTTAGAAATAAGGATATCCTCCATTTTCTAGTGCCTGAGAGATTGAGCTTCAAGAAATAGTGAAAGGATTTCAAGTTTTCAACACAGAAATGTATAGCTCACCAGTTCAACTTTTTCTTTGATCTCTGAGTTTTAATACGATTAGACAGAAAATGGATAAATGAGCTTATAAGAATCGGTTATTTATTTATAGAGTTAAGACATACTGAGTGCAGTTCAACGATGTTTCATGATTGTTGCTTTCATGCAGGTTCCATTAAGTGAAGGCCTCTTGATAGTATAAGCAATTTCATTGCTGTCTTAATCGTTTTGTAATTGGTAAGCTATATTTCGTAAATGAAATAGATGCATCGACTGTAAAAGTAATTAAAAACTGGGAGCTCGAGATAAGCATGCGGGTGGTGCAAATAGACTAATCTTTTACGTATCTACATCAAAGAGTCAACCGTAGCACCATGAAGCCCACAACAGTTGAAAATAAACAGAGTGACGTACCTTTGCTTTGGAGGTGTAAATCGATCTATTACTTGATTTAATTAAAACAGATATTGCATGCTGATGAGTCATTGAAGTACGTTATAGATAATAGATAATTTATAAAATAAGTGGCAAATACCTACTAGTTGACAAATTAACTAGGGAACAAATCCATATACTTAACTGTGTTAAAAACATAGGAAAATGATACCTGATCCATTAGATGACATCACAGATCAGAACTGGCATCAAATCTGTAATTCAATTCTAGAATCTTGAAGTGACCACTATTTAAGAGGTCCCATAAGAACATATGAGGCTCTATGCTTAATGAATCGCCACCGCCCACCGTGACATCAAAAGCATCCTGAATGTTTCGCACGCCACCCATTTGCAGCAACGGAAAGACAAAGGTATCTGAGGCATGAGGCATCATTTACTTTCTTCAAATTATCTATATGAACCAATGGACAAGTGCATCCACATCACTATTTACTTCTAATCTGAATGAGCTCTGAAACCATAAGAGCATTTAATACGATCATCTAGATTGATGCAACTGCTTCTAGGAAGAATTGATCATCGCCATCATGACAAAAGAATACCAAATGGTCCAAATCTCATCACCAAAAGTTCCGGTGCTTCTCAAGCGAGATGTCAGTTATTAGTAATTAAAATGTTTGTTGCACATCACTGTTTACCTATAAAATTAACTTAAGGATCAACTATTTTACCCATATTTCACATGTGCAATCAAGAATTCAAGAGAATCAACATTTAATTCCGTCGTAGTCTTTCTTGATACAGTAGCAGGTGTGCTCTATTTTTTATGGCCATAGAGAGAATCAACTGTAAGAGGTATCTATCACATCAGCTAGAGGTAAGTATGCATACACAAAAAGTCATCATAGACCTTCCTGGATAAGAATGTATATCATGTACGGGTGTACCTGTGTTTAGAAGAATCAAAATCAACCAATTAGTGTTTGTTTTAAAATTTAGGAGGGGATCACAGGAATAAAATATACCTGGGTATCACCAAGTATGCGGTGTATGATAAGTTACATAATAATAATTGGCTAACTTAGTCAATGAATAGCCAGCACAAACCCAAACAATATGATCCCTTGAGCATGGTTAAGAGTTATCCAACCTGATAAATAGGAACAAACTGTCATTAAAAAAATTCAAAATTCTGTAAGGCAGGTGGTTTGTATTTGACTTTCTTTGTTCAATAATTTGGGTGTTTTTAGTATGATTTAAAATTAGTTATTTCTAGACTAGTTGATAGATAGATACCTGTACCTTGCATCATTGGGCTCTATATATAGCTGCTCAAATGCCAAGTCTTTCCGTCATCATCTGATCATCAGTGGCAGCATAAGTGGATTGCATTCAAAGACTTGAGATTTTAAAAGTCAACCTATCATCATCCAATGGAGGTTCCTGCTGGTTTTCTGGTTGTTTCTCTTCTGCTCTCTTGTTTTGCAGCTACTGGGTATGGTGTCACCTTCTCCTCCCTTCAGAGGACTCTAGTAGTTACCAGTTCACCCACACAGGGCCAAGGTTTGATCATAACTCTGAATCTAATCTTGAAGAACTCATGAATGCATATATTATAGAAATCAAATAAGTATAGCTAATAAAAATATCTGATCAAGAACATATGTGCAAGTGCTTAAAGGTTTAAACTATTGTGTTGATCATCATATAATTGAGTTTTGCAGTTCTGAAGGCGGGGGAAGAAGAAATCACAGTGACATGGGCATTGAACCAGACCTTCCCAGCTGGGACAGACTCGGCCTACAGGACCGTAAAAGTCAAGTTATGCTATGCACCCATCAGTCAAAAGGACAGATCTTGGAGGAAAACGGAGGACGAAATGAAGAAGGACAAGACCTGCCAACACAAGATTGTGTCTAGGCCATACAGTGCTTCAAACAACTCCTTTTCATGGACCATCATGAGAGACATACCTTCTGGAACATATTTTGTGAGGGCGTATGTATTCAACGCTGATGATCATGAGGTAGCCTTTGGCCAGAACACAAATGCAGAAAGATCTACCAACTTGTTTGAAGTCCAAGCAATCACAGGTCGTCATGCGTCCCTTGATATTGCATCCGTCTGCTTTTCTGCATTCTCCATAGTCGCATTGGCCGGTTTCTTCTACATGGAAAAGAGCAAGGGAAAGGCATCCCAACAGAAATGAGACTGTCAGCAGAGTGGGAATTAAGGTCCTGTTAACGGTGACATATTTAAATACAGCAAAAAGAAGAATTCTAATTTGGTTCAAGTTTTCAACTATGGTGGTTACTACTTATGACAGATCACTTACCGGTGCAGTGTTGGGGAGCATGGATAAATAAAGATGGTTGTAATAGAAATGTGTTAATTACGTTATTTTTGTTTAAAATAGAAAAGAAGATGCCTCTTCATTGTTTTGGACCCGGATGTCAAGTTACAGAAATGTGTTCTCTCTATACTAGTAGCATCTTTTTCAATGTTGTCCAATGTATGTGGTTAAGAAAGTGAACGGCTACACAACAGGATGACAACCCCACCCTCCCCCTTGGGGGTGTCTTATATTGAAGGTGCAAACTGTTAGCAACTGAGAAATAAGGATGTCCCATCATTTTCTGAGGCTTGGGAGATTGAGCTCCCAGAAATAGTAAATGGTTTTCTCAACACACAAATGTATAACTAACCAGGACTTTTAATGGTGCTAAGTCCAACCTTTTATATGATCCTCGAGTTATTGTGAATGGTTATTACTGAGACAAGACGCAATTAAGCAAGTATGTGACAAATTCAGTACAGTTTACCAACGTCTCAAGTTTGTTGCTTCCTTGCAGGTTCCATTTATGGAAAAAAGATTTGTTCTCTCCTACGAACAATTTTTTCGTAAAATCTTGTCTAATTATCAGAAAGCCTCTTGCGAATTTTATTGCTGTCTTAATTATTTCAGTAACTGGTGAGCTATATTTAAGACATAAAGTAGATGTATCAACTGCAAGAATAGTTGGAATTTGAGAGCTCAATATAAGCAGAAAGTAGTGTGAATAGACTAATCTCAAAAAGTCAAACATAGCACAAGAACCTTGCAGGCTGCAGCAGTTGAAAAAAGAAATGGAGTGACATACTTTTAGTGAGCATATTATTTGATTTAATTAACAGAGAGATTGCATGCCAATGAGTCATAAAAGTAGGCGATAGATAATTGACAAAATATATGACAGTACCTCCTACTAATTGACAAATTAACTAGGGAACAAATCAATATGTTTAGCCGTGTTAAAAACATAAGAAATCCATTTGTTTAGCCACGTTAAAAACACAATAAATTCATATGTTTAGCCACGTTAAAAAACATAAGAAATCCCTATGTTTAGCCACGTTAAAAACATAAGAAATGCAAAAAAAGGGTAAACGCCACCCTCTGAGGTGCCCCCACCGCACTGGTCCCACGGTCATAATGGGGGAGGTAAGGAATGCATTTGTCTAGCATCGTTAAAAACATAAGAAATCATATCAACCCACCAGATAAAATCATAGATCAGCACATATCTAAAATCTTAAAACAACCACCATGTAAGAGCTTCCATAAGGAAGTATAAATTTCTAGGTTTAATGAATCACCACCATGACACCGAAAGCATCCAGAATATTTTACAGGAAACCTGATAATCATCATGAACTGAAGCTTCAGTGCCCAGCAACTGAAAGATAAAGATATCAGTGGCATCATTTACTTTTCTTCAAATTATTCCATACGGATCAATGGACAAGTGAATCCAGCATCATTAACTGTTTCCAGGAAGCATTGATCATCACCACCATGACAAAAGAATACCAAATCTCATCATGAAAAGCTCCTATGCTTCCCAGTCAAGTTGTCAATTGACGGTAACAGAGAAATCAAATGTCGTTGCATTGTTTACTCTTAATACTCTAGATGACGAAGAGTTTTTGTAACGAAGAACTAGGACTAGTATAAAGTAAAAGGATTTCTGTTAGAATAGGATCCGAAAATCAAGGGGATTTTCTTTAACTAGTTTCCTGATATTATGTTGTATATATATTGCTCATTAGTGGATCAATAGAAGACATATATAGACCTTAAACTATGGTATATTCCATGAGTTACTATATAGTTATTCTGCTAGATGGAAAAGAAAATTCACGTCACAGTTTCCACCACAATTAACTTGAAGGTTATATTCACATTCCACATGACCGGAACACATAGCAAAGCTTAGTATGATTGTATGATAATCAACATTTAGTAGTGCCATAGGCCATCATGATTCAGTAGGACGTGTGCTATTTTCCTATGGCGTCAGAGAGAATCAACTGCAAGAATTATATTTGTTAAGCTACAGAGAAGTACGTATTCACAAAAAAGAAATCATCATAGTACTTCCTGATTAATGTATTTCATGTACACTGAACCTCTGTTTTGAAGAATAAAAATTCAACCAAGTGTTCAATTATAAATTGTTGGACTATCTGCTCATCATCAGTACCAGCATAAGTGAATTGCTCTCAATTTAGGTCCTACGTATTGAGGTTTAAAAGTCAACTCATCATCAATGTGTTATGAACCCGACAAATTGAACAATGGAAATGGAAATCAAATGACAAGAACACTACCCAAAAGCTTCAATTAACGAGGGAAAACAAAGAACCAACTAGCATTCGAGAGGCTAGGACTCTCCCAAATAGAACTCACTAATTTTCTTCCATACACTACTCCTCACCACACCCCTATTTATACTAGATTTATTGAAAGCAACTACCCAAAATACCCTTTCTAACCCCTTCTAGAATAACAACTATGGATGGGCTTGGGCCTCTTGATGGGTGCATGACATTACCCCGCCCCCAAAGAACCACCTTGTCCTCAAGGTGGGTAGAAAAAATAAAGGAACCGCTGCTGCCCGGTGCCCTCTTCTCTCAAAACAGCATCAAATTGAGTAAACTGAGTAGCATAAGAGTTGGAACTTGGAATCGGAGTAGAACCCGTGAATAAAATTGAAATGGGTCCAGCACTATGCCCACTTTGGTGTTGTTGAAAATATCGACTATGTGTTAGAATATCCATTATGGATCTTAATAAATTTCCCCCATGAACAACTTCCAACCAGCCGTCAGATAGCCCCTCTAATTTTATAATCTTTATACCCAGAACAGTTCCCAAAGCACCCACTAAGTAAACTTCCATTTTTTGATTTTTCTCCTTAACATACTCCACTTCCTGATTTTTCTCTTTTAAAAGACCATCCACCCCCTAGTTTTCTTCTTCACGATATTGACTTATCTTTTCAATTTCTGTAACGTAAAGGCATGTATTAAACCTTGAGGTCCTATTAAGTTTTTCCAACCAGCGATTGCACGCAGAACCATGTGAATTAGGCATCAATCGAGTCACCACGCATGATGTTGGTGCCAATGGCAGCGAGGGTGGTGGTAGCGGCGGTGACGGTAACGATAGCGGCGGTGGCAGTGGTAGTAGCGGTGGTGGTAGCAGCGGCGGTGGGGGCGGTGGTGGAGGCAGTTTCCGTTGATCGTCGCTCCAACCATACCTCCCATAGTCGGCAATATGGGGTATGTCGTGAAACTGGGAATACGAATTATGTTGGGCCAATTTAAAATAACAGGATTGGGTTTGGGCCACAGGTTGATAACTAAAATGGGCTTTATACCCTGTTTTTGTATCCTCAACAGTTACAAATTGGAATCCAGTGCTCGATCTTCTCTCAGTTGCGCTCGATAGTAGAGGAAACAATAACGGTGGCTCTAATTGGTTGTCTAACCTATTGATCGATTTGCTCGATGCACCGGTTGCAGAAATCGGCTGTGACTGTGGAGAAACGTCAGGCTGAATTAGTCCAGGCCTTAATCCATATTCAAACCCAACTGAATCGCTTCCACAATGATCTACCGAATTTCCTTTTTCTTCGGTTTTCTCCTTATATTCGTCACTTTTATTAACGATCGTTGTCGTGATGACGGGTTTGTCATCGTTGAGATCAGAAATCGATCCATACGCAACCTTCGTAGACGAATCCTCCTTTTCTTCTCCTTCTCTGATCGTTGTTGTAACAACGAGGCTGTCATGGCTGATATTCTGAGTTTTTCCATGGACATCCTCCTCATCAATAGGTTTGAATCCTCCAGATTCGATCTCCAATTGTGGGTAACCGCATGGTTTCGGTGGAGGAGCGTGAAGGACTGTTTGGGATACAGTGTTACGTACCTCTTCTCGGAATTATTTGATGGATAGACTGCTGAAAATCAGAAACTATTGATTTAATTGCGATCACCTTCTTCTTCTTCGTAGAATCAATCCTATGTGAACTCATATCCAGAACCATGGATCGAGACTGCTCTGATACCATTTTGTTATGAACCAGACAAATTGAACAATGGAAATGGAAATCAAATGACAAGAACACTACCCAAAAGCTTCAATTAACGAGGGAAAACAAAGAACCAACTAGCATTCGAGAGGCTAGGACTCTCCCAAATAGAACTCACTAATTTTCTTCCATACACTACTCCTCACCACACCCCTATTTATACTAGATTTATTGAAAGCAACTACCCAAAATACCCTTTCTAACCCCTTCTAGAATAACAACTATGGATGGGCTTGGGCCTCTTGATGGGTGCATGACACGATGGAGGTTTATCGTAGTTTTCCTGTTGCTTCTATTCTGTTCTCTTGTTTTGCTGCAACTTGTTCTGGTGTGACTTTCTCCTCCCTTCAGAAGACTCTCGTAGTTACTGCTTCACCCACACAGGACCAAGATTTGATCCTATTCTCACTCTAATCTTACAGAATCTTTGACTGCATAGGTCATAGAAATTGAATTGTATTGTTATCAGTGCAGAAATAATCAAACTTTGTTGTTGATCATCAATGAATTTAATTTTGCAGTTCTAAAGGCAAGGGAAGAACAGATTACAGTGACATGGGCATTCAACCAGACGTTCCCAGCTGGGACAGACTCGGCCTACAGGACCGTAAAAGTCAAGCTATGCTATGCACCCATCAGTCAAAAGGACAGATCTTGGAGGAAAACAGAGGACGAAATGAAGGACAAGACCTGCCAACACAAGATTGTGTCTAGGCCATACAGTGCTTCAAACAACTCCTTTTCATGGACCATCTGCAAGACATTCTTCTGCAACATATTTTGTAAGGGCGTATGTATTCAGCACTCAGGATCAAGAGGTCACCTTTGGCCAGAACACAAATGCAGAAAGAGCTACCAACTTGTTTGAAGTCCAAGAATCACAGGTCGCCGTGCATCCCTTGATATTGCATCCGTCTGCTTTTCTGCTTTCTCCATAGTCGCATTGGCCGGTTTTTTCTACATGGAGAAAAGTAAAGGAAAGGCATCCCAACAGAAACGAGATTACCAGCAGGGTGGGAATTAATATTCTGTTACCCGCAACATATTTAAATACAGAAAAGAAGAAGCCCAATTTGGTTTTCTATGGTGGTGCACTACTTATTATAGATCACCTATAGGTGCAGTATTGGGCAGTGTCGATCACTAAAAAATGTTTTTTTTTTTGGAATAGGGGTCATGTTTATTTGTTTAGATAGGAAGTGAGATGTACCCTTTGTTGAAGTCCAATGACTAAAAGACAGGTGTTTCGAATCCGGATGTCAAGTTACAGAAATCTGTTATTTGCATACTTCTAGCATTGTTTCAGTATTGTTGTCAAACATCTGTTCAAGGTGGAACAGCTGAACGGGATGACAAATGAACTGCCCCCACCTCCTTGTGTATGCGCATGGTGGTGGTGATACCTCCATCAAAGGTGTGGCTATAAGCACCTTGGATGTTTAGTGGCATCATCTACTTGAATAAATTTCTTTGATTTAGTCAATCATCAGCATAAACATTGAGAACATCTTACAAGCATTATAGTCACAAACTGAAACTTATGCGCACAGTGAAAGGGTCAATTAGCAGTAATCGATGTTAAGAGGCATCATTTACTTCTTGAAATTTGTGTAGGTAAAGTTCTCATCACTAAGATGTTCATAGAGTTATTTATATGGTTCAGCAGACATCCACATTACTACTTGACCTAAACAAACCTAACAATCAGCTTACGCAATCCGGCCAAGGCACAACTGAAAATACAAGAGCATCTTATACAATTAACGAGATTGTTTGCAACATCTTGTAGAAAGAACTAATCATCAACATAACACCAAAAGGGAAGAAAGTTTGATCATAAAAAGGTAACACTTAGGCTTCTCAGTCAAGATTCCAATTAGAACTAACGGAGAAAGTAAGATATTTAGTTTATTGATTAATGCTCAAACCTACCAAGCTGAAGCTCTTATCAGTAGTGACTTATTATGTAGTCTTACTGCTAGAAGGGAGAACGTATTCACACCATGATATACCTCTAAATTAAGGATCAACTCTTTCATCCATCTGACACACAAACGGTGCACTGTCCTCGGTATGAATGTGTGATAGGTGCATGGATCAGCATTTAGAACTGCTGTTAGCTGTCAAGATTTGGTAGCTGGTGTGCTATACTTCTTATGCTGGCAGAGAGAATCAACTGTAAGACAACTGTATTTCATGAGCTAGAGATAAGTACAGGATTCGACAAAAGGAAACAACATTATAAAATATTTATCAATAACTCAAATTAATTGGGAAATTACCTCATGATGGATATGCTACCAGAGGAATGCCCATTTACAAGCTCAAGGAGTTCTCCATTTCCATTGAAAAATACAAATTCTAATAACTCTAAACTGACATGAAAGAAGTCAAACACGAACAGTTCAATTAACATACGTATTGATAATTTGACTCCTCCAATATGCTGATTTTGCAAAAAAAGGACTTTTCTGGGGCACTATGTGAACAATAGGAGTAATGTGAGGAATCAAGTGATTGTCAATCCACTATACTACCTAGTGTGACTTCGAAGGACATTAAGCAACTCTAAAATATGTTATATGTGTAATGTCAGGGAGAGTGCGTGAAGAAGTTACAAAGAATGCATAAGCCTTGGTCTTAAAAATTAAGATGGTTGATTGAACAATACTTTCTAATTTGACAAGTTCAATTTGCCAAGAAAAGTGCCGGCAAATATCACCACCATTAACCACTTGGGTTGTGGCACACTGGTAAAGCCTTTGGGGGATGTAGTGGAAGATCTCATCTACCCAGGGTTCAAATCCAGGCGCTGCCAAAGCTCTTGTAGCCATGGAGGTTCACCTGCGATGACTCCAGGCCATTCGTGGTCGCCAGGGAATTAGTCGGTGCGCGTAAGCTGGCCCGGAAACCCACGGTTACCAAAAAAAAAATCACCACCATAGCCCTTCAGTAAAATAATTACTGGTGCCATAGCTTCATGAGTAACATAATATACCAAATGGAATAGAGAAATGTGCAAGAAATGTAGATGAACAAGGTAGACTGTGAATCATATCAATCAAATGCACACAGTAGTACATATTAATGACTAAAATGTCAAGAATTTTGAATTCAGTTACAATTAGGATGACATGCATGCATCATCATATATTTTTATACAAGAACATAGCAATCTACATACCTGTATGGTTTTCTAACAAAAAATTAGGGAGTTGTTAGGTTCTTTTCTATTTAACAAGAACATTTGAGTAGTTCACATTAACTGCCACAGTACCACCTAACCTGGAGTAACAAAGTGCAGAATATTTGGTATTACAGATTATTTGACTACGAAGTGAACTGTCAACAATGATTTTCAGAGTAAAAGAACATCAGCACGCATAAACATCACGGTGCTATGAATCAGGTATCTGGACAACAAGTAGAGGTTGCCTAAAAAGATGCTAGTAGCTCACCTATCTTTTCTTTATGTGTCTGATTATCTATCGTTATGTTAGGCTACATGAGGAATTAAAAAGTTACTGGTTAAATCGGAAAATTTCACAGAAGAACTTAAGAATAATGAGGAGAAATACAACACACGTTCTCAGTGATAACACACGAAATTTGACAGATGAATACTTGCTGATATTCCAACAAAAGTTCTTGAAGATAAAATTAACCAGAAAGTTACATAGATGAATACAAGTTATTTATATGTTGTACCAGACAGTCGAAATTGACCATGCTTAAAGTACATCATGGTCTTCTACTAGGTTCACGCGCTGTCCCCGAAGCAACACTGCTAAACCTAGCCATCTGTTATTTTTTAATTCTCACAACAAATTGATTCAATGCAAAACCCAAGACATAAATTCCAGCAACTTAGAATACACTACTTAACATAAATTCCACCTTCATTTCAGAAGGATGACCTCCACAAGCTGATAAATCTAGTATGCTTGGTGGTTGAAAACCATTTCACTGCTTGCCATCCGGTCAGTACCAATGAGTGATAACCTATCTTCAAAAACATCTATATATCCAAATGCATCAGTGCCTGGAGGGCATTCCAAGGCGGCTTCAAGCACTCGATGGTGTACCCCATGAGAGTCGATAGAGTGTCCACCTTCGTGATCGTGACCGCCTAGGCAAACCTTCACACAATCATACCTGTGAATCACATCCATAACTTCATCATAATTCCACAAAAGTGCTTCTCTCGATGTAGCTCCAGGATCTAGGGGAATATGACAGCATACAACAACTTTCTGATTGGACTTGGTTGCATCTTGGAGTATGTTGTCCAGCCATTTCAACTGCTCTTTCCCAACTGCGCCATTGAACTTAAGAAACCTTCTCTCAAGATCCTCTAGTCCATTTGGACTATTTTTTTCCTCATTAGGATTTTTCTCATTGAGTAAGTTTAAGGCTTCAATCGTGTGAGGATGATCATCAGGCCAACCAACTGCACTGATGTCGTAACCATCAAGGACGACAAATCTGTACTCTGGGATTGGCGAAAAATCATAGTAAGCACATGTATCAACACTAGGAATAGACAACAATGGAAGCAACTTGCTGCGAGGGAGATTGTAGAGGCAGTGATTGCCAATCGTATGATACACGGGATTATTGAAGTTCTCAAATTCATTAGCTACTTTCCTAACAGCATTTAGCGATTGATCTTTAGGACAATGTCCATCGACAATGTCCCCAAGATTTAGTGAGAAACTGATATTCTGATGATTATTCCATTTTTGTACTGCCCTTTGCAACACGAGAATGCTATTTCTGTAATATCGAGGAACACCATGGAATGAACGCCCATCAGGAATGTCAGCATACTGGACATCTGTGATAACCCCAAATGAGAAAAGAGGTTGATTCTCTTGTGGTGCCACTCCATTTGGGTAGCCCATTCTTCGATAACTATTCTCTGAAAAAATCAAGAATACATCAAAATAAGCATGGTATGGTTCATGATCATTGCATGTGTGCTGTTGGAACACGTAATGAGCAATGTTAGAGCTTCTGAGCTTGTATCATAAAATCGACCTAAGTTTATAACCCGATCAACATGTAAAGCCCTTACATGATCTACGATTAACATGTATGTGTGCCACTTATTTTGACCAGATGGGTCGGATTGGTGATAGATGGTACTTCTACTTCCCTTAGCGTGATGAGACCCTGATGCCTAAATATGGGGAAAAATGAACATACAAAAGAAAATAACCCACATTGTTCCATTTGCTGTGTAAGGCTCGATACACTCTTTCCAACACATCTTTACCTTTTTGTGGAATATTAGTAATTATATTACATGACCAGCAGTGGTTAATTGATACACAATTGGTGATCGAATGTGTAATTTCAGTGACTAATTGACTTCCATATCACAGCCAACTAGTTTCACTAAGGGCCTGTTCGATATTGGCTTAATGGGCTGTGTAGCCCATATAGCTTACTCAGTCAGCCATAAATGGCTGTTTGGTTGTGGCTTAATCTGGAAATCAACAACTTATTCGGTCAGCTTGAGGAGGACTGTTGTTTACATTCAGCCCAACTTTTTACCTAGATACCCTTCTCTTAAAACACTCCCAGCCTCAATACTGGAGAAAAAACCCTCGTGCATAACCAGCATCTCCATCAAAGCTCTCCCTTGCCCTTCTCCTTCTCAATGACGGTAAAACTATTGCAGGGAACGACGCATCTCCATCGATCTCCATCTATAGCTCTCTCCATAAAACTTCCATCTCTCTATATCCTGATGGGTTTATTTAGTTTTGTTTGAATAGTCCTGGTCTTCAGGAATATCATTTGTATTTGATTTTTTCTCTGAATCCGTTGCCACTCTGCTTGATTTCTGCAAAGTGGGCTGATTTATTGCTTTTGTTAGTTTCGAATTGGAATGGCTATTTAAAGCCAGATTGCTTTAATAAAAGGTGGCTTTCAACCCAGCTTCTTGTGTTCTAGTTTAAATTCATGTCTCCAACATATCCATCGATCTGCTCTTCTCCATCGTTGATTATCGATCTGCTCCTCTCATATGCTTGATCCTCTCATCTTTGTTGTGGTGCTCTATTTCTAATTTTTTTTTATCCTCTGTCCAAAAGAGAGATGGATGCAATCAACGACTGATCTATTATTTGATGCTCTTGTGGGTTGGTGTGGCTATGCAAGGATGCTATGTGATGGGGTATCTCACTTTGTTAGTAAGCATTTTCCTTGACAGTGAATTGAATGTTTAAGGTTGTTGATGAGGATAAGTAGACTAATACCAATGTGGCTAGTGTTGATAAGAACCCAAACACAGTGGTGGAAAATTGGAAATGTGCCCGGAGAAAGTTGCACCAGTGTCCAAATCTGATGAAAAGGTTCACCAGCACAATCATGATCAGGGTAATAATTCCAGGGTACTTAAATTATCACTAGCATATTAAGAATAGAAGTTTAAAGATATACTCCGTTTGTGGTTAATTGCTTGGAAAGATGCAATGTGTCAACTTCATCCCTAGGATGTAAAAGATTTACAATGAGAACCTTTCAGTTTAAACCATATGAAAGTTACCTGATATCTAAAGAACCAAATTATATCCCAGAAATTGGGGTAATCATACAGACAGGACTCAAAAGAAAAAAGGCAGCCAGGGAAAACAAAGCAACTCCCCTTATCGATACAGTGTAAATGCTTAATCTTGAACTATCAGTTTGAAGCTAATGAATCTGATGCCAAACCAGGTCATTTACATATTCAGACTTAATATGGACTGATACACTTTGCAACCAAGTAATTCTTCCAAATGTAGCTTGTTTTAAGAAGATCAATATAGTTTTCATAATTTTTCTTGATTTCTCCAAGGAACCATATCATTATAAAAGTTAGTTTATTTAACTTCAAAAGGCAATAGTTCTGAACGGAGGCCGTTCAAATTACGTTGTAAACAATAAAACCCCAATCATATATACTTGCGATTCCGGACTTCCACATAGCCTACAGCAATAAACTGGAAACATTTTTCCCCAATAAAAATTTAGCTTAAAATGTAAGTGAGGTATGGGCTATTTCAGATACAATGGCAGCCAAACAGACTGTGCAAAAAGGATGATTCCAGTGACGAATTGGGGAAAAAATGTAAATAATTGCATAAACTAATTAACTTAAACTACAAGAATTAGATGGAACTTACAATCAAATTACGCTCCAAACGCGATACGAATAGTGCAGGAAAGCGAGAGTTTTTGCATCAACTACGAGAATCTTCAATGATCGAATTAATTTTCAGGAATAATGGATGGTGAAGAACATGAAGGAAATAGATATACATACATACGCCCCTTTTTGATAGGCTGGAACGGTAAAAAGTCGCTGATGTTTAAAGTGGTGGCTTTGTCATTTTATATCTCTTAATTAATGATTAATAAATATTAATTATTTTACCTCTTTACATCCGAATCGCTAAGAGGTAAATCTTGTTTGACAAAAAAAATTATTGTCTCTTAATGGTTCCAAAATCCTCTTTAGGCTTTGTTTGTTTTTATGAATTCATCTCTTAATTGCCTATTTTATCTAAATCGGTGAAACGTAAGGAAATTCAATGTGTTTGTTTTTCTACAAAATTCAGAGGCTCTTATCCCTAAATTAGATCTAAATGAAAAGGAGTTGCCCTGGCCTCTAATTCGCTTAGAGGTAATACGGCTCCATCAGATATCGACTCCATCGATTGCAATCCCAGATCACAATCCCAGATCAGGTACGTAACTCTCGTCCCCTCCTCTTATTGCTCCTCTCGTCCCATCCTCTCATCTCATCGACTCCATCGACCCACGACTTTGAACCATCGATTGCTATTATTGCAATCGATTGTTGTTTTTTACTCCATCGATTGTTGTTTTTGGCCATCGATACTGTTTTTTTTGGCAAGGTCGATGTTGTTGTTTTTGAAATAGAAATTGATTTGTGTTTGTGTTTTTGAACTTGTTTCACCAGAATATACAAGAAATTTCATAAACATACAAGAAATTTCATAAACAGCAGAATATATATACAATAAATTTCATAAACGTATTTGTGTCTGTGTTTTTGAACTTGTTTCTGTGAGAAAGACCATCAGCTTGTTGCTGCTGCTTATGAACTTGTTTATGTTCAATACATCGATGTTGTTGTGTTTACCTGTTTATGTTTACAACTTGTTTTTTAATTTGTTGTTGTAGTGATTCACTTGTTTATGTGTTTTACTTGTTTATATTTACAACCTCAAGAATTTTACAGCCCTAAGTATGTCAACGAACTTGTTTACAAGGAGAACTTGTTTATGTTTGAACCATCCCCCACCTTCTTACTAAATGATTCCGAAAATTGAATTCCAAGATGTAGTAAAGAAATTGAAACGATTGAGCACGCACTTATCAATTGCGAAACGGTTAAGAGCTTATGGAGGCTTATAGGAAGATGGTGGAAGGTAGATATGGATTCGGTGCATTCGGTGAACGATGTAATAGGGGAGAGGGTCCAATCGGGAAATAACGGCAAAGCCTCGAGAAGATGGACGGCGATGGTTTGGTGTTTTCTCTATTTAGTGTGGACAAACCGGAATAAGGTCGTCTTTGAAAAGTGTAGGGGCTCAGTAACGAATTTATTCTTTGAATACCAATTAAAAACGTTCGAATGGGTGACATGGAGGGATAAAGAGTTAGTTGTGGATTGGCTTTCGTGGCTTTCAGAACCATACGGGTTGTGATTGTTGGCTTCGTGACATATGAGACTACGAGAGAGGACTGTTTCGGATGGTGCAGGAGGGTCTTGAGACTGTTGTTGGATGCCACCAGATCAGATTGAGGCACATTTACCTGCAACTCAAGTAAAAAGGGTGTTGTAAGATGTTCGGGTGGTAGTGGGATTTGCACCTTGCAAACCCTTTAGTCATTTGTTGTTACCAGACTTTTGTTACACCCTCAAATTTGTAAAGAGCGACTAACTAAAAAATTCAACAATACCTTACGGTATAATAAAATCTCTTTCTACAATACCAAAATTGAAATACATTTCTAGATTAATCCATCATCGAGTAATTAAAGTCTTACACAAATACTAATTAAAGTCGGGTGTTACTAAAACCCAATAACTGTCGCTATCTCCAATATAAATGCGGAAGACTTCATTTAGCTAATCACCTCTTCGGGCACACAACTAGCGCTCATATCTTCACAGTGACGCTATAACTAATCCCGAAATGGAACCTGATGCACATGCCGACGAATAAAAAGGTTAGGTTAACGTCTAATGAGTTCAAGAGTTTTTATCATGAATTATAAAGGAAATCATTAAACGAAAATATTGTAACTTTAAATCATGCTCTTTTACAATGACGTAGGTGTCGTTTGTTTTTTAAGAGATCTAAAGTCTGAAGTCTTATTTTAGTTATGATTAATAAGAGGTGGTGTGTAAAAATGTCTGAACGATTCACACTTAAGAGTCATTAAGAGTTTTTTTTAAAAAAAAAAAACAACCCATTACTTTAATTATGAGAACAACCCATTTTCCAATAATGCGCATTTTATACATGGACGACTCAATATCAAAACATCATTTTATGAAATAATGCAACCCAACACTTACTCAAAATGCGAATAATAGTAATTGCTCAAATATTAAAATTTGGATAAGACGTTATAAACCAAACGACCAAAGTGTGTGTAAACTCAAGTCTCCAAAATTATAGCATAAGGGAGATAACCCAAACTCAAAGCGTCACCGAAAACAATGATAAAACTAAATACCCAAAACAACACCTTTCGGTGACGGGGGAGGCCCGAATTCCATGGCTTGTAGCGAAACACAAAAGTAGGCCACTTTCCAAGTTATTGAGCTCACCATACTAGGATCAAGGCCACGAACACGCCGACTCGTACTAAGATGTGGGGGGGGGGGGGCACCCAATGATTCCTACTCATGCTCATTCGCTAGGATTTACATTTACGACCCACGGCTAGTATCCGGTCCCACATAATCGTATCAAGTTTCCACCCTAAGGTCCAAGTCTCAACTAGCTACAAATGGGAATAACTATCCCATAAAATAGACTCAGAAATTACATCACGGATGCAGGTTCGGGTATTGGACTCCTCGAGCCCTCACCGTATTATCCTCGAAATCCCATGACTAATTTTGGTGTCAACATATAAATAATAGCCCATTTTCTTTAAATAATAAAGACCGACTCATATGTCTATGGATCCACTTCATTACAGTCTAAAACGTTATATGACTCCAATTGAATGACCAACACACTCAAAACATGTAACTCTCAAATGACACGTAATAAACTCCATCATACTAAAACTCCACGACGGACTATTAAACCAGACAAATGTCCTCAAAACTCATTTTAGTCAAAATCGAGCTAAAGGCTCAACGATTTACTTAAATCTCCAATGAAGGCCGGTGTAAACATTGAAACACGTTTGACCAACGGATATGCAAACACAATGACTAAAACTGTGATTAACCCAAACCTCCTCATTGGTTGAAACAAAACATTTTCCCAATGGACTCATTCCCTTATTTTTCCAAAATGACTCATAACACAATGATATGCATTTTCCAAACGGTTTATGAAATCAGTTGCACCAAAAGGACAATTACTTAAAATGACATCCAATTAAGTATTAAATCATCAAAGAACATATTAAAATGATCTATATATCAAAATGTCTAAAATTCCAAAGATGTGTGTTATATAAGTTTATAAAGTTAAACACTTCCAAAATAACCAAACTTATCAGCAGTTAACAATTTCATGTAAAACGTAAAACACTTTAAAATAAACGTTTTGGCATGTATATTGTTTTCACAAATCAACTTGAACTCACCTTGCTAGATTTAGGCTAAATCTAGGTTTAACCCAACTTAAGCTCCTTTGAAAAACACTTGAATCTTCAAGGTCAAAACCTCCATAAACCTAGATGCACAAATTCCACCCATAAATAATCACATTCAACCATTTAGAATCGATCCCCAAACACATTACATCAAAATCTCCATTTTGGTCAAAATCCTAATTTTGACTCAAATCTTCCAAAATCTTACAAATGGAAATTGAAGGAATTAAACACTAGAAAATCATCAAGAGAACATTTATATCTTATATTAGGGTTTAGAAATGGAAGGGATACACTTACCACTTAGGTTTTGATAAAACCTAGAAAACCCTAAGTTAGAGCTTTAGGTTGAAGATGAAGATGAAGATCCTTGATAGCTAGCTTCCAACATCGCACTTGGTTGAGTATTGATACCTCATAACTTGGGGATTTAAGGATTTAGAACCCCAAAAAACTATGGGTGGGGAAGATGGGTCTTGGGAGGGTTTTGGGAGAGTTGGGGAGGAAATGAGAAGTGAGAAATGAAGAAATGAGCCAAAATCCCGTATTTGACAACCTCCCTCTGCCCTGGTGTGACATTTCCATGCGACAATGCCTAGGGCATTGTCGCTGGTCCTTCCCCTTTCTGTTTCTTGCTGCTACTTTGCCAGGTGCGACTATGACGCTGTCATAGTCGCCGGGCATTGTAGTCGTACCCGTACCAAGCTCCGAAACTCGACTTTTTCAACGCCAATACCCCCGATACTCTAAGAGACTTAAAATAATGATTTCTCAACAAAAGTCCCGCCGTTTATAAGATCCAAAAATGTTCGGGTGACCTTTACTTACCGAAAATTATGGGTGTTACAATCCTCCCAACCTTAGAATGATTTCGTCCTCGAAATCTAGATTTCCACGAAACGTTGCCCGTAGGATATATTGTCTCTACTCCGCTTGTCAGAGCTATCACTATAACCTCATGTTGGTCCTCACGATAAGTTTACCCTTGGGGATAACACACTTATATCCGAATGAACAATTATCTTACTAATATTAGCCTTTAACCATGAGATTGCGGTTGTCTCCCAACCTTGGGTGACACGTACTACCTCACGGGTAGTTTGTGATAACAACTTCTCACCGGCCAATTCACCTCAGATCCACATGTCTCTTAATCCAAAACCAACGGTCGACATCAAACCCCAATGAATTTTCAATATTCTTAATGATTCATTCTTGATTTTGATAAGGCCGTCCTTCCAAGGGCGTACCAATACACTCATCGGGTAGCTAGTTCATGCCGATCCGGCTACCACTCAACTCTGATCTACTCTCAACTTCGAAACATTCTCACAATGAGACTTGTACCACCTCAGTAAAACTCATACACGTCAATACTTAATTACCGACGTCTAACCTCCCTTTAGGCTCCACCACCGCGAGGCTACACTCCTCATGTCCCAACAGGAATACTTACTGATATTCCAAATATTCATTGATTTCCAAAAGAACCAGTCGACGCCTAAAACCCAAAAATGGTAATACCGAACACCGATGGACATCCCGCCTAGGATCTCATTCTAGATGCATTGTCGTGATAAAGTTGACATCTAACAGAGTACTAAGATTCCCAATCTTACATTTCTAACAAATGGACCATGATATTTCCTTTGCCCACGGAAACTATTAAGGTGATACACCGCCAACATAGAACATGACGTCTAACGGACTATCCACCCATCAAATCAAATCCAACCATACACAAATAGTCACATGGGTCCTTATTCCGCAGATTCACCGAAGCAGAGAAATCACCACTTAATTATCTGGGAAGGCATAAATCTAACACCTCAATTATTCATGCGGGTACAGATCCAAAACTGAAACCCAGAATTCAAGACTAACCACAAGTCGGATCATCTGACGCTTCAATTCCCAAGGACTTCTCTAGTCCCTAATCGCAACTCTTTTCAAGATAAGATTTTAAATCTATAGCCACAATGAGTTCAAGATTTTCCAAGCTAATATGCCAATTTAAAATTTACAAAATTTTCAAACGCAACAGTTTTATAACAATCGGTCATACATATAAAATCTACTACCGCTTACCCGGTAGGTGTGTAAAGTGATCACCAACGTCACGTATATAAAACTATTACAAAAATTCATTTGATCAATACTTACGTTAATAAAAACGGTAACAAAAGATGCGCAACAAATTTTTCAAACGGACTACCATGGTCCTAGCATGCATCAATTTATATTATGCATATGAAAATAATTTTCCGCACTATAACATGTACAATAAAGGTTTGTACAACTCCCAAAAGAGAATTTCACAACTTTAACTTTAAAATCTTTTCTTTTAAAAACACAAAACGTCGGAGGATAAAAACCCCAACAAGGCCCATATACGTCCGTTTATTTCCCCAAATTTAGCAACACGATAGGAACGCAATTTTTTTTAAATCGAGCTCAAATTTTTGGGCCACACAGATAAAACGCACTCGTCCAAAACGGTAACTACAACGTCATGTAAACCGATAATCCATTTAATGCATTACGGAAAATTTATAACAGTAAAATCAACAACTGAAACATGTCCAAAGCAAAAGTTCAAAACGAGACAACATAAATCTTTCATATACTTACCCATGCGAGTGTAAATCAAATTCAACACCAAAAAGTGTACACATATACTTGTGTAAAACTCAAGATGCAATCATGCGACATTAAGATTCTTAAGACGTCCCGTACAGTTGCAAGATGACACGTGCAGAACTCGCATGAAACAAAAATATTAAACAAAGGCTTATAAGTTAACGCACACAATAATGTCAGTATACACCTCTCAAAGTTCTACTGCACAACGCAAAACGGTCTTAAAATAAAACGCCATAAAACTCAACTGAATTTTCATAAAACTCATTAATGCTAAAAACGAGCGGTGCCAACATTTTCATTTCCCCAACATAAAAAGCATAAGACGACAATAAGTCTAAAAATATCAAAATTCTAAAACCACAACGTAAGATAAAGTGACCCTTTTCAACAAAACTTTCATGAGACACGACGCCCAATAAGCTCGTAAATTTACACGCAATAAAATTAAAACTCACGTGACTCAAAGTACACTCACGTGCCCAAAACGTAGCAAAACAATGCCCATAAATTCAACATGACTCGTACAGACTAAAATTCCCAAGAAAATTCTGACTCAAGAACATGAGAACAACTCTTCCTTTAAAACCTTAACATACGTGGAGGAGATCCAATGTCAAGATTAAAAATTCCACAATTACTTGCCTAATACCCCAAATGACATTAAAACACGGATCTTATAATATCCAAAAATAGTGTTAGACACGGAACGGGGATGAAGAGATTTTCAATAAATATATTTGCAACCGCGTGCAATAAAACAATTTCATGCATGCTTAAACTCACAGTTTAAAATCTGATGAGTGATAAGTACTTTACCAAAACTTCATCATATAGCTCACTTTATGCTTCGAAAGCATGAGAAATAATTGATGCAAACTTATTTTAGAAATTAATTTAGTGTATGAATTTGGTCGGCACTCAACATCTTAGGACTACGCTTCTCAACTTCCCGACATACTATTGTCATCCGGATGATCAAACATCTTAAGGCAATCTTCGAAGGTTTCATCGATTCGCCTTATAATTTCTCCTCGAATAATGTCGATCCAAAAAGTCTACAATTCTAATCCAATCAATCATTCCGACCCGAAACGGTCCACTTATTGCAATCACCATGCTTACTGTCACTCCAAGTGACGAATGTTATAATTAATCATCAACTCCTTCTAACGGTTACTCATTGAGACACTTCTTCACTACCCCAACGGTCATCATACCAAGGCAGTTCAAGCATACACATGTAACATGTAGGTTCACCATAACACTGGCCAGGTGCAATTATGAACGTACTGTACATGGTCATTCTTGTTATTCTCGACGTGATTTCCATTCCTAGAAGCTCCATCGACCCCAAAACATCCAATTTTAAAGTGCCTATTGGTTTAATTTCCCTTTCAATCACTTAAAATAATGCTAGTTTGAGTCTAGGCATCCAAAAATCAATACCTAATTCTCTCAAACTTAAGCTCTGATACCAACTTGTTACACCCTCAAATTTGTAAAAAGCGACTAACTAAAAAATTCAACAATACCTTACGGTATAATAAAATCTCTTTCTACAAGACCAAAATTGAAATACATTTCTAGGTTAATCCATCATCGAGTAATTAAAGTCTTATACAAAGACTAATTAAAGTCAGGTGTTACTAAAACCTAATAATTGTCCTATCTCCAATATAAATGCGGAAGACTGCATTTAGCTAATCACCTCTTCGGGCACACAACTAGCACTCATCTCCTCACAGTGACGCTAGAACTAATTCCAAAATGGAACCTGATGCACATGCCGACAAATAAAAAGGTTAGGTTAACGCCTAGTATAACACCCCTATTTTCGAAGGGTAACATTTCGAGTTATTACAGAAACCGATATATCAAGAAAAAATAAGATATTTGATTTTGGACTTGAATCCTAGATTTTATAGTCTTAATGGATGAAGGATTCAATTAAGAGTCCAACGGTTCTTTCCGGAGCAAAAACGGAGCTATAACGAAGAAGTTACGGCCAAAACAGTGAACGAGAAGAAAACCGGGCGAACAGTGCATCTCGCGACTTACGCCGCGACTTAGGATGTATGCCGCGACTTAAGGGTAAACGGACGACTTATACTGTGACTTAAAGTCGCGGCATAACCCGCGAAACCCCCTGATCGAGCTTAAAACCGATTTTCAGCCACCAAACTTCATTTCCTCATAACTTTTGATCCACAACTCCGATTTGGGTGATTCAAGTTGCCACGGTTTCGTTTTTGATAGATCTTAAAGGATATAGCAAGAGATTGGAAGTCTATTGGAGTATACAAGAGTATTTTATGGTGGTAAGCTCCTCATCTCTCCCACTTCATCTTCTTCACCAAAGTTTTCTAGGGTTTCACCCACCCTTTGTTCTCCCTTTCGTAGATTGGAGGTTTGTAACCATTTTGGTGAACTAGAGGTGTTGTTGGTGGTGGATTCAAGCTTGGATTAAGGTAATCTTCTATTCTCTCCATTTTTGGAAGTTAGGGTTTTGGTATCAGTTGAGGTATTCGTGTATAAGGTTGGGAAACGATTCTTTGTGGTTGACTATGTTTATTTATGGTTGAATATGTATGGATTTAGGTTTTTGGAAGTTTTGTCTTGAGAATCCAAGTGTTCTTCAACGGAGCTCTAGTTGGGGGAAAATCTAGATTTAGCCTAAATCTAGCAAGGTGAGTTCAAGTTGATTTGTGAAAACGGTGTACATGCCAAAATGTCTATTTTAAAGTATTTATGTGTTTTACGCGAAATTATCAAATGTTGGGTTATTTTCTAATCTTTGATTATTTGAAGTATTCAACTTTACAAACCTTGTATAACACCCACATTTGGGATTTTTGGGCATTTTGATAAATGTGTCACAAATGAATGGGTTTTGAGGTCTTATTTTATAAATAGATCTTTGGTCAAGGAAATACACTTTTAAATGTTTGTCGGGTTTTATGCACCATTCATGAAATGGAATGTTTTATAAAGTATTACTTGCACTTTTATGTGAGGAACTTGAAAGAATGGTTATAGTCCCATTTTATGATTTTCATTCTTATCAACAGTTAAATTTGGAAAATGCATATTTTGTGTTTTAAGGCATTAGGAAAATATAAGAGTATAAGTTCATTTGGAAAATGGGTGCCTCAACTAATGTTGAGTTTTGAACTAATTTTACTTTTAGTCGTTGTGTTTGCATATCCGTTGGTCGAGTGGGTTTTATCGTATTTTTATTTCATTTATCAATGGGTCAATGGGTTGCTAAGCCCGCAACTTGGTATTTTTATTTGATTGGGGTCTTTGGACAATTGTCCAGTTTTGGTATATTGGATGAGGAGCTCGACGTAAGGGCCCTTCGGGGTTGAACTTGAGTTTTCGTGGGTGTACGTTTAAAGCCATTGAGCCTGACATCCCTTGCGCTTGGAATTTTTACGTCCGATGATGGAACGATAGTTTTCCACATTGAGGCACGTTTAGGCATCGGATTGGGAGAGTAGGTCCTACGTGCTCAAGTATTACGATATTGGATGGGGAGCTCGACGTAAGGGCCCTTCGGGGTTGAACTTGAGTTTCCGTGGGTGTATGTTTAAAGCCACTGAGCCTGACATCTCTTGCGTGTACTTTTGTTTATATGACTAGTCTTAACAACATAAAATGGGCTTACTTTGTGGACCGTCACATTTTATGGAATCGGGTCTCCCCCGTCACCGAAAGGTGTTGTTTTTGGGTATTGAGTTTTATTATCCAAGCTTTCAGTGACGTTTTGTATAAGTGGGTTTTACCCTTGATTTATGGGTTGAGTATTATGCCCCATCCGTGTTTTGGGATGTTTTGGGATATGAAGTATTATTTACATTATCATAAATTGGGAGTCATTTTACATCCACGTTTTGAGTTGGGTTATCTCCCTTATGCTATAATCTTAGAGACTTGAGTTTACTCATATTTTGGTCGTTTGTTTTATAAAGCTTACTCAAATTTCATTAATTGAGCATTACCATTATTCTCGTTTTAATTAAGTGTTGGATTGCATTATTTCATGAAAGAATGTTTTGGCGTTGAGGCGACCATCTATAAAATGCATATTATTGGTAAATGAGTTGTTCCATTATTTTAAGGTAAACCATTTTAAAGGATCATGATTATAGGTTACAATATTTCCATTTTATGTTTTCCTTTATAATCATGATATAAACTCTTGAACTCACTAGGCGTTAGCCTAACCTTTTTTATTTGTCGGCATGTGCATCAGGTTTCATTCCGGGATTAGTTCTAGCGGCACTGAGAAGCGATGAGTGCTAGTTTTGTGCTCGAAGAGGTGTATAGCTTGATGAAGTCTTCCGCATTTATATTTGGAGATAGCGATTGTTATTGGGTTTTAGTAACACTCGACTTTAGTTAGTCTTTATGTAAGACTTTATTCACTTGTTGATGGTTTAATCTAGAAATGTATTCCAATTATGGGCTAGTAGTAAGAGATTTTATTATCCCTTTTTGGTATTGTTGAAAGTTTTTTTTAGTCGCTCTTTCCAAATTTGAGGGCGTAACACCTATTGAGTTCAAGAGTTTTTATCATGAATTATAAATGAAATCGTTAAACGAAAATATTGTAACTTTAAATCATGCTTTTTTACAATGACTTGCTTTAATTATGAGAACAACCCATTTTCCAATAATGCGCATTTTATACATGGACGACTCAATGACAAAACATCATTTTATGAAATAATGCAACCAACACTTACTCAAAATGCGAATAATAGTAATTGCTCAAATATTAAAATTTGGATAAAACTTTATAAACCAAACAACCAAAGTGTGTGTAAACTCAAGTCTCCAAAATTATAGCATAAGGGAGATAACCCAAACTCAAAGCGTCACCGAAAACAAGGATAAAACTAAATACCTAAAACAACACATTTCGGTGACGGGGGAGGCCCGAATTCCATGGCTTGTGGCGGAACACAAAAGTAGGACACTTTCCAAGTTATTGATCTCACCATACTAGGATCAAGGCCACGAACATGTCGGCTCGTACTAAGATGTAGGGGAGGGCACCCAATGATTCCTAGTCATACTCATTCGCTAGGATTTACATTTACGACCCACGGCTAGTATCCGGTCTCACATAACCGTACCAAGTTGCCACCCTAGGGTCCAAGTCTCAACTAGCTACAAATGGGAATAACTATCCCATAAAATAGACTCAGAAATTACATCACGAATGCAGGTCCGGGTATTGGACTCCTCGAGCCCTCACCGTATTATCCTCGAAATCCCATGACTAATTCTGGTGTCAACATATAAATAATAACCCATTTTCTTTAAATAATAAAGATCGACTCATATGCCTATGGATCCACTTCATTACAGTCTAAAACATTACATGACTCCAATTGAATGACCAACACACTCAAAACATGTAACTCTCAAATGACACGTAATAAACGCCATCATACTAAAACTCCATGACGGGATATTAAACCGGACAAATGTCCTCAAAACTCATTTGAGTCAAAATCAAGCTAAAGGCTCATCGATTTATTTAAATCTCCAATGAAAGTCAGTATAAACATTGAAACGCGTTTGACCAACGGATATGCAAACACAATGACTAAAACTGTGATTAACCCAAACCTCCTCATTGGTTGAAACATAATATTTTCCCAATGGCCTCATTCCCTTATTTTTCCAAAATGACTCATAACACAATGGTATGCATTTTCCAAACGGTTTATGAAATCAGTTGCACCAAAAGGACAATTACTTAAAATGACATCCAATTAAGTATTAAATCATCAAAGAACATATTAAAATGATCTATGTATCAAAATGTCCAAAATTCCAAAGATGTGTGTTATATAAGTTTATAAAGTTAAACACTTCCAAAATAACCAAACTTATCAGCAGTTAACAATTTCATGTAAACGCAAAACACTTTAAAATAAATGTTTTGGCATGTACACCGTTTTCACAAATCAACTTGAACTCACCTTGCTAGATTTAGGCTAAATCTAGGTTTAACCCAATTTAAGCTCCTTTGAAAAACACTTGAATCTTCAAGGTCAAAACCTCCATAAACCTAGATGCACAAATTCCACCCATAAATAATCACATTCAACCATTTAGAATCGATCCCCAAACACATTACATCAAAATCTCCATTTTGGTCAAAATCCTAATTTTGACCCAAACCTTCCAAAATCTTACAAACCGAAATTAAAGAAATCAAACACTATAAAATCATCAAGAGAACATTTATATCTTATATTAGGGTTTAAATAGGGAAGGGATACACTTACCACTCAGGTTTTGATGAAAACCTAGAAAACCCTAAGTTAGAGCTTGAGGTTGAAGATGAAGATGAAGATCCTTGATAGCTAGCTTCCAACATCGCACTTGGTAGAGGATTGATACCTCATAACTTGGGGATTTAAGGATTTAAAATCCCAAAACACTATGGGTGGGAAGATGGGTCTTGGGAGGGTTATGGGAGAGTTGGGGAGGAAATGAGAAGTGAGAAATCAAGAAATGAGCCAAAATCCCGTATTTGACAACCTCCCTCTGCCCTGGTGCGACATTGCCATGCGACAATGCCCAGGGCATTGTCGCTGGTCATTGTCGCTGGTCCTTCCTCCCTTCTGTTTCTTGCTGCTACTTTGCCAGGTGCGACTATAACGCTGTCTTAGTCGTCGGGCATTGTATCCGTACCCGTACCAAGCTCCGAAACTCGACTTTTTCAACACCAATACCCCCGATACTCTAAGAGACTTAAAATAATGATTTCCCAACAAAAGTCCCGCCGTTTATAAGATCAAAAAATGTCTGGGTGACCTTTACTTACTGAAAATTACGGGTGTTACAACTTTGTTCATGTTTTGTATTGTATTTGCATCAATTGACGTACTTGAAATTGAATTTTTTAATGTTATAAAAATGGATGGTAGTATAATTTGATAAAAATGAGTATATGCTTTTATAAATTCAACAGTATAATATTCTGAGAGATAAAATAGACAATTATACATATTCAGACATTTGTCAGCAAACAAAAACAAACAGTCTAATTGATTCAGATTTCATACTTCAGCACCACCTCTTAAAAATCAGAAGTGAAATCAGACTTCAACACCTCTTAAATAACAAACGCCACCTTAATGATTTTGTATCATGACCCTCCCTTAACCATTAAGAGCTCTGATTTCATTATGAACAATTAGCAAACAACCATATTTCATTTTACATTATATCATAAAAACCTCTTAATCATTCTGCACTAAACCATTCAGCAATTGCCAAACTTAAATTATTATTAATCATATTATTACTATTACTTAGTTGTCAAAAAAACAAATGTAATAATTTTTAAAATATTTTTGTAAGTTCCTTTTCAAAAAAAAATATTTTTCTAAGTTAGTTTAAAGTTTTTTTTTCATAAATAATAAAACTTTTGAAAAATAATTTTAATAAAATATGTAATTTAAATATTAATTATTTTTTGAAGAATTGTTGATTAATTAAAATATGTAAGATTGACAAAGTTTTTATTTATATTATACGTAATGGTCATTTAAAATCCTTAACTAATGTAAACTTTTTCTAAAATTTGTAACTAGTTATACAGATTCAAAGTTACAATATAACATACATATATAAATACAAATGAATAAGGCAAATTAAAAACATTTTTAAACAAGGATAAATCTCAGGTGGACTGTGCACCTTCTCGTGCTAAGGTGACTCCTTGATATCAGTGATGGAGCCTCGTTGGGACCAGAAGGTGCCATTCATTTTCTGATATTTTAAATTTGCATTACTCATCTCTAGTCTCCCATAAACTCTTAGGTGTCGTTTGTTTTTTAATAGGTTTGAAGTCTGAAGTCTTATTTCACTTTTGATTAATAAGAGGCGGTGCTGAAATCTGAAATCTGAATCAATAAAATTGTTTGTTTTTGTAACGTCTGGAGGCATCTTGAGAGAAAGGAAAACATATGAACTGAGGCAACAATTAGAGGTTTTAAGAAGTTAAGTCACCATTTCTTATTTCAGACGTATTTAAGAATTAAGAGGTTTTGAAAATTGGAAAAAAAAACAGTCTAAATGTAAAAAAGTATCACTGATTCGAATTCAAGAGTCATTAAGAAGTTTTTTTATAAAAACAAACACCCCCTTGGGGGTTGTTTTTTTTTTAAATACCTCTTAATAGCTCTTAAGTCTGAATCGTTTAGACCTTTTGACATTCAGATTGTTTGTTTTTTTTCCAATTTTCAAAACCTCTTAATGACTCTTAAATACATCTTAAATAAGAAGTAGTAACCTAACTTTTTAAAATATCTTATCCCACACATTTCATATGAGGTCCTTTCTCTCAAGACGCCTCCAAACGTTACAAAAACAAATAGTCTTGTTGATTCAGATTTAAGACTTCTGCACCACATCTTATTAATCAGAAGTTAAATAAGGTGGCGTTTGTTTTTAAGAGGTGTTGAAGTCTGAAGTCTGATTTCACTTCTGATTTTTAAGAGGTGCTGAAGTTTGAAGTCTGATTTCACTTCTGGTTTTTAAGAGGTGGTGCTGAAGTCTGAATCAACAAGATTGTTTGTTTTGCTAAACTGACAAACATCTGAATATGTATAATTGTCTATTTTATCCCTAAAAAATTCAACTTAAATACATCAATTGAAGTGAGCATCGATGATCGAAGGACGGAACGGAAAAAAAAATAAACAAAAGAAGGATGCTAACAGATTTGCTAGGTTGTGGAGTTTTAATCAGATCTCAAACACTGAAGTGCCGATTTAAGCGATTCAAGATGTTTTGGAAAGCCAACACACAAATTTACAATATTCAAGTTTTGCGTTTTTGCTGGACGGAAATAAGAGGTAATTAAGTGGCTGAGTTATCACTTAATTATTCAGAGGACATTAAGGGTTAAGAGGCTCTGAAAAGAAAGAAAAAACAAACGGTTTGAATTTATTTTATGTCTGACCGAATCAGACATAAGTAGCAATTAAGAACTTATTTTGAAAAAACAAACACCACCTAAGATTTCAGACTTCAGACCTCTTAAAAACAAATGCATTGATACAATTACATGTATTTGCATTATTCATTGGGCCCCACATGGGGTTGAAGAATCAGATGTTTGAACTTACTATTAATATCCTATTTATTAATTTGTGGCTCCAAATGGTTAATGCTCCTTTAAAAACTCTTGGGGTCCGTTTGGTTTGCGGGATTGGAATGGATTTGGAGGGATTTGGATTTCAAATCCATTCCAATCCTTTGTTTGGTTTGGAGGAAAGGAATTTGTTGACTGGATTTGAAATCCTTTGACCTCTTTAAAATCCTTAAGTTAATGGATTTGAAAATCTTTTGCAATGGGATGGGATTTCAAAATCCCCCCAAATCCAAATCCCTCCAAATCCAAATCCTTACTTGAAATCCAATCCATTCCAATCCATTTTCGCAAACCAAACGCACCCTTGGTGTTTTTGGATGCTTTAGTACTTTTAGTGGCCATTTATCAACCGTTCACCAGGTAGGTTTTTATCAAGTAGCAGTTGCCACCCCACTTCCCTTATTGGTGATCAAAATAATATAGTAAGGTGTTGATAATTATCTTTTACCCCATAAACACTAATAAGGTGAGAGTCATCATCCTCATTTACCAGGTAAAATTCTCATTCTTTCTCATGCTCACTCGATTAAGTAAGTGATCTGGTAAGCGCTTATCCAGTTAGAATTTGGTAAATGGTCTCTTAGTAAGTAAAACAGTATGTTGCCAAAAAAAATGTCAGAATTGAAGCGCTCTTAGAATTGATGGATTGTATGTCATGCATTAATGCTCTCCCTGATCCTCATTTTGTAAATAAGCTCAATATATTTGATATAAATGGTTCTTCTTTTCTTTTTTTGTTTTATAACTTTATATGAATTTAAATTGTTCTATGGGATCATTCAAAACACTAACACATACAAATATACATGCATATATGTATACATATGCCGCCTTAGGACACGCCTTCAAAAATGATGTGGCCTTGCCATAACTCGTAAGGCTTGACCTTGCCGCCATGCCACCCCACACGTCATTTAGAACCTTGATATGAATCAATGGGCAAGTGCATCCACATCACTATTTACCTCTAAATGAACTTAAACATTTAATCCGAATGAGCTCTGAAACCATGAGAACATTTAGTACGATCATCTAGATTGATGCAACTGCTTCAAGGAAGAATTGATCATCGCCATCTTGACAAAAAAAAAAAGTTCTGATGATGATTCGTAGGGGAGATGTCAAGTCTTGGCCATCTTCTCATCATCTGATCATCAGTGGCAGCATAAGTGGATTTTGAAAGTCAACCAATCATCATCAATGGATATGGAGGTTCTTGCTGGTTTTCTGGTTGTTTGTCTTCTGCTCTCTTGTTTTGCTGCTACTGGCTATGGTGTCACTTGTCCTCCCTTCCAAGGAGTCTTGTAGTTACCACTTCACCCACACAGGGCCAATGTTTGATCATAACTCTGAATCTAATCTTGAAGAACTCATGAATGTATAGATCATAGAAATCGAATAAGTATAGCTGATAAAAATATCTGATCAAGAACATATGTGCGAGTGCTTAAAGGTTTACAGGACGGTAAAAGTCAATCTATGCTATGTACATGCCAGTCAAAAGGACAGATCTTGGAGGAGAACAACACAAGATTGTGTCTAGGCCATACAGTGCTTCAAACAACTCCTTTTTATGGGACCATCATGAGATACATACTTTCTGAAACATATTTTGTGAGTGCGTATGTATTCAACGCTCAGGATCACGAGGTGGGCTTTGGCCTTTGGCCTATGGACAAGTGAATCCATCATCATGAACTGTTTCAGAAAGTATTGATCATCACCATCATGACAAAAGAATACCAAATCTCATCATGAGAAGCTCCTATGCTTCCCAGTCAAGATGTCAATTGACGTAACAGAGAAATCAAATGTTGTTGCATTGTTTAATCTTAATGCTCTAGTTAAAGCTCTTATTATGTGATATCTTGCATGAATTTGTAGCATCAATCTAGGAGAACTAATAGCTGTAAATATATAGAAATCCGAAAATTAAAGGGATTTCAGTTAAAATAGGATCCCAAAAAGCTTATGCAGTAAGCATGGTTAGTCAATTTATACATAATCCTAGTGAAATCCACTTGCAAGAAGGATTTTGCAATATCTAAAGGGAACACCGGGAAGAGGAATCTTGTTCAAAAGAAAAGCAAATACAACCCATGAAGCATATACAAATGCTGACTACATAGGTTCAAATGTCCAATGCTAGAGATTGACATCAGGTCATCGTACCTTTCCCTGAAGGGATTCCTGTAACATGGAGAAACAACTAGGATAGTAGCACATTCCAGTACTGAGGCAAAATTTCGTGCAATGGCACAAGGTCTATATGGTTGAAAATCATCCTAGAAGACTTAAAAACTAAGTGGAAAAATCCTATGAAGCTCTATTGCGATTATAAATCAACAACAGATGTAACTTAACCACAAGGGTTGTGGCGTACTGGTTAAGGCCCTGGGGATAGGTTCGAATCCAGGCGTACACAACAATTGTGGCCACTGAGATTTTACTCAGGGCTGATGTGTTACAGTCATAATTTGCCAAGGGATTAGTCTAGGCATAGCCTAGGACACCCTTCCCCCAAAAAAAAATCAGATGCAACTTGCAGTGTGGTTCAGCATGATGACACAAATCATGCATAGGTGGATAGGCATTTCATCAAGGAGCAACTAGACTGTGGCCTGATATGCACACCTAATGTGTCAATGTAGGGATAACTTGTTGATATTCTCATCAAAGGACTGACTAGCTCAGTGTTTGAGAATATTGTATCCAAGCTAAGAAGGCAAAATTCATACTCACCAGCTTTAGGGGTAGTGTGGGAATTTGTTGCATTAATTTAGGAGACTTAATTGTTGTAAATGATATACATTGAAATCCCAAAATTAAAGAGATTTCAATTAAGAACAGGATTCTAGAATTAAAGGGGTTTCAATTAAGAATAGGATCCCAGAATTAAAGGAATTTCAGTTAGAATGAACCAAACCAAACAAATCTAGTATGTGCCACTTGGAAGTCGGGTCGTTTCCATGAAAACCCCAGGCCTGTGAAAAAAGTGTGCGTGTAAAGGGTTTTGGAGAAAACCTGAGTGCTTCAAAAAGTTTGTCAAGTGATTTTGAAGAGTTTTAAAGAGTAGAGAAGAACTTGGGACTGAAAGGCTAGATGACGAAGAGTTTTTGTAACGAAGAACCAAGACTAGTATACAGTAAAAAGATTTCAGTTAGAATAGGATCCCAGAATCAAGGAAATTTTGTATAATTAGTTTCCTGATATTATGTTGTATTCTATGTGTGTATATATATATATATATATATTGCTTCCCAGTGTATGTGAGGGTGACAAACTCCTTTTTGTTGAGTCATAGGTTGGTCCAAAGGACGAGTGCGCATTAGTGGATCAATAAAAGACATATTTAGACCTTAAACTATGCATATAATTCGAGGGTCAACTCTTATATCCACATTCCACATGACCGGAACACATAGCAAAGCTTAGTATGATTGTATGATAATCAACATTTAATACTGCCATAGGCCAACATGATTCAGTAGGACGTGTGCTATTTTCCTGTGGCATCAGAGAAAATCAACTGCAACAAAATATATTTGTTAAGCTACAGAGAAGTACGTATTCGCAAAAAAGAAAGCATCATAGTACTTCCAGATAAATGTATTTCATGTACAGTGAACCTCTGTTTTGAAGAATCAAAATTCAACCAAGTGTTTAATTATAAATTGAAGTGGGATTCTCAAGATTGAAAATATACCTGCGCATCATGAAGTCTGCAGTGTATGACAAGTTAACCTTATAAACATAGTAGCAATTGGCTAGATCAGTCAATTAGCAGCCAACACATATCCAAACAAACTGATCCCTTGAAAAGGTTAAGAGTTATTCTACCTGATAGACAGGAACAAACTAAGACATATATATATATATATATATATATGTGGAGAGAGAGAGAGAGAGATTAATAATGCAACTGTCATAGAAAAAGTGAAAAACTAAACAAAAATCCTATAAGGCAAGTGGTTTTTATTTGACTTCTTTGTTATTAATCAAATTGGATGTTTTTTAGGATGATATAAAATTAGTTTATTTATAGACTAGTTGACAGATCGCAATATCTTGCATCATTGGCCTCTATATATGGCAGCTCAGATGCCTAGTCCTGAACCATCTGCTCATCATCAATACCAGCATAAATGAATTGCTTTCGATTTAGGTCCTACATATTGAGGTTTAAAAGTCAACCCATCATCAATGGAGGTTCATTGTAGTTTTCTTATTGCTTCTATTATGTTCTCTTGTTTTGCTGCAACTTGCTCTGGTGTGACAATCATCAGCATGACATTAAGAACATTGAGATACAAGCATTATAGTCACGAGCTGAAACTTATGCGCACAGTGAAGGGGTCAATTAGCAGTAATCGATGTTAAAGGCATCATTTACTTCTTGAAACTTGTGTAGGTAAAGTTCTTATCACTGAGATAGTGAGTTATTTATATGGTTCAGCAGACATCCACATTACTTCTTGACCTAAACAAACCTAACAATCAGCTCATGTAATCCGGCCAAGGCACAACTGAAAACACAAGAACATCTTATACAATTGACGCAATTGTTTGCAACATCTTGTAGAAAGAACTAATCATCAACATAACACCAAAAAGGAAGAAAGTTTGATAATAGAAAGGTAACACTTGGCCTTCTCAATCAAGATTCCAATTAGAACTAACTGAGAAATTAAGATATTTAGTTTATTGCTTAATGCTCAAACTTATCAAGCTGAAACTCTTATCTGTAGTGACTTATTATGTAGTTTTACTGCTAGATGTGAGAACGTATTCACACCATGATATACCCCTAAATTAAGGATCAACTCTTTCACCCATCTGACACACAAACGGTGCACTATCCTCAGTATGAATGTGAGAGAGTGCATGGATCAGCCTTTAGTATTGCTGTTACCTGTCTAGATTCGGTAGCTGGTATGCTATACTTCTTATGCTGGCAGAGAGCGAATCAAGTGTAAGACAACTGTATTTCATGAGCTAGAGATAAGTATGGGATTCGACAAAAGGATTTTATCAATAATTCAAATTAATTAGGAAATTACCTCATGATGAATATGCTACCGGAGGAATGCCCATTTACAAGCTCAAGAAGTTCTCCATTTCCATTGAAGAATACAAATTCTAATAACTCTAAACTGACATGAAAGAAGTTAAACACCAACAGTTCAATTAACATACGTATTGATAATTTACTCCCTCCAGTATGTTAATTTTGCAAAAAAAAGGCCCTTTCTGGGGCAGCATGAGAACAATAGGAGATGTGCGAGGAATCAAGTGATCGTCAATCCACTGTCTTGCCTGGTGTGACTTTGATGGACATTAAGGGTCTGTTTGTTAGCAACTCAATGAGCTTAATGTGACTCATAGTTTATTCGGTCAGCTATACATCACAGTTTGGTAGTGACTTAATGATATAGAAAGTGGTTTATTCAGTAAGCTTTTAGGGAAAGAGCTTTATGCAGAAAGTCAAGTTTCTTCCATACATGCCCCTCCCAATTAAAAAAGACACGATCCTTCCAAGTTCCATTCCATCTATGAAAAACACTCCCAAACAACACTGCTAAACCTAGCCACCTGTTATTTTTTAATTCTCACAACAAAATTGATTCGATGCAAAACCCAAGACATAAATTCCAGCAACTTACATGATTTCTAATACACCAGTTAACATAAATTCCACCTTCATTTCGGAAGGATGACCTCCACAAGCTGATAAAATCTAGTATGTTTGGTGGTTGAAAACCATTTCACTGCTTGCCATCCGGTCAGTACCAGCAAGTAATAACCTATCACTAAATTCATCTATATATCCAAATGTATCAGTGCCTGGAGGGCATCCCAAGGCCCATGGGAGATAGCGTGTCCACCTTTGTGATCAACTGATCATGACCCCTAGGCAAACCTTCACACATATCTGTGAATCACATCCATAACTTCATCATAATTCCACAAAAGTGCTTCATTCGAGATACCTCCAGGGTCTAGGGGAATATGGCAGCATACAACTTTTTGATTGGACTTGGTTGCATCTCAGAGGATGTTGTCCAGCCATTTCAACTGCTATTTCCCAACAGCGACATTGAACTTGAGAAAATTTCTCTCAAGATCCACTAGTCTTTTGTCCACATTAGCATTTTTCACGTCGAGTAAGTTTAAGGCTTCAATCGTGTGAGGATGATCATGAGACCAACCAACTGCACTGATGTTGTAACCATCAAGGAGGACAAATCTGTGCTTGTTGATATTCTCACCAAAGGACTGACTAGATCAGTGTTTGAGAATATTGAGCTAAGAATGCAATCTAAACACAATGCTAAAAAGAGCAATAAGCCCAAAAAAAGAAGTTTATCTAAGAATGTTGTTACACAACAATACATGATTCAAGATAAAGAAAATAGTCTCATTGCTAATATAGAAAGACTTTGCATATTGCGTGCAACCAAAGGAGATGATGTAATAGGACATGGAACATCATCACTCTAATCCTACATTCTATAAAGTGCATTAGCAAGTTTGTTTGTATAAAACTCAGATTATATGATCATATCTTTGTATAATGGAACTTCCCTCCTTTCCCTATTCCAATCTTCAACACAGATATATGAGATTATGACTTCAACTTTATAGGCTTCTTCCATTGTTAAGGATTTGACCGATCAATTTCTCTGGTAGTCTTTTTGTTGCCTGGTCAGAAATAATAGAATTACAAGTTTGTGTAAATAACCTGTTTCTTTTCTTTCTTCAATTTTGAAAAACTATGAAAACTAACCTGATAATGTCTCATATGCAGGATTGGCTCGCAACCCACATCTGCAATTAATTTCCCTTTTGGTGTTCGCACATTAAACCGTCCAGCTTCATACCGTATTAGACCATCTTTACCGAGTGGTAGGTTATTGCAGACTTTGAGGAGCGAAGTAAGGGAGTTCATCTGGTACACCATACAAACAACAATATGAGACAAAGAATCATCGTGTCAACAGTATCCTGGACATATAAGCTACAATAACTTTACGGACAGTTTACCAACACAAATTGGATAAGCGCCAACTGATTGAAAATGGTTGTTTGCCAAGTATTTCGTAGCAAGTGGTTACAAATAAAAACAACTCGGGTAAGCACTGTCTGACTCGGTCAGTGACATATTGGTGGCTGTCGGTCACAAGGGTAATAAAACAACACCTCTTACCCAGTAAGAGACAATCAGCACGAAGGGGCCATTTACCAAACCTTGCCCTATAAGCGTTTATCAAGTCACTTACCTTACCAGATGAACATGGCAAGGACCGAGAATCTTACCCGGTAAGAGCAAAGGCCAGGGCCAAGAATCTTACCCGATAAGTAAGAGTGACGACTCTTACTCTGTTAGCGCTTACAGGGTAAATTGTTGCATATAATGCCATTTTGATGGACTAGAACCTTACGCAGTAAGATAAGTGAGAGTGTTGACTCTTACTTATCTTACCGGGTAAGTGTTTGGGTAAACGGCCCCTAAGTAAACAGTCCCATATAGCTCGATCTGAAATTGCTTGATGAGGCTCAGAATACAAATATAGAGGAAAAACATATTCTTTGCAAGTTGTCAACAGCAGTTGGCCAGTGTATATGTTATACAAATTACAAAGCACAAGGTATTTCATACAAAAAGTTTCTGTAGTGCTTCCAAGGGAATGATATTACGGTGGTAAAAACCAAAGAATTTAAAAATTCAAACATCTGGATAATTAGAAGACTCACCTTCATATATGGACAGGATGCACATCCACCATGAAGAGAACACCCCTCGCCACTTGTAACGCCAGGTATTACAGAGACATTCAACTCACCCAAACTTAGGCTTGTAGATGAACTTGGTGAAGTTGTTGTCACTGAATCTGATGAGACGGGAAAAACTATCTCAACGCTAACTTTACCTTCCCTAGAAGAAGATTCTGGAGAACATAACAATTGACGTACTGCTGCAACAATTGAGGTCACCATTCCTGATTCTGTTCCCAACACGAACTGAAGATGGTCATCGACATTTCTATCCAGAGCCTCTTGTACCCTATTCTTTATAAAATCTAATATATTTTGGGTCGAACCTACCACCCCCATTCCTCTTCTTTTAGCTTCCATAGCCAAAGAGAACATTTCACCAGGGACCTCAAAATGAGCAGTAAGAAATGCATCACAATACATGTCATTGATCTTTTCTACGACTTCATGGCCAAAGAGGTGATGCACGACGCATGTTCCATCCTGAGACAAACAACTCCGTTGATAAAATGGCTATATAGATCAATATAAAAAATGAAATACCACAATACATCCACCTCAAGCATAGTTCAGTATAAATGCATGAATGCTGCTGTATTAGAAAAGCATAAATCAAATAGCCTGACTACCACTTAGCACTTAAGAAATTACACAAAGTGCAATTATGTCAAATAGAATGATCCACATAAAATTATATGTGCACAAACACAAAAGTAATGCAAGAAAATCATTCTAGAATCTGAAAGAGAAAACAGTAGTAAGATTTGGCAGCAATCTCACAAACTCAAAGCATGATCACTTAAATCGACATTGATACACCTACTTAGAGTAAAGAAAAACATATTCATCAATAAAAATATAATTTCACAACTCATATTCTGACTGTCTTAACTGGATTACCTGGAAATAATGCAGCCGAGGTAACAATGCCTTGATTGAGTTTCTACTGTGATCCGGATGTATCTTGGCTATTTCTTCATCAGTCATCAATGTCATCTGCTGAAACAACTCGACGATGTTTGCACCCATGTAGGAATCAGGACCATACCATACATTCAAGTTTGGCACTTCAGCAAAAGCCTGATAAATAACCACAACACGGGTGCATCAGTAAAATGAAAGATATAGGCATTCTCATATGATCAGAGAACTGTTAGTACCACAATGAGAATGAAAAGTACCTGCAAGATGGTTTGCACAACATTAGAAGAAGTGCATGTAATAGTAGGCACAAGTTCGTGTGCATGAGCTTTCGTTTCTAAGGAGGTATTTATGTAGACGACATGCAAGGAAGGAGAAGAAGTAGAAGCTCCAGAGAGATAATCCATATACGCAGGACTGGATGCAGCATCAGCCAGAGAGCAGCCGATCTGTTCATCAGACATCCTGTACACACCAACCTACAAGAAACCAATGCAAATCACCAGCTGTACAAATAGAAACAGAAACAATGTATTTCACATTACATAGAGAAAACAGAAGTCTTGTCCTGGATGAGTGAGTTTCTTGGTTCATGCTTACAAGCTCTGACTTGTAAAGAAATAACTAGGAATAAAAAATTAATGAGAAAAGATAGAAAGTGATACTGCCTTCATCCTGTACTAAAACCTTTTAACTTGGGGGGTGAAAGATTGAACTATAACTCAACTTATCCTTGAAGACACACACACACATGCAACACTTACCTGATGAGAAAACATTACAAGGTTTCCACCATATGCAAGTAGCCACACTCACCTTGACTGCTAGGAAACTCCAATTTTTTAAATAGAGAAAATTGCATAAAGCCATATGAACTTTTAGATTCATTTTAAATTTGCCATTCACCTAACACATATGAATATTTTAACCCTTCAACTATATATTCTTTCATAAATTTTCCCTGATTTAACTCTACCATATAAAACAATGATGTGGCATTACTTTTACAAACTTCACCGGCTAAAGTGATGGAACTATTGTTTACATTTCTTTTATAAAATATTATGTAGATTCTCAAATAACTTTATCTAACAACAGAAATATTGTTATTTTAATAGCAGTTTGTACTTGTAGTGGTGTGGTACATTAATTTACAAAGGAATAAAAATACAACCAAGAACTTGAATCGAGTGCAAACTTGTCTCTGATATTTTTCTAGTAGGAATAATAAATATTACCTTTACCTTGAAAAGAACACATTTAAAATAGAAATAGTTAAAATATTTTTTTCATACAGATGATTAAATATTGATTAACACAATGAACCTTTACCAATTTCGTAAAAGATAGGTAATTCAGGAACATCAAATTTATCTTGATGTAGTTTTGATATTGAACTCTTCTTTTAGACCATAAAAAGTTGTCAAGTGAACCTTATTTTGGTACAATGGGAGTGAATGACTAATATGTTATATTTTAAAAATAAGTCACCTCATAGTTTTAGACATTAGAGTTAAATGTGGGCAAGTCTGTGAACAAACATATCGTTTTCATTTTCTTTTCCTTATCTTCAACAAACATATAGTTGAAGAGTTAAATGTCAACCTTGTAGATGACTGCATATCTAAAACATACCTACAAGTTCATAGAGTATTTATGCAAATTTCGTCCAAATATATAGACAGAATTATTCAATAATGTAGTTGAAATTTGGTGATCAAGCAAAATAGAATTGTCTCCTACCCCTTTCGTCATGCACAAAGGCAAGAATAAGATAACAAAGTACAAAATTTTCTAAAAACTGAAAATTTTCGACAAAGAAAACATGGTCTGCACTGGTAGAAACCTTCCTTTTCTGCAATGCAGATAAGGTGCATATAGTTATCAATAAAAATGACTGAGAACCAACATAAAATCAATCAAATTAAGATGTGGGGAGCAACCCGATATCATAAATACTCACCACACAATTTGTATTTCCTAAATGTGGGATAACTAGTCCGGACAGGGCACACTCTCGTGTAGCCGCCTCCAAAGCTTAATTATACATGAACAATTTTTCACAATCTGGCAATTTCAGTCTAACATGATTACATGAAATAAACCTAATCTGATACATTTTAACCTCTAACTCCGACAATTGGCAATGAATGGAGTAAACCACATTCATATGACTCTTCACAATATTTGTGTATTCTGTATGTAGAATCACTACTAGTCTTGACGATTATAATAGTACCATTGTGTGCAAATATGATTGCTATTGGAGTCCTCAACTCATCATAAAGAAAATACAAAACTACAATTGAACAAAGTGCATGAAGAGGAAAGTAGGAGATTGATGCTTACCTCAGGAAAACCTGCCTGATCAAGAATTGCACGCACGTTTTCTGACATAAAATCTACCCCTAAAACAGTTATGAATTTACATCCTGCTTTTGCCATGCTAACAGCACTGTCTGCCATAACCAACGAGTCTGATATATGAATGTGAGGCCAAAGCTTCTGAGCAGAAGTTAGAACACCTTGCACCTCTGGATCCATGTAAAAATGTGCAACAACACCAATTTGCTTTTCCTTCAGCAAATTGGCAAGCTCTTGAACCTTTGCATCATCAGGGAACAAAAATCTTGCCTGCGATTATACTACAGTAAGGCTCTGGATTTTAAGAATTTAAGAAATCCAACAGAAGGACCTGATCTTGTAAAACTAAAACAGTGACAGCTCAAAAGATAAGCAGAAATATTAGTTATATCCAAATCCAATACACTCTAAGACAAACTTTTTCTATTAATATACAAACATTCCACTCTCCCAATCATCCTGTAAAATCCAAAGTTGATTTTCCTTTTATAGTTAAATCTACCAATAAAGACAGACAAGATATATAAAACTAATTAAGTATGACTATCACATCAAGAAAGACACAAAACCAAATCCCATACCTGAGCCTCAGCAAAACTCCCTTTCGCGCCAATACCTTCTGCGGTGATCACCATAGACGGAAAAGGTTCCCCAAAAGACTTTCCTTCTCGCTCTGCTACAAGCACCTTCGTCCTTTTCTGCATGCTAATCAACACATTATGCCAAGTATTCACCCTTGAATCGACCTTCCCTCCATGCAAACCAGCGACGTTTAGATCCCCCAGATCTTCCGTCTTCAGTCCCAAAACTTCCTCCGGCGTAGCTCCATCAAGCACCGAAATCAAACACGAGCAGAAACCTTTGGTAATCTCCGAATCACTGTCAGCCAAAAACCTCATCTTTCCATCCGCATCCATCCTCACATCCAGCCACACCTGCGCCGTACACCCCATCACTCGATTCGCAGTAATTTTCATCGAGTCCTCAAACACCGGCAAAAGGTTTGCGTAGTTGAGGAGGCGCTTAACACGGTCAATTGGCTCGGATATGGATTTGAACTCGGATGCGAGGCTCTGAAGCTTGGCTATAGCGGAGAGGTGGTGGTCGGATGTGAGGGACGGGGTAATAGTAACGGCGGTGCATGAAAACGTAGATCTAGGGTTTCCAGAAATACGAATCACCGGAGAAGAAGAATTGAGATCGGACTTAACAGGTCTGAAGAAAGTGAAAGAGGGACGACGGAGTCTGGTCGTAGGGTTAGGGTATGGAACTGTGTTCTTGAAGCAAGAAGAAGAAGAAGAAGAATTGGCCATGCCGACTGTTGCAGTATCCATCGCCGGAAAAAACTTCCGGTAAAGCCCACTGCCGCTGTATGTATAAAGAGGGAAGGTGATGGATACGGACATACGGTGCACAGACAGAGCTCCAGAAATCTTCAATCAAAGACAGTATACCAAATAGACCATGAATTTTATATATAATTACCCGCGAAAATTAAATTTTATTTTATTCCGAAATAAAAGTTTTAAAAATGACTTTCATTTTTAAAATATAAAAAAAAAAAAAAACGAAAAGTTAATGGGAAAAAAACTGTTTTTATTTTAAATAATTAAGGAGCCGTTTACTAAACACTTTGATAATCGCTTATGGGTCATTTATCTTACCAGATGAATATGGTAAAGACAACAAATTTTACCTGTTAAGATCGATTATAAGGGTAGAGAGTCTTACCCGGTTGGTGAGGGTGATGACTCTTACCCAGTAAGCATTATTGGGTAAATTGTTGCATACGATGGCGTTTTGATATACTACAATCTTACCCCGTAAAGTAAGTTAGAGTGTTTGACTGTTAGCGATAAGCGTTTGGGTAGGGCCCCCTAAGTCTCCAAACTTTTGTTTTAATAAACTAGGCATGTATCTGCGCGATGCAGCGGAATGTAAGTAAATAACGAACAATTAATGTTACTTCCTTATAGACATGTCATCAACAATCAACCATGACCTAAGAATCACAATTTATGAAACCCTAAACCCATAAAGATATTCAATAATTAGTTTATATTACAATTATTGACAAAAAAATTATAATGATATAATTTATAATAAGAATGAAACTTATTTTACAATTATGTATTTTTAATGTGCTAACGGTGGAAAAAAAATAAAACGTATGGATAGAAAACAAATTAGTTCGTAGATATTCATGATATTTAATAGTACGGTTAAATTAAAAAATATTCAATATTTGGCTCGTTTTGAAGGTATTGACGAGACGATTATAATGATATAATTTGTAAAAAAAAAAACATATTTTTTCGTTGCATTTTTGTTCATATACAATTATTTGTGTTAATATGGTAATGATGTAAAATGAAAAATGAAAAAATAAGGGATATAAAATGAATTAAATAAGTAATTGTAAAGATGGTAAATGTAACATTATAAGGGTGATAAATGTTTTTGTACAAAAGTTTAGGGTGATAAGTGTTATTGTACGAAAGTTTGTACGTATTAGTTTTTTTATATAGTAGTAGAGATTCATGATATTTAATAATACGATTAAATTAAAAAATATTCAATATTGGGCTCGTTTTGAACATATTGACGAGACGATTATAATGATATAATTTGTAAAAAAAAAAAAAACATTTTTTTCATTGCATTTTTGTTCATATACGATTATTTGTGTTAATATGATAATGGTGTAAAATGAAAAATGAAAAAATAAGGGATATAAAATGAATTAAATAAATAATTGTAAGGATGGTAAATGTAACATTATAAAGGTGATAAGTGTTTTTTTTTTGTACGGCAACTTGGGCTATGCCCACACACACACGCACCCGCGGTATCCGGGCATCCAATTGGGCAGCACCGACTAATCCGCGGCGACCCGGCCCAGCCCAAATCGACTGGACCCGCCCAGGTACGACTAAGCCCGGTCAAGACCGAACCAGCATACCCATAGACTGGTATGCCCGTAAACCTGGACCCGAACCGACCCGAAGGCCGACCCAAGGTCTGGATATCGCCGAAGTGCATCCCCCAATATTCGAACCCTGGTAGATAGGCATACCATGCACTATCCCCCCAGGGCCTTACCACTAGGCTAACACCTCTTTGATAAGGTGATAAGTGTTTTTGTACAAAAGTTTAGGGTGATAAGTGTTATTGTACAAAAGTTTGTACAATATTTTGTGCAATAACCGTATTAGTTTTTTTATATAGTAGTAGAGATAAACCATCAAAACAAACCCATATACAAACTCATGATAGCATCATGGCATTGTTTGACAAAAATAAGTTAGCTTATTTTTTTGTTATATGTTTGGATGGACATAAGCTAGCTTTTTGATAAGCTACTTGGTAGGAATGGCAACGGGGCGGGTTCGGGGCGGGTTTGCCGTCCCCCGTCCCCGTCCCCGAAACTGAAATGCATCCCCGTGCCCGCCCCGTTCCCCGTCGGGTTTTTATTCAGGGCGCCCCGTCGGAGATTTTTATGCCCCGTCCCCGTCCCCGCCCCGCCCCGATGGGGAATCCCCGATCCCCGAACCCGACCCGAACATTGGAAAAAAAATCCAAGAATAAAAATGGCTGGAAAATCATGTCGAAATGCGATGTAAATTAAAATTGTTGCTCCAAACACAATCCAAAAATCTAAATCAAAAAGAGTAAAAAGCTTAAAAGTTAAAACCCTAAAAAACTAAACATATTTATATTAAATATTAATAATATATATATAATTTTATTTTTATTCATATATATATATATATATATATCGGGGCGGGGCGGGACGAGGATACCTTGCCCCGATACCGAACCCGATAAAATCCCCGAAATTTTTCCGTTACCCGACCCCGACCCAACCCGAACTTAGCCGGGTTTTGGGTTTCCCCGTCGGGTTCGGGCTTTTCTGCCATCCCTACTACTTGGAGTAGCTTATGAGGAGTTTTTTATAATTATTCCAATTATGCTCTTATTAATATTCATTATTATATATTAACTATTAATTATAAATAAATATTAATTATTAACATTTATTATTATTAATTAATAAATAGTAATTAATATTATCTAAAAATTATAACATAAATTTTAATTATACACTGATATAAAATTTTAATTATTTAGAATTATTGATAATTATATCATTTTTTTTAATATTGATCAATATAGTTTACTTATCAATTATAATTATTTTTGTAATTATTATTTGATTATTTTTTCATACTATATGTAACGGTTTTTTAAAATCATAAGTTAATGTATATTTTTTAAATTTTGTTTTAAAATTCAAAATTTATAATATATATAGTAAATTTCAAAAAAAAATTAATTAACATATTATATATATTATTTACTACCTTATTTGTATTAATTAATATATTATATTACTATAAATTTATTGTAATTATATTATTTAATATTATTGGAGCAAAAACGTGTATTTCTCGGACACGCAAACCGGCCCACACAGGCTGCCAATTTCCAATGTGAGGGGCATACCTGACTCACTCAGCGGCAAGGCGATTGCGATGGGGCCTGGGATCGATCCGAGACCAACGGCCTATTGGAGCAAACATCTCCTCGCCCCTTAATCAACTGAGCTACACGTCATTGACATATTATTAAATATTGTAATTGATTATTTTTGTTAGATATCCTTTTTGGTAATTTTACATCTTATAAGCTAGTTTTTGCCAAAAGTTAGCTTATCAGCCACCAACTAGCTTATCAGCTACCAGCTAGTTTGCCAAACATAACCCATAACAACATGATCAACAATTTTATAGATGCAAAACCAAAAAGGGTTGGGAGAAAAAGTGAGAGTTTGCTTAAAATTATTTCTAAATTTCCCTCATGAGAGGTGGCCTTGATATTAGATTCACCAACATTTTAGAACCCAAGAACCATCATCTAAGCCACAAACCAAAAGAGACGCAACAATCAGGATAGTTCTCCATCTTTAGTGCAACCTTCAAATTCAAAGGATTTCATTCATGGTAATTTAAGGTAAAAGAAGAATTAACCCAAAATCTTTTATTGGAAACTTTTATCGAACACTAGGTGTGCATCATACTACAAAGAAATATTACATAAGAAAAAAAGATAAACAACGTGAATATCAACAGTAGCAAAAAGAATAGTAATAGTAGATACCTCTACAAGCAGATTGACGGAGTAGATGAAATCGACCTTCGAGAGGAGATACCACCGGCTACAAGATGAGAGAGGAGATCGAGTACTAGTAAGCAACAAACTTGAGAGGAGATCAAGAAAGGAGAACGAAGAACTAGTGAACTAAGAGATCGAGATAGTTTGAATGACAACAATTGAATAATTTGGCTCTGAATGATAAACGTTTTGTATTGATGCAAAAACGTCTTGAGGTTTGTGACTTATTTAGAGGGTTTGTTTTTACTTTTTTTTTTTTTTACCAAACAACATTTTTCTCTAAGCAATTTAGAGGTTGTCTTTAATGGAATCATTAAGGTAGCGTTTGGTACGCAGACATGATTGGACGGGACTGGATTGGATTGGACAACACTGGACAGGACTGGACAGGACAAGAGGCTAGGACAGGACTGGACAGGACAGGACTGGACAAGAAAATTGACTGTCTTGTGTTTGGTACGACTAGGACTGGATAAGACAAAACTGGACAAGTTTCCCTAAAAGTTGTTTGATGATTTTATATGTCATATAATAGTTATAAATAACACAAATAAAGTATATCTTTAAATAATTTAATTAAAAAACATTTTTTACACAATTTTCATACATATAAATACATACAAAAACAATGGTAGAAAATTTGAATGAAGAATATGAAATAATTGATAGTAGTTCGAACAAATCCGATTTATATAAAGAAAATATAATATTTGGTTCAATTTGGAAGATCTTAATGAATTGGTGGATGCATAGTTGAAGCGACACGTAAAGATAAATGCGATGGGTGGTTGGTGAAAGACAGTAGTTGTGAAGAACGTGAAAGATAGTGGATAGTGGTGGTGCAAGAGGTTGTTGTACTTGTGGTTGATGTGGTGAAGGTATAGGTAGTCGACGATGATAGTGGTGGTGGCGGTGGACAGTGGTAATAGAGTTTATTGTAGTGGAGGAAGAGGCGGAGGTCACCGACGGTGGTTGACGACGAGCGACGGTGGTTGGCTGTGAGCATCGGTGATGGCGGCGGCAACGGGTGGTGGTGATCGGTGGAGGTGGTGATGGGCAATGGTGGAGGAAGTTGTTGTAGTAGTGGAGGAAGAGGTGGAAGTGGTCGACGATGGTTTGTGTTGGCTACCGGTGGTCGTCGATGGTGGTGGCGGCCATAGGTGGTGGTGATCGGTGTTAGTAGAGGTGGTCGACGATGGTAGTGGAGGTGGCGATGGCAGATGGTTGTGGAGGTGGTGGAGGTGGTGGAGGATGTTTTTATGGCGTAAAAATAGGTAGAGGTGGTTAACGGTGGTTGGCGGTGGCTATTGATGGTCGTCGATGGTGATAGTGGCGGCTATGGGTAGTGGTGAGCCTTAAGACTAATACCATATTAGGATTATATATCAAATGACGTTAGATCAGTGATTTTTAGTTTATGTCTCACTTTTGTCCCATGTTGTTCCACCTATTTTGGTGGAACAAGAAAATACCTTTTTTTGTCCCATCTTGTCCCACTCTGTCTAGTCTTTGTCCCTGTCCCATGTCGCGTCAAACGTGGAACAGTGAATTTTTGTTCTGTCCCAAGTCATGCCAAACGTGGGACCGTAAGTTTATGTCCCGTCCCGTCCCATCCAGTCTGCAAACCAAACGCACCCAAAGAAAACAAATAACCTACGTATTTTAACTACATAGATTATCTTAAAACAAATTGAATAAAATAAATTATCGAACTGTTAGATATTAACTATGTATATCATCTTAACCTAAAAAAACTATCTATAATCGACTAAGTAGGTTTTAAAGTAAAAAAATATTAAATAAGTTTTATAATAATTTTTTCATTTAAATAATTAATACATTTCAAATATAAAGAAAATTTTGGTTGGTACGTTTAGGACCATTGCTTTTTTTGGTAGGGACCGAGGAAGGCGCCTCCACCGGCACCCAACCAGCGAATCGAAAGGGCAGCGGACCTCATTCCATCTGCCTTTTGACTCATATCAACAACTGCCCCCACTACTTTACTTTTTTCATTTTTGTGGCCAATTTTCAAAATTCTATTCCATATTCTTTAGAAAGTCAAATTGTCAACATATAAAAATGTTATATTATTTTAGGTGCCGTTTGTTTTTTAAGAGGTCTAAAGCCTGAAGTCTTAATTTAGTTATGATTAATAAGAGGTGGTGTGTAAAAATGTCTGAACGATTCAGACTTAAGAGTCATTAAGAGTTTTTTTTTAAAAAACAAACAACCCCTTAATGTTAAGGTTTTTAATATATTGGTTGGTTTGTAGTTGCGGATTACTGAAATGGGTGTGAATATCTAGAAGAGAAATCACGTGTTAAAAGAAAGAAAAACATTTGGATTTATAGAAGAAAACAAAAAATTAGAAAAAAGCAAGAAAACGATGTTGGGAACCAATATATCATGGCTTTTCGATTAATGAAAAGGTAATGTCCAACACGAATATTAAGATACCGTAGAGATGGGGACGGAATGGGGATGTGGCAGGTTTTGGTGCGTCTGTCGATGTCGTGTCCTCGTCCTTGTCAAGGGTGGGGAATCAAATCCCCTCCCAAACAAAAAAGGTTTAATTAAGTATAGAAATAATATGCGATATGATAATTCGTAAATTTTGAATGGAAAAAAAACGTGCTTAATTAAGTATATAACAACAAATTCTCCAAAATAGAGAAGTAAAAAGTCAAAATCTTCAAAAAAATTATCTTCATCTCCAGTAGATTATCTATTTTGGAAATTACACAATTAATTATATTATTAAAATATTTAATACAACTTATAAAATATTATTTCACTCTTCTAAACATTTAGTTTCAAGCAATTTCATTAGTAGAAGGAATAAAAAAACTAATTTTCTCTCATAAGTAATCATTTTTTGATAAATCTCCAAATTTAGAGATTTTCATCATCTCTCATGTTTTCTCCATTTTAAAGAAGGATTTGGGGAATTTGTTGGAAATGCTCTAAGCAACTGAACATATTTAAGTTAGTAATCCCTAAATTGCAAGTTTTTCATTCTGAAATGATGAAAATAATTGTATATACTAATTATGTCTTACAAAAAAAGTGGTTCTTGGGTTTCTAAAAATTTTAAGGTTTCGTAATGAACATCTCTCTCTATCTCTATACATACGTACATATATTGGAAATTGACCAAACTAAGTCAATTTTCACCTCCTTCTTCACTTTATAGTCATCTTTCTCCTGATTAGCTAACAGTTCGTAAATGTCGCTTCCTAAACTTGTAAAATACCCACAAACGAGAGGAGGCCGATCTAGAACCTGCATACTCTAACTTGCAAAGCATCATTCAAGTGTACATTTCTAGCCTACCCACCCAGCCTAATGGAACCTTTGAAAAGTGTTACTTCCTCAACTTACAAAGTAGCCCACTTTATGTATGTAATTCATAAAAAAGTGTTAGGAGTAATCAATCACATGATCAATAAATGTATATATGGACAAAATTATAATGGAAAATAGAAATTCTTATTCATAAAATCTATGTAATTAACATAGTACAACAACAATCAAATGAGAAAACACCAATTAAATCCGTACTTGAATTGAAGATTCGTGTAGGGATTGAAATCGATTGAGGCCTGCACGTTTAGTAGTGTCCTAAGACAAAATTTTACCCGTATAGCGTCCGTTAAAGGATACAACAATCGTTTGGTGAAGAAAGAAGGAGGAGAAACCCAGAAAATATGAGAGGAAATCTGAGAATTTCATTGGAAAAACGAGAGGGAAAAAATGCAGGTTTTATAGGTTCAGGCGCCAGTACACCATGCGTGTGGTCGCGCGACTCAGGTCGCGTCGTGACCTGCGCTAGCCTCTGTTTCATCCTGCATCACGATTTCCTCAATCAATGTATCTCGACCCCATCGAGACCCCAAGAGCCTACCAATCACACCACAATCCAAACCAAGCATTTAAATGATTCATTTAATGCTCAATGGTTTGGATTTATTAAGTGATGTGTAGTTTGTCTTGGCTCCTATGTGGGACAAGTTTCCTCCTTTTCTTAACTAAGTTCCAACAATACCCCACATTTTCTATTCAAACTCAAATAATACCCCACATTTGAATAGAAAATAAGCAATATTGTGGAACTTATGTTTCTATCACCAAGCTAGTTATAATATGCATCGGAAGAGGTGTCTTTTGGACTTGAACCTTTCCTAGTGAATACCTATCGGATCTACTTCGTGGATAGTGAACTGGTGTCTTGAACTAGCCACTTTTTATAGTAAACCGAGACAATAGGCAACACACATATTATATCTATACATACATAGATTCTTACCGTTGTATTCATTTCGGTCGTGAACAAATCCTTTCTTCATGAGAGTTTTAGAAGACGTAGACATCCGTCCTCAAAGATGCGACCACACATCAGTCTCACATAGGTAATGTCGATCAAGAATATTCCGTTGTATTCTACTAAGAAGCTATCAACATTATTAAGAATATAAAATTCAACCCTAAATCATCAACGGAAAATACAAAGGAACCATCATAGGAATAGGCATACCTTTGTTTGATTGTTGCTTGAGTTGACCCCGACTAGTTTGCCTATTGAACCTAGACCATGGGATCGCCAATTTCGCTAGGTTAGGTTGTCGTCGAGGAAACTCATTGTATTGGCTTTAAGCCCATTCCCCTCGATGAAAAGAATACTTGCTCTCTACTTAGGCCTATTGTCAAAGGATCGGCTATATTTTCCTTTGACTTTACGTAGTCAATGGAAATGATTCCATTTTTCAGCAAGTCCTTGATTGTATTGTGGCGTCTTTTTATATGTCGAGACTTGCCATTGTATATTTGGTTCTTTGCTCTTGTGAGAGCATCCATACTATCACAATGGATACAAATGGCAGTCACGGGTTTTGGCCACAATGGAATACCTTCTAGGAAGCTCTTTAGTCATTCTGCTTCTTCAGCGGCTTTGTCAAGAGCGACAAATTCTGCTTCCATAGTTGATCTGGTATTCACTGTTTGTTTGGATGATTTCCATGAGACGGATGCTCCACCAAGTGTAAACACATATCCACATGTGGACTTACTCTCAGAATGGTTGGAAATCCAATTAGCATCACAATACCCTTCTATTACTGGAGGATATTTGGAATAGTGTAACCCGTAATTCATGGTGTATTTCAAGTATCTAAGCACTCTCACTAGTGCATACCAATGATCTTTTCCCGGGTTATGTGAGTACCGACTAAGTCTACTCACACTATATGCTATATCCGGTCGCGTGCAATTCATGATATACATCAAGCTTCCAAGAACTTGAGTGTATTCTAATTGAGCCACACTTTCTCCTTGATTCTTCTTCAATTGACTAGAAGGATCAAATGGAGTCACTACCAGTTTGTCATCATAGTGACCAAACTTACGAAGTACCTTCTCAATATAGTGAGATTGGGTGAGGATGTAACCATTTAGATTTCTTTGAATCTTTATACCAAGGATTACATCTGCTACTCCCAAGTCCTTCATGTCAAACGAGGAATGCAACATCTTCTTGGTTTGATTGATTATATCTAAGTTCGATCCTAGGATTAGCATATCATCTACATATAGACATATAATGACATTTTCATTTTTGTATTGCTTGACATAGACACACTTATCACACTCGTTTATTTGAAGCCTGTTTGATATCAAAGTGTTATCAAACTTTTCGTGCCATTGTTTAGGAGCTTGCTTACGTCCATAAAGGGACTTGATCAATTTACAGACTTTATTTTATTGACCTTTAACAACAAACCCTTTCGGTTGTTGCATATAAATCTCCTCATCTAACTCTCCATTCCAGAAAGCAGTTTTCACATCCATTTGGTGGATTTCCAAATTATGAATTGCTGTTATGGCCATCAACGTTCGTATAGACGTTATCCTTGTGACCGGAGAGTAGGTATCAAAGAAGTCTTGACCTTCCTTTTATCGATATCCTTTGGCAATTAGTCGAGCTTTGTATTTCTCTATAGTGCCATCAGGTCTCAACTTCTTCTTGAATATCCATTTATGGCCTATTACTTTATGACCCGGAGGTAGGTCAACCAATCTCCATGTATTGTTTTGTACTATGGAGTCAATTTCACTTTGGATTGCTTCTTCCCAATAAGGTGCCTCGGATGATTCCATGGCGGCCTTATAAGATAGAGGTTCTCCTTCAACATTAAAGGCCATAAAATCAGGTCCAAAGTCTTTAGCTACTCTACCACGTTTGCTTCTCCTTGGTTCCAAATCTTCTTCAACCTTGGAAGTTTCACCTCTATGTGTTTGATCATGTTCAATTGATTCATCTAGAGTGTGTGTGTGTCATCATGCAACCTTATAACAACCCAACCAAAAACAACAAGATAACAATTAAATCTTAATAATATCTCATGCCAAAGCGGCCCCAAGCGTACAATTAAATTTCAAGGTTTGCAACAGCAACCTATACACAACTGAGATAAAGTAAAAAAAACTAAACTAAGGTGGCGGTCTTCTACGCATTCCCGCTACACCTTCTCCTTGCCTTTATCAGCTCTACCTAGATTACGCCTGTCTGAAAAGGGTTTTTAAGATTTGAAAGAGCAAGGGTTAGACCGGAGGTCTAATGAGTCCCCTCTAACAAATAAGCAACAAAATAATTTTTCACACTTTAAACAAATAGAGTTATAAACAATCATAAGAGTAAATCACACTACTGACCACACTACCGTCGAAGACGGTGTGTCTAACTCGCATTGTCTTAATTTTGGGACACACCCCCAATGGCATAAACGGGTCACACTCCCCGGTACGAGCAGGCGGGCCACACTCCCCGACTAGGTCACAACTTCCACAATTAATGTATCAACAATTTATAAACACACTTAAATAACTTCATCATGATCAAATCATCGTAATAAATCAAAGTTTCAAATAAAACTTTCATAAGCTTTCATTAATAAAAACTTTAGTTCATAAAACTCACCTGATGTCCTTTGCTTAAATCCTCGCGTGTACTCTTTTGCCCGAAACGAACCCTATATACAAAAACATAGACTGATAAACTTCCGGTACCTTCTAATTTAATACGGTAACCGACAACACCCTATAGCTTTCGAATGATTGGATCAATTTAATCGAATAGACCCGGCCCGCTAAAACTTATTGGTCCAAACATGAAAACAAAGTTGGGCCTGCTAACCTAAATGCTCCAAGCCCAGTTGCATTAGCCCATGGCCGCGACCCAAACACCATCCCCCGAGGTCAGCGCCCGGTATCGACCGGTATCGACCGGAGCCTCACCGATCGGGGCCACACTTCCCCCGTGTCGACCGGGGTCTCAACCCCCCGGCATAGACCAGTACATAAACCCCGGGTTCACCCGGGACTTTACACCCCGGGGTCACCCGGTCCCCCAAGACCGGGGGTTCGACTCTACGACGAACAACATCGAACCCAGACCCACCGACTCCCCTTTTCACGATTCATGAGATCGAAACTCTCTCTAAAGATTGATTACCACCCTAAAGCTAAATTAAAATTTAATCCCAATGATCCACATTATCCAGATTTAGCAAAATCCCCAAAACAAACCTCAACTCATCCAAACATCAGATTCTTCAACAACCCCAACCCAAAACTAACTGTTATAGTAATGTCTAGAAATGAGAAAATGATTAGGAGGAAGATTACCTTAAGAAAGAAATCAATAAAACTTGAAATCCCGATAGAGTCGACTCCTTCCTCGCTTCGATCGCAAGAATCGCCCTAACCCCTCTTCCTTTGCTCGGTCGCCGTGTGATATCAAAATGAGGTCATTAGGGTTAAAATTCCTTTTAATTCCAATGTTACATCTTACCCCCTTACATCTTTTAGTCTTGACCAACTCACACCCAATTTTTAAAATATACCAAATTTAAACCCGTCTATTACAATATCCTCCCCTCAAAAGAATTCCGTCCCCGGAATTCCCTCGTTGAACAACCCGGAGTATTGGGCATTTGGGCCCTCATATCCGACTCTAATTCCCAAGTCGCTTCTTGTCCTTTGTGAAATCGCCATTGTACTTTCACCAAACGAATTTCCTTATTCCTTAGTTTCTTCACTTGGCGGTCCAGAATAGCTATCGGTTCCTCAACATAACTTATCTTTTCATCTACTTGGATATCCTCTAATGGTACAACGACATCACTTTCTGCTAAACATTTCTTCAAATTCGACACATGGAACGTGGGATGAATCCCTCGCAAGTCCATGGGTAATTCTAGTTTATACGTTACCTCCCCAACACGCTCCATGATAGTAAACAACTATAACATAATATAGTCCTCCTTAAACATCACCATGAACTCACAATCATGAGTTTCTTCATCCGACAACCCGCCATAGCAAAGTAACCTGTCCTAATACGATATTCGGCTAGCTTAGAAGTACTTTCTTTCCCGAACCACACTGATCATAACTCATCGGTGCTACCCAACTCATACACACCAAACATACATCGCCCCAACATCATCACTCCAACTGCTTACGGAATGGAAGAAAACTTCCTCAACCCAATACCTCCGTAGTCCACCAGCTTCAACTGGCGATTGATGTGACGCATATTTCCATTTTTTATTACATCCACAATCGTCCAACCATATGTACCATAATACTAAGCTTCACTTGCTCAACACAGAGTGACTATGCTTCCACGAACTGTTCCAATTAGTTTAGCATTGGACGACCGGCTCATTTGAAATCTTTTTCCACGTAATCTCTGGTCTGCCATTAAGGTTTTTCACTCTGAGCACTACGTCCAACCACCTCTTCCTTTCCTTCTAGACGACTTCAAACCTACTTCTAAAGGCCAACTCACTGATTAGTGGTGCAAGCTTTGGACCATCCGCACGATTTAGATTGCTCAACACTCAAACTGCAACGTGTGCCATAATCTCTCTCTCACCCCCTCCACTAAGGATTCATAAACTTACTAACGGCAAAGTCTGAAAACATAATTCCACACTTTTGTAGTTAAACATACCATTTCCACTTCCTCCTACTAGTGTAGGATATTACTCGTTCCATTATATGATCGACCAATTGCGTTGAAAGCACCTTCATACTACTGCGCATTTCTCGCTTTCCCAAAAGGGTTGTTCCATTCGCTAAAATTCCTTTATCCCCAAAGGTGACTTAAACATCCCCCACGGATTAACATAACCACTACCATAACCTCAAGAACTAATCCGTTCGATCTTTCCAACAATATCTTGGTGGAATAAGCTATATCCGCCCATAACCTGACGTAACACAAGAACACCAGGTTCCTCTTTTAGATAGTCTCTAACTGTCATTCGAAACATTATCCTCAACTTATCAATACCCCGATACCAACCAAACGCCCATTCATTCAACGACACACTCACCACTTTTGGACAGTTACCAAAATCCTCAGACGAGTATTTCTACCTACGTTCATTCCAGTTCAACAACTTGAATCCACTACTTATCCTCAAGAAGTCTTTACATACCAAGGACTGGTACATCTACCTTGGCATAAATATCATTGACTCATCCACATATCCCCATCAACAAACTTGCCACTTATAAATCATTCCCCAGGAGTCTCCAGACAAAGACGTTCATCCTATAACAAAAACACTTGCCGACCACCACCCTTAAAGAAGTTCCTTCCCACCATAATGAATTGTACACCCACTTATGTCATGAAAACCACCAACTCATCGATGCAACCACCACCCTACCACCCTATCACAGCATACCCAAAATCTGCGCAACTAACTTGCCCATACACATTTACCTCCATTTTCATACGGATCATAACACCAATATCTGAATTCAAGGCATTTCGCGACTTGGTCTTCCTCGAGTCTGAATAAAACGCAAAACTATAATCCTCCAAATTACTCAGCCAGATATTGCTCCTTGCCAGCTCAATCGTGATCTGCTAGAAACAAATTCTGGCAGCCTGAAAGATTAAGCGTACTACCCCGAAGATTTATACGCTCAAAGCGCAACTCCTCCAGTTGAGCTAAATAACTTCTCTCCTACACAAACCAACAAAACCTCGTCGAAGATCACCTAACCGAAAGGTAATCATCCAATTCCGAAGTACTCACATCAAGTGGTCCAGCATCATACCATAAAAAAAAACCAACGAAACCATCCATGGCTACTTCTTTATTTTCAGCGTCCCGTCATTGACCTCGAAAATGGTCGTTGGCTTCAACATCGACAATCGACATGGTGATACTTCAACCACATCTCCGACCAACCAGGATTCCCAATGGGACCTACCTCTCCCAATACAACAACTTACTAATATAAGAGCATCATGATGACTTCGAATTCTACCCTGGGCACAAACATCTATCGACATCCCCATCTTATGCCACTGAACAAGCGAGTACGCCATTAAAAAAACATCCTTAACATCGAAGATCAGGGCCTCCAATAACCACCTCCCTCTATTTAGCACATTTCCTTAACAGGAACGCCAAAGCCAAGAATTGACTACCCTCTGATCGAGCATCACACTTCCACTCTCAAAACTATCATCATTCTTAATTGCAACCTTTCCCCACGACCTAGAGAGTTCATAGCCTTTATGCGTGACACACCAGAATTTAAAATTCTTGACACTTTTGAAAATTTAGAAGAGACTACATTATGAAACAAACTTGAGTGTACACTACACAACACCGACTAGCCACGCACAACGATTTAAAGAATTGTTCAACCCCAACTCCACGACAAAATATGCTTCACCACACCCCAATATCGGTGTTGGCACAATTGAAATTATTTTCGATGAACTTTACCCACCAGATTTATAAAATACTACAAAATTGCTTATACTGAGCGTGTCAAACGACTCTCACCCTCACTGATATGACAACACATGCCTGTACCAAACTCACTTATAAAATCATGCGGTCAAATGTTGTTTTGATTTTTATAACAAAGTTAACTCATTTTCAAAGAGATATAAAATAATTCTCCCACACAAAAAATTGAAATTTTATCATTCAACGCAATAAACTTGTTTGTTCAATACCAACACACGTTTGCACGCGTCGACTCGTTTTCAAAATAAACACCTCGTAAGGCACACACACGCCAAAAATATCTAATATGAATTATATGAAAAGGCTTCAACAATTTGTTTGAAACACAATGCATGGGACTCAATGACATTGAATGCTATTTACTCTAACAAGGTCAACTGTTTACACTCACAATGATTTATCCCAGACTCCTTACTTCCGACCAACCAGCCGGGTTCCTTTCCTATGCCACAACCTCCGGCACCAACGCTTCCCAACATCCTTGAATGTCCAAGTACCAGTTACCATCGCAACTAAGATTTCGCAAGTCGCACGTCCTCACTTTGACCTCAAACAACTTACCAACCATAGCTCAATTCCATTTGATCCTCACTACAATTTTATCAGTCAACACTGATATCGTCTCCCAACCGCCCTTCAATTAGCTACATCTTCAAAAGCCTCATTTCTATCCTTCGATTCTTGGATTAACACTCTCCTGCTTCCCACCAATCTCCATAACAATCTACCAAACCAAAAACTCCCTTGAAGCGGAAAGCTCATCTCCTATCATAATATCTTCCTTATGGACCCATGAGATCCTTTCTCAACGAAGTATCTACATCCCGCACAATATTCTTCCCAAACGGTATTAACTTTACAATCACAAGCGAACCCACCTAACACGCCAGACCAACACTATCAATTCATAGATATGACTCTCTACCCTAAACCACACTTAACAATAGCAATTGAGTATGCCCATGCACCTGTAAATTCATAATGGCATTGGTCAGATGCGATTTTGAATTTACCTTACATGAGAGTACTCACTATTGTTATCATGCCTCTCGATTATCAAGGTCTTCCTGAAAGGTTTCCTAAATCTCAGTTGTGTTCCCTACTCCATAGTTTAAGTTTAGGCCCATCCGGTCACCTAAATCGCTTAAACTATAGCTCTGATACCAACTATAACAACCCAACCAAAAACAACAAGATAACAATTAAATCTTAATAATAGCTCATGCCAAAGCGGCCCCAAGCGTACAATTAAATTTCAAGGTTTGCAACGGCAACCTATACACAACTGAGATAAAGTAAAAAAAACTAAACTAAGGTGGCAGTCTTCTACGCATTCCCGCTACACCTTCTCCTTGCCTTTATCATTTGTACCTAGATCACACCTGCCTGAAAAGGGTTTTTAAGATTTGAAAGAGCGAGGGTTAGACCGGAGGTCTAGTGAGTCCCCTCTAACAAATAAGCAACAAAATAATTTTTCACACTTTAAACAAATAGAGTTATAAACAATCATAAGAGTAAATCACACTAGTGACCACACTACCGTCGAAGACGGTGTGTCTAACTCACACTGCCTTAATTTTGGGACACACCCTCAATGGCATAAACGGGCCACACTCCCCGGTACGAGCAGGTGGGCCACACTCCCCGACTAGGTCACAACTTCCACAATTAATGTATCAACAATTTATAAACACACTTAAATAACTTCATCATGATCAAATCATCGTAATAAATCAAAGTTTCAAATAAAACTTTCATAAGCTTTCATTAATAAAAACTTTAGTTCAGAAAACTCACCTGATGTCCTTTGCTTAAATCATCGCGTCTACTCTTATGCCTGAAACGAACCCTATATACAAAAACATAGACCGATAAACTTCTGGTACCTTCTAATTTAATACGGTAACCGACAACACCCTATAGCTTTCGAATGATTGGATCAATTTAATCGAATAGACCCGGCCCACTAAAACTTACTAGTCGAAACATGAAAACAAAGTTGGGCCTGCTAACCTAAATGCTCCAAGACAAGTTGCGTTAGCCCATGGCCGCGGCCCAAACACCATCGCCCGAGGTCAGCGCCCGGTATGGACCGGGGCCTCACCGACCGGGGCCACACTTCCCCGGTGTCGACCGGGGTCTCAACCCCTCGGCATCGACCGGTACATAAACCCCGGGTTCACCCGGGACTTCACACCCCGGGGTCACCCAGTTCCCCAAGATCGGGGGTTCGACTCTGCGACGAACAACATCGAACCTAGACCCACTGACTCTCTTTTTCACCATTCATGAGATCGAAACTCTCTCTAAAGACTGATTACCACCCTAAAGCTAAATTAAAATTTAATCCCAATGATCCACATTACCTAGATTTAGCAAAATCCCCAAAACAAACATCAACTCATCCAAACATCATATTCTTCAACAACCCCAACCCAAAACTAACTGTTATAGTAATGTCTAGAAATGAGAAAATGATTAGGAGGAAGATTACCTTAAGAAAGAAATCAATAAAACTTGAAATCCCGATAGAGTCGACTCCTTCCTCGCTTCGATCGCAAGAATCGCCCTAACCCCTCTTCCTTTGCTCGGCCGTCGTGTGATATCAAAATGAGGTCATTAGGGTTAAAATTTCTTTTAATTCCAATGTTACATCTTACCCCCTTACATCTTTGAGTCTTGACCAACTCACACCCAATTTTTAAAATATACCAAATTTAAACCCGTTTATTACAAACCTTTTCCTTGAACTAGAGGCTATATCCTCTTTTTCTTTGTAAGGAAAGGTAGTCTCAAAAAATTATGCTTCTGCAGATTCTATGATTGTGTTGTTACTTATGTCATTTACACTAGATTTATATACTATGAATATATATGCAGCACTATTATGAGCAGGTCCAATATATACACAATCAATGGTTTTAGGTCCAAGTTTAGTCCTTTTTGGCAAAGGCACTTGAACCATAATAGTGCTACATAATGGTCTTTATCTACTCTACCACGTTTGTTTCTCCTTGGTTCCAAATCTTCTTGAACCTTGGAGGTTTCACCTCTATGTGTTTGATCATGTTCAATTGATTCATCTAGAGTGTGTGTGTCATCATGCAACCTTTTCCTTGAACTAGAGGCTTGATCCTCTTTTTCTTTGTAAGGAAAGGTAGTCTCAAAGAATTATGCTTCTGCGGATTCTATGATTGTGTTGTTACTTATGTCATTTACACTATATTTATATACTATGAATCTATATGCAACACTATTATGAGCAGGTCCAATATATACACAATCAATGGTTTTAGGTCCAAGTTTAGTCCTTTTTGGCAAAGGCACTTGAACCATGGCAAGGCAACCCCATACTTTCATCCTTTTGTAAGATGGTAATTTTCCTTTCCATAGTTGATATGGAGTTTTGTCACTCTTCTTGTGGGGGATCCTATTTAGGATCATATTTGCAGTAAGGCACGCCTCACCCCATAAATGATATGGAGCTCCGGACGTGATCAACATTGAATTTATCATGTTCTTCAATGTTCTATTCTTGCGCTCAACCACTCCATTTTGTTGAGGTGTGTATGGAGCGGTTGTTTGATGCACAATACCATATGTAGCACAAAATTCTGCAAAATCATGGGATTCGTATTCTCCTCCCCGATCCGGCCTCAAAATCTTGATTTTCTTGTCGAGTTGATTCTTGACTTCGGCCTTATAAGTCTTAAACATATTTAAGGCCTCATCCTTTGTAGGGATTAAATACACATAGCAATACTCACTGAAATCATCTATGAAGGTAATATAATAATTCTTACCTCCTCGTGAAGGTGTTGCCTTGAAATCACATAAGTCGGTGTGAATCAACCCAAGTATTTCATTTGATTTTTCAACAGACTTGTGTGGATGATTTGTGTATTTAGACTCTACACAAACCTCACACTTAGTCGATTTGTCAATGGAACATTTAGGTATCATGTCAAGTTTGATCATTCTTTGAATGGATCTAAAGTTGACATGTCCTAATCTAGAGTGCCAAAGATTAGAAGGAACAATCATGTACATGGAACTAGCAGCGCTAGGGCCTGCCTTATTTTTATTTACAATGGCGGCATCCAAACTATTTACAACGCTTAGTTTGAAGAGCTCCTCGTGGAGGTAGCCCTTCCCAACGTACACACCACCCTTGGTGATGACAATTTTATCAGATTCGATTACAATTTTGAACCCTTTCTTACTCAGAACAGGGCCAGAAAGTAAATTTTTAGTTATGCTAGGTACATGTACAACATCATTCAAAATAAGATCTTTGCCAGAAGTCAGCTTCAAGTTGACCTTCCCCTTTCCTTCAATCCTTGCAGTCGTGGCGTTCCCCATAAACATCGACTCCCCATCACTCACCTTTTGGTAAGATGCAATCAAGCTTTCAGAATTGCAAATATGTCGGCTTGCCCCGATGTCGAACCACCAATCCACCATGTTTGTAACCATGTGGGATTCAACGACACCAATGAACTCATTCGGGGAGTGGGTGAGATTGGCATGACTAGAAGATGCCTCATGTCCTCCACCACCACTTCCTCCGGCGCCACCATGGTCACGTTTGTATCGGCAATCCTTGGCTCAGTGTCCCGGCTTACCACATACCCAAAAACAAGTCATCATCTTGAATTGTTTCTTTTGTGGGGCCAAAGGGCCCTCTACGGTATTGAAAGTCCTCTTGGTAGCAATACCCTTTCTTTTAAATTTTGGGAACTTAGGCTTGGATGAACTTCCTTCCACCATGTTGGCACGTGGTTCATTTGGAATGGTATCGACTTTGTCATTAAGTTGGTTGTCCTCTTCAACTCGGATTTTGAGAAGCAATTGTTCAAAAGTGATCTCCTCCGTAAGATGCTTCAAATACAACTTGAAGTTCTTCCATGAATGTAACACCCCAAAAATAGGGATAACAAAAATTTCCGAAAAAAGGAAATATGATATTTAAATTAGTGCCATAGCACGAGCTCATCCAAAAAAGGGAAACAATAAACGTCTGTTAATTACATGTTTGTAACAAATAAGCAATGAGGGAAAACAACCCTTTAATCTAAATCCTATCTAGGAAAGAGATTATATAAAGTTGTCAACCAAATCTCCAAAAATATAAAGCCTTCAAATCTTGGTGTCCCAAAAAATGCTCCCAATCTCACAACTAAAGTCTACTAGACCTTCTTGGTGGTCGCATTGCTAGAACCTGAGATACACATCAAACCAATCAAGTGTTAGGCCAAACGAGCCTAGTGAGTTGAACAAAAGCATGACATAATCATTTATATCAATTATGGACAACAAGAGCCATAAAGGAATCAATGGTGGAGACCCATCACACCAACGGATTTCACCTCAAGTCAATGTACCTTGATGTACACTCACGTGAGCAACATCCAGAAGGCCTGACACATTCGAATACCACCTCTCAGGCATTACTCCCAATGGCGGAGGTCTAGGTGCATACCATCATGGTGTCACCCTAAGACTACATCCTACTAAAATATGCAAGTTTACCAATAATCACCATCAACCCCATGATAATACCCAATCATGACCACAACATTGTTATTAATAAACTCATCAAAATCCACATGAAGAATATTAACCAATAACCCCAACAAGTAACAAAAGTAGAAATTAGATCAAACTAATTAGGTGATCAGATATATGCATAAGTATAGAATAATAACAATTAGCATTCAAGATATGTATCTCATTAGTAAAGTTTAAAAGAAACTCACTAACTAGGGTTTTAGATGAAACCCTAGAAAATTGGAGAACTCTAGAAGAGGTGTGGTGAAGAAGACTTAGGGTTGAAGACTTGAAATTATTGTTGAGAACCTTCAATAAAAGCCCAAGAATCCTGAATCCTTTCCCAACCACCAACAATTAATGTTTTGTAAGAAGGTAAGAGGAAGAGGGGTGAATATTGAGCCAAAAATCGTCTACTAGGGTTCTCTCTCTCTAAAGATATCTGATTTTGGAGTTAATGAGGAGAAAGGATGAAAAATAGCATTAAAACACGTCAGGTGGGCCCCGGGCGATTGTGCCAAGGGCAATATCGTCGGCACTTTCACCGAAAATGTACCACGTGTGAGGGGTGTGGCTCGGCGAGAGTGACTCGGCGATTGTGACCACATGTCACTTTCGCCGTCACTTTAGCCAGGGAGGTACCAAGAGTTCATCCAAACCCCGCGATATAGTGCCTTCGCGATTGTGCCTCATGGCACTCTCGCGGGCACTCTCGCTCCCACGGTACCGAACTACTAAAACATTTAAATTAAAACGGTGAGGCTCAAACTTAGACATTTCAATATCGATAAACATAAACGGAAGATAAGCATTAAACAATTAAGAGTTCAAGATGGGAAACGCGATTACTTGAGGGATTTTTACGGGTGTTATAATCCTCCCCACCTAATAAGGATTTCGTCCCCGAAATCTCGCCCACTAAACAAATGGGGGTATCTTTTCTTCATGTCTTCTTCTTATTCCCACGTCACATTGGCACCTCGATGGTGCCTCTATTGGACCTTAACCATGGTCACTTCTTTGTGTCTCAATTTCTTTGTCTTCAACTCCAATATGGCTTTCGGTTCTTCTACACAACGGTTTCCGTTGTCCACTCTTATCTCCATCAATGGAATGACGCTTTCTTCCTCGGCTTGGCACTTGCGAAGGTAACAAACGTGAAATGTCGGGTGAATCTCGTCCATTTCCGGCGGCAAGTCCAACCTATAGGCTTGGAGTCCAACCTTCTCCAATATCGTGAAGGGTCCAAGGAAACGGGGACTGAGCTTCCCATGCTCTCCAAAACGGATAATTCCCTTCCACGACGACACCTTCAACATAACCCGCTCGCCCACTTGGAACTCGACCGGTCTTTGATTTTTGTCCGCATAACTCTTTTGTCGATCTTGGGCCGCCTTCAAACGCTCCCGGATACTTTTCACCTTGTCCGACATTTCTTGTACGATCTCTGGCCCCGTAAATTGTTTTTCTCCTACCTCGAGCCAACACACCGGCGTCCTACATTTTCGTCCATAAAGTGCCTCAAATGGTGCCATCCCGATGCTCGAATGGTAGCTATTGTTTTAGGCGAATTCCACTAAGGGTAGATGCGAATCCCAATTTCCTCCAAAGTCTATCACACAAGACCAGAGCATGTCTTCGAGCGTTTGGATTGTCCTCTCACTTTGGCCGTCGGTTTGGGGATGATAGGCCGTACTCAATTTGTCTCTCATGCCTAACTCCTTTTGTAGTCCATCCCAAAACTTGGAAGTGAATCGACTATCCCGGTCCGAGACTATGGATAGTGGAACACCATGACGCGATATCACTTCATCAATGTAGAGCTTGGCTAGTTTGTCCATCGACAAGGTCTCTCGCATCGCCAAAAAGTGTGCGCTCTTCGTGAGCTGATCCACCACTACCCAAATAGTGTCATGACCCCTTAAGGTTCTTGGTAACTTGGTGACGAAATCCATCGTGTTATGCTCCCACTTCCATTCCGGAATGGCTAGTGGTTGCAAATTCCCATAAGGTCTTTGATGTTCCACTTTGACTTGAAGGCAAGTGACACACTTTTCCACGTAATTGGCCACATCGAGCATCATCACCGACCACCAATAGTGTAACTTCAAATCTCTATACATCTTGGTGCTACCGGGATGTATAGAGTACTTGGACTTGTGAGCTTCCACTAAGAACTGTAACATCACGGTTTTCAAAACGTCCAATCTCTATTTTAATCTCCAAAATTAATCATTTTAAAACCACCAAAATATGGGATATTAATTTTAATCGAAACTTCGAAATGTCCGTTTTAAATTCTTACGTTTTATCCATTTATCCAAAACATAAACCAACCCAAAAGTTAAGATTTACAATCCTAAAGTTTACTTACAAACAACCGGGGACATATCTACCCGATAGAATACTTACATATTTATATATATAACACACCAAAAGCAAGTACTAATATACCCAAAAATTCTAAATCAGCACTTGAAACAACACCCGAACTAAGCTTCCTTATCTTTCCCTTGGTCTATAATCCTCTTTCCTGAAACAAAATTAATCAATAACGGGTAAGCTATAAAGCTTAGTGAGATAAATGAACTAATCAATATATATAGGCATTATAAATATATGTATATGGTACGGATATATAATCAAGACGTTACACAACACACGGAACAGACTGACCGGAATATTATACCAACTCATATCGGATGGAGTATACGATTACCATACTCAAGAGGTCAAATGTTGTGAATCGATCATTTTCGGCAACAACAAATCCATAATACGAGTTATTCAAGAAGTCATGCCAACTAAATTAAACAAGACATATCACAATTTATCACACATGACCATACGACATAACTATGAAGAATTATTAGACTTTGCACCAACCCGCCCTTCCCCTTCCGGGTGTGCCAAAGTCCTATACTCATGCCCCTCCTAACCATTAGGCAATGAGTACGACTATCCGAATGTCTCACCGGCCTCCCCCTTCATCCGGGCTATTGACATCCACCGTTGCTTCCGGCATACTACACAAAGTAGTACCCGTACTTCCGGCATAACAAAGAAACCAAAGAAATAAAACCAACGGAATCCGGATCCAAAACCGACCATCATCGTAGAAAGAATCACGTAATAAAAATGACTCAACCGGAATCAAAGACCATCCATCAAAATAAGAAAACACATGAACAAATACACATGAAGGAAATGCATATATAGTTATAAATACGTTATATATATATAAATCAGTCATTTAACTCACAGTGCTACCGGTTGTCAACCGGAAGTCAATTCTGAAGCTACGTCCCAACTTCGTTATCCCACGTTGAGGTATCCTCCAAATATAACCAACAGGTTTCAAATGATCCCTGGAGTGAGTTCAACAAGTATTATGAGCTTTGGGCAACAAATACTCAAGATGATACCTTAACTAGTTAACTTTCTTTCTTGCATTTTCCATTACAGCCCTCTGTTTATCCCCTGTTTTTCCCTACTTAGACTCAAAATCACTTAATGACTTATAAAGATTAAATAATTTAGACTCTCGTATGGTTCTGATGCAACTGATCTCATATCAATATGATTTTTCTTTGATTTTATACAGATTTTACAACACAGCAGCTACAAGCTGTCAAAATTCAGCTTGACAACCCTGTACAAATTGCACTTTTACAAAATCTTACAGCTATAATTAGGTTATTATGTCTTCATATAAAATAAACTAGACATTTATACCTTTCTAACGCCTCTGGAATCATCCTTATACGATTTTTCTATGATTTTATACAATTTTTTAAAGTATGCGTATTTACATTGTCCTTCCACTCGAAAATCTTCATTTTTACATGTTCCAATAGCCAATTCAACCCCAAATGCCCCTAATTTCATATTTTCATCATGAACAATCATATTTTAACTATTGCTAGCAAAACTTCATGAAATCTTGCATAATTTCTCATTCCATAACCTATACCCATGAGTTGTACCAAATGCTTCGAGACTTGTACATTTTGTTCATAAGCTTGCAAAAAATTACTTAAATGTATTCATCGTTACCATCATAATCATGATACACTACCATATTCTAACAAGAAATACACTTAATCACTAAACTTCATACCCATCATAAACCCCAATTTGATGATAATAGCATAAAACATAAACTAATCATATCTAGCATCAATATCATGTTATACAACCATTTTTAACATGAAAATACCAAAAATACTAACCACATGAAACCCTAGATTCCTCACATCATCATCAAAACACCAAAAATCATGAAATGGGTTCAAGATAGTGTTTATACCTTTGTTTAATCTTTCAATTTCATCAAAATCTTGTTGAATCTTCTTGATTTTGAGTTTGGATGAGTACACTATGTGAGAATCGCACCTTGAGTGCGTGTGACTGATTTGGGGCTGGAATTTATCAAATAAGAGTGAAAATCCCGTTTTTGAACTATTTTGGTCAAAAAGTCAACATATTTTTCCACTGTTGGCAGATTTAGTCCCTCATGCGTATCTGGGTCGTTTCAACTCCGATTGGCACGAAACTTTCCAGATCCCTTAATTAATGTATAAGAAGCTTAAGTATAAAATTTCAGCCTCTAATTCGACCCAGAAGTCCATTTTCCAATCTTACGTTGATATTTATCACTTATAACATCGTACTTCTATAACTCCCAAACGGTTGGCTTTATTTAAGTTCCGTCACTTCTAACACTTCTTAATATATTGATATAGGGTGTTCCAACTTGTTTCACTCAATTTGGATCATCCGTTCAAGTTTTGGGTAGAATTTTCCCATTTAGGCACTCTAGTGACCTACCCGATTTCCATTTAAACAATGCACTTTGTATTTTGAACTCTCTCATCATCTAATTATGTCATTTGTGATGTGTTAGAACCAATCTTACCTCCTACATATCAATCCAACTATGGGCAATACTTATATCTCACTATAACACTTAACATTTTAGCAAATTCTCCTTTTTACATAATTAACACATAAAACATGTTTTAACATATAATACATATTTAGAATCACTAGTTAAGCATATTTAGGAGGGTGGATGTTACAAATACCTCCTCCTTTTGAAGATTCCGTCCTCGGAATCATCATTGCTCAAACAGGTTCGGGTACTTCCCCATCATTTCTGCTTTATTCTCCCAAGTCCAATTTGGCCCACGATGATGCTTCCACTTAACCAACACCAGTTCCACAACCTTGTTGCGCAGATTCACCGTTCGTTCATTTAAGATAGCCTCGGGTTCTTCAACATATCTTAGTTTCTCATCTATTTTAACTTCCGTTAATGGCACCACCTCCTCATGTTTACCGAGACATTTCCTTAGATAACCAACATGAAAAACATCATGGATACCCGTGAGTTCTTCTGGCAACTCAAGCCGATGCGCTTGCTTTCCAATACGCTCCAATATCTTGAACGGTCTGATGAAACGAGGACTGAGCTCACCATGCTTTTTGAATCGTAAAACACCTTTCCATGGGGAGACTTTTAGCATGACGAGGTCTCCGACTGAGAAATCGATGGGTCTTCGGCGGCAATCTGCATAAGATTTCTGTCGATCCTGAGCAGCTTTCATTCTTTCTCGTTTAACTTGAATCTTGTCTTGGGTGATCTGGACTAATTCTGGACCAGCTAGAATCTTCTCTCCCATTTCCCGCCAACAAAGAGGCGTACGACACTTACGTCAGTACAGAGCTTCGAAAGGAGCCATTCCGATCATCGAGTGATAGCTGTTATTATATGAAAATTCAACTAAGGGCAAGTGAATATCCTAGCTTCCGCCAAACTCAAGTACACAAGCTCGTAACATATCTTCGAGTGTTTGGATCGTACGCTCTGATTGTCCATCGGTATGTGGATGATACGCGGTACTAAATGCAACTCGTGTTCCCAATTCGCGCTGTAGACCGGACCAAAAGTTAGAAGTGAAACGTGAATCACGATCTGAGATTACCTTCAAGGGTACACCATGTCGAGCAATAATCTCGTCAATATAAAGTTGTGCCCATCGATCCGTTGTATATGACTCCCGAACAGGAAGGAAATGTGCGCTCTTCGTCAATCGGTCCACGATAACCCAAATGCTATCGTGCTGTCGAGAGGTTTTTGGTAGTTTTGTTACCAAATCCATAGTCAGTTCTTCCCATTTCCATACAGGTATATCGAGTGGCTGTAAACTTCCGTATAGCTTCTGATGTTCGGCCTTTACCTGTAAACATGTGACACACTTTTCAACGTAGCGACATATATCAACTTTCATTCCTGGCCACCAGTAATCGATACACAAGTCATGGTACATCTTCGTACTTCCCGGATGAACGGATAATCTCGACTTATGCGCCTCCGCCAAGATAATCCCTCGTAAGCCTCCGAGTCTCGGTACCCAGATTCGGGTCTTGAAGACTTTAAGTTTGAGATTATCATCAGTTAGAGAATCTAAATAACCCACTATGCGTTCAGACTTGACATGTTCCGGCTTCAAAGCCTCAGTCTGCCATATTTGTAAGTCATTGATAAGAGTAGACTCCAACAACATATGAGTGATAGCGTAACACATAGATCCGATATACGCCTTCCTACTTAACGCATCCGCCACTACGTTGGCTTTACCCGGATGGTAGAGTATCTCACAGTCGTAATCTTTAATCAACTCCATGGCCCGTTGTTGACGCATATTCAAGGTTTGCTGGTCAAAAATATATTTCAAACTCTTGTGATCAGTATACAATTGGCATTTCGTGCCGTACAGATAATGACGCCAGAGTTTCAAAGCAAAGACAACCGCTGCTAGCTCAAGATCATGGGTTGGATAATTTTTCTCATATTCTTTTAGTTGTCGTGAGGCATATGCGATTACCTTGCCCCGTTGCATCAATACACAACCCAATCCTAGCTTTGACGCGTCACTGTATACTATGAAATCATCACTGCCTTCAGGTAAGGCAAGTACCGGTGCATGCGTCAAACAGTCTTTTAAAGTCTGGAATGCGTTTTCCTGGGCATCGGTCCAAACAAATTTCACATCCTTGCGGGTGAGAGAATATGATGTCAACGCGGTTTCTGGCTAACCAATCCATCCCAAAAACGATATCAAAGCCATGAATATCCAGCGGGATCAAATCTATTGAGAACTCATAGTCGTCAAGAATTAACACACAGTCTCTATATACTTTATCGGCAACTAGAACACCCCCGTTAGCCGTATCGACAGTGAAAGGTTTATCAAGCATAGAAGGTGCAGAATCTAGAAATCGAGTATAACAATGCGATACAAAGGAGTTAGTTGCTCCAGAATCAAATAAAATACGGGCAGGTCGGGAATTCACAAGAAAATTACCAATAACAACGTCCGGTTCATTACGAGCTTCCTCTGCGGTGATCTGGAAAGCACGAGCACGGGCTTTGGGTACCTCCTCCTTTTGAACGGAAGACCCAGTTGTCGTCGATCGCTGAACTGATGCTTTACTTTCTTCTCGTTTGAATCGAGGGCAATTTCTCTGTTTGTGCCCTAATATTCCACACGAATAACATGCGTCCTCCCGTCGTGGACAGCCAGTACGGATATAGCCCACATCGCCACAACAAAAACATCTAAGAGTCGTCGGTTCAACGTTACATCGTCCCAAATGAAGCTTACCACACTTATGACAATTTCGTGGCGCATTTAACTGGAGTGTATAAGCCTGCGGAGGAGCACGGGGAGTGGTTTGAGTCTGTGCTCGTCTCGGGGTGAAGAATCGAGGCGGTTTGTGGGTCGGTAACGAGAACGTTCTATCATTTCGCTGTCGTTTCAGTGCTGAAACGGTCTCATCTTGAATCGTCAAATCATGCTCACGTCGTCGAGCATACTCTACCGCCTTGCCAAAGTTGGGGATATCACGATTTGCAACGAAGTCTTGAATGTCCCTTCGCAGTCCATCAACAAAATGATTAATCTTGTCGTGCTCCGATGTTATAAACCGTTTGGCGAAACGTGCCTTTCGGTTGAATTCAGCTTCATAGTCAATCTCAGTCATCGACCCTTGCTTTAGTTCCAGAAACTCTTTTTCCAAATGTCGCTGTAAATCGGCTGGGCAATATTGTTCATAAAATCGAGTCAAAAAGGACTCCCAAGTCATACTCATACGGGTATTCAGGTCGAGAGATTCGAATGTTGTATCCCACCACGTGAGAGCTTTATCCGTGAACATCGCTGTTGCATAGTTAACTTTGTCGTCATCCAACACCCGAGTGATACGGAATACTTTCTCGGTATTCTGTACCCACTGCATCGCCAATATTGGATCAGAGTGTCCAGCAAATTCCGTGGCTCCACTGCCCCGGAATGCTTTGAACAAGACCCGCTCAGACTTGGGTCGAGAGGTTTCACCGTCAACTTTCTCTTTACCTTTGTCAGTGGGTTTTGGAGCATTCATCTGTTCACGCTCCTCAGTTAACCGTCGTTCTATGTCATTGCGTTGTTGATCTAACGCAGTTCGAACATAATCTGTTAAATATTTCATCATTCTTTCGATCCGAGGAGATAATGAGTCTCCCTCATTATTTTCGGCATTACCCGGAGCATTCTCTCTGATATTTGGATCTGTTGGTGTATGGCTGGCAGCGTCTTGATCCGACATCGCACAAAAAGTTGTAAATATAACAAAGAATTAATAATAAATTACCCTAAACCCAGGCCCCCACCCAAATTTAGGCCACTCCTAACAGTTCATATCCCGTATAATCATCGCCTAATTACTATACAACATCAACGCCTAGTTTAAGTCTAAGTACCACTTAATGATACCTAGTTCACTTAAACCACTGCTCTGATACCATATTTGTAACATCACGGTTTTCAAAACGTCCAATCTCTATTTTAATCTCCAAAATTAATCATTTTAAAACCACCAAAATACGGGATATTAATTTTAATCGAAACTTCGAAATGTCCGTTTTAAATTCTTACGTTTTATCCATTTATCCAAAACATAAACCAACCCAAAAGTTAAGATTTACAATCCTAAAGTTTACTTACAAACAACCGGGGACATATCTACCCGATAGAATACTTACATATTTATATATATAACACACCAAAAGCAAGTACTAATATACCCAAAAATTCTAAATCAGCACTTGAAACAACACCCGAACTAAGCTTCCTTATCTTTCCCTTTGTCTATAATCCTCTTTCCTGAAACAAAATTAATCAATAACGGGTAAGCTATAAAGCTTAGTGAGATAAATGAACTAATCAATAAATATAGGCATTATAAATATATGTATATGGTACGGATATATAATCAAGACGTTACACAACACACGGAACAGACTGACCGGAATATTATACCAACTCATATCGGATGGAGTATACGATTACCATACTCAAGAGGTCAAATGTTGTGAATCGATCATTTTCGGCAACAACAAATCCATAATACGAGTTATTCAAGAAGTCATGCCAACTAAATTAAACAAGACATATCACAATTTATCACACATGACCATACGACATAACTATGAAGAATTATTAGACTTTGCACCAACCCGCCCTTCCCCTTCCGGGTGTGCCAAAGTCCTATACTCATGCCCCTCCTAACCATTAGGCAATGAGGACGGCTATCCGAATGTCTCACCGGCCTCCCCCTTCATCCGGGTTGTTGACATCCACCGTTGCTTCCGGCATACTACACAAAGTAGTACCCGTACTCCCGGCATAACAAAGAAACCAAAGAAATAAAACCAACGGAATCCGGATCCAAAACCGACCATCATCGTAGAAAGAATCACGTAATAAAAATGACTCAACCGGAATCAAAGACCATCCATCAAAATAAGAAAACACATGAACAAATACACATGAAGGAAATGCATATATAGTTATAAATACGTTATATATATAAATCAGTCATTTAACTCACAGTGCTACCGGTTGTCAACCGGAAGTCAATTCTGAAGCTACGTCCCAACTTCGTTATCCCACGTTGAGGTATCCTACAAATATAACCAACAGGTTTCAAATGATCCCTGGAGTGAGTTCAACAAGTATTATGAGCTTTGGGCACCAAATACTCAAGATGATACCTTAACTAGTTAACTTTCTTTCTTGCATTTTCCATATTGCCAGGCTTTCATGGTTACTACTGCTGAGCTAGATTAATGCTGCTTGGTGAAGATTAATATTGCTCAGAGTGTTAATGCTGCTGTGACTTAATACTGCTTATTTGTTAGTCAAGATATGCGCAGATCAAGGCTTAAAGATAATCATGGAAGGTTGAAGATAACTATGGAAGAATATACTGAAGATCTTTTAAGTTTTGTAATTATCTTTTATTTTCAATATATGTATAGATGTATTCAGAATAATTTTGATATACGAGAATTCTAAGTTTTTGTTTTAGAGATAGAATTAACCTCAAGGTTTACAATCCTAATTCTAGAGAAGTAGAATTCGTCTTGGTGAGCATGTTCATCAATATTGAGGTTTTGTTTGAAAGCTTGTAACTTTAATCATTCAATAAAGTTTACAAGTTGTGATTCATATTTTACTGTTACATTGATATTTTGAATATTAAAGTGTTATTCTGCAACTTCTTTAATATTGTTTCTGAGTTTTATTATTCTTGTTAAGAATCAGATCCTGACAAGTGGTATCAGAGCTAGTATTCTCAGAAACCTTCATTCATCATGGACAACACAGTTGAATCAACCAGTACTCTTGTTTCAAAGGTTCCCATGCTCAAACCCAATGAGTTTGACATGTGGAAAATTAAGATCAAGCAGTACATCCTCCTTACAGACTTTTCTATGTGGGACATTGTTGAGAATGGTACCTCTTCTGAAGGTAAGATTGGGCAAGATGGAAGAAGACCACCTCCAAAAACTGATGCTGAGAAGAAAGTGAGATAATTGGAGATGAAAGCCTTAAGCACCCTGCTTTTGGCCATCCCCAATGAGTATCAACATCAGTTTCATCATTGCACTGATGCTCAGATTCTATGGAATGCTTTAGAGAAAAGATTTGCTGGCACCAAGAGCACTAAGAGGAATCAAAGGGATATTCTCAAGCAGCAATATGAGAATTTTACATCTTCAAAGAATGAGTCTATGACTCAAACTTTTGACAGTTTCAATAAGATAATTGGTGAGTTGGCTACTGTTGGAGTTCAGATGGAACAAAATGATGTCAACCGAAAGTTCCTCAGATCTCTTGGAGATGAATGGACCATGTACACTGTCTCATTCAGACAGAATGACATGTTAGAAGAAAAGGAACTGGATGATCTGTACAATGATCTGAGAGTGTTTGAATCTGAGGTGGAAGCAAAGAAGAAGCCTACTGGATATGTTCATAATGTTGCACTCCTATCAGCATCAACTGATTCTACTGCTAACCCTGAATCAGTTAATGCTGCCAGTGGATTAAATCAAGAAAAAGGCAATGAATCTGTGTTTGAAGCCTTTCTTTCCAGCCATGGTAACTCTTCTTTGATCAATGATGACTTGGAACAACTTCATCCTGATGATGTTGAAGAGATGGATATTAAATGGCAGATGACCATGCTTTCTATGAGGGTGAAGAAGTTCATCAAGAGGATTGGGAGGAACAACTTCTCCCAAAGAAGAGAAGATGGAGCAGGCTTTGATAAGTCAAAGGTGGAGTGCTACAAGTGTCACATGAAGGGACACTTTGCCAGGGAATGCAGAAGTGGAATGTCTCAAAACAACCACCAACAAGCTCAGAGTGGAAGCTTCAACCAGAACAGAAACTCTGCTCAAGCTCTTGTTTCTCAATAAGGAATGGGGTTTGACTGGAGTGATCAAGCAGAAGAGGCCATTCAAAATCAAGCTCTCATGGCAGAGGTATCTGATCTCCTAACTAAGGTACTTTCTAATCTCTGTTCTCAAACTTGCATAGACACTGTTAAAAGGTACAGGGATCACAACCAAAGTATGAGTGATGACCTTAAGAGGTTAGAAAATGATAGAAAAAACTATGTGAAAATTGTTGAAAGGTTTGAGGAACAAATTAAAGGGTTTCAAGCCAATGAACTTCAACACACATATGATACAAATTACTGGAAGTGGGAGAAAAATGATTTAGAAATCCAACTGACTAAGTCTAAAGAAGAGAATGAAAAGTTGAGAGGAGATCTAGCCAAGGTTAAGCTAGATGTGGAAAAGTTTTCATATGCTTCTAAAGCCATGGATTCTATGCTAAAGGTCCAAATCCATGATAAGCTTAAACCAGGAATTGGGTACAATACCACACCACCATCATACAACAACAACTACATCCCTCCTAAATCAGACTTGCTAGAGACCAAGGATAGGAAGGATTTGCATGAGGGAGCCACTGAGATAGATCCTTTAGATGAAGTAATTGTTGAGGACAAGACTGAGAAAGAAGCTGGTAAGGGTAAGGATAATAATGTGAGTGTTGAGATTCCTTAAGAAAATAACATTCTTACCAATGAGGGTGGTGGAAGGAATTAGGTCAAATCTGATGGTGTAGAGAAGACTGAGGGAAAGTCTAATAAGGTCCATTACAAGCAGACTACAGTTGTGAATCTTGTTCCTTGCAAACAATGTGCATGTAATAAATCTGAGCCCCTAAAACATGATAAAAGGAGGGGAAATCAAAGAAATTGGAATAATCAGTGGGCTCAGAAACAAGGAGTTGATCTGAGTAGAATCATCAGACCAAAACCTTGTTTCATATGTGGCAAATTGAATAATCTTGCCAAGCACTGTTATTTTAATCCAATTAACCAAAGGATAAATTTTCAAAGATCTATGCAAAAACCCTTTGGTTATAGGAAGAATGAAAGGAACCATGTGGCTAAGAAACATGTTAAATCTAAAAGCCACATTAAGAAAAAGACTGTAAAAGAGAGTGTCAAGATGTGGGTTCCCAAAAGCACTAAAGTTGTTAGTACTGCTACCACAAATAGTGCTGCTGACAAAGATAGTGCTGCCAGAAGCAATACTACTGCTATCAATGTTAGTGCTGCTGAGAGTATTAGTACTTCTAAAACTAACATTGTTAGTACTTCTTAAAATATTAATACTGCTAACTCTGTTAGTGCTTCTAACAAGGTTAGTACTGCTAAACCTGTTAGTGTTGCTAACTCTGTTAGTACTTCTAAAATTAGTACTGCATCTAGTGTTTGTGCTTCTAGACCAATCATCTTGACAAAGTACTCCAGTCAAGAGGATTCTAAATTTAAAAATCTCATCAAAAAGGAGTGTAAGTACTTTGATGAGAAAGGGAGACCCAAGACAACTTTGGCTTGGGTTCCCAGTCAATACTAATTGATTTATCTTATGTGCAGGGCAATTAGCAGCTCAAGGGAAAGAGCATTTGGCATGTTGATAGTGGTTGCTCTAGGCACATGACAGGGAACATGGCTTGCCTCAAGAATTTCAAGAAAATTGATGGAGGGCATGTTGCCTTTGGTAATACTCCAGATGGAGGTAAGATTAGTGGTAAGGGAGATGTAACAAAAGGTAAGATGACCTTTGAGGATGTTTTCTATGTTGAGCAGTTAAGGTACAACCTGTTAAGTGTATCACAGGTTTGTGACAAAAGGCATAGTATATTATTCACTGATTCAGAATGCATTATCCTTGCTCCTGGATTCAAGGTAGTTGATGAAAAGATGATACTACTAAGAACTCCTAGAAAGGACAATGTCTATTGTTTGGATATGGAAAATGTTTCAAATGATTCATCCCTAAACTGTCTTGTTTCAAAAGCCTCTTTGGATGAATCATCACTTTGGCACAGAAGGATGTGTCACATGAACTTTAAAACAATGAATAAACTTGTTAAAAACAACCCTGTAAGAGGTCTGCCTTCAAAAGTCTTTTCATGTGATGATCATTGTGTTGCTTGTCTCAAAGGCAAACAACACAAAACTTCTCATAAGTCCAAAGAGTTGAACACAATTTCTTCTTCTCTTCAGTTGTTGCATATGGATCTGTTTGGTCCTACAAATGTCATGAGTATAGGTAAGAAATCATACTGCTTGGTTATTGTTGATGATTACTCTAGATTTACTTGGGTATATTTTCTAAGGACTAAGGATGAGACAAGTGGACTGATCAAATCTTTTATTCTAAGAATTGAAAACCAAACAAATCAAAAGGTAAAAGTCATTAGGTCAGATAATGATACTGAATTTAAAAATCTGGATCTAAACACCTTTTGTGAGGAAAAAGGAATTGAAAGGCAATACAGTGCCCCTAGGACTCTACAACAAAATGGTGTTGCTGAGAGAAGGAATAGGACACTGATTGAAGCTGCTAGATCTCTGTTAGCTGATTCAAAACTTCCAATTACTTTATGGGCTGAAGCAGTTAATACTGCTTGCTATGTCCAAAACAGAGTTCTAGTAGTCAAGCCTAAAAACAAGACACCATATGAGCTTTTAAATAAAAGAAAACCATTTATTGGATTTTTCAAACCTTTTTGGTGTCCTTGTACCATTCTCAATACCAAAACTCACTTAGGAAAGTTTGATAGCAAAGCAGATGATGGTTTTCTTGTTGGTTACTCATCTCAGAGTAAGGCCTACAGAGTTTTTAATTCTTCTTCTAGAATAATTGAGGAAAGTGACAATGTCAAATGCAATGAGAACACATCAAATACTATTGGTTCAGGTCCTCAGTGGCTATTTGACATTGATTCACTAACTAACTCTTTGGGTTTCAGTAGTGATGATCATGCAGGATCAGGAAGTAGAGGATCAGGGGATGAACAAGTACAAAATATTATTCCCCAGTCTGTGATCTTTCCATTACCTACAATGGACCCTGTTGAAATCTGTGAAAAGGAGACTGTTACTGAACCAATTCAGAGTGAAGAAGAAAGAAGAGATGAGGAGAATTCAGAGCAAGAAGAGTCAGAAGCAGCTGATGAGATTCCCTCAGCTGACTTAAATGATTCCAATTTAGATGTGGGAATGAATGAAGAACCTAGTCTTCAGACAAGAACTCAGAAGAATCATCCTCCTGAGCTGGTAATAGGAGACATCTCTTCTCCTATGATGACTAGGAATCAAAGCAGACTTCAAGATTTGCAGGATCAGCAGAATATAATACTCTCTTGCTTTCTATCTCAAATTGAGCCTAAGAAGGCTTATGAAGCAATGAAAGATTCAAGTTGGATAGAAGCCATGCAAGAAGAGTTGCTACAGTTCAAATTGCAAGATGTTTGGGACTTGGTGGACCTTCCTAAAGGTCATAGAGCAATTGGCACCAAGTGGATTTTCAGAAATAAAAAGGATGAGAGAGGAATAGTAATCAGGAACAAAGCAAGGCTAGTGGCACAAGGGTACACTCAGGAAGAAGGCATAGACTATGAGGAAGTTTTTGCTCCAGTTGCAAGGGTAGAGGCAATTAGGCTATTTCTAGCCTATGCTTCATATATGAAGTTCAAGGTATACCAGATGGATGTGAAGAGTGTCTTTCTGTATGGAACAATTGATGAGGAAGTACATGTCTGTCAGCCCCCTGGATTTGACAATCCATCATATCCTGACAGAGTATACAAACTGAAGAAAGCTCTCTATGGTCTACATCAAGCCCCAAGAGCATGGTATGATACTCTGTCTACCTATCTCTTGAAAAATGGGTTTGAAAGAGGAATAATTGACAAAACCCTTTTCATTAGAAGAAGAAAGAAGGACATCCTACTTGTTCAGATTTATGTGGATGACATCATCTTTGGATCCACAAAAGATCAGATGTGTAGAGACTTTGAAGAGTTGATGCACAAGAGCTTCAAAATGAGTTCAATGGGTGAACTTACTTTCTTCCTTGGGCTTCAAGTGAAACAACAAAAAGATGGGATTTTCATAAGCCAATCAAAGTATGTGAAAGACATCCTAGATAAGTATGGTTTATCAGACTCAAAGCCAGCCAGCACACCTATGGAAACACACAAACAGATCACTGCTGATCTTGAGGGGGAGGATGTTGATGTCCATATTTATAGATCAATGATTGGATCTCTCATGTATCTCACAGCCTCAAGACCAGATATCATGTTTCCAGTGTGTGTGCCAGATTCCAAGTCAAGCCAAAGCAATCACATCTTCAAGCTGTTAAGAGGATTTTCAGATACTTAAGAGGGAAACCTAGATTAGGTCTTTGGTATCCTTATGAATCTACTTTTGACTTGATTGCATATTCAGACAGTAACTTGGGTGGTGCTAATATGGATATAAAGTCTACTTCAGGGGGATGTTAACTTTTGGGTGCAAGACTAGTATCTTGGCAGTGTAAGAAGCAAACCACAGTGTCCTTATCCACAACAGAAGCTGAGTACATTGCTGCTGCAAGTTGCTGTTCACAGGTTCTATGGATTCAGAATCAAATGTTGGACTATGGGGTAACCTTTCTTCACACTCCAATCTTCATTGACAATAGCAGTGCTATTAGCATTGTTAACAATCTAGTCAAGCACTCCAAAACAAAGCACATTGAAATCAGGTTTCACTTTATTAGAGACTGCAATGAAAAGAAGCTTATTCAAGTTGCTAAAGTTCATACTGATAACCAGTTTGCTGATCTATTCACTAAAGCTTTTGATGTGGGTAGATTCACTTTCTTGGTCACAAGTGTGGGCATGATCAACTCTGAATGAGCTCATGTTTAAAAAGTGCTTGTATACCTGTTATTTGTTTATTTGTTTGGTGCTACTAATCATCTTTCTCAGGAAGTTTATTGCCCTGCTCAGACTAACACAAGCTTCAAACAGTGTAAGTATAGTTAATGCTGCTAGTGCAGTTTTAATGCTGCCAGTGCAAAGTTACTACTGCCGGTTCATTATTACTACTGCTAGTTAGTTAATACTGCTAGTTAGTTAATACTGCTAGTTAGTTAATACTGCTAGTTAGTTAATACTACTCTCAGTTAATACTGCTAGATGGTTAATACTGCTTCTTTCCCGAATCATATAAATACTCTCTTTGCCCGCCTAAAAGCTCACAACGACTCCTTGAATACTGTTCATCTTCTCTCTAACTCTTTTCTCTCAAGCAACCAGTGTCTTTCAGTCAAGTATCCTCAAGCTCGATGGCATCCATGGCGTTTATTGATGAACACAATGAGATCGCAATGCTTCAAAAGCCTCAGCAGGCTGCTGGATTTCATCAAATCGTTGACTTTCTCAAGTCCAGTCACATAGCCTATGCGCTTACTGTGTCACCACCAATTTTCATCGAGCACCAGAAGCAATTTTGGGCCAATGTCACCGTTGTTACTGAAAACAGTGTGCAGATCATCAAGACAAGGGTGTGTGACAAACCCTTGATAGTCACTGAAGAGGTCATTCGCATCAGTCTACAACTAGACGATGCCTCAGGTATTACTTCTATCCCTAATGAGGACTTGTTTTCCAATCTCACAAGAATGGGGTATGAAGGCCAACAGGGTGTTTTCAAATTTTTCAAAGCTCACTTTTCTCCCCAATGGAGGTTCTTTGTTCATACCCTTATGCACTGTATCTCTAGAAAAACTACTGGATGGAGTAAGTTCAGCAGTACCATTGCTTATGCTTTGGTCTGCTTGTCCACTGCCAGAAAGTATAATTTCTCCAAAATGATTTTCAATGACCTTGTGTCAAACTTGGATAATAAAAAGAGTTTCTATATGTATCCAAGATTTGTCCAGGCAGTTATCACCACTGAATTGAGGGATATACCTCAGTTTAATGAGGTCTATGTACCTAAAATCCCTAAGGGCAAGGTCTTTTCAAATATGAAGAGATCTGCCAAGGACTCGGAAGGAGTTGACACCCCATTGTTCTCTACAATGATGGTGGTGTCCCACAACCAAGAAGGTATGGCATCAGGGTCAAGGCCCTCACTAGATCATCCCACTGAGAGCCAAACCCAACCTTCAACCACTATATCACTTCCTCAGTCTCTTGTCCTTAAGCCAACTCCAGTTTTAACCAAAACTTATGCTAAGAGAAAGGTACACAAGGCTCCTTCCCATGTTGTACCTTCTACAAACCCAGAACCTCAAAGCCCTCTAATGGAGCATTCTCCATTAGAGAATATCTATAGGGAAACTACTGGGGTGTCTCCCAACCCCAAGGAGGTGCTCACTGAGGAGATGTATGAGCATATGGGTGAGAAGTCTACCACTACTCCTGCTAGAACAGAGGAGGACAGTGGTAACATCACTAAGTGTGACACCTGTCAAATTTTGAATATTGAGGTTAGCACCCTCAGATTAATTTATAAGTTTTGTCACTTTTAAAATTTTATTAAAAGCCTTTAAGATAAAAAGTTTCCCGAAAAATTTAGAAGTTGCGTTAAAAACCCGGAACAGTTCCGCATCTGACCATCACTGTCCAGAAATGCCAAATAAGTAAATAAAAGTCCAAAATCCTTAATCTATAAAAATCAGTATGTTAATTTCTCTTGCATTGCAAAATTTTCAAATTTGTCATTTATTTAGCAAATATTGAGAATCAGGTATTTCGGTTCTCAAATATATCTGATATTTTATAAATTAGACTAGTAATTTAATTAGTAATATTAAATTAAATTTTTTTTTATGTAGGTGAGTCATTAGGACACTTGTCCTAATCCTACCAAATTTTAATTATTTAATAATTGAAAACCAAATTCAAAAACTAGAATTACTTCCCATTTCTCAAAAATTAACTTTTCATCTACTCTTCCCTCTCCTCTCTTTGTTCGGCCGAAGAACCCACACCACCACCACCACCACCATTTCATTTTGTTACTCAAAATCAAAATCCAAGCTAGAATCCATCAACAATTTGAAGTTAGAATCAAGTTTCCATCTCAAATCTTCAAGGTAACCTCAAAAACTACATTTTCTTATGCATGTTCTCATTTTTGAATGTTGGGTTTGAGAAGTAAAAATTTACATCTAAATGTTATACAAGTTGGATTTTTGATAATGAGATGGATTACATTTGATGTATATAATATCATAAAATGAGTGATTCTTGTTTTCAAAGAAAAATTTGTTATTATCAAATTTAGGGTTTTTGATCATAATGGTGAATTTTGTAAGTAGAGTATCTTGAATCACAAAATTTTGGTGTTATTGAACTTTTAGCTATGTTGTTACAATGAAAAATTTAGTATAAAAATACTCTTAAGATGGAATTTCCCAAATTCCACATGATTAAGAGTTTATTAGTGATGATAATATCACTTAAATGGGTATATTGTACATGCATGCATATGGATGAGTATTTTGGTTACAATGAATCCATGATGCATATGTTAGTTTATCATGCAATGAAGAGTGAAGACATGGTTTATAATCAAAAACCATGTCTAATGATCATTATTTGTGGTTTAAAATAGTATTTACTTCATTTTAGAATCTGTCCAGAAAATGGACTTCACTTCTAGCTTGCACAACTCACAAACCACATGTCCAAATTTGGGGTTTTTGCTTCTAAACTTTAATTTAGAGTGTTAGCTTTCTAAAAAGTCCGAAAACACTGAATTTGGAGTTGATTTGGGCACTTAAATAGATTTTACAAGAAAGTGGTGTAATCTGTCCAGTGAAGACAGATTCATACACCTATCTTGTAGAGGCCATAACTCCCTCATTACTCATCCAAATTTAGTGAATCTTTTTCCAAATGTTAGGATTTTGAGTTAGGTTTGCATCCATATATGGATCACTGTCTAATTCCAAGAATTGATACCTCAAAAACCTGTTACAAGTGAGGTATGTCACTGATCCGAAAATCAGTGACACTCTATTTTGTAAAAATTATTTGATGTATCAAAAGTTATTCAAAAATTACAAAAAATTCAGATTTACTCTAAACATATTATAGTATCATCACAAAATTTGTGATTAAATAATTCTCTTGGGAAGTTAAGCTTCCGTGTTGAATTTACCGGATAACTTTCTGGACAGCATGTGCTGAATCCAGAAAGGTAATTTTTATCAAGCTTAATTTTTGTTTTATTGTATTTTGGAACCTTGTATAGTTAAAAATGGATATGGACTAAGAAACTTATTTGATGGCATTTCATGGGACAATGGGACATATTGGTTGGACATCGGAATAGGGCATTAATGTGTTTCTTTATGGCAACTCTTGTATAGGGAAATTAAGGGCGTGACAAAATTCAATAAGTATTAAAGTAAAGCTTCACCCGTCACTTTCGTCAAGGTGAGTATTCACAGCCCCACTTTTATCGTTTTAATTGATTTTGGGGTGGAAAGCATGTTTAAATTGCGTAATTAAAGATTCATGAGAATTGTTTGAAAGTATTGCGAATTGGCAATTTATAAGGCTTTGTTAAAAGCATTTGGAATTATAAGCTATATGATAAGTATGCAATTGATGTGTTGAGTTTTTAATGTTAAGACCCCGTGACACTACTATTAACTCGAAGAAAATCGGGCCTATAGTATTAGTGGATAGCGCTATTTGGTGTGACAAGCCCACCTTAATGCTGACGAGCAGGGGTGCACTATACTAGATAAGATGACTAAACATGTGGCTCGAACCACCGCTGAGTTAGTTCATTGGGGGCGTTGAAATTGGTCAGGGATGGCTTAGTAGTGGCTCAACGTAATATTGTCTTTGCATACACTTATCATAAAGAAATTAAATTGTGGTACTCATGAATCAAAGAATTGAAGTTGGTTTATACGTATGTTTTACAAATGACAACTTGCATATAAAAATGATTTGTGCATATTTAAAACCTGTGAACTCACCAACTCTTTGTAGTTGACCTTGGTTTTTATTCATGCTTTTCAGGAATCAAGAAGGTAATTCCATGATGTTTTAGCAGCGCACTTCATATTTTGAAGCAAGATTATTTTGCTATTATGCGTATCGTCATAATTTAAATTTGGGAATTGTAAACAATGACGATACTATGTTCTTAAAAATGTATTGTATTTTGAAAGTTAAGCAAATGTTGGTATGTTATAATCTTGTGCTATGACATCGGAGCTGTTATGCCTCGTGTTTCCGCTTTAGCGGGGTGTGACAGATTTGGTATCAAAGCCATAGGTTATAGGGAATACCGGTTTTATTTTAAAACCACACACTATAACCTTTTACAAATAAAGTTTTCAAATTAAGGTGCGCTGTAGTATAACTAAGATGTGTTTCACATTATCATATTTTAACTTAAACAAAGCTTGATCAACTTTGTTTAATTTAAGAGTGTATAAAGGGGACATGGATTGGCTATACTAGGAATTACTAAAAATAGAAACTTTTTGATACAAAAATGAAAAGCATGATTGTTATGTGAGTTTGCATGGTATTTTTGGTTTTTAATAAAAATTTAGCATGATTAACAATTAAACTTTATTAATTATCGCAGTCAATATGTCACGATCACCATCTCACCAAGAACAGTCGCCTGACGAATCAGGCTACCTCACCTATATACCTAGAAGAAATACTCCGACGAGTGATGATTTTGACCCATCTGAGCATGGTTACTCAGATTCCGATCGGCCACTGGAGAGATCGGTCACACCTACATCGGAGCCGACTCCACCTGCCACATTCGAGCGAGAGATTACACCTGTCCCACGTAGGGACGAGGCGGGGCCTTCTCGACTTAGGGGTCGGAGGGTATCGCCACCACCATGTGCTGAAATACCAGTGTCTCAACCAGCCGGTATGACAGCGTTAGAAAACTACTGGGTTTCGGGTATGGCCCGAGAAGTGGAGAGAGTTAGAATGGAGATAAATCATCATGAGCATTCCATCGATGCACTCATGATTATAATGAATTCAAGTGATCAGCTTTTAAATGGACTTATATCAATGGTAAGTATGGGAGATCAAACTATGAGTGGGTTTATGAGATAACTGGTGGAAACTAGGGCAATGGTAGCATGGCTGCACTCTTGTTTATCTGTGGTGATGGGACTTTTGGTGATGGTGATAGCATGAGTGATGGTGTCGTTTTTCAGGCATTAGTAGTGTGGTTTATTGATGAATATTTGGGCGATTAACTTTCTTTTTGGAGATATGTAACTCGTCGTATTAATACATTATTAAATAGCATGGCTATTATTTTTTGGATGAATGTTGAATATTTGACGTAGTATTTTATTAATATTGGATATGTATAAGTTATATTGTTTATGTTTGTTTATAAATTGTGAATTTCAATACTATGAGGTTGATGTCTGAATAAACAAATACAATTTATATTGTATTAAGATTATAGGATAGAAATAAGGGAAATAAGAATATGGAATTAAATATTGATGTGGCTTTAAAATAAATCGTTGCATTAGAATCATGCCGCCAAGAAGAGAAGATCCTGATATTGCACGACTCGTATCCGAGAAAATCTTAGCCACACTTCCTAACATAGTTAGTCAGATAGCAGCAGGCCTAAATGCTAACCAACCTAATCAACCAAGAGCCGATGCAAATATAGAAAAAGAATGTACATATAAGACTTTTAGGTCTTGTAACCCAAAGGAATTCCGTGGTACCGAAGGAGCGGTTGGGTTATTATCTTGGATTGAAGGAATGGAATCCGTTCTTCACATAAGTAAATGCTCGGAAGCAAACAAAGTGGAATTCGCAGCTTGCTTACTACAAGGAAGAGCACTGACGTGGTGGAACACTCAAGTGCAGACTCGAGGAAGGGAAGTAGCTAACAAACTCACTTGGGATGAGTTTAAAGAAATGCTTAAGGAAGAATATTGTTCAAGAAGCGAAACGCAGAAATTACAAGCAGAGTTATGGGAGCATGAAATGAAAGGAAACGACATTGATACGTACACGGCACGATTTCATGAGCTGGCGAAGATGGTGCCACATCTGGTTACACCAGAAGAGAATCGGATAGACAGGTATGTCTGGGGTTTAGCTCCAGAAATCCGAGGGGATGTGACCTCGGGTAATCCAAAAACCATTCAGGAGGCGGTAAATCTGGCAACCAAGCTCACCAATAATGCCTGTCCTAAATTTGTCAGAAGGATGAACGCAAATCAGACTCGACCGGTCAATCAGAGGAATCAAAAAGGTCAAGCACGAGGCCGAATATTTGAAATTGGAGCGGAAGAAGCGAGACAAGATCCGGATGTGATCACAGGTACGTTTCTCTTAAATAATCATCGTGCATCTGTATTGTTTGATTCCGGAGCGGATAGAAGATTTGTGTCATTAAGTTTTAGATCAAAAATTAATCAAAAGCCCCAAAAGCTAAGAGAAACTTATGTCATTGAGTTCGCTATCGGACAAGAGATTAGGGTTGAAGATGTATTTTCGAATTGTACCCTAAGTCTAGCTGAAAAGGAATTTAAGATAGATCTAATTCCAATAAAGTTAGGAAGCTTTGACATAGTTGTGGGCATGGATTGGTTGTCTAATAACCAAGCGGAAATATGTTGCTCCGAAAAAAGAAAAAAAAACTCTTCGAATTCCGTTACCTAAAGGAGAAGTACTTATTGTACATGGAGAAAAATCCAAAAGGAAGTTAAGGATAGTGTCCTGCATAAAGATGCAGAAGTATTTAAGGAAAGAATATAGTGCGTTTTTAGCTCATGTAGTCAATAAAGAGACCAAGGAGAAGTGTTTGCAAGATATTCCTGTGGTTCGAGACTTTCCCGAAGTATTTCCTGAAGATCTACCTGGGTTACCTCCACCGAGACAAGTCGAATTCCGCATTGATTTAATTCCGGGAGCTGCACCAGTGGCCAAGACACCATACCGTCTGGCGCCATCCGAAATGCAAGAATTGTCTGAACAACTCCAAGAGCTGCTTGACAAAGGATTTATCAGACCCAGTTCTTCGCCATGGGGAGCTCCAGTTCTTTTTGTTAAGAAGAAAGATGGAACATTCCGAATGTGTATCGATTACCGAGAACTCAATAAGCTAACCCTCAAGAATCGATACCCACTTCCTCGAATTGATGATCTGTTGATCAACTGCAAGGCGCAACGTACTTCTCAAAGATTGACTTGCGATCTGGATATCATCAAATGAGAGTTCGTGAAGGGGATATTGATAAGACGGCATTTAGAACTCGTTATGGGCATTATGAGTTTCTAGTTATGCCCTTTGTATTGACGAACGCACCGGCAGTTTTCATGGATTTAATGAATAGAGTCTGTCGGCCGTATTTAGACAAGTTCGTGATTGTATTCATAGACGACATTTTGATTTATTCACGAAGTAAGGAAGATCATAAGAAACATTTGAAGTTGATCTTAGAACTTCTCAAAGATCAGAAGTTGTATGCTAAGTTTTCCAAATGTGAATTTTGGCTTCGAGAGGTGCACTTTCTGGGTCATGTGGTTAATGAAAAAGGAATTCATGTTGACCCGGCAAAAGTTGAAGCCATCAAGAAATGGGAAACTCCAAGGACACCAACAGAAATTCGTCAATTTCTTGGTTTGGCGGGTTACTACCGAAGATTCATAGCGAATTTTTCAAAAATCGCTCAACCGCTGACAGCACTGACTCAGAAAGATAAGAAATTTGTCTGGGAAGAAAAACAGGAGGAAGCATTTCAAATACTTAAGCGCAAGTTATGTGACGCACCAATTCTTGCGTTACCGGAAGGTACGGATGACTTTGTGGTGTATTGTGACGCATCACATCAAGGCTTAGGATGTGTATTAATGCAGAGGAATAAGGTTATAGCTTATGCGTCAAGGCAACTCAAAGTTCATGAAAAGAATTACACCACTCATGACTTGGAATTGGGTGCGGTAGTATTTGCATTAAAAAAAATCTGGAGGCATTACCTTTATGGCACTAAATGTACCATCTATGCTGATCACAAAAGTCTTCAGCATATTTTTGATCAGAAAATGTTGAACATGAGACAGCGGAGATGGGTTGAGCTGCTTAATGATTATGAATGCGAAATAAAGTATCATCCTGGTAAAGCTAATGTGGTAGCTGATGCATTAAGCAGGAAAGAAAGAGTAAGACCAACAAGGACACGAGCTTTGGGAATGTTGGTCCAATCAAGCCTTAAGACACAAGTTCGTGAAGCTCAAGAGAAAGCATTGAAAACAGAAAATCTTTGTTGCGAAGCCTTGCATAACTTGGAAAAAGAGTTTGAATCACGATCAGATGGAGTACGGTATTTCAAGAATAAAGTTTGGGTACCAAAGGTTGATGATCTACGATTAACTATTTTGGAAGAAGCTCACCGATCAAGGTATTCGGTTCACCCAGGAGCCGATAAAATGTACAAAGGGTTGAAGGAATATTATTGGTGGCCGGGAATGAAGAAGGACATTGCTGAATTTGTGAGTAAATGTTTGACTTGCGCTAAAGTCAAAGCATAGCATCAAAAGCCTTCTGGACTTCTTCAACAACCTGAGATACCACAATGGAAATGGGATCAGGTATCTATGGATTTTATCACCAAACTACCCAGGACTGGAAAAGGGAACGACGCAATTTGGGTCATTGTGGACCGACTTACGAAATCTGCGCATTTTCTCCCTATAAGAGAGGACTTCAAAATAGAAAGATTGGCACAGTTGTACATAGACGAAATTGTCTCTCGGCATGGAGTACCCTTATCTATCATTTCTGATAGAGATAGTCGTTTTACCTCCCGATTTTGGCAAGCATTTCAGAAAGCACTGGGTACCAGGTTGGATCTGAGTACTGCATATCATCCACAGACAGACGGACAAACGGAAAGGACCATTCAAACTTTGGAAGATATGCTACGCGCGTGTGCTATAGATTTTGGAGGAAGCTGGGATAAGCATCTGCCGTTAGTTGAATTCTCTTACAATAACAGCTATCACACCAGCATTCAATGTGCGTCATACGAAGCTCTCTATGGACGTAAGTGTAGATCTCCTCTTAGTTGGGTGGAATTTGGCGATAGTCAACTAATTGGGCCTGACATTATACAAGAAACCACCGATAAAATATCAATCATCAAAAACAGACTCAAAGCTGCAAGAGATCGTCAGAAAAGTTATGCGAATAACCGTAGAAAACCGTTAGAATTCCAAAAAGGTGACAAGGTTCTTTTGAAAGTATCACCATGGAAAGGATTGATCAGATTCGGGAAAAGAGGTAAACTAAGTCCAAGATATATTGGCCCGTTTGAGGTACTGGAGAGAATTGGACCAGTAGCCTATAAGCTGAGCCTACCTCAAGAGTTAAGTGCTATTCATGACACTTTTCATGTGTCCAATTTAAAGAAATGTTTGATAGACAAATCAATGATTGTGTCCCCAGATGAAGTAAAAGTTGATGGGCGCCTGTGTTTTAGATAGGAACCTATTGAGATTCTTGATCGTGAAACTAAACGTCTTAGGCGCAGCAAAATTCCAATTTTAAAGGTCCGTTGGAATTCACGTCATGGACCTGAATATACTTGGGAAAGAGAAGATTTCATAAAGCGCAAGTATCCTAAGTTGTTTAATAAAAAGCCTGTCCAGAAATATCAATCATAAATTTCGGGACGAAATTCTTTGAAGGAGGGGAGACTGTGACACCTGTCAAATTTTGAATATTGAGGTTAGCACCCTCAGATTAATTTATAAGTTTTGTCACTTTTAAAATTTTATTAAAAGCCTTTAAGATAAAAAGTTTCCCGAAAAATTTAGAAGTTGCGTTAAAAACCCGGAACAGTTCCGCATCTGACCATCACTGTCCAGAAATGCCAAATAAGTAAATAAAAGTCCAAAATCCTTAATCTATAAAAATCAGTATGTTAATTTCTCTTGCATTGCAAAATTTTCAAATTTGTCATTTATTTAGCAAATATTGAGAATCAGGTATTTCGGTTCTCAAATATATCTGATATTTTATAAATTAGACTAGTAATTTAATTAGTAATATTAAATTAAATTTTTTTTTATGTAGGTGAGTCATTAGGACACTTGTCCTAATCCTACCAAATTTTAATTATTTAATAATTGAAAACCAAATTCAAAAACTAGAATTACTTCCCATTTCTCAAAAATTAACTTTTCATCTACTCTTCCCTCTCCTCTCTTTGTTCGGCCGAAGAACCCACACCACCACCACCACCACCATTTCATTTTGTTACTCAAAATCAAAATCCAAGCTAGAATCCATCAACAATTTGAAGTTAGAATCAAGTTTCCATCTCAAATCTTCAAGGTAACCTCAAAAACTACATTTTCTTATGCATGTTCTCATTTTTGAATGTTGGGTTTGAGAAGTAAAAATTTACATCTAAATGTTATACAAGTTGGATTTTTGATAATGAGATGGATTACATTTGATGTATATAATATCATAAAATGAGTGATTCTTGTTTTCAAAGAAAAATTTGTTATTATCAAATTTAGGGTTTTTGATCATAATGGTGAATTTTGTAAGTAGAGTATCTTGAATCACAAAATTTTGGTGTTATTGAACTTTTAGCTATGTTGTTACAATGAAAAATTTAGTATAAAAATACTCTTAAGATGGAATTTCCCAAATTCCACATGATTAAGAGTTTATTAGTGATGATAATATCACTTAAATGGGTATATTGTACATGCATGCATATGGATGAGTATTTTGGTTACAATGAATCCATGATGCATATGTTAGTTTATCATGCAATGAAGAGTGAAGACATGGTTTATAATCAAAAACCATGTCTAATGATCATTATTTGTGGTTTAAAATAGTATTTACTTCATTTTAGAATCTGTCCAGAAAATGGACTTCACTTCTAGCTTGCACAACTCACAAACCACATGTCCAAATTTGGGGTTTTTGCTTCTAAACTTTAATTTAGAGTGTTAGCTTTCTAAAAAGTCCGAAAACACTGAATTTGGAGTTGATTTGGGCACTTAAATAGATTTTACAAGAAAGTGGTGTAATCTGTCCAGTGAAGACAGATTCATACACCTATCTTGTAGAGGCCATAACTCCCTCATTACTCATCCAAATTTAGTGAATCTTTTTCCAAATGTTAGGATTTTGAGTTAGGTTTGCATCCATATATGGATCACTGTCTAATTCCAAGAATTGATACCTCAAAAACCTGTTACAAGTGAGGTATGTCACTGATCCGAAAATCAGTGACACTCTATTTTGTAAAAATTATTTGATGTATCAAAAGTTATTCAAAAATTACAAAAAATTCAGATTTACTCTAAACATATTATAGTATCATCACAAAATTTGTGATTAAATAATTCTCTTGGGAAGTTAAGCTTCCGTGTTGAATTTACCGGATAACTTTCTGGACAGCATGTGCTGAATCCAGAAAGGTAATTTTTATCAAGCTTAATTTTTGTTTTATTGTATTTTGGAACCTTGTATAGTTAAAAATGGATATGGACTAAGAAACTTATTTGATGGCATTTCATGGGACAATGGGACATATTGGTTGGACATCGGAATAGGGCATTAATGTGTTTCTTTATGGCAACTCTTGTATAGGGAAATTAAGGGCGTGACAAAATTCAATAAGTATTAAAGTAAAGCTTCACCCGTCACTTTCGTCAAGGTGAGTATTCACAGCCCCACTTTTATCGTTTTAATTGATTTTGGGGTGGAAAGCATGTTTAAATTGCGTAATTAAAGATTCATGAGAATTGTTTGAAAGTATTGCGAATTGGCAATTTATAAGGCTTTGTTAAAAGCATTTGGAATTATAAGCTATATGATAAGTATGCAATTGATGTGTTGAGTTTTTAATGTTAAGACCCCGTGACACTACTATTAACTCGAAGAAAATCGGGCCTATAGTATTAGTGGATAGCGCTATTTGGTGTGACAAGCCCACCTTAATGCTGACGAGCAGGGGTGCACTATACTAGATAAGATGACTAAACATGTGGCTCGAACCACCGCTGAGTTAGTTCATTGGGGGCGTTGAAATTGGTCAGGGATGGCTTAGTAGTGGCTCAACGTAATATTGTCTTTGCATACACTTATCATAAAGAAATTAAATTGTGGTACTCATGAATCAAAGAATTGAAGTTGGTTTATACGTATGTTTTACAAATGACAACTTGCATATAAAAATGATTTGTGCATATTTAAAACCTGTGAACTCACCAACTCTTTGTAGTTGACCTTGGTTTTTATTCATGCTTTTCAGGAATCAAGAAGGTAATTCCATGATGTTTTAGCAGCGCACTTCATATTTTGAAGCAAGATTATTTTGCTATTATGCGTATCGTCATAATTTAAATTTGGGAATTGTAAACAATGACGATACTATGTTCTTAAAAATGTATTGTATTTTGAAAGTTAAGCAAATGTTGGTATGTTATAATCTTGTGCTATGACATCGGAGCTGTTATGCCTCGTGTTTCCGCTTTAGCGGGGTGTGACACTAAGACCTTCCCCATGGCAACTTTGGGTGAGCAATCATCCAAAGGTCCCAGGTGCCAAGAAACCACGGGGGTGGAGGGTGCTTCTGCTAGGCAGAAGACCTCTACTACTAAAAGTTCCAATGATCCATCAAAAGGGGGTAACACTCCTGGAGAAGGTGAGGATAGATATGACTATCATGAATTGATTTCTGCCATGTCCAAAATGGCAACTAAACTGGATTCTCAGAAGCAGGTTGTAAATGAGCTCAAGAAAGTCATCATCAACCAACAAGAAGAGATTTAAAGAAGTTAGTTCAGAAGGTGGTTCAAAAGAAGAAGAAGCAAAGGTTTGTGCTCAGAAGAAGGAAACCAGTGGATGATGCTCCCAAAAAGGGGGAGTCAGAAGCTGAGATCAACCTGGAGAGGGAGATACATGGAGTTGAGGGGGATTTCAATGTACAAACAGAAAAAGTTTTAGTGTTTGAAGAAGCAGCAGAAACAGCAGCAGTAACAGAGAAAGCAGCAGAAGCAGTTAATGATGCTGAAACAAATGAAGCTGCAGAAATTGTTCAAGAGGTATTATCTGACCTCATTAGCAGAAATTTGGAAGAATTTGAGATAGTTGAAGCTTTTATCAAGGCTAAACATGATACTCCCAAGGTCACTTCAAAGGCCAAAGGAGTTGTCATCAAAGAAAAGGGTGAGGTTATCAAGAAACCAAGGGTTGAAAAGATAGCAAACAAGGACAAAGGCAAAGCCAAGATAGTGGAATCTGACCAACCACTGAAAAAGCAAAAGTTGATTGAGTCAGATGAAGCTTTAGCTAAGAAGATTCAAGTTGAACTTGAGCAAGCAGAAACAGTTCAAGTTGATAAAGATAGAGAAATGGCAAGAGCTCTAGCTGCAGAGCTTAATGAAGTATATCAACAGAGTTTGGCAACAGAGATAGCACAGAAGAAAGTTGCAACCCTAAAGAAGCCTGTGATGATCAAAATGGTTGCTAAGAAGAGGCAACCTTCAAAGACCTACCTTGGTACTCAAGAGAGAAAGAAGATGATCACTTTTCTCAAAGGTGTTGTGGGAGTCAAAAAGGAGATGTTCTTAAAGATGTCTTTTGAACAGATCAAAGGGTTGTATGATACAGAGATGACTAAGCTTCAAGGGAATGACAAAGCCAGAGTTGAAATGGAAAAGAGGATGAAAGAGAGTAATGACTTTCTAATAGAAAAACCTTTTCCTGATGATCAAGAAACTCCAAAGAAGGAAGCTACTCTAGGTGAAAGTTTGAAAACTTTGAAAAGAACTAAAATAATGGCAAGAAGAAAACTTGTTAAGAAACCTAGAGTGGCTGAGGAAGTAGCTGAACAAAAGGTAGCTGAAGAAGAAGGGGCACCTAAGTCTGAAGAAAAGAAAGCTCAATCTCAGGAAGAACCATCAAGTACTTATGATGTAAATATGTACATGGTGGTGATGGAGAAAGTGCCTGAGCCTATAACTGCTGAACCAGTTGGTGTTAAGCCTCCTGAGATTATTCACTGGGATACCATGGAAGTAGATGGTAAGGAATATATCAGGCTAAAAAGGAAGGATGAAAAGTTTGAAGTGTATCCTACTTGGGCTAAGATAGTAAGGGTATGCTCCAGATCTGACTTAGAGGAAATGTTTGAGGTGGGGATGAAACTATATGCTGACAAGCTGAAAGCTCCAGGGATACCAGTTACAAAACTTGTGATGGAGTATCTATGCATGTTGTTCAAGCCAGAGGAAGTTCAGCATGTCATCAGAAATGTGTTCAAAACCATCAACAACTGGACTCTGTATGAAAGAAGTGGAGTATATGCACTGGCTGTGGATACAAGTCACTTTGAATACTTCCTAGTGGATAGAATCTACAACCATAGCAGGTTAAAGTTGCATGCTATGTTGAAGAAGAAGCTTGGTTGTGCACCAAATTCTGAAATGGCAAGGTACTTGATCCAGAGAATTATCAATCAAAGTTTGGGGCTGAATCCTAATATAGGTGTATGAAAATGGAGTTTTGGGAGCATCTGAAGAACTTGACTTCTCTTCTCTAAAAGTCAAGTTAGGGGGAGATTGTTGGGAACTGAAGATGTGTCTAAGTGATTAATACTGCCAGGCTTTCATGGTTACTACTGCTGAGCCAGATTAATGTTGCTTGGTGAAGATTAATACTGCTCAGAGTGTTAATGCTGCTGTGACTTAATACTGCTTATTTGTTAGTCAAGATATGCGCAGATCAAGGCTTAAAGATAATCATGGAAGGTTGAAGATAACTATGGAAGAATATACTGAAGATCTTTTAAGTTTTGTAATTATCTTTTATTTTCAATATATGTATAGATGTATTCAGAATAGTTTTAATATACGAGAATTCTAAGTTTTTGTTTTAGAGAGAGAATTAACCTCAAGGTTTACAATCCTAATTCTAGAGAAGTAGAATTCGTCTTGGTGAGGCTGTTCATCAAGATTGAGGTTTTGTTTGAAAGCTTGTAACTTTAATCATTCAATAAAGTTTACAAGTTGTGATTTATAGTTTACTGTTACATTGATAGTTTGAATATTAAAGTGTTTTTCCGCAACTTCTTTAATATTGTTTCTGAGTTTTATTATTCTTGTTAAGAATCAGATCCTGACAACCCAACGTAGCATTCCCGAACTAACATATGCTCCCCATTGGCTACCTCTACCACTAGAGCATCAATCAACAAACTAATAGGAGTGGTGAAGTTCTTGCAAAACAAGGTAGACACAAATGACCGGTTCGCACCAGAATCAAACAAAACACGGGTAGGTAGAGAGTTCACTAAAAACGTATCTGACACGACATCGGCCGTCTCTCTTGCTTCATCCGCCGTCATTTGGAAGGCCCGACTTGGCACCTTCGGTGGAACCTCCTTCTTTGATGCAACCCCGCTTAATGCCCCTTGTTGTCCTCTCGCTAACTTGGGACAATCTCTTTTGATATGCCCCGGTTCTCGACACTCATAACAAATTCCTCGGGAGGGGCAATCCTGGCTCATGTGGTCCTTCCGTCCACACTTAAAGCACTCCATAGTGTTAGAGAAGGGTTTTGGATTACAAGGCCCGAAATGCTTACTCTTACACTTGAAGCACCATCTCACCTCGTGTCGTGGTTCTATGTTCCTCCCCCCGTTGAAGGGTTTGGATGGTCAGGTGGGCCCGGTTGGCCCTTCCCATTTTCGCTTCTCTCCTTTCCTCTTCTCTTCTCTTCTCTCTCCTCTCTTGGAGGATATCGTCCTCCACTAGTTAGGATTCCTCTATGACCTCCTGCAATGTGTTCACCCGGGAATTCCTCACGCCCGTCTTCATCTCTGCCGTCAAACCCTTCAAATAAGCCTTTATCTTCGACTTCTCATCAGTAGCCAAGTGCTCCACCAGGCTGAGCTTGTCCATGACTTGTTTCGAGTAGTCGGCAATAGACAGGTTGCCCTTTTTCAGATTGCGGAACTCCTCCTCTATCTTGTCAAGCGCCCTCTCGTTGAAATATTTCTCCATAATTTCTTCTTGAAGGTTGGCCAAGTGAGCTTGGCCAAAACCTCCGGAGTGAGCACCTTTCGGGTAATGTTCCACCAACTCAACGCATCCCCTCTGAGTAGTTGGGACGCAAATTTGACCCTTTTAGAGTCACCGCATTCGCTTGATTCGAAAGCCATTTCTACATCTTGTATCCAGTTCATACACGCAATTGGATTGGTCGTTCCGGAGAATTCCGAAGGTCGGCTACATAAAAAGGATTTAAAGGAGCAACCCCCTTCTTTCTTCTTTTCGGCTCTAATCACATGCTCCTCCGTCCCAATTGCATTATCAGCACCACCCGATCCAATCAGTGCATTGTCCCCCACCGTCTCATGTGTCCGGTTGCTTGTGTTACGATCTTCTAACATCTTCATGAACCTTTCGTCTCGATTGTCCATAGCGGAGTTCATCATTTGCATAATGCTTTCCAACAAGACTGACTGGGGGCCTGCTTCCTGAATGACCGGGTTCTCGGTCTTGAGATTCACTTGGGGAACTTGGTCCACAACTCCCTCCAACAAGATGGTTCCTTGCGGGACGGTCGGACCACCCGTTGGATTTACTCTCATTGACGTCTCTGGAGCCGTGACACTCGCATCATTACCCTCATGGGGTATCACCGTTCGTTTCCTCGTGTTTACCATTGTGAACTGTCACACATGATAAATACCACACCGGTTAATTCTTTAAAAGATAAATGGTTCAATATGTACCACTACAAAGATCAATCATCACAACAACAAATTCAAGCGTGCTCACGCAATCATAAATTCAGAACAACCCTGCCAAGTGAGATTGCGAACGTATTTTACATAATAACTCTCGTTGTCATCATCATAAGTTTCAATCAATCCAATTCTGTAATCCTTATACTCTCCCCACCTAGGAATACTCTACCCATATGGAAAGTGATCCTACAAGCATAACCAGTTTAAGTCTAGGTATACTAAAGTCGACACCTCGTTCACTTAAACTAGAGCTCTGATACCAATTTGTAACACCCCAAAAATAGGGATAACAAAAATTTCCGAAAAAGGAAATATGATATTTAAATTAGTGTCATAGCACGAGCTCATCCCAAAAAGGGAAACAATAAATGTCTGTTAATTACATGTTTGTAACAAATAAGCAATGAGGGAAAACAATCCTTTAATCTAAATCCTATCTAGGAAAGAGATTATATAAAGTTGTCAACCAAATCTCCAAAAATATAAAGCCTTCTAATCTTGGTGTCCCAAAAAATGCTCCCAAGCTCACAACTAAAGTCTACTAGACCTTCTTGGTGGTCGCACCGCTAGAACTTGAGATACACATCAAACCAATCAAGTGTTAGGCCAAACGAGCCTAGTGAGTTGAACAAAAGCATGGCATAATCATTTATATCAGTTATGGACAACAAGAGCCATAAAGGAATCAATGGGGGAGACCCATCACACCAATGGATTTCACCTCAAGTCAATGTACCTTGATGTTCACTCACATGAGCAACATCCCGAAGGCCCGACACATTCGAAGACCACCTCTCAGGCATTACTCCCAATGGCGGAGGTCTAGGTGCATACCATCATGGTGGCACCCTAAGACTACATCCTCCTAGTGCTTACTCATGGTTATCCAATATTCATACTATATTAATCTCTATACATATTTCATATCAACAAGATACATGTATAAGACCTTACGTACTTCCAATCCCATTATAGACCCACTACTCTAAATATGAAAGGTTACCAATAATCACCATCAACCCTATGATAATACCCAATCATGACCACAACATTGTTATTAATAAACTCATCAAAATCCACATGAAGAATATTAACCAATAACCCCAACAAGTAACAAAAGTAATAAAAGTAACAATTAGATCAAATTTATTATGTGATCAGATATATGCATAAGTATAGAATAATAACAATTAGCATTCAAGATATGTATCTCATTTGTAAAGTTTAGAAGTGTTAGAGCATAAATCTGTTGGATACAAGATCATGAAGACTGAAGGTCAAAGTACAAGAAGTCAAAGCCGAGAAAGTCAACTTTCATTAAAAGTCAAAGTCATTTTGTAATAAAGTCAAAGTCTATTTGTTTTGTTTTGTTTTTCTTTGTTATTTGTAGTGGATATAAATACTTTTGTTTTTCTGTTTAATAGATAGATGACTAGAGAACGAGTTTGAATACGTAGAGAGAGTTTTAGAGAGAGAAACAGAATTCTAGAGAGAGAAAGAGTTTGTAATCGTTTGCAAATTGAAATTGAAATAAACAGGTAATTGATCATAATTGTTTTGTTTGAATAATTTCAATAGGAATCTTGATTCTAGGACACACAATTGGTATCAGAGCAAATCCAAATTGAAACCAGATCAAGAAATGGTCCGACTTTGTGTTCGAAAAGTTCAGATCGATTTTTGAGTTTTAGTGCGAATTTCGAGTTGTAATTGATCAGGTTATGATCATATAGTGTTTTCAATCAAGTCTGTATAGATTGATTTGTCAATTGCACTGTAATTGATTGAGAATTTCGAATTTTTGTGATTTTCCAGTTCACGAGTTTCACGCACTGTGTTCGATTCAAATTGTATCATTTTGTGTTTGTTTTTGAAATTCTTGCATTGTAATCAGTTCTAGTATTGTAATCAAGCATTCCTGCAAAGTCTTGAGCTAATTGACAAAGGTTTGATCGAAATAAGATGGAAAAATCAAGTTTTTGTTCGACAGACTGAAGAACACGCAAGATTCATCAAACGCGCAAGTTCTTCAAGAAACACGTAAGATCTGTGAAACGCGCAAACTTCATCTGGAAGAACGCGCAAGTCGAAGGATTGATTTTTGGACAAAACGCGCAGAGGGTTGTCTGCGAGTTCTAGAAACGCGCAGATCGAAGTCTGCGAGTTTAGCTCTTCAGCCTGCGAGTTTGAAATTTGAGGAAATTTTTCTAAGTATTGAAACGCGCACGTAGACCTTAGCGAGTTCTACAAACGCGCAAGTCTAAGTTTGTGAGTTTCTTCGGAACAGTGATCTGCGAGTTCATTCAATCTGCGAGTTTGTTCAAACACGCAACTAAGCATTTGTGTGTTCAGGAAACGCGCATGCTACCATCTGCGAGTTTCAGAAATTATTTCGGTCTGCGAGTTTGTTAAAACACGCAACCCTTTGCTTGCGAGTTTCATAAACGTGCAAGCTTAAGCCTGCGAGTTTCTCAATAAACAGTGTTTTGCGAGTTTTAAGCTTCAATAGTGATTTGCAAGTTTTAACACTTAGTCAAAATTTCTGAGTTTCTGAATTTTCTATATTTCAAGATTTCTTGTATTTTTGTGATTTCATTTGGACTAACGTTCAATTTCAAGTTTCTTGTTGCATATTTTTTTAAACATAATGACTTCAAGAGACGCTCTCTCGATTGGAACTGATGTCAAGCCTCCAGTATTGTTCAAAGGGGAATATGAACAATGGAGAGATAGATTTTTGGACTTTGTTGATAGACAATCAAATGGAGAGAACATTCTGACATCTATCAAAGAAGGCCCAATGAAGAAACCTACTGAGGAGATTTCTGCTGATGGTAATGATTCAGATGGAGCTCCAAGAACAAGAAGAGTTGATAAAAAGTATGCTAATTTCTCTGATGAACAGAAGAAACGGTTTGATACTGATAAACAAGCCAGATCTTTGCTTTTACAAAGCATGACTAATGAGATATATGTGAAAATGGATAGCTACAATGAAACTGCCAAATTAATGTGGGATCAATTAAGAAAAATGATATTGGGTTCTAGAGTTTGAAACCAAATGAAGGTAGCTAACTTCATAAACAGTTATGAAGAATTTAGAGCAAAAGAAAATGAAAGCTTGGAGGAGACCTATGAGAGGTTTGTGTTGCTTCTGAATGAGCTTTCCAAGAACAAGGTCAACAAGCAACAAATTGAGAACAATGTGAAGTTTCTCAGCATATTGCAACCTGAATGGAAAAAGCACACGCGAAGGATGAAACAAATGAAGGATTTGAGCGAAATACCTCTACATGAAGTCTACGAGACTCTGCGACAGAATGAAGAAGAGGTAGAAGAGAAAAGAGCTGAGAAAAAGAAAGATGAGAAAGTTGTTGATCCTATAGCATTGGTGGTTGGAGAGAAAGAGAAGAAGAAGAAGATAGTGATTTTCAGTTCTGAATCAGAGTTTGAATCTGATGGAGATGATGGAGAGAATCTTAAACAGGCAATGTTGTTACTGACCCGAGCGTTCCATAAAAAGTTTTACAAGAAACCGGGTTCTAATTCTCAGAGATACTCTTCATCAAGCTCAAAGAACCATGAGCATAGAGAAAGAGTGGAAGGAAATAAATTTGTTGAGAGGAAGCCAGAAGAAAAGAGAAAGTTTGTGAATGATTACACCAGTACAGACAAGCCAGCTAATGATCTGATCAAACGCTACAACTGTGGTAAGTTCGGACATTACGCAAAAGAATGTCGGAAGCCAAAGGTTCGCAACTCAGAGTATTATCAGAACAAATTGCTCTTGGCCAAGCAACAAGAAGCTGGCAGGGCATTAATGGCTGAAGATGAATATTGGTTGGATCATTCTGATGAGGAAAAAGAACAAGAAGAGACTGCTCATTTATTCTTGATGGGAAAAGAAGAGAAAAATGATGATTCTGATGATGAGACTGCTGATGAGGTAATGAACTTAACTAAAAAATATTTCATGACCAAAATGGAAGCCATGATGGTCGAACTTCAAGACCTTCAATCCAAACTGAAAAAGGAAAAAGACAGAGTTGCTAGGAGAAATCAACAAATCTTTGAACTTAATAAATGAGTTATTGAGAACAAAGATTTAATTGATTCTCTACGCAAATCTGATTCTGTTTTTAAAAATGAAAAAGATTGTTTTGAAAGTAAGATTTCTGAATTGCAAAAACAATTGTCTAAGTCTGATTCTGAAAAACAAGAATGTGTTCTAAAATCGTTTAAATTGCAGGTTGAGAACAACACTTTAGAGAAAAAGGTAAATGGTCTGGAAGCAAAACTATATATTCGAGGTCAAACAGATCAAACGATTTTCTTGAATACACCTAATGAAGAAGTTGATTTTAAAGAAAAATGGGGATTAGGGTTTGATAATCCTCATTACTTAGAAAAAGCTATCAGAAAACAGCCAGGTCTATATAATGCAAATTATATGTATGCTGTTGATGAACATCCTCATTTGAAACCCAAATTTATCACCAAATCATCAAAAGAAGTTGAGGAAAAAGAGGATGAGAAAAGAATGAATTTGAAGAAAATACAACTACCATTCTGTTATGAAAGACTGAATGATAGTTATCTTTATAAAAAACCAAAATTTCTTTTAACTGATTATTTTGCTAGTTATTCTTCTACTGAGATGGAGGCAAAACTTGTTCAAGCCAAAATTTATGTACCTCCACTCGTCTTAGAGAGCAAAATAATTGAGTTAGAAAATATTTTATCTGATGAAAGAATTTTGAGTGATCTAACAAAAAATGTATTTTCTACAGTATTAAAGAACACATATTTTATTTGCAAATCTAAAGTGTGTTCTACATCTTCAAAAGTACCTCAAACTTCTGAGACTGATTTTAATGATTTATTTGAGTCTGCAAATGATTTTCTAAATTCTGATGAAGGGTGTATAGAAGAAATTGATATGCTTGACTTTAATGCTCCACTTCCAAATCATTCTACTTTTGTGATAAATGGACAAGCTTTACCAAGTGTTCATGAAAAAGGTGAATCATCAACTAAGGTTGGTGAATCAGTTTCTGTGAATGTTGATTACTATGCAAAGGGTAATAAACATAAGAAACAGCGCTCACAGAAACAGAACAACACTGGTAAACACAAGAAAAATCAATTTCAGAAATCTGACTTTCCTAATAAATCTAAATCTTCTGTTTCAGATATAAGAAAGAAAAGGTCAGAAGCAAGATCTGAATGGCGACCTAAAAGGAAGAGGGATGAGAAGGCGGAATCAATCCCTGATGTAGTTATTGATACATCTGCTAGTAGTGTTAATGATGTAGTTGGTAAAATTGCTTCTAATAAACAAAACCTTGTAATTCCTTACAAGCGATATTCAATAAAGCAATTGTTCCAATTATCTCGTCCTACTACTAAATCTTATACTTATTAGTGGAATGATTTTGTTTATCATCATAATTCTAATGATTGGTTCGGATCTTATCATTTTATTCTTCTAAATCAAAAGTTTTTAAAAGTTTTCAAAAGAAAAGAGGATCCATATTCAAATGGATGCCAAAAACTTGTACTAATCTGTTAGGACCCGTTTTTAAATGGGTACCTAAAATTATTGTTTTCTGATTTCTGAAAGGATATCTGCACTTTAACATGTTGTTCATGATCTCAGGGGGAGTGAGACAAGCTTATAAGATGATCAACCTTATTTTGAGGGGGAGTTTATAGAATTTAACTGCTAAATTTTTGTGATGCATATTTTTAGGGGGAGTTTATGCGTACACCAAAAGGAGTAAGGATATGACTTCTGATTAATTCTGATCAGAACTCGTACTATAATTGTTTTACTGCTTTATGTCTTTTACATTTGAATAAGTTTTTATGAATAAAGTTGTTTTGACATGACTTTGAGACTTGTGCAGAATGAGAGAATCTATCAAGATCATATCTTTATGACTTCAGCTGACTTCATGAGATTTAAGACGAAGCGAAAAGGTTAATTTCTTATCTTAATCTCATATATGGTTGAAAGAAGGACAACTTTCAATCATAGAAAACATGTTCTTAAATGTTCAAACCACTTCCCGGTTCTTAAACTGATTTCATGAATTGGAAGTGTGATTTTAAATGTTTTCATTTTTATTTGTGCTGAAATGTTAACAAACCGTGTGTTTCCAAAGATAAATACTTGTGTATTGTCTTTTCTATGTACTTTCAAGTATTCACACACACCGGTTTAATTTTTGTTGATATTGTTCTTACCATGTCTCAAATTTGAAACATATTTTTTGATGGTAAGACACTCCGCTTGTACTTCAAAGAATTTTTTAGCGTAATTTCATTTCGAAACGTCATTTCAAGAATGTCTATATTTTTGTTTCATATAGACACTATCCATTATTCTTGACCATAAGCTTTGATTGTTATATCATTCATTTCTGATCATTTTCATACAATGTCATATTTTCAATCAAGTCTTTTGCATTCTTATTTATTCTTTCAATATACTTGTTTGAAAATACTTCAACGTTTAAAAATGCTCAAATCTTCATGATTATATTCTAAGCATATAAATATCTGACTTGTATTCGAGCTTTAACTGATACAGTTAAACCATATTGAGCAACATTATGCTTTATAGGATTACATGGGTTCTTTGTGCTAGGACTTAAATGAAACTTCTATGGATTCACGTTTACCAGTGTTTCCTACCCAAGAAGTTAATCCATAGTGATTGAGTGTGAGGAGTCGAAAAGAAATGATTGTGGGTTGTGCGTTGAGGTAAAATGTAAAAGAGAGTTTGGTTAGATGTGAGCTTAATGATTAAAAAGAAAGAGGGTGAGAGAACAGAGTAAAAGAATATCAAACTCTGCACCAACTACTTTCTGAGTCGGGCAGCCACATTACTAATGTTTCACAATTCTTCGTGAACATTATTGAAACAGGCAAATAGCCCATGCCAACTCTTGATAAACCCCACCAACCACTCATTTTCTTCTTAAAAAGGAAATGTTTCATATTTTCTGGGGACGCATCATATAATCTATCTGATTTTCATTTGGAAAATCTGGATATTGAAAAAGAAGGAAGTTTGCCCCACCTTCGCACTTCAATCATGCACATTGAGTCTGTGTTATACTACTATTGTCTCAGTGGTTTACACAATGTTGAGCCTTATAAAAGCAATTATCATATGCTTAATTCTTTCTACACTTGCACGAACACACAAGGAATTTGTTTTCTTGTCATAACATTCATAGAAATTGCCTTTGTGGTGTTTCGATGATTGAATGGAAGCCCTGGGGGAGTGAACATCACAAAGCTCCTTTCCTATGTGTATCCGTTACACACAGTGACTTCGTGTTACTGACAGACATATTAACTGATTCATTTGTTGATTCAGGTGTTACATTCCTATGTTTTGTCTGAATTTGCAAAGATCTAGATAAATACATTGTTCGAATTGGCAACGAATCAGAGGCTCTTGGACAGATCAGTGGTCAGAACAGGATTTCAGTGACATTTCTTGACAAAGTTTTGATGAACCAGATGCTCTATTCATCAAAAAGGGGGAGATGATTTAAAGAAATGTCAGAGTCATAAATTTCAAAGTCAAAGATGTTTAAAGATATGCTGATTTTGAAGAAATTTTTCTTTGAAGAACTGTTTGATAAAACATTTTGTGCTAAATATGAAGATAATTTCTTTCCCAAAGTCTGAAAGAGTCTTGTGATCATTCTGAAGAGATTATTGAAGATTGTTAGTATTTCTTGAAGATAAACTTTGAGAAGATTAAAGTTAAAGATCAACCAAAAGAGGAAGATTGTACTCAGATTGAGCTTAAAGGGGAGATTTGAAGTTCTCTAATGTAATCAAAGGGGGAGATTGATTTGCTAAATCTTTCAAAGATGATCTTGAATCCAAAGGGGGAGATTGTTAGGGCATAAATCTGTTGGATACAAGATCATGAAGACTGAAGGTCAAAGTACAAGAAGTCAAAGTTGAGAAAGTCAACTTTCATTAAAAGTCAAAGTCATTTTGTAATAAAGTCAAAGTCTACTTGTTTTGTTTTGTTTTTCTTTGTTATTTGTAGTGGATATAAATACCTTTGTTTTTCTGTTTAATAGATAGATGACTAGAGAAGGAGTTTGAATACGTAGAGAGAGTTTTAGAGAGAGAAACAGAATTCTAGAGAGAGAAAGAGTTTGTAATCGTTTGCAAATTGAAATTGAAATAAACAGGTAATTGATCATAATTGTTTTGTTTGAATAATTGCAATAGGAATCTTGATTCTAGGACACACAAGAAGAAACTCACTAACTAGAGTTTTAGATGAAACCCTAGAAAATTGGAGAACTCTAGAAGAGGTGTGGTAAAGAAGACTTGGGGTTGAAGACTTGAAATTATTGTTGAGAACCTTCAATAAATGCCCAAGAATCCTGAATCCTTTCCCAACCACCAATAATTAATGTTTTGTAAGAAGGTAAGAGGAAGAGGGGTGAATATTGAGCCAAAAATCGCCTACTAGGGTTCTCTCTCTTTAAAGATATCTGATTTTGGAGTTAATGAGGAGAAAGGATGAAAAATAGCATTAAAACCTGTCAGGTGGGCCCCGAGCGATTGTGCCAAGGGCACTTTCGCCGAAAGTGTACCGCGTGTGAGGGGTGTGGCTTGGCGAGAGTGACTCGGCGATTGTGACCACATGTCACTTTCACCGTCACTTTAGCCGGGGAGGTACCGAGAGTTCATCCAAACCCCGCGATAGTGCCTTCGCGATTTTGCCTCATGGCACTCTCGCGGGCACTCTCGCTCCCACGGTACCGAACTTCTAAAACATTTAAATTAAAATGGTGAGGCTCGAACTTAGGCATTTCAATATCGATAAACATAAATGGAAGATAAGCATTAAACAATTAAGAGTTCAAGATGGGAAACGCGATTACTTGAGGGATTTTTACGGGTGTTACAATCATCCCCACCTAATAAGGATTTCGTCCCCGAAATCTCACCCACTAAACAAATGGGGGTATCTTTTCTTCATGTCTTCTTCTGATTCCCACATCACATTGGCACCCCGATGGTGCCTCCATTGGACCTTAACCATGGTCACTTCTTTGTGTCTTAACTTCTTTGTCTTCGACTCCAATATGGCTTCCGGTTCTTCTACACAACGGTTTCTGTTGTCCACTCGTATCTCCGTCAATGGAATGACGTTTTCTTCCTCGGCTAGGCACTTGCGAAGGTAACAAACGTGAAATGTAGGGTGAATCCCGTCCATTTCCGGCGGCAAGTCCAACCTATAGGCTTGGAGTCTAACCTTCTCTAATATCGTGAAGGGTCCAAGGAAACGGGGACTGAGCTTCCCATGCTTTCCAAAACGGATAATTCCCTTCCACGGCGACACCTTCAACATAACCCGCTCGCCCACTTGGAACTCGACCGGTCTTTTCTTTTTGTCCGCATAACTCTTTTATCGATCTTGGGCCGCCTTCAAACGCTCCCAGATACTTCTCACCTTGTCCGCCGTTTCTTGTACGATCTCCAGCCTCACAAATTGTTTTTCTCCCGCCTCGAGCCAACACACCGGTGTCCTACATTTTCGTCCATAAAGTGCCTCAAATGGTGCCATCCCGATGCTCGAATGGTAGCTATTGTTGTAGGCGAATTCCACTAAGGGTAGATGCAAATCCCAATTTCCTCCAAAGTCTATCACACAAGACCGGAGCATGTCTTCGAACGTTTGGATTGTCCTCTCACTTTGGTCGTCGGTTTGGGGATGATAGCTCGTACTCAATTTGACTCTCGTGCCTAACTGCTTTTGTAGTCCATCCCAAAACTTGGAAGTGAACCGACTATCCCGGTCTGAGACTATGGATAGTGGAACACCATGATGCGATATCACTTCATCAATGTAGATCTTGGCTAGTTTGTCTATCGACAAGGTCTCTCGCATCGCCAAAAAGTGTGTGCTCTTTGTGAGCCGATCTACCACTACCCAAATAGTGTCATGACCCCTTAAGGTTATTGGCAACTTGGTGAATAAATCCATCATTATATGCTCCTACTTCCATTCCAGAATGGCTAGTGGTTGCAAACTCCCATAAGGTCTTTGATGTTCCGCTTTGACTTGAAGGCAAGTGACACACCTTTCCACGTAATTGGCCACATCGAGCTTCATCACCGGCCACCAATAGTGTAACTTCAAATCTCTATACATCTTGGTGCTACCGGTATGTATAGAGTACTTGGACTTGTGAGCTTCCGCTAAGAGCAACTCACGAATCCCTCCAATCTTTGGTACCCAAATTCTCCCTTGAAATAATTTGAGGCCGCGACTATCCTCCGCTAATAACTCCCGTTGCTTCACCATGATATCGGATTTAAGGTTCTCCTCACGAAGTGTCTTGACTCACCTTGATGTCCTCCACTAAACTTGATATCACGTCGATCCTTGAAAGAGTCACTTTGATTTCGCTCCCATAACTTTTCCGGCTTAATGCATCTGCCACTATGTTGGCCTTACCGGGGCGGTAAAGCAATTCACAATCATAGTCATTCAAAAGCTCCAACCACCTTCTTTTCCGCATGTTGAGATCCTTTTGGTCAAATATGTACTTCAAGCTTTTGTGGTCGGTGAATAGTGTGCATTTCGTCCCGTAAAGGTAGTGTCGCCATAGCTTCAAAGCAAATACCACCGCTGCCAACTCCAAGTCATGTGTAGGGTAATTCTTCTCGTGGTCTTTGAGTTATCGTGACGCATACGCTATCACCTTTCCCCTTCGCATCAATCATCCGAAAATTCCGAAATTTTCCCACTGCGAACCTTTTGGAACACGCCACTTCTGTTTTGTACTTGGCATCCAAGGATTCCCAAATCTCCCTTGCAGTTTGGAAGGTAGAGTATATGTCGTAGAAGGAATCGTCGAGAGCATTGAGTATATAGTTTCTGCAACTATACTCATTCGATCTCCAATTCTCGACCGTTTTGTGATGTGCGGACACCTGGATTTGTGTTGGCGCAGTCCCATTCGCCCCTTCCGGAGGATTTACCGGTGGCTCTTCCTCAGTGAGCACATTGGCAACCTTAAGTGTTGTCAAATAGAACAACATCTTTTGTTGCCAACGTCAAAAGTCTGAACCCTTGAACTTCTCAGGTTTCTCCACATGACTTTTCAACAGATGTGATTGATCCATCGCTCCACAACAAATTTTGTCTTAGAATGTTAGGAGTAATCAATCACATGATCAATAAATGTATATATATGGACAAAATTATAATGGAAAATAGATATTCTTATACATAAAATCTATGTAATTTGGTACAACAATCAAATGAGAAAACACCAATTAAATCCTTACTTGAATTGAAGATTCGTGTAGGGATTGAAATCGATTGAGGCCTGCACGTTTAGTAGTGTCCTAAGATAGAATTTCGCCCCAAGGCCCAATCTTTGACAGTTAATATATATTTATTAATGTCAAAGAGAGCCCACCAATCACACCACAATCCAAGCCAAACAATTAAATGATTCATTTAATACTCAATGGTTTGGATTTATTAAGTGATGTGTAGTTTGTCTTGGCTCCTATGTGGGACAAGGTTCCTCATTTTCTTAACTAAGTTCCAACAAAAAATACATTTTGCAAGTTTTGGATATTACACTTGTAAAATGTTGAGCGAAAAAGGTGACTATAAAGTGAATAAAGAAGTGAAAATTAGCTTTGTTTGATCAATTTCATATATACATATCTATTCACTTATGAAAGAACATACATGAAAAATTCAGTATTTATACATTGTTGTTTTATATATGAAATGTTTAAAACAATTTTGTGTAGGGAAAAAAACAATCCTTAAAGTTTACCATATGCAGGGTCGTGTCGGAGAGTGTACCAATGTGAGATTCCAAACAGGAACTTTTTTGGGGCCCGATTATATATGTTTTAGCTTTTTCCTAATTATATATGTATTTTGCTTTTTGGCTCATGTTTTAGTTCAATCCCTACGACATTCTACCTCTTATTTTACCCCATTTGGGTAATTATATGTTTTAGCAATTTAGCTCAATGCTCCAATTCCTCCCACCTTTTACAATATTTGTCGATTCATGATTACTATTGCAAATCTGTAATTCCTTCTCCTTGGGTCTCTAATTTGAAGATTGAACTCTTATATCCGCTAATCTCGTTCATCTTTGTTTTCCCGATGGCTAATTTTTTTATTGAAGTACCAAGCACAACCTTATTTGATAATCTTCCACTTTCTTGTTATTTGTTTCTCTCTTTCTTGTTCGACGAGCATGCAATTTTGTGGACTTTGTTTATCGTGATATTAATCGTCATTGTTTATAAGACTATATAGCCTTTTGAAAATACACGCAAAAGTTGAGAGTTTAGAGATAATTTGACCCTAAAAACGAGCTAGGTTTATTGAGAACTTAAGGTAAACAACAGTTTACCTTAAGAGAAAGTTGATTACAAAGAACTGATTGAAGATTTTGTTTCCAATAATGTTAGAAAAGTAATTTTATTTAAATAAATTTTGTATGGTACTTTGTCATTTAAGACATCTTTTTTGTTTTAGTTTTGTAAGACTTTTAATATAATGTATGGTGTAAACTTTTATATTTTGTATTATTTATTACTTATATACATTTGATCTATAGTTTTTATACAGGTGTAACATAGCCCTTAAAAGGATTTGAACGACCCTAATCATATGAGACAAACACATGAAAACCGATTTGTAAGTTTGTATTAATTATAAAAAATATAAAAGAATGACTCTACGGCTTTCTTTATTTTTTCATTTTAAATTCTTAATCACCACTTATGTCTGAGTCGGTCAAACATTTTATACTTTATTATTTTCCGAGTTTTTCTCTTAATATGGTCTGGACAAAAAAATGGTAACCCTCTCTTAAATCTTCTCGTATTTCCGTTCAGCACCATTTCTTCGATTTCAAAGACGGTTTTAGCCCAGATGCACCCTAAATTTGCAAAATCGCAAAACACGAAGATTATAGATCTGTGTGTTGGCTTTCCAGAACATCTTAAATTACTTAAATCAAGGCTTCAATGTTGTGAAATATAATTAGAACTTCACAGCCTCCCAAATCTATCAACATCCTTCTTTTATTTCTTTTTTTGGTTCCGTCCTTCCATCATCATCGCATTTCAATTGACGTATTTAAATTAAATTTTTAGAGATAAAATAAATAATTATATATATTGAGACTTTAGTCAATTTACAAAAAAAACAATGTTATTAATTCAGATTTTAGACTTCTAACACTCTTAAAAATCAGAACTAAAATCAAACTCCAACTTCAACACCTCTTAAAAGAAAACCCTACCTATATCTATAAACACTTAGAACCCTACAATGTAGCATTCATGAACTTAAACAATCACATCTATTTCTGACCAATGAGGCTTCAGAATTGAGCACTGAACAGAACGAGAGAGATTTCTTCGAATAAGAGATGATATGTATAATAAAACTACAATAATCCAACAATTTCACCAACAAGAAGACCTTGGCACCTTAAAAATAGACTCAAATGAAACCAGCTGCTGCTTTTAACACATTAGAAATTACCAAATACTTGTAACCCCATCCCACCCTACTGCCCAAAGTTAGAATTTTGTACATAAATTGCCCAGTGAGATGTGGTTACTGTTAGCTGACCGAACATATCTACAGACCACTGCCATTAATACCGTCTACTAAGATGATCCCGGGTGAAGAAAGGATGTCTTAGAGCCGCATGTGCTGTTAGTCTTTCCGAAGGATCATACCTCAAAAGCCCTTGCAACACATGAATCAAATCACCTGCAGAGTGGTCTACATGCTGCATTATCAAGTTCTGAAGTCGCGGTAGCTTCATAACCGCTTTAATACTTTCTCTTGAGCTAGCACCCTCGGGCCAGTCCAACCTACCCTTTCTAACATACTTCTCAGCATGTCGGCTGCACAAAAACCAACATATACTCAGTCCTACATAAATATAGGAACAAACAAGGAAAAGGGCAGCAAAGAAAAGGTTCTTACTCTGCTTTCTTCAACATGTGCATAGGCAACGGCCCAAGGACCCTCTCCATCATCGCTAGATGTTCAAAGTTTTCATGCGTTTGGAATAAAGCTTCACCCTGTTCAAAGTAATGACAGTTTAATTATTCATAAGCCTTGAAAGCAGACCATTTTACCCTAACTATAAGGAAACTACAAGTTCAAACTTACTGAGCAAAGCTCCACCAGAATACAACCCACACTCCATATATCACATGGATAGCTCCATCCAAGTCCTGTAACGATAAAAACAAAGGTTACCACAACTGCCAAACAAGAGCAAAGGTATGAGATGATTAACCATGTTATAGATAAAAATGAGTACCTAATATAACTTCTGGTGCACGATAATGACGTGTGGACACTATGTAGTTTTGGTCCTGACGGTCATATGTTGTACTACCAAAGTCGATCACCTTGATTGCACTGGATTTTGGGACCCTTTTGGAGAAAGACCCATCCTTTGGTGACCTAGATGAACACTAAAACAAGAACAAAAAAATATACAAAGAAAACAATGTTAAAAAATCAGCCTGAACCACCATCAATCATTGCCACAACAGAGACGATCCATACCTTGTAATCAGGCACTTTCAGATACTCCCGAGACACTAGAAGAATGTTCTCAGGCTTTAAATCGGTGTGTATTAGCCGCAGATCATGCATAACTGCAAGACATTCAACAATAGTCAATATTTCAATTCATTACAGAAGTGCAAAATATCAGAAACTTTAAAACCTCTATTGACATCCAGCTTCAAGCAGGATACAGCCTAAAGAGGTTTTTTTTAAATAGAAAGAAAAAAGAATAGCTGTTTTTGAAAAAGAGCATCAAAACCTTAAAACAAAAAGTATATGTAAAAGAGACTAGCTTAGGTGATTACTACACACATGCTATACATTCCAAGAGTTGTCTGCCAATCTCCCGAACTAGGTCAATTGGAAACGAGCGATAATTGTTTTTGCGTAGAAAATCATATAAGCTTGGTCCAAGCTTCTCAAAAACCTGTTAAGACCATTTAAATTCACCCAAGATCTTAACCCCACAACCTTTGTCAATCTGGGGAAACAAATCCACCACATTAATCATATCATATACTTACAATACAGATATGGTTACGATAGTCAAACCAGTTCCTTAATTGCACACAACTGCAAGGAATAAACCACTTTAACAACACAAACACAAACAAAAAAACCCTGATGCACATAAATAAAATAGTGTTGTTTGTCACTCACCGATTGCCACCTTTATCGTGTTTACCAAGTTGTTGCAACACGTCAATCTCTATCATAGCTGCCTCACGGTATTTCTTTATACCACGGACGATTTTTATAGCAACCATTTCCTTTCTTTCCTTGTCCCAACATTCCAATACTTGGCCAAACGTACCTGAGTTGAATATACATCAGTGAAATAATTCGATATATTACCAACAGCTACCCATAATTTATCCGAAAACTGTACTCACCTTCTCCCATTTTTCCATGAATCTTATCTGCAAGTCACACATTAAAACAAAGAAAAAAAGTAATCAGAAACAAATATATATGACCAAGTAACTATTAAGGAACAAGTCAACAATTATTAGTTTCATCTAATGAAGCAATCAAATTAGTGCCTTTAAAGGAGAAACCTAAAGAAAATAGAACAGCCAATCCATAGAGGTTATATTTCAAAAAATTGCTTCCTAATATAATAAGAGTAACTACTCACATAAACTAAAGATATATATTGTGCTCTTTCAATTAAGCATGATGCAAGAAATTTATTAGTATGTACAAATATGAATGTACCATAACCAGCACTCAATAATAAAAAAATTCTTTGATGGTGGTAAAGGATAGTTACATCGAGAAGTTAAATTATCTCCAACTGCAAATACATAATGTCCATCTTTATCATCTTGGCGCCATGGGGGAGAACCAATTCGAGCCACGCGCTTAACAAGGGATGAATTAATATGGTCTGATGGTGCCCGCGAAGGTGCAAAGCTGGTCAGATTTCCAATCTCTTGTCCACAAAACAATCCTAGCTGAGCCTACACACATGCATCCATTCATGTTCCTTTCAATATGCATAATCAATCCCTCACCATTTGATTTTTGATGCAGGATTGCAACCATGTATCACAATTTTTCAACAATTCATAATATCAAATGAGTAAAAAACTACAAAACAAGGACACAACGCAAAGCCTTCATGTTTAATCAACTTTAATTTAAAGAAAATTAATACGAATGCATTATCATCAAATGTAAGGCTGTTCTATGTTTAGCTTCGTTTAAAGAACCTTCAATGTCCAGTGATCTCCAAAAATATTTTTCAGAAAAAGTAGTTCTTTTTTTCTTAAAAGAAAAATAAATTTTCAACTATGTATTATTTCTTGAAAGAGAAGGTTTAAACAATAATCCTTCAATTGTACAAGACCGATAATAATTAAAGGAAAAAAAAAAGTTTATACATCAATACCATCGTGAGAAAAAATAGAAAAAAATACGTAAGTGCCGTTAAACGATTGAGGACGAATAATTGCAGAATGAAAACCGTAATTCACCAAACAAAAACACAAGGAAAATCTTTACAAACATTAAATCACAACACATAAGCGACGAAACCGAAAAAGAGCATAGTATATCTAATTATATAACAAAAGATTCTAGCTATAACAAATCAGAAACCAATTAAACAAAACAGATCTGACTTTTACTCTTACCTGGTAAGGATATACTAATTTCAATTAGATCTAGCAAAAGACATCACCAAAACAACAAAAACACAAATAATTAGAGGAATCAGAAGAGAAAGAAACAAGATCCATACCTTTGGCGGTTGAGGAACCACATCCCAGCCCAATCGCTGTCGTTTCCTAGGCCTCATGTCTAATTGACTCATGGGAAACTCCGTAACACGCTCCATCTCCATAGCCAGATGCGATTTCACCAAAAACACTCGATGATTGATCTATAAAAAGCTGATGAGGTTTTCAGATAGACGATTTCGAAAAGATAATCTTGTAACAGCGTAGATCTGTGAAGAAAACCTAACCCTAACGCAACCCTAATATTGACCATACAATGAGGCTTCGGGTCGGTGAACTTGTATCCTGCCGTACACGTGTCTCACGTTTTAGACGTTGATATGGCTTTATTTCCTAAACCGTTGGGACGTTGACCGTGGTTAGGTTCATGATTCATATTTTAGACTATGGTTAGATTAAACATTTTCGTTTCCCTCCAACTTTACTTTTTTGGGGCACATCTTTCACCAAACGGGTTAGGGGTGCTCAAAAAACCGACCAACCCGATCAACTTAATCGGACTAATCCAGGAAAAAATTAACTCGAAGTAACCTGACATATAATCGATACAAAATTTGGATAACCCGAATCTATTGAGTTGATATCAGGTTATGCTCAAAGTAACCCGATAAACGTTTTAACGATTTCTCTAAAATTATTTGTATTTCTCTTTAGTATGTATAAGTTACCAAAAACAACTCGACAATAACCAGTAATGGAACTCATAAGAGAACATTATTGAAAAGTTATATGTAATACCTAAATATTTGATGAACTCGTATATTCTTTTGAATGATGGATCATATTTCAAAGGAAACTTTCGTTATTTTTATGTTTTCAATTTTGTTTTTACTTTGTAAACACAACCCGACCAAACCAACCAACCCGAATGAGTTAGGTTGGGTTGCAATTTTGTTTGGGATTGGTTGGATTGAAAATTCTCAAACCGCCAACATTGGATTGGGTTGTTGAAATACATTCAACCCAACCCGTGAGCACCCTAAAACGGGCAATATAATTTGGTGTTTTTAAATTTTATCTACACCAATCTCTATATTATTATTATTTATTTAAATTATATTATTTCAAGTTACATATTTTATTTTGTTCGTGGTATGTATGAGAAAAAATTAGTAGAAAAAAAAATAAAAATAGTGATTATGAGATTAGAAGTTACAAATATAAACCATGTAGTGGTTGTAAATCTTTATTAGTGTTCTTGAAGGCGAGTTACATATGGGATCGGTTGGAGTTGTCGGTAATTAAGTTTTATTGTCGAAATTGTTTCAAATCTTACAAACCTAATTTCAACCTTTGATTTTGTTTATTTTGAAATTTAGAGATGGTCATCAAATCAGTTAAAGATGAGGTTGAGAGTAAATTATAAGCCGATTTAATTCACACAGTTGATATTCTATACATACAGTTGAGATTGTTTATAAAGTTTATAACAATTACATGGTTTGTATTTGAAACTCTTTGCATAAAAATATACTAAACTCGTATTCTAATTAAAATATGTAATTATGAGGGAGAGAGTCTATGTGACCACCAAAGATTAAACACTAACAAGGGTCTTGCATCTTGAACACAACTTTATAAGATAGTTTGTACTAGATATATACAAAATATATAGAAAATGTATTTTCTTTAACTTAAAATATTGAAAATGATAAATAGAAGTAATTTCAGTCTTTAGTTTATTTTAGTATTGAGATAAAACTTGAATTTTAGAATTTTCCTTAAAAGATAACCAGACTTTGTTAAAGAGGATCGTTAATCTAATTATTTGTACTGTTGACTAATCTTGTTTCTTGAGAACCTTTGGTCATTTGGATAATTGGATATGTTTATAGTCAAAACCGACACATAACTTTGTAATTTCTTACCTTTTTATTTTGTTTTCCCTTTTTATGCCATTTGCAAAAAAAATAAATTATTTTCTACTAGTATCTTATGATACTCTGAAAGCCTCTAATCCATGAAATTATGTGAAACACGTTTTTATATAAAATAAACAAATTTCCTCTATTTCGGAATGTGGTGTGATTTGTGGTGCGTTTTTTTTAAGGGTGTCTTAGGCTGTGCCTAGACTAATCCATTGGCAAATTATGACTTTAATACATGATTAAACCTCAGTGGCCACAATTGTTGTGTACGTCTGGATTCGAACCCTGGGCAGATGGGATATTCCACCACATCCCTCAGGGCCTTAACCAGTACGCCACAACCCTTGTGGTTGATTTGTGGTGCGTTTACTAGGAAGTTCTTTTCTCCAAAGTTAAACTTTGTATTTTCTTAACATGTGAATTGACATTTAATAAATTTGACTATTTGAAGGTGAGTCGGGTTCAAATGAAAAGTGTGATGGAATGAGTAAGCACGAGAATGGTTGAATCACATTTGATTTTACACTAAAAGAGCGTGTAAAATCACATGTGATTGCACGCGACCCAAGTCATCCACACATCCTTTTGTTGATCGTGATCTATGATCACATGTGATTTAAGTATAAAATCACATGTAATTTTGTCGTTTTCGTAATTTTTATTTTGACTATGTTATCGTTTGAACCTTCCTTTTAAACACTGACTATATATTTACGTTTATTGATATGGATTTTGGGCTTTTATTTGGGCCTTTCATTAGATATCCATATTAATTATTAAACACAAATCATGACCTTTTTTGTTGGGCTTTGGGATATGGACCCAAAGTACAATTTAAGTGCTAATGAATAGTGACAACATAAAACATAAATTAAATGAGATTGAAACATTATTTATTTTGATTTATATTTTGCAAATCTATTTTTAAAAACTTTATTTTGGTGAATATGTTATATATTTGATATAATTAAGAACACATACTATATGCTTGATTGAAATTAAGAGACCAAACATACTACTATAGTTTTCCAGGAAAAAATTAGAGTGAATTACATATTTGGTCAATTATAGTTATATCAAAATTATGGATTAGGTCTCCCAAACAAATTAGTTACATATATCATCATTATGGTTTCAATTGTGTTGCAGATTGGGTCTGTCACCCTAACTTTATTTATTTTAGAGCCGTTAAATTAAGGATATTTTGGCCCTTTTACCTTTTTTTTCATATACCTTCAAGTAAACTAAATAAAATAGTATTATATATACACAAACGATTACAACATCCCCTACACCAGAATGTCCTTGTCGACACCATCCCCCCCCCCCCAATCTCCACCCACCACCATTTGTGCCATCCCATATCTCCGGCCTCGTACACCTTCTCCTTGGACGACAAACAAATGTGGACGCTTTTTCTCATGTTCATCCTCCAACGCTCTTCAAAAATTGGAGAAGTTGCAGATATGAGATCGAGCGATGGTACGAGATTGGTTGAGTTGCATGTGTAAAGAAGGAGGTTGGGTGTCGGACATTGATGAGGATCGATGGGTTACAGGTGTGAGGAACAAGATGCAGTCACAAACGAAAAAAAACAGAACATAAACCAAAAACTAGTTCAAGTGGGAAATCGATTTCTCGACAAAACCAAGAAAAATGGGGGAAATCTCGATGAAACCCAATAAAAAATAGGTTGTTCCACATGGATGATCAGATAAATGAGGGAGGAACGAGAAGGGAGGGTATCAGTGATGTTACAATGCTTACCAACAATCTATTTTCATGGTCAATGATGTTACACGATAAGTTAAATGAAGGTGGATTTTTTGTCGGTAAGCGCTTGTCGGGTAAAAATTTGGTAAACAGCCCCTTAGTTTCCATAGTTATCTTCTAGCCTAGCTTATAAATAGGTTTTATTGTTTTCAGTATTATTCATATTATTGATTAATAAATTAAACCCTTTTAGAGTTTTATCTCTAGGTTTAAGAGTTTTCTCTTAATTTCCCGAGTGCTACGCTTGTAGGCTCGTTATCATATTAGGGTTTAGACGTTTATCGACCTTTCTGCATTTCCCCGCTATGTCTCCACCCTTGATCATTTTTAATCTCATGCCCATCCATGAATTGCGCTTTATAAAGGAATTGATCCGGTGCATCTCATTAGTGTTGATCATCATTTAGGATTGATCAAGGGTGGAGATCCCTTCTTACTCTTCTCACAAGAACAACTCATTTACCTAAAGGACTAAAGGTATAAAATAACAACCTACTTTTATCAGTTTTCTTAATTCTTATTTTAGTATTGCTTACAACAATGCATTTTGAAATTAGTTTTATTAGGGCATTATACTTTAAAAAACCTATCAATTATAGTCAAGGTTCTAAATGGCGCGCTGCGTGTTGCGGCGGCGAGGTCAAGCCTCAAGCCTTACGAGTTACGGCGAGGCCATGGCGTTTTTCATGGCGGCGCCAAGGCGGCAAATATATATATATATATATATATATATATAATATTATATATATGTAACAGTATAAATGTATAATTAATTAATTATATATATAATTATATAATAATGGGAGTTTTATATCATATAAATAAACAAAAGAAGAACCATGAATTGATTTGATATCAAATATACAAAGTTTACAAAAATGATATCAAGAAATCATAACAAAAAGAACAATCTACCCATGGTTTATAATTAATTATATACTTCTATTATCCAAAAAAACATGTTATATTAGAGTAGATGTATCATCTAAAGTCTAAACAAACTATCCTTCCATGTTATCATCATCAATTATATCCAAAAGTCTTTCGTCGTCGGAGTTGAATTCAAACTCTTCGCCACCTTCAACTTGTTGTTCTTCATCCGACTCAAAATCATCCTCATGAAGTTTTCTAGCCTCATGGTCTCTAGCCTCAAAAGTACCACCTTCTTCCATTTCTTCCTCCTCATCACTAATATAAACGATCCATGATTGTGCCTTACTAGCATCAAGAGAACGTAACACATCCATATTTTGGTTCTTGACTCTTGCCCACTTGTTGATGAGTTTGACATTAAATTGAACAAATACAAGATCATGCAATCTTTGACTATCAAGCCTATTCCTCTTCTTTGTATGTATTTAAAGTTAAACAACAAAAAATATAAATATAAAATTATCTACAAATATGTGTGTATTTAATTGTTAATAACTATTATTAATATTTAGTTATTTACTAAAACATCAAAATACTTACCCCCTCAAAAGCACTCCAATTTCTTTCACATCCCGAAGAGCTAGTTGTCAACGAAAGAATCTTTATTGCCATCCTTTGCAAAGTCGGGGTGGCATTTCCATAAGTCATCCACCAAGTAACTACTCAAATAAAAATAAACACATATAAAAAAATAAAAGAGTTTAAGATCTAAGTCATCTAACATATTACATATGTAAACAAGAAATGAATGTAAAGTTGTATACCGGGATCATAAGTGCTACTATTTTCCGAACACCCCTTTGCGGCTAACATTCTTCCAAAATCTCCTTCTTTTCTTTTGTACTTTGGAAGCTCCACATTCATCACTAGATCTTGCTTCTCAAATTCATCAACAAAGAACTTCTCTACACACGTGAAAACCGCATCCGATATCATAAGATAATCTTTTATAGTTGGATTTTTGAAGAAGTAATAAGGATTCAATAGGTAGCCTGCCATATGCAACGGACCATCAAGTCGACCTTTTGCTTTTGTTTCAATGATGTCTAAAATAGGACGGTAGTTAATCAACGTCAACCTTGTTTGAAGTTTGATTGCTTGAAAAGTTGAAATCGTAAATCCTATTCCTATGTTTCTGAATTGAGTCGTGACTGAGAAAGAGAAAAAGGAAGTAAAAAATTAGGGTTTAAATTTTTTAATTTTGACTTTTGGGGTTTTTACCGTGTGAAATTAAAACTTTTAAAAAGTTACAATTTCCCCCCCAAACCTTATAACGTCATAACGTCACTTAACGCCATAACGCGCCTTGGCGCGCCTCAACAGACTTAACGCCATATATCGACGCCAAGGGTAAAAACGTGGCGGCAAGGTGGCGCCTCGGCGCCATGGCGCGTTTTTTAGAACCTTGATTATAGTAATGGGTAATTTGGTACCTTTTAAATCGGTTACCCCCTTTTCTTGCTTAAATGGTTTAAATAAGGTGATATGGATGACGCCCAAACTATGTTTTTCGTATTTCCTTTTAATAGTAAATTGTATGTAAATTAAATAATCTAGAATAACATGTTAAACAAATGTTATATATATTTTTTCAAGATAAATATTTTATTTGTAAGAAAACATTCACTTATTATTTTCCTTATTCAAAATATACATATTTTTAACATTTTTTAAAATGTTAGTGATATAAAATATGTTTTACAAATCTTCTTAATATTGTTACATTAATGAATTGTTTAGAAATTTTCATTTTATTTTTAATATATTTATTAAATAATATGTCAAGTCAAATTTTTTAAATAAATGTGATGTATTCTTTTTAAGCTAAATATTTTGTTTGTAAAAAAAAACGTAACAATTTTATTTTATTGTTAAAAAAAATACATATTTTTTTAATGTTAGCGAGATAAATTGGAATCTACAAATCTTATTAATATTGATATATTAATGAATAACTTAGATCTTTTAAATTAAATTAATATATTTATTAAATAATATGTAAAGTTAAATTTTTGAAAGTACAATGTTGTAATAAAAAAATGTCATGTCAGCAACATGTTATTACACGTAGACAATGTGATGGATGTCGAGTCCACCAAATAATAAGTTCCAACTACTAGCCAATTACAACAAAGATTGTAATAGCGGTAAGTCGGGTCAAATCCACAGAGACTCCGTTTTAACTTATTATGACCAATGAATTTAAGTACAAGAACGGATAATTAAAAGTAAATACGAAGGGGGTGGATTTGATTAAGTAGACTAAACATGGATTAAAAAATGATTTAAAATGATGAATTAAAAACCCAACATTAGTTCACTTTCGATTAAGGTGGTAGTTACTATCATTGATTTCAAAAGCGTAAACATAAAGAACAAACCCAAGTTTGTTATTGAAACACCCTCAAAGTTGGAAAAAACAGCTAATTTAAAATTTCATCCAGTATTAGATAAATCTCCAAAATAAAATTCTATATTTAACATCAACAATAATGAACTCTAGTCTTATACAAGGACTAAACTAAAGACGGGTGTTACTTAACCCAAAAACGAGCTGCTAATCCCATCATAAACGCGGAAGGCTTCTCCAAGCTACACACTCATCGAGCACACAACTAGCACTTTTCTCTTCACAGTGTCACTAGAACTATTCTCAGTAGAACATGATCCACATGCCGACAAATAAAAAGGTTAAGCTAACACCTAATGAGTTCAAGAGTTTTCAACATTTATAAATATATCGTTGAAAAGTAATAATGCAATTTAAATCATAATCTTTCAAAATGATATTTTCAAATATGAAAACGACTCATTTTCCGACAACACACGTTTTATGGATGAACTCCCCAAAGTAAAACATTCATTTGTAAAGTGATGCAACCCGTAACTCACCCAAATCGTAAATAGGAATCGAACTCCCAATTTATGGAAAACGCGGATAAAACTTTATATCCTGAAACACCCAAAATACGGATGGGGAATAATACTCAACCCATAAACCATATATAAAATCCGTAATTATAAAACGTCACCGAAAACATGGATACTAAAACTCCATACCTAAAGCAACACCTTTCGGTGACAGGGGAGACCCGATTCCATATAATGTGGCGGACACAAAGTAAGCCACACACTATGTTAGTAATGGCAAATGCATAATAAAGTACACGCAAGGGATGTTAGGCTTGGTATCTTTAAACGTACACCCACGGAAAGTCAACTTCAACCACATAGGGTCCTAACGTTGAGTCCCGCATCCAATATCGTGTACTAGCACGTAGGACTTATACCCTATCCGATGCCTGTTTGTGCCTCAATGAGGAGAACTAGCATTCCACCATTAGACATAATGATTCCAAACGCAAGGCATGTCAGGCTTGGTAGCTTTAAACGTACACCCACGGAATATCAACTTCAACCATAAAAGGTCCTTACGTTGAGTTCCTCATCCAATATCGTAACCAAAGCTCTATATCGAGCTATCAAAACTGGACAAACGTCCCCAAACCCAACAAAATCAAATAACGATCTACAAGCTCAATTAACCCAAAAGACTATTTGTCAAAATAAATAAAATACGATAAAACGCAATTGACCGACGTTTATACGAGCACATGCTCCAAAATGCATGAATAACCTCCAACACAACTAGATTGAGATAAATCATTTTCCAAACAAGTTTATACCATTGACTCTTTCAAAACATCTCATAACACAAGGTTTCACATCTCTCCAAAACACACACTAAAGGTACATTTACACCAAAGGATTTACACTCGTAAAATAAATCGCTAAAATGTCGATACCTAAGATTTACCCATCGAAATACTTGAAATATATCTTTTCCCAAAACCAAAAAGATTTACAATTTCTGAGATGTTCATAAGGTCGAGAATGACCAAAACCCAATGACCCACACGTTGGTATTTTCAAAACATCCCATAATACAAACTATGCATATTTTACATAAACATTAAAATGTATCTTTACCAAATAATCTCCATTTATGCAATTAATCATCAAAACATTTTCATTTACGAGTCATTTATCAAATTACCCAAAAATCCCAAATATAGGTGTTTTACAAGATTTATAAAGTTAAACATTTCAAATAATCAATACTCACCAAATAACCCAACAAATGACAATTTCATGTAAAACACATAAACACTTAAAAATAGACATTTTGTCATGTACAACGTTTTCACAAATCAACTTGAACTCACTTTGCTAGATTTAGGCTAAATCTAGATTTTACCCTAACTTGAGCTTCCTTGAATAAACTTGAATCCACAAGTAAATCCTCCAAAAACCTAAATTCACAAGTTTCCAACCATAAACATTCATATTCAACCACTTAGAATCGATCCCCAAACATTTTACATCAAAATCCCCAATTTGGCCAAAACCCTAATTTTGACCTAATCTATCCAAAATCACCCAAACCAAAATTTGAGAAACATAAATACTAGAAAGTCATAAATAGATAATTTATGACTCATATAAAGATTTCAAACTAGGATGATCAACTCACCACTTAGGTTTTGGTGACAACCTACAAAACCCTAAATTTCTTGAAGATGTAAGTGATGATGATGAACTCTTGACCTTTGCTTCCAATCCATCACCAAATATTCTTGGATATTCCCAAAACTAAAAATATAACATTGTAAATCTCTCAAAAACGAAACCATAGCAACTTGAATCACCAAAAACGGAGTTGAAATGAGAAAGTTATGACTAAATGAAGAAAATCCCGATTTTATGCACTGCAGGTATGACGCGACCCTGACATGCGACAATGCCCTCTGTCACTGTCGTAGGCACTGTCACCAGGGTGTACCGAGGGGCCATTTCCTCTTGCGACCCTGCCATGCTACAGTGCTCTATGACACTGTCGCTGGGCACTGTAGCCAGACTCGTATCGAGAGTTTTTCGACCGTTTTCCCGGCTGCTTCTCGACCGTTCTGTAACACCCTAAAAATAGGAATAACAAAAATCCAAAAAAACGGACATGTGGTATACAAAAATTGCCATAACAAGAGTCTCCCAAAAATGGGGAAAATATTTAAACCTGTTAATTACAGTTGTAATGTAACGGAAATAAACAACAACCAACTAATCTAATTCCTAAAATAGAAAGAAGATTACAAGAAGGGTGTTTCCTATAGTCCAAACAATAACTTCACAAAAAGTGCATCCCAAAGCACCCTCCCCAAGCTCTCACCAAGGATCGACTAGGCCTACTTAGAAGCGGCGCCACTAGAATCTGAGATACACATCGACACCAAACAAGTGTTAGGCCAAAAAGCCTAGTGAGTTTGTACAAGAAATAACATATAAATCAAAATACAATTCTTATTAGCAGTTAACCAAAGTTCATTAAATGTGGAGTCAATAGGGGAGACCCATAGCACCAATCAAGTTTCACCCAAAGAGTCGATATACCTTGATCCCAACTACTAAGAGTGACATCCGAAAGGCCCGACACATCCGAGGACTACAACCATGGCATTACCTCGAATGGCGGAGGTCTAGGTACATACCATTACGGTGGCACCCAAGACTACATCCTACTAGTGTCTACTGACTTGGTTCGTCCAACATAATTTATAGGAGGTCTTGAGGCACATATTAGCCAAGAATATCTCAATACCAACCATGGGTACAATATTACCATCCCAATCAGTATAAAGTCCGATATAAGACTAACATGGACACACTTTTAATCATGTAGTGGTGATAACACCAAAGAGTGTCTCAAGTAAGAATCATCATAACATCAAGATATATATATTCCATTAGATCATGGCAAGTTTCATATAAACGTATTTTCATAAAGAAACCCCAAATACTTAGACATTAAGAATGAGCATTTTCCAAGTTAAGATGCAAGATAATAACAAGTAGTAGATTATGATGTGTATCTAGTTTTAACAAAGGTTTACTAAACTCACAATCTAGGTTTTGGTTAAAACCTAGAAAATAGGAACCCTAGAAAAAGCCAAGGGAAGACTTGATGGAGAATAGTGAGAATCCTTGACAATACTTCAATAAATGAACTTGGATGGTGCTTTGATGATCAATAAATGATCCTACCAACCAAAACCCTAGAAATAAGTGTGGAATGTGTTGAAAGACCCAAAAATCGCCCAAGGAGGAGCTCTCCCGTTTTCAAAGTGATCAAATGTGAAATGAGACATCAGACTGGGCTTTAAAACAGGAGCCTGGTCCACGCGGGCGACTATGTCCGGCGACTTTGCCCCTGGCATTGTCGTCGGGGCATTGTCGCAGCCTCAACGCACCACACGGTACGTCTCCAGCGACTATGCCCAACGACTTTTCCCATGGCATTGTCGCTGAGGCAATGTCGCGGTCTCAGTTCCACATGGTACACCCCAGGCGACTATGCCCGACGACTTTGCCCAAGGGCATTGTCGCTGGGGCAATGTCGCCCACAACCTACAGGGACCCGATTTCTTCATGAAAAGTAGGTGACTCAAGCGCGAATACAAATTCAATTATGGCAGTACCACTTGGGTCACATAAGGTAACATGCATACGGATAAAAGCCTCAGATAGAATAACAACATGGAAGATACAATTAACTTCATTTAATCAAGTAAACTGAAAGGTTAAACGGACTCCCAAAACTTACCTAAAAATCCGGGTGTTACACATTCTCCTGGACATTCCTCGATCGTTCTCTCGGAACATTTGATGCTATTATGCCTGTTATCGTGCCATTTCCATAATTCATGGCACATTCGTTGGGACGACCGAACACTCGGTAACGCCAGTGATATTGTGACATATGTCACAGCTGCATCGCACTATACCCGAGACGACCACACTTTCAGTACCATTGGTGCTATTGTGACAGATGTCACAACCACATATTACTATAGCCGAGACGACCATACTCTCAGTACCATTGGTGCTATTGTTACAAGTGTCACAACCACATGACACTATAGCCATACTCCATATATGGTTCTTCCTTTACCAATTCACCCGGTTCAACTTTTTTTTCCTTCAATTGGGATAAAAATTAGGATGTTACAGTATTGGTTGTTAACAGCTCTAACAACCTGTAATTTTCCTTAGATTTACATCGATTAAAATAAGACCTTCAACCAAATCTTAATTACAAATGAGAATTTAAATAAGCACTCAGTTTCCCAAATGCAATTAGCTTTATCGGACTAGAAAAACATCAACTCAAAGACATAGCTCGTAAGCTTGACTTATCAAGGCTTTGATTGCAGATTTCAAGAACCCCATTCGAAAACCTTATTGAGACCAAATGAGTTCAGATTTTACTTTATCAAAGTTCTAAGATAATTACATATCTATCCAAAACTAATTGACCAAACTAATTGAGCATTCAAATGGAAATAACATTAAACCAGAATCAAGCAAATAAGTTTGTGCCAAATTGTTTACAATGATATCTCAAGGTAATTGCATCAAAAATCTAAAGCTTCCTAACGTTGGAATGAAAAAGTTAACCATACATGACTAACCTAGGGTTACAACTACAAACAGGGAAGAAATTACCAAAAGTGAAGTAGAATTGATGAAGAAAATTGCTCCCAACCGGACCTTGCTTCTCCAATTCTGTTCTGGCTGTTGACCTCCCCTTAATTGCAGTTATCATCGAGCTTTTATATGAGCCAAGGAAGAAACCATCTCTCAATGATAAAACGCAGATTAGGTCCCTAAAAACCATCATGGGCGAGTTTTCTGGCGAGTTTGGCCGTAAATGAATTCGACCGAAGTCACCGAACTCTGGATGCTCTTGATTCTAGTGAACCCAACAGGTTTAGCGACGTCTTTCATCGCGTGAGGAGCGGCCCCAGACTGACAATTGAACCCAGTGGGGAGAAGGTGCATTATGCAACTGGGCTTATTTCATCAGGCCTTTGCTTTTCTTTTAGGCTTGAATTTCACAAAACAAAAAATAAGGCTTTGGGGAATATATTTAGTTACAACTTCAACGTAAGCTTTGGGGAATACATTTAGTTGCAACTTCAACATTAGGATGGATTTTTAAGAGGTACAAATTAGTTTTCTGTCTACGAATTAATTTGTTTTATATTCCTTAGGGGGCGGTTGGTTCGTAGAATTTGAATTTGAAGGAATTGAGATGGAATTTGATCACACGTTTGGTTGGTAGAAATTCAATTCATTCATTTAAGCCAAAGAATGATGAATTCCTTAAATTATGGAATTCAAAAGATTATATCATTTTCATTATGTGAACCATACATATGATTTGGAATACAGTCGAAGGAATTATTCATTCCAATTCCTTCCAATACCAAACAACCCCTTATTCTTTCGAATTTTCGGCTTTATATTCTAGATGCTTTGCGCCGCATCACGTTCGGATACATATCTAGTTAACATAAATAATTGTATATGAACTAAAATGCATTAAAAAAAATACTATTCTTTTTACAAATTATACCATTGTAGTCGTCTCGCCAATACCTTCAAAATGAGCCCCAATATTGAATATTTTTGGATTTAATCATATTATAAATTGATTTCTTTTATATTTCTTACGTTTAATTTTCCATTTTACAACCTTATCATTTTAAAAATACATAATCATAAATTAGCTAAAATACATTATAAATTTCAATTATTTACAAATTATACAATTATAATCTTTTCGTTAATAATTTCAAAATAAGTTCATTATTGAATATTATTTTAATTTAATAATATTGTAAAATATCATAAATAGTATTGAGATTTTTCAATAATGATGTATCGAGATTTTTTTGAATTTGTACATTTTAAACCCTTATCTATATCTATCTATCTATCTATACTCCTTTTAAAAAAATTATGTTACACTTATTCTTGAATTTTTAAGAGGTATAATTCTCAATACACAATGTAGTTTTAAAAGCTTCAAAACCTCCTACGTTCAACATGATAATTAAAAATAACATTATTTTTTATTTTTAAATAACACTTAATACACTTATAATTAGTTATTTAATTTATTTTTATATCCCCCTTTTTTCATTTTTCATCTTACACGCTTATCAGATTAACGTACATTATTGTATATTAACTAACATACATTAAAAAAATATTTCTTTTTTTACAAATTATAACATTATAATCGTCTTATTAATACTTTCAAAATAAGTTCAAACATTATTGATTTGAAGACCTCTCGAACGAATCTTTTTTCAAATTTTTATCAATTGACCATATTAACCTTGAATTTTATATATCCGATATGTGATTTAAAAACACATAAAACCATAAAATTGGCATCATGTGATGAAGAATAAAACTGAACATGAAACAATATTACTTTTTTGAATTCTCAGTTTTAAATTCAAGATGTTTCGTGTCGCATCATGTATTGATACGTTTATAGTATAAATATAAAGAGAGAATTAACTAATAATCTATATATATATATATATATATATATATATATATATATATATATATAAAAGCAAAACTTGGATGTGTTTAGGTGACATCATGAGGATCCCTCATTCAACTTTTTCTATTTTATCACAATTTTGAATTTTTTTTAATTAAAAAACTTTTCATTACTTTCAAATAACTTTTTGTCTTCCTCTTCCTTACTTTCAATCTCCCTAACAATTAAATACTAATTATTTCTCAATAAATAATTTTGGTTAGAGATAATCTCTATAGACAATCTCCATATTATATTTTTCTACCATGCAATTGGAGAGCTACATCATAAATCTATATTCTTCTACACGAGTGGAATTGGAGAGCCGGCGAAGGAGATAGTCGTGGGGAGGATGAGTTGCATCACAGAGGAGTTCGATTAAGAGGTATAAAATCGAAATCATGTCCAAAACATTGAGACACATTTTTTGGGTTTGATAGGGCAGAAATTTTTATATTTATGTCTTATCCGTTTTTTCCTTTCATATTCCCTTTTTTCCCATATAATCGTTTTTTTTCTTCTGTGAGCTAATATTGCAATGGTGGTTAATGGAAATTATTTCGATGTCACTCCCAAGACAGAGAAATCCTTTTGTGAGCGATTATTGGACTAAACACAGCCTTGTAGGGGAGAAGCTTGAGTGATAACTTATGTTATAATATATTGTTTTAATTTTTATTTTTTGTTAAATAGTTATAATCTATAAAATAACTTTCATATGGCGGTTAGTGATAATTTTCTATGTACAACTCTTTTCAAAACTGGATATATAACAACGAGGTTGTCATATAAGCATTATAAACTAAGTTTAGGAGATTAGTTTTTAAGTTCTCCAATAATAACACTTGATATTGTATACATATTTGCGATTAGTCATTTTTGTACAAACATAAACATTACATTGTAAAATTAGTTCTTTGGTGAAATATAAGAAAATATTTGAAAATCACTTTACGGAAACAATATAAATAAAAATAATTTACAATTATAATACCTTAAATATACATTTATTGTGGTACATTGTATTTCTCAATGGTTATTTAATTGACAAATTTCGTTTCATCTCAAATTAGTAACGTAATTTCTAAAAAAAAGTTTGTCAATACATATAGTATATATATTAAAGTAAAAATTAATACATGGTTTAATTAGAAACTTTCAATCATTTTTATTCTTTTTCTTTTTTTTCGCTTTTTTTTTAATATAAAATCAACACATTTATTGCTAAGCCTTTCATCTATTTTATTTTTTATTTTATTTTTATTTTTATAAATGAAATTAATATATATATATATATATATATATATATATATATATATATATATATATTACAACCAACATAACTAAAAGCATTTTTTAACTACCTTTAATTTTTTTTATTTACGTAACGATTAATATATTAATATCAATATATCATTATACACTAGTACAAAAATGACCTTTTGCCACGGTTTTGGAAATACAGGTCAGCCATGGTTAGGTTTTAAACCGTGGCCAAAAGTCATAAATAAAATTAGAGTGTTGTTTTAGCCACGACTTAACTTAATAATTGTGACCATTAACAAACACGTCCAAACATAATGTCACGGTTTTAATAAAATTGTGACTAAATGCTTCACTATGATGACACGTTTTTTACCGTGGCCAATAACAGTCAAAAACCATGGTCATATACAGACATATAGTCACAATTTTTTGTCTTAACCATGACTTTATGTTGTGACGGTTATAGTCTGTGACCATAGATAGACATACGGCCACATAAAGCCAATTTTCTGTGACTAAAAATAAAATATATATTGTCACGAAAACTTATTAAACGTGGCCAAAAGACAAGGTGTTTATGGCCACTGTTTTCGTTATCTTGTGTCACCAAAAGTTAACCAATAGCTACGTTTTACAAATTAAGCGTAACTATAGGTCGTGAATCGGCAACGGTTAGTATGAAATTTTTATAGCTAAAAGTATAAAGTTAATGCCACGTTTAAAATAAGTCAGTGGCTAAAAGGTAACCAATAGCCATGTTTCTAACAACAGTTCATGTGGCTAATAAGTAATTTATGGCCACAGTTTTTATTATTGTGTGTGATCAATAGTTAACCAATAGTCACGGTTCTAAAATTTAAATGTAATTATATGACATGAATTAGTCATGGTTTTTTTTTGGCCAAAAGGTAACTATATGTCATGATTTGGTCATGGATAAAATAAAATTTATGTGGCTAAAAGTATAAACCAATACATATGTCCAAAAGGTAACCAGTAGTCACACTTCTAAGAATGTAGTTTGTGTGGCTAATAAGTAGTTTATTGCCAAAATTACTATTATTGTGTGTGACCAAAAGTTAACTGATAGCCACGGTTTTAAAGTTTAAGTGTAACCATACGCCATGAATAGGCTATGGTTTTTTATCATTTTGTGCGACAAAAAATGTAAACGTTTGGCCACGGTTATAAAAAGTAAGCATAACTATATGTCATGATTTGACCACGGTATTATCAAATTTTCATACTAATAAGTATAGTTAAGGTCACGGTTAAAATAAATTCATGTGGGTTTAAGATAATCAATGGTCGTGAATTGTGTGGCTATAAGTAGTTTATGGCCACGGTTTTACTATATATGTGTGTCCTAAATGTAACTAGTATTCACGATACTACAAATTCATCGTAACTATATATATATATATATATATATATATATATGTGTGTGTGTGTGTGTGTGTGTGTGCGTGTGTGTGTGTAAGGTAATTTGTACCAAGTCACCTAGTTAGCAATAGAGATAGGTAAAAAGGTAGATCGGTCGGGCGTACCGGTTACAGCGGGGTAGTTATGGTTACTGGTGCCAGTAACAAGTTACAATGGTCCCTGTCCCGGTTATAAGTGGTTATGGCTTCTAAATATGAGGACAATTTGTAACTTATGCAACCGGTCCGATAACCGTAACCCATTTGGGTAATAAGTTAGGAAGTCCCAATCTCGATTCAAGGTTTGTTTGGAAAAGATGAAATTGGTCTTTAAAGTATAAGGAGATTGGTGGCATTACACGAGAAAAACCAAAAGTGGGTTATACATGTATTACCAAACTCGTTGCATACTCGTGCGATACAGCATGATGCAAGAATTTATTGGAGATTGAAAATAAAAAATTGTTGCAACTTTTCATAAAGTTAAATTTGAAGACATAACTTGTTGGTTAGTAATTCTGATCCTTCATTTCAGAATTCTGGTTAGCAAAGAATAATTCTGGACACCAAGGTTGTAAATCTGGAAGATTTATAAAATCAAAATAGCCTATTGATCGAACTCTGGATCACCATGTCCATAACTCTTATCAAGTGCCAAACATGAACAGACGCTGCACATTTTCGAACACAACATCATGGAACATTCATTGAAATTAAGTTTCTCAAACTCTGCACAATTTGAAACCTGGATCGAATCTTGAATGAACAAAATTTTGTACAATTCAAATGAACCAGTAACATACATCTCCAAAAAATTGTCTATAGACTTTCAAACTCATTATCCATAACTATGCTCATATCGAAGCTGTAAGTTTGGAACTCTAAAGCCAAACAGATTAACCATGAATCTGATTGCACTTGACAGTAAGACAACACGAATTTTGTAGACTGGAAATCTGAAAACTTTCAGTGTCCATGCTTTTACTATTAAACTTTCATGCCTTGATCGAACTACTAATTACACATAATCAACATTTATCAATCGTGATCACTAGCAACAAAGAGCTCCTAATTATCATGAGCATAAATTTGACTTCTTTTAACCAAAAAAAATTTACACAACAGCACCTAATCGAATTTTGATTACACTTTGCAATCTGTCACAACTCTGAAATCATTCTGCCTAGATCGAATACTTAACATGGACAAATATGGATCAACATGAACACTCAAAAACAGAATACATTAATCGATACACAAGATTTATTGCTCTCTTAATTTTGAATTAACCACAACTGAAATTTGTACATTGATCAAGTTCCGGTACATAACAAACCAAAACTTGCAGACCCTGCAAATTCTTGGACAAAACAGATTAGTACTTGAAATCTGTATGAAGAAAAATTCTTATTGAAGAACGTGCTTTAGATAGACTGCTCAGATCTGGATCTTGAACAACAGCACAACATACTTACACAACAAAAACCATTATCTACATACATCCGCAACCCCGCATAACAAAAGGACAGACCAACAACTAGCAGCTTCCAGAAAATCCAAACAATCTGATCCAAAGCATCCTTAAAGCTCCGCTTCATGAAAAAGTAATTCCCTACACTGCAAATGTTGTATAGTAGTAATTTTGAAGAATGAGCCATGTGAGAATACATGAAATCCATTTAGATTACTTTCAAAAGACCCCTTAAGAAAAAACGGGAGGCTCCAACATATATTGAAGAGAAATGGTCATAAACGACAATCATCTAAGAAATCAACATGAGGAGAGAAAAAAGATATACCCTTTGATCCAAGGCCTGAACTGTTGTAGAAGTGGTCTCAGTGTCAAAGAACGTAATAAAGCCAAAACCTCTAGACCGACCAGTTTCACAATCCTTGATAACTCTAGCTGCAAATAATAAGAAGTTTAAGCACTTATCGCAATAACTTGTTGTGCCAAATTTCAATAAGCCATTATCTACTTCTGATTTCCTCCAATAATGGACAGTCGCATTGCTAATAACATAAGTTTACAATTTGTCTACAATTTTGGTTGGTTCTCTACTCTCTTTACCAAGTTCATGGATGAATAAAAACTCCTTTCCCTTCACATATAAGACTCACAAGCATGAGACTCATGAGTTAGACAGACTTTTTAAAGATACATCTACTTAATCCATATAGAACTCACATGGTAGCATCAGCTTGACCACGATGGATATTGGATGATACCATCAATCTATATTGAAGCATCACATATACAACACTATCCTTCCTCTCACTTGCTCAAAATCCTCCATTCAATTAATTTATTAAAAATAGGTTGCTACTCTAGATTGTTGGCAGGTGGACCCACAGAGTGTATCTGTTTGCATAACAGTTTTACAACATAACTTTTAACTTATTTTCAAACCATAAAACACAATTGCTAATAAGTAGCAACAGGACCAGGACTAGAATAGAAATTCTGATTCTTCGGAAACTATTCCAGCAGCTAAAATGCTAAAATGTTCACCTGTCAGGAGCAACTTTATCCATTGAACGAGTGCTAATCCCTGCAGAGAACTTAAAATTCGCATGGTACTAATTGAGGTCTTGAAGGGATGTAAACAACAGATGCCACAATTAGTAACAACAAACCTGTATCAAATGGCTTTGGACATTAATTGTTGTTTCAGAATTCAACATGCCTGGTTGAACATAGTAAAGCCAAAGTTGTTGTTGTGACTTTAATCTCGTCGGCCCCTACACTTACCTTGTACTCTCGATTCCAGTTGTGTTAGATTTAATTTTGGTTCAATAGTTTGTTGTTTGTTTTTTATTTTGATTAGGCATTCTAAGTGAAGCTTTTGGCGTGTTAGTTACTCGGTAAGAGTTACGATCTTATGATTTTTTTGAACTTCCAAGTAATCTCTCTCTCTCTCTCCCCCTTGCTGAGTTGAACTCAGATTTTAGACTAAGAGTCTCATTGCTTCTTTGTGGTGGTAACTCTTATAATACTTCTGCATTAGTGGTTCAGGGGTTGTATACAGTTACTACTACAACTTTTGACAATCTTTCCAACTTGTGGATGTCTATACTTGAAGATCTGGAAGTAGACAGAACCCATCACATGGATGATAGATGACTCTTTCAAGGTTTAAAAAAACGGAAACGAGCCTCGAGGCGTTTTTTGAATTGGTACTCGAGGCGTAAGCCTCAAAAAAATAAAAATAAAAAAATCATAAATTCACAACACTTAAGAAAAAGACATAATTTTATATATCCATACCAAAATATCCAAACCATAGAATCCATAATTCAATAATACTACTAATTAACTTAAAAGTTCTAATCATAAGTTCATGAAACATTATTCAATGTACAACAGTAACATACAAACAGTATGTAATAAAAAAAACTCAGTATATTCACTTAACGTTCGGTGTACAGTACACTGTGTACTTATTAAAAAAAACTCAAAAAAAATTAAAAAAAATAAAGACGGAGCAGTACCTGTGAGAAGACAACTTTTGGTGGTCTTATTAATAAAAAAAATAAAAGTGGTCTTATTAATAAAAAAAACTCAAAAAAATAAAAAAATATGTAGAAGACAACTTTTGGCCTTCTTATTAATAAGTCAAGTGTTAGGCTGTAAAAGTGGCATGTGGTAACTTTCAAGACTGTAAAAGTAAACTGTAAATAGGCTTTTTCAGGTTGTGGTTTACAGCTGTAAACTTAATTCAGGAAAATTTAGTAATCTTAGAGGCGTACGCCTCATTGACGCCTCACCGCCTCAACGCCTCACTACCACCTCATGGTAACAAGGCGTAAGCCTCACATCTGGGCAGAGAGGCGGTGCCTCGGGGGCGTTTTTACACCGCCTCGCCTCGAGGCGCGCCTCGAGGCGTGCGCCTCGAACGCTTTTTTAAACCATGGACTCTTTAAATGTACATGCTCAATTTTTAGGATTAAGAATCTTGATTTAATGTTTATTGCATATCAACCACTATTACTGTTTTGTAAAAGAAGTTGTGTTTAGGATTAAGAATTTTGTTGTTGTTTGTGTTAGAAGTGAGTAGCAAGATCGAGAGATTAGTTATGTGTAGCAAAAGCCTCATAGTTTTAAAAGTGCCTATTCAGAGTTAAGATTAATAAATCCAGAGTTATGGATGTGAGTTCGAATTTGTCCACTGTGCATACGAATTTCAAAGAATGCTTCATATTTGATATTCGAAAAGTGTAGAAGAAACAAATTTCAGAAGTTGTTGTGTATATTGATGCATAAATTCTCGAAAAAGTGCAGATCCTGTTCTTGTTTGTCAAGTGTTCAAAAAGTGCATCCATGTTAAATAAGGATTTTAATCATGATCCAGATTTGGGTCTGTGTTTGCTGATATGTTCAAAGGGTATACAGAGTTATGTATATATCTTGTTTGGCTCCAGCGTTAAATTAGTTCGTACTGTTCCAGACTTGTTTCGTTAATGGTTCCAGATTTACAACTTCTATTTGTGCAAACATGGACAAAGTTCAAAAAACGGCAAAATTGTGATGTTAATTTGTTCATATGTTGTGTTCAATGTGCTTAAAGTGATCTATCCATAATTATCTGAGCTCCGTCCTGTGTAAATCAGAGTTTTCAGAGTTTAGTCTTATGTTTCCAGATTTTGATTATAGGATGTCCAGAATTCGCAAAGTTGCATGTTAATCCAGAGTTATATTCCAAAGTGTGATTCAAGAGTTAAGAGTTTGATCAATGTCCAGATTTCAGAAGTTTGTTGTGTTCGATTCCAAAGTTTTGATTGAACAGATTGATGTGGGTTCTTTTCAAATGTGCAGAACTATGTTCATGACATTTCAGATTTGTGCAGCTCATACAAATGACAGCGGCTCGATAGACTTAATATGGACAGAATATCCTTCATGTTTAATTTGGAGTTGTCTATGACGCTGTTGTATTCAAAGTGAAATACCAATGGCAGCTTATGCTGAGTTCGAACAACTCTTCCATATTTCAGTTGCAGTTTATACAGAGTTACAGCCTTATGTAATCAGAGTTGCAATCAAACAGAATGTGCAGTTTCTTCAAAGGTTATCCAGATTTCTATGTTGATCCAGAGTTCAACCAATAGGCTATTCAGAATTTATAAAGCTTCCAGATTTACAGCCTTGGTGTCCAGAATAATTTTTGCTAATCCAGAATTCTGGAGTGAAGGATCAGATTTAGGCACGAGCATATTCAGAGTTAAGGGCCTTAACGTATTTTAATTCCTTTAAGCTAAGTTTCTGCCTCCTTATAGGCGATTCTAATGAATTTGATTTTGTATTTTGTTTATTGATGACAGCTTGAAAGAGAAGGAAAAGATGTAACAATCACAGCTTTCTCCAAGATGGTGGGATATGCCCTTAACGTACGTGTGTTTGGATAAAGTAGGCTTGGGTGCATGATTTAAGGGTTAAATAGGTAAATGTTATTAATATATGCTACAAAATGTGATGTTGATGTTTTTAGGCTGCTGAAATACTTGAAAAGGAAGAAGGGATAAATGCGGAGGTGAGTTTATAGAGTTTTAAGTTGATATTGATTCTATTTAATTGGTTGAAGGTATTTATATTATATGAGGTTTAGGTAATAAACCTGCGGTCCATCCGACCACTAGATAGAGAAACGATAAATGCATCAGTAAGGAAAACAACAGGCTGGTTAAGGTGGAGGAAGGGTTTCTTCAACATGGTGTTGGTGCTGAAATATGGTATGTTATGTTTTACTAGATAGGTAGTAATTAAGAAAGAGGGTATGTTTATTATTGTATAAAATGTTAATTGTTATGTATGTAGTGCATCTGTGGTTGAAGATAGCTTTGGTTATCTTGATGCTGGAGTGGAGAAGATTGTTGGGCTGATGTTCTCTTATGCTGCTAATCTTGAGGATGGGCTTTTCCTCAGGTCAAATTCCATTCTTTCTCATCTATTTCTCACTTTAAAAAATAAAAAAAGACAGTTGATTTAGTTAAGAAAGTAAAGTTGGTTGTTAATTTCTGTTACAGATAGAGGATATTGTCCGTGCTACTAATAGAATATGTTACAGATCTGGACCCATGGCTGCAACTGCTTAAGCTTATATTTTTGTTGCTTTATAGTCATAGAGAGACATGAAATTTGTAATAAGGTTGGAGCCAATTGCTGATTTGTTTCCTGTTTTAAAATAATATTCCATCTTCTAACATCCGAGACCTCCTCAACTCCATTCCATATATGCTTTCATTTATTATTATTATTGTTACATCACCAAAATCATTTTTACGCTATCTGCATAGGCATTAGATAAATGTGGACTAATGGCTATAGATATAAAATAAAATTACAATTTTTGATCTTGCTACGTAAATAAATGTGTCACTACTACACAAAGCGATCCCACTCTTTCAACATTAATTCCAATTTAATGATAAATTCATTATAAAAAGTTTTAAATCAATGATGACATTGTCTCAAAAAGTAAAATCTTAAACACAGTGTGTCCATAGTGGATGCACAAGACTAGCCACACAACTTGGGTTGCGTTCTACCAGATTGTGCAACCGGATCCTATTCACTAAATGATCACTTGATGTTTGATGCTGGTGTAAGAGCAGGTGGGTCATCTACAAGCATTATAGTCCAACACTTGTCAAAATTTTCAATACCCCTAATGAAAATTGGTACCCCTAATGAAAATCGGTAGCCGTAATGAAACAAACATTAAGCACTCCAACAAAAAACATAAAAATATGTAACCTAATCAAACATAAGTTCTTAATCTTTAAACAGTAGTAACATATATAATCTATAATATGCAGATTAATAATAGTTTACCCTTTTACTGTCTTCAAGACTCGGTAATTTTCAGATAGAGTTCCCTTCCGTGCTGACCAGGACACCTCAGCTTTGATAAAAGCATAATCGGGCCACTCTGTCCCAAAAATAGAGAGAACTGACTTAGTTTTAAACACCCACCGGTATGACCAAAAACTCTAAAAGCATAAAACAAAGTACAACCCATATATTATATACTCTTTGGTAGTTATGGTAAAATTCCACTAGAAAAACTGTGACTAACCACGTATCGCACTCCCAATACAAAAGAGAAAATATGCATGTGATACAGTAACTATCATCTTCATATATCCAAATGATAAGCAGTCACATATCAGCATTATCACAAACTAAATCATGTCTGCAGAAATTAACCTAATGTAGACACTGCAACCTACGATTTACTCAAAGAAATCCCAAGTATCACATATTATCTTTCTAAAGAAAATTTTCAAATAACACAAGCACCAAACAGGATAATCCGTTCAGTCAAACCTCTCACACATTACTAGTTTCGCCAACCAAATGCTATTGGCAGGCAGAAACATCTATCTACTGATAGCTTACCTCCTTAAATCATGTAGTACATGATATGTAATTACTTACCAGATCTAGGACATCAATGATGACAAGGCGAGCATCATTGCACTCGCAATTTCCAGCAAAAGCACATTTCAAGTAACATCTTTCAAGTGTTCTTTGTTCACAATTTATTGCCCGTTCGGATATTGTAGGTAGACACATTTCCTTCATAACTGATCTGGTTCTGCTCATGAATAATTAATATGATGTCATTGTAATTGCTTAATTTTGTTCAATCTGTAAACAATATACAGATGAACAATGAGTCAACAGGAATTAGGGGGGGGGACTCAAAAATCATAATGATGTACCAGTAGTGGATACAAATTCAATGAATACATGAATTCTGTTTTCTCTGACATTACACTTTGTGTTCTCAACTTCACCGAACGGCTTCACAATTTAAATTAGTTCCTCTTCACAATTTGTGTTCCTCTTCTCATAATATTTGATTCTTCCTTCGATTTTTTTTACCAATCTTCCTAAATACACCCCTAAACCCCACCAACTTGAAAAGTAAAAAGCATGATTAAGGGAAGATGCAGAGGATATGAACATCATGTGAGTTCACATTAACAATAACTAATGACATCTAAAATTTGGACGCAATCCCACTCAATCTAGTTCTAGAAATTGCTATGTATATTTTAGTCATATATCCCACATAACACCCAAACCAAACCCTTATTTCGTCATTACAAACCCCAAATCAAAACCCTAAATTAAAATTGAAATCTGTAAGTTCAACAAAAAAACATAACTTAGAAATCCAAAACCCTATATACAACTCTAGATCAGGAACTGAAGAAGAAATTCATAGAACCCTACAGATCATAGAAGGAAAAGACGGGAGAAAAAAACTAACCTTCAAGAGACGATGGTTCACTTTCTCTATAGTTCACGAGCAAGTCATAAAAATGGAGGGAATGGCTAAAACGAAAGCAAATTGGCGGTGAATTTCCCTCCAATGAAACACTGATTTACATCTTTCTTTATTGTTTTATGAATATACCCTAGCAATAGATCTCGAACCCTCGATTATTATTCATACTTTTTTTAGTTTTTTTTTATTTTATTTTACGATTTTGAAAAAACTAGATTTAAAACAAAAATATATTTTAATTTAGTTTAATTATGATTTTTTATAAAAAGTATTAATAAAGTATTTTGTTACGGTTTAAAAATGTTTAATTTAAATGATAATTATATTTAATATATTTTATATTTAAAATTAAAAAGATAACATACTTCAATAAAAAATAAAAATAAGGTGTTTTATCTCGAATTTTCTTATATTTATCGGTTAGTTATATCAATAGTTGAAAATTTTAGATATTTTAGAAAAAAAAATAAATGCTTATCTGCAGTTAGTTACACGAATTCAAACATTGAACTTTTATAAGTTGTACTTATGTTTAATCAATTTGTACTTTTGGATTTTAAGTAATATGCATTAATAAGTGGTACCTAATGCATAAAAATTAGTTTTTAAGAGTTTAGCTTAAATGCTTTATAATATAACTAGAAACGTACTCGCGCAATGCAGCGAGATACATCACGATTTTAATGTTTATTTTTATTTTTTGTTTTTTATTGATTTACAATACGATTTTGGATGGGTTTTATTGAGTGATAATGGTTTTTTTCTATATAAATTTATTTAATTTAGGCTTAACAATATAATGTTTTTTATATAAAAAAATTAAGTAGTTTGTTAAAATTCATTAATTATCTTATATATTTTAAATTTTTTATATTTAAATTGAGATGTTTATCCTGTTTTGATTATGTTTATCAGAATTCAAATTTCATAATTTTAGGATTTGGGGATTAGAGATAAGGATTTTGGGGGATAAGGATGAAATTTATTAATTAGGGTTAAAAACATTTAAAAGTAGTACATATTGCTTCATTAATTGTTTTTTAATTGAGTGATAATGGTTTTTTATATATAAATTTGTTTAATTTAGGCTTAACAATATAAAGTTTTTTATATACAAAAATTAAGTAGTTTGTTAAAATTCATTAATTATCTTATATATTTTAAATTTTTTATATTTAAATTGAGATGTTTATCCTGTTTTGATTATGTTTAGCATAATTCAAATTTCATAATTTTAGGGTTTGAGGATTAGAGATAAGGATTTTGGGGGATAAGGATGAAATATATTAATTAGGGTTAAAAGCTTTACAGGTAGTACATTAGGCTTTATAGTTATTTTTAAAAGATTTTAAGTAGATAACTTTAAATGATAGTACATAAAGCTTAGTGAGTTGTAATTAAGAGTTTTTTATGTCATCTTTATAATATAGTATAGATATAGATATATTGGTTAAAATTCAAAATTAAAAGTTAATGAAACATAATTATAACTTATTAAAGTCCTATATTTTTATTTGTATAACTAACTGTAAATAAACATATTAAATATAGGATAAACACTATGAGATAAACTACCTGTTTTATTTTTTATTAAAATATATTTATTAGATCAATGCATGTTTTTATAATATAGTATAGATGTATTAGTTATGTGATTATAACTAATATAGATATAGATATATTATAAGCAAATCATAAAATAAAAAATAAATATTGATAATAGTAATATTGATCAAATCGTCCAATAAATGTAAAAAATAAATATTGATAATAGTAGATAATATTGATCAAATCGTCTATTAAATATAAAAAACAAATATTTATATTAATAAATGAGTATCCATTCCACAAGTAGATGATGATGTGAGATACTGTGTTTGGATAAGTTGTACCAAGGCATTATGAAATTGTAAATTAAGTAATTAGCTTTAATTAGTTGTATTTTGTGTTTAAAATTTTGTAATTAAGAGTTTTTTATGTCGTTTTTATAATATAGTATAGACTATTTACATTTTTCATTTATTAGTATTTTTTTTATTAAATCAAGTTATTAATTATTTTATGTTTTTATAAGTCACACGTATAACTCTTTTTCATATAGTTGTTATATAAAATGGAAAATAAGTAATAATTATTTTTTAATATAATATTAATTAACTACATTAATAATTTATTATGTCTCAACTAAAAAGTATAATAACAAAAGTATGTTGATATTGAAACATCAAAAAATATTACTCATAAGTCGTTATATATATATATATATAGACGGAGGTTCAGGGAAAACCTCAAAAAAACGAAAAACTGAAGAACACTCAGGTAGTTTTTTATTTTGACGGTATGCACTTGTCCATACATACAGGTAAATTATGTTGTTTTTTTATGCACATGTGCATGTTACAAATTACCTGTATGCAAATGTGCATACCGTCCAAATGAAGAGCTACAGGGATGTTTTTCAGGTTTTTCCCTAAACCTGACCCTATGTGTGTGTGTGTGTATATATATATATATATATATTAGGTTTGAACCCGTGTATTACACGGGGTAATTTAAAAATAAGAACCACGTATCATAAGAACCACATATCATAAATTACCAAATACTTCTTTATATGCAACATATTTTGTTCTGTTGCTAATTATACCATCATTATCTATAATTAATATTTTTAAACCTTGCCTATTTTTTACTCTAAATAAAGCAACATACAACTGACCATGGATAAAAACTGGTTGTCTCAGAAACAAACCAACCTTCGATAATGGGAGGGAAGGTTCTTGGAAATATATATATTTTAATTCAATAAAATATATTCATATCACAATTTGATTTCTAAATTGGATTTCCAAATATATGCAAATTCGTTTTCAACTTTTATCTCACTAATTTTAATAATTGATTTTCAATTTGTATTTCCAAAATTAATTGTTTCAATTTTTCATAACAATTTTGATTTCTAAATTGGATTTCCGAACATATGCAAATTCATTTCAACTTTTATCTCACAAATTTGAATAATTGATTTTCAATTTGTATTTCCAAAATTAGTGAAAATTTTGTATTAATAATTGATTTTGAAAATCAATTATTAAAATTTGTGAGATAAAAGTTGAAATGAATTTTGTAAAAGGATTTGCATATGTTCGATAATACTTGATTTTCAATTTGTATTACAAAAAAATAATACGAAATAATATTTGATTTTCAATTTGTATTAGAATAAAATATATTCTATTTTATTTTTAGAAAATATAATATATTTTAATTCAATAAAAGATATTCATATTACAATTTTGATTTCTAAATTGGATTTCCAAACATATGCAATCTCATTTTCAACTTTTATCTCATACTAATTTCGACAAATTTCATAGTAATCACAACATATTAATTCGTATATATTTATGATATTTAATTATATAATTAAATCCAAAAATATTCAATGTTGAACTCATTTCGAAGGTATTGACGAAACGATTACAATGATATAATTTGTAAAAAATAAAAATGTTTTTTTCAATGCAATTTAGTTCATATACATTATTTATGTTTATATGATAAGAGTCTAAAATAAAAAATAAAAAAAGTGAGGGATTAAAAGTAAACTACATATCTAATTATAAGGATAATAAATGTAATGTATAAATTAAAAAAATTGAATTAAGGAAAGATTAAATAAGGAATGAATGTGGATTTGCTAAATTAACTTATAGTGTAAAATGCGTTCAGGTTCATGTTTAGGCGGGAAAATGAAAAAATGAACTCACCAGAAGATGACACGTGTCACTTCCGTTACTTATTTATTATATGTATAGATATATATATATATATATATATATATATATATATATATATATGGTCCCCTTCTTTTGTTAACCAAACATTTAGTGTTAACTTTGTTAACCATTTATACCAATAGGATTGCAAAAAAAAAAATGGTTTAATAATTGTAACCGTTTTTTAGTAAGGGTAAATATTGAATTTTAATTTTTTCTAATATTATATTATATATATATATATATATATGGAAGTTGAGATATTTATGGGATTGATTATAAAATTTTGAATTTTAAATTACGTATGGGATTAATATTTATGGAATTTTAAATTTTTGAGACATATAGGATTGATATTTTATGGGATTGTTAATAGATATGGACGTCAATCCCATATTGCATATATGCACGTAATAAAAAGTGCATATATGCACATAATGGACATCCACTTTTCACATATGCACACCAAGATGTAATTTTATCAATTCAACTTCATATATTTCATATATGCACTATACAACCAATGTATTAAATGTTCATATATGAACCATAAAGTAAAGAACATATATGCATAACAAAAATTCATTTTCATATATGCACATCATAAAGTTCATATATGCACACCAAAACCCAAAATCGTAAGTGTTCATATATGCACACCAGAACCGTCACCGTAATATAGATCTCGCCATCGTCGGTGTCCATAGATCTCACCTCGGTGTTCATAAATTTCGCCATCATCGCCTCCGACAAACCCGCCAATGATCTATGAAGTGAGAAAAAACAACAAACCACAGAAAAACCAAGTGGAAAAAACAACAAACCACAGAGAAACCCGTCGATGATCTGTTGATTGTTCCATATGGAAACCCTGTGGGGATCCACCAAACCAAGATCTCAATCGAACAAGAAACCAAGTTCAGATCTCAAAAGTACAATGTTCAAAGTCGATGTTAGAAGATGAATATGATTAAAGGAGACGATGAATATGCTGAATGTTTGAAACCTCGATATATTGATTGAGAGAAAACGTACAGAGTGTAAAGTAAATAATGAGAGAGCTTAACCTAGACTATAAAATACAAACTATTTATACAAAGACTATATGGGTCTGGGCCTTATATGGACATGGGCCTGGGCCTTCTACACATATACATTAACATCCCCCCTCAAACTCAATCGGGAGAAGAATGAACCAGATGGAGTTTGGAAACTAGATCACGAAACCGTCCTAGTAGATAAGCTTTAGTGAAAATGTCGGTCGGTTGCTCAAGAGTTGAAATAGGAAGAAGCTGAATAGTCTTACGAGTCACATGTTGACGAACAAAGTGACAGTCAATTTCAATATGCTTTGTTCGCTCGTGGAAGACATCATTGTGAGCAATTTGAATTGCACTGTTGTTGTTACACCACAATGGAGTAGGAGATTGTTGAGGAGCCCCCATGTCAGAGAGTAGCCAGCGTAACCACACAAGTTCTTGAGCCGTGTCCGCTAGTGCTCGATACTCAGCTTCAGTACTGGATCGAGCTGTGAGAGATTGTTTCTTGCTTCGCCAAGATATAAGAGAGTCGCCAAGAAAGAAACAGTAGCCGGTAGTGGAGCGACGATCAGTCATGTCATTATCCCAATCAGCATCAGAAAAACCTCGCAAAGTCAATGATGAGGTGGATGGAAAATGAAGGCCATGAAACATGGTCCCTTTTAAAAATCGAAGAATGCGCAGGACAGCAACGTAGTGATCAGAACAGGGTGCATACATGAACTGACTGACAGTATAAACAACATAGGCAATATCAGGTCGAGTCACTGTCAGATAGACAAGTGACCCCACTAACTGGCGATATAAAGTAGGATCACGCAGAGGAGGTCCAGCATTTGGAGCCAAATGAAGGTTGTGCTCAAGAGGAGTGGATGTCGTTTTGTTGTCAGTAATCCCAGCTTTTGACAAAAGATCTGAGGCGTATTTGGCTTGACAAAGATAAATTCCCGATGGATCTGAGAGCACCTCAAGTCCAAGAAAATAGTGTAAAGAACCAAGATTCTTCATCTCAAAACAGGAGTTGAGAGATGACTTCAGATTTGTTATGCTTGTAGAGTCACTGCCAGTAATAATCATATCATCCACATACAAGAGAAGTAAGATTGTGCCAGCCTCAGTGGTCCGAGTAAACAGTCCTGAATCATAGTTGCTGGGTGAGAAGCCCAGAGAGGTGACTGAGGAACTGAATTTCTCAAACCAAGCTCGCGGAGCTTGCTTGAGTCCATAAAGAGCCTTCCGAAGACGACAAACATGACCTTGTGGAAGTCGAACGTCTGGAGGAGGTGTCATATAGACTTCCTCAGATAAGTCACCGTTCAAGAAGGCATTCTTAACATCCATCTGAAAGAGAGGCCATTGTTTGGTAGTTGCAATGTCTAGGAGACTGCAAACAGAGGTGACTCAAGCAACAGGTGCAAATGTCTCCTCATAATCAATACCGTACTCTTGATTGAAGCCCTTGGCCACAAGACGAGCTTTGTACTGATCAATAGAGCCATCGGATTTTGTCTTGATTTTAAACACCCATTTGGAGCCAATGGGTGACTTGCCTGGTGGAAGATGGACAGATTCCCATGTCTGAGCTTTGTCAAGAGCATTAAGTTCCTCATCCATAGCTTTATGCCAATCAGGGTTAGAGGAGGCTTCCTTGTAGGAATTAGGTTCGTGATTTGACAGCAGAGTAGCATAAACATGATAATCACGGAGATGAGAAGGAACTTGTCTTACCCGATCTGATCGTCTAACATTCTGATATTGAGAAGTTCCAGGAGCCAGAGACTCAGCAGGCACCTCAGATGTTGGTTGTGCGGATGGAGCAGATGATTGATGTTGATCAGGAATACTAGTAGAGGCAGGCTGTGTAGGGGTAGTAGACTCTGAAGGAAAGGCAGACTCATAAGAAGTTGGAACAACAGATGGAGGTGATATGATGTCAGACTGGAGTGAGTCCAATGAGACGGAGGCATCAGTGAAGAACGGAGTGGTGAAGTTGGGAGACTCACGAAACTTGGATATAGAAGAAAAATGAACATGTTCCCAGAAGGTAACATGACGAGATATACGAAGACGCTGGGAGATAGGATCCCAGCAGCGATAACCCTTGTTTTGTAGCTGCGATGGTTAGGAGACTGCGAACAGAAGTGACTCGAGCAACAGGTGCAAATGTCTCCTCATAATCAATGTCGTACTCTTGATTGAAGCCCTTGGCCACAAAACGAGTTTTGTACCGATCAATAGAGCCATCAGATTTTGTCTTGATTTTGAACACTCATTTGGAGCCAATGGGTGACTTGCCTGGTGGAAGAGGGACAAATTCCCATGTTTGAGTTTTGTCAAGGGCCTGAAGTTCCTCATCCATAACTTTCTGCCAATCAGGGTTAGATGAGGCTTCCTTGTAGGAAGTAGGTTCATGATTTGACAGCAGAGTAGCATAAACATGATAATCACAAAGATGAGAAGGAACTTGTCTTACCCGATTTGATCGTCTAACATTCTGAGATTGAGAAGTTCCAGGAGCCAAAGACTCAGCAGGCACCTCAGATGTTGGTTGTGCGGATGGAGCACATGATTGATGTTGATCAGGAAAACTAGGAGAGGTAGATTGTGTGGGGACAGGAGACTCTGAAGAAGAGGCAGACTCATAAGGAGTTGGAACAACAGGTGGAAGTGATATGATGTCAGATTTGAGTAGTCCAATGAGACGGAAGCATAAGTGAAGAACGGAGTGGTGAAGTTAGGAGACTCACGAAACTTGGATATAGAAGAAAAAGGAACACGTTCCTAGAAGGTAACATGACGAAATATACGAAGACGCTGGGAGATAGGATCCCAGCAGCGATAACCCTTGTGCTCAATACCATATCCAAGGAAACAACAAAGCCTGGAGCGAGGTTCAAGTTTGGTATGTTCATGAGATTGTAGTTGAACAAAACAAGCACTGCCCCAAACTTTTAGAAGGTCATAGGCAGGGGTGACCTCATGAAGAGCCTCATAAGGAGACTTATTATTAAGGATGGGAGTAGGATGACGATTGATAGTATAAACTGCAGTGAAAGCAGCTTCACCCCAAAAACGTTCTGGACATTTAGCAGAGATGAGAAGAGTGCGAACCGTATCAAGAATATGACGGTGTTTGCGTTCGGCACAACCATTTTGAGGAGATGTGCCGGGACGGGAGTACCGAGAGAGAGTCCCCTGAGATTGAAGAAAGGAGAGAAGAGATGACTCTTTGTATTCCATAGCATTGTCAGTTCTAAGAATTTTTATAGATTTTGAGAACTGGGTGTGAATCATCCGGACAAACATAATATAAATTTTGGGTAGTTTCGAACGATGTTTCATTAGATATATCCATGTGAAACGTGTATGGTCATCAATAAAAGTAACAAAATATCGAGCACCCCCCATGGATGGATGTGGTGCTGGTCCCCATACATCAGAATGAATAAGATCAAAAGAAGAAGTAGAACTAAACTCATTCGATTCAAAAGGTAAAGCATGATGTTTGCCAAGTTTGCATGATAAACAAGAAATATTGTCAGTTGATACACAATTTCCTAACAACCCTAAACGAGCTAATGATTTTATTCTGGCTAGAGATAAGTGACCCAGTCGGGCATGCCACAACTCAAAAGAAGAAGTGCTGGAAACGGAAGCAACAAGACTTGAAGAGGGTAATGGAAGACGAAGGTAGACTACTTCAATCATCCGTCCAACTTTACGGCCGAGTCCAATGATCTGCTTGGTCTTTGGATCCTGTACAACACAACCAGAAGAATGAAATAAAATGATCAAATTAGATTCAAGAAGCTGCGTAATCGAAACTAAGCTCAGAGATAGTTTCAAAACATTTAGAACACCCGGTAATTGTATATGAGGAGTGGAAACATTTCCACTAAAGGATACCGATAAGCCAGTGTTGTCAGCAATTCTGACTGACGTAAATTGCTGAGGTGGTTTATTAGAAACGAAACCATCAGTGCAAGGTGTCATATGATTGCAACACCCAGAGTCAAAAAGTCATACGTTACCTGATGCAGCTGAGTGTGGAGAATTCATACCCATAGCACCAGACATGATTTGCTCCATGAGTTCCTGATTGCGACGCATCAGTTCCATTAGGTCAGGTGAGGAGGCTGGAGAAACCTCAGCATCAGCAATAGTAGACCCAGTAATGGCGTGAGTCCGGTTTTGAGAACCAGTGTGCTTTGAGTTCTTCGGGCAGTCAGACTCATAATGACGCGAATGAGTGATACCACACCTTCGGCACTTACGGATAGGACAATCAAGGAGAAGGTGAGCAGTAGAATGGCAAAAGGCACACTCATATGTGTTCGTCTTTCCCACATATTTGGAATGATTGTTGTTGGTCCATTTGCCTTTGGACTTGGGATGAGACGTGTAGAGAACACTATCAGTAACAGGCATCGGTGATCGCATGTGAAGATGAGTTTCTTCACTTATCAATTTTGATATTGCTTCTTCAAGAGTAGGTAATGGTTGCCTATGAAGAAGAGAAGCACGAACATTCTCAAATTTGTCAGTAAGACCCACCAGAATAGTAATCAAATGTAGCTGGTTGAATTAGGCGGTGAATTGTTGAGTTGTGTCATCAAAAATCTGTGGTGCTCCAAGACTTATATGATCTCTAAGAGACTGCATTTCAGAGATATAAGAGTTTATGGATTGATCAGGAAGCTGACGTTTGCTCTGAAAAGTGGTCCACAGTTGATACTGATGAGATAGGCCCGATGACGTGTACCGCTTGGCGAGAAAATCCCAGAGACTTTTGGCGGTAAGGTAACCAAGAAACTGTTGGTTGATCTCAGGAGTAGTGGAGGCATTAATGAAGCCCATAATACGAGCATTATTGATGTCCCACTCATTCATGCGTTTTGCAAAGTCAACAACATTCTCAGTTGGTTCCTGAACTGGAACTTTGGATGCACCAGTAACATAGGTGTAAAGGCCATGGGATTTTAGCATAATTGTCATATGATGATGCCAGAGAATGTAGTTGCTACCATTGAAAACAATCGAGATGAGATTTGAGTGACTGAGATTGGCAACCATGGAAGTGAGAAACAGTTCATACCGATATAGACTGGTAAAGAAGTGCGACCGGTATAGAGTGCTTCGACCGGTAAAGGTGTCGACCGGTAAAAAAAATTGCGACCGGTAGAGTGGACCGGTATTAACGACCGGTAGGGTGGACCGGTAGGATGTTCGACCGATAGGATGTTCGACCGATAGGGTGTTCGACCGATAGTTCTTCCGGTCAGCGACTAGGGTTGTGATGCGATGAACAGTAACCTCGATAGAGTGCGGCGATGAACAGTTACCTCGATGAACAGTAACCTCGATGAACAGTAAAACGACGATAAATAGAACAAAGATAATGGTGAGATTGCAAACAAACCTACAACTCTGATACCATGTTAGAAGATGAATATGATTGAAGGAGACGATGAATATGCTGAAGGTTTGAAACCTCGAAATATTGATTGAGAGAAAACGTACAAAGTGTAAAGTAAATAATGAGAGAGCTTAACCTAGACTATAAAATACAAACTATTTATACAAAGACTATATGGGTTTGGGCCTTATATGCACATGGGCCTGGGCCCTCTACACATATACATTAACAGTCGAGATAGTTAAGAGTTTCGATTAGGTTCGTAGAGAGATGAACAGAAAAGAGAAATCAAAACCACAACGATGAACTGCATCTGCTCACGGTTGCCTCCTTACGGTCGCTCCACCTCTGCCCAGAGAAAACCATACGGTTGCTCCGCCTTTCTCCGTCGCCGCCGCTGCCCAGAAACAACCTGATAGCAACCTCAATCGTTGTTGGCAAATCCTCAACTGATCTCTTGAGGAAGAAGAAGAGAGTTAAGGGTGTTTCATTGTCAAGAGAAGGAGAGTTAAGGGTGTTGGCAAATCCTCAATCGAATAAGGGCGTTTCACTGTCAAGAGAAGGAAGCATGTTGTGTCGATCGTGCATCCGAAGGAGTATGAATCAATCGATTTCTTGATCAATTTCAGATTTCTTGATCGAGTTGGGATTTCTTGATCGAGTTGGAGTTGGAGTATTGAGGAAGAAGACGTGATCCTGATAATTTTGGGATTTGATACCTTTCCTTGATTATCAACAAATACAATTTTACCTTTTTACCCTTGTTAATATAGGAACATCAAATTTGAACCAATTTTTACCCCTTTTTTTAATTTAAAAAAATGTTTTAATCACAACCATTAATTTTCAAGATTAAGGGTCCATATTAGTTAACAAGGTTAACACTAAATTCTTGGTTAACAAAAGAATGACCCCCTCTCTCTCTCTATATATACATATACCAACATAAGTTAAAACATGTTTGTGGTTTTTATGACTCAAGAAAGATAAAATAAATACTTTGGTCATATATTCTATATATATATATATATATATATATATATATATATATATATAAAAGTAAAATCCATTGAGTATGACGTGGCAGTCTTAGAGGGCTGGAATCTATGTTTTCTTTTTTCCCAGCACTCCACAAATCCCTTCCTTCCATTGAGGTTTAGCTTAAAAGAAAAAAAAACAAACAAACAAGAAATTCTATATATATATATTATATATTAAAGTAAAATCCATTGATTATATATCTTTATATATATAAAAGAAAAACCTAAGAGTGATGAGGTGGCACCATGAGAGGTCTTCATTTCTATTTATCTAAATTATCATAATTTTGAATTTTTTTACTTAAAAAAGTTGGCCTTGGTGAAGAGATGAAACATTGTGTTGTTAAGGTTGTCCCACATTGATTGAAAGATAGAAAATTGAAAGATGAAGATGTGTATATAAGGGATAGATTAATGTTGAAATAATATTAAATGGTGTTTAGCTAAATATAGCTAAACCCAAGTTTAATGGTTGAGTTAAGTTCATATTAATCATTTTCATTTATTTTAAAATGATTTTGACAAAGTTTAATGATTTTAACATTAATGTATAAATCTTTATCTTTATATATATAAAAGAAAAACATAAGAGTGATGAGGTGACACCATGAGAGGTCTTCATTTCTATTTATCTAAATTCTTATAATTTTGAATTCTTTTTACTTAAAAAGGTTGGTCTTGGTGAAGAGATGAAACATTATGTTGTTAAGGTTGTCCCATATTGGTTGAAAGATAGAAAATTGAAAGATGAAGATGTGTATATAAGAGATAGATTAATGTTGAAATAATGTTAAAAAATGGTGTTTAGCTAAATATAGCTAAACCCAAGTTTAATGGTTGAGTTAAGTTCATATTAATCATTTTCATTTATTTTAAAATGATTTTGACAAAGTTTAACGATTTTACATAGGGAAAATTGCATTAAAATGAAATCAATTTTAACCTAATTCCTATTTTAGGAACCAACTTTCAAGACCATCATTTAAGGATCTCAAGCAAACTTTTTATATTTTTAAGGGTCTCATTTACCTATTAACCTGCTAATAATGACATGGCATAAGTAAATGCCAACCAAGGGCATCCGCAATGGTCAAGTCTTTTAAAGACTTGATCTATTTGTCACGTCACAAAAAAGTCATCTTCAAATTACTACTTCAATAGTCAAGTCTTCCAAAAGTTTTTTTTTTGCATTTTTAATATATATACATAAACAATCCTCATCTATTTGAAATATTTTATAAAACTCCTTCCATTATTTGTCGTTATTTAAAGCACAAATACGTTTTTTAAAACAAATATTATACAACAATAACATAAAATTTAATAAAAATATTACAAAACGATAATGAAAAACTGAAAGTAAACCTAAATTCCATATTTCTTCTTAATTTCCTCGGTCAACATTTGTTGATACCTTAGTTGTTCGTTTCCTTGCGTATTTTCCAAGGTTCTAAATGACATGAGGCGTGGCGTGGCGGTGAGGCCAAGTCTCAAGCCTTAGGAGTCACGGCGAAGCCATGGCGTTTTCAAGGCGTGACTTATGGCGTCAAATTTCTAATTTATATATAATATTATATATAAAAACATATGTTTTGGTGTGTTACTCAATGACTTAATAGTAATAAGCAAGTTTAGTTAGGTTCTATATATTTAAAACATGCAAATAAAACATTAAAAACATAAAGAAAAACCAAATATCGCATTACAAAAACTGCAATTAGGGCATGGCGTGCCACAGGCTTAACGTGGCGTGAGACACAAGCCTTGGTGCCATGGCGGCTGTGCGACGAGTTTTTTAGAACAGTGGTATTTTCCATTAACATTTTTAGCTTGTTGATTTTTTTTTGAAGACTTGTACGAATCTTTTAGCTCCTTTAAGTGTTCAGCTACACCATTTATTGTGGACATCCGTAAAGTGCTTGTTTTGTTGATTATATCTTTTACTTCATATATTTCGGCATTTGAGGTAGTCGCTTTTCCTTTTTGTACCCTTGTTGCCTTTTTTCCCCATCGGACGAACTCTGGTTTCATCATCTTCCTCCTAGAAACTTGTTTGTACATCCGATGATGATGTGAAACTACCAGATGAGTCGGTCTTTGTTCTCTTCGTATGAACATCATTTGTGCTCCCGCCTCTCCATTTTGGCTCATCCTTAACAATTGCCCATGCATGCTCATATTTGAAGTTCTTCTTGTATGTAGAATAATACAATTTTCTTGCGGCATCCTTTACTTGGTCGTCGAACCATCCACTGTGATATTGTTTTTCAACATTAATAGGGAGATTGAGAGGGTGAGAGTTTGAACTTTTCAATATAATAAACAAAAGTTTCTAAAAATAATATGTAGTTTTTTTATAAATATAAACTATATATACTTAAAACTATGATTTCTAAAAACAAAAGTATTTAATTTTTGTGTTTTTTAATTTTTGATATTTACGAAAGCGTTCCAATAATGTATTTTGTTAATAATAATAATATTTTATATATTTAATAAATGAACTATTATTGAATGAAAGTGTAAAATTAAAAATGTAAACCTATGATTGTTGAGGGATCAAATATAAACATTTTATAAATCCTCAAACACTTGACATCCACCAAGTCATTGGATGTCAAGCTATTCTTCAAGTTTTTGCTCCAATAATGAAATTTGCCATCAAGTTATTCATCAAGTCATTAAATTTACCATTGGAGATGCTCTAAGACTCCACATCATAATTGACAATTAAAAAAGTAAATAAAAATAATGACATGACACATCTTGTATATATATAAAACAAAACTTATAGTTGCTTAGGTGGCACAATGAGAAACTTCCATTCTCATTTTTCATTTTTCTCATAATTTTTCATTTTTTTAAATAAAAACCTTTATTTCCTTTTTATTTTTCCATTAGTTATTTGCCAATATTTATTTATGGCCCAACATGTCCTTTCAAATGCCAACTTATTTTGGATTTACTCTCTTTTACTCTTTGGTTATAATGCAATTATATGAAGAGATTAATTGAAGAAGTTCAAAGTTTTTCATTAATTTTTTAAGGTGCAACATTAATGTTCCCTCTCTTCATCTTGCATATAAAAGAAGATCATGATCTTTGACATCGATTAGAGCATGTTAAAAATTGCTTAGATACATGATGCTTGCACTTCTCATCTCACCAAGTTATTGTTTATCTTTCTAAGGTTAGTTATCTATGGTACAAGTATTTTTTTTTAGTATCTTTACTTGCTTTGTGTGTGTTAACACAATATATCTTGGGTTGGTCTTTTTCGATATTTTTGATAGTTTTTGTTTTTGCTTATGTAGGGACTTTTGTGAGTTATTTTTGGTTGTTGAGTGGTTTCATGCTGATTTTATTGTCAACTCACGCAACTCCATAGATTCCTTTTTTTTTCGATTAATTTTCTTACATCAATGTAAGTTGAAGTTTTTGGAGGAGACGATATGAAGAAATGTGGATTGATTCTTGAGTTTTGTCAATATAATACATAATGCAGTTTAATAATAATTTTTAAACAATACGATTCAATTCACATCATAACAACTCATTATACATATTATTTAAATAAAACTTTATCTTACTAAATGACCTAAATAACATTTTCTATGATTATTTCTCTTGCATATGAATCATTCATTACGTTATATATTATACCAAATTTTTTATGATGGAAACGGTGTTCCAATTTATTTAATAAAAACAATTTGAACGTTTTCATTAATTATCCTTAATGAAAAAACTTATTATAACCTATCAATATATAAATGAAATACTTATGACAATTGAATACAATTACATAACAATTGTTATTTACTATTAATTTATTAGTTATATACTTATAATCATATTTCAAATTTTCTCTAAATAAAGTTTGTAGAAAATTAACTATTTCCATCGCTTGAATCATTCACTACTAGAAAAAAGGCCATTTCCGACGGCAAAATCCGTCGGAAAATGTAATTACCGACGGATTTTCGGCGGATTACGCTGTCGAAAAGTCTCCCTCCAGAAAATGACATTTCCGACGGATTTATCATTTCCAACGGATTTTTTCGTCGGAAATCCGTCAGAAATTATTTCCGATTTTTTAAAAAGTTAGATTAATGAACATTTTTTTAATGTGATTAATTAGTTTCCGACGGATAAAAAATTTATTATTTAATTTATTTTTAACAGTTTATTTATTAAAAAATTTATAAAGAGAAATTTAAAATAGAAAAACAAATTTCCGACGGAAAATCCGCCAGAAATCCGTCGGAAAATTCTTTACTAAAAGACTTGAAAAATGATCACGATGACTATGTTGTAAAATTTCGGATTTGTAGAATGTGGGAATGTCTAAACACGAAGAGGGGGGGGGGTTGATTAGTTTAGACATGATTATAATAGATGAGAAGGAATCGTCGATTGCATTACATATCTGTTCTCATTTATCTAATTTGTTATCCACAATTTTTTTATATGAAAGCTTAATGCATGCATGTGTATTACTTGGGCCCAAGGTTTCATCGTCTATTGAGTGAGTGTGTTCTGTATTGTCTTAAAAAGTTTGAGATTATTGAAGAAAAAGACAATTACAAACCACTTTCAATTAAGTACAAGATATGTGTATGAAGAGCTTCAACAACAAAGTAACCTCCAAATGTTCACACTTGATAATATTATAACTTTTTGAATTTCACAACATAGATTTTGTTGGTTTGATTACTTCTAAACTCGACCAACATTTATTTATATTGCTAGATAATAGACAAGTTCAAATATAATATGTTCATAAGTTATTTTGTCGTACTTATATTCATACACAACATTTGTATACACCACGCACCGCCCGATGCATGTGGTGTTGCTTAGATGACACAATGAGAAACTTTCATTCACTTTTTTTTTCTTCTAATTCCTCATGATTTTGAATCTCTTTTAAATAAAACGATTCTCATTAAATGAGTTTTAACCTTTCATTTTCTTTAAAGTAAACTCACTTTTGGTCCCTAATGTTTGTCAATTTTAACGGATGTCCCTAAACTACAAACTGGTAACTCTCTCATTTAATAAAGAACATACTTATTACATTTAACATCACTAATTAGAATCAATACACAAAATAAAAAAAATAATAGAATCAATATATAGTTAATATTATAATCAAAACTAAAACTTATTAGAAACAATATAGTAGTATGTATAAAAAAAGGATAGAAACATATATATATATATATATATATATATATCAAATTAGAATAACAAAATATATAAAATTGGAAAGAATAACTAACTACAATCATCAATATATGATTATTTCAATGTAATTTAAACTGAAATCAAACTATGTATAATGAAATTAGAATCGATATAATAACTTTATTTTACATAATATGACTAAAACCTCTTTTTTCAAAATTCTTTACCAATAAACTAAGCTATGAAGAAACAGTTTAAAGCAGATAAAAAAAACTCGAACAAGAAAAAATTAACAATTCAATCGGATGCCTATAGTCGAAGTGGTCACAATATTTGCGACTATTGTTACTCTTCGTCTAACCGTAAGTTGGGAAAGGGCTTCGAGGAGGGTTTTCAGCCAAAATTACAAACAAGTACATTACAACAAACGTAAGCAAATTACCAGAATGCCCCACAATTATATAGAACTAGGTAGAAATACTGTTGTTGCATGGTGAATATAAATATTTTATGGAAATATATGTTGGGATAAATCGATATATTATGAGTTATGACAAAATAATACTCATTATACACCTCATTATTATAATCAATAGTTTCACACATTTTCTTTAATCATTTTGAGTCAATTACAAAGCTTGATGACATAGATTTCATTAGTTATTACTTAATTATATATATCAAAAGAAACAATTAGGATGATGAGACAACTTCAAATCAAGTGCAATATCAGTTATTATTAGTTTAACATATGATATGTAATAATTGGTTCATTTAATTTCAATATTTACTAAAGAATTTATCGTCACCTTGTAACGCACGGTGCAGAATACTAGTTATTATATATTAAAGTAAAATCCATTGAGTATGACATGACAGTCTTATAGGGCTGGAATCTATGTTTTCTTTTTTCTCAGCACTCCACAAATCCCTTCCTTCCGTTGAGGTTTAGCTTAAAAGAAAAAAAAAAACAAACAAACAAGAAAATCGAAGAGGCATACTACTGAAAAGACCCATCATTAATTCTTCTCTCTTTGTTCTTTCATCCTTCTTTTTCCTTTAACCTTTCGTCTCCACTACAAACTTCTCCCGGTAATCTTTTTGCTGGCCACTATTCCAGAAAACCGAGTTTCAGGAGGCCTGAGCAATCGATGGATTGGTTTTGCGCTGTGGTCCATGATCCATGGAAGAAGGAACAACTGTTACAGGGAGAGAGGCTGATGGGTTTCTGTTCGATAATCTCAGCAGTGATAAAAGAGAAGAAGGAGCAGCAAGTCATAGTCGTGAGTCTGGAAGGTAATTTTTAGGGTTTGTTGGCCCAACTATCGAATCCTTCAATATTTATATACATAAAAATCTATTTACGATTTAATGTATACAAGTATGGAAACAAGTTAAAAGACATTGCAAATGATATTTTGTGATGTTTTTTTTCCATATAAACCATGGGAACGAAGGAGTACAAGTTAGGAGGGATAAGAATTTGAAAACTACACCAGCCTTTCCGATCGAAATGATTGGCCAATTGTTCCTCACAGTCATGGAGATGCAGTTGTCAATGCTCTATGATTTGCCAAATTCAATGGTTATGCACCTAGAGGTGGTGCTCTTTAAACAAGAAGGTATTGATTTAGTGTTATCCTTTTCCTTCATTTTTCAGAAATATGGCTTAAAAAAGAAGGATTTATTTACTATTGAGTTGACGATAGGTTTCTAAGTCGACAAATTTGTAGTAACATTATGAGGAACTGAAGAACCGATGGTTCAAGGAAATATTTCACTAGAGCGAGATACCCACGGTGTGGTCTCGGTTCAATCCGACCATAGCTAACTTAGTTTGTCTCAGATCTCGAATTGGCCTCACCTACGGTACAAATACTTTTATCCCTGCCCTTCTTGATTTGTAGACTCTAAAATAGATCACTTCCATTGGCGGGTGACATATAATTCGGTAACCGGTTTGATGGCAAGTTTTGCAGGTTGTTTTCCCAACAAATTTATAGGTTGGTGTTTGCTGCAACTTTGTCTGTAAAAAGCAATAAGGTCATGTTTTAAATTTACAGGTTAGTGTTTGCTGCAACTTTGTCTCTTAAGAGCAATAAGGTCATGTATTTTCTTGTGGAATATGGTTAGAGAATATTAATAAAACCTTCAACTATTATGAATACAGGTTACAAACATAGTATTAGAATGTTTATGTATATTAAAGGAAACCCCAAGCATCATGACGTGCATAACCTGTTTTCTTTTTTCTCAATTTACTTCTTTCTCTTCTATGCACCTCCAAGATCCAATATTGATGGAAGGAGCAGCCATCATCAAGAGGTTGTTTGGTTTTCCGTTCAATTTGTTTCTTTATATATGTTTTCTTACTTCTTATATGGTTTAAGTAAGTTCCATAAGTTGACCCCAAACTCTGCAAGCAAGGGACTCACAGTGACAGTGACTATCGAAATCTTAAGGTATAATTTTTCTTTAGGCAAAATTTTTCCTGCTAGGTTGGTTGTACTGGTAGCCAAAAACTATGACATTGCCCTGAAAGGCCTTGTGCATTTCTCAGACAAATTAAATTATAACGTACGATAGTAACTACAAGGCCCTGTGCATCTTTTTGAGACAAATTAATAACGAAAGTAACTACAAGGCCCCGTGCATATTTTTTAGACAAATTACTAACGAAAGTAACTACAAGGTCTTGTGCATTTTTTTGAGACAAATTAAGTTAGACAATTCAAAAGTGATGTCAACTAAGATATATAGGTCATTGTTGGGATATTAATTAGGGTTCGTTTACCAAATGTTTACCGGGTTACTTACCTCGCTGGATTAACATGAAAATAGGACGAGAATTTACCCGGTAAGAGGCAAGGCAAGGAAGGAGATTCTTATCCGATGAGGGGGGTCACTCTTACCTGTATGCATTTACCTGGTAAGGCTGTTGTATATGAAAGTCAAGAATTTTACTCGGTAAGGTTAGTGAGAGTGGTGTCTCTTATCATTAAACACCACCCCTGTAAGAATTTTGATAAATGGCCCCTTAGTGTGGTTGAAGTATGGATCTTATGGTGAAATGGTAGACACAAAGGAGAAATTTGAAGTAACATTGCTTAAGGTGGTTTTGGTCATATTGATATTTGGCCTTTGATGCACCTGTGAGAATTGAACTCCAAGGAGAGATCAGTTGGCTAATGGGGAAAAGTTAAAAGTTATTTAACCATTGTGTTGGTATATAATTATACTTATATATTGAGGGGATAAAATCCCCAATAAGTAGTTCAAATCATTTTATTGATATGAATCTCTCGCTTTGTTCTTCAATGCATGAATCATTTTTATGAAATATTTTACATGTTTTATTTCATCAGTCAAATTCATGATCGTTGATAATATGTGATTATTGATTACATTGTTAGCTAACACATGGAGATTCTTAAGTTTTCACACTTGGTGGCCTATAAGTACCAATGATAATAATCAATCGACTTACTTTTGCAAGCTTGCAACTGCCGGGGACAATTGCAAACGTGACAACTTACAATTTCTAAATTTTAGCCATTAGTTAGTCAAGCTCACCTTTGCATACAAGGTCAAGACAAAGCAACTATAGTACCCTGGGATTACAAGGGAGACATATGGAAGTCATCCACTAAGATCTATCTAATTCATGGCATTACATAAATGTACATGTATTTTTCTAATTTTTGTGATCTACCATGTTTGGTGAGAAGGTATCTAATAAACCACTTACAAGTCCCAACTGCTTCTTAATGAACGAAAATGAACATAAGTTCCTATTTACTAAGCTAGAAATTCCTCATTTATAATACCTTGGGGTGGGATAACGTGGGGTGCACCGGACAAATTGCGTTTTGGGATGATTACGGGGACTAGGACAAAAATGTATTTTTATTGCTAATGTTTCTTGGTTTTGTAGGTGTTTTCATTTTTATTCATTGTTTGACAACTGATTTTATGTTTCTATCTGATGTTCGGAAGTTGAGAAGTGCAAGTAATTCACATCTGGTTTATGAATATTGATGTCCCTACAATGGTTGTTTTGGGTGGTTGTTACTATTAGCATCAATAGATGATAATCTGAAAGTTGCTTTGCTACTGGGACTGCACTTCAAGTGCATATTGCCATAGACCGTTTATTCACGTGTCTATAAAATCTTCTCTTTTTTGCTTTATGTTTCCTGAATTGCTATCATTTCTGAGCATAAAGGTATTGAGCAATGAGAAATACAAGATCATTTTGCATCGAGCTGTGGTGAACTGTGAAAAAGAACGGATATCGATTCCAACATTTTACTGCCGATCGCCAGATGCAGTGATCGGATCGGACCTGCTCCAGAATTGGTAACTGACGATCAGTGTGCTATCTACAAGAAGTTTACATATGCGGTATACTATGATACGTTCTCGAACAGAGGGCTTGCAACCAAAAGTTGCTTGGATATGTTCATGAAGCATTGAGCTTTGTTTTGACTGCTTTCAACCCATTATGCGGTGGCGCTTAATCATTTTTTTAAGTTTAAATTTAACATTGGAACATTATGATAATTTACATTTAAATTATCCATAATACATCTATTGTACAATGTTTTTCATCAGTTGTCAATTAAAAAATTACGTTTTACCTAAACTTAGTTATTTATTTCTTAACAAAAAACAGGAAGATCGAGAGCTAATTATCGAGACTTTGGACTATCCACATCTTGCTAAGGGGCCGTTTACTAAGCGCTTACTTGGTAAATGCTTACCGACTCGCTTTACTTTATCGGATGAACATGACAAAAATTGGGAATCTTACCCGGTAAGAGTGATGGCAAAGATCGAGAGTTTTTCCCGATAAATGAGAGTGACAACTCTTAACGTTTAACAGATAAAAGTATTGCATATAATGTCGTTTTAGTCGACCAAAATCTTGCACAATAAGTTAAGTGGAAATGTTGACTATTATTGGTAAACGCTTACCAGGAAAGTGTTGTTCGATATACGACCCCAACTTCTCTCTTTTCTTTTTGAAAAAATCCGCTCCATGGCATAATGTTTAAGAAGCCTGGCGAGGGATTACATCGCATTTAGAATTGCCACCGCGCAACGCGCGGTGCCACACACTAGTTTTACGAAAAATAATACAAGTCTCCATAAAAATGTAATTTGTTTAATTATTTTAAATGATAAGAAACAAAAGACGTTTTATTGACACATTTTTTATGTATGCAAGTACAACGAGGAACACATTATTAGAAAACAGTCATTTCATTATATAAAAGTTACATTATAACACACAATAACAATATTCATACACCGCGCATATGTATGTATGTATGTAGCATATAAGTATACATGATACAATATTCATATACCGTGCATATGTATGTCTCTAATATGCAAGTATGATGATACATTTACACACTATGTATATGTGTGTAGTGTATATATATATATGTATGTATATATGATACGTACAAACAATATATATATATACACGATGTAAGTATACATGATACAATATTCATACGTTATGCATATGTATTTATGTAGTATGTAAGTATAATGATACATTCATACACTATATCTCTACTGTGTGGTGCATATAACGTGTATGTAGTATATATTATCATGGGCGGAACCACATGAGCACCAAAGGCTGCATGGGGTCCCCCTCCACTTGAAAATAAATTTTGTGATGTAGGAATAATAGCCAATTATGTATAATAATAGTCCTCTAATTGACCTTGGGATGGGTTGGGCTCCTCCTATTAGACTTTCATCCACCAATGAGACCCTTAAATTGAGTATTATCATTAGCATGTTAGACTTTCATCCACCAATGAGGCCCTTAAATTAAGTATTAGGATTAACTACAAGTGAGGCCCAATAATGTGTAATAATAGTTTACTCATTTTGTGAATGAGCTCTTTGTGTTGATTTTGATTACTTTCTTTTACAATCATTTTAAATATTTAAGTGCATAAATGTTTATATTATGTATTTATAAAGTGTAATTTTCCTGAATGAGTGAATTAACGTATATAGACACAATGATTGATTACAAATGAAAACATATATGGTTTTATGAACAGAATGATCAATTACAGATTGTTCATTTACTTGATGATTATGTAAAATTATTCATATAGATTATTCATGATTTAGAAACATTAGATTATATTAATCCTCCTAGATTTGTTGAAGACTGCAATTATGAATTAGCTTGACTTAGGATTGTTTAGCATTCATAAGCTAGCTTATCAGCTAGTTTGTCAAACACAACCTTACATAATTATAGATATTGTTAATCATAAACTGTTGAGTTTGGTTTGTTCTATATTTAATAAAGAGAATAAACAACCGGTAATTCATCATCTATGCAAGATAAAAACTATAGTAACAACTGTAAAACAAAGTTGTATGAAAATCAACTTATCTGATATTCCCGTTGACCCGGGATTGTATATTAGGATTTTGGATTACATTACTAAGTTTTATTTTTTTCTATTTTATTTGGTGCTCCTTCTCATACAAATTCCTGGCTCCGCCCCTGTATATTATGTATATATACATGACATATACATACACTATATATACACATTTCTTATATTGATACACTAAGGGGTCATTTACTAAACACTTACATTGGTAAGTGCTTATCGGTTCAATTACCTTACCGAATGAACATAACAAGGATCAAGAATCTTACTGGATAACAAGTAAGGCAATGATCAATAATCTTATCCGATAATAGAGAGTTGTAACACCCTAAAATTCCGGGTAATTTTAAAAATTGAAAATTCGGCAATATAACGTTTATAAATAGGGCAAACCACCCATAGAGGGTAAAGCGTAAGCATTTACAAATACCTGTAATAATGTATGGGAAAACGACAACAAACTAATCTAAACTACATCTAGCTAGATTACATTGGTTGTCATCCCAATACATAAAATGAATAATTGTTTCAATGCTAAAGCTTCCAAAAGTTCTATCATTCAAAAATGCCCTCACGAGACCACGCTCTTCTCTCAACCCCTTGACGACCCGCCGCTAAGGGAACCTGTTATACACATCATTTGAGAAAAAGTGTTAGGCTTAAAGCCTAGTGAGAACATACAGTTTGTATGAAAGACAGTAAAAGAATTAGTTGCAATATAAATAAACTGTTTCCATCAACATCCTTGTAAATGGTTTGGTAAACACATAGTGACCTTCCGGTCCAGACTTTATCTTGCGATGACGGGTGTAAGCCCGAATTCCAAGGATTGTGGCGAACACAAAGTAAGCCATTTTCCGAGTTTTGAGCTCACCATACTAGGATCAAGGCCGCGAACACGCCGGCTCGAATAAAGATGTGGGGGGATGACACCCAATGATCCTAGTCATACTCATTCGCTAGGATTTACATTTATGACCCACGACTAGTAACCGGCCCCACATAACCGTACCAAGTTGCCCTCTAGGGTCCAATGTCTCAACTAGCTACATACGGGAATTACCCCCAAATAATAAGTCAACTAAATACATATGGATCCATTAGTAATAGTCTAGATTCGTCACAATACACTTGTGACCAACTATAATCAAACATATAGTTCATATTGCCATTTAGTCCTCAAATCACATTTTGGTAGTTAACTGCTGATAAGAAATACAAGGCCCATATATAAAACATAAGGCTATCATCTCATTTCCAAAAATATTCCTTTACTAAATAAATCCTTCCATAGTAGAAACCATTTTGTTGTAACATGGATTTCTTCGTTTTAAACCATTTCTTTCATTTTCACAAAGTAACCATTTTTCCACCAAAAACCCATAATATGTATAAAACATAAACTTGGTTAAGATGACATGTATTTATCATATACTCAACAAAATGAGTAAACATTCACATATGAGGTTCCAAGTCATGGGTTGTACCTTTATTTTACAAAATGGTAAGAAACCCTAAAAATTTCCCAAAATACCAAGTTAGGTCAAAACTCATCAACAATGAAAATGTTAAGCAAGGAGATGTTTAGAAGTTAAAAGATGCATTTTGATGTATATAAGGTTTAGTAAAAGAGAAGTATGAACTCACCAAGTAGGTTTTAGAAGAAAACCTAAAAACATAGATCTTGACCCCTTGGAGAAGATGAAGATGGAGATGGTGATGAAGCTTCCAAACCGACACCTTGGATGATGCTCTAACTCTAGAAATCAATGGAATGAATGATGGTTGGACCAAACCCTAAGATGAAGTTAATGAAGAGGGAGGGTTTTGAGATAGAAATGAGAAGTAAATGAATTTTGGGGAAAAACCTCATTTAACCCGTGTTGTTTCTTCTGATGCCAAGCACGACTCGTGCCATTTTTGTGAAGAAAAGGGCACGACCCGTGCCAATGATTATGTGTCTAGGCACGACCCGTGCCATTTTACTGAAGAACGGCGCACGGGCTGTGCGCCCTGCAGACCAGAATATATGCCCCCTTTTTTTCTTTCTTCTTCTTCCTCGATTTCTCTCAAAGAACCCTAATCCCCAATATAAGAATATAAAGAGATACGAGGGGTTTTTCATAAGATTGGAAATTCAAGGTGTTACAAAAGTGCTAACTCTTCTCCTGTAAGTGTTTGTTTACTAGGTTATAAATGCTCACCATTAGTCTAATATATTTTGCATTAATATATTTTGCTACTAAATTTTGGTTTCTTTTGTTTACTTACATACAAAATATGCAGAAACAATGAAGTCTTTTGTTGAAAGATTTAATTTTGTGATAATCGATTTTATGCGTTATGATTACGAGATTTGTACTTTTGGACGGTTGAGTTAAAAATTTAATAAAGACGAAGTCTGTTTGAGAGTGGACTAAGAATTTTAATGCGAAGTGGGTTTATTCTAAAAAAATCTAGCGAAAATTGGCATAGTGGGCATAAGATATTAGTAATTACTATGAGGGATTGATAAACATTTGCGTTAATACATTTTTAAATTTTTAAATAGTTGGGCTCAATTGGTGATATAAAGGTCAGTTAATAGAAATTCACGATGTAGTTTTTTTTAATGAAAAAATCTTAGGCAGTATGTTCTTTTATCACAGAAAAATCTCTCATCGGAATATTATTTTGTTTAATAAAAAACAAAGGAATATATAAAATACAATTTGTTATTAAGACAAATCAATATTATGAATGAATAATATTTTGTGTTTATTTATAATCTTTCAACCAACAAAGTTGATATCATGATGACTATTAAATTGATGGTCAAGTCTATCCATGAATAAGAGATGTTAGTAGTTTCAACCAAAAAAACCCAATAAATCTATACTATATTATAAAGGACAAATAAAAAACTCTTAAATATAAATTATTAGGCACAATGTACCATCATTTTATGCAAGATTTTAAAAATCTCTTAATTTACAAGTATCAAAGCACAAGATACATATTACTACTGCAGACTTCTAACACTTACCAATTTGGTATGTGCAGGGTCTTTCTTTTATGCATAACTTTCCATTATCACTATTAATTAATATATTATATTACTGTAATTTTGTTTTAATTATATTATTAAATATTTAATTGTTTATTTTTTTTATATGTCATTAAAATATATAAGATAATCATTGAATTCTAACAAAATACTTAATTTTTTATATAAAAAACATTATATTATTAAGCCTAAATTAAACAAATTTATAAAAAAACATTATCACATTTTCAAAATCATCCAAAATCGTACTGTAAATCGACAAAAAAATAAAATGAAACATTAAAATCGTGATGTATCTCGCTGCATTGTGCGAGTACGTTTCTAGTTTTATAAAATTAAAAATCTAATCAGTAAAAATAAATGATATGTAACACCCGGTTTTTCCTAAGTAAGTTTCCACCCTCCGTTGGTAATCCCTCCGCTTTCCGTCCACCCTTTTGGGTGGAAAATGTTGTGCTTTCGAACCTTGAATCGACCCATGCGAGAATCGCGAGTTTTTGACATTTTTGGGCTTCGGTACAGGCGGCGCGAGAGTGACTCGCGATAGTGACATGTGTCACTATCGCGAGGCACAATCGTCGGGGGTGTACCACCCGCGGTACATTCCCCGCGAGAGTGCCCTCGCGATAGTAACAATGTCACTATCGCGTGGCATAATCGCCCGTGGCCACTGGTTCCCTAAATGTCCGAATTTCTCACCATTTCTCTCATTTTTCACTTCTATCTTCTTCCCTTTTCTCTCCCAAACCCCAAAACCGAACCCTAACCCATTTTAGGGGTTTTCCTCTCCAAACCACATGATTACTCACCATCTAGCTAGTTGGGAGCTTGAGTCACAAAACCTCCATCTTCATCTTCCTCATCAAGTTCAACGGTTGAGAGCTCGGGTTGAAGTGTTGGATTTGGTGTTCTCGGAAAGTCTCGTCATCTTCAATGGTAAGCTTATTTGATTTAAGGTTATATATGTTCTTTGGGTGTTTCCCTAGTGTTTGGTTTATCAAATCTCAGATTTGTTAGTTTTGGAGAAACTAGGGTTTTGATCTCGTTTAGGGATTTTGGTATATAATGTTGGGGAATGTTTCTATGTGGTTGTTTATGGATATTTATGGTTCGGTATGTATGGATCTAGGCTTTGGAAGTTCTCGGCTTGAGGATTCAAGCAGCCTTCAAAAGAGTTCGTTGGGTGAAATCTAGATTTAGCCTAAATCTAGCAAGGTGAGTTCAAGTTGATTTGTGAAAACGGTGTACATGCCAAAATGGTTGTTTTAAAGTATTTTATGCCTTACACGAAATTGTTAACTATTGATAAGTTTTGTTAACTGTTGAGAAGTTTGTAACTGCTGATAAGTTGGTTATTTTAAAGGTGCTTAACTTTATAAACTCATTTAACATACGTCCTTGGGATTTTGGGTATTATGATAAATAAATCATGTATTTTGGTATTTTAATGATTTATTTTATGGAATTAGATTTTGAGCATAAATGTGTTTCAAATTGTGTTTTGGAAAAATGCATGGTTTTGGTGTTACGGGACGTTTTGAAAAGATAAATGTTGTAAACTCACTTGGAGAATGAATTGTCCCAATCTAAACCACATTGTAGCTAATTGTATGATTTGGAGTGTGGGTTTATATAAATACGGGTATTTACATTTGATTTCATTTTATGAATTTCGACGTTGAGTCTTTGGATTTGTTGAGCTTGTGGCTCGGTTTGGATTTTGTTTGGTTTTGAGGGCACTTGTCCGTTTTAATTGCTCGGTGTTGAGCGTTTGGTTAAGATTTGCATTTACTGCAATTTACTTGAGCATGTCATGTTTTAAATGCTTTGATTCATTCGTTTTGAGTCATGTAATGGTTTAGTTAGTGCAATGGATCCATAGGCACGGTGTTCCTCTGTCCCCGTTTGGGAAGTTGGTTCACCATTTGGCACGGAATAGGCATCGGGCTCCATGGTAAGTAGGGTGTGGGCCTATACGATCGGGCAACATCCCATGGACAGTAAGGTGTAATTCCATTGTGCCCGAGTTGCCCGATTTTGGGGACTCTCAAGAATAGACCTGGAGTGGTTGACTTGATGTTTTCGGGCGATAAACTTGGAGTAGTTGAGCTCGGTGGGTGTTTTATGTGTAACCCACATGTTTTGAATTACTACATAACTATGAGATTTACTTTGTGTTCCGTTATGTACAATGTAATCGTGTCTCCCCCGTCACCAATAGGTGTGGTTTGGTTATGGAGTTTTATAATCCATGTTTTTGAAGACGTTGGTGTATGGGTATTTATCTATGTTTTAAGGTTTTGGTTATTGAAAATCATTCGAGTTATTGAGATGTTTTGGGAAGATGGAGTTAACTACGTTTTTGGTGTTTGATCATTATAAGGTCAGTTACATTTTACGAGCACTTTGGGTTTCGGCTTTATTTAAAGAGGTGTGTGTTTTATGATCTTAATCACAAAAAAGGGTGAACGTTGAAAGGAGATTGTTTTAAGATTTAATGTATTTCATTTTTGGTTGCTTTCAAATCAAACGTATGAGATTGTGGAAATCATGATTTTAAATAACATTCTTAAAGTTATTGCTTTATATATCTCTAATGTAAAACTCTTGAGCTCACTAGACGTTAAGCCTGACCTTTTTATTTGTCGGCATGTGCATCAGGTTCCAGAAGGGGGTTCGGTTCTAGCAGTCGTATGAAGGGATGTGCTTAGTGGTTCACAAGTGTAAGCATTTGATGAAGTCTTCCGCAGTTTGGAGATAGCGATACTTTTGGGTTTTAGTAGCACCCGTCTTTATTATAGACTGTTAATATAGAAAGAATGTGTGTATTGAGGTTAAATATTAAATTGTGGTGGTAGATGATTTATTTATTGGTGTATTTAGAAAATTTTAAATTAGTTGCTATTTCCTTATTTGAGGGTGTTACATGATATCTAAAACATTTTCAATTCATTTATTATTTTATTTATATTATATTTTATTGGTTAACTAACAAATTACGTTTCTTATATTATACTTTAACATATTTCTTTAGAACAACAAAATTGTTACCGCACAACGTGCGGTCCACATACTAGTTTTTATTAAACAATACAACCAAAAAAATTATAGGATCACATGTATGTTTTGAAAATACTTATTTTAAGATTATGTTTTGAAATACTTCTCAAAATGATATCTAAAACATTTTCAATTCATTTATTATTTTATTTATATTTTAATGGTTAACAAACAAATTGATAATTAAAAAAGTATTTTCAAAACAAAAACATTATATTTCTTACAAAATACAAATGAAAAGAATATTGTATTGTAAAGAAAAAGAAAAATACTTACCATTTGGTTAGAAAATGATTTGAAAACATACTTGAAAATGAACTGAAAAGGGACCATGAGGGAGGAAGTTAAATTGAATTGAGAGTTTGCTACTTCAGAGAATCGAGATTAAGTTGGTGTTAAGTATACTAAGGTACAAGATAGAAAAGAATGCTTTTGCATTCGTAAATATGATCATTTTGAGATTGATCGTAATGTCATGTGGCCAATGTGAGAGCATCTCCAACAGCTTCTCCATTTTGGAGAAAAATGAAGAAATTGAAGATTTTGGGTGTAAAATGGGCTCCAACAACTTCCCCAAAACTTTCTCTAAAATGGAGAAAGTAGGAGAGAGAGAGAGTACATTTTTCTCCAAATTTGGAGATATCCCCAAAAATGATTACAAAGAGAGGGAAATTATTTTTTATTACATTCCACCAATAAGAAACTTTGAAATGAATTGTTTAGGTGAGAGAAAATGTAACACTCCGGATTTCCGTTTTGTAATCTTGTTACTCTTGTGTTTAAGCGTTGTCGTTAGCACCGCGTTTGGTTTTTGGTGGTTTTGTGCAAAACACAGTGAACTGCGCGAGTTGCACCGCGACTTGAGGTCGCGGCACAACCCGCGAAACCCTCTGTTTGGTGTGGGTTTTGCGTTAGCGGGCGAGTTATGCCGCGAGTTGTGGTCGCGGCATAACCCGCGAGGTCCCCTGGCCAACATAGGGGTGTTCAACCCAAAATATCTTCATTTGGGGGTTTTCTCAAAATTTCTCAAGATCGCAAATCTCTCTCTCTCTCTCTTTAAAATCTCGTTGGTACCTCATTATTTGCTAGCATTAAGTGCATCTAGCAAGGATTCGGTATAGAAAGTTTCGTCTTCCCTCGGTGGTCGATATCTGGTCTTTCGGATTTTATTTCTGAAACCTACTTGGTGAGTTCCTACTACCTTTTTCTAAACTTTATACATGTCAAAACTTAAATTTTGAACTTCTATATATCTCCATGATTTCAGATCTAAGTTTACTACATTTTGATATAACTTGAGTTTTGGGAGATTTTAGGGTTCCTGATCATTTTCGATTAAAATGATGGGTTTCATCTTATTTGAAGTAGAAGGATGTTTTACTTGCACATTTATGTGGGTTACTTGAAAGAATGTTTAAAGTTCATTTTTGATGATTTTCATTCTTACCAGAAGTTAAACTTGAAAATGCATTTTTGTTTATAAATGTTATTTTATACCATATGACTATCTATGGTTGGTCACATATGTTGTTGTGATGAGCTTGTACCATTGCTAGTGGATCCCTATGTATTGATTCCACTTACGCTTTTATGTGATTTTCTGAAGAGAAAGTAAAATAAGTACTATATGCACATTGAGTTGTGAGGTACAAAAAGGGAAAGTAAAATAAAGGACTACTTGCACATTAAATTGTGAGGTTCTGGAAGAAGAATAGAAGAAAGGACTACTTGCACATTAAGTTGTGAGGTTCTGGAAATACTGTATATAGTCTCCTTGTAATATTTCATTCTTATTAACGATTTAACTTGGGATTACTTATTGAAAAGATCTCATTTGATACAAATGTTTATATCTCTTGAAATTATAAATTGTATGTTCTCACTAGGCTTTAAGCCTAACACTTTTTCTCAAATGATGTGTATAATAGGTTCCCATTAGTGGTGGGTTGCCAAGGGCTTGTGTGATGAGCTTGGTCTCGGGGGCTTTTGAGATGACTAGTATTTGATGTTGGGCAATTGTTTAAGTCCCATTCTTTTGGTGATAATGAATTAACAACCGATGTAATCTAGATAGTTATGTTTAGATTAGTTTGTTGTTGAAATTCCATATCCGTATTCAGGGTTGTAAAGGTTAAGTACATTTCCCCCTTTTTGGGAGGTTTATACCAAATGTTGTTGCTTAATTGTCCAGTTTCTGCGTTTTAAATTCACTCTGGTTTTTAGGGTGTTACAGAATATAATATTTTATTAAATATATAGAATGGGGAAGCTATTGGAGATGGTTGTAAATTTTTTTGAAGATTTTGACTTTTGATTCTCCTTTTGGAGAAATTTTGGGGAAGTTGTTGGAGATGCCCCGAGAATTTTGGAACCTTTAATCTACCAAGTGAAATAAGGCTAGAGAAATGTTAGAGCATCTCTAACAACATTTGCTATAATTTCTCTAAAATAGAGAACCAGAAATGAAAATCTCTAAAAAGTATTACATTCATCTCCAACAGATTTGTTATTTTAGAGATTCTAAACAACTTATATTATTATAATATTCTATAATTTATCAACCAATACACTTTTAAAAAAAATTAATATAAAATAATAAAAATTGAATTTCATTGGTGGGATTAAATAAAATAATCATTTCTCTCTCCTACCATCAAGTTTTAGAGAATTCTTTAAACTTGGAAAATTTTCAACTTTTCTCTTGTAACACCCTCGACCTCGGTATGTATTTATTTTGGTTCAATCATGTTTTACCGTTAGCGTTGGGCTTGGTATTGGGTTCGTGGGCTTCTCGGGTCAAAGTTTGGAAAATTTGGGCCTCGGTACCACTGGGGCGATTGTGCCCGCGATTGTGACAGGAGTCACTCTCGCGGGGCACTATCGCGGGAGACGTACCGTAGCTCGGGGCGCGGTGGCGATTGTGCCCGCGATTGTGACAAAAGTCACTCTCGCGGGGCACTATCGCGAGAGTGGTACCGAGAGTGGGGGGGAAGCCGGCGACTGTGACAGCGACTGTGACAGATGTCACAATCGCGAGGCAAGGTCGCGGTCGGGTGCAACCCATTTAAAACTCACTCCCACAACCTAAATTTCAATATCTGATTTGGGAGCTGACTTGGGGCGATTTTGGAGAACAAAAAGGTAGGGTTTTCATCCTCCCTCATTGAATGCTCCTAGTAAAGACTCTTATGGTTAGTTGGTGGATTTAATGTTAGGTTCTTGCTTGTGGTTAAGAAGATCAAGTGTCATTTCTTCCTTCTCTCAAGTATCATCTAGGGTTTGGTGTGTAACCCTTGCAAGGTGAGTTTTCTTGGACACATCTCTTTCATATATGTTTTAGTTGTTGTATCTAAAATCTTCCCTTGTCTCCTAATCATAGTTGGATTTTGTTGGGTCTTGACCTAACTAGAGATTTTGAAAGTACTATGGCTATTTGACTAAACAAGTTTTATGGGATGATATGTTAAAGAAAGTAATGGTGTTCCCATTTACTCAATCATTTGTTATCTAATAATTGCTATTTGGGATATTGGTATCACATGAAGAGAAAGCTAGGGTTTTGGAAATTGGTATCTTGAAGTATATGCATGATTATATATGGTTATAATTGGTAAGTTGGGTTTTGGTTTAGTGCAATGGATTCATAGGCACGGTAACCCAATGTCTTGTCCGGACATTTGGTTACCCTTGGCACGGGATAGGCATCGGGCTCCATGGTAAGTAGGGTGTGGGCCTATACGGTCGGGCAGCGTCCCATGGACAGTAAGGTGTAATCCCATTGTGCTTGAGTTGCCCTGTTTTGGGAACTCTCAAGAATAGACCTGGAGTGGTTGACTTGATGTTTTAGAGCAAAAGACTTGGAGTGGTTGAGCTCGCTATGTGGTTTTGAACTATTGACAGTATATGTTGAATACTAATGATTTATTGGCTTTACCTTGATTTAGCTCACGGCTAGATCGGCCACATGACTTCAATCGGGTTTATCGTTCTTTTAGCATTCGTTTATTTATTCTCACTAGGCTTTAGCCTAACACTTGTTATTTGGTTGTCATGTGTGGCAGGTCACTCTAGCGATGGGATGCGTCGGGATTGAGTGGACGACTTTGGGTTCGAGAGCGGTCTTTTGATGATTTAGTGACCGATATTTTTGGAAGTATAGATTGTTACTTTTGGGAGAATAGCGACACCCGACCTTAATCTTGCTCACTCAAGTTAGATTATTAGGTTGTCAAGTTTATTCTCTATTTTGCCATGGGTTGTAATTACCGTATTATGGTCCCCGTGTTGGGTTGACATACATTAGTCCGTTTGGTTGTATACTTTATCACAGGTTATGGGATCTCCCGTTTTGGGTAGGTTGGTTACTACTATTTCCAGACGTTATATAGCCAAATTTGCAATTTTTAAATTGACTCCCAATTTTTAGGATGTTACAAGTTGGTATCAGAGCATTGGTTTAAGTGAACTAGGTATGAAGGTAGAGTGCCTAGACTTAAACTGTGACTGTTAAGCTATGAACTGTGAGAAGGGGGTAGAACTACTAAGAAAGGTTGGACTTAGAGTCGACGGAACTTGCACAAGTTGAAAGTTGTAGTGATGGTAACGATAACTCTTACGTATAATGTGTTCATAATTTCACTTAGCTAACGTTATTATGAAGATGTTTTACGTGAGTATGTTTGATCTACTATTGTTATGATAATTAATAAGTGTAATAGTACGTTCCTTGTGTTACTGTTGTGGACTTGTCTCTCATTCTGTGGTATTTGGTGTGTGGCAGAATCATGGTTAATACCCGAAATCGACCGGAAGGTCAAGAGGCCACAGTATCCACGACCAACCAACCGAGGGTGACTGCTGTGGAAGAACCTCCTCACGTGGTAAATGTGTTGGGCGGGGGACCCGAGTTCATTCCTCGGCGCAACTTAGAAACGGATGATCCCATTTTGGAGGAGGTGACGGCGGAAACCAGGATGATGGACCGCATGATGGTAGCTATGAACCGAGCGATGGCCCAACAACAAGAGATGTTCCTCAAACTCCTAGAGGACCGTGATATCAACAACCGAAGGCCTGAAGCGGTGGACGAAAACGTTGTTGTAGCGGGGTCCGGAGGTCCCGGACCTATAAACCCTACTGAAGTCACCGCAACCCCTAGGGTTGAGCAAGTGGTAAAAACTTGCACGTTCAAGGCCTTTCTGGGTTGCCGACCACCGGAGTTTAAGGGTTCGGATGATCCTTCGGTCTGTGTGAGTTGGATCCGAGAAATGGAACAGGCATTTCGATCAAGCGAGTGTGGAGAAGGGCAAAAAGCTATTTTTGGCTCACAAATGTTGAGGGGGACGACCCTCACTTGGTGGAACGTGTATTCCGCTTCTCTTGAAGTGACGGTATTGGCCAAATTGTCGTGGGCCACATTCAAAGAGAAACTTCTGGAAGAGTACTGCAACGAGAGGTCGATGGACCGAATAAAGGATGAATTTCAAAATCTGAAGATGGGTAGCGGGTCAGTGAAAGAGTACACCCGGTCGTTTATGGACAAAATGGGGCTGGTGGGACACTTGGTCCCTACCGAGAAGGAAAAGATCAAAGCCTACATTAAAGGGCTTCCATCCGACATGATGTCAATGGTAAGGGCATCGAAGACCTCTACTCTCAGGGAGGCGATTGAGGAAGCACAATTATTGGAGGACGCTTCTACCTTGAAAAGGGAAGAAGGTTCTCGCCTAGCCGAAAAGAGAAAGTGGGAAGGAAATTCCTTAGCCTCCAAGAAACCAAGACCGTTCAACAACAACAACTACCACCGGAAGGCAGATTCTAGACCCGACGCTAAGTGGTGTTCCAAGTGCCGAAACAAACATTACGGTCCATGTAACTTTGTCCCCGGGGCTTGCTTTAAATGTGGAAAGCTCGGACATGCATATAAGGATTGTCCCGTCAAGGGGCGTTTGTGTTACGAATGTAAAGAGCCGGGTCATATTCGGGATGAATGCCCGAAATTGAAAACCGGCGGAAGCGGCGGAAAGAAGGCGGAACCTCCAAGAGTGGCCGGAAGAGCTTTCCAAATGTCGTTTGAGGAAGCCAAAGCCTCTACTGATGTGGTATCGGGTACGTTTCTCCTAAACTCCGTACCTACGCGTGTATTGTTCGATTCGGGTGCTAGCTCCTCATTTATATCCGATACCTTTTGTCAAAAGATTGCCATGCCTCTGTTTTAAAGATTTTATAATTAATTATATTATTAAAATATACAATACCATTTATAAAATATGATTTTTCTCTCCTAAACATTTAATTTAAAACAATTTTATTAGTAGAATGAATAAAAAAACAATTTCCCCCTCATATATAATCACTTTTGAAGATATCTCCAAATTTGTGATTTTCATCACATCTCTCACACTTTCTCCATTTTAAATGAGTTTTGAAAAATCTTATGGAGCAAAAAATTCCCAAAATCGTTCAAGATGCTCTTATAACACTTTGTAAATTAAAAATATCATATGCAGTATTACAAAATAAACCATTAATATTTATTATTAATATATTTATTAAATTTAATTCATTTATTAATTTTTTAAACATTAATTTTTATTATATTTAATAAAAATTCTATCCATAATTTATTTTAAATAAAATAATATTTTTTATGGAATTTATTATTTAAATTACTAATTTGATTTTTAAAAATAAAAATATATTAATATAAATAAATTATGAAAATAGAAAACACAAATACTAATATAAATAAATTAGTTATATTCTATATTTTATAATTAATTTATTATTTATATTATAATATACTATATTATTTATATTATATATAATTATTTTATTATTTATATTTTAAATAAATCATATTTAGTATTTTATTGTGATATTAGTATTTATTAAGATATGTAAATATAAATAATAAAGCAGTTGGAGTTATGGTAGTGGAACTACTTTTAAAAGATGTAAATGTTATCGTGTAAGACTTATGTAAACTTTTGAAAGGGGTTTGGTAGTGCATTGGTGTAAATAAAATATTTTTATAAAATTTATTCTATTTTTAATATACCCGGATTTATTTGATTTAATTTTATCAATTATCAATAAATATCGTTTGCCTTTTATTTAAAAAAAATCAAGGGTCGTTTCAATTATCGATATGAGTCAGGCTCTTACTTACATTATCAGATAACATTCTTTGTCATTAAAATAGATTGTTAGTAAATGTGTTTAATCCGGTAAACGCATAGTTCTTTTCTTCACTTATCGGGTAAGATTTTTGGTTATGTCTTTACCAGATAAAATTTTCAATCCTTGTCAAGGGCAGAACACAATATTTCTAACCGTAGGGGGCGGACCTAATATATTATATAATTTCTAGTCCTTACCAATAGTGACGGACCAAAAAAAAAATCATAGGGTGGCACCATATTTCTTCATACGGTTTTTATTAACGTGTCTACATCTTTTTACCAACTTTCAATAACGTCCGATGTGTTTTCAGCCTATTCCGCCGTTTCAAAGAATTTTTAAAGTTTTTTGTTTGATTTCGAAGGATTTTTAAGTTTTTTTTATCGATTTCGAGAGATTTTTTTCGGTATTTTTTGGGATTTCAAGAGATTTTTTCGTTTTTTTTTTGTTGATTTCAAAAGTTTTTTTGGTTTTTTGGTTGATTACGAGGTACGGTTGCACTTCTAAAATAATATGGTTGCACATTTCACAAACCTAAATTTTTTTACCTTCCGTCGGAGAAACAATACGGTGGCACGTGCCACCTTTCAAACAAAGAGGTATTGTTCGTTGTGAGAGGCGAAGAGTTTAGTGGACCTTCAAGAATGGAGGTTGGAGAGTGACCTATTGACCTGTTGTGTAACCTGTGTTCCTTCCCGATGACCTGTTGTGTTCCCGACCGAGAACTAAGATGAGAAGCAGAACAGTAGTCGGTTGTGGCTGTCGACCTGCAGCTGCTGCGTGCTACTACTGTGTGCGATAGGCGATAGCGTTAGAGAGGGCAAAGCCGCAGATGAGCGATTAGAGATGAGCAGCGATTGTCGATTAAGAAAAAAGACAGACACCGATTAAATTTGAGGGTTTGAACTTCAGGACTTGGACTAAGAAAAGTCAACCTTTAAATATTTTTATTGGACTCAATACTCAATACTCATGGATTGGACGGCTAAAGTAGGGGGGCCAAATTAAAAAAAAATATATCACTTAGCAGACCTAATACTCAATACTTCATGTGAGAAAAAACGCAGGAGCCTTGCCCCCAATTGCCACAACTGAGTTCCGCCCCTGATCCTTGTCATTCTCATCTCACAAGATAAGTGACACCCAATAATCGTTTACCCAATAAATACTTACCTGATAAATATTTGATAAACAACCCTTAATACTTGACGAAATTCAAACGTAGTTTCATTTCGTATTAAACTGTCTTCATTTTTGTAAGATCCATAGAATCGTAATATAAATTAGTAAACGTACATAATTTTAATCAATAATTTCTTTGAAAAAGAAATCTAATCAATAAAAATATAATAATTAAATTTATAAATTGCATCAATTTATGAACTAGAATTCAAGGTTGCTGAAGTAAGCCATGACGTTGATGGAGAAAGCAAACTTGTTATTGGATAGACCGTTGAATTTTTTATTTATTTAATACACTTGTTTTTAAAATAATAAATTTAAGTGTAAAGTTTAATTTTGTTCCTTAAGGTTTAGTGAGAAGAGTGCAAGTAGCATATGTTATTAATATTTGAATATTTAAGGTTTATTCAAATTTGAGTGATTATTAGGTTTTGGTTTCATAATAAAATAGGTATTTTGGGTTATGAAGTTTCATAACGAAATTGGTGAACTTTGGGAAAGATTATGTTTTTATGGTAAACACGTTTCTTTTGGGAAACTGTGATTTAAATAGCACATTTTTAGTTTTACTGTATTAGAGAGAATTACATTTTTGGTCTTTGACGTTTGTTGATTTTTTTGAAAGTGAGACTTGTACTTCAAAAATTCAAGTTGTAGTCCCTGAGGTTTGGATCTTGCTTTAAAAGAAGGACATGGTCACTAACTCTGTTAGAGCTAGTGGTATTTCCGTCCAATCATATTTTTTTTAATCATTTTGCAATGCTCTTTTGTTTTTTGTTGCTTTTACAAAAAAACCATCAATCTTTCGGAACCTGCTATGTAATTAACTCTAATATATATATATATATATATAGAGAGAGAGAGAGAGAGAGAGGAATGATTATGCGAGAAGTTAAACATTTTGCGAGAATGCGAGAAGTGTGATATCATATGTAATAAGAACAAACTAATATTCACTCGATAATGCAAGTGGATTATCAAGAACACCCAAAAAGATGGTATTAATCTTACAAGATCTTCTTGTACACTTTTCAGTACATAAAGAAATAATTATATTACAAGTTTGTAAATAAAGGCACACTTTGAGCAATGGATGTACGTCCTATTTATAGGACCATAAAGTGAATAGTGTACTTTCTTGACATAAGAAGCATGCTTGAACAATGTCTTACCTAAAAGGTAAGCTCAAGACATGCTTGAACAGTAACCTATCTAGAAAGGTAAATTTTATCACCAAGTGACGTGTCTTTTGTTCTTGTGTCAATACTTGTAGAATTCTTCAGCTTGATCTTCAGAGACAATGTCTTCAGAGCTCTGATGTAGGTACATCTGATGAAGCTATCTCTGAAGTTCTTCTGCTGTATTTCTCTATCTCTGAAGGTTGTCCTATGAAATAGGACAAATTATTTTCAATACTTTTACAATTCAAAATTGGGGCTAACAGTTTTAAATTAAAGATAATTTTTTTTTTAAGCTTACTAGGTTTTAAACCATGTGAATCAAGTCCTCGTGGGGGCGGTATTAGCGATACTTGAGCAAATTTGAGTGCTAGTTAGAGACTTGTGAAGGACTTAAATCTTTGGGACGCTTTTCATATCATTGGAGATAGCGGCTTACGATGAGAGTTATAGTAACACTGGTTCAATCTAGTATTCTTTTGGATTTAGACTCTAAGTTGTTGACTTAGACCTTAATGTATTTTGTATATAAGGATAAAGAAGTTTATGGGAGAACTTGTATTGACTTTAGTGTTTTATCAAATAATTTAATTTAGTCACTCTTTCCAGATTTTGGGGTGTTACAATCTCCATTACAAAAAGATGAAGAAAAAATATGTTATTTTTCATTATTTTTCATTTTCAAACAAACCCTTTGTATCTAAAACGACCAAGGAAGTGGGAAAACAAGGTCAAACTAAAAGTTTAGAGATTTAGACAGAAAATGACTTCTTATGCAAAAATTATCTTTGAAATGGTCTTTGTGGTGATATATAAGATTATTACAAATGGATAAGATTGCTAAAGTTCAAATGATCGATGAAAGATCTATGGAGACGTATTCCCATGACATACAAAAGATTGCTCACGAAATCATGTCCAAATGTATTCATTTACATGCATAGTTTCAAGTCATTGTAATGATAGATAAATTATCGCCTGCTTGGAAAGATATTAAAAATGTCCTCAGGCATAAGACTAAGGAATTATCCTTATAAAGTTTGATTACCCACCTCTGTATGTAGGGGGAGGCATGTAGTCAGGACCACAAAGAAGAGATGTTATTTGTTCAAACACAATGAATCTAAGGTGGCGTTTGGTTCGCAGAATGTTTTTGAATGGAATGGAATCTGTCAAAGAATTTGACTTTGAAGGAATTGGAATGGAATGTTGTCAGGTTTGACTACCTGTTTGGTTGACAGAATTGGAATGAAATCTGTTAAAAGAATTGGAATTTGTCTGTTTGGTTCACATAATGTAGCTTTGGAATTGGAATGAAATGTTGATAAATGACCAAAATACCCTTTTTGATAATTTTTAATTTTTTTAAACAAAAAATGCCTTAATAAAAAAGGCATTAAAAATACTTTATTTATAACGGTGGTTTAGATTGGTGGTGGTCGGTGGTGGTTTAGAACGCTGGTTCAGATCGGTGGTGATTGACGATGGTTCAAATCGGCGGTGATCGGCAGTGGTGTAGATCAACGGTGGTTCAGAACGGTGGTGGTTGGCGGTGGTTCAGATTAGCGGTGGTTAGGGTGGTTCAGAACGACGGTTGTTCAGATCGGCGGTCGTCGATAGTGGTTCAGAATGACGGTGGTTGGTGGTGGTTCAAAACGGCAGTGGTCGGCGGTGGTTCAGAACGACTGTGGTCGGTGTTGGTTCAGATCGGTGGTGGTCGGCGGTGGTTCACTACGACAGTGGTCAACGGTGGTTTAGATCGGCGGTGGTTCAGATCAGGGTGGTTGGTGTTGGTTCAGATCAGCGGTGGTCGGCGGTGGTTCATAACGGCGGTGGTTCAGAACGACGGTGGTCGGTGCTGGTTTAGATCGACGGTGGTCGGCGGTGGTTCAGTACGATAATGGTCGGCGGTGGTTCAGATCGGCGGTGGTTCAGATCTGCGGTGGTCGGTGCTGGTTCAGATCAACGGTGGTCGGCGGTGGTTCAGAATGGCGGTGGTCGACGGTGGTTCAGATAGACGGTGGTCGATGGTCGACGGTGGTTCAGATCGATGGTGTTTCAAATCAGCGGTGGTCGACGATCGGTGGTGGTTGGCGGTGGTTCAGATCGGCAGTGGTCGGCGGTCGTTGAGATTGACGGTGGTTTAGATCGGAGGTGGTTTAGAACGACGATCGATGGCGGTGGTCGGTGGTCAACGGTGTTTTAGTTCGGCGGTGGTAGACGGTGGTTCAGAATGGCAACGCTCGGTGGTTGGCGGTGGTCGACGGTGATCAACGGTGGTTGATCGGCGATGGTTCAGACTGGCGGTGGTCTGTGGTCGGTGGTTGATGGTGATTTAAATCGGCGGTGGTCGGCGGTGGTTTAGATAATGAACCGATGGAGGCATGGTTTAATCAGATAGGTTTTATGTGATTAGGTTATATTGGATTGAGAGCATATGTGGTATTATGAAAAAAAAAAGAATTTCATTTCATCAAAATACCTTGTAATTGCTAAGGAATGTTAAATTCCTTCATTTGTGGATTTTGATGGAATTTAGAGATTATGTTACACCCTCAGATTGGGTAAGAGCAACTAATTAAAATTTCGACATTACATCAAGTAAAAGATAAATCTCCAAAATAAAACTTCCTATTTAACCTCAACAAATATAAACTCCGGTCTTATACAAGGACTAGATCAAATTCGGGTGTTGCTTAACCCTAACTATAAGTTGCTCTTCCCGAAACAAGTGTGGAAGATTTCACTAAGATATCCACTTCTCGAGCACACAACTAGCACTCCTCTCTGCACAGTGTCACTAGAGTTATTCCCAACCGAACCCTGTTGCACATGCCGACAAATAAAAGGTTAGGCTAACGCCTAGTGAGTTCCAGGTCTTTAGTCGTTTGAACATCAACTCTATCCAAGTCTTTAGTTCGGCATAATTGTGGGTTCAACTCTATCCAAGTCTTTAGCCCCAAAGAATCACCAAGTTCAACCCTATCCAGGTTTTTACCTTGGGATTGTCCTCAAGGTGGACAACCAATGACATCAACTCTATCCAAGTCTTTAGTCACGGTAGACATCAACCCTATTCATGTCTTTAGTCATTTGAACATCAACTATATCCAAGTCTTTAGTTCAGCATAATTGTAGGTTCAACTCTATCCAAGTCTTTAGCCCCAAAGAATCACCAAGTTTAACCCTATCCAGGTCTTTACCTTGGGATCTCACCATCCTTGACACGCTTGATTATTTAGGACTTACATCGTATCACCAACGCCTATTACCCGCTTGTACGATAAAGCCGACCTCTATGCCTATGGATCCATTGCATTACCGTCTAAAACGTTACATGACTCCTACGGATGAACTAACGCATCCAAAACATGTAACTCCCAAACGACACGAAATAAATGTCGTCAAACTCAAAACTTTAAAATAGCCATTAAACCGGACAAATGTCCTCACGACTCATCTTAGTCATGACCGAGCCAAGACTCCACAAAAGCACTTGATCGTACAGTAAATATCGACGTAGACAATAAAACACCTTTAACCAACAGTTATGCAAACCCAAAAACCCAAAAAGGGTAATTAACCCAAAAACCTCTTGTTGGTTGAAACAAGACGTTTCCAAATGAACTCACCCCCTTCATGTTTCCAAAATGTCCTATCGCTCAAAGATATGCATTTTCCAACGGTTCGTAAACTCATATGCACCAAGAGGGACAATTACGTAAAATGGCCTTCATTTGTATGATATAGCATCAAGGAATCATATTAAAATGATTTATTTGTCAAAATACCCAAAGATGTGTATTATATGAGTTTATAAAGTTAAACACTTCCAAGTACCCAAAACTTATCAGCAGTTAACAATTTCATGTAGAACACAAAACACTTTAAAATATGCATTTTGGCATGTATAACGTTTTCACAAATCAACTTGAACTCACCTTGCTAGATTTAGGCTAAATCTAGATTTTACCCCAACTTAAGCTCCCTTGAAGAAACTTGATCCCACAAGCAAATCCTTCCAAAAACCTATATTGACAAGTTTCCAACCATGAATATACTCTTTCAACCATTTAGAATCATTCCCTAAACATTTTACATCAAAATCCCCAATATGGTCAAAACCCTAATTTTGAGCTAAATTTCTCCCAAAATCTTCCCAAACCGAAATTGAAGTAATAAAACACTAGAATATCATAAATGAAGCATTTATGTCTTAAAATAAGGTTTAGAAGTGAAGAGGATAAGCTTACCACTTAGGTTTTGATGAAAACCTAGAAAACTGTACCATGGAGCTTGAGGTTGAAGATGAAGGTGGAGGTGGTGAATCCTTGACCATAGATTTCAATTTTACCACTTGATGGTGTTCTATTTCCATAAAACACAAGGATTTGAGCCAAAGATAGGTTAGGGTTTGAAGGGGAAAGAAGGAAAACGTTTTGGGAGAGAAGAGAGAAGTTTGGAGAAGTTAAAATGAGAAAGAGGCCTGAATTTCGCGACTTTACAACAGTCAGCCTCCCAGGTGTGACTTTGACCAGCGACATTGCCCCTGGCAATGTCGCCAAGCACCCCCTGGCTTCTGTTCCTTCTCTGCGACTGTGACAGTGCGTCATAGTCGCCGGGCATTGTCGTTGGACCTTTCCGGAGCCCCGAAACTCGACTTTTTCACTGTCAATACTACCGATACTCCAAGGGACTTTAAACAATACAATTCCCAACAAAACCCCACTGTTAACAAGTCACATAAATGTCCGGGTGACATTTACTTACCGAATTTACGGGTGTTACAGATTCCTTTCATGAAAAAGAATGAACCAAACAAAGGAATGAAATTTGGTCAATGGAATTCAACATTCCAATTCCATCAGATTCCTTCAGAATCTGCGAACCAAACGCCACCTAAGAGAAATGTTACAATTTTGAAGATGAAAGGCAAGAACTTTAAGAACAAAAACAGTAAGCCGAATCCAAGCTCCAATCGTAATAATAATCCTCGAACCAACTACACTTGGGACCGTCGAGGAACCAACGTGGAAAGCAACAACCAATACACCTCTTAAAATTGATGTTGTACAGTTTATATGTTATGATTATGACAAACCAGGTCATATGACATCAAAGTGTAGGAACAGGGCCCTGCACCATAGACTAACCTGACTAAAGAGCCTTACACGAGTATGATCTCTAAAGTTAACTTGGTTGACGGATTTGATGGGTGGTGGGTAGACACGAGTGCACCTTGCCACATTTGCTATGATTGTGATATGTTCAAGATATTGCACACCTGCCGGAGATTCTTACACTATTGTTGTTATTATAATTAGGAATGTTGAGCTACAATTAACCTTTGGAGAAATTTTTGATTTTGAAAGATGTCATGCATACTCCATAGATAAGAAAGAATCTAGTTTCTGACCTTATACTTAACGAGGTTAGGTTTACTCAAACTATTGGGGTTGACATGTATCCCATCACTAAGAATGGTACTTCCGTAGAAAGGGTTATGCTAGTGAGGGCTTATTTAAGTTGAATGTTAAAATTATTAAAGCATATTCTTCTGCTTATTTGTTGTGTGACTTTAATGTTTGACTTGCTAGACTTTGTCTTGCAAATAAACATGTTATCTATCATATGAGTAAGTTAGGCTTAATACCTAAAATGACAATAAATTAATTTAAAAAATGTGGTAATTGAATCATAATATGCCCATTTCTTTGAAAAACAACTTTCTTTTTAAACTGAGAAATAGTAGGGTACTTCTACTTCTTCTACAAGTAACCCTCCTATGATTTGGAGTAATGAACAATATGATGAAACTGAAATAGAACCTAAGACAAGTAAAAGAGCTAGAGTTTCAAAGATTTTGGTTCTGATATATGTGTTTACTCTTTAGCAAATGATCCTTCTAACTTCCAAGAAGTCTTGTCATCTTTAGATGTTAATGAAGCCTTGTCATCTTTAGATGTTGATCTCTGGAAATAAGCCATAAATGATGAAATGGACTCTCTTTAGTCAAATAAAACATGACATTTAGTTGACTTACTCCCTAGTTGCAAAGCTATAGGATCTAAATGGATTCTGAAAAGGAAATTGAAACCCGATGGTACTGTTGATAAGTATAAGGCTCATCTGTAGCCAAATGGTTTAGGCAAAGAGAGAATATAGATTTATTTGATACATATTCACCTATTATGAGAATAACATCCATTAGGTTTATTTCCTTAGTTTTTTACAATTTAACAATGCACCAAATGAATGTTAAAACTGCTTTTTTAAATGGTGAACTAGAAAAAGAGATCTATATGGATGAACCTAAAGGATTTGTGATCTCTGGTCATATAAATAAATTTTGTAAATTGATAAGTATTTGTATGGTTTTAAATAAGTACCTAAAAAGTGGCATGAAAAAATTGATAATTTGGTCGTCTCACATGTTTTTAAATTAAATAAATCTGACAAATGCATATGTTATAAATCTGAGAATGACTTATGCACTATTATATGTTTGTATGTGGATGGTTTGCTTATATTTGGATCAAATATCCATGTTGTTACTAAAGTGAAATCTCCGTTGTCTTCCAACTTTGATATTAAAGACCTCGGAAAAGCAAAGGTAATCCTTGGCACAAATCTTGCAAGGTTCTATTCGTAATAACAAGTTGTGAAGTGATATGAGTTTGATCATGTTGCTTACTCAAGGAGCGTGAATTCTAAAGCAATGAGAGGATGAGGTAATAGAAACTCTTAATGAGATCTATACTCTATATAGAGTAGAGTACCTAGCTCCACGAGTACTCTTATTGATAGACTCACCTATATGGATGTTGAAGTGGAGCCACTTCCTATGGAATTTTCGGCAAGAATTTCTTGAATGTTCACTATATTGGGATAGACATGCATGGCTATAAATGCACAAACATTTTTGTAATACATTGTTGGAAGGTTGTTGCTTGGTATGATGTTAGAGATAGAGTTCAAGACTACGAGTAACACTATTATAATCTAAATCGTATTCAGTACTCAAATATTCAAGTTAAAAGACACATTTATTTATTTATGCATAATCCTATGGATTGGTGATATTGCTCAATATATGCTTTCTAAAATTCAAGTGGAGGATTGTTAGGAACAGAAGTTGTGAAAAAATATGAAAATCAAGTTCGATCTTTTATTAATAAATCATCATGGAAAAAAGAACGGTTTTATTCTTCTATTAATTAAAAAGGGTATTTTATTTAATATTATAAATGTGTTTGATGCATTTAATTCAATAGTTTTAAATTGAGATTAATTGTCACTATGATTCAAATACGTCTTTATTATCTATCTAGGATTAATAGAAAGCACGAGGAGAAGTTTGTTCCCTGTCTTACTATATTCGAAATAACCAAGGAGGCGTTTGGTTCGCATAATGCTTTTAGATGAAATTGAATATGTCAAAGAATTTTGAGTTTAAAGGAATTTGAATGGAATGTTATCAGGTTTGACCACATATTTGGTTGATAAACATTGGAATTTAAAAGAATTCGAATCTGTCTGGTTCACATAATGTAGCTTTGGAATTGGAATGAAGTATTGATAAATGATCAAAATACCATTTTTTGAAATTTTGAAACCAAATCCAACTATTGTGGTTCACATCAGTCGTGGTCGGCGGTGGTCGGTGGTAGTTAATGGTGGTTCAGATCGGTGGTGGTCGCCGATGGTTCAGATCGGTGGTGGTCGACGATGGATTAGATCGGTGTGGGTCAGGCGATGGTTTAGATCGATGGTGGTCGGAGGTGGTTCAGGTCAATGGTGATTGGCGGTGGTCGGTGATGGTTGATGGTGGTTCATATCGGTGGTAGTTGGCAGTGGTTTCGATTAATGGTGGTTGGTTGTGGTACATATCAGTGGTGGTCGTTGATGGTTCAGATCGACGGTGGTCAGTCGTTGGTGGTCGATGGGTGGTTCATATCGGTGGTGGTTCAGATCAACGGTGGTCGGCGGTGGTTCAGATCAGTGGTGTTTGGCGGTGGTTTAGATCAGTGGTGGTCGGCGGTGGTTCAGATCAGTGGTGTTTGGCGGTGGTTTAGATCAGTGGTGGTTGGCGATGGTTCAAATCATGGGTGGTCGACAGTGGTCTAGGTAAATCAAGTAGGGAAGATGAGGATAATTTTGTTTTTTTGAGAAAATGGGATTGAATAGAATTGAATTCCTTCTCCAATGTGATGGAATGACCAAATCCATGAATGGTGGAATGTGTGGAATTCAATTACATTCCATAGGTAAGCCTCAACAGAATTGATTATTCCAATTTATTTAAATTCCATCAGAGTCCTGCGAACCAAACGCCCCCTAAAAGTATATATCAAGCGGTTTCTTTTGGCAATTTGGTGTTTAATAAAAATCGTCTAGGTTGTTTTATCTTGGAATGACCTAGTTGATAGTCTGTCTAATACTCTCCGTGTAGAGCCTAAAAAACATATTTAAGAAAGTGAGGGGCCGTTTACTAACTACTTATCCGGGTAAGCGCTTACTGGTATTACTTACCGTATGGTCCTTACCTATTGAGTATGTAAACTACCTAGAATCTTACCCGGTAAGAGCCACAACAAGGACCTAGAATCTTACCCGGTAAGTGAGAGAAATGACTCTTATCCGGTAAGCACTTACTGGGTTTAAGACGCTTACCAAAAATCAAATTTGATGGTTTAGAATGTTATACGATAATGTAAGTGAGGATAATGTCCTTGCCGGTAAGCGTTTACCCAGTAAACATTTTGGTAAACGGCCCCTAGTTCGCGACTCATCCCAGAAACATCTTGACTTAGTAAGTGTCTACATTATTATTTTTGTTTGTCCCAAAATAAGTGTCCACTTTTAAAAAGTAAGTGTTCACTTTCCCATTCTACCCTTAATTATATGGTGGAGAATTTTTTTTATATATAATCAAGGGTAAAATTGTATTTTTGATTAATTAAAACGTGTAATAATTAGACGCTCATAAAACTGTGTGTCTTTTTCATTTTGGACATTTATTTTGGACCAGAGGGAGTACTAATTAGTGTTCCAACGTATGACAACTTAATTTCTTAAAATGTCAGACAGTCAGACCAGCTAAATCATATATATTTTTAATAATTTCAGCATATAAAATAGCATGTAAAACAAAGTAAAAAAATCACTAATGTGAATATGTGATGCTAGTGAATATACCAATTATGAATTTAAAGTGTCTTTTCTAAAATAATTAAAAGATTGATGAATTTTCTGTAAAGAGACTGAAAGTTAAAGGGTGAAAGAGGTTATATATTTGAGAATAATAAAAAGCAGTCGTCATGGGAATGGAGCCACTTATTCCTGTCTGCGATTGCTTGCTCTCCGCCTAGTATTCACCAAATTCAGCATCTATAAGAACAACCCACCCACTTCATTTGCCCATGTCAATTAAATCAAGATAAACAATGGCTGCTAAACAAGGAGAAAAACAAGTGGAAGAAGAAGGGAAAACCCCCCTTCTCACCCCCTACAAAATGGGAAATTTTGAGCTTTCTCACAGGTACTACTAACTAACTACTCTTTTATCTTCACACATTTATCTGTTTTATCTTTTGGCTACTTTTTACTATTTTAGTTTATGGGTTTGATTTCATTTACAGCCATATGCTCTTGATCTGTTTGATAAAAAGCCAAACAGGGACCAAAGAAAGAGTGAAAGAGTCTGTCCAGTTTCACCAAATTTCGGTTATCTAGTTATAGTTTTCAATCCGTATTCCTTCCCTTTCTAGCAAGTCGGATTTACCTGCCGATTTCAAATAATTAGGAATTAACTAGTACCCCATCACCCATATGAAAGGATTTTGAAATGCCAATGGGAAACCTCATTTGAAATATCAATAATTTTGATAGTGTTAATTTATGTTCTGAATTCGTAAGGTTTTACTAAATTGTTTGTTATGTACAGAGTTGTTTTGGCACCTCTAACAAGGCAAAGATCATGGGGCAATGTCCCTCAGCCACATGCTATCTTATATTATTCACAAAGAACAACCAAAGGAGGCTTTCTTATCACAGAAGCCACTGGTGTTTCCGATACTGCCCAAGGGTATGCATATTAATTTATGACCCATCTCCATGAATATTGCAACTTCCCCTCTTGCCAAAATATCAAAACCCATCACTATTACTTGTTATGCCATTGATTTTGATTCACAAGATTTCCTTATTTTGTTTAAAGGTATCCCGAAACGCCTGGTATATGGACAAAGGAACAAGTCATGGCATGGAAACCGATTGTGGATGCTGTTCATGCAAAAGGCGGAATCTTTTTCTGTCAAATTTGGCATGTCGGGAGGGTTTCAAATACCGGTATATATATATATATATATATATTCATTATTTCATGTGATTTGTATCTAGAAGATGTTAAATAGGAGGGTGTAACCTATTTACTTGTTCATCTTTTGAACAGGTTTTCAGCCAAACGGGCAAGCCCCGATATCTTCCTCAGACAAAGAACTAACACCTCAATTAAGAAGCAATGGCATTGATGTTGCAGATTTTTCTCCTCCAAGGAAGCTAACAACAGAGGAGATTCCTCTTGTTGTTAATGATTTTAGACTTGCTGCAAGAAATGCAATGGAAGCTGGTAAGACTTCACTGATTCTATCTAGCCTCTTTTTATTAGTTAAGTTATAAGTTGAAAAACAATGGGATCTTGCTTTGTTATAGAGGTAAAATGTTGGTGAAATGTGAAACTTATATGAGTTGAAAACTAAACGAGCCCAACATATCTCATCAAGAGGCGAGGTGTGATGGGTAAAATATACATAGAGACCTTAACTATACTCTAAAGAATAGATCAGTTGTTTCTGCGAAGACTACCGACTAGTAAAAAGTGTGAAAGGGAGAAATACATGAATGCTAAATATTAAAATAGGAATACATTGAAGTTAATGAAGACGCTAAAGCGAGATTATTAAAAAAACTGAGTTAACTGAATTTTTTATAGGTTTTGATGGAGTTGAGATCCATGGCGCTCATGGTTATCTAATCGACCAATTTATGAAAGATCAAGTCAACGACAGGACAGACCAATATGGTGGCTCTCTAGAAAATCGTTGCAGATTTGCTCTAGAAATAGTCGAGGCTGTTGTAAACGAGATAGGAGCAGATAGGGTCGGCATCAGATTATCCCCATTTGCAAACTACATGGAATCAGGGGACTCAAATCCGAAAGCTTTAGGTCTTTATATGGCTGAATCTTTGAATGCATACAGTATTCTTTACTGCCATATGGTGGAACCAAGGATGAAAACAGTAGGCGAAATAGTCGAATGCCCTCACAGTCTTGTGCCTATGAGAAAAGCATTCAAAGGAACTTTTATTTCTGCGGGAGGGTATGATATGGAAGACGGTAACAAAGCCGTGTCTGAAAACCGAACGAATCTTGTTGCTTATGGTCGTTGGTTTTTGGCAAATCCAGATTTGCCAAAAAGATTCGAGCTTAAGGCTCCTCTTAACAAGTACAATAGGGACACGTTTTATACACCTGATCCTGTTGTTGGATACACTGATTATCCATCTCTGGAAGCCATGGTTTAAGTCGGTTAGAAGAGTTTGAACAAAACAAAGATTCTGTTAAGTTGGAAAATGTTGAGTAAAAGAATTGATCAAATTAAAAAGTCTGAAATAATACATGTTTATTTATGAGAAGTTATGTTAGGGTGATTGGCAAATGGCAATATGATGTTTGTTTCTTTGTTTGTGTTTTGGGAAATTAATACTACTCGTTATTATTCCGATAAGCATCAAAATATAACGTGCTTATGATGATTTTTATTTTAAAGTTATATCAAAAAGTATATTTAAATGACCACAATAACTTCCAAATCCTAGACCCAAAATCTAGACCGGATAAGTTTAAACAAGTTGTTATACCACAAATATATGAAAGAAAAATGAGCTAAAATTGTTTATTGAGAAATATAACCTACTTGCCTCTATATTTTTAAAACAACTATTATACCCGTGAAATATGCAATTTCTTGTGCTTTTGACTAAAATATAAGGTGATACCAACTAGGGTGATGACACAAAGAACATGAGAAACAGGGTGATGATACAAAGAACATGAGAAACGCTGTATTAAGATAGGCATAAACAACACTAGATGAGAAGCTAAGAACAGAGAAATGAAGAAGATGATTTATTTCTTTTGAGGGATGCCTGGGACTTTACTTTCATAGGCAAGCAAAAGGTATCTTACAAAAGCATCACATAACTTTTCCTAAATGAAGTAAGGCGCTTACCTCCCATATGACTGTCTTAAAGCTTACGTCATTCTTACATCATTATTTTACTCTTATTATAACTACTTGTGCACATTATTCATGTTTTATTTACAGTGTGTGTGAGTCAGGGTGATGGGTCATCTTGCTAAGGATCAACGTGCTCTTCATCAGGGTCATAGTATCCATTATCTTATTCCTGGTCTGTAGGTTCGATATCATCTGAATTATCAACTTTTTGTGAAAGATGAGTTTGAAACAACTAACTGTTCAACAACTTCTTTCCATTTTGAAGACATTGGGTGTTTTGCAGACCAAAGATCTCTGTTTTTCACGAATCTCCATGAATTTTTTAAGGATTAAAAAACTCCAAGGATTTACTGGAAGGGTTTTGATCATACCACTAATTTCTTTGATTATGTTCAAACCGATGATGTCACTGATCCATTGCCCTATGATGTGTCTAGGGATAGACCTGTAAACAGGGACTCCTTTGAAAACAGTGCCCCTGTTTCTTTAGGTAGTCAAAATAGAGTTGCTATAACGTCGACACTGAGTAGCTCTGATGTGGCTGCTAGAGAACACTGTGAAATTGTTCCTCTTATTTAAAAAAATAGAGGCATAACTGATGATCGTAGTAGTACCGGAGGGTATCATTTTTGAAAATATTTCTAACTCTCCAATCTCTTCTAGAAATTCTAGTAGAATGTTTAATCTACACAGAAGATTTGATGCTTTTCTTATTGAGGATAAGGTTAAGAATGTTTTGGAAAAAGTTGTGAACTATTCTGTTCTTGAACATTAGAATTTCTGTTTTATGTCAAATTTAAATAAATTTGTTGAATCATCAACTTATGATGATCTATGTAAGGACCTAGACTAGACTACTGCTATGAACGATGAAATAGAAGCATTATATAGAAATGGTACGTGGGTTATTACTGATCTTCAATTCCTCCAGGTAGAAAGCCTATATGATGTAAGTGGATTTCTAAAATTAAATATAAATCTACTAGAGATATAGAGAGGTATATAGCAAGGTTAATTGCTAAAGGTTACAGTCAACTAGAAGGTTTAGACTATGAGGAGACTTTTTCTCCTGTAGTCAAAATGGTTACTGTTAGGTGTGTTATTGATCTTTCTGTTCAAAATAGTTGATGTTAACAATACCTTTTTATATGGTGAATTGTCAGTGGAAGTCTATATGAATTTACTCAAGGGTATTTCTCATCTGATGATAATCGTATATGTAAGCTAGTAAAGTCTTTCTATGGCTTAAACAGTCATCAAGGCAATGGTATGAAAAGCTGTCTAAATGTTTGTTAAGTTTTGGTTTTGTTCAAAGTAGTAGTAATTATTCTTTGTTCACTTTGTCTTTTCACTTTGTATTCTGATTATGCTCCTTTATGTTGATGATATAGTGTTGACATGTAATAATAATAATGAGATATGTAGAGTTAAACATCATTTAAAAACAAATCTTTTAATTAAAGATCTTGGAAATCTTATTTTTCTTAGGCATTGTTGTTTGGAGTTGTTAAATGATTTTGGTTATTTAGATTATATGCATATTAGTACCCTTATGGATATGAATCTTGTGGTGATGGATTTGGCTGGTTCTTCTTCTTCTTCTGATCTTTCTCTTGTTGATATTTTCGGGTATCAGCGCCCTATTGGTAGATTGATTTATTTGTTGTCCACAAGGCCTGACATTGCATTTGATTTGCATTGCTTAAGCCAGTTCATGCATTCTCCTAGACGTTCTCATCTCAATTTGGCACTTAGAGTGTAAGATATTAGAAGATGTATCCTGGTAAGGGTGTTTCTTTTTCTCGTTATGAATAGTTTAATCTCAATGCTTTTGTTGATGCTGATTGGGGTAAGTGTTTGTCTACTAAAAGATCTGTTACAGGATATTGTTTATTTCGGGAGATTCTTTAATTTTTTGGAAAAGTCAGAAACATACTATTGTTTCAAGATCTTCAGCTGAGTTTGAGTATAGAGCTATGGAGGTTGTCACTTGCGAAATTATTTGGTTTCTTAGTATCTTGACAGATTGAAAAATTGTTGATTTACTTCCTGTTAATGTATTTTGTGATAATAAGTATGCTATTCAAATTGCTAATAACCTAGTATTTCATGAAAGAACAAAACATATAGAAATTGATATACATCAAGTTTGTCAAAGGATATCTACATGTGTATTAAAAACTATTAAGATTTTGTCTTTTGAACAGATTGTAGATATTTTTTACTAAATCCCTTGGTGTAAATCAACATAATTATTTATGTTCTAAGTTGAACATGTTTGACTTGTTCCAGTGTCAAGTGTGAGTCCCCAAACAGATCTAAACAAGCTATTCAATCAATACAACCAAAATAAGAACACATATTGGAGCTGAAAGTTTGTATATCATTGATCTTCAAAGATTACAAGGTTACAGGATTATAGAGAGAATCTTAGAGAGTTAAATATTTGGTTAGGCACAACTGAAGTAATTTCCAAAAGGTTCTAAAAGATCATTATAAACAGATTCTCTACATAGCTTATATACAACAAAGGATACAGTAAATACACATGACTTTAAGATATAAACAAGTAAGCTTGAGACACGTGTTCTAAAATTGCTCATGATCCTTTGTATGAGATATGAAGATTTACATTTATGTACAAAGTCTGAATAGACAATTCAGACTTTCTTCCATATACCTGATCCTTACTCATCAGATATCTGGGTCTTCTACTTTAGATCTCTGTGTCTTCTAACTCAAATCTCTGATTCTTCTCTTAGACTTCTATACTTAGTCAAATATCTTTGAATTAACACACAAGGTAGGACTTTCAATCTCCCCTTTTGTGTTTAAAGATGCTCTGCTACAACAAGTAAGCACTTTTTCAAAATGAGATATATGAGATTTAGTTGTACATTTATCATCCTTTCAATTCTTGAGCATATATCTGGATTCTCTCTTCTGTTCTTCTCCTTTTTCAATCCTTTCTTAAAAACATTCAATGATCCATAACAATACTTAGCACACTCATTTGCTCTGAAGAAATATTTTATCCCATTTTATTTGTAGAGCAGCCCATCTTCAGGTTCAGAAATAACATATCCAGTGCTGATGACATTAATCCCTTTTAAATCACTCATAGGAGCAGTCAGATTAACTTTGGCCCTTTGCCTTTCAAAAGCAATATGAAAATCCATTAGAGCCAATCTCATCACTCTAATAATACCATATCTGACAACTACCAAAGCTCTCCTGTATTTGATATGCCTTTTTTCTATAGGCATCAACAATCCTCTCAGATCCCATAAGTCAAACCAATTGAGGTTAGGAAAGTCAGCTTTAGAAAATCTGTACACTATCTAATCTTCCCTTATAACTTCAAAAAGTAGGAACTTGGTATCTTGAAAATTTCTGGCCATCACTTCTTTGGGACTCATCGTACTACAAGGTAAGTTTTTCTTTTCTCCAATATTTTATTGGAGCTCGTTTTTTGGCTATTAACATGTGGTTTTTAGTTAATCAATTTATTATAGTATGTATTTACTAAAGAAAATTAAAACTTCAAACGTAAAATCCATTTACCAAACATATAGATCTGAAAGTCATACCTTAATAATAAGGTATTTGTTGGTCGGTTTCAATCATCTAAATATCACTCATACTCTTCATATGTCTTAGAATCATATGTTTCTGATTTTCATATGTGGAACTCATTCGGTAGATATTGTTTTGTTAATGGAATAGGATATTGTTGATTAATGCATTTGACGTGTCGATATAGTTATGAATGAATTTAATATAATCTATAAGTAATCTAACATTTCAAATTTATTATTGTTATAATGAAAACCAAACCATGCATGAATTTTAACTTTCAGATTGTGTTTTCCTTTACTCAACCATCAACATGTACGGGGTTGTTTGTTTACTTCTTAATAGTACCATTAAGAAGCAACCTCTGAATCTCTTAGCGGTGAATCTTGTTTGGCAATTTTTTTTTTTGTCTTAATGGTTCCAAACCCTCTGAATGATTTGTATCTTGGCCCTCCCTTAACCATTCAACGTCCTACTTATAATTCCAATCATATAATTAAGTTTTTAGAAGTTACACTTTCAACCCCCATATATTTTGATCTTTTACCAAAAACTCCAAAAATACTATTAAGATGTTAAAAGTTTGAATTTGACTTTATGTCAAAACCAATATTTATTTGTCTAATGAAAAAATCTCTTAAAATACTATTAAGGTATTAAAACATTGAAATTGGCTTCATATGCCAAACTCATATTCATTTTGGCCTCATGCCAAAAGCTCTATAGTTAACAATGTTATCTTCAAATTAAATAAATCGCAAGATATCAATTGGATTTTGTCAAACGGGTGTAAATAGCCCTTAGGTTTGTAGGGACTTAAGAAATCCATGTGATTCCCCTACTGCCTGGAAATTTAATAGATTGAGTGATTTCATTTTGCAAATTGAAATATTGATGAAATATTATCAACAAAATGTAAACATACAACAATCCAATATTATCATGATAATGAAAAATATAATGATTATATACCATGATTTATTGTTTTAGAAAAATCCTATATTGTCCATTATTTATGACATCCTCGATTCGGAAGAACTTGAGTACCATAAGGTTCAGATAAACACAATAAAATATGTAAAAACCATCAAAACCTATTGACCCAAAAAAAATATCAATTATTAAGGTACAAGTAAATGCCTTGAGATTTTTTAGACAGCATGTCAGTCACAACCTTCATAGGGAATATCATTAACTAAAATCCCCTAAGAACTGCGAGATTGAAAAGGAAAATTGGGAGTATTCATGACCATGTACTTCCTAAACTAATCATACAATGGAATGAAGTTCACTCGATTACAAGAAGAAAATCGGGAGTATTCATGACCCAGTTTCATCACCGTTATATTACAACTGTAATTTTTTAGACCGTAACCGTGATGCTCAATACCTGTGGGATTTTTATCAGCGTTACAAACGAGTGCACAGAGTTGATGAAATTACGAGAGAGGAACGAAGAATGCTCGAATCAGGAACTTTCGGTGCTGATATGGGAGGGTACGCTTTTGTGCATTGTTCTTGTGGTACTACCGTTCACATACACAACTCGCATATGTGAATTATGCCTTCTAATTTTATACTAAGAGTTCTCTAAAATGCTATCCCCGCTTGTGCCTCTAAATGGCACTCCAAGCTCTAGATCACTAACCCTTGGGCCTATCTCCACCAAGACCTGTTATACATGCCATTAAGAAGAAGTGTTAGGCTAACGCCTAGTGAGCTTAAACAAGTTATAGCAATTATTGAAAAACCACAAACCTCAAAGATATAACAGTTGTAAAGATTTTCATCCTTTAAACGGGGTTAATTGGAAGAGAGGGACCATTGTCCATTTCAAATCATTCTTACCAGAAAAATGGGGTACATCGATATATCTTGCGATAATGGGGGAGACCTGATTCCATCAAGTGGCGGAACACTAAGTAAGCCACATTAAGATTTTGACGAGTTAATCACTCCAAGCATACAAGCCATAGTGATACTCTACTGGGGCTAAGATAAGAACCTCAAAACTCCTTACTTAGTCGACTCCCCAAGGTTACAAGATGAGAACCTCAAAACTCCTAACTTGTTTAAAATCAAAGGTCCTAAGGCGAGAACATCAAAACTCCTGCCTTGTCCCAAACCAATGCCACCAACAAGAGAACATCAAAACTCCTCTCTTGACATAATTATGAACAATGCATATGGATCCAATGCAACAAGACACTAAGGCAAAACATGCATACTTGAGGAATTTAACAAGTACCACTTACACACCATAGTTCCAAGGGTTAGTAGGCAGAGACCACCGATAAGGGCGATTAGTATATTCAAACGACAAGTGAGGCAAATGTGTAGCTATCATACAACTAAACAATGCTTACTCAATGTTTGGAGTTAGATCCCCAAATTTAGCTATTTGTACCCAAAAAGGTGAAACCATAAGTTCGAGTTTACTTGTGCACAACAACATTCCATTCAAACAAGTATACATACCTACATTTACCCAAAAAGGAGCCTTGGACATTACTAGTTTTAGAACCTCCAAAATCCATTTTCCCAAATAAAGGTACCATTGGTGAATCCAAAACCCTCTAAAACCTTGTATACAAAGGATTCTGTAAAGCTTATTGAAATACATAGATGATTATGATTTCAACATGTATAAAACTTTAAAATGGAGAAGGAACTCACCTTGGTGGATTTCTAGTCAAAACCTAGAAAACCAAGGATTTTAGGTGTAGAAGATGAACTAGCAACTTGAACCAAGCTTGATTTCCTAGCTTTAAGGTCTTTTAAAAGCTCTTCAATGGAGAAATAAATGCTCCCAGATCACCTTCAATGAGGAGAGAGGGAGAATGAGGTGAAACGTGAAAGCCCTAGCTTAAAAACGGGCATTTAAGCCGCTAGGTTCGATAGTGCGACTTTGGTGAAAGTTTCCCGCGCCTAAAACTTGAAATCATACAGTGAGTCCCGCAGCTGGGAAATGCGTGAGCCATTTTCTTGGCCTCTTTTCCCAGTTTGATCACTTTAAACTTCAAGGCTTAGAACAAAACCAGTTCTTTCATAATGATTCCAGTTTCTTCATAAATATAACATATATACAAACAGAGGACTATAAATTTACGGGCGTTACATATATCAATATATGCCTTGAAGAAAGAAGGCTAAACGATACTGTTTCGAGCGATAATTTTCAGTCCATACTTTTATCATCAAAGACATGTAGTGCTCTTGTTTTTTAAATTTCTTACTCCCTTAGGAGGGTAATAGTGGTTTTTTATTTTCTCTGTACACCTTTGTAGCGTGTTATTTTGTTAATTGTTTGTTTCTCTCCTTGAACAACATTTGTTGTCTTGATTCTTGTTTGCATTTGTCTTTTGGGCTTGAACATGATACTTCTTGAGTTATGTTGGAAGTATAATATCACTTGTGAAAACAAAAAGCCTCACCAAAACTTGTTATATGGTTTTCAGCTTGGGGCTAAGATCTCAAGAAACTAGAAAGGTATTTACCATACTGAGAGCTCTTGTTGAGGTAATGGAGGTCCTTAGCAAAGAAGCCGCACCTGATGGAGTTGGAAGATATATTAAAGGAGTTGGAAGATATATTAAAGAAGAGGTATTTCTTCACTCTCCTCACTATGAGTTAACAAAATCCATGTACCATCTAACCGTTTACGTCCTAAAATACTCAAGATAGTTGCAATTGATAAATTATTATTCTTTTCGATTTGTATTCACTTTGCTTCTAGGATTGAGGATTGCTTTATATTTTTATATTTGATCCCAATATGTTATTTTCAACTTTAAAAGCATCCTTAATACTTAATGCTCACAGATGATTATTAGATTGGCTTTTCAGTCAAGAGTTGCAATGCTAGAGGTGCTTAAATATTATGGACTTGTTGGCACTGAAGTATTCGTGAATAATTGGTTTGCTAACGATCCATTTTTCTCGGACAAATTAATTTATGTTGTCAACTATTCTACGTAGTTGGTGCTTTGTTATTTTTAACGCTTTGCCACTTATTGAGATTGAAAATGTATTTATGTTTTATGTTCTATCAAACTACGTTTTTTTTAAACTTCTACAAGCATCCTCAATGCTTGTAGATAAATGTAAGGTACTTTTGGTTCAAAACTTACAACACTATCGGGTTCTTTAATGTTATGAACTAATTGACATCGAAGGATATGAACACTAAAAAATGGGAAGATGAGGCCACAGGCAAACACATCTTTTTGGTTAATACTGGCCTTGAAATTGCAATCATTTTCTCTATATTGTCTAATTTGTGTTATATTTGAGATGAGAAAGTTATATGGAGTAAGATAGTGAGAGAGAACATATAGTGTAGATATTATTACGAATGAGTTCATTATATAATAGTATGAATGATATTTATAGACAATTTAGGAGTAAGTTAGTTGGCAACCTTAATACAATCTTTCTATCTTAATAACACCACCCCCTTATATATGTCTATCATTCCCCTGCAAGCCAAACGACATCATTGATGAGAAGCTTGGAACAAAGGAAGAGAGACCGAAGCAATGAAAGTCTCTTGGTAAGAAGATCCACAATTTGCATGAGAGTGACCGGTAACGTACGAGACCATATCTCGGATAAAATGACGGTCAATCTCGATATGCTTGGTACGACGATAGAAGACGAGATTAACTACTAAGTTAGTGGCACCAATGTTATCACACCATAAAAGAGAGACCGGAAAAGAGGCAACCGAATCTCATGAAGTAAAGATATCACCAATGTCATTCTACAATAGCCAAAAAAGATCACGATACTAAGCTTTAGTACCGGAGCGCGGGAAATTGGAACTTCAATTCATCAAATTTCTTCCAAGAGAAATACCTGATCCACCGGTAGAACGTTGATCATCTGGGCTACCAACTCAATCGGCATCATAGTAAGCATGTGTTGAAAAATCAGACGACCTCCAAATAACTAACCATGCATACTAGTTCCCTTCAAATAGCAAAGAATCCACTTGACTGCAAATATCAACTAGTGCTTGAAGAATAGTCACAACATAAGCAATCTCTAGACGAGTAAGGACAAGGTATTGTAAAGCATCTGCCAAGCTATACAGAGGGACGATTGTCTGCTTGGACACATGAATAGATGGCCGTTTACAACCACTAAGCCCTGTGCGATGAAGAAGTGTCGAATAGAGACCATGATCGGTATAAGTAGCCTAAACCTAAGGAAATGGCATAACTTGCTAAGTGCAAACCGATCACATAGCTTCTCAATTAGATCGGCAAGTAACAAACTAATTGGAGCTGCATGTGCTAATAATATCATCCACATGGACTAGAACATAACATACTTGAGTCGAAGTAATATATACATTGAATGGGCACAAGCAGCAGGCAACTAGTCAAACAACGCCCGAGGAGTATGCCTAAGACCATAAATTGCCTTTCTGAGAAGACACATGACGAGGTTTTGTAGAATCAACAAATCAAGGCGGTTGAGCCATATAAATAGGCTTAGGGGATTTTTACCAACACAACTTGGGTAAGTGGTAATGGATTAAGTGAGGCGCTTGATCCTTACTGGACAACATCTCAGTCAACGACATTGTGGGTCTGAGGGTGTGGGTAGACACCATCATTCTTACCGGGTTAGCACCACTTACCCGGTAAGAAGCGGTAAGTGTTTAGTAAACATCTCTTAGTAAGATCTCCATGTAGAAAGACATCATTGATATCAACAGTTCTAAATTCCCAACCAAGTGTGTAGGCAAGAAAAATAATATGTTCGATGGTAGAGGGCTTGATCCCTCGACTTAATGTCTCATGAAAGTCAAGTCCTTCAGTCTAAAGAAATCCTTTAGCAGCCAGTTGTGCCTTGTAGCGATTAATGGTGCCATCAGGATTATGCTTAAGGTTGTGAACCCACTCACCCAACAATATTAGCACTTACAAATGTCGGGACTTTAATAGTGTATTGGCTATTAGTTCATTCCAATTGGAGTAGTAGACGACGAATCTGCTGATTTCTGTCACAGTATCAATGTCTTACGGTTCTCATACCATGAAATGAGGAAGAAAGAGTTATATATATATATATATATATAGAGAGAGAGAGAGAGAGAGAAATGTAGTGATTCTGTAAAATATTATTATGAATGACTCTAGATGCAATTGGACGAGTACTATTTATAGACAATCTAGGAGTAAGTTGGTTAGCAGCCTTGATACAATCTAACTTGCTTAATACAATCAACGCCTTATACATGTCTATCAATCTTTTTCCTTTATCATTTATCTATGTATATATATTCCAGTTAAAAAGGTTAAAGAAAACAGACCAAGGATTGTCGGGAGATCTAATGCCTTACAACATCGTTCCTCTTGAAGCACCATCTCTGACAAATGCTATTGGGTTCTATCCAGAAGTAAGTTGAAAGACTCTTTTAGTTGTAATTTGTTCCTTGTGAAGAGCTTACACACACTTATTTTCATTGCGCTGCACAGTATTCTTGTGCTGCACTTTGGTCATGATAAGTTCTCAATTTCGTATTTTGGTTCACAGGTTAGAGGTGCAATATCGGCAATTAGATATCATGAACAATTCCCTAGGCTTCCAGCTGATTTTGAGGTTCCTGCACAGCGTAACTTGGACATGTTTGATCTTCTGGAATTTGTGTTCGGTTTTCAGGTATGGACTCTTTCATATTTGAACCTTGTTGGTGCAGAATATATGCTTGCATATCCTAGGTTTGGGTAGAGTTTTAGGCACTTGTGTAATGAGACCTGGAACTTGTGAACCTCTCACTCCCGTCGTTTCGTTTACTTGGAGGGGTGAATACATGCTTATGATTTTACTCTCTTTTGTTCAAGTCTATAGTTCCTCCACTTACATTATACATACTTTTATTAGGTGAACTCTATGCAGAAAGTTCATCATATATATAGTTGGTATCGGAATCTAACTCTCACTGCAGTATACTTCTTTCCTACTTTTCCCATGACTATATATGTTGCTGGGTGTCTAGAACCAGCCAATTCATTAACCATGCTGCCTGTGGTTCTTAGAGCAATTGGGAAGATTCCTTCTTTGTGATCGGAGGAGTCATGGGAACAACCTTTACAAATGCTAGGGGAAAACTTGTACAAAGATATCCCTCCCTAGCCCTCACAATATTGAGGAGCTTTGATGCATTGGGATCTCCCTTTGTTGATGTACATTCCCAGTTCTCATCTGAAGAGTAACACTTGATACACCACACAGTTATTTATCTCATGAAAGAAAAATAATTATTATCAAAAACACTGCTTGACTTATTTCTTCTTTACAAATCTCAAGCCTTATAAGCCTCCACCGAAGGCATTTCAAAACAGTTGTTTTCTCTATACAAGGATTGGTGGTGTTGGTGATTAACTTGCCTTACTTTGATATAATCTGTTTCCGTTTATTGTGCAAACTAAAGCTACAAAAATTGTTTTGCTATAAAGCTCTTACTCTTTGTGCTCTCGTTGGAGTTCCGAAGTTTTTACTAAAGTAGAATTAGCAGATTGTGGATAGAGGTTTATTGGTAAATTTTATTTATACATGGATTCGTCATCACATGTCATGAACATGCTTTTTGTATTACATATGTTAGTATAGTTTATTCACAAAATTTTGGTTCAAAATCAACCACCGATCCACTATGAGGATCTTTGTTGTTTGTGGCCCTTTACCTGTAGTTTTGCAGTTTTTGCCACTTAGCAATGCTATTTAAGTCCAAACAATGGTCCAAAACGTAGTTGGTGATATGCTAATGAATATGACAATCATCTTTTCCTTCTCTTGTTGCTTTGTCATCTGTCTTCGGTTAGTATTTGTCAGTTCAGCTTTCTTTATTTGTGCTGGCATTACATGTGCAGAAAGACAACATCAAGAATCAGCGTGAGAATGTTGTTCTCACTTTAGCAAATGCACAATCACGACTTGGCATACCTGTTGAAGCGGATCCAGTGAGTAATGCTATTTACGTGATGCTAGCATTGTTGCCTCTGATATCCCCCTTATATCATGTTACTATGGATGCTATTTCGTCATGTTCTATCTGCTGGGTTTTTCTTATCATAATTTCATGAACACATTTGTTGCTAAATTAATACATGCTGTGCACAAAACTTGAGCATACTGGAGGCGTTCTCAAAAGTATTCCATAGCTCAATATACGAGGGGCCATCTTTACCAGTCTTTCGATTAAAATTGGTTGTGAAAATTGGTAACTTTGTTGTTTAGAATGTTGCAAGGGTCAAGCGAACTGATGTAACTCAGAAGCTGTAGGAGCTTTAAGGACCGGCTGCTCTAGTTTTTCGAATGTAAATGATTTATGGGTCCCCATTGTTAAGATTATAGCCAAACAACTTAAAATAACCAGTTAACTTATACCCATGTCATGCCCTAGGACACCATTATGTAGAAGGAATGGATGGATAACCATCTAGCACTAGTCAATGTGCTGTTGAAGATGTATTTGAAAGTTTCAAAGTCATCCTAAAAGATAGGAAGGCTGACTCTTCTTCTTTTTGAATAGGATAATTATATCCCACTGTAATGTAGGAAAGTTAGTTAAGCTACTGTATTATATAAACACTTCTGTATAATGATATTGTTATGCCTTTTCCCAAGTATTTCTTTGTTCATGGTATCAGAGCTTAACTTCTGTGTGCTCCCATTCTCTGTGCTCGCCATTTTTTTTCTCTCTCACCAGATGCCTACCTCAAACAGCCCAAACAACCCAGTAAATACTATCAGTTCAGATGCTTCCAATCAACTCCTCACAATCAATACACTTGTCCAAGCCCCTCTGAAACTTACTCCTTCCAACTATCTCTCATGGAAAGTCCAATTTGAAACACTCCTCACTGGTTACGACCTCGTTGGGTACATTGATGGATCCAAACCATGTCCTTCTAGTACTGTCGATGGAACCGCACCAAATCCAGCCTACACCATGTGGGTTCGTCAAGATCAACTAATTCTCAATGCCCTTATTAGTTCCTTATCACCCTCACTTATTTCTTTCGTTGCCCGTGCCAAAACCTCTCGTGAAGCCTGGACCAGTTTAGCAAATACATATGCCAAACCAACCCGAGGCCGCATCAAACAAGTAAAAAGTTTGTTAAAAAATCCTACCCAAGGTACCATGACTATCACCGAATTTCTTCACTCCATCAAAGCACGAGCTGATGAATTGGCCATATTGGGTGCTCCAATTGAAGAGGAAGATCTGACCGAAAAGATTCTTGATGGACTCGGTCATGACTACAAAGAACTTGTTCGTGCCGTTCAAGCCCGTGACACCTCCATATCTTTTGATGAGCTCCATGAGAAACTCTTATCATTTGAAGCCTCCCTCTCAACCAACTCCAAATCTGTTATCCAACTTCCAATCACTGCTAATCCTACAAACACAACTAATATCAACAATTCAAATTGGAGGCCATACAAGAACAACAATTACCGTCCCAATACCCCATTTCTCGCACGTAATAACCCATCTCCCGTAGGCAACACAGGTTGGCGCCCTAGTCAGAACAACTTCAATCGACCACCTATGGGTACTAACTCCGGTGCTCCACCTCGCACCAATCGTCCTCCACCTCGACCATATGAAGGCTTCTGTCAAATTTTCGGAATTCAAGGCCACACGGCTAAACGTTGCCCATCATTTCAGATTGTACCAATGCAATCATCCACTACAAATAGCAACCCAACTCGATCATGGCAGCCACGAGCTCACTATGCTGCAAATATGGTCACCAATACTTCACCATGGTTGTTGGACAACGACGCCTCTCATCATGTCACTACAGATTTAAACAATCTTTCTCTTCATGCACCATACACAGGTTCAGACGACGTGATGATCGGAGATGGTACTGGTTTGTCAATATCTCACACTGGTTCCGCTTCTTTAGCAACACCAACCACCACATTTTCCTTGAATGATGTTCTTTGTATACCAACAATGAAAAAGAACTTAATCTCTGTTTCTCAATTTTGCACTACCAATAATGCATCTGTTGAGTTCTTACCCTTTTCTTTTCGTGTGAAGGACCTTCGTACTGGGGCAACTCTTTTGACGGGCGCTGCTAAAGATGGAGTGTACGAGTGGCCAACTACTCAACCCAAAACTTCTCCAATTCTAGCCTTCTCTCAAGTCAAAACTACATCAACGAATTGGCATCACCGTTTAGGACATCCAACCTTTTCCATCCTAAAACACATGGTTTCCAATTTTCAGTTAGAATTTTCTTCACCTTTGTCAAAAGAATTCTCATCTAATGCATGTTTAAGCAATAAAAGTCACAAACTTCCTTTTTCTGTTTCATCTCTTACCTCAACAAAACCTCTTGAAATAATTTTTTCTGATGTGTGGACTTCTCCTATCGTTTCACAAGATGGCTTCAAATATTATGTAATTTTCGTTGACTATTTTACAAAATATATATGGTTTTACCCGCTTCAACGAAAATCTGATATTCATGAAGTCTTCAAACGCTTCAAAGTCCTCGTAGAAAATTATTTCCAACAAAAAATTATTACATTTTATTCTGATAATGGTGGCGAATATATGGGACTCAAAGATTACCTCTCTCACCATGGAATCTCTCATTTCACTACTCCACCACATACACCCGAACATAATGGCTACTCTGAACGAAGACACCACCATATTGTTGAAACGGGTCTCGCCTTACTTTCTCATGCTTCCATTCCAACCACTTTTTGGCCCCATGCCTTTGCTACTGCTGTGTATCTAATAAACAAGATGCCCACTCCTACCCTAAACATGCTCTCACCTTACAAAGTAATTTTCCAGAAAAATCCCAATTATTCTAAACTAAAGGTTTTTGGATGTTTGTGTTATCCTTGGCTTCGCCCATATTCGTCTCACAAACTTACTCCAAGATCACAACCATGTATTTTTCTTGGATATTCTTTGTCTCAAAGTGCTTATATTTGTTTCGAACCGTCTGCCAGAAAATTCTTTGTCTCTCGTCATGTTCAGCTTGTTGAATCTGTTTTTCCATACATCTCACTACACACCACTCTTTCACGTCCCACTTCCACTACCATAGACACTTGGATTCCACCCGTTCTTACCATTTCTACTCCTTCGTCATCCCAACAGCCATCTAACACTCCATCAGCAGCAAACACTACAGCCCCCACAATCCCACCCTCTGGTCAACATCGAATGACCACTAGAGCCAAAAACAACATCACCAAACCAATCCAAAAACTTAACCTTCACACCCATAAAACCATCTCCCAACCCACAGAGCCTACTTCTATTTCCCAAGCCTTAAAAGATCACAGTTGGTGTCAAGCTATGAGCGAGGAATATGATGCACTTGTTAAAAACGGAACATGGGAATTGGTTCCTCCTGATGGAATTTCTAACTTGGTTGGTTGTAAATGGGTTTATCGCATAAAACGACATTCTGATGGTTCTATTGACAGGTACAAAGCTCGTCTGGTCGCCAAGGGATTTCAACAGAGGCCTGGTATGGACTACCAAGAAACCTTCAGTCCAGTTGTTAAACCAACTACAGTGAGACTTGTGTTGAGTATTGCGGTACACTATGGTTGGTCTCTCCGCCAATTGGATGTTAACAACGCTTTTCTCCAAGGAAAACGCTCCGAAACTGTCTTCATGACTCAACCTCCAGGCTTTGTAAACTCTGATTATCCTTCATATGTGTGTAAACTTCATAAAGCCATCTATGGTCTCAAGCCTGGTATCATGAATTGCGTCAATTTTTGATAGATTCTGGTTTCAATAACTCGCACTCAGATACATCCTTATTTGTTCTTAAACACAACAATCATGTTTTGTATCTACTGGTATACGTCGATGATATTATTTTGACCGGAAGTAGTGCTGATCTTGTCTCACAGTTTGTCGGCAGACTTGCTAATCGATTCTCCCTTAAAGATCTTGGTTCTCTTTCATATTTCCTTGGAATTGAAGTTCTTCCTCATCGCCTTGGCATCCAGCTTTCACAGAAAAGGTATATTGAGGACTTACTCAAACAATCTCATATGGCAGATGCGAAACCCGTTTCGACACCGTTACCGACTAGATCAGTAGCAATTTCCACAAATACGGGAACACCTCTTTCAGATCCAACTCAGTATCGTGCTGTAGTTGGTAAGCTTCAGTACCTCCCTTTAACTCGACCAGATATCTCGTTTGCAGTAAAAAAAATGGCCCAGTTTATGCACAAGCCAACTGATGAACATTGGGTTCTTGTCAAGTGCATTTTACGCTATTTGTGTGGTACACTAGACAAGGGTCTTCTTCTTTATCGTGATTCCCCTTTAGCCCTTCATGCATTTTCTGATGCAGATTGGGCAGGGAACAAAGACAATTATGCTTCAACTGGTGCTTACCTTGTTTATCTTGGTCGAAACCTCGTATCCTGGAGCTCAAAGAAGCAATCCACTATTGCTCGCTCATCCACAGAAGCAGAGTACCGCTCTGTTGCTGCAACAACTTCTGAAATTCGATGGGTTTGTTCTCTCATGTCTGAACTTGGCGTTGGCTCAGTAACTACTCCTGTTGTTTATTGTGATAATAACGGAGCAACAAAATTGAGTTCAAATCCTGTTTTTCATTCAAGAATGAAGCATGTCACTGTTGATTATCATTTTATTAGAGACCAGGTTCAATCAGGCTTCCTTCGGGTAAGTCAAGTTTCATCTGATAACCAGCTTGTCTGATAACCAGCTTGCTGATCTGCTCACCAAACCGTTGCCTACATCTCAATTCCAGAAATTACTTGACAAGATTGGCCTCTCTAATCGTGGCCTATCTTGAGGGGGCATGTTGAAGATGTATTTGAAAGTTTCAAAGTCATCCTAAAAGATAGGAAGGCTGACTCTTCTTCTTTTTGAATAGGATAATTATATCCCACTGTAATGTAGGAAAGTTAGTTAAGCTACTGTATTATATAAACACTTCTGTATAATGATATTGTTATGCCTTTTCCCAAGTATTTCTTTGTTCAAGTGCACCATAGGATATAATGGAACATGAGGAAAAACCTTCTCTATAAGGTAATATGAAATCATATCTACATGGTCTATATCCCAGGCACAGTAGCTTCTTCTGAAGTGTTCAATAATATTTGCAACCCACTTCTCAGTTCTCTGTAGAAGATGTGAACCCAAAGCAGTTCAGAGTGATAGAAGTCCAGGAGGAATCAGCTGGACACTTTTCATGCTGATTATTCGCCAGTTGATCATAAGTCAAGAATTCGGTCTGTTTTGGAAATAGTCACCTTAACATATAGCTTTATGCTTCCATAATACATCACCTTCTTGTCGAAAACCTAGCCGCCACCTGTTGAAACCCTACCCGTCGCCGTCTCAATTTCGAACCTTAGCAGCTGCATTTCCGTCATTTTCTCTTTAATTATTTCTCCAAGGTGTTTGCTTTGTTATAATCTGCTTGTGCACCATTAATGGAATGTGGCTGATGGGTCATTCATAATTTTCTTAGACAATAGATGAGAGAGCTATTACGGAAGTTTTTCTGAAGGTTCTTGATAACTACATCAAATGGTGCAAATATCTGCGTCAACGCGTTGTTTGGAATAGGTGACTTCCATGCCCTGGTATTACCTTTTATTTTCATTGCATCTCATGCCTTGCTAATTTCAATGTGAAAATTATTTTCAACAGTTTACGAGCCATTAATAAGGACCGAAAGCTTTTCTTGGTTTCATTGTACTTCTTAATCTGGGGTGAAGCTGCAAATGTCCGTTTTCTTCCAGAATGCATTTGCTATATATTCCACCATGTAAGCCATTTATCTCTATTGGTTGATCAATTCCTTGACCTAGTGCTTTGTTACATTCACCATGCTACATTTGAGAAAATTTTCAACATAATGGGAACTCTGTTTCACAAGGTCCATGCATCAAATATGCTTGGTCCAGAATTAGAACCAAGAAGACCTAGAAACTGGGAACCAGTCCGAAGGTTGCCAACTTGGTCTGTTTTTCAGCAGTTTGGTTCTGGACTGAAACATGTTCCGGACGACATTTTTACAACTTATGGTGTTCATTTTACTACTTCCAATCTGTCAACGTTTTTTTTACTTTGTAATTCTCGTTGGATATCTTATGAATTATTGATTTTGCTGCCGAGTCATTCAAGTGCGAGTGTGAGAAGCAAATTTACAAAATGGAACATTCAAACAGAAATTCATCTTCAATATGGAGTGTCAGAATATGGGTATCCAGGTTGTCCCATCAATAAACAGTACACACAATCTAGTTGCCTCTTATGGTGCTAGTAGGTTACCCATGGCCATGACCCATCAGTGTAAGTTTGTTTAAACAGGGTGCATGACTATAAATCTGGTATAGTAAATGCATAATGGAGAGATTGAAATAAGAGTTTGTAGTCTAAAGTTGAACGCCTTCTATTTATTGATGCACCCTTGTTTGCATTACTACGTACAGTAGAGACTACCATGATATATGCCTATTGAGCAGTGTGCCTGTTATGATTGCCTTAACTAATCAATATTTATATTACCTAGATGGCCAGGGAGTTGGATGCTATTTTGGATCATGGAGAAGCTGGCCATGCTACTAGTTGTGTTGGCGAGGATAATACAGTGTCCTTTCTGAATCAAATCATTCAACCCATTTACAACACACTGGCTAAGGTCAGGGGATCTCTTTACTTCTTATGCTTATAAATCAATTTGGTGTGCTGTTGTTTAATGAGTTGGTTATTACATTGTCACATTCACATATTTAAATGTTTAATAGAGCAAAATAATGGTTACTGGTTAATGATTTTTCAATATCTACCATATACGATATAGTTCCTGTTCTTTCTCTAATCACAGATCAATCGAGTAGATTTATTTGTTGCTGCTGCCATGCTTCTGTTCACTTTCTTACTGAATTTTAGTGCAAATCTTACCTTTTCAACAGGAAGCCGAAAGAAACAATAATGGGAAAGCTGCCCACTCATCATGGCGGAATTATGATGATTTCAATGAATATTTCTGGTAGGTCTTTGTGATAAATTACTCTTATTTTAGTTTACTTTTTGGGGTATATTTGATATATTTCAGGTCACCTGCCTGCTCTGAGCTGAGCTGGCCTATGAAGAACACATCACCATTTCTGCGAATACCTAAACCAGCAAAAAGGGTAGGCCATTATTCATTTGTAGCCTTGCATCTTCTGACATTTTAACTGTGTGCAAATTGTAAATATTGTTCTAGGCTCCGTCAGATTTCAGCTTCTTGCCTTTTTATTCTATCAGAAACTTTAACATGACTTTTTTTTTTTTGGTGCTGGCAGATGTTTGGTTAAGTGTCATTTTTATTAGTGGCCTCAAAATAGAGGTCAAGCTTCTGTTATTATTTGAATAACCACAAAAAAAGGATAGGCAGGCATTGTATGTCAGTATAGTGGGCTTGTGAAACATTCACAGCAGTGTAAATCAAGTCTGCAATTACCATTAAAATCAGGAGCTATTGTAGGCTTCTTATGAGCTTGTTTGGTTGGATGCTGGCACTACAACAAAATGGGTCTTTTATGACACCCAAGTGTGCTAATAGAGTATGTAATGAGGCTTAAGTTTGTAGGACCAAGAACTGTGCGTCCTATCTAAACGTGTCATGGAAAGTTATTAGGCAAAGTTAGACGACCTAACAAGTTCTATGGACAAAGTAGAGTGGCATAATAGGACACAAAAAGTAAATCGTCATATTAGCTTCTATATAGGACTTTTTTAGTTTCCTATAAAAAGACTAATATGCCTAACTTCGCCCTAACAGCTTATTGTAACACCTTTAAATATGACTTTATTAGGATGCCGAAGGATGGTTGGGTGTCCTAAACTACCCAGTTTGTTGTAGTGTGGTTGAGCATATTTATTAGTGTGTTATATCACACTCGATTATCAACCAATATGCATGCAGCAGGCATGACCAATTCTTATCTGGGTTCTACCGCCTTTTTCATCTTATTTTGTTGGGAACTGAAGAAATGCTAAGTATGGTTAATGCTGCTAGCTAAAAAATTAGTACTTCTGAGTTAATGCTGCCAGTTGAAGTTAATGCTGCCAGAACATGATTAATGCTGCTCTTCAAGATTAGTACTGCTGGAGTTACTACTGCTAAGAGATTAATACTGCTGATCTTGATTAATGCTGCTTATGAGATGGAGATCCGAATTACAAGAATGACAGCTGGATAGACTGAAGATATTCATGGAAGATATTCTGAAGATATTTTATTTATCTTTTGTTCAGTATATATATAGAATTGATAGAATAGTTTCATAGTTAATTAGTTCTGAGTTTTTGTTTTAGAGAGAATCAACCTCAAGGCATAGTTCCTAATTCTAGAGAAGTAGAATTCGTCTTGAAAGAGCTTGTTCTTCAAGATTGAGGTTGTGTGTGTAATCTTGTAACTTCAACCATTCAATACAAGTTTACAAGTTGTTCATCAGATTTACTGTTCGTTTACTGTTTCATTAAATATCAAAGTGTTATTCCGCAAACTTCTTTGATATTGTTTCTGAGTATTTATAATTCTTGTTGAGAATTCGATCCTGACAAGTGGTATCAGAGCCATATCTTTCAGAAACATTCATTCATTCATCATGGAAAACTTTACAGAATCAAACAATACTCTTATCTCTAAGGTCCTAATGCTCAAACCCAATGAGTTTGACATGTGGAAGATCAGAATCAGGCAATACATTCTTCTCACTGACTACTCAATGTGGGACATCATTGAGAATGGTCCCTCTGAAGCAGGAAAGATTGGACCAGATGGGAAAAGATCTCCACCAAAGACAAATGGTGAGAGGAAGATCAGACAGACAGAGATGAAGGCCTTAAGCACTCTGCTCTTGGCCATCCCCAATGAATATCAACATCAATTTTGCAACTGCACTGATGCTCAGATTCTCTGGAATGCTCTAGAGAAAAGATTTGCTGGAACTAAGAGCATCAAAAGAAATCAAAGGGATGTTCTGAAGCAGCAGTATGAGAACTTCACTTCTTCAAAGAATGAGTCAATGACTCAAACTTTTGACAGGTTCAACAAGCTTATTGGTGAACTGGCTACTGTTGGAGTGAAGATGGAGCAAGATGATATCAACAGGAAGTTCCTCATATCTCTTGGGGATGAATGGACTATGTACACTGTCTCATATAGACAGAGTGACAATCTGGAGGAGAAGGAACTAGATGATTTGTATAATGATCTAAGAGTATTTGAATCTGAGGTAGAAGCCAAGAAGAAGCCCACTGGGTATATTCATAATGCAACACTTCTATCAACATCTGCTGATACTACTGCCAACCCTGAAGCAGTTAGTGCTGCTAGTGGTGTGAATTCAGAAAAAGGCACTGAAACAGTTTTTGAAGCCTTTTTATCAAGTCATAGCAACAACTCTTTGATTAATGATGATCTGGAACAAATTCACCCTGATGACTTGGAGGAGATGGACATTAAATGGCAGATGGCCATGTTATCTATGAGGGTGAAGAAGTTTATTAAAAGAACTGGAAGGAACAACTTCTCTCAAAGAAGAGAAGATGGTGCTGGTTTTGACAAGACAAAGGTGGAATGCTATAAGTGCCACATGAAGGGACACTTTGCTAGAGAGTGCAGAAGTGGTGTGCCAAATAACAACCACCAACAAGCCCAGAATGGTGGATTCAATCAAAACAAGAACTCTGCTTAAGCCCTTGTTTCTCAACAAGGAATGGGGTTTGACTGGAGTGACCAAGCTGATGAAGCCATTTAGAATCAAGCCCTTATGGCAGAGGTGTCTGATCTCCCCTCTGAGGTAAGTTCTAATCTTTGTACTCAATCTTGCATAGACACTGTAAAAAGGTACAGGGATCACAACAAAAACATGTGTGATGACCTCAAAAGATTAGAAAAGGACAGAAGAGATTATGTGTTGATAGTGGAGAGGTTTGAAGAACAAATCAAAGGATTTCAAGCTAATGAACTTCAACACTCTTATGACACAAACTACTGGAAGTGGGAAAAGAATGAGTTAGAGACCAAACTGTCTAAGTCCAAAGAAGAGAATGATAAGTTGAAAGAAGAATTAGCTAAGGTTAAGCTTGATATAGAAAAGTTTTCATATGCTTCAAAAGCAATGGATTCTCTTCTAAAGGCTCAGATTCATGATAAGATGAAGCCTGGTGTTGGATACAACAACACACCCCCTCCTTACAACAACAATTATATCCCTCCTACACCAGATCTGTTAGAGACCAAGGAGAAAAAGGACTTGTCTGAGAAAGCATTTAAGATAGATCCTTTGGATGAGGTGGTGGTTAAGGATTTGACTGAGAAAGAAGCCAGTGAGAATAGGAATAATGTTGTGAGTAAAGAGATACCCTTAGAAAACAACATTATCACCAATGAGGGATGTGGAAAAATCTGGGTCAAGTCTAAAGAGATAGAGAAGACCAAAGAAAAGGCTAACAAGGTCCATTACAAACAGACCACTGTTGTGAATCCTGGCCCTTGTAAACAGTGTGCTTGCAATAAAACTGAGAGCCCAAATTCTGGTACAAAGAGAGGTAATCAAAGAAACTGGAATAATCAATGGGCTCAGAAACAAGGAGTTGATCTGAGTAAGATAATCAGACCAAAACCTTGTTTCATATGTGGCAAGTTGAATCATTTGGCTAAGTGCTGTTTCTTTAATCCTATTAACCAAAGGATGAACTTTCAAAGATTTGTGCAAAAACCTGTTGGTTATAGGAAGGCTGGAAAGAAACATGTGGCTAAGAAATCTGTTGAAAACACAAAGGCCACATGCAGAAAAAGTTTTTAAAAGAAAGTATTAAAATGTGGGTGCCTAGAAGCACTAAAACTGTTAGTGCTGCTAACAGGGATAGTGCTGCTAATAGCAATACTGCTGCTACCAGTGTTAGTACTGCTGAAAATTTTAATGCTTCTGACACAGTTAATACTTCTAACAAGGTTAGTACTGCTAAGCATGCAAGTGCTGCTAATGCAGTTAGTTCTTCTAAAAACAGTACTGCGTATAGCAAATATGCATCCAAACCCATCATTGTAACAAAGTACTCCAGTAATGAGGAGTTAAAGTTTAAAAATCTTGTTAAGAAAGAATGTAAATATTTTGATGAGAAAGGGGTACCCAAGACCACTTTGGCTTGGGTTCCTAATCCATACTAACTGATTTATCTTATGTGCAGGGCAACCAACAGCTCAAGGGGAAGAGCATCTGGCATGTGGATAGTGGTTGCTCTAGGCACATGACAGGCAACATGTCATGCCTTCAGGATTTCAAGCATATCAATGGAGGACATGTTGCATTTGGAGACAATCTTGCAGGTGGAAAAATAAGTGGAAAAAGTAATGTCACAAAAGGTAAGATGACATTTGAGGATGTCTACTATGTTGATCAGTTAAAGTACAACCTGTTAAGTGTATCACAGGTTTGTGACAAACAACATAGTATATTATTTACAAGTACAGAATGTATGATCCTTGCTCCAGGGTTCAAGGTAGTTGATGAAAGCATAATACTACTTAGAACTCCAAGAAAGGACAATGTGTATTGTCTAGATATGGACAATGTTTCAAGTGATTCATCCCTGAACTGTCTTGTTTCAAAAGCTTCTGTGGATGAATCCTCTCTTTGGCACAGAAGGATGTGTCACATGAATTTCAAGACAATGAACAAACTTGTTAAAAACAACCTTGTAAGAGGTTTACCATCAAAAGTCTTTTCATGTGATGATCATTGTGTTGCTTGTCTTAAAGGCAAACAACACAAAACTTCTCATAAGACCAAAGAGTTAAATTCAATTTCTTCTTGTCTCGAGTTATTACATATGGATCTGTTTGGCCCTACAAATGTGATGAGCATAGGGAAGAAATCATATTGCCTAGTTATTGTTGATGATTACTCTAGATTTACTTGGGTATATTTTCTAAGGACTAAGGATGAGACAAGTGGACTGATCAAATCCTTTATTCTAAGAATTGAAAACCAAACTAATCAAAAAGTAAAAGTCATTAGATCAGACAATGGATCTGAATTTAAAAATCTTGATCTAAACAACTTTTGTGAAGAAAAAGGTATTGAGAGACAATATAGTGCTCCTAGGACTCCACAACAAAATGGAGTTGCTGAGAGAAGGAATATAACACTAATAGAGGCTGCTAGATCTCTGTTGGCTGATTCTAAACTGCCAATTACTTTCTGGGCTGAAGCAGTTAATACTGCCTGTTATGTCCAAAACAGAGTACTAGTAGTCAAACCAAAGAACAAGACCCCATATGAGCTTTTAAATAAAAGAAAACCCTTTATTGGATTTTTCAAACCTTTTGGGTGTCCTTGTACAATTCTCAATACCAAATCTCACTTAGGTAAGTTTGATAGCAAGGCAGATGATGGATTTCTTGTTGGTTACTCATCTCAGAGTAAGGCCTACAGAGTTTTTAATTCTTCTTCTAGAATAATTGAAGAAAGTGACAATGTCAAATGCAATGAGAACACACCAAATCCTATTGGGTCTGGTCCTCAGTGGCTGTTTGACATTGATTCACTAACTAACTCCTTTGGTTTCAGTAGTAATGAGTATGCAGGTTCAGGAAGTGGAGGATCAGGGACTACACAAGTTCAAGAAAGTATATCTCAGTCTGTGATTTTTCCCATACCTAAAGTGGATCCTGTTGAAGACTGTGAAAAGGAGCCATCTACTGAACCAAATCAGAGTGAAGAAGAAAGAAAAGATGAGGAGAGTCAAACACATAAAGAACCTGAAGGAGCTGCTGAAATCACCTCAGTTGAGTTGAATGACTCCAATCTAGAGGTGGGACTCAATGAAGAACCTAGCCATCACACAAGAACACAAAAGAATCACCCTCCTCAGCTGGTAATAGGAGATATATCTTCTCCTATAATGACTAGAAATCAAAGCAGGTTGCAAGATATGCAAGACCAACAGCATACCGTACTTTCTTGCTTTCTATCCCAGCTTGAGCCTAAAAAGGCTTATGATGCTATGAAAGAGTCCAGTTGGATAGAAGCCATGCAAGAAGAACTGCTACAATTCAAGCTGCAAGATGTTTGGGATCTAGTAGACCTTCCTAAAGGTCAAAGAGCTATAGGCACAAAATGGGTCTTCAGGAATAAGAGAGATGAAAGAGGGATAGTAATAAAGAACAAAGCAAGGTTGGTAGCACAAGGGTATACACAAGAAGAAGGAATAGATTATGAAGAAGTATTTGCACCAGTGGCTAGGATAGAAGCAATCAGATTGTTCCTGGCCTATGCTTCTTATATGAAGTTCAAAGTCTACCAAATGGATGTAAAAAGTGCATTTCTATATGACTCAATTGAAGAAGAAGTATATGTCTGTCAACCACCAGGGTTTGAAAACCCAAGCTATCCAGACAGAGTATACAAACTGAAGAAAGCACTTTATGGACTGCATCAAGCACCAAGAGCATGGTATGACACTCTGTCATCCTATCTATTGGAAAATGGCTTTGAAAGAGGAGTCATTGATAAGACTCTGTTCATCAAGAGAAAGAAGAAGGACATCTTGCTGGTCCAAATCTATGTGGATGATATCCACAAGAGAAAGTATGTGCAGGGAGTTTGAGGAACTAATGCATCAAAGATTCAAAATGAGTTCCATGGGGGAACTTACCTTTTTCCTTGGCCTCCAAGTCCAACAGAAGTCAGATGGTATTTTTATCTGTCAGTCCAAGTATGTGCAGGACATTCTAACCAAGTTTGGTTTCTCAGATTCAAAGCCTGCCAGCACACCTATGGAGACACACAAGCAGATAACAGCAGATCTTGAGGGGGAGGATATGGATGTGCATCACTATAGATCCATGATTGGCTCTCTCATGTACCTTACAGCCTCTAGGCCAGATATAATGTTTCCAGTCTGTGTGTGTGCAAGATTTCAAGTTAGGCCAAAACAATCACACTATCAAGCTGTTAAGAGGATATTCAGATATCTCAAAGGGCAACCTAGATTGGGACTTTGGTATCCTCATGACTCATCATTTGACCTACTTGCATACTCAGACAGTGACCTAGGTGGAGCAAACTTGGACAGAAAATCTACTTCTGGAGGATGCCAGTTTTTAGGTGCAAGACTAGTTTCATGGCAGTGCAAGAAACAAACCACAGTGTCCACATCTACAACAGAAGCAGAGTACATAGCAGCTGCAAGTTGCTGTTCTCAAGTCTTATGGATTCAGAATCAAATGCTAGACTATGGGGTAACCTTTCTACACACTCCAATCTTTATTGATAATAGCAGTGCTATTAGCATTGTTAACAATCCTGTCAAGCACTCAAAGACAAAGCACATTGAGATCAGGTATCACTTTATAAGAGACTGCAATGAAAAGAAACTTATTCAAGTTGCAAAAGTTCATACTGATAACCAGTTTGCTGATCTATTCACCAAAGCCTTTGATGTGGGTAGATTCACTTTCTTGGTAACAAGTGTGGGAATGATCAACTCTGAATAAGCCCCTTCCTAAAAGTGGTTCACTACCTGTATATAGTTTATTCTTGGTGTTACTAACTTTCTTTCTCAGGAAATGTATAGCAGTACTCAGTTTATCACAAGCTTAAAAGTGCAAGTATGGTTAATACTGCCCGTACAGTTTTAGTACTGCCAGTACAGTATTAATACTGCCAGTACAGTTTTAGTACTGCCAATACAGTATTAATACTGCTAGTTAGTTAATACTGCTAGCGGTTAATACTGCTAGTTAGTTAATACTGCTAGTGGTTAATACTGCTCTCAGTTAATACTGCTAGTAGTTAATACTGCTCACTGTTAATACTGCTTTCACTATCTTTTTAAGGTTAATACTGCTTTTAATCCGAATACTATAAATACCCTTTGCCCGCCTAAAAAGTTCATAACGACTCTTTGCATACTGTTCACTTGCGCTCTAACCCTTTTCTCTCAAGTACCAAGTTTTCAGGCAAGAACACTCAAGTTCAATGGCATCCATGGCTTTCATTGACGAGCACAATGAAATCGCGATGCTCCAAAAGCCGAAACAAGCTGAAGGTTTTCACCAGATAGTCGACTTTCTGAAGTCCAGCCACATCGCTCATGCTCTCACTGTGTCTCCTACCATCTTCATAGAGCATCAGAGGCAATTCTGGGCCAATGCCACCATCGTTACTGAAGATGGTGTCCAAATGATCAAGACAAGGGTGTGTGAAAAACCCCTAACAGTTACTGAAGAGGTGATACGCATCTGTCTACGTCTAGACGATGCTGCAGGTATAACCTCTATTCCTAATGAGGAATTATTCTCAACTCTTACAAGAATGGGGTATGAAGGCCAAATGGGAATTTTCAAGTTTTTCAAAGCTAAATTTTCATCCCAATGGAGGTTCTTTGTTCATGCCCTGATGCACTGTATTTCAAAGAAAACTACTGGCTGGAGCCAATTTAGCAGTCCCATTGCATATGCTTTGGTTTGTTTATCTACTACTAGAAAATATAATTTTTCTCTGATGATCTTCAATGATCTTGTCTCAAACCTGGACAACAAGAAGAGTTTCTTCATGTATCCCAGGTTTGTACAGGCAGTTATCACTAATGAATTGACGAATATACCTCACTTTGATGGGGTATATGTACCTAAACCCCCTAAAGGCAAGGTTTTCTCAAACATGAGAAGATCTGCTGGGGACTCGGAAGGAGTTGACACCCCATTGTTCTCTACAATGATGGTGGTGTCCCACACTGATGAAGGTATGGCAGCAGGGTCAAAGCCCTCCTCAGACCATCCCACTGCTAGCCAATCCCAACCTTCCCACTTTATACCTATCCCCCAGTCTCTACTTCAAAAGCCCACTTCTCCTATTACCCAAACTTACAAAAGGAAACAGGTAAAGAAGGCTCCTTCCCTTCTTGTACCTTCTCCCACTAAGCCTTTAAGCCCTCTATTGGAGCATTCTCCAATAGAGAATATCCAAAGGGAATCCAATAGGGTGTCTCCCAACCCTCAGGAGGTGCTCTCTAAGGAGATGGAAGAGCATATGGGTGAGAAGGCTACCACTACTTCTGCTAGCACATAGAAGGACAGTGGTAACATCTCTAAGACCTTCCCCATGGCAACTTTGGGTGAGCAATCATCCAAAGGTCCCAGGTGCCAAGAACCCAAGGGGGTGGATAGTGCTTCTACTAGGCAGAAGGCTTCCACTACTAAAAGATCCAATGATCATTCAAAAGGGGGTAACACTCCTGGAGAAGGTGAGGACAGATATAACTATGATGAATTGATGGAAACCATGGGAAACATCAATATGGATGTGATCAAACAAGGTCAAGAGATTGAAGAGCTTAAACTCATTGTTCTGTCACAACAAGAACAGATCCTCAACTTGAAGCAAATGGTAAGGAAATTGCTTCTCCAAAAGAAGAAGAAGCAATTTGTACTCAGAAGGAGGAAACCAGTGACTGATGCTCCCAAAAAGGGGGAGTCAGAAGCTGATGACAATATGGAAGATGCAAAAGCTAAGGGGGAGCAAGAGAATGCAAAGTTTGAGGGGGAGCAAATAACTGCAGAAAAGGTGGCACAAGAAGCAGAAACACAAGCAGCAGCAGAAACCATTAATACTGCTGGTACAAGCAGAGCAGCAGAAATGGTTAATACTGCTGAACCAATGGAAGCAGCAGAAACAATGAAAGAAGTGCTCACAGATCTTGAAATTGCAGAAACTCTAATCAAAGCAAAGCATGATACTCCCAAGGTCATCTCAAAGGCCAAAGGAGTTGACATCAAAGAAAGAGGTGATGCTTCAAAGAGATCAAGCAAAGAGAAGGAAATGAGTAAAGAGAAAGGCAAGGAAAAGCTAGTTCAACCTGATCAACCAATGAAAAAGCAAAAATTGATTGATTCAGATGAAGCTCTAGCTAGGAAAATACAGGCTGAGCTTGAAGAAGCAGAAACCATGCAAGTGCAAAAGGATAGAGAGATAGCTAAAGCAATGGCTGCAGAGTTAAACAAAGCCTATCAACAAAGCTTAGCAACAGAACAAGGCAAGCAGAAAGCCACATCTTTGAGGAAGCCTGCTAAGATCAAAATGGCTGCAAGGAAAAGACAACCTTCAAAGACATACCTGGGTGCTCAAGAGAGAAAGAAAATGATTACTTTCCTCAAGGGTGCAGTAGGTGTCAAGGTAGAGATGTTTTCAAAGATGTCTTTTGAGAAGCTCAAGAAGATGTATGATGCTGAGATGATAAAGCTTCAAGGGGATGATCTTGCAAGGGTTGAAATGGAGAAAAGAATGAAAGAAAGCAATGATTTCTTACAAAAACCATTCCCTGATGAGCAAGAAACTCCAGAGAAGGAAGCAACAATTGGTGAAAGTCTAAGGACTTTAAAAAGAACAAAGATGATTGCCAGGAGAAAGCCTACAAAGAAGCCTAGATTAGTGGAAGAAGAGGCTGAAAAGGTTGCTGAAGAAGAAGAGGCACCTGAGTCATCTACAATGAAAGAACTTGCAAGTACTGAGGATGTCAAAATGTACATGGTAGTGATGGACAAAGTGCCTGAACCAATTTCAGCAGAACCTGTAGGAGTTAAACCTTCTGAAGTCATTCACTGGGATGTTTTGGAAGTAGATGGCAAGGAGTATATCAGACTGAAGAGAAAAGATGAGAAATATGAAGTGTACAACACTTGGAACAAGATTGTCAGAACCTGCTCAAGGTCTGATATTGAAGAAATGTTTGAAATAGGGATGAAGTTATATGCAGATGAACTGAAAGCTCCAGTGATTTCAATTACAAAGCTGATAATGGAGTATCTGTGCATGATGTTCAAACCTGATGAAGTGGAGAAGATAATAAGGAATGTCTTTCAAACAGTGAATAATTGGACTCTATATGAAACTAGTGGAGTATATGCAGTGACTTTGGATTTGAATCACACTGAGTACTTCCTAGTGGATAGAGTGTACAACCATAGCAGACTGAAGCTTCATGCCATGCTGAAGAAGAAGCTAGGATGTATTCCAGATTCAGAAATGGCTAAATATTTGATCCAAAGAACAATTAATCAAAGTTTGGGATTGGATGCAAATACTGGAATTTAGGCCATGATGGAGTTTTGGGAGCATCTTGAAGAAGATCTGAAGAACTTGACTTCTTTTCCTAAAAGTCAAGTTAGGGGGAGATTGTTGGGAACTGAAGAAATGCTAAGTATGGTTAATGCTGCTAGCTAAAAAATTAGTACTTCTGAGTTAATGCTGCCAGTTGAAGTTAATGCTGCCAGAACATGATTAATGCTGCTCTTCAAGATTAGTACTGCTGGAGTTACTACTGCTAAGAGATTAATACTGCTGATCTTGATTAATGCTGCCTATGAGATGGAGATCCGAATTACAAGAATGACAGCTGGATAGACTGAAGATATTCATGGAAGATATTCTGAAGATATTTTATTTTTCTTTTGTTCAATATATATATAGAATTGATAGAATAGTTTGATAGTTAATTAGTTCTGAGTTTTTGTTTTAGAGAGAATCAACCTCAAGGCATAGTTCCTAATTCTAGAGAAGTAGAATTCGTCTTGAAAGAGCTTGTTCTTCAAGATTGAGGTTGTGTGTGTAATCTTGTAACTTCAACCATTCAATACAAGTTTACAAGTTGTTCATCAGATTTACTGTTTCATTAAATATCAAAGTGTTATTCCGCAAACTTCTTTGATATTGTTTCTGAGTATTTATAATTCTTGTTGAGAATTCGATCCTGACATATTTTAGTACTGTACTTATGATTGTTAGGGTGAGGGAATTTATGGTGGGTGAAGTCATTTTTTTCATCAATCTCTTATATTGTGATCTGGTTTTATGTGGCCATTCATTTTCTAATTTCTTTTCAAATCATCAGACTGGGAAGAGCACTTTTGTTGAGCATCGGACGTTCCTTCACTTGTATCGTAGTTTTCATCGTATGTGGATCTTTTTAATAGTCATGTTCCAGGTATACTTGATTACTCATAAATTGTTTTTTTTATCTTGTGAAAATATCTTTTAGGCACGGAAGTCCGGTATTGGTTATTAATCTTTCTTCATGTTCTTTCAGGGATTGACGATCATAGCATTCAACGATGGAAAACTAAACCTTGATACCTTTAAAACATTGCTTAGCATTGGTCCAACCTATGCTATCATGAAGTTTGTGGAATGTGAGCAGTTACTTGTGTTGTGACTCTCTTCTGTTGTTAGTTTCTTTGACATGCTTTCCACATCTTCTGTTTTCCTCCTGTTTTTCATGTAATCTTCCCCTTACATAGGTTGCTTGGATGTTCTCTTAATGTTTGGGGCTTACAGCACAACAAGAGGCATGGCAATTTCGAGGCTGGTTATTAGATTCTTCTGGGGTGCATTGAGCTCAGTATTTATAACATATGTATTTGTGTAAGTCTATAATCATCTGTCCTCTAATAGCATTCTCTGCGCTTCTACTACGACTGACTGCTTTCATTGTGAACAATGAATTTTCCAGAAAAAGTTTTGCAGGAGAGAAATGACAATACCTCAAGTTCAATGTACTTTCAAATATATCTACTTGTCGTGGGTGTTTATGCTGGTATACGCATAGTCTTTGCCTTACTGCTAAAACTCCCATTCTGCCATTCTTTATCTGAAAAGTCTGATCAACCATTCTTCCAATTCTTTAAGTGGATTTACGAGGTACTTTTCCTTCATATTCCTTTTTCAGTTGAGCTTACTTTTCCATAACTAACCTGATGTCGAATAATCTATCGTTTATGGTATTTTTGAGGGAGGATGACATTAAAATATCCGTCTCTTACCATTTAGCTATGAGAGCATTTTGTTTATGCTCTCCGCCCTTGCTTTCTATCTCCATCTCTCTTCATTGTGGCTAGGTAGCTTTTTGGCATTGTTGGCAAGACCATGTCGTTGGATGTTGTTTAAAAGCAATTCTGATGATATCTTCTCAGAACTGGGACAAGGCTCCTAATTTTTTGTCTTTCATTTCTTCAGGAGTGTTTAATGTGAAAATTGTAACAACTCTTCTAAAATAAACCCAACAAAGGAATATATATATATATACATAATACAATATTCCAAAAAGGTGTAGACATGGTCCCAATCAAAAGAATACAGGGTTCAAAGCAAACTACAACAACATACTAGCATAATTCTTACACAAAAAGAACGAAAGAGAGATAATAAGATCAAAATCAAGCTCTCTCTCTTGTCTAACATCTAATATATGGAAAACCAACTAGCATGCTTCACATCGTACCCTTTCCTTTTGCCTCTATACGATGATGTCCTGAAATGCATATTTCAACAAAATGAGGCTTGGGCCAAAAGGTCTAGTGAATTTTCCTGACGGAGTATGAATCCAATAAATATCATTTCGATAAAAGATAATTATATCAATTAAAGACGATGTAGGCTCGCAAGACTACACCCCACAAAGTAACTAGCCAGAATAGTCGCATTAGTAAAAATAAGCACTCCGACTTGATCGCAATCAATATCGCCAGTTGAACCACATGAAACACATTCATGGATTGAGTTATTGTCTTTCCTGATTATCTCATCAAGTCTATAATTAAGCATCACGGTTACGGTCTATTCGCTCCCCCTCCTTTTTGGCTAGTTTCTGCTGCAACAAATATTGGACTATCAAAATGTTGTTTATTAATACTAAATTACATTGTATTTAATAACCATGACAATCATGCTCATCAAAATTAAACTCAGATAACAAGTTGAATAATGAAGGTAGATTCTTGAATAGTTTGGCCCTGAAATCAAGAGAAATAGTGCTACAGTGTAGCAATTCACGCACATACAATCAAAAACTCAAATCTTTGCCTTACCTTGATCACAGACATTAAACCAGTCTTAAACTGAAGAACTCCTCTTCCATCGCTATTGGGGTCCAAATTTTGAGCCATGATATATGCCTGCTCACACACTAAGATTTGAACAATGTATGTTGTTTACCGGTCAGATATTAATAATGAGTCCACAATCATAAAATAATGAGATTCCATAACCTTATGGAACCAAAAATAGTGGAAAGTCTCAATGGAAATGAATCAAAGGATAAAAGGTGCATGACACCAAAATCTTTTAAAACTCAAAAAAGTTAACACGGAAGCCATATCCTTCCTGCCATGTCAAGCTTGTATCAAACCAATCGAGTAAAATCATTAACTTTGGGGCAGAACAACATCCTCTTTGTTCAAAGATACATGTGGACTGTGGACGCATGATAAGGAAGGAGATAGCTTTTCAATCAGCTTTGTCCGGTACACAGAATAATAAAACAAAATATTATAACTATTTCGTTGAAGATGTTACATGTTTTGTACTTCCCTTCACATGACATTCTCCTTAAGATGTTACCATCAAATATTTCTGCACCATGTACATGATCAGACAACACTCCTTATAAATATATGCCAAGCTTTAGAATATATATTTCTCAAAAGCTTCCCTCAGTAGCACACAAAGACGTATTAATCATTACCCTTGTGAAAATCACAGATCCTTTAGTTACTTGTATACCGAATTAAGAGCGATGGATTTTCTCTAAAGGCCTAGAATCGTCTAAAAAGTATGTGCATAATGGCTTAACCATACTTTTGCATTGTTCTTGAATCTCCAAGTTCGAGTATTTTTGCAATATTGTTCTTGGCATTCAGGGTTTCTTTTCTTTTACCTCGTCAATCTTTTTGTTGAATTATTCAGTCCAGAAGGAAGTTGAGAAATAGAAAGACTCCCCATTAAAATCTTAACTCCAACTTAAATTTGGTGTCTTCAAAAAGCACATATAAAAACTTAAATTGGTTTATCACTACAATTTTTGTTAGTTCATGTGATCAAAATATAATCAATAACCACGTTTCCAACAATTCAGTGTAACCATAAGTCATGCATTGCATGAGTATAAGTTGTTTATGGCTACATTTTTAGTTATTTTGTATGACAAGAAGGTAACAATAGTCACGGTTCTAACATTTATGGTAACCATATGTCATGAATTAGTCATGATTAATATAAAATTTGCGTGACGACAAGTAGTTTATGGCCATGTTAAAACAAATATACGTGATTATATGGTAATCATTGGCTACCTTAAAAACAAATTGTGTGGCCATAAATAGTTTATTGTCATGGTTTTCTTTATTTTGTGTAACCAAAAGGTAGCTAATGACCACGTGTAACGTGAGTTTATGTGGCGATAAATAGTTTATTGCCACGGTTAAAGTAATAATGCTCCAGTACCTTAAATATTAGATATGTTTATAGCCACGATTTTTAGGCTATGACTATGGTTTTTTATTTGATATGGTGACTCATTTTAAACGTAGCGAAAATGTATCAATGGTCATGCAAGAATAGGCTACAATTTGATTGAAAAAAAAAATTGAAAAAAAAAATTGAAAACCGTGGCAAATGTAAGTTTTTGTACTAGTGATAAAAAAGTTTAAAAGAATATATGTTGACATTTTTTAGCAGCGTTTGATAATAATTTTTACTATTTTATTCATCTTTGTTTTTTAATCAATATATTCCATTAATTAGTTAAAGTACTTTATATTTTTTTAATTTATTATATATCAATTTAACTCATTAATTGATATAACATTTAATATTCTTCTTCTTTTAATTATTATGAATTAATGTATATAAATGAAATACTCATTAGAAATTTAATACATTTTAGTATACATGATAAAATAAATCAATTAAAACATATTACAATTAATATATGATCAATGTATATAAATGAAATAGTTATGACAATTAATTTTTATTTATTAAAATCAATATATAAAAGAAATAGTTTTATCACTTATCTTTTTTACTAGAATTGATTTTATCTCACTAAATTTCTTGCCAAAAAATTATTCTAAGTAGTGAACTTTTGTTTATCGTTAAAATATTTAGTGTTCTGTCGAATTTTTACATTTATTATTGTAGATATGACACAATTAAAATAAAAAAAATAATTTATCGTCTAAACAAACCGTGAAAGTCTCGAATACGTCCAAGAACATGCATATATTATTAAATATAAGTCATTTTATATAATTCCTCTAAACAAACCGTGAGAGTCCTTGGCTCAAATCCATGGGTATTATGGAGGTAAAACATCATCAATTGGTAGAGTTGGAAGCTATGATCAAGAGTTCACTATCTCCATCTCCATCTTCATCTTCAACCTAAAGCTCCGTTTTAGGGTTTTCTAGGTTTTCACCAAAACCTAAGTGGTAAGTTTATCCTCTCCAATTCCAAACTTATTTAAGAGTTATAAATGTTTCATTGATGATATCCTAGTGTCTTATTACTCCAAGTTTGGCTTGGAAGAGCTTGGAGGATTTAGGTCAAAATTAGGGCTTTGGCCAAATTGGGGATTTTGATGTAATATGTTTGGGGATTGATTCTAAATGATTGAACACGTATATTTATGGTTGGAAATTATGGATCTAGGTTTTTGGGAGTTTTGACTTGAAGATTCGAATTTCTTCAAAGGAGCTCAAGTTGGGGAAAAATCTAGATTTAGCCTAAATCTAGCAAGGTGAGTTGTGAAAACGTTGTACATGCCAAAATGTTCATTTTAACGTGTTTATGTGTTTTACGTGAAATTATCACTTGTTGACTTATTTGGTGGGTTTTGATCATTTGAAATGTCTCGAAAGTCTCGAATACGTCCAAGATATGTTGAGATCTTGCGTAATCGACTTTGGAGGTAGTTGAGACTCGCACCTACCTTTGGTGGAGTTCGCATACAACAATAGCTACCACTCAAGTATTGGAATGACACCGTTTAAAGCTTTATACGGTCACAAGTGCCGAACTCCCGTATGTTGGTTAGAAGCAGGGGAGAAGCAATTTGCCGGACCGGAAATTGTACAAGAGATGGCGGATAAGGTGAGAGAGATATGTGAGCGCTTAAAAGCGGCTCAAGACCGGCAGAAAAGTTATGCTGACAAGAAGCGGCGACCGATGGAATTCCAAGTGGGAGACCGTGTTATGTTGAAGGTGTCCCCTTGGAAGGGGATTATACATTTTGGAAAACGTGGGAAGTTGAGTCCCCGTTTCCTTGGGCCTTTCACCGTGATGAAACGTGTAGGGCTGCAAGCTTACCAATTGGAACTCCCTCCGGAAATAAGTGGAATCCATAACACCTTTCATGTGTGTTACCTCCGTAAATGTCTAGCGGAGGAGGAGAGTGTCATTCCACTTTCCGAGATTAGGGTTGATGAGGGAAATTGTTGCATAGAAGAACCGGAGGCAATATTGGAGAAAAAGACGAAGAAGCTTCGTCACAAGGAGGTCACGATGGTAAAAGTCCAATGGAAACACCACTGCGGTGCTAATGTGACATGGGAGGCCAAGGAGGATTTGAACTGGAGATATCCTCACCTCTTTACCTAGTCAAGATTTCGAGGACGAAATCTCCTCCAAGTTGGGGAGGATTGTAACACCCTCGATTTCGGTATGCATTTATTTTGATCATAAATTCATTTGTTGAACCGTACATTTGATCACGCGCGCATTCGAGTCAAAATCGGGTGATTTTGGGTTCGGTACAACTGGGGCGACAGTGCCCGCGATTGTGACAGAGGTCACTCTCGCGGGGCACTCTCGCGGGGTTTGTACCGAGAGTTGATGGCCTGGCGCGATAGTAACCAACGATTGTGACACGTGTCACTATCGCGTGGCACTATCGCGGGGATTGTACCGCGAAGCCCACAGTTCGGGCGATTGTGACACGCGATTGTGACCATGTCACTATCGCGAGTCACTATCGCGGTCGTCCCCAGATCAGTTAAATGCCATTTTCGCGATTTTTAGCCCATTTCTAACATTTGGGAGCTTTGGAGAGCCAATTTTGAAGAGAGAAAAAGGTAGGGTTTCATCTATTTTCATTTATTGCTCTAAGAGGAGATCATCATTTGCATTTATTGGGTTTGGTTAGGTTGTTGAAGGTGATTGGAAATCTCATGGTTGAATCACCAAGTCGTCTTCTACATTCTACCCTCAAGTGTTGTAACCTAGGGTTTCCTTGAAATCATCTAAGGTGAGTTTCTTAATCATTCCTCTAATATAAATGCTAGGGTTATGTGTTTATGAACTTATCCTTGTCTCCTAATCACATTTGAGTTTTGTTGTGTTTTGACCTAACTATGGATTTTGGAGATATTATGGTTTGGTTTAAACAAGGTTTTCATGGATGGTGTTTTAAAGAATTAATGATTTCATGTTTACCCGCTCTTTTGATAACTAATAATTGTTACTTGGAATTTTGATAAACACCTAAAGTGAAAACTAAGGTTTTGGGAATATTTTATGTATTAGACCAATTATTGGACATGTTGGCTTTTGAAACGGATTTGGTTGTATTATCATTGATGGGGTTGAGTCTACGAAGGTTCCTTAATCAATGTGAGATAAGCCCATATTAGTAACTCACATATTTGGAATTTGGTGTTACGAATTACATGCATGATTAATATGGTTGTATTAGCATGTTTTGGTATTTGGTGTTAGTGCAATGGATCCATAGACACGATATTCTAATGTCTTGTCCGAACATTTGGTTACCCTTGGCACGGGATAGGCATCAGGCTCCATGGTAAGTAGGGTGTGGGCCTATACGGTCGGGCAGCGTCCCATGGACAGTATGGTGTAATCCCAATGTGCTTGAGTTCCCCTGTTTTTGGAACTCTCAAGAATAGACCTGGAGTGGTTGACTTGATGTTTCGAGCAATAGACTTGGAGTAGTTGAGCTTGCTATGTGGTTTGAACTGTTGTCAGTATTTACTGAATGCTAATGGTTTATTTGATTTGTTTTGATTTAGCTCACGGCTAGATCGGCTACATGACTTCAATCGGGTTTATTGTTTAAGTTATTTTCCGCTTATATGTTCTCACTAGGATATAGCCTAACACTTGTTTGATTGTCATGTATGGCAGGTCACTCTAGCGGTGGGACTCGTCGGGATTGAGAGGATGGCCTTGGGGTCGAGAGCGGTCTTTTTGATGACTTAGTGACCAATATTGAAGTATAGAGATTATACCTTTTGGAAGAATAGCGACACCCGCCATTAATTTTGCTTGCACAAGTTAGATTATTAGGTTGTTGAATTGTATTCTTTATTTGTTCTTGGGTTGTAATAGCCATACTTGGTTCCCCGTGTTGGGTTGACGCACATTGGTTTAGATGGTTATACTCTTATCTTACAGGTTTTTGGATCTCCCTTTTTGGGTAGATTGGTTTCTACCATTTATAGATGTTATATAGCCAAATTTTTAAGTTTTAAATTCACTCTAAATTTTAGGATGTTACAAGTTGGTATCAGAGCATTAGTTTAAGGGAACTAGGTATAATTGTAAGATGCCTAGACTTAAACTGAGATTATTAAGTTATGACTTGTGAGATTTGGGTAGAACTCCTAAGATAGGATGGTTTCAGAGTCGACGAAACTTACGTGAATTGAAAGTTGTAACGATAGTGATGAGAACTCTTACGTATCAAGTATTCATAATTTCACTTAGCTAACATTATTATGAATATGTTTTACGTGAGCATACTTGATCTACTGTTGTTATGATAATTGGTGAATGTAGTAGTACGTTTCCTTATGTTATTCGTGCGGTTCACCTCTCATTCTGTATCTGGCCTTGTGTGGCAGGTAATGGTTACCACCAAGAATAAACAGGAAGGGGAAGATGCCACGACATCCACGGCCGATCAACCACGGGTGACCGTGGTGGAAGAGCCCTCACATCCGGTTAATGTGTTAGGCGGGGGACCCGAACACATTCCCCGGCGCAATATCGAATCGAGAGAGCCCATTATGGAAGAGGTGACGGCGGAGACGAGAATGATGGACCGGATGATGGTAGCCATGAACCGAGCTATGGCGCATCAGCAAGAATTATTCTTAAAACTCCTAGAGGACCGGGACAACCACAACAACCGTAGGCATGAAACGGTGGACGAGAACATTGTCGTGGCGGGATCCGGGGGTACCAGACCTGTAATCCCTACTGATGCTACCACAACCCCGAGGGTTGGACAAGTGACGAAAACTTGTACATTCAAGGCCTTTCTGGGTTGCCGACCACCGGAGTTTAAAGGTTCAGACGACCCATCAGTCTGTGTGGGTTGGATTTGGGAAATGGAGCAGGCCTTCCGATCAAGCGAGTGTGGGGAAGGACAAAAAGCAATTTTTGGCTCGCAAATGTTGAGGGGAACGACCCTCACTTGGTGGAATGTGTATTCCGCTTCCCTTGAGGTGACTGTCTTGGCCCAATTGTCTTGGGCAACATTCAAAGAGAAGCTACATGAAGAGTACTGTAATGAGAGGTCGATGGACCGAATAAATGAAGAGTTTCAGAACTTGAAGATGGGTAACCGGTCAGTGAAAGAGTACACCCGACTATTTATGGACAAACTGGGATTGGTGGGACACCTGGTCCCGACAGAGAAGGAGAAAATCAAAGCCTACATTAAGGGGCTTCCGTCCGACATGATGTCGATGGTTAGAGTGTCGAAGACTTCTACTCTCCGAGAGGCGATAGAGGAAGCACAATTAATGGAGGATGCTTATACCTTGAAAAAGGAAGAAGGTTCTCGCCAAGTCGAGAAGAGAAAGTGGGAGGGAAACTCCCTAGCCTCCAAGAAGCCAAGACCGTTCAGCAACAACAATTACCACCGGGGGGCCAACTCTAGGCCCGAGGCTAAGTGGTGTTCCAAGTGCCGAAGCAAACATCTCGGCCCTTGCAACTTCGTTCCCGGGGCTTGTTTTAAGTGCAGAAAGCTCGGACATGCTTATAAGGATTGTCCCGTCAAGGGACGCTTGTGTTACGAGTGTAAGGAGCCGGGTCATGTTAGAGACGAATGCTCGAAATTAAAGACCGACGGAAGTGGCGGGAAAAAGACGGATCCTCCAAGAGTGGCCGGAAGAGCCTTTCAAATGTCTTCCGAGGAAGCCAAGGCCTCTACTGATGTGGTGTCAGGTATGTTTCTCCTAAATTCCGTGCCTACTCGTGTATTGTTCGATTCGGGTGCTAGCTTCTCATTTATATCCGATGCATTTTGTCAAAAGATTGCCATGCCTATGAGTAACTTAGATGAAGCCATTGTGGTAGAAATAGCTAGCGGGGGCCAAGTGATAATTCGAGATGTAGTAAGGGATTGCACCCTTGAGTTTGATGGCAGAAAATTTCGGTTAGTTTGATGCCTATGCAAATTGGCGGGTTCGATGTAGTTATAGGGATAGATTGGTTATCGGAGAATCACACAGAGATTGTGTGTTCCAAGAAGATGATCCGTTTACCCGTAGCAAACGGAGAAACGACAATCATTTATGGTGAAAGGAGGAAAGGCGAAGTGGCGATTATCTCAATGATCAAAGCGCGGAAATTTTTGGCGAAAGGATGCTTATCCTTCTTGGCCTATGCTATCGACACCAAACTCGAGAAGAGGAAGTTAGAAGAAGTAAGGGTGGTACACGAGTTTCCCGATGTGTTCCCGGAAGACTTGCCCGGTTTGCCACCCGATCGACTTGTGGAGTTCAGAATTGATCTCGTTCCAGGGGCGGCCCCGATTGTCCGAGCTCCTTACCTACTGGCTCCTACCGAGATGCAATAGATGATGACTCAACTCCAAGACCTTCTAGAGAAGGGCTTCATTCGACCAAGTTCGTCACCTTGGGGAGCACCGATTTTGTCCGTCAAGAAGAAGGACGACTCGATGAGGATGTGTATCGACTACAGGGAACTGAACAAGGTAACGGTAAAGAACAAGTATCCACTTCCGAGGATCAACGACTTGTTTGACCATTTGCAAGGTACGAGTTGCTTTTCAAAGATCGACCTTCGGTCGGGATACCACCAAGTGAAGGTGGAAAAGGGCGACATCCCAAAGACGACGTTTAGGACGCGTTACGGTCACTACGAGTTCTTAGTGATGCCGTTCGGTTTAACCAATGCTCCGGCTATATTCATGGACTTGATGAACCGGGTGTGCCGACCATTCCTCGACAAGTCGGTAATTGTGTTCATCGACGACATTTTGGTTTACTCTAAGGACGAAGAGAGTCATGGGCGACACCTTCGAGAGGTGTTAGAGGTTCTAAGGAGAGAAAAACTTTACCCAAAGTTTTCAAAGTATGATTTTTGGCTTCAAGAGGTGCAATTTTTGAGGCATGTGGTTACAAAGGAAGGAGTGAAGGTGGACCCCGCAAAGATCGAGGCTATGATGAACTGGGAACCACCCAAGAGCCCGTCAGAAATCCGAAGTTTTCTAGGATTGGCGGGGTACTACTGGAGATTCATCCAAGACTTTTCTAAGACAGCCTCAACGTTGACGACCTTAACCCGAAAGAACGTGAAATTTGTGTGGACCGAGAGTCAAGAGAAGGCGTTTCGAACCCTGCAGAGGAAGCTTTGCGAATCTCCCATTTTATCTCTACCCGATGGGACGGAAAATTTTGTGGTTTATAGCGATGCGTCGAAGATGGGCTTGGGTTGCGTTCTAATGCAAAGGGGTAAAGTGATCACTTACGCGTCACGACAACTCAAGGTTCATGAAGTCAACTACCCAACCCACGATTTGGAATTAGCGGCGGTGGTGTTTGCCTTAAAGTTGTGGCGACACTACCTTTATGGTATGAAGTGCACCCTTTATACGGATCACAAGAGTCTGAGGCATATTTTGATCAAAAGGAGTTAAATATGAGGCAGCGAAGGTGGTTGGATCCATTAAAGGATTACGACTGCGAGTTGCTTTACCACCCGGGTAAGGCAAACGTCGTCGCCGATGCTCTTAGTCGAAAGGACTACGGGGGAAATTCCAAAGCTACTTTCACGCGGATCGAGTTGACGTCTACACTCATCGATCGGATAAAAGAGTCGCAAATAGAAGCTTTACGAGAGGAAAACCTCAAGGAGGAGGTCATGACAAAACAACATCTACTCTTGACGGAGTATGGCCGAGGAGTAAAGCTTTTCAATGGGCGAGTTTGGGTGCCTAAGATCGGGGGCAATCGAGAACTTCTCCTCGAGGATGCCCACAAATCGAAGTATTCTATCCACCCGGGGAGCACGAAGATGTACCGAGATTTAAAGTTACATTATTGGTGGCCAATTATGAAGCTCGATGTTGCACGCTATGTGGAACGATGTGTGACGTGCTTGCAAGTGAAAGTCGAGCACCAGCGACCTTACGACAACTTCCAATCTTTAGAAATTCCAGAATGGAAATGGGAACACATCACAATGGATTTCTTGACGAAATTGCCAAATACTTTGCGCGGTCATGACACCATTTGGGTGGTAGTGGACCGTTTGACCAAGAGCGCTCATTTCTTGGCCATGCGGGAAACTCTGCCTATGGACAAACTGGCAAAGTTGTATATCGATGAGGTGATATCTCGTCATGGTGTACCGCTATCTATTGTCTCTGATCAGGACAGTCGGTTCACGTCGCATTTTTGGGATGGTTTGCAAAAGGAATTGGGCACGTGTGTGAAGTTGAGCACGACCTACCATCCTCAAACCGACGGCCAAAGCGAGAGGACAATCCAGACGCTAGAAGATATGATGAGATCTTGCGTAATCGACTTTGGAGGTAGTTGGGACTCACACCTACCTTTGGTGGAGTTCGCATACAACAATAGCTACCACTCAAGTATTGAAATGACACTGTTTGAAGCTTTATACGGTCGCAAGTGCCGAACTCCCGTATGTTGGTTAGAAGCGGGGGAAAAGCAATTTGCCGGACCAAAAATTGTATAAGAGACGGAGGATAAGGTGAGAGAGATACGTGAGCGCTTAAAAGCAGCTCAAGACCGGCAGAAAAGTTATGCTGACAAGAAGCGGCGGCCGATGGAATTCCAAGTGGGAGACCGTGTTATGTTGAAGGTGTCCCCTTGGAAGGGGATTATACGTTTTGGAAAACGTGGGAAGTTGAGTCCCCGTTTCCTTGGGCCTTTCACCGTGATGAAACGTGTAGGGCTGCAAGCTTACCAATTGGAACTCCCTCCGGAAATAAGTGGAATCCATAACACCTTTCATGTGTGTTACCTTCGTAAATGTCTAGCGGAGGAGGAGAGTGTCATTCCACTTTTCGAGATTAGGGTTGATGAGGGAAATCATAGCATAGAAGAACCGGAGGCAATATTGGAGAAAAAGACGAAGAAGCTTCGTCACAAGGAGGTCACGATGGTAAAAGTCCAATGGAAACACCACCGCGGTGCTAATGTGACATGGGAGGCCAAGGAGGATTTGAACCGGAGATATCCTCACCTCTTCACCTAGTCAAGATTTCGAGGACGAAATCTCCTCCAAGTTGGGGAGGATTGTAACACCCTCGATTTCGGTATGCATTTATTTTGATCATAAATTCATTTGTTGAACCGTACATTTGATCGCGCGCACATTCGGGTTAAAATCGGGTGATTTTGGGTTCGGTACAACTGGGGCGACAGTGCCCGCGATTGTGACAGAGGTCACTCTCGCGGGGTTTGTACCGAGAGTCGATGGCCTGGCGCGATAGTGACCAACGATTGTGACAAGTGTCACTATCGCATGGCACCATCGCGGGGATTGTACCGCGAAGCCCACAGTTCGGGAGATTGTGACACGCGATTGTGACCATGTCACTATCGCGAGTCACTATCGCGGTCGTCCCCAGATCAATTAAATGCCATTTTCGCGATTTTTAGCCCATTTCTAACATTTGGAAGCTTTGGAGAGCCGATTTTGAAGAGAGAAAAAGATAGGGTTTCATCTCTTTTCATTTATTGCTCTAAGAGGAGATCATCATTTGAATTTATTGGGTTTGGTTAGGTTGTTGAAGGTGATTGGAAATCTTGTGGTTGAATTGTAACACCCGGAATTTTCAGTAAGTAAATGTCACCCGGAAGTTTCTGTGACTTGTAAACAGTGGGGTTTTGTTGGGAAATGTTTTGTTTGAAATCCCTTAGAGTATCGAGAGTCTTGGCAGTGAGAAAGTCGGGTTTCGGGGCTCCGGGAAGGTCCCGCGACAATGCCTGGCGACTATGACAGTGTCAAAGTCGCAATGTCACAGTTGCAGAGGATGTACCGTGGCTTGGGGACACCTGGAGACATTGCCAGGCGACATTGCCCTGGGCAATGTCGCACTCAGGGTGCAGGCTGCTGTTAAGTTCGAGTTTCAGCCCCTTTTCTCATTCTTCACTTCTCCTTTCCTTCCCAACTCCCTCTAAACTCTCTCAAGACCTCCCAAACCCATCCATGGTGATTCTGATCCATCAAATGCCTCCATCCTCAAGTATTGAAGTGTCATCAAAGGGTAGAAGTTAGACACCAAGAACCTTCATCTTCATCTTCAACCTCAAACTCCATTTTTGGGTTTTCTAGGTTTTCATCAAAACCTAAGTGGTAAGTTATCCTCTCCATTTTCTAAACCTTATTAGGTGATATAAATGATTCATTGATGATTTTCTAGTGTTTGGGTTCTCTAATTTTGGATTTGGAAGATGTTGAGAAAAGTTAGGTCAAATTAGGGTTTTTGGGCAAAGTGGGGATTTTGATATAAAGTGTTTGGGAAATGGTTCTAAACACTTGAATATGATTTCTTATGGTTGGAAATGTGTGGATCTAGGTTTTGGAAGCTTGAGTTGAAAAGTTGGAATGGATGTCTTCGGAAATCTTTGGGTGGGATCTATGCTTTTGGAGACCAATGGTTGCGGATTGAAACCTAGGTTTAACTTAACCTAGCAAGGTGAGTTCAAGATGCTTTGTGAAAACTATGTACATACCAAAATGTGTATTTTAAAGTAAAAATATATTTTACTTGGTATTTATCAAGTGTGAGTATTTAATAAGTTTTCATATTTGGTAAACTTGGGTCGTTTAGTTCCATGAAATGCTCATATTCGGGTTTTGAATGTTTCAACAAGTAAATGACATGTTTTACATATACTTAGCAATTTGGTACAAATAAAGCCCTTTTTATGAATTATGTATCTTCGGTGATCTTTGTACAAATGAAGTCTAATTTACGACGTACGACATTTTGGGATATTTGAGTTCATAAACTATTTGGTTAATCCTTGTCCCAATACGTGATGAGTTTTGGGTCAATCACCTCTTTGGGGTATGTGTCTGCATAAACATCGTTTAAAGACATTTCATTATTTTGGGGGACCGTTATTTGTTGGTCAGATGGATTTCGAGCATTTTAGCTCGGAGTTGACTTAAAAGAGTCTTGAGGACAATTGTCCGGTTTTAATGGCTCAATTTAGATTCCAAATTGTGATTTACAATTTAATGCATTTTATTGCATAATTATGATAATTACAGGCTCGAGTGCTTTAGTCATTCATGTGTAGTCATGTAATCTTAGACTGTGTTGCATTGGATCCATAGGCACGTAAGTCAGTCTGTTTTGGATGGTCGATTGGGTATTTCGGGGTTGGACTCCGGTACCCATGTTTTACGACCGGAACTTTACAAGTAGGCACTACGAGGGCTGAGTCCGGTTGTGCTATTATGACTATGGGTAGTCCTCTGATGGGCGTTTGGGGCGTTCGCCGTGTGGGGCAATGCCTTCGTCGTATCCCCCGTGTGCCGAGCCTTTGGCGATAATCCCGGTAGTATCCGCTAAGGTCAGCAGTCTCTTTGGGTGAAACTTGTCAAGGAGTCGTAGGGACACTTGGGCGTTTATGTCGTGAAGTGTCATACGATTAACGTTGTATGAGTGACATACTTTTGTGTTTCTTCCACTCTCAACGGATACGGGTATCCCCCGTTGTCGGCCCGTTGTATTTTGGATATTTAATTTTCCATGCTTTAACATTTGGATTTCATTCCATTTTATGGTCCCATGAGTATTAAGTTTCAGTTCCAGGCTTTCGATGACGTATCATATTTATATGGATTGTTTTCCGCTATTTAAGGGTCGAGTATTATGCCGCACCCGTGTTTTGGGTGTTTTGGGATAGGAAATATTATTTATGTTTTCATAAATTGGGTGTCGGATTATAATACCGTTTTGGGTGAGTTATGGGTTGCATCGTTTTATAAAGAATGTGTGTTTGGGAGCATTGTCTTTAAAAGTGCATATTTTGGGAAAATGTGTCGTTTCCATTTTAATGTAAACCATCTCTAAGGATCTTGATTTGAACTGAACTCCTTTCTTTTAAAAATATATTCATTCATGTTAAAACTCTTGAGCTCACTAGGCGTTAAGCCTAACCTTTTTCTTTGTCGGCATGTGCATCAGGTTCAGTTGGGGGTTCGGACTCTAGTAGCCTCATGAAGAGTTGAGCCTTAGCTTTATGCGAGAGTAAGTTGTCGATGAAGTCTTCCGCAGGTTGGAGATAGTAACTGTTATTGGGTTTTAGTAGCACCCGTCTTTATTATAGATTGTGTGTATTGAGGTTAAATCTTATATTGTGATTGTAGATGAAGCAATTATCGATGCATTTAGAAAATTTTAAATTTGTTGTTATTTCCAGATTTGAGGGTGTTACATGAATCACCAAGTCGTCTTCTACATTCTACCCTCAAGTGTTGTAACCTAGGGTTTCCTTGAAATCATCTAAGGTGAGTTTCTTAATCATTCCTCTAATATAAATGCTAGGGTTATGTGTTTATGAACTTATCCTTGTCTCCTAATCACATTTGAGTTTTGTTGTGTTTTGACCTAACTATGTATTTTGGAAATATTATGGTTTGGTTTAAACAAGGTTTTCATGGATGGTGTTTTAAAGAATTAATGATTTCATGTTTACCCGCTCTTTTGATAACTAATAATTGTTACTTGGAATTTTGATAAACACCTAAAGTGAAAACTAGGGTTTTGGGAATATTTTATGTATTAGACCAATTATTGGACATGTTGGCTTTTGAAACAGATTTGGTTGTATTATCATTGATGGGGTTGAGTCTACGAAGGTTCCTTAATCAATGTGAGATAAGCCCATATTAGTAACTCACATATTTGGAATTTGGTGTTACGAATTACATGCATGATTAATATGGTTGTATTAGCATGTTTTGGTATTTGGTGTTAGTGCAATGGATCCATAGGCACGGTATTCCAATGTCTCGTTCGAACATTTGGTTACCCTTGGCACGGGATAGGCATCGGGCTCCATGGTAAGTAGGGTGTGGGCCTATACGGTCGGGCAGCGTCCCATGGACAGTATGGTGTAATCCCAATGTGCTTGAGTTCCCCTGTTTTTGGAACTCTCAAGAATAGACCTGGAGTGGTTGACTTGATGTTTCGAGCAATAGACTTGGAGTAGTTGAACTCGCTATGTGGTTTGAACTGTTGTCAGTATTTACTGAATGCTAATGGTTTATTTGATTTGTTTTGATTTAGCTCACGGCTAGATCGGCTACATGACTTCAATCGGGTTTATTGTTTAAGTTATTTTCCGCTTATATGTTCTCACTAGGCTCTAGCCTAACATTTGTTTGATTGTCATGCATGACAGGTCACTCTAGCGGTGGGACTCGTCGGGATTGAGTGGACGACCTTGGGGTCGAGATCGGTCTTTTTGATGACTTAGTGACCAATATTGAAGTATAGAGATTATACCTTTTGGAAGAATAGCGACACCCGACATTAATTTTGCTTGTACAAGTTAGATTATTAGGTTGTTGAATTGTATTCTTTATTTGTTCTTGGGTTGTAATAGCCATACTTGGTTCCCCGTGTTGGGTTGACGTACATTGGTTTAGATGGTTATACTCTTATCTTACAGGTTTTTGGATCTCCCTTTTTGGGTAGATTGGTTTCTACCATTTATAGACGTTATATAGCCAAATTTTTAAGTTTTAAATTCACTCTAAATTTTCGGATGTTACAACACAAGTCATCCACAACACTAACAGAATATTTGAGTATTATTTATTATAATATAACAATGTTACTCACATTTATTAGTTTCAGTTCTTGATTTGCTATCTACTAAATAAATGTTTAGTGTTTCATTTGAGAAATCAAGGTTTTAAGAAAAATGTAACCATGATTTTGAATCATGTTTAAAACTATATTGGTTCAAACAACTTGCGGTCACTCTTTCGAATATGTTAAAAGGTGATTTTTCCAAAGTACTTCAGTATGATATGTGCTATTATGTATATGTATGTTTGTTCACGTATTTAGAAAGTAATCTTTATAAATCAAATGTTACATGTAACATTTCAAGACATATGATAGTTTACAATATATGTTAATTAACTGGCGTATTATGGATCAGTAAGGGATCCATTTGAGAGGGATAAAAGTTGCTCCCATCCTTCCACGAAAAAATCAAGATGTATTGTTTGCAATGTGAATATCCAACATATTTCATAATCATATTAATCAGATAGTTTTAAAGCCATTTTTTAAAAGCTAAATTAAGAAAAATAACTATACTCAATTTCATCATTATTAATAATACATTCTAAAGTAGAATCCGATCAATGCACAACGCACGGTGAAGGACACTAGTTAAAGAGATTTGAAATAATTGTGTGATGAAAATTTGTAATGAAAGGAAAAGTGTTGTGCAATTGGTGGACCTGATGTTGCAATTAATGGAGAGCAAACATCCAAATGTTCCACCAGCTAGAACCCAAAAAACCAGTAGCTCAATGCCACCCGTGATCGAACACAACGAAAACTACATATTTATATCTATACTATATTATAAAGCACGGATAAAAAACTCTTAAATACAAATTATTAGGCACAAGATACCATCATTTTATGCAAGATTTTAAAAATCTCTTAATTTACAAGTATCAAAACACAAGATACATATTACTACTGGAGACTTTTAACACCCACCAATTTAGTATGTGCAAGACCTTATTTTTATGCAGACCTTTCCATGTATCACTATTAATCTATACTATATTATAAAACACGGATAAAAAACTCTTAAATACAAATTATTAGGCACAAGGTACCATCATTTTATGCAAGATTTAAAAAAAATTTATATCAAAGCACAAAATACATATTATTACTGCATGCTTCTAACACCCACCAATTTAGTATGTGCAGGGACTTCCTTTTATGCAGACAGTTACATGTATCACTATTAATTAATATATTATATTATTATAAATTTGTTTTATTTATATTATTAAATATGTAATTGGTTATTTTTTCTAGATATCATTAAAATATATAAAATAATCATTGAATTCTAACAAAATACTTAATTTTTTTGTATAAAAACATTATATTATTAAGCCTAAATTAAACAAATTTATAAAAAAAAAGCATTATCACTTTCTCAAAACAATCCAAAATCGTATTGTAAATCGACAAAAAAACAAAAAATAAAATAAAACATTAAAATCGTAATGTATTTCGATGCATTGCGCTAGTACGTTTCTAGTTAATATATTATATTAATATAAATTTGTTTTAATTATATTATTAAATATGTAATTGGTTATTTTTTCTAGATGTCATTAAAATATATAAGATAACCATTGAATTCTAACAAAATATTTAATTTTTATATATAAAAAACATTATATTATTAAGCCTAAATCAAACAAATTTATAAAAAAACATTATCACTTTCTCAAAACCATTTAAAATCGTACTGTAAATCGACAAAAAAATAAAATGAAACATTAAAATCGTGATGTATCTCGCTGCATTGCGCGAGTACGTTTCTAGTAGTTTTAAAAAAGTGTAAACATTACATTTTAATAAAATAAATGATATTTTTTACCTCTATTAATAGATGGAGAAAATATTTTTTTTATCTCATAATTAAGGATAAAATGAGAAAGTAATAATAAATTTTGAGAAAACTAAAATAGAAATACATATACTTATTTTGGGACAGATGGAATATTTAATTTCTTATTCACACCACGCCATCATTCACGTGATTAAGTTTAAATAAATATTCTAAATATCAAAGACTTCAATCATCAATTCCTGCATAAAATCGTATTCATGTGATGATTTTTCTTTATTAATCATCGGTGTTCGAGTCGGCTTATGCACATCTTAATCTTTAAATATTTATATGATCACCTTTAAACATTTTCAGATATGTTGATCGTATACTCTCTTGATACATTGAATAACTCATTTAGGACTTCGTGTGTGTTCCTTTTTCTATGTCATTTCTGAATCATCGGTTATATGACCATTTGTTTCATTGTTTATATTGTGAGAATATGTGGAACCTTAAGATTTACCCTCCAAAAAATCCATTAAAGAGATGAGGGTTCCAACATATATTGAATGTAAAGTGTCCAAATCTAGTTGATATGAGACTCCAACACGGCCCTTCAAAGAAGGTTAGACGAACAGATATTGATCCGAAGTGTCAAGATTGGACTAGACGAGTACAAATTTTTCCACAGTGTTAAGTCCCTGGAGTGGTAGACCGATTTGATATATGTGAGAATACATGGAGTCCCAGATTTAGGTGGCGTTTGTTTTTTAAGAGGTCTGAAGTCTTATGTCACTTGTGATTAATAAGAGATGGTGCTGAAATCTGAAATCTAAATCAATAATACTGTTTGTTTTTTGTAACGTCTAGAGGTGTCTTATTTCAGATGTATTTAAGAGTTAAGAGGTTCTGAAAACTGAAAGAAAACAAACAGTCTGAATGTGGAAATGTCTGCCCGATTCATACTTAAGAGCCATTATGAGATTTTAAAAAAACAAACAAACAACCTCTTACTCTCCAAAAGAGCTCTTAAAGAGAGAATGAGAGTTTCAACATATATTAAAGAGAAAGTGTTAAGTTTAATTAGCTCACATGGAACTCCTACCCATACAATTATGCATTCAGTTCATTTTTTTTTAGTCAAGAAAAAGTTTGAATTATCCCACGAAAAAAAAGTTTGAAGAATATTATATCTGAAAAGTAAAGCATTCACCATCATTGTCGCCTCTTTTCTACCTCTCTTCTCTTATCGCCGGCCACCCAGCGGCGGACTTATTAAGCCCCAAGTCGGTCCCGTGCACCTGTTCAACTTATTTGTAGAGAAGAGGATATGAACCTCTGGTTGAACCTTGTTAGATCGAATGCCGAATGAGGTATTTCGAACAAGGTTGACAGTTACGTCTATCACAAATAATTTAAGAAAGGGAAGACTGAGATGGTTTGGGCATGCTTGAGGGGTAGATGAGGAGGACAGACCGTGGGGAAATTGACTGAAATAGCCAATCTTCCCACCCCACCGCACCTTATAGCCATCTTTTTTAAAGCAATTCCCAAAAGTAGCCGGATTTTACGTTAACGTTAATGCGTAAACACTTTTTCTTATTAATAAATAAAAAAATATGGTGAAATAGTTTTAATAGTTAAATTACACTTTATACCTTTATTTATAGTTACAATTAAGTAAATAACTATAAGGGTGCAAAGTATATATAATAAAAATAATTTGTACATGTTTATAATATTTAATAATTTGAATAAATAAAAAAAAATATTCAATATTGAAGTCATTTTGAAAGTATTGATGAGACGTTTATCTATACTATATTATAAAACAGACATAAAAACTCTTAAAAACAAGTTTTAAAGCTTAATATACCACTATTTAATGTTAATTACTTAAAAAACAACCATTAAAGTTGTATGTACTACATTTAATGTTATTTATTAATTTTCAATCATTATCTCTAACCATTTTAACTTTCCTAAAATCATTTCCCACTTTAACTCCCCTAAAATAACTCTCAGCATAATTAAATATAGAATAAAAATCAAATTTTAAATATAAAAAATATAAAATATAATTAAAAAAATCTAACAAAATATTTTATAAAAAATTATATTATTAAACCAAAATAAATTAAAATAAATTATTAAGTCTAAATTAAACAGATTTATATAAAAAAAATCATTATCACTCTCTCACAACCATCCAAAATCGTAATGTAAATCGACAAAAAACAGAAAATAAAATGAAACATTAAAATCGTGATGTATCTAGCTGCATTGCACGAGTACACTTCTAGTAATGGTATAATATGTAAAAAAACATTTTTTTGATGTATTTTAGCTGATATGTGATTATGTATGTTAATATGATAAGGGTGTAAAATGAAAAAAAAAGTAAGAGATATAAGATAAATTAAATAATTAATTATAAGGATATAAAATTTAATTAAATAAAGCAAGTGGTTTACACCATTTGCTTAAACCATATATATATATATATATATATATATATATTTTAAATTATAAAAAGCTGGTTTAGACAAATGCTTAAAACATTTGCTATTTGGCTATTATAGGAATTGAATTTAAAATGTGGCTATACAATGAATTGGAGTGGATAGATTGGCTATTTCAATCAATTTTTTCAGGTTGAGGAGGAATTGGGTTGAGCAATTGCGGATAGATACAACATTGACTAGGGTAGCAGACTACAGGGACATGTATAAATAAATGGCTGTTTGACAATTGCTGAATAATTTGATATAGATATTGTTAAGTGGTGAGAATGTTTAAGAGACTATGTATGATATAATGCATAATGAAATAATGGTTGTTTGCTAATTGTTCTGAATGGATGAATGACAACAAAATTACAATTTAAACCATTTGTATGACTTGGTTCTGAATGAAATATAGTTGTTTGATAAATATCTGAATAAAATAATTACTTTACAATAATAACAATTATCTCAAACAATAATAACAACTATCTTGCAAACAATGCTGACAAAATGAAACAATTATCGCAAGCAAACAATATCTCAAACAATAATATAGCACAACGTGGATAAAATGCAAACAATTATCTCAAGCCCCACAATATCAATCCCACCAAGATAAAATGCATAATATAAAATCACTATGTGGTTTATGTTGATGTTTCTCTATTATTTTAAAACAGTAGATTTTTTTTACTGTTAAATGACTCCATATCACTTTTACTTTTTGGACAAAACACCCACAGTAATGAAGAGTGAACACACAAACACACACACAAAAAAGAATCGCTATACATCCATCATTTTTACTTTTGCTTTTTGGACAAAACACACACACACATACACAGAGTAACACAGAGAAAGCGTGCGGACACACACATACACACACAGCAGAATCGATATACATCCATCATTTTTATTTTTGCTTTTGGACAAAACACACACACACACACACACACAATAATGAAACATCAGTGTCCACATAAGAAGTTTTAAAGTTTAAAACACATACAGTCCAAAAATTGCTAACAGGGTATCATCACATGATGCACGAGCTAGACCAAAATCACATATTTTCAATTTGCAGTCTACATTAGCAAGGATATTTTTGGGTTTAATTAGGTCTCGATGAAACACTTGTGCTGCAAAAAACAAGATATAGTAACTTGAAGGTAAGTAGTGGAATCAAGAAAACAATATCACATGGAAAGAGGATCATAAGAAGAAGAACAAGAAAAAATAACCAAACCAAACCTTTATGAATATATTTTAAAGCTCGAAGGGTATGAACTCAAAACTTCTACATAAGGGCAAAAATTAATGGCCCTGCCAATACTATTCTCAACTTTTCACTCTCTTAGGAGCTGTCGTTCCCAAATGTAGACAACAAGCTTAGTTTGAGCTGTAAAAAATTACCCATTGGTGAGGGAACGTGCATATGTGAGGAGAAGATTCGTGAGGAAGAAGACAGGTGAGAGATGAGTAGAGTGAGATAAAAAGATGATTGAGATTAAAAGGGTAGTATTGGAAAAAACACGCCCTTGATTGGTTTAGGGATGCCCTAGATGCAAAATTGTTCAAAATTGTTCAGATGGTTTTGGAAACCATTAAGCGGTTGTTTTTTTTGACAAACAAACTCATCCTCTAAGCGATTCAGATATGGCCTCTTAATAGCACCATTAAGAGGGAGACAAACAACCCTTAACTCAGGTGGGAGGAAGGAAGTTAATTAGATAGAGGGGGTAAGGTTAGGAAGTTAGCATATAGGTTACGAGGACTCTGGGACAAAATCCAAGACAAATATAAAACCACATGGACAATTTGTAATTTAATCTATATTTGAGTAAACTACAATTTTTGGTCCTTGTGGTTTACACCCAACTACGAGCATCATTCCTAGACTTCAATAAGTACAAGTATAGTCATTGTGGTTTGTATTTTGCTTTGAAAATGGTTCCAATGTTAAATATGGTTTGTTAAGTTAGGGTTATTTTCGTCTTTTTACCCTTTTTTTTTCTTTTTCTGTTTTATCTTTTACCAATTAATATATTTATATATAATATTTTAATTATAATTATATATATACACACACACTACGGTTCTAAAAGGCTCGCGTGTAACACCCGAAAGTTCGGTACGTTTTGGCTACCGTTCTCTCCTCATTTAAAATATAATTATACATTAACGTTAGGATAATTAGTTGTTTTGGATGCCAAGCTAACCGAGAGTAGAAAAAGTCAAATTTTGGAGTTTTGGAGCACCTATGCCAGCGAGAGGGAGGCACAATCACATGGCACTCTCGCTGAGCCAGAGAAGCTGGCGGTATAATCTGAGTGGCACTCTCGCCGAAGGGTACCAGAGTGTTAAATGTGCAATTTTCTAAGCTTTCTCTTATTCCTCAGTTCTCATACTCCTTCCTTTCTCTCCAAATGGTTTCTCCACCTTTCATTACGAACCCTAACTGATTTTGGGGCATTTCCATGGAGATTAAAGTGTTCCCTCTCCATCATATGCTAGTCGTTTCATCTCTTGATGCAAGATCAAGTTTTCATCTCCAACACTAGAGATTTTTTTTGGGTTTATTAGGTTTTGTTCAAAACCTAAGTGATGAGTTCATCCCTCTCTTTTCAAACACTTTAATCAAGTTGTAAATGCCCCATTTATGCCTTCCTAGTGTTTTATTTCTCAAGTTTTCGGTTGAGATGGTTTTGGAAAGTTAGGTCAAAACTAGGTTTTGGTCAAAATGGAGATTTTTGGTGAAAGGTGTTTGGAGAATAAGTACTTGGATTGTTTTTTTATGATTAGGAACTTATGGATCTGGGGTTTTGAAGAAGTTCTTGTAGATTCAAGTTTCTTCAAGGAAACTCAAATTGGTGAAAAATCTAGATTTAGCCTAAATCTAGCAAGGTGAGCTCAAGTTGCTTTATGAAAACTATATACATGCCAAAATGTGTATTTTGAAATAATAATGTGTTTACTTAGTATTTACCAAGGTGTTGAGTATTTGACAAAGTTTTCATATTCGGTAAATTTGGTTTGATAAAACTTGTAAAATGCCTATCTTTGGGTTTTGAATGTTTTGATGAGTAAACCTAAAATGTGTTATTTTGGTGATTTGTTGTACAAATGGAGTTGTTTGATGATTAATACATTTTTGGTGTATTTGGTTTTATAAACTGTTTAAAAAATGCACGTTATTGTGTTATGAGGCATTTTGGAAATCTATGAGTATGGTTTCATTTGGAAAATGGTTTGTTCCAATGAACGAAGAGTTTTTGAGTTAATCATGTTTTTGAAGCATGTGTTTGCATAAACTTGGGTTAATTGCGTTTTATTGCACTTTATGACTTTTAACAAATGGTCAATTGACTTGTGGAGCTTTTGGCTCTGTTGTGACTCAAAGGAGTCTTGGGGGCATTTGCCCAGTTTTAATGCTCGATGAGGAGCTTTGGATATATGGAGCATTTAATTGCATTTTGATGGAAATTACATGTTTGAGTGCGTTAGTCATACATTTGAGTCATGTAATGTTTTAGACTATAATGCATTGGATCAATATGCATAGAAGTCTGTTTATTCAACATGGAGTTTTGATGTCCATGATTTAATCTAGTGAGTGGTCCCCAAGTCATGTTTTAATTGAAGCTTGCGGTGGTGCTCATGAGAGTCGTATACGGAGCTAAGTCTTGTGGCGGTGCCCATGGTGAGCTAGATACTGGGACTTGTGACTTTTGTGGTGAGACTCATCAAGAGGTCAAGTAGACACTAGGGTCCTTTGGGTAACTTGCGGTGGTTACTTAGAGGACCTGTATAAGTGGCTTAACTTTGTGTACCCGCCACATTTGATGGAATCGGGTCTCCCCCATCACCGAAAGGTGTTGGTTTAGGTATTGATTACTATCCATGTTTTCGGTGATGTTTTGAGTATGGATTTCTATCCATAAGTCTGGGTTTTAAGTATTATACCTTATCCATGTTTTTGGATGTTTTGGATGATAGAGTTTATCCACGTTTCTAATATTTGAAAGTTAATCCTTCTTCACATTTTGAGTGCGTATTGAGTCTTGAATTCATATTTGAAAGAATGTTTTGTATCAGGGTTTCTATCACGAAAATGGTGGGTTTTGGGGAAAGATATCCCTTTCATGTTTAATACATTTTATTTTGGAATTCTTGATTTAAATAACATTTTTTCATTTTACCGTTTTATTTAATTAATGAAAACTCTTGAACTCACTAGGCGTTAAGCCTAACCTTTTTCATTTGTCGGCATGTGCATCAGGTATTTGTTGGGGAATGATCTTAGCGACACCGTGAAGAGGTGAGTACCAATTAGAGGCACAAGAAGGATATAGCTATGAGTGATATCTTTCGCCCTTTGGATATAACGACAGTTGTTGGGTTTTAGTAACACCCGTCCCTAAATGTAAACTTGTGTATGGTTTGGAATGTTATATATTGATGTTAAATCTAGATTACCATTATAGGTAATTCAAATGTAGACCTTTAAAAGTGATTAAAATATTTGTTTGATGTATTATCGAAAACTTAATTAGTTGCTCTTTCCATATTTGAGGGTGTTATAAGTTGGTATCAGAGCTTAAGTTTGAAAGATTTAGGTATTGATTTAGGATGCCTAGACTCAAATTAGCATTTCTAAGTAAATGAAAGTGAGAATGTACAATTAGGCACTTTAAGACAGTATATTTTGAGGTCGATAGAGACACTAACATTGAGAATCATGACGATGGTAGCAAGGATCCTCATGTATGGTACATTCATAATTTCACATGGAGAGTGTTATTGTGAATTTACAGTTACATGTGTGTGTGCTTGATTCACATTGATGTGATGACCGATGGGGGTAGTGAGTGTTTGCTTCGGTTATAGAGCATTAACGCGTTGACGGTTGGTAGTGTTGTCACTTTATGTGATCGTTAAGTATGGTGATCATGTTAATCCGACCATTGGGGGTCATAGGTATTGGTTAAATGCCCCATTTAAGACTTCCTATTGTTTTATTTCTCAAGTTTTCCATTTTGTTGATTTTGGAGAGTTAGGTAAAAACTAGGGTTTTGGTCATAATTGAGATTTTTGGTGAAAGGTGTTTGGAGGATGATTCTAAGTACTTGGATTGTTTTTTTATGATTGGAAACTTGTGGATCTAGGGTTTTGAAGAAGTTATTGTAGATTCAAGTTTCTTTAAGGAAGTTCAAATTGGCGAAAATTCTAGATTTAGCCTAAATCTAGCAAGACGAGTTCAAGTTGCTTTGTGAAAACTATGTACATGCCAAAATGTGTATTTTGAAGTAATAATGTGTTTACTTGGTATTTATCAAGGTTTTGAGTATTTGACAAAGTTTTCATATTCGGTAAATTTGGTTTGATAAAACTTGTAAAATGCCTATATTTGGGTTTTGAATGTTTTGATGGGTAAACCTCAAAAATGTGTTCTTTTGGTGATTTGTTTTACAAACGAAGTTGTTTGATGATTAATACTTTTTTGGTGTATTTGGTTTTATAAACCGTTTAGAAAATGCATGTTTATTGTGTTATGAGACATTTTGGAAATATATGAGTATGGTTTCATTTGGAAAATGGTTTGTTCCAATCAGCGAAAAGTTTTTGAGTTAATCATGTTTTTGAAGCATATGTTTGCATAAACGTGGGTCCAATTGCGTTTTATTGCACTTTATGACTTTTAGCAAATGGCTGACTTGTGGAGCTTTTGGCTCGGTTGTGACTCAAAGGAGTCTTGGGGGCATTTGCTCAGTTTTATATGCTCGATGAGGAGCGTTGGATATATGATGTATTTAATTGCATTTTGATAGAAATTACAAGTTTGAGTGCGTTAGTCATTTATTTGAGTCATGTAATATTTTAAACTGTAATGCATTGGATCCATAAGTATGGGAGTTTGTTTGTTCAACATAGAGTTTTGATGTCCATGTTTGAGTCTAGTGAGTGGTCCCTAAGTCATGTTTTAATTGAAGCTCGCGGTGGTGCTCATGAAAGCCGTATACGTAGCTAAGTCTTACGGTGGTGCCCATGGTGAGCCGGATATGGGGACTTGTGACTTTTGTGGTGAGACTCATCTAGAGGTCGAGTAGACACTAGGGTTATTTGAGTATCTTGCAATGGTTGCTCAGAGGAGCTGTATACGGGGATACATGACCCACAGTGAATCTCGAGAACGTTGATAAGTGGCATAAATTTGTGTACCCGCCACATTCGATAGGTCTCCCCCGTCACCGAAAGGTATTGTTTTGGGTATTGACTACATGTTTTCGGTGACGTTTTGAGTATGTATTTCTATCCATAATTTTGGGTTTTAAGTATTAAACCTTATCCATGTTTTTGGATGTTTTGGATAATAGAGTTTATCCACGTTTCTAATATTTGAAAGTTAATCCTTTTTCATATTTTGAGTGCGTATTGAGTCTTGAATTCATATTTGATAGAATGTTTTGTATCGAGGTTTCTATCACGAAAATGGTGGGTTTGGGGGAAAGATATCCCTTTCATGTTTAATTCATTTTATTTTGGAATTCGTGATTTAAATAGCATTCTTTCAGTTTACCATTTTATTTAATTAATGAAAACTCTTGAACTCACTAGGCGTTAAGCCTAACTTTTTAATTTGTGGGCATGTGAATCAGATCTTTGTTGGGGAATGATTTTAGCGACACCGTGAAAAGTTGAGTACCAATTAGAGACACGAGAAGGATATAGCTATTGAGTGATATCTTTCACCCTTTGGAGATAGCGGCAGTTGTTGGATTTTAGTAACACCCGTCCCTAAATGTAAACTTGTGTAAGGTTTGGAATGTTATATATTGAGGTTAAATCTAGATTACCATTATAGGTAATCAAAATGTTGACCTTTAAAAGAGATTAAAATTTTAACTGATGTATTATCGAAAATTTTAAATTAGTTGCTCTTTCCAGATTTGAGGTGTGTTACATCACGCAATAGCCACCATGACTCAAGGCTTGTGTCTCACGTCAAATTAAACCTATGGCACGCCATGGCCTAATGTTCAATTTTTATACCCCGATATTTGATTTTTCTTTATGTTTTAATGTCTTATTTGCTAGTTTTTAATATATAACCTAATTTAACTTGTTTATTATCATTAAATAATTGAGTAATAGTACAAATATACGGTTTTATATATAATCTTATATATGATATAGAGATTTGCCGTCATAAGTCACGACGCATTGAAAAACGTTGTGGCCTCGCCGTGGATCCTAACCATTTAGTACCTTGATATATACACACACTTCGGTCGTCTCCCCTAGGAGTCCGACCATCTTCTCCGACACTGGACCATCTCCGACCACAATCTCCCCACATAAAGTCCGATTATCTTCTCTGGCCTAAATCAAATCGTTAACCTAAACCAAACCTAAAACCCAATCAAAACCAATGACCTTTTTCAAAGCAAAATGCAAACCACATTGAATATATAACTTTATTTATTGAAGTCTAGGCATTGGTGTTCGTAGTTGGATGTAAACCATAGGGACCAAAATTGTAGCTTAGGGGCTGTTTGTTTACCTCTTAATGGTTCCATTAAGAGGCAACATTTGAATCGTTAAGAAATGAATCTTGTTTGACAAAAAAAAAAGTCTGTCTCTTAATGGTTCTAAAATCCTCTGAATGATTCTGTACCTTGCGCCTCCCTTAACCATATTTCATTTTGCACTATATCATAAGAGCCTCTTAGTCATTCAAACCATTTAATCATTCTGCACCAAACCATTCAACAACGGCCAAACAACCCCTTACTCATTAATTATTATATTTTATTTATGTTATTCTAATTTTTATTTTCGTTATAAATTCAAAATTATCATTTATAGAAACTAAACATTTTAGTTATAAATTTGCATATTAAAAAAATATTTATGAAATGGTAAAAGTTTCATAATTAATCATGGGAAAAAGTTTGTGAAAAAAATGGGTTTATAAAATACTATCACAATATAAACTTAAACTTTGTTTCTTTAATTAAAAAAAATACTATCTTCTCCTGTAAATTGACACCATTAATAACCATGGAAGTGACACAGTCCCTCAAACGATCTAATCTATTTTTCTATATATAAAATGTCAAGTTTCATTTAAGAAGAAACAAAAATGGCTTCTTTGGTGTATGCTCCTGCCTTGTTACTCCTACTCTTCTTCCTCATCAAATTCTACTACTTTGTCTTTACTCGACCACCTTCCACCAAGAAAAACCTACCACCTTCACCACCAAAGCTGCCGGTGATCGGCAACCTCCACCAGATCGGCCCACTCCTCCACCACTCCCTAGCATCTTTATCCCAATACCATGGTGGCGGTCCACTCCTCCTCATTCACCTCGGTTCCGTCCCAACCCTAGTGGTCTCATCAGCCGAAGCAGCCCGCGAGATAATGAAAACTCATGATCTCATCTTTGCCAACCGACCCGATGTCAAAATATGGCGTCGACTCCTCTACAACCTCAAAGAAGTCTCGGTGGCACCTTATGGCGATTACTGGAGGCAAGTCAAGAGCATTATGGTTCTCCATCTCTTGAATCACAAAAGGGTCCAATCTCATAATGAGGTGAGGGATGAAGAAATGGGGATTGTTGTTCGGAAGATCAAGAAATGTTGTGAGAATGGGGAGGTGGTGGTGGATTTGAGTGATTTGTTCGTGACGCTTACGAATGATGTGGTGTGTCGGGTGACGTTTGGGAGGAAGTATAGTGAAGGAGAAAGTGGGAGGAAGTTTAAGAAGATGTTGAAGGAGTTTTTCGAGTTGTTGGGTGGTTTAAATTTGGAGGATTGTGTTCCTGTGCTTGCGTGGGTGGATCGATTGAGAGGGGTCAATGCTAATGTCGAGAGGATCGCCAGAGAGGTTGACGAGTTCTTGGAGGGTGTGGTGGAGGAACGGCTGAAAAAACGGTCGACTGATGGTGGTGGTGGGAGAGAAGATTTCGTCGATATATTGCTTAAGATCCAAAAGGATGATAGCATAGGAGTCCATCTTGATAGAGTTGCCATGAAAGCACTTCTCTTGGTAACTTGATTTCTTTCTTTATCTAATTTTTCCATTTTGTTTCACAACATTTTTCTACTTGTGTTCTTGTTTTTTTCTTTTTAGCTCAACTTTTAACCATTACAAGTCTAGGGTTGGGTTCCGGTGAGAAGTTGAGTTAATGATAAGAAGCGTGAGAAGTGGCTATCAACCGTTGGATGAGAAATGGACGCACATTAGGATGAGATGCACCAGATCAATTCCTTTCTAAGCCGCAATTCATGGGAGGAGTTGAGATTAAAATAGATCAACGGTTCAGATCCACTTCTCACGCTTCTCACCATTAACTCAACTTCTCACACGATCCTTCGTCTACAAGTCTAATTCTATCTTCATTACAACTGATCGAGTACCCTTTTTTTAAAAACCTAAGTAATTTGTAATTCGTAGAAACTTACAAGATATTATATGTAAAAATGCAATTTTATACATCGTTGTTTTATATGTGAAATGTCCAGGATTGTTTTTCCACACACAAAACAACTTTGAACGTTTCACATATGAAGCAACATTGTATGAACACTTTATTTTACATGTGGTTTCATATATGAATAAAATATATAAAAACTTATTTGTTGTAAGATTAATTGGATTCGTAAATGGTTGTGTCTATTCTAATTTGGCCAAAGCGATTGTAAATGACAACTACTCATGTAAAATTCGATACCACAACTTTACTTTTTTTCCATTCGATTGTCCAAACTTGAGTTTTCGGTATTATTTTCCCTAAGAAAATGCATAATATTTATACTATGTTATAAAACATTTGATTCCAAGTTTTTTTGGGCAAGTCTTCCCATCCCATTACCAACTACACGCCATAAGCATTTGGTTCAAAGTTTTAAAAACAATTTTTTAAGCATTATGTAATGCTGTATAATACTAAATTACTTAATTTCAATTTTACAAGTAATTGATGCATATGTACAACTTTTTAAAGTTGAATGATTGGATTTATAACTAACTGATAAACATAATCAAATACAGAATAAACATCTCATTTTAAATATAAAGAATCTAAAATATAATTAGGATAATCATTGAATTTGTAACATAATACTTAATTATTATTTTTATAAAAAAATTTATATTATTAAACCTAAAATAAATTAGAACATTATTAAACCTAAATTAAATTAAAATAAAAAAATAAATTAAACAAATTTATAAAAAAAACATTATCACTTTCTCAAAACCACGTATTATAATATCGATAAAGCCAAAAAATAAAATAAAACATTAAAATCAGCATTGTATTGTGCTAGTAAATTTCTAGTATACTTAAAAACTTTTAGAAATTAAAAAATTACCCTTTGAAATTCGTTACCACAATAGTTCATTTTATTTAATTATTCCTAGCATGTTAATTATCATAATAACCCATTTCTTCTTTAATTTGAATGGATTTTTACTAATGTCGTTTTCTTTCCTTTCTTGTGTTGCAGAAAGATTCTCATTAATAATATTTAGGTTTTAAAAATAAAACATGTTATCATCTTGATTTTTATTTTGTTTACTGAATTTTTTTATTAGAAAAGAAACAATAAAAAGATCATTTAATAATAAAATAAAGTTAAAACAAAACGAATGATCTAAAAACCAAAAGAAAAAGAATATTTAATATTCTTTAACTTTTTGTTATTATTTAATATTTGCTGTCCCAAAACAACTAATCAATATCTAGGTTTTTAATTTATTTCCCGATGGGAGGAATCGTGGATCTTGTGGATTGCACTAATGAACAATAATTTGCATTTCTTCAATCAATATAAATAATAACACGATTCTTTTCAAAAAATCTTAGATTTCAAATGATATTTTAATTAAAAAAAGATGGATATGAAAGCTATATTAACAATAACAAATATGTATAAACAAAATTGGGTTTATAGAAGGGAAAAAATAACTACGGAGTCGTTTATAGAAGCTAACCGGGTCACTTACGTTATTGGCTAACCATGATAAGAACCGGAAATCTTACCTGCTAAGAGGCATATGTCAAGGTTCGAGAATGTTACCCTGTAAGTAAATGTGATTACTTTTACCTGGTAAGTACATACAAAGTAAGATTATTACCTACAATGCCATTTTGGTGGCCGAGAATATCTTACTAGTAAGGTAAGTGAGTGGTGGATTTTACTGGTAAACAACTCCTAAGTGTGGTAATAGACCGTTTTGTAGAACTTAAGTTTATAGGACCAAACAGACGGATGTCTAAGAGTATGTATATATTAATCATGAGAATTTTTTTTTGTTATTGTAGGATGCATATACTGCTGGAACAGATACAACAGCAACTGTACTAGAATGGGCATTCACAGAACTTCTAAAACATCCTAGGGTTTTCAAGAAAGTTGAGGATGAAGTAAGGACGGTTCTCAAAGGCAAGCAACATATAGATCAAGACGATATTGACAACATGAAGTACATGAAAGCCATGTTCAAAGAAACTCTTCGTGTTCATCCTCCGATCCCGACCTTAGTTCCTCGAGTTGCTAGTCAAGATGTCAAAGTCATGGGCTACGATGTTATGAAAGGAACTAGGGTTATCATTAATGCGTGGGCTATTGCAAGGGATCCTAAAGTGTGGGATGAACCTGAGGAGTTTCGACCTGAGAGGTTTTTGGAATCTTCAATTGATTTCAAAGGGCTTGATTTTGATTTGATTCCATTTGGTGCCGGAAGGAGAGGGTGTCCTGGAATTGGATTTGCAATGGCGACTAATGAGAATGTAATGGCCAATCTTTTGCACAAGTTTAATTGGAAGTTGCCAAATGGAGGGAAGGCACAAGATCTAGATATGAATGAAAAACCTGGTCTTGCGATTCGCAAAAAATATCCTCTTTTGGCTAGTGCAACCCCTTTCTCTTCGTAATTCATATATGTTCTAAATAAATGGTGTTGAAAATATGTATTAGTTGTATGTTTTAACAGTGTTTATGAGTTTACTCTTTTCACATGTTGAGTTAATTGATGTTGTGTAATTAATGTAATACGGTAATTGCATATTATATTTGTGTATTCAGTGATAATATATTGCATACTTGAATGCCACCAAACTTAAGAATTGCCTCATGATTTTGAAACGGTTGTGACTCTATGAGACTTTAACCTATAATTTCGAACTCAAATAACCAAGCACTGTCATACACGTGTATGGACTGAAGCAGTTATACTAAAGATTGAATTTATAATGAAAATGAATATAACATAAACAAAAACACTAATATAAATTAAATTACGTCAAATTAAATAAAAACATAATTAGAATAATAAATAGATACAAATTGATTTAAAATATAATCGTCTTCAAAACATTTAAAAAATAATTAAATTACATTAAATTAAATCAAAGAATATTTAAAATATTACATAAAAAGGATCAAAATAAACAAACAAACAAGTTCCCAAATATTTAAATAACCAAGCATAGGGGTGTAAATGAGGCAAGACAACTTGCGAGCTACTCGAACTCGAGCTCGACTCGACATACTAACGAGTCGAGTCGAGTGACCTGATACTCGACTCGATAAGCTCGTGAGATACTCGAATATATATTATATATATAATTATAATTAATTTATATTATAATTTAATAATTTTAATTTTAATTATAATATTAATATTAATAATAAAGGGATATTATTTATAACATTTTCAAAAAAAATAATAGCAAGAACAACGAATGAGTATCTCTTCTTATATTATTGATTGTTCTCCTTCAATTTTCAATGACTTTTCGATGTGGGACAAAAGTCTACATACTTATTTGCTGATGTTGTGAGCCTGTGAATGTGAACTTCCATCCTTTGCTGAAATTTTTTTATCCCACATCGGTAGGATTAACATCCCATGGCTTTACACTCAGGTACAAATATACCTCATCCCATAGCCTTTTTGCCTTCACCATTTTATTGAGGTTGTTGGTTTAAGCCCTTTGGCTATAGCTCGTAGCTTGAGCTATGGCTAAGAGTTCAGTTGGAGCACCCTATTTAAGCGGGTGAACCTTTAAGAAGTATTTTTGTAAGTTCGTTTAGTGGTTTAATGAATGAACACAAACATACAAGAACAAAGTGATATTTTAAACGAACGAACGTACCTATTTCCTTAACGAACGAATACGAACATTAGTTCAAGTTCGAACTTGATTCGAGCTTTAAACGAATTCGAGTTCGAGCTTGAGAATTGGTTATCGAGTCGAGTGCGAGCTTGGATTTTCACTACCCGCGAGCTTTCGAGTGGAGTTTGAGCTTGAGAATTTTATTTCGAATTCGAGTCGACTTTACTGATACTCGATCTCGACTTGCATCATTTACATCCCTAACCAAGCATACATGTGTTTGGGTCGAAGCAAATAAAGTTGCAAAAATACATTAATGGGTAGCATATTTTGAACAACTTTATCTTGATTGTATATACGGATCGAAACAAACAAAACTGCAAATATATATATTTATGGGTTGCAATATTTTGGACAACTTTATGTTAATGTAGTATGTTGATCAAATCTCTCTCTCTCTCTCTCTCTATATATATATATATATATACTAAAGCAAAACCATAGGTTGATTACGTGGCATCTTCACAAGTGAGGATTTGAAGTTCTCTGCTTCCTTATTTTTTTGGGGAATTTTTGCATTTTTTCCTAAGATTATTCCCTCAACCGCTACTTCTCATACCCAACCTTTTGATTTCCTTTGCCGATTAGATAGTTACGGGAGGAATTATTCTCTTTCAGCACCTCTCCTTCTTCTCATCCCCATTCGTTCGATGTTCTTTCTGTCGATTTCTTTGGAATTGGAGGTATTTCCTCGCATCTATTCCTAATCTTCTGCTTCATTTTTTTATTAACCTAATGGAATGTTGCAATTAAATGTTGGAGTTTGTTGATTACTATTGTAGTTGGATCAATTTGTTTAGGTTGTTTAGTTACGACTAGGTCCAGTAGTTTAGTTAGGGCTAGGGTTTATGTTTCTGTTTCGAAATGGTATAGAATCGTTAATGTGATTTATCAGGCTCAGATGCGCCCGCATTTGCTTTACGTTCACACATTTTCCTGTGAATCAATGGGGTTTACGTAGTGTGACATCTATATTTTTAATTGAATTCTAAGGTTAGTACTTTATTGGTTTCTCTGCTAGCATCATGTAACACCCGTAATTTTCGGTGAGTAAAGGTCACCTGGATGTTTTTGTAACTTGTATATGGTTGGATTTATGTTGGAAAAACATTACTTTAAGTCCCTAATAGTTTCGGGAGTGTTGGCATAGAAAAAGTCGAGTTTTGGGGCTTGGTACGGGTCCGGCTACAATGCCCGGCGACTATGACCATGTCATAGTCGCACTGGCAAAGTAGCAGCCAAGGGAGAGCCTTCTGGACCATTTGAGCGACAATGACATGTCAAAGTCGCATGTCATTGTAGCACACTGGTACCAGACTTGTTAAAAGTCGGATTTTCAGCCCCATTCTTCATTTCTTCATAACTCTCTCATTTCAACTCTGTTTTTGGCGATTCAAGTTGCTATGGTTTCGTTTTTTAGAGATTTTCAAGGTTAGATTGTTATTTTTGGGAATATCCAAGAATATTTGGTGGTGGATTGGAAGCAAAGGTCAAGAGCTCATCATCATCACCTCCATCTTCAAGAAATTTGGGGTTTTCTAAGTTTTCACCAAAACCTAAGTGGTAAGTTTATCCCCTCCTTTTCTAAACCTTAATAGGTGATGTAAATGATTCATTGATGATTTTATAGTGTTTGATTCCTTCAGTTTCGGTTTGTAAGATTTTGGAAGGTTTGTGGTCAAAATTAGGGTTTTGACAAAAATGGAGATTTTGATGTCATGTGTTTGAGGATTGATTCTAAATGGTTGAATGTGATCATTTATGAGTGAAATTTGTGTATCTAGGTTTATGGAGTTTTCGACCTTGAAGATTCAAGTTTCTTCAAAGGAGCTCATAGTGGGGTAAAATCTAGATTTAGCCTAAATCTAGCGAGGTGAGTTCAAGTTGATTTGTGAAAACGGTGTACATGCCAAAATGTTTATTTTTAAAGTGCTTTGTGTTTTACATGAAAGTGTTAACTGCTGATCACCTGATAAGTCTTGGTTATTTTGAAATATTTAGTTTTATAAACATGTTGAAACACCCATTTTGGGATCTTTGGGAATTTTGGTAAATGAATCATGTTGAAATGTTTCTTTGATGATTTTACATATATAATTGGAGTTCAATTGACGTAAGTGTCATTTTGCGTATTTGATCTTATAAACATTTTCGAAAAATGCATATTATTGTGTTATGAGGCATTTTGGAAATATAAGGGTATGAGTTCATTTGAAAAATGGTTTGCCTCAACCAACGATGAGATTTGAGTTAATCATACTTTTGATCGTTGTGTTTGCATGATAGTTGGTCAAACGTGTTTCAAGGTTTATACTGGCTTTCATTTTGGGGTTTACGTAAATTGTTGGGTCTTTGGCTCGATTTTGACTAAATTAAGTCTTGAGGACATTTGTCCGGATTAATAACCGTTGTGGGGTTTTGAGTATGATGACGCATTTTCGTGTCATTTGAAAGTTACATGTTTTGGGAGCTTTGGTCTTTCATTTGGAGTCATGTAATGTTAGATAATGTTGTAATGGATCCATAGGCACGTAAGTCTATCTGTATTAGGAAAGCGGGTAAGGTTGGTTATGACCATTGACCACTTGGGTTCGCTAGCGAGTAGGCAATAGGTGGCACGAGCCTCTGAGTTGAAACTCATCTAGATTGGATAGACACCCATGTCCGTAAGTCCTTGGGGTGGAACTCGACGGAGTATGGCTAGAGGCAATAAACGGTCTGAGGTTGTGATGTCTGGTATGGCATGGGAACTAAGACCGGGATATGTGGTGAAATCCAATAACATCACGGGTGGCCCCATTTACGTGTTCTCGCCACCCAAGATGGAAACGTTGAGATGACATGCAAGTAAGTTGTATGGGCGGCCTACTTGCGTGTTCCTCTACTCTCAACGTATACGGGTCTTCCGTCGTCAATCCGTGGTATTTTTAAATTTCAATGTCATATCTTATCAACTTTGGTTTTGTACGGTCGACGGTAAATGATGGCTTTAATATTGGGTTTCCCCCGCGTATATTAAGGTTTAAATGGAATGCGTCGTTTCTACGTTTCGGTATTTGGTTTCTTTCCATTTATGATTGTGTGAGTATTGGGTCTAATGTCCATGTTCACGACGATATTTATTTATATGGGTTTTCATCTATGGTTTATGAGTTGTGTGTCATGTCCCACCCGTGTTTTGGGTATTTCGAGATATAACATTTTACTCGCGTTTTATACAATTGTGAGTCCTTTCTCTATTCTCATTTTGAGCAAGTTTTGGGTTAAATCTAAGTTTATGAAAGAACGTTTTATATTGGGATCTTAGCCCTTAAAATAGTTTGGTTTGATCAACGATTATATTGGTGTCTTTTTCGTTTAAGATACATTATTATTAGTAAACGAGTCGTTTTCATGATTGAAGCATATCATTTTGAAAGATTATGATTTTAATTGCTTTCTTCCTCTTTAACGATTCATTTATAAATGTTGAAAACTCTTGAACTCACTAGGCGTTAAGCCTAACCCTTTTTATTTGTTGGCATGTGCATCAGGTTCAGTTGGAGGTTTTGATTCTAGTAGTGCTATGAAGAGTTAAGCCTTAGCCTTACACAAGTGTAAGTAGTTGGTGAAATATTCCGCAATTTGGAGAAAGTGACTGTTATTGGGTTTTAGTAGCACCCGTCCTTATTATAGTCTGTATGTATGAAATGGAATGTGTGTATTGAGGTTCAATCTTAAATTGTGATTGTAGATGAATCAATTATCGATGTATTTAGAAAAATTTAAATTAATTGCTATTTCCAGAATTGAGGGTGTTACACATCACATTCATGTCAACAATTTTACACCGACAACCAAGGATATCAACATCCTTGGTGACAAATTAGCATCGACACCATTGAGGTTATTTGTAGAAGAACTAGGTATTTGTTTATTTTTGGTTTTTTGTCACTCAGGCCTATTATAAAATTAGCTCTTTATTTTCTTTCCCATATTCGTCTTTGTTCATTGTTATGTATTTCTTCTTTATTGTTCAATTGTAGATTTGTTCTTAAACTAATATGCTTTAATTGTTATAGAAAACAGAAATATTGCACTAGCTACTCTCTCTCACCAGGTAATGCATAACTTGACAATTTAATTTTATATCTTCATTTTGTGGCCTTATGTATTGATATGATAGCTTTTCATTGTAATTTTCGGGCATTGGTGATCACATCTTTCTGTGTTGTTTTCTTTTGGTCCTTTTTATTCTATGCAAAATCTGTTTAAGAAATTTACTAATGCCTACTAGAATGAAGTGATCTTATAATAGTTGACATTTTCAATAAGTCTAACTTGGTTATGCATTTTAATAAAATGTAATGCTCATTGTTAAGAATCTTTGTTACCCTAAGATTAGGGGTGTACGCGGGTTGGGTTGGGCGGTTTGGAACATTTTTACAACCCAACCCAATTATGACGGTTTGGAAAATTGCAACCCAACCTGCCCCATTCAAAAGTATAACCCAACCCAACCCAACCCAACCCTTGTGGGTGATGGCGGGTTGGGTTGGGTTGACGGGTTAGTAATATACATAAATTTTTCCGATTGAAATACGATAAATAACACTAAAAGTATTCTCAAAAAAGTTATTAGTTATTACAATCATCCAAACATACATAAGTCATAAAGTTAAACTTCAAAAGTCTAAATGATAGCAACCAATTCAAATTCTCAATTAAGTACGACCGTCTTGGACCTCTTCGACATTTCTCTTTATTAAACGACCCCTCATTATCATTGATAGGAGAAAAACTAAGCAAATTTTGTTTTTATCGGACAATGTATCCAAATATTTCTTACATTGGTTTCTCAAGTGATTCCACAAAGAATTTGTACCAATTTTCTTACTATATATGATAAACATAATCTTTTCCACAATAATTACACACACATCTAGAGTTCTTTTTGGAAAAGTGATCCCAAAACATTTGAAGTTCTACCACCCCTTTTTTTAAATGTATTTTGTTCATCATTGTCTTCAGTTTTTGGAGATTGAGGGGTATTTTCCATTGCTCTTATAAATATTAATAAAACATATATTTAGATTCAACAATATAATTTTAACAGTAGACTTGATGAAAATCAAATTGATGCAGTAGACTTGGTGAAAATCAATCTCTAAAAATGAAAATAAAAAAGTTTGATGTAGTAGATGCAAATTCATACAAATCATACCCTAAATTCATCCACAATAAAAACCCAAAAACAATAACATCATATGTTAACACTTAAAAGTTAAAAGTCAGACTTAGTTTTTAATTTTTAATTTGGGCTGTAAATATATATATATATATATATATATATATATATATATATATATATATATATATATATATATATATATATAGTGTTTGGTTCATTTGAGAAATGGTAAATATATGAGAATTAATAGAGAAGTAATCCTAGCCATTCATATGGTCAAGATCGGATTTGATTAGTCAAATATTGCGGCTTTGACCGGTCAAAAGTTGCGGCTTTGACCGGTCAAAAGTTGCGGCTTTGACTGGTCAAAAGTTGCGGCTATCCCAAAAATAGAAGGACAATTTCGTAAATTTTACAAAACACACGGGCTGTGTTCATATATGAACATGTATAATTCACATATGAACTATATATTCATATATGAACCAGTGCAATTCACAACTGAACTCTTTTAACTGATTCATATATGAACATTTGTGATTCATATATGAATCAGTTGAACTAACTAACAGATTCATATATGAACCTTTGTGATTCATATATGAATCTGTATGAATCACAAAGATTTATATATGAATCTGTATGAATCACAAAGATTCATATATGAACCTTTGTGAATCACAAAGATTCATATATGAATCTGTATGAATCATAAAGATTCATATATGAATCAGTTGAACTAATTAACAGATTCATATATGAATCTTTGTGATTCATACAGATTCATATATTAACTCATCCCGTGTATTTTACGAAATTACCCCTCTACCTTCTATAGACCACATAAGGAATTATCCGGTGCTTCGCGGTCAAAGCCGCAAATGTTTACCAGATGAATGACTAAGATTACTTCTCTATTTCACATATATTTACCATTTCTCAAATGAACCTCTCCCTATATATATATATATATATATATATATATATATATATATATATATATATATATAATTTTATAAAAAAAATATATTAGCGGCGGGTTGGAGGTTTGGGTTGGGTTGAGTTTTCCTAACCTAATTTCAACCCCTATAATTGGTGGTTTGGCGTTTTGACGGTTTAGCGGTTCTGCGGGTTGGGTTTAATTGGGTTGGGAGCGGGTTGGGTTGGTCGGGTTTCGCGGGTTGAGAACTTTCTGCACACCCCTACCCAAGATGAGTGTAGAGTGACACAAGACTTGATTAGAGATTGACGAAGATCCCATATAGTGTGTTATGGAAACAGATGAGCCTTATGCAGTTATGCATACCGGTTAGGAGCATGCGTTGAAGACAAGTCATCATATGTAATTTCTTTTACTTAATAGTAATCGATTAGGTTTACCATCCTAACTCCCAAAAATATTTACCGATTGGCTAAAAAAATTAATGACGTCATAGAATTAAAGTCAAATGCATCTATGTTTTCTAAGCATGTTGCCACTTATATGAAAAACACCGTGGAAGGTGATTTTTCTTCCCTTGAAAAGTAGGTAAACGTATTTGATTATATTGTTGTTTCTACCATTTACCTGGAATATTCACTTTGTGTAACACCCGTTTTTTTCGTAAGTAAGTTTCGTCCTTCGTTTGTAATCTCTCCGCCTTTCGCCTATCTTTTTGGGTGGAAAATGTTGTGCTTTCGAACCTTGAGTTGACCCATGCGAGAATCGCGAGTTTTCGGCCAGTTTAGGCTTCGGTACAGTCGGCGCGATAGTGACAAGTGTCACTATCACGTGGCACAATCGCCGAAGTACTACGAAGCTCGCGGTACAATCCGCGCGATAGTGACTCGCGATAGTGACATTGTCACTATCGCGTGGCAAGGTTGGGCGCGACGTCTGACCTTCTAAATGCCCGAAATTTTCACCATTCTTCACATTTCTCACTCTTATCTTCTTCCCTTTTCTCTCCCAAACCTCAAAGTCGAACCCTAACCTATTTTGAGGGTTCTTCCCCCTTGAACCACATGATTCTTCATCATCTAGCTAGTGGGATCTTGAACAACAAAACCTCCATCTTACTCATTAAGTTCAACGTGTTGGAGCTCGGGTTGAAGAGTTGGAGTGGGTGTCCTCGGAAAGTCTCATCATCTAGAATGGTAAGCTTTCTTGAAATAAGTCATAAATGCTCCATTGATGGTTTCTTAGTGTTTGATTTCTCAAATCTCGGATTTGATGGTTTTGGGGAAACTAGGGTTTTGATCTCGTTGAGGATTTTAGTAAATAATGTTTGGGGAATGTTTCTAAATGGTTTGGTATGTATGAATCTAGGTTTTGGAAGTCCTCGGCTTGAGGATTCAAGTGGCCTTCAAAAGAGCTCGTTGGGTGAAATCTAGATTTAGCCTAAATCTAGCAAGGTGAGTTCAAGTTGATTTGTGAAAACGGTGTACATGCCAAAATGTTTATTTTAAAGTGTTTTGCATCTTACATGAAAATTGTTAACTGCTGATAAGTTTGATTATTTTTTATAGTGTTTAACTTTATAAACTTAACCTTTGGGGATTTTGGGCATTTTGGATAATTAAATCATATATTTTGGTATTGTAATGATTTATTTTATGGAAGTAGATTTTGAGCATAAATGTACTTCATTTTGTGTTTCGGGGAAATGCATGGTTTTGTATTATGGGACTTTTGAAAGGATAAATGTTATAAATCCACTTGGAAAATGATTTGTCCCAATCTAATCTACGTTGGAGTTAATTATATGTTTTGGAGCACGGGTTTACATAAGTACGGGTTGTTTATATTTGATGTCAATTTATGAATTTCGACGTTGAGTCTTTGGATTTGTTGAGCTTATGGCTCGGTTTGGATTTTGTTGGGTTTTGAGGACACTTGTCCGCTTTTAATTTCTCAATATTGAGCGTTCGGTCATGATTTGCATTTACGGCATCTTAGTTGAGAATTACATGTTTGAATGCAATAGTTCATTCGGTTTGAGTCATGTAATGGTTTAGTTAGTGCAATGGATCCATAGGCACGGTGTTCCTATGTCCCAGCTTTGGACATTTGGTTCGCCACTTGGCACGGAATAGGCATCGGGTCACCATGATAAGTAAGGTATGGACCTATACGGTCGGGCAACGTCTCATGGGCAGTAAGGTGTAATTCCCTTGTGCTAGAGTTCCCCGTTTTGAAACTCTCAAGAATAGACCTAGAGGGGTTGACTTGATGTTTTCGAGTGATAGACTCAGAGGAGTTGAGCTCGGTGGGTGTTTTATGTATAACCCACATGTTTTGATTTCCTACATAATTATGTGACATACTTTGTGTTCCGTTACGTACCATGTAACCGGTTTTTTTCCCCGTCACCATTAGGTGTGGATTTGGATATGGAGTTTTATAATCCATGTTTTCGGAGACGTTTGGGTATGGGCAATTATCTATGTTTTAAGGTTTTGGTTATTGAAACTCATTCGAATTATTGGGATGTTTTGGAAGTTGGAGTTATCTACGTTTTCGGTGTTTGATCATTTTACTGTCGGTTATGTTTTACGTGCACTTCTGGTTTTGGCTTTATTTAAAGAAACGTTTGTTTTATGATTTTAAATCACGAAAAGGGTGAATAATGAAAGGAGATCGTTTTGAGATTTAATGTATTCCCTTTTTGATTGATTTCAAATCAAATGTATTGCATTTCGGAAATCTTGACCTTTAAATAACATTCTTGAATTTAATGCTTTATTTATCTCTAACGAAAACTCTTGAGCTCACTAGGCGTTAAGCCTAACCTTTTTATTTGTCGGCATGTGCATCAGGTTCCAGTTGGGGTTTGGGTTCTTGCAGTGCTTTGAGGAGTTGTGCATTAGACTTACACGAGAGGAAGTAGTTTGGTGAAGCCTTCCGCAGTTGGAGATAGCGGCTATTATTGGGTTTTAGTAACACCCGTCCTTATTATAGGCCGTATGTGTAGAATGAATGTGTGTATTGAGGTTAAATCTAAATTTGTGATTATAGATGAATCATTCATTGATGTATTTAGAAAATTTTAAATTAGTTGCTATTTCCGGATTTGTGGGTGTTACAAGTTGGTATCAGAGCTTAAGTTTGAGAGATTTAGGTATTGATTTTGGAATGCCTAGACTCAAACTAGCGTAATTTAAGCGTTTGAATGTGAGATCACACCATTAGGCACTTTAAGATTTGATGATTCGAGGTGAGTGGATTCACTAGGAACGTGAATCACACCGAGAATGGCAAGGATGATCATGTACAGTACGTTCGACGTTCATAATAACACCTGGCTAGTGTTATGGTGAGCTTACGAGTTACATAAGTATGCTTGAACTGCCTTGGTACGATAACCGTTGGGGTAGTGAATAAGTTTCTGAATAAGTAACCGTTAGAAGAAGTCGATGATTTGAGTATTCGACGCTTGAAATGACAGTAATCATGGTGATAGCGTTAAGTGGACCGTTTCGGGTTGGAATGAACGGATGGGTTAGAACCATAGACTTTTGGAATCCTCATTATTCGAGGAGAAATTGTGAGATGGACCGACGAAACCTTCGATGATTGCCTTAAGACGTTTGATCACCCGGATGACAATAGTATGATGGAAGATTTAAGAATAAGATTTCGGGATGTTGAGTGCCGACCAAAGTCATGCACATAAATTTATTTCTAAAATGACTTTGCATCAATTGTTTATCATGTTTTCGAAGCATAAAATGAGTTATACTACGAAGCCTTGGTAAAGCATTCAGCACTCATCAGATTTTAAACCGTGAGCTTAAACATGCATAAAATTGTTTTGTTGCACGTGGTTGCAATTTTTATTGAAGATCCCTTTATCCCTGTTTCGTGTCTGACACTATTTTTCCGGATATTGTAATATTCGTGTTTTAATGTTATTTGGGTTGTTGGGGGAAATAACTGTGGAATTTTCGACTTTGACATTGGATCTCCTCCACGTATGTTAAGGTTTTAAAGGACGAGTTGTCCCTATGTTCTTGAGTTGAAATGTTCTTTAGAATTTTAGTTGGTACGAGTCATGTTGAATTCATGAAACATTATTTTATGACGCTTTGCTACTCACAAGTGTATTTTGAATTGCGTGAGTTTTAATTTTATTTGCGTGTAAGTTTACGAGTTTTATTGAAGCGTTGAGTCTCATGCGAGTTTTGGTGAAAAGTGTCATTTATAAATATCAGATGCGATAAAAGATAAAATTTGGAATTTTGACATTGTAAGTCCTGTTTCTAGTTTCTAATCACAATCAATTCAACAAAACAAGAATTAATCCAATTACTTGTTTGATTTCAATCTCAAATTCAAACAATTACAATCTTTCGCTCTCTAGAAATCTCTTTCTCTCTCTACAATTCTCTCTCTCTCTCTAAATCGTATCTGAAATTCTCAATTAGTCAACTCTACTAACAAGAACAGAAATTAAAAGCTATTTATTTATACCTAAAAGTTACAAGGAAACTAAGCAAAATACAAATACAATACACTTTGACTTTTTATTACAAATAGACTTTGACTTTTAATGAGAGTTGACTTTCTCAGCTTTTACTTCTTAAACTTTGACCTTAAGAATTCTTGATCTTGTATCCAACAGATTTATGCTCTAACAATCTCCCCCTTTGGATTCAAGATCACTATTGAAAGATCTAGCAATTCAGTCTTCTCTTTTAAGCTCTGTCAGTACAATCTCCCCTTTTTCTTTTACGGTATTCTTTCCAAAACTGTCGTCAAACGATTAACAATCTCCCCAAAACTTTCACAAAAATACTTTCAAACTTTGGAAAGAAATTTAGCAAAATAGTCTTCAAATAAAATTTCCTCAAAATCAGCACATATTCAGAAATTCTTTGATCTTCTTCAAATCTTTACTTTGAAATTTCTGACTCTGAACATTTCTGTAAATCATCTCCCAAAACTCCAAAACTTTAACATTTCTTGATATCATCTCCCCTTTTTTGATGATTTGAGCATCGATATCATCAAAACTTTCACCAAGAAATGCCTTTGAAAATCTGTTCGGACCACTGATCTTTCAAGAGCCTCTGATTCACTGATAATTCGAACAATGTGTTCATCCAGATCTTTGCAAATCTAGACAAAATATGAATGTAACACCTGAATCAACAAATGAATCAGTTAATATGCCTGTCAGTAACACGAAGTTACTGTGTGTAACGAATACACAATGGAAAGGAGCCTTTTGTTGTTCACTCCCACAGGGCTTCCATCCAATCATCGAAACACCACAAAGGCAATTTCTATGAATGTTATGACAAAGAAACAAATTCTTTGTGTGTTCGTGCAAGTGTAGAAAGAATTAAGCACGAATAGTTGCTGTTATAAAGGCTCAACATAGTGTAAACCACTGAGACAACAGTAGATAAACACAGACTCAATGTGCATGATTGAAGTGCGAAGGTGGGGCAGACTTCCTTCTTTTTCAATATCCAGATTTTCCAAATGAAAATCAGATAGATTATGTGTTGCATCCCCTTTGAAATATGAAACATTTTCTTTTTGAGAAGAAAATGAGTGGTTGGTGGGGTATTATTCAAGAGTTGGCATGGGCTAGTTTCCTGTTTCAATAATGTTCACCAAGAATTGTGAAACATTAGTAATGTGGTTGCCCGACTCAGAAGGTAGTTGGTGCAGAGTTTGATATTCTTTTACTCTGATCTCACACCCTCTTTCTTTTAATCATTAAGCTTACATCTAACCAAACTCTCATTTCCATTTTACATCAACGCACAACCCACACTAATTTCTTTTTGACTCCTCACACTCAATCACTATGGGGTAACTTCTTGGGTAGGAGACACTGGTAATCGTGAATCCATAGAAGTTCATTTAAGTCCTAACACAAAGAACCCATGTAATCCTATAAGGCATAATGTTGCTCAATATGGTTTAACTTTATCAGTTAAAGCTCATATACAAATGTCAAATGTAAATATGCTAAGAGATATAATCATGAAAATATGAGCATTTGAAACATTGAAGTATTTCCAAACAAGTAAATTGAATGAATGAACATGAATGCAAGAGACTTGTTTGAAAATCTGAGATTGTATGAAAAATGATCAGAAATGAAATGATATAACAATCAAAGCTTATGGTCCAGAATAATGGATATTGTCTATATGAAACAAAATATAGACATTCTTGAGAGAAACGCTTTGAAATGAAATGAAGCTCAAAAATCATTGAAGTACAAGCGGGGTGTCTTACCATCGAAAAATATGTTTCAAATTTGAGACATGGTAAGAACTTTTTGAACAAAAATTAAACCGATGTGTGTGAATACTTGAAAGTATGTAGAAAAGATAATACACAAGTATTTATCTTTGGAAACACACGGTTTGTTATCATGTAATCACAAGTAAAGTTGGAAAACATTTAAAATCACACTTCTAATTCATGAAATCTGTTTAAGAATCGGGAAGTGGTTTGAACATTTAAGAACATGTTTTCTTATGATTGAAAGTTGTCCTTCTTTTAACCATATCTGAGATTAAGATAAGAAATTAACCTGTATGCTCAATCTTAATTCTCATAAAGTCAGCTGAAGTCATAAAGATATGATCTTGATAGCTTCCTCTCATCCTGCACAAGTCTCAAAGTCATGTCAAAGCAATTTTTATTCACAAATTTTATTCAAATGTAAATGACATAAAGCAGTAAAACGATTAAAGTACGAGTTCTGATCGGAAATAATCATAAATCATAGTCTTACTCTTTTTGATATGACGTATATGCTCCCCCTAAAATCATGCATCACAAAAATTTGCCAGTTAAGTAAAATGCAGAAATTAGTTATGCTCCCCCTCAAAAGAATGTAGATCATCTTTAATCTTCTCGTACTCCCCCTGAGATCATGAACAAACTATAAAAGTGCAGATATCCTTCAGACATAATGATAAAGAAAATGATGAAAAATGACAATACTTAACTTTATTAGGTAACAACCGATTATGTCTTAAGATTTAGCATACCAAGCTTAGAGACAAGAAAATTAAATCTCTTTTCATCTAAGGGTTTGGTAAATAAATCTACAAGCTGATAATCTGTTTTTACAAAATAAAGTTCAATTGTTCCTTTTTCTACATTATCTTTGATAAAATGATACCTGACATCAATGTGTTTGGTTTTCGTATGCTGGACAGGATTAACAAATATCGCGATTGCACTCTTCGAGTCACAATATATTGGAATTTTATCAAACTTGAATCCATAGTCTCGCAGCTGTGTTCGCATCCACAGGACTTGAGAGCAGCAACTGGCAGCAGCTACATACTCTGCTTCAGCAGTCGATGTGGAAACACATAATTGTTTCTTTGACGCCCAACTAACGAGCTTGTCTCCAAGAAATTGAATGTGACCTGAAGTACTCTTCCTGTCCAACATGCAACCTACATGATCTGCATCTGAATAGGCAGTCAGTTGAAAACCAGTATCCTTAGGATACCACAGACCAAGATCTGCAGTCCCCTTCACATACCTAAAAATCCTTTTGACAACAACCAAATGGGATTCTTTAGGAGCAACCTGATATCTAGAACATAAGCATGTTGAAAACATAATATTTGGCCTAATTGAAGTAAGATACATTAACGATCCTATCATACCTCTATAATTCCTAACATAAACACTTTTAACCGAAGGATCAGTGCTAATCTTAGTACCTGGTGCCATCGGGGTTCCAATTGGTTTGCAATTTTCCATTTTAAACTTCCGAAGAATATCCAAAATGTATTTAGATTGGTTAATGAAAATCCCCGTTGAAAACTGTTTTACTTGTAATCCGAGAAAGAAATTAATCTCTCCCATCATACTCATTTGAAAACGTGATACCATGAGGTTAGAAAAGTTTTTGCAGTATTTAGGATTTGTAGAGCCAAATATTATATCATCAACATATATTTGAATAAGGATGATATCGGCTTTTTCCTTTTTGATGAACAAAGTGGTATCAACTTTACCTTTGGAAAAACCAGACTTGACCAAGAATTTAGATAGAACATCATACCATGCTCGAGGGGCTTGTTTCAAACCATACAGGGCTTTGTCCAAGATGTAGACATGATCTGGATTATCTGGATTCACGAACCCTTCTGGTTGAGACACGTAGACTTCCTCCTTAAGAATGCCATTCAGAAAGGCCGTTTTCACGTCCATCTGATAGAATGTGAAATTCTTGTGAGCAGCGTAGGCTAGAAACATGCGGGTTGCCTCTATACGCGCTACTGGAGCATATGTCTCATCGTAGTCTATGCCTTCCTCTTGCCGGTAACCTTTGGCAACAAGTCTTGCTTTATTCTTTATGACGATACCATCTTCATCCTTTTTATTCTTGAATACCCATTTAGTGCCAATTACGGATTTTCCTTCCGGTTTTGGAACTAATCTCTAGACCTTCAGGGCTTCAAACTGATTTAATTCTTTTTGCATAGCAGACACCCAATCCGAATCAGCTAATGCCTCTGATACATGCGTGGGCTCTATCTTGCTGAGGAATAAGTCATGCATACATTGATTCAAAGTCGCTGACCTAGTTTGCACCGACTTGTTTAGATCTCCAATTACTTGGTGTAAAGGATGCTCTTTGGTCCAGCGATGCTAATGAGGGAGTGGATTAGATACTGATTGATCATGATTATCATCTTGAAATCCACTATCAGGCTCTTCAGTTTGAATAGTTGGAGGAGGGTTTGCAGTTGAAATTTCAGGTGCAGAAGCATCAGTTGGAACAACATACTCTGGCTGTTGAGTAGACAGTGTATCAGACCCAACTGATACAGTTACTTCTGGCTCAACAGTTACTTTTATATCTTCAACTGTAGGAGTATTCAATGGAATATGAGTTTCTGACTGAACGGGGGATACAAGTTCAGTTATAACTTCTGAAGTGACTGGATGATTGCAACTTATGTTTTCAGACCTGTCAGTCACAACAGATTTAGGCAAATTAGATCCTAGAAACTCATCATAAAATAATTCAAATAACAAATCTAAATCATATAAATGTGAAAGTGAAGTAGAAGCGTTATCCGAATTGTCTCTGTAGAAACAGGTTCTGGACTGATCTGTCGAGAAGCTAATACTCCAGTTATCACGGGTTCTGAACTGAGTTGTTAAGAAGCCATATCTTCATCAAATGTGACATTGACGCTCTCGACAACTGTTTTTGACTTCTTCAGATAAACACGATATGCTGCAGATGTGGAAGAGTAGCCAATGAAGATGCCTTCGTCCGCCTTAGCACTGAATTTGTTCAGACTCTCTCTGTCGATAAGCACGAAACACTTACATCCAAATATATGAAAATACTTGATTGTCGGTGTTCTGTTGTTGATCAGCTCATATGGAGTCTTTTGAAAACGGCGGTGTATCATGGATCGATTTTGAGTATGACATGCAGTTGACACAGCTTCTGCCCACAGAAATAGAGGTAAGTCCGATTGGCTAAGCATAGTACGAGCGGCCTCGACTAGCGTCCGGTTTCGCCTTTCGAATACTCCATTCTATTCAGGTGTATGTGCAATAGAGTATTGATGTGATATCCCGACCGATTCGATATATTCTTCAACTGTTTTGTTTTCGAACTCTGTGACGTTGTCAGTTCGAAGAAGCTTGACTTGTCTCTGCATATTCACCTGGGTCGTCTTTAAGAAGGTAATGAGAACTTCGGGCGTCTCATCTTTTGAACGTAGAAATTTGACCCACGTGTATCTTGAATAATCGTCCACAATAACCAACACATATTTCTTTCCGCCTAAACTTTGTGTTCTCATCGGACCATTTAAATCCATATGCAACAACTCTAGTGGATAACTGGTGCTTGGTTCAGGCTTCGGTTTATGTGAAACTCTCTTCATCTTACCCTTTTCACAGGAACCACACAAGTGTTCTTTCTCATATCTCAACTCAGGAAGTCCTTTTACCAACTTATCTTTGACCAACTTGTTGATATAACGAAAATTCAGATGTGATAGTCGTCTGTGCCAAAGCCAACTTTGCTGCATCGAAGCTTTTGTCAATAAGCAAACGTGACTGTCATTCTGAACCTTTGAAAGATTGATGGTGTAGAGATTTGTCTTTCGATTGCCAACTAAGAGTTCATTGTCGTCTTCAGTACAAACCGAACATCTCTTAGCTTTGAAGTTGACCTCTAACCCTTTATCGCAGAATTTACCGATGCTAAACAAGTTGTGCCCTAAGCCTTCGACATAACTCACCTTCCTAATCGTTATGTTTTCTTGAATGATATCACCATATCCTAAGATTGGTGAAACTTGGTCGTTCCCAAATCGAACATTGTCGCTGAATTTCTCTGTATAATTAGACAATAAAGCTTTCTGCCCTGTCATATGCTTGGAACAACCGCTATCCAAGTACCACATATGTCGGGTCTGCAAGAGAAATCAAGAAATAACAATTTTAGGTACCCATTTAAAAACGGGTCCTAACAGATTAGCACATGATTTTGGTATCCATTTGAAAATGGATCCTCCTTTTCTTTGAAAACTTTTGAAAACATTTGATCTTGAAGAATAAACATGATAAGATCCAAACCAATCATTAGAATTATGACGATAAGCAAAATCATTTCTCCGATAATGAAAAGATTTAGTAGTAGGAGGAGATAATTGAATCAATTGCTTTATTGAATAACGCTTGTAAGAAGTTACAAGGTTTTGTTTAGGAGAAGCAAGTTGACCAACTACATCAGTATCACCACTATCAGATCTATTACATGAATTATCAGAAATTGATTCAGCTATCTCATCATTCTTCCTTTTTGGTCGCCATTCAGATCTTGCTTTCGACCTTTTCTTTCTGACATCTGAAACAAAATATTTAGATTGATTAGGAAAATCAGATTTCTGAGATTGATTTTTCTTTTGTTTACCAGTGTTGATCCGTTTCTGTGATTGCTGTTTCTTATATTTCTTACCCTTAGAATAATATTCAGCAGTCACAGAAACTGGATCACCAACCTTAGTTGATGATTCATCAGTCTTAAGAACACTTGGTAACACTTTTCCATTTATAAGACAAGTAGAATGATCAGAAAGAGGAGCATTGAAGTCAAACATATCAATTTCTTCTATGCACCCATCATCAGAATTAAGAAAGTCATTTGTAGACGCAAATAAGTCGTCAAAATTATCAGACGAAGTTTGAGATGTCTTAGAAACTGTAGAACACTTTGTATATTTAGATTGAAAAACAGTGTTCTTTAAAAGTGTAGAAAACACACTTTGTTCAATATCTACCAAAAGTCTTTCATCAGAAACAACATTTTCAAGTTCAACTATTTTGCTTTCAAGAATAAGTGGAGGAACATAAACCTTTGCAATAACAGGTTTTGCCTTCATCTCAGAAACAGAATAACTAGCAAAATAGTCGTTTGAAAGAACTTTTGGTGTCTCTGAAAGATAACTATCATTTAACTTTGCATAGTTAAATGGTAGTTGCATTTTGTTAACATTCTTTCTATTTTCAGTTTCCTTGGCCTCAACTTCTTCTGGTAATTTGGTAACAAATTTGGGTTTTAAATGAGTATGTTTACCAGCAATAGCAAGAAAATCAAAATTATAAAGTGCTGGTTGTTTTCTGATGGCTTTCTTTAAGTAATGGGGGTTTTCAAAACCAAGTCCCCATTTTTCTTTAACATCAGCCTCTTCGTTAGGTGCATTAAGAAAAGTAGTTTGATCTGTTTGGCCTCTTGCATAGAGTTTGGCTTCCAGACCATTTACCTTCTTATTCAAAAGCTTGTTCTCAACCTGCAATTTATGAACAGTTAGTGCAGATTCTTTCTTCTCAAACTCAGACTTAGAGATTTTAACTTCAAAATAAGAAATCTTCTTTTCAAAACAATCTACTTGAATTTTAGAATCAGAAGCAGACTTGCGTAAAGAATCAATTAGATCTTTGTTCCCAATAACGGACTTATTAAGCTCAAAGATCTTGTTATTTCTTTTAGCAACTCTGTCTTTTTCCTTTTTCAGTTTAGTTTGTAAGTCTTGAAGCTCAATCATCATGACGTCCATTTTGGTTATGAAATCTTTTTCATTTAAGTGCATTACCTCATCAACAGTTTCTTCTTTATCTAACTCATCATATTTCACTTCTTTACCCATTAAGCAGAGATGAGCAGTTTCTTCTTTCTCTTCCTCTTCAACATCTGAATGATCCAGCCAAAATTCATCTTCAGCCATTAATGTTATGCCAACTTCTTGTTGTTTGGCCAATAGCAGTTTATTCTGATAGTACTGGGAGTTTCGAACCTTTGGCTTTCAACATTCTTTTGCATAATGTCCGAACTTGCCACAGTTGTAGCATTTGATCAGATCATTAGCAGTCTTTTTTTCAGTACTGGCGTAGTCATTCACAAACTTCTTCTTTTCTTCCGGCTTCCTTTCCACATACCGGTTCTCTTCATGTCTCTTTCCTTCAACTCTTTCTCTGTGCTCATGATTCTTAGAACTGGATGAAGAGTATCTCTGAGAATTTGATCCCGACTTTTTGTAGAATTTCTTTTGGAATGTACGGGTCAGTAATAGCATAGCTTGTTTGAGACTTTCTCCATCATCACCATCAGATTCATATTCTGATTCAGAACTGGTAATTATTTTCTTCTTTTTTTTTCTCTGTCTTTTCGTTCTTCTTCTCTCCGACCACAAGTGCAATGGGATCTGCAACTTTTTCTGTTTTCTTCTTCTCACTCCTTTTCTCTTCTACTTCTTCTTCATTTTGTCGCAAAGTCTCGTATACCTCATGCAATGGTATATCACTTAGATCCTTCATCTGTTTCATGCGATGAGTGTGTTTTTTCCACTTAGGTTGCAGAATGCTCAGAAACTTAACATTGTTCTCAAACTGCTTCTTTTTCACTTTATTCTTTGACAACTCATTCAGAAGCAAGACAAAACGTTCATAAGTATCTTCCAAGCTTTCATTCTCTTTGGCTTTAAACTCTTCATAACTGTTAATGCAGTTATCCACTTTCATTTGATTCTCGACCTTGGATCCCATCATTATCTTTTGCAGTTGATCCCACATCTTCTTAGCATTTGCCTTGTAACTATCAATCTTGATATATATCTCGTTCGGAATGCTTTGAAGAAGTAAGGACCGTGCTTGTTTATCTTCTTTAAATCGGCTTTTCTGCTCTTCAGAATACTGGGCAAAATCCATTGGAACTGTTCTCATCTTCTGTACTCTATCCTCATCTTCATCCTCACTGTCTGAGGATTCATCATCAGGGATTTGAACAGTAGGTGGAATCATTGGACCTTTTGTAATTGACAGTAGTATGTTCTCACCATTCGCATGTCTATCCACAAAATCTAGAAATCTGTCTTTCCACTGTTCATATTCTCCTTTGAACAGTGCTGGAGGCTTGACATCAGTGTCAATAGAAAGAGCATCTTTAGAAGTCATCCTGTTTGAAAAAATATATGCAATAAGAAACTAGAACTGATCGTTAGTCCAAATATGAAATCACAAAAAAAAAATCTTGAAATATAGAAAAATCAGAAATTTTGAAAAAATTGACTAAGTGACAACTCGCAAGTCACTATTGCTGAAAAACCCGCAGACTAAAGCTTGCGCGTTTGTGAGACTCGCACGCAAAGACTTGAGTGTTCTAATAAACTCGCAGATAGCTGAAACTCGCAGATTATTGAAACTCGCAAGCGACTATTCTCGATGAAACTCGCTAATGCCTAAAACACGCAAGTAACTATTCACGTTGAAACGCGCTAATGGAGACGTGCGCGTTCTCAAAACTCGCTAGACACTACTTGCGCGTTTGAGCAAACTTGCTAACCATGGCTTACGCGTTCCAACACTTAGAAAAATTTCTGAGTTTTTTCAAACTCGCACGATGAACAAACTCGCAGAACCCTGTTCCTGATGAAACTCGCACACTCAGACTAGCGCGTTTGTAGAACTCGCTAATCACTACGTGTATGTTTTGGTAATTAGAAAATTTTCCCAACTTTCAAAACTCCTAGATAACACCTTGCGTGTTCTAAGAACTCGCTAATAACGCCTTGCGCGTTTCGGCCAAAAATGAAATTCTTCAGCTTGCGCGTTCTTGCGATGAACTTGCGCGTTTGATGGATCTTGCGCGTTCTTCAGAATATCGTCCAAAAATCTAACTTTTCTCACATATTTCGATTCAACCCTTGTCCAGTTGACTTGAAACTTTGTAGGGATGCTCGATTTCAATATTAGAACAGATTACAATGCAAGAACTTCAAAGACAAACGTTCAAAATACAAATTGATCGATGATTCAGTGCTTTTGAACTCGTGAACTCGAAAAATACAAAATAAACAAATCAAGATCAATTACAGTGCAATTGACAAATTAAACTATTCAGACTCGATCGAATTCACTCAACATACAAATCCTAATCGATTACAACTCGAAATTTGCACAAAAACTCAGAAATCGATCTGGACTTCGACGAACACAGTGTCGACTTTTTCTTGAATTGATTTCAAAATTGGATCTGCTCTGATACCAATTGTAAGTCCTGTTTCTAGTTTCTAATCACAATCAATTCAACAAAACAAGAATTAATCCAATTACTTGTTTGATTTCAATCTCAAATTCAAACAATTACAATCTTTCGCTCTCTAGAAATCTCTTTCTCTCTCTACAATTCTCTCTCTCTCTAAATCGTATATGAAATTCTCAATTAGTCAACTCTACTAACAAGAACAGAAATTAAAAGCTATTTATACCTAAAAGTTACAAGGAAACTAAGAAAATACAAATACAATACACTTTGACTTTTTATTACAAATAGACTTTGACTTTTAATGAGAGTTGACTTTCTCAGCTTTGACTTCTTAAACTTTGACCTTCAGAATTCTTGATCTTGTATCCAACAGATTTATGCTCTAACAGACATTTTAGTCATAGCTTTGTTTCATGCTATTTGATTTTGGGAACGTCGGTTTTTGGGCCCCACTTGATTTTGAGTGTCGTTGGGTCTCATTGAGTTTCATTGATTTTACTGTTATGGTCACATGCAATGCCTTATACTGAATTACTCGTATGCATGGCATTATAGCCACCATTTTGGGTCAAAGAAAGTTTATCTGTACGACTAGGAGTTTGGAGTCGACTTAAATTATTTTATGTTTGACCGAATTGCAAGCACTTATCGTTTTTCTATGTTTAGGAAATAAACTGTTGTATGTGAATACTATTGGAAGTTTTGCTTCATGACCATTGTGGTGTAAAGGAAAGAATTTTAATGTTGGAAATTATGAAGCTTCTTTTGAGTGGTGCAAATGTTTGTTGCACACGTCTTAGTGCAAAAAGCTATTTTCACGTATAGACTATAAGTTGATGCATTCTAGGACCTTGGAAGTCCGTTAGAAAATATTCTTGCGCACCTTTTGTTATTGTCTGTATTAATGTGAGTATTGATCAAATGAATTTTGAAATAATTTTATATGTGTGACATTGGTGATCACTTTGCACACCTACCGAAATAGCGGTAGTAGTTTTTTTTTTCATGCACGATTAATTGTTATGGAACTTTCGCGTTTGAAAATGTTATAAAGTTTTAAGCTGGCATATTAGTTGAAAACCTTGAACTCATTAGGGCTATAGATTTAAACTCCGTCGTGAAAGGAGGTGTAATTACGGATTAAGGGAGTCCTTGGGAGTTGAAGCGTCGGATGATCCGACTTACGGTCAGTCTCGAATTTTGAACTTGGGTTTTCGAATCTGTGAGCGTTTGTATTGTTGGAAATAGTAGATTTAAGTCTTCCCAGTTAAATTAAGGGGTGATTTTATGTTAATCCCAAAATCCCAAAATCTTTAGAGAGAGAAAGTAGAGAGAGAGAGTTTGAAGCGTGAAAGAGTTCTTGAACACCCAAGGCTTATACAACACAGAAAAACACTCTAAACACAGTATAAGACCAAGCCTATAAATACAATGATTACTATAAAATCAGACTTAACAATCTCCCCCTTAGTAATCATTGGCGTTGTGGTCTTCAAAATCATCTTCTAAATCAGCACAGACCATCTAAGCGACTTAGCGAAGCTTCTTGACTTAAAAAAAAATTCTTCTCAGCATCTTTTAATCTCAGTTGCTTTTGCTGCCTTGACAAGACTGGACCAGAATATAATAAACTTGAAAGAACAGTCGATTCATCAGCTTGTGCTCTAAACGACACACCTCTTTCAAATATACTTGAATGAACTGTGGTGGTCGGAGCTGGAATAACAAAAAGACAATTATAGTTGAAGAAATAGAATCTTGAGCGAATCTTGATCAGCAGAAAAACGTTTGAACTATTTGTCTCTTTAACTTCTCCTTAACTATTACCTTTACCATAGATTGAATCTATCAACTATACTTCTCTTAGTCATCCATGAGAGCCACCACCAAAACCTTTAAGAGAATGGAGAGGGTCATAAGGAGGGTTTGATAAAACCTTAGAAAGTTGAAGATGAAGATGATAAAGTGGATAAATTGAGCTTAAACTTCCATAACTTTTAATGGATGGTAAATTATCACTTGAAAACCCGAGATATTGAGTACCAAAAGCTCAAGATCAACAATGGTTGTCATGAGGTTCGGTTTAGAGAGAAAGGAGAGGGTAGGGTTGAAGGAGGTTGCAACAAATGGGATGAGATAGACAAAAATTTGAGTTTTAAAGATCCCTGTCCCCGACCGCGACAATGACCGACGACTATGCCCTGGGCATAGTCGCGTGGCATTGTCGCCCGCGTCCTAGCACTCGCGGTACCATGTCCGCGATTGTGCCACGTGATAGTGATATATGTCACTATCGCCGGGCACTATCGCCCAGGGTGTGTAGAGCTCCGAATTCTTTCCTTTTTCGCGTTCGAAAGCTCCCGATACTCTAAGGGACTTGAATGATGTTTTCCTAACACAATCCCACCTCTTACAAGTTTTCACGAAACGTCCAGTCGTTCTCGTTTCTATGCACAATGCTCGATTGGTGGGTCCTTAACACCGATTACTGTAGTAGCTTGAGTTTTAGTATGTTACAATTAACACATGTTTGTATTATTCTTTACCTTTGTAGACGACGGCAAGAAAAAGCATGCCACCGATGGTCATGGAACTGTTCAATCATACACATAAGAAGAGGTAGAATATAAAGTCATCTTTTTCTAATAGCGAGTCACTAGGGAAGTACGTGACTTTGCGGTGTAGCCGGATTGTGGTAAGTGTAGAATACCTATAACTTTATAATATTTTTTTACCTTTAATTCCAAATCTCTATATAGTTTGTTGGGCAAACGTTAGGATTGTTTAAGTTAAAATGTTAGTGTGTGTGTATATATATATATCTGTCTAGTTTGGGTTGCCATTTATTGGGCAAACATTAGAATTGTTTTAGTTTCAATGTTGGTATATGTATCTCCATTTTAGTTTGGGTTGCCATTTGTTGGGCAAATGTCAGGATTGTTTTATTTGGGAACATCCCATTTACAGCCGTTATGCTATCGAAATTGACTTGTATTTTAAATCATAGGGTGACTACCAAACCAATCTCACCTAAAAGTACGACGACGATTATGATCCAATTTGGTCTTGACCGGGGCACCCACACAAGGATACCTGAGTGATGCATCGTCTACTGATGCGCCGATGTGTATCTCCTTTTCATTTGATGTTTATCTCTTTCATATATAATTCTTATTAAAAATTCTAACATTTCATGTTTTTTTAGATTCAAGGATTAGAGAGGGAGGTGGAGGAGAGGCGCTGAGCAGAAGAAGTCCAAGAAGCAGTATGAGGACACGATGGAGTTGGTGAATAGGTTTACCCAAAGTCAGCAATCACCGTCATACTTTCCACCTCCCCCGCCGTCAGAGTTTTGATCTTTGGTTGTTATGAACTCTTGTCACACTAAACAGTCGTACTTGAATTCCGTTTATCGAACAATTGGAACAATTTGTATTTAGTCCGACCGAATTATTGTTGATGACATTAATTAATGTATGATATTTCAGTTCCAGTTTTAACAGTTTCATTTTAGCATTTACAGGATTTTTAAATTTTTAAATCAATTTTTAAAAATTATATGTTTATTTATACAAGTTCATTTCTGGCAAAATATCCGCCAGTGAATTATTCCAATTTTCAAAAAAAAAACTTCTGCAGATGGTTTTCGGCGGACATTTTTTTTTTGAAAATTCTATAAAATTAAATTTAATCTATAAATATTAGATTAAATTTCCGACGGATTGTTGACGGATGCCAAGTCCACCAAATAATAAGTTCCAACTATCGACAAATTACAACCAAGATTGTAATAGCGGTAAGTCGGGTCGAATCCACATAGGCTCGGTTTTAACTTATTATAGCCTCAAAATTCAAGTACAAGAACGTATAACTAAAAATAAAAACGAGTGGGGGGGGGTTTGGATTTGATTAACTAGATTAAACATACAATTAAAAAGGATTAGAAAAACAATATATTAAACATCCAACAATAGGCTACTTTGATAAAGACGCAACCACCTATCATCGATTCCGGAATTGTGACGAAACAGACATGTTCAAATTGGTAAAAATTGCCAATAAGCTCTGACAATTCAAGTTTTTACTTACTAAACATCGATTAAAACAAGCTCTCTAATCGAATCTTAATCACAAATAGGAGCATAAACAAGCTCTTAAACTCCTAGGTGCAACTAGCTTTACCGGATGAGAAAACCACCAATTCAAGGTTATAAGCTCGCAAGATCGGCTTATAATTACCTTGCTTATTAGATTTCATGAACCCATGTCGAAAACCTTATTGAAATCAAGTAGGTTCAATTGTCACTTTACCAAATTCTCTAAACAATTACGTATTTACAGAATTGACTAAAATACATTTACATGAACATTAAGAAATTAGCCAAATCACCCAACATTCAAGTAAAATTGACATTAAACAAAGAAATCCAACAAATAAACTTATCTCAATCAACTACAATGGAATCTCAAAGCAATTACACCTAAATCAAAAGTTTAACTATTATTGGAATTGAGAAATTAGCCATACATGGCTAAACTAGGGTTAAAATGCAAGAAATTACCAAAAGGATGAGAAATTGATGAAGATTTGCTCCCAAATTCACTTGCTTGTTGTTGCGTTTTCTGATATTTTCTCCCAAAAATCGATTCCCAGCTTTTAATCGACAGTTAGTAAGAGTATTTATACCTCCCAAGTGAAAAATCGTCCAAAAACATGAAAAACCCACGATTTCGGGCCGTGCGCGACTGTGGACGCGCGGTGACTCGCCCGAGAAGAAATTGGGCACCGAACAGTGTTGGGCGCGGCTCAAGGCGCGCGGAGGTCGCGCGGAGGTCTGTCTACGCTCGAAAACAGTGGCCGACACGGTTCTTGGCACGGCTCAAGGCGAGCAAAGGTCGCACGGTCTCCATCTCGATCGACTGCTGCTTTCTCTCATTTCATTTCTCGATCTGTTCACGAAGGGGAAGTCCACAAGGGAGACGGGGTCACATCTTGGGCTTCTTTCTTTCCTTTTTGGGGCTGAAATACAAGACAAAACAATTAGCTTAATTGGACCCAAATTAGGAATAAAGTGATAGTGGTACTTGGGTTTTTAAACCCAATTTGTGACAAAAATTGTAGCCATCAATTATCGGCCGAAAATCCATCGGAAATTTAATCAGCTTAATTAAGTAAACCTGATTAACTCAAATTAAAAAAATTGGAAAAGAAAAGGAAACGGATTTCAGAAGGACATATCTGCCAGAAAATTTGAATTCGCCGGAAAATGTTTTTTGAAGCGAGGGATCTTGCGACAGGGGAATCTGCTGGAAATCCGCCGCTAATAGCTATTTCAGACGGATTTTCACCAAATTTTTTCGTCGGAAATGACTGTTTGTTTTGTAGTGTTATACCCCACAATTTCTTATACTCTTGATTATCACATCAGCAAAAGAATATTGATGTGGCACTAACAATTACCAAAACTCAATTTTCTATTAGAAATCATACTCACAACTACCATAATTTCTGATATAAAAATGTGTCAGATCATCATTTTATTGTACGTATCACTTAAGAAACTGTACAAGAAATTGTTGTAGTAGATGGTCTAAGTTTATACACACACACATATATTAGAGAAAAGCACTAGAAATACCTAATGAATTTTTTTATTCTGATTGATAAGTCCTTGATTTTTTTAACAAACAAACCGTTAAACTTTTAAAAATTGGTTACATCATTTTAACCCAAAAAACTATGTGTAACCGGTTAGGAAAGTATTAAAGTAAAAAAGAGTGGAAGATCAATGACATGGGTCAACGACGACAATAGGCGGTGTGGAGATCAGAGGACGATGGGGCGGCGATGGTGAACGATGGCATTTCATGCAAGTGATTTGTATGACGTAGGGTTTCAGGAACAATAAAACTAATTTAGATTTTTTGTTACATCAAAACCATTTTAACTATTGGATATAACTATTTTTGGTAAAATGATGTAGTAATTAATTTCTAAAAGTTCAAATAATTTGTTTATTAAAGAAACTTCAAAATAAAAAAGTTTATAAGATTTATTTTTTAATTTTCTTTTAAAAGTTTAATAAAATAAGAAAATTAATTAGATTTTTATTTTTATTTTCATTTTCATATTATTATAAAGAGTAAAGAAAAAGTTTGTCGGGGTACATAAACATAATAAATGATCCAACCGTGATCCACCTTTGAAAATTGAAACCACTATTGGAATGTTGAATGGACCGGGTCACATAACACTTTTTATTTCGTGGAAATAGAATGTTTGACAGTTGCTGAATGGTTTGATATAGAATAATTAAGTGGTCAGAATGATTAAGACTCTTATGATATAGTACAAAATAAAATACGACTGTTTTTTAATTGTTCAGAATGAAATTAGGACTTTTAAACCTTAATGGTTAAGGGAGGGCTAGGATACAAAATCATTCAAAGGGTTTTGGAACCTTAAATTGACATACCTTTTTTTTTGTCAAACAAGATTTACCTATTAGCGATTCAGAAATTGTCTCTTAATGGAACCATTAAAAGATAAACAAATAACCCCATAGATTTTGTCTTATTAGACCGGGTCACTGCACCCTAACATTTTCTATTTTTTTAATTAATTTTCTTGCAATTTCTTTCATTTTGTAAACTTATTTAAAATTAAAAATACTTGCAGAGATGGAAAATAACATTCGAGTTTGAAATAAAATAACAAGAAAAACGGTGTATTGTTGTAGGATAAGTGTGTCATCGTCTAAAGGATATGACGATAGAGATAAAGATAGAGATAAATATATCAGAGTTAGATTAGAACTGAAATATCTTTTAACTATCTACTTGTAACTCCTCCATATTTAAAGGGCTTATGATTAATGAGAATTATAGACTTCTTCTCTCTATTTTATTGTTATTCTCTCCATATTGTTGTTCCATTTGTTTTTCACTTTAACATGTATTTGTTATTTTCTACCAGTGCAAAGTATAAAGTTTATAATTTAAAGCAAAATAAAATAAAAAATTGAATAAAAAACGTTTTTGTTTATATTTTATAATATTTCAAACAAACTTGTTTTTTTTAATAATTTAAATGTGTCATCTTTTACTCTTTAAATTATATAATTATTTATTGTTCAATGAAATAAAAAAATGCATCAATGGACAAAGTACACGACCGGCATCCATTATTTATGGGTTTTTAAAATTAGTTTTTGTAGAATTTTGGAATCGTGTAAGAGACCATTAAAAGGTATGTTTTTTTTTTTAATATTACAATTCAAGTAAGTATCTCTAATATTATAATGTTTGTTCATGTTTTCATATCATGGTTTTGACATGCATTTTAAAAGCATAATGTGTTATGTTGCATTTACCGTATACCATTTTGAATTTAATAATATGTTTTATTGTATTTGTATTATATATTTTTTTTTGGTTAATTCAATTGAACGTTATGTTAATGCTTTATATTGCATATTTCTTTTTTTTTTATTTGCATAATTGTTTGTATTCACTCACAATGTGTATTGAATTATATATGCTGATATGCTATAATGCTATATATGTAAGGGTCGGTGGCAGTTACAATATCGTATTTCAAGTGATTTACGGTCCCAAAAATGATAACAATAAATCACGTGCAACTGACCCGTTACAACAAATGTGGAATAACGAGATCTAAATATTGTATATTTTGGTCTATTGATTCATACCGATCCACAAACGTAAATATAGCAGTTATCGAATATACGATAAAATATAACGAAAACAGCAAATAAATCGAGACAACAATATTTAACGTGGTTCCACTATCAGTGTGATAGTGTACATCCACAGGGAGAGAGAGATCTTTATATTACCAACCGGGAGAAATTACAACGTGTTTACGAGATCCTTGGATCAACAAATCAGCTAACCAAATGTTCCCCCAAAACAAGATATATATAAATATATATCAATTATATATATATATATATATATATATATATATCAACAAAGAGGAACAAGGAAGAAGAAGAAGAAAAATAGAAAGAATACTTCTATTTTTGTTGGTGTATTTTTGGGAGAATGGATGCATGTATTTATAGGGATAGAATGGTGCAAGAAGACAAATGGGTATGGGTTGGCATCTAGTTGGCATCCAAGATATCTTCCATATTTCCCATGCAAAAAGAAAAACCAAGTCAAGTAAACTTCCAAAAAATATGTGGCTTAAATTAATCCACATATCAAAGCTTTAAACACTTGTACATTGTGTTTGGTGAGTTGCACAGCACCAATAAAACTTATCTGATTTAAGTTTTTCAACAATATATAGTTGTTACATTTAGCATTTATAAAGTTGTTAATATTTTTTGTACTGCATGTTTGCCATCATTGCTCTTCATCACATATGTTATGCTTCTACCACGTGTAGCTGTATATATGTAGTGTTATGTGATTCTGTTTTTATGCGTCCATAATCTAGTGCTTGTTTATTATTTCATTCGCTTTTGCTTTGTAATTATATAACATATGCAGTGTCACTAATAATTATGTGCTGATATCTATGATATAGCATTATATTAAGTAGGTATTTATTAATTGCATTTACGTAACGCAATATGTGACCATTGATTAATTTAATTACGTTAATATTATTTTATTTAGATCAATTATCGTTTAATTCTGTATATGATAATATTTATCGTTTTACACTATTATTATTATTATTATTATTATTATTATTAATGTTTATCAAATTAGATTACAATATTTATATATTTAGATTGTTAATTTAAATGTTCATCTTAATATTGTCAATATTTAGATGTTTATCCAATTAGTTTACAATATTAATTAATTAATTTTTTATTATTTGATTATGTTAATATTTAAATATTTATCTTCATTATAATTCATAATCTTATAATTAATTTTTAGAAGTTACACTTCCAACCCCCATAACTTTTGTTATTTGACAAAAGCTCCAAAAATCGCATGAAAATGTTAAAATCAAACATTTATCTTGATTGTAGGTTCCTACTCATAATTTTAAACTATATAATTAATTTTTGAAAGTTACACTTCCAAGCTCATATATTTTGATCTTTACCAAAAGCTCCAAAAATGCTATTAAGGTATTAAAATTGCTTCATATGCCAAACTCATAGTCACTTTGGCCTCTTGCCAAAAGATCCCAAAATACCAATATGGTATGAATTTTTTGACCTCATGTCAAAATTTACAAAATAACAAATGTTATCTATGTATTTCATTGATGAATTAATCGCAATACATCGAAAAGATTTTGTCAAACGGGTGTAAATAGTCCTAAAGTTTGTAGGGATTTAAGAAATCCATGTGATTTCCCTACTACCTGGAAATCCAATAGATTGAGTGATTTCTTTTTCGCAAAAATTGAAATATTGATGAAGTATTATCAATAAAATTAAAGCATACAAAATCCAATATTGTTATGATAATGAAATTTCATAACCATAATCCATTTTCTTATAAAAAAGAAAATCATATATTATCCTTTATATATGTAAATGGTTGAAACAACTCATCCCAAAATCAACGTCGTAAACTCAAAAGAATCTGAGTATCATAAATGAGTATATAAACCTCCTTTTGAAAAGGTACAAGAAAATACCTAAAGTCCATCAACTCCCTATTGACTCTAAAATCAACCTCTTGAAAAGGTACAAGCAAATACCTTCATGTTTTGAGACGACATATAAATCCTAAATTTCATAGGAATACCTTTACTAGAAACCCCCAAAGAAATGTGGGATGTCTCGAAAGGGATAATCGGGAGTACTCATGCATATGTACTTCCCGAACTAATCGTACAGTGGAATGAAACCCACTTACTCGATTACAAAAAGGTAATTGATGTCAACAAAGAAATGTTATATCCAAAACGCGTCTCAATCTCTGTGGCAAGGAACTCACAGAAGATGACATGATTTTTAACATTATTTCCACCTTTCATATATAAGTAAATATAAATATAAGTTGGAATGCAACTTTTAGACAAACTCGTCAACCTAATACAAGTGGTTGAGAGACATAACAAGGTTCTTTCGAATAACACCACATATGTCGGGATAAAGAAAATTCTCGATATCGATAATGAAAGTGTTAGAGGTGGAAACAACACCAAATGATTGTGAGTTAAAAACAATTTCACACATGTGATATTTCTGCACCATGTGGACGAGACCCTAGAAAGGATCAGGGTCTTGGTAAGAGTGAAGAAGGATTTTTCAACACCTGGAGTAGGATACAACTACTACCCAAGTGATAATGGATAATCAAATATGAAATGCACTAAAAAGTGTTTCTATAAAAAAAAAGGGAATCAGTTGAAAATCAAATATAACATATTAATTTAATCTTTAATGTTTATTATGCATATGTTTCTTTGAAATTAATTTTAAGTATCAAATTAATTTCTTTGCTAAAGTAAAATCGAATATGTAACCGCTATAGATGTAAAGAAATACATCTCAACAAATAAAAAAAATAATATTCTCCGTTCCATGTAGGAATGTATAGAGGATAATTGATTTTTTTGACCTCTCACACAATCTAAAAAAAAAGATAGACTAATATTTGTTTTATAATTCATCCAACCAAATTACTTAGACGATGGACTGTCACTTTCTTGGTGGAACAAGTTTAATAGGAACCTTGTAATGATATTCGTATCAAATGGAAATGAAAATGAGCATATATACATAAATTCCAATGAATATGAAAGGAAACATATATCATGGAAACTAATGTGTCAAACTAGTTGATTATTGGGTCATCGAAACATATTTTGTCACCAATAAAGAACTTTTGGGGGCAATAACACATATATGTTTCGACATGACCATGTGGGACACTGTGGTTATGACATAGTGATCCGTGTATTGTAAAATACACATAGAAACATTCTCTTTCGAGTGAAAGGCAAAATGAGGCAAATTGCAACTGTTGACTTCTGAAGCATAAGAAACAACATTGCTATCATAATATGCCCTCTCGAATACATAAAATGTTTGTGTATACCCTAATACTTAGCCAATACAGGAATGAGATCGTCCTAAAGCTAAGGACATTATACAAAAATATTCCATTGTTATAACGAATACAAGGTGATATTTGTGGACATAAACATCCAGAATGCGGGCCATTAAAGTACTTTATGGTTCTGGTTTCGACACAATGAACGCATGTCGTATTATAGTCCACATGAAATAATGCACTCCTAGCACTAGTTATACGTTTAAGGGCTCACCACCCTTATTATTTCATCAAGTCTACATAACTTGGAATGCTGGAGAATTTACATGATAAAGATTTGATGTTAATTGCATATGTATTAGGATCAATGTAGAGTTTCCTATACCCCATGTGTATATATAAAATGGTCTCATAGAAGTTATCAAAAGAATATGATGACATCTAGGGTATTAGTAATGTGCATCAATTTACCCACATCTACCTGGGGTTATGCAATTATTATATGCAGTTTCTTTTTGTCGTTTTTAGACCCACTGCTTGCTAACGAGCCTCATGTTTGATTATATGTGCCAATTGCGCCCCCACAACGCATCGAAATGGGTCATTAAAGACGATTTGGTAAATGTTGGATATGAACCCCCAACAATTATCCGCTAATTAGAATATTTGACTAGTGATCTCTTTACCGCTAGAGTTGCGAGTTGTCACTTTCATGAGACAGTCTTCCCGTCGTTAGGGGGAGATAGGAAAAAGGATTTTCCATGGGAATGACAGGAAGTGTCATTGAATATTCCCACTCTGTCTCATTTCGATCCCCAAAACTTCACAACGTAATGTTGAAGTCAAACAAATTAGACTCGATACCTGATACGTTTAGTATTCCAAAAGTGACAAGATCACATATACGAGCTGCAAATATACTCGTAAGGTTAAAAAGTCCCCAACAGGGGCACAAAGTCACTGGAAAGTGTGTTGCAATCACACATGATGGAGGTGTGGTTGAGGTCGTAGCTCCCAAACGGAAATGGGGGAAGTTACTTGGTTCGATAGATACTCATCTAAAGGAAGAGAAGAGTAAGGCACAACTATTTGTCATCAATACATAAACCTCTCATGAGATTGTCTCTGATTAAACTATGTCTATGAATCATCACTGGAGGACGCTCCGAAGTTAATATTGATTCTAGAGATGAATATTAATCTCAAATGAACTATGAGAGTACATATGAGTCGATGGACAGATCATATATAATCATTGATGATATATTTCGCATATATTGTTGCTTATGAGGTGATAAAGCACATTGACATCGAACCATGTTCAGTTGAAAAATATCAACAAAGAGCAAATTGGCCTAAATAAGCAATCCAAGAGAATCATATTATTTGACAAATGAACAGGTATTTGGTTTGGTAGTGCTAACCCACCAAGTGTAAAGCCTGTAAGACATAGATAAATCATTTGTCCTAAAGCGTAATGAGAATAATTAAGTCATAATGTATGAGAATCTCCTTTGGCGCAAGGTTTCTCACAACGCCCTGGATTGACCACGAGAAGACTTACTCTCCCGTGATGAATGTTATAACGTTCTGCTAATTAGCCTAGTAGTTTCCGAAGGACTGGAAATGCAACTCATGGATGTGAATACTACATATCTCTATGGGGATCTAGATTTAGAGATATATAAAAGTGTTTGATGATATTACATTACCAAAATCAAGTAACTCTAAACCACGAAATGCGTTTGCAATAAAATTGAAACGCCCACTTTATAGATTAAAACAATCTAAGTGGATGTGGTATACCCGCCTAATGGAATACTTGATTAGGAAAGGATATATAAGAACGATGAATTGTTCTCTTGCGTATTTATTATTATGGAAAACAAGTTCCAGATTTTCAAAGTAGCTCTATATGTCAATGTTATGAACATAATAGGCACTCTTGATGAAATGAGAGGAACCACAAGCTACTTGAAATATGATTTTGAGAGGAAAGATCTTGGGAAAACTTGGTTTTGTCTAGATATTTGAGCTATGACACCGAGTTTGTGAAATATTAATTCACCGATCGCATATGTCCAGAAAATAATCAGACAATTTAATATGGACAAAGCGCATCCGGTTAGCACTCCCATGATCGGTCGAAGTGTTGGATATAAGGAAAGATCCATTTCGTCTAAAGGATGATGACAAAAAATGTTGGGAGTTAGAATTCCCTATCTAAGTATAATATGCGCATTATCGTACTTAACATAATACACTTGACCATATATTGTATTTCTCAGTGAACTTGTTAGCTAGATTTAGCTCAGCGCCAATGCAAAGTCATTGGAATGATATCAAATTAATCTTTTGGATCCATTGACATGGACTTATACTTTCCCTATAGAAAGAAAAATGGGATTGATAATGAAACTTCAATACCTAATTATAATGTAAGCAACAAAAGTACTAGCTCTTATAGAAACACCAAACAATGTATTGGTATTATGTATCTGCCTGACCCATACAAAGGTTGTTCCCAAATTGGATGATGAATTACCACAAGGAACACACCGATTGCTTGAAAGTAAGCTAAGCAAACCCTTGTAACTACCTCCTTGAACTAATCCAATAATATTACTCTCCATGAGATAATTAAATAATGTATATGATTAAGGACTATCATTACATATATTAGAGGAGTTAGTAATTTTGGGTTCAATCAGTATCCTACTTGCATATACCGAAATGATTCATCATGTATCGAAGAAATGAACATAAGATACATCAAGGGTAATAACACGAAGCATATTCTGCTTAAGTTTCTATACAATCAACAATAAAAGACTCTTCTATAGATTCAAGTGAATCAAGTAAGGTGTCAAAAGAATGTGACATATTTTACCAAGTCATTACCTAAAACCATATATTGGGAAACATGTAGAAAGTAAATGCAAATGTTTTCAAACTCCCTTGATTAATGCACGAATCAGGGGGAATAGCAGACAAAAGGGGGAGTCTACTATATTTGTGATATTGATATGTTGTGCTATTTCCTTCAACCAAGGTTTTATTTTTCCCATTGGGTTTTGTTTCTTGGTGTAAGGTTTTAGTGAGGCAACTGTTTATATACCATCATGATTTCCTAACTCTCATGATTAAAGTACGAATCTAAGAGAAAACTAGACTGAAGGAAAAGTCTATGTATTGCAAAGGAAATTGGTACGTTGTACTCTTTCCTTCGTCATATTTTTATTTTTTCCCACTGGGTTTTATTTTGGCGTAAGGTTTTAACGAGACAACAACTGTGCACCATCACTCCTTTAACTCGGTACAAGGGGGAGTGTTGTAGGATAAGTGTTCCATCGTCTAAAGGATATGATGATAGAGATAAAGACAAATATATCAGAGTTAGATTAAAACTGAAATATCTCCTAACTATCTACTTGTAACTCCTCCCTATTTAAAGTGCTTATGAATAATGAGAATTATAGATTTCTTTTCTCTGTCTTATTGTTATTCTCTCCATATTGTTGTTCCATTTTTTTTTCCTTTAACAAATTTGTTAATTTCTACCAGTGCAAAGTATAAAGTTTATGATTTAAAGCAAAATAAAATAAAAAATTGAATAAAAAACGTTTTTGTTTATATTTTATAATATTTAAAACAAACTTGTTTTTTTTAATAATTTAAATGTATCATCTTTTACTCTTTAAATTATATAATTATTTATTGTTCAATGAAATAAAAAAATGCATCAATGGACAAAGTACACGACCGGCATCCATTATTTATGGGTTTTTAAAATTAGTTTTTGTAGAATTTAGGAATCGTGTAAGAGACCAGAATTGTTTTCTAGTTATTTGTTTGTTTTCTTATTTTCAAATGCTAATAAACGACTTTCATTTTTGAAAACTTATTAACGCAATTAAGTAATAATTTATAATTAATTACTATTGAATGGGTGTCATGCAAAGGATTACGTGTCTCCTATGAAACTTGTATCAAAAAGATGTCCAGATGATAATGTGATAGAACGGTACCCTCTTTCCCATCTTTTTTATGTGGATGATGCGATTTTTCTGGGTGAATGGTCTTTATCGAATGCTAGGAATATTATTCATAATCTTAGATGTTTTTTCCTTATATCAGGTCTCAAAATTAATCTTCATAAAAGCAAACTTTTTGGTGTGGGGGTGGATTCGCAAGAAATCGAGTGTTTGGCCTCTTATGTTGGGTGTGGTGGATTGAAACCTCCATTTTCGTATTTAGGTTTACCCGTTGGGAGTAATATGTTCAAAAATGAGGGTTGGAAGGTGGTGTTCGATAAATTTTTGGTCAAACTTTCCAATTGGAAAGTTAAAACTCTTTTGGCTGGTGGTCGGGTTATGTAAACACCCTAAAATGGGGGTTAATTTAAGCATAAAATAAATGCGGAATAAACGAGTTTATCATAGTAGTATTACCCAAAAAGGGGAATAATTGTATGGCGTTTACAAAAGATATCAAGTAAGATTAAATTCAACAACCTACTAATCTAGACCAACTATTTCTAGATTACGCACGTGTGTTGACATCTCACTTCCAGAAGAATATCATCACTATAACAATGTATGCCTCTATAATCTTCAAAAATACTATTATCCTTCAATGACTCTCCACTCAAGCCCGAGGGATCCTACCGCTAGAGTGACCTGTTATACATGTCATTTTAAGAAAAAAACGTTGGGCTAAAGCATAGTGAGATCAAACATTTGCAATGGAAAAATCAGTACTTTCAAATGAAATAGTTTAGGAAGTGTTAGTGGAATTCATATAGATAAATCTCAACTGTAATACAAATACCTCTTGGGTTGACGGGGGAGGTCCGCTTACTAACACAAGTGACGGAACACAAAAGTAAACCACTTGACGTATTAGTAAAACCAAACACATAAAAGTACCCTCAATGGATGTTAGGCTCAATAGTTTTAAACGTAAACCCACGGAAAGTCCACTTCAACCACATAGGGTCCTTACGTTGAGATCCTCACCCAATATCGTGTACTAGCATGTAGGGCTTATACCTCATCTGATGCCTAAGCGTGCCATGATGTGGAAAACTAGCGTTCCATCATCGGATCAAAGATTATATATATATATATATATGTATATATATATATATATATAAGTGGGTTCATGACGCCCAAATGCAACCAAATATTCTATTCAATGTCCACAAAACCAATCAATAATTTCCAACAATTAAAATACCACCATATATACAAAAATCACGAATTCATATAGTTACTCCCAAGTTTCCAAGAGGTTTCGTTCCAAATTGTTGAATGGTACTTCCACACACACCAAATCATTTTATCCAAATCCTCATTCGACAATACATATCCGTATTTCAAAACCCAAATCTTGATTTCCAAATATTAAATCACAAGGTTATAGAAAACATGTTTCTCATGTGCAAAATCCACCACTAAACAAAAATGTACTCTTGACCTTAAAATCATACTCTTCCACATAAACCCCCAAAATCTCAAAAAGTTAGGTTTAGTGAAAACTCACCCAAATCAAATAAATAAAAAATGGAGATGTTAAGAAGGTTAAAATCCACATTTTGACATGTATAAAGTTTATTAAAAGACAATGAACTCATCTTGTAGGGTTGTAGCTTAAAACCCTAAATCCCAAGAAATAATGAGATGAGAAGATATCCTTGAGAAAGCTTGGATTTGTACAATGAATGCTCAATGGAACCTAAATACCATAAATGATTAAGGGTTGAAGTGGATGAAAGGCATTAATGGTAGAGGATGAAGGGGAGGGACTTATCGACCTCTCCTGAGGGAAAATCGCCACCCAAATAGCTCTTAAATGAAGATATGGAGTAAATGAAGGTTTGGGGGCTGATTACTCTATTTATCAGGTCTCTGCACGCGCGCGTGAGTGCCCGTGCAGTTCAACTTGCGCGGTGATCCACGCTGAGCACTTGAGTCGCGGTTGGATAGAGTCCGGTGCGGATGGTCGCGCGGTTCCACCTGCGCGGTGATCCGCACCAAGCACTGATGGAACCTATTTTTTATTCATTTTCACTACCTTGACTAGCAACAAACTGTAACACCCGTAAATTCCAAAAGAACGATCAACGATCGGTCAAGGAACGGCCAGCGGCTGGCCGAGAGGAACGGTCGGGGAAGGGCTCAGCACAAGACGTGAGAGACACGACCTGCAGCACGCGCGGCTTGGCTCGCGGCCTCAAGCCGTAGCTAAGGCCGTGTAAGTTACTGTATGTATGAAGACCAGTAGCACGCACGGCTTGGCCCACGACTTGAGGTCGCGACCAAGGCCGCGGGAATCAATCTGACGATTTAGTCCCTATTTTCTAGGGTTTTCTCCCATTTTTACTCCCACACTCTCCATTTCTTTCCTTGAAACGATTTTTAGGAACTCAAAACCGAATTTGGAGCACCTTGGTGCGAATCTACCCTAGGGAGATCAAAGGGTTGGTGATTTGAAGCTTAGTTATGAGAAGAGTAAAAGATTTCATGGGAGATACGTGGTTTGGAAGATTTCAAGTTCCGTTTGAGGTAAGCATCTTGTAAATCAAACTTTAGTATAAGGATCTTTGTAGATCTAAAAGTTTTACTTGTTATTGGTTCATTTCTAGAGTTGATAAAATGGGTTATTTGTAAACCCTAGCTCTTTGTTGAAGATGACTTGGAAATGGTCGAATCTACACTTTTGGAGACTAACGATTGGGTTTGGAATCTAGGTTAAACTGAACCTAGCAGGGTGAGTTCAAGTTGATTTGTGAAAACGTTGTACATGCCAAAATGTCTATTTTAAAGTGTTTGTGTATTTATATGAAAATTATCATTTGTTGAGTTATTTGGTAGGTTAAATTAATTGAGGTGTTTGGCTTTATAAACCTTGTAAAACTCCATATTTGGAACTTTTGTGACATTTTGATAAATAAGTCATAAAGGGGAACGTTTTAATAATTTATTGCATAAATGGAAATTACTTGGTAAAAGTGTATTTTTAGTGTTTGTTGGAAATATGCATATCTCGTGTTATAAGACGTTTTAAAAGGGGTCAATGGTATAACCTTGTCATGGGAAAATGATCTTTTAAGTTGTGTTGGAGTTTGGTCGTGTGCTTTGGAGCTTGTGTCGTATAAACGTTGGTCGAGTGAGTTTTATTGCATTTTGTTGATTTTGACGATGAGTCCTTCGGTTGTTTGAGCCTGTGGCTCGGTATTTGTTTACGATGGGGTTTTGGGGATACTTGTCCAGTTTTGATAGCTCAGCATAGAGCTTTGGTCATTGTGTAAGATTGTTGATGATTTCATATTTTGAGTGTGTGTGTCTTTCAATTGGAGTCATGTTATGTTTCGGTCCTGTCTGTTATGGATCCATGAGCACTTTTATCACTTTATCCGATGATGGAACGACTAGTTTTCCACATCGTGGCATGTTAGGCATCGGATGAGGTGTAAGTCCTTCATGCAAGTATCTATGGGTGTATGCTGAAAGATGCTGAGCTCGATACTTTATTTATTTTGTCCGATGGTGGAACGCATAGTTTTCCCCATTACGGCACGGTTAGGCATCTTCGGTATGGTGTAAGTCCTCCGTGCAAGTATCTATGGGTGTATGCTGAAAGATGTTGAGCTCGATACTTAATACCAATATAACATAATGTGTGGCTTACTTTGTGTCCGTCACATTATTTGGAATCGAAAGGTGTTGTTTTCGGGTTGGATCTTTTATATTTATGTTTTTGGGGATGTCTTTTATGGGTGGATTATTGTCCATATTTTTGTGTGTGGAGTATTGAGTCCCATTCGTGTTTTGGGTGTTTTGTAATGTGACATATCATTCATGGTTTTATAAATTGGAAGTCGATTCTACGCTCGTTTGAGTGAGTTTTGGGATGCATCATTTTATAAAGAACGTTTTGTGTTGAGGTGTTCATCTTTGAAAATGTATAATGTAGGATAACGAGTCTTCTTTTCATACCGAAAATCATCATTTTGAAAGACTATAATTTAAGTTGTATTATTCTCTTTTATCAATATAATTATCCATATTGTAAAACTCTTGAACTAACTAGGCGTTAGCCTTACCTTTTTATTTGTCGGCATGTGCAACAGGTTCCGGTTGGGAATAGTGCTAGTAACCCTGTGAAGAGAAGAGTGTTGGTTGTGTGCTCGAGGAGTGAATAGCTTGGTGAAGTCTTCCGCATTAGGTTGAGGAGAGAAACTGTATTTGGGTTGAGTAACACCCGAATTCAGTCTCGTCCTTGTAAATTATTGGAGTTTGTATATGTTGAGGTCATTAATCAAATTTTATGTTTTGAGGCATATTGAGTTTTGAATCATAGGATGATGTGTTGTCTGTATTTGATGTTGTATCAAAAAATTTATTAGTTGCTCTTACCAAATTTGAGGGTGTTACAAGTTGGTATCAGAGCTTAAGTTTGAGAGAATTAGGTGTTGATTGTGTGCTTTTAAGTGATTGAAAGTGAGATTGCACGATTAAGCACTGTAAGATTTGATGCTTTGAGGTTGATGGAGACACTAGGGACGGGAATCACGTCGAGTGTAGCAAGGATGATCATGTACATCACGTTCATAATTACACCTGGCCAGTGTTATGGTGAACCTACGAGTTACATGTATATGCTTGGACTACTTTGATGTGACGACCGTTGGGGTAGCGAAGAAGTTTCTAAGTGGGTAGCCGTTAAGAGAGGCTGGTGATTTTAGCATTCGTCACTTGGAGTGACAATAAGCATGGTGATTTCATTAAGTGGACCCTTTCGGGTTGGAATGATTGGTTCGATTAGAACCATAGATTTTTGGAATCGTCATTATTCGAGGAGAAATTATAAGGTGAACCTATGGAACCCTTGAATTATTGTCTTAAGATGTTTGAGCATCCGGATGACGATAGTGAGACTGGAAATTGAGGATCTTTGGTCTGGGAAATTAAGGAGCGTAGTTTTGAGACGTTGAGTGCCGATCAAATTTATGCACGGAACTTATTTCTAAAATGAATTACATCTATTATTTCTCCTGTTTCCAAAAGCATCACGTGGATTATATTACAAGTCTTAGAAAAATGTTTAACACACAATATTTTAAACCATGATTTTAAACATGCATCAGATTAGTTGATTGCATGAGGTTGCAAACTTTGTCGAGACTTTCTTTACTCTCATGTTGTCTAACGCTATTTTCGGGTATTACAATATTCGTATTTTAATGTTGTTTGGAGTCTTGGACAAGTAACTACGGTTTGTGACCTTAACATTGGATCTCCTCCACATATGTTAAGGTTTTGGACGAAGAGTTATTTTTCATTATTTTGATGTTTGAGTTGTTGGAAATTTTATTCTGTGTGAGTTTTGTCGAGTCTTATGGAGTAATATTTTACGGTGTATTGCAGCGTATGAGCGAACATTGAAAAGCGTCGGTTAGATTCATTGCGTGTGTTGGTTTATGGTTTATTGAGAAATTTATTTCACGAGAGTTTTTTTGGTGGATGTTACCCTACATGCTATTTTTGGAGTTTCAGTGTCGTGTGATTTCTCTTTTGAGTTTTATACGAGCATATTTCGCTGCACACTACTTAGTACTATAAATGATTTATACTTTGGTATGAGTAAACACATGTATGATTTATGATGGTTTGTGTTAAACTTTTGCTTTTAACATCATTGGGTTGTTGATTTTACTGTTATAGTCTCACACAATGCATTATAATAATTTACTCGTGTGCATGACATTATAGCCACCATCTTGGGTCAAAGAGCGTTTTACCCGTGCGGTTAAAAGTTGAAGTCAATTTAAATTATTTTATGTTTGACCACAAGCACTTATCGTTTTACTAAGTTTTGGGGAATAAACCGATGTTTGCGAGTCACGTTGAAAATTTTATTTCATACCCTATATGGTTGAATGAGGGATTTTTTAGAACTTGTTTACGTGAATCTTCCCTTTGGGAGTTTTGTACAAACGTCTTGTTATACACTGTTTTAGTACGTAAAATTATTCTCATTTATGGCGCAAATTGATGCATGTTAGGACCATAGTAGTCCATTTGAAAAGTTTGTTGTGTATCTTTGCTTATCTTCATTATCAACTTGAGTAATAAACAAACGATTTTCGAAATGGTTTTTTGTGTGTGTCGATTGAGACGACTTTGTACACCCACCGAGTAAACGGTAGTGGATTTTTATTCGTATGATTAATGGATATAAAACTTTTTGCATTTAGAAGTTTTATGAAATTTCAAGTTGGCATAGTAGTTTGAAAAACCTTGAACTCATTAAAGCTATAGGTGCATACTCTCTTGTGATAGAGGTCGTGTTTAAGGACTAAAGGAGTCCTCGGAGGTTGAAGTGTCGGAGGACTTGACCTATGGTTAGTTTTGGATTTGGAGTTTCGGTTTCATGGACTGGTTCATGCAGAAGAAATTGATGTATTAGATTTATGCATTCATTCATTATTTAAGTGGTGATCATTCTGTTCGGTAAAACTACGGGTTAAAGCTTTGGATGGTTAGTTTCTTATGGTTAGAGATGAATTAATGGATTGAATTTCGACATCGTGTATGGGTCGGAGGCGTGCCATCCGGGTGAGTCTTCGGGAATAAGGAAATGTGATGGTATATCCACGTTTGCAGTGTAGACATTTTGAGGATAGGTGTCAACACTCGATTTTGGGCGACAATAATCGTTAATGTGCTTTAGTGCACGCTCGTTGAATCTAGTGTACTTGCAAGTTAAGTGGTAACGTTAAGGGAAGTAGATATTGATACTTAGGGATCAATCATTGATACTCCTGTAATCAACGAGGTTTTCGCTGATTTGGCAACCGATGCTTGAATGCATTATGAGAGTTGGGTAACCGCGGATTTTGAGGTAATCCTCTATCTGCAGAGGTTGGGTTTGTATGGTCAGCCTGAGGAATGGATTTGTTGTTGTACCGAATCGGACCAAACTTGTTGATAGGAAATTTCGTCAAGGAAAGGACGATAAACCTTTTAGGGTATTGATTATTGGAGACATTTTGTGAGAATATCGAAGTGGACGTTAAGAAGAAATCGTTTATTGAGGAGGCCTTGATTTGTCGAGATTATAAATATCATTTCTGTAACAGCAACGGGTGATTAGCTCATCAGTTTATATGAATTCCTTCACCACTCGGGTAAAGGCATCATGGCTGTGGATACTTGGAATTGAAAGGGGTATGGTCGACCAATGGTTGGATCGTTTCTACAGAGTTTGTTCTGTTCTTAAAGGCAAGAAAAGAGTGTAACATGATTTAATGAAAGACGATTAGAAGTGTTTAAGGACAAAGTTCACTTTGGGTATCCTTGGTGGAAATAGTTAGCTAAGGTCGTAAGCTACTCTTGAGGTACTATGAATAACCTAAGGTTTGGAGATAACCGTGGTCTTAATGATGGAAAGTGATTCGGTAAGGACTCGATGTTCACCCCGTCATCGGTGAGATACGCCGAACTCTGGGATTGAGATTATGACGGCTCAATATGAGAAATTCAGTGACAACCTTAAATGGGAGGTAATCGGTTTCGTATATGAGGCAAGGTATCATGTAAGTATCCCTTTTTGGATAGAGGAATAATTAGCCTCGCTAAGTACGACATTTGGGTGTTTGGTCGGTGCCAGATTTCGAGGACGAAATCTCTTTTAAGGTTGGGAGGATTGTAACACCAGTAAATTCCAAAAGAACGGTCAACGATCGGTCAACGAACGGTCAGCGGTCGGCCGAGAGGAACGGTTGGGGAGGGGCTCAGCACAAGACGTGAGAGACACGACTTGCAGCACGCGCGGCTTGGCCCGCAGCCTCAAGTCATGGCTAAGGCCGCGTAAGTCACTATATGTGTGCAGGCCAGTAGCACCCGTGGCTTGGCCCGCGACTTGAGGTCGCGGGCAAGGCCGCGGAACCAGTCTGACGATTTAGTCCCCATTTTCTAGGGTTTTCTCCCATTTCTACTCCCACACTCTTCATTTCTTTCCTTGAAACGATTTTTGGGAGCTCAAAACCGATTTTGGAGCACCTTGGTGCGAATCTACCCTAGGGAGATCAAAGGGTTGGTGATTTGAAGCTTAGTTATGGGAAGAGTAAAAGATTTCATGGGAGATGTGGTTTGGAATATTTCAAGTTCTGTTTGAGGTAAGCATCTTGCAAATCCAAGCTTTAGTATAAAGATCTTTGTAGATCTAAAAGTTTTACTTGTTATTGGTTCATTTCTAGAGTTGATAAAATGGGTTATTTGGAAACCCTAGCTCGTTGTCGAAGATGAATTGGAAATGGTGTAATCTACACTTTTGGAGACTAACGGTTGGGTTTGGAATCTAGGTTTAACTTAACCTAGCAGGGTGAGTTCAAGTTGATTTGTGAAAACGTTGTACATTCCAAAATGTCTATTTTAAAGTGTTTGTGTGTTTACATGAAAATTATCATTTGTTGAGTTATTTGGTGGGTTAAATTAATTGACGTGTTTGGCTTTATAAACCTTGTAAAACCCCCATATTTGGAACTTTTGGGACATTTTGATAAATAAGTCATAAAGGGGAGTGTTTTAATAATTTATTGCATAAATGGAAATTACTTGGTAAAAGTGTATTTTTAGTGTTTGTTGGAAATATGCATATCTCGTGTTATAAGACGTTTTAAAAGGGGTCAATGTTATAACCTTGTCATGGGAAAATGATCTTTTAAGTTGTGTTGGAGTTTGGTTGTGTACTTTGGAGATTGTGTCGCATAAACGTTGGTCGAGTGAGTTTTATTGCATTTTGTTGATTTTGACGATGAGTCATTTGGTTGTTTGAGCATGTGGCTCGGTATTTGTTTACGATGGGGTTTTGGGGACACTCGTACAGTTTTGATAGCCCATCATAGAGCTTTGGTCATTGTGTAAGATTGCTGATGATTTCATATTTTGAGTGTGTGTGTCATTCAATTGGAGTCATGTTATGTTTCAACCTTGTCTGCTATGGATCCATGAGCACTTTTATCACTTTGTCTGATGATGGAACGACTAGTTTTCCACATCGCGGCACGTTAGGCATCGAATGAGGTGTAAGTCCTTCGTGCAAGTATCTATGGGTGTATGCTAAAAGATGCTGAGCTCGATACTTTATTTATTTTGTCTGATGGTGGAACATATAGTTTTCCCCATTGTGACACGGTTAGGAATCTTCGGTATGGTGTAAGTCCTCCGTGCAAGTATCTATGGGTGTATGCTGAAAGATGTTGAGCTCGATACTAAATACCAATATAACATAATGTGTGGCTTACTTTGTGTCCGTCACATTATATGGAATCGTGTATCCCCCGTCACCGAAAGGTGTTGTTTTCGGGTTGGGTCTTTTATATTTATATTTCAGGGATGTCTTTTATGGGTGGATTATTGTCCATACTTTTGTGTGTGGAGTATTGAGTCCCATTCATGTTTTGGGTGTTTTGTAATGTGACATATCATTCATGGTTTCATAAATTGGAAGTCGATTCTACGCTCATTTGAGTGTGTTTTGGGATACATCATTTTATAAAGAACGTTTTGTGTTGAGGTGTTCATCTTTGAAAATACATAATGTCAGATTACGAGTCTTCTTTTCATACCTAAAATGATCATTTTGAAAGACTATGATTTAAGTTGTATTATTCTCTTTTATCAATATAATTATCCATATTGTAAAACTCTTGAACTCACTAGGTGTTAGCCTAACCTTTTTATTTGTCGGCATGTGCAACAGGTTCGGTTGGGAATAATGCTAGTAACCTTGTGAAGAGAGGAGTGTTGGTTGTGTGCTCGAGGAGTGAATAGCTTCGTGAAGTCTTCCGCATTAGGTTGAGGAGAGCAACTGTATTTGGGTTGAGTAACACCCGACTTCAGTCTAGTCCTTGTAAATTATTGGAGTTTGTAAATGTTGAGGTCATTTATCGAATTTTATGTTTTGAGGCATATTGAGTTTTGAATCGTAGGATGATGTGTTGTATGTATTTGATGTTGTATCGAAAATTTTATTAGTTGCTCTTACCAAATTTGAGGGTGTTACACAAACCATGCATGAATTCGGGGTCGAACCAAAAACTCAAACTTAAGATTCGAGGTGTTACAGGTTACCCTTTTAAAGTCTGTTTTGGGGAGCCTTCCTACTTACTTCATGTCTATTTACAAAACCCCAAGGTTGGATGATCAAGGCTGGAAAAATATCCAAAATAGATTCTTTATTGGTGTTGATGTGGAGGAAAAGAAAATGTCTTGGGTCAAGTGGAAAAAAATTATGGCTAGTCTCAAATTCGGAGGACTCGGTATTGGTAGCCATATGGCGTTTAACCGTGCTTTGCTTTTCAAGTGGATTTGGCGGTTTTGGTTGGAGGATGAGACACTTTGGGTTAAAATTATTAAATCCATCTATGGCGAGAAGGGCCTAATTGGTTCAAATTTTCCTAGGCAAATTTCAAACTCAACATGGGTTTCTATTATAAAATCGGTCAACTCTCTAAAGGACAATGGCATTGATCTTTTCTCTTTCTGTAAGGAAAAGGTGGGCGATGGTGTTTTGACCGCATTTTGGGATGATGTTTGTCTTGGAGATTCTCCTTTTAAAATTCAATTCCCTAGAGTTTACGCTTTAGAATTGAATAAATCGGCGAATGTCAAATATCGTTTGTAGTTAGGGTGTTGGGATGTGTGTCTTCGAAGGGTGCCGAGAGGTGGGGTTGAGGCTGTCCAATTTAGTGAACTACAACAAATTTTGTCTACCTTAGTGCCCTCCTATCAAAAGGATAGATGGGTGTGGTTTTTTAGAAGGGTCGGGTGATTTTTCAATGGCTTGAGCTAGGCGTTTAATTGATTCTAGTCATTTGGAGGTGGATACTCGTCCTACTAGATGGAATAGACTTGTTCCCATCAAAGTTAATGTGTTCGCGTGGCGGTTGCATCTCAATCGGCTCCCTACTCGGATAAACTTGGATAAAATAGGTATCGATGTTTCGTCTCTTTTATGTCCTAATTGTGATAGAGGAGTGGAGGATTGCAGTCATCTTTTCTTTTCATGTCATGTCACTAAAGACTTGTGGGTTCTCATTGGTCGTTGGTGGCGTATGGATATTCCTGATTTCCATTCTTATTCAGATTGGATCTCCTTGGATCGACTCAATTCAGTTGAAGAGGGAGTTTTGTTTTTGTTTTGAGGTTGTCACACTTACCACTTTATAGTCTATATGGGTGTTTCATAATGGTACTCTCTTTGGCAACCTGAAGCCAAAGAAGGCGTCGGTTTTTGAGAACATCATAACCCATGCTTACTTGTGGGTAAATCATAGAAGTAGCAATTTGTCTATTAATTGGGTTGGTTGACTTACTAATCCTTCTCTTGTCATTACTTCTATGTAATTGTTTCTTTTTCTAGCTTCTTTTTAGTTTTATAAAATTTTGTCGTTCAAGAAAAGATAATGTGATAGAGATAAAAATATAATGATAACGTTCATTTGACTAATATTAGATACTGACCATTAATCGGCTTTGAAAAAGTGAAAATCGATATTTTTAGGAATTTGTGAACAAATATTTAACTAAAGGGTTTTACAAGATATGATGTATATGGAAATGATATCGAACCACAATATATGTTAACAATATATTTAGGCCCATAGATGTATCATTGTTCTATATTTTACTGAACAATTGTATATATTAGAATTAATATCAAACAAGAAATTGATACAAAGAGAGTGAATTACATAAATGGTCCCTCGTGAATGTCTGGATTTCACTTTTCGTCCCTCGAGATCTGAAAGTACATTGGTGGTCCAAAAATCGAGTTTTTTAGCCCAAATTGGTCCCTCTCACTAACACCGTTAGATGGAACTCCGTTAAGTCTATCATGTGCCTCTCACGTGAGGGGCATTTTGGTCTTTTCGCCTAATTTTAATTTATTTTAGAAAAAATAATATTTTTTAATCTATCCTGGAAATCTGGAAGCTTCAAGATTTTCAAACCCACAAAACTATCTCCCTTGGAACTCCTCCCCTACCCACTCACTTCTTTTCTCCGGCTTAACCTCGGCACTAATGCCACACCCTCCCTGTTTCACCAATGATACCCCTCTCCCTTCCACGATAACGACAACCACCGATCTAACCAGAGATGAGATGACACGGCCCCTGATTTTTATCGAAGCCTAAACTGATGACAACCACGACTGAAGTATATGACGAAGCCCCTTATTTTGATCGAAGCCCAGACTAACGACAACCACCGATATGGACATCACTATCCTCCACTTCTCAAACAACCACCGATCTGGAAAAAATAACAAACAACAAACTCTGTTCGGAACTCGAACAATTGACTCGATCTCGAACTCAGAACGATGTAAGCCGATATGGAAACTCGAACAACAAACAACGAACTCGATACGGAGGTCGAACAACAAACAACGAACTTGATACGGAGGTCGGATGTTCGATTTAGACTTAGATCCAGGTGATGGTTCAATATATTTTGATCTACGTTTTGATCTAGATACAGGTAATGGTTCAATTTAGATTTAGATTTAGATTCAAGTTTAGGATTTTTTTTTCTTGGTGTGTTTAGAAATGGGGTTTTGATTTAAGTATATGATTTAGGTTTGAATCTTTTTTGTATGAATATTTGAATTTTTTGGGTTTGAATCTGATTTAACTTTGAATGTTGTAAAAAATTTTGAACTTTTTTTGGGTTTGAATATGATTAGCTTTGAATATTGTATGAATGCTTGAATTTTCTTTTAGGTTTGAATCAGATTTAGAGATAGAATGCTTATAATGTTTTTGTATGAATGTTAAAAAAAATTGGGTTTAAATCTAATTTAGGTTTTGGGTTTGAATATTTAATGCTTAATGGGTGGTGGTGGTGGTGGTTAGCTGATGGTGGTGGTTAACTGCCGATGGTGGTGGTGGTGGTGGTTAAGGGTTGCAGTGGATGGTGTTCTTGATGGTGTTCAAATCTGGGTTTTAATGTTCTTGATAATTAAAAAGTTCAAATCTGGGTTTCTCAGTGTTCTTGGAGATGGAGTGAGGATGAAGAAGAAACAGGTAAAAAGACAAAAATGCTCCTCACGTGAGGGGCACATGATAGACTTAACGGAATTCCATCTAACGGTCGGTGTTAGTGAGAGGGACTATTTGGGCTTAAAAAACTCGATTTTTGGACCACCAATGTACTTTCAGATCTCGAGGACGAAAAGTGAAATCCAGGCATTCACGAGGGACCATTTTTGTAATTCACTCATACAAAAACAATATATCAAAGTAAAAAAGAATAATGCTATCAATATGATCTCGTCAAACCAATAATATTAAAATTAATAAATTCGCGTGAGACCAAACAATTTCCGTGAGACCGGTGAGACCAAGTTTTAAAGTATGAAACTTCACACCAAAAAACTGTAAATGTAAAAAAAATCGAACTTTTCATAGGGAAAACACCGTAAATGTTACGTTCACGGTGTTTTTCGCTGTGAATGTTCGTTTTTTTTTTACCTTCACAACGTCTTTACTGAGAAGGTTCGGATATACCTTCATAGTCTTTTATCTGTGAATGTTTGATTTTTTTTAACTTGGTTTAGGTTTTTTTACCTTCATAGTGTGATTACATTATGAAGGTTCGAATGTTTTTTACATTCACAGTGTTTCGGTGTGAAGTTTCATGTTTTAAGGCTTGGTCTCACGCGGTCTCACGGAAACAGCTTGGTCTCACGTGAACCTGACCCTATATATATATATACTAGGTTCGAACTCGTGTATTACATGGGATAATTTTAAAAAAATAAATCATGCCAGACAACTTATCTTACAGATATGAATTATCATCGAAAGTACGATGCTACTTTTCCAAGTTTTTTTTCCCTTCAGAGTTGTTTTTTTGCAGCTGGTTACAAAATGTCCTTGTTTTAGATATTTTTTCACAGATGATGTTTTGCAAAAAATTAATAAAAAAATATGAATAAATATTAAGAATTTATAAAACAAAATTTATAATAGAACGTATATGAAATTATTGAAAAGTGCATATTTAAAATATTAATAAAATAAGAATCACGTATCATAAATTACCAAATACTTCTTTATATACAACATTCTTTGTTCTATTGTTAATTATACCTTCATCATCTATAATTAATATTTTTAAACTTTGCCTACTTTTTACTCTAGATAAAGCAACATACAACTGACCATGGGTGAAGAATGGTTGTCTCAGAAACAAACCAACCTTCGATAATGACTGTCCCTGGCTTTTATTTATGGTCATAGCAAAACATACAACAATTGGAAATTGTCTTCTTTGAAACTTGAGCAGAATCCTTTTGTCTGTAGGTGTCAAAGACATTCTTGGAATAAATATTCGGCTTCCTATATGTAGGGATATTTTCTACTATAAATTTTGATGAACATTGGATCTTTTATCTTTCGTCAAGAGATATGATAAACTCAATATAAGGCATACAGTTTTTTATCGGATCCATGTGGGAAAAGCAAATCCCAACGATTCTCTTACGACTCGATTATTTCAAATAAAACCTCAACATCAATTGTATCATAAACAACAGAACCAACGAGCGAAGTCCATGCAGAAAAGTCTGGCATATGATTTCATGGCTAACCATCTCTTCCAGCCATATGGTTAACTCATATGGTCTGCCATTCAAGCAAAGACCCCTAATAACTCTACCAAAAGATAGAAATAAACCCTAAAAACAACTAAATAAAACTTAGTCAATATATAACACAAACCTAGTCTTCTCTAATCAACGATTCAAACACAATACATATTCATAATAGCATAAAACACACAAAACCGATTGGGTTAACATGAAATCATAATCCACTTACAATAACTTTCTTCAACAAAAGCAAAAATTACACAGAATCATAGAAAATCAGAAGCCTAACATAAAACGACGTACATTTAAAGCCTTTAATCGTATTGTAGGCGTCGAACCATAATCAAAATCGATGCATAATCAACTAAACCCTAGGATAAATATAATACAATAAAATCACTAAATCATATCGGCGTAAGTAGCAGAGGCGGAGTGACGAGGGCGCGAGCGGTGAGCAAAGCAGGTCCGGTTACGAGTTTGGTGGGCGTGAATTCGTTAGGGTCCATATGGCTCGATTTTGAGAAGCTGATTATATATCAATTGCAAAATAAATTGAAAGTTAAAAAAATAATCCATTAATCTAAAAAGACATTTGTTTTCAATAAAAAAAAATTCAAACGGTCAACCACAAAGAATATATTTTTTGAAAGGTTAGCACAAAAATAAAAAAACAGAATACAAAAGCAACAACTATTAGAACGGGCAAACATGTTGTGTCGTGTCGGGTTCAAAAGTTAAACAGGTTGAGAGTATCTAATCCTAACTCAACCTGTTTAATAAACGGGTCAAAAAATCCTAACACTAACCCGACCCGCATAACCCGACACGACCCGTTTAACCCGTTTAACATTTATAAAAATAAAAATTAAAAATAAAAAATTCACAAAAAAGTACAAATTCAAAATTCAAATGAAAACATTAGAAATCCTAATTTTATAGATCAAACTTATAAATTCTAACCAAATCTAAAACATTAAAAATCCAAAGTATTAAAAAGAAAACTTATAACATATATATATATATATATATACATATATATATATAGCCTTAGGTTCATTTGAGAAATGGTAAATATATGAGAAATAGATAAGTAATCCTAGCCATTCATACGGTTAAGATCGGATTTGATTTGTCAAATAATGCGGCTTTGACTGGTCAAAAGTTGCGGCTTTGACTAGTCAAAAGTTACAGCTATCCAAAAATAGAAGGACAGTTTCGTAATTTTAACAAGATACACGGGCCGAATTCATATATGAACCTGCATGATTTACATATAAACTATATGTTCATATGTGAACCAGTGTAATTCACATATGGACTTTTTTAACTGATTCATATATGAACCTTTGTGATTCATATATGAACCTTTGTGATTCATATATGAACTAATTAACTGATTCACATATGAACTAATTAACTGTAGGTTCATATGTGAATCGGTTAAACTAATTAACAGATTCATATATGAACCTTTGTCATTCTCATATGAACTAATTAACTGATTCATATATGAACAAATAGTTCATATGTGAATCATACATGTTCATATTTGAACTCGTCCCGCGTATTTTATGAAACTACCCCTCTATCTTCTACAGACCATGCAAGGAATATCCGGTGCTTCACAGTCAAAGCCGTAAATGTTGACCAGATGAATGGCTAGGATTACTTCTCTATTTCTCATATATTTACCATTTCTCAAATGAACCTCTCCCTATATATATATATATATATATATATATATATATATATATATATATATATATATATATATATATAAACGGGTTATTCGGGTCATTTTCGAGTTGAAATTTTTGACCCTGACCTTACCCGTTTAATTTTCATGTCGTGTCAACCCGTTTACTTAAACAGGTTGAAATGTATTACACAAATCTGTTTATTTCGTGTCGAATTCGTGTCGGGTTAGCGTGTCGTGTCAGTTTTTGCCAGGTCTAACCACTATTAGTACAAAGTGTTTGGATTAGTTTATTGTTAAACGTGATAAGCTAATAAGTTGTTTTTTAGTGTTTGACATAAAATAGTTATTACAGTTTATATATATATATATATATATATATATATATATATATATAGAGAGAGAGAGAGAGAGGGGCTCATTCATTTGTTAACCACGGCATTGGTGCTAACGGTGCTAACCAATCTCAATCGTAGATTGATGAGATTAATGGTCCACAATTAATTGATTTTTTATTAAATTAAAATATGAAAAACGGTTGAAAAAAATACAATGCATGTATGCACAGGAGTATTTCGGTTAAAATACAATTACTTTTAATTTGGGGAACATGTGCCTAACAAATTAAAAACCCAAATAATTAGGGATTTCATCCCATAAAAAACACCAACTTCCCAATCCCACCGTCGTCATCACCTTCACATGAAAACACACCACCACTCACCGCACTTCTGCCGCCGCCACCACGCGCCGCCAGAACTGCTTCAGCGCCTTTCATACCCACCGCCGGCGTCTTTTTATTTTTTCTTTTCAAACAAATCGTTAATAATGCAACTAAGATGCATAATAATAAAAACCCACCAACGGAAACGACGATTATGAGAATCTTGATTTTCCGGCGATGGTTCGATTTATTGGCGGCGGTGGTGGGTGGGGTTGGGTTCGCCAGAGAAAAAGAGGGAGACGGATAAATAATGCATGGGAGGTTAAACGCATCGCCGCATAAATCAACGTTACCGGAAAATGAAGTGGAGTTGAATTGAACCAAGATAGGGGTCGCCGGAATTTGGCCTTAAAGTTGGTTAAAACGATTTTCATGATTTGAAGAAATCGATTTTCAGGATAGTGCATATGTGCACACTTGCATACAGTGCATATATGCATATGTTTGCCGAAATATTAAATGCATATATGCACATTGAGCATATGCATATGTGCACATTGAGCATATGCATATCTGCACACTAGTATCTAATATGCATATGTGCACATTGAGTAGTGTGAATATGTACATGTTGTATATGTGCATATGTGCATATCAGCTGATCTATTCTGCATTGGTTGAGATACACACTAACATCTAGACATGCATATATGCACACTCGAAATATGGAAATACATTAAATATTATATTTAATATTTATATAAATACCATATTAATAACTCCTTGAAATATTGAAATACATTAAATATTATATTTAATATTTAGATAACTACCATATTAATAACCACTTGAAATATGGAAATACATTAAATAGGCGTGAATTATGAAATGCCCATATTACCCTTTGAGGACATAAACTCTAGGATAATTCTGATTGGTTGAAAATTGGTTAGCACGGAATGACGTGGTTAGCAAATGAAGGGGACCCTATATATATATATATATATAGTGTTTGGTTCATTTGAGAAATGGTAAATATATGAGAAATAGAGAAGTAATCCTAGCCATTCATATGGTCAAGATCGGATTTGACTAGTCAAATATTGCGACTTTGACTGGTCAAAAGTTGCGGCTATCCCAAAAATAGAAGGACAATTTCGTAAATTTTACAAAACACACGGGTTGTGTTCATATATGAACATGTATAATTCACATATGAACTATATGTTCATATATGAACCAGTGCAATTCACAACTAAACTCTTTTAACTGATTCATATATGAACCTTTGTGATTCATATATGAATCGGTTGAACTAACTAACAGATTCATATATGAACATTTGTGATTCATATATGAATCTGTATGAATCACAAAGATTCATATATGAACCTTTGTGAATCACAAAGATTCATATATGAACCTTTGTGAATCACAAAGATTCATATATGAATCAGTTGAACTAATGTGATTCATACAGATTCATATATGAACTCATCCCGTGTATTTTACGAAATTACCCATCTACCTTCTATAGACCACACAAGGAATTATCCGGTGTTTCACGGTCAAAGTCGCAAATGTTGACCAGATGAATGGCTAAGATTACTTCTCTATTTCTCATATATTTACCATTTCTCAAATGAACCTCTCCCTATATATATATATATATATATATATATATATATATATATAGAGAGAGAGAGAGAGAGAGAGAGAGCAAGGATCATTTGTTAACCATCCATTTCTTGTTAACTTTATGAACTTGCTCAACTAATAGGAATTCAAGGATTGTTGATGTTTAAATTATTGAAATTCTTAATGTTAAAGGGTATAAATGTCATTTTATTTCTAACAATTCTGCATTAATTTTATTAGGAGTTACAAAAAACAAGTTTCCATAATTACATGGTAGGTTACGATTCTTGTATTATCTCCATATCCTACATTTTTTTACATCATATCAATAGGATAAACATATTTCGGTGCATATGTTTGATAAAATAGTAGATCGTATAATCGTTCTTTTCAAAATAATTTATCATATATTAATCATCACTCGTAAATCACACGAACATTCATATATTGAAGATAAACCTATGTGTTTTATGCAATGTTTTATGTTTGTAAGGTGTTCATCGATGTTCCCAACTATCAATGCTTGTGTTCATCGATGTTCCTTCTATCAATGTTTTATGTTTGTAAGGTGTTCATCGATGTTCCCATCTATCAATGTTTTATGTTTGTAAGGTGTTCATCGATGAACATTTGTGTTCATCTCTATCGATGTTCATCGTTGTTGCGTTCATTTCAGGGATGTTCATGTGCTTTCTGAATTAAAATTAATTTTTATTGGGGGTTACAAAAATGAAGCTTCCATAATTATATTGTATGTTATGATTAAATCATTTTCTTTTCCCCATAATAAATGTTTCATATGTAATGAAATAAATATAATAAATGTCCATCCGTTTCTATTGTAATGAAATAAATGTTCAATTAGGCGTTTCATATGGATTAATACTATGAGCCTTTTTTCCTCATAATACCTTTGATCAGTAATGTTCACCTTCATATGTAATAAATGAGACGTTTTTTTAATAAAAATTAAGTATTAATCTCAACCATCCAATATCAAGATAGATGGATTGGATTAGTTCACATAATTAACAAGAATATGAAGGTTAACAAAAGAACTCAACCCTATATATTTATTTTACAAACCCATTAAAACTAACAACCCATACAAACCAATCAAAACCACACAATGAGTTGATCAACGGCTGAAAGGAGTTCGGTGACATAACTGTAATTAGAATTAAAATGAAGATTTATTTTGATGCAATTCCAGGCACGAAAGGGTACAACGGTCAATAAAAAATAAAAGAATTTTAATTAAGAAAAGGTAACTTGAAAAGATGAATATCAAATCATGGATAAAGCTCCCTTTATCTCAAAAAGAAGAAGAAAATACGGTTTCCGATTTCAACGACGGTTTTTTTCAAAATCCAAGAACGAAGATAGATTATTAAAGCATCTCTTGTATTACAATTAATTATTTTATTTTTTGAAAATATAATATCTTTTAATTCAAAATAACTATCTATATTTTTATTTGTTCCTAAATTATAGTCTATTTCTAAAAATAAATATTTATTTCCTATTTTACCGTAAAGCATCTCTTGTATCTTTAATAGTAGTTTTTGTAAAAGAACCTCATTTTTATGAGTTTCATTGACTTTTTCAATATAAATAATCAATAATCTATACTTATATATAAGTAAATATATATTAAATATTATAATGTCAATAAAATAAAATTAAAAATGTTATTTTATAAAACTTCATGATAAAAATCAAAATTCTTGTATAAAAATCTAAAGAGGATGAGGTTTTTATAAAAATTCTTGAAGTAAAAATTGATATGAAATTGCCAAAAGAAAATTAAGAGAATTTAGTGATTATTTGCATCAAATCCCTTACTAATTTTAACAAATCCTATACTAATCACGACACATTAATTCGTAAATATTTATGATATTTAATAATATAATTAAATCAAAAAATATTCAATATTGGACCCATTTCGAAGGTATTGACGAAGCGATTACAAATTTGTAAAAAATAGAATTTTTTTTAATGCATTTTAGTTCATATACATTATTTATGTTTATACGATAAAAGTCAAATGAAAAATAAAAAAAAAGTAAGAGATTAAAAGTAAACTACATACCTAATTATAAGGATACTAAATGTAACGTATAAATTAAAAAAAAATGAATTACGGAGAGGTTTAAGGAGGAGTGAATGTGGGTCTGCTAAATGAACTTATAATGTAAAATGCGTCCAGATACATGTTTAGGTGGGAAAATACTGAAATCGCTCACCAGAAGACGACACATATTTATTATATGTATAGATATGATAGTAATTAAATGAGAACCGAAAAAATGTTGAAGACCATGAGGACTAATCTCAATCATCCAAGGGATTTAATCAATGGTCATTAAAAATGGTGACATTTTTGTAATATTAGTGAAAGACATGTCTAATCTCATGTCTAGTTTGGAAATTTGAGGACAAATTTATAATTTTATTTTTCAAAACCCACGTGATCCCATTTTCATCTCCATCAATGATTTCAAAACCACCAGGATTTCAAATTTAGGGTTCGACCTCACAGATCTTGTTGAAAACCAAGAGGAGAGAGGGTTCAACGGAGAAGAATTCACGTAGGAGTTGCTGTTCAGCCCCCTTCCTGAACGAAAAGTTTCGTCTCATTTTCACTTTGAGAATAAAATTCCATCGACAAATTCGTATGGGCATCACCACCGGATTTTTCCAAAAGCCATCTATCATGATTACAATAGTAGGATAATCACTTTATTCGATTAAATTCGTGTTTTTGTTAGCATTTTTGTTGAATCCCTAGGTTAATCAGTACGCAACGCAGACACCGCCCCTAGTTCGACATCCAAGGTTCTCCTTCGTGCTTCTCTCGATCGTTTCCATCTCCATCGCCTCCGTGCTCCTCTTCCCTCCACTGTCGTTCTGTAGATCTGGTAGATTCGATCGATTGCATCTCCATCGCCTCCCCACGCCGTTCTGCAGATCTGGTAGATGAGATACGGTGGTGGTGGTGACGATGGTAAACCATCAGAGCAGAACTACAACTTACGGTTGTTTGGCTCCGACATTAAAGTTACAGATTTGAAGTCGCCGTCTAAATCTGCAACAGTGTTAAAGGAAACGAAGAGGGTTCTCCAATGGTGGTGTTTTTTATGTCCTAAAATTGTGTTTGATTCACAGGGTGAAATAACATATAGACACAAAATTTCTTTGATTTCATAAGGTGAAATAACATTATAATCAGAAATTGTGTTTGATTTCATGAGGTGATATAGATTACTGATGAAAATTGTGATTTATTTCATGTGATGAAATAACATTTATATCAACATTATGTTTGGATTTAATGAGATGAAACCTCATATTTATGAAAATTCTGTTTTTATTTCATGAGTGAAATAGTATGTGTTTCATCTGGTGAATCCCTAACAAAATGACGATTATGCCCATTTCATATGGTGAAACAACTTTTACTTAAAACAATAGGATCAAAACCAAATTACGGCTTACATCGTTCTCACGGTTCTCAACCTTTTTTTGGTTCTCACATTATTTAACCCCTATATATATATATTTGTTAGACTGAAAAAATGAGTAAATTATAAATTTAGTCCCTATGATTCACACTTTTTACCCACTCTCGTCCCATAAGAAAATTTAATATATATATATATATATATATATATATATATATATCACTTATCGTTTGTATTTTCACGCTCTTTGAATCCATAATCCTACCTGTCGGTCCCGTTATATTTAAACAAGATCTTACCAGACAATAACAAACACAAACATATACGATTCACCAACCTGTTTGATTAATAACCACAGATTACAAAGATTGATCTGATTTATCTTGAAGCTCTCTCTCTGTTTTTCTCTCTTATGAACAGTGTTTGCTAGTTGTTGATGATGATTATCTTATCAGATAGATTGTGATATGAGATATTATCATATCTCACCTAACTAATATCTACCTTATAATATCTAACATAATATCTAGTAATAATATCTAAAACTAAACTAATATCCTAAAATATCTAATAACTAGATATTTAGGAATAATCTAAAATACAATAAAACAAACTTTGATTTTTATTACAAACTAACATTAGACTTATATTGAGAGTGGCTTTTCAGCTTTAGCTTCAGATTTCAGTCTTCAGATTGGATGATCTTGAATCCAATAAATCTGAGATCTAACAATCTCCCCCTTTGGATCAAGATCATTACTTAAAGGATTTAGCAATTCAGTCTTCTCTTTCAGCTCAGAAGATGCAATCTCCTTCTTTGTCTTCAATATGTAATAATCTCCAGTTTTAGCTCAGAATGCTTTAGCAAAATATCTTCAAAGAAAATTTCTCTAAAATCAGCATGTCTTCAGAATACTTTGTCTTTGAAGAATTCGATCTTGAACATTTCTCTAAACTTTTGATCTCTCCCATTTCTTGGTTAGCTCTTCTCCCCCTTTTTGATGGAAAAAGCAACGATTTCATCAAAACTTTGAGTAAGAAATGTCTTTCATAAGGAGCCTCTGATTCGTCAATCCAAAAGATATTCATCCAGATCTTTGCAAATCCAGATAAAATAATCGTGTAACACCTGAATCAACAAATGAATCAGTTAAAATGTCTGTCAGTAACACTAAGTCACTGTGTGTAACGAATACACAATGAAAATGAGCTTTTTGATGGTCACTCCCTCAGGGCTTCCATTCAATCATCGAAACACCACAAAGGTAATTTCTATGAACGTTATGACAAAGAAACAAATTCCTTGTGTGTTCATGCATGTGATAGAAAAAAATTAAGCACTGATTGTGGGTCCACAATGCTTATCAAGTTTTATAGATTAACAACACATTAACGATTACCAACCTGTATTGATCGATTGAAGCTTTTCTCTATGTGTTCTCTTTTTACACCTTTATGTGTGTGTTCTAATCTGATCTTGTGTAATCTGATTGTAGAGAGTTGAGAGATCTGATAATAGATCTTGTGTGTCTAACACACTACCTAAACAACCACTTGCAACATTAAACAATAATAAACTTAATAATATCTAATATTTAGATATTATATCTAACTAATAACTAACAAACTAAACTAAACTAACTAATAACAATAACAAACAACTTTGACATTTATTACAAAGAAACATTAGACTTTAATATCGAGAGTCGACATTTCTGCTTTTGCTTCAGATTGGATCTTCAGATTGGATGATCTTGAATCCAATGAGAGTGTGGTCTAACACTGATGATTGCTTATAGGCTCAAAATTGTGTAAACCACTAAGACAACAGTAAGTTAAACACAGACTCAATGTGCATGATTGAAGTGCGAAGGTGGGGCATACTTCCTTCTTTTCAATATCCAGATTTTCCAAATGAAAATCAGATAACAAATGTGCTGCTTCCCCTTTGAAAATGTGAAACACTTTCTATTTGAGTAGAAAATGAGTGGCTGGTGAGGTTTGATCAAGAGTTGGCATGGGCTAGTTTCCTGTTTCAATAACGTTCACCAAAGAGTTGTGAAACATTAGAATTGTGGTTGCCCGACTCAGAAAAAGTTGGTGCAGAGTTTGATATTCTTTTGCTCTGATCACTCACCCTCTTTCTTTTAAACATTAAGCTCACATCTAACCAAACTCTCTTTTTCATTATACCTCATCACACAACCCACACACTCATTTCTTTTCGACTCCTCACACTCAATCACTATGGATTAACCTCTTGGGTAGGAAACACTGGTTAACGTGTATCCGTAGAAGTTGTGTTAAGTCTTAGCACAATGAAATCCGATGTTTTCCTAGAAAGCATATGATGCTCAAAATGGTTTAACTTTATCAGTTAAAGCTCAAAGATGAATTAAGAAAACATTGAAAATTACACTTCCAAATTATAAAATCTGATGAAGAATCGGGAAGTGATTTGAACTTTTGAGAACATGTTTTCAATGATTGAAAGTTGTCATTCTTTCAACCATATATGAGATTAAGATAAAGAATTATACCTTGACGAGCAATCTTACATCTCATGAAGTTAAGCTTAAAGTCATAAAGATATGATCTTGTAAGCATCTCTCAAACTGCAAAAGTCTTATGTCATAGTCAAAGCAAATTTATTCACTGAAATTAAAAAGACAAAAAGCAGTAAAACAATGAAAGTACGATTTCTGATCAGAAATAATCAGAAGTCATTTCCATACTCCTTTGTCTTGAAAAGCCCCCCCTAAAATCATGCATTACAAAAGTTTGATATAAAAGGTAAACGCAGAAATTAGGTATGCTCCTCCTCAAAATAACATTGATCATCCATGAATTTCTTCTCACAACCCCTAAGATCATGAACAGACTGTGAAAGTGCAGATATCTTGCGGACATAAAGATAAAGAAATGATGAAAAATTTACAATAAGAAACTTTAATAGGTAACCACCGATTAGGTCTTAAGATTTAGCATACCAAGTCTAGAGACAAAAAAATTGAATCTCTTTTCGTCCAAGGGTTTGGTAAACAAATCTGCAAGCTGATAATCAGTTTTTACAAAGTAAAGTTCAATTGTTCCTTTTTCGACATTATCTTTTATAAAATGATACCTGACATCGATGTGTTTGGTCTTTGTATGTTGAACATGATTAGCTGTTATCGCGATAGCGCTCTTCGAGTCACAGTAGATCGGGATTTTGTTGAAGTGAAAACCGTAGTCGTGTAGTTGAGTTCTCATCCACAAGAACTGAGAACAGCAGCTAGCAGCAGCCACATATTCTGCTTCGGTCGTTGAAGTTGAGACACATAATTGCTTCTTCGATGCCCAACTGACGAGTTTTTCATCGAGGAACTGTATATGACCTGACGTGCTCTTCCTGTCTAGCATGCAACTAGCATGATCTGCATCTGTATATGCTGTTAGTTCAAAGCTAGTATCTTTAGGATACCACAGACCAAGATCTGCAGTCCCCTTTAGATACCTAAAAATGCATTTAACTGCAGACACATGGGATTCTTTAGGATTAGCCTGATATCTAGCTCATAAACATGTAGAAAACATTATATCCGGCCTACTTGAAGTGAGATACATCAAAGAACCTATCATCCCTCTATAAGTCGTAACATCAACAGCCTTTCCCGAAGAATCGGTGCCAATCTTAGTACCATGTGCCATTGGGGTACCAATCGGTTTACAATTATCTATTTTGAACTTTTGAAGAATATCAAGAATGTATTTAGATTGATTGATGAAAATCCCCGATGAAAATTGTTTGACTTGTAATCCGAGAAAGAAATTCATCTCTCCTATCATATTCATCTGAAAACGTGACACCATGAGGTTTGAAAAATTCTTACAGTATTTAGGATTTGTAGAGCCAAAAATAATATCATCCACATATATTTGAATTAGAATGATATCGGCTTTCTCCTTTTTAAGGAATAAAGTGGTATCGACCGTACCTTTTGTAAAACCTGACTTGACCAAAAACTTAGATAAAACATCATACCAGGCGCGAGGAGCTTGTTTCAGTCCATAAAGAGCTTTGTCGAGAACGTATACATGATTCGGTTTCTGTTGGGTCTGAAATGAGCTAAGGATGATTAATACTGCCAGATACTACTTCTTGTGTAATTAATACTGCTAGTTCAACATTACTACTGCTGGTGAGATTATACTGCTAACATGGTTAGTACTGCTAGCATGTTAGTACTGCAAGTTGGTTAATACTGCTGAGTAATTACTACTGCTTATGAAGATTAAAGCTGCTGAGAAGATAATGATGGAATGATTTGATTAATGCGAAAGTCAAGGAGATTTGAAGATAATTATGGACTGGATCATGAAGATTAATTTTTCTTTTATAATTATCTTGTAATCTGTCTTGTATATATACTGTATAGAAGGCATAGTTTAGGATAGACTTTTTGATAGAATTTCAATATACGTTTTAGTGAGAATTAACCTCAAGATTCATTGTAATCCTTTCTTTAGAGAAGTTCAGAACGTCTGTTCAGCCTGTTCAACAGATTGAGGTTGAGTTTGTAATCATTAAGTTAATCAATATAACTTGTGATTTGCATTCAAGTACTGTTTCATTGATTGAGTGTTAAAGTGTTTTTCCGCAACTTCTTTAACATTGTTTCTGAGTGTGTTAATTAAATTCTTCATTAGAATTTTTCGATCTTGACAAGTGGTATCAGAGCAAGAAAACTCAGAAACCTATAATCATGGACAGTTCAACCGACAGTGTTTTGGTATCAAAGGTTCTCATGCTCAAACCCAATGAGTTTGACATGTGGAAGATCATAATCAAGCAATATATTCTTCTCACAGACTTCTTAATGTGGGATATCATTGAGAATGGTCCCTCTGATGGAGGAAAGATGGATGCAGATGGCAAGAGACCTCCACCAAAGACTGATGGAGAAAGAAAGATGAGGCAGACAGAGATGACAGCCTTGAGCACTCTGCTCGTAGCTATACCTAATGAGTACCAACACTAGTTCTGCAACTGCACGGATGCACAAATTCTATGGAATGCACTAGAGAAAAGATTTTCTGGTACCAAAAGTACCAAGAGAAATCAGAAGGCCATCCTTAAGCAGCAATATGAAAACTTCATGTCTACAAAGAATGAGTCCATGACTCAAACTTTTGATAGATTTAATAAGTTAATTGGTGAATTGGCTACTGTTGGTATCCAGATAGATCAAGATGATGTCAACAGAAAATTTCTAAGATCTCTTGGTGATGAATGGACCATGTACACTGTCTCCTTCAGACAGAATGACCAACTGGAGGACAAGGAACTGGATGACCTCTATAATGACCTTAGGGTGTTTGAAGCAGAGGTAGAAGCAAAGAAGAGGCCCTCTGGATACTCATACAATGCTGCTCTTCTATCATCTTCTACTGATTCTGCTGCAAATACAGAATCAATTAGTGCTACCTATGGATCAAAGCAAGATGGATCTAATGACTCAGTTTTAGAAGTTTTTCTAGCCAATCATGCTAATTCCACTCTAATTAATGATGACTTAGAACAGATAAATGTTGATGATCTGGAAGAGATGGATATCAAGTGGCAGATGGCTATGCTCATAATGAGGGTAAAAAGATTCATCAAAAGGACTGGAAGGAACAACTTTGCTCAGAAAAGAGAAGATGGGGTTGGATTTGATAAATCCAAGGTTGAATGTTACAAGTGTCACAAGCTGGGGCACTTTGCAAGAGAATGCAGAAGTGGAATGCCTCAACAACATACTAGCAACCATCAACCATCACAGTCCACTAACTTTAACAACAGGAACTCCTCTCAAGCTCTTGTTTCCCAAGAAGGAATGGGATTTGATTGGAGTAACCAAGCAGAAGAAGCAGTTCAGAATAAAGCTTTAATGGCTAAAGTTTCAGAGTCACCAAGCACTGATATTCCCACAGAGGTAAAATCTAACCTTTGCTCAAAATCTTGCATAGAAACTGTTAAAAAGTACAGGGATCACAATCAAAGCATGTGTGATGACCTAAAAAGGTTAGAGAAAGATAGAAGAGAGTATGTTGTGATTGTTGAGAATTTGGAAGAACATATTAAGGCATACAAAGCCAATGAACTTCAACCATATGATACTAACTACTGAAAGTGGGAAAAGAATCAGTTAGAGTTTAAGCTTAAAAAGTCTGAAGAGGAATGTGAGAAGATAATGAGTGATTTTGAGAAAGCCAAGCTGGACATTGAGAAGTTTTCCAATGCCTCTAAAGCAATGGACTCACTTATAAAATCTCAAGTCCATGACAACCTGAAAAGAGGTTTAGGATACAACAGTACCCCTCCACCCTATAACAATAACTATATCCCTCCCAATTCAGACCTCTTAGAAAGACAAGAGAAAATAGACTTACCTGCAGGAGCCACAGATGTAGATCCTCTTGACAATGTAGTGATTGAGGAAGAGGCTGAAGAAGAGACCACTAAGGGTAAGAATAAGGATAACCTTAAAGAAATCCCTTTAGAAAATCATATCCTTACTAATGAAAGGGAGGGGGTAAACCTTTTGTAAAGAGTGAGAAGGCTGAAAGTTCTAAGAGAGGGAAGGGAAAGGTACAGGGAGTCCATTACATGCAAACCACTGTTGTTAATCCCTGTACTTGTAAACAGAATAAGCCCCAACAACATGATAAAACAAGGGGAAATCAAAGAAACAGAAATAATCAGTGGGCTTTAAAACAAGGAATTGATCTGAGAAAAATTAACAGACCAAAGCCTTGTTTTATCTGTGGCAAGTTAAATCATCTAGCCAAACACTGTTATTTCAATCCTATTAACCAAAGGATCACTTTTCAAAGAAATATACAAAATCATGTTGGTTATAGGAAGCAAATAAGGAATCATATGGCTGAGAATGTGAGAATGACACCTATAAAATCTCATGCTCAGAATAAGTTTGCTAATTCAAAGAAAAATACTCCAAGTAAACCAAGGAGTAACTTAAAGAAAAAGAAAGCAAACAACTTTGTCCAGGTTTGGGTTCCAAAAGTAAAGAAATCTGTTAGTACTGCTATTTCAAATAGTACTGCTGACAGAAATAGTGCTGCTGCAAGCAATACTACTGCTAACCCAGTTAGTACAGCTAACAAAGTTAGTACTGCTAACCCAATTAGTACTGCTAATGATGTTAGTACTGCTAACAAAGTTAGTACTGCCAATCAAATTAGTACTGCTTCCAGTGACAGGCCCATTCTTCTGACAAAGTATTCAAGCAATAAGATTCCTCAGTTTGATAATCTCATCAAGTCTGAATATGAATATGTTGATGAGAATGGGAAACCCAAGACCACTTTGGCTTGGGTTCCTATTAAAAACTAACTGTTTTATTATATGTTCAGGGCAACCAACAACTCAAGGGAAGGAGCATTTGACATGTTGATAGTGGTTATTCCAGGCACATGACAAGTAACATGGCCTGCCTTCAAAACTTCAAAAGAATTGATAGAGGACATGTTGCTTTTGGTGATAATCCAGCAGGTGGAAAGATAAGTGGAAAAGGTAATGTGTCAAAAGGTAAGATGACCTTTGAGGATGTATACTATGTTGAGCAATTGAGATACAACCTGTTAAGTGTATCACAGGTTTGTGACAAGAAACATAGCATATTATTCAATGATACTGAATGTATTATCCTTGCTCCAGGGTTCAAGGTAGTTGATGAAAGTATGATACTACTTAGAACTCCTAGAAAGGACAATGTGTATTGCTTAGACTTGGAGAATGTAGCTTCTGATGCATCTTTAAATTGTTTATTTTTAAAAGCTTCATTGGATGAATCATCTCTTTGGCACAGAAGGATGTGTCACATGAACTTTAAAACAATGAACAAACTTGTGAAAAACAATCTTGTAAGAGGTTTTCCACAAAAGGTATTTTCATGTGATGATCATTGTGTTGCATGTCTTAAAGGCAAACAACACAAAACTTCTCATAAGTCCAAAGAGATAAATACAATTTCTTCACCTCTTAATTTACTGCATATGGATCTGTTTGGTCCTACAAATGTGATGAGTATTGGTAAGAAATCCTACTGCTTGGTTATTGTTGATGATTTCTCTAGATTCACTTGGGTCTATTTTCTAAGGACTAAGGATGAGACAAGTGGATTGATCAAATCCTTTGTTCTTAGAATTGAAAACCAAACAAATCTAAGAGTTAAAGTCATCAGGTCTGATAATGGAACTGAATTTAAAAACAATGACCTAAACAGCTTCTATGAGGAAAAAGGCATTGAGAGACAATACAGTGTTCCTAGGACTCCTCAACAGAATGGTGTTGCTGAAAGGAGAAATAGGACTCTGATAGAAGCTGCTAGATCTCTGTTGGCAGATTCAAAACTTCCAATTACTTTTTGGGCAGAAGCAGTTAATACTGCCTGCTATGTTCAAAACAGAGTTCTAGTAGTGAAATTCCAAGACAAGACACCTTATGAGCTTTTTAAAAAGAAGAAACCTTTTATTGGATTTTTCAAACCATTTGGGTGTCCTTGCACAATTCTCAATACCAAAACTCACCTAGGCAAGTTTGATAGCAAAGCTGAGGATGGGTTTCTTGTTGGATATTCATCTCAAAGTAAGGCCTATAGAGTTTTCAACACCTCTTCTAGGATTATTGAGGAAAGTGACAATGTCAAATGCAATGAGAACACACCAAATCAACTTGGTTCAGGTCCTGATTGGCTATTTGACATTGATTCACTGTCTAATTCTTTGGGTTTCAGTAATGAGCATAATGCAGGAACAGGGACAGAAAAGGTACAAGTAAAAAGACAAGACTTTGTGCTGTTCCCAACACCTACTACTGATCCTGTTGAATTCTGTGACCAAGATAAGAAAGATACTTCAGATTCAAAGGACACTAAACCAGCTCAGAATGAAGAGGACAGAGGTGAAAAGGAAGATCAACGCTCAGATTCAGGAATCAAAGGTCCTGAGATGCCATGTTTGGAAGAAGATGACACAGATGATGATAACTCTTCAGTTTTTGGTGGTAGCACTCCTGAAAAGAATGACTCTAATCTGGAAGCAGATATTAATGAAGAGGTTGTTCATCAAACAAGAGTTCAGAAAAATCATCCTCCTCAATTGGTGATTGGTGACATCAATTCTCCTATAATCACAAGGAATCAAAGCAAGTTGGGAGGATTGAAGGACATACAATCAGGATTACTATCTTGCTTTCTATCACAGGTTGAACCTAAAAAGGCATATGATGCAATGAAGGATCCAATCTGGATAGAAGCAATGCAAGAGGAGCTAGTGCAGTTTGTGCTGCAGGATGTATGGGATTTGGTTGGCCTTCCAAAAGGACACAGAGCTATAGGCACTAAATGGATCTTCAGGAACAAGAAAGATGAGAGAGGAATAGTAATAAAGAACAAGTCCAGATTAGTGGCACAAGGGTATACTCAAGAAGAGGGAATTGATTATGAAGAGGTATTTGCACCAGTGGCCAGGATTGAGACAATCAGGCTATTTTTAGCCTATACTATTTCATGAAGTTCAGGGTCTACCAGATGGATGTAAAGACTGCTTTCCTGTATGGGAGAATTGAAGAAGAAGTGTATATCTGTCAGCCTCCAAGGTTTGAGAATCCAAATTATCCTGACAGAGTATACAAATTGAAGAAGGCACTCTATGGGCTACATCAAGCACCAAGGGCATGGTATGATACTTTGTCTACCTCTCTCTTGGAAAATGGTTTTCAAAGAGGAATCATAGACAATACTCTGTTCATTCAGAGGAAGAAGAAGGACATCCTTATAGTGCAAATCTATGTGGATGATATTATCTTTGGATCCACAAAAAATCAAATGTGCAGAGATTTTGAAGAATTGATGCACAAGAGATTCAAGATGAGTTCTATGGGTGAACTTACTTTCTTCCTTGGGCTACAAGTTAAGCAGAAGAAAGTTGGGATATTTATAAGCCAATCCAATTATGTGCAGGACATTCTTACTAAGTTTGGATTCTCAGATTCAAAGCCTGCAAGCACACCCATGGAGACACATAAACAGATCACTGCAGATCTTGAGGGGGAGGATGTGGATGTTCATCACTATAGATCCATGATTGGCTCCCTCATGTATCTCACTGCTTCAAAACCAAATATCATGTTTCCTGTTTGTGTGTGTGCAAGATTTCAAGTAAGGCCTAAGCAGTCACACTTTCAAGCAGTCAAAAGGATATTCAGATATCTCAAAGGCCAACCTAGATTAGGTCTTTGGTATTCTCATGACTCACCATTTGACCTACTTGCTTATTCAGACAGTGACTTGGGTGGTGCAAATTTGGATAGAAAGTCAACTTCAGGGGGATGTCAGTTTTTGGGTGCAAGACTAGTGTCATGGCAGTGCAAGAAACAAACCACAGTGTCCACCTCTACAACAGAAGCAGAGTATATAGCTGCTGCAAGCTGCTGTTCACAAGTACTCTGGATTCAGAATCAAATGTTGGACTATGGTATGACTTTTCTTCACACTCCAATCTTCATAGACAATAACAGTGCTATTAGCATTGTTAATAATCCAATCAAGCACTCCAAAACAAAGCATATAGAAATCAGGTACCATTTTATCAGAGACTGTAATGAAAAGAAGCTAATTCAGGTTGTGAAAGTCCATACAAGTAAACAATTTGCTGATCTATTCACCAAAGCTTTTGATGTGGGTAGATTCACATTCTTGGTCACAAGTGTGGGCATGATAAACACTGAATAAACCTCCTTTGATCTGCTTTATGTACCATTTATGTATAGATTCTTTCCTGTCTACTTTCTCATATTGTCATATTGTATTATGCATGGTGCTGCTAACCTTGTGTGTTTAAGTGTTTAAGATTGCTTAAATTGAATACTTGGTACTTATAGTTCAGTTAATACTGCTCTCTATATTACTCATGATAACAGTTCAAAAAGGGTTAAGTATGGTTACTACTGCTAGGTAGTTTATACTGCCAGTGCAAAGTTACTACTGCTTGCTTTATTTATACTGCTAATCAGTGTTACTACTGCTGGTAGGTGTTAATACTGCTAGTCTATGTTAATACTGCTAGTCTGTGTTAGTACTGCCAGTATGTGTTAGTACTGCTACTCGGAGTTAATACTGTGGGCTTGTTAATACTGCTAGGGTACTTAGTACTGCTTCTAACTGAAACCCTCCACCTATAAATACCCCTTTGTGACCGCCAAAATACAAACGGCTCTTTGAACTTCCATTGCTTCTCTTTCTCTCTTTCTCTCGATTTCTTGCTCACCAGTGTACACCCTAGTTGCGATTCGAACCCTAGAATCAATCAGAACGATGGCAGGACTAGAATTCTTTGATGAACACAATGAGGTTGCTATGCTGCAAAAACCCAAACAGGCTGAAGGTTTTCATCAGATTGTGGATTTCCTCAAATCGTCACACAATGCTTATGCCCTCACTGTCAATCCCACAATCTGTGTGGAACATCTACGACAATTTTGGGCAAATGCTACCATCCACACTGAAGATGGCACTCAGGTCATCAAAACAAGGGTGTGTGATAAACCCCAGACCATCTCAGAAGAGTGTATTCGCATCCATCTACGCTTAGAAAATGCCTCAGGTATTACCTCTCTTCCTAAGGAAGATCTCTTCCAAGTTCTAAATCGAATGGGGTATGAAGGTCCCACAGAGGTATTCAAGTTCTTCAAGAACATATTTTCACCTTAGTGGCGATTCTTTGTTTATACCCTACAACACAGCATTTCAAGAAAAACAACTGGCTGGAGTGAGTTCAGCAGCACCATAGCCTATGCTTTGGTCTGCTTAGCGACCTCTAGAAAGTTTAATTTCTCTCAAATGATCTTAAACGATTTAATGTCAAACCTGGATACCAAATCAAAAAGCTTTTATATGTATCCAAGGTTTGTACAAGAATTACTTAATAAGGAATTGACGGATTTACCTATCTTCAAGGAGGTATATGTACCAAAACTCCCAAAGGGGAAAGTGTTCTCAAATATGAAGAGGCCCAGTAAGGACTTCTCAGGTCTAGACACACCATTGTTCTCTACAATGATGGTTGTGTCCCACTCTCAAGGTGAGGCATCAGGGTCAAAGCCCATATTAGACCAACCCACTGATGACCTACCCACACCTTCCACTACAAAACATATCCCTCAGTCCCTTCTAAAGAAGCCAACATCACCCATTACTCATACATACACAAGGAAAAAGGTACAGAAGGTTCCTTCCCTTCTAGTATCTTCACCCCCACAGCCTAAAAGCCCTCTGATGGAGCATTTTCCATCAGAGAATATCCAAAGGGAAACCACAAGGGTGTCTCCCAACCCCAAGAAGGTGCTCAATAAGGAGGAGGAAGAGCATGTGGGCAGTGAGGCTCACACTACTGACTTTGCACAAAGTGCAGGGCAGGACAGTGTGAACATCTTTAAGACCTTACCCACGACAACTTTGGGTGAGCAATCATCCAAAGGTCCCAGGTGCCAAGAAACCAAGGGGGTAGAGGGTGCTTCTGCTAGACAGAAGACTTTTACTAAAACTTCCAAGGATCCTTCCAGGGTGGTCAACACACCTAAAGGAGGTGAGGATAGATATATGTACAATGAATTGATGGAAACCATGGCAAACATCAATGTGGATGTCATGTCTCAGGGCAAGGAAATAGAGGAGATGAAACAGGTTATTTTGTCCCAACAAGTGCAAATTCGCAACCTCAAGAAAATGGTTCTAAAGTTAGTGCACAAGAAGAAGAAAACCAAATTAGTGCTGAAGAAGAGGAACATTGATCATGATACTTCCAAAACGGGGGAGACTGAAGCTGAAATTGCAAAACAAAGTAAGGATGGGATGGAATATAAATTTGAGGGGGAGATGGGTGCAGAAGCAGAAATTAGCAGAGAAGCAGAAACAGAGGTAGCAGCAGAAATAGGCCTAGCAGCAGTAAAAGAATATGAAGCAGAAATGGCAGAATCAGCAGCAGTAACAGAAAAGGTAGCAACAGAAACAGGGCTATCCATGGAAGAATTAGAAATAGCAGAAACCTTGGTCAAAGCTAAAAATGACACTCCTAAGGCCACTCAAAAGGCCAAGGGAGTGGAAATCAAAGAGGTGGCCAAAAGCAGAAGAGAAAAGAAGTAAGTGAAGTTGAACTCAAAAGGAAAGGCAAAGAAAAAATGGATGAATCTGTGAAACCTCAAAAGAAGCAGAAACAGATAGAGCTGGATGAGGAGCTAGCCAAGAAGATGCAAGTTGAATTAAGACAAGAGGAAGAGTCTCAAACTGCAAAAGATAGACAGATTGCTCTAGATCTGTCTACAAAGCTCAATGAAGAGTATCAAAAGAGTTTGAGGGCTGCAGCTGAAGCCAAGAAAGTCCATGTAAAAGCATCTATGCCAAGGCAGCCAACACAGACAAAGAAAAGACAACCTTCAAAGACTTTTGTTGCCAACCAAGAAAGGAGGAAAATGATCAATTTTCTAAAAGGATCAGTTGGTGTTAAAGAAGGCATGTTCACTGGTATGTCTTATGGCAGAATTGAAGAGTTGTACAAGAAAGAAATGACCAAGCTACAAGGAGACTTTTCTCAAAGGGTTGAGGTTGAAAGGAAAATGAAAGAAAGGCATGGTCTGCATATCCAACAACCTTTTCCTGAGAGTGAAGAAACCACTTCTACAAAAGAAGTGGAAGAAGAACATAAAGAAGAAACTCTTGCTCAAACAGTCAAAGCTGTCAATAGAATAAAAACCATAGCATCAAAGAAACAGACCAAAAGGCCAAGGATTGAAGAAGTTCAAAAAGAAGCTGAACCTATTGTTGCAACCCCTAAAGAACAATCAAGTCAACAAGGTGCAGAACAATCTGAGGTACATATTGGTTTGTATATGACAGTGACTGATAGTGAACCTGTAAAAGCTGACCCAATATCAGTCTAAGCCCCTGAAATTATCCATTGGGATATCCTGGAAGATCAAAGGAAGAAATACTTCAGGATTAAAAGGATGGGAGACAAGTATGAGGTTTACTCTACTTGGGGAAAGATCATCAGAAGTTGTTCCAGATCTGACTTAGAATAAATGTTCAAGGTTGGAATGAGCTTGTATGAAAAGGACTTGATAGGAGCAGGAATGAGCTTAATAAGACTAACCATGGAGTACTTATGCATGATGTTTGATCCTAGCAAAGTTCAACATGTTGTCAGAGATCTGCATCTGGAGAATAAATTCCAAAGAATAGACAATTGGATATTATTTGAAAGGTGTGGAGTCTATGTCATCACTATTGACAGATCCTATCATGAGTACTACCTGGTGGATAAAATTTATGATCACAGCAAAGCCAAATTGCAAGGTATGTTGAATGCTAAGCTGGTATGTTCAAAGGATTCTGAAATGGCCAAGATAGTTGTCAGAAGAATCATCAATCAAAGCTTAGGTTTGGATCCTAATCTTGGGAATTGAGCTTAAGTTTTGAAAGTATCATGAAGACCAAATTTTGAGGAACTTAACTTCTCAATCTAAAAAGTTAAGTTAGAGGGAGATTGTTGGGTCTGAAATGAGCTAATTAAGGATGATTAATACTGCCAGATACTACTTCTTGTGTAATTAATACTGCTAGTTCAACATTACTACTGTTGGTGAGATTAATACTGCTAACATGGTTAGTACTGCTAGCATGTTAGTACTACAAGTTGGTTAATACTGCTGAGTAATTACTACTGCATATGAAGATTAAAGCTGCTGAGAAGATAATGATGGAATGATTTGATTAATGCGAAAGTCAAGGAGATTTGAAGATAATTATGGACTGGATCATGAAGATTAATTTTTCTTTTATAATTATCTTGTAATTTGTCTTGTATATATACTGTATAGAAGGCATAGTTTAGGATAGACTTTTTGATAGAATTTCAATATACGTTTTAGTGAGAATTAACCTCAAGATTCATTGTAATCCTTTCTTTAGAGAAGTTCAGAACGTCTGTTGAGCCTGTTCAACAGATTGAGGTTGAGTTTGTAATCATTAATTTAATCAATATAACTTGTGATTTTCATTCAAGTACTGTTTCATTGATTGAGTGTTAAAGTGTTTTTCTGCAACTTCTTTAACATTGTTTCTGAGTGTGTTAATTAAATTCTTCATTAGAATTTTTCGATCTTGACAGTTTCTCTTGATTAACAAAGCCTTCTGGCTGGAAGACGTAGACTTCCTCCTTGAGAATGCCATTCAGAAATGTTGTCTTCACGTCCATTTGAAAGACCGTGAAGTTCTTGTGGGCTGCGTAGGCTAGAAACATCCGAATTGCCTCTAAACGCGCCACTGGAGCATAAGTCTCGTTGTAATATATTCCTTCCTCTTGCCTATATCCCTTGGCAACAAGTCTTGCTTTATTTCTCATAACAGTACCATCTTCATCTTTCTTGATTTTGAAAACCCATTTCGTACCGATAATGGTTTTACCTTGAGGTTTGGGTACGAGTCTCCAGACTTCAAGTGCTTCAAACTGATTCAACTCTTCTTGCATTGCAGTTACCCAATCTAGATCAACAAGGGCCTCAGATACGCGAGTAGGCTCGATCTTGCTCAGAAAGGATTCATGCATACACATATTCATAGAAGCAGATCTAGTTTGCACCGGTTTTGTTGGATCTCCAATGATTTGGCTTATCAGGTGCGCTTTGGTCCATTTGTGTTCATGAGGGAGTGGATTATATGTAGATAGATCAATATCATCATATATGAATCCACTGTTATCTTCTACAGATTGTTCAGTAGGAATGGGGGGGGTTCAGTTGAAGTAGTAGGTGCAGAAGTCTCAGTAGGTACAACTTGTTCAGCAACTTCTGTCTCTTCATTATTTGTCATAACTTCAACTGTCGTAGTAGGTATTTGAACTTGAACTTCTTGTTGAATCGTGGAGTCGGATTCAGTAGAGATATCTGAAATGGTTGGATGAGTAGTCATTGAGTCTTCCATCCTGTCCACCACAACAGATTTGGTTATTTTAGATCCAAGAAATTCATCATAAAATAGTTCAAATAATAAATCTAAATCAGATAAATGATTAGTAGACGTTGATGCCCCATCTGATTTGTTCGCTTGAGACACAGGTTCTGGACTGATTTGCCCAGAAGCTAGTACTCCTGTTATCACGGGTTCTGAAGAGACATGTTCAGAAGCCATTTCTTCATCAAATGTAACGTTGACGCTTTCAACAACATTCTTTGACTTCTTCAAGTATACACGGTATGCAGTAGATGTAGAGGAATAGCCAAAAAAGATGCCCTCATCCGCTTTAGCGCTGAACTTGTTCAGACTCTCTCTGTCGTTTAGAACATAACACTTACACCCAAATATATGAAAATATTTGATTGTCGGTGTTCGGTTGTTGATTAACGAATACGGAGTCTTCTTAAATCTGCGGTGTATCATGGAACGATTCTAAGTGTAGCACGCAGTCGATACAGCTTCAGCCCATAGAAATAGAGGTAAGTCAGATTGGCTTAGCATAGTTCGAGCAGCCTCGACTAGTGTACGATTTCGCCTTTCGACTACTCCATTCTGTTGAGGCGTACGTGTAACAGAGTATTGATGTGAAATCCCGACTGATTCGAGATATTCTTCGACTGTTTTATTTTTGAACTATGTGCCGTTGTCAGTTCTGAGAAGCTTGACTGGTTTCTGCAGATTCACCTGGGGCGTCTTCAGAAATGTAATGAGAACGTCGGGTGTCTCATCTTTTGAACGTAGAAATTTGACCCACGTGTATCGTGAATAATCGCCCATGATAACTAACACGTATTTCTTTCCGCCTAAGCTTTGCGTTCGCATAGGACCACAAAGATCCATATGCAACAACTCTAATGGAGAGCTGGTACTCGGTTCAGGCTTTGGTTTGTGCGGAGCTCTCTTCATCTTTCCTTTTTTCACACGCTGCACACAGATGTTCTTTGACATACTTTAGCTCAGGAAGTCCGTTCACTAACTTTCCACTGACCAGTTTATTGATGTACCGAAAATTGAGGTGAGAGAGTCGTCGATGCCATAACCAGCTTTGTTGCATCGAGCCTTTTGAGAGTAGACACACCTGTTTGTCAGTCTGGACGTTTGACAAATTGATTGTGTAGAGGTCGGACTTTCGAGTGTCGACTAAGAGTTCCTTGCCTTCTTCAGTGCGAACACAACACCTCTTGGCTTTGAAATTTACCTCTAAGCCTTTGTCACAGAACTGGCCTATACTGAAAAGGTTGTGTCCTAAGCCTTCAACATAGCTCACCTTCTTAATCGTGACTTTGTCGTGTACCATATCACCATACCCCAGAATTGGTGAAAACTGATCATTACCAAATCGAACTGTTCCGCAGTATTTCTTTGTATAGTTGGTCAACATACCTTTCTGTCCGGTCATATGCTTGGAACACCCGCTATCCAAGTACCACATATGACGGGTCTGCACAAGAGAAATTATGAAACAAGAGATTTATGTACCCACTTGTAAATGGGTCCTACAGTGTTAGTACATGATTTTGGCACCCAATGAAATTTGGGTCCTCTTTGCTTCTGAGAATCAAATGAAGGATTAGAATGATAAGAGTGTACATGATATGTGCCAAACCAAACATCAGAATCGTGACTAGAAGCATAAACATGTTTATCATAATATGAAGACTTTCTAGCAGACAGACGTAACTGGAATAATTGCTTCATAGAATATTTCTTGCGAGAAACGACAAGTTTTGGTTTTATAATAGCAACATTCGCAATCAAAACATCTTTACTAGTCGTAGTCTTATTACAATCAACACTATAAAAAGATTTAGCAGTCTCGTCAATCTCCTGTTTTGGTTGCCATTCAGATTTAACTCCTATCCTTTTCTTGCTCAGATCTGAAACATTTGAAACTGTTGGGTTAGATTTTTGAGAAACAAATGAATGCTTCTTCTTTGGGTTACCAGTAGTGATCGGTTTCTGTGAATGCTGAGATTTCTTCTTACCTTTAGCATTCTTAGTTTTCACAGAAACTGTTTCATCAACTTTCGTTGATGATTTACCTTTAACAAACATACTAGTTAATCCAAAGGAATTCACAACAAAAGACGAATGATTAGGAAGTTTGGCACTAAAATCAAATTGATCAAAACGATCATCTAAAACATCATCAGAGTTTAGAAAATCAAACCCTCCATCAGTTAAACCAAACATATCATCAGATTTTGAAGCCTTAGTTGATTTAGAAAGAATAGTATTTTTAAACACAGTTGAAAACACTTTTTGTTCAATATCAATCAAAATTCTTTCATCTGTTAAAGATTTCTCAAGTTCAGAAATTTTACTTTCCAAAATGAGAGGAGGGACGTAAAGTTTACCTTCAATAGGCTTAGCCTCCATTTCTTTTACAGAATAACTCTCAAAGAAATCATTTGAAAGAGATTTTGATTGAACAGAACTATAACTATTATTCAGCTTCGCATAACGAAATGGAAGTTGAACATTAGATGTGTTCTTTCGTTTTTCGGTTTCCTTGGCTTCATCCTCTTTAGATAGTCCAGTCCATAAAACTTTAAGATCAGGGTATCGTTGAGAAAGTCTTAAGAATGTAAAATCATAAAGTGCTGGCACTTCAGATATACCCTTTTTAAGGTAGTGAGGATTCTCATAACCAAGTCCCCAACTCTCTTTATTCTCCTTCGGTTTGTTTAGATGAATGGTTTGTTCAGTTTGACCTAATGAGTATAACTTCTTTTCCAAAGCATTTAACTTTGCAAGTAAAGATTTGTTTTCTTCAGTACGCGAAGAATACATTCTCGTAAGCTCTTTGAAATCAAACTCACTCATTCTCAATTTAGAATTTGTTTCAGCAATCTATTTAAGAATTATGGTCTTTTCTTTTGCGTTGGTGTCAATGTTTTTATGTAAAACCTCAATCAATACTTTCTTCTCAGCAATATCCTCGCTAAGTTTCTGTATTGATTGGTTTTTTTCAGTAATAACACCCTTTTCACGTTGAAGTTTCGACTCTAATTCTTGGAGTTTTGTCATCATGGCATGCATTTGATTTAAGAAATCTGATTAAGTTAAATCACATACCTTTTCGTTGTCCTCTTCATCGGAATCAGCTTCAACTTCTATTTCCAGCTTGCCCATGAAGCATAGATGTGTTGTCTCGTCTTTTTCTTCATTTTCATCTTCTTGATCTGACTGATCTAGCCAGAACTCATCTTCTGCCATCAATGCCTTTCCAACTTCCTTCTGCTTGGCTAGAAGCATTTTGTTCTTGTAGTAGTCGGAATTCCGGACTTTGGGTCTTCGGCAGTCTTTGGCAAAGTGTCCAAGTCTGCCACAGTTGTAGCACTTTAGAGGTTCTTGCTATTTAGACTCTTCAGCTTTAAACCTTTTCTCTTTTGGCTTCCTTTCCTCTAACCTCTTGCCTTCAAATCTTTCCTTGTGAACATAGTTACTAGGACCAGATGAATACCTCTGACTGTTAGAGCTAGGCTTTTTGTAGAACTTCTTTTGAAAAGCCTTGGTCAACATAAGCATAGCCTGCTTTAGTTTTTCACAGTCGTCAGAGTTCGCTTCACTTTCAACCTCATCTGATTCAGACACAATCATCATCTTCTTCTTCTTCTTCTTCACAACAAGTGCAATTGAATCAGAAACTGTCTTCTCACCCTGTCTCTTTTCATCCATGATCTCATCCACCTCTTCCTCATTCTGCTTGAGGGTTTCATATACCTCGTGAAGTGGAATATCGTTCAGATCTTTTATTTGCTTCATCTGCCTTGTAAACCTTTTCCATTCAGGCCGGAGGATGCTGAGGAATTTGATATTCAGCTCTATCTGTGATTTATTGACCTTATTCTTGCTTAACTCATTCAGCAAGGTCACAAATATGTCATATGTTTCTGCTAGAGATTCTCCAACTCTGCCTTTGAATTCTTCATAGTTGTTGAGGCAGTTGGATATCTTGAGCTGGTTTCCAACTTTTGAACCAAGCATCATTTTCTCCAGTTGATCCTACATCTGTTTACCTGTGGCTTTGTAGCTGTCAATCTTTACATATATTTCATTAGTAATGCGTTGAAGAATGAAAGACTTTGCTAATCTATCAGCTCTTGCTCTCTTTAGTTCATCACCTTCGAGTTCATCAAACTTAAGTTGATATATTATCTCATCAGTTCCAACCGTACGAGTCTCCAGAACAGGTGCCATAACTCCTTCCTCTAAGGATTTTCTGATTAAATCACCCAAATCATGTCTTTCTATGAAGTCCATGAACCGATCTTTCCACTGTTCATACTCTCCCCTGAAGAGTACTGGTGGCTTTGTGTCAGTTTCGATAGCTAGAGCTTCTCTTGATGTCATCCTGTTTGATTAGATGTGCAATAAGAACTTGTACTTGATCGTTAGTCCAAATAAAATCAGATGATTACTGAATAATAAGACTAAGTTAGGAACTTGCGCAAAAAGCACAATTTGCGCTAAAGGAGGCTGGCGCAAATGTCAACTTTGCGCTATTAGGAGCTGGCGCAAAAGAGTTTTGCGCGAGAGGCGGGTCGTGCCAATTGGAGGTTTGCGCGAGAAGTGGTTGGCGCAAAACAGACTTTGCGCGAGAAGAAGGTCGCGCAAAAATGGAGTTTGCGCGAGTCGTTGATGGCGCAAAGTAGAGGTTTTCGCGAGTAGTTGATGGCACAAACCGGTGTTTTGATTTTCCCTCTGACCGGTATGTTGTTGTGACCGGTGTTATGTTACGACCGGAAAGTTGTGTCAACCGGATTGTTGCACGACCGGAGTGATGTAGTGACCGGTGTCTGCGACCGGTGTGGTCGACCGGGGTTGTTCGACCGGGGCGTTGTCCGACCGGGGTCCTGTGACCGGAGTAGAGATGTGACCTGGGTGGAGCGACCGGTGTATCGATCGGTGTTTTCGGACTGGTGTGGACTGATGTGAGTGTGACCGGTGTCGACCGGTGTGTGTTCTTCTTCGATTAATCGGCTCTGTAACACCCAAATTCACCTATCTAGAAATCGATTTACAACACCAAAATTTGACAATATGATCGCCAAACCATCTATAACAAGTTACAAGCTTTTGATTTCAAAAACAACCACTTTTTGAAAATATGATCGATGGTACAGTGACTTTGAAAATGAAGAACACAGTGAGTTCTTATAAATTTGATTTGAATCTGGTTAAAGCTCTGATACCAATTGTCGGTCCCGTTATATTTGAACAAGATCTTACCAGACAATAACAAACACAAACATATACGATTCACCAACCTGTTTGATTAATAACCACGGATTACAAAGATTGATCTGATTTATCTTGAAGCTCTCTCTCTGTTTTTCTCTCTTATAAACAGTGTTTGCTAGTTGTTGATGATGATTATCTTATCAGATAGATTGTGATATAAGATATTATCATATCTCACCTAACTAATATCTACCTTATAATATCTAACATAATATCTAGTAATAATATCTAAAACTAAACTAATATCCTAAAATATCTAATAACTAGATATTTAGGAATAATCTAAAATACAATAAAACAAACTTTGACATTTATTACAAACTAACATTAGACTTATATTGAGAATGGCTTTTCAGCTTTAGCTTCAGATTTCAGTGTTCAGATTGGATGATCTTGAATCCAATAAATCTGAGATCTAACACTACCTTCAAACGAAATAAAAAAAAAATAACTATGTTAAATCCAGGAGCCAATTTAGCCTTTTTCACATATTTTTTGTCTTTATTCTATTAAACAAATAAAAAATTATTGTATATTATTATATTACATATAATACATTACATTAGGGGTACACATTCTCGACCAACCCGACCAACCTAACCCAATGCGAAATAACACAACCCGATGTCTAATCGAGTTGTAAATCGTCAAACTGTAGGTATTGGGTTGGAATTGGGTTACAGTAATTTGAACCCAACCCAATTAGACCTGGAAAACATGTCGTGTCGGGTTGAGAGTAACTAACTCTAACCCGACCTGCCAAACCCGTTTAACATTTATAAAAGTAAAAATCAAAAATCAAAAATTCACAAAACAGTACAAATCCAAAATTCAAATGAAAGCATTATAAATCCAAATTTTATAGTTCTAACTTATAAGTTCTAACCAAATCTATAACATTAAAAATCCATAAGCATTAAAAGAAAACTTATGATATATATATGTAGGGGTGGGTTATTATGCAACCTTTTACATGATGCAACCCTTGCAACCCCTCTATCCACCACGGCACTACACATTTTATGTAATTAAAAAAAATGAAAAAAGGTAAAAGTAAAATGTGTGGTGGATAAAGGTGTTGCAAGGGTTGCATCATGTAAAAGGTTGCATAATAACTCACCCCTATATAGAGGTGGTTTCATTTGCAAACCACCCTTATAATGAAAACTATGCAACCCTTCTTTAAGTCGTAGATGAAATAAATCAATGGTTAAGATCATTTTGTGCTATTTATGTTAATGTAGTAATTAATGTAATATAAAAAATAAATAAAAAGTGGACGGAAAGGGTATAGTAGTCCTTTTAACATTTAATTTCATATATAGAAATAAGAAGAAATTGCTAATTTTATGGAAGTTATTATCTCCAATTTCAAATCTTCTCCAATTTCAAATCTTTAATCGTAGTTACCAAAAAGTCGAAGAACAATAAAAAAATAAATAAAAAGATGAATTATTTCATCCACAATGATTCGGTTGCAAGGAGGTAACATTCAACAATTTCACCGATTCCCCTGTGTGTTCTATCGATTAGAAATCTAACGCTTCACCGATGAAGACGAAGATGAACGGAGATGAAACGACGATGAACGGAGGCGAACACGGAAATGAAACGGAGATGACAGAGATGAAACAAAGATGAACGACGATGAATAGAGATGAAAATGGATATAAAGCCAATATGAAAGACGATGAACGGAGATGAACGACGATGAAAGGAGAGGAAAACATATATGAAACCGAGACGACACGACGATGTACGACGACGTGATGAGATATGAGATACTGGCGAGAATGATAAACTACTTACGGTGTGCTGGTATGAATGATAAACTACTTATGGTGTGGTTTTGCTTGATTTAAACGCCGACGAGAATGGGTGATGCCGCCTGAAAATGGTGATTTGATTTTGAAAATGGTGGTGCTGTATCTTTCTTACAAAGGAATATTTTATATTTGGTTTATTAATTGTTTTAATTACCATAATTAATTAAACAATAATAATATAAATATCTCTTAAAATAACTCAAAAAGATAACTACCATATATATAACCGTTTTAAGCAAATGACTATTACACCCTTGTAAATTAAAAAAATAGAAAATAAAAAGAAATTTTTTGATTGGTTCATATTGGTGTACAAAGTTTGCATTTTAAGAGTGGTTTTCACATGATCGCTCCCCTATATAATATATATGTATATATATATATATATATATATATATATATATATATATATATATATATATATATATATATATATATATAGGGATGGTATCAATTGGAAACCAAGTTTCATTGGAAACTTTGGAAACCAAATTTCAGCCATTGATCTTTATAATCAATGGTTAAGATTCATTTAAATTATATATGGTAGTAAATTAAATAATTTATTAATAATAAATAAAAATAATAGATGAAAAGGGTAAATATGTCTTTTGATTTTGTGTCTCAAATATGGCAAGAAAGGTTTATTTTATTTAGATTACTTGAAACCAAAATAAAATTTCCCACGCAAAATAAAAAAAATATTAAATTAGATTATATTTTGGGTTCAAGTAAAAAAAAATTTACCACGCAAAACAAAAATAAAATTTCCCACGCCCATGAATTTCCACATCGATAAGAAAAATTTTATTTTTCTTTTAAAATGTAAGAAAATATTTTTTTAATTTCATTTTATTATAAAATTTCCCACGCAATCTGATATTGTAATGAAACAGAATGAATTTGTAGATTACAAATTTCATTGGATTACAGATTTCATTGGAATACATTTTTGTGATGAAACAGGATGAATTTGTGCCATTTTTGTTAATTCTCATTTTTGTTTCATTATTTGTTCAGTTGCATATCCGTATATGAAAATAGATTCATTAGGTTCATCGTGTTAGCATTATTGTTTCATAATGAAAATAGATTCATCAGGTTCATCGTGTTGGCATTATTGTTTCATAATGAAACATGATGAATTTGTGCCATTTTTGTTAACTTCCCATTTTTGTTTCATTACCTGTTAGCATTATTGTTTCATAATGAAAATAGATTCATCAGGTTCATCGTGTTAGCATTATTATTTCATTATTACCATATATAAGCTAAATTAAAATTAAATAATTTACCTAAATTAAATATCTCATTTTTAAATTAATCAATGATCATTATTACCATATATAAGCTAAATTAAAATTAAATAATTATTAATATAATAATAATAACAGTTACCATATATATTATGAAATAATGTAAAAGACAAAAATAACCTTTTCAATTAAAAATAAAAATAAAAAAAAGAAATTCACTGATTGGTTGATTTCGGTTTCCAAAGTTTTCAATGTAATACTGGTTTCCAATAAACGGGTTATTCGAGTCATTTTCGAGTTGAAATTTTTTACCCGTTTAATTTTCGTGTCGTGTTGTGTCAACCCTTTTACTTAAACGGGTTGAAATGTTTTATGCAAACCCGTTTAGTTCATGTCGAATTCGTGTCGGGTTAGCGTGTCATGTCAATTTTTGCCAGGTCTAAACCCAACCCGATAAACCCGATATCCTGTTATTTGTTAGATTTAATATGATTGTTAAGTCTCTATTAATATGTATATTAGACAATTACATCATCACATACCCTATTCATTTACATATATTTTCAATCTCTACTCCATCTCTGTATAATTCCTATGTATATATGTTCAGTAAATGTGAACATATATATGTAAATTGAGAAAAAGTAGTTGAATGTGATATACTTAAGAATTATGGATAAGTTGTAACAAATGATTGATGATAAAAAAGGAATTACGACAAGTAGAGAAAACAACATATTCAAGGTAACAAACATAGGAGAATATTTTGATGTACCAAAACATCAACTCTACCAATCCGTACGGTTTGGGTTGGGTTGGGTTGCACTTTGGTTTGTTTCGGGTTAGGTTGAGATTTTTCAAACCTCAAATATCGGGTCAGGTTATTCAAATGCCTTCAACCCGATTAACCTGACCTATGAGCACCCCTATATTACATACATTCATATTTGCAAATCTATCATGCCTAAGACCCTCACCCCTACGCCTTCATTCTCGGCCACCCCACCACCACTTGCAACTCGATTTCAATCCGACAAGCCCTAGCACACTACAACAAAATTGGGTTTATAGGATGCTAGAAATTTTTAAGCGTCCTAATATAATGCTTTATAAGACTTAACTTATAAAACCAAAAAATAAAATATTCCACCAAAAGGCGTTGTAATAAGTTTATATGACGTTTTTGGACGTCTTAACAAGTTTTTTAGGACAACTTTAATACAAAGTGTCGCATTAGCTATTTTATAGGAAACTTTTGAGAAAGTGTCATATAAACCCTTCTTTTTATAGGACACTTGTTTTCATAGGACACCTTTTCAAATATTGTCTTATTATGACGCACAAAAGCGTTTTATAAACTTATTAAATGCCTTTAGATAGAATGCTTTACTTTTTTGGTCCGATATATTAGATCTTAAAAACCGGTCTATAAGGACACTTAGAAAAGTTTCCTATAAACCCAATTTTGTTGTAGTGGCAACAAGATCCCCGATATTTTGACGAGATCCAGAAGCAAATCAGAACGAGATGAAAATCTAGATCCATGACGTAGTTCACGAGAGATCCATGATGCATGTGGAGTCACAACCCAAACCACTTCCCCTTAGTCTCCTCCCTCTCTTGATCTAATCTCGAAGGCCAGTGCTCCAAGCATCGATGACGTCAGAGAATGTGAATCACAAATAAGCATAAACCAATTGGAAAACTTGAATCACAAGACCAAAATTGGGTAATTCTATTAAGAAAGATTTAACAAAGCCATTTCAAGGATTCTACAACGTTGTTTAAAGAACTGACTATGGTTTGATTTTGAGTCTTAGGGTTCTTTGTATTCGATTTTGGCCAAACCCAGGAACAACTGTCCATAAGGTGATGGTTTGATTTTTACTTATTCTTTGTATCCCATCTATTCTAAGAACTTGTTAATAAATTTTGGTGAATGTTCCATATGGTGATGGTTTGATTTTTACTTATTCTTTGTATCCCATCTATTCTAAGAACTTGTTAATAAATTTTGATGAATGTTTGATTTTGAAGTGTTCTTTACTTCTCATCTAATTTGTTGAGTTTTAGTTTTGAGTTATGATGAGTGTTTGATTTTGGTGAATGATTTTGTGCTTGAATGGTTGGCGGTGGGATATGAAGATGGATTACAGTAGGATGTTAACGACCTTTTGGATGGCTTGGAGATTCTAACCTAAGTTTGAATGATTTTGGGTTCGAATGGGATATTTGTTACTATTTGCTTGAGATTAGAGAATAATCAAAATGAACGTAGAGGAGATTCAAGACGTGTTGTAAATTACATGTGATTTACTATAGAATCACATGTGATTTGGAAATTTGCGCACTTCTAGTTACTTGATCGCCTCCTCTTTTGATCCTCCTTATGTTTATATAGAATCACATGTGATCATGTGATGTTTTTTTCGTGAGAACCGTAAGAACATCTTCTAAGTTGTTGGATGATTTTCTTTATTTGATAATTAGTATGGACAGAATAGTAGTTTTGTAAAAAAGTGGAACTCTAATGACATGGTTATAAAGTAGACCGATCCTGCACATACTTTCATGCGGAAAAAAAACTGAACATACACGTACCTTAACAAAAAGAATAATGAACTTGCACATATCTTAACATGAAAAATACTATGCAGCTTAATGAGCTTAATGGGACTCACAATTCATTTGGTTAACTATATATGACTGTTTGGTGGTGGCTTAACGATATAAAAGTGGCTTATTTAGTAAGATTTTAAGGAGGAACTTTATGCAGAAAGTCAAGTTTTTTCTAAACCTGCCCTCCCAATTAAAAAATACGTTTCTTCTAAAATAGGAAAAGTCTCTTTAAAACAAAATCTTCCCAATCTATACAGACAAATTAATCCACATAGACAAATTTATCCATACAAAACTTAATGGAAAACGAACCAAACATCCACTAAGGGGTCTGTTTACTTATGACTTAATGGGCTTTACAATTGATTGGGCTTATTTGCACAGAAACTTTGAAATGTATAATTGAAGTTTTTATGGAAATTAAGTGGGCTTATTCACACAACCCATAAAACTCACTTGTCCACATTCAGCCCAAAAAGTTACTTCAATTACCTTAAGATTAGAAAAGCACTCCTTAAAAAAGCCTAGCGCTCCTCTTTCTCAATCTCCTCCTCCATTCCTATTTTTATTTTCATAATTTGCTCCTCCATGTCAATTAAGAGGATTGATCAATTGAGCTCCTAAACTCTTCTATGTACAAGTGAGAGGACGAAGAGCTATATTTTGCTTGTCAAGTCACAGTGGTTATGACCGTCAATGGGCAAAGTGTTATGGAAAGGAATATACAAGAAATAAAGAAGCCAAATGAGACAACAAAAAGGAGAAACGAAAGCAGAAAAAGCAAAGACAAGATCTAACAATAAAAAACCAGACTCACAAAATACCGGCTATGAAGATATTTATGTTTGTTCCAAGCGCATCGAATTGGATACATCGAAAATACCGTCTATAAAGATATTTATGTATGTTCAAATAGTTTTTGTGTTTTGATATCAATGAAATTATGATATTATGTTTTAGATGATATTAATGGATGTAACACCCCTATAGTTAGAAAATAGCAGAAAATTCAAAACTTTCAAAATCATTCAAGTTAACCAATTTTAATAATAAAATGCTTAAAGTTTACATAAGACGGTAGACAAGATAAGCATCAGAGTTTGAACGAACAGTATAATCCTTAACAAAATTAGAAAATTTGGGTATTACTAATACCACTAGATCTGATATCTTTAAAATTCGGATGAAACCTCTAAACCATTGTATCTGAACCTTTACGAAGATTCTTACGACACTCAGATCCCTCTAAGACCTGATATACATGTTGATAAAGAAAAGTTTTAGGTTTTACGCCTAGTGAGTTAAAACAGTTTTATCTCAAAATTATAAAACAGTAAAACTGGAAGAGTTCCCTTTAAATCCCCATTTCCTCATTTAAAATAGCATTCAAAATCAAAGGAATATCTTTATAAAAGCCATCTTTAAAATAGCATTTAAATCCGACATTTGAACCCACACGAGTAAAGTGGTAAGACTCACTTCATAACACGCCCAAAATCAAATTATACGATATACCCTAAAATCATCGAAATCAAGGGTAGACTCAATATCCCAAGCAACACCTTTCGATGACGGGGGAGACCCGCTTCCATCGACTATGGCGAAACACAAAGTAAGCCATGTTTTAGCGTTATCGAGTAGCGCCTTAAGATCACAGTACCAGTGTTTGAATCCACTCAAGTTTCCACCGCAATACATGAGGTCCCGGAGGTCGACCCATAAAATTTTGTCAAGATCGAAAATTCTAAACAAGAATTTTAATACAAACTCAGAAACAATGTTAAAAAAGTCGCGAAATAACACTTTAACAATTAATCAAAAATACAGAATAAGAACTCAAATCATAAGTTTATATTGCATAAAACTTAATGATTACAAACGCAACCTCAATCTGTTGAACAAGACTCAACAGACGTTCTATACTTCTCTATAGAAAGGATCAATACTAGTCTTGAGGTTAATTCTCTAAAAACAACTCGTACTATAATCTACAATTATATAGACTATATATACAAAACTGATTACAAGATAATTACAAAGGAAATATTATTCTTCAAAATCCAGTCCATAATTATCTTCAGCATTAACTCCAACTCCTATTCTTTCGTTCCAAGAAATCATTCCATCTTTATCTTTATAAGCAGCACTAATCATCCTCAGCAGTATTAACTTTATCTGGCAGTATTAACTTCAAGCAGTACTAACTACTAGCAGTACTAACTCTCCAAGCAGTATTAATTCTACTAGCAGTAGTAATATTGATGGTCTAGCAGTAGAAATCAGGTAGCAGCATGAATCATGAAGACTGAGCAGCATAAACCGTACTTAGCACATTCAGACCCAACAATCTCCCCCTAACTTAACTTTTCAGAATGAGAAGTTAAGTTCTTCAGCATGAGGTCTTCATGATGCTTTCAAAACTTCAGCTTAGATTCCCAAATCAGGATTCAGACCTAGACTTTGATTGATGGTTCTCTTTACTACTATCCTTGCCATTTCTGAATTCTTTGGACACACCAACTTTGCTTTCAACATTGCTTGCAGTTTAGCCTTGCTATGATCATACACCTTGTCCACCAAGTAATACTCATTGTAACTTTTATCAATGGTTAGAACATAGACTCCACATCCTTCATACAACATCCAATGATCAATCTTTTTAAAACCATATTCATGATGTAGATCTTTGATCCTGTACTTTACTCTTTCTGGCTCAAACATCATACATAAGTATTCCATGGCTATCTTGGTTAGACTGATCCCAGCTTCTTCCAACACTTTACCATATAAGCTCATCCCAACTTTGTGCATTTCTTCCAAATCAGACCTGGAGCAGCTTCTGATAATTTTACCCCATGTAGCATACATTTCATAGTGATCTCCCAATCTCTTGATCCTGAAGTATTCTTTGCCTTGGTCTTGCAGAATATCCCAAAAGATAATTTCAGGTGCTTTCATAGATATAGTATCAGCTTGTACTGGATCTTCATTTGTCAAAGTCATGTACAAATGGAATTGCTCATTGGATTGTTGATTGGACTGCTCTGGATTCTGCTCTAGCTCTGCTGAAGATTCAACAGTAGGTTCTGCTTCTGCTCTTTCATTTTCTTTCTCCTCTTCTTCAATTCTTGTCCTTTTTGCCTTTGGCTTGGTGGCAATTGATTTCTTTCTTTTAATGTCACCAATCTTTTGGGCTAATGTCTCTTCTTGCTTCACTTCTTTCTTGTCTTTGCTAGGAGTGCCTTCCTCACTGTCAGGGAAGGGCTGTTGTATGTTGAGGTCATGCCTCTCTTTCATCTTCCTTTCAACCTCTACCCTTTGAATGAAGTCCCCTTTCAGTTTGGCCATCTCCTTTTGGTAAAGTTCTTCAAGCTTTCCAAAAGACATACTTGTAAACATTCCCTCAGGAACTCCAATAGCTCCTTTCATGAAGTTTATCATCTTCCTTCTTTCTTGGTTTGCTAAGTATGTCTTGGAAGGTTGTCTTTGTCTAGTCTTCAGTGGTAGCCTTTGCCTTGAAGCCTTCTTTGTGACTTTCTTAGCAGCAGCTGCAGACTTCAGACTCTTTTGATATTCTTCATTAAGTTTAGCAGCCATCTCCAAAGCAATCTCTCTGTCTTTTGCATATTGAGTCTCTTCCTCCTTTTCCAGTTCTTCTTGCATCTTCCTTGCCAATTCTTCATCTAGAGCTATTTGACTTTGTTTCTTTGATGCTTTTGCAGATTCAACCACCTTCTCTTTGCCTTTCTTCTTTGCATCCTCCACACTTATCTCTTTTCTTTTCTTTTCTAATCCAACTTCTTTGATTACCATTCCTTAGCCTTTGGAGTACCTTTGGGAGTGTCAAGCTTTGCCTTCACCAATGTTTCAGCAACTTCTATCTCTTCCCTAGATAATTTTGTTTCTGTTGCTGGTGAAGTTTCTACTTCTGCTGCAGTTACTGTTGTTGGCTCTGTTACTGCTTCTTTTACACTTTTAGCACCAATCTCCCTTTCTTTTTCAACACTAGTCTCCCCCTCAAACTGAACTTTCATCCTAACAGGGCTTTGTTTATCAACTTCAGCTTGACTCTCCCCTTTTTGGAAGCATCATGAGGAATGCTCCTTTTCTTCAATACAAACTGTGTTCTTTTCTTTTTCTGTACCAACCTCTGAACCATCTTCTTTAATTTGGTTATTTGCACTTGTTGTGACAGAATTACCAGTTTCATCTCCTCTATTTTTGTACCTTGTTTGAGTACATCCGTATTGACATTTGCAATAGTTTCCATCAATTCCTCATAGTTATATCTATCCTCACCTCCTTTAGGTGTGTTGACCACCCTGGAAGGATCCTTGGAAGTTTTAGTAGGAGTCTTCTGCCTAGCAGAAGCACCCTCTACCCCCTTGGTTTGTTGGCACCTGGGACCTTTGAATGATTGCTCACTCAAAGTTGCCGTGGGGAAGGTCTTAGAGATGTTCACACTGTCCTGTCCTACATCTTGTGTAGAAACAGTAGTGTGAGCCTTACTGACCACATGCTCAACCTGCTCCTTAGTGAGCACCTTCTTGGGGTTGGGAGACACCCCTGTGGTTTCCCTATCGATATTCTCTAATGGAGAATGCTCCATTAGAGGGCTTGAAGGCTTTGGGGGTGAAGGTACAAGAAGGGAAGGAACCTTCTGTACCTTTTTCCTTATATAAGTTTTGGTGATGGGGGATGTGGGCTTTACAATAGGAATCTGAGGAGGATTACTAGAAATGAGTGGTGTGGGTAGGTCATCAGTTGGGTGGTCAGATGTGGGATGTGACCCTGATGCCTCACCATGGGAAGGAGACACACCCATCATTGTAGAGAATAATGGAGTGTCTATACTTGAGAAGTCCTTACTGGGCCTCTTCATATTTGAGAACACCTTCCCCTTTGGGGGTTTTGGTACATATACCTCATTGAAATGAGGTAAATCCGTCAATTCTTGATTTAGTACTTCTTGTACAAACCTTGGATACATATAAAAGCTTTTGGATTTGGTATCCAGGTTTGACATTAAATCATTAAAAATCATTTGAGCAAAATTAAACTTTCTAGAGGTAGCTAAGCAGACTAGAGCATAAGCTAAGGTACTGCTAAACTCACTCCATCCAGTTGTTTTTCGTGAAATGCAGTGTTGTAGGGTATGAACAAAGAATCGCCACTGTGGTGAAAATTTGTTCTTGAAAAACTTAAATACATCAGTGGGACCTTCATACCCCATACGAATAAGAGCTTGAAAGAGATCTTCCTTAGGAAGAGAGGTAATACCTAAGGCATCATCTAAGCGTAGATGTGCACGTATGTTGTCCTCTGATATGGTAATGGGTTTATCACAAACCCTTGATTGGATGACCTGCCCTCCTTCCACAGGCTGAATTGAAGCATTTGCCCAGAACTGTCTTTGATGTTCCACATAGATTGTGGGATTAACAGTTAATGTGTGTGCGATGTGTGAGGATTGTAGGAAATCCACAATCTATTGAAAGCCTTCAGCCTGTTTGGGTTTTTGCAGCATAGCAATCTCATTGTGTTCATCAAAGAATTCTAGTCCTGCCATCTTCTGATTGATGCTAGGGTTCGAATCGCAACTAGTGGGTTACACTGGTGAGCTAGAAATCGAGAGAGAGAGAGAGAGAGAGAGAGAGAGAAGCAATGGAAGTTCAAAGAGTCGTTTGTATTTTGGCGGTCACAAAGGGGTATTTATAGGTGGAGGGTTTCAGTTAGAAGCAGTACTAAGTACCCTAGCAGTATTAACCAACTCGCAGTATTAACACATACTAGCAGTACTAACACAGACTAGCAGTATTAACTCAGACTAGTAGTATTAACACATGCCAGCAGTAGTAACACTGATTAGCAGTAGAAACAAGGTAAGCAGTAGTAACTTTGCACTGGCAGTATAAACCACCTAGCAGTATTAACCATACTTAACCATATTTGAAATGTTGTCATGAATAATATAGCGAGCAGTATTAACTGAATTAGAAGTACCAAGTATCCCTTTGAAGCAATCTGAAACACTTAAACCACAAGGTTAGCAGCACCATGCACAATACAGTATGAGAAAGTAGACAGGAAGGAAACTATACAGGTACTTGAGTCAAAAGATAATAGGCTTATTCAGAGTTTATCATGCCCACACTTGTGACCAAAAATGTGAACCTACCCACATCAAAAGCTTTAGTGAATAGATCAGCAAATTGGTTACTTTTATGGACTTTCACAACCTGAATTAGCTTCTTTTCATTGCAGTCTCTGATAAAATGATACCTGATTTCAATATGCTTTGTTTTGGAGTGCTTGACTAGATTATTAACAATGCTAATAGCACTGTTGTTGTCTATGAAGATTGAAGTGTGAAGAAAAGTCATACCTTAGTCCAACATTTGATTCTGAATTCAGAGTACTTGAGAGCAGCAGCTTGCAGTAGCTATATACTCTGCTTCTGTTGTAGAGGTGGACACTGTGGTTTGTTTCTTGCACTGCCATGACACTAGTCTTGCACCCAAAAACTGACATCCCCCTGAAGTTGACTTTCTATCCAAATTTGCACCTCCCAAGTCACTGTCTGAATAAGCAAGTAGGTCAAATGGTGAGTCATGAGAATACCAAAGACCTAATCTAGGTTGGCCTTTGAGATATCTGAATATCCTCTTGACTGCTTGAAAGTGTGACTGCTTAGGCCTTACTTGAAATCTTGCACACACACAAACAGGAAACATGATATCTGGTCTTGAAGCAGTGAGATACATGAGGGATCCAATCATGGATCTATAGTGATGAACATCTACATCCTCCCCCTCAAGATCTGTAGTGATCTGTTTGTGTGTCTCCATGGGTGTGCTTGCAGGCTTTGAATATGAGAATCCAAACTTAGTAAGAATGTCCTGCACATACTTGGATTGGCTTATAAATATCCCATCTTTCTTCTGCTTAACTTGTAGCCCAAGGAAGAAAGTAAGTTCACCCATAGAACTCATCTTGAATCTCTTGTGCATCAGTTCTTCAAAATCTCTGCACAATTGATCTTTTGTGGATCCAAAGATGATGTCATCTACATAGATCTGCACAAGTAGAATGTCCTTCTTCTTCCTTTTGATGAACAGAGTCTTGTCTATTATTCCTCTTTCAAAACCATTTTCCAAGAGGTAGGTAGACAGAGTGTCATACCATGCCCTTGGTGCTTGATGTAGCCCATAGAGTGCCTTCTTTAATTTGTATACTCTATCAGTATGTGGTTTTCTAAGAGAATAACTTTGTGGTCTTTCTCATTCTTACTCTCAGAGTCCTCTTCTTCAGAATCTGCCTCAATCACTACTTTGTCTAAAGGATCTACTTCAGTGGCTCCTTCAGGTAATTCCTTCTTGTCCTGTCTTTCTAAGAGATCTGATGTGGGAGGGATATAGTTATTGTTGTATGGTGGAGGGGTGTTGTTATAGCCTATTCCTCTTCTTAGCTTGTCATGAACTTGAGTTTTTAGAAGTGAATCCATTGCTTTAGAAGCATTGGAATATTTCTCAATATCTAACTTGGCTTTCTCAAAATCACTCCTTATCTTCTCACATTCCTCTTCAGACTTTTTAAATTTAACCTCTAACTGATTCTTTTCCCACTTCCAGTAGTTTGTATCATATGAATGTTGAAGTTCATTAGCCTGGTATGACTTAATTTGTTCTTCAAACCTCTCAACAATCAAAACATACTCTCTTCTATCTTTCTCTAACCTTTTAAGATCATCACACATACTCTGATTGTGATCCCTGTACTTTTTAACAGTTTCAATACAGGTTTTAGAGCAAAGATTAGATGATACCTCTATGGGAATATCAGTGTTTGCTGACTCTGAAACTTTAGCCATTAAAGCTTGATTCTGAACTGCTTCTTCTGCTTGGTCGCTCCAATCAAATCCCATTCCTTCTTGGGAAACAAGAGCTTGAGAAGAGTTCCTGTTGTTGAAGCTAGTGGACTGTGATGGTTGATGGTTGCTAGTATGCTGTTGAGGCATTCCACTTCTGCATTCTCTTGCAAAGTGCCCCAGCTTGTGACACTTGTAACATTCAACCTTGGATTTATGAAATCCAACCCCATCTTCTCTTTTCTGAGCAAAGTTGTTCCTTCCAGTCCTTTTGATGAATCTTTTTACCCTCATAGTCAGCATAGCCATCTGCCACTTGATGTCCATCTCTTCCAGATCATCAACATTTATCTGTTCTAAGTCATCATTAATTAGAGTGGAATTAGCATGACTGGCTAGAAAAGCTTCTAAAACAAAGTCATTGGATCCATCTTGCTTTGATCCATGGGTAGCACTAACTGATTCTGTATTAGCAGCAGAATCAGTAGAGGATGATAAAAGAGCATCATTGTATGAGTATCCAGAGGGCCTTTTCTTTGCTTCTACCTCTGCTTCAAACACCCTAAGGTCATTATAGAGGTCATCTAGTTCCTTGTCCTCCAGTTGATCATTCTGTCTGAAGGAGACAGTGTACATAGTCCATTCATCACCAAGAGATCTTAAAAAATTTCTGTTGACATCATCTTGATCTATCTGAACACCAACAGTAGCCAATTCACCAATTAGCTTATTAAATCTATCAAAAGTTTGAGTCATTGACTCATTCTTTGTAGACATGAAGTTTTCATATTGCTGCTTCAGAATGGCCTTCTGACTTCTCTTGGTACTTTTGGTACCAGAAAATCTTTTCTCCAGTGCATTCCATAGAATTTGTGCATCAGAACAGTTGTAGAATTGATGTTGGTACTCATTAGGAATAGCCAAAAGCAGAGTGCTCAAGGCTTTCATCTCTGTCTGCCTCAATTTCCTCTCTCCATCAGTCTTTGGTGGAGGTCTCTTGCCATCTGCATCCATCTTTCCTCCATCAGAAGGACCATTCTCAATGATATCCTACATTGAGAAGTCTGTGAGAAGAATATATTGCTTGATTCTGATCTTCCACATGTCAAACTCATTGGGTTTGAGCATGGGAACCTTTGAGACCAGAACACTATCGCTTGAACCATCCATGATTATAGGTTTATGAATTTTCTAGCTCTGATACCATTTGTCAAGATCGAAAATTCTAAACAAGAATTTAATTCAAACTCAGAAACAATGTTAAAGAAGTCGCGGAATAACACTTTAACAATTAATCAAAAATACAGAATAAGAACTCAAATCATAAGTTTATATTGCATAAAACTTAATGATTACAAACGCAACCTCAATCTGTTGAACAAGACTCAACAGACGTTCTATACTTCTCTATAGAAAGGATCAATACTAGTCTTGAGGTTAATTCTCTAAAAACAACTCGTACTATAATCTACAATTATCTAGACTATATATACAAAACTGATTACAAGATAATTACTAAGGAAATATTATTCTTCAAAATCCAGTCTATAATTATCTTCAGCATTATCTCCAACTCCTATTCTTTCGTTCCAAGCAATCATTCCATCTTTATCTTTATAAACAGCACTAATCATCCTCAGCAGTATTAACTTTATCTGGCAGTATTAACTACTAGCAGTACTAACTCTCCAAGCAGTATTAATTCTACTAGCAGTAGTAATCTTGATGGTCTAGCAGTAGCAATCAGGTAGCAGCATGAATCATGAAGACTGAGCAGTATAAACCATACTTAGCACATTCAGACCCAACAGAGTTCATATCCGCAATACCCCGACCTTAACACCTACTTACACCCCATAGAGTTAATCCTACAAGCCAATGGACATGGGTTTCGACTCCATACAAGTTCATTCGCAAAATAACCTCGATAACTTAGTGCTAATTATACTAGGTCAAAGCCTCAACACATGGGTCCCGGTGCCCGACTCCTCACAAGTTCATCACCGTAATACCTAGGGTCCAGAGTCCGACTCACAAGACATCACCTCCGTAATATCCACGATCCCGAAGTCTAACCCACACAGGTTCCTCTTCGCAATACCAACTTCTCAAATACCAAATTGACTGACTCACATGCTATGGATCAATTGCATAATAGTCTACAATTAGATGACTCAACATTGCATGATAACACACTTAAAACGTGTAATTCTCATCATTAACCCAAAATATAGAAATTCACGTTTAAGTGACACTATTAAGTTGTGCCACATCCCAAAATTCATTTGAACCCATATTATGTAGATAACTCTACAATCTACTTGGATACTCCTATACTAACACAAATCCATAATACGTCGTTATTCAAATAGTCAAAGGCAATTAAACCATTTATTACTTCAAAGAGGAATAAACTCATTTTGAACACATTTTGGCATCATAACCCCAAATGGTCAAATTCGTATAAATATCATTCCAAAAAAAACTTTTGGATTTCTTTGTAAAACATTGCCAATGGTTTAAAAGTCTAGATACCTCAAGGTGCACATATAATCTTTATCTCAAGAAATGAACACAAGATGTCAACCCAATACCATTATAAAAAAAAATTCTCTTTTAAATACTTCAAAACTCAAATATAAGTATTTTAGGGTTTTACAAAGGCAAAAGCGCCAAAATATCTAAGTAAAACAAAACTTAATATCTGTGGTAAAACTTTAAGCAAAACAACTAAAATTCCAATTAAGTTTGATTCCCAAAGGTTTTCAACACAAAGATACCCAAATATCAAATAATCACAAATCCTAAATATAATTGTCATAAATCCATGAAAATGTGTTCATTACCCAAAATAAGATCATTTTGACATGTATATAGTTTTCCAAAGCAACTAGAACTCACCTTGCTAGATTTAGTCTAAGTCTATGTTCCAAACCAAACTTTGAGCTTCCTTTAATGAAGACTTGAAATACTCTTGCTAGCTTTCCAAATACTTAGTTCCAAACTTCCCAAAAGACCTCTTCTATCTTCAATGACCCAACACCAAAATCAACAAGGGAAGAAGAGAAGAGGGGATGAAGAATACTTAAAAAAAATCCTAGTTTTTTGTTGGAGAAGAGAAATCTTACCCTTAACTTGATGGCTCTTAGATCCTCAAGGAATGCTTCCAAAGACCTTCAAAATCGGACTTAAAACTACCTAAAATCATAGATAGAAAGGGAAAAGGAGAGGAGAGAGTTAGGGAAGAAAAAGAGAGAATAACCCAAAAAATCGCAGATTAAAAACCCTCAAACAGTGACCTGGGGTCGTGCGACAAGTTACGTGCATCACCACCCTCTCCAACAGTAAGATACGCGACCTGAGCCTCGACCCAAGATCGAACGCTAGGTCGCAGGGTCCTTTTTTCACACGTTTCTCCCGTTTTTCTCTGATTTCGGTCCCGATTCAAACCCCACCTTTTCCAATATTATTTTCAACTAAAACCCTTAGGGTGCTTTTGGTATGCAGAACAGAGTGGAATAGGACAGAACAGAACATGCTTGTCATATGTTTGGCGTGACCATATGTGGGACACGCTAGAACTAAGTGGAACAAGCATGGGACACACTTGTCCCACTCCAACCCCCTGGAACTAAGTAGAACAACAATACTTTGACTAATATACCCTTTGTTAAAAACATAAAAAATGTTTTCTCATCATCCACGCCTCCAAGCTAGGGGTGTGCAAAACCCGAATAGTCCGAAATCTGAATCCGAACCGAAGATAAGGTGTTTTTGCAAAACCCGAATACCCCGAAATCCGATAATCTGAAACCCGACATTTGGGAGGATATCCGGCTTCGGATTGGGTTTTATCGTTGGCCACCCAACCCGTTAGAAAACCCGAAATAACATAAATCTATATTTTAAATAATATATATATATATATTTATTTATCTAATAATTTTTTGAAAATCGTAAATTATAGTCTGTTGAAATATTTTCTAAATTTTAAACTTGCTATCGATTTCATCAATCTTTCAATCGATTGTATTCATCCTAAAAACGATTGAATTTATATATAACTTTTGCATTATATAATACCCAAACCCGACCGACATCAATCCGAAACCCGACCAACCCAAACCCGAAACAACCTAAAATCCGAAACTTAAAATTTGGGTTTTGATTTCCATATCCAAAATCCAATCGTGATAAATTAGTTTTATGTTTTTGATAATCCATTGCACTATGTATTAGTGATGTCAATTAGTTTTATGTGATGTAATCTATGGTTTTTCATCTGGGGTAAATTTGTCATTTAACCGGTCTAGTCCTGTTCTGTCCAGTTCTGTCATGTCTTGCCAAACGCTGGACAGTTGCCCTGTTCTGTTCCGTCATGTCCTGTTCCATCTTGTCTTGTCTGCGTACCAAACGCACCCTTACAGATTACCATTTTAAATACCCCTCTATAGTCAGTTAATCACGATTAGAAAACCCGAAATTTTACGGGTGTTATAATGGATTTTTGGATGATAAGATGAATTTACGATATTAAGTTTTGATGTTCCAATAGTTGCATGAAAAATAAACAATAACTTATCAAACAAACGCTTAATTCAAACTGAGGGGTAGATTGATCATTTTGTCATTTAGGTAGCGTTTGGTACGTAGACATTATTGGACACGACAAGACTAGACAGTGTTTGGTATTACTAGGACCAGATACAATATGACTAGACAAGTTGCCCCTAAAACTTGTAAAATGATTATATATATATATATATATCATATAATTGTTATAAATGATACAAATAAAATATATATTTGAATAATTTAATCTATAAACATTTTTAGTTTTTACACAATTTTCATATACATAAATAATAGTATGAAATTTTAACGAAGAATCAGAAACGATTGATTGTAGTTCAAAAAAACTCAATTCATACAAAGGAAATACTATGTTTGATTCAATTTGGAAGATCTTTATAAATTGACGGAGACATGGTTGCAGCGACAAGTAGAGGTAAAGACGATGGGTGGCTAGTAAATGACGGTGGTTACAGAGGACGTGAAGATGTTGGATAGTGGTGTGGTGGAGGAGGTAGTTGTGGCTGATGTGGCAGAGGTATAGGTGGTTGTGGGCGGTGATAGGTAGAGGTGGTCGACAATGGTATTGATGATGGACAGTGGAGGTGGAGGTGATAGAAGAGGTTGTTGTAGTGGAGGAAGATGTAGAGGTGGCTGATAGTGGCTACCAATGACCTCCGGTGGTGGTGGCAGCAATGGGTGGTAGTGATCGGTGGAGGTGGAGGTGGTCGACAATGGTAGTGGTGGCAGCGATGAGCGATGGTTGTGGAGGTGGTGGAGGAGGTTGTTGTAGTGGAAGAAAAGTTGGAAGTAGCCGACGGTGGTTACCGGTGGCCATCGATGGTGGTGGCAGTGATGGGTTGTGGTGATCGGTGGAGGTAGTCGATGATGGTAGTGGTGGTGGAGGGGGTAGAGGAGGTTGTTGTTAGGGGTGTAAATGAGACGAGACAACTCACGAGCTACTCAAGATCGACTCGGTCAAAACTCGGTCAATGCTCGACTCAAGTAAGTTCGGCTCAAACTCGAACTCGACTCGACATACTAACGAGTCGAGTTACCCAATACTCGACTCGATAAGCTCGCGAGATATTCGATTTTTTATATATAAATAATTTTATAAAATAATATAAAAAACAATAAATAAGTTTCATTTAATTTTTATCTTTTAATAAAAAATGATAATATAAAAATTGTATTTATATATTTTTTTTATAAAAAACTAAGTAGACGATAATGAATTGAAATACAAGGGTTCATAATTGTCTATTGATTAAATAATGTAGGGGAGTGAGAGAGAGTTTATAACGGAGGAGGTGAGAGCAACTTTGAAAGTATCCCACATCGCTCAATTACAAGATATGGGAGTGAGAGAAAACTTATAAAAGGGCAGGAAGAGTAGCCCTTGAAACCATGTTAATTTGTACTTGGGCCACATATGCATTTGTGGTGAAGTTTGACCATGATTGAAGTTTAAGTTTAACCTTAGTTTAAATTTTACTTTGACAATAGTTTGAGCTCCAGCTTTATACAAGTTTTTGCTTGACCATGGTTTGAGCTTGACTCGAGTTTCAGGCGAGTTTGAGTCGAGTTTGAGCCTGAAAATAGGCTAGCGAGTTTGAGTAGAGTTTCTATTTTTTTTTATTTAAGCTTCAAGCGAGTTCAAGTTGAGTTCGAGCCTAAATAGGCTATCGAGTTCGAGTCGAGTTTGTATTTTTGTTACTCGCGAGCTTTCGAGTTCGAGCTTGATAATTGGTTATCGAGTTCGAGTCAAGTATATCAATACTTGAGCTCGACTCACATCATTTACACCCCTAGTTGTTGTAGTGAAGGAAGAGGTGGAGGTGGCCGATAGTGGTGGCAACAATGGGTGGTGTTGACCATTAAAACAAATATCTTGTTAGATTTATTATATCAAACGAAAGTAAATCAATAATTTTTTTGTTTTTTTCTCAATCTTGTCCCATAGTGTTCCAACTATTTTGGTGGAACAAGAAAAAACTTCTTTTTCTCTCATCCTGTTCCACCATGTCCTAGTCCTTGTCCCTATCCCATTTCGTGCTAATCGTAGGACATTGAACTTTTGTCTTGTCTCATGTCACGCTAAACGTGGAACAGTGAGTTTTGTCTAATCCTGTTCTGTTCTATCCCATATACCAAATGCAACATTAAAGTTTTAAAATGATGATTCAAGGAAAAACACATTTTTATTTGAATAGACAAATTTATTCATACAAAACTTAATAAAAAATTTGATAAACACTCCTTTACGGAGCCTAAATCTCCATATACCTTTATCTTGAAAGCACCAAACCTACACGATTTAGGAAAAAAAAGGCTAAAAGGTTCGAGAAGAACGTGATTTGGCCACATATTTTTTTGGATAAATAAATTGACACTCTATATAATGAAAGAGTTGTACACCCACAAACTTCAATTACCTACTTTTCATTTAACTTTCAAAAGATATGTAGTTATGTACTATTTGGATTTGAGCATTCGAAAACAAAATAAATAGTGTCACCATAATTAACTACTTCATGACTTTTATAAATAATTAATGTTTCGTAACTATTCCATAATTTTAATAAATAAAAAAATATTTTTCTTTTCTTTTTTTGAAAAAAAACATGATTTTCTGAAAATATTGTTTCTTTTCTTTATCGCAATCAAATTAACTCTTTTCTTATCAAAGGGGGTTAGCTCAGTTGGATAGGTAACATCCTGGGGGGTGTGGGGTGAAAGTCACACTACCCGGGTTCGATTCCCACGAGCAACACTTTCCTAAGATATCCAGACTCTGGGTCTGGTCCTTCGGGGCCGGGTCTGGGACCGGTTCGGGTGGGTCCAGTCTATGGGACCCTCTACCTTGTCGGTCGGGTTCAGCCAAAGACTGGGTTGGGTCACAACGGATTAGTGGGATTGCCCGTAATGGAGACCCGATACCGCTGAAACGTGTATATGCGTTAACTTGCCGTTAAAGAAAAAAAACTCTTTTCTTAGTCAAGAATTGACTCCACAATTAATTAAGCGGTTTTTGGCATGGGTGACCTTGGTTTGTGGCTTGCAAACCTTCCCCTGACTTTCCTTGTAGTTGTGTGGTTTTTAATTTAATTGGCTTTCAAAAAAAAAAAAAAAAAAAAAAAAAAAAAACTAATCGGTTTTTTATATGCTCAACTTGATCCCACTTGTCCAAATCAATTTTATCGGATCCAATTTTTCTTTAAGTGTAATTTAATTTATTTAAGTTTTGAAATCATAGTGAATATAACCATATGGACAAACATTATAATTTACTCTATATTTTAATATTATAACTTCAAACATTTTTTCTCCCATAAATACACACCAAATAGCCTCGATCTTCACATATATTATCTACACTCATAAAAATGTTGAATTTTGTTACTTTCATGTATGCTTCCCTTGTGTTCATCCTACTCTTCTTTCTCAATAAATTCCACTTCTTTACTCGTCCTTCCCCCAACAAAAACCTACCACCTTCACCACCAAAGCTGCCGGTGATCGGCAACCTCCACCAGATCGGCCCGCTCCTCCACCGCGATCTCGCATTGCTATCCCAACACGATGGTGGTCCACTCATGCTCCTCCACCTCGGCTCCGTCCCAACCCTCGTGGTCTCATCCGCAGAAGCGGCTCGAGAAATAATGAAAACCCAAGATCTCATCTTTGCCAACCGACCCGACGTCCGAATGTGGCGGCGACTCCTCTACGACAATAGAGAAGTGTCGGTGGCACCTTATGGTGAGTACTGGAGGCAAGTCAAGAGCATCATGGTTCTCCACCTCTTGAGCAACAAAAGGGTGGAAGCTAATCATGTGGTGAGGGAAGAAGAAATGGCGATTGTTGTTGAGAAAATCAAGAAATGTTGTGAGAATGGGGAGGTGGTGGTGGATTTGAGTGATTTGTTTGTGACGCTTATGAATGATGTGGTGTGTAGGGTGACGTTTGGAAGGAAGTACAGTGAAGGGGAGAGTGGTGAGAGGTTCAAGAAGATGTTGTGTGAGTTTTTTGCGGTTTTGGGTGGTTTTAATTTGGAGGATTTTCTTCCTCGGTTTGCATGGGTGGCTCGAGTGAGTGGGTTTGATGCTAGGGTGGAGAAGGTGGCCAGAGAACTGGATGAGTTCTTGGAGGGTGTGGTGGAGGAGCGGCTGAAGAAGCAGGCGGCGGGGGGTGGTGGTGGCACAGAAGACTTCGTTGATGTATTGCTGAAGATCCAAAAGGAAGATAGTGTAGGAGTGCCACTTGAGAAAATTGCCATTAAAGCACTCCTCTTGGTAATTAACTCTCTCTCTTGTTTGTCTGAAAATAAGGATCTACTTTTAAAAAAAGTACATTTAATTATGAAATGGAGAAATTATTAATTACTTTCTCTTTTCTTGAACTCTTATATTAACCTGGTACTATAGTTGTTTATGGATATAACAATCTCTTATATCCGGCCTACCAAACTCGTTGAAAAACAGGACTTTGTAAACCATTCTCAAAAAACAGGTATGGATTAGTTTGATAACTTATAAATTAATAAATGGATTGTTTTTCAACACTGAACACTGTATTTGACTCGTTCTTGATACTTAACATGTAATTATTATAATTGTATGATCAAAATATTGGTTTAGACATTTTGGAAGAAAAAAAAATATTTTCCATGTTGATTAATCATATTTGCTGATTAGTTTTGATAGCTGAAAACTCTTTGCTAAAATATGATGATGCCTAAATTAAGACCCTTTTTTTAGTTAACTAATCTTTGTTTTAATAGGATGCATATACTGCTGGAACAGACACAACAGCAACAGTGATAGAATGGGCATTTACAGAACTTTTGAAACATCCCAAGGTTTTCAAGAAAGCTCGGGATGAAGTCAGGACAATTCTCAATGGCAAGCAACGGATAAACCAAGATGATATCAACAACATGAAGTACTTGAAAGCCGTGTTTAAAGAAACTCTTCGACTTCATCCCCCAATCCCAACCCTTGTTCCTCGAGTTGCCTGCCAAGATGTCAAAGTCATGGGCTACGACGTTGAAAAAGGAACAAGGGTTATCATTAATGCATGGGCCATTGCAAGAGACCCTAAAGTGTGGGATGAACCTGAGGAGTTTCGACCAGAGAGATTCTTGGATTCTTCTATTGATTTCAAAGGGCTTGATTTTAATTTGATTCCATTTGGTGCTGGAAGGAGGGGTTGTCCTGGAATTGCATTTGCAATGGCGACAAATGAGAATATATTGGCTAATCTTTTGCATAAGTTTGATTGGGAGTTGCCAAATGGAGATAAGGCAGATGATCTAGATACGAATGAACGAACTGGCCTTACGATTCGCAAAAAAACTCCTCTTTTGGCCGTTGCAACACCTTTCTCTTCATAACTCATATATGTCCCAAAGTAAATGGTGTTAAAACTATGTAACAATACGTGTAGTTAAGCATTTCAATATATAAGTGAGTAATTATAGATGTAGGATATTTCCAAAAGTCTATTTAGATGTAATGTCGAATAATTTATTACAATGTTGATTTAGTATTTGGTTAATTTGATATGCAATTTAAAACATTTTGGATTATTCATTTAACTCAATGTTTTAATCGAATACTCTAGTTTTATGAATTAGTTGAACGAAGATATTCTTTTTACATGGAATGGTTTATGGTATAATACCTAAATTTCTCGAGGTTTATAACTTTCTGAATTTATCAAAATCAATTTAATAAATCATAACCTGATGTGTTTACTATGCAATTAATCCTTCGTAATTAAGAGCCTCGTCGGTTTGATGCAAATACAAAAAAAAAAAAAAATGATAACACAATTGTAAGAGTGAATTGTGGATTTGGTCCTTGTGGTTTTGTCATTTCTTTGACCATGATCCTCATTTTATGTTTATTGTGGATTTGGTCCTTGTAGTATTCAATTTGTTTTGGTCATGGTCCTTCTGACTAACATCTCCGTTAACTTCGTTAAATCAAGGACCATTTTCGTCATTTACCATTTTTTTGTCCTTTTACGATAAGAAAAAAAACAATATTTTTATACACACACATATAACGATATCAAAATAAATAAAATAGAATATTATTGTATGATTTCATTGTTTAACTTTTTTAAAAAATTAACTATATTAATACGATTTAATTTTATTATTAAATTATAGCATAAATAATGGAAATACTTTAATTTAGAAAATTACTGGATATTTGTTGACTTTTATATATTAGGCTAATATAAAATTTGTGAAAGATTATATTTCAAAAAAGGGGTGGGTGAGGCCAATTACACGCCTACTTATTATTTTTCTCCTCTTATACATTTACATCAAATTTTATTTTTTACATTTTCAATATAATTTGATTTGATTCGAACATTTAAAAAAAAGGAGGAAGAAGGTGCATATAACATTTGTGATAGCATTACCCTTATAAAAAAGATTGAAGAGAAATGACTATAGCATGTACGGCGGTGAGAAAATATGTAAGTTGTCGTTATCGGTTCAATAATTATAAACATTCAATCGATCGATGAAATGAATAAAATTCTCTAGCATTTGTGACAACTATGGTTTATTTTATATTTACAAAAAATGTACAATGATGAATATATCATTTTATTTAATTTTATATTTTAAAAAATAAAATTCAGTCTAATAAAGAAAAAGAAAATATCACTTGTAGCTTTTGTCTTTGTCAAATAGGAAAATTGAATTGAAAATAAACTAACTTTGAATTTGGACTTCCGAACTAAATTTTGAAGAATAGTATTTCTCAAAAGAAGGTATGAAAAAGAATTGAAATTCCTTACTACAATGCAAAGAATTTAAATTTCACTATATGCGGAATTGGACTTCCGAACTAAATTTCGAAGAATGAACTAAGCGCATATATGTAATTTGGTCAATTTCCAAATCTTTAAGATCTCACCGGATTCCAACCAACCAAATATTACGATAAAGTTCGCTACATATTGAATCCCAATACAAGATCTCCATCCTAAACAACCTGGGTTTTTCATCATCCCCCATCATCAGGGACGAACCAAGAAATTTTTTCATACAGTAACACCATATATTATAGAATTTTTTTTACAAAATGCACGGTTTTAATCGATGTGTCTTCATCTTTTTACCGATGTTCAATATTGGCTGATGTGTTTTTTGCCTAATTCCATGATTTCGAGAGATTTTTAAAGTTTTTTACTTGATTTCGAGGTATTTTTAAGTTTTTGTTATCGATTTCCATTATTTATGCTATTAAATCGTATTAATAAAATTAAATCATATTAATATAGTTAATCTTTTAAGAAAGTTAAACAATCAAATCATACAATAATATTCTATTTTATTTATTTTGATATTGTTATATGTGTGTGTATAAAAGTATTGTTTTTTTCTTATCGTAAAAGGACAAAAAAATGGCAAATGGCGAAAATGGTCCTTGATTTAACGAAGTTAACGGAGATGTTAGTCAGAAAGACCATGGCCAAGACAAACTGAATACCACAAGGACCAAATCCACAATAAACATAGAATGAGGACCATGGTCAAAGAAATCACAAAACTACAGGGACCAAATCCACAATTCACTCCAATTGTAATTTTCTTCTTTTGCTAACCGTGGGTTTCCGGGCCAGCTTACGTGCACCAACTAATCCTCGAGCGACCACGAATAGCGTGGAGTCATCACATGTGAATCTCCATGGCTACAAGGGCTTTAGAAACGTCTGGAATTGAACCCTGCGTAGATGAGATTTTCCACTACACCCCCCAAATACTTTACAAGTATGCCACAACTCAAGTGGTTAAAACACAATTGTAATTTGTAATTAGACCTGCAAAAGAACTATAATAAACACAAAAATGAAATAAACAAACGAGAAATGAATGTGTAACACCTTCGTAACATTTGAGGTAAAGGAATTTGGGGTAAAAGAATTGTTGGGATTATGCGTTTTTTCCTCATTTTATTTTTTTAATCAAAAATGGATTACCCCTCGAGATTTATGAATACAAATTAAACACACATTGAAGCAGGGTTCTTGCAGAAAAATACCTAGTTTTGCAAGTTAGAATGTATGTTTTATGTCATGATTAACAAGGTTATCTTCAATAGATTTTTGAGTAAATTACTTCAATAGATTTTTGAGTAAATTACAGATTTCGTTCTTGTGGTTATATGAAAATTATGGATTGGACCCCTAAAATGAAATAGTTACATATATGGTTATCGTGGTTTCACTTTTATTATGGATCGGGTCCCTTCCACTAACTTTGTTAACTTAAACCCCATTAAATCAGGGGTGTTTTGGTCATTTGACGTTTCTCCATATTCAGTTAAAACCTTAAATAGTTTATAGTTATTATATTTTATTATATATTTGTGATTATAAATATATATAGGGGTTAAATCATGTGAGAACCAAAAAAAGATTGAGAACCGTGAGAACCAATCTAAACCATTGATTATTTTTAATCCATTGTCATTAAAGGCAATGCAAGTTTGAAATAAGTTGGAAATGAAATAACTTTTAATTAAAACCATATGATCAAAACCAAATTATGGCTTAGATATGTTTTCACGGTTCTCAACCTATTTTTGGTTTTCATTTGATTATCGTCCTATATATATATATATATATATATATATATATAAAATATATATATATATATATATATATATATATATATATATATAGGGGTGAGTTCAAATGAAAACTCATCTTTCATTGTGCACATGAGGACAAATCTTAACCATTGATCAAAACTTAGAAAACTAATCAATGGTTAATACATAATAAGGTTAATTGGGAAGTGATTAAAGACAAAATTGTAATTTTGAATCAACGCCTACCTTCTTTGACTTTTTATTTTTATTTTTAATTAAAAAAAATTTACCCCCTTAAACTTTAAAATAATTTATCTTAAAAATTACTAATATTTTAATCAAACAAATTATATAAAAAAAACGAGAATTTCGTGCTCTTCGATATGACATCCATGTTGATATAGTTTTTTTTTTCGTTTTAACCGGTTTTTACGTGAAATACTATATACGTGTTATATTCATTATGAATATGCATGCACGTCTTCGGGTGCCCACATTCAGTATGAATAACAAAGGTGAACGTTCATTCACTATTCATGATGAATAATACCGTATGCAGGATGCATAATACAATATTCAGGATTTTTTCGTTTTAACCGATTTTTACGTGAAATTCTATATATGTGTTATATTCATTATGAATATGCATGCACGTTTTCGGGTGTCCAAATTCAGTATGAATAACAAAGGTGAACGTTCATTCACTATTCATGATGAATAATACAGTATTCGGGATGAATAATACAATATTCAGGATGAATAATACACGAATCCATGATTCATGTATTATTTATCATGAATCGTGTATTATTCACCCTGAATGTTCTATTATTTATCCTGAATTATACATTATTCATGATGAATAATATATGAATGACCCGTGAAGGTGTAGACACATGACACACTCTCTTTTGTTTCCCAATTCACAACCGAAATTTGGTTTAATTCATTATGAATATATATGCGCATCCCCGGATGTCCCACATTCAGTATTAATAACAAATGTGAACGTTCATTCATTATTCATGATGAATAATATAGTATTCATGATGAATTACACAACATTCATGACGAATAATACACGAATTCATGAATCGTGAATTATTCACCCTGAATGTTGTATTATTCATCCTGAATTATACATTATTCATGATGAATAACACATGAATGACTTGTGAAGATGTGGAGGCGTAACGCATTCTCTTTTGTTTCCCGTTTCACAACAGAATTACTCGATAGGTTCTCGATTCGTCTTGATGGGTGTTGGGTTACGGTGCTGAAGAAACGTGATGCCTTACGACGTTGAAAAAGTGGTGAAGAAGGTGATGTCGAGTTACATACTTACGGTGTCGAAGCATTGTACAAACTTGAACGTACATAAATATTCATAATGAATATAACACATATATAGCATTTTACGTAAAAAACGGTTAAAACGACAAAAAAACTATATCGAGATGGATGTCATATCGAAGAGCACGAAATTCTCGTTTTTTTGATATAATTTGTTTGATTAAAATATTAGTAATTTTTAAGATAATTTATTTTAAACTTTAATTGGGTAAAAAGTTTTTAATTAAAAAAGAAAATAAAAAGTCAAATATGGTAGGCGTGTATTTAAATTTTCTTCCAATTTTACCCCTAAGCATTTTAAAATTAAAAACTCTATTTAATATAAGTTGTTGGATCAAAAGAGATCGAGTGACTGAGATTTGTCCTCACGTGCACAATGAAAAATGAGTTTTCATTTGAACTTTCCCCTCTCTCTCTCTCTCTCTCTCTATATATATATATATATATATATATATATATATATAGTGAGAGGTTTAAATGAGAAATGCTTAGTGTGAGAAGTAGAGAAGTAATTTTAGCCCTTCATACGGTCAAGAATTGTGACTTTGACTGCTCAAGATTTGCGGCTTTCACTAGTCAAAATTTGTAGCTATGCAAAAAAATAGAAGGGCAGTTTCATTACTTTTACAAATAGGTGGCAAACAGGTCCATATGTGAACCCGCGTGATTCACATATGAACTATATGTACATATATGAACCCTTGTGATTAACATATGAACTATTTACCTAATTCACATATGAAGCCGTGTGATTAATTAAATGCTTCATATGTGAATCAGTTACTCAGCTCATATGTGAATCACATGGGTTCATATGTGAATCAGTTAAATAATTCATATATGAATCATAAGGGTTCATATGCGAACCAGTTAAATAGTTCATATGTGAATCACAAGGGTTCACATATGGATAGATAGTTCATATGTGAATCACAAGGGTTCACATATTAACCCATTTGCTGTCAATTTGTAAAAGTTACGAGACTACCCCTCTATCTTCTGCATACCATGCGACCGAATTATCCGGTGCTTTACAGTTAAAACCACAACCGTTGACCAGATGAAGGGCTAGGATCACTTCTCTACTTCACACACTTAGTACTTCTCATTTGAACCTATATATATATATATATATATATATATAGAGAGAGAGAGAGAGAGAGAGAGAGGTAGGTTCATACGAGAACAATATATATTTAAGAAAACAAGAGAACAACGAATCACATACAAAATTATATATGATTCACATACATAATCATAAATGATTGTGGGCGACTTAAGTTTCCACCAAAGTCGCTTGCGTCCATTTTTTTTTACCGTTAATGCTTAATCATATTTGATTTTGCATATTATTTGTTGTCCTCGTGTTTTCGTAATGTAACGCCAGGAAATCTCGGTAAGTTTTTTGACGTCATTTTCTTCTTGTTTAATCACATTTTGAGTAATGGAGATGAACTACCACCTTATATTCTTGGCTACAATCGAACCATGTAAAGAGAACCTAAAAATCAGCTTCGGTACCCGTGGGGCGAGAGTGCCAGGGCATAGTCGCAGTGTCACAATCGCGACTCTTGTGTTGGTCTCGATACATATGGGGAGACAGTGTCCGACGACTATACCCGGGTATAACACCCTTAAATTTGGTAAGAGCAACTAATTAAAAATCTAAATTTAATAACAAATAAGGGACAAAACTTCCATTTACATATCAACGCTCAACATGCCTCAAATATATCATTCTATAACTAACCTCAACAAGGACCTAACTGAAGTCGGGTGCTACATAACCCCAATACAAGTTGCTCTTCATAAGCTAACGCGGAAGGCTTCACCAAGCTACTCACCTCACGAGCACAAAACTAGCACTTCTCTCTTCATAGAGTCACTAGAGCTATATCCCAACAAAGCCTGTTGCACATGCCGACAAATAAAAAGGGTTAGGCTAACGCCTAGTGAGTTCAAGAGTTTTACATAAGTAAATATATCTTTAAAAGAATGAACCTCACTTGAAATTATGACCTTTCAATTGATGTACTTTAAAACGTGTAAACAACTCTTTTCCAATATCACGCACTTTCAAAGATAGACACCTCATTACAAACATTCTTAACAAATTGATGCAACTCAAACTTACACGAAACGTTAATATGAATTGACTCTCATTTAAGAAACGTGGATAAAACGTTGCACCCCAAAACACCCAAGCGCGGGTGGGGTAAAATACACAACCCATAAATCATTGTCAAAACCCACATATGCAATACGTCCGAAAACATGGACACTAGGCCCAATACTCACACGACAGGAAACCAAATATCCAACCATAGGGGTGACATACTTCATTCAAACCTTAATGTACGTGGAGGGAGATCCAATATTAAGGTCCTCACTTATTGTCGACCACATAAGACCAAAGATAATAAAGTAAGACGTCAACATATAAGAAACAGTTGGTCGACAACGGGGGAGACCCGTATCCATTGAGAGTGGATGAACACAAAAGTATGCCACTCTTGTAACGTTAATCGCATGACACCTCACGACATACCAGCCCAAGTGTCCCTGCGACTTCTTAACAAGTTACACCATAAGAGATGGTTGACCTTGATGAACATTACAACGAACTCTATCCCGAAGGCCCGACACACTTAAAGACTACCACCCAGGCATTACTTCAAGCGACGGAGATCCTAGTGCCTACCTCTCAGGTAGCACCTCCAGACTCAACCCTCTAGTGCCTACTTGTAAGTTTCCGGTCGTAAAACATGGATACCGGGTTTCAACTCCGCAATACCCAATTGACCATCCAAAACAGACTGACTTACGTGCCTATGGATCCAATGCAACACAGTCTAACCTTACATGACTTCACAAGGATGACCGACACACTCGAGCATGTAAATCATAACCAGCTTTACATTGAGCCGTCAAAACTGGACAAGTGTCCTCAAAACTCTTTTAAGTCAATACCGAGCCAAAATGCTCAAATTTCTTTTTGACCAACGATTAACAATCCCCAAATAAATAATGCGATCGACTCAAGTCATGCAAACACACTCCAAAATACATGTGCATACCCCAATACAGTTTAAATTGGGACAAATCACTTTCCAAATGATTTATATCATTTACTTCTTCAAAACATCCCATAACACAAAATTAAGCATTTCTCCAAAACAAATACTAAAAATGTCTTTTAACCAAATAAGCCTCATTTATGCAGTAAATCACCAAAACGTGTCCATTTACAACTCATTTATCAAGATGCCCCAAAATCCCAAATATGGGTGTTTTACAAAGTTCATAAAGTCAAACTTCTCAAATAATCAAAACCCATCAAGTAACTCTACAACCGATAATTTCATGTTAAACATATAAGCACTTTAAAAATAAACATTTTGGCATGTACAACGTTTTCACATATCAACTTGACTCACATTGCTAGATTTAGGCTAAATCTAGATTTTACCCCACATAGATCTTCTTTGAAGAAACTTGCATCCTCCAAGCCAAAACTTCCAAAACCTAGATCCATAAATTTCAACCGTAAATAATTACATCCAACCATTGGAAACATTCCCCAAGCATTATACATGAAGATCTCAACTTATACCAAAACCCTAATTTCCATAGATGAAGAAAAATAGAATATTACCTTAACCCAAGCTTGAATCCACCAACTAAAACACCTCTAGTTCACCAAAATGGCCACAAACTTCCAATCTACAAAGAGGAAAAACAAGGGTGAATGAAACCCTAGAAACTCGATGGAGAAGATGAAGATGGTGGACATGGTTTTAACCTCCAAACTTTCTGGGTGATGAGGAATCATGAGATTTTAGGAGGAAAATCTCTCAAAAAGAGTTAGGATTCATTTGGGAAGGTTTGGGTTGGTTTGGGAGAGAAAAGGGGAAGATTTTTTAGGGTTTTTAAGAGAAATGAGGTTTTAAGGCCGATTTCCTCTCCTATCAGCGCACTGTGCGCCGACCTAACCCGCGCGGATGGCGGCGCGACCTGACCCGCGTGGTGAGTCACGCGGACCACTAGGGCCACGAGAAAACAGAGCCTCGCGCGGTTCGTGACGCGGCTCAACTCGCGCGGAGAGACGCGCGGGGCACTGTTGGTGATTTTTTTCGCATTCTCTTCGGCCAACGATTTCGGGGTGTTACACCGGGTCACTGTCACGGTGTCACACTTGCGGGGTTGGTACCCGGCGATTATGCCAAGGGCACAGTCGCGGGGGCAATGTCACCGACGGGTCCCAGGCCATATAAACTTCTTTCATCCCACTCTCTTCATTCATTACCTCAACTACCTCTCTTCCAAAACTTTCTCTTCTCTAAATACTCTTTGGATTCATTCATAGAAGCATTCAAGTCACATTTATACACATTTATTACAAGTTTTGGTGTCACCATCAAGTGTGGGAAGCTAGGAACAAAGTCCCACCATCTCCATTGTTGTCTTCTTCAAGAAAGTTTTAAGGTTTTGGGTTTTTATCAAAACCCATTATTGTGAGTTCATCCTTACATTTTCTAAAACTATATACACATTAAAAACCTTTGATTTTTGCTTCTTGAAGCCTTTACATCATTTCCTTTTTATTTGGTTTATTTGACATAACTAGGTCAAAATTAGGGTTTTGACATCTTTTAGACATTTGAGGAATGATGACGAGAAATGGTTGGATATTTATAAATGATGATTTCTTTAAGTTGTTGGGAGTATTGGAGCCCAAATGGGTGGTATGGTTGGAACAATGTGAAGTTATTTATCAAATTTGGATTTATACATATTTGGCTTTCTTAAAATACAAGGGTTTTCATAAATATTGAAATTGTGCTATGATGTGTGGTACATGAGCAAGATAGACTAAAATGTTGTGGATCCATAGGCATGTTTAGTCGGGTTATTTGTGCTTGTGAGATTATGCATTAATATTTATATGCTTGGGATTGATATTGAATTTATGGCAATTCTTAAAAAGGAATATATTATCAACATGGTGAGGTCCCAAGATAAATACCTGTATAGGGTTGAACTTGGTGATTCTTTGGGTAAAAGACTTGGATAGAGTTGAACTCATTTTTATACCGAACTAAAGACTTGGATATAGTTGATGTTCAAAGTGACTAAAGATTTAAATAGGATTGATGTCTGTAATTACCCATTCTTGATACGTGCTTATTATACTTGTGACTTACTTTGTGTTTCGTCACAACTTATGATGAATGTCTTGTGGAAAGTTTGGTTTAAATACTCCTACTCGGAATGGATTTTAAAAAAGGTTACTCCATTTTATTTGGCTCTTGAATTAATTATTCGTTAGTGTTTTTTCTCACTAGGCTACAAGCCTAACATTTTTTCTTAAAATAATGTGTATATCAGGTTAATTTAGCGGTGGGGTGGCGAAGCCTTGAGAGAAGGGTTGTGTTCCGTAGAGGATGATATTTTGGGTATAGTAATTTTTGGGATCTTGAGGGCGCATAGCATTTGATGAATTCTTTTGGGAAATGATGATGACACCCGATAGTAATCTAGGCTAGAATGGTTTAGATTAGTAGGTTGTCAATTATTATTTTCATTTCCATATTGTAAATGCTTTGACTCTTTCCCTTAGGGTGATTATATTTTATGGACGCAAATCATATGTCATTATTCAGGTTTAAATTCCTTTCAGATTTTAGGGTGTTACATGTAAATAGTTAGTGTTCTCGTTTGAACCTTCCTCTCTCTCTCTCTCTATATATATATATATATATATATATAGCCTCATTCTTTTGTTAACAATTCCATTAGTGTTAATCGTGTTAATCAAATCCTAACCAATCAAATTCCATCAAACATTTATGTCCATTTCATGCCTAGTAATTTTGTAAAGGGTATTTTTGGTATTTTAATGATTATAATATTGATTAAATAGTTTCCATAATTTTCTTATTTTTAAATTTGGTAATTATTTAATTATATTGTAATTGTCTTTTCTTAATAATTAATGAATCAATGTCAAACATAAAATTTATCAAAACTGCGTTTGACTTTTCATAACTGAAAGTGAAGAACATGTGTTTTTCTGGAATCGAAGAGGATAAAATTTGTGTTTATCTTGATTTTCGAAATCTGTTTTATTTTAAATAATTTTTTTAATATCAAATAAGATATAGATTAACATAGACATTTTAACTGAATAATACATTTTTTTTAATTCAAATGCACATGTGCATATATACAAACATGCACATATGCACACAAATGTACATATGCACAAATATACAAATGGTTGACCATCTAAATATGTTTAATGTCAGTTTTTGAATTTGTTCATGTATGCACAAATTATGTAAATGGTTTAATGTCTGTTATTGAATTTGTGCTTGTATGCACAAATTAAGTTTTGATATTATGTATTAATTTATTTATTTTTATTTACGAATTTCAAGTAATGGTTTAATGTCTGGTTTTGAATTTGTTCATGTATGCACAAATTCAAGATTCCCCTCATGTATTGTTTCCATATTTTTCTCTTTTTTTAAATTTGGTAGTTATTTTATTTGAGTTTGTTCATGCATGCAACAAATTAATTATTTTGGGAACCAGTTACCGTGGATAGCACTCGCCATGTTTATGATTCTTGTGTTTTGATAAAATTACCCTATGCGCATATGCACAAAGTGCAAAGCACGTGTGACTTAACAAAATTACCCTTATTAATCCTAGCCATTGAATAGATGCATCTACGGTTGTGCGGTTGTGGTTGGTTAACACAGTTAGTACCAATGGGGTGGTACAAAAGAAGGGTATTTTTGGGATCTTGAGCGTGCATAGCATTTGATAAATTCTTTTGGAAAATGATGATGACACCCGATAGTAATCTAGGCTAGAATGGTTTAGATTAGTAGGTTGTCAATTATTATTTTCATTTCCATATTGTAAACGCTTTTACCTTTTCCCCTTTTGGGTGATTATACTTTATGGACGCAAATCTTACGTCATTATTCAGGTTTAAATTCCTTTCAAATTTTAGGGTGTTACACGTAAATAGTTAGTGTTCTCGTTTGAACTTTTTTGTCTGTCTCTCTCTCTCTCTCTCTCTATATATATATATATATATATATGTATATGTGTGTGTAGAGGGAGGTTAATTTGCAACCCTTCAAAAGGTTGCAACTTGTGCAACCCTCATCTTATCCATCCATCTCATTTATACCAAAGGCATTCCTCCCCAAGAACAAGGAGACAACTTTCTTCTCATTACTGCTAATTGGGGAACTATTAAAAAAAAGGAAATCCAAAAACAATAGCAATCGCCATTTTAGGGCAAGGAAAATTAATGGTTTGACATTCATTTCAGCATATCTGAGAGTTTCCATGTAGAAACTCAAGCTTTTATGATGTTTTCTAGTTCTTCGATCTCCTTTTCGAAAAGCTCTTGTTGATCTATCATTTTTTGTTGAAATATAAATATGTAGTTCTTCATATTTGTTAACTTCGATGTTGCTCTTAGATGCTTCTGCTACTATATTCTTCTTTTCTTCCCGCGACGCAAGCCAATCTGCCATTTTCTTCTCCAAAGTCTCCTAAATCTTAGAAGTAAAAACCCTATAAAGGAGGATAAAGGATAACAGAGGTTCACATCATCGATCTCCGATTGACAAGTTTCAATCTCCGACCAAGTTCAGAAGGATTTTGGCATCTCAATTTCCATCGTAAGTTCAGTAGAATGGATTGTAAATGGGAGGTGGTGGTGAATTCACCAATGGGAGGCTAGAGATCGGTGTGGGGAACGACATTTGGCAGGGGGAGAGGCTTCGCCAATGATCATGGTGTTCTTGCTCGTAGGAGGACAATGTTCTTGGGTCTGTATATATTACTATATATCTGTACATATAATAAATATATTAATAATATATGGTATATTATTTTTTAATAAAAAAGTTAGATAAAAAACTAAACTGACTAAATTATTCGTAAGTTAAAGGAACAAAAATTATCAGAGTTAATTAAAAGCCCCAATCCAAAACATAAGTGAAACCACGGTGATCATACATGTAATTATTTCGTTTGGGGACTCAATCCAAGTTTTTATATAACCATAGGGATGAAATTTGTAATTTACTCTAGATTTTTTAATGTCTCTATAAAATAAAGTATTAAAGTCCAAAATCTCAAAAGAAAAAAAATAGTACATTCAGCTTATATTATTGATGGATTATAATAAATATATTAGAACTGTTAAAGGGAAAACAAAATAGAACAACAATAAATGGAGAGTGAATATGTCATTCTCATTAATCATAAGCCCTTTATATAGGGATGAGTTACAAATAGATAACTACGAGATATTTCAGTTTTAATCTATCTCTGATATATTTATCTCTATCTCTATCCTTTAGACGATGGTATACTTATCCTACAACACTCCCCCTTGTACCGAGTCAAAGGAGTGATGGTGCACAATTGTTGTCTCGTTAAAACCTTACGCCAAAATAAAAGCCTAGTGGGAAAAAATAAATACTAGAACGAAGGAAATAGTACAACACACCGACTTCTTTGAAATACATAGACTTTTCCTTTAGTCTAATTTTCTCTTAGATTCGTAGATTAATTATGAGAGGTAGGAAAACATGATGGTATATAAACTGTTGCCTCACTAAAACGGAACAAAATCCAATGGGAAAAATAAAACCTTGGGATGAAGGAAAGAGCATAACATACCAATATCACATGTATAGTAGACTCCTCCTTTTATCTACTACTCCTTCTGAGTCGTACATTAATCACGGGAGTTTGAAAAACATTTGCATTTTAATTCTTTATACATGTCTCCAAAATATGGTTTTAGGTAATGATTTGGTAAAATATGTCCCATTCTCCTGACATCTTACTTGATTCTCTTGAATCTAGAGAAGAGTTTGTTACTGCTGATTGTATAGAAACTTAAGCAGAATATGCTTTGTGTTATCACCCTTGATGTATCTTACTTTCATTTCTTCGATACATGATGCATTATTTCCATATATGCAAGTAGGATAGTGGTTGAACTCAAAATTACTAGCTTCTCTAATATGTGTAATGATAGTCCTTATTCATATACATTCTTGAACAGTCTCATGGAGAGTAGTATTCCTAATTGGAATCGTTCAAGGAGGTAGTTATAAGGGTGTGCTTAGCTTACTTCCAAGTAATCGACATATTCCCTATGGTAATTCCTTATCCAATTCGGGATCAATCTTTGTATGGGTCAGGCAGATACCTAATACTAGCAAAGACATACGAAGACATTGTTTGGTGTTTTCTAAAAGAGCTAGTACCTTTGATGCTTACATTCTAAGTAGGTATTGAAGTTCCATTATCAATCTTATTTTTCTTTTTATAGGAAAGTATAAGCCCATGTCAATAGTTCGAAAAGATTAGCTTAATATCATTCCAATGATGTTGCATTGGCATTGAGCTAAATCTAGCTAAAAACTCACTGAGAAATACAATAATACGGTCAAGTGTATTGTGCTAAGTACGATAATGCGCATGTTGTACTTAGATGGGGAATTTCAGCTCCCGACATTTTTGCGTCATCATCCTTTAGACGAAATGAATCTTTCCTTATATCTAACACTTTATCCGATCATTTGAGTGCTAACCGGATGCGCTTTGTCCATATTAAATCGCCTGATCATTTTCTAAACATATGCGAACCGGTGAATTAATATTTCATTAACTCGTTATCGCAACTCAATATATAGACAAAACTAAGGTTTCCCAAGATATTTCATCTCAAATTTAGATTTTAATTAGTATCTTATGGTTTATCTTATTTCATCAATAGTGCCTATTATGTTCATAACATCGACATATATAGCTACGATTGAAAATCTGGAACTCGTTTTCTTTATAAATACGCAAGGGCATAGTTCATTGTTCTTATATCCCTTCCCAACCAAGTATTCACTTACGCGGGTATACCACATCATCCTAGATTGATTTAATCTATAAAGTAAGCATTTCAATTTTATTGCAAATACACTATGTGGTTTAGAGTTACTTGATTTGGGTAATGTAATGTCATCGAGCACTTTTATATATCCTTGATTTTAGATCCCTAAAGAGATATGTAGTAACCACATCTATGAGTTGCATTTCCAGTCCTTCAGGAACTACTAGGCTAATTAATTATCAGAACGGTATAACGTCCATCACGGGAGAGTAAGTCTTCTCATGGTCAATCCAGGGCGTTGTGAGAAACCTTGTGCCAAAGGAGAGCCTTATACATTATGACTTAATTATTCTCATTACGCTTTATGACAAATGATTTGTCTATGTCTTACAGGCTTTACACTTGGTGGGTTATCATTACCAGACCAAATACTTGTTTATTTGTCAAATAATATAATTCTCCTTGATTGCTTCTTTTCATCTAGGCCAATTTTCTCTTTGTTGATATTCTTCAACTAAGCATGGTTCGATGTCAATATGCTATATATATAATCTCATAAGCAAAAGTATATGCGAAATATATTATCAATGAGTATGTATGATCTATCCATTGACTCATATGCGCTCTCATAATTTGTTTGAGATTTCTTTGATCTCTGGAATCAATATTAACTTTGGAGCGTCCTCCAGTAATGATTCTTAGACATAGTTTAATCAGAGACACTCTCATAAGAGGTTTATGTATTGATGACAAATAGTTGTGCTTTACTCTTCTATTCTTTTAGATGAGTATTTATCGAACCAAGTAGCTTCCCTCATTTCCTTTTGGGAGCTACAACCTCAACCACATCTCCACCATGTGTGATTGCAACACACTTTCCAGCGATTTTGTGCCCTTGTTTGGGGACTTTTGACCTTGCGAGTATATTTGTAGCTCTTATATGTGATTTTGTCACTTTTGGAATAATATTAAACGTATCAGGTATCAAGTCTGATACGTTTGACTTCAACATTACGTTGTGAAGTTTTGGGGATCAAAATGAGTCAGAGTGGGAATATTCAATGACACTTCCTGTCGTTCACATGGAAAATCCTTTTTCCTATCTCCCCCTAACGACATGAATACTGTCTCATCAACGTGACAACCCACAAATCTAGCGGTAAAGAGATCATTTTTCAAAGATTTTAATTATCAGATAATTATTGGGGATTCCTATCCAACATATACTGAATCGTCTTTAAGGACCCATTTTGGTGCGTTATGGGGGTGCAATTGGCACATATACTACATAACCAAACATGCATAAATGTAAAATAAAATGTAAAATATCACGCTTATATCCAGTTGCCAATTGGTATGCATGAGATATGCATGAGACATGCATGAGACTGGTTGGCTAGTAGTGGGGTCTAAAAATGAATAAGTAAAGTTCCATGTAATATTACATAACCCCAGGCAGATGTGGGTGAATTGGTGCGCATAACCAATTCCCTAGCTACCATCTATATTCTTTTGATGACAATTTCTACGAGACCTTTTTATATATACACATGGGGTATAGGAAACTCTACATTGATCCTAATACATATGCAATAATCATCAAATTCTTATCCTGTAAATTCTCCAACATTCCAAGTCATATAGACTTGATGAGATAATCAGGGTGGTGAGCCCTTAAACGAATAACTGGTGTTAGGAGTGCAACATTTCATTTGGACAATAATACGACATGCGTTCATTATGTCGAAAATTTTCAACTAGAACCATAAAGTACTTTAATGGGCCGCATTCTGGATGTTTATGTCCATAAATATTACCTTGTATCCATTGTAAGAATGGAATATTTTTTTTGTATTGTGTCCTTAGTTTTAGGATGGTCTCTTTCCTGTCTTGGCTAAGGATCAGGGTTTACAAAAGTTCTAGGTATTCGAGAGGACACATTATGATGGTGGTGTTGCCTCTTGTGCTGCGGAAGTCAACAGTTGTAATTTGTTTAATTGCCTTATTTTGCATTTCACTCGAAAGAGAATGTGTCCATGTGTGTTTTGCAACAGGCAGATCATTATGTCATGACCATGGTGTCCCACATGGTCATGTCGAAACATATATGTGTCATTGCCCCAAAGTTCTTTATCGGTGACAAAATATGTTTCGATGAACCAATAATCTACTAGTTTGACACATTATTTTCCATGATATATGTTTCCTTTCATATTCATTAGAACTTATGTACATATACTCATTTCCATTTGATACGAATATCTTAACAAGGTTCCTATTAACCTTGTACCAACAAGAAAATGACAGTCCATCGTCTAAGTATTTTGGTTGGATGAATTATATAATAAGTATTAGTCTAACTTTAGATTGTGTGAGAGGTCAAAAGAATCAAGTTCTCCTCGATACATTCCTACACGGAACGGAGAATATTGAAAGTTTTGTATTTGTTATGATGTATTTCTTTACATCTATAATGGTTACATATCCGATTTTATTTAAGCAAATAAATTAACTTTAATACTTAAAATAAATTTCAAAGAAACATATTCTTAATCAATCTTAAATTTATATGATATAGTTCATTTTCAATTTCTTCCCCTTTTGATAGGAGCACTCTTTAGTTCATTTCTTATTTGATTGTCCATTATCACCTGGGACAGTAGTTATATCTCTGCTTCAGGTGTTGAAAAATCCTTCCCGACTCTTACCGTGACCCTGACCCTTTCTAGAGTCTCGTCCATATGGTGCATAAATGTGACATTCGTGAAATTGTTTTTAACTCACAATTCTTTGGAGTTGTTCCACCTCTAACAGTTTCATTATTGATCTTGGGAATTTTGTTTGTCCCGACATATGTGGAGTTGTTATTTGAAAGAACCTTTTTATGTCTCTCAACCACTTGCAGTAGGTTGATGAGTTTGTTTAAATGTTACATTCCAACTTATATTGGTTCACTAAAATTTTCAAATATATGAAAAGTGGAAATAATGTTATGGGTCATGTCATCTTCTGTGAGTTCCTTGCCACGAAGATTGAGATGTATTTTGAGATACAACATTTCTTTGTTGAATCAATCACCTTCTTGTAATCGAGTGAATTTCATTCCATTGTATGATTAGTTTAGGAAGTACATGGTCATGAATACTCCCGATTTTCCTTTGCAATCTCCCAGTTCTTGGGGGATTTTAGTTAATGATATTCCCTATGAAGGTTGTGACTGACATGTTGTCTAAAAAATCTCAAGGCATTTACTTGTACCTTAATAATTGATATTTTTTTTGGTCAATAGGTTTTAATGGTTTTTACATATTTTCTTGTGTTTATCCGAACCTTATGGTACTCAAGTTCTTCCGAATCGAGGATGTCGTAAATAATGGACAATATAGGGTTTTTCTAAAACAATAAATTATGGTCTACAATCATTATATTTTTCATTATCATGATAATATTGGATTGTTGTATGCTTACATTTTGTTGATAATATTTCATCAATATTTCAATTTGCAAAATGAAATCACTCAATTTGTTGGATTTCCAGATAGTAGGGGAATTACATGGATTTATTAAGTCCCTACAAACCTTAGGTTATTTACATCCGTTTGACAAAATCCAATTGATATCTTGCGATTTATTTAATTTGAAGATAACATTGTTAATTATAGAGCTTTTGGCATGAGGCCAAAATGAATATGAGTTTGGCATATGAAGCCATTTTCAATGTTTTAATACCTTAATAGTATTTTAAGAAAAAATTTCATTAGACAAATAAATATTGATTTTGACATAAAGTCAAATTCAAACTTTTAACATCTTAATAGTATTTTTGGAGTTTTTGGTAAAAAAATCAAAATATATGGGGGTTGAAAGTGTAACTTCTAAAAACTTTATTATATGATTGGAATTATAAGTAGGACGTTGAATGGTTAAGGGAGGGCCAAGATACAAATCATTCAGAGGGTTTGGAACCATTAAGAGACAAATTTTTTTTTTGCCAAACAAGATTCACCGCTTAGAGATTCAGATGTTGCTTCTTAATGGTACTATTAAGAAGTAAACAAACAACCCCGTACATGTTGATGGTTGAGTAAAGGAAAACACAATCTGAAAGTTAAAATTCATGCATGGTTTGGTTTTCATTATAATAATAATAAATTTGAAATTTTAGATTACTTATAGATTATATTAAATTCATTCATAACTATATCGACACGTCAAATGCATTAATCAACAATATCCTATTCCATTAACAAAACAATATCTACCAAATGAGTTCCACATATGAAAATCAAAAACACATGATTCTAAGACATATGAAGAGTATGAGTTTTAGATGATTGAAACCGACCAACAAATACCTTATTATTAAGGTATGACTTTCAGATCTATATGTTTGGTAAATGGATTTTACGTTTGAAGTTTTAATTTTCTTTAGTAAATCCATACTATAATAAATTGATTAACTAAAAACCACATGTTAATAGCCAAAAAAAGAGCTCCAATAAAATATTGGAGAAAAGAAAAACTTACCCTGTAGTACGACTTTGGACACAAGCAAATAAACAATTACTGTTTAAATTTGTCATTATGTGCCTTTATTTGTTTCCAGCATCAATAGTCTACGTCAAGGGCCTTTCGGGAACACGTGCTGATTATGTGTTAAAGGGAAAACAAAAATAGAATTGTTAGTGAAAATATTGTTGTATTCAAGATCATAAAGGTTGAAGTCAAAGTCAAAGCTAAATGAGAGAAAAGACAAAGTCAGGGGGCGTTTGGTTCACTGGATTCCACCGGAATTTGGTAGAATTGAAATGGTCAATTCCATTGACCAAATTCCATCATGATGTTTGGTTATCCATGGAATGGAATTGAATTCCATGAATTCCTTCAAATGTGGATTTGGTCGTTCCTTCACAAAAGTGATGGAATTGAATTCCATTTCATCCAATATTTGAAAATGACAAAAATACCCTTTTAACAAAATTAAAACCCATCAGATGTGGATTTGGTCCCCTCTCCCTCTCTCCCTCTCCTCTCTCCCTCTCCTCTCTCTCTCCCCTCTCTCCTTTATCTCTTCTCTCTCTTGCCTCTCTCTCTCCTTTCTATCTCCGCTCTCTCCTCTCTCTCCTCTCTCTCTCCCCTCTCTCTCGCCTCTTTCTCTACCCGCTCCCTCTCCCTCCCTCTCTCACAATCTCTCTCCTCTCTCTTCTCTCCTCTCTCTCTTCCCCCCTCTCTCGGCATTTAAAAAATTATAAATAAAGAAATAAAAATAAAAGAAAGGGTATTTCTGTCATTTTTCAGAATTCCATTCCAATTCCTTTGCAAACCAAACAGACAGATTTCAATTCATTTGACTGATTACATTCCAATCCTGCCAACCAAACACTTGGCCAAACCTGATAGCATTCCATTCCAATTCCTTCCAGATTCCAATTCCTTCCAGATTCCAATTCCTTAGACATGTTCCATTACTTCAGAAATCATTCTGCGAACCAAACGCCCCCTCAATGTCTTTGAAATGGAAAGTCAATGATCTTATTGTAAAAGTCAATGTTTGTCAAAGCTTGTCTTGTTTAGTTTCCTTTTTTTGTAATCCTTAGGTATAAATAGGATTTCCTTTGTATTTGTTTAGTAGGAACTTGATAATCCCAAAATCAACCAAATCTTAGAGAGAGAAAGTAGAGAGAGAGTTGAAAGCGCAAGATGTAGGATTCTATTAGATGTGCGTGAATGTTCTTCCAAACAACAAAGCCACAAGGGACTTAAATACCCTGGCCAATACAGAACAAATAAGCAACCTAAACACAGTATTAGACCAAGCCTATAAATACAATGATTACTATAAAATCTGACTTAACAATCTCCCCCAAATTGATCAGACATTAAACTTGAACTTGCCTCGGAGTCAGAAAAATTTGGAGAAAAGATTTTAGATTTTAGAACTTCCTTTTTGTTTTCCTTAAAATCAGAAGAAAGATCAGAAACAGAATCTTGTTTTTGAGAAATTAATTTTTCTTCAAGACTTGAAGTCATAAAAGAAAAAATAACATCTGATTCAATTTCGCTTTGAATATGTTGTTCTTCTATTTTATCTTCAAGATCAATAATTTTGCTTTCTAACACTAATGGAGGAATATATCTCTTAGAATCATAAGAAACTGGAGATATATTTTATTTATTAGTGTTAGTAGCACAAATATCAAAATAATCATCAGATAATGAAGATTTAATGGGAGAAATGTCATTTAAATTGTTTATGTTCTTCTTTGATTTTTCGGGAAATTATTTGGCATTTTCACTCGTGTAAACAAAAGAAATTTCCTTTTTATTGTTGTTCATTCTTTTCTCATTTTCGATATCTAAAACTTGCTTTTCATTCATCCAATCAATTTTAAATTGAGGAGCATATTTAGCAAGACTTAGATAATCGAATTTATATAAAGTAGGGGATTTTTATATAGCATTGTTTAAACAATGAGGATTTTCAAAACCAAGTCCACATTTTTCTTTTATAGACTCATAACTCCTTGGTTTGTTCAAATAAATAGTTTATTCATTTTGATTCCTTCGATATAATTTTTCTTTCAACTCATTTATTTTATCTGAAAAATTATCTTTTAATTTGGTCATTTCAGTCAAAGAATCAAGATAAGTCATATTTGATTTTTCTAAATCATCCAATTTCTTTTGAAAGATTTCTCTTGTTTGAACCAAAATAGATTTTTCATCTTTCAAAGAAATTTGTAATTTATCAATCAAATTTGACTTTTCTGAATTTAATTGTTTTTCAGATAATAACTTTGAGCGAAGATCATGTAAAACAGTTATAATGATATTCATCTGTGAAGAAATAAAAGTGTAATCAAACTCAGAAGGTACCTCATCTTCATCAGTAGTGGAATCTTCATCATCATCATCGCTTAGATAATCTCCTATGAAGCACATTGTAGCAATTTCCTCATTACCAGCTTCATCGTCAGAGTGATCTAGCCAGAATTCTTCTTCAGCTAACAGAGCGGTTCCATTTTCTCTCTTTTCGGCTAGTTCCATTCACTGGTACAAAAATAACTTTTTGTGACGGTTTTGAAAAATAGGTTTGTAACGGTTTGACAAAAAAAACGTTACAAAAGGTCACATAAAAAGTTGGAGATTTGATTTAGTAACAGTTTTTATAAAGAAACGTCACTATTACAAAAAACGTAGAAACATAAAGCAACGTTTTAGATAAAAACGTCAATAAAAAGTTCCCTAAGGTAACGGTTAGGACGGTTTTGAAAAATCGTTGCTTTATCTTGTGAAACCGTTGCCATATAAGACATTTTAGTAACGGTTTTTGTCTAAATCGTTGCTTTATGTCGTAACGGTTTTAAAAAAACGTTACTGAAAACTAATATATGTATAGCAACGCTTATTTGAAACCCGTTTCCAAAAGTCACCAAGTTTTATGGCAACGGTTCTGCAAAATTTGCATCACCAAAAGTTAGTGTATGGCAATGGTTTTTGAAAATTTTACGTCACTATATGTCATGCTTTGGTAACAACATTAAAACATTTACATCACAATATCTCAAGATATATTGACGTTTTCTAATAATTATGTCACCATATGTCATGTTATAGTGACGGTTTTGAGTACGTTACGATATGTCAATCTACGGTAACTATTTTGAAAAGTAAATGTCCCCGTATGTTATGTTATGGTGACAGTTTTAAAAAACTATATGTCACAATTGTGAAGGTTTTGTATAATAAATGTTATTATTTATCATTCTATGGTGACGGTTAGAATAATAAACATCCACGTAAGTCATGCTACGATGACGATTTTGTATAATAAACGTGACCATATGTAATGTTATTGTGATAATTTTAAATAATAAACATCAGTGTTCGTCATCCTACAGTGATAGTTTTGAACAATAAACGTCATCGTAAGTCATGTTACAATGACGGTTATAAAAGATAAACGTCAAATTACCTCATGCTATGGTGACGGTTTTGAAAAATAAACGTTACCGCATGTGATGTTAAAATGACGGTTTTGAAAATTTTACGTCACCTAATGTCATGCTACTGTGACGGTTTAGATAAATAAATATCACCGTACGTCATGCTATGTGACGGTTTTGAAACATAAACGTAATCGCACGTTAAGCAAGGGTAGGTGACGGTTTTGACAAAAAAACGAGTCACATGTGTCATGCTATTGTGACGTTTTCAAATAATAAACGTCGAAATATGTCATGTTAAAATGACGTTTTTAAATAATGAACGTCATCTTATGTTATCCAATGGTGATGGTTTTGAAAAATAAACGTCACCCTATGTCATTTTACAATGATGGTTTTGACATCTAAATGTTACGGTATATCATTTTACGGTAACGGTGTTGAATGGAAAACATCACAATATGTAATGTTATGATGACAGTTGTGAATGATGAACTTCACCATATGTCATTTTATAGTGACAATTTTGATAAAGTTATGTCACCGTACATTAGTGATGGCCAAAAATCGGGCCCGGGCCGGGTTGGGCCAAAACGGGCTTCGGGCCCAAATAGTAAACCCAAAAACCGGGCCAATCGGGCTTCGGGTCGGGCCGGGCCGGGCTTCACCCGAATATGTGTGGCCCGTTTAATGTTGGAAAAAACCGGTTATAGGAAAACCGGACTGGGCCGGGCCCAAACCGGGTCGTGATCGGGTCGAGCATTTTTCCGTATTTTAAAAAAAAATAATTTCTTTATATAATAATTAATTACTAAGCTTTAAAAAATAAAAATTGGATTGGATCACTAAAATACACTTTAAAAATGCGTTTTATTTATAATAAATCACTAAAATACACTTTAAAAATATGTTTTATATATAATTTTAAGTTACAAACTTACAATACAAGTATTTATAGGGGTTTGGGGAGGTAAAAAATACAAAAAAGGTCAAAAAACGTATATAAACGGTAACATAACGGCTCTTTTTTTTAATACGAATCGGGCTGGGTCGGGCCGTGAACCGGGCTCGGGCCGAGCCGGGCCGCCAAATCCTCCAAAAACATTAACCGGTTCATGTTTTCGGGCTCCAAAACGGTTTTCCACCAGGCGGGGTCGGGCTTTCAAGCGGGTCGGGCTCGGTTAACCGACCGGGCCGGGCCGAGATGGCCATCACTACCGTACATCATAATGTACATGTAGTGATGATTTTGATAAATTTATGTCACCATATGTTAGGTTACAGTGATGCTTCTGAATAATAAACGCCACTATATGTTATGCTTAGGTGAAAATTTTGAATAATAAACATCACCATATGTCATACTACTGTGAAGGTTTTGAAAAATAAACTTCACCATTTATCATACTAGGGTGATAGTTGTTAATGCCAAAACTCACCAAATTGATAACTTAAGATCGGTGAGAAACTTACGACCATCACAATAAGTGGCAACCATCGCAATAAGATCGGTGAGAAACTTACGACCATCGCAATAAGTGACGACCATGTTTCTCGGTGTGTGTGGTCTTAAGATTGGAAACATTTGATCTAATTTATAAAAAAAAAACTATAATAATTTCCGGCGGATTTCCGGCGGTTTTTAATTTTTATTAATTATTTAATATTATAAAAAATTAAAAATAAATAATTATGATTTCCGACGGATTTCCGGCAAATTTTAATTAAATAAAATAATTAACTAAAATATGCCGTAAATTCGACGAAAAATTTATAAATTAATTTTTTTTAATTTTCTAAGAAAAAATATACTAAAATCCGTTGGAAATATTTTAAAACTTTCCAGCGGATTTCCGGCGGATTTAATTTTATATAAAAATAATAAAAATATTAAATCCGCTTGAAATCCGCAAAATTTTAAAATTAATTTTTTTATTGAAATTTTCTAAGATAAAAAATAAAAAAAATATATTTAAAAAAATATATTAAAATGGATCTACTTGGGCAATAATTGATGCAATCGGGCTTTAACGGATCAAATTAGGATTTAATGAATCAAATTGGGCTTTAATGGATCGATTGAGATTTAGTGGATCCAAATGGGGGCTTTAATGGATCAGTTGGCTTTAATGGATCCACATGGACGTTTATGGATCGGTTGGGTTTTAATGGATCGATTGGGATTTAATGGATGAAGTTCGCCTTTAACGGATATATGGGGCATGTAGCGATTCACAACACACACACACACACATTTGGACTTTAATGGATCCACTTGGGCTTTAATGGACCCATTTGGGTTATAATGGATCGGTTGGGTTTTAATGAATCACTTGGGCTTTAATAGATTAATTGGGCTTTAATTGATCTATTTGGGCTTTAATGGATCCACTTAGGCTTTAATGGACCCATTTGGGCTTTAATAGATTAATTGGGCTTTAATGGATCCAATTGGGCTTTAATGAATCTAATTGGGCTTTAATGGACCCATTTGGGCTGTAATAGATCCAATCGGGGGCTTTAATGGATCAAATTGGGCTTTAATGGACCCATTTGGGCTATAATAGACCGGTTGGGCTATAATGAATCCATATGAGCGTTTTTGGATCAGTTGGGCTTTAATGGGTCCACATGGACGTTTATGGATAGATTGAGCTTTAATGGATCCACTTGGGCATTAATGGATCGATTAGCTTTTAATGGATCCCTCTGGGATTTAATGGATTCACTTGGGCTTTAATGGACCTATTTGGGTTGTAATAGATCTAGTCGAGCTTTAATGGATCGGTTGAGCTTTAATGGATCGGTTGAGCTTTAATGGATTGGTTGGTCTTTAATGGATCGGTTGGGCTTTAATGGACTCATTTGGGCTTTAATGGATAAAATTGGGCTTTAATGGATCGGTTGGGGGTTTTAATAGACCCATTTGGGCTTTAATGGACCGGTTGGGCTATAATGGATCCACATAAGCGTTTATGGATCAGTTGAGCTTTAATGGGTCCACATGGGCGTTTATGGATAGATTGGGTTTTAATGAATCCATTTAGGCATTAATGGATCTATTGGCATTTAATTGATCCATCTGGGTTTTAATGGATCCACTTGGGCTTTAATGGACCCATTTGGGCTGTAATATATCCAATCGAGCTTTAATGGATCTAATTGGGCTTTAATGGATCAGTTGATCTTTAATGGATCAATTTGGGCTTTAATGGAACAAATTGGGCTTTAATGGATCGGTTGGGCTTTAATGGATCCATTTGGGCTTTAATGGATCGGTTGAGCTTTGATAGATCCACTTAGACTTTAATGGATCGGTTGCGCTTTAATAGATCAACTTGGACTTTAATGGATCGATTGGGCTTTAATGGATCAATTTGGGTTGTAATGGATCCAATCAGGCTTTAATGGATCTAATTGGGCTTTAATGGATCGGTTAGGCTTTAAAGCCTCCATTTGGGCTTTAATTGTTCGGTTGGGTTTTAATGGATCCACATGGACATTTATGGATCGGTTGCGCTTTAATACATCCACTTGGACTTTAATGGAGCATTGGTTAATGGAGTTAGGGTAAGGGACCCAATTGAAAATAAAAAGTGAAACCATGATGACTATAGATGTAATTATTTTGTTTGAGGGACCCAATCCATAATTCTCATATAACCATATGGACCAAATCTGTAATTTACTCTAATATTTTTAAAATGGTCTAATTTTTAACTTGTTATTTATAAACATAATATAACTCAAGCGTCGAATAAATTAACAAAAAATTATACATATTATGAATTAGTATTATAATTTGTAGGTTATCTTAATATTTTTTTAAATGATATAAATTAGAAACAATTAAAATAATAAAAACTAATAAAATTTTATCTCATGCAAGTTACTTAAATAATATAATATAAAAATAATATATTTAGTCTCAAACAACTAATAATTATTTATAATTTTTAATTTGTTTATAGCTTATATAACTGTTAGAATAAACAAAAAATAATTTTTTAATAATAATTTATATAATTTTCAATAAAGACAATCAAGAATCAAAACAACTTTTTATATCTATACTATATTATAAAGCATTTGAGAAAAAAACTCATAAAAACAAATTTTTATGCATCACGTACTGTTTATTGATGCATATTCATTAAAATACAAGATTACAAGTAAATGATACACGAGTACATCTTTTTAAAGATGAATGTTTGAATTCATAACTAACGAATAATTAAACATAATCAAATACACGATAAACATCTTATATTAAATATAAAGAATATAAAATATAGTTATGATAATCATTGAATTATAACATAATACTTAATTATCTTATTTTCAAACATTATATTATTAGACGTAGAAAAATTACATCATTATTAAACCTAAATTAAATTAAAAATAACTTAACAAATTTATTAAAAAACATTATCGCTTTCTCAAAAGCACACAAAATCGTATTATAAGATCGATAAAGACAAAAAATAAAATAAAATATTTAAATCGAGATAGATCACGCTGCATTGCGCGAGTACATTTCTAGTGGTTAATAAAATCACTTAAATTCAAATTATGGTTTCTATCTTATATTACTAAAAAAAATACGAGTTAAACGTTTTTATAATAGTTATACATAAATTTTAAATTGATAATATCTTGTGTGTACATATTTATATAACAATAACAATAAAAAAATAAAAAATAAAAAATATTGATCTCTAAATTTATAAGTTTTGATATACTACAGGGACCAAAAGCTTAACTATATAAAAAAACATCAAAATCTTCCATCAAAAGAGTCCCGGATCTCTTAAAAATAAAAAATAAAAAATAAAAGAATAAAATAAAAACCCCAAATACTTTTCTCTCCGTCTAAACAAAAGCCCTAGACCTACTTTTCTCTCTGCTTTCTGCTTCAAAACAAAAATGGTACGCCGCCCCTTTTGCCTTGTCTTTCTCTTCAATTTCCTTCTTTATTATCTCATTCTCATCGATTTTTATTTCTTTTATTGATCTCTAACGTCCCAATTATGGTCTTTCCTTGATGTATAGTTTCATAAATCTGCAAAGAAAAGGAAAGGGTGTCTTGGCTGTGCGCTCACCCAGCGAGTTCAGACGAGTAGCCTACTCTTATGTAACGGTAATCGATTTTCTTCTCAGTTGCTGCAAGTTCTGCTCTTTTTTTTCATCTTTTTGTTTATAATGTGGTCTATTTTTCTTCTCTATTCAGCTTGGGTATGGACGTTGTGTTTCCATTTTTGTGTCACAAACCCATCTACATTGTTGTCATTTTCTGCCTACACTAGGGATATGGTTTACAATGTTTGGTCTTCATGAGTTTCTACCTGAACTATGAACATGATTTGCAATTTTTGGTCTTCGTTGATTTCTGCCAAAACTATGAACATGATTTTCAATGTTTGGTCTTCATAATATTTATTTAATGGTATTGGGGGTGGGATTTGCTTTATGGTTTTTAAGGTCTTGCTTTTTGGGTGTTATGGTATAATTTTTTGGGTATTTATCAATTATTAAATGTTATCCACTAAACTTAAGCAAAAGTGATTAGAAATTGAGCTTATATGTTAATTTGAAGATTTTTTTGGGAGAGATGGCATAGATATATATAGTACTTCTCAAATTGTGAGTTGGGATATTTTTGTTGAATTATATTATCTAGTCCTCCAAGGCTTGCAATACAAATGTGTTTGAGATGTAGTTGCTGGTGTTTCTATTTGTGAATTGTGATAGTAGGGAAAATGCATAATAAACTATGAACATGATTTGTTTTGTGTTTTTATTCAATATTAAACTATGAAAAACGATTTTCTATGTTTGGTCTTCATAATATTTATTTAATGGTATTGAGAATGGGATTTGCTTTGGGGTTTATGGGTCTTGCTTTTTGGGTGTTATGTGTTTGTTGTCATTCTTTCATTTAATTTTCAAAATTAATAATTTTCAATTAACACTTCATACAATACATATGGTAAACAATAATTTATAATTTTTTTACTCGATTAACATTTAATAAATATTCTGGAATCAACAAAATCCAATCAACACATACCTTAGTCAGACCTCTTACAAGAGTCAGACATCTTACCCCGATCAACACTTACCCATATTTTTTTGGTAAACAACTCCTTAAATTATAAAAAGCTTTCCCCCTTTTTTTGGGAGTTGGATTGATGTTGGATGTCTTTAGCATACTTAACTTATGGTGAGGATTTTAGATCAATAACATTTTGATGATATACAAAAAATAGTTATTTGTTTTGTTTTGAAATGAAGAGAATAAATAGTTATGTTATGGTCTACATTGATGACTAATGCAATGAATGCTTGTTATTATGATAGGTTGGATCAAAATCAGAGGGTAGTGGTTTAGAAAAAGATGGAGCAAAGATGGTGATGGTTGATCTTTCAGATGTTAGTTTGTTTTATCAAACTTTTACAGATCACGCGTAGCAGGGTATTTGTCCTTCGTTGTCATTAATCATTACCGGTAAATGTATCTGTATCTCTTATCGTTCAAAAATATACTATTTACTACATATTCATGTAAAGTGACACTTTTGTACACGACTGCCTTTTACACAATTTGTGTAAAAGGCCCTTTTTTGTTAGCGGTGTGTAACTAGTCTTGTATGTTTTGGTTCGTTCTATAAATTCTCAATCTCAAATTTTGGGTGAATGATTTTCCAAACTAATTTACTTGGCTTCTTGTTGCACATAAGTCCTCTTTCTTCCTAGAAGCTTGGCTTTAGTGTTTATAAGTTTGAATTTGTTTTATCTCATGTTTCTTTTAATCTTCTTGTTGTGATTTGTGTATATGTTGGTTGTTATTTTATATCTGTTGTGTTTTATTTTTTTGCAGGCACAACAAACAACTTCTAATCATAATCGTGATAAGCAAAAGCATACAAAGCGAAACAGCTATACAACTATTAACGAGATGGTGAAAATATCGAATCAAATGTGGAATATAGCATAAATAAGAAAAAAAAATGTTTCTGATGTTTAGTACTTTTGTTGTTTTATTGGTGTTCTCATAGATTTTTTACATGATTTATAATATTACTTTTATTCTTATATGTGTTAATAATAATATTGATTCATATTTTGAGTTTTTAAATGTAGTTTATTTTCATCTTAATAATAAAAATTGTCACCAAAAATAACATATAACAACGATTTTGATAATTTATCGTTACTGTATGTGTCATTATGTGTGACGATTTTTGAAAAATAAATGTCGCTATATGTCATGCTACAATGACAATTTTGAAATATAAACGTCACTGTAAGTCACGCATGCTAACAATTTTGAAAAAATAAACCTGACCATATGTTATTCTACTATGATGGTTTAGGCAAAATAAATGTCACTATATGTCATGCTACCGTGATGATTTTTATAAATAAACGTCACCGTATATCATGCTTTCGTGACGGTTTTGTAAAATAAACGTCATGTTACGCCATGTTTACAGTGACAATTTTAAAAAATAAACGTCACTGTATGTCATGTTACAGTGATAATTTTGAAAAATAAACGTCACCAAATGTCATGTTACAGTGACTTTTCGATAAATAAACGTCATTATATGTCATGCTATGTTGATGGGTTTCACAAATAAGCGTCACAATACGTCATACAATGACGATATTGACAAATAAACGTCACAACATGCCATGCTACGATGACCAATTTGACAAATAAACGTCATCATATCTCATGCCATGGTGACGGTTTTGACAAAATAAACGCCATTGTATGTCATGGTACAATGACTATTTTGATAAATAAACGTCATTACATGTCATGCTATGTTGACGGTTTTCACAAATAAGCGTCACCGTATGTCATAAAATGGTGACAGTTTTGACAAATAAACATCATCGTATGACATGCTACAGTAGCGAATTTGACAAATAAACGTCACCATATGTCATGCTACGCTGACAGTTTTGACAAATAGACGTTATTATATGTCATGCTACGATGACGATTGTGGTAAATAAACATCACTGTATTTATGGATATGCTTATGGTTTTGAAAAATAAACGTCACTGCATGCCATGATAATGTGACGGTTTGAAAAATAAACGTCACCATATATCATACTACGGTGACAATTTTAAGAAAAATATTGCTTTTTTATATACACCTAAGGTGACGGTTTTAGCTTATGGTAACAGTTTTCCATGTGATAAAGTAACGTTTTTAAAACGTTACCAAAAGTGTATCAAAAGTGACGGCAGAATAGGTAACGTTTTTAATGTCAACGAAAACCGTTACCGTATATCTATGGTAACGCTTTTTAACCGTCACCAATGACCATTTTTGTACTAGTGATTTTCTTCCGATAATATGCCGAATCCCGAACTTTCTTCACTTGACACTCCTTAGCGATGTGACCCGGCTTTCCACAGTTAAAGCATGCAGTTGCTTTCTTAACCTCGGGCACTTTGACATTCTTAGACCCAGAAGTGAAGCGAAGATTGTTGGAACCCGAATGATGCTGGAACTTCTTGTTGTAGTGTTGAGAGAGAAGAATCATAGCTTTCTGTAGCGCCTCACCATCATCATCAGTTGCACCGTTATAAGCATTCTCGGATAATGCTTGTTCAGACAGTTTGCTTGTGAGAAGTGCAACCGGATCCACTGTCTTCTTGATTTTCTTGTCAAGTTTGGTTTTCTTCTCTTTGACAATGCACTCATCTGTCAGCAATATTTCATACATCTCTTGGATTTGCATGGTAGATATCCTGACATCATTCCTCAATCGGTGGCAAGATTTATTCCATTCCGGTTGAAGAGAGTCGAGGAACTTCAGATTAGTCTCTACCTCAGTCTTTTCCACTTTTATCTTTCTCAGATCATTTATCACCGCACAGAACCTGTCATAAACATTTTTCAGTGACTCCCCATCTTTGGCTTTGAATTCTTCAAAGTTGTTCATGTAGCGTGTATGCCGAAGTTATGTTGCAACTGTAGAGCCAAGCATAATCTTCTCTAGTTGTGCCCACATTAGTTTAGGATTGTTTTTGAAACAATCAATCCTGTTGTAGATAGAATTTGGAAAGGCTAGCATCAAATTTGCCTTTATATCACGATCAGCTTTATATTGCACCAACTCATCGGGTGTGTACTTGACGGTAGGCTTTGATAATCCAGAAGCCAGAGTGGGTTTTACAAAAGATCCTTCAGTTAGAATCTTCATCATGTCATCTCCGTTATTTTGACGCTCAATGAAATTAAGAAACCGATCTTGCCATTGAGTAAACTCATTTTCATCAACCAGAACCGGAGGACGAGTTTTTGTGCCCAATGACATCATCATATCATTCTTGTAGAACTTAGCTTGAAACGCAAACTTTGCAAAATCTATAGAGAAAAGCTTCAGAAAAATGCTAAGTCTGAAACAGAGAGACTGGCGCAAACTGAAGGTTTGCGTGAGCAGAAGATGGCGCAAAAGATATTTGCGCTAGACGATTGTGGCACAAAACAAACTTTGCGCTAGATGTTGGTGGCGCAAATGTAACTTTGCGCGATACAAAGGTTGCGCAAACTTTACTTTGCGTGAGATGATTGTAGCACAAAGGTAACTTGCACAATCTGAACGTTTCGTGAAATGAGGATGGCGCAAACTTTACTTTTGCTCTTGATGAAAATGGCGCAAGCTTGACTTTGCGCGAACTGCAAATAGAGAGAACTTGAACTTTTCGTGAGCTGATGATGACAAGAACCTTTCTTTGCGTGATAAGTAGGTGGCGCAAAACTGATTTGCGCGAGACTTAGAAGACGCAAAACTTGTTTTGCATGAAGAACTGTCGAATCCTGAACTAGACGAAATGAACTGGCGCAAAGTTCGATGAACTCGCGCAAACTTTGGATCTGGCGCAAAACGATGCTAAAACTCAGAATTCTCCAAAATTCGATTACAAGACCGAATTTAATGACAATTTCTGACACAGATATGTTCGAAAAACAAATTTCTAACCACTTTGAAACACTAAAATCGATCGAAAACCACAAAAACTTGAAATCTTGAATCCAACAGTACGTAAAAACGATTTTTCAGAAACTCGAAATTTTCAAAATTGAAGATCAAACACTGATTTTCTTGCAAAATGATGTGAATCAAATATGTTTTACAATCAAAACTGAATCCAACGAACCAATTTTCAAGAAAAATCGTTCAAAATACAGACCGAATTTGATTAAAAATCAAAAAATGAGATTTTCTTGAAAAAATCAATAAAATCGATCAAATTTTCTGATTTAATCACAAATTCAAAATCGAAAAACGTTCCTCTCAATCCTCTCAGATTCAGATTAGGCTCTGATACCAATTGATAATCCCCAAATCAACCAAATCTTAGAGAGAGAAAGTAGAGAGAGAGAGAGTTGAAAGCGCAAGATGTAGGATTCTATTAAATGTGCGTGAATGTTCTTCCAAACAACAAAGCCACAAGGGACTTAAATACCCTGGCCAATACAGAACAAATAAGCAACCTAAACACAGTATTAGACCAAGCTTATAAATACAATGATTACTTTAAAATCTGACTTAAAAGAACTTAACTTATATTTTGTTGGGAGAGATTGTAGAGAGAGATAGCTTGTAAACCATTGTGATTTAATACAATTATGATTGTGATCAATATTGTTGATATACACTTGTATTTGGGACTATCCAGAACAACAATAAGTGGAGAGTGAATATATCATTCTCATTAATCATAAGCCCTTTATATAGGGATGAGTTACAAATAGATAACTACGAGATATTTCAGTTCTAATATATCTCGATATATTTATCTCCATCTCTATCTCTATCTTCATATCCTTTAGACGATAACACACTTATCCTACAACAAGAACTATATTTTTTTTTCAGTTCTAATTTTTTTTCTTTCTCGCAAACAATTAAATTCTATATTTCTTATTGATAGAATATAATAAAATATTATTTAATCTATAACTATCATGTCGATTGTTAATCGAATAATATAATTTATTAAATTATTGAATCAAATGAGATGATTGAAGATTAGTTTATTAATTGAATAATACAAACGGTGAATGATCGTTTGAGAAGTTGAGGTTAATGTGAGAAACGTGAGAAGTGGATCTGAACCGTTGATCACTTTTAATCAAATGTCCTCCCATGAATTACGGCTTATAAGGGAATTGATCTGGTGCATCTCATCCTAATGTGTATCCATTTCTCATCCAACAGTTGATAACTACTTCTCACTGAACCCAACACTTAAACCACCTCTGCATATAAATTATCGACAATAGCATATAAACTTTATGTATTAAACTGATCATCAAATATAAAATATTTATTTGCGAAATAATACGATTTTTCAAAATACATATTCTTAAATTAATTACTACCAATCTGAACCACCGCCGACCAACACCAATCTGAACCATCATCGATTACCATCGACCAACGCCGATCTGAACAATCACAAATCTAAACCACCGCCGACCAACACCAATCTGAACCGTCATCCGACTACCAACGACCACCGCCGATCTGAACCACCACTGACTACCACTGATCTGAAACACCACTAACCACCACTGATCTGAACCACCACTGTTTTGAACCACTGGCGACCACCGCAGATCAGAACCACCGCCGACCACCATCGATCTGAACCACGCCGACCACCATCGATCTGAACTACTGCTGACCACCGTCGACCGCCACCGATCAAAACCACCGTCGACCATTGCCAATCTGAACCACCGCCAATCTGAACTACCGACAACCAACACCGATATGAACCATAGCTGATTTGACCCACAACCGATCTAAACCACCGATCTAAACCACCATCGATCTAAACCACCTCCGACCACCACCGATCTGAACCACCGCCGACCATCACCGTTCTAAACCACCGCCGACCATCGTCGATTTGAACCACCGTTCTAAACCTCTGCCGACCACCGATCTGAACCACCATATTGAACCATCAATTTGAACCACAATTGTTGGATTTCGGTTTCAAAATTTTCAAAAAAGGGTATTTTGGTCATTTACCAATATCTCATTCCAATTCAAAAGCTACATTATGTGAACCTTACAGATAGATTCCAATTATTTTTAAAAAAATATCTATTATAATGTCTGTCAACCAAACATTTGGTCAAACCTGATAACATTTCATTCCAATTCCTTCAAAGTTAAATTCTTTCGACAGATTCCATTCAATCCAAAAACATTCTGCGAACCAAACGCCCCCTAAGTTTGTTATTCATTTAATTTGAAATTCATATTAATTGTACTTGATTTTTAAATAAAATAAAATTGAAAACATTCGATAATAAAAGTAACATCATTTATTAATGTTGGATTAATGTTGTGTTATCGAGTCCCCTTTTTACGAAGAAAAGGGAAGGAAAAAGGGGGGAAAGAAAAAAATCTCATGTTCTCAAGTTTTTTAGAATGGAAAAAGTAGGAAATTAAGACCGGTTGTGCTCCCAAATATGGGAGGAGAGGGAAGGAAAGAAATGAAAGGAAATAACCACAATTAAAACTTTTTTATATAAATTGTACATCTACCTATCAATTACAATCCCTTGTAAAATAGATAAGGGTGTATTTGTAAATGAACATCTTTCCATTCCTTTCTTTCTTGCTCAAGAACAAGAAACTTATTTTCTTTCTTTCCTTCCATCCCTTTCTTTTCTTTCGCTCTCAAAAAACACAAATAGTTTTTTCTTTATTTTCCTTCATTTTTCTTTCCTTTATTCTTCTTAAGTTCAAGAACATGGCGTAAACTCTTAGTAGTCTTGCATTATTATACAAATATGTTTGTTATTACATATTTTTCTTGAAAGTTGAAACCCTAAAATATAGCCTTCATGCATGCTCTTCATTTAAGCTGACGACCACCAGCGTTGTCCTCTTAAAGAGCTTGGGGAAAACAAAGCCGTTTGTTGTTGGTTGTACTTTAACATTTGAGCATTTTCTGGAGACACCTGATACACATTGGCAACCACATCCACCAGCAACCTTCTGATTACCGACACCTGATATAAGCACATTTTTTTGTTAATCGCCTAATTAGTACAAACTTTGCTAGTCGGGGTATTTTCATCTTTTTTATATATTGATATCACATTCCTTAATTATCTCATTTACTTTGTTTAAACATTCTCAATTATCTCATTCACATTCTGGTTTAACTTATGAAATTTGGTAAATTTTTTGGAACAATCAATGTTCATACACGAAACAACATTATGAATTTTAATCAAAAATCATTATTTCACATATGAATTTAAAAAAAAAATTGTTTCACCCATGAACTTTCTGGTTTCACCAATGAACTTCGGTAAAAAAATCGGAACAATCTAAGTCCATAGATGAAAAACACCATGAACTTTAAACAAACACCATATTAAAACACGATTATCTTCCAAAGATAAAAACTAACACCATGATTATTTTCCAAAAATAAAACATGATTATCTTTCAGAAATAAAAATAATTTGTTCCAGACTTGCCTTCCATTTAATTCTATTTAATTGCTTTGCTTTTTCATCATTTTATAACCTCTCATTAATTTAATCATAAATATTGAAAAAAAAATATGAACAAATCAAATGAATTTATGAAGTTATAACTATTTACTTGGTTAAAAAAATAATTTTGCATCTCTTTCTATACAAATATTTAATATTGATTTAAGATTCTAGTCGAAGACAAAATAATAGCGTCACCGTAACTACTTCAGTTTCAAAATAATTTTATTGGAAGTACTTCATGATTTTTATTATTTATATATATAACTTATTTTTCTGAAAATCTTCTTTCCTTTGTTTAATTATTTTTCCATCCAAAAATCGCAATCAAATCTAACTTTTTTTGGGTCAAAGATTTCAGTCCACAACCTAATCGTTTTTTCTATGCTTAATTTGATATCACTTGTCGAATACATCAACTTTGTTGGATGCGAGGGGTATTTTAATTTGACTCAGGGGGTGTTTACTTGTGGCTTAATTGGGCTTATTGGTGAATTTGACTTATTTGCGCAGACATTTAGGATGTTTACTTGCGGCTTAATGATAAAAAAGAGGGCTTATTCGCACAGTGGATATGGGTGTGTTGTCCCCATTAAGCCAAAAAATTGACAATAATACCCCTGTTGAACAAGCCACCCCTTCAATTCCACGCCTCCCTCTTGTTCCCAAATCCAATCCTCTCTTCCAGAACATCGCTTCCAGTGACGCCATCGACGATCTCCCCCCCTCCCCGACGCCTCCGACGAGCAACCTCCCGTTCATCGTCTCTTCTCTTTTCCTCCGACGAGAAAGCTCTCAGACATCCTCTCTTCTCTTTTCCTTTTCCTCCGACGAGAAATCTTCCGGTCATCTTCTCTTTTCCTCCGACGAGAAAGCTCAGGTTTGTACTCTGACGAGAAACCCAAACCGAACCCTAATCGTTGGTTTGAACTTGGATTGTTCATCTCTAATCACAGGGACGCCATCACCGATCTCCCCCCTCCCCACGAGCGACCACCAAGGTGACCCTGTGTTTGTATCGATTCTGTGTTTGTATCGATTGTTCATGTATCGATTATGTGTTTGTATGGATTGTTCGTGTATCGATTCTGTGCTTTAATGGATTATGATTAATTTTGGTTTGATTTTGATTATGTGTTTGTATTGGTTTGTATTGATTTTGATTATGTGTTTGTATTGATTTTGATTTTGATTTGATTTGATTATGTGTTTGTATTGGTTTTTTTGGTTTGATTTTGATTATGTGTTTGTATTGGTTTGTATTGATTTTGATTATGTGTTTGTATTGATTTTGATTTTGATTTGATTCGATTATGTGTTTGTATTGGTTTTTTTGGTTTGATTTTGATTGAAGTGGTATAAACAAAAATTGGTTCAAGCATGTTCAAGAGAGGTAAACGACAACACATTTTTGTTTAAGGGGTAGAACAGTCATTTCTGTCATTCAGACGGTTGATTCAGGTAAAAAAGTAAACAACACCATATTTTTATCCAGACAGACAAATTTATCTACACAGACAGATTTCTCCATACAGGACTTAATCAAAAATTTGGTAAACAACCCCTCAGTCTCAAAGGGATTCAAGAATTAGTTTTCTTTTTATTATATTCTCTTTTATTAACCTTACCACTACTAGAAAACTGGCTTTACCAAACGATATCATCGAAGGCCAGAATCCGTCAGTAATTTCTGACGGAACAACGACATATCAGTGACGATTGGCCCACCACAGGCACTTTTACTTATGAAAAGAAATTCTGTTGGTAATCCGTCGGAGTGGATTTTTGTTTTTTCAAGTTTTTGTTATCCGTATGGGTTTTAGTTTTTTTTTTAAACGACAAGTTAACGCATACACACGTTCTAGCGGTATCGGGCCTCCATTACGGGCAATCCCACTAATCCGCTGCGATCTGGCCCAGCCTTCGGCTGAACCCGACCGACAGGATAGAGGGTCCCATAGACTGGACCCACCCGAACCGGTCCCGGATCCGGCCCCGAATGACCAGACCCAAAGTCTGGATTTCTCAGGAAAGTGTGTCGCTCGTGGGAATCGAACCCATCAATTACGGCTTTCACCCCACACCCCCCAGGATGTTACCTATCCAACTGAGCTAACCCCCTTTGATGTATGTTGTATAATTTGCTATGTGTGTTTGTGTATATGTATATTTATGCATGTATATATGTTAATAACATGTATGAATATATATATATATATATATATATATATATATATATATATATATATATATATATATATGGACATATTCAAACGAGAAGTTAAACATTTTGCGAGAAGGCGAGAAATGTGATATCATATATGATACACAAGCTTAATCATAAATGATTAAACACATGTTACATTAACAATACATAGACGTTTAATCATATATGATTAAACATACCTAGCTAGAAGCTGTGTAATCATATATGATATCACACTTTTCGCATTCTCGCAAAATGTTTAACTTCTCGCATGATCCTTCCCCCCCCTTCTCTCTCTCTCTCTATATATATATATAGAGAGAGAGGGAGAGAGAGAGATGGGTTCAAACGAGAATGCAACCAATCATTTTTTAAAAATAATTCCGAAAATAATAGTTTCCAAAATTCAGATGAAAGGGTATTAAGGCCATATTATGCTATGGATTAATTTAGGATAATATTGACTTCCTAAAAATCAGAGATTACATTATCTCATTCAAATCAAAATTATATGCATCATTTTCCTTTATTTAAGCAAATACGGTTATTCCATTTCGGTAATTCGTCTGTTTCTATTTGTTTCTTCATGCAAATCCCGAGTATGCAACCCAAAAATCATAGATGATAATATGATAAATAAGTTGGACAAATTAATGTTTAGGTATAACATGCAACCCAAAATCACATATGATTGTATTGCTAAAAAATTAGATAAATTGTTTAAGTGTAGTACGCATCACTAAATCACATGTGATTATACTTTATAGTAATTGGATGGATCCTTATATTTGATATCTTTCACAAAATCATATGTGATTTTGTGATAAATAGTTTGATAAAACGTTGTTATTAGTTTAGAAACCCTAAATCACATGTGATTAGATTACAAATGAAATTAAACATAATGTTTAGCTATAAAACTTAAAACCAAAATCATATGTGATTTTGTTCTAAATAATATGGACTGAATGTTTCTATTAAGTTTGTAACTTTAAATCATATGTGCTCATCCAAACAAGATCATAAATGATCAAAACTAAAACACAAATTACTATACCATGATTAGTTTCCCGAAAAATTCCATCCATATAGCATTCCAAAATAACCACACTAGATTCCAAATAACTAAGTAACCAAGAAAATTTTGTAGCAACATACTAACCATACCTCATCCTAAATAAGAAACAATATCTCAAAGGTGATTTTTTCAAAAAATTGGACAATATCCCAAAAATGATCTGTTCGCTCGTGTCTGTCGGAGATCTTGAAGTGGTTCACCCTCTTCAAGGTCAACAGTTTCATCAATGGTGTTATTGAACTTCCCAACTAGATGATGATGACATCTTAGAGATGTAGCAATGAACAACTTTGGAAAATATGATTCAAAAAACAAAGAATCAAAAATCATGATTACCCATCTATTACATGATCACCAGTGGATTAAAACCCAAAAAAATGTACCTTGAGCATCATCTAGTACCGTATCACCAATGGATGTTCATGGAATCTCGATTGATTTCTCTCTTCTTTTTTTCCTTCAAGTTTTTTTTTGTGTTGAACATCGATTATACAAATCTCACGACTATTCAAACTCCGATCACAATAGCGAAAACGTTTTAGTTTGTGAAACATGTTCGATTTCAATCGAGATTCCACGAAACAACAAAGGTGGAGAAGATTAGATGAATTTGATTTTAACAAAGCATCAGAAAATTTGGAGATTGTGATCCGAAAAAGAAGAAGAAACCGACTTTGCGGTGTTAAATGGTGCAAGGAGATTCTTGAAGCACCGGTTCCAATCCGATCACTCCTGCAAAAGCAACTACCTGCCAGCGGCTGCCGGCGACGGCCGCGTCGGTGGTTGACGACCATTTTTGGTTGCTTTGGCTTCAAGAAACGGTCAAGATTGTACGAAGACGAACAATGGTACTGCATCAGCTTCTAATCCTTCTACATCTGGCAAAGCTTATTGAAATTATTGATAGTAATGTCTAGAAACTGTTGGTATTTGTTTTTGGTTTTTGGGGAAGACAAATTAAGATTGTGTTATTTGAAAATGTAGAAGAACAACATGAAATTGAAAGGGGGAACAATGATCCCGTGATTTTAGGAATTAAAATCTATCCAAAAATAATGAATCGTAATATAAGACCGAAATACCTTTTTAACAAACTTTTTGAATAAATAATTTTGATATTTAATTCATTAAATTGATTGGAGGAGAGTCGTTCCTTTATTATTTTAAATAGATATCATTCTCGTTTGATCCTCCCTATATATATATGTATGTATATATACATGCATATGTATATATATGTTGTATACTATGTATGTATGTGTGTATGTATGAGTATGTATATGTATGTGTGTATGTATATGTCTATATGTGTCTAGGCATGGGATCATGTGAGAAGTGCCAATTTTGGTGAGAAGTAGTTTTAAAACGTTGATCGCTTTTAATCAAATACCCTCCCATGAATTATGACTTAAAAGGGAATTGATCTGGTGCATCTTGATACATCTCATCTTAATGTTCATCCATTTCTCATCCAACGGTTGATAACCACTTCTAACGCTTCTCAGCATATTTGGCACTTCTCACCGGAACCCAGCCTTATGTGTCTATAAGTATACATGCATTTATGTGTGTTGGTAATTGCTAGCGGCATTTATATGATCATGGATCTATGTATATATACATATGTTGTAATATGTCTATATGTATATGTGTTTGTAGGTATATGTCTATATGTGTTTAGACGTATATGTGCATGTATGCATGTTGGTAATTGCTAACCACATATATACTAGTTGTGTACCGGCACAAAGCACATAACCGACCCCGGCTATAGGCCAAGAGGGCGAAGACCATGGACAGCAAAATCCCAAAGGCCTCATCATCCCAGTGCCATTTTAGCTTTGCTAGGCTAAGTTCGTGAATGGACAATGGGACATTTACCCTAGACGTTTTGGTAGAATGAGTTACCTTTACGACTTTGCCTTAGATGCTCTCAATTCTACCCTCATTAAGCGATTTAACGAATGGAACGAGTTACTCATTGTGAAAGAATATGAACTACCTCTAATCGCTCTTCTCAAATCTGACTCTCACTTGGTTAGGGATTCGAATCCCTAATCACACATTGTTGAAGTGTTGATTTCTCTTAGATTGACTCCACATTCGCACAATTCTTGAACTAGAAGATACTTGAAATATATTACAGAAGATAATGTGTTGGTACTCATACTTTTGAGTTTAGAAAGACTACTCTATTTGTTTGTCAATTATGTGATTTCTAACTTCCAGAACATGTGCTTTTATCAATACCATGGTTCATGATTTTAGAATGCATGAGTAATTTTACACTTTCACAATTTACCTTCAATCAACAACTCCCCTCTTCATTGACCTTGTATATTGTGAGACGTACTTAATTACAACTAAGCAGGTTATTTTAGATGGATTTCTTGATATAGCTTAATTAGTTAGCAGATTTTATCCTTTCTTCAACCAAAATTTTAGGTTGTACTTCCTGTTGCTTTCAAAGACAACAATACTCGACCAACTTTTGGATCTTTCTTTTGATGTATATTAACACAATTTCAGCAACTATAAAATTTTCTGTCGTCTTTTGTAAAATTGTGAAATTTTCAGTTGTATAACGCATTTATAGAGTTTAATTGATTTTATTTAAAGCATTGCAAAAGTCTTAATTTGTTGATTGGGCTTAGGTTTAGTTATTGGGCTTTTGGGCCCTAAAGGCTTGCACACCTCATATATATTTCTTACTTAACCTAGTTTTAGGTTAAGAGTTGGTCATTAGAAGGTTTACCTAATCCTATTGAAATTCTCTCTGTAAACCTTAAACCCTTTACTGATAAATCTAATCATATGACCAACAGTTGTGATTGAATATTTATTGTTTCTTGATTATTACTGTTGATTGCAATGTTTCTGGGATCTATGATTGGTATTAGAGCCAAATCGAATCAATTTTCATTCGATACGATCAAAAGGTTTGTCTAAAACCCTTATTTTTATCGACTAATGCTTAATTGACTTCTTTTGGCCGTTTGACTAGGTTCTTCAATTTCTTGACATTTTTCGTATAATTTCTGGAGTTCTGAACCGTTTAATTGCTAAAGATTGATTGTTTTGTGGTTGGAAACATATTCCAATCATCATTTTTTTGTTAAATTGATTAATTTGGAGTATTTGCAATTTATGGATCGACTTTTGCTTGTCGACCAAGTATTTAAGGCGCCTCTATGTTCTTCAAATTAAAAGGTTAGGTTTATGTTCTAATTGATATTTTTGGAAAAATCAATCTTGGGTTGGTGTCTTTGAAGCTAAAAAGTCAAGAAATTTTGAGTTAAAAAGTATTTTCTTCGTTGAAATCAGGGTTTTATTGCCTATTCTTCGCAGTGTTCGTCAAACCCCGAGAATAATCTTTCATCCGGGACTTAGGGGGATCTGGGACAATCCGGGAGTTTGAAGCACAACCGGAACTTATATATTTTTTTTTCTGGAACTTAATAGCACACCATTTGGGTTTTGTTATTTTAAATAGCAACTATGGTTGGTTGATTCAATATAGTGGGTCGGTGGTAGAATCTCACGTTCGTTAAGTGTGGATTATTGTATGGAGTAAATAGATTTACTGTTTGCATTCAAAGAGGTGTTTCATATATGTATATTTATATATATATATATATATATATATTTGATTTGGAGCACTCTACTGCACATTGTTTGAATATTGGGTCCAGTTTGTTAAATCGACGGGTCTTGCCTGATTGTTGGTTCTTTTTTAATTGTTTGATATTTGACTCTAGATTATTGGTAATCGGTCATGGACTCTGATCGATATGGTGTTTGATTTTATCTATTTGATAGTTGTCTCCTGGTACATGAAACTCCCGGTGCCTTGATGGTTCTCGAACACTAGACCATTCCCCGGGACTTTCCCAAACTCCTGGTACCAAGGCCTCCTCGCTTCTCCCGGTACCAAGCCCCTCCTGGCTTGGTACCAAGGCCTCCTCGCTTCTCCCGGTGCCCTGCATCTCCCGGTGTATAACTTTTTCCCGGCCTCCCCCAACCCCTAGCGAACCCAAGTTTCTCCCCCTGAATCTTTTTTTTATCACACAGTATGCGAACTTAGTTTTGGTGAATAGATATCGCAAGTTCAAGTTTTTCTCGTAGACTTTGTTTTAGTTTTCGAAAACTTTCGGTTGATTCGGTAGAAATTGTATACGAAGTTTTTGGATCTTAAAGTGTTTAGTAGTGTTTACGGAAAGATGCTTCCAGAGGCACAACTTTAAAGGTGGGAACTCAGCCTTGTATTCATACGATGTGGTTGTGGATCAAAGGATGTTCCAACAAAAGGGGTAGAAGACAATGTCCACGGATCATCAATTTGAGTTACTACTCTTTGCTGCTTATGTTGCCTCTCCAAGTCAATGAGTTGTGATTTTAAGAACTTCATCTCAGTTTCTTTCTTTGTAAGATCACTAGAGGCTTGAGAGTGAGGAATTGTACGAACTATCTCAAGAAGTTCTTTGTGGAGTCCTTGCATCTTCATCTTGATTTCTTGGATCATGTTTTCAAGGTCCTTCTTTTGGAATGAACAACATCTCATTTTTAAGAATTCCTTCGTTGCTTGAGCGATGTGTTCAACCGGGTTGCCAATGAACTCAGCATAAATCATATGCATGAAATCTTCAGGAGATTGTGCTTGCTGGATTTGCAATTGTCGATACTCTCCAAGACTCATGTACCAATCCTTGAGAAGACCTTGAGTTCTGGTTAAAAACCTTTTAATCACCATGTCCATGTCATAGTACTGGAGTTCAGCTGAGCACCATGTCAACATCTCTATACTTCTATCTCGCCATTGTGAAGGAGGAATATCATCAAAAGTAAACTTTTGACTAGAATATGACTTTGAAACTTTGGTTCTTCTTTGTGGTGCAGGTTGGAAGGTTTCGTCGTCTTCTACTACATACTCGTCATCAAAGTAGTTGCGAGTTGTAGACGATTCTGGATCTGCCATGAACAAATGTTCAAAGGCTTCAGAGAGGTCACTTTCTGCATGATCTGGAGGTGTTGTAACCACGGGTGCAACAAAGGGTGAACTAGAGGATGTCTCCTTTTGGGTTAGGTTTTGTAAAAATGATGAGATCGGATTTACGTCTTCAATTGGGAGGACGTTCGGTCTTGAGGAGGCTGTGGCAGAGGTGTCATCAACAAAGACTTGTGTTTCACTTGAGGAACCCTTGGGGCTTTTTCAGATCTCAGGGAGATTCGTAAAGCTTTAGTTCTTCTCTTTTCTTGCTCTTTGGACCATAAAGAGAGTGATGGGGATTTTTGTGGGAAGGGTGTGGGTGGGAGTTATAATCAGTCCTACACCCTAATTGTCCGCCACCTCCATTATAATCAGTCCTCCACTCTAATTGGTATCAGAGCCAAACCCCTATCTTGTCCGTCCACACCCTTTCTTTACTATTTATCTAAAGAATTGGATTAGTATGCTCTGTGACTGTAGCCTTGCGGATCGTGCACATCAGAAAACCATTCTACAGATAAAAGGTTAAAGAACAACCAGATAGTTTGTCTTAGGCATTCCTTAACTTTTATCTTGTTAAATAGAGTCAGTAAGACGACGTTGAGTGAAGTCGCAACCAACCTCTGTAAAACAAGATCAAATGTTGTGTAGTGCCTTTAGATCAAATATCCGTCTCGACCCCATCATGAACCCATAATCCAGTCTGTCACGATCTTCCTCTAGCTTTAGACAATCCTCTGCCTCAAAAATAGATCAGTTATATGAGATTTCTTATGTACCTGATGACTCCAAAATCCCTATTACCAGTATGCCCTTAGTTAACCCTTGTTCTGTATACTCTAAACCTAATACTTCATTTTCAAGAAAAGTCAAAAAATTAATAGGATCTACTTCCAATCAACACATTAAAGAGTTTGTCCAAGCCTCTAAATTTGATTCTCACCAACTCCCAGCTACCAGTTCAGAACATATGGTCACTCTGTCCCTTCCACCAGATCTTGCTAGACACTGTATGGCCCAAGGGTATACTCATATCCACTTTGGTGCTATCAAATTAGCCCTTACCTTCCATGGTAGAAAAGGTCTCCCTGCCTTTTCCCGAATAGCCCTCGTAGACACAAGGTTTGTAGAGTATCAACACGTTTGCATAGGAACGATACAAACCACCTTAAACGCTGGAACCATTTTTGTTACCTTTTACCCCAACTTCAATATGCCTCTTAATGACCCCTCACTCTACACAGCGCTCAAGGCCCAGATTCAAATTGGGGGTACTCCCCAAGTAAACACTTTCCAGGCAACGTTCCACTACCAAATGGCGTATAGAATTCAAAATCACTCTCTCGACATCATGGTACCGGATCAAGAACACGGGGATGCACTTCTCATTAATGTTGACTCATGTGCAACACCAACATGTACATATGTTCCCAGACAGTTGTCCAGAGAAGATTTACTAAAACTCCTCCCTGAAAAGTGGGTAACGAATTATGAGCAAATCCACCAAACCCCTGTCCAGACAACTACCGCACCAGACTTCATCCGCCATGAGAACGGACTTGTCGAGGTCAATTTCTCCTCCCAACAGAAGACGAACGTCTTCCCAACCATCCATATGGTTCAGCCAGTTCAGGCTCCAACCCCAGTCAAACAAGTTGAGCATCGCTGGTATGATGTCTGTGATTGCCAGGACTGTCTTGATGAAGCATACCGGATTGAATACAACGACAACAACCAAGAGAAAAAGAAGAACAGATCACAACAAAAGCTGAAGGAAAGATATGAATCAGGAGATCCTGCCGTAGGACTCCTTGGTGAACCATCGGGCAAGTTTGACTACTATGTCCTTTACAAAGATTCACCAATATCAACCCTTAAGTCATGTCATGATCTACCTCCTCCAAATCCTCCAAGTCGATCCCAAGAATGTTGTGTTATCACCCCCGCAACCACATCGTCTGAATACAAGGCTGAGTTCCCACCTTTAAAGTTGTGCCTCTGGAAGCATCTTTCTTTTGAATTGGAGCATGCGTGGGAAAGAGGGCATATTCATCTCAATCTGGAAACAGTGACCGATAAGATGGAATTGGAATTTTTCTATTCCTCTTTTGACTGCTAGAATCTCCTTGAAAGTTGAATGATGATGTTGCTCCGAGGATTTGAACGTGCCACTCTTGTAACCACAAATTGTTCTGACACCTTTGTCATCTTGTGCCAATAGAACTGCTCCCCAGTACTCATCACTCGCATCTGTCTGGAGAATTCTTTTGTCAGTAGTAGTGGGAATCTTTAGAGGTGGAATCTTGTCGGCTAGTTGCTTTATAGCTCTGACAGCTATTGTTTGTCGTTCAGCCCAAAGTGGTGGTTCCTTTTTTTGCATGGGGAATAAGTGTACAGTATGGTGTGACAGTTTTGGCAAGAAATCGGCCATGTAGTTGACAAGACCAAGGAACTGTTGGACTTCTTTTTGTGACAAAAACACATCTGGAAACCTGTGGAACTCTTGAGCGATATGGGGTTGTGGTTGATATTTCCCATCAAAGATCTTCATTCCAAGAAAGTTAATGGATTTAAATCCTATCTCCATCTTCTTTTCAGATAGCATAATGCCATACTGTTGAATTATGGAATGAAACTTCGAGAGTAAGCTGATATGGGAATTGTTGATCCAAACTCTCTCAGTGATTTGATAACGACCCTCTTCTATACTTAGTGAAAATTACGTTTTAATATGTATTAGTGTTTCACCATCAGCGATCAAACTGAGTCTGTTCAGTTGTCGCTGATAATCTTTCTTATAAACATTTCTATGTATTAGTGTTTCACTATCAGCGATAAGACTGAGTTTGTTCAGTTATCACTGATAGTTTCTGATGTAAACAGTAAACGTAATCCCTGAAGACAAGCCTCGCGTCAACAGATGTTCATAGCTGAATCGAAGACGAAGCTGCTGAACAAAGACAAGTCTACTAGTGACCTGATGCGGATATCAGTGAAGCAAAGACGAATCTACTTATACGCGAAGGAACATGAGGAAAAGCTTTAGCGATCGCTGAACTCTTGATATCTCTGAAGAAAGAGATACTCAACAATCAAATGATCACTTAGTTTATGCCTCAAGTTTCCTTTTGTCTCACCTTGCACAACTTAGTACGATATGTCAGAACGGACATGTCTCTGCCACAATTCGTACAACATCTCTGTCAACTACACTGTTCATTGTTCGGCCGAAAGCATGTCTCCCAAAAGTCAGACTCCCAAAGCCAATCAGTGAACGCCACGTGTAAAGTGCCCTGCCATGCATTTAATGCAGAGGGTATAAATAGGAAGATCACCCCTTCATCTGAAGTGTGCTTAATCCTTGAACCCCGAAATAGAAACCTTTGTTTTCTATATCTCTTAATCCCCCTTTCTCTGAATTTCTTGTGCAACCATCTTAGTGTTTCTTAAGTTTGTTTAGATTGAGTCTGTCTTAATCTTGTTCCGCAACAAACTTGTAAATTGTATTTGATTTATCAATAAACAATTTATTAAACTTTAATTCTTGTGTTTGTATTCAACCCCCCCTTCTACAAACTTGTTAAGAACCTTCGGGACCAACAAGTGGTATCAGAGCTGTTTGTTTAATCTAATAAACAAGATCTTGCTTTATTCTCTTCTTTGCTATTCTAAATGGCACTTAACACAAACACAAACTACTATGATAATGGTTCACTTTCTAAACCTCCTCGATTTAGCAGAGATAACTTTTCTCTATGGAAAAATCGAATGATGCTATTTCTTGAAGGTGCGGATCCTACTATACCTGAATATATAGAAAATGGACCCTATGAACCTGTTAGAATTATAGCTGCAGTTCCCGCTACTGCCACCACTGAAGCTGTCCCTGAACGCTATGTCGTTAAGGAAATAAGACAGTGGAGTGATGAAGATAAAAAGAAGGTAGGAATAGATGCAAGAGCAAAGACCATTATTTCAATGGCTCTGCCTGATGAAGTTTTCCATTCCATCATGCATCTGAAAACTTCTAAAGAAATGTGGGAAACCATATGTGTTCAATATGAGGGCACCACTGAAATCCAAGAAACTCGTAAGATTAACTTGGTAAGACAGTATGAAAGTTTCATCGCTGGTAAGAATGAATCTCTCTCTGACGTTCATCAGCGGTTTAACTGCTTAATCATTGACCTAAGAACTGTTGGCAGGACCTATTCTAATTCTGAGGTCCTAACAAAATTCTTAGAATGTCTTCCTGAAAGCTGGGACAGTTATTCAATATGTCTTAAGCTTACAAAAGACTTAAATTCTCTTTCTCTCAACACTCTGTATGGAATATTGCTCAACTACGAGCAATCGAATCTCCTGAAGAAGAATCTTGTAAAAGATTCTAAAGACTCCAAAAGCACTCCTGTTGCTTTAGTCTCTTTAGAGATAATTCCATCTCAGCAATCTACTCTCACCATCACTGAGTTAGATTCTGAATCTGAGGATCTATCAGACCCTGATCTTTCAGAGTTTGATGAGTCCTTAGCACTCTTGACAAACTCTTTTAAGAGATTTGCAAGAAAGAGCAACTTCCGAAAAAGTAAGCATCTCTCTCTTACTGAAAAGCCAAAATCAACGCATGTTGATAAGGCTACCGCCACTTGCTATAACTGTGAAAAGATTGGACACTTTGCTAGTGAGTGCAGGTCGAAAAAGGTCTTCCAACCTTCTACCTCAAGAAGATCCAGTGATGACAAATACCTAAAGCTGAAGAACAAATATCAAAAACTGAAAAGCTATAAGCGAAAAGGTAAAGGTCTCATCGCTGAAGAACATGACTGGGCTGAATCAGAAGAATCAAGCTCTGATGAAGAAGTCGCCGCTAATCTTTGCCTCATGGCTGAGATTAAAGAAGAAGTGGAAGAAGCATCTGAACCTTCCATGAGCTACATATCATCTCAGGTATCTATCTCTACAAATCCCTCTCTGCCTGAAGCTGAGAGAAGTCGTGCTGTTGATGTGCTGACGATTGACCTTTATAATGCTCTAAACGACAAAACTCAAGTTGAGAATAAAAATGTTCATTTAACTCAAGAGCTAGAGAAATGTCATGAAAAGATCAGAGAACTAACTCTTTTAGAAGAGAAGTTGAAAGATCAAGTCATTATAAATGAAATCATCAGTATTGAACGCGAACAAGCCATCGCTGCTCTAAAAGCAGAAAAGGTTCATGTTGAAAAATGGTGCAAATCATCAACAAAGATCTCTGACATAATAAATGCTCAAATTCCTGAGAGTGATAGAACTGGTCTTGGTTATTGGAAACCACAGGATGTAACTAAAGAAGAAAGTTCCTCTCTTAAGTTTGGAACGTTTGTCACTTCTTTCTTTGACACTTCTTATAATCAATTTTATCCCTGTTCTTCTTCTAATTCTATCCCTGAGGAAATATCCAAAGACACTAAGTCTGCGGATAAAGGAAAATCCATTCTTCTTCCTCAGAAGGCAACCAGGAAAGCAAAGCTGAAGGTTACTTCTAAACCTTCAGCAAATCAATCCTCTAGCTCTGTGATAGAATATTTGATCTCTATCCTCCAAAGCTAAAGATTGATCTTAAATCCACGAGATCTGAAGAAATAAAAATTCCTCCCAGATCTCATGAGAAAAGCCTTCTCGGACCTGGACCTGCTCATCTTAAACTTGCAAAACCTTCTACTTCTAGTCCTAAAACCATTTTCAAATATAGAAAATGTTATCACTGTGGTTTTACTGACCATAGTGCAAGCAAATGTCCGACTGCCACTAAAGCTGATAAAACAGCTAAAGTGAAGATAAATGCCTCTAAGCCTGAGAAGGTCACCAAAGTTGAAAAATCGACCAAGGTGAAGAATACCACTAAGGTTAAGAAATTAACCAAAGTGAAGATCACCACTGAAGCTGAATCTTCATCTGCTGTGAAGACTGCTGAATCTTCCATATCCAATAACTCTAAAGGACCCATTGAAAAGTGGGTACCAAACAACGCTTAATCTTCCTTATGTGTGCAGGCATCAAAGGGCATCTGGTATCTCGATAGTGGATGTTCTCGTCATATGACTGAACAAAAAGACTTGCTCACTGAATACAAGGAAGAGAAAGGTCCCTCTGTGACCTTCGGTGGAAATGGAAAAGGATACACACGAGGGTTTGGTGTCCTCAGCAATAGAACAACTACCTTTCGAAGAGTCGCTTATGTAGATGGACTGAAGCACAACCTTCTGAGCATTAGTCAGCTATGTGACAAAGACTACGAAGTTAACTTTTCTAAGAAAGCATGTTCAGTGGTGGATGAGAAAGGAAAACTTGCTCTCAGTGGTTATCGCAGAGAAAATGTCTATGTAATAGATATGGACTGTACTATCACTGAAAATTTATGTTTTCTATCTAAGGCCTCTTCTGATGTCAAATGGCTATGGCATAAAAGGCTCTCTCATCTAAACTTCAAAACCCTGAATTTTCTCTCATCTAAGGAACTGGTTTCTGGTCTTCCTCAGCACTCATATGCTAAAGAATCTCTCTGCTCAGCATGTGAAAAAGGAAAACAAACAAAAGCTAGTTTCAAGTCTAAACAAGTTTCCTCAGTGACAAGTCCTCTTCAGCTCTTGCATATGGATCTGTTTGGCCCTGTCAACATCCAATCAATAGCTGGAAAGAAATATACGTTTGTCATTGTAGATGAATTCTCTCGATATACCTGGGTTATCTTTCTTCGCTGTAAGAGTGATACTCCAGAAGAACTAACATCTTTTGTTAAAAAGATGGAAGTGCTGAATAATCTTACTGTTCGTTCAATAAGAAGTGATCATGGAACTGAATTCAAAAACAGTTCCCTGAACAATTTCTTTGAAAACAAGGGAATTTCTCATAACTTCTCTACAGTAATAACAACTCAGCAAAACGGAGTCGCTGAAAGAAGAAACAGAACGATCATTGAAGCTGCTAGATCAATGCTCAGCGATTCTCATCTCCCTACTCAATTTTGGGCATAAGCTGTAAACACTGCATGTTTTACTCAAAACAGATCGCTAATAGTAAAGCGATTTGGGAAGACAGCTTATGAACTTTTTCATGGAAGGAAGCCTTCTATCAGTTTTCTTCATATCTTTGGTTGTCAGTGCTATATCTTAAACAACAGAGATCAACTTGGAAAGTTCGACCCAAAAGCTGATGATGGAATATTTCTAGGATATTCCTCCATCTCCAAAGCCTACAAAGTTTTCAACAAAAGAAGACAATCTGTGGAAGAAACAATTCATGTCACATTCGATGAAACTCGCTCAGCGAACTCTAAACCAATCACTGACAATGAAGAATTAAATGCTTGGATGTTTTCTCACTACAAAGAAACTGAACCCTTCTTCTCAAACCATCAGCATTCAGATCCTCCAGCCGCTGATGATGATCCAAACATTATACCTCCTAGCGCTGAATCCAACACATGGGTTTCAGCTGAACCTCTAAACACCTTGCTACCATCAGATCTACCTCTGTCTGAAAACCTCTCTGATAACAACAGTCTGTCCACTACTCAACAGTTAATTGCTGATGAACCTCAAACGTCCTCATCAGTAAACATCCCAATTGTTGATTCAACCTCTGAGTTGATAGATCATGCTCCTGCTCAGCGATGGACCAGAGATCATCCAATAGATCAAATTCTTGGTAATCCAGATGCAGGTATTCAGACACGACGAAGCTCAGGTAATATCTGTCTCTTTGTCAACTTTCTTTCTTTAATAGAACCAAAGAAGACTGATGATGCCCTCAGAGATCCAAACTGGGTCAGCGCTATGCAAGAAGAGTTGACTGAATTCTCTCGAAACAAAGTTTGGAATCTCGTTCATAGACCATCTGATAAAACTGTTATAGGCACCAAATGGGTGTTTAGAAACAAGTTAGATGAACATGGAACTATAACCCGCAACATGGCTCGACTTGTTGCTCAGGGATACAGACAAGAGGAAGGTATAGACTATGATGAAACCTTTGCCCCTGTGGCTAGGGTCGAAGCAATTCGACTATTCTTAGCTTATGCAGTCTATAAAGATTTCATCGTCTATCAAATGGATGTAAAATCAGCGTTCCTAAACGGAAAGCTGAATGAAGAAGTCTATGTAGAACAACCTCCAGGGTATCCAAATTATGTTTATAAATTGGATAAGGCTCTCTATGGTCTAAAACAAGCCCCTCGTTCTTGGTATGACACTCTCTCATCATTTCTTATCTCTGAAAATTTTGAACGTGACAAGATTGACAATACGTTATTTTTCAGAAAGATAAAAGGTCATATAATTCTTGTACAAATATATGTCGATGACATAATATTTGGTTCTACTAACCCATCTCTATGTACTCGCTTCGCTGAAAGAATGAAGAAAGAATATAAAATGAGTATGATGGGTGAGCTGACATATTTTCTTGGTCTTCAGATTAAACAATCTGACAAAGATACTTTTATAAGCCAAGGTAAGTATGTTAAAGATATGCTGAAGAAGTTTGATCTTACTCAAACTTCAGCGATGAAAACTCCTATGGCACCACCCTTGACACTTAACAAAGATCCTTCTGGAAAACCTGTTAATGTCACTGCCTATAGAGGAATGATAGGCTCCCTGCTGTATCTTACAGCGAGCCGACCTGACATTATGTACTCTACTTGTTTATGTGCACGCTATCAATCTGAACCCAAGGAATCTCCTCTGATCGTTGTTAAGCGAATTTTCAGATATCTGAAGGGAACTCCTAACCTCGGTCTTTGGTATCCCAAAGACTCAGGGTTCGATCTAACTGGTTATTCTGATAGTGATTTTGCAGGCTGTAAACTTGACAGAAAGAGTACCACTGGTGCATGTCAACTCCTGGGAGGAAAGATGGTAAGTTGGACAAGCAAAAAGCAAAATTCAGTGTCCACTTCCACAACTGAAGTCGAATACGTAGCCGCTGGAAGCTGTTGTTCTCAAATCTTATGGATGAGAAATCAACTATTAGACTATGACCTTCAGCTGTCAAAGATTTCTATCTATTGCGACAGCACTAGTGCTATCGCTATAGCAAATAATCCAGTGCTACATTCAAAGACGAAATACATAGAGATCAGATATCACTTTATCAGAGATCATGTGATGAATGGTGATATTGAACTTCACTTTATCCCTACTGAATTTCAGCTTGCTGATTTATTCACCAAACCTCTTGATGAGACAAGGTTCAACTTTCTCATCAGTGAGCTTGGAATGCTGAATCTAGAAGAATAAATCTTCAGCTTTCATGCATTGTGTCAGTAATCATAAGTTCCCCTTTTATCATTCTCTCTGATAAACATTCTGACTCTTAGGTATGTTCTCTCAATCCCTACAACTGAATCTTCATTCAGTTAAGATGTTTTTCAAAATATAAACCTTAATCACTGAACTTTCTTCAAATGATTAAAAGCTTTTTGAAAAATAAATTTATCACTGATATTTCTAGTCAGTGATCCTTTAAAAGAAAATCTATACCTATCTTTACCATCAGGGATACTTTCAAAAAGAAAAATCTATCACTGACTTTTCTTCAGCGATAATTTGAAAACGAACAAATGAACAGTCTCTCTCTTCTATGACGTCATTTGAACCGACAATCCACGACATGCTTTTTTCTGACACGTTCGTCCGTTACCCTTTTATCCAATCAACTTCGTGGGACGTGTCCATGTCATGATGAGCATTTGTTTTCCTGCCTCTCACATTCTCTCTCCTTTCTCACACGTATAAAAGGAATGTTTTTCCATTCTTATCATTTTACGCTTTCTGGAAATACTTTGAAAGCAAGAATACTCTCTCAAGCATTCTAGCATTCTCAAGCATTTGTATCATCTTCTTCAAAGATCAACAGGTTATTCTTGATCTTGATCTTTTTCTGATTCTTATCTTAAATCTTTTTACATAAAACTCCATTTATGGGTTTATAAGATTCTAATCACATAAAATCATTTTCATTTTTGATTTTATTCTTTAAAAACCATTTTATTTTGATTTTCTTCATTCAAAATCTTTGGTTTTTCTTCTTGTTCTTGTATATTATATTAAGAACACCTTGTTAATCTTCAAATTTGTTGATTTTCTATGTTTCTTTCCTCAAATAGAAACTAGAAAATCTTCTTTATTTTTAGACTAAAACCTTTTCTTCTACTCTTTTATCTACTCATATTCAGAATGGATCAATCTGCACTTATCGCTTCTAAGAACGTCAAATTCGCACTCACTGAATCGGAGCTTCCAAAGAACAATCATCTCGCACGTCTCGATTTTGACGGTGTTAAGTACCCACATCTGAAGGAAGCTGCAATGTTTGTAAAGCAATCCTGCATTGCTTATGCTATCACTGTGGATCCCACACCCTCCAAAGCTCTTCTCCAGCAATTCTGGTTTACTGCTGACGAAACCTCTATCACCAACAAAAAGGGTGAACAAGTTCCTGCTATCTCTTTCAGCACTCAACTTGGCTCAGAGATGATGACTGCCTTAGGCCTGAGGAAAGCTCTACGTTTTCCTGACAAACCCAGGAATGGATTCGACGCCTTGCCAACTGATGCTGAACTCATCCAATTTCTGGATGCCATGGAATACGCTTGGGAACCCAAGCCAAGGACGACGATTCCAAACAAGAAGCTGACTCTTGTGAAGAAGGCACTGATGCCTTCTCAGCTTAACTACATCTTCTCACACTTCATTCAGTGTATGAGTGGGAAGAGTGGGTCACTGGACCAAGCAAGAAAGATTCAGGTCCAGATGGCTTACTCAGTGATCGCTGGATGAAACTTCGACTACGCAATAGCTATCTTTGACGATCTCAAGTCAAAGATAGAGAAGACCGAAAGGGATCCCAAGGTCCCCTACGTATGCTTTATCTGCGCGTACCTGAAGTTTCTCTACCCTGCCACTTACCCCACTAACTCGGATGCATCTTTTCCGAAAGTGGGTCAGCGCTCCCTGGAGGTCAAGACGCTCCCAAATGAGGTAAGTATCTCTGAACTTCGCTTTTGTCTCTATCTCCTCACTTATTCGTCTTCAGCGGCCACACAGGAGGTTCCTTCTTCTGCTATCCCTGCCGCTACCCCTTCCAAACGACCATCAACTGGCTCTCTTGGTCCTTCGAAGAAGGCCAAAGTGACCAAGGAGAAAGCTACCTCTAGCTCTATACCTAAGGATGTTTATCAACGAACTTCCTTGGATGCTTTCGTGGGTCTCTCCTCCACATCCTCAGCGATAACCACTTCAACCGTGCCAGCGATCTCGGTCGCTGTCACAACAACAGTGACGCAACCTACAATCTCAGTTCAACAACAAACTGAGGTAACTACCCCTATCCCTACATCTTCTATCCCCATCTCTAGTCCTTCTATTTCTTTGATCTCTAACCCTCCATCTATTTCTACTCAACCACAGTTTGGACCCATAGGACCTGAAAATCAATCTTTTGAGGAATCGTTACAATTCTACAAAATGTTTGATAATTCAGGTATCCCTATAACCTTAAACACTTCTCCCAACTCACCATATAAGCCTGTTTCTCAAAAACTAACTTATATTTCAGGTCCTATTCTGGCGACTGTTGACACCAATGTCAACAGTTTGACTACCAAGGTGGAGGCTCTGACTGCATCTCTCAACAACACCACCAATGCTGTTCAAAGGACTGGAGGCTAAAGTCCAGAAGTTGTCCAACGCTGAGACCTCTACTCCTTCCCAAGATCTCTCCCTTCGTGATAATGACAAAGAGGGGGAGAAAGCATCTGAAGAAAATAAGGAGAAAGAAGTTGATGCTGCTGAACAACTGAAGGAAACTCCCTCTCATGTTGAGGGGGAGATAGCTGCTGAGAAAGCCCCTCCTACCATCGCTGATCTAGTTGATGATGAGGAAGAGGAAGAGGACGATGATGATGAAGACCTTGATCTTGAAGATCAAGAGGAAGATTCTCATCAAGATGATGATGATGACGATGAAGATCAATCTCTATGGTGTTCTTCAGCCGTCACTTCATCAACGATAGCTTCGAAAGAAGTTATCAAAGCAGGGGGGAGTCAAGAGACACCTTCAGGAACCCCTTCCCAAAGCAAAGGTGCAACTGCTGAGGGAACCCTGAAGATGATTTCACTACCTGAGGAGAATCCTTCGCAGGTATGCCTTACTCTTGTTCCTTTATCCTTCTATAAAAATCCCATCCCTGTTTCTTTCTAGCCTTTATCTCTCTCCTTCCCTAAAAATAAATCTAACCTTTTTCTTTTTCTGACCAGATAGTTCTCTCCCATGCTTAAGGGTAAAGAGCTTCAAATAATACCAGCTGCTGAAGCTGATGACCAAATAATCCCAATCTCTGTCAGAGAGATTGATGAAGAGGATGAAGAAGAAGAAGAGTCCCTGCAACATCATGGAAGGCCCTCTAGACCATCTCACTGGTCAGAGGAAGAGAGAAAGAAAAGAACAGAGATGATCTATCATCTGGAGAGTCAACGACGAAAGGTCCCCTCTCAATCATCAGATCTGGAGTTCCTGACTGAAGCTGAAATTGAAGAATCCGTCAGGGCTGAGAAACTGATTGCTGACTGTCAAAGAGATGACTCTCTGGCTCTCAAAATTCAGTCTTCTCAAGTCAAAGACAAGAAGCTGAAAAGCAAACCAGTAGAAGTCCAGGCAGCTCTTTTGAAAGAGATTGAAGAGGAACGCTCCAAAGAAAAAGCGGTCAGCGATAATTCTGTCGATTGGTGCAAGCACAATATTGACTATCGCTCTGACCCAATGAAGATCATAGCTGTTGCTATCTCTGGAAGAAAGAAGAAGGATAAACTCTCTGTCACCATGGAGATTACTAGAGAGGATGGAAGCTGCAATGCTATGTTCATTTCAAAGCTGGAAGACTTTGGCTACATGGAGTGGCTTGAGTTCAAAGATGCGCTAAAGAAATCAAAGTCTACATACAGAGGCTATGTTGAAAGGGTAAATGATGCCCTCATCAACAGAGTCGCTGCTATACTAAAGGTGCCATCTACTCTTCCTCCAAAGTCCAAGCAAATCAAGAGAAAGCCTATCTCCTCCTCACCTGATAATGTCGCAGTGATCAGGAATGAAACCTCCATCAAATTCTCAAGAGAAGCTCTGTTCGGTCCTCCTCCTGATCTTTCAGTTCTGGATCTATCTCTGCCTCCTGGCGGACCATATGTTGCGGGACAAGTACTTGAAGAACCTTTTGGAATCTTCTTCAGAGATGACGAGGAACAACTCAGATTTCAAAGGGTCTCTGAAATCCCTATCTGTCCCCTCGCTCTTCTCAAGGATCTCATGTGTCTATGGTGTACTCTCTCTCCTGCTGCTGAGCCAATCATAGAGATCATCTGCAAAGAATCTTTAGAGCGAAGGCAAAAAGGAGAAGAAATACCTGAGTATTTGATCAATCCTCCTAAACCCTCTTTAGACAGATGATAGATTAGTTTCCTTTCTTGTAATCTATTAGTTTAACTTACAGTAGTTAGTACATCACTTGTACTTGTAATTTTCATACCTTGTAATTCCTTTCTTGGATTAATGAGAATTTCAGTGAAGTACTTAACTCTATCAGTACTGTAAAAGATCCCTCAAAATAGTAATTGGGACATGTATGTTATGAGTCCTGATTATTCCATCATTTTGAATTATAAAGTAATTTTCTTCAGTTACTTTGTCATTATCAAATAGGGGGAGATTGTTGATCCAAACTCTCTCAGTGATTTGATAACGACCCTCTTCTATACTTAGTGAAAATTATGTTTTAATATGTATTAGTGTTTCACCATCAGCGATCAAACTGAGTCTGTTCAGTTATCGCTGATAATCTTTCTTATAAACATTTCTATGTATTAGTGTTTCACTATCAGCGATAAGACTGAGTTTGTTCAGTTATCACTGATAGTTTCTGATGTAAACAGTAAACGTAATCCCTGAAGACAAGCCTCGCGTCAACAGATGTTCATAGCTGAATCGAAGACGAAGCTGCTGAACAAAGACAAGTCTACTAGTGACCTGATGCGGATATCGGTGAAGCAAAGACGAATCTACTTATACGCGAAGGAACATGAGGAAAAGCTTTAGCGATCGCTGAACTCTTGATATCTCTGAAGAAAGAGATACTCAGCGATCAAATGATCACTTAGCTTATGCCTCAAGTTTCCTTTTGTCTCACTTTGCACAACTTAGTACGATATGTCAGAGCGGACATGTCTCTGCCACAATTCGTACAACATCTATGTCAACCACACTGTTCATTGTTCGGCCGAAAGCATGTCTCCCAAAAGTCAGACTCCCAAAGCCAATCAGTGAACGCCACGTGTAAAGTGCCCTGCCATGCATTTAATGCAGAGGGTATAAATAGGAAGATCACCCCTTCATCTGAAGTGTGCTTAATCCTTGAACCCCGAAATAGAAACCTTTGTTTTCTATATCTCTTAATCCCCCTTTCTCTGAATTTCTTGTGCAACCATCTTAGTGTTTCTTAAGTTTGTTTAGATTGAGTTTGTCTTAATCTTATTCCGCAACAAACTTGTAAATTGTATTTGATTTATCAATAAACAATTTATTAAACTTTAATTCTTGTGTTTGTATTCAACCCCCCCCCCCCTTCTACAAACTTGTTAAGCACCTTCGGGACCAACAGGAATCTTCGTCTGGAGAAAACAGGAGAATATCATTAATGTAGACCAGGGAGTTTTGGAGAATAGGCTCAAAGATTTTGACCATTGCCTTTTGGAATGCCGAAGGGGCATTTTTTAATCCAAATGGCATAACGTTGCACTGGTAATGATGATCTGGTATGCAAAAAGCAGTCTTCGGCCGATCGTCAGGATGTATGCCCAATAGCCAGAATCCAACTTTAAGATCGAATTTTGATAAGACCTTTGCATTTCCTAGAGACTCGAATATTGACATTTTCTGTGGCAGGGGAAACTTATCATCAGCCAAGGTTAAACGATTGATTTCATTTGAAAAAGTTCAACCCATGTCAAGTTTGTAAGTTATCGTTCGGTTTCCAAAAAAAATTCGGTTGCTTCGTTCGAGAGTTTGAGAGAGTTTCGAGTTCTAATCAGTTGAGGGAGCTTAAGGGATCATAAACGATCAATTTTGGTCGAAAAGTTTTAACCCATACAGATTTTTTGAGTTTTCGATCGTTTTCCGAAAAAGTTTTCGGTTGGTTCGTTTGTGATCATGGGTTGACCGTTTGAGTTATAATCAGTTGAGAAGTGATCAAGGAACTCTAACGATCATTTTGCATTGAATATTTCTAACCGTTTTGAAGTTTTGCAGGATGGCTCAACGAAGGAGATGATGAATAGTGTTTCCATTAAGTGACGGTTAAATTTCTTACATTTTAGTCCTTTACCGTTAAGCCTCCGTTAGTCCTGTTAGTTTGGTTAGTTTTATTTAATTTTTAGTCCTTTTTCCATTAGTTTTCAGTTAAGTCCCGCAGAAGTTTTAAATTTTACACCTTTAGTCCATCTATTTAGTAGTTTTAACTTATGTCATTTTTGGTCCTTCTAATTTTAACTTTTTATTTCTTTCACTTTTAGTCCTTGTAGTTTTAAGTTTCATTTTGTTTCACTTTTAGTCCCCGTACTTCATAGATTTGGTCGTTTGTCATTTGTGACCCCTAAATTTTCAAGTTTCACTCATTGTCACTTTTGGTCCTTACACTTTAAAGTTTCATCTCTGTCAAGTTTAACCCCTGGACTTCAAGTCTTTCAGGTAACAATGTCTCATCCAACTTCTTCTGAGCTAAAAGAGAAAGTTTCTCGTTTAGAAGCTAGGATTGAAACTCAGCATAAGACCCTTGAGGATCTATTTGTAGAAATTGCTGGACAATTGTGCGAAATTTCATGTCTAAAGGAACGATGTGAGATCTTTTCAAAGGAGTCCAAGGAGTTAAAGACGAAACTAGATGAACTAACTGACAAGCTTCGTATGTCAGAAAATGAGAGGAATGAGATTGTCAATAAAAGCATCGTCTTCAAAAATGAAAACAAAAAGTTGACTGACAAGTTAAAGGATCTCGAACTTAAGTTTTACAAACGTGGTCAAACTAATCAAACGTTCCATATGAATACACCTAAAGAGTTCAAGTACTCCAATCCTGAATGGGGAATCAAATATGACAACCCTCATTATTTGAAAAGAGTCTTGTCCAATGTACCCACTTTATATGCTTTCGAATTTTTGGGATTGGACAAAACTTATCCAGAGTACAAAATCAGATTGACCAAGTCACTTGATGATAAGGATCCGGAACTGGAAATGTTGAGAAGAAAAAACATTGTCACAATGCAACTTCCTTTTGTGTATGACTCATTGAATGCGTCATATAACACCGATAAACCCACTTTTTTGTCAAATGACTATTTTCGAAGTTATTCTCAGGCTGAACTCGATTCAAAACCCGTTGAACTTGATGAGGAATCGATGGATCACAAGATCTATGTTCCACCTCTAATTTTAGAAAAGAAAATTGTTCAGCTAGAAGAGTCATTTGAACAGGAAAGAATCAATTTTTAAATGGAAAAACAGGAGTTGTTATCCAAACTTGAGTGCGTCAATTCCAATCAAAAGGAATCTGGATCTAGGGAGGAAAAAGAATACTTTCTAACAAAGGTAAACAAGCTCACTTCTCAACTATCTGCCTTGGCAGCAGATCTGCTGAAAGAACAACTTCACAAAGCTGAGCTTGACTTACTCTAAGGGGAGAAAATGAATCTGTAAGAACATTCTTCTCCACCCTCAGATACCTCTTCCTGTAAATCATTTCTGATAAAGGAAAAGAGCCTCCGTTGGAGTGTTTCAAAAAGGATCGCTATTCTGATTTTCAAAATGCTTCTGCAAATGATCCTTTGAAAAGCAAAAATCCATCCAGTTTCCCAAATCCCACAAGTGATAATGCCACATCTAATGAGGAAATGGAATTCTCAACGTTCTTGAATTCAGAGGTATGTTCAGACAGTAAGTTAAACCGGTTTGATTTCGATCAAAAAGCTTCCAAGTCATGTTGATTTTTTGGATTCAACTAGTGAGCCACCGGTCAAATTTTATAAAGGCGAATGTTCAACATCTGCCTCTCAAAAGGTTTCTGTGAACAAATCTTCAAAGTAAAAATCTAAAAAACGTTCACAGAAACAAAGAAAGACCGACACCTCTAACAAAAGACACACTTACTACTCCAGTTCTTCTGAATGCGAGCTTAATGATTCTTCAGATAATCATTTTTTCAGAAAAGTAAAGATGGTTTGGAGAAAGAAACCAACTACAGAATACAGTGAAGGAAGCAAGTCTCATGATTCTCATGTAGTTGATACAAAGTCATTTATTTCCAAGACTGATTCACCTACTTATGTCTATTCTATAGGAAAGTTGATCAGTCTGCATCGACAAAAGATCTGTTGCCCTCATTGTGGAAAAAGTGACTTTATCCATCCAAGGTATGTTAATAGTTGGTATGGTACTTATAGCATCCCCAATCCTCAGTTTAATAGCTTCAAATCCAAGGCAACTAACCATCAAGGATCCATCACAGCATGGATACCAAAACCAAAATCTTCCTAATCTATTTTGCAGGAATGTCATGTGTGAATTAATTCAGATTATTCACATCACATGACTACAACCAAGGGTTAGGCCATCTTTTGAGGGGGAGTACCATGATGTTTATTTTTCATATCGACTTCTGAACATTTCAGTTCAGGACTCGTTCGTAAATGTTTGACACTTCTCAATGTTTACATCAATGTTCTATTTTGGCGAGTTAAATGAGTGTTAGGGCTCATAAAGTTTCTATGGTTAATCCAGAACCGGAAGAACCTACCCAAGAAACACATCCAATTCATAGATATCAGTGAGGGGTCTAGATTGATAGATGAGTTCAGAGTGAAAAGAATATGGTGAGGATGTGACAGGACTTAAAAGAATTATTGGTCCTAACCAAACCGAGCCAGTTATCCGGGTTACCACATAATCTATTCATTCTCGTTCTTTGGAGATGGATATTGAAACAGACATGGACCCAGTGTCGATAACTCGTGTCACCCCACCCAACCACTCACGTATTTCATAAAATATACTTGTTTCATATATGCACGAAGATTTTGCACATAATCTATCTATTCCTCACTCGGAGGTCTTAGATATTGAAAAAGGAAGACATCAGCTCCGGTCTCCGAACTTCATATTCATCTCACTGTGTCAATTGATTTCTAACCTGCGTCCCAGGGTGAATCAATCATTGAGCCTAATCGACATGTTTATATTTCTTTCACACATGCACGAATCTTTGTGATTCTAATCGCATATCTTTGTACTATTGCCGGAACAGTTTGAGAAGTAATTTTTTAATATTTTACTTCGGTGATAACTAGAAGTCCTATCAGAGATACCCCTTTGCCAACTCTGAAAATAGGCCACATAATTATTTTAATTGTTGTGATAACAGTTACTATTGTGTTTTTGTGTTAGCTGTAACCCTTGGTTACTAAATCGCTTTATCTGATCTTTTGCTACTCATCCGGTTAGTCTTTGAAGTTACATGATGCTCAGGATTCCCCTAATCATCATGAGGGGGAGAATGACATAAAATTCAAAGACACAGTTTATCGTGTTGAGGGGGAGTTAGCAAAATCTGAGGGGGAGTAACAAAATTTTATTATTTGAGGTTGAAAAGCCTTTGGATTCAAAGATTGTAGCTGAGCAGAAAAAAATTTATTGGTTCTTCTATTCTTATCATGTGGTTCATGCGACAAGTCATTTCCTCCTATGAGCTGATTAAAACAAGTTCTGAAGCTGAAAGCACATTCAATTCGAAGAAATCTTTTGACCAACAGTTGTGATTGAATATCTATTGTTTCTTGATTATTACTGTTGATTGCACTGTTTCTGGGATCTACAGTCTCTCAAAAGTCCAGTCTGTAAAGGCAAATCTCAGATGGCGAATTCGAAGAAATCTTTTGGTTAGAGTTTGATATATCTACTACTGGAAATCAGTTATAAATCGAAGCACAAGGTATAAAGATCCATTAAGACGAAACACATGATCCGGTAAAAGATATTGTAGCATTCTTTTGTTATCTCAAAATTGATATTTAATGTAACTTTTTGAAAGTTAACACATTTTCATACAAATAATCAGTTGTCAATTTATTAAATATAATCTATAAAGTATAATTTGATTTAAATAACTCGCACGATAATGCTATAGTTAAAACACCTTTTTACCTTCTCACCATTCTCGATCTTAGTTTTACTTCATACACCGAGCTAAGGCGATTAGCTTGTCATTGCGTAGTTTCTTTTTATAAAAGATGTGAAGACTTTGATTGCAAATAACGAAAATGAAAAAAGCATTAAGTAAATTTGCAATAGTTTAAACTTGAGAAATGGAAACTTGTTACGCAAGAAACTAATTTTTGGAGAAATTACGGAAGTAAAATTGCACGAAATAAATTACAATAAATAAAATGCAGATAGTAAAGTACGAGACATTAAATTGCATAAATTAAAGTACAGAAAGTAAAATTGTGGAATGTAAATAACAATAAAGTAATGCATGAAATATAAAGCTAAAAGTAAAAGAAGGAAGTGGAAACTTGCACGGAAAGTCTTGATTCAAATCTTGAATTATCACAAGTATTACTTAAATGATGCATTCTTCGGATTTATAAGGGAAGCAACCACGAATTATTATTGAAATATTAATTTCAATCGTGAAACTATGGTCAGTGCTTTCTTTAAAAACCAAAGAGTTAACAAAAGAATTTTTAAGTAAGGGAAAGCGCCGTGAAATGATATTTTGTTACCACTTGAAATTTTAAGAAATTGTACCATTGAAACACAAACCTCGAACCATACTTGGATATAGACCCAATGTGATGAATCCGCACTTTAGGTTTATGTTGGAAGTAAAATCGAGAAACACCAAATGTATAAAAACCGTGAAGAATTTAAGAGTAGCAAGAGAAATAAAACAAGAAGTCGTAAACGAAAATTGCAATAATCACAAGGAACTTTAGGTATCAAAAGATTCAGATGTTATATAACCATAAGTAACCAAAAGTCTCCCAGTGATGAAGACACCAAAACGGTAAGCTTAATGCTTACTAAACTAGTTTCTTACCAAAGAGATCGTAACTAAAGAAGGAAATGGAACATAAGATGAGATAGTAAATGTTGTGAGATGATCCTTAATGTTTAACCAACACTACCTATTTATAGTAGTAAGTAAACTTGGGGCCCAAGGTGTACAAAAATGGAGGCCCAAGATCCATTAAACTAAGTATAAAGAGTTGGTTTACAAGCCTAAAAATGCAGCCCAAAGCTTCGGCCCAAACTCTAGCTCAAAGCCCAAGTCTTCAAAAGCCTGCTACTTGGTTCTATAGGACTCCATTCATCTTCAAAAATCAACCCTGCAGGAGCATACAACCGTTTTCACTTTTCGAGGCATTTTCACGGAAAGAGAGGCTAAGTTCATACCATACGTATTGAACTCCTTTATTTATGCAAATACGTAATAATACTAAAGAAAAGACTTAATGGGCAAATGAAATTTAGCTCAAAACTAGATGTAAATATGGTTAATAAATTAACACATATCAGATGGTTTAATGTGATATAGGTAATTTAGTAATTCACTTGAATGTTGTCATTCCAATGTGCAGTAGTTAATCGATGTTCTGCCCACACTTGAATGTGCAATAGCTAATTTACTTGACTATTCTCCCTTAACTTTGCAATTTTATTTATGAAACTCATGATTGTCATTGATCAAGACCCTAAACATGATTATATGAAACTCATGAGGGACTAATGGAGTCATGCAATACCAAATTTCATAGACAAACACCTTAAGTGACTAAATATAGTAGGAGGATGACAAAAGTAAAGTAGGAATGAGCCACTGATGTTGCAGAGTGTATAGGATTAAAGAAGAATCAACTAATTCCTGGGGGTGTGCCGGTGGTGCCGCCGCACGGGGGCTTCGATTGTTACAGGCCTCGATAATTTTTTATGTGTATACTATACTTAGAATATAATATGGAAACCCTTCAATTCAAAAAAGATATCTAATAGCACTGTTGGATAACACCTTCAGTGAGTTGGATCCGGGTTCGATTCGCACTTGCACAACCTCGTTTTCAGTTTTTCTAAAGGAATTTCAGTTTTTTTTATATATTCTAAAATAAAAGGATTTAATCTTGAATTTAATAATAAAATATTCAATAAATAATATAACTAGATAAAAATATAGGGCCACATTTAGATTTTCGCACAGGGTCTCCAAAATAACAAACTAACATAAACGAACAAGAACAAACACATTTTTTTAATGAATAAACATGAATACAAAATATTCCGTTCTTTTACCATTAGTGTTTATTCATTTGTGTTTATTCATTTGTTTCGGTTAAGTTTAATGAAGGAACATGAACAAACCTCCATCCGTGTTTGTTCGGTTCGTCTACAAACCTCCATTCGTTTGTTCAGTTAAATAAAATGTATTTTATATATATATAAACACTTTGGGCTATAAATTTGTCTAAATAGACTAGTTTTTTTATTCTTGTATTATATATATATCGGATCATCTAATCTAACGGTTGATAAGGTGTTTTTTAGTTTTTCGTTTATTTGAGGTTTTCCTTTGAACCTCTGTCTATATATATATATATATATATAATTTTATAATTTTTATATATTAGCGGTGGGTTGGTGGGTTGGGCAGGTTGAATTAGGTCTAACCCAATTTCATCCCTCTTAATTGGCGGTTTGGTGGGTTTGATGAGTTGGGTTTAATTGGGTTGTTAGCAGTTTGGCTTGGACGGGTTTCACGGGTTGACGGTTTTTTGTACACCCCTAGGGGCTACAACAACTTTACTAACAAAATCCTAACATATTATTTTAAAGCAAACAACCAACTGTAAGATCACGCTTATGAACAAAAAACCAGACAACTGTAAATTACCTGAAACACCCCAAAAATTGGGATAACAAAAATTTCCAAAAATGGAAACGTGGTATATAAAAATGCCAAAGCATGAGCCTTCCCAAAAACGGGAACAATAAACGCCTGTATAATTACAAGTTTGTAATAATGAAGCAATGAGGGATAACAACCTCTTAATCTAATTCTAAATCAAGAAATGAGATTACAATTGGTTGTTATCTAAGTTTCCAAAATAATCCTCTTCTATATATAATGGCGTCCCAAAATGCTCCCCAAGCTCTCAATTAAGGCTTGCTAAGCCTTCTTGGCGGTCACGCCGCTAGAACCTGATATACACATCAAACCAATCAAGTGTTAGACAAAAAGAGCCTAGTGAGTTGAACAAACGCATAATATAATCATGTAAAGGGGATTAATACATGTAACGGTCCATAGAGGAATCAATAGGGGAGACCCAAAACACCAACGAGTTTCACCTCAATAGTCGATATACCTTGATGTTCACTCTCGAAGCAACATCCCGAAGGCCCGACACATTTGAAGACTACCTCCAAGGCATTACTCCAAATGGCAGAGATCTCAGCACATACCGATAAGGTGGCGCCCCAAGACTACATCCTCCTAGTGCCTACTCGTGGTTCATCCAATATGCAATTCATCATCATACACATTTCACATCAAATAAAATACATGTATAAGATCCCAATTAGTTCCAACTCCATTTAATGACAAAACCCTAAATCATGTAAGGTCCACATACAACATCCATCAACCATGTATATCACATGTATATATCCAACATGTACCAACAAAATAACCTCATCAACAACCTCATAAATGATTAGTGACCAAACTCCCAACATTTACCAAATATAGCAATTTGTGTCTATTTTGTCACATGATCAATATAATGAAAGAAAACATAAAATGATGATAGGAAGCATATTAAGACATGTATCTCATTTTTAAAATAGCTAGAAAACTCACTATCTAGGTTTTATAGAAAACCCTAGAAAACTTGGTAAACCTTAGTTTGAAGTAGTGAGAAATGGAGACTTGAATGTTGCTAGCAAGCACACTTAATGCTCTCCTTAGCTTATTGATCTTCAATAAATGTTCGTCCCAAACCCTAGATTGGTATTAAATGAGGAGGGGTTTTTGGAAGGGAAAACACCAAGGAAGCTCTCAGAAACGTTTCTTCTAAAGTTGGAAAATCAGAAAATGAGCTCAAATGAGATGAAACCCGTTTTTAAACCCTTAGACTCCGCGGACGACAATGCCCGACGATAGTGCCCTGGGCATTGTCGCGGGGCACAATCGTAACCACAATATCCTCCCTCTCGGCACAATCCTGGCGACAGTGCCAGGCAGGGCATTGTCACCCCACATGTACCATAGCCCCTTAACCCCCCGCGACTTTGACATGCAGCTGCGACATTCCTGTCATAGTCGTCGGCAAAGTCGCGCAGAGGCTGACCAATGTCGTTTTTCTCCGATTTTTGGTCTGATAGCTAGCTCAACCTACTGTTCAAAGTCTCGAGGTAGGTTCCAAAACTACAAGTCTTTTTACAAAAGGTAAAAATACAAGGCATAAATACACCTTGATTTTTCATGGTGTTACAATCCCCACCTAAAAGAGGATTTCGTCCTCGAAATTTTGTCAACTTAGAATAAATGGGGGTATCTTTTCTTCATGTCCTCTTCCAACTCCCACGTCATATTGGCACCACGATGGTGCTTCCATTGTACCTTGACCATGGTCACCTATTTATGTCGAAGCTTTTTCGTCTTTGACTCCGATTGGAGTCAATGACATAATCGCATGTTATGAATTGGCTACATTCATTATGAAATTTGTGTGGCTATAAATAGCATATGACCACTGTTTAGTTACTTTGTGTGACCAAAAGGTTATCAATAGTCACGATTCTAACAATTTTGCGTAACCATATCTCATGATTTGGCTACAGTTAATATGAAATTTGTGTGACTATAAATAGTACATGATCACTGTTTTAACTATTTTGTGTAACCAAAAGGCTACTAATAGCCACGCTTTTTAACAAATCAACGTAACCATATGTCATGAAATGACCACGGTTAATGTAAAACTTCCATAGCTATAAGTAGTTTCTGGTCAAGGTTTTAGTTAACTAATGTGACCAAAAGTTAATCGATAGCCACATTTCTAACAATTTAGAATGACCAAATGTTATGAATTAGCAATGGTTATATGAAACTTGTGTGGCGATAACTAGTTTATCGCTGTAGTTTTAGTTAGTTCATGTGAACAAAATATAATCAATAGTCACGGTTCAAACAATTCATTATAACCATAAATAGTTTATTGTCATGGTTTTCTTTATTATGTGTAACCAACAAGTAGCTGATGGCCACATTTAACGTGAGTTTGTGTGGCGATAAATAGTTTATTGCCACGGTTATAGTAAAAATGCTCAAGTACCTTAAATATTAGCTACGTTTATAGCCACGGTTTTTAGGCTATGGCTATGGTTTTTTATTTGATATGGAGACGTATTTTAAACGTGGCGAAAAGGTATCAATGGTTACGCAAGAATAGGCTACGGTTTGATTGGAAAAAAAAATTGTGGCCAAATGCCTATGGCCACGGTTTTTAACCATGGCAAATGTGAGTTTTTGTACTATTGCAATATGGCGTCCGACTCTTCCACACATCGATTTCACCTGAAACTCTGTCAATGGAATAACCCTCTCCTCTTCGACTAAACATTTACGAAGATAACATACGTGAAATGTAGGGTGAATCCCGTCCATTTCCGGTAGCAAGTCCAATTTATATGCTTGCACTAGTACAACAACTCACAATGGCGACGGTTAGAAACCGTGGACATATGCCTTTAGTCATAGTCTTTTTTCTTCAATCAAACCGTAGCCTATTATGCCATGACTTTTGATACCCAAATAGCCACGTTTAAAATGCGTCACCATATCCATAAAAAACCGTAGCCATAGCCTAAAAACCATGGCCATAAATGTATCGATTTTTTTATGGTATTGGGACATTTTTTCTATAATCGTGGCTATAGACTACTTATCGCCACACAACTCACATCAAACATGGTTGATTCATTACATATATTTACGCTTGATTGTTATAAATGTGGCTATTGCTACCTTTTGGTCATGCAAAATATAGAAAACCATGATAATAAACTACTTATAGCCACATAATTTGTTTTTGAAGGTGACCAATGATTACCCTATAACCACGTTTAACGTGACCATATACTACTTATCGTCACACACATTTTATATTAACTGTGACCAATTCTTGACGTGGTCACCATAAATGTTAGAATTGTGGCTAATGTAACACCTTGAATTTTCAATTATTAATTTTTCCAACCGAAGCCCTCTAAATCTTTCTTATTTGGGATCATAACCTTTATGTCTACCGTTAATCATTTGTATCGCGAGGAATACTTTTGGGGAGTGTAAATCTCAATTTTTATAGGCCTGGTGTGTTGGGCGACAGTGCTCGGCGACTTTGCCATGGGCATTGTCTCCGTGGTCAAAGTCGCTAGTGAGAGAGGACCTGCGGTACAGGTCATGCGAGTATGCCCCGCGATTGTGACATGGGCATTCTCGTCGTGTCACTCTCGCCGACTTTGGGCATTTGTCGGTACGCGGGCTGCGATAATGCCCCGCGAGAATGACAAGTCATAGTCACCGAGTCATTCTCGCCGACGGGCCCTGATGATTTAATACTCCCTCCTTCTCATTTATTTATGATTTCACTTTTCTCCCACCTCTCATCCCTCTCATTCTACGCGATTTCCAGCTTTTTTGGAGCATTTAAGACTCATCGAGGCTTCAAATCCCAAGGTTCCAAGCCTTTCGTCTTCTTCAACTAGGGTTTCAAGCTTGGATTGAAGGTTCACCTCCACTCATAATCTCCTAGTTCATCCATTTACTTCAAGGATTGTAGGGTTTCAACCAAACCCTAGATTGTGAGTTCATACTTCCTTTTATTAAACTTTATACACATCAAAATGGATGTTTAACTTCTAAATATCTCCTTGTTTATATTTTCATTGTTGATGAGATTTTGACCTAACTTGGTATTTTGGAGATTTTTAGGGTTTCTTACTATTTTGTAAAATAAAGAAATAACCCATGTCTTAGAACTACAAATATGGTTGGTTTCATATTTTGATGAAGTAAATGTTCAGATTATGACCTGTTAGTCAAGTTTATGTTTTAAACATATTATGGGTATTTTTGGTTGAAAGTGTTATCTTGAAAAGAAGAAATAAATGGTTTAGTCTTGATGGAAATCCATGTTACCTTTAAATGGTTTTTACACTTGTAGTGTTTACTTGGTAAGGAAATACATTTGAAAATGAGAGGATAGCCCTATGATTTATGTTTAGGCTATGTATTTCTTATCAGCAGTTAACCATAAAATGGGATTTGGGAAATAATGATGTATGAACTATATGTTTGATTATAGTTGGTCACAAGTGCTATTGTGACAAGTCTAGACTATTACTAGTGGATCCATAGGTATAGAGTCGACTTATTATTTGGGGGTAACTCCCGTATGTAGCTACTTGAGACATTGTACCCTAGAGGGCAACTTGGTACGGTTACGTGGGACCGGATACTAGACATGAGTCGTAAATGTAAATCCTAGTGGATGAGCATGACTAGGGATCATTGGGTGCCCTCCCCCACATCTTAGTACGAGCCGACGTGTTCGTGGCCTTGATCCTAGTATGGTGAGCTCAAAACTTGGAAAGTGGCTTACTTTGTGTTTCGCCACAATCCTTGGAATTCAGGTTTTTCCCGTCATCGCAAGATGAAGTCCGGGTCGGAAGGTCACTATGTGCTTATCAAACCATTTACAAAGACGGTTGTCGAAAACAGTTTATTCATGTTGCATTAAATTCTTCTTACTATATTTCATATAAACTGTATGTTCTCACTAGGCTTTAAGCCTAACACTTTTTTCTCAAATGATGTGTATAACAGGTTCCTTAGCGGTGGGTCGTCAAGGGGCTGAGAGAACTGTGTGGTCTTTTGAGGGCATTTTGGAGGATTGATATTTTGGAAGCTTTAGCATTTAAAACAATTATTCATTTTGGTATTGGGTTGACAACTTGTGTAATCTAGGTAGTTGTGGTTTAGATTAGTTTGTTGTCGTTTCCCCTTACATCGTTACAGGTTTTGTAAATGCTCACGCTTTTACCCCTTTGTGGGTGGTTTGCCCCATTTATAGATGCTATATTGCCAAATTTTCAATTTTCAAAATTACCCGAATTTTTAGGGTGTTACAGCTAATGGTTGTCTTTTGATCATAAGAAAAAGTAAAAATGTAGCCATAAACAAATTATAGCCGTTAAATTTCACATTAACCATGACAAAATTCATGACATATGGTTACACTGAATTGTTAAAATTGTGACAATTGAGTATATTTTGGTCACATTAAATAACTAAAACCGTAGCAATAAACCAATTATCGCCACACAGACTTCTTATTAACCGTTCCCAAATCATAAAATTTGGTTACACTGAATTGTTAGAAATGTGGCTATTGATTAACTATTGGTCATATGAGTTAACTAAAACCGTGACCATAAATTACTTATAGCCACACAAATGTTACATTAAACATGGCCATTTCATGACATACAATTACATTGAATTATTAAAATATGTGGCTATTGATAGCATTTTGGTTTCAAGAAATTGTTAAAACCGTGACTATATAGTATTTATAGTCACACAAAATTTAATTTAATCGTTGTCGTTTCATGACATATGTTGACGTTGAATTGCTAAAACAGTGACCGTTGCTTACCTTTTGGTTACATGAAATAATTAAAATCGTGGTCGTAAAGTACTTATAATCACGAAAATTTCATATTAATCGTGGTTAATTCGTGACATATAGTTACAGTGAATTGTTAATACCGTGGTGATTGGTTACCATTTTTTCACATGAAATAACCAAACCATGACAATAAAGTAGTTATAGTCACACAAATTTCATAGTAAGTGTGGCCAATTCATGATGTATGGTAATGTTGAATTATATTTACCGTATGTGAATCAGGGGGAGCAACGGTTCAAGAACGAATTTCAATTTGAGATTGTGAGTGTTGTTATGGAAATTTGAACAGAGTGGTGTTTGGCAAGTGGAGAAGAGAAGAGAGACGCGCCCTTGTGGATAGGCGCCTCACAAAACCCTTCTCCCTTCATATAGTATATAGATATTACTTTAAATAATAAATTTTAAGATTTTAATAATTATTTTATTAAAATTTTATTTTAAGGTATGTATATATGTATATATATTGACCAAATATTAAACTAGTTAGAATTTTAAGAATTTTAAATTTCATTTTTTTTTTGTGAATTTAGGGCTTTATCTGAGATTCTTTAAAGGAAAATAATAAGGAAAAAAATCAGAATTTTATGTATATATAAAAAAAATTCTAAATCAGAATTTTGGGCCTTGATAGGATTTAGCGGCTCCTAAAGCCCAATAAAATTTATTAAAGCACAACACATTCATTACATTTCAATAAAATTAATTAAAACCCATTAAGCATAATAGATACATATGCATGTATGTACTACCTTTTATGACTTATTAAAGCCTAATAACACAAATTATGGCTTCTTACGTGTTTGTATGCATTATGTATTGCATATATATATGTGGTGTGTATTGAGCTTATAAGATCATTAAGCTATCACATGTCCATTCTTCTTTTTCGTCGTCATTTTCAAATTTATTCTACAAAACTTCGAGGGTAAATTACAAATTTTGTCCCTCTAGTTATTGAAAATTTTGGATTAGCTCCCTTAAACAAAATAATTAAATGTAAGATCACCATGGTTTCATTTTTGTTATGGATTGGATCCCTTGTCTTAACTCTACTAACTAGTGCTTTGTTAAGTGAGGGACATTTTTGTTCTTTTACTTTTTTCTTTTTTAAAAATAAATAAATTATATATTCCCTAAAAACACCATACCCAAGAAACGTGGTGGGATGTGATCTGCAAGCACGCTAATGGATTTAGTTTGACATCTTCAAGCTCTGTTTTTTTAATGGTAACCTTATCCTCTATATTTTCCAAGTAGAAGTCTATTGTTCTTCCCTGGAGTTTTTTAGGGTGTAATCCAACCCTCATCTCTCCAATTTGCTACTTAATTTGAATAACTCCTTGTCAATCTACATTCACATCCACACACACAATGGATCTTTCTTTGTGTGAGGGGGGGGGGAGAGAGATAGAGAGAGGAGGAATATATACATATAGATTCATATAAATACGCATCACTGGCTTATAAAGTCAACCTGGTTTTTGAAGGCAATTGACTTATGAAAACCATCTTATGCTACGATATGGATGTTAAGCAGAGGCCTCTTTCTGGTCGATCTGTGAAAAACTCAATACCCTATGGAAACAAGTTAACCTTTCAAAGCTGCAAGATTTCTTCAATCGAAATGCTTCCAGATCCCTCATGAGGGCCGGAGGTGAGGGAGGAGGGTGGGCGCGAGAAAAGAGATGGTTCGATTGATGTTGTGGGAGAAAGAGATGGTCCGATGGGTGTGGTGGAGTTTGCCGGAAATGGAGGCCAGAGTTAGGGCCGGATTGGCGGAGATGGAATCCGGAACTATGTGGCCTATATTTATTTATTTAAAAGAAACAATAAAATCACTAAATTACCCTTAATTTAAGAGTGTTAAAGTTAACAGAGTTATGGCAAGGGACCTAATCCATAACAAAAAAATGAAACCACATTTACTATATTTGTAATTAGTTTATTTGAGGGACTCGATCCATAGTTTTCATACAACCACAAGGACGGAATTTGTAATTTACTCAAACTTCGATCTTCATTTTAATCCTTTTTTTTCTTTTGAAATGTTGAAAACATTATATATATAGAGAGAGAGGGGATCATGCGAGAATGACTTCCGTTTAAAAGAATAAAGGAACAGTTATGGACCAATCATAATTCATTAATTACTAATTATCTATTTTAATTAATGTTAGACTGAAATTGTATTCAAGATTAAATGTGGGTCATTATTGTATTTGTTGTAAGTGAGAGTGTGTGTCTTGTAAATGTGTTTAGAAGGTTTGACCTTGCTTGGTTATGTTGACCTATATATAAGCAAGTATTTGTGTTGGTTTCATAAGAATTGGTTGTAATTATTGAGAGAGATAGAACACATAGTTGCACACCTTGAGAACACACACAAACACTCTGTCTTGAAAGGATTATCACAAATAGGTTTATACATCTTTCAATCATGTCAAATGACTTACTCTCTATGGGATCTCATCTGAAGCCTCCGGTCTTGTCTATCGGAGAATACTCTCAATGGAAGAAAAGGATGACTCAGTTCTTGAATCTAAAGAACAGAGATTATATGGAGTCTATCATAAATGGTCCAATTGTGCCAAAAACGCATGTACCTAGACAAGCAGCTTCAACTACATCTCCAGAAACTCCTGACAGATATGTGCCAAAGCCATATGAATACTTCAGTGAAACAGAAAAGGCAAGACATAAGATAGATGAAGAGGCACTTATCTATCTCACCATGGAAATTCCTAATGACATCTACAATCGCGTAGATAGCAGGGAATCTGCAAAAGCCTTATGGGATGAACTGGAGAGACAGTTTCAGGGAACAAAGAAGTCAATTCAGACAAAGTTGAATCAAAGTATAAATGCGTATGAAGGCTTCCATGCAAAAGAAGGAGGGACTATGTTGGAGACATACACACGTTTCAATGTGATTCTGAATGATCTAAGGAGAAATGGAATGAACAATTCAGTATCAGAGATCAATTATAAGTTCATTAAGAACTTGAACCCAGAGTGGAAAAGCTATGCTATCAACATTCAGATGACTAAGGACATGGATCAAGAAGAAGTCAATGATATCTTCACAACTTTGTCTCAGCACGAGGATGAAGTAAAGCAGCTGAGTGCTGAAAAGAAGATGGTCAAGGATTCTCTAGCCTTAATGTCTGAACGTAAGAAAGGGTCAAGTTTCAAGTCCAGTTCTTCTTATAAGACAAAGTCAAGGAAGTCCAAAGCTCTCCTCACTGAAATCACTGATTCAAGTACTGCTGAATCTTCTACTGAAGTTGAAGAGCATTCAGACGAGGATATTCAACGGTTTGCTGAAAACCTGGCTCTCCTAACAAAGCAGTTTCAGAAAAGCTTTGGTAAGAACAGATTCTCAAAGCCGAAATATGAGAGTTACAAGAAAGACAAGTACAAACCAAGGTCTGAAAAGAAGTATGATAAAAGAGGAGAAAAAAGAGATGAAAAGAGAGAAGAGAAAAGAGATGAAAAGAGAGAAGAGAAAAGAGAAGAGAAGAGAGAAGGAAAGAAAGAAGAGTCTGAGCCGAAATATGGACGATGCTATAACTGTGGAAAACCAGGTCATTTTTCAAAAGACTGCAAGTTCAAGCGAACAAAGAATTCAGAATACTATGCTAGGAAATCACTGATTGCAAAGAAGGTGGAAGATGGTCAAAACTAAATGGCGGAAGAGAAAAATTGGTTCTACAAGAGTTCTGATGATGAAACGGCACACTTTACTCAGGTGTGTATGATGGCCAAAGTGGATAAGGACACTGAATCATCTTCTGATCATTCCGACTGTGGTTCTGAGGTACGTACTTTGTTTAACAATGAACTTATTCAATCTTTAAAAGCTCAGGTTCAATTCATGAAAGAAGAGTTTGAAACTTTGAAAGTCAAACTTAGTCATGAAAGACAAACAATGTTGAATTTTCGCGATGAAAATGCAATGTTGAAAGATGTTGTTAAAGAGAAAGAATCTGAGAAAGAGATTTTGAAAAAGGACAAAGATGTTTTAAAATCAAAAATATCTGAGCTTGAAAGAGATCTTGTAAATTTAAATGCTGAAAAAGGTGAATTTAAAATCAAGTTTGAAGCATGTTTTCAAGAAAGAAACAAGGCATATTGTAAAATCAAACAACTGGAGGATTTAAATCTGAAAAGAGGACAGACTGAGCAAACATTAAATCTTTTAACAAACAAACTCCAAGATGTCCGATTTTATGATGTCAAAAAGGGTTTGGGTTTTGAAGCAAATAATGTTTTGAAAAGAGCACCAGAAAATTTGTATAATTTTGATAAGATGGGCTCTACTCCTACAAAACCTGATATTCGTGATACTTTTGTTACTTTCCTTAAAGGTAAAGTCGTGAATGATGATGACACTTCATCTTGTGCTGATTCAATGTCAAGTTTTAAATCTGTTGGTTTTACTTATAACGATTTGAACGAAAGTTACAAAACAAGAAAGCCAGAATTTAGTGAATTTTCATCACTATTTTCTCCTTGTTTACCAACAGAGTCAGCCAAGGTTGAAGCAAATAGTACTGAATCTCAGTGTCAGTATGATGAATCTGATTCAGAAACTGATGTTGAGAATCAAATTTCTTTATCTGATTCATTCACTTCTAATTCCTCAAAAGAATCAAAAGCTGAAAATATCATGAATCAAAACCTAAATTCTGATTTTTCAAAAAATATGACTGAGGAGATCTTTACAGAATTGATGAATGCTTCAGATCATGTACCCATAATAGAAAAGATGGAATCAAACTCTGAGGTGAATCAAATATCTATCTTTGAGAAACAAATCACAGATCTTCAAAAGACGATTGAAGAGTTAGAAGATGAGAACATTGATCTCAGATTCAAACTTGACAAGTCTTCTGAAGAAAACAAAGAACTTTCTAAAGAATTAAATGCTTTGAAAGATGATTTTTTTAAACTAAATTTGAAAGATAAAAAGATGCTTGAGTCTCCAAACTGGAATGTTCATTCTAATCCAGAGTTTGAGACTATTAAATCTAAAACTTCAGTTGTTTATACCACTACTCCTGAATATCCTCTGAGTATTTTTGAAAAGGGAGAAGCTTCTTGTACTTCAAAGCCAAAATCATCTTCTAAAAAGAAAGCTAACAAGATTTTGTTTCCTGTTTCAGATATAAAAAGGAAGAATGACAAAGGAGAATGGATGAAGAATGTGAAGGAAAATAAAGTTGCTAAAAATAAATGTAGTATCAGTGATAGTGATAGTTTGATTTGTAAAAATTCAAACGTTTCCAAATGTCAAAGTTGTATGAATGTTTGTACTTCATTGTGTAAATCTAAGCTTTTGACATTTGCACGTAAGAATTTTATCTGCAAACACTGTCATGATAATGCATTTATCATTTCTTCCATTCATTCTACATCTAAAGTTGCCAAACAAACATCTCGTGTCAAATCAGTTTCCAGATCCTTAACACATCAGGCTAATGTTTTTCATGCTAAGATTGATCATTTTTCTAAAAAGCAAAGATTTCACGAGCTTAATGTGAAAATGACATGGAAATGGGTACCTAAGCCTCGCTATGAGTGGCGAATTAAGGCTAAGGTGGATGATGTTGATAAATTGCAAAAAGCTAACAAGAAAGGACCCATCTGGATATGGGTACCTAAGCAGAAATAATTTGCTTATTTTGCAGGACTCACAAACATGGTATATAGATTCAGGATGCTCGCACCATATGACAGGATTTAAACATCTACTTCACAATTATGTTGAGGAACCTGCCGGTACTGTAAGTTATGCAAATTCTGAGCTTACTGGACATATTAGAGGACATGGATCTTTAACAAATGGCATCGTGACGATCAAGAGAGTACTATACGTAGAAGGACTTGATCATAATCTTTTCAGCACAAGTCAGTTCTGCGATAGTCAATTCCATGTTCGGTTTACTGATAAATGCTGTTATATTGAAGATAAAGATGGCCGTGCAATTTTCAAAGCTAAACGGAATGCAAATCTTTATTCTGTGAATTTTCTAACTCTTTCTGCATCAAGACCTGTTCGTCTGATCGCAAAAGCTTCACGAGTTGAAAGTTGGATATGGCATCGACGCCTGTCTCATCAAAACTTTGATGCGATAAATTAGTTGGCAAGACATGGTATTGTCAAAGGTCTACCTGAACTAAGGTTTGAGAAAAATTCTCTTTGCCCCGCTTGTGAAACGGGAAAGATGAAGCGAAGTTCTCATAAAGCAAAGACAAAATTCTCATCCTTAACACCTCTTGAATTGATACATATGGACCTTTGTGGCCCAATGAGGACTCAATCTATCAACGGCAAGAGATATATTTTGGTCATGATAGATGAGTACTCCAGATACACTTGGCTGGAATTTCTAAGGATCAAATCAGATGTAACAGAGTTGATCATTGCTTTCATAAAGAAAATCCAGGTTCGACTACAATTGCCAGTTAAATCTTTGAAAAGTGACAATGGCACGGAATTCAAGAATGAAAAGCTTCAGAGTTATCTCATATCTGTTGGGATCTCTCACAATTTTTCTGCTGCCTACACTCCTCAGCAAAACGGCATAGTTGAAAGGAAGAATCGAACACTAGTGGAAGTTGCGAGGACAATGTTAGCCTATTCTGAGTTGCCAATGTTTCTGTGGGTTGAAGTCGTAGCCACTGCGTGTTTTACACAAAACCGCACGATTGTCATCAAAAGACATAGAAAGACAGCGTATGAACTTATTAATCGTCGAAAACCGAATATTAAATTTTTTCGTACTTTTGGTTGTAGGTGTTATATTCTCAATGATCGCGACAATCTTGCAAAATTTGACAAGAAGGCTGACGAAGGATACTTCATTGGTTATTCATTAACGTCTAAAGCCTATCGGGTCTACAATAGATGAACCAAGACGATCATGGAGAGCATTAATGTGTATTTCGATGAATCATCAAAGTTGACTTCTGAACACAACAGTTCAGAACTCAAGCTTAAGCAGAAGGTTTCTATTCAAGACAGAATAGAACCCGCAATCAAACAGACTAAGTCTTCTGATCCAAATAAAGTTACATCTGAATTAGACTTATTATTTTTTGATGCTTTTATGGATATCTGTGCAGATTTTGAAAATTCAAGCATATCTGCATCAACTTCAGAGGTTCCAATTATAATAGAAGAAATTTCAGGACCTTCTGAAAATGTCACGATATCAACCTCATCAGGTACATTTACACATATAAATTCTGAAGATACTAATGTTGAATCTGTGCCTGCAGATCCAAATTCTGGAATAGAAGTCCCGAGCACTTCTTCTATTGCTCCGGAAATTTTTACTTCAGAAGAGGCTGTACAAGATGTCCCGAGCACATCTGGGGTTGATCAAGATTTACCTGCAGTCTATGATGAATATGAGGAAGATAATACTCAAGCTAACGTTCATCCACTTCCAAGTACAATGAGATGGACACGAGCTCACCCACTTCATAATATAATTGGTGATGCACATTCTGGTGTACAAACGCAGGCAGCATCTGCTAATTTTTGTCTATATTCAAGTTTTTTAAGTTCCCTCGAGCCGAAGAAAGCTTCAGAAGCCTTGCGTGATCCATATTGGATACTGGCAATGCAAGATGAACTTCTGCAATTTGAGAGGAACAAAGTTTGGCGACTCATACCACTTCCAGAAGGAAAATCCGTTATTGGAACAAAGTGGGTTTTCAGAAATAAGAGAGACGAATCTGGAGTTGTAGTTCGAAACAAAGCTCGTCTTGTTGCAAAGGGTTATTGTCAACAGGAGGGGATTGACTACGAAGAAACTTTTGCTCCTGTGGCACGACTGGAAGCTATACGAATCTTCTTGTCATATGCAGCTCACAAAAATTTTACGGTCTTTCAAATGGACGTAAAATCTGCATTCTTGAATGGAATATTGCATGAAGAAGTATACATTGCTCAACCAGATTCGTTGATCCAAAGAACCCTGATCATGTCTATGTCTTAGACAAAGCCTTATATGGACTCAAACAGGCACCAAGAGCTTGGTACGATACTCTAACACAATTCTTACTCGTTTCAGGATTCAAGAAAGGTACAATTGATACTACTCTCTTTCTGAAAAAGCAAGGTGATGATATGATTCTAATACAAATCTATGTAGATGACATAATTTTCGGTTCTACAAATCCAAAGTTTTGTAAAAACTTTTCAAGAATAATGGAATCTCGCTTTGAAATGTCAATGATGGGCGAACTGAATTTTTTCCTTGGTCTTCAAGTGAAACAGTTACCCGAAGGCATTTTCATTAATCAATCAAAATATATTCGAGATATTTTAAAGAAATTTAACATGATTGACAGTTCCGTGATGAAAACACCGATGGCAACGGGCACACTTTTGGATGCAGATCTTTCTGGCAAATCAGTAGATCAAAAAGTGTACCGTAGCATGATTGGTTCACTGCTGTACTTAACTGCGAGTAGACCGGATAATATGTTTACTACATGTTTCTGTGCTAGATATCAGGCCAACCCGAAGGAATCACACCTAGTCGTTGTTAAACGGATTCTTAGGTATCTTAAAGGTACTACCGAGTTAGGCCTTTGGTATCCTAAGGGTTCGTCTTTTGATCTAACTGCCTATACAGATGCTGATCACGCAGGTTGTAAGCTGGATAGAAAGAGCACCTCTGGTTCATGTCAATTCTTAGGTGATAAGTTGGTTAGATGGACATCTAAGAAACAAAATTGTGTTTCTACATCCACTGCTGAGGCTGAATATGTAGCTGCTGCAAGCTGCTGTTCACAAGTCCTCTAGATGAGAACACAGTTAAAAGATTTCGGATATACTTACCAACGAGTCCCTATCTACTGTGACTCCAAGAGTGCAATCGCGATAACAGCTAATCCAGTGCAACATTCCAAGACGAAACACATCGACGTGCGTTATCATTTTATAAAGGATCATGTTGAGAAGGGCGATATCGAGATGCACTTTGTGACTACAGACTACCAGTTGGCTGACCTTTTCACCAAGTCGTTGGATGAGAAGAGGTTTAACTTTTTAGTAAGAAAACTTGGTATGTTAAATGCCAATTCATGATTCTAGGGGGAGTTTTCTAGTCTTATGCTTTATTTGAATATATCTTGGAAATTTCATTACATGCTGACTGACTAAAGCGGAATCATTTTTATAATGATTACCAAAATCTTTATTTTGCAGGATATTTTATGTGACAATGGCTTTTGGACAATTCAGTTCAAAACCCGTATTCAAATTTTTTCTTCTGAATGATGCTTTCATGATTATATCTTTTCAGGAAGTTTTTCGTTTGAAAGGGAGTTTAGAAATTATATTGTTATATTTTTCTGATAAGTTGACTGTTTCAGATATCAAGGGGGAGGATATCTATTGTTTGTCAAGGATGCTTTAACTGCTATAGTCATTCCAGAGGGAGTTAAGGATTCTGATCTACAGGTATATCATTATAATCCTTATACTCTAACACTTGTGAAAGAAGAACAACTTTCACTTGTGAAAAATGTTTTTAAAATGTTCAAACCACTTCACAATCTTAAACTGTTCTTTATGATTTGAGAAGTGTGAATTTTAAATGATTTTTGGATACTTAAATGACTATCTGACCGTGTGTTCTTTAAAGAATAATACTTGTGTATTTTCTTTTCTATATACTTTGTCAAGTATTCATACACACACTGGTTCAGTACATTCTTTTGACTTTGTTATGACCATGTATCAAAAGTTATATCTTTCTTTGGTAATACTCCCGTTTGATATTCACTGTTGTTTGAATCAAACGTTATTTCATTTTTAATGTGCTTTCATTGATAATATGTTTATATATTGTTCATATAAACAACATACGTCTTTGAATTCCCAAATATTTTTTTCTTCATGATAATTTGATCTGATCTTAATCATTGTCAGATTCTCAAAACATTTCTATTCTTTCTTGGTTATTCATTCATATAAAGTTTTGAGAAATCTTAAATGTTTAAAAATGCTCAAATTTCATTTCTGATTTTTGAGAAGCATACATACACTGACATATGATTTCTTGTGCTTTACATATCAAGAAAATCATTGACCAACATGTACTTTTAGGAACATGGGATTCAGTGTGAGTGCTTAATAGATCTTCCATGGATTCACGATAACCAGTGTTTCCTACCCCGAAAGAAATCCTTTGAGTGATTGAGGGGAGAGGGGTCTAAAAGAATTGAGTGTGGGAGTGATCTGAGGTAAAATGGAAATGAGAGATTGGTTAGATGTGAGCTTATATGTTTAAAATAAAGAGGGTGTGAGAACAGAGTTAAAAGAATATCAGAACTCTGCACCAAACATCTTTCTGAGTCGGGCAGCCACATTACTGATTGGTTCACATTTCTTTGGTGACCATCATTGAAATAGGCAAATAGCCCATGCCATCTCTTGCATACAACCCCACCAGCTACTCATTCTTTTCTTAAAAAGAGATTGTTTCATATGTTCTGGGGAAGCAGCACATAATCTATTGGTTCTTCACTTGGAAGATACTGGTATTGAAAAAGAAGGAAAGTTGCCCCACCTTCGACCTTTTCTCATGCACATTGAGTCCATGTACAATCATTGATGTCTCAGTGATTTACATACTTTGAGCCTTATGAAACACAATCATTGTGCTAATTCTTCCAAACACAAGCAGGAGCACACAGAGAATTTGTTTTTCTGTCAGAACATTCATAGAATTACCTTGTGTTTTTCAATGATTGAATGGAAGTCCTGGGGAGTCAACATTAAACCAGCTCCATAAATTGTACATTCGTTGTACACAGTAACTTCGTGTTACTGACAAGCATTTCTAACTGTTTCATTTGTTTATTCAGGGTTACAACTCATATTCGTTTGAATTTGTAAAGATTCAGATGAATACATTCGTGAATCAAAGGCCAATCCAGATCAGATGTCAAATTGTTTATTTCTTCACAAAGGGGGAAATTGTTCTCATATTATCATAAGGGGGAGATGAAAGCTCATGAAGACTGTACTCATTGGTTATATGGTGGAGATCATTCAACGACATATCTGACCTTGAAATGTTTTAATGATTTTGATTCTTACAAATCATTAAAAAGGGGGAGATTAATCAAAGTTCAAGATCAGATTGAAGTTTTAAAGATTTCAGGAGAGATAAATATTTTTCAGATGATCAAAGTCAAAGGTTAAAAAAAGCTTGTCAAAGAGATAGTGAAAGAAAGTCAGAGTTTGAAAGTAAAGGTGACTATTCAGAATTTTCAAAAGTTAATCCAAAGGGAAAGACAAGTTTGAAGAATTGTCAAAGATCATACAAAGTGTAAAAAGACTTAAAGATGCTAATGTTAAGAAAGAGCAAAAGCTGAAAGCTGAAGACATTTCTGAAGAAAAGAAGACCTGAAGATTATTGCCAAAATTTTTTTAATCTTGAATCCAAAGGGGGAGATTGTTAGACTGAAATTGTATTCAAGATTAAATGTGGGTCATTATTGTATTTGTTGTAAGTGAGAGTGTGTGTCTTGTAAATGTGTTTAGAATGTTTGACCTTGCTTGGTTATGTTGACCTATATATAAGCAAGTCTTTGTGTTGGTTTCATAAGAATTGGTTGTAATTGTTGAGAGAGATAGAACACATAGTTGCACACCTTGAGAACACACACAAACACTCTGTCTTGAAAGGATTATCACAAATAGGTATATGGATTTATGTAATATATGTGATTAATCAATAAAAGTGTTTTTATGTCAATCTGTATGTGTTTATGCTAGTAATTGTTGGGCCACAATTAAAAAGTATTTTAAAAAAGGGTAAAAAAGTCATTTTTCATCCTGGATAATTTAGGAATCTATAACACCTTTCCTAAAATCATGCGATAATGATTTTCATTCCAATCCAAACACCATGGTATGGTGGATAACGGCAGCACCACCACCACCGGTGGATCCAACAGCATTAATGCAGGAAGCTTGTGCTGGTCAATTATTATAACTTAAATTCACATCCTCCATTTTTATCCCACTACATGGCCACTCCTTGCTGCAATCCAGTTTCACCCCCACCTCCGTCGCTGACGTTCCATGGATATCATCATATCTAACATCCGATATACTCACTCCCGACACCGCCTCCGGGAAACCACTCTCGTCGGGACAATACTGCTGATCAATAATCACCGGATTTTCAACTGCCACCATCGTCAGATGTTCAAACACAACTCCCCTTACGAACCCATTACTTTCCCTAGCCCACGTCTTGATCCTAACCCCATTCTCCGTCGCCTTAAACATCGCGTCGTCACCGTCACGTTCTGGACTCCGGCCTCCTGTGCCGTCCACCCCAGGCTGCCGATGCTGATACCAATTTTTGAACAAATCATAGTTTGTTACCAATTTTTGTATGGGTATGTTTTTTGTTATCTGTTATTAAACTAGTACTGAATGAGAAAGAATGATTATCTTCAAGATATATATCCCAGAATCATATTACTACAAATTATTTGAAAAGAATTATTTTGGATGATGCATATTTGAATCATATGTGATTCTACAACTTAGACATAATGCTATATTATACAATCCAATACAGAATCATACGTGATTCTACTATATCCTAATTGGATAGAATGTTATTATTATTCTGCATGAAGTAAAGCACTTGTGATTACAATGTGAAGGAATTAGATAGAAAGCTTAACTAAAATACCATGTCATGATCATATGTGATTTAGTTATTACTAAATTAGGCAACATGTAGTTAAATGGTTGTACCCCATAATGCTATATTATACAATCCAATACAGAATCATACGTGATTCTACTATATCCTAATTGGATAGAATGTTATTATTATTCTGCATGAAGTAAAGCACTTGTGATTACAATGTGAAGGGATGAGATAGAAAGCTTAATTAAAATACCATATCATGATCATATGTGATTTAGTTATAACTAAATTAGGCATCATGTAGTTAAATGGTTATACCCCTAAATCACATGTTTTTTGGAAAGGATTTAAGTGACGTTTGATTAATTTGGTAAGCATTTAAGTGGTGTTTTATAGCTTTTTGGAAATGATTGTTTTGACCAATTTGGAAGGGATAATCCTATCTATGTTTCTCGCCAACCTTATCAACAAATCAGTTAAAGATTTTTTTTCCAATTTTACCCTTAAATTTTTTTGACCTTGAAGGAAATTAGTTTTTTTGTTTTATTAATTACAAAATATGCCACTATTAATTTAAACCATTGATTCAATCTAATTAGGGGTTGAGATTTGTCTCTTTATTCTTTTAAATAAACATCATTCTCGTTTGAACCCACCTCTCTCTCTCTATATATATATATGTATTTATTTATTTCTTATTTTTACGTATTACAACATACGTATTTTGTACACAATAGCTAATTAGAAGAGAAAGGTGTCGCAAAAGCTAGGAATGAACTCTTTGGATGACTAGCAATGCTGCTCGTTTCATCCATGTTTATACCCTCTTTATCCTGTAGTTCCCAATCGAATTTACATAACAAATTTGCCACTAAACCCTCAATCATGGTCAACGCAAAAGTCTTCCCAGGACACCTCCGTCGTCCCCCACCAAATGGAATAGATTTGAAATCATCCACGGATGATGCTTCTACAAACCTCTCCGACACAAATTCATTAGGTTTGTCCCACACATTAGGATACCTTCCTATTACCCAAATATTTATGTAAACTCTGGTTCCTTTTGAAATGTCATACCCCATTATCTTCACATCTTGGGTTGCCAATCGAGGAAATGGTATCGGGGTCGGAGGGTGGAGGCGGTTGGTCTCCATGATCATAACTTTCAGGTACTTCATCTTCTCCACATCCTCATCTTTATATGTGTTGTTTTCCGTTAACGATTGTTCTCACCTCCGTCTGCACTCTCTTTAGGGATTGAGGATGTGTGAGGAGGTTCAACATCACCCATTGTAATGGCGATGATGATGTCTCTGCGCCAGCAATATACGCATCCTACGTACAAATCGAAACAATGTCAAAGATTATATACTCATGTTATTTAGTTTAGTTTAGTTTTCTCAAGAAGATCAATGATTACCAAGACAAAGATAATCACCACAACAACATTGGCTTTACTTGAAGTTCAAATGTTTTTTTTTGGGAAAGGGTGTCCTAGGCTATGCCCAGACTAACCCCGGCAAATTGTGACCGCAAGAAATCAGCCATGAAAAACTTAGTGACCACAACTGTTGTGTATGCCTGGAATTGAACTTGGACAGATGGAATATTTCACCACATCCTCAGGGCTAAATCACTATGCCACAACCCTGTGGTTTGTTAAAATGATTTTAATAGACATGTTTATAGGATTTACGTATTATAGAATCAAATAGGGATGTTTACGTATTATAAAAAAATCTAGATAATTGTACCATTAAGAGTGCTTTGACATGTTCTCTATCGAAATAAATCCCCTCAAGTACTCCATCTTTCTGAATCCTAAAACAACGCATCAATGAAGGGCTCTACACCTTCACCAAAATCTTGATCACCGGTCTTTTGACTCGCGAGCCTCTCTTCGACTGCTGCCTCCATGAACTCGTCAAGATCTTTCGCAACGACCTTCACTTTAGTATTTGCCCCACTAATTTGATCGATCCACCCGAGTTGAGGAATAGAATCCGCTTAATAGAATTGAGAAAAGATCTCTAACACCTTATCCACAACCTTCTTCATCTTCTCATGAGTCTCCTCATCATACTTCTTCCCAAACGTAGACCTATATGACACTCCATTGGAATGTTCAGATAACAAATTCACTCAAGTTTCATTCATGTTTAAGAAATCTTTCTTTATGTTGTTTAACAATAAGCGTTGGAAATCCCCTACCTTTAAGTTGTATATGCTTGTATGTTTAAAATGAAGAAATTATAAATTGGACTTTGTTCGTTGGATAGTTTTGATCTTAATTTTTCATTTATCGTACAATGTCTATTATTGGGTAACTATATCAATTAAAATTGAATAAATTATATTTTTATGTCAAGTTTATATGGAAATTTCTCAAGATTACATCAAGGGTGTGTATTGAATATATAGCAGACGAGTTCTATACTTCTGGTACTGTATAGAAGAAAGTTACAGCAATAAATTTTTTTGACTTGGAATGACCATCCAAAAAGGTCTTTTCAAGCCCGAGTTCAAATATTGAAAGAAAAGAAATACATGGATTTGTTAGACAATTGAAAACCAATATCTAATTAAGTGGTGCTTTAATTGATGATGCTCCGAGTATAAAAGTATACCTTTTTTATTAGCTTATTTTTATTAATCGGGGTAAGTAATTGTAACACCCCAAAATTTGTGAATTTAATGAAATGCCCATTTCTTGTTTAAGGTTTTTATTGTGTTTTAGGGATCTGTTATTAATTTAAGTTGGTCCTTGTGATCGAACCTGCACAACCGGGAAGCTAGAGGACTTTGGGAGTCTCGGTACAAGGCACACGAGAGTGCCAGCGATTGTGACAAGGTGTCACTCTCGCTGGACACAGGCACTGGGGGTTTGAGGCGCTGGGGGTTTGAGGCATGCGGTACACCTTAGGCGATAGTGCCAGGCGATAGTTCCCTGGTCACTATCGCGGTGTCACAACCACGGGAGATATACCGAGAGTGGGGCATTTTGGGCGAGTATGCCCACGATAGTGACAGATGTCACAATCGCTGACGTGGTGTTAGGAGTATAAATAGGGGGAGTAGCGGGTTTCAGTCATTGTATCTGATTTTTGGGAGTCCTCTAGGTCGATTTCTGCATATTTTGGGTAAGTGTCCCTTCCATTCATCTCCCCTCGTTAACTCACTTAGATACCTCATCTTTTGAACATTTATGATCTCCTAGATATATAAAAGCTTTAAGTGGAGGAGTTCAAGTCTAGCTAACCTCAAGGTATCATCCTCTTCATTCTAGGGCTTAGTTTTCTTTTGAAAACTATCAAGGTGAGTTCATTCTCTTTTACAAACTGTATACATGTTAAAATATGGATTTTAATCTTATAAATATCTCCACTTTGATTTCCTTTGATTTGGGTGAGTTTTCACCAAAAACCTAAATTTTGGAGATTTTAGGGTTTATTTGGATGAGTATGATTTCAAGGTTAAGATACTTATATATTGGTCTAATTGTGGTTTTTATGCATGAGAAAACATGTTTTCCTCTAAACTCAATGTTTTAATACTTTGAATCAAAAACTAGGGTTTTGAGACATTGATATATTTATTAAATGAGAACTTGGGTGAATTTGATTTAATGTGTGGGAATACTATTCAAAGAACTATAGTTGGAAAATCTTTGGAACTACATGAGTAATTATATGAACTCTTGGTTTTGCACCTTGATGGCATCTTAAATGTTTAGATGATATTGATTGAGTTTATTCATATGAGATTGGCTATTTGGTTGCATTTGGGCGTCATGACCCCATAATTATTTGTATCATTACGTCCGATGATGGAACGCTAGTTTTCCACATTGAGGCACGATTAGGCATTGGATAGGGTATAAGTACTACATGCTAGTACATGTCATTGGATGAGGATAACTCAACGTAAGGACCCTATGTGGTTGAATTTGACATTATGTGGATGTACGTTTAAAGCCACTGAGCCTGACATCCAATGCATGTATTTTATTATGTGTTTGGTTTTACTAACATATCAAGTGGCTTAATTTTGTGTTATGTTACGTATGTTAGTAAGCGGGCCTCTCCCGTTAACCCAAGAGGTATTTATACACAAGTATTTGTTTATTTACAATTATTTCACTGGCTTTCTCTAATTACCTCATTTAAAGAACTTGTTTTTTTTGAACGGCAATAAGATTAGATTACCACAACCAAAGACTACAACGAGTTCGGGACAAGACCCAATAAACAAAAAACCGAACACGCGATAGAAACAAGCACGAAACAAGAACGGGATATGAACACCCAACAACACAAAATGCAACAGCCAAGTTTGCGAGCAACAAACTACCGTTAACCAAACAGAAGACTGAAAAGTCCGGTTATAGACCAAAACAGCCCCGATCGTCTCCTATCCATCCCACTTACAACGATCATCTCGAATAATCTTGCAGCCTTTGGATTTGTTCCAGGATAGCAGGTCGAACAATAGATAAAAACCAACCGAAAATGTTCATGGCCGACAGCAGCAGCGTGTTTTGACAGCCCACAACCGGTCTCCTGTATCCGCACTGTGCAATCCCTTGATCAAGCTTATAGACAATTGACAGTTAGAAACCCGACAACAGTTTCAGACGTAGTAACACTGCACCCTGTGTCCGAAATATGCTCCCGTCAAACTGTGCATCACCTATCTGTCGAACTTCACTTTTCGGACAACCCATATCTCAATCCGTAGCCACCTTCGACGTCCCCCACTATCTTGATCGAGGGTCCAAGAACGAAGAAACCCAATCATAGGCTAAACTACTTCCCTCTTTGTAATCCAATGGTATACTTTTAATTGGATTTCAAAGAGTCGGTTCGAGAACTTCCCTTCATTCTTTTTAAACACCACACTATTTCGGTTAGCCCATATGAGATACACGACACACCAACTTACAACTTCCCACCTTTGTATACCTTTCGTGTTATCCCCCAATTGGCTCATTACACCAAGCAGATCGATTAAGGAAGCGACCAAACCCATATTCAAATTCCACCATCTCCCAACTTCTAACCACAATTTTTTTACCTCCTCAAAACTAACCAATGCATGATTTATCGTTTCCACGTCCCTCCCACATCTCGGACAGAAAATAGAGTTTATATCTATACCCACTTTGTCCAAAGCCACCCTCATTGGGATCCTTCCTAATTTCACTCTCCACATGAATATGGTGACTTTCTTTGGGATCGCCTTAGGCCATTTCGTCACCTCTCCTACCGTCACTCCACTAGCCCTCCTATCTTCCAATATTTACCTTAGTTTTCTTACCATGAACCCTTCATTATTTTCCAAGCTCCATCGTATCCTATCCTCACCTTCTCTTTTTGGTGTCACATTTTGGATTAAGTTTCTTAGATTTTCCCACTCCCTTAGCTCCCTCCCCCTCGGCTCCCGTCTCCATCCCCATTTCCAAACCCATGTATCATATACCCATTCCCCTCTCTCTAATACCGACACCTCTTTGACCGATTCAAGTTGATAAAGTCGTTGGAAGGTCTCCTTTAGTCTTAAGCTGGAAATCTATCTATCCTCCCAAAACCGCGTCTCCGACCCCACCCCTAATTCTTTCTCGAAAGTATCCGAAAAGGGGATACCTTCATTCTCCAATTCCTTCCCCACCTCCAAAATTCTATTCCAGTCCGATATCCCTCCCCCCAACCTTCTATGTTCCTCCCCTACAAGACCTCCATCCCGCCCGTAAAGGCTCCTAATCACTTCTACCCAAAACGACTCCCGCTCCTTATGAAATCTCTACCACCACTTCCCGAGAAGTCCCCAATTTGAATCCCTTAATGACCCACTGTTAAGCCTTCCTCTTTCGAAACTTCCCAATACCCTTTCACACTTAACCCAAACCACCCCTTTTTTTCAATCCGTCCTCACATCCCCCCCTCCTCCCCTAAAAAATTTTCTTCTCACGCTCTCAAGTGTATTAATCAATCCATGCGGGACACGAAACAAAGAAAAAGAGTATATCGAGGAACTACCTAACACCGACCGAGCCAATATCCATCTTCCTTCGAATGATAACATTCTTAACTTCCACGATCCAAGTTTATTTTTCACCTTCTCAATTACCGACTTCTAATGTTTAATTCTTCGCAACGAAGCTCCGACTGGTAGTCCAAGGTATGTAAACGGGAGGGTAGCACTCCCGCACCCTAAACCTCCTGCCCAAGCTTGGATTTCTTCTTCCGCAACACCCACCCCAAAAAGTTTACTCTTTCTTACATTTATTTTAAGGCCCAAGACAAGGTGAAAGCATTCCATCACTTTCATTAGATTCTTTAAATTGGATAGTCTCCATTCTCCAAAATATATTGCATCATCCGCTTATTGGAGGTGTGAAATCGGTACTTCGTCGCAACCCACTAACCTTTAAAAAGGCCCTTTTGTCGTGGTCTCTTCCATCATCACATGGAGTCCTTCGATAATCATCAAGAAGAGGAACGGGGCAAGTGGGTCCCCTTGCTTTAAACCATTCTCCATTTGTAATTCTTTTGTAGGGGCGCCATTTGTAACACCCAGTTTTTCGCAAAGTAAGTCTCCGTCCTTCGTTGGTAATCTCTCCGCCTTCCGTCTATCTTTTTGAGTGAAATGTTGTGCTTTCGAACCTTAATTCGACCCATGAGAGAATCTTGAGTTTAGACCCTTTTCTGGGTTCGGTGCGAGTGGCGCGATTGTGACTCACGATAGTGACATTGTCACTATCGCGTGGCACAATCGCCGGGGGATTACCACCCGCGGTACAATCCCCGTGAGAGTGCCCTCGCGATAGTGACAATGTCACTATCGCGTGGCAAGGTCTCCCGCAGCCCCTGTCTCCTAAATGTCCGAATTTTCACCCAATCTCCTCATTTCTCACTTCTAATTCCTTCCCATTCTCTCCCAAACCATTTCCTCTCTTCCCCACAAACCCTAACCCATTTTGAGGGTTTTCTCCTTAAACCACATGATTCTTCATCATCTAGTTAGTTGGGATCTTGAACCCCAAAACCTTCATCTTCATCTTCCTCACCAAGCTCTTGGGGGTTTCATCTAACTTTTCGTTATTTGAAGATTTGAAAGCTTATGGTTCGTTTTGGTGACCTACATGTGTTTTGGGTTGGTGGATTCAAGCTATTAGTTGAGGTAATCTTCTCCTTCTTTAAGTATAGAAAATTAGGGTTTTTGGGTATAAGATGAAATGTTCGTGTAAATACTTGAGGAATAATTCTAAGGGTTGAATATGATTATTTGTGGTTGGAAATGTGTGGGTCTTGGTTTTGGAAGCTTGAGTTGAAGAGTTGGAATGGATGTCTTCGGAAAGCTTTGGGTGGGATCTATGCTTTTGGAGGCCAATGGTTGGGGATTGAAACCTAGGTTTAACTTAACCTAGCAAGGTGAGTTCAAGTTGACTTGCGAAAACTATGTACATGCCAAAATGTGTATTTTGAAGTAAAAATGCGTTTTACTTAGTAATTGTCAAAGTGTGAGTAATTCGGTAAATTTTCATATTTGATAAACTTGGATTGTGTTAATCTCTTGAAAAGCTTATATTTGGGATTTTGTATAAGTAAGGTCTATTTTATGATTTATGCACCTTTGATGATTTTCGTACAAACGAGGTCCAATTCATGATATATGCATTTTTGGTATATTTGGTTTCATAAACCCATTTGGAAAATGATATGTCCCAACCCGTGTCGAGTTTTAGGTAATTCACATCTTTTAAGTATATGTTTGCATAAACGTCATTTAGATATGTTTCATCATTTGGGAAAACGTTAATTGTTGGTCAAATGGATTTTGGGCATTTTAGCTCGGTGTTGGCTTAAAAGAGTCTTGGGGACATTTGACCGGTTTTAATGACTCGACGTAGAGTCCCATTTATGATTTACATATAAATGCACCTTGTTGCATACCGTTGTTAATTACATGCTCGAGTGCGTAAGTCATTCATGTGTAGTCATGTAATCTTAGACTGTGTTGCATTGGATCCATAGGCACGTAAGTCAGTCTTATTTGATGGTTAATTGGGTGGTACGGGTTGGACTCCGGGACTCATGTTTTATGACCTTGTCATTTCAAGTGTACACTAGGAGGGCTGAGTCCGGGTTGTGCTATCATGACGATGGGTTGTCCGCTGATGGGCGTTTTTGAGGCCTTCGCCTTGTTGGGGCAATGCCATAGTTGTATCCCCATTGTGCCGAGCCTTTGGCGTATTCTCGTAATATTTTCTAAGGCCAACTGTCTTTGGTGTAGCTTGAAGGGAGTCGTAGGGGTACTTGGGCTTGCGTGTCGTGAAGTGTCATACAATTAACGTTGTTCGAGTGGCATACTTTTGTGTTCCTCTACTCTCAACGGATACGGGTATCCCCCGTTGTCGGCCCGTAGTATTTTGGATATTTAATTGTCCATGCTTTAATATTTGGATTTCATTCTATTTTATGGTCGCGTGAGTATTAATTCGAGTTACATGTTTTCGATGACGTACCATATCTTTATGGATTGCTTTCCGCTATTTAAGGGTCGAGTATTATGCCCCACCCGTGTTTGGGTGTTTTGGGATATGATGTGTTATCCACGACTTCACAAATTGGGTGTCGAATTATAATCCCGTTTTGGGTGAGTTATGGGTTGCATAGTTTTATAAAGAATGTGTGTTTGGGAGCATTGTCTTTAAAAATGCATATTATGGGGAAAATGTGTCGTTTCCATTTTTAAAGTAAACTATTTCGAAAGATCTTGATTTGAACTGAATTCTTTTCTTTTAAAAGATATAAACATTCATGTTAAAACTCTTGACCTCACTAGGCGTTAAGCCTAACCTTTTTATTTGTCAGCATGTACATCAGGTTCCTGTTATTGGGTTCAGTTCTACCGGTGCTTTGAGGAGTTGAGCCTTAGCTTATTGCAAGAGTAAGTAGTTGGTGAAGTCTTCCGCAGGTTGGAGATAGTAACTGTTATTGGGTTTAGTAGCACGGTCCTTATCATAGATTGTATGTATAGAATGAATGTGTGTATTGAGGTTAATCCTTAAATTGTGTTTGTAGACGAAGCAATTATTGATGTATTTAGAAAATTTTAAATTAGTTGCTATTTCCAAGATTTGAGGGTGTTATACCATTTATCGATACGGATATCTTGGAAGATTTAAGACATGATTTGATCCATCATCTCCATTTCTCACAAAATCCCATTTCTTTCATCATGTCAAGGATAAATTGCCAATCAACCGAGTCGTAAGCTTTCTCGAAGTCGACCTTAAAAATCATACCTTTCCTCTTCGTGATTTTGAGGTACACCAGAGTTTCATTAGCTATAAGTACCCCATCGAGAATGAGTCTTCCTTTTATGAAGGCACTTTGTTGTTTGCTAACTACTTTTCCCGTAATACTTTTTCCACTATTTTGTAGAAGATCCCAATTAAGCTAATTGGTCTATAATCATTTAGACAAAGAGGGCTTTCAATCTTTGGGATTAAAGTCAAGAAAGATGCATTACAACCCTCACTTATCTCACGCTTCTCCAATACCCACGTTATTACCGCCATCAAATCTTCTTTTATCAAACCCCAAAAAGCTTTAATAAATCCAATTGTGAATCCATCCGGCCCTGGTGATTTGTTGTTTCCGCAATCCTTAATTGCGTTCCACACCTCATCATCTACAATTTCGAGCTCCATATTTGTAGCCTCCACCTCTGAGAGTTTTTTCACTCGTTCCGATCATAGTAGTTGCCGACCCATCCTTCGGTTTGAGAATTTCTTTTAAAAAAATCATGAGGGAATTCCTATAATCTTTTTGGATCATCCGTCCATTCCGAGTCGATGTTGAATCCCCGGACACAATTCCTCCTTTATCTATATTTTATCGTCGCGTGGAAGATTTTAGAGTTTTCGTCTCCTTCTTTGATCCACTTTATCTTCGCCGCTTGTTTCTCCATTTCCAAACTTTTTTCTTCTAATTCAAGCCACTTTTTTCGTTCATCAATCCACTTTTTCCTTTCAATCGGTGATAAGTTATTCCCGTTGGCTTCCTCCTCCTATTTTCTCACCACTTCCTTCTTAGCTTCCAACTATTTTCCAATATCTCCCCAATTCACCTTGCACCACCTTTTTAACGTAATCTTGACATTTTTAAGTTTGTCCCGAAATATGCAATTCGGTCTTCTTGAGGTCACCATCTTTATCCATGCCACCCTAACCACTTCCCCCAAAGATTCCTCCTTTAGCCGAGCGTCGAAAAATTTAAATGGTCTCGGCCCAAAATCATACCCTTGATCTGTTAACATAATCGGCGCATGGTCCGACCATTTTCTTTCCAAGACTTTGGCTCCCAAGCTTTTTCATAGGTTATCAAAACCATTAGTCACTAGAAATCGATCCAACTTACTATGTTTATGGTCGTCGTCGCTAACACGTGTGAACCCCCCCCCCCCCCCCAATGAAACATCCAAAAGTTTGCTCCTTCTAATAAATTCATTGAAGTCCTCCGTGCCTTTTGCATTTATAACCGAGTTTAATCTTTCTTGTTCGTTTCGTACTTCGTTGAAATCACCGAAAATAACCCATCCTACCTCCTCTTTTTTATAAAGAATCTCCAATTTTCCCCATAGAGGCAATCTATCTTTTTATTCCCTAGGACCATACACGTTGACGCATCCAACTAACCCATGTCAATTTTCCCACTTTCCCACTACCGCTATAAAATTATCCTCTTATATGATGTACCCTCCTCGGAACGAATTTTTACTCCAAGCTAACAAAAGTCCACCCGAGTTCCCTTTGGCCGAGACATGAACAAAATCTCCATCTTTGATGCCCCATACATCTGAAAGGAATCGTTCATTCATTTCCTTCATCTTTGTTTCCTGTAAAGCTATTATACACTGATTTTCTTTTCTGTAAATTTCTTTTACCCAATCCTTTTTACACTTTGATCCCATTCCCCTAATATTCAATGAGACTATTTTCATACTTATATCCATCATACACGACTCTTACCAGAACACCAGTGATCATTTTTTTTGCCTTCTTCCTTGCTTAGATCTCTTTTCGAATTCCAAGTGACCCTAATCGTTTTCCCGAACGCTTCTAGGCCCTCTTGACTATCCACACTGTTTAGTCCATTGGATAACACCACTTTAGTCGAGTCTAAAATCGAATACCCCCCATTCATCTTTTTTTTCTTTCCTTTTATTTTTTCGCATCCTGCCTCCACCGTTTTTTTGGAATATTTCTATGTTGTTTGCTCCTCGCTAGCTTTTTCAAGTAATGGAGGCTAACCTGTCATCCTCCAAAACCCGAAATTTTGCCCCTCCTTGTGCTCGATTTATCTTTATTGGAAGCCTCCAATCTTTGCTTTTTTCCGTCTCTTGAGTTTTCGCTCTGTGATTATTTTTACTTCCTTCCTCCCTTGTACTCGAGTTCTGCTGTGAGGTTTTATTTTTGTAATTAGGCCCAGTATTTCGTGGCCTAGATTTGGCCACCCCATCTTCCATTAGCCCAGATGACATCCTATTAAATGTTCCAGCCACATCATATGGCCCAACAGAATTATATGGCCCATAATCAGCTACCTTTTCATTGAAACGTGTGCCCTTCATCGTGTTTTGACCGATCTCCCCACGCGTGCAGGTTTCTGGTGGCTGCAGATTGTGCATCTCCATGTCCTTCTTCGATTCTAGTGCTTGTCCATTATAATTTGAAATATGCGTCTCTTCACCTTCGATTCGGTCTCCCAGGTCCATCCCATCAGATGTCGCATTTTCCGGTACGTTTTCCGGTGAGTTTTTTAGATTCATTCTCAGCGCTGCCGTGTCTGGTTCATTCTACACCGATTTTCCTTCTCCTACCGATTCCTATTTTTCGCCGAGAAAAATGTTTTCTTCGATGCACTCGTCTTCCTCATTCACCTCCTCGCTCCATTCCGACGGGTTGGATGAATCATTCTCATCTCCGTCGATATCCCACCACTCATCTCGTTCCTCATCTTCTGTCAGGCTTTCCATCAGACTTTGGTCCTCTTCTTCCACTTTAATCACGTAAAAAAATTTCGTACCCTAATACTTTTAATTCCACAGATTCTAGATACGAAACCCGAACTTATGAGGACCTTTCCCCACATTAGATTTGTACGATTCAAAAAGTTATGGTTTTTTGTTTTTAGTACTTCCCCCATTTACTCGCAATATCAATAAATGTTTGTTCCTTCCATACATACAACGGGACCCCCTCAATTCTAAGCTAAACGAGCTTATCCGACGTTTGGAATCTGATCGACCACTTTCTTAAATATTTAACCCAGTAGTGAATTCCATGTGTTTTATTATTCACCACTTTGTCCCTTTCTTCTTGCGATTCAAGCTTTATTAATACATTTCGGCCTCCCACCAATCTCACTCCCCCATCATCCTTCTTTTTTGGATTGCATATTGCTTTAACCGCTTGTAGATTTAAAGAACTTGTTGTTTTCCGAATATAACTATTTGTTCTCACTAGGCTTTAGCCTAACACTTTTTCTTAAAATGACATTTATAACAGGTCATTCTAGCGGTGGGACTCCACGGTCTTAAGTGGAGAGTCATTGTAGGAGAGTAGCATTTTTGGAAGCCATAGAGGCGTTGCTTGATATAGCGGTGGTATACTTTTGGAAGTGAGATGACAACACCCGTGCCTAATCTAGATTTAGTTGGCCTAGATTAGTAGGTTGTTGAGTTTAAATTTCACTTGATTTTTGTATTGTAAACGCCATATAATTATTCCCCTTTTGGGGTGATTTGGTTATGTTAGTTTTGTTTATTCCGCATTTATTCAGTTTTAAATTAACCCATATTTTTAGGGTGTTACAGTAATATTTATTTATCATGATATGCTGTTAGATCAAAGGAAAAAAAAACTATTAAGAATTTTGAGATCTTTAAAGAAGTCACTACCTACCTATAGAGTAGAAATATCAAGCCATGTGGAGGTTCACATGTGATGACTCCAAGTCATTTATTGTATCATGATATGCATTTAGATTACAAAAGAGAAACACTATTAAGAATTTCGAGAACTTTAAAGAAGTCACTACATGTAGAATACAAATATCAAGCCTACATGGAGGTTTACTGCGATGTCTCCAAACCAGTTTATTTATCATTATATGTAGTTAATCACAAAAAAATACTAATAAGAATTTCAAGATATTTAAAGAAGCCACTACCCCTAGAATACAAATATCAATCCTATATGAAGGTTTAAATGCGATAACCCCAAGCTAGATAAACCTATAAATCTTTTCAATGGTTGCACCATTTAACTATAAATCTTTTCAAGTTATTGATATTTTTTATTAGATCATTATTAGTTCGTTGGTTAGTTCTTTGCTTTTTGTATGTGAGAACTGTGTTCGAGTCTCTTTCCCCAAGTTTTTCCATTAACTTGAATTAAAACTTAAAAACTACGAAAATGAAACAAATGAGATTAGAACTCATGCCTGGAAGGGGAGAAAATACTTTGTAAACCAATTTTACCAAGATAAACTTGTATATTATTGTAATCTTAATGAATATATGGTTGCCTCCAACAAAATAATATGATAGTACTTTTAACGACCTGTAAAATGTTAAGTTTACACTACGACAGAGAAACGAAAGGGTAACACATGCCACTATATGCACTAGGGCCACCCTCAAGGTTCTAAATAGCGGGAGGTGTGGTGTCGCGGTGAGGTCAAGCCTCAAGTCATACGAGTTATGGCGAGGCCATGGCGTTTTCCAAGGCGTGGCTTAAGATGACAGATCTATATATAACATATGTGTATATATATATATGTGTGTGTGTTGTGTATTTATCTCAGTGTCTTGAACAATAATAGTTACGTTATTGACAATTTATAGTCATATAAAACGTTAAACAAAAGATTTTCAAAATTATAATCGATACTAATTAATGGGCAAATTATAATCGAATTTCAAAATTTACAAATTTGAAAATTGAAATTACACAAATTCATGACGCCATAACGCTCCATAGGGCATGCCATAGCGAGCTCCACGCCTTATATCGACGCCAAGGTAGAAAACGTGGCAGCAAGGTCACGCCATGGCGCAGCGCCAAGGCTCGTTTTTAGAACATTGGCCACCCTAAGGTGTACCAGTGGTGCTGCTCATGGGGTCTTCAATCATCACGAGCCTATATTTTTTGATTTTTATATATATTATATAATTAAGATAAGATATAATAAAACCATTTTTACACAAATTGTCGTATTGCTAATTTGGCAATGTTTGGTAGAGAGTGTACAAATCTCGTAACTTGACTACTAATTTTTTTAAATAAGGGGTTGTTTGGTTGGTTTTCCATTAAGTCATGTATGGATAAAACTGTCTGTGTAGATTAATATGTTTGTATAGATTGAAAATGTTTTTTTAGGAAGGTTTTTTCATAGATGGGAGAAGTGTGTTTTTTAATTGGGAGAAGCAGGTTTGGTAAAAACTTTATTTTTTTGCATAAGGCTCCCCCCTTAAAGCTTACTGAATAAGTCATTTTCTATATCATTAAACGACTACCAAACAGTCATGTACAACTGACCAAATAAGCTGTAAGTGAAACAACCCAAAAAGATCAACGAGATAAACATACGCATAACAACCCAACTCGGGTCCTAATACATCATCTGATAAAAAGATTAACATAGTCTGACACTGAGTCTATTGCAACCGAGATTCTAAGTGAAAGTATCTATGCCGCTTCTATGCCACGCTCTTCGCCTCTTTAGTATCTAACACTTCTCTTTCCCTTTGGATGATCCATAAATCACCCTGTTACCTGAAAATGGGTTTTAAAAAAATAGGAAGCGAGGGTTAGACCAAAAGGTTTAGTGAATTCCTAATCTCGCCCGTTTTATAATAACAGAAGTACAATTAAGAATATAAAAATAATTCACCACTTTATGCCACAAGAGACGATATCTTATACGTCAAAAGCCTTCGTCGAAAAATCCAGGACTGCTCGTCCTTGGGGCCCCCCAGTAGATCCCCATACGGCCCCCTAGTCGATGTTGTTACCGATGTGTAAGGAAACGAATTCCAAACACCCGGTTTCAACCATCCCCGATGATTGAAGGGAAACCACAAGCTCAATTCATAACACAATTCCACATTTCTTATCGTAAATATGAGAAAGTATGTAGACGTAATATAAGAAGTAGATCCAACAATTCACAATACAAAGATACAATTTCCAAAAAAACGATAATCGTAATCGACATAGTTTAAATAAAACCATTTCCAGATTTCGTAATTTAGAATAAAGGGACTCACCTGATTGAACGGTCTCGGCTTACTCACGACAAAAAGTCTTGCAGAATCGACTTCCTACAATTTAGATATATGGCCACTAAGTTATTCACTTCTAAACTGAAGGTTCAGGAGATTAAAACTCAACTAATAAACAGACCCCGGTCGAGAGAGAGGGATCCGGTCTCAGCCCCCCCCCCCCCCCCCCCCCCCGTCCGGGCGACTCCGGGCCATGCCACACCGGGCGACCCCGGTCCCCGAGCTTGGAAACTTCGAACAAAACCCCACGCAGAAAACCCAAGAATCGATTCAGACCCTCAATATATTTTCTTAACCCAATATTTAAATCGTTCATACGGTTTCAAACATCACTTAGTGTCCTTAATCTAATTTGCTAACCTCAGGCCCAACCAGGACTCCGATTCCAGTTTTTTCTTTTAAGAACATAACAGTCCTCCCAAACTAATCAGCAAATCACTCAATCTAATTACAAAGATGTAGATAAAGGTTTTCTATTTAAGATACATACCTCTTGATGATGGATTCCACAAATTTCGATGGCTTCTTCCCAGCTTCTAAACCTCACAGATAATCGATCGGCTTCTATATCTCTTTGAATCGCCGCACACGGCTTCACACTAGACGACTCTCCCCCAAATGACAGTACCCTAGGGTTTTAGGCCCTAAATGGTCAAGTTTTCCTAAATAGATCCTCCAATTTTCCAAGTCTTCCACATTAAACCCACGAAGTTTTTATTTAAAAGAATAAACACGAAATTTCAATTTGACGGATGTTACAACACTCCCCCCCCCCCCCCCTTAAAAGAATTCCGTCCTCGGAATTTCTTCGGCAAAAAGATGCGGATATTTGGACCTCATATCAGATTCTAACTCCCACGTCGCTTCCCGTCGTTTATGGAACTTCCATTGAACTTTCACTAGATTGATATCCTTTTTCCTCAGTCGTTTAACTTTACGATCCACTATAGATTCAGATTCTTCGACGAAGATCAGTTTCTCATCCACCCGAACATCCTGTAAACGCACTGCCATAATGACCTCTGCAAGACACTTTCTCAAGTTTGAGACGTGAAAGATGGTGTGAATATTCCTCAACTCCTCAAGTACTTCCAACTTGTACGCCACCTCCCCGACCCGTTCCACTTGCGAAGGTACACTGCGGATTTCCTCGCAATTTATCCGGTAGGTCAATTTTGTTCAACACTTACCCACATCTCTTACACTCGCGAATGGTCCGATGCACGCAGGCTCAGCTTTCCTTTCTTTCCAACTTGCACCACACCTCTCCCAAGCTTACAGGCAAGAATTCTTGTATTCAACAACATAATACTTAGCAAAGCCCTCTAAAATTGCTCGCAACACTACTAACTCATCGATTTATACCACAACGTCGATCACTAAATTCTTTGATGGTAATAATTCAACCGCACAATGCACCTATCAACCAAGACATCAAACACACTTATTCCTTTGGATATCCATATATTTCTATTTAACCCTACACCATCCTTCGATCTATTTCCAATTTATTCCCTTGCCAAGCTGAGTCAGTCCCAAAGGCACAAAACAATACACCACTGAATCTATCAAATCCCAATTTTCTCAATATCAAACACAATACTACCTGAAAATATACATCACATTAGTACCTACTCCCGTCCCCAACACCGATTACTAATACATTGATGATAACCAATTTATCCATACCATGCACATCTCGACCGAAATATCATTTCCACTTATCCCTTTGCACATTTGCATATACTTGAGAACGTAAACATTCCACATGTTCACTGCCCGAATAGTCCTCCGAAGAGTTTAGCTCCCCCATACATATAACCGTTTACCACCGAACCCACCCGTACTCATAACTCTCTTAGTCTTATTCCGGTTTCACTTGCCCTACGAGAGGAACAATACTTTCTCACAATCCAAGTTTAATTTTCCCGATGTCAAACTCAATGCTCACTCAGAATGCTTATCACATTAACACTTACTCACATCCTCCGATCTTTCCCTTTGAGAATCTCGATCAATCACTTTACTTGTTTCTATGAAAACATAGATCACTCACTTTCAAATAAAGGCTTACTCAAGGTGGAAAGCTTTAGACCAGACCCGCGCAGAAATAATAATACCTAACCCATAACCGAAAGCTTCCTCATATTCTCGCGTGCTGTTCATATACTCGCAAAGTTGACTCTTTTAGCCATGCTCCACATTTATCTGTTCCACTGGGCGAACTTCTCAATTTCAGATTACTCCCCTTACGGCAACATACTAGCCTCATTTTCTCACTAACAGATTCGATCTGACGACCAGGAGCTACTTATCTCTAAGAATACTTCAATCCTCGGACGAACTTCAATCTACAACAAGGCACTACTACCAACCGCATAAGACATCCTCATTAGCGTTCCGATGCAATCAGACGAGCTCACCCGAAGTTTACCGCACCCGAGAAGAATACGAGTTCTTCTTCTAGGCGATCGCCATTTATCACCCAACCTATCACAACACCTATATCAAACGTACTTGTCGCGTCTGGATCTTTCTTCAAAATCTCCAAACCAAGATTTACAGTTACTCTTGCCCTTCTATACGACCCAAATTCATCATCCAACATAATGACAATCTATCCTTACATCACAGACTTACAAGTCTAATATGGCACAAAAATATCACCTACTTGATTATACCTTTAACGCGCCCTTCACGATCCTCTTTATATAACTTAGACACCCCTTCTTCTCACCAACATAACACAGTTACACTCGAATTTATTGTGAGGCGAGACCGGGTCCTCCCAGTCATCCGCATACATAACCCACCTTGCCTTCATATACACCTACTCGCATGTAAGACCCAATCGATCTCCTGATATACACCTACCCGATTTCATCCCTTCTCCAATCCAAATGAATCACGTCTCCCAATTTCCTGATGAAATCTATGCACTCCCTTTAATGGCACTATACACTTCATCCCTTTACGAAGCGCTAGAACCTCACAAAGGAAACACTCCCTCCAAGTAACCACCTTCCATTTCCATAACGTTTCCACACGGTTACCCTGTATCCGACACTTATACACCTTCTCTGAACGTCCCACCACGTCTATGTATCCCCTGATAAATTCTTAAATTCCAGTCCTCCGACAACATCTTAAACAATTGCTCACTTTGATCAATAAAGAAAAACGACAAGATGTTGCTTCCATAATGTCCTCAACCGCCAGAACTTCTAACAAAACTTACTTTGCCAACGAATCGCATTCAGCTTAACACTTCGCCGTCCCCACTTGAAAGAGGTCTAACTTACGAAACAATTCCAATAACTCAGGCTCCATTCCCTTTTTATCTGTACTTCAAGTACGACAATACACTAATAACAGCATGTTGAATTTCTGAGCAAAGCTCAATCTGTTGTAATACCATTAATGCCAGAATTCCCTTTTTCGACATTACCAATCTTCCTTCTTTTCCCTAATAAATACCGGAAGCATAAATCACCCAACATTGGCTTGACCGACACATCCCCTTCTCTTAGATCCTTTCGTTGTACTTCTTTCCACTACTTACACGACTTACTGAGTTTATAGCCTTCATGCATGACATCAGGATAATTAGAAGTTATTTCTCATATTGAACATTCAAAAGGGCACAAAACTTGAAAACATTTTTGAAGCACACATGACCCAAAACCCACATAACTTTAAAGTCATGCACCAATATCTTGAGAATAATTCGCATGCAACTTTCGATAAATACCACCTTGACCAGATAACACAATGTCATGACAATTGTGTTGTAGAAAGAAATCTTCCCTATACAATGAATTTTTTTTGAACGAAACCGCTTGTTCAAATGAAAATGGTCGGTTCCCGCATGCGGTTATAAGATATCAACGTGTCAAAACCCATTTTGGTTACACAATTTGCAGTCAAATGTCTTCGTGATTTTCATAATGAAGTTTAACTTAACATAAAGAAAATGATGTAATTCACAAATTGTTAAACTCAATATTTTATTATGCAATGGAAAAATAGGTTTGTCCTTCTTCTTTAAATACATACTTGCGCTCGTCGACTTGTTTCCAAAAGATATGAAATTCGATATGTATACATCTACTTTTTAATCTCGAATGAGCTCTCGAGATACCTTTATAGTCATAAGGCATGAACTCACTTGCAATTGAAGGCTATTTACTCAATCGAAGTCAACTGTTACACTCACCCAATCATCATGACATCCAACCTTTAGCTACTGTTCCCTTTCTCGTAACAACAACAACTTGCAGTTCAGGTGTTTCACACCCTAGCTAATTGGTTACCCCACCAAGTTCTCGTCTTGAGCCCTGATGTACAATTCGTATGATTTCAAATTTTGACCCCTACTGGCCAATAACCTAATCACATTTTCTCCTCGATCGGTTCCTCTGACAATTTCCTTCAATCCCGATTGGGAAGTCATGAGATTCCCTCTTTCTCCCAACCTTGAATTTAAACCTTTCAGAATCCTAACTCGAACCCTTTTCTCATGTTCGAACAGATAATCACACTATCTACCAACATGAGAACTTACTTGACACTGAAAGTTCCCTCTACTCAATCCTTCACCCGTTTCGAACACATAAAGTTCTTCCTTGGTCGGTCTATTATTGTTTTGAGTAATACTCTTTCTAGGGTTTATCATCAATTTAATTACAAGCAACCTCACGCACCGCACCAAACTATTGCCAACAACGCAGGGCTAGAACTTTATTCCCTTCCATCACCCCTTCATAGACTAATCCCTCAATAATAACCTCCCGATCGCGGTGAGGACTAAACTATCCACGCTTACCCAACATTCTATCGACTTCTACGCATAGAGAGGTAATCCGAGCACGTACATGTGCCTGTAAATTTGCAATTACATTGGCCAGATGTGATTCCAAATTTACCTCACATGTTAGTACCCACCTCTCAAAACACACATTCCTATAGCGGTAATCCCCTAGGACATCCTATTTCTCGGTTGTGTCCCATGTCCTACAGTTTAAGTTTAGGCCAAACCGATCGCCTAAATCCCTTAAACTACGGCTCTGATACCAAGTTGTAACAACCCAAAAAGATCAACGAGATAAACATACGCATAACAACCCAACTCGGGTCCCAATACATCATCTGATAAAAAGATTAACATAGTTTGACACTGAGTCTATTACAACCGAGATTCTAAGTGAAAGTATCTATGCCGCTTGTATGTCCCGCTCTTCGCCTCTTTAGTATCTAACACTTCTCTTTCCCTTTGGATGATCCAGAAATCACCCTGTTACCTGAAAATGGGTTTTAAGAAAATAGGAAGCGAGGGTTAGACCGAAAGGTCTAGTGAATTCCTAACCTCTCCCGTTTTATAATAACAGAAGTATAATTAAGAATATAAAAATAATTCACCACTTTATACCACAAGAGACGATATCTTATACGTCAAAAGCCTTCGTCGAAAAATCCAGGACTGCTCGTCCTCGGGGCCCCCCAGTAGATCCCCATACGGCCCCCTAGTCGATGCAGTTACCGATGTGTAAGGAAACGAATTCCAAACACCCGATTTCAACCATCCCTGATGATTGAAGTTAAACCACAAGCTCAATTCATAACACAATTCCACATTTCTTATCGTAAATATGAGAAAGTATGTAGACGTAATATAAGAAGTAGATCCAACAATTCACAGTACAAAGATACAATTTCCAAAAAAAACGATAATCGTAATCGACATAGTTTAAATAAAACCATTTCCAGATTTCGTAATTTAGAATAAAGGGACTCACCTGATTGAACAGTCTCGGCTTACTCACGACAAAAAGTCTTGCAGAATCGACTTCCTACAATTTAGATATATGGCCACTAAGTTATTCACTTCTAAACTGAAGGTTCAGGAGATTAAAACTCAACTAATAAACAGACCCCGGTCCAGAGAGAGGGATCCGGTTGCAGCCCCCCCCCCCCCGGGTCCGGGAAACCCCGGGCCATGCCACACCGGGCGACCCCAGTCCATGCCACACCGGGCGACCCCGGTCCCCGAGCTTGGCGACTTCGAACAAAACCCCACGCAGAAAACCCAAGAATCGATTCAGACCCTCAATCTATTCTCTTAACCCAATATTTAAATCGTTCATACGGTTTCAAACATCACTTAGTGTCCTTAATCTAATTTGCTAACCTCAGGCCCAACCAGGACTCCGATTCCAGTTTTTCTTTTAAGAACATAACAGTCCTCCCAAACTAATCAGCAAATCACTCAATCTAATTACAAAGATGTAGATAAAGGTTTTCTATTTAAGATACATACCTCTTGATGATGGATTCCACAGATTTCGATGGCTTCTTCCCAGCTTCTAAACCTCGCAGATAATCGATCGGCTTCTCTATCTCTTTGAATCGCCGCACACGGCTTCACACTAGACGGCTCTCCCCCAAATGACAGTACCCTAGGGTTTTAGGCCCTAAATGGTCAAGTTTTGCTAAATAGATCCTCCAATTTTTCAAGTCTTCCACATTAAACCCACGAAGTTTTTATTTAAAAGAATAAACACGAAAGTTCAATTTGACGGATGTTAAGTAAGTTCTATTAAGCTCATTAAGTTGCTAACAAACAGGCCCTAAGTTAGGTGTTTTAACTTTTTCTTTTGAGATATTGCATTATTTATTTTAATTTATCTGTTGTTTTTATGCAACCTTTGTGATTCATTTAAATAGAACTTGATACAAATATACACTTTGTTTTACTATGATCTCGTAACAAGTAATAATGGTACTAAGTACTGGGTATTAGGGCTGTAAATGAACCAAACAAAATAACGAACACAAACGATAAACGAACAAATTTTTTTGTGTTCATGTTTGTTTGTTAAGATAGAAATTTTGTTTGTTCATGTTCGTTTATGTTCGTTTATTAAGAGCTAAACAAAAGTAAACGAATGTAAACGAACGAACTTAAATGAACATAAGCTAATTATGCTCACTACTTAAGCTATTTGTGTTATATATTGTACGTTATATTCATTATGTGATTATTTTTACTTTTGTTATTTATTAACTTTGTATTCTTATTAACAAATTAAGAATGAGAAATTTACGAGTATTAATTTAACGATGTCCGCCAGAAAATTTCCGACGGATTTCCGACATATATTAAGAAAGTCAAATGGTGTTGACTTCCGCCGGAAAACATCTTTTTTTTTAAATCTTTTGTTCTTTTCGTGGGATCTCCGGCGGATTTTAAGATTTTCTTTAATTATTTATTTTTGAAATTATTAAACTTAAATTAATTTAGTTTTCCGGCAGATTATAATTAATTTTTTTTATTAATTACCATCCACCGGAAATCCGGCGGATTTTTTTTAAAGAAAAATCAGCCCGAAAATATATATTTTTATCCTTAATTAAGAAATTATCCATCAGAAATCCGCCAGAAAAATCAATAATAAAATAATTTCTAGATTTAAGGTATGGCGGATTTCCGGCGTATATTTTTTTAGATTAAAAATAAAAATCCGCGTGAAATCAGCTGGAAAATAAATCTAGAAATTATTTTTTAATTGATTTTTCCGACGGATAATTTTTTTAAAAAATATATATATTTACGTTTGTCGGAAATCTGCCGGAAAATGTAATATAATTTTTTTTACTTTGCAAGCAGATTTCCAGCGGATTTTAATTCTTTTAAAATAAATTAAAATTTTAAAAGAATTTTCAACATTTAATGATAAATCAAATCAAATTTTTGTAATTGATTAAATATATTTTATGTTCATATATATAGACAGTTTTGAGCTTTAATGGACCGTTTTGGGCTTACATTGATCCAATTTCGCTTTAATGGGTTATGTTCGGCTTTAATGGATTGTTTTGGGCTTTAATGGACTGTGTTGGGCTTTAATTGTCCGTTTTGGGCTTTAATGGAATGTCATGGGTTTAATGAACCGTTTTGGGCTTTAACGGACTGTTTTGGGCTTTCATTGTTCCAATTGGGCTTTAATGGGATATGTTTGGCTTCAATGGACCGTTTTAGTCTTCAATGGATCGTGTTGGGCTTTAATGAACCATTTTGAACTTTAATGGACCGTTTTAGGCTTTAAATGAATCGTTATGGGCTTTAATGGACCGTTTTGGACTTTCATTGATCCAATTTGTCTTTAATAGGTTATGTTCGGCTTAAATGGACCGTTTTGGGCTTTAATGGACCATTTTGTTTCATTGATCCAATTGGGCTTTAATGGGTTATGTTGGGATTCAATAGACCATTTTGGGCTTTAACGGACCGTTTTTGGGCTTAATGTATTTAATTGAGTTTAACGGTATAATAATAATAATAATAATAATAACAATATAATAATCATAAAAATAAAAATATAATAATTATAATAATAACACTATAATAATAATTCAATAATTAAAAATAACACTTCTGACGGATTTTCGACGGATATAACCTTACTGGCGGATTACTTGGCACCGTGAACATCAGACTCAGTCGGGAAAGATGGTACATTCGAGTGATGGGGAGGCTTGGAAACAATTCGAGAGGCTACATCCTGATTTTGCTTAAGAGGTCAGAAATGTTCGTCTGGGCTTATGTAAAGATGGTACATCCGACTAGGAATCGCACCACACATAATAGTGGAGTATGCATGAGAGACTCGTGTTACTCAAAGTATGATGTGGACTACTATAGATTGTTGGATAAAGTGTTAGAGATATAATATCATAGGTATGGACTCAGTTGATGTGTTGTCCCAATATTCAAAGGCATATGGTTTGATACAGTTAACGAGGTCCGAGTTCACCCAAAGCATGATCTTGTAGACGTCAAACACAGATCAAGACTTCGTTCATACAACCCGTTTATCCTAGCATCACAATCTGAATGAGTCTATTATGTATCATATCCATCAAAGGAATTAAAAGATTGGTGGTATGTGGTGAAGACAAAGCCTAGAGGGGTCTATGAGTTGGCATGAATTACACTCAAAGTACTGGCGGATGAAAATGTGGATGAGGAACAGTTTTTCCAAGAAAATGATAGAATTGCACCCATAGGGGGAAAACAAAGACGTGGATGAACCCATCCGTCTTGTCATAGAGGGAGACGGCATCGAAGTTTCCAATAGTGGTCGCGAGAACTGGCATGTTAACGAGAGTGGTGACGAAGAGGAAGAGTTCCAAGACTCGGATAGTGACTCTGATGAAAAAGAACCTGACTTGTCCAATCACTCCTCAGGTGATTAAATACTATGTTAATCTTAGGCTTAGTAAACTTTGTCTAATTGTTTCCATGTTTACTTATCTATTTGTCACATTTACGAACTTATCTATTTGTGATCATTTTTACTTATCTAATATTGTGTTGTATACTTGAATTATTGTTGTATGATTTCTAACGTTGCTTTGTAGACAATGTCGCGTACCCCTGGGTCCGGATGAGGTACTCCTAGCTGAGTTACAGGAGGAGCCTCTAGTAGTGGTTCGACACAACCAGACGATCTGGAGTCTGGTAATGTTTATCATGGCATCGCTGCTCCGGAGCAGCTCTCAACGCAGAAGAGGCGACTTGCACCTCACGATGTTAATTCAAATGAGTAAATTCATTTCTATTAACTTATTGATCAAATTAATTGTTCTTTGTATCGATATTAATTCAATTCATTATGTAGATGGAATAATTCTGACGCGATCCACACCGCCATGAAGATAAATCAGACCTTCTTGACTGGCGTACTTGGTCCCACATCCCTCTAAGAGGTAAGGAACAAGATATGGGAGCATTTTCAAATTTGTAGTGTATATTTAAGTAATTATATCTTTGGTGGTTTTATTTTAAACTTAAACATAACTAAACTTGTACGTATACGGCCACCACACGTGGGATGCTTCTGTGGACGTCCGAATGCGAGAGATCTGGGAGAGAAAGTGTGCAATTTGAGCTCCGCCCAGACTAAAGTTTCTAAATTGTCCAGACGAAATGGTCATCCCTATGACGAGAATAACCCACACCGAGATATAAACTTGTTAAAGTCAATCCCTCCAGATTGGATCTACCCCGGCGAACTGGATCATGATGATCGATGGCTGGAACAACGATCATTGGAAGGTTGTTTCTGTGGTGTCGCGTGTGAATTGGATGACGGAGGTGGATGGCGAAATATCCAAGCACACCTCATGATCAATCTCGTTGGAAGAGAAATCTGTTCGCTTGGTAGGACCTTAATATCTTATAATTAACTAATTGCTTTAGTAGTTTGATTTTTAATATGTTATAATTAACACATGTTTGTATTATTTGCTCTTTACAAACGAAAACAAAAGGAGGTGTGCTACCGTTGGGTTTGGAACTCTTCAATCATACCCATATGAAGAGGTAGTCTGGTTCGGATACCTCGTCTTTGGATAATGGGGAGTACATAACATCGAGGTGTAGCCGGGTTGTGGTAAGTATTTTGCACAAGACTTTAGAATATCTATATATACATTTTGTTTAACTTTAAACTTTATAATTGGGTAACTTGCTATCTTATATATTTAGTTTGAGTTGCGATTTGTTGGGCAAACATTAGGATTGTTATACTGTGAGACTTTATTTTACCTAGATAGTTTGTGTTTAACTTTAAACTTTATAATTGGGTAACTATCTATGTTTGTGTGTGTGTGTGTGTGTGTGTATATATATATATATCTAGTTTGGGTTTCTATTTATTGGGCAAACATTAGGATTGTTTAACTTAGTTGGAAATGTCCCATTTACAGCTGTTATGCTGTCGAAATTGACTTGTAGTATTTTGTAAAAACTACATGGTGAGTATTCGATAGGCCTCACCCAGAGGTACGGCGAGGGACCTAGCAATTATCCACTAGTTGATACACAGTTGTGGCATGATGTTATTGGGGGACCAAAGAATAGTAGTCTTTTTGGGTTCAGGTACCACCCAGATCTCAATTCGATCTTGTGTGGGACACCCTCATGGGGTGGTGCGTCTTCTTCTTCCCACTTTTCATATTAAATATTCTAACATCTTCTTTATTTTATAGGAAATTGAGGAGTTAAGGTCCCAAGTTCAGGAGTTGAGTGAGCAAGATGAGAGTCGTCGGGAGGAAGAAGATGTACGTCAGGCGGAAGAAGAGAGACGTAATAAACAATATGATGAGATGTGTGAATTGGTCAGGTGTCCCAGTAGTATCCACCACTATCGCAGACATATGTTGAGTGTTTGTAGCCTTGAAACAACTTTAATTGTGTTGTTGGAACAATGTTTGGAACAATTGTTTGGTATTTCTTCCTGAAACAATGTATTGGGCATTAGAATATTAACTTATGATAATTTAGTACTATTTTATGCTTTTACCAGTAAAATTTACAGCTTTTACGAGTTTTATAACTTTTAGCAGGTTTTTAAATGAAAAAACAGATTTTTCCTTTTCTGGACTGGCCAATTTCTGCCGGAAAATATTAATGGTTTTTAAAAATAAATAAATAAATAATATTTTTGGCGGATAGATCCACCAGTAATCCGCCAAAAAGTTTATTCATTTATTTATTTCGAATTCAGAAATTAAATAATTAAATTTTTTCCGGCAGATATGTCTGCTGGAAAGGAAATCTTAATTACTTATTTAATTAAGTAATCTGTTAAACACGAAAAATCTTTCTGGCGGAATTATCTGCCGAAAATATCGAAACCGCCGAAAAGTTTGCAGTCCGCCGAAAATCATCCTTTGTGGCGGATTTTTCCGTCGGAATAGGTGGTCTGTCTTGTAGTGTGTAAAGGTCACTTTATTTTTATTTGAATCTTGTTTAAAACTATTTTAAATACTTCCACACTTTAAGGTTTTATTTTTGAATTTAATAAATACCATAAATGAAAAAAAATCACAGGACCACATTTGATTTCTGCACATGGCCTCCAAAAATGTCAGGACGTGCCTGATATCCACCGTAGTGGATCCGTCCACGATTCATTGTCACCTAGGGGATTAATCTGCACGTAAGTTAGCTCGAAAACTAATGGTTACCCCCAAAAATTATCAAGCCGACATTGTTTTGGTATCCCTGTTCAAAGTAAGAAAATCCCACCCTCGAAAGCCGCAACCATTACTAGAAATCTGGGTATAACCGACCAAAATCACCAATGGCCATATATGACCTAAATTATTTCCGACGGATCATGGATGCTTATCCGATTAGGAGAAAATATTCCGACAAACCAAAAAATTGTTGGTAATCTATCTTTGAATTTAATAATTACCAACCTATTATCGACAACCATTTTTCTAAGTTGTTTGTCTTTCAAAAAACCAAGCAACTTTTTAACATAAAATTTAAGTATAAACTTGAATTTCTTAAAAGAAATGGAAAATCAACGGTTTTTAAAAGGTGAATCACCGACGACTTATAGTTTTGTATGTATTTTTTCATGATTTTGTATATATGGGCTTAAATATGATTGTTTTTATGCGATTTTCAATGTGTGTATGTGTCATGTGTGTGTATATATATATGTACGTATATCATGTACGTCAATATGTAAATTTGTATACTTATATATATATATATATATGTGTGTGTGTGTTTGTATGTTAATATGTGTATGTATGTATGTACATGTACATGTGTGGATATGTATATGTGTATGTGTGTATACATATATGTGTATGTGTGTATACATATAGTATATATATGTTGTTTAGATCATGTATTGTATGTGTATATGATATATTTGATGGCTTTATATAAGTTGTATATGTATATGATATCATGTATACGTGTATGTATACATGTGTGTAGATGTGTGTATGTCTATATATATGTACGACATATACATACAATATGTGTGTATCCCTCACCATCACCTAGTACTCTCATTTCACATTTATGTAACTACTACAGAAATAGGTATTTTAAATGGTTGTTTTGGACATTTTTAAACGGTTTTTAAACCGTTTAAAAAATTAAAGAATGTTATCTGCTACACATAGAACTCGATCTTATAACCACAACCATGCAAACCCACAACATTTACCATTCCGCCACATCTTCTTCTGTGTTTATAGAAGCACATTTAATTCTTTTATTCATTTTCTGTCCAGCTTTGTACTCCCAACTTCAACTTCAGATTCGGCCCAGATTTACCCCAAATTACCCAAAACTCAAAACATAAACATTGTAGATCTGTGTGTTGGGTTTCCAGATCATCTTGAATCACTCAAATCGAAGATCGTACGAGTGAGATATGATCAAAACGCCACAGTTGTGCAAATCTATAAAAAATTATCTTTTTGTTCTTTTTCGCTCCAAATTGTTTCAAACCTATCAAAATGTAAAAATGCATCAATTTAGTTCGGTTTTACCCTAAATTTTTAAAGGCCGTTTTAAACGGTTTTTTGATAGTGAAAGCGTTTGAAAAAATGTTTGGGCTTTTTAAACGGTTGTTTCTAGAGAACCGTTTAAAAAGATGTATGTATTTTAAACGGTTGTATGAAAAAACCGTGTAAAAAAGTTATGCGTTTTTTTAAACGGTTTTGTTTAATTATCCGTGTGAAATACGTATCCCTTTTTAAACGGTTTTTTATAACAACCGTTTAAAAAAGGTCATATGACTTTTTTAAACGGTACCACAACCGCAGAACCGTTTAAAAAAGTCTTAAAAAACGCGGCCATCTTTTTAAACGGTTTTTTCAAAAAAAAATTAAAAACCGTTTGAAAAAATGCGTTTAAAAAAGTCATTTTTTTAGTTTATATTCTAATAACATAAAAGGTTTATTAATCTTTGAATAATCAGTATTAACACAAAATATTATGATTTATTAAATGGGTATGTAGGCTCATTAATAATATAGGAAGATTGAAAAAATATCGTTCTTTTCGGAGTTAACTAGGTCGGAAGAGAAAGAGGTTTTAAAAACTAACAATGGATTTTTTTTTGTGTTGCAAGATTGACTATTCCCTTCATGTTTCTGAATAAATTATATCGTTATGTCAAGGTTTATATTTTTAAAATTGAATAAATTATAGTTTTTTATGTCAAGTTTATATGGAAATTTTGCAAGGTTCTAAATGGCGTGAGGCGTGGCGTGGCGGCAAGGTTAAGTCTCAAGCCTTAGGAGCCATGGCGTTTTCAAGGCGTGACTTATGGCGTCAAATTTCTAATTAATATATAATAGTATATATAAAAACATATGTTTCGTTATTGTTACTCAATGAGTCAATAGTAATAAACAAGTTAAATTAGGTTATATATTAAAAACTTGCAAATAAAACATTAAAAACGTAAAGAAATATCAAATATCTCATTACGATAACTGCGCATTAGGCCATGACGTGCCATGGGCTTAACGTGGCGTGACACACAAGCCTTGGTGCCATGGCGTGCCATGACGGCTGTGCGGCGAGTTTTTTAGAACATTGGAAATTTCTCAAGATCATATCAAGGATGTGTATTGGATATATAGTAGACCGGTTCTATACTTCTGGTACTGTATAGAAGAAACTTACAATAATACAGAGAAGAATGAAGATGCAAGAGTGGGCCGAGTTGGTGGAGGTTAAGTTGCCAATGATGGGCAACTTTGGTGGTGGGTTTTTGCTGCTGGTTGGTTGGGTGGAGTGATACATCTGTATACTTTTATATATGTATATCTATCATGTATGTCAATATGTACATCTGTATACTTATATATATATATATATATATATATATATATATATATATATATGGACATGTTCAAATGAAAAGGTAGTCAATTTGTGAGAATGCAAGAAAGGATGTGAGCCATATAATTAATTAATTAAAAAATACCATAAACAAAAAATAAAATTATTTTAGAAATTAAGATAATTAACATTTAGAAATTAGGATAATTACAATTTTAAATTGGATAAATCCTTAAAAATCTAATTATATTTTTTAAATTTATTTATTTATAATTTTAATAAATTCATAATCTTTTTTATCAAATTTTTTATTATTTTTTTCTAGATACATTTTTTATTATAAAAAATCATAATTTTCGTAAAATGTCACATGTGATATCCATAATGAATTCATTATATTTTTCACTATTTTCTCTATTTTTTGAATCACATGTGAATAATATCATTTAACATATGATCTATTATGTATCACATATAATCCATTATGTGAATTTTTGTTCATATCATATATGATAATATAGGTATAAATGTAAGGGATGTATAATCACATGTGATAAAATTTACATGGGCAAAAGATCAATAAATATAAATATACGTAATTATTTATGATTAATTAAAATATCTAAAATATATCATTCATAATCACATGTGATAACATTTAAATCACCAAAATATTAATAAATATAAATATACGTAATCATATATGAATAACTAAAATATATACAATTATCATATGTGATATGCACAAAACTTCTTATAGTGGATCATATGTGATACGTAATAGATCATATGTTAAATGAATCTAATCACATGTTATTCAAAACGTAAATGTATATCCAAAAAATAAACAAAAAGGGGAAAAAATAATGAATTAATTGTAGATACCACATGTGATATTGATGAAACATGTAAATTTTATTTATCAAAGTGCATCTTAAAAAAATGATAAAAAAACTTGATAAAAAATTATAAATAAATTTAGAAGATATTACAAGATTTTTTAAGAATTTATCCAATTAAAAATGGTAATTATCCTAATTTTTAAAATTATTTTTCATTTTTTATTTATGATATTTTTTAATTAATGGATTATGTGGCTCATATTCCTTCTCGCCTTCTCGCAAATTAGTTTATCTCTCGCATTATCCTCACTCTCTCTCTCTCTCTCTCTCTCTATATATATATATATATATATATATATGTTAATACATGTATGTATATGTATATGTGTGGATATGTATATGTGTATGTGTGTATACGTATATGTGTATATATATGTTGGTTAGATGAGTATTGTATGTGTATACGATATATTTGATGGCTTTATATACAAGTTGTATATGATTATGATATCATGTATATGTGTATGTATACATGCGTGTATATATATATATATATATATATATATATATATATATATATATATATATATATAGACGGAGGTTCAAGAGAAAACCTCAAATAAATGAAAAACTAAAAAACACCTTATCACCGTTGGATTAGATGATCTGATGGATATGATTAAACAGGCGGTTACAGTAATATTTTTTAAATTAAAAAAACCTCCACCCCCTATTTTTTATTCGAAAAAATACGAAAAATGAACAAAATTCAAGCGAAATAAATTACACCAAATAAACGATCATATTTTCCCAGTTGGGCTTTAACGTATCCAATTAGGTTTTAACATACACAGTTGGGCTTTAATGGACCCGGTTGGGCTTTAATATATCCAATTGCTTTTAATGGATCCAGTTAGACTTTAACGTACCCAGTTAGGCTTTAAACGAATCCGGTTGGGCTTTAATGGATTTAGTTGGGGTTTAACGTTACCAGTTGGGCTTTAATGGATTTAGTGGGGCTTTAACATATCCAATTGGGCTTTAACATACACAGTTGGGCTTTAATATACCCGGTTGGCTTTAATATATCCAGTTAATGGATTCAGTGGGGCTTTAACATTCTTAGTTGGGCTTTTAATGGATCCAGTTAGCTTTAACGTACCAAGATGGGCTTTTAATGGCCCCGATTGACTTTAATGGATCAGTTGAGCTTTAACGTTCCTAGTTGGGCTTTAATGGTACATATATGATCACATATGTACATGTACATACATACATATTACATACATGATCACATATATACTATACATGGTGTACATACATTCATGATCACATACATACATAAACACATATGTACATGTACATACATACTATCACTACTGGATAATTGCTTATTTCCGACCAAGATTACCGACGGATCACCGACGGAAATGAAAACTTTGCGACGGATAGACTATCCGTCGGTAATCCGTCGGTAAATGTAGACAGTTACCGACGGATATTAAATTATTTTATTTTATTTTATTTTTATTTTTAAATCCGTCGGTAATTTATATAATTTAATAAATATTTATTTTTTTCTGACATCCGTCGGTAATCCGTCGGTAATTACTGATGGATTACCGACGGCATTTAAGAATCCGTCGATAATCCGTCGGTAAATTTAATAATTTAATAAATATTTATTTTTTCTTTGATCATGTATGTGTGTATATATATATATGTATGTATGTATGTGATCATGTATGTATGTACATGTACATATGTGTTCATGTATGTATATACACATGTATGTATGTGATCATGTATGTATATACACATGTACGTATGTGATCATGAATGTATGTACACCATGTATAGTATGTATGTACATCATGTACATGTATAGTACATATGTGATCATGTATGTATATACAAGTACGTATGTGATCATGTATAGTATGTATGTGATCATGTATGTATATACACATGTACGTATGTGATCATGAATGTATTTACACCATGTATAGTATGTATGTACATCATATACATGTATAGTACATATGTGATCATGTATGTATGTACATGTACATATGTGTTCATGTATGTATATACACATGTATGTATGTGATCATGAATGTATGTACACCATGTATAGTATGTATGTGATCATGTATGTAATATGTATGTATGTACATATGTGATCAACGGGATTAAAGCCCAACCGGATTCGTTTAAAGCCCAACTAAATCCATTAAAGCTCAACCGGATTCGTTTAAAGCCCAACTGGGTATGTTAAAGCCTAACTGGATCCATTAAAAGCAACTGGGTATATTAAAGCCCAACTGGATTCATTAAAGCCCAACTGTGTACGTTAAAGCCCAATTGGATACGTTAAAGCCCAACTGGGAACGTTAAAGCCCCACTGAATCCATTAAAGCCCAACTAGTAACGTTAAAGCCCAACTAAATCCATTAAAGCCCAACCGGATTCGTTTAAAGCCCAACTGGGTACGTTAAAGCCTAACTGAATCCATTAAAAGCAACTGGGTATATTAAAGCCCAACTGGATTCATTAAAGCCCAACTGTGTACGTTAAAGCCCAATTGGATACGTTAAAGCCCAACTGAATCCATTAAAGCCCAACTGGTAATGTTAAAGCCCAACTAAATCCATTAAATCCCAACCAGATCTAATAAAGCCCAACCAGATCCATTAAAGCCCCACTGAATCCATTCGTTTAACGCCCAACCAGTTACTTCAGGGGTATTTTAGTCAATTTAAATACAATTTGATAAATTAATTAATAATTTTAAATATAATTTGATAAATTAATTAATTAATAATTTATTTATTAATTTTAATATTAAATAATATATTAATTAATAATTTATTTAATAAATATAATTTTAAATATAATTTTAATTTAAAAGTAATTTATTTAATAAAAAATAATTATCTGTCGATAAATACCGACGGACTTTCCATCGGAAATCCGTCGGTGAATTTATGAAAATTCTTAAAAAAAATAGCGGGCTGAAAACCCTAATCTATTGATTTCAGTTTCCCTCTCTCAATCTCTCGTCTCCCTCTCTCAGTCTCTCGATCGTCTCTCGTCTCTCCCTCTCGTCTCCCTCTCAATCTCGATCTCTCGCTCACTCTCACTCTCACTCTCGTCTCCCTCTCAATCTCGATCCCTTTCAATCTCGCTCTCAGTTTCACTGTCGACCGGCGTCGACCTCCACACCGGCGTCGACCTCCACACCGGCATCGACCTCCACAGCCTCCCTCCACACCGGCGACGACGACCACATCTCCCTCACCCACGCTCAATCTCTCCATCTGTCGACCTCACCTCTACTGGCGACGACCTCCACAACGGCGACGACTTCCACAGCTAGCGAACTCACCTCCCTCCACCGACGACCTCACAGCCCTAGTTCAGGTCAAATATGAATAACCTACCATATATCTATGTTCCTGTACTTCACATAATTTGATTAATAATCTGTTTGTGTATAAATATGTGTGTGTATCTGATTAATAATCTCTGTGTGTATAAATATGTGTGTGTGTATGTTTGTTTGGGATTCGGCCTCTTGTCTTTGGGTTTTCCATCTTGCAACATGACTATTTCGGATGTGCTCTTTGTATGTGTTTGGTGGCTTCTTTATTAAAAATGTGCAATTGTTAGAGCCAAAAAAAGAAGAAAACATATATATGCAATTGTTAAAAATGTGCTCTTTGTTAAAAATGTGCAATTGTTAAAAATGTGCAATTGTTAAATATGTGCTCTTTGTATGTGTTTGGTGTATATGATATTATCGATCGGTAGGAATCACAAATATGTATCTTTCATATTATTTTGTTAAAACTAAAGATTAGTTATATATATTGTTAGGATATATATTTCTTTATGTTTGGGATTATGTTTGTTAATAATCTTTGTGTGTGTATAAATTTGTGTGATAATGTTTTTGTATGAGTTTAACTTATGATTTGGTTTTTGTGAAAATGTTTTGGTATGATTTGGTTTGATAAACTTGTGATATTAATTAGTTGGGTTGTCAATTATTGGACAAACATTAGGTCGATAAATGGAAACATTTGGTATGATTTAGGATTTGATTATACTTGATTTTATTTATTTATTTTAGTTGGGTTGCCAATTGTTGGGCAAACATTAGGTTGATATATGGAAATATTCATTTTATAGCCGTTATGCTGCCGAAATTTTAAAAAACATACGGTTTTGACTTTCCAATAGCCAAACCATTACACTTAGAGTTTTAGAGTCATCCAAAACTCCTCTACACCCATGGTCTAATAACTAGTGTGTCTTTCTTATGTAGACATTTCCGTGTTAAACATTCTCTATTTTGCGTTCCGGTTTTGCGTTCCGGCGTGTAGTTGCGGCCAATACGGCCAATCGGGCCACCGAGTATGAGGGGATCTGGGTATATATGAGGGGATCTGGCCAATCGGGCCACCGAGTACGGCCAATCGGGCCAATACGGCCAATCGGGCCACCTTTATATATGAATTTAAACCTAAGTTAAAATTATCAGATCTCATATTGATTTCTTGAGACCGACTTAAGAGAAAGTGAGAACAGAGCAAGAGCAGGGAGAAGGAGATGAGGTTTTGAAGAATCGATCAGTTTTTGACAAATAGAGGTATGATTTTAGCTTAATACTTCTATCTAAGTGTTATAGTCGGTAAATAGTCTTATTGATTAAGCTTTTATCCGTGTTTCAATCGATTCATGGATCTGGGTTTTCTGTGAAGTTGCCGACTCTGTATAAATGTCGACCGGATCGGACCGGAACGGAGGTATCGACCGGACTGGTATGGCCCGGTGTGGGTCGACCGGTATAGTGTAACCGGTGTCGACCGGTATAGTGGACCGGTGTGTTGTGTTGACCGGTCTCGTCGACCGATATATTGCGACCGGTCTCGTAGTCGACCGGTATTTTGTCGACCGGTCTCAACCGGAGTGTGTCGACCGGTGTATGTTCTCGACCAATATGTATAATGTTAACCGGTATAAGTGGTGTTGACCGGAGTGGTTTTGATAGAGGTAGTAGCAGTATATTATATTTGATTGTTTAGAGAAGGAAAGAATGTTAATCGCGAGTTAGCTTATCTCTGTTTATGTAATTACTATTGTAGGTGGTGTTAATCGTTAAAAGACAGAGTTTAAGCAAGAAGAATCAGAGGTGAGTCTTTCAAACTAAATATTTTATGATTTTGACAGTTATTTGATAAATGTGAGTTTTATAAACTGCATTTTTATAGTATTGAAAGTTATGAAGATTTATTGAAAAAGGTTGATTTAATCAGTTTGGCATGTTTATGCTATGTTTATATAAACTTGTTTTATATATAGTGAAGACTAAGTGTATGTATACATTTGAGTCAGAAGTCTAACCTAAGTCGGGAAGTGTGACCCGCCTGCTCGTACCGGGGAGTGTGACCCGTTTATGCCATTAGGGTGTGTCCCTAAAATAAGGCAGTACGAGACAGACATACCGTCTTTGATGGCATTGTTGGTCAGTAGCTTAAGATACGCTTGCGAAGCGTAAAGAGTGGTCAGTAATGGCCAGTAGATTGAGTTACGCTTGCGAAGCGTAAAGTATGATTAACGTTTGATTAAAAGAGCGAGTTACGTTTTTGAGGTATAAAGTTTTGTTTAAATGTTTTAAATAATATTTGAACTGTTGCAGTAGTGCTTGGAGGGGATTCACTAGACCATTGGTCTAACCCTCGCTCTTTCAAAATTATAATCCTGTTTCAGGTTATCGCAAGATAGCAGGTACAGATAAGGGTAAGGAGAAGATGTGAGCTATTTCCAGGAGCTAGAAGACTTCCTGCAATAGTTTACTTTTTGACTCAGTTGTGTAATAGGTGATAGTTGTAAACCTTATACTCTGTAATGTAAGCCTGGGGCTGTTTTTAGACAGAAATGTTATTTTGATGTATATATAAAGGTACAGGTTGTTACAATTGGTATCAGAGCATTAGTTTAAGGGATCTAGGTGACCAGATGGGCCTAGACTTAAACTGAGAAAGTAGAAGCACAACTAAGCAGTAGGAAGACCGTAGGAAGATAACATTAAGGTAATAAGGACTAGCATGTAAGGTAAATTTGGAATTTCATCTGGCCAGTGTAATTGTGAATTTACAAGTACATGCTTGTGCTTAAACTACCGTAATGTGTAGCATGTTAGTTTGAATGTCTTATGTTTCTTCTTATCAGAAGTATGTCTAAGCGAGTGACAAGGAGTAGGTCTATGCCGAATCCTGAAATTGAGCCAGTTAATGAAGTCGTTGCCGAAGAGCGAACGACTGCTGTCAACCCGATTGCTAACCGAGGAAAGAGTCGAGGTCGACCTAGAGGTAAGACGGTTCAGAAGGTGACTACTCAAGCAAGGGTTTCCACTGTGGGAACTCGAGGCGGGAAGACGACTAGTGGTATTCGTCGAGCTAGAAGTGTTGAAGTAAGATCCGAACAAGAAACTTCTCATCAGGAAAGTTCAGCTTCTGTGAGGGGTCGAAAGTAGACAGGAAACCGTGGTGGAGGTCGAACTCAGGGTTTTGTTACCCAAGAAACCTTCGCGACAGAAATGGAAAAATTACAGGAAACGTTGAACGCTTTATTGGCTCAACGCACTAATGAGGTTTCGTCAAGCAAAGAAAAGATTGAAGAAAGAGTAGTGACCAAGGTAGAGAACTCACCAGTAACTGTAGGGGGTAGCCACCCTCAGTCAAACCCCATTGTGTCAGTTAAAGCTATAGCTGGGAGAGGATGTAGTTTTAAGGAGTTTGCTGCCTGCAAACCTCCTACCTATAAAGGGGAATGCAACCCAGTGTTAGCACTGAGATGGGTAAAGGGGATGGAGTTAGCATTTGATACTAGTAAATGTGCTGAGGAAGATAAAGTAGTTTATGCTTTGTCAATGTTGAAAGATGAAGCTGTAATGTGGTGGGATGTTGAAGCAGGAGGTCAAAGTTCGACGGTAGCCAAAGAAATGTCTTGGGGTGAGTTTGTGAAAAGATTTAAAGCGCAGTTTTGCCCTCTGGCGGCAATTAAAAAGTTGGAAGAAAAGTTTATGAGTTTGGAACAAAAGGGGATGTCAGTTCGTGAATATACTACAAAGTTTATAGAGAAGTCTCGATTTGCAGAAGTTTATGTGCCTAATGAAGGAAGGCGAGTAGAACGTTTCGTCTTTGGGCTGAGAAGTGATATTCGAGAATTTGTCTCGAACAAGGAACCGTCTACGTTTCAAGTGGCGGTAAATGCAGCTGAAATGAGAGAGAAGGAAAAGAATCAGCAAGCTACTGAAAGAAGTGGAGACAAAAGAAAATGGGACAGAACTGTCCGTGATTCTAAAACGCTTAAATCTGCCTAATTTGATCAACGGTTTGTTAATAAGTTTGAAAGTAAGCCATGTAGTAAGTGTAACCGAAGACATAAAGGAGAATGTAAGATTGATCAAGAGGGCTGTTATAAATGCGGAAAGATAGGGCATATGGCTAGGGATTGCCAGAGTTCAAGGTCTTGTTATCAGTGTGGATCTCCTGATCATATCAGGACTAATTGTTCACAATTGAAAAAGGGATCGGTCGGAGGATATGTAGATAAGGGAGGTGAGAAAAAGGTGGAGCCAGCTAAGGCGAGGGCTAGAGTTTTTAATATGACTGCAGAAGAAGCGGAAGAGATACCGGATGTGGTGACAAGTACTTTCTCTATAGATTTAAATTTTGCTAAAGTGTTGTTTGATTCAGGCGCAAACCGTTCATTTGTGTCTCCAAATTTCGTGCATAAATTGAATGAGAAACCCAAGAAGCTTAGGCATGAATTGAAAGTAGAAGTGGCCGATAATAGTCAAATCTTAGTGGAGGAAGTGTATGATGGGTGTAGTATTGTCATCGATGGGCAGTCATTTCCACTTCGACTGTACCCGATGGGTATGGGAGAATTTGATGTTATTGCGGGAATGGACTGGTTGGCGTCTAATGATGCTCATATAGTATGCAATAAGAAATTAATTCGTATAGCGCATCCAGGTAAAGAAGAGATAGTAGTGTTTGGAGATCGGAGGGATAGAAAGTCGTGCTTGATTTCAATGATTAAGGCTAAGCGGTGTCTAGTAAAAGGGTGTGTGGGGTTCTTAGCTTATGTTATAGATGCTAAGAAGGAGAAGAAGGGATTAGAGTTAGTTCCGGTGGTAAGTGAATATCCAGAAGTATTTCCGGAAGATTTAACCGCTCTGCCTCCTGATCGGCAAGTGGAATTTCGTATTGATCTAATACCCGGAGCGACACCAATTGCAAGAGTACCTTATCGATTGGCACCGGCAGAAATGAAAGAGATGATGACTCAACTGCAGGAGTTACTCGACAAGGGGTTTATTCGTCCTAGTACCTCACCATGGGCAGCGCCGATATTGTTTGTTAAGAAGAAAGACGGGTCTATGAGAACGTGCATAGACTATCGTGAGCTCAATAAGGTGACTGTCAAAAATAAGTATCCGCTTCCCAGAATTGACGATCTTTTTGATCAACTTCAAGGAGCGAGCTACTTTTCGAAAATAGATCTACCATCTGGTTATCACCAATTGAAGGTGAGGGAGGAGGATGTACCTAAGACTGCCTTTCGTACGAGGTACGGACACTATGAGTTTCTAGTTATGCCATTTGGACTGACCAATGCGCCATCAGCTTTCATGAACCTGATGAATAGAGTATGTAGTCCGTTTTTAGATAAGTATGTCATAGTCTTTATAGATGATATACTGATTTATTCACAGTCCAAAGAAGACCATGAAACTCATTTGCGAGCGATATTAGAATTGCTTAAACGCGAGAAATTGTACGCCAAGTTCTCAAAATGTGAATTTTGGCTGAAAGAAGTTCAGTTTCTAGGTCATGTGGTGTCGAAAGATGGGATTAAAGTTGACCCGACTAAGATTGAAGCCATTAAAGGGTGGAAAGCGCCGAAATCACCATCAGAAGTAAGGAGTTTTCTAGGATTGGCGGGTTATTATCAAAAGTTTATCCAGGACTTTTCAAGGATAACCACGCCACTAACAACGTTAACTAGAAAGAATGTAAAGTTTGTATGGGCGGAAGCTCAGAAAGAAACGTTCAGTAAATTGAAAGAGAGTCTAAGTAGTGCGCCTGTCTTGTCTCTACCCAACGGAACGGAAGGATTCGTAATCTATAGCGATGCTTCAAATTTGGGTCTGGGATGTGTGTTAATGCAAGAAGGCAAGGTGATTGCTTATGCATCTCGTCAGTTGAAAGAACATGAAAAGAATTACCCAACGCATGATTTAGAGTTGGCAGCGGTAATCTTTGCTTTGAAAATTTGGAGGCATTATCTGTACGGGATCAAGTGTCAGATTTACACGGATCACAAGAGCCTTCAATATCTTTTCAATCAAAAGGAGCTCAATATGAGGCAGTGTAGGTGGATGGAGTTGTTGAGCGATTACGACTGTGATATCCTATACCATCCGGGCAAGGCCAATGTGGTAGCAGATGCTCTAAGTCGTAAGGAGCATGGAGAAACAACAAAAGTGGTGGCCTATCGAGTTGATGTCGTTTCCAATTTCTTAGAAGAAGTTATAAAATATCAAGAAGAAGCAGCGTCAAAGGAAAACTGGAAAAGTGAAAGAATATTTGGAATTGTTAACTCGTTAGTTGTTGACAATCGCGGAGTGAAGTGCTTCAATAAGAGAGTGTGGATTCCAAAAGCAGGAGAACTGCGGAAGAGAGTATTGGAAGAAGCGCATAAATCACGTTACTCAGTACATCCGGGAACCAACAAGATGTATAGAGATTTGAAACAAAGCTATTGGTGGCCAGGTTTAAAGAAAGATATTTGTTGGGTCTGAAATGAGCTAAGGATGATTAATATTGCCAGATACCACTTATTGTGTAATTAATACTACTAGTTCAATATTACTACTGCTGGTGAGTTTAATACTGCTAACATGGTTAGTACTGCTAGCATGTTAGTACTGCTGAGTAATTACTACTGCTTATGAAGATTAAAGTTGCTGAGAAGATAATGATGGAATGATTTGATTAATGCGAAAGTCAAGGAGATTTGAAGATAATTATGGACTGGATCATGAAGATTAATTTTTCTTTTATAATTATCTTGTAATCTGTCTTGTATATATACTGTATAGAAGGCATAGTTTAGAATATACATTGATAGTTTTCCATATACGTTTGTTTTTAGAGAGAATTAACCTCAAGGTTCTTAGAAGTTCTTTCAATAGAGAAGTATTGAACGTCTGTTGAACCTGTTCAACAGATTGAGGTTTTGTTTGTAATCATTAAGTTAAATCAATATAACTTGTGATTTTCATTCTGATACTATTCTATTAATTTACTGTTAAAGTGTTTTTCCGCAACTCCTTTAACATAGTTTCTGAGTGTGTGTTAAACTCTTGTTTGAATTTCGATCCTGACAAGTGGTATCAGAGCAAGTATAACTCAGAAAGCAAGAATCATCATGGACGGATCAAGCGACAGCGTTCTTGTTTCAAAGGTCCCCATGCTCAAACCCAATGAGTTTGACATGTGGAAAATTAGAATCAGGCAGTACATTCTTCTCACAGACTTCTTAATGTGGGATATCATTGGTCCCTCTGATGCAGGAAAGATGGATGCAGATGGAAAGAGACCTCCACCAAAGACTGATGGAGAAAGAAAGATGAGGCAGACTGAGATGAAAGCCTTGAGCACTCTGCTCTTGGCAATTCCTAATGAGTATCAACATCAATTCTGCAACTGTTCTGATGCTCAAATTCTATGGAATGCACTGGAGAAAAGATTTTCTGGTACCAAAAGTACCAAGAGAAATCAGAAGGCCATCCGGAAGCAGCAATATGAAAACTTCATGTCTACAAAGAATGAGTCCATGACTCAAAATTTTGATAGATTTAATAAGTTAATTGGTGAATTGGCTACTGTTGGTGTCCAGATAGATCAAGATGATGTCAACAGAAAATTTCTAAGATCTCTTGGTGATGAATGGACTATGTACACTGTCTTCTTCAGACAGAATGACCAACTGGAGGACAAGGAATTGGATGACCTCTATAATGACCTTAGGGTGTTTGAAGCAGAGGTAGAAGCAAAGAAGAGGCCCTCTGGATACTCATACAATGCTGCTCTTTTATCATCTTCTACTGATTCTGCTGCTAATACAGAATCAGTTAGTGCTGCCTATGGATCAAAGCAAGATGGATCTAATGACTCAGTTTTAGAAGCTTTTCTAGCCAGTCATGATAATTCCACTCTAATTAATGATGACTTAGAACAGATAAATGCTGATGATCTGGAAGAGATGGATATCAAGTGGTAGATGGCTATGCTCACAATGAGGGTAAAAAGATTTATCAAAAGGACTGGAAGGAACAACTTTGCTCAGAAAAAAGAAGATGGGGTTGGATTTGATAAATCCAAGGTTGAATGTTACAAGTGTCACAAGCTGGGGCACTTTGCAAGAGAATGCAGAAGTGGAATGCCTCAACAACATACTAGCAACCATCAACCATCACAGTCCACTAGCTTCAACAACAGGAACTCTTCTCAAGCTCTTGTTTCCCAAGAAGGAATGGGATTTGATTGGAGTGACCAAGCAGAAGAAGCAGTTCAGAATCAAGCTTTAATGGCTAAAGTTTCAGAGTCAGCAAGCACTGATATTCCCACAGAGGTAAAATCTAACCTTTGCTCAAAATCTTGCATAAAAACTGTTAAAAAGTACAGGGATCACAATCAAAGCATGTGTGATGACCTAAAAAGGTTAGAGAAAGATAGAAGAGAGTATGTTGTGATTGTTGAGAACTTGGAAGAACAGATTAAGGCATACAAAGCCAATGAACTTCAACACACATATGATACTAACTACTGGAAGTAGGAAAAGAATCAGTTAGAGTTTAAGCTTAAAAAGTCTGAAGAGGAATGTGAGAAGATAAGGAGTGATTTTGAGAAAGCCAAGCTGGACATTGAGAAGTTTTCCAATGCCTCTAAAGCAATGGACTCACTTCTAAAATCTCAAGTCCATGACAACCTGAAAAGAGGTTTAGGATACAACAGTACCCCTCCACCCTATAACAATAACTATATTCCTCCCACTTCAGACCTCTTAGAAAGACAAGAGAAAATAGACTTACCTGCAGGAGCCACAGATGTAGATCCTCTTGACAGTGTAGTGATTGATGAAGAGGCTGAAGAAGAGACCACTAAGGGTAAGAATAAGGATGACCTTAAAGAAATCCCTTTAGAAAATCATATCCTTACTAATGAAGGGGGGGGGGGGGGGAAGTAAACCTTTTGTAAAGAGTGAGAATGCTGAAAGTTCTAAGAGAGGGAAGGGAAAAGTACAGGGAGTCCATTACATGCAAACCACTGTTGTTAATCCCTGTACTTGTAAACAGAATCAGCCCCAACAACATGATAAAACAAGGGGAAATCAAAGAAACAGAAATAATCAGTGGGCTTTAAAACAAGGAATTGATCTGAGAAAAATTAACAGACCAAAGCCTTGTTTTATCTGTGGCAAGTTAAATCATCTAGCCAAACACTGTTATTTCAATCCTATTAACCAAAGGATCACTTTTCAAAGAAATATACAAAATCCTGTTGGTTATAGGAAGCAAATAAGGAATCATATGGCTGAGAATGTGAGAAGGGCAACTATAAAATCTCATGCTCAGAATAAGTTTGCTAATTCAAAGAAAAATACTCCAAATAAGCTAAGGAGTAACTTAAAGAAAAAGAAAGCAAACAACTTTGTCCAGGTTTGGGTTCCAAAAGTAAAGAAATCTGTTAGTACTGCTACTTCAAATAGTACTGCTGACAGAAATAGTGCTGCTGCAAGCAATACTACTGCTAACCCAATTAGTACTGCCAACCCAATTAGTACTGCTAATGATGTTAGTACTGCTAACAAAGTTAGTACTGCCAATCAAGTTAGTACTGCTTCCAGTGACAGGCCCATTCTTCTGACAAAGTATTCAAGCAATAAGATTCCTCAGTTTGATAATCTCATCAAGTCTGAATATGAATATGTTGATGAGAATGGGAAACCCAAGACCACTTTGGCTTGGGTTCCTATTAAAAACTAACTGCTTTATTATATGTGCAGGGCAACCAACAACTCAAGGGAAGGAGCATTTGGCATGTTGATAGTGGTTGTTCCAGGCACATGACAGGTAACATGGCCTACCTTCAAAACTTCAAAAGAATTGATGGAGGACATGTTGTTTTTGGTGATAATCCAGCAGGTGGAAAGATAAGTGGAAAAGGTAATGTGTCAAAAGGTAAGATAACCTTTGAGGATGTATACTATGTTGAGCAATTGAGATACAACCTGTTAAGTGTATCACAGGTCTGTGACAAGAAACATAGCATATTATTCAATGATAATGAATGTATTATCTTTGCTCCATGGTTCAAGGTAGTTGATGAAAGTATGATACTATTTAGAACTCCTAGAAAGGACAATCTTTATTGCTTAGACTTGGAGAGTGTAGCTTCTGATTCATCTTTAAATTGTTTATTTTCAAAAGCTTCATTGGATGAATCATCTCTTTGGCACAAAAGAATGTGTCACATGAACTTTAAAACAATGAACAAACTGGTGAAAAACAACTTTGTAAGAGGTTTGCCACAAAAGGTATTTTCATGTGATGATCATTGTGTTGCATGTCTTAAAGGCAAACAACACAAAACTTCTCATAAGTCCAAAGAGATAAATACAATCTCTTCACCTCTTAATTTACTGCATATGGATCTGTTTGGTCCTACAAATGTGATGAGTATTGGTAAGAAATCCTACTGCTTGGTTAATGTTGATGATTTCTCTAGATTCACTTGGGTCTATTTTCTGAGGACTAAGGATGAGACAAGTGGACTGATCAAATCCTTTGTTCTTAGAGTTGAAAACCAAACAAATCTAAGAGTTAAAGTCATCAGGTCTGATAATGGAACCGAATTTAAAAACAATGACCTAAACAGCTTCTGTGAGGAAAAATGTATTGAGAGACAATACAGTGCTCCTAGGACTCCTCAACATAATGGTGTTGCTGAAAGGAGAAATAGGACTCTGATAGAAGCTGCTAGATCTCTGTTGGCAGATTCAAAACTTCCAATTACTTTTCGGGCAGAAGCAGTTAATACTGCCTGCTATGTTCAAAACAGAGTTCTAGTAGTTAAATCCCAAGACAAGACATCTTATGAGCTTTTTAAAAAGAAGAAACCTTTTATTGGATTTTTCAAACCATTTGGGTGTCCTTGAACAATTCTCAATACCAAAACTCACCTAGGCAAGTTTGATAGCAAAGCTGAGGATGGGTTTCTTGTTGGATATTCATCTCAAAGTAAGGCCTACAGAGTTTTCAACACCTCTTCTAGGATTATTGAGGAAAGTGACAATGTCAAATGCAATGAGAACACACCAAATCAACTTGGTTCAGGTCCTGATTGGCTATTTGACATTGATTCGCTGTCTAATTCTTTGGGTTTCAGTAATGAGCATAATGCAGGAACATGGACAGAAAAGGTACAAGTACAAAGACAAGAGTTCGTGCTGTTCCCAACACCTACTGCTGATCCTGTTGAATTCTGTGACGAAGATAAGAAAGATACTTCAGATTCAAAGGACACTGAACCAGCTCAGAATGAAGAGGACAGAGGTGAAAAGGAAGATCAACCCTCAGATTCAGGAATCAAAGGTCCTGAGATGCCATGTTTGGAAGAAGATGACACAAATGATGATAACTTTTCAGTTTTTGGTGGCAACACTCCTGAAAAGAATGACTCTAATCTGGAAGCAGATATTAATGAAGAGGCTGTTCATCAAACAAGAATTTAGAAAAATCATCCTCCTCAATTGGTGATTGGTGCCATCAATTCTCCTATAATCACAAGGAATCAAAGCAAGTTGGGAGGATTGAAGGACATACAATCAGGATTACTATCTTGCTTTCTATCACAGGTCGAACCCAAAAAGGCATATGATGCAATGAAGGATCCAAGCTGGATAGAAGCAATGCAAGAGGAGCTACTGCAGTTTGTGCTGCAGGATGTATGGGATTTGGTTGACCTTCCAAAAGGACACAAAGCTATAGGCACTAAATGGATCTTCAGGAACAAGAAAGATGAGAGAGGAATAGTAATAAAGAACAAGGCCAGATTAGTGGCACAAGGGTATACTCAAGAAGAGGGAATTGATTATGAAGAGGTATTTGCACCAGTGGCCAGGATTGAGGCAATCGGGCTATTTTTAGCCTATGCTTCTTTCATGAAGTTCAGGGTCTACCAGATGGATGTAAAGAGTGCTTTCCTGTACGGGAGAATTGAAGAAGAAGTGTATGTCTGTCAGCCTCCAGGGTTTGAGAATCCAAATTATCCTGACAGAGTATACAAATTGAAGAAGGCACTCTATGGGCTACATCAAGCACCAAGGGCATGGTATGTCACTTTGTCTACCTATCTCTTGGAAAATGGTTTTCAAATAGGAATCATAGACAAGACTCTGTTCATTCATAGGAAGAAGGACATCCTTATAGTGCAAATCTATGTGGATGATATTATCTTTGGATCCAGAAAAGATCAAATGTGTAGAGATTTTGAAGACTTGATGCACAAGAGATTCAAGATGAGTTATATGGGTGAACTTACTTTCTTCCTTGGGCTACAAGTTAAGCAGAAGAAGGATGGGATATTTATAAGCCAATCCAAGTATGTGCAAGACATTCTTACTAAGTTTGGATTATCAGACTCAAAGCCTGCAAGCACACCCATGGAGACACACAAACAGATCACTGCAGATCTTGAGGGGGAGGATGTGGATGTTCATCACTATAGATCCATGATTGGCTCCCTCATGTATCTCAATGCTTCAAGACCAGATATCATGTTTCCTGTTTGTGTGTGTGCAAGATTTCAAGTAAGGCCTAAGCAGTCACATTTTCAAGAAGTCAAGAGGATATTCAGATACCTCAAAGGACAACCTAGATTAGGTCTTTGGTATCCTCATGACTCACCATTTGACCTACTTGCTTATTCAGACAGTGACTTGGGTGGTGCAAATTTGGATAGAAAGTCAACTTCAGGGGGATGTCAGTTTTTGGGTGCAAGACTAGTGTCATGGCAGTGCAAGAAACAAACCACAGTGTCCACCTCTACAACAGAAGCAGAGTATATAGCTGCTGCAAGCTGCTGTTCACAAGTACTCTGGATTCAGAATCAAATGCTGGACTATGGTATGACTTTTCTTCACACTCCAATCTTCATAGACAATAACAGTGCTATTAGCATTGTTAATAATCCAGTCAAGCACTCCAAAACAAAGCATATAAAAATCAGGTACCATTTTATCAGAGACTGTAATGAAAAGAAGCTAATTCAGGTTGTGAAAGTCCATACAAGTAACCAATTTGCTGATCTATTCACTAAATCTTTTGATGTGGGTAGATTCACATTTTTGGTCACAAGTGTGGGCATGATAAACTCTGAATAAGCCTATTATCTTTTGTCTCATGTACCTGTATAGATTCTTCCCTGTATACTTTCTCATAATGTATGGAATATGGTGATTTTAATCCTCTGTCTTTAAGTGCTTCAGATTGCTTTGAAATAAAGGTAGTTAGTAATTCTGGTTCATTTAATACTGCTCGCACAAATGCTGACAGGTCAAATAGGATTAAGTATGGTTACTACTGCTAGGCGGTTTATACTGCCAGTGCAATGTTACTACTGCTTGTCTTGTTTCTACTGCCTGTCTTGTTTCTACTGCCAAAAGAGTTAATACTGCTAGACTGTGTTAATACTGCTGGTATGTGTTACTACTGCTAGCATGTGTTAATGTTGCTGGTAAGTGTTACTACTGCTAATGTAAGTTAATACTGCGGGTTTGTGTTAATGCTGCTAGGGTATTTACTAATGTTCTTAACTGAAACCAGTACCCTATAAATACCCTTCATGCCCGCCAATATATCAAAATGACTCTTTGAATTTCTTTTGCCTATTCATCTTCTCTCGTCCTAACTCTTGCTTTCTAGTGATTACACCCTAGTGCTCAATAGACTTAAGAGCTAATGGCAGGTCTCATATTTGTGGATGATCACAACGAGTTAGCAATGCTACAGAAACCCAAGCAAGTTGCGGGGTTTCATCATATTGTGGATTTTCTCAAATCCTCACATGTCGCATACGCATTATCTGTCAATCCCACAATCTATGTGGAACACATGCGACAGTTTTGGGAGAATGCTACCATCCACACTGAAGATGGAAATCAGGTCATCAAATCAAGGGTTTGTGATAAACCTCTGACCATTACTGAAGGTTGCATTCGTGCACATCTACGCCTAGATGATGCCGCAGGTATTACTTCTCTACCTAAGGAAGATCTCTTTGATGCAATAAATCGTATGGGGTATGAAGGTCCCACTGACGTATATAAGTTTTACAAGAACAGATTTTCACCTCAGTGGAGATTCTTTGTTCATACCCTACAACACTGCATTTCAAGAAAAACAACTGGCTGGAGTGAGTTCAGCAGCACCATAGCCTATGCTTTGGTCTGCTTAGCGACCTCTAGAAAGTTTAATTTCTCTCAAATGATCTTAAACGATTTAATGTCAAACCTGGATACCAAATCAAAAAGCCTTTATATGTATCCAAGGTTTGTGCAACAAGTACTAAATCAAGAATTGACGGATTTACCTCATTTCAATGAGGTATATGTACCAAAACCCCCAAAGGGGAAGGTGTTCTCTAATATGAAGAGGCCCAGTAAGGACTTCTCTGGTAAAGACACACCATTGTTCTCTACAATGATGGGTGTGTCCCACTCTCAAGGTGAGGCATCAGGGTTAAAGCCCACATTAGACCAACCCACTTATGACCTACCCACACCTTCCACTACAAAGCATATCCCTCAGTCCCTTCTAAAGAAGCCAACATCACCCATTACTCATACATACACAAGGAAAAAGGTACAGAAGGTGTCAGGATCGAATTCTTAACAAGAATTAATACTCAGAAACTAATATCAAAGAAGTTGCGGAAAAACACTTTGATATTTGATAAAACAGTAATCAAACACAATATATAATTATCAAACAGTAAACTTGTATTGAATGCTTAAAGTTACAAGATTACACACTCAACCTCAATATTGATGAACAGGCTCACCAATACGAATTCTACTTCTCTAGAATTAGGATCTATGCCTTGAGGTTAATTTTCTCTCTTGAAAAACGATTATCAAAAGTTATATCTATCTATTCTAAACATTCTATACATATACTGATAAAAAGATAATTACAAAGAATAAACAAATCTTCAGTATATCTTCCATGTATATCTTCTAAGTATGTCTTCAGTATATCCAGCTGTAGTACTTTCCATCCGAATCTCTTTAGCAGCACTAATAATGCTCAGCAGCATTAACTTCAACTAGCAGCATTAACTTCAAGCAGTACTAACTACTAGCAGTACTAACTAGCTAAGCAGTACTAACTTTGTTCAAGCAGTACTAACTTTAACTAGCAGTAGTAATTCTACTAGCAGTAGTAACACTTAGCAGTATTAATCTTCAACTTGTTCTGGCAGTAGTAACTACACTTGTACTAGCAGTAGTAACTACACTTAGTAGAATCTTCAGTTCCCAACAATCTCCCCCTAACTTGACTTTTAGAAGAGAAGTCAAGTTCTTCAGATATTCTTCCAGATGCTCTTTTTGATGCTCCCAAAACTTCCAAGATCATGCTCCTAAGTCTGGATTCAGTCCCAAACTCTGATTGATTATCCTCTGAATTAGATACTTGGCCATTTCTGAATTTGGTGCACAACCCAACTTCTTCTTTAGCATGGCATGAACCTTCAGTCTGGTGTGATTATATACTCTATCCACTAGGAAGTATTCTGTGTGATTTCTATCCAAAGTCACTGCATATACTCCACTAGTTTCATATAGAGTCCAACTTGTGACTTCTTTAAACACACTCTTGATGACCTGGTCCACTCCTTCAGGTTTGAACATCATGCATAGATACTCCATCACCAGTTTTGTAAGAGAAATTCCTGGAGTATTCAGATGATCTGCATACAGCTTAATTCCTATGTCAAACATCTCTTCTATATCAGATCTGGAGCATGTTCTGACAATCTTGACCCAAGTGTTGAATACTTCATACTTATCACCCTTCCTCTTGAGTCTGATGTAATCTTTCCCATCCATTGTCAGTACATCCCAGTGAATGATCTCAGGAGGCTTAACTCCAACAGGTTCTGCAGAAATTGGTTCAGGCACTTTGTCCATCACTACCATATATAAGCTTACATCATCTTTGATTGATGACCCTTGCTGGCTTGATGACTCAGGTGCCACTTCTTCTTCAGCAACATTTTGTTCTTCTTCTACTCTAGGCTTCTTATCTTTCTTTCTTTTGGCCATCATCTTGGTTCTTTTCAAAGTCTTTTGAACCTGTACTAGAGTAACTTCCTTCTTCTTTTCTTCCTTTTCCCTTGCCATTTCTTTGATAGGAGTTCCCTCTTCACTTTCAGGGAATGGTTGATTCATATCTATATCATTACTCTCCTTGGCCTTCTTTTCAAACTCTACTCTTTTCTTTTCATTGCTCTTCAGATTCCCCATTTCTTTTTCATAGAGCTCTCTGATCTGATCAAAACTCATCTTCACAAACATTTCTTTCTTTACCCCAATTGCACTCCTCAAGAAAGTTATCATTTTGTTTCTTTCCTGAGTGGCTTGGTAAGTTTGTGAAGGTCTTCTTTTCTTTGCACTTATATTAGTCATCATAGCCTTTCTCAGACTTATAGCCCTTTGTTTAGCCTTTTCAGTTTCAAGCCCCTTTTGATAGGCTTTATTTAGCTCAGCAGCTAAAGCCTTTGCCATTTCCCTGTCCTTCTCCACCTGAGCTCTTTCTTCTTTTTCCATCTCCTTCTGCATTTTCCTTGCTAAAGCTTCATCTGATTCAACCAACCTTTGCTTCTTGATTGGTTGATCAGATTCTACTAACTTTGCCTTACCTTTATCTTTACCCATCTCCTTCTCAATGCTAGAGTTCTTTGCTGCATCACCTCTTTCTTTTATGACAACTCCTTTGGCCTTTGAGATGACCTTGGGAGTATCATGTTTTGCTTTGATGAGTGTTTCTGCAACCTCAAGCTCTGTAAGGACCTCTTTTACTTGTTCTGCTGCTTCTTTCAGCTCAGCAGTATTAACCATTTCTGCTGCTTTACTTGAACTGGCAGTATTAATGGTTTCTACTGCTGGCTCTGTTTCTGCTGCTTGCTCATTTTCCCCCTCAACAATATGTTTTTCCTCTTGCTCCCCCTTAGCTTTGGCATCAGCTTCTGACTCCCCCTTTTTGGGAGCATCAGTCACTGGTTCCCTCCTTCTGAGCACAAATTGTTTCTTCTTCTTTTGCAGAATCAGTTTCCTTACCATTTGCTTCAACTTGATGATTTGTTCTTGTTGTGACAGTACAATGAGTTTTAGCTCTTCAATATCTTTGCCTTGTTTGAGTACATCCATGTTGATGTTGCCCATTGTCTCCATCAATTCATCATAGTTATATCTGTCCTCACCTTCTCCAGGAGTGTTACCCCCTATTGAAGGATCATTGGATCTTTTAGTAGTGGAAGTCTTCTGCCTAGCAGAAGCACTATCCACCCCTGTGGTTTCTTGGCACCAGGGACCTTCAAATGATTGCTCATTCAAAGTTGCCATGGGGGAGGTCTTATTGATGTTACCACTTTCCTCCTCTGTGCTAGCAGGAGTAGTGGCAGCCTCATCACCCATATGCTCTACCTCCTCCTCAGAGAGCACCTCCTTTGGGTTGGGAGACACCCTAGTGGATTCCCTTTGGATATTCTCTATTGGAGAATGCTCCAATAGAGGGCTTTGAGGCTCTTGGTTAATAGTAGGTACAACAAGGGAAGGAGCCTTGTGTACCTTTCTCTTGACATATGTTTTGGATATTATGGGAGTGGGTTTAGCAGCAAAGGACTGAGGGAAAATTTGAGAGATGGAAGGTTGGGCTTGGCTAGCAGTGGGATGGTCTAATGAGGGCCTTGACCCTGCTGCCATACCTTCAGTGGTTTGGGACACCACCATCATTGTAGAGAACAATGGGGTGTCAACTCCTTCCGAGTCCCCAGCAAATCTTCTCATATTTGAGAAAACCTTGCCTTTTGGGGGTTTAGGTACATATACCCCAACAGGTTGAGGTATATCCGTCAATTCATGGTTAATTACTTCCTGAACAAATCTGGGATACATAAAGAAACTCTTTTTGTTTCCCATATTTGATACAAGATCACTGAAAATCATCTTTGAGAAATTGTACCTTCTGGATGTAGCCAAGCATACCAAAGCATATGCAATTGGACTGCTGAACTCACTCCATCCAGTGGTCTTTTTGGAGATGCAATGCATCAGGGTATGAACAAGAAAACGCCATTGGGGTGAAAACTTTGCTTTTGAGAATTTGAAAACACCCAATGGGCCTCCATACCCCATTCTAGTAAGATTAGAAAACAGTTCATCATTAGAGATAGACGTTATACCAGAGGCATCGTCTAGACGTAGACTGATGCGTATAACCTCTTCAGTAACTGTTAGTGGTTGATCACAGATTCTTGTCTTGATCATTTGCACACCATTTTCCACAACAATGGTTGCATTGGCCCAGAACTGCCTTTGATGCTCAATGTAGATTGTAGGGGATACAGTAAGAGCATGAGCAATGTGGCTTGACTTGAGGAAATCCACAATCTGATGAAAGCCTTCTGCTTGTTTTGGCTTTTGGAGCATTGCGATTTCATTGTGCTCGTCAATGAACGCCATTGATGCCATTGACCGTGAAGATTTTTGCCTGAAAACTTTGAACTTTGAGAGAGAAAGGGTTTAGAGCGCAAGGGAACAGTATGCAAAGAGTCGTTATGAACTTTTAGGCGGGCAAAGAGTATTTATAGTATTCGGAATATAAGCAGTATTAACCTAGAGCAGTATTAACTACTAGCAGTAGTAACGGCTAGCAGTATTAACTAACTAGCAGTATTAACTGAAAGCAGTATTAACTAACTAGCAGTATTAACTAGTAGCAGTATTAACCACTAGCAGTATTAACTACTAGCAGTATTAACTGAAAGCAGTATTAACTACTAGCAGTATTAACTACTAGCAGTATTAACCACTAGCAGTATTAACTACTAGCAGTATTAACTGAAAGCAGTATTAACTACTAGCAGTATTAACTACTAGCAGTATTAACTACTAGCAGCATTAACTACTAGCAGTATTAACTATACTTACTCCTTTTAAACTTTGCTAAACACTGAGTACTGCTATGCATATCCTGAAAAAGAAGATTAGTAACACCAAGAATAAAAATATACAGGTATAAAACCACTTTTTGAGAAGAAAATTATTCAGAGTTTATCATTCCCACACTTGTTACCAAGAAAGTGAATCTACCCACATCAAAAGCTTTAGTGAATAGATCAGCAAACTGATTATCAGTGTGAACTTTGACAACTTGAATAAGTTTCTTTTCATTACAATCTCTTATAAAGTGATAACTGATTTCAATGTGCTTTGTCTTTGAGTGCTTGACTGGATTATTTACAATGCTAATAGCACTGCTGTTGTCAATAAAGATTGGAGTGTGTAGAAAGGTTACCCCATAATCCAACATTTGATTCTGAATCCATAAGACTTGAGAACAGCAACTTGCAGCTGCTATGTACTCTGCCTCTGTTGTAGATGTGGATACTGTGGTTTGTTTCTTGCACTGCCATGAGACTAGTCTTGCACCCAAGAACTGACATCCTCCAGAAGTAGATTTTCTGTCCAAGTTTGCCCCACCTAGATCACTGTCTGAGTATGCTATTAGGTCAAAAGGAGAGTTATGAGGATACCAAAGTCCCAATCTGGGTTGCCCTTTGAGATATCTGAATATCCTCTTAACAGCTTGAAAGTGAGATTGCTTTGGCCTAACTTGAAATCTTGCACAGACACAGACTGGAAACATTATATCTGGCCTAGATGCTGTGAGATACATGAGAGAGCCAATCATGGATCTATAATAATGCACATCCATGTCCTCCCCCTCAAGATCTGCTGTGATCTGCTTGTGTGTTTCCATAGGTGTGCTGGCAGGTTTTGATTCTGAGAAACCAAACTTGGTTAGAATATCCTGCACATACTTGGATTGACATATGAAAATGCTGTCAGGATCGAATTCTTAACAAGAATTAATACTCAGAAACTAATATCAAAGAAGTTGCGGAAAAACACTTTGATATTTAACAAAACAGTAATCAAACACAGTATATGATGATCAAACAGTAAACTTGTATTGAATACTTAAAGTTACAAGATTACACACTCAACCTCAATATTGATGAACAGGCTCACCAATACGAATTCTACTTCTCTAGAATTAGGATCTATGCCTTGAGGTTGATTTTCTCTAAAAGAATGAAAACTAAAAGTTATCTCACTATTCTAAACAATACTATATATATATACTAATAAAAAGATAATTACAAAGAATAAACAAATCTTCAGTATATCTTCCATGTATATCTTCTAAGTATATCTTCAGTATATCCAGCTGTAGTATTTGTATCTCTTTAGCAGCACTAATAATGCTCAGCAGCATTAACTTCAAGTAGCAGCATTAACTACTAGCAGTATTAACTACTAGCAGTACTAACTAGCTAAGCAGTACTAACTTTGTTCAAGCAGTACTAACTTTAACTAGCAGTAGTAATTCTACTAGCAGTAGTAACACTTAGCAGTATTAATCTTCAACTTGTTCTGGCAGTAGTAACTACACTTGTACTAGCAGTAGTAACTACACTTAGTAGAATCTTCAGTTCCCAACAATCTCCCCCTAACTTGACTTTTAGAAGAGAAGTCAAGTTCTTCAGATATTCTTCCAGATGCTCTTTTTAATGCTCCCAAAACTTCCAAGATCATGCTGCTAAGTCTGGATTCAGTCCCAAACTCTGATTGATTATCCTCTGAATGAGATACTTGGCCATTTCTGAATTTGGTGCACAACCCAACTTCTTCTTTAGCATAGCATGGGCCTTTAGTCTGGTGTGATTATATACTCTATCCACTAGGAAGTATTCTGTGTGATTTCTATCCAAAGTCACTGCATATACTCCACTAGTTTCATATAGAGTCCAACTTGTAACTTCTTTAAACACACTCTTGATGACCTGGTTCACTTCTTCAGGTTTGAACATCATGCATAGATACTCCATCACCAGTTTTGTAAGAGAAATTCCTGGAGTATTCAGATGGTCTGCATACAGCTTAATTCCTATGTCAAACATCTCTTCTATATCAGATCTAGAGCATGTTTTGACAATTTTGATCCAAGTATTGAATATTTCATACTTATCACCCTTCCTTTTTAGTCTGATGTAATCTTTTCCATCCATTTTCAGAACATCCCAGTGAATGATCTCTGGTGGCTTAACTCCAACAGGTTCTGCAGAAATTGGTTCAGGCACTTTGTCCATCACTACCATATATAAGCTTGCATCATCTTTGATTGATGACCCTTGTTGACTTGATGACTCAGGTGCCCCTTCTTCTTCAGCAACATTTTGTTCTTCTTCTATTCTGGGCTTCTTATCTTTCTTTCTTTTGGCCATCATCTTGGTTCTTTTCAAAGTCTTTTGAACCTGTACTAGAGTAGCTTCCTTCTTCTTTTCTTCCTTTTCCCTTGCCATTTCTTTGACAGGAGTTCCCTCTTCACTTTCAGGGAATGGTTGATTCATGTCTATATCATGTCTCTCCTTTGCCTTCTTTTCAAACTCCACTCTATCCTTTTCATTGCTCTTCAACTTCTCCATTTCTTTCTCATATAGATCCTTGATTTGATCAAAATTCATCTTCACAAACATTTCTTTCTTTACCCCAATTGCACTTTTCAAGAAAGTTATCATTTTGTTTCTTTCCTGAGTGGCAAGGTAAGTTTGTGAAGGTCTTCTCTTCTTTGCACTTGATCTGGCCATCATAGCCTTTCTCAAGGTTATTGCTCTTTGCTTGGCTTTCTCTGTTTCCAACCCTTTCTGGAATGCTTCATTTAACTCATTTGCTAGTGCTCTGGCCATTTTTCTGTCTTTTTCAACCTGTTCCTTTTTTGCTAGATCTAACTCTTCTTGCACTTTCTTTGCTAATGCTTCATCTGACTCAATCATCTTTTGCTTTTTAGATGGTTGATCAGATTCTATCATCTTTTCTTTCCCTTTTCTTTTTATATCTGCAGCCATGTCTTTCTTTTCTGATTTCTTGTCTCTCCCTTCATTTATGACCACTCCCTTTGCTTTGGGAGTGTCATTCTTAGCTTTGATTAGCACTTCAGCTACTTCAATTTCTGTTGGTGTTAACTCTGTTACTGCTGCTTGTGAGGTTTCAGCAGCATTAACAGTTTCTGCTTCCTTCTCCCCCTCAACTTCTACTCTTTCTTTATCAATCTCCCCGTCCCTTGATGCTTCTTCCATGTTGATCTCCCCCTTTTTGGGAGCATCAGTCTCTGGTTTCCTCCTTCTGAGCACAAATTGTTTCTTCTTCTTTTGTAAAATCAGTTTCCTTACCATTTGCTTCAACTTGATGATTTGTTCTTGTTGGGACAGGACTATGAGTTTTAGCTCTTCTATGTCTTTGCCCTGTTTGAGTACATCCATGTTAATGTTGCCCATTGTCTCCATCAATTCATCATAGTTATATCTGTCCTCACCTTCTCCAGGAGTGTTACCCCCTATTGAAGGATCATTGGATCTTTTAATAGTGGAAGTCTTCTGCCTAGCAGAAGCACTATCCACCCCTGTGGTTTCTTGGCACCAGGGACCTTCAAATGATTGCTCATTCAAAGTTGCCATGGGGGAGGTCTTATTGATGTTACCACTGTCCTCCTCTGTGCTAGCAGGAGTAGTGGCAGCCTCATCTCCCATATGCTCTACCTCCTCCTCAGAGAGCACCTCCTTTGGGTTGGGAGACACCCTTGTGGTTTCCCTTTGGATATTCTCTAGGGGAGAATTCTCCCTTAGAGGGCTTAAAGGTTGTGTGGGTGATGGTACAAGAAGGGAAGGAGCCTTCTTTCCCTGTTTTCTTTTATAAGTTTGGGTAATTGGAGAGGTTGGTTTTGTAAGAATGGACTGGGGAATTGTTTTTGAGTGAGAAGGTTGGGCTTGGCTAGCAGTGGGATGGTCTAATGAGGGCCTTGACCCTGCTGCCATACCTTCAGTGGTTTGGGACACCACCATCATTGTAGAGAACAATGGGGTGTCAACTCCTTCCGAGTCCCCAGCAGATCTTCTCATATTTGAGAAAACCTTGCCTTTGGGGGGTTTAGGTACATATACCCCAACAGGTTGAGGTATATCCGTCAATTCATGGTTGATAACTGCTTGAACAAACCTGGGATACATATAAAAGCTCTTTTTGTTTCCCATGTTTGAGACAAGATCATTGAAAATCATTTGTGAAAAATTGTACCTTCTGGCAGTGGCCAAACAGACCAAAGCATAAGCAATGGTACTGCTGAACTCACTCCATCCAGTAGTCTTTTTAGAAATGCAGTGCATCAAGGTATGAACAAGAAAACGCCATTGGGGTGAAAATTTAGCTTTTGAGAACTTAAAAATACCCAATGGGCCTCCATACCCCATTCTTGTCAGAGTAGAAAACAGTTCATCATTAGGGATAGACGTTATACCAGAGGCATCGTCTAGATGTAGACTGATGCGAACTATCTCTTCAGTAACTGTCAATGGATTGCCACATACTGTCGTCTTGATCATTCGCACACCATCCTCAGTAACAATGGTGGCATGTGCCCAGAATTGCCTTTGGTGCTCAATGTAGATAGTTGGAGACATAGTGAGAGCATGGGCAATGTGGCTCGACTTCAGAAAGTCGACTATCTGATGAAAACCTTCAGATTGTTTTGGCTTTTGGAGCATCGCAATTTCATTGTGCTCATCAATGAACGCCATGGATGCCATAGACCTTGAAGATTCTTGCCTGAAAACTTTGAACTTTGAGAGAGAAAGGGTTTAGAGCGCAAGTGAACAGTATGCAAAGAGTCGTTATGAACTTTTAGGCGGGCAAAGAGTATTTATAGTATTCGGAATATAAGCAGTATTAACCTAGAGCAGTATTAACCATGAGCAGTATTAACTGAACTAGCAGTATTAACCGCGAGCAGTATTAACTAACTAGCAGTATTAACCGCGAGCAGTATTAACCACGAGCAGTATTAACTGAACTAGCAGTATTAACCTAGAGCAGTATTAACCACGAGCAGTATTAACTAACTAGCAGTATTAACCGCGAGCAGTATTAACCACGAGCAGTATTAACTGAACTAGCAGTATTAATTCTACTAGCAGTAGTAACACTTAGCAGTATTAATCTTCAACTTGTTCTGGCAGTAGTAACTACACTTGTACTAGCAGTAGTAACTACACTTAGTAGAATCTTCAGTTCCCAACAAATGCCATCTGACTTCTGTTGAACTTGGAGTCCAAGGAAGAAAGTAAGTTCTCCCATGGAGCTCATTTTGAACCTTTGATGCATTAAATCCTCAAACTCCTTGCACATGTTGTTTCTTGTAGAACCAAAAATAATGTCATCAACATATATTTGGACCAGCAAGATATCCTTCTTCTTTCTTTTGATAAAGAGAGTCTTATCAATGACTCCTCTTTCAAAGTCATTTTCCAAGAGATAGGATGACAGAGTGTCATACCATGCTCTTGGGGCTTGATGTAGTCCATAAAGTGCTTTCTTTAATTTGTATACCCTGTCTGGGTAGCTTGGGTTTTCAAACCCTGGTGGTTGACAGACATATACTTCTTCTTCAATTGATCCATAGAGAAAAGCACTTTTTACATCCATTTGATAGACTTTGAAGTTCATGTAAGAAGCATAGGCTAGGAATAGTCTGATTGCTTCTATCCTAGCCACAGGTGCAAAAACTTCTTCATAATCTATACCCTCTTCTTGAGTATAGCCTTGAGCCACCAGCCTTGCTTTGTTCCTTATGACAATACCTCTTTCATCTCTCTTGTTTCTGAAAATCCACTTTGTGCCAATTGCTCTGTGACCTTTAGGAAGGTCTACTAGATCCCATACATCTTGTAGCTTGAACTGTAACAGTTCTTCTTGCATTGCTTCTATCCAGCTAGATTCTTTCATAGCATCATGTGCCTTTTTAGGCTCAAGCTGGGATAGAAAACATGAGAGCACTGTATGCTGTTGATCTTGCATTTCTTGAAGCCTGCTTTGATGTCTAGTCATCATAGGAGAAGAGATATCTCCTATTACCAGCTGTGGAGGATGATTCTTTTGAACTCTTGTGTTATGACTAGGTTCTTCATTCAGTTCAGCCTCTAGATTAGAGTCATGCAACTCAACTGAAGTGTCTTCAGATGTCACTTCTGATTCTTGAGTCTCCTCATCTCTAGTGTCTTCTTCACTCTGACTTGGTTCAGTAAATGATTCCTTTTCACAGTCTTCATTTACTGTGGGTATGGGAAAAATCACAGATTTAGATATACTTTCGTGAACTTGTGTGATCTCTGATTCTCCACCATCTGTTCCTGTATACTCATTACTGAAACCAAAAGAGTTAGTTAGTGAATCAATGTCAAATAGCCATTGAGGTCCAGACCCAACAGGATTTGGTGTGTTCTCATTGCATTTGACATTGTCACTTTCTTCAATTATTCTAGAAGCAGAGTTAAAAACTCTGTAGGCCCTACTCTGAGATGAATATCCAACAAGAAATCCATCATCTGCTTTGCTATCAAACTTACCTAAGTGAGATTTGGTATTTAGAATTGTACAAGGACACCCAAAAGGTTTGAAGAAACCAATAAAAGGTTTTCTTTGATTTAAAAGCTCATATGGGGTCTTGTTCTTTTGCTTGACCACTAGAACTCTGTTTTGGACATAACAAGCAGTATTAACTGCTTCAGCCCAGAATGTAATTGGCAATTTTGAATCAGCCAACAGAGATCTAGCAGCCTCTATTAGTGTCCTATTTCTCCTTTCAGCAACACCATTCTGTTGAGGAGTCCTAGGAGCACTATATTGTCTCTCAATACCTTTTCCTTCACAAAAAGTGTTTAAATCATGATTTTTAAATTCAGTTCCATTATCTGATCTAATGACTTTTACTCTTTGATTAGTTTGGTTTTCAATTCTTAGAATAAAGGATTTGATAAGACCACTTGTTTCATCCTTAGTCCTTAGAAAATATACCCAAGTGAATCTGGAGTAATCATCAACAATAACCAAGCAGTAAGATTTCTTGCCTATACTCATAACATTTGTAGGACCAAACAGATCCATATGCAATAACTGGAGACAAGAAGAAACAGAATTTAACTCTTTGGTCTTATGAGAAGTTTTGTGTTGTTTGCCTTTAAGACAAGCAACACAATGATCATCACATGAAAAGACTTTTGAAGGTAAACCTCTTACAAGGTTATTTTTAACAAGATTGTTCATAGTCTTGAAATTCATGTGACACATCCTTCTGTGCCAAAGGGAGGATTCATCTATAGAAGCTTTTGAAACAAGACAATTTAAAGATGAATCACTATCAACATTGTCCAAATCAAGACAGTAAACATTGTCCTTCCTAGGAGTTCTAAGTAGTATCATGTTTTCATCAACTACCTTGAACCCTGGAGCAAGGATCATACACTCAGTGTTAGTAAATAATATACTATGTTGTTTGTCACAAACCTGTGATACACTTAACAGGTTGTACTTTAATTGATCAACATAGTAGACATCCTCAAATGTCATCTTACCTTTGGTGACATTACCTTTTCCACTTATCTTACCACCAGTAAGATTGTCTCCAAATGCAACATGTCCTCCATTAATTTGCTTGAAATCCTGAAGGCATGACATGTTGCCAGTCATGTGCCTAGAGCAACCACTATCAACATGCCATATGCTCTTTCCCTTGAGCTGTTGGTTGCCCTGCACATTAAATAAATCAATTAGTATGATTGGGGACCTAAGCCAAAGTGATCTTGGGTCTTCCTTTCTCATCAAAGTATTTACATTCCTTTTTAATGAGGTTTTTAAACTCAGAGCACTCTTTATTAGAGTACTTTGTCAATATGATTGGCTTAGCAGAATCAACACTAGAAGCAGTACTAACCTTAGAAGTACTAACAGAGTTAGCAGTACTAACAGGTGTAGCAGTACTAACAGGTTTAGCAGTACTAACCTTGTTAGCAGCATTAACATTGTTAGTAGTAGTATTACTTCTAGCAGCACTATCATTGTCAGCAGCACTACTTGTGATAGCAGTACTAACAGTTTTAGTGCTTTTAGGAATCCACATATTGACACTTTCTTTAACAGAATACTTTTTCTTCATGTGGCTTTTAGTTTTAACAGTTTTCTTAGCCACATGATTCTTTTCAATTTTCTTATAACCAAAGGGTTTTTGCATGGATCTTTGGAAATTTATTCTTTGGTTCATAGGATTGAAATAACAGAATTTTGCAAGATGATTCAATTTGCCACAGATAAAACAGGGTTTTGGTCTATTGATTTTACTCAGATCAACCCCTTGTTTATGTGCCCATTGATTATTCCAGTTTCTTTGATTTCCCCTCTTTTTGTCCTGTTTTTGGGGCTTATTCTTCTTACAAGCACACTGTTTGCAAGGACCTGGATTCACAACTGTGGTCTGTTTATAATGGACCTTCCCAGACTTTTCCTCTGTCTTCTCTATGTTCTTGGATTTGATCCAAGCCCTTCCACAATCCTCATTGGTGATAATGTTGTTTTCTATAGAAATCTCACCACTCACCTTGTTCTCCTTACTCTTGCCAACCTCTTTCTCAGTCTTATCCTCAACAATTACCTCATCTAAGGGATCTATTTCAGTGGCTCCCTCAGGCAAGTCCTTTCTATCTTTGGTGTCTAACAGGTCTGAAGTAGGAGGAATGTAATTGTTGTTATATGGTGGAGGTGTGGCATTATACCCAATTCCTCTTCTTAATTTATCATGAATCTGATTTTGCAGTAAGGAGTCCATTGCTTTAGAAGCATTGGAAAACTTTTCTACATCAAGCTTAACTTTGGTTAACTCCTCTTTCAGTTTTTCACTCTCCTCTTTAGATTTGGTCAGTTTAAGTTCTAAATCCTTTTTCTCCCACTTCCAGTAATTAGTGTCATATGAGTGTTGTAGTTCATTGGCTTGAAAACCTTTGATTTGATCTTCAAATCTCTCTACTATCCTCACATAGTCTTTTATATCCTTTTCTAGTCTCTTCAGGTCATCACTCATCTTCTGATTGTGATCCCTGTACCTTTTAACAATGTCTATGCAAGTTTTAGAGCAGAGATTAGAACTTACCTCAGATGGGAGATCAGATACTTTAGCCATAAGAGCTTGATTCTGAATAGCTTCTTCTGCTTGATCACTCCAATCAAACCCCATTCCTTGTTGAGAAACAAGGGCTTGAGCAGAGTTTCTGTTGTTATTGAAGCTTCCAGATTGAGCTTGTTGATGGTTGTTGTTGTGAGACATTCCACTTCTGCATTCTCTAGCAAAATGTCCCTTCAGATGGCATTTGTAGCATTCTACCTTTGATTTATCAAACCCTGCTCCATCTTCTCTTCTTTGTGAGAAGTTGTTTCTTCCAGTCCTCTTTATGAACTTTTTAACTCTCATGGAGAGCATGGCCATCTGCCATTTAATATCCATCTCTTCCAGATCATCAGGATGAAGTTGTTCTAAGTCATCATTGATCAAAGAAGAATTTCCATGATTAGAAAGAAGAGCTTCAAATACATAATCAGTGCCTTTATCTAAATTTGATCCATTAGCAGCATTAACTGATTCAGGGTTAGCAGTAGAATCAATTGATGCTGATAGGAGTGCAGCATTATGAACATATCCAGAAGGCTTCTTCTTTGCCTCCACCTCAGCTTCAAATACTCTAAGATCATTGTACAGATCATCAAGTTCTTTGTCTTCCAACTGATCATTCTGTCTGAATGACACAGTGTACATGGTCCATTCATCTCCAAGGGACCTTAAGAACTTTCTGTTCACATCATCTTGATCAATCTGTACTCCCATAGTAGCTAGTTCACCAATTAGTTTATTAAACCTGTCAAAAGTTTGAGTCATGGACTCATTCTTAGTTGAGATGAAGTTTTCATACTGTTGTTTTAAGATTGCCTTTTGATTTCTCTTGGTACTTTTAGTACCTGAGAATCTCTTCTCTAGAGCATTCCAGAGCATCTGTGCATCAGTACAATTGCAGAATTGGTGTTGATACTCATTTGGAATGGCCAAGAGCAGTGTGCTCAAGGCTTTCATCTCTGTCTGTCTTGATTTCCTGTCTGTATCTGTCTTTGGAGGAGTTCTTTTGCCATCTTCACCAATCTTTCCTCCATCAGATGGGCCATTCTCAATGATGTCCCACATAGAGTAATCTGTGAGGAGAATATATTGCTTGATTCTGATTTTCCACATGTCAAATTCATTGGATCTGAGCATTGGAACTTTTGAGACCAAAGTACTGCTTGATTCTGTAAGATTTTCCATGATGAATAACTGTTTCTGAGAGAATTTGGCTCTGATACCACTTGTCAGGATCGAATTCTTAACAAGAATTAATACTCAGAAACTAATATCAAAGAAGTTGCGGAAAAACACTTTGATATTTGATAAAACAGTAATCAAACACAATATATAATTATCAAACAGTAAACTTGTATTGAATGCTTAAAGTTACAAGATTACACACTCAACCTCAATATTGATGAACAGACTCACCAATACGAATTCTACTTCTCTAGAATTAGGATCTATGCCTTGAGGTTAATTTTCTCTCTTGAAAAACGATTATCAAAAGTTATATCTATCTATTCTAAACATTCTATACATATACTGATAAAAAGATAATTACAAAGAATAAACAAATCTTCAGTATATCTTCCATGTATATCTTCTAAGTATGTCTTCAGTATATCCAGCTGTAGTACTTTCCATCCGAATCTCTTTAGCAGCACTAATAATGCTCAGCAGCATTAACTTCAACTAGCAGCATTAACTTCAAGCAGTACTAACTACTAGCAGTACTAACTAGCTAAGCAGTACTAACTTTGTTCAAGCAGTACTAACTTTAACTAGCAGTAGTAATTCTACTAGCAGTAGTAACACTTAGCAGTATTAATCTTCAACTTGTTCTGGCAGTAGTAACTACACTTGTACTAGCAGTAGTAACTACACTTAGTAGAATCTTCAGTTCCCAACAGAAGGTTCCTTCCGTTCTAGTATCTTCACCCCAAAGCCTAAAAGCCCTCTGATGGAGCATTTTCCATCAGAGAATATCCAAAGGTAAACCACAGGGGTGTCTCCCAACCCCAAGAAGGTGCTCAATAAGGAGGAGAAAGAGCATGTGGGCAGTGAGGCTCACACTACTGACTTTGCACAAAGTGCAGGGCAGGACAGTGTGAACATCTTTAAGACCTTCCCCACGGCAACTTTGGGTGAGCAATCATCCAAAGGTCCCAGGTGCCAAGAAACCAAGGGGGTAGAGGATGCTTCTGCTAGGCAGGAGACCTCTACTAAACATTCCAATGATCCTCCAAGGGTGGTAAACACACCTAAAGGTGGTGAGGATAGATATACATACGATGAATTGATGGAAACCATAGCCAATATCAATATGGATGTCATTTCTCAAGGGCACAAGATAGAGGCAATGCAACAGGTCATAACTGGCCAACAAGAGGAGATTGCAAATCTCAAAAAGCTGGTGATGAAGTTAGTGCTCAAAAAGAAGAAATCAAAGTTTGTGCTGAAGAAAAGGAGCACAAATCATGATTCTTTCAAAAAGGGGGAGACCACAGAGGATGAATCTCAGTTTGAGGGGGAGATAGGAAAAGAAGCAGAAATGGGTACAAAAGCAGAAAGCAGCAAAGCAGCAGAAACAGAAACAACAGCAGAAACATTTAAAGTAGCAGCAGAAATTGGCTTAGAAGAAGTAACTGAAGCTGCAGTAGAAACTGAAAAAGCAGCAGCAGAAATAGGGTTGACAGTTGAAGAGATAGAGATTGCTGAAACACTGGTGAAGGCAAAAACAGACACTCCCAAGGCTACTCAAAAGGCCAAGGGAGTGGAAATCAAAGAAGGAGGATTTGAAAATAAGAGAAAAGAAATAAGTGATGTTGAGGTAAAGAGAAAAGGAAAAGAAAAGAAAGCAGCAAAGCAGCAGAAATAGAAACAGCAGCAGAAACATATAAAGTAGCAGTAGAAATTGGCTTAGAAGCAGTAACTGAAGCTGCAGTAGAAACTGAAAAAGCAGCAGCAGAAACAGGGTTGACAGTTGAAGAGATAGAGATTGCTGAAACACTGGTAAAGGCAAAAACAGACACTCCCAAGGCTACTCAAAAGGCCAAGGGAGTGGAAATCAAAGGAGGATTTGAAAAGAAGAGAAAAGAAATAAGTTATGCTGAGGTAAAGAGGAAAGGAAAAGAAAAGGTAGTGGAACCTTTGAAGAAAACAAAGAAGTCAGTTCAAGTAGCTCTAGATGAAGAGGTAGCCAAACAGCTGCAAGCTGAAATAGAAGTAGAAGAGTCTCAAACTGCCAAATATAGGCAAATTGCTTTAGATCTGTCTAAAAAGCTCAATGAGGAGTACCAAAGGAGTTTGAGGGCTGCAGCTGAAGCCAAGAAAGTCCAAGCAAAAGCATCTATGCCAAGGCAGCCAACACAGACAAAGAAAAGACAACCTTCAAAGACTTTTGTTGCCAACCAAGAAAGGAGGAAAATGATTAACTTTCTAAAAGGATCAGTTAGTGTTAAAGAAGGCATGTTCACTGGTATGTCTTATAGTAGAATTGAAGAGCTTTACAAGAAAGAAATGACCAAGCTACAATGAGACTTTACTCAAAGGGTTGAGGTTGAAAGGAAAATGAAAGAAAGGCATGATCTGCATATCCAACAACCTTTTCCTGAGAATGAAGAAACCACTTCTACAAAAGAAGTGGAAGAAGAACAAAAAGAAGAAAATCTTGCTCAAACAGTCAAAGCTGTCAAAAGAATGAAAACCATAGATTCAAAGAAACAGACCAAAAGTCCAAGGATTGAAGAAGTGCAAAAAGAAGTTGAACCTGTTGTTGCAACCCTGAAGAACAATCAAGTCAACAAGGTGCAGAACAATCTGAACAATCTGAGGTACATGTTGGTTTGTATATGACAGTGACTGATAGTGAACCTGTAAACGCTGACCCAATATCAGTCCAAGCCCCTGAAATTATCCATTGGGATATCCTGGAAGATCATAGGAAGAAATACTTCAGGATTAAAAGGATGGGAGACAAGTATGAGGTTTACTCTACTTGGGGCAAAATCATCAGAAGTTGTTCCAGATCTGACTTAGAAGAAATGTTCAAGGTTGGAATGAGCTTGTATGAAAAGGATTTGACAGGAGAAGGAATGAGCTTAATAAGATTAGCCATGGAGTACTTATGCATGATGTTTGATCCTAGCAAAGTTCAACATGTTGTAAGAGATCTGCATCTGGAGAATAAATTCCAAAGAATAGACAATTGGATGATATTTGAAAGGTGTGGAGTCTATGTCATCACTATTGATAGATCTTATCATGAGTACTACGTGGTGGATAATATTTATGATCACAGCAAAGCCAAATTGCAAGGTATGTTGAATGCTAAGCTGGTATGTTCAAAGGATTCTGAAATGGCCAAGATAGTAGTCAGAAGGATCATCAATCAAAGCTTAGGGTTGGATCCTAATCTTGGGAATTGAGCTTAAGTTTTGAAAGTATCATGAAGACCAATTTTTTAAGAACTCAACTTCTCAATCTGAAAAGTTAAGTTAGGGGGAGATTGTTGGGTCTGAAATGAGCTAAGGATGATTAATACTGCCAGATACTACTTCTTGTGTAATTAATACTGCTAGTTCAATATTACTACTGCTGGTGAGTTTAATACTGCTAACATGGTTAGTACTGCTAGCATGTTAGTACTGCAAGATGGTTAATACTGCTGAGTAATTACTACTGCTTATGAAGATTAAAGTTGCTGAGAAGATAATGATGGAATGATTTGATTAATGCGAAAGTCAAGGAGATTTGAAGATAATTATGGACTGGATCATGAAGATTATTTTTTGTTTTATAATTATCTTGTAATATGTCTTGTATATATAATGTATAGAGGGCATAGTTTAGAATATATACATAGATAGTTTTCCATATACGTTTGTTTTTAGAGAGAATTAACCTCAAGGTTCTTAGAAGTCCTTTCAATAGAGAAGTATTGAACGTCTGTTGAACCTGTTCAACAGATTGAGGTTTTGTTTGTAATCATTAAGTTAAATCAATATAACTTGTGATTTTCATTCTGATACTGTTCCATTGATTTACTGTTAAAGTGTTTTTCCGCAACTCCTTTAACATAGTTTCTGAGTGTGTGTTAAATTCTTGTTTGAATTTCGATCCTGACAATATTGCTCACTTCGTCGAGCGATGCCTGACATGTTTGAAAGTTAAAGCAGAGCATTAGAGACCTTACGGGGAGCTTCAATAGTTAGAAATTCCAGTTTGGAAGTGGGACGAGATTTCGATGGATCTTGTTACTGGGTTACCACGATCACTGTTAAAGCACAGTTTTATTGGATTCAAGATCATCAATTATCTGAAGATGGAAATCTGAAGTCAAAGATGGAAAAGTCGTCTCAACAAATAGTCTAGGGTCTTTTGTAATAAATAGTCAAACTGTGTTTTCCGTATTTTCGTTTTTAGTCCATTCCTTTATTTTAGTTAATTTGTTTTAGTAGTTGGGCCTAAGCCCATTAGGCTTATAAGCCTAAGTATAAATTAGTTATTATTAGTGTTAATTAGGTTTAGTTGATTAAGAGATGAGTTATTTTGTGTGGGGCGCCGTACACAGAGAGGAAACGAGAGAGAGAGCAGAGGCGATAGAGAGAAAGAGAGATTGATCAAGAACCATTGTAATCATTCGAATCGTTTGAGAAATCAATACCAGGTTTGCATAATCGTATTGATTAATTGTTTACTTGATTGAATTGTTAATCACAGGGACACTCAATTGGTATCAGAGCCAAACAAATTTAATTGAATTTTTTTTTTCGGTTCTGTTTATCTGTAAAGGTTCAAAATTTTTATTGTGTGATTGTTCTTTCAAGTTGTTATTGTTTGGATTGTAAGGGATTCGTGGAATTTCTGTGGATTGCGTTGACTTTTGCAGCAAGTGGGAAACTTCTCTTCTGAGTAGAACACCATACTGTCCCTATGAGCGTGAGCAAAGGATGCCAGCGAATCTGCTACTTTGTTCCCTTCTCGCAAGATGCGGGAAAGATTGCATGAAGGAGATAAGAGAGACTTGCATGATCGCGTAAAATATACCAAGTTCCAAGGGGAGCTCCCTGTATGAATGAAATACAACAAGACTTGAGCGTCAAGTTCCATACATGAGAGGGGTATGCCTAATTGGGAGGCAAGATCCAAGCCAGTGATTAACGCCCGAGCTTCTGCTTGCATGTTTGTCAGGATCGAATTCTTAATAAGAATAAATTCTCAGAAACTAATATCAAAGAAGTTTGCAGAATAACACTTTGATATTCAATAAAACAGTAAACAAACAGTATATGATAAACAATTTGCAAACTTGTATTAAAATCACAAGATTACACACTCAACCTCAATCTTGAAGAACAAGCTCTTTCAAGACGAATTCTACTTCTCTAGAATTAGGATCTATGCCTTGAGGTTGATTTTCTCTAAAAACTTAGAATGAATGAATTAATTTTTTTAATAACTATTCTATCAAATCTGTACATATACTGAACAAAAAGATAATTACAATAAATAAAATATCTTCAGTATATCTTCCATCATTATCTTCAAGCCTTCCATGAATATCTTGATTCTTTCCAGCTGTCATCCTTTCCATCCGGTTCTTTAAGTCATAAGCAGTACTAACTATGCTCAGCAGCATTAATTTCTTCTAGCAGCATTAACTTGGTTTTAGCAGCATTAACTACTAAGCAACACTAACCACTAGCAGTACTAACTAGTTAAGCAGTACTAACTTTGTTCAAGCAGCACTAACTTTGACTAGCAGTATTAACTACTAGCAGTAGTAATACTCAGCAGTATTAACTTTGAAGTCTTCTAGCAGTATTAATTCTGAACTAGCAGCATTAAAGACTTGTTCACATCTTCAGTTCCCAACAATCTCCCCCTAACTTGACTTTTAGAAAGAGAAGTCAAGTTCTTCAAATGCTTCCAAAATCTTCATTGATCTACTCCAATGTTAGGATCCAGTCCCATGCTCTGATTAATAGTTCTTTGAATTAAGTACTTTGCCATTTCTGAATTTGGTGCACAACTCAACTTCTTATTTAACATGGCATGAAGCTTCAGATTTGTATGGTTGTATACCCTATCCACCAAGTAATACTCCCTGTGAAAAGTATCCAATGCTAGTTCGTAGACTCCACTCCTTTCATATAGAGTCCAACCTCTAACAGCTTTAAATACATCTCTTATCAAATACTTTACTGCTTCTGGTTTGAACAACATACACAAATATTCCATAACTAGCTTCACAATTGGTAACCCTGGAGCTGTCAACTGATCTGCATGAACTTTCATCCCCACTGCAAACATTTCTTCCAAATCAGATCTTGAACACTCTCTGACAATTTTGCTCCAGGTGCTGTAGACTTCATACTTCTCATCCTTTCTTTTCAATCTAATGTATTCTTTGCCATCCACCTCCATAGTATCCCAGAGGATAACTTCAGGAGGTTTGAATCCAACAGGTTCAGCTGAAATAGGCTTTGGAATTTTATCCATTACCACCATGTACATGTTTACATCTGAACTCTGTGGTACTTCTTCCTGAGATTCAACTTTCTTTTCTTCTTCTACTCTAGACTTCTTGACAACTTTCTTTCTGTTGGCCATCATTTTGGTTCTCTTCAGAATCCTTTGCCCTTGTCCTATAGTAGCTTCCTTCTTCTTTTCTTCCTTTTTCCTTTCTTCTGATCTAGGGTCTTTAGAAGCAATAGACTTAACTCTTTTTATCTTCTTGATCTTCTGAGCTAGAGTCTCTTCTTCCTTAATCTCTGCCTTTTTCTTTGTTGGAGTTCCCTCTTCACTTTCAGGGAAGGGTTTATTGATATTCACATCATGCCTCTCCTTAGCTTTCTTTTCAAACTCCATTCTGTCCTTTTCATTATTCTTCAACTTTCCCATTTCTTTCTCATATAGTCCCTTGACTTGATCAAAAGTCATCTTTATGAACATTTCTTTCTTCACACCAATTGCACTCCTCAAGAAAGTTATCATCTTGTTCCTTTCCTGAGTTGCAAGGTAAGTTTGTGAAGGTCTTCTCTTCTTTGCACTTGATCTGGCCATCATAGCCTTTCTCAAGCTTATTGCTCTTTGCTTAGCTTTCTCTGTTTCCAACCCTTTCTGAAATGCTTCATTTAGTTCATTGGCTAGTGCTCTTGCTATCTCTCTGTCTTTCTCAACCTGCTCTTTCTCTGCTTGCTCTAACTCTTCTTGCAGTTTCTTGGCTAATGCTTCATCTGATTCAATCATCTTTTGCTTTTTAGTTGGTTGATCAGTTTCTATCATCTTTTCTTTCCCTTTTCTTTTTATATCTGCAGCCATGTCTTTCTTTTCTGATTTATTTGCTCCCCCTTCATTTATGACCACTCCCTTTGCTTTGGGAGTGTCATTCTTTGCTTTTACCAGCATCTCTGCTACTTCAACCTCTTCAGATGTCAATCCTATTACTGCTGCTTGTGTAGTTTCAGCAGCACTAACAGTTTCTGCTGCTGGGGTTGTTTCTGCTACTGCCTTTTCTTCAACAAATTCAGCCCTTTCTTCAACAAACTCCCCCTCAAACTGTTGATCTATCTGTTCTGAGCTAGAATTCTCCCCCTTTTTGGAAGCATTTTTCTTATTTGACCTCTTCTTTAAAACAAACTGTTTTCTCCTCTGCTTATGCACCAACCTTGTCACCATTTTCTTTAATTTTGCAATCTGGATTTGTTGTGACAGGATGACCAACTTCATCTCTTCAATTTCTTTTCCTTGTTTGAGAACATCTTGGTTGATGTTCCCCATTGTTTCCATCAATTCATAGTAAGTATATCTGTCCTCACCCTCTCCAGAAGTGTTACCCTCTTTTGAAGGATCATTGGATCTTTTTGTAGTGGAAGTCTTCTGCCTAGCAGAAGCACTATCCACCCCCTTGGTTTCTTGGCACCGGGGACCTTTGAATGATTGCTCATTCAAAGTTGCCATGGGGAAGGTCTTATGGATGTTACCACTGACCTCCTCTGAGCTAGCAGGAGTAGTGGCAGCCTTCTCTCCCATATGCTCTTCCTCCTCCTTAGAGAGCACCTCCTTTGGGTTGGGAGACACCCTTGTGGGTTCCCTGTAGATATTCTCTACTGGAGAATGCTCCAATAGAGGGCTTTGAGGCTCTTGGTTGATAGTAGGTACACCAAGGGAAGGAGCCTTGTGTACCTTTCTCTTGACATAGGTCTTGGATATTATGGGAGTGGGTTTAGCAGCAAAGGACTGAGGGAAAATTTGAGAGATGGAAGGTTGGGATTGGCTAGCAGTGGGTTAGTCTAATGGGGGCCTTGACCCTGCTACCATACCTTCATTAGTTTGGGACACCACCATCATTGTAGAGAACAATGGGGTGTCTACTCCTTGCGAGTCCCCAGCAGATCTTCTCATATTTGAGAAAACCTTGCCTTTAGGGGGTTTTGGTACATATATTCCATCAGAATGAGGAATATCCGTCAATTCATGGTTGATTACTGCTTGAACAAACCTGGGATACATATAAAAGCTCTTTTTGTTTCCCATGTTTGAGACAAGATCATTGAAAATCATTTGTGAAAAATTGTACCTTCTGGCAGTGGCCAAACAGACCGAAGCATAAGCAATGGGACTGCTGAACTCACTCCATCCAGTGGTCTTTTTAGAAATGCAGTGCATCAAGGTATGAACAAGAAAACGCCATTGGGGTGAGAATTTAGCTTTTGAGAACTTAAAAACACCCAATGGGCCTCCATACCCCATTCTTGTAAGAGTAGAAAACAGTTCATCATTAGGGATAGAAGTTATACCAGAGGCATCGTCTAGACGTAGACTGATGCGAATTACTTCTTCAGTAACTGTCAATGGCTTGCCACATACTGTCGTCTTGATCATTTGCACACCATCCTCAGTAACAATGGTGGCATGTGCCCAGAATTGCCTCTGATGCTCTATGAAGATAGTAGGAGACATAGTGAGAGCATGGGCAATGTGGATAGACTTCAGAAAGTCGACTATCTGATGAAAACCTTCAGCTTGCTTTGGCTTTTGGAGCATCGCGATTTTATTGTGCTCGTCAATGAACGCCATTGATGCCATTGACCTTGAAGATTCTTGCCTGAAAACTTTGAACTTTGAGAGAGAAAGGGTTTAGAGTGCAAGTGAACAGTATGCAAAGAGTCGTTATGAGCTTTTAGGCGGGCAAAGAGTATTTATAGTATTCGGAACATAAGCAGTATTAACCTAGAGCAGTATTAACCACTAGCAGTATTAACTGAAAGCAGTATTAACCACTAGCAGTATTAACTGAAAGCAGTATTAACTGAAAGCAGTATTAACTACTAGCAGTATTAACTGAAAGCAGTATTAACTACGAGCAGTATTAACTAACTAGCAGTATTAACTGAGAGCAGTATTAACTACTAGCAGTATTAGCTAACTAGCAGTATTAACTGAGAGCAGTATTAACTACTAGCAGTATTAACTAACTAGCAGTATTAACTGAGAGCAGTATTAACTACTAGCAGTATTAACTAACTAGCAGTATTAACTGAGAGCAGTATTAACTACTAGCAGTATTAACTAACTAGCAGTATTAACTATACTTACTCCTTTAATCTTGCGAAATACTGAGTACTGCTATACATATCCTGAAAAAGAAGATTAGTAACACCAAGAATAAACAATATACAGGTATAGAACCACTTTTTAAGAAGGGGCTTATTCAGAGTTGATCATTCCCACACTTGTTACCAAGAAAGTGAATCTACCCACATCAAAAGCTTTAGTGAATAGATCAGCAAACTGATTATCAGTGTGAACTTTTACAACTTGAATAAGTTTCTTTTCATTACAGTCTCTTATGAAGTGATACCTGATCTCAATGTGCTTTGTCTTTGAGTGCTTGACAGGATTATTCACAATGCTAATAGCACTGCTATTATCAATAAAAATTGGAATGTGTAGAAAGGTTACCCCATAATCCAACATTTGATTCTGAATCCATAAGACTTGAGAACAGCAACTTGCAGCTGCTATGTACTCTGCCTCTGTTGTAGATGTGGATACTGTGGTTTGTTTCTTGCACTGCCATGAAACTAGTCTTGCACCCAAAAACTGACATCCTCCAGAAGTAGATTTTCTGTCCAAGTTTGCTCCACCTAGATCACTATCTGAGTATGCAAGTAGGTCAAAGGATGAGTCATGAGGATACCAAAGTCCCAATCTGGGTTGCCCTTTGAGATATCTGAATATCCTCTTAACAGCTTGATAGTGAGATTGCTTTGGCCTAACTTGGAATCTTGCACACACACATACTGGAAACATTATATCTGGCCTAGAGGCTGTAAGATACATGAGAGAGCCAATCATGGATCTATAATGATGAACATCCATATCCTCCCCCTCAAGATCTGCTGTTATTTGCTTGTGTGTTTCCATAGGTGTGCTAGCAGGTTTTGAATCTGAGAAACCAAACTTGGTTAGAATGTCCTGCACATACTTGGACTGACAGATGAAGATTCCATCTGACTTCTGTTGAACTTGGAGTCCAAGGAAGAAAGTAAGTTCCCCCATGGAACTCATTTTGAACCTTTGATGCATTAGTTCCTCAAACTCCTTGCACATGTTGTCTCTTGTTGATCCAAAGATAATATCATCAACATAGATTTGGACCAGCAAGATATCCTTCTTCTTTCTCTTGATGAATAGAGTCTTATCAATGACTCCTCTTTCAAAGCCATTTTCCAAGAGATAGTATGACAGAGTGTCATACCATGCTCTTGGAGCTTGATGTAGTCCATAAAGTGCTTTCTTCAATTTGTATACTCTGTCTGGATAGCTTGGGTTTTCAAACCCTGGTGGTTGACAGACATATACTTCTTCTTCAATTGAACCATAAAGAAATGCACTTTTCACATCCATCTGATAGACTTTGAATTTCATGTAGGAAGCATAAGCCAGGAATAATCTAATTGTTTCTATCCTGGCCACTGGTGCAAATACTTCTTCATAGTCTATCCCTTCTTCTTGTGTATACCCTTGAGCCACCAGCCTTGCTTTATTCCTTATCACTATACCTCTTTCATCTCTCTTATTCCTGAAGACCCATTTTGTTCCTATTGCCCTTTGGCCTTTAGGAAGGTCTACCAGATCCCAAACATCTTGCAGCTTGAACTGCAGTAGCTCTTCTTGCATGGCTTCTATCCAACTGGATTCTTTCATAGCATCATGTGCCTTTTTAGGCTCAAGCTGGGATAAAAAGCAAGAAAGCACTGTGTGTTGTTGATCTTGTATTTCTTGAAGTCTACTTTGATTTCTAGTCATCATAGGAGAGGATATATCTCCTATTACCAGCTGTGGAGGATGATTCTTTTGTATTCTGGTGTGATGACTAGGTTCTTCATTAAGTCCCAACTCTAGATTAGAGTCATTCAACTCAACTGAAGTGTTTTCAGTAGCCACTTCTGGTTCTTTATTTTCTTGAGTCTCCTCATCTCTACTTTCTTCTTCACCTTGACTTGGTCCAGTAGATGGTTCCTTTTCACAGTCTTCAACAGGATTCACTGTGGGTATGGGAAATATCACAGATTGAGATATACTTTCTGAGACTTGTGTAGTCCCTGATCCTCCACTCCCTGTACCTGCATAATCATCACTACTGAAACCAAAAGAGTTAGTTAGTGAGTCAATGTCAAATAGCCACTGAGGACCAGACCCAATTGGATTTGGTGTGTTCTCATTGCATTTGACATTGTCACTTTCTTCAATTATTCTGGAAGAAGAGTTAAAGACTCTGTAAGCCTTACTCTGAGATGAGTAGCCAACAAGAAATCCATCATCTGCTTTGCTATCAAACTTACCTAAGTAAGATTTGGTATTGAGAATAGTACAGGGACACCCAAAAGGTTTGAAAAATCCAATAAATGGTTTTCTTTTATTTAAAAGCTCATAAGGAGTCTTGTTCTTTGGCTTGACTACTAGAACTCTGTTTTGGACATAACAAGCAGTATTAACTGCTTCAGCCCAGAAGGTAATTGGCAATTTTGAATCAGCCAACAGAGATCTAGCAGCCTCTATTAGTGTCCTATTTCTCCTTTCAGCAACTCCATTCTCTTGAGGAGTCCTAGGAGCACTATATTGTCTCTCAATACCTTTCTCTTCACAAAAGGTGTTTAGATCAAGATTTTTAAACTCAGTTCCATTATCTGATCTAATGACTTTTACTCTTTGATTAGTTTGGTTTTCAATTCTTAGAATAAAGGATTTGATCAGTCCACTTGTCTCATCCTTAGTCCTTAGAAAATATACCCAAGTAAATCTGGAGTAATCATCAACAATAACCAAGCAGTAAGATTTCTTGCCTATACTCATAACATTTGTAGGACCAAACAGATCCATATGCAATAACTGGAGACAAGAAGAAATAGAATTTAACTCTTTGGTCTTATGAGAAGTTTTGTGCTGTTTGCCTTTAAGACAAGCAACACAATGATCATCACATGAAAAGACTTTTGAAGGTAAACCTCTTACAAGGTTGTTTTTAACAAGTTTGTTCATAGTCTTGAAATTCATGTGACACATCCTTCTGTGCCAAAGAGAGGATTCATCCACAGAAGCTTTTGAAACAAGACAGTTCAGGGATGAATCACTATCAACATTGTCCATATCTAGACAATAAACATTGTCATTTCTTGGAGTTCTAAGTAGTATCATGCTTTCATCAACTACTTTGAACCCTGGAGCAAGGATCATACACTCTGTGTTTGTAAATAATATGCTATGTTGTTTGTCACAAACCTGTGATACACTTAACAGGTTGTACTTCAATTGATCAACATAGTAGACATCCTCAAATGTCATCTTACCTTTTGTGACATTACCTTTGCCACTTATTTTACCACCAGTAAGATCATTTCCAAAAGCAACATGTCCTCCATTGATATGCTTGAAATCCTGAAGGCATGACATGTTACCTGTCATGTGCCTAGAGCAACCACTATCAACATGCCAAATGCTCTTTCCCTTGAGCTGTTGATTGCCCTGCACATTAGATAAATCAGTTAGTTTGAATAAGGAACCCAAGCCAAAGTGGTCTTGGGTACCCCTTTCTCATCAAAATACTTGCATTCTTTCTTGACAAGATTTTTAAACTTTGACTCCTCATGCTTGGAGTATTTTGTCACAATAATAGGCTTGGAAACATTTTTGCTAGAAGCAATACTGGTTTTAGAAGTACTAACTGCCTTAGCAGCACTTGCATGCTTAGCAGTACTAACCTTGTTAGCAGTAGTAACTGTGTTAGCAGCATTAATATTTTCAGCAGTACTAACACTGTTAGCAGTAGTAACTGTGTTAACAGCACTAATATTTTCAGCAGTACTAACACTGTTAGTACTTCTAGGTACCCATAGTAAAATACTTTCTTTTAAAACCTTATTTTTCATAGGGCCTTTACTTTCAACAGATTTCTTCATCACATGTTTCTTTCCAGCCTTCCTATAACCAACAGGTTTTTGCACAAATCTTTGAAAGTTTATCTGTTGATTAATAGGGTTAAAGAAGCAATACTTAGCCAAATGATTCAACTTGCCACATATGAAACAAGGTTTTGGTCTATTGATTTTATTCAGATCAACTCCTTGTTTCTGAGCCCATTGATTATTCCAGTTTCTTTAATTACCTCTTTTTATACCAGAATTTAGGCTCTTAGCTTTATTGCAAGCACACTGTTTACAAGATCCAGGATTCACAACGTGGTTTGTTTGTAATGGACCTTGTTATCCTTTCCTTTGGTCTTCTCTATCTCCTTGGACTTGACCCAGATTTTCCCACATCCCTCATTGGTGATAATATTGTTTTCTAATGGTATCTTTTTACTCACAGTATTATCCCTATTCTTACTAGCTTCTTTCTCAGTCAAATCCTTAACTACTACCTCATCCAAAGGATCTATCTTAAGAGCTTCCTCAGACAAGTCCTTTTTCTCCTTGGTTTCTAACAAGTCTGAAGTAGGAGAGATATAGTTGTTGTTGTAAGGAGGAGGTGTATTGTTGTATCCAATACCAGGCTTCATCTTATCATGAATCTGAGCCTTTAGAAGAGAATCCATTGCTTTTGAAGCATATGAAAACTTTTCTATGTCAAGCTTAACTTTAGACAGTTCCTCTTTCAGCCTATCATTCTCTTTTAAGGACTTAGACAGTTTAGTCTCTAACTCATTCTTTTCCCACTTCCAATAGTTTGTGTCATAAGAGTGTTGAAGTTCATTGGCTTGAAATCCTTTGATTTGTTCTTCAAACCTCTCCACTATCAACACATAATCTCTTCTGTCCTTTTCTAATCTTTTGAGGTCATCACACATACTTTGATTGTGATCCCTGTATCTTTTGACAGTGTCTATGCAAGATTTAGTGCAAAGATTAGAAATTACCTCAGAGGGGAGATCAGACACTTCTGCCATAAGAGCTTGATTCTGAATGGCTTCCTCAGCTTGATCACTCCAGTCAAATCCCATTCCTTGTTGAGAAACAAGGGCTTGGGCAGGATTCTTCTTTTGATTGTAGCCTCCATTCTGAGCTTGTTGGTGGTTGTTGTTTGGAACAACACTCCTGCACTCTCTAGCAAAGTGTCCTTTCATGTGACACTTATAGCATTCCACCTTAGTCTTGTCAAAACCAGCTCCATCTTCTCTTCTTTGAGAGAAGTTGTTCCTTCTTGTTCTTTTAATAAACTTCTTCACTCTCATAGATAACATGGCCATCTGCCATTTAATGTCCATCTCTTCCAGGTCATCAGGGTGAAGTTGATCTAGATCATCATTAATCAATGAATTGTTGCTATGACTGGACAAAAAGGCTTCAAAGATAGTTCCAGTGCCTTTTTCTGAATTTACTCCACTGGCAGTACTAACTGCTTCAGGGTTAGCAGTAGTATCAGTAGATGTTGAAAGAAGTGCAGCATTGTGGATATAACCAGTGGGATTCTTCTTGGATTCTACCTCAGTTTCAAAAACTCTTAGATCATTATATAGATCATCAAGTTCCTTCTCTTCCAGATTGTCACTCTGTCTATATGAGACAGTGTACATAGTCCATTCATCCCCAAGAGATCTGAGGAACTTTCTGTTGATATCATCTTGTTCCATCTTCACTCCTACAGTAGCCAGTTCACCAATGAGCTTGTTGAATCTATCAAAAGTTTGAGTCATAGACTCATTCTTTGAAGAAGTGAAATTCTCATACTGCTGCTTTAGAACATCTCTTTGATTTCTTTTGATACTTTTAGTTCCAGCAAATCTTTTCTCTAGAGCATTCCAGAGAATCTGAGCATCAGTGCAGTTGCAAAATTGATGCTGATATTCATTGGGAATGGCCAAGAGCAGAGTGCTCAAGGCCTTCATATCTGTCTGTCTGATCTTCCTCTCACCATCTGTCTTTGGTGGAGGTCTTTTCCCATCTGGTCCTATCTTTTCTGCTTCAGAAGGACCATTCTCAATGATATCCCACATTGAGTAGTCAGTGAGAAGAATGAATTGTCTAATTCTGATCTTCCACATGTCAAACTCACTGGGTTTGAGCATTGGAACCTTAGAGACCAGAGTACTGTTTGATTCTGCAAGGTTTTCCATGATGAATGAATAGATGTTTCTGAGGGAGTTAGGCTCTGATACCACTTGTGAGGATCGAATTCTTAATAAGAATAAATTCTCAGAAACTAATATCAAAGAAGTTTGCGGAATAACACTTTGATATTCAATAAAACAGTAAACAAACAGTATATGATAAACAATTTGCAAACTTGTATTAAAATCACAAGATTACACACTCAACCTCAATCTTGAAGAACAAGCTCTTTCAAGACGAATTCTACTTCTCTAGAATTAGGATCTATGCCTTGAGGTTGATTTTCTCTAAAAACTTAGAATGAATGAATTAATTTTTTTAATAACTATTCTATCAAATCTGTACATATACTGAACAAAAAGATAATTACAATAAATAAAATATCTTTAGTATATCTTCCATCATTATCTTCAAGCCTTCCATGAATATCTTGATTCTTTCCAGCTGTCATCCTTTCCATCCGGTTCTTTAAGTCATAAGCAGTACTAACTATGCTCAGCAGCATTAATTTCTTCTAGCAGCATTAACTTGGTTTTAGCAGCATTAACTACTAAGCAGCACTAACCACTAGCAGTACTAACTAGTTAAGCTGTACTAACTTTGTTCAAGCAGCACTAACTTTGACTAGCAGTATTAACTACTAGTAGTAGTAATACTCAGCAGTATTAACTTTGAAGTCTTCTAGCAGTATTAATTCTGAACTAGCAGCATTAAAGACTTGTTCACATATTCAGTTCCCAACAATGTTCTTACCCGAAGAAAGAAATAAAAAAAAATAGCCTGACCTTGGTAATTCCTGATAACACCACCCCCTGTTATGAATCCATTTATAGCGGAACCGTCCACATTGAGTTTGAAAGAGCCAATATCAGGTGGATGCTAACCCTACGTCCCCTCTTAGGTTTAGGGGAAATAATAGGAACCTGAAGAGCATGAAGGCAAGCTTGATCATGTAAACCCAGCCGGGTGGAAAAGAACCACAGTGTCAAGCAACCACTTCTAAATTTTCTGTCTCGTTTTCACTATATTGAGCTTTACTATACTAACACAAGAGCACCCCTTTAGAGTAATAGCAAAAGTCATTTTCCCTAAGGAAGTCCAAATCAAGTAGGAAGATGGAATGAACTTAGGGCGGAAATGAGGGAGTCTCTGCTAGGGTAATGGTTGCCTCTGATGGCAAAATCCCATATAAAATCCTGTACTAAGTTGCATGTTAAAGTCTGCATGGCAGGATAACCGCTCATAGCTTAGTTTACTACATTTAAAAATGAAACTACATTACGAAAATTACCTATATACTCTCCAAAAAGGGTATAAACATTAAAAAATGAAACTACATTACGAAAATTACCTATATACTCTCCAAAAAGGGTATACACTCTACCGGTCCAAGCAGTATATCGGTCGAAGCAACATATTGGTCCAAGAAAGATACCGGTCGTTGCAAGATATCGGTCGTGACTTCTATCTTGCGCGAACTGTTTCTCGCACAAACTGAACTTTGCGACAGCTCCTCTTAGCGCGAATTAGCTCTTTTGCTCCCGTGCTAAGTCTGCAGAGGGGGACAAAGTTCTGTTCGTGATCAAAATTTTCTGAATTTCATTCTAAGATTTTCAGTATTGTTTGATTTTATCTGGACTAACGGTCATTTTTCAAGTTCTTATCTTTTATCTATCAGAATGAATTCTAGTGAAACTCCTTCAATCAGTACTGATGAGAAGCCACCGGTACTTTTCACAGGAGAGTATGATGCATGGAAAAATCAGTTCATAGATTTCATTGATAAACATGCATTAAGGGATCTTATTAGAATATCTCTGAGGGAAGGAAGTATGACAGCTCAAAGGAAAGTTTTTAATCTTATAAAGGATAATGGAGAAAGAGAAGAAAAAGAGCTTCCATTACCACTTGATATGTACTCAGACGAGCAAAGAAAAAAAAAATATGAAGCTGACAGATTAGCTCGATCTTTCCTAATGAAAGGAATCTCAGAAGAGATTTCAAAAGAGATCTTTTTTACATTAGACAGTAAAAAGGCTACAGGAAAACTGTTATGGGAACATATTGAGAAGATTGAGACAGGACCAAAGTTGTTTTCAAGAGTAAAGTTTCTGGAATTTGAGAACTCTGAACTAAAAGAAAAGATTTCTGCCTTGGAAGCTCAAATCCAGAAACTAGATTCTGTTGAGAATAATGAGAAAGTTAATGATATGGAGAGTGCAAATGCTGATCTTCAAAAGAAGATATCTGGTCTGGAGAAAAAGATGGCCAAAGAAAGTTCTGATTTTGAGATTGATAAGAAAGCATTTGTAAAGAAATTCTCAGATTTTTCGAGAAAATGTGCAGAAGATAAGAAAGCAGTTGAGCTGAAATGTTTAAAGCTTTCTCAACAGACTTCGGAGTTTGAACATCATACTGGTCCAAGCCAATACCGGTATAATCTCTCTTGAACATCAATCTTCTCTTGAAAGCTCAGAAGATGCAATCTTCCTCTTTGGCTTCAGAAAGTAGCAATTCTCTCAAAATGATGAGAATATAATCTCTTGGAAAGAAATTATCTCCAGTATCTGCTTGGAATGCTTTAGCAAATCATCTTCAAAGAAAATTTCTTCAATTCAGCATATCTTCAGAAATACTTTCAAAAACTTGTGTTCTCTCCATTTCTTGGTTGACGCTTATCCCCCTTTTTGAAGAAAAGAGCAAAGAATTCATCAAAACTTTTCTTCAAGAAATGTCTTCCACCACTGATCTTGCAAACAGAACCTCCGATTATCCGTCAATTCATATAGATGTTCATCCAAATCTTTGCAAATCTAGACAATTTAGAAAATGAAATGTAACACCTGAATCAACAAATGAATCAGTTAAATTGCCTGTCAGTAACACAAAGTCACTGTGTGTAACGAATATACAATATAAAGGAGCTTTTATGATGTTCACTCCCCCAGGGCTTCCATTCAATCATCGAAATACCACAAAGGCAATTTCTATGAACGTTATGACAAAGAAACAAATTCTTTGTGTGTCCGTGCAAGTGATAGAATAAATTAAGCATAAGATGATTGCTTATAAGGCTCAAAGAGTGTTAACCACTCAGACAAGTAGTTAAACACAGACTCAATGTGCATTAGTGAAGTGTGAAGGTGGGGCAAACTTCCTTCTTTTCAATATCCAGATTTTCCAAATGAAAATCAGATAGCATATGTGTTGCGTCCCCTTTGAAAATGAAACATTTTCTTGTTAAGAAGAAAATGAGTGGTTGGTGGGGTAATGTCAAGAGTTGGAATGGGCTAGTTGCCTGTTTCAATAATGTTCACCAAAGAAATGTGAAGCATTAGAAATGTGGATGCCCGACTCAGAAAGTAGTTGGTGCAAAGTTTGATATTCTTTTACTCTAATCTCTCACCCTCTTTCTTTTAAGCTCACAGCTAACCAAACTCACTTTTACATTTTCTGTCATCACACATCCCACACTCATTTCATTTGACTCCTCACATGCAATCACTAAGGATTTACTTCTTGGGTAGGAGACACTGGTTAACGTGAATCCATAGAAGTTTCTTTTAAGTCCTAACACACTGATCGCATGTTATCCTATAAAGCATATGATGTTCAGATGGCTTAACTTTATCAGTTAAAGTGCATAGATGAAGCAGAAAACATTTAAAATCACACTTCCAATTCAAGAAATCTGTTTGAGAATCGGGAAGTGGTTTGAACATTTAAGAACATGTTTTCTTATGATTGAAAGTTGTCCTTCTTTCAACCATAGATGAGATGAAGATAAGGAATTATACCTTTTGAATGCAGTCTTACATCTCACGAAGACAAGATTAAAGTCATAAAGATATGATCTTGTAAGCATCTCTCAACCTGCAAAAGTCTAAAAATCTAGTCAAAGGAACTTTATTCACTGAAATTGAAATGAGATAAAGCAGTAAAACAATTAATGTACGAGTTCTGATCAGAGACAATCAGAAGTCATAGCCTTTACTCCCCCTGAAATTATGCATCAGAAAAATTATCAGGGTAAAATATAAGCATTAACTCCCCCTCAAATGTTGATCATCATATCTGTTGGATGCATAAAATTTCAGACAAATATGTACTCCCCCTTGAAGGTTAATTTCCTCATTGGAGTATTGAAGTACAATCTCTTATCAGCACAGGAGTAAGGTCTTTTGATCACTGAAGTACGAGTCCTAAACTGTTGTGTTTATAAGTCAAACTTCGTTGAAGTACGGGTTCTAAGCTGATGTACTTAGAAGCCTTCTCTCTCTTATTCCCCTTTGACAGTAAGTTCCTGCAACACAGATTCATCCTTTTTCTTTGGTACCCACTGGTATTTGGGTCCATGTTTGTCAGTTGCAGTTCTTATGGGAATAACAGAGTAAGAACTATACCAGAAATGATCACTTGTTTTATGAACAAGATCATGTGTACGACAGTAAGAACAATAGATTTGCTTACCTGAGAACCTGATTAATTGATCTCTCGTGTAGATATGTTCAGGTTTACCTTTATGCGCATTGTTCTTCTTGGCATTATGGTTATGTACACATGACTTCTTTCCTTTCTCGTATTTCTTCTCATTTTCAACTGGTTTCTTTTTCCAGACCAGTTCTTCTTCTTCTTCTTCGTAACTTCTTCTTCTTCTTCTGTATGTATATGAACAATCTACATTGTCATCAAAGAAAATGTTAGTAGTACGAATCTGATCAAATGAATTGACTAACCTTCTTGAAGAAACATATTTCAAATGTGAGCTTGAGGCTGTCTTTTTGAAGTCAGCTGAATTATTCCTAGGTGTGTGGAATTGTGACTCTGGAGTCGTTTGCTCAGTCACCACCACCTTTGAAACAATCTTTTCCAGCTATTTAATCTTTGAAGCAAAGCTGTCTCTTTCTTTAACAAGTTGGTCAATCTCTTTCTTGAATTCAGACTTCGCTTTTTGATCTTTCAAGGCACTTTCAGATAATTCAGATAGCTTGACAGTCAGCTTTCTAATCTTAGTTTCAAAGAAATTTCTCTTTTCTTCAAATCCCTTCTCAGCATCATTTCTCTGGCCGAATATTTCTTTAAAGAAACTAGCGTTCTTCTGTTAAATGGCCTTCTTGTCTTTGGCAAACTTTTCCCTTTCCAGAATAATTACTTTCTCAAACTCCGAAGTCTGTTGAGAAAGCTTTAGACATTTCAGCTCAACTGCTTTCTTATCTTCTGCACATTTTCTCGAAAAATCTGAGAATTTCTTTACAAACGCTTTCTTATCAATCTCAAAATCAGATCTTTCTTTGGTCATCTTTTTCTCCAGATCAGATATCTTCTTTTGAAGATCAGCATTTGCACTCTCCAAATCATTAACTTTCTCATTATTCTCAACAGAATCTAGTTTCTGGATTTGAGCTTCCAAGGCAGAAATCTTTTCTTTTAGTTCAGAGTTCTCAAATTCCTGAAACTTTACTCTTGAAGACAACTTTGGTCCTGTCTCAATCTTCTCAATATGTTCCCATAACAGTTTTCCTGTAGCCTTTTTACTGTCTAATGTAAAAAAGATCTCTTTTGAAATATCTTCTGACATTCCTTTTATTAGGAAAAATCGAGCTAATCTGTCAGCTTCATATCTTTTTCTTTGCTCGTCTGAGTACATATCAAGTGGTAATGGAAGCTCTTTTTCTTCTCTTTCTCCATTATTGTTATCCCAGATTTATCTAGTTGATTAACAATCAATCAAGTAATCAAGCAACACAATAATAATCAATAGATATATAAATCAGAGTAACATACCAATCCCTTGAATAAACAATGAAACCCTTGAGTGTTCTTGATACCCTTTGAATACAGAGAAAACTTACGGCTACCTATTTAGAAAATTATCAGAGTTAACCTAAAACTAAACTAAACAAAACTTTAAATACCTAGGCCATATGGGCTTCCTAATGCTTAATGGGCTTGGGCCCAATAGCTAATAACTATTAAACTATTACAATTTAAACCCTGAACTGTAACTACCAAGTAAATACAGTTTAGACCATCTAATTTAACTTTGACACAATTGCAGTTTAAACCCTGAACTTTAACTTTAATCTTGAATACAATTATTTGATCCAACAATCTCCCCCTTTGGATTCAAGATTAAAAAAAATTTGCAATTGTCTTCGGATCTTCACTTGTCTTCTCTTTTCTTCAGATATGACGTTGGTAGCTTCAAAACTTTAAAACTTCAAAACTTGATATCTTTTAGTAATCTTCAAATCTTTGAAAATCTTCAGCAGTCTTCAGATTATGTTCTCCCCCTTAATATATTCTCCCCCTTTTTGATGAGTGGTGAGAAGCATCATCATCAAAACATACCAAAACAATCTCCCCCTTTTCAAGACAATTTCCCCCATTGTGTATGATCACGTAAGCACAATCTTCATGTAACGAGCCCTGTATGGAAATAAGAGCAGTCTTCCCAGATGGAAAGAGTGATTATTTCAATCTTTTCAGATTAAAATAGAAAGTAGTAACCATTCAAATCTTTTCAAATTCAAACAGTTTAATAAGTGTAACCCTGAATCAACAAATGACTCAGTTAGAATGCCTGTCAATGACACAAAGTCACTGAGTAACACAAAGTTACTATATAAGGAGCTGGTTTGATGTAGACTGCCCAGGTCTTCCATTCAATCATCGAATAACACATGGTTATCTATGAACGTTCTGACAGAAAACAAATTTCTGTGTGCTCGTGCATGTGTATGAAAAAATTAAGCACAAATGTTTGCTACTCATTTTAGGCTCAAAGTATGTAAACTTGTTGAGACAACAACAAATTATACAAAGACTCAATGTGCATGAGAAAGGGTTCGAAGGTGGGGCAACTTTCCTTCTATTTCAATATTAGTATCTTCCAAATGAAGAACCAATAGTATATGTGTTGCGTCCCCAGAAAATGTGAAACATTCTCTTTTTGAGAAAAGAATGAGTAGCTGGTGGGGTTGTATGCAAGAGATGGCATGGGCTAGTTGCCTATTTCAATGATGGTCACCAAAGAATGTGATCCAATCAGATTATGTGGCTCCCTGGCTCAGAAAGAAGTTTGGTGCAGAGTTTAATATTCTTTTACTCTGTTCTCTTACCCTCTTTCTTTTAATGCTCACGTCTAACCAATCTCTCTTTTTCATTTTACCTCTTCACACACCATCACTCAATTCTTTTGACCATTCTCCCCTCAATCACTCAGGGAATACTTCCTGGGTAGGAAACACTAGTTATCGTGAATCCATGGTAGTTCTGTTAAGTTCTCACACTGAATCCCATGTATTTTCCTAAAAGAACATGTTGTTCAACAGGCGTTTTGTACATGTAATCACAAATACCACTTGTTACATGAAAAATAAGACTTTCGGAGATGTCAAAACAGTTATTTTTGACGATGCAATTCTCCCCCTCAAACTAGAAAGAGTTTGACAATTTAAGCTCTTAAGGAGTTTTTCAATTAAGCTTATAGACGATTTGTCATGAAGAATAATATTTTGGAGAATCAAAAAACGAATGTTGTTTATATGAACAATATATAAACATATTTTCAATGAAAGAACATGAAATGACGTTTGATTCAATCAACAGTGAATACAAATAACGTGAGTATTACCATAGAACGATTTAACTTTTGATACATGGTAATAACAAAGTCAAATAGAATGTTCTGAACCGTTATGTGTATGAATACTTGACAAAGTATATTGACAAGATAAAACACAAGTATTTATCTTTAAGAACACACGGTCAGATAATCTTTTAAAAACACAGATATTCTCCCCCTTAACTGATTTTTTTTTCAAAGCTTAAGAAAAAACAAAAAAAAATAAGGCACTGAAGTGCGGGTTCTAATCCGATGTGATTAGAAGCCATTGTCACTTGACCAAACCTGCATAAATAAAAGAAATAATGGTAATCATTTATGAAAATGATTCCTCTCTCGTTAACAACAGTTGGAAAATAACACACAAGATCAAAACTTGGAATACTCCCCCTAGAATCATGAGTAAGGTTTAAGACATGTTCAACATTCCAAGTTTGCTGATGAGAAATTGAAAACGCTTTTTATCCAATGGCTTGGTGAAAAGGTCAGCTAACTGGAAGTCAGTTTGAACAAAGTACATTTCAATATTACCTTTTTCTACATGATCCTTGATGAAATGATAGCGTACGTCGATATGCTTGGTCTTCGAATGCTGTACCGGATTAGCAGTTATAGATATTGCGCTCTTAGAATCACAATAAATAGGAACACGCTTGTAGTTGTAGCCAAAGTCCCTTAACTGTGTCGTCATCCAGAGGACTTGAGAACAACAGCTAGCAGCAGCTACATACTCGGCCTCGGCAGTGGATGTTGAAACACAGTTTTGTTTCTTTGAAGTCCAACTCACAAGTTTGTCACCTATGAATTGACATGATCCAGAGGTGCTCTTCCGGTCTAGCTTACATCCTGCATGATCAGCATCTGTAAAGGCAGTTAGTTCAAAACGAGAATCCTTTGGATACCAAAGGCCTAGATTAGGAGAACCTTTGAGATATCTAAGGATTCGCTTAACAACAGATAAGTGCGACTCTTTAGGATTAGACTGATATCTCGCACAAAAACATGTGGCAAACATTATATCCGGGCGACTGGCAGTCAGATAAAATAAAGAACCAATCATGCTACGATACACCTTTTGATCAATAGGTTTCCCGGAGGGATCTGCGTCTAAGAGTGTACCAGTAGCCATTGGTGTTTTCATGACTGAACTATCTGACATATTGAACTTTTTCAAAATATCTTTTATATATTTAGCTTGATTAATAAATATGCCGTCGGGTAATTGCTTTACTTGTAGACCAAGAAAGAAATTCAATTCACCCATCATCGACATCTCAAACTTTGTTTCCATTATTTTTGAAAAGTTCTTACAAAATTTCTGATTTGTCGACCCAAAAATTATGTCGTCAACATAAATCTGAATGAGAATCAAGTCCTCACCTTTCCTTTTAAGAAATAAGGTTGTATCAACAGTACCTTTCTTGAAACCAGAAGCAAGTAGAAATTTAGTGAGAGTTTCATACCAGGCTCGCGGTGCTTGTTTAAGACCATAAAGCGCTTTGTCTAAAACATAGACATGATTAGGGTGATGAGGATCAACGAAACCTTCAGGTTGAGCCACGTAAACCTCCTCATGCAAAACACCGTTTAGAAAAGCCGACTTTACGTCCATTTGATAGACAGTAAAGTTTTTGTGCGCTGCATATGCTAGAAAGATTCTGATGGCTTCGATCCTTGCAACCGGGGCGAATGTTTCATCATAGTCAATGCCCTCTTGTTGACAATACCCTTTGGCGACCAGTCGAGCTTTGTTTCTCACGACTACTCCAGCTTCGTCTTTCTTATTTCTGAACACCCACTTTGTTCCAATAACGGATTTACCTTTAGGTAGTGGGATCAAGCGCCATACCTTGTTCCTTTCGAATTGTAGAAGCTCGTCTTGCATAGCAGGAATCCATAAGGGATCACGTAGAGATTCAGACGCTTTCTTTGGTTCTAGGGAACTAAGGAAGCTTGAAAACATGCAGAAGTTGGCTGTTGCAGATCTTGTCGTGACACCAGATTGTACGTCACCTATCACATTGGTCAGGGGATGATCCTTAGTCCAACGATGTGTGCTTGGTAGAGCTTCAACAGTTTGTTGCGTATTCGACGCATCATTTTCATCATGCACGGCAGGTTGCTCCATAGATGTACTCGGGACATCTTGTACTGGTGTTTCTGATACTGAAGCTTCTGGACTAACAGTTGAAGTGCTCGGGACTTCGTTTCCAGAAGAACTATCTGTAGAGACAGATTCAGCATTAGTAGAGTCAGAAACTAACTTTGTACTCGTACCTGATGGAGATGAAGTGACAGTGACTTCTTCGGAAGGTCCAGACATGTCTTCAGAAATAGTAGGGACCTCCGAGCTTGTACCACTTGTTATTGATGTGGATATGCCTTTTTCAAAATCTGCACAAATATCATCAAAGGCATCAATAAACAATAAATCTAACTCAGATGAAGTAGAGTTAGAGTTAGAAGAAGTGAATCCTTTAGGTGCTGGTTCTATTCTTGATTGAATAGAAGCTTTGTCGTTAAGACCGAGTTCTGAACTGTTGTGTCCAGAAGTCCTTGTAGAATTCTCATCAAAGGAGACATTCATGCTCTCAACAACCATCTTAGTTCGAATAATGTAAATTCGATAAGCTTTGGATGTCAGAGAGTATCCAACGAGATATCCTTCATCCGCTTTCTTATCAAATTTTGATAATCCTTGACTCTCTTTAAAAATGTAGCACCTGCAACCAAAAACACGAAGAAATTTGATATTAGGTGTACGATTGTTGATTAACTCATATGCTGTTTTATTAAAGCGTTTGACCACAATGGTACGATTCTGAGTAAAACATGTTGTAGCGACTGCCTCAGCCCAAAGGTACATGGGTAGATCTGAGTAAGCAAGCATAGTCCGAGCTGCTTCAACCAAAGTGCGGTTCTTCCGTTCAACAATGCCGTTTTGTTGTGGAGTGTAAGCGGCGGAGAAATTATGTGAAATACCCACGGAAGTAAGATAACTCTTCAGGGTGTCATTCTTGAACTCCGTGCCATTATCACTGTGAATGGTTCTGACTGGCAGCTGAAGACGTACTTGAATGCGCTTGATGAAAGCGATAATCAACTCTGGAGCATCTGACTTGTTGCGAAGAAACTCGATCCATGTATACCTTGAGTAGTCATCTATCATTACTAACACATATTTCTTTCCGTTGATAGATGTTGTGTGCATTGGGCCACAAAGGTCCATATGAAGAAGTTCCAGTGCAGATGAGGTCGATGATTCAGCTTTGGACTTGAAGGAGCTTCGCTTCATTTTGCCCAACTCACATGCAGAACACAATGAGTCTTTTATCTAGTTGATTAACAATCAATCAAGTAATCAAGCAACACAATAATAATCAAGAGATATATAAATCAGAGTAACATACCAATCCCTTGAATAAACAATGAAACCCTTGAGTGTTCTTGATACCCTTTGAATACAGAGAAAACTTACGGCTACCTATTTAGAAAATTATCAGAGTTAACCTAAAACTAAACTAAACAAAACTTTAAATACCTAGGCTATTTGGGCTTCCTAATGCTTAATGGGCTTGGGCCCAATAGCTAATAACTATTAAACTATTACAATTTAAACCCTGAACTGTAACTACCAAGTAAATACAGTTTAGACCCTCTAATTTAACTTTGACACAATTGCAGTTTAAACCCTGAACTTTAAATTTAATCTTGAATACAATTATTTGATCCAACAATTATCCTTTATAAGATTAAAAACTTTCCTTGGAGCTGTCATACTTCCTTCCCTCATAGATAGTCTAATAAGATTCCTTAATTCATGTCTGTCAATGAAATCCAGGAACTGATTTTTCCAATTTTCATACTCTCCTTTGAAGAGTACTGGTGGCTTTGTGTCAGTTCCGATGGCGAGAGCTTCTCTGAAAGTCATCCTGTTTCTGTTTTAGATATGCAATAGGAAACTCGAAATTGATCGTTAGTCCAGATAAGATCAAACAATACTGAAAATCTTAGAATGAAATTCATAAAATTTTGATCACGAACAGAACTTTGCCCCCCTCCGCAGACTTAGCACGGGGGTCCCCTAGAACTTTGAATGCAAAAACCAAGCTTTTGTGGTCAAGGGGCAACGCCCTTGCGGGGTATGGGGGCAGCTCCCCTAGAGAAAATTTTTTGGACATTTAGAGGCCATTTTACGTTTGCAAAAATTTGTTTAAGTACAAATTTCGCAAAAGACGATTTGTGCTAAAAGGAAATGGCGCAAAAGGGTTTTGCGCGAGTAATAGTCTGACCGATATATTGCTATGACCGAAGTCCGTGACCAGTATGTTGCTACGACCGGTGCCTTGATACGACCGGTACCTTGCTACGACCGGTATTGGTCTTCGACCGGTATAAGTCTTCGACCGGAATTGGTCTTCGACCGGTAAGATGTATGACCGGGAAAGAATATGGATCAGTATGAATTTGACCGATAAAATGCTTTGACTTGTATGATGCTTCGACCGGTATTGGCTTGGACTGGTAGAGTGTCGACCGACAAAGCATTTCACGACTGATATTATGCCTTATTTAATTGTTCGACTGACAAAGCATTTCGGTAAAGCTTTAATTGATTGATTTTTGTTGCTTTTGTGCTTACTAGGTTCGACAACTTCATATATTTGTCGACCACTGTTTCTTCAAAATTGGATGAGTAAAAGTTGTGTTTAAGTGTTGTTTTTGATTGGGATTTGGTCGATTTTCGATTGTGGACTCAAAAGCTTGGTTTTTGCATTCAATTTCGGTGTTCATTGTGTTTTTCTGGGCTGATTATCGACATTCTGGGTAACTTTAAGAACATATCGGTCGAAACCTTAAAGAACTATCGGTCGACCGCTAAATACCGGTCAATTCTAGTTACCGGTCGCCCGGATAACTCACTGTGTCTATCGGTCGAAGCATTTTATCGGTTGACTTATCAATTGATTTTACCGGTCGATCTCTTACTATCGGTCAACTCTAGATACCGGTCACCCGGATATCTCACAGGTCATACCGGTCCTAGTTATATCGGTCGCAATCTATTCTTATTTCATATATCGGTCTAGTTAATACCGGTCAACTCTCAATATCGGTCTAGGCACCTTACCGGTCGTAGCAAGGTACCGGTCGTAGCAAAATATCGGTCGTGACTTCTCCTTTGCACCATTGCCTAGTCGCGCAAATCCTACTTTGCGCCACCCACGTGTCATGTAAACTGACATTTTGCGTCACCTGCGCTTCACGCAAACCTCTTCTTTGCGCGAACCACATCACACACAAACCTTACTTTGCTCTAACTGTTACTCGCGTAAAGCTCCTCTTTGCGCGACTTATCTCTCGCGCGAACTGTCTTTTTGCTCCACTGCCTTAGTTCACTTTCTGCACCAGCTTCTCTGATTATTTTATCTGTGAATTATACTGTACCTGTACTGCAATTAAATTATTTTTGGAAATTTATTTTTCTGAAAAGTTTTTATTGTAGTTTTATCCAACTCTTGTTTCTAACGATCTCATCTAGTTGATTGTCTTCAATATCAGATAAGTTTGATTACTAATCATATCAGTAAGGATGTCATCTCGGGAAGCTCTTGCTATCGGCACCGATGTTAAGCCACCAGTACTCTTCAAAGGGGAGTACGAGCAATGGAAGGACAGATTCTTGGATTTCATCGATCGAAATGATCTGGGAGATTACATCAGGAAATCTCTAAAAGAAGGAATCATGACACCTCCAACCAAGGTTCTCACTGTAGCTGGAGAAAATGGTGAAGAAGAAGAGAAAGAGTATAAATTACCGATTGATGAATACTCGGAAGAACAGAAGAAGAGACACAAGGGTGACAAGCTGGCAAGATCATTTATTCTCCAAGGCATACCGAATGAAATATATGTCAAGATTGATAGCCACAACGCTACCGGCAAGCAAATGTGGGATCAATTGGAGAAGATGATGATTGGATCTAAAGTTGGCAACCAACTCAAAGTCTCCAACTGCTTGAACAACTATGAAGAATTCAAGGCCAAAGCTGGAGAATCACTAGAAGCCACCTATGACAGATTTGTCACATTGCTAAACGAGCTAAGCAAGAACAAGATCAGTAAATCTCAAGTTGAACTGAATGTGAAATTTCTCAGCAACCTTCAGCCTGAGTGAAAGAGATTCACCAGACAGATGAGGCAGTTGAAAGATCTGAACGACATTCCACTTCATGAAGTTTATGAAATCCTCAGACAAAATGAGGAAGAGGTGGATGAAATCAAGGCTGAGATGAAGAAGGCTGACAAAGCAGTTGTTGATCCAATTGCACTTGTGGTCAAGAAGAAGTCTAAGAAGAAGAAGGTGATAGCATCTGAATCAGAAGAGGCTGATAGTGAGGCAAATTCTGACTCTGACGATTGTGAACAACTGAAGGAAGCCATGCTAATGTTAACCAAGGCTTTCCAAAAGAAGTTCTATAAAAAGCCACACTCAAACAGTCAGAGGTACTCGTCTGGTCCGAATAACTACAAACACAAGAAGAAAGTTGAAGAAAAGAGACCAGAAGAAAAGAAGAAGGATGGAGCCGAAGAGCCCAAGAGCCCAAGAAGGAAGAACCGATAAAGTGCTACAACTGTGGCAGACTCGGTCACTTTGCCAAGGACTGCCGAAAACCAAAAGTCCGAAACTCCGACTATTACAAGAATAAGATGCTTCTAGCCAAGCAACAAGAGGCTGGAAAAGCATTAATGGCCGAGGATGAATACTGGCTCGACCATTCGGATCAAGAATCTGAAGAAGGAGAGAAGGACGAGACAACACACCTGTGCTTTATGGGTAAGCAGCAGTCAGAAGCTGAAGCTGATTCTGATGATGGAGATACTAAAGAGGTATATGACTTAACTGAATCTGATTTTCTGAATCAAATGCATGCCATGATGTCTAAACTCCAAGAATTAGAGTCTAAGCTGAAGCGTGAGAAAAGTGTCATTAATGAGAAAAATCAATCTATACATAAACTTAGTAATGATATTGCTGAGAAAAATGTATTAATTGAAACTTTGCACAAAAATATAGACACCTGCGCTAAAGAAAAGACTATAATTCATAAAGAGTTATCTGAAACTGTTTCAAAGTATAGAGAAAGTGAGTTTAAGTCTAAAGAGCTTTCTAAAATGTACTCTTCGACTTCAAAAGAAAAGAAATCTTTAATTGAAAAGTTGAATGCTTTGGAAGAGAAATTATATACTATGGGTCAGTCTGAACAAACTATTAATTTAATCAAACCCAAAGAGGATAAAGAGAATTGGGGACTCGGTTACGAGAACCCACAATGTCTCCAAAAGGGTATATCTGAAGTGCCTGCTCTTTATGATTTTGGATTTATGAAACTGGCACCTGAATACCCTGAACTTCAAGTTTTCTGGACTAATCTGTCTGAAGAAGATAAAGCCAAGGAATATGCTATGAGAGGTTAAATAATAGTTATAGTTCTGATAAATCAAAATTTCTTTCAAATGACTATTTTGACATTTATTCTGTAAAAGAAATGGAGGCTAAGCCCATAGAAGGAAAGATTTACGTCCCTCCTCTAGTTTTGGAAAGTAAAATTTCTGAACTCGAGAATACTCTTACAGAAGAAAGAATTTTGATGGACTTAGAACGAACTGTTTTTTCAACAGTGGTCAAAAATACCGAGTTTTCTAAACTTTCCAAGGATTTAAAATCTGATGATAGATCTGGTTCTCTTGAAAATGAGCTTAATTTCTTAAACTCTGATGGTATTCTAAATGATTGTGTTGCTCAGTTTGACTTTACTTCCAAACTTCGTGATCATTCATCTTGTGTTGTTAATTCTTTCGGATTACCCAGTGTGTTTGAAAAAGGTGAAACATCAACGAAAGTTGACAAATCAGTTTCTGTGAATTATAAGAATGCAAAAGGTAAGAAAAGAAAATATCAACATTCACAGAAACCGATCACCACGGGTAAGCCAAAGAAGAAGAACTCTTTTGATTCTCATCATTCTAACTCTAAAGCTTCAAATGTTTCAGATGTGAGAAAGCAAAGGATTGGGGTTAAGTCAGCATGGATACCGAAACATAAGATAGACGAGAAAACTAAATCTAGTTCTAGTTTTAATTTGAATAAAAAGACTTCTAGTAAAGATGAATTGATTATGAATGTTGCTACTTTTAAATCTAATCTTGTTGATTCTCGCAAGAAATATTCCATAAAGCAATTATTCCAGTTAGCTCCTTCTAATAAAAAGTTTTCAAATTTTGGTGGATTGGATTATGCTTCTCGTAAATATTCTGATGTTTGATTTGGTTCATATAATGTTTCATCTTATCATCATCATTCTTCTCATCATGCTTATGATTTTCAAAGAAAAAGCGGGCCCAAATTTAAATGGGTGCCAAAATCATGTACTGACAATGTAGGACCCATTTATAAATGGGTACCTAAACATCTTTTTTCCTGATTTGTTTTGTGCAGACCCGTCATATGTGGTACTTGGATAGAGGGTGCTCGAAGCATATGACCGGACATAAGAGTATGTTGTCTAACTACACAGACAAATATTGCGGCACAGTTCGTTTTGGAAATGATCAGTTTTCACCAATTCTGGGATATGGTGATGTTGTACACGAAAATCTCACGATTAAGAAGCTGAGCTACGTTGAACGCTTAGGGCACAACCTTTTCAGCATTGGACAGTTCTGCGACAAAGACATAGAGGTTAATTTCAAGGCCAAGACATGTTCAGTACGTACTGAAGAAGGGAAAGAACTCTTGGTCGGCACTCGCAAGTCAAACCTCTACACCATCAACTTGTCAAAGGTCCAGGCTGACAATAAGGTATGTCTACTATCAAAGGCCTCGATGCAACAAAGCTGGTTATGGCATCGACGACTTTCTCACCTCAACTTTCGGTACATCAACAAGCTGGTCAGTGGAAAGCTAGTGAAAGGACTTCCTGAGCTGAAGTATGAAAAAGAACATCTATGTGCAGCATGTGAAAAGGGAAAGATGAAAAGAGCTCCACATAAACCAAAACCTGAACCAAGTACCAGCTCTCCATTAGAGTTGTTGCATATGGATTTATGCGGTCCTATGCGAACGCAAAGCTTAGGCGGAAAGAAGTACGTGCTAGTTATCGTGGATGACTATACGCAATACACTTGGGTCAAGTTTCTACGGTCTAAAGATGAGACTCCCGAAGTTCTCATTACATTTCTGAAGACGACCCAAGTCAATCTGCAGAAACAAGTCAAGATTCTAAGAACTGACAACGGCACAGAGTTCAAGAACAAAATAGTTGAAGAATATCTCGAATCGGTCGGGATATCACATCAATACTCTGCTGCTCGCACACCTCAACAGAATGGAGTCGTCGAAAGGCAAAATCGTACACTTGTCGAGGCCGCTCGAACTATGCTCATCCAATCTGAATTACCTCTATTTTTGTGGGCTGAAGCTGTATCGACTGCTTGTCACACCCAGAACCGCTCCATGATACACCGCCGATTTCAAAAAACTCCATATGCGTTAATCAACAACCGGACACCTACTATCAAATACTTTCATATATTTGGGTGTAAGTGTTATGTTCTTAATGACAGAGAGAATCTGAACAAGTTCAATGCTAAGGCGGATGATGGCATCTTCGTTGGTTATTCCTCTACATCTACTGCATATCGTGTTTATTTGAAGAAGTCGAAGACTGTGATCGAGAGCGTCAATGTTACATTCGATGAGGATATGGCTTCTGAGCACATCAGTTCAGAACCCGTAATTACCGGAGTACTAGCTTCTGAGCCAACCAGTCCAGGACCTGCACCTCAAGAGAACAAATCAGATGGCACTTCTTCGTCTTACTCTAAATTATCTAATTTGGATTTATTATTTGAACTGTTTTATGATGAATTTCTTGGATCTCGTATGCCTAAATCTGTTGTGGTTGACAGGATGGAAGACTCGATGACTACTCAACCAACCACTTCCGATATCTCTACTGAATCCAACTCCCCGATTCGGCAAGAAGTTCCAGTTCAAATGCCTACTCCGACAGTTGAAGTTGTGACCAACACTGACGAGACAGAAGTAGCTGACTCAGTAGGATGTACTGTAAGGACTGATCAACAGATTGACCAAGCTGTACCAACTGCAACTTCTACAACTACTACTTCAACTGAAACCCCTATTCAGTCTGAACCATCTGAAGGACATAACAGTGGATTCGTAGATGCTGACAATGATCAATCTACACCTAATCCACTCCCTCATGACCATAAGTGGACCAAAGAGCACCCGGTACATCAAATTATTGGAGATCCTTCAAAACCGGTGAAAACTAGGTTTGCAACATCAAATCTATGTATGTATGAATCCTTTCTGAGCAAGATCGAGCCTACTCACGTATCTGAGGCCCTTGCCGATTCAGATTGGGTAACTGCAATGCAAGATGAGCTGAATCAGTTTGAAGCACTAAAAGTCTGGAGACTCGTACCCAAACCTCAAGGTAAAACCATCATTGGTACGAAATGGGTGTTCAAAAACAAGAAAGATGAAGATGGTACCGTTATCCGTAACAAAGCACGACTTGTTGCCAAAGGGTATAGGCAAGAGGAAGGGATAGACTACGATGAGACTTATGCTCCAGTGGCACGTATAGAGGCAATTCGGATGTTCTTAGCCTACGCAGCCCACAAGAACTTCACCGTTTATCAAATGGACGTGAAGACAACTTTTCTGAATGGAGTACTCAAGGAGGAAGTCTACGTCTCGCAGCCAGAAGGGTTTGTAAATCCAGATAAGCCTAATCATGTTTACATCTTGGATAAAGCTCTTTATGGACTGAAACAAGCTCCTCGTGCCTGGTATGATATCCTATCTCAATTCTTGGTCAAGTCAGGTTTTACAAAAGGTACGGTCGATACCACTCTTTTCATTAAAAAGGATAAAGGCGATATCATTCTTCTTCAAATATATGTGGATGATATTATTTTTGGTTCTACAAATCCTAAGTACTGTAAGAATTTTGCAAACCTCATGGTGTCACGTTTTCAGATGAGCATGATGGGAGAGATGAATTTCTTTCTCGGATTGCAAGTCAAACAATTTTCAACGGGGATTTTTATCAATCAATCTAAATACATTCTTGATATTCTTCGGAAGTTCAAAATGGAAAATTGTAAACCGATTGGTACCCCGATGGCACCTGGTACTAAGATTGGCACCGATCTTTCAGGAAAGGCTGTTGATGTTAGGACTTATAAAGGGATGATAGGTTCTTTAATGTATCTTAATTCCAGTAGGCCGGATATAATGTTTTCTACATGCTTATATGCTAGATATCAGGCTAATCCTAAAGAATCCCATATGTCTGCTGTTAAGCGGTTTTTTAGGTATCTGAAGGGGACTGCAGATCTTGGTCTGTGGTATCCTAAAGATACTAGCTTTGAACTAACAACTTATTCAGACGCAGATCATGCTGGTTGCATGTTAGACAGGAAGAGCACCTCGGGTCATATACAATTCCTCTGAGATAAACTCGTCAGTTGGGTATCATAAAAGCAATTATGTGTCTCCACATCAACGGCCAAAGCAGAATATGTAGCTGCTGCTGGCTGCTGTTCTCAGGTCTTGTGGATGAGAACACAACTGCGAGACTATGGGTTTAATCACAATAGAATCCCGATCTATAGTGACTCGAAGAGCGCTATTGCGATTACAGCTAATCCTGTTCAGCATACTAAGACTAAACACATAGATGTCAGGTATCATTTTATTAAAGATAATGTGGAAAAGGGAACAATTGAACTTTACTTTGTAAAAACTGATTTTCAGCTTGCAGATTTATTCACCAAACCTTTAGATGAAAAGAGATTCAATTTTATTGTCTCTAGGCTTGGTATGCTAAATCTTAAGACCTAATCGGTGGTTACCTATTAAAGTTTCTTATTGTGTCTTTTCTTCATTTCTTTATCATTATTTCCGCAAGATATCTGCTCTTTAATAGTTTGTTCATGATCTCAGGGGGAGTGTGAGAAGTGCTTCATTGATGATCAATGTTCTTTTGAGGGGGAGCATTTTTAAATGCATTGTGTTTACTGATAAATTGTTAATGATGCATGATTTTAGGGGGAGCGTAAAAGTCAAAGGAGTATGGATATGACTTCTGATTGTCTCTGATCAGAACTCGTACATTAAATGTTTTACTGCTTTCTGTCATTTCAATTTTAGTGAATAAAGTTACTTTGACTTGACTTTTAGACTTTGGCAGGTTGAGAGATGCTTACAAGATCATATCTTTATGACTTTAAGCTTGACTTCGTGAGATGTAAGACTGCATTCAAAAGGTATAATTCCTTATCTTCATCTCATCTATGGTTGAAAGAAGGACAACTTTCAATCATAATAAAACATATTCTTAAATGTTCAAACCACTTCCCGATTCTCAAACAGATTTCTTGAATTGGAAGTGTGATTTTAAATGTTTTCTGCTTCATCTATGCACTTTAACTGATAAAGTTAAGCCATCTGAGCATCATATGCTTTATAGGATAACATGGGATCAGTGTGTTAGGACTTAAAAGAAACTTCTATGGATTCACGTTAACCAGTGTCTATGTAAAAGTGAGTTTGGTTAGCTGTGAGCTTAAAGATTAAAAGAAAGAGGGTGAGAGATCAGAGTAAAAGAATATCAAACTTTGCACCAACTACTTTCTGAGCCGGGCAGCCACATTTCTAATGCTTCACATTTCTTTGGTGAACATTATTGAAACATGCAACTAGCTCATGCCAACTCTTGACATTACCCCCACCAACCACTCATTTTCTTCTTAACAAGAAAATGTTTCATTTTCACAGGGGACGCAACACATATGCTATCTGATTTTCATTTGGAAAATCTGGATATTGAAAAGAAAGAAGTTTGCCTCACCTTCACACTTCACTAATGCACATTGAGTCTGTGTTTAACTACTTGTCTCAGTGGTTAACACTCTTTGAGCCTTATAAGCAATCATCTTATGCTTAATTTATTCTATCACTTGCACGAACACACAAAGAATTTGTTTCTTTGTCATAACGTTCATAGAAATTGCCTTTGTGGTATTTCAATGATTGAATGGAAGCCCTGGGGGAGTGAACATCATAAAAGCTCCTTTATATTGTGTATTCGTTACACACAGTGACTTTGTGTTACTACAGACAATTTAACTGATTCATTTGTTGATTCAGGTGTTACATTTCATTTTCTAAATTGTCTAGATTTGCAAAGATCTGGATGAACATCTATATGAATTGACGGATAATCGGAGGTTCTGTTTGCAAGATCAGTGGTGGAAGACATTTCTTGAAGAAAAGTTTTGATGAATTCTTTGCTCTTTTCATCAAAATGGGGGAGAAGCGTCAACCAAGAAATGGAGAGAACACAAGTTTTTGAAAGTATTTCTGAAGATATGTTGAATTGAAGAAATTTTCTTTGAAGATGATTTGCTAAAGCATTGCGAGCAGATACTGGAGATAATTTCTTTCGAAGAGATTATATTCTCATCGTTTGGAGAGAATTGCTACTTTCTGAAGCCAAAGAGGAAGATGCATCTTCTGAGCTTTCAAGAGAAGATTGAATTGCTAAATTTATTTTAGTAATGATCTTGATCCAAAGGGGGAGATTGTTAAAGCACAATTTTATTGGATTCAAGATCATCATTATCTGAAGATGGAAATCTGAATTCAAAGCTGGAAAAGTCGTCTCAACAAATAGTCTAGGGTCTTTTGTAATAAATAGTCAAAGTGTGTTTTCCGTATTTTCGTTTTTAGTCCATTCCTTTATTTTAGTTAATTTGTTTTAGTAGTTGGGCCTAAGCCCATTAGGCTTATAAGCCTAAGTATAAATTAGTTATTATTAGTGTTAATTAGGTTTAGTTGATTAAGAGAGGAGTTATTTGGTGTGGGGCGTCGTACACAGAGAGGAAACGAGAGAGAGAGCAGGGGCGATAGAGAGAAAGAGAGATTGATCAAGAACCATTGTAATCATTCGAATCGTTTGAGAAATCAATACCAGGTTTGCATAATCGTATTGCTTAGTTGTTTACTTGATTGAATTGTTAATCACAGGGACACTCAATCACCTAAGGGGCATGATGTCATTTGGGTGATAGTGGATAGACTCACAAAGTCAGCCCACTTCCTATCAATTAAGGAGACGTACTCATTAGAGAAATTGGCTCGATTGTATATAGACGAGATAGTAACCAGACATGGAGTATTGTCGTCAATAGTGTAAGACAGAGATGCTCGTTTTACATCAGCTTTCTGGAGAAGTTTGCAAAGGGAATTAGGCTCCCAACTCAAGCTGAGTACGACCTATCACCCACAAACTGATGGCCAGAGTGAGAGAACCATTCAGACTTTAGAAGACATGCTTCGAGCATGTGTCATTGATTTCAAAGGTTCGTGGGAAATTCATTTGCCATTGATTGAATTTTCTTACAACAATAGTTATCATGCTAGCATTCAAGTGGCGCCCCGTTCGAAGCATTGTATGGACGTAAATGTAGAACACCTTTATGTTGGAATGAGGTGGGTGAAAGACAGCTAGCGGGACCAGAAATAGTACAGGTGACAACTGATAAAGTCAACCAGATTAGAGAAAGATTAAAGATAACTCAAGAACGTCAGAAAATGTATGCAGATAAACGGAGGAAACCGATAGACTTTCAGGTAGGAGACAAAGTAATGTTGAAAGTCTCACCCTGGAAAGGGGTAGTCCGATTCGGAAAGAAAGGAAAATTGATACCAAGGTTTGTTGGACCATTTATCATCACAGGACGTGTTGGTGAAGTGGCCTACGAACTTGATCTACCAGAAAGTTTGCGTGGGATTCATCCCACATTTCATGTGTCAAACTTGAAAAAGTGTTTGGAAGAAGCAGATGTAGTAGTTCCCTTAGAAGATATTTAGGTAGATGAAAAATTAAGTTATATTGAGGAGCCCGTAGCAATTTCTGATCTCAAAGTAAAGAAGTTGAGAAACAAGGAGATTCGATTAGTGAAAGTCCAGTGGAAATTTCACAAAGGACAAGAGTCAACATGGGAAGTGGAGGCGGACATGAGATCTCAGTATCCCCATTTGTTTAGCAATGGAATTTCGGGGACGAAATTCTTTTAAGGGGGGAGATTGTAATATCCGGGTTCAAATTTTTTGATAATTTTGGAAGTTGGGTGAAAAGCTAAGCGAAACCCAAAGTTCAAGGGGGTTAAATGAAATTTTGGTTATATATATATATATATATATGAATTTAACCCTAAGTTAAAATTATCAGATCTCATATTGATTTCTTGAGACCGACTTAAGAGAAAGTGAGAACAGAGCAAGAGCAGGGAGAAGGAGATGAGGTTTTAAAGAATCGATCAATTTTTGACAAATAGAGGTATGATTTTAGCTTAATACTTCTATCTAAGTGTTATAGTCGGTAAATAGTCTTATTGATTAAGCTTTTATCCATGTTTCAATCGATTCATGGATCTGGGTTTTCTGTGAAGTTGCCGACTCTGTATGAATGTCGACCAGATCGGACCGGAACGGAGGTACCGACCGGTGTGGGTCGACCGGTATAGTGTAACCGGTGTCGACCGGTATAGTGGACCGGTGTGTTGTGTTGACCGGTCTCGTCGACCGATATATTGCGACCGGTCTCGTAGTTGACCGGTATTTTGTCGACCGGTCTCAACCGGAGTGTGTCGACCGGTGTATGTTCTCGACCGGTATGTATAATGTTAACCGGTATAAGTGGTGTTGACCTGAGTGGTTTTGACAGAGGTAATAGAAGTATATTATATTTGATTGTTTAGAGAAGGAAAGAATGTTAGTCGCGAGTTAGCTTACCTCTGTTTATGTAATTACCATCGTAGGTGGTGTTAATCGTTAAAAGACAGAGTTTAAGCAAGAAGAATCAGAGGTGAGTCTTTCAAACTAAATCTTTTATGATTTTGACAGTTATTTGATAAATGTGAGTTTTATAAACTGCATGTTTATAGTATTGAAAGTTATGAAGATTTATTGAAAAATGTTGATTTAATCAGTTTGGCATGTTTATGCTATGTTTATATAAACTTGTTTTATATATAGTGAAGACTAAGTGTATGCATAGATTTGAGTCAGAAGTCTGACCTAAGTCGGGAAGTGTGACCCGCCTGCTCGTACCGGGGAGTGTGGCCCGTTTATGCCATTAGGGTGTGTCCCTAAAATAAGGCAATACGAGACAGACATACCGTCTTTGACGGCATTGTTGGTCAGTAGCTTAAGATACGCTTGCGAAGCGTAAAGAGTGGTCAGTAATGGCCAGTAGATTGAGTTACGCTTGCGAAGTGTAAAGTATGATTAACGTTTGATTAAAAGAGCGAGTTACGTTTTTGAGGTATAAAGTTTTGTTTAAATGCTTTAAATAATATTTGAACTGTTGCAGTAGTGCTTGGAGGGGATTCACTAGACCATTGGTCTAACCCTCGCTCTTTCAAAATTATAATCCTGTTTCAGGTTATCGCAAGATAGCAGGTACAGATAAGGGTAAGGAGAAGATGTGAGCTATTTCCAGGAGCTAGAAGACTTCCTGCAATAGTTTACTTTTTGACTCAGTTATGTAATAGGTGATAGTTGTAAACCTTATACTCTGTAATGTAAGCCTGGGGCTGTTTTTAGACAGAAATGTTATTTTGATGTATATATAAAAGTACAGGTTGTTACACCTATGCATCGGGACCGCATGGTAATTTATCATACACTAGACTAAATGTATATAATTGATGAATATATGTACTATATACATGATTTTATTACCTACTAACAATTTAAGTTGTGTATTGTAGAGAGATGCATGGGGCCGTGAGCCTACCAGCGACGAGGTTTGGGAGGCTACACACTGCACCAACAGGAAGCTTGTTCCGGGTGCAACTGGTCCGACCACGGATCCTCCGATCTACGTTTATCCAAAGGCAGCTCATATGATTGTAAGTTCAATTATGCATGACTAGATATTTGTTTGTTTTATAAGATAGATAGAAATTATAGCAAACTTAGTTTGGGCTGCCAATTGTTGGGCAGACGATAGGATTGTTTTGATAAAAGCAGGTCATGGATATATGTTCAAATCACAGTTGAAATGCTGCCGAATTTTCTATAGGTTAGTTGACTTGACAATGTCTAATTTGGTAAACTATAGGATGCCTACCATCGGGTTAGGGAGGAGGAGTACCCGGACTTAGCTCCCGACACTGTACCTCCCAATGACGCTGAGTTGTGGGAGCGTAGTGTCGGAGGACGGCGTAAGGGCCGTCTTTTTGGATGAGGGACCAGTCAGGATCCCTATTATGCTATGACCGGTGATTCAGGTGCCAGTTCGAGCAGGAGCACGCGCGGCCGTCGCGATGAGGAGGTATGCTTGTCAAATGCAGTTTAACATTGTTAATCATATGTTTGTTAAATGTTGTCTGACATTGTTCTATATATGTTTGTCAAATATTAAATTTCAGTTGGAGGAGCTGAGACAGAGGTTAGAGAGATAGAGGAAGCAGAGAGGATCCAGTTGCAGGAGCGACTACAGAGAGAAGAAGCAGAGAAGATCCGGATTCAGGAGAGAATGGATAGAGATGAAGTTGAGAAGAGACAGATGCGGCAACGAATGGCTCAGTTTGACGCGTTCATGATCAAGTTTAACAGTCAGCACCCCTTTCCCCCTCCGTAGGATTATGTTTATGTATTTATAGATATTTTGTACTCTTTAAGAATTAGTAATATTTAAAAATTGACATGTTTTGTACAGGATAAAAAACTGGAAAATTTTAAATTTTAATTATTTAAAAAAAAATTTAAATTACCGACGGATTATCCGTCGGAAACTAATTTTTAATTTAATTTTTATTAAATAAATACCCATCGGAATTCCGTCGCTAAATCCGTCGGAAAATAACCGTCGGTAATCCGTCGCTAAATGTCGACCGTCGGTGATCCGTCGGAAATAACCATGCCGTCGGTAACCGTCGGAGATCCGTCGGAAAATAGAACCGTCGGTAATATCCGTCGGTGATCTGAACGCCGACCACCTTTATACCGACGGACATTTACCGACGGATCACCGACGGATTTCGATTTTACCGACGGATTTTTTCTTCGGTGATAAGCCTCTGTTTTGTAGTGTATACATGATCACATACGTACTTGTATATACATACATGATCACATACGTACATGTGTATATACATACATGATCACATACATACATATATATATATAAATACACACATACATGATCACAGAAAAAATAAATATTTATTAAATTATTAAATTTACCGACGGATTATTGATGTCCGTCGGTAATCTGTCGGTAATCCGTCTGTAATTACCGATGGATTTCCGACGGATTTAAAAATAAAAAAAATAATCTAATATCCGTCGGTAATCCATCGGTAAATATATACATTTACCGACGGATAGTCTATCCGTCGCAAAGTTTTCATTTCCGTCGGTGATCCGTCGATAATTACCGACGGATATAATCCGTCGGTAATCTTGGTCGTAAATAAGCAATTTTCCAGTAGTGTATACTTTTTTATTCGTTTTTTCGTGGTTTTTCAGTTTTTCATTTATTTAGAGTTTGCTCCTGAACCTGACCCTATATATATATATATATGTATATATCTATATGTGTATGTAGGACACATACATACAATATGTGTGTATCCCTCACCGTCACCTAGTATAATAGATGGAGAAATTAGTGTTAATATCCTCTTCTAGATTTTCACTTAACATAAATGTCATTACTTTCATTTGTTTAATTACAATCTAAATTTTATTCTAATAACATCAAAAGATTTATTAATCTTTGAATAATTATTTAGTATTAACACAAAATATTATAATTTATTAAATGGGTTTGTAGGCACATTAATAGTATAGCAAGATTGAAAAAATGTCCTACTTTTTGGTGATAGCTAGCTTGGAAGAGAAAGAGGTTTTGAAAAATAACAATGGATTTTTTTTTATTTTAAGATTGACTATTTAGTTCATGTTTATGAATAAATTATATTTATATGTCAAGGTTTATATTTTTAAAATTGAATAAATTATATTTTTTATGTCAATTTTATATGGAAAATTTTCAAGATCAAATCAAGGGTGTGTATGAATATATAACAGATCGGTTCTATACTTCTCTACTTTATAGTAGAAACTTACAATATTAAGGAGAAGAAGGAAGGTGCGAGTGGGCCGAGTTGGTGGAGGTTGCCGATGATGGACAACTTTGGTGGTGAAGGTGGTGGGTTTTTGGTGGTGGTTGGCTGGGTGGAGTGATACATCTATATACTTCTATATATATATATATATATATGCAAGTTTATCATGTATGTCAATATGTACATCTGTATACTTATATATATATATAGGGGTAGGTTATTATGCAACCTTTTACATGGTGCAACCCATGCAACCCCTCTATCCATCACTCATTTTATTTTCACTTTTTTAAATTAAAAATGTGAAAATAAAATGAGTGGTGGATAGAGGGGTTGCATGGGTTGCACCATGTAAAGGAGTTGCATTTGAACACCCCTCTATATATAGGTTAGTGCATGTATGTATGTATGTGGATATGTATATGTGTATATATATGTTGGTTAGATCATGTATTGTGTATGTGTATACGATATATTTGATGGATTTATATATAAGTTGTATATGTATATGATATCATGTACATGTGTATGTATACAAGTGTGTATATGTGTGTATATCTATATGTGTATGTAGGACACATACATACAATATGTGTGTATCCCTCACCGTCACCTAGTATATAATAGATGGAGAAATCAATGTTATCATCCTCTTCTTGATTTTCACTTCACATAAATCTCATTTACCCTCATTTACATTTATGTATATCGACAATTTTTGTTTATATTCTAATAACATCAAAAGGTTTATTAATCTTTGAATAATTATGTAGTATTAACACAAAATATTTTGATTTAGTAAATGGTTTCTAGGCTCATTAATAGTATAGGAAGATTGAAAACATATCGTTCTTTTTGGAGATAGCTAGCTAGGAAGAGGAAAACATTTTGAAAACTAACAATGGATTTTTGTTTGTATTGCAAGATTGACTATTTCATTCATGTTTATGAATAAATTATATTTTTATTTTAAAATTGAATGAAATTATATTTTTTATGTCAAGTTTATATGGAAATTTATCAAGATCATATCAAGGGTGTGTATTGGATATATAGTAGACAAGTTTTATACTTCTGGTATTGTATAGAAGAAACTTACAATAATACAGAGAAGAATGAAGATGCAAGAGTGGGCCGAGTTGGTGGAGGTTAAGTTGCCAATGATGAGCAACTTTGGTGGTGAAGGTGGTGGGTTTTTGATGGTGGTTGGCTAGGTGAATATATATGGCACGAACTAAACTCCATAATCTTGTATTGACCCTTTGTAAATTATGAAATTTTTCACTATTTATTTATTGTTTTTCTAATTTTTACAAGAAGACTAATTTTGACTTCTTGAATAATATATTAAGTTGTGTTACAAAATCAAAATCAAGGTTAACTTACAATTTTTTGTAACCGATTGTAAATTATAATATTTCTTTAAATCTTATTTTTCTAAATATAAATAACTTTTTCAAATATAATTTGTACTCTGCAGTCAAATCAAAGCTAAAATTATAAATTCGTACTTTTTAGGGTTGTAGGGTCTCCTTCTTCTATTAACTAAGAGATTAGTGTTAACTTTGTTAACCAATCTCAACCGTCCATAATTTCAATCAACGACTTATAAAAATAGAATGGTTTTAAATTGATGTTTGAATTGTAACATGGATGACAATATTTATTCATATGTTAGAGTTTGAATAGAAAATGTGCAGTATTGTTTCGATTTGCTTGTCCCACATAGAGCAAATCAAAGAAAATTGTTTGCCTTATATTAAGAATCCCTTATTTCCTACCAAAATGGCCAAGTCTCTCCTATCAGCTTGGTACATATTAAATGTGAAGATGGGCTTTGGGCATTGGGGCTCTTGGATTGATAGAGAAAAGGTAAGAGTGACAGAGACATACGCAGTTTCATATCGTGCAACAAACCGCAGAACACTCTAGAATTCTTCCCGCAAGTACTTACGCGACCTAAAGTTGCAACCCTGGCCGCGCAACTCTCTGTTTGACAGTTACTTGTCTGTTGACATGTGATACATATAAATACCTCATTGTATCTTGTTTTAGGTAGACTTTTTTCCATACACAATTTTTGGGTTCTCTTGTTCTTCATTGAAATATTCTTTATGGAAGCATACGTTTGATTCATCAGGTTCAAGTTCGATACTTGATCAGGTTGTTATAACCTCTAGATACACGTCCACATATTGACCTTGCGAGGGACGAATTTCTGTCTAAGGACACTACTATCGCATGCCTCAATCCAATTCTCGATCTTCATCAAATTCTCATCAAGTTCCTCGAGTTAGTCATCGTTTCCTTACTATTTATGATTGTGTATACAAATATATATATATATATATATATATATATATATATATAGACCGATAATCAAATGAGAACCACAAATATGTTACAAATCCTTGAGAACCGATATAAAAATAGTTTTTACATGATTTTTTTTATCAAAACCTATGATTTAAGATATTGTTTCACCTATATTTTTGTTCATCTTGTGAAATGATTACACGTGAATTTTTTTTTTATTCACCTAGTGAAATGAAAAATACAGGTCAAAAATATTCATGTGGTGAAACAAATACATGTGAAACTATCATATTATGAAACAAATATACATGAAGCAATATCTTAACTTCATGCATCTGGTGAAAATGTGTATCATGTAAAAAAATATTTTTATATAGGTTCTCACATGTTTGTAACATATTTGTGGTTCTCATTTGATTTTACCCCTATATATATATATAATTCGTTTTTTTGGTTTATAAATTTATTCTGTTTTTCTCGATTCTAAGAATTTTTATGTAACTAATTTCTGATTCGATGATCTAAGTTCTAACAATCTTAGACAGAAATTTCGTTGATGATGGATCAATCTTCCTTATTGAAATCGCATGTGAAGAAACACGAAAAGTTCAAGGGTTTCGATTTCAAATGATGCCAACAAAAGATGCTATTCTACTTGACAACGTTGAAGGTGTCCAACGTGCTTACCGATAAAGCACCGACACCTCTGGTTGGAGAAGCAGAAAACGCCCCATCCCAGATTCAGTTGGACGTGTTCCAACGTTTCATTGATAATTGGATTGTAAACGAATATTATTGTCGAAATTATATTCTAAATGGGTTGGATGATGGTCTTTGACTTTTATTCATCCTTCACTTCAGCAAGGGAAATCTGGGAATCGTTGGAATCGAAGTACAAGATGAAAGTCGCATGTTCCAAGTAATAATTATGGGCAAATTCCTGAACTTCAAGATGACCGACTCAAAACCGGGCGTGAAGCAAGTAAACGGACTTCAAGTCTTGGACCATGAACTAGAACTAGAAGTCGAAGGTATGGGTGTTAACTCCAATTTTCTTGTTGGTTCCATTATTGACAAATTACCTCCATCCTAGAAAAAAAATTTACAACTCCATCTTAAACATTTGTCCGACGATATGAGATTTGAGCAAGTAATACTCAAGTTTCGGGTGGAGTAGGATAACCGGATGAAAAAGAAAGAGGATGCAAACTCGTTGGATCCAAATGCAAACTTGGTCTCCGGTAGCTCGTCTGAGACAACGTTCCAAAAAAAGAAAGGGAAAGTTGTGGGTGTTAAGCATCATTCAAATGCATCAAATCCATTATCCATACAAAGATAACCCTTCAAGAAACGTGTCTTGAGCTGCCTGATTTGAGGAAAACTAGGCCATCGAACAAAGGATTTCCGCCATAGGAGAGACCACAGGGGTCTCGGAGGAGGAGGTGCCGGTGGAAACCCACACCAAGCCAATATCGCTAATTCTCCAAGTTAATTCTTTGGAGTAATTGAGGCTTTGATGATCACTAATGTGACCGATTGGTGGGTTGATATTGGTGCCACAAAGTACACTTGCAACTCCAAGAACTTGTTTGCTACCTATGAAAAAGACAATGATGAAAAACCTATGTACATGGGAAATGCCACAACAGCAAAATTGGAAGGAAGGGGGAAGGTGAATCTCAAGCTCACATCGAGAAAGGAACTTGTACTCACCAATGTCTTGCATGTACCCGCTATCACAAAGAACTTGATTTCTAGACTACACTTAGTAACACAGGATTCAAGATGATGTTTAAATCTGATAAATTTGTAATTACTAAGGGTGGGGTGTATGTTGACAAGGGCTACCTTACTGAGGGGATCTTTAAACTTAGTGTTGTAACCAATGGCAAGGTAAATATTGTAAATAGCAATAAAACCACATGCTTTAGCTCTGCTTCCGTGTATATGCTTGACTCTTCTTCTTTATGGCATTCACATCTAGGACATGTAAACTTCGAATCCTTACGAAGGATGATAAAACTTGGATTGTTACCCAAGTGTCCAATGGAAAACAAGACAAAATGTGAATTATGTGTTGAATCCAAATACACAAGCCATCATCACAAATCTGTTGATAAATGCAATGAAGTACTTAGACTAACCCACAGTGATTTATGTGATTACAAAGCCACACCCACACGTGGAGGAAAGAATTATTATATATCATTCATTGAGGATTGCAGTAAAATTTTCTATGTATACCTAATACATACCAAAGATGAAGCTTTGAATATGTTTAAGACATACAAAGCTGAAGTTGAAAGCCAACTTGACAAAAGGATAAAAATTCTGAGATCCAATAGAGGAGGGGAGTATGAGTCTAAGACTTTGTAGAATTTTGTTCCAATCATGGCATTGTTCACCAAACCACGGATCCCTATACTTAACAACAAAATGGAGTAGCCGAAAGAAAGAATAAAACATTGAAAAACATGATCAAATCAATGTTGATTACTTCGGGAGCTCCATATAGCTTATGGAGTGAAGCATGCCTAACTGCTAATATGATACTTAATAGAATTCCACATAAAAAAAGTGATAAATCACTACATGAGCTATGGAAAGGAAAACGCCCTTCTTACAAAAGGATGAAAGTGTGAGGTTGCCTTGCAAAGGTTGAAGTACTTTGATTGCAGATATCCACAAAAACACGATATTGGAATCAATCGAGGAAAAATTCTTTAAACACATATTTCCTTACAAGGATAAAGAGAAAGGAATATTTAATCTAAGGAGTGTGTGAAGAAGATGACACTGATAATCTTGAGAAACCTAATGAAGAGAATACTTCTAAGTCTCAAAAAGAAAACTTAGAGCCTAGAAGAAGTAAAAGGAGAAAGATTGCTAAAGACTTTTGACCGACTTCATGAGATTTGTTGTCGATGAAGAACCTCAATCTTATAAGGCTGCCATGGACTCTTCGGAGGTGCCTTATTGGAAATAGGCTATTCAAAGTGAGATAGACTCCATAGTTCAAAACAATACATGGATATTGGTAGATTTACCACCGGGTCACAAGGTAATTGTCCATAAATGGATTTTCAAGAGCAAACTAAGACCTGATAGCACTATAGAGAAATATAAATCTCGATTAGAGCCAAATGATACCGCGAAAAGGAAGGTTAAAATTTCTTTGACACATACGCATCGGTGATAAGAATCACGTCCATTAGGACGTTGATGGCTATAACAACTATTTACAATCTACATAGACACCAAATGGATGTGAAAACTACTTTCTTAAATGATGAATTAGATAAAGAAATCTATATGCAACAACCAGAAGGATTTATTGTAAAGGGCCAAGAGAAAAAGGTATGCAAGTTAGTTAAGTCTCTACATGGACTTAAACATGCCCCAAAGCAATGATATAAGCAGGTTGATAACACCCTTCTATCAAATGGGTTCCACATAATTGAGTGTGACAAATGTGTTTATGTGAAACAATGTAAGAACACATGTGTCATAATATGCCTATATGTTGATGATATGCTAACCACGTGGATCAATCTAGATGTAATCAATCAAACCAAGAAGATGTTTGTCAGTCCCTTATAATTTGAACAAGATCTTACCAGACAATACAAACAATCACAAACATAAATGATAAACCAAGTTGTTTGATTAATAACCAAGGATTACACATCACAATGTGTCAGGATCGAAATTCAAACAAGAATTTAATAAACACTCAGAAACTTATGTTAAAGAAGTCGCGGAAAAACACTTTAACAATAAATCAATCAAACAGTATCAGAATGTAAATCACAAGTTATATTGATTTAACTTAATGATTACAAACAAAACCTCAATCTATTGAACAGGCTCAACAGACGTTCAATACTTCTCTATTGAAAGGACTTCTAAGAACCTTGAGGTTAATTCTCTCTAAAACAAACGTATATCAAAAACTGTAAACTATATCTCTATCAAGGACTTCTAGACTATATATACAAAATTAATTACAAGATAATTATCAAAACAAAATTGATCTTCAGCATCAATACCATAATTATCTTCAACCATATCTCCAACTCATCTTTATCTTCAAGTCTTCTTTATCTTTAGAAGCAGCACTAACCTTCTCTTCTTTTAGCAGTATTAATCTTTGAGCAGTATTAACCATGCTTGCAGTAGTAATCTTCTAGCAGTACTAACTACTAGCAGTACTAACTATTCAAGTAGCAGCACTGACTTTTCAAGCAGTATTAAAATTACAAGCAGTAGTAATACCTTTCAACTGGCAGTATTATCCATCCTTAGCATATTCTGACCCAACAATCTCCCCCTAACTTAACTTTTCAGGATGAGAAGTTAAGTTCTTCAACTTAGAGTCTTCATGATGCTTTCAAAACTTCAGCTTAGTTCCCCAAATTCGGATCCAGACCCAGACTTTGATTAATGATCCTGCTATTCACAATCCTTGCCATTTCAGAACCTTGAGGACAGATTAGTTTGGATTTCAGCATCCCCTGTATCTTGGCTAGGCTATGGTCATATATCTTATCCAGGTAATATTCATGGAAGCTTTTGTCAATGGTTAAGATATACACCCCACACCTTTCTATGAGCATCCGGTTATCCACAGACTTGAAAACTTCCTTGATTACGTGCTTGACAAGGTCTGGACTGAACATCATGCATAGATACTCCATTGTTAGTTTCTTGATGTTCATCCCTGATGTCTTCAGCACATCCCCATACAGAGTCATTCCTACTTTGAACATTTCTTCCAAGTCTGATCTTGAACAACTTCTGACTATCTTGCCCCAAGTAGAATAAACTTCAAAGTGATCACCCATCCTCTTGATTCTGAAATACTCTTTTCCTTGATCTTCTAGAATATCCTAGTAGATGATTTCAGGGGCTTGAACTGAAATGGGATCTGCTTTTACTGGTTCATCATCTATTACAGTCATGTAAAGATCAAAATGCACATCAGATTGACTTGGTTGTTGTGCACTTTGACTTGATTGCTCTGTATGACCTGTAACAGATGGTTCTGCCTCTTTTTCTGCTCCTTCAACCCTTGGCTTTTTGGACTATTTCTTGGAAGCTAAAGTTTTCACTCTCTTGGCAGATTTGACTTCTACAGCAACAGGTTCTTCCTTCTTTTCTTCAGCCTTTTCTTTTGAAGGGGTGGTTTCCTCACTCTCAGGGAAGGGTTGTTGGATATTGAGATCATGTCTCTCTTTCATTTGTCTTTCAAACTCAACCCTTTGAGTGAAGTCCCCTTGAAGCTTTTCCATTTCCTTTTTATATAGCTCTTCAACTCTGTTGTATGACATGCTAGCAAACATCTCTTCTTTTACACCAATTGAGCCTTTCAGAAAGTTCATCATTTTTCTCCTTTCTTGATTGGCAAATAGGTCTTAGAAGGTTGTCTTTTCTGAGTCTTTGCTGGCAATCTGTGCTTGGATGCTTTCACTGTATTTTTCTTGACCTCAGCTGCAGCTTTCAAGCTCTTTTGATATTCCTCATCCAGCTTAGTAGACAGATCTATAGCAATCTGCCTATCTTTGGCCTTTTGAGTCTCTTCTTCTTGTTTTAGCTCAGCCTGCAGCTTCTTTGCCAATTCCTCATCAATCTCTATCTGTTTTAGCTTCTTGGGAGGTTGTACAGATTCATCCACTTTTGCCTTGCTTTGCCTTTTCTTTTCATTTCTGCCTCACTGATTTCTTTTCTTTTCTGCTCAAGACCTCCTTCTTTAATTTCTACTCCCTTGGCCTTTTGAGTGGCTTTGGGAGTGTCTGTTTTGGCCTTTAGAAGAGTTTCTGCTATTTCTATCTCTTCAACAGATAGCCCTATTACTGCTGCTGACTCTGTTACTGCTGCTAGCCCAATTTGAGCTGCTTGCTTGAAAGTTTTTGCTGCTGGCCCTGTTTCATTACCCTGCTCCCCCTCAACTGTAGACTTCATCCCATCAGGACTTTGCTTGTCAGATCCAGCTCATGACTCCCCCTTATTCTCCCCCTTTTTGGAAGCATCATGAAGGATGCTCCTCTTTTTCAGTATGAACTTGGTTCTTTTCTTCTTTTGCACTTGCTTTAGAACCAATTTCTTGAGATTGCTGATCTGTACCTGTTGGGAGAGGATTATCTGTTGCATCTTCTCTATGAGTTTGCCCTGAGATAGGACATCCTCATTTATATTTGCCAATGTTTCCATCAATTCATCATAGGTATATCTATCCTCACCACCTTTAGGTGTGTTTACCACCCTTGGAGGATCACTAGAACTTTTAGAAGGGGTCCTCTGGCTAGCAGAGGCAGCCTCTACCCCCTTGGTTTCTTGGCACCTAAGACCTTTGGATGATTGCTCATCCAAAGTTGTCGTGGGGAAGGTCTTAGGGATGTTCACACTGTCCTGCTCTGCACTTTGTGCAAAGTCAGTAGTGTGAGCCTCACTGCCCACATGCTCAACCTGCTCCTTAGTGAGCACCTTCTTAGGGTTGGGAGACACCCCTGTGGTTTCCCTATCGATATTCTCTAATGGAGAATGCTCCATTAGAGGGCTTGAACGCTGTGGGGGTGAAGGTACAAGAAGGGAAGGAACCTTCTTTACCTTTTTCCTTATATATATTTTGGAGATGGGGGATGTGGGCTTGTAAATAGGAAACTGAGGAGGATTACTAGAAATGAGTGGTGTGGGTAGGTCATTAGTTTGGTTGTTAGATGAGGGCTTTGACACTGATGTCTCATCATGGGAATGGGACACACCCATCATTGTAGAGAACAATGGGGTGTCTTGGCCAGAAAAGTCCTTGGAGGGCCTTTTCATATTTGAGAATACCTCTTGAAAAGAGGGTAGATCCGTCAATTCCTTCAGTATAAGTTCTTGTACAAACCTGGGATACATATAAAAGCTTTTGGATTTGGTATCCAGGTTTGACATAAAATCATTGAAAATCATTTGAGAGAAATTGAACTTTCTAGAGGTAGCTAAGCAGACCAAAACATAAGCTAAGGTACTGCTAAACTCACTCCATCCAGTTGTTTTTCGTGAAATGCAATGTTGTAGGGTATGAACAAAAAATATCCACTGTGGTGAAAATCTGTTCTTGAAAAACTTGAATATATCAGTGGGACCTTCATACCCCATAAGACTAAGAGTTTGGAAGAGATCTGCCTTAGGTAAAGAGGTTATACCTGAGGCATCATCTAATCGTAGATGGATATGAATACACTCCTCTGTGATGGTCAGGGGTTTATCACATATCCTTGTTTTGATGACTTGTTTGCCTTCTTCAGATTGAATAGCAGCATTGGCCCAGAACTGTCTTTGATGTTCCACATAGATTGTGGGATTGACAGTTAGAGCGTGGGCAATGTGAGAGGATTTGAGGAAATCCACTATGGCATGGAAACCTTCAGCTTGCTTTGGTTTCTGCAACATGGCGAGCTCGTTGTGTTCATCAAAGAATGCTCGTCCTGCCATCGTTCTGGTTAAATCTAGCGTTTGAATCGTTACTAGGGTTGACACTGGTAAGCAGGAAATCGAGAGAGAGAAGAAGAAACAATGGAAGTTCAAAGAGCCGTTTGTATTTTGGCGGTCACAAAGGGTATTTATAGGTGGAGGGTTTCAGTTAGAAGCAGTACTAAGTATCCTAGCAGTATTAACTAACTCGCAGTATTAACTCATATTAGCAGTAGTAACACATACTGGCAGTACTATCATGGACTAGCAGTATTAACACAGACTAGCAGTATTAACACAGACTAGCAGTATTAACACAGACCAACATTAGTAACCCTGATTAGCAGTATTAAATAAGTCAAGCAGTAGTAACTTTGCACTGGTAGTATAAACCACCTAGCAGTAGTAACCATACTTGACCATATTTGAAAAAAAAAAATCATGAGTAATATAGCGAGCAATATTAACTGATTTAGAAGTACCTAGTATTCATTTGAAGCAATCTGAAACACTGAAACACACAAGGTTAGTAGCACCATGCACAATACAATATGAGAAAGTGGACAGGAAGGAATCTATACAGGTACATAAGACATAAGACAGTAGGCTTATTCAGAGTTTATCATGCCAACACTTGTGACCAAAAATGTAAATCTACCCACATCAAAAGCTTTAGTGAATAGATCAGCAAATTGGTTACTTGTATGAACTTTCACAACCTGAATTAGCTTCTTTTCATTACAGTCTCTGATAAAATGATACTTGATTTCTATATGCTTTGTTTTGGAGTGCTTGACTGGATTATTAACAATGCTAATAGCACTGTTGTTATCTATGAAGATTGGAGTATGAAGAAAGGTCATACCATAGTCCATCATTTGATTCTGAATTTAGAGTACTTGAGAACAGCAGCTTGCAGCAGCTATGTACTCTGCTTCTGTTGTAGATGTGGAAACTGTGGTTTGTTTCTTGCACTGCCATGATACTAGTCTTGCACCCAAAAACTGACATCCCCCTGAAGTTTACTTTCTATCCAAATTTGCACCACCCAAGTCACTGTCTGAGTAAGCAAGTAGGTCAAATGATGAGTCATGAGGATACCAAAGACCTAATCTAGGTTGGCCTTTGAGATATCTGAATATCCTCTTGACTGCTTGAAAGTGTGACTGCTTAGGCCTTACTTGAAATCTTGCGCACACACAAACAGGAAACATGATATCTGGTCTTGAAGCAGTGAGATACATGAGGGATCCAATCATGGATCTGTAGTGATGAACATCCACATCCTCCCCCTTAAGATCTGCAGTGATCTGTTTGTGTGTCTCCATGGGTGTGCTTACAGGCTTTGAGTCTGAGAAACCAAACTTATTAAGAATGTCCTGCACATATTTGGATTGACTTATAAATATCCCATCTTTCTTCTGCTTAACTTGTAGCCCTAGGAAGAAGGTAAGTTCACCCATAGAACTCATCTTGAATCTCTTGTACATCAAATCTTCAAAATCTCTGCACATTTGATCTTTTGTGGATCCAAAGATAATATCATCCACATAGATTTGCACTATTAGGATGTCCTTCTTCTTCCTCTGAATGAACAGAGTCTTGTCTATGATTCTTCTTTGAAAACCATTTTCCAAGAGATAGGTAGACAGAGTGTCATACCATGCCCTTGGTGCTTGATGTAGCCCATAGAGTGCTTTCTTCAATTTGTATACTCTGTCATGATAATTTGGATTCTCAAATCCTGGAGGCTGACATACATACACTTCTTCTTCAATTTTTCCATACAGAAAAGCACTCTTTACATCCATCTGGTAGACTTTGAACTTCATGAAAGAAGCATAGGCTAAAAATAGCCTGATTGCCTCTATCCTGGCCACTGGTGCAAATACTTCTTCATAATCAATACCCTCTTCTTGAGTATACCCTTGTGCCACTAGTCTGGCTTTATTCTTTATTACTATTCCTCTCTCATCTTTCTTGTTCCTGAAGATCCATCTTGTGCCAATTGCTCTGTGTCCTTTTGGAAGATCCACCAGATCCCATACATCTTGCAGTACAAACTGCAGTAGCTCCTCTTGAATTGCTTCTATCCAGCTTGGATCCTTCATTGCATCAAATGTCTTTTTGGGTTCAACCTGTGATAGAAAGCAGGATAATAAACCTGATTGTAGATCTTTCAATCCCCCTATCTTGCTTTGTTGCCTTGTGATCATTGGAGAATTGATGTCACCAATCACTAATTGAGGAGGATGATTCTTCTGAGTTCTTGTAGCATTGATAGCCTCTTCATGAAGATTGACTTCAAGATTGGTGTCATTCTTTTCTGGAGAGCTTCCACCATACACTGAAGAATCATCATCCGTGTCTTCGTCTTCCAAAACTGGCATCTCAGGACCTTTGATTCTTGAGTCTGAGGGTTGATCTTCCTTTTCACCTCTGTCCTCTTCATTCTGAGCTGGTTCAGTGTCCTTTGAATCTGAATTATCTTTCTTATCTTGGTCACAAAATTCAACAGGATTAGCAGTAGGTGTTGGGAACAACACAAACTCTTGTCTTTGTTCTTGTGCCTGTTCTGTCCCTGTTCCTGCATTATGCTCATTACTTAAACCCAAAGAATTAGTTAGTGAATCAATGTCAAATAGCCAATCAGGACCTGAACCAAGTTGATTTGGTGTGTTCTCATTGCATTTGACATTATCACTTTCCTCAATAATCCTAGAAGAGGTGTTAAAAACTCTGTAGGCCTTACTTTGAGATGAATAACCAACAAGAAACCCATCCTCAGCTTTGCTATCAAACTTGCCTAGGTGAGTTTTGGTATTGAGAATTGTGCAAGGACACCCAAATGGTTTGAAAAATCCAATAAAAGGTTTCTTCTTTTTAAAAAGCTCATAGGGTGTCTTGTCTTGATATTTTACTACTAGAACTCTGTTTTGAACATAGCAGGCAGTATTAACTGATTCTGCCCAAAAAGTGATTGGAAGTTTTGAATCAGCCAACAGAGATCTAGCAGCTTCTATCAGAGTCCTATTTCTCCTTTCAGCAACACCATTCTGTTTAGGAGTCCTAGGAGCACTGTATTGTTTCTCAATGCCTTTTTCCTCACAGAAGCTGTTTAGGTCATTATTTTTAAATTCAGTTCCATTATCAGACCTAATGACTTTAACTCTTAGATTTGTTTGGTTTTCAACTCGAAGAACAAAGGATTTGATCAGTCCACTTGTCTCATCCTAAGTCCTCAGAAAATAGACCCAAGTGAACCTAGAGAAATCATCGACAATAACTAAGCAGTAGGATTTCTTACCAATACTCATCACATTTGTAGGGCCAAACAGATCCATATGCAGTAAATTAAGAGGTGAAGAGATTGTATTTATCTCTTTGGACTTATGAGAAGTTTTGTGCTGCTTGCCTTTAAGACATGCAACACAATGATCATCACATGAAAATACCTTTTGTGGCAAACCTCTTACAAGGTTGTTTTTCACAAGTTTATTCATTGTTTTAAAGTTCATGTGACACATCCTTTTGTGCCAAAGAGATGATTCATCTACTGAAGCTTTTGAAAATAAACAATTTAGAGATGAATCAGAAACTACACTCTCCAAGTCTAAGCAATAAACATTGTCCTTTCTAGGAGTTCTTAGTAGTATCATGCTTTCATCAACTACCTTGAACCCTGGAGCAAGGATAATACATTCAGTATCAGTGAATAATATGCTATGTTTCTTGTCACAGACCTGTGATACACTTAACAGGTTTTATCTCAATTGCTCAACATAGTATACATCCTCAAAGATCATCTTACCTTTTGACACATTACCTTTTCCACTTATCTTACCACCTGCTGAATTATCACCAAAAGCAACATGTCCTCCATCAATTCTTTTGAAGTTTTGAAGGCAGTCCATGTTACCTGTCATGTGCCTGGAACAACCACTATCAACATGCCATATGCTCCTTCCCTTGAGCTGTTGGTTGCCCTGCACATTTAATAAATCAGTTAGTTTTTAATAGGAACCCAAGCCAAAGTGGTCTTGGGTTTTCCATTCTCATCAACATATTCATATTCAGATTGGATGAGATTATCACACTGAGAAATCTTATTGCTTGAATACTTTGTCACAATAATGGGTCTGTTACTGGAAGCAGTACTAACTTGATTGGCAGTACTAACTTTGTTAGCAGTACTAACATCATTAGCAGTACTAACATCATTAGCAGTACTAACATCATTAGCAGTACTAAATGGGTTAGCAGTACTAACTTTGTTAGCAGTAGTATTGCTTGCAGCAGCATTATTTCTGTTAGTAATACTATTTGAAGTAGCAGTACTAACACATTTCTTTACTTTTGGAACCCAAACCTGGACAAAGTTGTTTGCTGTCTTTTTCTTTAAGTTACTCCTTGGCTTGTTTGGAGTATTTTTCTTAGAATTAGAAAACTTATTCTGAGCATGAGATTTTATATGTGCCCTTCTCACATTTTCAGCCATATTATTTCTTATTTGCTTCCTATAACCAACAGGATTTTGTACATTTCTTTGAAAATTGATCCTTTGGTTAATAGGATTGAAATAACAGTGCTTGGCCAGATGATTTAATTTGCCACAGATAAAACAAGGCTTTGGTCTGTTAATTTTTCTCAAATCAGTTTCTTATTTTAAAGCCCACTGATTATTTCTATTTCTTTGATTCCCCCTTGTTTTATCATGTTTTTGGGGTTGATTCTTTTTACAAGTACAGGGATTAACAACAGTAGTTTGCATGTAATGAACTCCCTGTGCCTTTCCCTTCCCTCTCTCAGAGGTCTCAGCTTTTACATTCTTAACTGTCTCTTCCCCAGACTTTACTTTCTCACTCTTGACAAAAGGTTTACCCCCTCTTTCATTTGTCAGAATGTGTTTTTCTAGGGGAATATCTTTTTGGTCTTTCTCCTTCTTACTCTCAGAATCCTCTTCTTCAGAATCTCCCTCAACCACTACTTTGTCTAAAGGATCTACTTCAGTGGCTCCTTCAGGTAATTCCATCTTGTCCTGTCTTTCTAAGAGATCAGAGGTAGGAGGAATATAGTTATTGTTGTATTGTGGAGGGGTGGTGTTGTAGCCTATTCCTCTTCTAAGTTTGTCATGGACTTGAATTTTTAAAAGAGAGTCCATTGCTTTAGAAGCATTGGAATATTTCTCAATGTCCAGCTTTGCTTTCTCAAACTCACTCCTTATCTTCTCACATTCCTCTTCAGACTTTTTAAGCTTAACCTCTAACTGATTTTTCTCCCACTTCCAGTAGTTTGTATCATAGGAATGTTGAAGTTCATTAGCTTGGTAAGACTTAATTTGTTCTTCAAACCTCTCAACAATCAGACCATACTCTCTTCTATCTTTCTCTAACCTTTTAAGGTCATCACACATACTCTGATTGTGATCCCTGTACTTTTTAACAGTTTCAATACAGGTTTTAGAGCAAAGATTAGAAGTTACCTCTGTGGGAATATCAGTGCTTGCTGACTCTGAAACTTTAGCCATTAAAGCATGATTCTGAACTGCTTCTTCTGCTTGGTCACTCCAATCTTGAGAAGAGTTCCTACTGTTGACGCTAGTGGACTGTGATGGTTGATGGTTGCTAGTATGATGTTGAGGCATTCCACTTCTGCATTCTCTTGCAAAGTGCCCCAGCTTGTGACACTTGTAACATTCAACCTTGGATTTATCAAATCCAACCCCATCTTCTCTTTCCTGAGCAAAGTTGTTCCTTCCAGTCCTTTTGATGAATCTTTTTACCCTCATAGTCAGCATAGCCATCTGCCACTTGATATCCATCTCCTCCAGATCATCAGCATTTATCTGTTCTAAGTCATCATTAATTAGAGTGGAATTAGCATGACTGGCTAGAAAAGCTTCTAAAACTGAGTCATTGGATCCATCTTGCTTTGATCCATGGGCAGCATTAACTGATTCTGTGTTAGCAGCAGAATCAGTAGAGGATGATAAAAGAGCAGCATTGTATGAGGATCCAGATGGCCTCTTATTTGCTTCGACCTCTGCTTCAAATACTCTAAGGTCATTATAGAGGTCATCCAATTCCTTGTCCTCCAATTGGTCATTCTGTCTGAATGAGACAGTGTACATAGTCCATTCATCACCAAGAGATCTTAGAAGTTTTCTTTTAACATCATCTTGATCTATCTAGACACCAACAGTAGCCAATTCACCAATTAGCTTATTAAATCTATCAAAAGTTTGAGTCATGGACTCATTCTTTGTAGACATGAAGTTTTCATACTGCTACTTTAAGATGGCCTTCTGATTTCTCTTGGTACTTTTGGTACCAGAAAATCTTTTCTCCAGAGAATTCCAAAGAATTTGTGCATCAGAACAGTTACAGAATTGATGTTGGTACTAATTAGGTATAGCCAAAAGCAAAGTGCTCAAGGCTTTCATCTCTGTCTGCCTCAATTTCCTCTCTCCATCTGTCTTTGGTGGAGGTCTCTTTCCTTCTACATCCATCTTTCCTCCATCAGAAGGACCATTCTCAATGATGTCCCACATTGAGAAGTCTGTGAGAAGAATGTACTGCTTGATTATGATCTTCCACATGTCAAACTCATTGGGTTTGAGCATGGGAACCTTTGATACTAAAACACTGTCGCTTGAACTGTCCATGATTAAAGGTTTCTGAATTTTCTAGCTCTGATACCACTTGTCAGGATCGAAATTCAAACAAGAATTTAATAAACACTCAGAAACTTATGTTAAAGAAGTCGCGGAAAAAAACTTTAACAATAAATCAATCAAACAGTATCAGAATGTAAATCACAAGTTATATTGATTTAACTTAATGATTACAAACAAAACCTCAATCTGTTGAACAGGCTCAACAGACGTTCAATACTTCTCTATTGAAAGGACTTCTAAGAACCTTGAGGTTAATTCTCTCTAAAACAAACGTATATCAAAAACTGTAAACTATATCTCTATTAAGGACTTCTAGACTATATATACAGAATTAATTACAAGATAATTATCAAAACAAAATTGATCTTCAACATCAATACCATAATTATCTTCAACCATATCTCCAACTCATCTTTATCTTCAAGTCTTCTTTATCTTTAGAAGCAGCACTAACCTTCTCTTCTTTTAGCAGTATTAACCATGCTTGCAGTAGTAATCTTCTAGCAGTACTAACTACTAGCAGTACAAACTCTCCAAGCAGTACTAACTATTCAAGTAGCAACACTAACTTTTCAAACAGTATTAATTCTACTAGCAGTATTAAAATTACAAGCAGTAGTAATACATTTCAACTGGCAGTATTATCCATCGTTAGCATATTCTGACCCAACACAATGTTTTTCTCTTTGAAGCTCTCCTTGTTTTTCTCTCTTGATGAACAGTAGTTTGGATGATGATAGATTGTGTGATCTGATATGTGATATCTCACCTACTTACCAACTAACAATATAATATCTAAACTAAACTAATATCCTAAATATCTATTTATTAAATATTTAGGAATAATATTAAAATACTATTATTAACACAATAATTAACTTTGACAGTTATTACAAAATAACATTAGACTAATATTGAGAGTGACTTTTCAGCTTTAGCTTCAGATTCCAGTCTTCAGATTGGATGATCTTGAATCCAATAAATCTGAGATCTAACAATCTCCCCCTTTGGATCAAGATCATTACTAAAAGGATTTAGCAATTCAGTCTTCTCTTTCAACTCAGAAGATGCAATCTCCTTCTTTGTCTTAAATATATAATAATCTCCAGTTTTAGCTCAGAATGCTTTAGCAAAATATCTTCAAAGAAAATTTCTCTAAAATCAGCATGTCTTCAGAATACTTTGTCTTTGAAGAATTCAATCTTGAACATTTCTCTAAACTTTTGTTCTCTCCCATTTCTTCTCCTATTTCTTGATTAGCTCTTCTCCCCCTTTTTGATGAAAAGAGCAACGATTTCATCAAAACTTTGAGTAAGAAATGTCTTTCATAAGGAGCCTCTGATTCGTCAATCCAAAAGATATTCATCTAGATCTTTGCAAATCCAGACAAAATAATCGTGTAACACCTGAATCAACAAATGAATCAGTTAACATGCCTGTCAGTAACACTAAGTCACTGTGTGTAACGAGTACACAATGGAAAGGAGCTTTTTGATGTTCACTCCCCCAGGGCTTCCATTCATTCATCGAGACACCACAAAGGCAATTTCTATGAACGTTATGACAAAGAAACAAATTCCTTGTGTGTTCGTGCATGTGATAGAAAGAATTTAAGCACTTGATGATTGCTTATAGGCTCAAAATTGTGTAAACCACTGAGACAACAGTAAGTTAAACACAGACTCAATGTGCATGATTGAAGTGCGAAGGTGGGGCAGACTTCCTTCTTTTCAATATCCAGATTTTCCAAATGAAAATCAGATAGCAAATGTGTTGCTTCCCCTTTGAAAATGTGAAACACTTTCTATTTGAGTAGAAAATGAGTGGCTGGTGAGGTTTGATCAAGAGTTGGCATAGGCTAGTTGTCTGTTTCAATAACGTTCACCAAAGAGTTGTGAAACATTAGAATTGTGGCTGCCCGACTCAGAAAAAGTTGGTGCAGAGTTCTGATATTCTTTTTTTCTCTGTTCTCACACCCTCATTCTTTTAAACATTAAGCTCACTCTAACCAAACTCTCTTTTTTTGTATACCTCATCACACAAGCCACACTTATTTCTTTTGACTCCTCACACTCAATCACAATTGATTAACTTCTTGGGTAGGAAACACTGGTTAACGTGTATCCATAGAAGTTGTGTTAAGTCCTAGCACAAAGAAATCCTATTTTCCTAGAAAGCATGCGATGCTCAAAATGGTTTAACTATATCAGTTAAAGCTCAAAAATGAATTAAGAAAACATTGAAAATTACACTTCAAAATTATAAAATCTGATGAAGAATCGGGAAGTGATTTGAACTTTTGAGAACATGTTTTCTATGATTGAAAGTTGTCCTTCTTTCAACCATATATGAGATTAAGATAAAGAATTATGATAATGCAAGATCGATCTAAATCTAGTGAGAGAAAGTAGAGAGAGAGTTGAAAGCGCAAGATGTGAATATTATGAGATATGCGTTAGAATCCTTTTCAAGACACAAAGCCACAAGAGACTTAAATACCCTTAGCTAATACAGAACATATAAGCACACTAAACACAGTATTAGACCAAGCCTATAAATACAATGATTACTATAAAATCTGACTTAACAATCTCCCCCTTAGTAATCATTGGCGTTGTGGTCTTCAATATCCATCTTCTAAATCAACACAGACCATCTAAGCGACTTAGAGAAGCTTCTTGACTAAAAACAATATTCTCAGCATCTTTCAAACCTGATGCCTTTGCTGCCTTGACAAGACTGGACCTATTTGAAATAAGCATGGACGAACAATTGGTTCAGAAACGGGTACAATAGCTTGTGCTCTAGACAACACACCTCTTTTAAATGAACTTGAAGAAGTTGTGGTGGTTGGAGCTTGAACAGCAAAAAGACAAGTATAGTTGAAGAAATAGAATCTTGAGCGAATCTTGAGCAGCAGATAAACATTTGAACTCTTTGTCTCTTTAACTTCTCCTTAACTTCTCCCACTCATGACCTTGATGATCTGGATCAACTTGGTCATGCAAATGTTGGAGACGAGATAACTTCAGATCTGCAAAATTCAGAATAAAGGAGAAAAAAGGAAGTTTTGCGCTACATGTTGGTGGCGCAAACTTAGTTTTGTGCTAGCTGAAGGTGGCGCAAAGTTGAGTTTTACGCTAGCAACTGTTGGCGCAAATCTGACTTGAAATCTAAAAAAATTCACCTGTTAAGCTCTTTGACTCCCCCTACACAAATGCACTAAATATGACAATTCAAGTTAGCATTCATATAGAAAATCAGACACTCCCCCTCGAAAAGAAATATGATCTTTTCAGAAAAATTTCCATATTCACTCCCCCTTGAAAAATGCACAGACCCATTAACTCAGATATAAGAACACAAGAATTGAAACATTAACGTAGAAAGAAAAATATACTGAATATGTATTTTGAAACAACTAAATATATAAAATTTTAAACACTAAAAAAATTAAATTCTACTCAGTAAAATATCACAGATTAATCCATCAGTAGAAATCAAGTGTATGTTGTTGGATACAGAAACAAGTTTCATTGCATATCAAGTTAAAACATGTTCATTTTCAAAAACTTTCATCAATCTATTCAGTGTGCTAGCATGCGAACTTCGATTAGCTTCAAGAAAATGCAATTCTAAAAATATAATAGAAAACTTTGCATGTACTCACACTAAGCCATCAAAAACTAAGATTTTCACAAATTTATAGGTTTATCGCAACTCAAACATATCACCAAGTATCATGAGATGTGTGCTCATTGACATCTTTTAGCATTGTGCACATTGGCATCTTCACATGAGTGTGCTATTTGGCATCTTTTAAGCTTGTGCACATTGGCATCTTTTAATCAAAAAGTTTGGTAAGTAAAGAACATGCCGTAAACGTAACTTTCTATCTGACCCTATTGCAGGATTTGGGTCAGCCGCTCCCAGACCAGTTGGCCTTAGGGGACTAGGTGTCAAGCACCCTTGGAACTTACTCTCCTAGATCAGAAAGGCTACATCGACACATCCTAAACCCATTCATACCAGTAGAACATGACTTTCGATATAATTCTATAGAAGGATTTGGGTTCGATCACTCCCAGACCAATTGACCTTAGGGGACCAGATGACAAGCATCCCACGGAACTTACTTTCCCAAACCAGAAAGGTCACAGGTACAAACTTTTAAACTTAGAGATTTCTGTATTTTATATATATAATTCATCTCAATCACCCAATTTTACATCTAAGTGCTTAGCCCATATTTTCATTACAATCCATAATTCTGACTTTTTAGGATTTCTAAGCATTGTAAACTATAAATATTCTGAATCACATAACTTTAAAGCAATATCAAAAGTTTCAAACATGTTGCTGACCTTTCGACTTTTGTAAGACTTGAAAGGTGAACATATAAAACTTCAAGATAAACAAAGCAACTTGAAAATTTATCCTAGACACACATTTTATTCAAAAGAAAATAAAACCTGTAAAGCTTTTACTTTATAGAATAAATTTTTTTAAAGATTTAAACTTTTAAATTCAACATGCCGAGTTTGAAATTTTTTGATTTAAAACAAATGTAAAGAATTGGCAAATTGATATTTAGTCGGAACAAAATAAAATTCAATAATACCTTCTTCCACATAATGTATAATGAATTTGTGACTCATATGAAAGATTTGGGTTGTACAAATTCAGGTTTTGGTTGAACTTGCTCAGATTCTTGAAATATATGAGAAAATTGGAACAACATCATAGTCAGAGATAAATGCAGTGGAATAAAGTAGATGTACTCACAGTTTCTCATTTGTCCAGAAGCTTAAAATGCATTGAAGAACGAGTCCTAAAATGATATGTTTAGAAGTCGAAGTCCATTGAAGTACGGGTTCTGAGCTGATTTACTCAGAAGCCATAATCTTGACATTGAGGTGCGGGTCTTGAGCTGATTTACTCAAGAACCATTGTTCTCTTACTCCCCTTTGACTTGAGGTGCCTGCAATACAGAATCAGTTTTCGGTTTTGGTACCCACTTGTATTTGGGTCCATGAATGTTAGTTGTCGTTATTGTGGGGGTAAACTTGTTAGAGTTGACATAGAAAACACTAGAAAAATAATCAGATGAATGAACAGAATCATCAGTAGAAGACAAAACATAATCATCTGAACTAGAATCAGAAGAAGAATATGAGACATCTTTTGAAATTTGAATCATTTGCTTTATTGAGTATTTTGAAATTTTATTACAAACAGCAAATGAATCACTTTTATAGTTTTTGTCTACATATCTATCCTCATCAGTCGTAGATTCATTAGATGTCCGCTTGACCCTCCATATCTGCCTTGAATGAGTCCTCAAAGTCCTATCTGAAGTATTCGAATCAGAAGAATTAGAACTGTCAGAAATGACTTTAGCTTGTTTCTTTGACTTCTTTGGCCTTCTTCTTTTACGCTTTGGTTTATAATAATTATAATTTAGCGTAAAAGATTCATCAAGAATTTTCGATTTAAGATTTGAATCAGAAAAAGCAATTTTACCTAAGAAGCCAAACTAATCAGACATTAAACCTGAACTTGCCTCGGAGTCAGAAAAATTTTGAGAAAATATTTCAGATTTTAGAACTTCCTTTTTGTTTTCTTTAAAATCAGAAGAAAGATCAGAAACAGAATCTTGTTTTTGAGAAATTAATTTTTCTTCAAGACTTGAAGTTATAAAAGAAAAAATAACATTTGATTCAATTTCGCTTTGAATATGTTGTTCTTCTATTTTATCTTCAAGATCAATGATTTTGCTTTCTAACACTAATGGAGAAATATATCTCTTTGAATCATAAAAAACTGGAGATATATTTTCTTTATTAGTATTAGTAGCACAGATATCGAAATAACCATCACACAATGAAGATTTAATAGGAGGAATGTCATTTAAACTGTTTCTGTTCTTCTTTGATTTTTCGGGAAAATATTTGACATTTTCGCGCGTGTAAACAAAAGAAATTTCCTTTTTCTTTTTGTTCATTCTTTTCTCATTTTCGATATCTAATACTTGCTTTTCATTCATCCAATCAGTTTTAAATTGAGGAGCATATTTAGCAAGACTTAGATAATCGAATTTATATAAAGTAGGGGATTTTTCTATCGCATTGTCTAAACAATGTGGATTTTCAAAACCAAGTTCCCATTTTTCTTTTATAGACTCATAACTCCTTGGTTTGTTCAAATAAATAGTTTGTTCAGTTTGATTTATTCGATATAATTTTTCTTCCAACTTATTTATTTTATTCGAAAAACTTTCTTTTTGTTTGGTCATTTCAGTCAAAGAATCAAGATAAGTCATATTTGATTTTTCTAAATCATCCAATTTCTTTTGAAAGATTTCTTTTGTTTGAACCAAAATAGATGTTTCATCTATCAAAGAAATTTGTAATTTATCAATCAAATTTGACTTTTCTGAATTTAATTGTTTTTCAGATAATAACTTTGAGCGTAAATCATGTAAAGCAGTTACAATGATATTCATCTGTGAAGAAATAAATGTGTAATCAAACTCAGAAGGTACCTCATCTTCATCAGTAGTGGAATCTTCATCATCATCATCGCTTAGATCATCTCCTAATGAAGCACATTGTAGCAATTTCCTCATTACCAGCTTCATCGTCAGAGTGATCTAGCCAGAATTCTTCTTCAGCTAACAGAGCAGTTCCATTCACTCTCTTTTCTGCCAGTTCCATTTTTTTCCGATAATATGCCGAATCCCGAACATTCTTCACTCGACACTCCTTAGCGATGTGACCCGGGTTTCCACACTTAAAGCATGCAGTTGCTTTCTTAACCTCGGGCACTTTGACATTCTTAGACCCAGAAGTGAAGCGAAGATTGTTGGAACCCGAATGAGGTTGGAACTTTTTGTTGTAGTGCTGAGAGAGAAGAATCATAGCTTTCTGTAGCGCCTCACCATCATCATCAGTGGCCCCGTCATAAGCATTATCAGTCAATGCTTGTTCAGCCAGTTGACTCGTGAGGAGTGCAACCGGGTCCACTGTCTTTTTGTTTTTCTTGTCAAGTTTGACCTTCTTATCCTTGACAATGCATTCATCTGTCAGCAATATTTCATACATCTCTTGGATTTGCATGGTAGATATCCTGACATCATTCCTCAATCGGTGGCAAGATTTATTCCATTCCAGTTGAAGAGAATTGAGGAACTTCAGATTAGTCTCCAGCTCAGTCTTTTCCACTTTTATCTTTCTCAGATCATTAATCACCGCACAAAACCTGTCATAAACATTTTCAGTGACTCCCCATCTTTGGCTTTGAATTCTTCAAAGTTGTTCATGTAACGTGTATGCCGAAGTTGTGTTGCAACTGTAGACCCAAGCATAATCTTCTCTAGCCGTGCCCACATTAGTTTAGGATTGTTTTTGAAATAATCAATCCTGTTGTAGATAGAATTTGAAAAGGCTAGCATCAGATTTGCATTTATATCACGATCAACTTTATATTGCACCAACTCATCGGGTGTGTACTCGACGGTAGGCTTTGATAATCCAGAAGCCAGAGTGGGTTTTACAAAAGATCATTCAGTTAGAATCTTCATAATGTCATCTTCGTTCTTTTGACGCTCAATGAAATTATGAAACCGATCTTGCCATTGAGTAAACTCATTTTCATCAACCAGAACCGGAGGACGAGTTTCTGTGCCCAATGACATCATGATATCATTCTTGTAGAACTGCGTTTGAAATGCAAACTTTGCAGAATCCATAGAGAAAAGCTTCAGAAAAATGCTAAGTCTAAAACAGAGAGACTGGCGCAAACTGAAGGTTTGCGTGAGCAGAAGATGGCACAAAAGAGATTTGCGCGAGACGATTGTGGTGAAAAACAAACTTTGCGCTAGATGCTGGTGGCGCAAATGTAACTTTGCGCGATACAAAAGTTGCACAAACTTTACTTTTGCTCTTGATGAAAATGGCGCAAACTTGACTTTGCGCGAACTGCAGATAGAGAGAACTGGGGTGGCGTTTGTCCCTCGCAAACGAGCCTTCGGATGTGTTTTGTGTCGTTCTTTTGGCCTTTTGTTTTGGCCTCCTATCTTTTCCTTGTGGGGTTGATGGTTTGTGGTCCTTTGGGGTCTTGATTATCTTTGTAACTGTTTTTTTTGTCTTGGGTAATAAAAGTTTTCTCTGCCGTTCAAAAAAAAAAAGATAGAGAGAACTTGAACTTTTCGTGAGCTGATGATGACGAGAACCTTTCTTTGCGTGATAAGTAGGTGGCGCAAAACTGATTTGCGCGAGACTTAGAAGACACAAAACTGATTTGCATGAGACGAAGATGGAGCAAATAAAGATTTGCGCGATGAACTTCTAGCGAAAAACTGAACTTTTAGCGAGAAGACTAAGATCTGAACTTGGCAAAAACTTTAGCAACCTTAGTATGAACTCGCGCAAACCTGATGAACTCGCGCAAACTTTGAATCTGGCACAAAGATGATGAAAAAATCAGAATTCTTCTAAATTCGATTACATAACCGATTTTAATAAACTTTTCTCACACAGATAAGTTCGAAAACTGATGTATAACCACTTTGAAACACTAAAATCGATCGAATTTCTCAAAATTGTGAAATCAAGAAACACACGTTATGTTTTTGACGAACAGAACAAAAACTCAAAATTTTTGAAATTGAAGATCAAAAATCGATTTTCTTGCAATCTGATGTGAATCAAAATTGATTTACTATCAAAACCGAATCCAACAAACCAGAAAACAAGACAATTCGATCACAAACCAGTCCGAATTTGATGAAAAAAATCAAAAAATGAGATTTTTTGAAAAAATCAAGAAAATCGATCAAATTTTCTGATTCAACACAAATTCAGAATCGAAAAAATGTTTCTCTCAATCCTCTCAGATTCAGATTAGGCTCTGATACCAATTGATAATGCAAGATCGATCTAAATCTAGTGAGAGAAAGTAGAGAGAGAGAGTTGAAAGCGCAAGATGTAAATATTATGAGATATGCGTTAGAATCCTTTTCAAGACACAAAGCTACAAGGGACTTAAATACCCTTGGCTAATACAAAACATATAAGCACACTAAACACAGTATTAGACCAAGCCTATAAATACAATGATTACTATAAAATCTGACTTAACAAATTATACCTTGACGTGCAATCTTACATCTCATGAAGTTAAGCGTAAAGTCATAATAGATATGAACGTGTAAGCGTCTCTCAAACAGCAAAAGTCTTAAGTCATAGTCAAAGCAAATTTATTCACTTAAATTAAAAAGACAAAAAGCAGTAAAACAATGAAAGTACGAGTTCTGATCTGAAATAATCAGAAGTCATATCCTAACTCCTTTGCTTTGTAAAAGCTCCCCCTAAAATCATGCATCACAAAAATTTGACATAAAAAGTAAATGCAGAAATTAGGTATTTTCTTTCTCAAATTAACGTTGATCATCTATGAATTTCTTCTCACACTCCCCCTATGATCATGAATAGAATATTAAAGTGCAGATATCTTGCGGACATAAAGATAAAGAAATGAAGAAAAATTTACAATAGGAAACTTTAATAGGTAACCACCGATTAGGTCTTAAGATTTAGCATACCAAGCTTAGAGACAAGAAAATTGAATCTCTTTTCGTCCAAGAGTTTGGTAAACAAATTTGCAAGCTGATAATCACTTTTTACAAAGTAAAGTTCAATTGTTCCTTTTTCGACATTATCTTTTATAAAATGATACCTGGCATCGATGTGTTTAGTCTTTGTATGCTGAACAGGATTAGTTGTTATCGCGATAGCGCTCTTTGAGTCACAGTAGATCGGGATTTTGTTGAAGTGAAAACCGTAGTCTCGCAGTTGCGTTCTCATCCACAAGACCTGAGAACAGCAGCTAGCAGCAGTCACATATTCTGCTTCGGCCGTTGAAGTTGAGACACATAATTGAGACACATATTCTGCTTTGGCCGTTGAAGTTGAGACACAAGACCTGAGAACAACAGCTAGTAGATGTAGAGGAATAGCCAATAAAGATGCCCTCATCCGCCTTAGTGCTGAACTTGTTCAGACTCTCTCTGTCGTTTAGAACATAACACTTACACCCAAATATATGAAAATATTTGATTGTAGGTGTTCGGTTGTTGATTAACGAATACGAAGTCTTCTTAAATCTACGGTGTATTATGGAACGATTCTGAGTGTAGCACGCAGTCGATACAGCTTCGGCCCATAGAAATAGAGGTAAGTCAAAATGGCTTAGCATAGTTCGAGCGGCCTCGACTAGCGTACGATTTCGCCTTTCGACCACTCCATTTTGTTGAGGCGTACGTGCAGAAGAGTATTGATGTGAAATCCCGACTGATTCGAGATATTCTTTGACTGTTTTGTTCTTGAACTCTGTGCCATTGTCAATTCTGAGAATCTTGACTGGTTTCTGCAGATTCACCTGGGTCGTCTTCAGAAATGTGATGAGTACTTCAGGCGTCTCATCTTTTGAACGTAGAAATTTGACCCAAGTGTATCGCGAATAATCGTCCACGATAACTAATATATACTTCTTACCGACTTAGCTTTGCGTTCGTATCGGACCACAGAGATCCATATGCAACAACTCTAATGGAGAGCTGGTACTCGGTTCAGGCTTTGGTTTGTGCGGAGCTCTCTTCATCTTACCTTTTTCACACGCTGCACACAGATGTTCTTTGACATACTTTAGCTCAGGAAGTCCGTTCACTAACTTTCCATTGACCAGTTTATTGATGTACCGAAAATTGAGCTGAGAGAGTCGTCGATGCCATAACCAGCTTTGTTGCATCGAGGCTTTTGAGAGTAGACATACTTGTTTGTCAGTATGGACGTTTGACAAATTGATTGTGTAGAGGTTGGACTTTCGAGTTCCGACCAAGAGTTCCTTGCCATCTTCAGTGCGAACAAAACACCTCTTGGCTTTGAAATTCACCTCTAAGCCTTTGTCACAGAACTGGCCAATACTGAAAAGGTTGTGTCCTAAGCCTTCAACATACCTCACCTTCTTAATCGTGACTTTGTCGTGTACCATATCACCATACCCCAGAATTGGTGAAAACTGATCATTACCAAATCGAACTGTTCCGCAGTATTTCTCTGTATAGTTGGTCAACATTCCTTTCTGCCCGGTCATATGCTTGGAACACCCGCTATCCAAGTACCACATATGACGAGTCTGCACAAGAGAAATCAGGAAACAAGAGGTTTAGGTACCCACTTATAAATGGGACCTAAGGTGTTAGCACATGATTTTGGCACCCATTTAAATTTGGGTCCTCTTTGCTTTTGAGAATCAAATGAAGAATTAGAATGATAAGAGTGAACATGATATGTGCCAAACCAAATATCAGAATCTTGACAAGAAGCATAATCATGTTTATCATAATATGAAGACTTTCTAGCAGACAGACGTAACTGGAATAATTGCTTCATAGAATATTTCTTGCGAGAAACGACAAGATTTGGTTTTATAAAGGCAACATTCGCAATCAAAACACCTTTACTAGTCGTAGTCTTATTACAATCAACACTAGAAAAATATTTAGCAGTCTCGTCAATTTCCTGTTTTGGTTGCCCTTAGATTTAACTCCAAGCCTTTTCTTGCTCATATCTGAAACATTTGAAACTTTTGAGTTAGAATTGTGAGTATCAAACGAATTCTTCTTCTTTGTCTTACCAGTAGTGATCGGTTTCTGTGAATGCTGAGATTTCTTCTTACCTTTCACAGAGACTGATTTATCAACTTTCGTTGGTGATTTACCTTTCTCAAACATACTGGATAATCCAAAGGAATTCACAACAAAAGACGAATGATTAGGAAGTTTGGCACTAAAATCAAAATGATCAATACAATCATCTAAAACACCATCAAAGTTTAGAAAATCAAACCCTCCAACAGTTAGACTAAACATATCATCAGATTTTGAAGCCTTAGTTGATTTAGAAAGAACAGTATTCTTAAGCACAGTTGAAAACACTTTTTGTTCAATATCAATCAAAAGTCTTTCATCTGCTAAAGATTTCTCAAGTTCATAAATTTTACTTTCCAAAATGAGAGGAGGGACGTAAAGTTTACCTTCAATAGGCTTCGCCTCCATTTCTTTTACAGAATAACTCTCAAAAAAATTATTTGAAAGAGATTTTGATTGAACAGAACTATGACTTTGATTCAACTACCCATAAAGAAATGGAAGTTTGTGAGTCCGTGATCGTTACCAGATAATCAAAACAACAAACAATAGATAATAAACCAACTTGTTTCGATATATAAACGCGGATTACACGGTTGAGTTCTTGAGTTAAGCTCTCTGTTTGTTTTCTCTCTTTACACTTTGATAATATGTGTTTGTGTGTATTTGTGTGTTGTGATCGATGTACAGAGAGAAAGAGATAATATCTGTTTAAGATATTATCAAAACTTAATAAACTAATATTAAAACTAAAAACATAATATCTAAATAATAAATATCTAGATATTATAACTTTGACTTTATTACATAATAGACCCTAGACTATTGTTGAGAGTAACTTTCAGCTTTAACTTCAGATTGCGATCTTCGTATTTGGATGATCTTGAATCCAATGAGACTGTGTCCTAACAATCTCCCCCTTTGGATCAAGATCATTACGAAAATGATTTGTCAATACGATCTCCTCTTTCAGCACAGAAGATGCAATCTCTTTCTCTAGCTCAGAATGCTTTAGCAAAGTATCTTCAAAGAAAATTTATCTGAAATCAGCATGTCTTCAGAATACTTTGATCTCGCAGTTCTTGGTCTTGTAATGTAATGGACTGAACATTTCTTCAAGCTTTAGATTCTCCCCCTTTTTGATGGAAAGTGTAACGACTTCATCAAAACTTTGAGTAAGAAATGTCAACCACTTGGAGTCTCTGATCCGTCAATTCAATAGTTATTCATCCTGATCTTTGCAAATCTAGACAAAATAATCATGTAACACCTGAATCAACTAATGAATCAGTTAAAAATCCTGTTAGTAACACTAAGTCACTGTGTGTAACGAATACACATTGGAAAGGAGCTGTTTGATGTTGACTCCCCCAGGGCTTCCATTTAATCATCGAAACACCACAAAGGTAATTTCTATAAACGTTATGACAAAGAAACTAATTCCTTGTGTGTTCGTGCTTGTGATAGAAAGAATTAAGCACTTGATGATTGCTTATTGGCTCGAAATTGTGTAAACCACTGAGACAACAGTAAGTTAAACACAGACTCAATGTGCATGATTGAAGTGAGAAGGTGGGGCAAACTTCCTTCTTTTCAATATCCAGATTTTCCAAATGAAAATCCGATAGCAAATGTGCTGCGTCCCCTTTTGAAAATGTGAAACACTTTCTTGTTGAGAAGAAAATGAGTAGATGTTGAGGTTTGATCAAGAGTTGGCATGGGTTAGTTGCCTGTTTCAGTAATGATCACCAAAGAATTGTGAAACACTAGAAATGTGGCTACCCGTCTAGAAAGTAGTTGGTGCAGAGTTCTGATATTCTTTTAACTCTGATCTCACACGCTCTTTCTTTTAAACGTTTTGCTTTCTCTAATCACACTCATTTCTATTCTCTTTGCACACTCAATCACTAAGGATTAACTTCTTGGATAGAAATCACTGGTTAAGGTGATTCCATAGAAGTTGTGTTAATTCCTAGCACAATGATTCTTTGTTTTCCTATGATGCATGTGATGCTCAGATTGGTTTAACTATGTCAGTTAAAGCACAAAATTGATTTTGAAAACATTTAAAATCACACTTCCATAATATAAAATCTGTTTGAAAAAATCGGGAAGTGGTTTGAACATTAAAAACAATGTTTTCTATGATTCAAAGTTGTCCTTCTTTCAAACATATATGAGATTAAGATAAAGGATAATACCTGAACGTATGATCTTACATCTCATGAAGCTAAGCTTAAAGTCATAAAGATATGATCTTTTAAGCTTCTCTCAAACTTCTGCAAAAGTCTATAAGTCAAGGTCAAAGCAAGTGTATTCACTTAAATTGAAAAGACAAAAAGCAGTAAAACAAATGAAAGTATGAGTTCTGATCTGAAATAATCAGAAGTCATCACCTTTTTATACTCCCCCTGAAATTATGCATCTAAAATATGTCAGTTAAATGGCACATGATAGAGATCTACGACTTCCTTCTTGAAGTGTAGGTCATCATATCTATCGGATGCAAAACATTTCAGAAATATATATGTACTCCCCCTTGAAGGTTGATTTCCTCTTTTAAGCATTGGAGTACAATCTCTTATTAGCTCGGAGTAAGGTCTTTTGATCATTGAAGTGCGGGTCTTGAACTGTTGTATTCAAGAGCCATATCTTCGTTGAAGTCCGGGTTCTAAGCTGATGTACTTAGAAGCCATTTTCTCTATTGAGGTACGGGTTCTGATCTGTTGTAATCAGAAGCCACTTTCTGACATTGAAGAACGAGTCCTGATCTGTACATAATCAGAAGTCGCAGATCTTTGAAGTTCGGGTCTTGAACTGTATTATTCAAGAGCCTTTTTCTCTATTGAGGTACGGGTTCTGATCTGTTGTAATCAGAAGACACATGTTTTGCTAAACATTCGGTGCCTGCAACACAGATTTAGATTTTGGTACCCACTTGAATTTGGGTCCTGCTGTGTTAGCACAAGGTTTTGATTTTGGTACCCATTGCAAATTGGGTCCTCTTTTCTTTTCAAATAGATATGAAGTAGGATAATGATAAGAATGCACATGAGATGATTCAAACCGCATAGCAGAATCTTGACAGAAATTAGAAGCATGTTTATCATAAAAGGAAGACTGTCTAGCAGTTTTAGATAACAGGAATAGTTGCTTAAAAGAGTATTTCAGTTTAGGAGCAACATTCATATTCAAAGTATATGAACTAGACATATTCTTATTACAATAAACAGAATCAAAAGATTTAAAAGTCTTGTCAAGCTTCCGTTTGGGTTGCCATTTCTTGGTCATATCTGAAACCGTTGAAACCTTTGAGTTAGACATTAGAGAAACAACTGAATGCATTTTCTTTGGGTTACCAGTATTGATCGGCTTCTGTGAATGCTTCTTGCCTTTAGCATTTTTAGCTTTCACAGAGACTGAGTTATCAACTCGCGTTGATTTTGCACTGTTAACAGGCTTACTGGTTGATCCAACAGATTTCTTAAGAAAGGATGAATGGTTTGGAAGTTTTGCATTAAAGTCAAATTGTTCAAGACAATCATCTAAACCACCGTTAGAGTTCAGAAAATCAAACCCTTGATTTGATGAACTAACCATATTCTCAGAGTTTGAAGCCTTAGAAAGAACAGAATTTGTAAACACAGTTGTAAAAACATTATGTTCAATGTTTATCAAAAGTCTTTCATCTGACAAGGAATTCTCGAGTTCAGAAATTTTACTTTCTAAAACGAGAGGAGGGACATATAGTTTACCTTGAGTAGGTTTCGCCTCCATTTCCTTTTCAGAATAACTTAGAAAGAAGTCATCTGAAAGAGTTTTCTTCTTTTCAGGTTTCTTATCATAGCTATTATTCAGCTTCGCATAATAAAATGGAAGATGAACTTTAGATGATATTAAATGTTTTTCTGTTTCTTTGGCTTCATCCTCTTCAGATAGTTTAGTCCAATAAACTTTAAGTTCAGGGATTCTTCTAGCTAACTTCATAGAAAGAATATCATAAAGTGCAGGCACTTCAGACATTCCCTTTTGAAGATAGTGAGGATTCTTATAACCGATTCCCCATCTTTCTTTGTTCTCTATTGGTTTGTTAAGATGAATGGTTTGCTCAGTTTGACCTAATGAGTACAACTTCTTTTCCAAAGCATCCATTTTTGCAATTAAAGATTTGTTTTCTTCGATAGACGAAGAATGCATTTGTGTAACCTCGTATAAGTCAATCTCACGTTTTAGCAGTTTAGACTTGAGTTCAGAATTCTCACTAAGAATTATTGTCTTATCCGTTGCGTTGGTGTCATTGTTTTTATGTAAAACCTCAACCAGTACTTTCTTCTCAGCAATTTCATTGCTAAGTTTCTGTATTGATTGGTTTTTGTCAGTAATGACACCCTTTTCACGCTTTAGGTTCGACTCTAACTCTTTGAGTTTATCATTCATGGCATGCAATTGATTTATGAATTTAGCATACGATAAGTTGCATACCTCTTCTTCATTCTCTGAATCAGCTTCATCATCTGATTCATGCTTTCCCATCAAGCACAGGTTGACAACTTCATCTTTCTCTTCATCTTCTTCATCATCATCAGAATGATCGAGCCAGAAAACGTCTTCACCCATCAATGCCTTCCCAGCCTCTTGTTGCTTTGCAAGCAACATCTTGTTCTTGTAGTAGTCCGAGTTCTTGACTTTTGGCTTTCGGCAATCTCTGGCATAATGACCGGTTTTGCCACAGTTGTAGCACGTTATAGGTTCTGTCTGACCTGATCCTTCTGCTTGAAACCTTCTCTCTTCAGGTTTCCTTTCCTCTGATCTCTTTCCTTCAGCAAGATCTCTTCTATCTTCTGGTTTCCTCTCCTCCATTCTCCTTCCTTCAAACCTTCTTCCTTCAAATCTACTTTCTTCGACCCTTTCTCTATGAGCGTAGTTGTTTGGACCAGACGAATACCTCTGACTGCTTGAGCTTGGCTTTGTGTAAAATTTCTTCTGGAAAGCCTTAGTCAACAAAAGCAATGCTTGCTTTAGTTGTTCACATTCATCTTTGTCAGAGTTTGCTTCAGCTTTATCTTCATCTGATTCATACACAGTCGTTTTGTTCTTCTTCTTCTTGACAACAAGAGCAACTGTGTCTTCAACCTTCTTTCCTTTCTGCCTTTTCTCTTCTAGAATTTCATCCACTTCTTCTTCATTTTGTTTGAGGGTCTCATACACCTCATGAAGTGGAATCTCATTCAGATCTTTAATCTGCTTCATCTGCCTCGCAAATCTCTTCCATTCTGGCTGTAGAACGCTTAGAAATTTGACGTTTAGCTCAATTTGAGATTTGTGGACCTTGTTCTTGCTTAGCTCATTCAGCAAGGTCACAAACCTGTCATGTACTTCTTCTAAGGTTTCTCCGGCTCTGCCTCTAAATTCTTCATAGTTATTTAGGCAGTTGGAGATCTTCAGTTGATTTCCCACCTTAGAACCCAGCATCATCTTCTCCAGGTGATCCCACATTTCCTTAGCTGAGGCCTTGTAGCTGTCAATCTTTATGTAGATTTCATTGGGGATTCCTTGAAGAATGTATGACATAGCTAGCTTATCACCTTTAGCTCTGTTTAGGTTGTCACCGTCAAGCTCATGGTACTTCAGTTCAACTTGTGTTGGCACTGTTCGAACCAGACGAGTTGTCTTTATTGGTTGCATATTTCCTTCTGCAAATGACTGTCTGATGAACTCACAAAGCTCATGTCTGTCTATGAAGTTTAGAAACCGATCCTTCCACTGTTCGTATTCACCTTTAAATAGAACTGGTGGTTTGGAATCAGTTCCAATGGCAAGAGCTTCTCTGGAAGTCATAATTGAACAAGATTTAAGATGCGAGAGGCTTTGAGATGCGTGAGGCTTGAGATGCGAGAGGCTTTGAGATATGAGAGAATTTTAAAATTCAAAAGTTTGCGCGAGATGTTGATTGCGCAAAGTGAGGATCGACCGATAAGACGTAAGAACTGATGCTCGACCGGTAAAAATTAGTGAGACCGATAAATTAACAAAGTTTGAAATTCGAAGTTACCAACTAATCACTTGAGATTTCTTATGTAAAATCTGTGTTACTGGACACGTGAAGGAGGGTTAACACAAAAAAATGATCATGGAGAGTGAGAGAGATTTTGCATGGAAATGTGCATGGAATGGATAATGAGAGACCACGTGAGTGTGTGAGAGTGTTAAGATTTGGTGTGTGTGGACCGAAATGCAAATCTTATATGTGATTGACCGAAATAGTGGGTTTGACCGGGGCTGTTGGTTTTAAATGGTTTGACCGATAATGGATTTTACAAAGGACCGGTGTTTGTGGTGTTTGACCGAGAGAGAAAGGTAAGACCGGAAGTGTGAGGAAGACCGGGGAAGTGTAGTTGATTTGTGTGATTCGACCGGATTTGTGAGGGTTTCGACCGGAAGAGATGTTTGACCGGGGAAGTGAGGTGGAAAAGTTATATTCGACCGGAATTGAGGTTTACTTTGACCGGATAAAAAAAAACTCGACCGGATAAAAAAAATATATTCGACCGGTACAAAGTGGGATTTGACCGGAGAGTGTTTGACCGATACCAAAAGTTTGTGAGATTCGACCGATAAAAAATGATCTTCGACCGGTATTTGCAAGAGTCCGGTCGAATGCTTAAGACCGATAGAATGTAAAAACTAAGGTTCGACCGGTACGCTTAAGACCGATACGTCGTCTTCTCCGATTAAACGACCTGCAACTCTAAAATTAACCCAGCTAGAGGTCGATTTACCACACCAAATTTTGACACAACGATCTCCTTATTAATTAGAACAAGATACAACCACTTGCTTTCGAAAACAACCACAAAATCAAGTTTTTGATCTAAAGATCAGTGTTCTTCAAAAATGAAGAACACAGAGAGTAAAAATCTTTGATTTTGAATCTGGATCAGCTCTGATACCAATTGTGAGTCCGTGATCGTTACCAGATAATCAAAACAACAAACAATAGATAATAAACCAACCTGTTTGGATTACAAACGCGGATTACACGGTTGAGTTCTTGAGTTAAGCTCTCTGTTTGTTTTCTCTCTTTGCACTTTGATAATATGTGTTTGTGTGTATTTGTGTGTTGTGATGGATGTACAGAGAGAAAGAGATAATATATGTTTAAGATATTATCAAAAATTAATAAACTAATATTAAAACTAAAAACATAATATCTAAATAATAAATATCTAGATATTATAACTTTGACTTTATTACAGAATAGACCCTAGACTATTGTTGAGAGTAACTTTCAGCTTTAACTTCAGATTGCGATCTTCGTATTTGGATGATCTTGAATCCAATGAGACTGTGTCCTAACAAAGTTGAAATTTGGATTTTTTCTTTCGTTTTTCTGTTTCCTTGGCTTCATCCTCGTTAGACAGTCCAGTCCAGAAAACTTTAAGTTCAGGGTATCGTTGAGAAAGTCTTACGAATGTAAAATCATAAAGTGCTGGCACTTCAGATATACCCTTTTTAAGGTAGTTAGGATTCTCATAATCAATTCCCCAACTCTCTTTATTCTCTTTGGGTTTGTTTAGATGAATGGTTTGTTCAGTTTGACCCAATGAGTATAACTTCTTTTCCAAAGCATTTAACTTTGTAAGTAAAGATTTGTTTTCTTCAGAACGCGAAGAATACATTCTCGTAAGCTCTTTGAAATCAAACTCACACATTCTCAATTTAGAATTTCTTTCAGCAATCTCTTTAAGAATTATGGTCTGTTCTTTTGCGCTGGTGTCAATGTTTTTATGTAAGGTCTCAACCAATACTTTCTTCTCAACAATATCCTCACTAAGTTTCTGTATTGATTGGTTTTGGTCATGAATAACACCCTTTTCACGCTTAAGTTTCTACTCTAATTCTTGGAGTTTTGTCATCATGGCTTGCATTTGATTTAAGAAATCTGATTTAGATAAATCACATACCTCTTCGTTGTGCTCTTCATCGGAATCAACTTCAGCTTCTATTTCTAGCTTTCCCATGAAGCATAGATGTGTTGTCTCGTCCTTCTCTTCATTTTCATCTTCTTGGTCTGATTGATCTAGCCAAAACTCATCTTCTGCCATCAATGCCTTTCCAGCTTCCTGTTGCTTGGCTAGAAGTATTTTGTTCTTGTAGTAGTCGGAGTTCTGGACTTTGGGTCTTCGGCAGTCTTTCGCAAAGTGTCCAAGTCTACCACAGTTGTAGCATTTTGGAGGTTCTTGCTGATTGGTCTCTTCAGCTTTATACCTTTTCTCTTCTGGCTTCCTTTCCTCTAACATCTTTCCTTCAAATCTCTCCCTGTGAACATAGTTACTAGGACCAGATTAATACCTCTAACTGTTCGAGCTAGGCTTTTTGTAGAACTTCTTTTGAAAAGCCTTGGTCAACATAAGCATAGCCTGCTTTAGTTTTTCACAGTCGTCAGAGTCAGAGTTCGCTTCACTTTCAACCTCATCTGATTCAGACATAATCATCTTCTTCTTTTTCTTCTTCACAACAAGAGCAATTGAATCAGCAACTGTCTTCTCACCATGTCTCTTTTCATCCATGATCTCATCCACCTCTTCCTCATTCTGCTTGAGGGTTTCATAGACCTCGTGAAGTGGAATATCGTTCAGATCTTTTATTTTCTTCATTTGCCTTGTAAACCTTTTCCATTCAGGCTGAAGGATGCTTAGGAATTTGACATTCAGTTCTATTTGTGATTTATTGACCTTGTTCTTGCTTAACTCATTCAGCAAGGTCACAAATATGTCATATGTTTCTGTTAGAGATTCTCCAACTCTGCCTTTGAATTCTTCATAGTTGTTAAGGCAGTTGGATATCTTGAGCTGGTTTCCAACTTTTGAACCAAGCATCATTTTCTCCAGTTGATCCCACATCTGTTTGCCTACAGCTTTGTAGCTGTCAATCTTCACATATATTTCATTAGTAATGCCTTGAAGAACGAAAGACTTTGCTAATCTATCAGCTTTTGCTCTCTTTAGGTCTTCACCAACGAGTTCATCAAACTTAAGTTGATATGGTTCTTCCTCAGTACCAACCGTACGAGTCTTCATAACAGGTGGCATAGCTCCTTCCTCTAAAGATTTCCTGATTAATTCACCCAAATCATGTCTTTCTATGAAGTCCATGAACCAATCTTTCCACTGCTCATACTCTCCCATGAAGAGTACTGGTGGCTTTGTGTCAGTTCCGATAGCTAGAGCTTCTATTGATGTCATCCTTTCAGAAAGACCAAGTCAGGAACTGGCGCAAAAAGCACAAGGAGTTGGCGCAAAAAGGGAACTTCGCGCTAAGTGAAGCTTGCGCAAAAAAACAACTTGTGCTAATAGAGGTTGGCACGAAAGTTACTTTACGCGAGAGGCGGGTCGCGTGAACTGAGGTTTGCGTGAGTAGTTGGTCGTGCGAAATGAACTTTGCGCGAGTAGTTGGTGGCACAAAACAGAGACTTGCGCAAGATGAAGGTCGAGCGAATTGAATTGGAATATGCGCGAGAAGTTGATCGCGCGAAATGGAGTTTTACGCGAGACGTTGATGGCGCAAGCCGGGGTGCTCGACCGATATGATGTTGTGACCGGTATGTTGCTCGACCGAAGTCCTGACCGGAGTGTTGCGTCGACCGGATTCCTTCGACTGGGGTGTTGCGACCGGGGCGTTGTGGTGACCGGTGTCTGCGACCGGTGTGAGTGTGACCGGTGTCGACCGGTGCGTGTTCTTCTTCGATAATCGGCTCTAAAACACCCAAATACACCTATCTAGAAATCGATTTACAACTCTAAAATTTGACAATGTGATCGCCTAATCAACTACAGCAACTTACAACCAAGTAATTTCAAAAACAAACACTTTTTGAAAATTTGATCGATGGTACAGTGACTTTGAAGATGAAGAACACAGTGAGTTCTATAAATTTGATTTGAATCTGGTTCAAGCTCTGTTTGATTAATAACCAAGGATTACAGATCACAATGTTTTTCTCTTTGAAGCTCTCCTTGTTTTTCTCTCTTGATGAACAGTAGTTTGGATGATGATGGATTGTGTGATCTGATATGTGATATCTCACCTACTTACCAACTAACAACATAATATCTAAACTAAACTAATATCCTAAATATCTATTTATTAGATATTTAGGAATAATATTAAAATACTATTATTAACACAATAATTAACTTTGACAATTATTACAAATTAACATTAGACTAATATTGAGAGTGACTTTCCAGCTTTAGCTTCAGATTCCAGTCTTCAGATTGGATGATCTTGAATCCAATAAATCTGAGATCTAACAATTTTGCAGTCCTAGTTTGACATGAAGGATATGGGAGTAGCATATGCGATTCTTGGAATAAAGATCCAAAGAGATCCAAATGGTTACATTCTAACTCAATAACACTTGTTGAGAAAGTACTTCGTAAAGTTGGTCACTATGATGATAGACCGGTAGTCATTCTGTTTGATCCTTCTATCCACCTTAAGAAGAATCAGAGAGATAGTGTATCTCAATTGGAATAAACTCAAATGCTTGGAAGTTTAATGTACATCATGAATTGTACAAGATCGGATCTAGCATATACTGTTAGTAGACTTAGTCGATACTCACATAGAGGTGGGTTCATACAAAAACAATATATATCTAAGAAAACACGAGAACAATCGAGTACATACAAAATCATATATGATTCACGTACAAAATATATATGATTCACGCGACTTTACCTCGAGACTTAAGTCGTGGCCAAAGTTGCCCGCGACCAGTTTTCTGGTTAATGTAAAATCACATATGATTTTGTACATTATTTGTTGTTTTCTTGTTTTCTTAAATAGTTAGTGTTCTCGTTTGAACCTTCCTCTACTCACATAACCCAGGTAAAGATCATTGGTATGAACCAATACGAGTTCTTCGATATCTCAAATACACAAAGAGCTATGGGTTACACTATACTAAGTATCCTCCCATGTTAGAAGGATACTGTGATGCAAATTGGATTTCTGATCATTCTGACAGTAAGTCCACAAGTGGCTATGTATTTACACTTGGTGGTGTAGCCATATCTTAGAAATCTCCAAAGTAAACCGTTAACACAGTCCACTATGGAAGTCGAATTTATAGCCTTAGTCAAAGCTGTCGAATAAGCAAAATGGCTTAAAAGCTTCCAAGAGGGTATTCTGACGGGTGTCGATCCCGACAAATAATAATGTCCTAATACCTTAAATTTCAACCTAAATTGTAATAGTGGCAAGTAGGGTCGATTCCACAGGGATTGGATGTGAATGTGTTAAACTTCTACGCTTTATGTAAAAGGGGGGATGGTTGATAATTAAACTAAACATGTAAAATTAAAGTGAAAAACAAATAATTATAAACTAGCAATGAGTGTAAATCATGGACCAAATCATGTATCATAGAATTATTCTTAAAAAGATTTTTCTCATTTTAATCCAGAATGGGCGAGTATCGATACGCATCGATACACCATTTATCAAGTGTCGATTAACACGAGAGCTCAATGACTAATTTCTAACCGGATAATCTAATCTAGTTACGAACATAGAGTTCAATTATCGATTGCTTTAAGATTAAACAAACACCATTCCTAGCCAATGATCCGACGCCGACCATTCAAACTAGATTAAGCAAAGCCATAACACTAAAATTAATCGACCGCCCCAATCAATTGAAGTATTGTTTGCTACTAAAATATAATTGAGAACAATTAAGGATTCACAATTTTATCTAGCAATTCACATATAGACTAAATTATTCAAGGGTACCGACTTAAATAAATAACCCAACAATAATAATGACTAAATCAAGGTTTGCATAAATGGACATCAAATGATATGAAATTGTTCAACAATTTCAACACAATCCGAGCCAAATGATTATAAACTCATTGCTCTAACGTAAAAGAATAACTAGGAAAACAAAGATTAAACTAGATCTAAAATACCTAATTGACGGAAGAAAATACCTATTATTGCTTCCCCAAATCGTCTCCTTATACTCTCTTCAATATCTAGTGTGATCCCCTCAATTTTCAGTTACAAATGACTTTTTATACCCCCACACTTGAAAACTGCTCCAAAGAGAAAGGAGGCCCACGATCTGTTGGCTCTGCGTGAGTTGGGTGTAGGTTAAACCCAGTTGAAACTCGTCCAAACTTAGTATGGGGGAGTGAGAATGCAGTGTCCAGCTCGGGTTTGTCGTCAGTTGCGAAACTGGCAACTCACGTGTAAGTCACCCGAAATTAACCCTTGAGTCGTGGGAAGGCAATGGCCGACACAGGTTCTATGTGAGTTGGATGTGGAGCAACTCATGTGACACTTGTCCGTGTTTGGACTAAGTGTTGAACAAGGCAGTGTCGGACTTGAGTTTGTCGTGGGTTAGCAAGCTGGTAACTCACGTGAAACTTGCCCAAATGTTGGACTGCATATTTTTCTCCCCAGTGTTATTGGGCTGACACAACTCGGGCCTTGCCATTTGCTTTCCTTTTACTTTTCTTTGCTGCCATCAAACCACAAGATTAAAATGGTAATCTCATTTTTTTCTTTCTTTCATAATTGCAAACAATTAAATATTAAACTCAAATTAATGGGGATATTTTATGCATCTAATCAACACCAATTTTGGGATAAATTTGACACAAAAATATACAAAATTGGCACTTATCATATTCTTTTGTGGCCTAAGCATGTCACTGCCGTCTGCATACATTGTGATAGCATGACTGCTCTAACAAGAGCAAAAAATCAAATCTATAATGGCAAATCGAGACATATCAGACATCGCCACAAAACAATACGAGACTTGCTCAAGAATGGAATTATCTCAATTGACTACGTAAAGTCAAAGAAAAATATCTCAGATCCTTTGATTAAAGGCCTTAGTAGAGAACAAGCCTCTTATACATTAAGGGGGATGGACTTAAAGCCAATTCAATGAGTTACTACTCGGCGGAAACCTAACCTAGCAACATTGGAGATCACATGGTCTAGGTTCAATAGGACAACTAATTAAGGAAATCTCAAGCCCAAATACACATGTATGCCTATTCCTATGTTGTTTATTTTAGTGTATTTTCCGTTGATGATTTATGGGATCAATTCTTATTCTTAATAATACTGCACGACGGAATATTCTTGATCAATATTATCTATATGACATTGATGTGGGGTCGCATCTTTGAAGACAAATATGGCTACGTCTTCTAAAATTCTCATGAAGGACTTTTCACGACCGAAATGAACACAACGGTAAGAATCAAATTATGCATATATATATATACATATGATATGTGTGATATTCATTCTCTTTACTTACTACACAATGTGGTTAGTTCAAGACTACTCGTCACTACCCACAAATTAGGTCCGATGAATACTCACTATGAAAGGTTCAAGTCTCTTAGACACCTTTTCTGATGCATTTCATGTTTTGTTTCCTGAATAAGAACAATAAGTACTATGAGATTATCTTATTTTCTTTTCAAATGTAGGGTATTGTTAGAGTTTGAATAGAAAAATGTGGAGTATTATTGGGATTTGGTTGTCCCACATAGACCAAATCAAAGAAAAGTGTTTGCCTTATATTAAGAATCCCTTATTTCCTATGAAAATGGCTAAGGTGGCTTTTGTTTTTTAAGAGGTCTAAAGTCTGAAGTCTGATTTCACTTCTAATTAATAAGAGGTGGTGTTGAAGTCTGAAATCTGAATCAATAAGACTATTTGTTTTTTGTAACGTCTAGAGGCGTCTTGAGATAAATGAGAGCATATGAAATGAAGCGGAGATAAGATATTTTATGAAGTTAGGCCACGAATTTTTATTTCAGATGTATTTAGGAGCCATTAAGAGGTTCTGAAAACTGGAAAAAAACAAACAGTCTAAATGTCAAAAGGTCTGAACGATTTAGACTTAAGAGTCATTAAGAGGTATTTAAAAAAAAAACAACCCCTAAGTCTCTCCTATGGGCTTGGTACATATTAAATGTCAAGATGGTCCTTGGGCCTTGGGCCTTGGGGATCTTGGGAGATCTTGGATTGATAGAGGAAAGGTACGAGTGACAGACACATACGCAAGCTCAACCGCGACTTGAAATCGCGTAGCGGGTCGCGCAACTCGCTAGAACATTTTTATCGACAACAACTACTTACGCGGGTTTTCCGCGGTTTCATCCTGCGCAACAAAGCGTGAAACTCTCAGGCGTTCTTCCCACGGGTACTTATGAGACCTAAGGTCGCGGCCCTAGCGGCGCAACTCTCTGTTTAATATTTACGTGTCGGTTGAAGTCGGTTGACATGAGATACATATAAATACCTCATTGTATCTTGTTTTAGGTAGACATTTTCCATACACAATTTATGGTTCTCTTGCTCTTCTTTGAAATATTCTTTATGGAAGCATACTTTTGATTCATCGGGTTCAAGTTAGATACTTGATCGAGTTGATGTATCCTCAAGATCGACGTTCATATATCGACCGTACGAGGGGCGAATTTCTATCTAAGGACACTACTATCGCAGGCCTCAATCCAATTCTCGATCTTCATCAAATTATCATCAAGTTTATTGAGTTAGTCATCATTTCCTTACTGTTTATGATTGTGTATACGAATATATATATATATATATATAATTCATTTTTTGGTTTATAAATTTATTCTGTTTTTCTCGATTCTAAAAATTGTTATGTAACAAATTTCCAATTCGATGATCTAAGTTCTAACATCATATGTGACTAGGGGTTTAGTAGTAAAATGGTTTTAAGAGTCAAATTAGGAAATGGAATCCATGACCTGATTTCACGCTAACATGAAACCGAAAGGTTAGGGAGTCCATCTTTCATGCAATCGTGAAATCTCTCAGTGGTGCAATTTTCAGTTATCTAATCTGCTTAAATGTTTAGAATATTATGAGATTTCCACTTATGAACCTGTTCACAATGAAGTGGTTCACTTATGAACCTATTGACAGTAAAGTGTTTTCACTTATGAAGATGTTCACTCATGTATCTGCTTAACTTGTGAACCTATTCAGTTATTAACTTGTTCACTTATGCAACTACTTAACTTATGAACTTGTTCACTTATGCACCTGCTTAACTTAAGAACCTGTTCACTTATGCAACTATCGATAATATGTTGAATGCGATGAACAAATATTGAAAAAAAAAGCACTCAAATAAATTACAACTTACCCATAATTATCTATGAGATAATTAAGGAGAATATCAATTAAAGGGTTATTAAAATTAAGAAAGATATCCATTAAGTAGTTTTGTACATTCAATTTCTCCCTCCATTGTAATTCAATCATATGACTAGATATCTTCAATAAAATTGATCTTCATGCCTATCTCTATTCTAATTTCTATGGAGTTTTTATATTGTTGCTAAATCTAGGATTTAGAATTGGTATCAGAACCTGTTGAAGTTATTTTACTTCAATTCGATCTTTTTTTGGCAACAATTCAATATTTGAATATTTGATTTCAAGATTTGGTGATTCAAGATTGATCTTAATCATGTGCTACAATTCAAGGTGACTTTTCTCTGATCTTACTCATCTTGAAGACTAACTTTCTGTTTCAATGAAGATTTTTTTGATCTTGAGAGTTATTAGAGAAAAGAAGAGGTTAGTTGTTGATGATTCTCTTCTAAATCAATTTTTTGCACTCCAAATATTCGGTGAAATACATGAGAAAGATTTGGTTATGAGTTTGTGTGTTCAAAGTCATATCTGAGACGATCTTAGATCTTTGATTGCTTAAATTCAACTTTCTGAACTGATCAATCAGAAACTTGATTTTCTGTAATCTTTGTTCTAAAAAGATTTATGGAGATCGACTCATTCTTCTACATCAAATCAAGTTTTTGAGAATTTGGTATGAATGGAGGGCTAAACAGTGTTGGAAATGAGTTTCCATGATTAGTTTATGTTTCTAGAGAAAAGCTTCTAGGATTTTAACATCACAAGAAAGTTGGTGTACGTGAATCTGCATCCTTATGAATGAACCATTTTTGTGTTCAGGGTCGGGCCGGCCAGTGGGGCGGCGGCCCAGGGCAACATAATTTTCGTGGGCATCAATTTGTTATGCGATTATATGGTATTTACATCTTAGAGATAGTAGTTACAATTTATCAAGGTCAATAAAGGAAGCCTACAAAAGAATGGAAGTAACATTGTTGCATTGTAGTTACTCAAGATATTGTGGGAGAATGGGTTGTTTTTTGAACTGGTGAAAGGTAATTCACCTATGATTTGTTGTTCAATTTGTCATTAAAATTGTGTGGTATTATGTTCTTTCATGTTCTATGTCTTTTTAGGACTTTTGATTTTAAGATGAAATCTGGTTAAGGATTTAGGGTTCATGACAAAATAATCACACACCAACTTTTAGAATTGAGTGTTGTACATGTTGCTTAGAGCTTTAGCTATTACTTAGTACATGAAACAAAGTTATAAACATAATCAACCATATATCTTTCATAGCATGTTGACATATTATATCAGTTGCATCATTCATAATCTATTAGTAATCACATTTTTTTAATTTCATTTAGTGAGTATATAACAATGTCAATTTGCATAAATCTCGTGGTTTCTCTACAACATAATGAGTTGTTTGTCAAATTGATTTCATAAACACTAATTCCTATATCATGTTAAACATGTTTTCTAGATTTCTAACTTACTAATCAAGTTGTCTAATGTATTCCCAAGATATCTTAAAAAATTCTTTAGTTTCCCCATGTGCATTAATGTACAAGCTATATTTGCAGTCCTTTAAATCACTCATTTTTCCACATATCTAGTTATTTGTTGCATAGTTGTGTCGATCAAAATTGTTGACATTTGAAAAATGATATGTAAGTGGCCCATGTCAGCGTTAACTAGTGTGGTTTCTTTCATTTGAAAACTCATGATTCACCGGTAAACGTTGGTCCCTTAGAAATAGTGTGTTTTGCTCCCTTAGAAATAGTGTGTTTTGCTGTTTTTCAGGTTGGGGGCATTTTTAGGTTTTTCGCCTAGGGCATGAAAAACCTCAGGACCGGCCCTGTTTGTGTTGAATATTGATTGTGATTATTACATGGATCTGAATCTTCGAAAATATGTATGCTACGTTCAGTTTCCACAAAGATTTGATGATATTAATAGTAAGATATGCTAACCGAAACACAGTGTTCTTTGATATTAATTTGAGAGGTTTCGATGGTTCTGTTTATGTGGGTACTAGATGTGTCTTCAACAAAACAGTACTTGATAATCTGATTTTGAAAAGTTGTCATGCATCATATTAGTAGGATCATGTTAATTCAGAACAGTGCTTTCAGATTTCATGATGGACCTGCTGTTAACTTTATGAAGAAACATTTGTAATATTCAAGAAGTTCATCTTAAACGTTCATACCGTCAATGTTTTGTAGGATAATATCCAAAATATATCGCGGGTTGTTGATTTTGTATTCTGTGTCAAAGAAGATACTGTATGGACACATTATGTTACCATGATTTGGTGAAGTAAAACTTTGGTTTTGGATCTGAAAAGAATAACAGGGTTGTATAGAAATGTCTTTCAGAAGTAAAGTTTGCAAAAGACTAGTCAACAGAATCATTGGCTGATGTTGTTGTGAAACTCTTGAAAATTATCATAGGATCTGAAAGCAACATCAAGGATGACTTGGTGTACAGACTTGTACCTGTTGCAAGTAAAACTGATGCAACATAGTATCATCAGAATGGTTCAAGAGTGCTTTCAGAGTTATGAATAGTGTTCAAAAATTGGCTTATGAATTCTATTCATGTTGATGTTGTCCGTTCGAAAAGTCCAGCAGAAGTTGTTGTTGTTTTTATTGATGTAGACTTCGAATGTTAGTGCAAACTTTGTTTAAAGGTTGTTCAAAATTTTCTATGCTCGTGTTATTTCAGAATTATGATCGTGTGCTTTCTAGATGTTGATCCAGAATTTTGTCCTAATTGATCAAGTGTTCGAGATTGGTTCACAACTCTAGTGTTAAGAGACAGAGTTACAAGTCTGATTTCAGTGTTATAGTCCATACTTCATATTCAAAGTTACAACCTTTCGTGTTCAGAATTCTCATTAGGTTAAATCAGAGTTGTCCATGAACTTCTAGATTTCCATCTCACGCATATCAAGAGTTATAATCTTGTTGTCTTGGTTGATTCACATATTCGAATAAGGGGTTGTTTGTTTTTTTAAAAAAACCTCTTAATGGCTCTTAAGTCTCAATCGTTTAGATCTTTTTACACACCACATCTTATTAATCATAACTAAAATAAGATTTCAGACTTTAGACCTCTTAAAAAACAAACGGCACCAAACTCTTCCAGATTTCCAGATCCCTTAGTAGTGAGCATAATTAGCTTATGTTCATTTAAGTTCCTTCGTTTACGTTCGTTTACTTTTGTTTCGCTCTTAATGAACGAACATAAACGAACATGAACAAACAAAATTTCTTAACGAACGAACATGAACAAAAAAAAATTGTCCGTTTACCGTTTGTGTTCGTTCGTTTGTTCGGTTAAGTTAATTAAATGAACGAACACGAACAAGCATCCGTTCGTGTTCGTTCGGTTCGTTTACAACCCTAATATCCGGTACTTAGTACCACTATTACTTGTTACGAGATGATAGTAAAACAAGGTATATATTTGCATCAAGTTCTATTTAAATGAATCTCAAACATTGCATAAAAGCAACAGATAAATTAAAATAAATAATGCAATATCTCAAAAGAAAAAGTTAAAACATCTAACTTATGGCCTGTTTGTTAGCAGCTTAATGAGCTTAATGGAACTTGTAGCTTATTTGGTCAGTTGTACATGACTGTTTTGGTGGTCGTTTAATGATATAGAAATGACTTATTCAGTGAGCTTCAAGGGGAGCCTTATGCAAAAAACTAAAGTTTTTTCCAAAACTACCTCTCCTAATTAAAAAATATGCTTCTCCCAGATATGAAAAAACCTTCCCACACAAAAACATTTTCAATCTATACAAACATATTAATCTATACAGACAGTTTTATCCATACATGACTTAATGGAAAGCCAACCAAACCACCCCTTATTTAAAAAAAATAGTAGTCAAGTTACGAGATTTGTTCACTCTCTACCAAACATTGCCAAATTAGCAATAAGACAAATATTTGGGTAAAAATGGTTTAATTATATCTTATCTTAATTACATAATATATATAAAAATAAAAAAATATCAGAGGCCCATGACGATTGAAGGCACCACTTGCAGCACCACCGGTACACCACAGTGTGGCCAATGTTCTAAAAAACACGTCTTGGTGTTGTCATGGCGCGTCATGGCATCGAGGCGTGACCTTGCCGCTATGTTTTCTACCCTGTCCTCGATATATGGCTTGGAGCTCGCTATGGCACGCCAAGTTTCGCCCATGGCCCGCCATGGCACATTGTGGCGTTATGAATTTGTGTAATTTCAATTTTTCAAATTTGCGCATTTCGAAATTCAATTATAATTTGCCCATTAGTATCGATTATAATTTTGAAAATCTTTTGTTTATCGTTTTATATGACTTTAAATTGTCAATAACTTAACTATTATTGTTCAAGTCACTGAGATAAACACACACACACATATATATATATATACACATATAGGGGTGGTCGCGGTTCGGTTTGGACGGTTTAACCCCTCAGACCACAAACCAAACCGCAAGTGGCGGTTTATTAAATTTTCAAACCGAGCGGTTTGACATCAAGTGCCTAGACCGGTCAAACCGGACCGCGGTTTAGGCGGTTTAGTCCGACCGGTTTAGGCGGTTTGGGCCTTTTATGGGCTTTAAAGTTTCAACTTAAATTTTATTATATAATATCGAGTTTTAAAACTTCATTGGCTTGAGTCCATTTGAAGTAAACAAAATCCACAAAAAATTAAACAAACTCCACAAAAAAATTAACAAAGTCCACAAAAAGAGTAAACAAAATATTCCAACAAAACACTAAAAATCAAAGTCCACAAAAAAGGTGAATACAGTGAGTCTGCCGATGTTGGTGAATAGTAGTCATTTAGGGCTTTCAAGTTTCAAATTTTAAAAATTAGAATAGATTTTATGTTTGGGTTGGATTTAAGATAACATTGCGCCTAACCAAATATATTTAAAATAACATTGGGCTAGATAATGAATATAAAGACATATATAAAAAAAAAATATATATATATGAATTTGGCGGTCGGTTTGGTCCAAACCGCCCAAAAAAACCTCCAGACCGCAGACCGGACCGCCAGACCGCTCAAACCGCCAAAAACAGTCTGGTTTGACTTGGTTCGACCGGTTTAAGCGGTCCAATGGTTTTTTTGAACACCCCTATATACATATGTTATATACAGATATGTCGCCTTAAGCCACGCCTTGGCTACGCCACGCCTTACGCCATTTAGAACCTTGAGGGTGGCCCTAGTGCATAAGTGGCATGTGTTACCCTTTCGTTCATCTGTCGTAGTGTAAACTTAACATTTTACAGGGTCGTTAAAAGTACTATCGTATTATTTTGGTGGAGGCAACCATATATTCATTAAGACTATAATAATATACAAGTTTATCTCGGTAAAATTGGTTTGCAAAGTATTTTCTCCCCTTCCAGGCATGAGTTCTAATCTCATTTGTTTCATTTTTGTAGTTTTTAAATTTTAATTCAAGTTAATGGAAAAAATTGGGGTAAAAGACTCGAACACAGTTCTCACATACAAAAAGCAAAGAACTAACCAACAAACTAATAATGATCTAATAAAAACATATCATTAGCTTGAAAAGATTTATGGTCAAATAGTGCAACCACATCAAAATATTTATAGGTTTATCTCAACCACAAATAGCTTGGGGTTATCGTATTTGAACCTTAATATGGGATTGATACTTGTATTCTAGAGGTAGTGGCTTATTTAAATTTCTTGAAATTCTTGTTAGTATTTTTTTTTTTTGTGATCTCAGTAATTATCATGATAAATAAACTGGTTTGGAGACATTGCAATAAACGTCCATGTAGGCTTGATATTTGTATTCTACAAGTAGTGACTTGTAACAGCCCCAAAACATGCATAACATAATATAAATTATAACATCCTAAACGGGTCCCAATACAATGCATACGGAAATAAGATTGACATAAATTCAAATAAACTAGTTTTATCATAGCCGAGATGTCTACAAAGTCCGCATCTAGTACCGCTTTCTACGCGAGCATAATCGACCCTCTAAGCTATCAACAATTCTCCTTCCCTTTAGTAGAGGCGCCAACGACTCATTTACCTGAAAATGGTTTTTAAGAAGTTTGAAAGTGAGGGTTAGACCAGAAGATCTAGTGAGTTTCCACCCTCAGGTAGTTTAGAACAATTTAAGAAATTTAATTCGCAAACGGTAAATTTAATAATTACCAACCGTCACATAATACCGTAGTCATAATCAACATGCAGTCGATATCGATTCCATCACTTTGCATTACAATCACACCCGGGGCCCCAGTAGATCCCCATCCGACCCCCAAGTAAATGTCATCACCGTTTGCTCAAGAAACAAATTCAAGGCACACGGTTCATATCTCAACTTTACTTGATTGTATCCCACAACCAAGAAAACACAATTTGACCGCCACCCGACCACTATAACGAATTATAAATTGACACTCAACAATAAGAAAAGATGTAGCATTCATCGACATTTAACATATAATATATAACCATGCTTTCAAGTCTGATAGGAAAATAAAGACTACATCACTAAATTTATTTACTCAAGATTAAAGACAAGGAACTCATCTGAGGGATTGAATCTTGGCAAAAACGGAATTAATTCTCAAAAAGACCGACTCCTATAATTGTTAAAAGTTCACGATTAAATTTCAGTTACTAGATCCGAATTAAAGTCCCACAAGACCCGACCAAACTGAGATAATCCTCGGTACCGCCTAGACCCCAATATCCCCAACCATGGCTAACCTAAATGATCCCAAGCCGAAGCCCGAAGGATTTGGGCCACGGTCCGCCGTATCTCTCGAGGCCTCCCGGGTCTGGGTTCAACGGCTCTCGGGTCCTCGTGGCATCCCAGTACGCCCGAGTTAGGACGACTCCCGGGGCACCCGAGGAGGGAACTCCCGGTGCCACTCGGGTTGGGGGAAACCGGTGTTCGCGATAACCTCGAACCCCGAAACTTCTCTAATCGAGTTTCGACTCAACAATACAAATAGATCCAAACTAAAATCATTACAAGAAGAAAGTTAACTCATAACTTAACATTACCCTAACTACTAATCAAATCCAATCAAACGATCAAAACCCGATACGTCCCTGTTAAGAGCATTTCTTCCCAATTTCAACTTTCCAAAATAAAGCTTACCACAACCAGAGAGAAAAGGAGAAGCTAGATGTAACAACCCACCTTAAAACATAACATGTATCATATAATACATGCAAAAATTTATATTATAAACACCCACATATTACATATAGGGTCCCGAAGTCTAGAATTACACTTACATAATACTATATCCAACAAAAACCATTGACATATAACATTGTTTAACTAGAAGTATTAAATCATAATAGCTTCCCACGTACAACACATTTCTTCACATAACATCATAGCTTATCTTTTCCCTTTGCCTTACCAGTCATCTGTCCTGGAATACAGATTCGGAAAAACAATGAGGGTTAGACCAATTGGTCTAAGTGAAAAAATACCAAACATTTTAATAATAACATTATGAAAACATTGATATGAAACCGTTATCAACAAATCACAATTCAAATCTCATGCAATGTACACAACACACTCCGTTGGCCTATAACACCAACAACCCATGGCCATATCAGAATTAGTTGGCCGCTAAGCACAACTAATTAATTTACTCCGAAGTACCTTAAGTACAACCAACACCGTTGCCCCTTTCGGTACAACCAACTCCATCCGGTCTCTACGTCCGGCCAAAATACAACAGTGTAATGCAATGCTCAAACATATGAGATTCATTTCAATAATCACATTCCATATAACTTACAATCATTACTACACATATCACATATAAACCATTTCTTAATGTATAAGTATTCCAGTTCGAAAATGGTTAAAAGAAAACTCACCTTATTAAGAGTTTGAAGTCACGCACGCGCAAACGACACAACTGAACACCACTTAATCAAACTTCACTGACGAGTAACTGAGCCTTGATTATTCCTAGCTTTTCCTTGATTTCTTACTTTAAGCTTAGTAGAGTATTAAGGGAGAGTGAGTGAACGGTTTTGGTATCAACCTAAGAGCCTCCTTTCTTCCTCTATTTATAGGTAAACACAATGCATTAAGTACTTGTTCTTTTTGCTTTCAAGGTTGCACTCTTATTAGAACTCGACACCTCGTGCTTATAGGGATAGGATCGACACGTCGTGCTTATAGGGATAGGATCGACACCTCGTGCTTATAGGGATAGGATCGACACCTCGTGCTTATAGGGATAGGATCGACACCTCGTAAATAAAGTGACTCATTATAACTATGAATATTTTAATACTAAGGACCTCTAATTACTGATTAGTGACAATAAGACCCTTAAACATATAATACCTAACCAAAAAGTACCCTTTAACATTATAACATGACATGAAATAATAGACATAACTTACCGGGTTATAACACTAGAGTGAGAAATACATACCTACAACAATGGAGTCTTCCTACAACTCCCAATATTCTCCTTGCTTAGATACCCTTGGGCTCCTCTCCTTTCCTTCTCTTTCTTGATGACAGTTCAAAATGACAAAGGAATTAGGGTTTTCTTTACCAAAAGGGGTTATAATATGAACATTACACTTTAGTCCTCCACTTTACTTTTTTCCACTTTTATCCCTAAATTCCAAAGATTTACAATTAGAATCTGATTATTACAACACCTCCCCCCTTAAGACGGAATTCCTTCGTCGAACATATGCAGGTACTTAGACCTCATCTCTAATTCCACTTCCTATTTGGCTTCCTGCCCTTTATGGGAACACCAATGAACTTTTACTAGACAAATTTCTTTAATTTTTTTTTCAGTTTCTTATTCTTGCGATCGACGATCGCTTCAGATTTTTCAACGAAATTCAACTTTTCATCCACCCGCATATCTTGTAATGGCATCGCCATGTCAGTCTCCGTTAAGCATTTTCTCAGGTTTGAGACGTGGAATACGTTGTGGATTCCCCGTAATTCTTCCAGTAGGTCAAGCTTGCTCATCACTTCCCCACTTCTCTCAACAACCGTGAACGGTCCGATGCCACGCATGCTCAGTTTTCCCTACTTTCCCAAATCACACAACTCCCGTCCCAGGGGATACTTTAAGCATCACAGAAACTCCGACTCGATCTCTTATGTCTTCCCGCCGTTTAACCACATAGCTCCTTTGACGGTCACGAAGTACCTTCAACCCTTCCTGACTAAAAATAATAACTATCCAAGTTTTCAACTTGACACAGGGTTACCCTTGAACTTCATCTCCCAGGGCTACAGGTAAGAATTCCTTTATTCAACAACAAAATTCTTAGTAAAGCCCTCTATGTGATTGCACCCAACACTAATAAAACATCGACTTATAACACAACGTCGATCACTAATCCTTTGATGCTAAACAATTCAACCGCACACTACACACATCAACTGAGACATCATCCACACTTATTCCTTTGGATATCCATATATTTATATGTTTAACCACACACCATTCTTCGATCCATCGCCTATTTATCCCACTGACAAGCTCTAGTCCCAAAAAAGACATGATAGAATATTACTGAATCTACCAAATACCAAAAACGTCTGAATCCATTTCGATTTCTTTTCCTTGCAACAAGGAGCGACACGTTCTCACTGTACTCATTCAATATGTACAACAATAAACACAATGCTCCCTCGGGATATCTATCACACTAAAACTCACTCACATCCGCCGATCTTTCCCTCTGAGCATATCGATCAACCATTTTACCATGCCTTCTCGAAACCTTGAACACCCATTTTCAAAGAAAGACTTACCAACAGGTGTGAATTTTCCAACACTTTAACCATAACATACACAATAATATTTTTCTCATATCCTCGAAAGATAACAACTCTTAGACTTACTCCACATTCTTCAGCTTCAGTAGGCGAATTTCTTAGTTTCAGCGTACTCACTTATTTCAACATGTCAACAATATTCTCTCACACAATCCTAAATCACCGATTTCTCCTTTTCGGTAACATATTCCTATTTTATACTTTGCTCCACCACAATTCTCACTTGAGGTATTCAGATGGGTCATGCAATAAAGCCCAATACTCACTATCCACGCACCTTTCATTCTTCAGACATAGTCGACCTATCCACTAGGATCCCAATACTTCAATATTCACAGCTAAACTTCAAATCTACAACAAAACACCACAACCAATCGAATAAGGCATTCTCATTGGCTTAACGTATGCTCCTCCAAAGCTCAACTCAACCGACTAGAACACGAGTTTTCCTTTTAGGTGGTCGTCACATACCAATCAACCCCATTGACCTCAAGAACACCAATAACACAACACTACATCAACATGCTTGCCAATTTAAATCTCTCCTCAAAATCTCCAAACACGTATTTACACTTACCCTTGTCCTACATTTACACACATATTCACCACCCAATATAACAACACCCATTATCACATCAATGACTTACACGAGCACCTTAGCATACAATGCCACCAACTTGTTCATACAGTTACCACTCTACGATAATACTACAGACCAAGTTCTCACGATCATTGCATACATAACCATTCTTTCCTTCATTTTCACCGGCATGCATATAAAACCCAATTTATCTCACGATTTCGTCTCTTCCCAAATTAAGATGAACCACAACTAAAAATTTTCCGAAATAATCCATGATCTCACTCTAATTGTACTAATTACTTCATCCATTTACAAACTACTAAAACCTCACAGGAAAAACACTCATCCCGGCAGTGATCTTCCATTACAGAACGCCCACACACAGTGATCCAATATCCGACAAGCATGTATATTTTCTGAATGACCTCTTACATCTCCGCTCACCAATTGAATTCTTAAATTCCAACCTCCTGAAAATGACTTTAACTTTGCACATCTTGAACTGTTGCTAACTTTGATCATAAAAGAAAGAAGTCATGATGATGCTTCCGCAATATTAAGACATCAAGAATCTCTAACGAAACCTAATTTTCCCAACAAATTGCATTTAGCTTAACACTTCACCATCCTCACTTGAAAGAGGTTCAATTCTTACTTGGTGCGAAGTCTAACTTACAAGATTTCCCAAAAACCCAGGCTCAACTCCTTTGACACTTCAAGTTTTTCACCTCCAAACACCACCGTATACTGACAACAGCGTTTCAAGATACTGAACAAAAGTTCAACCTACCATAATTTTATCAATGTCAAAGTCCATTTCCGATGTTTTCCAATATTCCCCCCTCTTCCTTAATAAAAATACTGGAATCAATAATCATCCACCACTAGCTTGACCGACATATTCCCCACTCTTGAACCTTTCCTAGCCCCTAAATCCAAAAACTTTCACACCCTACTGAGTTCATAGCCTTCATGCATGATGACTCGATAATTTTAAATCACTTATCATATTTGAACATTCGAAAAGTACAAAACTTGAAAACAACTAGAGTACACAAGACTCACACTCTCATAACTTCAAAACCCTGCACAACAATCTCAAGAATCATTCGCACACACTCTTTTGGTAAAACACAAACTTGACCACTAAAACAAATTCGTTACAACAGCCGCATGGAAAGAAAACTTTCTTATACGACTAGAAAATTTCTGAACGAAACCGCTTGCACGAAGTAAAGCAGTCGGCTCCCGCACTTATTTTTAAGATATTAACGTATATCAAAACTCGTTTTGGCTATAAAAGGCTTGCCGTCAAATCTTTTTATGATCTTTGCAACGAAGTTTATCTCAACATGAAAGAGATGATATAATTCGCAAATCCCTGAGTTCAAAATTTTATTAAACAACGAAAATAGGTTTGTCTTTCTCCATTAAACACACACTTGCACGAGTCCAATTATTTTCAAAACAAGAAATTCGTCATGTACGCGTCTACTTTTAATCATGAAAAGAAAACTCTTGTACTACCCTTAAAGACACGATGCATGAAACTCAATTTGCAATTTAATGCTATTCACTCAGTCTAGGTCACCCGCTGCACCCACACAGTTATCATTGGCACCCTGCTTGACTAACAGTCGCTTCCTCATTCTAGCTACAACTTAACGTACAGGTGTTTCACAACCTACCTGATTAATTACCCTACCAAGTTCTCGCCTTGAGCGCTGATTTATAAGTCATACGATTTCAATCTTTGACCCCTATAGGTCGATAAACCAATCACATTTTCTTTTCATTCAGTTCCTTCAATAATTCGATTCAATCCCGATATCTTCTCTCTGACATCCTCACCACTCTATCGCTGATTGGAAAGTGATAAGCTCCCTTCTTTCATCCTAACTTGACTTGAGCACTTTCAAAATCCTAACCCAGTCCTCTTTTCTTGTCCGAAATGATCGGCACATCCCCCCCCCCAACATGGGGACTCACTGGAAACTCAGGGTTTACCCTTACTCAGTCATTCTCCCATTTCGAACTCATGAAATTCTACTTTTGGTCGGTCTAATATTGTTAGTGAATGCCTAAAAGCTAATCATACAATGATTGTAATTTTGAGTTTTGTTTTATGAAATTAATAAATAAATAAAAGGCATTACCCAATTTATTATGTCTATGTTATATTTTGTGTTTTTTAATTATTCATAATAAATAACCTTAGAATAATGTATTTTAAATGTCCCTAGTTAAGTATTATTTTGGATTTTAAGGTTGAAGTAATATGATAATGACTAGCATATGTAGGTGTCGGTCCACAATACTTATCAAGTTTTATAGATTAACAACACATTAACGATTACCAACCTGTATTGATTAATAGAAATGGTTACAAGGTTCGGTATTGATCGATTCAAACTTTTCTCTTTGTGTGTTCTCTCTATTTTACACCGTGGTTGTGTGTGTTCTATATGATCTGATCATAGAGAGTTGTTGAGATTAGATCAGATATTAGATCTAGCTTCTAAGACACACTTCCTATCAACCACTTGCAATATTAAACTATAATAAACTAACTTTAACTAATATAATATCTAACATTTAGATATTATATATCTAACTAAACTAAACTATTAACTAACTAAGAACAATAAACATTAATTAACTTCGACATTTATTACAAACGACATTTAGACTTTAATATCGAGAGTCGACTTTCCGGCAGTAGCTTCAGATTGGATCTTCAGATTGGATGATCTTGAGTCAAATAGATATGTGATCTAACAATCTCCCCCTTTGGATCAAGATCATTACTAAAAAGATTTTAGCAATTCAGTCTTCTTGTTCAGCTCAGAAGATACAATCTCTTTCTCTAGCTCAGAATGCTTTAGCAAAGTATCTTCAAAGAAAATTTATCTGAAATCAGCATGTCTTCAGAATACTTTGATCTCGCATTTCTTTGTTAGCTTTTCTCTTCTTTCATCTTGTGATATAATGGACTGGACATTTCTTCAAGCTTTAGATTCTCCCTCTTTTTGATGGAAAGTGCACCGACTTCATCAAAACTTTGAGTAAGAAATGTCAACCACTTGGAGCCTCTGATCGGTCAATTCAAAAGATATTCATCCAGATCTTTTCAAATCCAGACAAAATAGTCATGTAACACCTGAATCAACTAATGAATCAGTTAACGTGCCTGTCAGTAACACTAAGTCACTGTGTGTAACGAATACACATTGGTAAGGAGTTGTTTGATGTTGACTCCCCCAGGGCTTCCATTTAATCATCGAAACACCACTAAGGTAATTTATATAAACGTTATGACAAAGAAACTAATTCCTTGTGTATTCGTGCTTGTGATAGAAAGAATTAAGCACTTGATGATTGCTTATAGGCTCAAAATTGTGTAAATCACTGAGACAACAGTAAGTTAAACACAGACTCAATGTGCATGATTGAAGTGCGAAGGTGGGACAGACTTCCTTCTTTTCAATATCCAGATTTTCCAAATGAAAATCAGATAGCAAATGTGCTGCTTCCCCTTTGAAAATGTGAAACACTTTCTTGTTAAGAAGAAAATGAGTAGTTGGTGAGGTTTGATCAAGAGTTAGCATGGGCTAGTTTCCTGTTTCAATAATGTTCACCAAAGAATTGTGAAACACTAGTAATGTGGCTGCCCGACTCAGAAAAAGTTGGTGCAGAGTTGTGATATTCTTTTAACTCTGTTCTCACACGCTCTTTCTTTTAAACATTTAGCTTACTCTAACCAAACACTCTATTTCTGTTTTAACACACTCATTTCTTTTGACTTTTCACACTCAATCACTATGGATTAACTTCTTGGGTAGAAATCACTGGTTAAGGTGATTCCATAGAAGTTGTGTTAATTCCTAGCACACTGAAATCATGTTTTCCTATGATGCATATAATGCTCAGATTGGTTTAACTATTTCAGTTAAAGCACAAATATGATCTTTGAAAACATTTAAAGTCACACTTCCAAATCATGAATTCGGTTTAAGAATCGGGAAGTGGTTCGAACATTTAGAACAATGTTTTCTATGATTGAAAGTTGTCCTCTTTTCAACCATATATGAGATGAAGATATAGAATTATACCTTTACGTACGATCTTCCATCTCATGAAGCTAAGCTTAAAGTCATAAACATATGAACTTGTAAGCATCTCTCAAAAAATTCTGCAAAAGTCTTATGTCAAGTCAAAGTAAAATTTATTCACTTAAATTGAAAATACAAAAAGCAGTAAAACTGTTAAAGTACGAGTTCTGATCCGAAATAATCAGAAGTCATATCCAAACTCCTTTGAGTTGAAGAGCTCCCCCACAAAATAAGATTGACCACATGTCAATTTCTTCTCATACTCCCCCTTGGATCATGAACAGTATATAGAAGTGCAAATATCTTGCAGAAATGAAGAAATGATGAAAAAGTATACAATTAGAAAACTTTGATAGGTAACTGCTGATTAAATCTTTAGATTTAGCATACCAAGCTTAGAGACAAGAAAGTTAAACCTCTTTTCGTCTAAAGGTTTGGTAAACAAATCGGCAAGCTGATAATCAGTTTTTACAAAGAAAAGTTCAATTGTTCCTTTTTCAACATGATCTTTAATGAAATGATACCTGACGTCTATGTGCTTAGTCTTGGTGTGCTGAACAGGATTCGTTGTTATTGCGATGGCGCTCTTGGAGTCACAGTATATCGGGATTTTGTTGAAGTGGAAACCGTAGTCGCGCAATTGAGTTCTCATCTATAAGACCTGAGAACAGCAGCTAGCAGTAGCTACATATTCTGCTTCGGTCGTGGAAGTTGAAACACAAAGTTGCTTCTTCGTTGCCCAACTTATGAGCTTATCACCGAGGAACTGTACATGTCCTGACGTGCTCTTCATGTCTAACATACAACCTGCATGATCTGCATCTGTATATGTTGTTAGTTCAAAACTTGTATCTTTAGGATACCACAGACCAAGATCTGCAGTGCCCTTCAGATACCTAAATATGCGCTTCACAGCAGACATATGGATTTCTTTAGGATTGGCCTGATATCTTGCACATAAGCATGTTGAGAACATTATATCTGGCCTACTAGAAGTAAGATACATTAAAGAACCTATCATCCCTCGATAAGTCCTAACATTAACAGCTTTCCCGAAGGATCGGTGCTAATCTTAGTACCTGGTGCCATTGGGGTACCAATCGGTTTTGAATTTTCCATTTTGAACTTCCGAAGAATATCCATAATGTATTTTGATTGATTGATAAAAATCCCCGTAGAAAACTGTTTGACTTGTAATCCGAGAAAGAAATTCATCTCTCCCATCAAATTCATCTGAAATCTAGACACCATAAGGTTTGAAAAATTCTTACAGTACTTAGGATTTGTAGAGCCAAAAATAATATCATTTACATAGATTTGAATTAAAATGATATCGGCTTTTTCCTTTTTGATAAACAAAGTGGTATCCACCGTACCTTTTGAAAAACCAGACTTAACTAGAAATTTGGAAAGGACATCATACCAGGCTCGAGGAGTTTGTTTCAGACCGTAGAGTGCTTTTTCGAGAATATAGACATGATTCGGCTTCTCTTGATTGACAAAACCCTCTGGATGAGAGACATAGACTTCCTCCTTCAGAATACCATTCAGAAAGGCAGTCTTCACATCCATTTGAAAAACCGTGAAGTTCTTGTGGGCTGCGTAGGCTAGAAACATTCTAATTGCCTCTAATCGCGCCACAGGAGCATATGTCTCGTCTTAGTCGATTCCTTCCTCTTGTTTGTATCCTTTGGCTACTAGTCTTGCCTTGTTTCGGATAACGGTACCACATTCGTCTTTCTTGATCTTGAAAACCCACTTCGTACCTATAATGGTTTTACCTTTAGGTTTTGGTACGAGTCTCCAGACTTGAAGTGCATCGAACTGATTCAGCTCTTCTTGCATTGAGATCACCCATTCTGGATCAGCAAGTGCCTCTGATACGCGAGTTGGCTCGAACTTGCTCAGAAATAAGTCATGCATGCACAAGTTTATTGATGCTGACCTAGTTTGCACCGGTTTCGATGGATCGCCAATGATCTGGCTTATCGAGTGCTCTTTGGTCCATTAATGTTCATGAGGTAGTGGATTATACGAATGTATGTCAGTTGTATCATCTATAAATCCACTTGTACCTTCTTGAGCTTTTTCAGGAGGAATGATGATTGCAGTTGAAGTGATAGGTGCAGAAGGCTCAGCAGGTACAACTTGTTCTGGCTGTAGATTGATCTGTACAGAACATCCTACTGATGCAGCTAGTTCTTTCTCTTCATCATTTGTCACTTCTTCAACTGATGGAGTTGGCATTTGAATTGGAACTTCTTGTTGAATCGGGGTGTTGGATTCAATAGGAACATCTGAACTGGTTGGATGAGTAGTCGTTAAGTCTGCCATCCTATCAACCACAACAGATTTCTTTACATTAGATCCAAGAAATTCATCATAAAACAATTCAAATAATAAGTCTAAATCAGATAAATGATTAGTTGACGTTGATGCTTCATCTGATTTATTCTGTTGAGACGCAGGTTCTGGACTGATTTGCCCAGAAGCTAGTACTCCGGTTATTACGGGTTCTAAACTGTGTTGTTCGGAAGCCATCTCTTCATCAAACGTGACGTTGATGCTTTCTATAACCGTCTTTGACTTCTTCAGATATATACGGTATGCAGTTGATGTAGAGGAATAACCAATGAAGATGCCTTCGTCCGCCTTGACGCTGAACTTGTTGAGACTCTCCCTATCGTTTAGAACAAAACACTTACACCCAAATATATGGAAATATTTGATTGTCGGTGTTCGGTTGTTGATTAACGCATAAGGAGTCTTCTTGAATCTGCGATGTATCATGGAACGATTCTGTGTGTAACACGCAGTCGATACAACTTCTGCCCACAAAAATAGAGGTAAGTCTGATTGACTTAGCATAGTACGAGCAACCTCGACTAGCGTACGATTTCTTCTTTCGACCACTCCATTTTGTTGCGGCGTACGAGCAGCAGAGCATTGATGTGATATCCCGACAGATTCGAGATATTCTTCAACCTTTTTGTTCTTGAACACTGTGCCACTGTCTGTTCTTAGAAGCTTGATCGGTTTCTGCAGATTCACCTGGATCGTCTTTAGGAATGTGATGAGAACATCAGGTGTCTCATCCTTTGAACGTAGAAACTTGACCCATGTGTATCGCGAGTAATCGTCCACGATAACGAGTATCTACTTCTTTTCGCCTAGACTCTGAGTTCGCATCGGACCGCATAAGTCCATATGCAATAACTCTAACGGAGCGCTTGTACTTGGTTCAGGCTTTGGTTTATGTGGAGCCCTCTTCATTTTTCCCTTTTCACATGCTGCACAAAGATGTTCTCTTTCATATCTGAGCTCTGGAAGTCCTTTGACGAGCTTTCCACTGACCAGATTGTTGATGTATCTGAAGTTGAGGTGAGAGAGCCTTCGATGTCATAGCCAACTTTGTTGCATCGAGGCTTTCGTCAGTATACAAACTTGCTTGTCAGTCTGGACATTTGACAGATTGATTGTGTAGAGGTCTGATTCTCGAGTACCGACCAAGAGTTCCTCGCCTTTTTCAGTGCGAACTGAACACGTCTTGGCTTTGAAGTTGACCTCTAAATCTTTGTCACAGAACTGGCCTATACTGAACAAGTTGTATTTTAAGCCTTCAACATAGCTCACCTTCTTGATCGTGACATTGTTTTGTACCATATCACCATAACCCATTATTGGTGAATGTTGGTCGTTGCCAAATTTAACTGTTCCGCAATATTTATCTTTAAAATTGGACAGCATCTCTTTTTGTCCAGTCATATGCTTAGAACATCCGCTATCCAAGTACCATAAATGAAGGATCTGCACAAGAGAAATAATGAATTTAGATATTCATATGACAACATTAGAATAAACTCTTTGAGTATTGAAGAGCGGGTCTTGAACTGATGCGTTCAAAATCCATATCCTCTTCTTAAGCACGGGTTCTGAACAGACGTGTTCAGAAGCCATTGTTTTATCTTTGAAGTGCGGGTCTTGAACTGTTGTATTCAAGAACCTAGTTTCTTTGAGGAACGAGTCCTAGACTGTTTTGTCTATAAGTCATTTCTTCATAACTTCTTTTAAACTTTGTGTGCCTGCAACACAGATTTAGCCTTAGGTACCCACTATAATTTGGGTCCTACTGTGTTAGCACAAGATTTTGGTACCCATTTAAAATTGGGTCCTCTTTTCTTTTGAAAATTAAATGAATCAGATGAATGATATGAATGATATGAGTGCACATGATAATTGCCAAACCAAGCTTCAGAATCTTGACAAGAAGTAGAAACATGTTTATCATAAATAGAAGACTTTCTAGCAGATAAAGATAACTGAAATAATTGCTTCATTGTATATTGTTTACGAGAAACAACAAGTTTTGAGTTCAAAATAGCAACATCAGCAATTAAGACATCTTTACTAGGCGAAGTCTTACTACAATTAACACTACAAAAATATTTAACGGTCTTGTCAAGCTTCTGTTTCGGTTGCCACTGAGATTTAACTTCTGGCCTTTGCTTGCTCAGATCTGAAACATGTGAAACTTGTGAGTTAGACTTTTGAGCAACAAACGAATGCTTCTTCTTTGGATTACCAGTAGTGTTCGGTTTCTGTGAATGCTGAGATATATTCTTACCTTTAGCATGTTTAGCTTTCACAGAGACTGAGTTATCAACTTTCGTTGATTTTGCACTGTTAACAGGCATACTGGTTTTTCCCAAAGATGTTTGAACAAAAGATGAATGGTTAGGAAGTTTCGCCTTAAAATCAAATTGTTCAAAACAACCACCCGAACCACCGTTAGAGTTAAGAAAATCAAACCCTTTATTTGATGAACCAAACATATCCTCAGAGTCCTTTTTGTATCTTCTCCCCCTTTTTGATGAATGGTGAGAAGCATCATCATCAAAACATACCAAAACAATCTCCCCCTTTTCAAGACAATCTCCCCCATTGTGTATGATAACGTAAGCACAGTCTTCATCATGTAATGAGCCCTGTATAGAAATAAGAGCAGTCTTCCCAGATGGAAAGAGTGATTATTTCAATCTTTTCAGATTAAAATAGAAAGTAGTAACCATTCGAATCTTTTCAAATTCAAACAGTTAATAAGTGTAACCCTGAATCAACAAATGACTCAGTTAGAATGCCTGTCAATGACACAAAGTCACTGAGTAACAAAGTTACTATATAAGGAGCTGGTTTGATGTAAACTCCCCAGGTCTTCCATTCAATCATCGAATAACACATGGTTATCTATGAACGTTCTGACAGAAAACAAATTTCTGTGTGCTCGTGCATGTGTTAGAGAAAAAAAATTAAGCATAGATGATTGCTTTTTCAATATAGGCTCAAAGTATGTAAACTTGTTGAGACAACAACAAATTGTACAAAGACTCAATGTGCATGAGAAAGGGTTCGAAGGTAGGGCAACTTTCCTTCTTATTCAATATTAGTATCTTCCAAATGAAGAACCAATAGCATATGTGTTGCGTCCCCAGAAAATGTGAAACATTCTCTTTTTGAGAAAAGAATGAGTAGCTGGTGGGGTTGTATGCAAGAGATGGCATGGGCTAGGTGCCTTTTTCAATGATGGTCACCAAAGAATGTGAACCAATCAGATAATGTGGTTGCCCGACTCAGAAAGAAGTTTGGTGCAGAGTTTGATATTCTTTTACTCTGTTCTCTCACCCTCTTTATTTTAATGCTCACGTCTAACCAATCTCTCTTTTCCATTTTACCTCTTTTCACACACCACCACTCAAATCTTTTGACCCCTCTCCCCTCAATCACTCAGGGAATACTTCCTGGGTAGGAAACACTGGTTATCGTGAATCCATGGAAGTTCTGTTAAGTTGTCACACTGAATCCCATGTATGATCCTAAAAAAACATGCTGTTCAACAGGCTATTGTACATGTAAGCACAAATACCACATGTTACATGAAAAATAAGAATTTCAGAGATGTCAAAACAGTTATGTTTGACGATGCAATTCTCCCCCTCAAACTAAAAGAGTTTGAAAATTAAGCTCATATCATTTTGTCATGAAGAATAAGATTTTGGAGAATAAAAAACGAATGTTGTTTATATGAACAATATATAAACATATTTTCAATGAAAGCACATGAAATGACGTTTGATTCAATCAACAGTGAATACAAATAACGTGAGTATTACCATAGAAAGATTTAACTTTTGATACTTGATAATAACAAAGTCAAATAGAATGTTCTGAACCGTTATGTGTATGAATACTTGACAAAGTATATTGACAAGATAAAACGCAAGTATTTATCTTTAAGAACACACGGTCAGATAAGCATTTAAGTATCCAAAAATCTATTAAAAACACAGATATTCTCCACCTTAACTGAAAGATTTTTTTTTAAGGCAGAAAAAAATAAATAAAGCACTGAAGTGCGGGTTCTAATCTGATGTGATTATAAGTCATTCTTTGTTGAAGTACGGGTTCTAAGCTGATTTACTTAGAAACCTTCTTTTTGACAATTAAGTCCGGGTTTTGAACTGTTTTGTTCAAAAGCCATTGTTCTTTCTCCCCCTTAAACATTGGGTGCCTGCAACACAGATTTAGCTTTTGGTACCCACTGGTATTTGGGTCCTAATGGGTTAGTTGCAGTTCTAGTGGGAGATATGAAGTATGAACCATACCAGTTATTCACATAATCTTTTCTTACAAAATCATTTGAGCCGCAGTAGGAACAACTAATTTTCTTTTGTGCTAACCTGATCAATTGATTGATTGTGTAAACCAGATCAGGTTTGCCAAAAGTTTTACCTTTAGAAGCATAGTTCCATTTAGCATTTGATGTATGCACAAATGATTCTTCTTTCTTCTTCTCCTCCTCCGAGGATCCTTTAACTCTCCAGATCCAGTTTCCTTTTTCTTTCTCATCATGCCTTCTCCAGAAGCTTTTCTTTTGAGACTTAGTCTTCTTGAAGTTACCTGAACCATCAACATTTTTGTCATAGAAAAGGTTAGAAGGACGAATCTGATCAGTAGATTTAGAAGTAAGACAGTCATCTAAATCATAGAAAGGATTATAGAAAACTTTTGAAAAATGTGAACTTGAAGCTGTTTTTAATGAACTATCTGAATCAGCTAGATCATCTCTTGGTGATTGAGCTATTGACTCTGGCGTCTTGTGCTCAGTCAGCTTCACCTTGAATACTATCTCTTCAAGTTCTTTTATCTTTGTAGACAAACTGTTTCTTTCCTTTTCAATCAAATCAAACTTCTTATGCAACTCAGATTTTGCATTCTTCTCCTTCATGATGTTTGTTGACAATTCAGATAGCTTTCTTGTCAGTTTAGCTATCTCGGTCTCAAATATCTTCTTTTCTTCAAAAAAGTCTGTATTTGTATCCTTCAGCTCAGCTTTCTTCTTCTCATTCTCAGCCTTTTCTCTCTCTAGAATGATAACCTTCTCAAAGTCTGAAACTTGTTGAGAAAGCTTAACACATCTAAGCTCTAATGCTTTCTTCTCTTTAAAGGCTTTGTTGGGAACTAAAGAATTCATCAAGTATGGTTAATGCTGCTGGTTCAGAGTTAATACTGCTAGAAGATTTAAAGGTTAGTACTGCTGAGTGTTACTACTGCTAGTACTATTAATACTGCTAGTCAAAGTTAGTGCTGCTTGAACAAAGTTAGTACTGCTTAGCTAGTTAGTACTGCTAGTGGTTAGTACTGCTTAGTAGTTAATGCTGCTAGAAGAAAGTTAATGCTGCTGAAGATTAATACTGCTTATATGATGAAGATTCGTATGAAAGGATATACATGGAAGCTTAGAGATATACATAGAAGATATACTGAAGATATTTTATTTATTGTAATTATCTTTGTATTCAGTATATATATTGTATTGTTTAGAATAGTTAGATAACTTTAAGTTTTCATTCTTTTAGAGAGAAACAACCTCAAGGCATAGATCCTAATTCTAGAGAAGTAGAATTCGTATTGGTGAGTCTGTTCATCAATATTGAGGTTGAGTGAGTAATCTTGTAACTTCAAAGCATTCAATAAAAGCTTACAGTTTGTTCTTCATATTTACTGTGTTGATTTACTGTTTCATTGAATATCAAAGTGTTATTCCGTAAACTTCTTTGATATTGTTTCTGAGAATTAATTCTTGTTGAGAATTCGATCCTGACAAGTGGTATCAGAGCTAAACTCTCTCAGAAACAGTTATTCATCATGGAAAATCTTACAGAATCAAGCAGTACTTTGGTCTCAAAAGTTCCAATGCTTAGATCCAATGAATTTGACATGTGGAAGATCAGAATCAAGCAATATATTCTCCTCACAGATTACTCTATGTGGGACATCATTGAGAATGGCCCATCTGATGAAGGAAAGATTGGTGAAGATGGCAAAAGAACCCCTCCAAAGACAGATGCAGACAGGAAGATAAGGCAGACAGAGATGAAAGCCTTGAGCACTCTGCTCTTGGCCATTCCAAATGAGTATCAACACCAATTCTGCAATTGCACTAATGCACAGATGCTCTGGAATGCTCTAGAGAAGAGATTCTCAGGTTCCAAAAGTACCAAGAGAAACCAAAAGGCAATCTTAAAGCAACAGTATGAAAACTTCATCTCAACAAAGAATGAGTCCATGACTCAAACTTTTGACAGGTTTAATAAACTAATTGGTGAACTAGCTACTATGGGAGTACAGATTGATCAAGATGATGTGAACAGAAAGTTCTTAAGGTCCCTTGGAGATGAATGGACCATGTACACTGTGTCATTCAGACAGAATGATCAGTTGGAAGAAAAAGAACTTGATGATCTGTACAATGATCTTAGAGTATTTGAAGCTGAGGTGGAGGCAAAGAAGAAGCCTTCTGGATATATTCATAATGCTGCACTCCTATCAGCATCAATTGATTCTACTGCTAACCCTGAATCAGTTAATGCTGCTAATGGAACAAATCAAGATAAAGGCACTGATTCTGTGTTTGAAGCCTTTCTTTCTAATCATGGAAATTCCTCTTTGATTAATGAGGACTTAGAACAACTCCATCCCGATGATCTGGAAGAGATGGATATTAAATGGCAGATGGCCATGCTCTCTATGAGAGTTAAAAAGTTCATCAAAAGAACTGGGAGGAACAACTTCTCCCAAAGAAGAGAAGATGGAGCAGGATTTGACAAGTCCAAGGTGGAATGTTACAAATGCCATCAAAAGGGACATTTTGCTAGAGAATGCAGAAGTGGAATGTCTCACAACAACAACCATCAACAAGCTCAATCTGGAAGTTTCAAAAACAACAGAAACTCTGCTCAAGCCCTTGTTTCTCAACAAGGAATGGGGTTTGATTGGAGTGATCAAGCAGAAGAAACTATTCAGAATCAAGCTCTTATGGCTAAAGTATATGATCTCCCATCTGAGGTAAGTTCTAATCTCTGTTCTAAAACTTGCATAGACACTGTTAAAAGGTACAGGGATCACAATCAGAAGATGAGTGATGACCTTAAGAGATTAGAAAAAGATATAAAAGACTATGTAAGGATTGTAGAGAGATTTGAAGATCAGATCAAAGGTTTTCAAGCCAATGAACTACAACACTCATATGACACCAATTATTGGCAGTGGGAGAAAAAGGATTTAGAACTTAAACTGACCAAATCTAAAGAGGAGAGTGAAAAACTGAAAGAGGAGCTAACCAAGGTTAAGCTTGATGTAGAAAAGTTTTCCAATGCTTCTAAAGCAATGGACTCTTTACTACAAAATCAGATTCATGATAAGCTGAGAAGAGGAATTGGGTACAATGCAACACCTCCACCATATAACAACAATTACATTCCTCCTACTTCAGACCTGTTAGACACCAAAGATAGGAAGGACTTGCCTGAGGGAGCCACTGAAATAGATCTTGTAGATAAGGTAGTTGTTGAGGATAAGACTGAGAAAGAGGTTGGCAAGAGTAAGGAGAACAAGGTGAGTGGTGAGATTCCTCTAGAGAATAACATTATCACCAATGATGATTGTGGAAGGGCTTGGATCAAATCCATGGACATAGAGAAGACAGAGGGAAAGTCTGGTAAGGTCCATTACAAACAGACCACAGTTGTGAATCCAGGTCCTTGCAAACAGTGTGATTGCAATAAATCCAAGAGCCTAAATTCTGGTTTAAAAAGAGGAAATCAAAGAAACTGGAATAATCAATGGGCTCAGAAACAAGGGGTTGATCTGAGTAAAATCAATAGACCAAAACCTTGTTTTATCTGTGGCAAATTGAATCATCTTGCAAAATTCTGTTATTTCAATCCTATGAAACAAAGGATGAATTTCCAAAGATCCATGCAAAAACCCTTTGGTTATAAGAAAATTGAAAAGAACCATGTGGCTAAGAAAACTGTTAAAACTAAAAGTCACATGAAGAAAAAGTCTGTTAAAGAAAGTGTCAATATGTGGATCCCTAAAAGCACTAAAACTGTTAGTACTGCTACCACAAATAGTGTTGCTGACAATGATAGTGCTGCTAGAAGTAATACTACTGCTAACAATGTTAATGCTGCTAACAAGGTTAGTACTGCTAAACCTGTTAGTACTGCTAACTCTGTTAGTACTTCTAAGGTTAGTACTGCTTCTAGTGTTGGTTCTGCTAAGCCAATAATATTGACAAAGTACTCTAATAAAGAGTGCTCTGAGTTTAAAAACCTCATTAAAAAGGAATGTAAATACTTTGATGAGAAAGGGAGACCCAAGACAACTTTTGCTTGGGTCCCCATTCATACTAATTGATTTATCTAATGTGCAAGGCAACCAACAGCTCAAGGGAAAGAGCATTTGGCATGTTGATAGTGGTTGCTCTAGGCACATGACAGGCAACATGTCATGCCTTCAGGATTTCAAACATATCAATGGAGGACATGTTGCATTTGGAGACAATCTTACTGGTGGTAAGATAAGTGGAAAAGGTAATGTCACCAAAGGTAAGATGACATTTGAGGATGTCTACTATGTTGATCAATTAAAGTACAACCTGTTAAGTGTATCACAGGTTTGTGACAAACAACATAGTATATTATTTACTAATACTGAGTGTATGATCCTTGCTCCAGGGTTCAAGGTAGTTGATGAAAGCATGATACTACTTAGAACTCCAAGGAAGGACAATGTTTACTGTCTTGATTTGGACAATGTTGATAGTGATTCATCTTTAAATTGTCTTGTTTCAAAAGCTTCTATAGATGAATCCTCCCTTTGGCACAGAAGGATGTGTCACATGAATTTCAGGACTATGAACAATCTTGTTAAAAATAACCTTGTAAGAGGTTTACCCTCAAAAGTCTTTTCATGTGATGATCATTGTGTTGCTTGTCTTAAAGGCAAACAACACAAAACTTCTCATAAGACCAAAGAGTTAATTTCTGTTTCTACTTGTCTCCAGTTATTGCATATGGATCTGTTTGGTCCTACAAATGTTATGAGTATAGGCAAGAAATCTTACTGCTTGGTTATTGTTGATGATTACTCCAGATTTACTTGGGTATATTTTCTAAGGACTAAGGATGAAACAAGTGATCTTATCAAATCCTTTATTCTAAGAATTGAAAACCAAACTAATCAAAGAGTAAAAGTCATTAGATCAGATAATGGAACTGAGTTTAAAAATCATGATCTAAACACCTTTTGTGAAGAAAAAGGCATTGAGAGACAATATAGTGCTCCTAGGACTCCTCAACAGAATGGTGTTGCTGAAAGGAGAAATAGGACACTAATAGAGGCTGCTAGATCTCTGTTGGCTGATTCAAAATTACCAATTACCTTCTGGGCTGAAGCAGTTAATACTGCTTGTTATGTCCAAAACAGAGTTCTAGTGGTCAAGCAAAAGAACAAGACCCCTTATGAGCTTTTAAATAAAAGAAAACCTTTTATTGGTTTCTTCAAACCTTTTGGGTGTCCTTGTACAATTCTAAATACCAAATCTCACTTAGGTAAATTTGATAGCAAAGCAGATGATGGATTTCTTGTGGGATATTCATCTCAGAGTAAGGCCTACAGAGTCTTTAACTCTTCCTCTAGAATAATTGAAGAAAGTGACAATGTCAAATGCAATGAGAACACACCAAATCCTGTTGGGTCTGGACCTCAGTGGCTATTTGACATTGACTCACTAACTAACTCTTTTGGTTTCAGTAATGAGTATACAGGAACAGGTAGTGGAGAATCAGAGATCACACAAGTTCAAGAAAGTATATCTAAATCTGTGATTTTTCCCATACCCACAGTAAATGAAGACTGTGAAAAGGAATCATTTACTGAACCAAGTCAGAGTGAAGAAGACACTAGAGATGAGGAGACTCAAGAATCAGATGTGGCATCTGAAAACACTTCAGTTGAATTGCATGACTCTAATCTAGAGGCTGGACTGAATGAAGAACCTAGTCATAACACAAGAGTTCAAAAGAATCATCCTCCACAGCTGGTAATAGGAGATATCTCTTCTCCTATGATGACTAGACATCAAAGCAGGCTTCAAGAAATGCAAGATCAACAGCATACAGTCCTTTCTTGCTTTTTATCCCAGCTTGAGCCTAAAAAGGCACATGATGCTATGAAAGAATCTAGCTGGATAGAAGCAATGCAAGAAGAACTGTTACAGTTCAAGCTACAAGATGTATGGGATCTAGTAGACCTTCCTAAAGGTCACAGAGCAATTGGCACAAAGTGGATTTTCAGAAACAAGAGAGATGAAAGAGGTATTGTCATAAGGAACAAAGCAAGGCTGGTGGCTCAAGGCTATACTCAAGAAGAGGGTATAGATTATGAAGAAGTTTTTGCACCTGTGGCTAGGATAGAAGCAATCAGACTATTCCTAGCCTATGCTTCTTACATGAACTTCAAAGTCTATCAAATGGATGTAAAAAGTGCTTTTCTCTATGGATCAATTGAAGAAGAAGTATATGTCTGTCAACCACCAGGGTTTGAAAACCCAAGCTATCCAGACAGGGTATACAAATTAAAGAAAGCACTTTATGGATTACATCAAGCCCCAAGAGCATGGTATGACACTCTGTCATCCTATCTCTTGGAAAATGACTTTGAAAGAGGAGTCATTGATAAGACTTTATTTATCAAAAGAAAGAAGAAGGATATCTTGCTGGTCCAAATCTATGTTGATGACATTATCTTTGGATCTACAAGAAACAACATGTGCAAGGAGTTTGAGGATTTAATGCATCAAAGGTTCAAAATGAGTTCCATGGGGGAACTTACTTTCTTCCTTGGACTCCAAGTTCAACAGAAGTCAGATAGCATTTTCATATGTCAATCCAAGTATGTGCAGGATATTCTAACCAAGTTTGGTTTCTCAGAATCAAAACCTGCCAGCACACCTATGGAAACACACAAGCAGATCACAGCAGATCTTGAGGGGGAGGATATGGATGTGCATCATTATAGATCCATGATTGGCTCTCTCATGTATCTCACAGCATCAAGGCCAGATATAATGTTTTCAGTCTGTGTATGTGCAAGATTTCAAGTTAGGCCAAAGCAATCTCACTTTCAAGCAGTTAAGAGGATATTCAGATATCTCAAAGGGCAACCCAGATTGGGACTTTGGTATCCTCATAACTCACCTTTTGACCTAATAGCATACTCAGACAGTGATCTAGGTGGGGCAAACTTGGACAGAAAATCTACTTCTGGAGGATGTCAGTTTTTGGGTGCTAGACTAGTCTCATGGCAGTGCAAGAAACAAACCACAGTATCCACATCTACAACAGAGGCAGAGTACATAGCAACTGCAAGTTGCTGTTCTCAAGTCTTATGGATTCAGAATCAAATGTTGGATTATGGGGTAACCTTTCTACACACTCCAATCTTTATTGACAACAGCAGTGCTATTAGCATTGTAAATAATCCAGTCAAGCACTCAAAGACAAAGCACATTGAAATCAGGTATCACTTTATAAGAGATTGTAATGAAAAGAAACTTATTCAAGTTGTCAAAGTTCACACTGATAATCAGTTTGCTGATCTATTCACTAAAGCTTTTGATGTGGGTAGATTCACTTTCTTGGTCACAAGTGTGGGAATGATAAACTCTGAATAATCTTCTTCTCAAAAAGTGGTTTTATACCTGTATATTTTTATTCTTGGTGTTACTAATCTTCTTTTTCAGGATATGCATAGCAGTACTCAGTGTTTAGCAAGTTTAAAAGGAGTAAGTATAGTTAATACTGCTAGTAGTTAATACTGCTTTCAGTTAATACTACTAGTGGTTAATACTGCTTTCAGTTAATACTGCTAGTGGTTAATACTGCTTTCAGTTAATACTGCTAATGGTTAATACTGCTTTCAGTTAATACTGCTAGTGGTTAATACTGCTTTCAGTTAATACTGCTAGTGGTTAATACTGCTTTCAGTTAATACTGCTCGTGGTTAATACTGCTTTCAGTTAATACTGCTAGTGGTTAATACTGCTAGTGGTTAATACTGCTTTCAGTTAATACTGCTCGTGGTTAATACTGCTTTCAGTTAATACTGCTAGTGGTTAATACTGCTTTCAGTTAATACTGCTAGTTAGTTAATACTGCTAGCCGTTACTACTGCTAGTAGTTAATACTGCTCTAGGTTAATACTGCTTATATTCCGAATACTATAAATACTCTTTGCCCGCCTAAAAGTTCATAACGACTCTTTGCATACTGTTCTCTTGCGCTCAAAACCTTTTCTCTCTCAAGTTCGAAGTTTTCAGGCAAGTTTTCACTAAGATCAATGGCATCCATGACGTTCATCGACGAGCACAACGAGATTGCGATGCTACAAAAGCCAAAGCAAGCTTCAGGATTTCATCAGATTGTGGATTTCCTCAAGACAAGCCACATTGCTCATGCTCTCATTGTATCACCTACAATCTACATTGACCATCAAAGGCAGTTCTGGGCCAATGCAACCATTGTTGTGGAAAATGGTGTGCAAATGATCAAGACAAGAATCTGTGATCAACCACTAACAGTTACTGAAGAGGTTATTCGCATCAGTCTACGTCTAGACGATGCCTCTGGTATAACTTCTATCCCTAATGATGAACTGTTTTCTACTCTGACAAAAATGGGGTATGGAGGCCCATTGGGTGTTTTTAAGTTCTCAAAAGCTAAATTCTCACCTCAATGGCGTTTTCTTGTTCATACCTTGATGCACTGCATTTCTAAAAAGACCACTGGATGGAGTGAGTTCAGCAGTCCCATTGCTTATGCTTTGGTCTGTTTGGCCACTGCCAGAAGGTACAATTTTTCACAAATGATTTTCAATGATCTTGTCTCAAACATGGGAAACAAAAAGAGCTTTTATATGTATCCCAGGTTTGTTCAAGCAGTTATCAACCATGAATTGACGGATATACCTCAACCTGTTGGGGTATATGTACCTAAACCCCCCAAAGGCAAGGTTTTCTCAAATATGAGAAGATCTGCTGGGGACTCTGAAGGAGTTGACACCCCATTGTTCTCTACAATGATGGTGGTGTCCCAAACCAATGAAGGTATGGCAGCAGGGTCAAGGCCCCCATTAGACCAACCCACTGCTAGCCAAGCCCAACCTTCCCTCTCAAAATCAATTCCCCAGTCACTTCTTGAAAAACCAACCTCTCCCATCACCCAAACCTACAAGAGAAAACAGGTAAAGAAGGCTCCTTCCCTTCTTGTACCATTACCCACTAAGCCTATAAGCCCTCTAAGGGAGAATTCTCCCCTAGAGAATATCCAAAGGGAAACCACAAGGGTGTCTCCCAACCCAAAGGAGGTGCTCTCTGAGGAGGAGGTAGAGCATATGGGTGATGAGGCTGCCACTACTCCTGCTAGCACAGAGGAGGAAAGTGGTAACATCAATAAGACCTCCCCCATGGCAACTTTGAATGAGCAATCATTTGAAGGACCCTGGTGCCAAGAAACCACAGGGGTGGATAGTGCTTCTGCTAGGCAGAAGACTTCCACTACTAAAAGATCCAATGATCCTTCAATAGGGGGTAACACTCCTGGAGAAGGTGAGGACAGATATAACTATGATGAATTGATGGAGGCAATGGGTAACATCAATCTAGATGTTTTGAAACAAGGAAAAGAAATAGAGGAGATGAAGCTGGTGATCCTGTCACAACAAGTCCAGATTGAAAAACTGAAGAAGATGGTGACCAGGCTGGTTCAAAAGAAAAGAAGGAAACAGTTTGAACTCAAAAAGAGAGACAAAGTTCAAGATTCTTTCAACAAGGGGGAGAAGCATGAAGGGGAAACTGTTGAAAAGAAAGCTGAAGTTGAGGGGGAGACAGAGGAAGAGATGGAAACAGAAACAGTTAATGCTGCTGAAACAAAAGAAGCAGCAGAAACAGAAGAAGCAGTAACAGGGCTCTCTGTAGAGGAACTGGAGATTGCAGAGACATTGGTTAAAGCCAAGAATGACACTCCTAAGGCTAGTCAAAAGGCCAAGGGAGTGATCATTAATGAAGGAGGAGGCTCAAAGAAAAGAAAAGAATCAAGTAAAGCAATTTTGAAAGATACAAAGGGAAAGGGAAAGGAAAAACTTATTGAAACTGAATTGCCTTCAAAGAAAAGGAGTCAGATTGAAATGGATGAGGAAATGGCAAAGCAGCTTCAAGAGCAAATGGAAAAGGAGGAACAGATTCAAACAGAAACAGATAGAGAGCTTGCAAAGATAATGGCCAGAAAACTAAATGCAGAGTATCAAGAAAGTTTAAAAGCAGCAGTTGAAGCCAAGAAAAGCTCTGTGAAAGTGTCTAAGCAAAGAATGCCAGAAATGAAGCAGAAAAGACAACCTTCTAAGACCTTTTTGGCCAATCAGGAAAGAAGAAGAATGATTAACTTCCTGAGAGGTGCAATTGGTGTCAAAGGGGAAATGTTTACCAATATGGCATACAGTCAGGTTGAGGAATTGTACAAGAAAGAAATGGCTAAACTCCAAGGGGACTCATCTCAAAGGGAAGAGGCTGAAAGAAGAATGAAGGAGAGGTATGACCTAAATATTCAACAACCATTCCCTGAGGAGACCACACCTTCAAAGGACAATGCTGAAGAAATGAAGGAAGAACAAGAAAATGCTGGTATAGAAATTAAATCTGCAAAGAGGGTGAAGACAATTGCTTCCAAAAAGCAGTCTAAAAGGCCAAGAGTGGAAGAAAGAGCAGAAACTGAAGCAGAACCTTCAGTCACACCTTCAGCAGAACCTGTGCAGAACCCAGAACAGTCCAAAGAGCAATCAGATGAGCATGTGGGGCTGTATATGACTATAGTAAAACCTGTACAGGCTGTTCCAATCTCCATGAAGGCTCCAGAGATTATATTTTGGGACATTCTAAGAGATAATGGAAAGGATTTCTTCAGACTTAAAAGAGTTGGTGGTGCATTTGAAGCATATTCAACCTGGGGGAGAGTAATCAGAGGTTGTTCAAGAGCAGACATAGAGGAAATGTACAAAGTGGGAATGAAACTCTATGAGCCTGTGTTGAAAGGTACTGAAGAAAATCTTCTCAAAGTGGCAATGGAATACTTATGTATGATGTTTGATCCAGAGAAGGTGGTGCATAGGATTAAAGATCTTCATCATGAGTATGTGTTCAAAAAGATTGATCATTGGATACTCTTTGAAAACTGTGGTGTGTACATGATTACAATTGATAAATGTTATCATGAATACTACCTAGTTGACAAAATATATGATCATAGCAAGCAGAAACTTGAAGGGATGCTGAAAGCTAAGCTAGTATGTACTAAGGATTCAGAAATGGCCAGAATTGTGGTGAGAAGAACTATCAATCAAAGCTTGGGCCTAGATCCAAATTTGTGCAACTGAATGTGAGGTGTTGAAAGCATCTTGAAGAAGATCTGAAGAACTTGACTTCTTTTCCTAAAAGTCAAGTTAGGGGGAGATTGTTGGGAACTGAAGAATTCATCAAGTATGGTTAATGCTGCTGGTTCAGAGTTAATACTGCTAGAAGATTTAAAGGTTAGTACTGTTGAGTGTTACTACTGCTAGTACTATTAATACTGCTAGTCAAAGTTAGTGCTGCTTGAACAAAGTTAGTACTGCTTAGCTAGTTAGTACTGCTAGTGGTTAGTACTGCTTAGTAGTTAATGCTGCTAGAAGAAAGTTAATGCTGCTGAAGATTAATACTGCTTATATGATGAAGATTCGTATGAAAGGATATACATGGAAGCTTAGAGATATACATAGAAGATATACTGAAGATATTTTATTTATTGTAATTATCTTTGTATTCAGTATATATATTGTATTGTTTAGAATAGTTAGATAACTTTAAGTTTTCATTCTTTTAGAGAGAAACAACCTCAAGGCATAGATCCTAATTCTAGAGAAGTAGAATTCGTATTGGTGAGTCTGTTCATCAATATTGAGGTTGAGTGAGTAATCTTGTAACTTCAAAGCATTCAATAAAAGCTTACAGTTTGTTCTTCATATTTACTGTGTTGATTTACTGTTTCATTGAATATCAAAGTGTTATTCCGCAAACTTCTTTGATATTGTTTCTGAGAATTAATTCTTGTTGAGAATTCGATCCTGACAGGCTTTTCTGGAGAAATCAGAGAATTTCTTGGCAAAGTCTTTTCTTTCTTTCTCTATCTTCAGTATTTAATCTTGAGCTATTGTATTGTCTCTGTCTTGGGTTGCCTTTTCTTTCATCGTTTTAATCTCAACCTCAAGACTGAGAACTTTATCTTTTAAAGAGTCTCTTTCAGCAAAGATTCGAGAGTTTGACTTTCTAAGCTCTTCAGATGTCTCACGAGCAATGTTTGCTCTTCTTCTCAATTCATCTAGCTCTTTTTGCATTAGTTCCTTCTTTGACCATGTTGAGCTAGATTTCGATCTTTTCAACTTTGCTTGAAGATCCAAGATCTCTTTTTCTTTAGACTCAATTATTCCTGCAAAGTCAATTAAAGAATCAGAATCTTTTGAATTTTCTTTTAAAGCATTGATCTGAATAAGAAGAGATGAGTTCTGAATCTTTAAAGCCTTGTTCTCAGCTTTGAGCATTTTGTCCTCTTTGTCATACACATCAATCATGCGAGATGATGTTGATAACCGTCCAGCAAGTTGTTTAGCCTTTGCTTTTACTTCAGAATGTGTCATCTTTTCAAAATCAAGGCTGTAACCTTCAGACATCATTAGCTGATTCGACATCCTAGCTGAATGGTTAGTAATCAAACTTTTCTGTACCAAGACAACCAACTAGAAGAGATCGTTAGAATCAAGAATAAAGATAAAAACTACACTCAAATTTTCAGAAAAATAAATTTCCAAAAATAATCAAATGCAGTCCTCGCACACAGTATAAAGCACTAATATCTATGAATTAAATACTGAAAAATTAAGAAGATTTTGATCAAGAGCAAAACTTTGTCCCCCTTTCCAGACTTAGCACGGGGGTCCCTTTGACATTTGGATGCCCTATTACAGTTTGCAAAAATAGATCGGGGATGTGCTTCGACCGGTATTGAGTCGACCAGAGACTAGTAAAGACCGGTAGAAAGTTCGACCGGGGAAGTGCAAATACCGGTAAGATGTAAGACCGGAACTATGCTTGACCGGTAAAATTGATTCGACCGGTAACTTGTTCGACCGGAAGTATGCTTAGACCGATAATGCTTAGACCGATAGAGGTCTTTGACCGGTAAGGGTCTTCGATCGGGACTTCCTTAGACCGGGGTGAGCTGAGAGTGTACCGGTCGAATGCTAAGGACCGATAAATGGTATTCGACCGGAAGAGTAAGGACCGGTATGGTGCTAAGGACCGATGTAACTCGACTGATATACTCTTAGACCGGTGTAACTCGACCGATATACTCTATGACCGATAGACTGTGTTCGACCGAAATAATGTTTGACCGGTATAGATTCGACCGATATTAATTCGACCGGACAAGGTATCGACCGATGTTGATGTGAGTGTATCGGTCGACCGGACAAATGTGAGTACCGGTGAATATAATGACCGATATGGTGAACTTGACCGATATAAAGAGGTCGACCGGTATGTTCTTAATTCGACCAGAACGATGATAAACAGTCCAGTAATTCACACAGAAACTCAAGTTCAATGCAAAAAGAAGACTTTTGTAATCACAAACATGTATTAATCAAATCCCAAACGAACTTACTGATTAAATTCAATTTTTTTAAGATTCAATTTGAAGAACACAGTGTTTGATATGCATACGAGCCCAGATTCAAACAAACTTCAAACAGCCAATTAATCAGATATATTAAGTGTAATTAATTAATCAGATTGCATTCAATAACATAAAGTTCATCTAATTAAATTGAATTTATGCATAAACATCCATTAATTTGAGGAATCGATTAAAGCACAATATGTGATGTCGATGAACAGACAAAACAATCGATGAACACAGATAATCCAAAAACTTGATTCTTAGGCTCTGATACCAATTGTTATCCCAGTTTAATCTAGTTGGTAAATAATCAATCAAGTAATCAAGCAACACAATAATAATCAAGAGATAATAAGATCAGAATAACATACCAATCCCTTGAATAAACAATGAAACCCTTGAGTGTTCTTGATACTCTTGAATACAGAGAATACTTGCTACCTCTCTCTAAACAATAATTATGAAAATATGAAAAGTTTCCTAACCCTAAAACTAAACAAAACATAACTTTAAATACCCAGGCTTTTAGGCCTAATACTTAATGGGCTTGGGCCCAATAGCTAATAACTATTAAACTATTACAATTTAAACCCTTTAAATAACTTTGACACAATTGCAGTTTAAACCCTGAACTTTAACTTTAATCTTGAATACAATTATTTGATCCAACATGAAGCCTTTGAAATAATAACATTTTTCAGCACGGTTGAAAAAACTTTTTGTTCAATATTCATCAAAAGTCTTTCATCTGTTAAAGAATTCTCGAGTTCATAAATTTGACGTTCTAAAACGAGAGGAGGGACATATAGTTTACCTTGAATAGGCTTCACCTCCATTTCTTTTTCAGAATAACTTAGAAATAAATCATTTGAAAGAGATTTTTTCTTTTGATATATTGGATTTTCATTATAACTATTATTCATCTTCGCATAATAAAATGAAAGATGAACTTTAGATGATTTCAAACGTTTTTCAGTTTCGTTGGCTTCATCCTTTTCGGATAGTTTAGTCCAGAAAGTTTTAAACTCAGGGATTCTTCGAGCTAATTTCAAAGAAAGATGATCATAAAGTGCAGACACTTCAGATATTCCTTTTTGAAGACATTGAGGATTCTTATATCCGATTCCCCATTTTTCTATTTCCTCTTTGGGTTTGTTCAGATGAATAGTCTGTTCAGTTTGACCCATTTTGTATAACTTCTCTTCCAAACTTTTTAATTTACCAAGTAAAGAAAAGTTTTCTTTGGTACATGAAGAATGCAAGTTCGTATTCTCATATAAATCAAGCTCACTTTTTCTCAGTTTAGACTTGAGTTCAGAATTCTCTTTAAGAATTATAGTCTTTTATTTGGCGTTGGTGTCATTGTTTGTATGTAAAACCTCAACCAATACTTTCTTCTCGGCAATTTCATTGCTAAGTTTCTGTATCAATTGGTTTTTGTAAGTTATTAAACCATTTTCTCGCTTAAGCTTCGACTCTAACTCTTGTTGTTTTACATTCATGGCATTCATTTTATTCATGAAATCTGAATACGATAAATCACATACCTCATCTGTTGCATCCTCTTCAGTATCTGCTTCATCGTCTGATTCATGCTTTCCCATCAAGCACATGTTGACTGCTTCATCTCTCTCTTCATCCTCGTCATCCTCGTCTGAATGATCAAGCCAGTACTCGTCATCCTCGTCTGAATGATCAAGCCAGTACTCGTCATCCTCGTTTGAATGATCAAGCCAGTACTCATCCTCTGCCATCAGTGACTTACCCGCCTCCTGTTGCTTTGCAAGAAGCATCTTGTTCTTGTAGTAATCGGAGTTTCTGACTTTGGGTTTGCGGCAATCTCTGGCATAGTGACCTGTTTTGCCACAGTTGTAGCACGTTGATGGTTCTAACTGACTGGATCCTTCAGTTTGAAATCTTCTCTCTTCAGGGTTCCTCTCCTCTATTCTCTTCCCTTCAGCATGATACCTTCTCTCTTCCGGATTCTTCTCCTCTAGTCTCTTCCCTTCAAACTTCTTTCCTTCATATCTACTTCCTTCAACCCTTTCCTTGTGGACATAGTTGTTAGGACCAGAAGAATACCTCTGACTGTTTGATGTTGGCTTTTTGTAGAACTTTTTCTGAAAAGCATTTGTCATCAGAAGCATTGCTTGCTTCAGTTGGTCATTTTCATCCGAGTCAGAGTTTGCATAAGCTTCATTTTCTTCTGAATCATACACAATCGTCTTGTTCTTCTTCTTCCTGACAACAAGAGCAACTGTATCTTCAACTGTCTTTCCTTTCTGCCTCTTCTCATCTAGAATTTCATCCACCTCTTCTTCATTCTGTTTGAGGGTTTCATACACCTCATGTAGTGGAATCTCATTCACATCCTTGATCTGCTTCATCTGCCTGGCAAATCTTTTCCATTTCGGCTGTAGAATACTCAAGAATTTGACGTTCAGCTCTATTTGAGATTTGTGGACCTTGTTCTTGCTTAGTTCGTTTAGAAAGGTCACAAACCTGTCATAGGTTTCTTCTAAAGTTTCTCCGACTCTGGCTCTAAATTCTTCATAATTATTTAGGCAGTTGGAGATTTTCAGCTGATTCCCAACCTTTGAACCCAGCATCAACTTCTCTAGCTGATCCCACATTTCTTTGCCCGAGGCCTTGTAGCTGTCAATCTTTACATAGATTTCGTTTGGATTTCCTTGTAGTATGTATGACTTAGCTAACTTATCACCTTTTGTTCTTCTTAGGTTATGATCTTCTAGCTCATGATACTTAAGTTCAACCTGTGTCGGCACAATTCCAACCAAACGAGTCGTCAACACTCGTTTCATAACCCCTTCTTCTATAGATTTCCTAATGAATTCACCCAACTCATGGCTGTCAACAATGTTCAGGAACCGATCTTTCCACTGTTCGTATTCTCCTTTAAAGAGAACTGGTGGCTTGGTGTCAGTTCCGATTGCAAGGGCTTCTCTGGATGTCATTCTGAATAAAAATTCTGAGTCTAGAAAAACTTTGCGTTTTTAGAAGGTTTGCGCGAAGAGATGATTGCGCGAACTTTTGTCCCCCTAGGCAGACTTAGCACGGGCAACGCCCTTGCGGGGGTATGGGGGCAGCGCCCCTAGAGAAAAAATTTATGACAATTAAAGACCCTATTACAGTTTTGAAAATTTTGTCTAAGTGTGAAATTGGCGCAAAATTCAGGTTTGCGTTGGAATAAGGTCGCGCAAAGTAGAGGTTTGCGTATTACGTGGGTCGCGCAAATTGAGGTTTGCGTTTCAAGAAGGTTGCGCAAACTGAGGTTTGCGTTTCAAGTGGGTTGCGCGAAGTAGAGTTGAGCTTTTCGTGAGGAGTTGATCACGTGTACTAAGGTTTTCGTGATGTGTTGGTAGCGAGAAGTAAGCTTTGCGTTTCAAGGGAGTTGCGCACACTGAGGTTTGCGTCTGCAGTTGGTTGCGAGAACCGAGTCTTGCGCGAGACGTTCGTTGCGCAAAGTGAGCTTTGCGTGATCAGTGCGTTGTGCAAAGTAGGTTTTGCGTATCACGTTGGTTGCGCAAAGTAGGCTTTGCGTATTGAGTTGGTTGCGCAAAGTAGGTTACGCAAAGTGGGCTTTGCGTGAGTTCTTCCTTTGGTTTGCGCAAGTTCGTCTGTACTTCGATAAAATCAACTTTTCAACCTGTTTTTCCAAGATTAACAGTACCAAACTCTACCAATATGTCTAAAAACACTTTTAGAATAGATTGTGACCACTTGATCTCGATAAAAATCACTTTTTCGAAAATAAATCGGTGGCACAGTATCTTTTGAAAACTCGAACTCAGACCACAAAATCACCAAAATGGAACTCGATTAAAGCTCTATACTGAAATTAATCACTCATAACTCGATCTAGCATGTATATCGATCACAACCTGATCGATTTTAACACCTAAAACACTCTAAATCTAGAAATCGATTTTCCAACAAGAACACAGAGTCGTTTTTCTTAAAACTTGATTTTGATCTATTATCAGGCTCTGATACCAATTGTCGGTCCACAATACTTATCAAGTTTTATAGATTAACAACACATTAACAATTACCAACCTGTATTGATTAATAGAAATGGTTACAAGGTTCGGTATTGATCGATTCAAGCTTTTCTCTTTGTGTGTTCTCTCTGTTTTACACCGTGGTTGTGTGTGTTCTATATGATCTGATCATAGAGAGTTGTTGAGATTAGATCAGATATTAGATCTAGCTTCTAAGACACACTTCCTATCAACCACTTGCAATATTAAACTATAATAAACTAACTTTAACTAATATAATATCTAACATTTAGATATTATATATCTAACTAAACTAAACTATTAACTAACTAAGAACAATAAACATTAATTAACTTCGACATTTATTACAAACGACATTTAAACTTTAATATCGAGAGTCGACTTTCCGGCATTAGCTTCAGGTTGGATCTTCAGATTGGATGATCCTGAATCCAATAGATATGTGATCTAACAGTAGGGATTCATATAGAGACATTAAATCTGCAGGTGGGTACAAAATGGAGATTTTATGTATCGGACATGACTCGCTATGAGAACACTTCATTGGATGTCATGTAAGTGTCATAAGTGTTTCTCATGTGGACAATGTACATGTAATTCTTTGACTTGAGAAATATGAAGTTTGTTATCTGTGAGTAATATAATTTGACATATGTTCTAATCTTCTTGTAACTCGGTGACAGAATTATTGTTGGGTATGTTATAAATCACATGGTAGAACTAGCATGTATCGAGATAGGATTTGTCCCTCTTTTATGATGGGAGTGATGTCTCTGACCCCTTGATTAATATATACTAAAGAAATGCATGCATGCTCAGATAAATTATATGAGATATAAATTTATGTTTTTATTAGTATATTAGGAAATCAAGAAACTAGAGATTGGACAAAACAAGAATGACACATTCAATGTCTCGTGTTCAATCTGGACATCAAAGACAAAAGAATTAAATGTGTAAACTAAAATTGACTACAAACCGATAATTTACTGTATCACCAATTCTCGTAATTTTTGTGACGATGATGTATTGCTAGATGTCGTTCATCGTTTGTAACTATAAATGCGATATTTATATTTATTACTAACATGTCGAGAACCCAATGGGTCACACGCTTTGAACATATTTGAATAAGGAGTTTCAATAATTAAAATGTTTGATTATTATATCTTATTTGTATTGATTTAATCTGATTAAATAAAATCAGATATTATTTATGTTAGACATAAATAAAGATTGTTAGGTATGGTCTTAAAAAGATGAGTGGTGGTGCATGGACACTTCTACACTCAAGTAAGGTGTAGGGATGGTGGCGCTTTCATGCCATGCTTCTCATATCCATATACATGTATGACATTTTATGCAAGAGTGTGTATTGCAATTCTCTCTCAAAATCATCTACAACTATTGCTCCCTTTTTTCTAAGTTTTGAAGTTGTGACTAACATCACGAGAATGCAAAGGATTCGGATTGTTTGTGTGGATACCGTGGAGGCATCAACCTTCGTTTGTTGTTGTGATTCAAAGTCTCGTTAACTGTGAGGTATAATTTCGAAACACCCGATTTATTTCGGTTCGTATGGGTCCTTGAAGGGTTACGGTTTTATTTTCTATTGTGCTTGAGATCCCGTAACCCAACAGTGGTATCAGAGCTACTTACGAACCTCAGATCGGTTTTTTGTGACATGCATGCTTTTTTAAAAACAGTTTTGCTGTTGTATGTTTTTGGTTTCGTAAATGTTTTAGTTTTTTCATCCCAGAAAGATTCTAAATCTTAGAAAACATAAAACATGAAAAACGTGGAGATTTCTGTTAGGTTTCAACAGGCTTTTGAATCGCATCATTTCGAATTCGTATGAATTTTTTACGACAGTGTCGCAATGTTGTTCAATATCGAATCCACTACAGGTTTGACTTGAATTTCGACCCATAAGGGTTCTAGATCTTTGAAATCCTAAAACATAAAAGATGTGTATCTTTTTGTTAGTTTTCCAAAGAACTTTGAATCACCTTTTTTCGATATCGTATGAATTTTGTATTATTTTCATACGGTGGTGGTGCAAATCGATTTTATGTTTCAATGTGATTGAATATATATATATATATATATATATATATATATATATATAATGTGATTTTTTTGGTGAATGGTTATAGACCTTAGTCATGGATGTATTATATTTGATAAATACGACTTGCATGTCGTGCTTTTCTCTATATACTCTCTTTGTACATTCTCCTCTCATCCAATCCCCTCGAATGTAACTCGAGGTTTTTTTGATTGATATGTAAAATATTTTTGTATTAAAGAAAGCAAGAGATGGAGGCGTTATGAAGTGATGAAGATAAGAAGACTTAGAACCATAGCAGTTTATTTTATGTAATGATATTCATACTTGGCTCTATGAATATCGCATGGGGGGGCTATAACCATCTCACATTTATTTTTACGCTTTATTTTACACTTTATATATATTGTGATATATTATGCGTGGTTGTACGTATGTGATACTTGTTACAACATTTTAAAACAGAATATGATTTTAAAATATATAAGTAAAAGGAGTTTTACAAATCAAAATGAGTTTTGATAAAATAAAAATTGGTATTTATATAAGATATAAAATGGACCGTCGATCTTGAATGATAAGGTCTTAGTACATCATCGTAAGATTTCAACCAGTTTTGTCACAAAGGCCTAAACTGCCAAAGAAAGGAAGGTATTCAAGTGATCCTCGTGATACTCCAATCTGGATTTCAGTAAATCAAACTATGAGGAAACGAACTATTACAAAAGAAAGAATGGTAAAATCAAACTAACTAAAATCCCTCACCAAAATATTAAGTTTAAGATGTCTTCCAAACATGGCACTTGTCAAGATTTTGATCATCGAGGCTGGGTCATGATAAAGTTGGGTACTCTCTTTAATCTTAGTAAGATAAGGTAAGCATAGGATTCCTACAAGCCATTTTGGGCCAAACTTAACCAAATTAAGCCTAATAGGATTAGGTATTTGGAGGCATGTTTTGGGAACATTCATATGATGAATTTAAATAAAAGTTATTCATCTAACTATCCAAGAGTTACATAGAGATGTAGTTAGCTAAAACATTATTGGTTGATCGGTTAGCTAAAGTTAAATTGATCGATAATGAGAATATGGATCTTGGTCCGCTAGAAAGCTTATGACGTTTTCCGAAACAATAAAAGAGGGTTGTTGTTTTGATTAAAATAGTGGGAGCTTGTTTGATGAAAGTCCTTATTAAACAATGAAAATTTCATGACACTAATGAACTCTGCTTTCTATTGTAGATTACCAATGGCACAAACCAACAATGGAAACAAAAACACTTTGCCATCGATTTTTGAGAAAGAAAAACTAAATGGAACAAATTTCATCAATTGGTATCGTAATTTGAGAATTGTCCTCAAAGCTGAAAAGAAATTGTATGTCTTGGAGCAACAAATCCCTGAAAAGCCTAATTCCAGTGCTCCTAGAACTGAAAGGGACACTTTTAAAAAAACATGATGAGGATACTTTGGATGTCTCATGTCTAATGCTAATAACCATAGAACCTGATCTTTAAAAGCAACATGAAAACATGGGGGCGTTCGATATGATCGAACACCTAAAATTGCTATTCCAAGAGCAAGCTAGACATGAGAGGTATGAAACATCCAAAGAACTATTCTGTTGTAGAATGTCCGAAGGTAGTCCCATTGGCACTCATATGCTCAAAATGATTGGGCATATTGAGCGTCTTAAAGGCCTAGGTTTTTCTTTTCGAAAGGAGTTAGCCATTGATGTAGTTTTGCAATCGTTGCCAAATAGCTACAGTTAATTAGTGATGAACTATAACATGCATGACTTTGACAAATCCCTAATAGAATTTCTCAATATGTTACGAACAACTGAGCAAGAGCTTGTAAAGAACAAGTCCACCATTCTGATGATCTGTAAGGACAAGAAAGGGAAGGCAAAGGAAATTTCGTTGCCAAACCCACTTCTAAATCTTTGATGCCAAAAGGAGGAATTAAGAAACCCAAGGTAACTGTAACTAAGGAGGGTGAGTGCTTTCATTGCAACAAACCCGGGCATTGGAAGAGGAACTTTCCTCTCTACCTTCAGGAAAATAAGAAAGGAAGTGTAACTTCCACTTCATGTATCTATGTGATAGAAGCTAATCTTTCTACTTCTTATACATCATGGGTATTAGATATTGGATGTGGTTCTCATATTTGTAGAAACATGCAGGAACTAAAAAGGACTAGAAGGTTTAGTGTTAGGTGCATTTTATGCACCTAACTTTGTGTATATTTGTTGCGTCTTTTATGCTTTTAAGTCTTTAGTCTAGTTCTTTCATGTTTTTTTATAGTTCTTTTGCATTTCTTTATCCAATCACGGTTGGAGTGGGATTTGGAATGGTTTTTATGCTTTTGGTATGATTTTGTGCAGATTACACACGGTGTTGGAGATGATTCGGTGGATTACTCAAAAAATGATGCAGGAAAGGAAGTGAAAGAAGCGAGGATAGACGCAGAAGTTGATGAAGTGATGGAAGAAAAAGTCAAGAGTTTGACGATTGAAGATGTTGTACACTTCACGGGCGCGAATGATTTCTTTATGGACGCGGAGAAACCCTTCTGAAACTCAAGTTTACAATCTGTCCGCCGTCACGTGTGTGAAGGATTTCTTCACTCCAGTGAACAAATTCTGGAAAAATCTCTTAAACTTTCTACCCTACGTCACGCCAGTGAGGGGTTACTTAACTGGAGTGAACGACTGTTACATTTTTATTTTGGGCTTTTATTCTTTGGGCTTGGTTATTTTTGGTTATTTAAACCCCTTGTGAGGGTTTGTTTTGGACATCGATTTCTACCAGCACTAGACAAGAGACGTTTTGTTCTTGGGAGGAGTTCTCTTGGTCGACTTCTCAAGCATTAGGGAGGAAGATTGTGGTTCAAGCTTAGGCTATCGGAAACCGATTCACAATCGGTCTTTCATACATTCTAGTATCTTCTTCCCTACTCTCTTTAATACATTTAGTCATTTTCTTGTTTGTTTGAATACTTTTGATAATCTAATCGTTTTTTTAATTTTATTCATTATTATCTCTATGTTCTTAGATGTTATTATAAGTTTTTAGCTTTCTTTTCTATAGATCTCTATTGCTTATCTATTTTATCCTCCATCTCCATTCCCTACGCCCTACTTTAATCTATTGCATCTCAATTTCTCCTTAAACTCCTTCAATTTTCTGCACTTAAATTCTGCAAATTAGATTAAGTTTAATTTTATGCGTTTGTTAACTTTCTGCATATGTTTGTTTAATGATTCATCGTTCGTCTTTGATTTCCATTAGCGTTAATGTTATTAGATCGTGCCTAATGTAGTTGTTTTGATAGTTTAGATTTACTTTGTCTTTGATCTTATTAGAGTCTAATTAAATAACTTGTTGTTTGGTTTCGATTTAGTAATTGTTTTATTGGGTAATTGTCGCTTAGGATCGAGGTTTTGGTATTTGACCAATTGTTCTTAAAACGAATGTTGGGTTTTAATCCATTTTGATTCTGACGAGAGTTGGGGTCAATTTAATTGGTTTTTAACAAAATATTTAGTCGATTTTATTTGTTTTTGACGAAACAAAAGTTTGATCATTACTTGGATTAAATTGGTCGATGACAACGACTCTAACATTTTCGAATAGTTAGAGACATTGATTGGGAAAATCACTTGTTTTAAACCGTAACGTTTCTTTCCTATATACATATATTGCGAGAGTAAATATGTGTTTTGGCTTAGAAAAGCTTTTCCACCTTGAGAGATGGTTAAAGTAATTTAGCAAAACAAATTCCCACCATTACCAAAATTCTAGGTTGACGTTACCAAGTGCCCCATTTAGTTGTAGTTGTCCTTTATTTTATTTAGTCTCGTTTCTATTTGTTTCTTTTCCTCTCTCGTTCCTTTAATCTCGTTTAATTTTATGTCTACTTAGTTTAATAATAAATCAAATATCTGATTCGCATAGCTAGACATGATTATTAAGTGGTTAGTGTTTAGACCGTCCCCTCCCTGTGATCGACCCGTATGCTACAATACTCGTACGCTTGCGGTTTATAAATTTTAAAACACATCATTGAGCAAAGGTGAAGTTGATCTACGCGTTGGAAATAGGGAAAAGGTTGCTGCTATAGCCGTAGGATCTATTTTTTTAACTTTATTGACCGGATTATTACTAGAACTTGATGACTGTTATTACGTACCATCTATTTCTAGAAATTTGATTTGTGTATCTTGTTTAGACAGGAAATGTTTTAACTTTAATATTGGGAACAAATGTTGTTCATTCTCTTTTGGTAATATATATTATGGTGACGCAAGTTTGAGTAATGGTCTTTATGTTCTTAATATGGATAATCCGATTTATAATATAGATAAAAAGGAGGTCAAAATGAATAGTTCGAATTTAACCTATGGCATTGTCGTCGTGGCCATATAAACGAAACTCGCATTTCCAAACTCCATAAAGATGGATTATTGAACAAATTATATTTTGAATCATATGGGACGTGTGAAGCTTGTTTAATTGGAAAGATGACAAATGCTCCTTTTGTTGGACAAAGTGAGAGAGTAAGTGATGTATTAGGAATCATACACAGTGATGTATGTGGTCCAATGAACATACATGCTAGAGGTGGTTATAGATACTTCATTACATTTACTGATGATCTTAGTAGGTTCGACTATGTATATTTAATGCGACATAAGTCCGAGTCATTTGAAATGTTCAAAAAATTTCAAAATGAAGTAAAAACCAACTTGGAAAGAGTATTAAGATTCTTCGATCTGATCGAGGTGGCGAATACTTAGACCATGCTTTTCTTGATCATCTTAGAAATTATGGTATTGTATCACAACTCACTCCACCTTGAACACCACAATGGAATGGTGTCTCCGAAAGGAGGAATCGTACACTGTTGGACATGGTACAATCTATGATGAGTCAAGTTGACCTTCCGACATCCTTTTGGGGATATGCTCTAGAGACAGCGACTTTCACACTAAATCGAGTTCCATCAAAATCTGTTGAAAAGACACCATATGAGATATGGACTGGGAAGAGTCCTAAATTATCTTTTATGAAGATTTGGGGTTGTGAGGTTTACGTACGTCGTCTAATCACAACTAAATTAGATCCAAAATCTGATAAATGCATATTTGTAGGATATCCCAAAGAAACTATGGGATACTACTTTTATCATCCTCACGATAATAAAGTGTTTGTTGGGCGTACTGGTCTTCATGGAAAAGGAATTTATTTCCAAAAGTATCAATGGGAGGAATGTAGAACTTGAAGTTGTTCAAGATCAAAATATGCCAACACAGATGGAACCAACACATACACTACAAGTAATTGTGGATCCACAAAGTGATGTGGAAAGGCAGTATGATGTTGTAACACAAATTGCTCGTAGATCTAGTTGAAAACGGAATGATCCTGAAAGATATGGATTTCTCATCACTCATACCAGGGATGTGATGCTCATAGATGATGAGCTCACTAGTTACCAAGATGTTATGGCAAGCACTGACTCCGAGAAATGGCTAGATGCCATGAGAATATAAACGGACTCCATGTATGAAAACCAAGTTTGGAACTTAATTGACCCACCCAACGAGGTACGACCTATAGGGTGCAAATGGGTTTTCAAGAAAATGGCCGACATGGATGGTAATGTGATTACCTATAAAGCACGATTGGTTGCAAAAGGTTTTAAACAAATTCAAGGTGTTGATTATGATGAAACTTTCCTTCCAGTCTCAATGATTAAGTCTATTATAATTTTACTAGCCATTGCATCATATCACGATTATGAGATTTGGAAAATGGATGTCAAAACTGTTGGATCAATAATTGTATTCAAGATTAAATTTAATAAAGGGTCTAGTTTGTAATAGTGTTTAATACCTTAGGGGGTATTTTAGCAATAAGTAAATAATAATTAGGTCATTTTGACATAGGTATAAATAGGTTTTATTTATTAGTTTTAGGGTTAATCCTCATAATCATAATTATAGAGAGGAGGAAGCCGTATTCTCTGTACACGCACAAGAGGTATTATCTGTATTCACCAAGAACACACACATGTTTTCATCTGATTAATCAAGAGATCGTGGTATATTAATCTGATTTGTTTATCTCTTGATCTTTATTGTGTTGTGTTAATTTATCAACTAGAATCTGGGTTAAACAAGTGGTATCAGAGCCAAAGAATCAAAACTTTTTGGATTAAACAGTATTTTTCGAGATATTACTGTGTGAAAATCGATTGGCTGATTTACTGTGTTTTTAAGCTTAAAGTTGATTTGATTAGATACTTTTTATGCTATTGAACATTATCTGATTGTTTAATTGCACTCAAAATTATCAATTGATTGGTTTTTGATAACTTTTGTTACTGGGTTCATAAAACTGTCGAGTATTGTTCCTTTCAAACTAAGTGATAAAAAGTTATTTTTAATCATTGTTTTTGATTGGGTATTGGTCGATACATGTTTATGGAGATATAGTATGATTTTTACATTGCATATCTATCGATTGGAGTGTTTTCTGGGTTGAAAATCGATCACAGGGCCGAATTGTGATGAACTAGCGCGTTTTTCACTTTTGCGCCAGTTCATAGTATTTTTCTGCGCCAGACCCTCTTAGCGCAAAAGTGTATTTTGCGCCACCCTCTGATAGCGCAAAATTTTATTTTGCGCCACATACTACACCGGTCGATATCGGTCGCAGCAACACCCCAGGCAGAACACCGGTCCGGTCGCATACTCCGGTCGCACCATACCGGTCGCGGGACACCGTTCCATACACTGGTCCGGTCGACGGACTCCGGTCAGACACCGGTCGATACTAAGGTCCGGTCGTTACATTGGTCCGGTCAACAAGACACCGGTCGCATGCAGCTCACCCCGATCGAGCAAGACACCGGTCAAGCAAGACACCGGCCGCAACACTTAATTTCTTTTGCGCCATCAGTTACTCGCGAAAATCTCACTTTTGCGCCATTGCCTGTTCGCGCAAAACATACTTCTCGCGACCCATTACTCGCGCAAAACACCTTCTTGCGCCATCCTCTTCTCGCGCAAAGTTCCTTTTGCGCCAACGCCTTTTAGCGCAAAGCCTCTTTTGCGCCAGGTTCACTTAGCGCAAAGTTGTCTTTTGCGCCTCTATCCTTTAGCGCATATCTGTGATTTTCGCCTGTTTTTTTCTGTTTGCTAATTTGTTTGAGTTTAATACTGTTTGCGATATATGCATTTGATTATTTTTGAAAATTTATTTTTCTGAAAATTTTTTATTGTAGTTTTTATCCAATTCTTGATTCTAAAGATCTTACGAGTTGATTTAAGTGGTACAGATATTATCATGCCTTACATAGACGAGAAGGGAAATACAGTGCTGACCAAGAGAGACTGTGCTTTAGCATATATGCCAGAGATTCCAGCACTGGAAGCTGAGAATAAAGATCTGAAGATTCAGAACTCATCTCTTCTAGAACAGATTGATAAATTGAAAAATGATAAGGACTTAAAGAAAGACTTTGTTTGCTCAAAATGTATCTCTAACTCAAAGATTAATTTTGCAGGAATAATTGAGTCTAAAGAAGAAGAGATCTTAAATCTTCAAGCAAAGCTAAAGAAGTCTGAAAGTCTTAATTCTAGCTCAAGTTGGTCAAAGAAGGAGTTAATGCAAAAAGAGCTTGATGAGCTTAGAAGAAGAGCAAACATTGCTAGTGAGACATCTGAAGGGCTTTAAAAGACAAACTCTCAAATTTTTGCTGAAAGGGATTCTTTGAAAGATAAAGTTTTCAGTCTTGAGGTTGAGATTAATATGCTGAAAGAAAAGGCAACCCAAGACAAAGACAACACAAAACCCCAAGATAAGATGTTGAAGATTAAGAAAGAAAGAAAAGAATTTGCTAAGAAATTCTCTGATTTCTCAAGAAAAGCCTTTGAAGAGAAGAAATCATTAGAGCTTAAATGTGTTAAGCTTTCTCAACAAGTTTCAGACTTTGAGAAAGTTATCATTCTGGAGAGAAACAAGGTTGAGAAAGAAAAGAAGAAAGCTGAGCAGAAGGATGTAAATAAAGACTTTTCTAAAGAAAAGAAAGATCTAGAGACTGAGATATCTAAGCTAACAAGAAAGCTATCTGAGTTGTCAACAAACATCTTGAAGGAGAAGAATGCAAAATCTGAGTTGCATAAGAAGTTTGATCTGATTGCAAAGGAAAGAAACAGTTTGTCATCAAAGATAAAGGAACTTGAAGAGATCGTATTCAAAGTGAAGCTGATTGAGCACAAGACGCCAGACACAATAGCTCAATCACCGAGAGATGATCTAACTGCATTCGAATGCTCATTCAATTCAGCAACAAGTTCAATTTTTACTAAAGTTTCTAATAATCCTTTGTTTGATGTAATTGATGATCATACTTCTAAACATAAAGATCAGATTCGTCCTTCTAACCTTTTCTTTGACAAAAATGTTGATGGTTCAAGTAATTTCAAAAAGAACAAGTATCGGAAGAAAAGGTTCTGGAGAAGGGAAATGGAAGAAAAAGATAGAGAAAATTGGATCTGGAGAGTTAAAGGATCTTCAGAGGAAAAGAAGAAAGAAAAATCATTTGTGCATACATCAAATGCTAAACGGAACTATGCCTCCAAAGGTAAAACTTTTGACAAACCTAATCTGGTTTACACAATCAATCAATTGATCAGGTTAGCACAAAAGAAAATTAGTTGTTCCTACTGTGGCTCAAATGATTTTGTAAGAAAAGATTATGTGAATAACTGGTATGGTTCTTACTTTATATCTCCCACTAGAACTGCAACTAACCCATTAGGACCCAACTACCAGTGGGTACCAAAAGCTAAATCTGTGTTGCAGGCACCCAAGGTTTAAGGGGGAGAAAGAACAATGACTTCTGATTACTACAGATCAGGACTCTTGCCTCATTGTCAAAACAATGACTTCTAAGTATAACAGCTTAGGACTCGTTCTTCATTGGTAAAAATGAATGATACTATTCTCACCGGAGAATAAGTAATCATGGCTTTTGAATACTAAAGTTCAAAACCCGTACTCAAATGTTTTCTTCTGATAGGATGCTTAAATGATAACATCTTTTATAGAAGTTTTTTATTTGAGGGGGAGCTAACTGTTATATCTCTTAAGGGGAGAAGATAAATATGATTTTTACTATCCTTGTCATATTTTTCTGAAGAATTGTTGTTTTACAGATATAAAGAGAGAAAACACTTAAATGAAAATATTCATTTCAGGGGGAGTTAAGGATTCTGATTTACAGGTATATCTTTCTAATCCTTACACTCTATCACTTGTTGAAAGATGAACAACTTTCGCTTGTGAAATATGGTTTCTTAAATGTTCAAACCACTTTCTATTCTTCAAAGATTTTCATGAATTGTGAAGTGTGATTTTAAATGATTTTTGGGAGCTTAAAGAGCTTAATTGACAAACTCTTTTTGTTTGAAGGGGAGAATTGCATTGTCAAACACACAAATGTTTTGACTTCACCAAAATTTTATTCTTCATGTTTATTTCTTTGTGCTTACATGTACAAAAGGTTGTTGAACAACATGTTCTTTTAGGAAAATACATGGGATTCAATGTGAGAGCTTAATAGAACTTCCATGGATTCACGATAACCAGTGTTTCCTACCCAGGAAGTATTCCCTGAGTGATTGAGGGGAGAGGGGTCAAAAGATTTGAGTGTTGGTGTGTGAAGAGGTAAAATAGAAAAGAGAGATTGGTTAGAAGTGAGATTTAACAGTTTAAAGGAAAGTGGGTGAGAGAACAGAGTAAAAGAATATCAGACTCTACACCAAACTTCTTTCTGAGCCGGGCAGCCATATAACCTGATTGGTTCACATTATTTGGTGACCATCATTGAAAAAGGCACCTAGCCCATGCCATCTCTTGCATACAACCCCACCAGCTACTCATTCTTTTCTCAAAAAGAGAATGTTTCACATTTTCTGGGGAAGCAGCACATACACTATTGGTTCTTCACTTGGAAGATACTAATATTGAATAAGAAGGAAAGTTGCCCCACCTTCGAACCTTTTATCATGCACATTGAGTCTTTGTATAATTTGTTGTTGTCTCAACAAGTTTACATACTTTGAGCCTATAATGAAAAGCAATCATCGGTGTTTAATTCTTTCATACACATGCACGAGCACACAGAAATTTGTTTTCTGTCAGAACGTTCATAGATAACCATGTGTTATTCGATGATTGAATGGAAATCCTGGGGAGCCAACATCAAAACCAACTCCTTATAAAGTAACTTTGTGTTACTCAGTGACTGTGTGTTACTGACAGGCATTCCAAACTGAGTCATTTGTTGATTCAGGGTTACCACTTTTTATTTACTTGAATCTGCAAAGATTGAAATAATCACTCTTTCCATTTGGGGAGACTGCTCTTATTTCCACACAGGGATATGTACATGAAGACCGTGCTTAATTATTGATCTGGGGGAAGACGTTACTACTTTATTTTGCTATGTTTTGATGATGATGATTCTCACCACTCATCAAAAAGGGGGAGAATACAAAGAGAAAGACTATACAAGAATGTTTGTGAAAGACTGCTGAAGAATTCAATGATATCAAAGTGTCTGAGCTTAGTGTCTGAGCTTATTTGATTGTCAGAAGGACACTTCATTTGAAGAAAGAGGAAGATGAAAATTGTGTAAAGCTACAAGTTCTGAAGCTGTCAACGTCATATCAGATACAGTTTTCAAGTGAAGTGAAGACCCGAAGACAATTGCCAAATTTTTTTTAATCTTGAATCCAAAGGGGGAGATTGTTGGATCAATAATTTTATTCAAGATTAAAGTTAATAAAGGGTCTAGTTTGTAATAGTGTTTAATACCTTAGGGGGTATTTTAGCAATAAGTAAATAATAATTAGGTCATGTTGACCTAGGTATAAATAGGTTTTATTTATTAGTTTTAGGGTTAATCCTCATAATCATAATTATAGAGAGGAGGAAGTTGTATTCTCTGTACACGCACAAGAGGTATTATCTGTATTTACCAAGAACACACACATGCTTTTCATCTGATTAATCAAGAGATCGTGGTATGTTAATCAGATTTGTTTATCTCTTGATCTTTATTATGTTGTGTTAATTTATCAACTAGAATCTGGGTTAAACAAAAACAACTTTCTTAACGGAAAGTTACTTGAGAACATATATATGATACAACCCGAACATTTTGTCGCTCCTGAAAAATCTCATAAGGTATGCAAGTTATAACGATCTATTTATGGATTGAAGCAAGCTTCAAGGAGTTGGAATCGTCGTTTTGATTAAGTGATCATAGAGTTTGGCTTCTCAAAAAATGAGGATGAACCTTGTGTCTACAAAAAGGTTAGTGGGAGCACCGTATCATTTCTTTTATTATATGTAGACGACATACTACTCATTGGAAATGACATTCCGACACTTGAGTCTGTAAAGGCTTGGTTAGGAAAATGTTTTTCAATGAAAGACTTAGGTAAAGCTACCTATGTGTTAGGTTTTCGGATCTATAGAGATAGATCACGAAAATTACTTGGCTTAAGTCAGCGTACATATATAGACAAAGTGTTGAAACGGTTCAACATGTCTGATAGCAAGAAAGGGTTCTTACCTATGTCTCATAACATATCACTTTCTAATATGCAGTGCCTTACTACATCTCAAGAGAGTGAACGAATGAGTAACATTCCATATGCTTCGGCAATTGGATCTATTATGTATGCTATGATATATACTCGACCTAATGTATCATATGTTTTAAGCATGACGAGTAGATACCAATCCAATCCAGATGATGATCACTGGATTACCGTCAAGAATATCCTAAAAAATTTAAGAAGAACAAAGGATTCATTCTTGGTTTATGGTGGCGAATTAAGAAGAGTTGAGTGTAAAGGGTTACACTGATGCAAGTTTCCAGACGGATAAAGATGATTGTTGATCGCAGTCGGGTTTTGTGTTCTATCTTAATTGTGGTGATGTGAGCTAGAAGAGTTCCAAGCAAGAAACAATAGTTGATTCTACAACGGAAGCTGAGTACATCGCAGCATCAGATGCAACCAAGGAAGCCGTTTGGATCAAGAAATTTATTTCTCAACTTGGAGTTGTTCCTAGAAGTGATTGTCCTATAGAGTTGTTATGCGACAACAATGGAGCTATAACACAGGTCAAGGAACCTAGATCTCACCAAAGATCCAAACATATTCTTAGAAGATATCATCTCATTAGAGAAATTATTGAAAGAGGCGATGTTAGTATAAGCAGAGTGTCAACTGATAGCAATGTTGTTGATCCACTAACCATGCCGTTAACACAGCAGAAACATGAAGGCCACTGTAGATCCATTGGTATACGATGCATGGATTATTGGCTTTAGTGCAAGTGGGGGATTGTTAGTGAATGCCCAAAAGCTAATCATACGGTGATTGTAATTTTGAGTTTTGTTTCATGAAATTAATAAATAAATAAAAGGCATTACCCAATTTATTATGTCTATGTTATATTTTGTGTTTTTAATTATTCATAATAAATAACCTTAGAATAATGTATTCTAAATGTCCCTACTTAAATATTATTTTGGGTTTTAAGGTTGAAGTAATATGATAATGACTAGCATATGTAGGGACTCATATAGAGATATTGAATCTGCATTAGGGGTCAACGTGGGTCGGGTCGGGTCGGGGTCAAAAAAGCCAAACCCGATCGGGTTTCGGGTAAAGAAAACAACACCCGAATATGCTAAACGGGTAGGTCGAGGCATGTCGGGTTCGGGGCAGGTCGGGTCGGGTAGTCGGGTATATCCATTTTTTTAACCTTTTTTTACTTGTTGAACTCAAACCAAATTTAAGTATTTACTATTTAACTCAACTCAACTTTTCATGTTGGATTGCTGTATGTCCAAGTGTCCAAGTCCAACAATGATCATACATATCATAACTCCATCCATGCACATGCAGATCAAATCAAATACCAAATCCATCAATTATCTTTTGCCTTTTTTTTATATCAAGTAAATAGCAATCATTGCAAGTTGCCAAGTTTGCAACTTGGATTTTATAAAAAAATTATAATTACAAGTTGTCAGCAAAATTGCAAATATATCTAATATTATTCTAATAAAATGTTAAAGTTTAAACTCTACAAATATAAAATTTTAAAATGAATATCAATTCTTAAACTTGAAAGCGGTAAAGTCTAAAATTCCATCCAAAAAGAACCGAACTTCGGTGGTTGTTGACTAAATACATAATCAACATCTAAAACTCATCTAAATCAACTCTTGGAAGAGAATCATCAGCGTCACCGTCACAGAACTTGAACTTCCAATTCTCATATTTGTCAATTCTGCATATATAAAAACAAATTAATAGAACAATATAAATACACACATTCAACCATATACGATAATACTAACATAAGTTGAAAAGGAATGCCTAAATACATAATCAACGTCGTACCTTTCTCAAACTTTTCAATATCATCAATGTTTTCTTCAACTGCAATTGGCTGACCAGGGCTTCTTAACCAATCTTGTGTACATATAAGGGCTTCAACCATTTTAGGAGATAGAGAACTTCTAAAATTATCTAAGACCCTACCACTAGTACTAAAAGTTGATTCAGATGCCACAGTTGAAATAGGAACAACAAGTATATCTCTAGCCACTTTCGAAAGGATCGGAAACCTTTCACTGTTAACCTTCCACCATCTTAAAATATCAAAATCGTTTGGATCATCTATGGTGGACTCACTTAGATAAACTTCAAGTTCACTCTTTTTGTTGAATGATGCCCCACTTTCCATCTTTTGTTTCTTTAACTGACTTTTTAATCTAGATTGTACCCTTCCAACGGGAACAGTCTCACATTGAACGGGTGGAGGAGGCATCATAGTAGTAGACGGTTCAGAATATGTTGAGACATACTCCTCAAATAACATATTCATTTTAGACTTTACCTTCTCAAAACATAACTTACCTTGGTTCTCACCATACATTTGAATCATCTGGACTTGCATGTACTCAACCTTGTCTCTGGGGTCCAATACGTTGGCAAAGAATATTATAAAATTCATCTTATCTGGATCACCCCAATATTTACTGAACTTCTCTTTCATTTTAGCACCTATGGCATGTTCATAAATCATAAAAGAAAACCAAAATTAGTAATCAACCAAATATAAATAAATATTAAAACTCAAGTTGATTTAAAATTTAAAATTAAAGGAACATAGCTAGACATACCTCTTCAATATTTGACATGGATTGTAACATATCGGCAATAATGCAACTCAAATCTGAAATCTCGGATAAGAAAGAATTTGACGTGACATAAAGCGATCCAGATTATGATTGTCATCTAAATTTATGCAACCTAGATGGTGAACCCCTCACCCACCTAATGCAATCCCTAATCTTCTTAATTGATGCATCTACTAATTTCAAACCATCTTGTACAACCAAAATCAAAATATGAGCAATGCATCTCATATGTACGTATTCGGGCCATGTAGAAGAACCACCCCAACTCACCAAATTATTTTTCAAGAACCCAATGGCAACATCATTGCTTGATGCATTGTCAACTGTGATAATGAAAATATTTTTACTCCCCATTCAAGCAAACAACTCTCTAAGGCTTTAGCTATACACTCCCCCTTATGTGAATATATTGGCACAAAATAGATGACTTTTTTATTTAGTTTCCATTCATCATCAATAAAATGTGCAGTGACACACATATAATTAATTCTTTGAACAGATGTCCAAGTGTCGGTAGTCAAACTGATGTGCTGCGTGCTTGACTTAAACAATTTCTTAAGGTTTGTCTTCTCTTCAAAGTAAATACCAAATATATCCCTATTAACTGTCCATCTAGATGGGATCTTAAATCTAGGGCATGAAGACTCAACAAACTGCTTAAAACCTCTCCCTTCGACAAACCTAAATGGGAGTTCATCTATTATAATCATTTTAGCTAGCGCCTTTCGAACAACATCTTGATTAAAAATCCAAGAAGTCAAAGCACCTTCACTCTTATCAAATTTTCCAGATTGAAATGCAAGCATGGACTGTTTTGTTTCCTTAGCATGTGGATTTTTTAGACAAGCACGCATATGGGTATTTAAAGAAGAAGTACCATGCTTTTTAGCCTCAGTTGCATATTTTTTTGAACAATAGTGACACCTACCTTTAATGACTACCCCAGCATCATTTAAAATCTTCTCAAAATGGTCCCATACTTGAGACCAGGTTTCAGACGGTTTCCGTTTCTTCGTATTATCGGGAACAGATGATTCAGTTACTGTAGGATTAGATTCAGAAGGAGGTTGTTGACTATTACTTCCTGACTGAGACGTGTTAATTTTTTCCATCTTTAATCCTAGACAAGAATAAATGATAACAAATTAATAATTAACAACTTATCAAAAAATACAAAAATACAGAATCTAGATGTTTATTATTTATTGTTTTCAACTTTTCATACACACTTACAAAGTACTTTTAACTTTTTGTTGAAAAAGAATTATATATATGTTAATATTTTTAATGTTTAATCATGTTCATGAATCATGAGCTCCTGACAAAGTGACAATACACATGATATTGTCATTTGTCAAACTCTTTACTCTTTGTCCTCTCTCACAAGTCACACCATGACACCACACAGCTCTCTCTCTCTCTATCTATCTATAGAAAAATAGAAAATTATAAATAAAGAAACACATACTGACATACACACGTCCACATTACCATGCACATATAATCCCTCTATCTCTCTCTCTCTCAAGTCTCAACTATATATATACATATATATATATATATGAAACACACAACACTGAACACACTACACAGGCTGATGGAATCATGTAAATTGTAAAACTTGATGGAAAAGTGAAAACATTGAAACACACAACATAATCTTAAATTCTTGATGCAGACATGCAATAGTAAAACTTATAAAAACGGATACCTTATTCTGAAAGTCGAGAGAGATGAAGAGCGATGTTGAGTTGTTGACTGGTGTGCTATGGATGTGCGGTCACTGGAAGTGTGCAGCGGCAGCGGCGCAACGCTTGTGGGACTGCCAGACTGGTGGAGGATGGTGGCGATAAAGAAAGATCGATGAGTAGAGTGTGCCAGACTGCAAGTTCCCAGTAACCAGTGTGGACTGTGGACGATGGTTGAAATTGAATACTTGAATGTATAAGACGATTGTCGATGTTTTACTTGAATGTTGAATGTATAGAAGATAAGAAGACGATCGAAGGGACTTAGGGTTTACGAGTTACGACTTTACGTTTACCTTACCGCCGGTTTAGACTTTAGACTTTGGGAAAAAAACTATAAATATATATATATATATATATATGGACAGTTCGGGTATCGGGTCGGGTTCGGGCGGGATTTTACAAACCATAACCGAACTGCATTACCCCTATAAATTATCGGTTTTCGGGCCTCGGGTATCTCGGGTCATATGAGTCGGGCCACTTCGGGGATTTTTCGGTTCAGATGTTCGGGTTTTTCGGGTATAATCGGGTTATGCTCAACCCTAATCTGCATATGGGTACAAAATGGAGATTTTGTGTATCAGACATGACTCGCTATGAGAACACTTCATTGGATGTCATGTGAGTGTCATAAGTGTTTCTTATGTGGACAATGTACATGTAATTCTTTTACTTGAGAAATATGGAGCTTGTTATGTGTGAGTAATATATTTTGACATATGTTCTAATCATTTTGTAACTAGGTGACAGAATTATTGTTGGGTATGTTATAAATCACATGGTAGAACTAGCATGTATCGAGATAGGATTTGTCCCTCCTTTATGATGGGAGTGATGTCTTTGGGCCCTTGATAAATATATACTAAGGAAATACATGCTCAGATAAATGATATGAGATATCAATTTCTGTTTTTATTAATGTTAAGTCAAATATTGTATTCAAGATTAAATGAGGGGTCAACGTGTAAATGTTGTAAAAGTGTAAGGAGTTGTTTTGTAGATTGAGTTGTAAGGTCAATTGTGTTGACCATATAAATAGGTTGTGTCTTTGTAATTTGAATACATAATATACGCGAGAACACAGAACACACACACGCATAATCAGAGAGAACATATACAGAGAGCTTAAGAGAGAAAAGCAACAAATAGGTATATGAGTTGATGTAATTTGTGTGCTATCAATAAAAAATTGATTCTCACATCTAGTGTGGGACAATATGAGCTTGGATTTGTGACTTTCATTTGGGATCAGAGCTAATTCGAAGAAATCAACAAAAATGGAGAACTCGCACCCTGTTTTTCTGATCTTGATCGATTTTTATTTTTGGACTGTAATTGTGTGTCAAATTGATTGTTCTATGATCGATTGAAGTTCTAGAATCAATTTGTATAGATTTTGATCACTGTTGCACTATAATTTTTACTTAATTTGAATTTTTTGTGAATTTTTGAAAAGTCAAAATCTACTTACTGTATGATGATCAAATTGTGTATTTGAGTCGATCAGTGTGAAATTCATTGTTTGGATTTGGTTCTTGCCGTGTACGTAAGAAAATTGGTGGATTTACAGAAGCTAATTTGAAGTCTTGATGGATTTTTGATCGAATTTGAAGTATTTTTGTCGAACTTGGAAGAACTCGCAAGATTCAGATTTCTCGCATGATGATGATTAATTCACATCTCACTTGATCTGTTGAAAAGTCTAAGTAAGAAATTCACAGGGGACAAGATACGAGAAGTGTAGAATTCGCATGTGCTTGTGTGCGAAAAGATGGATTTCGCATAGCATTTCATACTAGAAGTACACAACTCGCATCAGTCTATGTGCAAGTAGTTGAAGAATTCGTATCACATTTGATACGAGAAATGATCTAAGGAAACTATTTGCATCTGCCTACGTACGAAAAGTTCGAAATTCGCATCGTATAGCATACGAAAAGCTTGGATTCACATCAAGCTACATACGAATTCCTTGGGTTTTCGCATAGAAAGTTCAAATAAAATTCTAAGTTAGGAATTTGTATCGATACGAGAAGTTTGGGATTGATTTTTTGGTTAAGTATAGAATTCGCATGAAGGTATTGTACGAGAAGTTTGAAATTTGAAGATTTGTCCAAGTAAAGAACTCGCATCCCGAAGTGTACAAATTTCCAGAACTCGCATCCCATTATATGCGAAGGAACTCGCATAAGTTACATGCAAATTTGTGAGTTGTGCGAATTTTTGGATCTCTTGGTGTGCGAACTATTTGGGGTCTGCGAATTTTGAAGATTGTGTGAATTTTGTTAGCTACAGTGGTGTGAGAGTTTCTACCTTAGGAAATTTTTGGAAGATTTTTCTGAAAATTTTTCTGTTTTGATAACTGTTGATTTTTCGAGCTAACGATCATTTCAAGCTTATATTTTACAGATATCAAGATGCCTTACATTCTCGTCAGTGTAAGTATTGTCTTAACAAAGAGAGACTGTGCAATTGCGTACATGCCAGAAATACCTGCACTGGAAGCTGAAAATGAAAAATTAAAGATTCAGAATTTGTCTCTTCTTGATAAGCTTAAGAAATTGAAAGAAAATTCTTCTGTTTTAGAGAATAATATTGAATGTTCAAAATGCATTTCTAACTCCGAAATTGATTTTTCAAGAATAATTGCTTCAAAAGAGAAAGAGATTTCTAATCTTCAAATCAAATTGAAGAAATCTGAAGAGGAATCAGCAAGATGGAAAGCAAATAGTTCAAACACTACATAGTCAAATAAAGAGTTAATGCAAAGAGAGATTGATGATCTTAGTAAAAGAGCAAACATTGCTGGAGAAACTTGTGATGTGCTGAGAAAGATAAACTCACAAGTCTTCTCTGAAAGAGATCAGTTGAGATACAAAGTGTTTAGTCTTAAGGTTGAGATAAACATGTTGAAAGAGAAAGCCACACAAGAGATAGACAACTCAAGAACTCAAGAGGACATAAAGAAGATTGAAAAGAAAAGAAATGATTTGGAAATAGATAATGCTGAAGATGGAAAGAAGCTTGAGAAAGAAAGAGAAGAGTTTGAAAGAGAAAGAAAATCTTTTGCACAGAAATTTTCTGATTTTTAAAGGAAATCATTTGAAGAGAAGAAAGTCGTGGAACTCAAATGTACAAAACTTTCTCAACAAGTGTCAGATTTTGAGAAAGTCATCATATGGAAAGAGATAAGTTTGAGAAAGAGAATAAGTTAACAGAAAAGAAGAATGTTGAACTATTCAAAGAAATATCTTATAAAATAAAAAGTGTTGAAAAAGATTTTGAAGAAGAAAGGAAAGTTTTTGAGATAGATATTACCAAGCTTTCAAAGAAGCTATTTGAAATATCAGCAACTGTATTGAAAGAACAAAAGACGAAGTCTAAATTATAGAAGAAAATTGATACATTGTCTGAAGAAAGAAAAAGTGTGTCAAATAAGATCACAGAACTTGAAGGAATCATTTTCAAGATTGAATTTAGAGCACAAAGAAGTCCAGATATAATTGCTCAATCACCCATAAATGATTCAGCTGCATCATAATGTTCATTCAAATCAGCTACAAGCTCATTTTTTGCAAATGTTTCTAACAATCCTTTATTTATTGATTTTGATGTTATTGTATCTAATCATGAAGATCAGATTCGTCCTACTAACCTTTTCTATGTCAAATCTATTGATGGCTTGGATACTATCAGAAAGAATAAGTCCCAACAGAAAATGGTTTGGAGAAGGAAATATGAGAAAGACAATTCAAAGTCATTTGTTTATACACCTCAAATGAACAAAAAGAACAATACTCCGAAAGGTAAATCTCTTGGTAAGTCTGATTTTTCATATTCTGTAAATCATTTCATCAGACTTGCATAAAAGAAACTTTGTTGTTCTTACTGTGGAACTGATGATTTTGTTAATAAGAATTATGCTCATAATTTGTATGAAACTTATAGAATCACCTCTCAGCAAAATGAACTTAAAAGGTTTGAACCTAATGAGATGTAGATTCCAAAATCTATACAGTCTGGACCCAAATACCAGTGGGTACCAAAACCTATCAAATCTGTTTTACAGGTACCACAGGTTTAGGAGGAGTAAGAGCATTGGTTTCTAATTACACTAGATCAGAACAGGGTCTTCAATGTTTAAGAACATTGGCTTTTGAACAAAGCAGTTCGAGACCCGGTCTTCAATGATAAAGATGGGGAGTTTGACTTCTGAATTTACTTCAATCCTAGTAATTCAGAACTCGGTTTAATGATTAAGGATTATGCGAATGTTAAGGGGGAGCTTATATGTTTTATATTTTTATTTATACATTTTCTGATTTTTCAGGAGGTGATTAAAAGATAATTTGATTGTTACATTTAGGGTAGTTACTATTCTCACCAGAGAATATGTAACGATGGCTTCTGGATAATTCTGTTCAGAACCCGGATTTAAATGATTTTCTTCTTAAGGATGTTGACAAGATACATATGTTTAGGAAGTTTTCTGTTTATTTGAGGGGGAGTTTGCTTAAATTTTTACTCTCATATTATTTTATGGGGGATATAATAGAAAAGAGAAATGAGATTAATTGTTATATTCATATTGTACTCTACTAATAATTTGACTTTTTACAGATACAAAGGAGAAGTATCGAATGTTTTGTAAAGGAAGCTTAAAAGATAAATATTCATTTTGTGGGAGTTAAGATTTCTACATTGAAGGTATATCATTCTAAATCTTAATTACATGATGAAAGAAGAACGACTTTCGAATGTGAAAAATGTTTTCTTAAATGTTCAAACCACTTCGTATTCTCAAATGTTTTATGAATTTTGAAGTGTGTTTTAAATGTTTTTCATATGGATACTTTGATGATTATCTGACCGTGTGTTTCCAAAAGATCAATACTTATGTATTATCTCGTCTTTATACTATCAAATATTCTTACACACATCGGTTCAATACTTTTATTGACTTTGTTATTACCATGTCTCAAAAGATAAATCTTTCGATGGTAATACTCCCGTTTGAAATTCAAAGTTGAGTATCAGACGTCATTTCTTCATAATTGTGCTTTCATTGTCAAATTTGTTCATATAAACAACTTTATATTCTTTGATATCCCAATATTTTTTTTCTTCATGATATTTGATCTGATTGAATCATTGTCAGATTCTCAAAACACTTCACTTGAATTCGTTTCATTCATTCAATTTCATTGTTTTGAGAGATCTTAAATGTTCAGAATGCTTAAATCTCATTCTTATTTTAATGAGCATACATTTTCTAATAATGATATCTTGTGCTTATTTGTCAAGATAAATCGTTGAGCAACACATTTTTAGGACAAAATTCAAGGGATTCAGTGTGAGTGCTTAAAAGACTTCCATGGGTTCATGTTCCCCCGGAAGTTATCCTGAGTGATTGAGGGGAGAGGGGTCAAAAGAATAGAGAGTGGGTGTGTGCTGAGGTAAAATGGAAAAGATAGTTTGGTTAGAAGTGAGCTCAAATGTTAAAAAGAAAGAGGGTGAGAGATTAGAGTAAAAGAATATCAAACTCTGCACCAAATCTTTTCTGAGTCGGGCAGCCACATTACTGATGTTTCACATTTCTTTCGTGAACTTCATTGAAACAGGCAACTAGCTCATGCCAATTCTTTCATAAACTCCACCAGCTACTCATTCTTTTCTCATCAAAAGAATGTTTCATATTTTAAAGGGGAAGTAGCACATTTTCTATCAGATCTTCATTTGGAAGATGTTGATATTGAAAAGGAAGGAAAGTCGCCCCACCTTCGAACCTTTCTCATGCACATTGAGTCTATGTAATATTTGTTGTTGTCTCAACGGTTTACATATTTTGAGCCTGTTTAAGCTTTAGTTGTTTCAATCATTGCTACACTTGCACGAGCACATAAGGAATAAGTTTTCTTGTCATAACATTCATAGAAATTCCTTTATGGTTTTTCAATGATTGAATGGAAGCCCTGGGGGAGTGAACATCAAAAAGCTCGTTTCCAATGTACATTGGTTGTACACAGTAGCTTTGTGCTACTGACAGGAATGTTAACTTATTCATATGTTGATTCAAGGTTACCAATCTTAATTTGTCTGAATTTGAAAAGATTTGGATAAATAAATTTTATGAATTGACGTCAGAATTTTAATATCAGATCAGATGGAGTTCATATTTTCTCTTTGGCGGATATTGTATATTTTCTTGAAAGGAGAAGATTGTCTTTATCATGAAGATTGTGCTTATCTTGATATTTGGGGGAGATATTTCAAAGACAGGCCTGACGTTGAAATGTTTTGATGATTCTGATTTCTCATAACTCATCAAAAAGGGGGAGATATTTCAAAATTTCAAAGTCAGATTAAAGTTGGTTCTATAAAAAAAAGGAGGAGAAGTTTTCAAAGTTCAATTTTTGAACAAAATCAAGTCATGTGAAAGTCGTAAAGTAGAGATAATTCAAAGTGAAAATCAAAATATCAAAGAAAGTTGATTGTTGAAGAATGTTCAAAGTTTGAAGCTTATCTAAAGATAGTTTCTGAGAATTTCAAAGTTTGAAAGAGATTTTAAGTGTTATCTACCAGAAGGAGAGATTTTAAAGATTTCAAGTTTTGAAGAAGTTTTCAAGTTTGTGAAGATGATTAAAGATTTGAAGTTGTTAAAGATTTCATTTTGAAGATTTTGCAACAAGAAGATGACCTGAAGATTATTGTCAAATTTTTTAATTTTGAATTCAAAGGTGGAGATTGTTAAGTCAAATATTGTATTCAAGATTAAATGAGGGGTCAATGTGTAAATGATGTAAAAGTGTAAGGAGTTGTTTTGTAGATTGAGTTGTAAGGTCAATTGTGTTGACCATATAAATAGGTTGTGTCTTTGTAATTTGAATACAAAATATATGCGAGAACATAGAACACACACACGCATAATCAGAGAGAATATATACAGAGAGCTTAAGAGAGAAAAACAACAAATAGGTATATGAGTTGATGTAATTAGTATGCTATCAATAAACGATTGATTCTTACATCTAGTGTGTGACAATATGAGCTTGGATCTATGACTTTCAATTAGTATATTAGGAAATCAAGTGTTGGGAACTGAAGAAAAGCTCAAGTATGGTTAATGCTGCTAGTTCAGAATTACTACTGCTAGAGGACTTCAAAGTTAATACTGCTGAGTATTACTACTGCTAGTAGAATTAATACTGCTAGTCAAAGTTAGTGCTGCTTGAACAAAGTTAGTACTGCTTAGCTAGTTAGTACTGCTAGTGGTTAGTGCTGCTTAGTAGTTAATGCTGCCAAGACTTAATGCTGCTTATAAGGTAATGTAAAGATAATGATGAAGAGATCGTGGGTAAAGATAAACAAGGATATTCTGAAGATATTCATGGAAGATATACTGAAGATATTTTATTTATTGTAATTATCTTTTTGTTCAGTATATGTATAGATTTGATAGAATAGTTTGATAATAGAGATTTAATTCTAAGTTTTAGTTTTCAGAGAGAATCAACCTCAAGGCATAGTTCCTAATTCTAGAGAAGTAGAATTCGTCTTGAAAGAGCTTGTTCTTCAAGATTGAGGTTGAGTGTGTAATCTTGTGATTTTAATACAAGTTTGCACAGTGTTTATCATATACTATTTGTTTACTGTTTCATTGAATATCAAAGTGTTATTCCGCAACTTCTTTGATATTGTTTCTGAGATTTTATTCTTGTTAAGAACTCGATCCTGACAAGTGGTATCAGAGCCTGTTCTCTCAGAAACATCTATTCACTCATCATGGAAAACTTTGCAGAATCAAACAGTACTCTAGTCTCAAAGGTTCCAATGCTCAGACCCAATGAATTCGATATGTGGAAGATCAGAATCAAGCAGTACATACTCCTCACTGACTATTCTATGTGGGACATAATTGAGAATGGTCCTTCTGAAGCAGGAAAGATTGGTGCAGATGGAAAGAGAACTCCACCAAAAACTGATGCTGAAAGAAAGACTAGACAGACAGAGATGAAAGCCTTGAGCACTTTGCTCTTGGCTATTCCCAATGAATACCAACATCAGTTCTGCAACTGCACTGATGCAGAGATGCTCTGGAATGCTCTAGAGAAGAGATTCTCAGGTACCAAAAGTACCAAGAGAAATCAGAAAGCCATTCTGAAGCAACAATATGAGAACTTTATGTCAACCAAGAATGAGTCCATGACTCAAACCTTTGACAGGTTCAACAAGCTTATTGGTGAACTTGCTACAGTGGGAGTACAAATTGATCAAGATGATCTGAACAGAAAGTTTCTAAGGTCCCTGAGTGATGAATGGACCATATATACAGTGTCTTTCAGACAGAATGATCAACTGGAAGAAAAGGAACTTGATGATCTGTATAATGATCTAAGAGTTTTTGAATCTGAGGTAGAGGCTAAGAAGAGGCCTTCTGGGTATGTTCACAATGCTGCACTTCTTTCAGCATCAACTGATTCTACCTCCATCCCTGAATCAGTTAGTACTGCCAATGGAGCACCTCAAGATAAAGGCACTGAAACTGTTTTTGAAGCCTTTCTAGCAAGTCATGGAAACTCTTCTCTCATTAATGATGACTTGGAACAACTCCATCCATATGATCTTGAAGAGATGGACATTAAATGGCAGATGGCCATGCTCTCTATGAGAGTTAAGAAGTTCATCAAAAGAACTGGAAGGAATAACTTCTCACAAAGAAGAGAAGATGGAGCAGGTTTTGACAAGTCAAAGGTGGAATGCTATAAATGCCATCAGAAAAGATACTTTGCTAGAGAATGCAGAAGTGGAATGCCTCAGAACAGTAACCACCAACAAGCTCAATCTGGAAGCTTCAATAGTAACAGAAACTCTGCACAATCCCTTGTCTCTCAACAAGGCATGGGGTTTGATTGGAGTGATCAAGCTGAAGAGGCCATCCAGAACCAAGCTCTAATGGCAGAGGTGTCTGATCTCCTAACAGAGGTAACTTCCAATCTTTGTTCTCAAAATTGCATTAACACTGTTAAGAGGTATAGGGATCACAATCAGAACATGAGTGATAACCTTAAGAGATTGGAAAAGGACATAAAAGATTATGTCAGGATAGTTGAGAGATTTGAAGAACAGATTAAGAGTTTTCAAGCCAATGAGCTTCAACACTCTTATGACACAAACTACTGGAAGTGGGAGAAGAATGACTTAGAACTTCAACTGACCAGATCCAAAGAGGAGAATGAGAAGATAAAGAGGGAGTTTGAGAAAGCCAAGCTGGATATTGAGAAATTCTCCAATGCTTCTAAAGCAATGGACTCTTTGCTCCAAACTCAAATCCATGACAAGCTTAGAAGAGGAATAGGATACAACACCACACCACCACCCTATAACAACAACTACATCCCTCCTAGTTCAGATTTGTTAGAAACAAAGGATAGAAGGACCTACCTAAGGGAGCCACTGAGATAGATCCCTTAGATGAAGTAGTTGTTAAGGATAAAACTGAGAAAGAAGGTGTCAAGGATAAAGACAACACTGTAAGTGGTGAGATTCCTATAGAAAACCACATAATCACCAATGAGGGATGTGGAAAGACTTGGGTCAAATCTAAGGACATAGAGAAGACTGAGAGAAAGTCTGAGAAGGTCCATTATAAGCAGACCACAGTTGTGAATCCTATCCCTTGCAAACAGTGTGCATGCAATAAATTTAAGCCCCAAAAACATGATAAACCAAGGGGAAATCAAAGAAACTGGAACAACCAATGGGCACAAAAACAAGGCATTGATCTAAGTAAAATCAATAGACCAAAGCCTTGTTTCATATGTGGAAAGTTAAACCATTTGGCTAAGTACTGTTACTTTAACCCTTTTAACCAACAGATGAACTTTCAAAGATTTATGCAAAAACCTGTTGGTTATAGGAAGGGTGGAAAGAAACATGTAGTGAAGAAATCTGTTGAAAACAAAGACCCCATGAAGAAAAAGGTTTTGAATGAAAGCATTAAAATGTGGGTGCCTAAAAGCACTAAAACTGTTAGTGCTGCTGACAGAGATAGTGCTGCTAGAAGCATTAATGCTGCTACCAGTGTTAGTACTGCTGAAAATTTTAATGCTGCTAATACTGTTAGTACTTCTTCAAAGATGAATACTGCTAACACAGTTACTGCTGCTAAAACAGTTACTACTTCTAATAAGGTTAGTACTGCTAAGCATGCAAGTGCTGCTAATGCTGTTAGTACTTCTAAAACCTGTACTACTTCTAGCAAATGTGTTTCCAAGCCTATCATTGTGACAAAGTACTCCAGAAATGATGAGTCAAAGTTTAAAAATCTTGTCAAGAAAGAATGCAAGTATTTTGATGAGAAAGGGGTACCCAAGACCACTTTGGCTTGGGTTCCTAATTCAAACTAACTGATTTATTTTATGTGCAGGGCAACCAACAGCTCAAGGGAAAGAGCATTTGGCATGTTGATAGTGGTTGCTCTAGGCACATGACAGGCAACATGTCATGCCTTCAAGATTTCAAGCATATCAATGGAGGACATGTTGCTTTTGGAAATGATCTTACTGGTGGAAAAATAAGTGGCAAAGGTAATGTCACAAAAGGTAAGATGACATTTGAGGATGTCTACTATGTTGATCAATTGAAGTACAACCCGTTAAGTGTATCACAGGTTTGTGACAAACAACATAGCATATTATTCACTAACACAGAGTATATGATCCTTGCTCCAGAGTTCAAGGTAGTTGATGAAAGCATGATACTACTTAGAACTCCAAGAAAGGACAATGTCTATTGCCTAGATATGGACAATGTTGTTAGTGATTCATCCCTGAACTGTCTTGTTTCAAAAGCTTCTGTGGATGAATCCTCTCTTTGGCACAGAAGGATGTGTCACATGAATTTCAAGACTATGAACAAACTTGTTAAAAACAACCTTGTAAGAGGTTTACCTTCAAAAGTCTTTTCATGTGATGATCATTGTGTTGCTTGCCTTAAAGGCAAACAGTACAAAACTTCTCATAAGACCAAAGAGTTAAATTCTATTTCTTCTTGTCTCCAGTTATTGCATATGGATCTGGTTGGTCCTACCAATGTTATGAGTATAGGCAAGAAATCTTACTGCTTGGTTATTGTTGATGATTACTCCAGATTTACTTGGGTATATTTTCTAAGGACTAAGGATGAGACAAGTGGACTGATCAAATCCTTTATCCTAAGAATTGAAAACCAAACTAATCAAAAAGTAAAAGTCATTAGATCAGATAATGGGACTGAATTTAAAAATCTTGATCTAAATACCTTTTGTGAAGAGAAAGGCATTGAGAGACAATATAGTGCCCCTAGGACTCCTCATCAGAATGGAGTTGCTGAGAGGAGAAATAGGACACTAATAGAGGCTGCTAGATCTCTGTTGGCTGATTCAAAATTGCCAATTACCTTCTGGGCTGAAGCAGTTAATACTGCTTGTTATGTCCAAAACAGAGTTCTAGTATTCAAGCCAAAGAACAAGACCCCATATGAGCTTTTAAATAAAAGAAAACCATTTATTGGATTTTTCAAACCTTTTGGGTGTCCTTGTACTATTCTCAATACCGAATCTCACTTAGGTAAGTTTGATAGCAAAGCAGATGATGGATTTCTTGTTGGTTACTCATCTCAGAGTAAGGCTTACAGAGTCTTTAACTCTTCTTCTAGAATAATTGAAGAAAGTGACAATGTCAAATGCAATGAGAACACACCAAATCCAATTGGGTCTGGTCCTCAGTGGCTATTTGACATTGATTCACTGACTAACTCTTTTGGTGTCAGTAGTGATGATTATGCAGATTCAGGGAGTGGAGGATCAGGAACTACACAAGTTCAAGACAGTTTATCTCAATCTGTGATCTTTCCCATAACCACAGTGGATCCTGTTGAAGACTGTGAAAAGGAACCATCTACTGAACCAAGTCAGAGTGAAGAAGAAAGTAGAGATGAGGAGATTCAAGTCAATAAAGAATCAGAAGTAGCTGCTGAAAACACCTCAGTTGAGTTGAATGACTCAAATCTAGAGGTGGGACTTAATGAAGAACCTAATCATCACACCAGAATTCAAAAGAATCATCCTCCATAACTGGTAATAGGAGATATATCCTCTCCTATGATGACTAGAAATCAAAGCAGGCTGCAAGAATTGCAAGATCAACAGCATACAGTGCTCTCTTGCTTTTTATCCCAGCTTGAACCTAAGAAGGCACATGATGCTATGAAAGAATCCAGTTGGATAGAAGCAATGCAAGAAGAACTACTGCAATTCAAGCTGCAAGATGTTTGGGATCTGGTAGACCTTCCTAAAGGCCAAAGAGCAATAGGAACAAAATGGGTCTTCAGGAATAAGAGAGATGAAAGAGGTATTGTGATAAGGAATAAAGCAAGGCTGGTGGCTCAAGGGTATACACAAGAAGAGGGAATAGACTATGATGAAGTATTTGCACCTGTGGCCAGGATAGAAGCAATTAGATTATTCCTGGCTTATGCTTCTTATATGAAATTCAAAGTCTATCAAATGGATGTGAAAAGTGCATTTCTTTATGGCTCAATTGAAGAAGAAGTATATGTCTGTCAACCACCAGGGTTTGAAAACCCAAGCTATCCAGACAGAGTATACAAATTGAAGAAAGCACTATATGGATTGCATCAAGCTCCAAGAGCATGGTATGACACTCTGTCATCCTATCTCTTGGAAAATGGCTTTGAAAGAGGAGTCATTGATAAGACTTTATTCATCAAGAGAAAGAAGAAGGACATCTTGCTAGTCCAAATCTATGTTGATGATATCATCTTTGGATCTACAAGAGACAACATGTGCAAGGAGTTTGAGGATCTAATGCATCAAAGGTTCAAAATGAGTTCCATGGGGGAACTTACTTTTTTCCTTGGACTCCAAGTTCAACAGAAGTCAGATGGAATCTTTATCTGTCAGTCCAAGTATGTGCAGGATATTCTAATCAAGTTTGGTTTCTCAGACTCAAAACCTGCCAGCACACCTATGGAGACACACAAGCAGATAACAGCAGATCTTGAGGGGGAGGATATGGATGTTCATCACTATAGATCCATGATTGGATCTCTCATGTATCTTACAGCATCTAGACCAGATATAATGTTTCCAGTCTGTGTATGTGCAAGATTCCAAGTTAGGCCAAAGCAATCTCACTATCAAGCTGTTAAGAGGATATTCAGATATCTCAAAGGGCAACCCAGATTGGGACTTTGGTATCCTCATGACTCATCCTTTGACCTACTTGCATACTCAGATAGTGATCTAGGTGGAGCAAACTTGGACAGAAAATCTACTTCTGGAGGATGTCAGTTTTTGGGTGCAAGACTAGTGTCTTGGCAGTGCAAGAAACAAACCACAGTGTCCACATCTACAACAGAGGCAGAGTACATAGCAGCTGCAAGTTGCTGTTCTCAAGTCTTATGGATTCAAAATCAAATGCTGGACTATGGGGTAACCTTTCTACATTCTCCAATCTTTATTGATAATAGCAGTGCTATTAGCATTGTGAATAATCCTGTCAAGCACTCAAAGACAAAGCACATTGAGATCAGGTATCACTTCATAAGAGACTGTAATGAAAAGAAACTTATTCAAGTTGTAAAGGTTCATACTGACAACCAGTTTGTTGATCTATTCACCAAAGCCTTTGATGTGGGTAGATTCACTTTCTTGGTAACAAGTGTGGGAATGATCAACTCTGAATAAACACCTTCTCAAAAAGTGGTTCAATGCCTGTATATTGTGTATTCTTTGTGGTACTAATCTTTCTTTTCAGGGAATACATAGCAGTCCTCAGTTCATCATAAGTTGAAAAGAGTAAGTTTTGTTAATACTGCCAGTGTATTGTTAATACTGCCAGTGCATTGTTAATACTGCCAGTGTATTGTTAATACTGCCAGTGCATTGTTAATACTGCCAGTGTATTGTTAATACTGCCAGTGCATTGTTAATACTGCTAGTGCATTGTTAATATCGCTAGTGCATTGTTAATACTGCTAAGTAGTTAATACTGCTTTCAGTTAATACTGCTTTCAGTTAATACTACTTTCAGTTAATACTGCTTTCAGTTAATACTGCTAGCGGTTAATACTGCTTTCAGTTAATACTGCTTTCAGTTAATACTGCTAGTGGTTAATGCTGCTTTCAGTTAATACTGCTTTCAGTTAATACTGCTAGTGGTTAATACTGCTTTCAGTTAATACTACTTTCAGTTAATACTGCTAGTGGTTAATACTGCTTTCAGTTAATACTGCTCTAGGTTAATACTGCTTATGTCCCGAATACTATAAATACCCTTTGCCCGCCTAAATGTTCATAACAACTCTTTGCATACTGTTCACTTGCGCTCTAAACCCTTTCTCTCTCAAAGTTTTCAAGCAAGAACCTTCAAACTTAATGGCATCCATGGCGTTCATAGACGAGCACAATGAAATCGCGATGCTCCAAAAACCAAAACAAGCTGAAGGTTTTCACCAGATAGTCGATTTTCTGAAGTCAAGCCATATTGCCCATGCTCTCACTCTATCTCCTACCATCTTCATAGAGCATCAGAGGCAATTCTGGGCAAATGCCACCATTGTTACTGAGAATGGTGTGCAAATGATCAAAACAAGGGTGTGTGACAAACCCTTGACAGTTACTGAAGAGGTACTTCGCATCAATCTACGTCTAGACGATGCCTCTGGTATAACTTCTATCTCTAATGATGAACTGTTTTCTACTCTTACAAGAATGGGGTATGGAGGCCCAATGGGTGTGTTCAAATTCTCAAAAGCCAAATTTTCACCCCAATGGAGTTTCTTTGTCCATATCCTTATGCACTGTATATCCAAAAAGACTACTGGATGGAGTGAGTTCAGTAGCACCATTGCTTATTCTTTGGTATGCTTAGCCACTGCCAGAAAGTATAATTTTTCACAAATGATTTTTAATGATCTTGTCTCAAACCTGGGAAGTAAAAAGAGCTTTTATATGTACCCCAGGTTTGTCCAAGAAGTTATTAACCATGAATTGACGGATATACCTCATTTTGATGGGGTATATGTACCCAAAATTCCCAAAGGCAAGGTCTTTTCAAACATGAAAAGATCCCCTCTGGACTCGGAAGGAGTTGACACCCCATTGTTCTCTACAATGATGGTGGTGTCCCAAACGAATGAAGGTATGGCAGCAGGGTCAAGGCCCCCATTAGACCAACCCACTGCTAGCCAATCCCAACCTTCCCACTCTAAATCAATTCCCCAGTCTCTTCTTGATAAACCAACTTCCCCAATCACCCATACTTACAAAAGGAAACAGGTAAAGAAGGCTCCTTCCCTTCTTGTACCATCAACCCCTAAGCCTTTAATCCCTCTAAGGGAGGATTCTCCATTAGAGAATATCTATAGGGAAACCACAAGGGTGTCTCCCAACCCAAAGGAGGTGCTCTCTGAGGAGGAGGTTGAGCATATGGGTACTGAGGCTGCCACTACTTCTGCTAGCACAGAGGAGGACAGTGGTAACATAAATAAGACCTCCCCCATGGCAACTTTGAATGAGCAATCATTCAAAGGTCCCCGGTGCCAAGAAACCAAGGGGGTGGACAGTGCTTCTGCTAGGTAGAAGGCTTCCACTACAAAAAGATCCCATGATCCTTCAATAGAGGGTAACACTTCTGGAGAAAGTGAGGACAGGTATAACTACTATGAATTGATGGAAACAATGGGGCAACATCAACCAAGATGTCCTTAAACAAGGGAAAGAAATTGAAGAGATGAAGCTGGTAATCTTGTCCCAACAAGTGTAAATTACCAAACTCAAAAAGCTGGTGAAAAGGTTGGTACTTAAAAAGAAAAAGAAGCAATTTGTACTGAAGAAGAGGGCACATGGTAAAGATGCTTCCAACAAGGGGGAGAAAGAGGCTGAAACAGAGAAAGAAAGTACAGCTGAGAGGGCATTTGAGGTTGAGGGGGAGGAAGAGGCAGAAAAAGAACCAAAATTTGCTGAAGCAGCAGAAACTGTTAATGCTGCTGAAGCAGCAGTAACAAAAGCAGCAGTAACAGGGCTTTCTGTTGAAGAAATGGAAATTGCTGAAACATTAGTCAAAGCAAAGAATGACACTCCTAAGGCTACTCAAAAGGCCAAGGGAGTAGTCATCAATGAAGGATAAGTTCAACAAAAGGCAAAAGAAAAGGCAAAGGAGTCAAAAGGAAAAGGAAAGGAGAAGATGGTTGAAGCTGAAATGCCTGCAAAGAAAAAGAATCAAATTGAAATGGATGAGGCAATAGCAAAGCAGCTTCAAGACCAAATGGAAAAGGAGGAACAGTTGCAAACAGAAAAAGATAGAGAGCTTGCAAAGATCATGGCCAGAAAGTTGAATGCAGAATATCAGAAAAGCATCAAAGAAGCAGCTCAAGCCAAGAAACTTCAAGTCAAGAAGATGCCAATTCAAAAACAGAAAAGACAACCCTCCAAAACATTTTTGGCCAATCAGGAAAGAAGAAAGATGATAAATTTCCTGAAAGGTGCAATTGGTGTTAAGGGGGAGATGTTCAACAACATGGCATACACTCAGGTTGAGGAGTTGTATCAGAAAGAGATGCTCAAGCTTCAAGGGGATTCAGCCCAAAGGGAAGAGGCTGAGAGAAGAATGAAGGAAAGGCATGACCTGAACATTCAAAAACCATTCCCTGAGGAAGTTACACCTACAAAAGAGCATAAGGAAGAATCAGAAAATGTTGGTACAGAGGTTAAATCTGCAAAGAGGGTAAAGACTATAGCCTCCAAGAAGCAGAACAAAAGACCAAGAGTTGAAGAACCAGCAGAAACAGTAGAACCTTCAGTTACTTTTACAACTGAATCTGTAAAGAACCCAGAACAATCCAATAAGCAATATAATCTTGATCTATATCTGACTACAACAGCTGATGAACCAGTTTCAGCTGATCCCATCTCTATGAAAGCTCCAGAAGTCATCTTTTGGGATATTTTGGAAGATCAAAGGAAGAAATACTTCAGGCTTAAGAGAGTGGGAGATATATATGAAGTATACTCTACTTGGGGTAGACTCATAAGAAGTTGTTCAAGATCAGATTTAGAAGAGATGTTTAAAGTTGGGTTGGAGATATATGAAAAGGAGCTGAAAGGAGAAGGAATGAGCTTAATCAGATTAGCTATGGAGTACTTATGCATGATGTTTGATCCTAGCAAAGTTCAACATGTGATCAGAGATTTGCATCTACAGAATAAACTCCAAAGAATAGAAAACTGGATGATATTTGAAAGGTGTGGAGTCTATGTCATCACTGTGGACAGAGCTTATCATGAGTACTACTTAGTTGATAAAATCTATGATCACAGCAAGGCCAAATTACAAGCAATGTTAAATGCAAAGCTTACATGTTCAAAAGATTCAGAAATGGCAAAGATTGTGGTTAGCAGAATCATTAATCAAAGTTTGGGTTTGGATCCTAATCTAGGAGTGTGAACTGAAGTGTTGAAAGCATCTTGAAGAAGATCTGAAGAACTTGACTTCTCTTCCTAAAAGTCAAGTTAGGGGGAGATTGTTGGGAACTGAAGAAAAGCTCAAGTATGGTTAATGCTGCTAGTTCAGAATTACTACTGCTAGAGGACTTCAAAGTTAATACTGCTGAGTATTACTACTGCTAGTAGAATTAATACTGCTAGTCAAAGTTAGTGTTGCTTGAACAAAGTTAGTACTGCTTAGCTAGTTAGTACTGCTAGTGGTTAGTGCTGCTTAGTAGTTAATGCTGCCAAGACTTAATGCTGCTTATAAGGTAATGTAAAGATAATTATGAAGAGATCGTGGGTAAAGATAAACAAGGATATTCTGAAGATATTCATGGAAGATATACTGAAGATATTTTATTTATTGTAATTATCTTTTTGTTCAGTATATGTATAGATTTGATAGAATAGTTTGATAATAGAGATTTAATTCTAAGTTTTAGTTTTCAGAGAGAATCAACCTCAAGGCATAGTTCCTAATTCTAGAGAAGTAGAATTCGTCTTGAAAGAGCTTGTTCTTCAAGATTGAGGTTGAGTGTGTAATCTTGTGATTTTAATACAAGTTTGCACAGTGTTTATCATATACTATTTGTTTACTGTTTCATTGAATATCAAAGTGTTATTCCGCAACTTCTTTGATATTGTTTCTGAGATTTTATTCTTGTTAAGAATTCGATCCTGACATCAAGAAACTAGAGATTGGACATAATGAGAATGACACATTCAATGTCTCATGTTCAGTTTGGACATCTAGAACAAAAGAATTAAATGTGTAAACTAAAATTGACTACAAACCGATAATTTGTTGTATCACCAGTTCTCGTCATTTAGGTAACGATGATGTATTTCTAGATGCCGCTCATCGTTTATAACTATAAATACGATATTTATATTTATTACCAACATGTCAAGAAACCAATGGGTCACACGCTTTGAACATATCCGAATAAGGAGTTTCAATAATTAAAATGTTTGATTATTATATCTCATTTGTATTGATTTAATATGATTAAATAAAATCAGATATTATTTATGTTAGACATAAATAAAGATTGCTAGGTATGGTCTTAAAAAGATGAGTGATGGTGCATGGATATTTCTATACTCAAGTAAGTTGTAGGGATGGTGGAGCTTTCATGCGATGTTTCTCATATCCATATAAATGTATGACATTTTATGCAAGAGTGTGTCTTGCAATTCTCTCTCAAAATCACCTACAACTATTGCTCCATTTTCTTTCTAAGTTTTGAAACCGTGACTAGCATCACGAGAAGGCAAAGGATTCGGATTCTTCGTGTGGATACTGTGGAGGCATCAACCTTCGTTTGTTGTTGTGATTCAAAGTCTCGTTAACTGTGAGGTACAATTTTGAAATACCCGATTTATTCCGGTTTGTATGGGTCCTTGGAGGGTTACGGTTTTATTTTCCGTTGTGCTTGAGATCCCTTAACCCAACAAATATCGCTCTGAATAATCCTCCTTCTAGGGGTTGTCAACAATTATACCATAGGCGACCTCACACATCCCATCAACCACTACTAATGCCACAATATTGGAATTTTACTCCATTCCACCCACCCTTCATTAACTTACCCAACAATATTATCCTTCCGATCATGGCGTAAACTAAACTAACCGCATATAACCAACATTCTATTGACTACTACACAAAGTAAGGCAATTTGAGCACGTACATGTACCTGTAAATTCGCAACTACACAGGCCAGGTGTAATGTAAATTTACCTTACATGTCAGTCCTCACTACCTTATATTTAGTGCACTTAGAGTGATCTTCCTAAAGGTACCCTATATCTCGGTTGTGTCCCCAACTCTACTCCACAATTTAAGTTTAGGCCCATCCGTCACCTAAATCCCTTAAACCTGGCTCTGATACCAATTGTAACAACCTCAAATGCATAACATAAAATAAAATATAACATCCAAAACGAGCCCAATACAATGCATACGGAAATAAGATTAACATAAATTCAAAGAAACTAGTTCTATCATAGCCGAGATGTCTACAAAGTCCGCATCTAGTACCGCTCTCTACCCGAGCATAATTGACCCTCTAAGATATCAACAATTCTCCTTTCCTTTAGTAGAGGCACCAACAACTCCTTTACTTGAAAATGGTTTTTAAGAAGTTTGAAAGCGAGGGTTAGACCAGAAGGTCTAGTAAGTTCCCACCCATACGCAGTTTAGAACAATTTAAGAAATTTAATTTGAAAACGGGAAATTTAATAATTACCAATCGTCACATAATACCGTAGTCATAATCAACATGTAGTCGATATCGAATCCATCACTTTGCATTACAATCACACCCAGGGGCCCAGTAGATCCCCATCCGGCCCCCAAGTAGATGTCGTCACTGTGTGCTCGAGAAACAAACTCAAGGCACACGGTTCATATCTCAATTTTACTTGACTGTCCCACAGCCAATAAAACACAATTTGACCTCCACTCGACAATTATAACGAATTATAAATTGACACTCAACAATAAGAAAAGGTGTGGCATTCATCGACATTTAACATATATATAACCATGCTTTCAAGTCCGATAGGAAAATAAAGATTGCATCACTAAATTTATTTACTCAAGATTAAAGACAAGGAACTCACCTGAAGGATTGAATCTTGGCACACACGGAATTGATTTTTAAAAAGACCGGCTCCTACAATTGTTAAAAGTCCACGATTAAATTTCAGTTACTAAATCTGAATTAAAGTCCCACGAGACCCGACCAAACTAAGAAAATCCTCGGTACCGCCTAGACCCCATTCTCCCCAACCATGGCTAACCTAAACGATCCTAAGTCGAAGCCCGAAGGATTTGGGCCACGGGTGCCTCCCGGGTCTGGGCTCAACGGTTCACGGGTCCTCGTGGCATCCCGGAACGCTCGTGTTACGAGGCACCTGGGGAGGGAACTCTCGGTGCCACCCGGGATGTGAACTCTCGGTGCCACCCAGGTTAGGGGAAACCGACGTTCACGATAACCTCAAACCCCAAAACTTCTCTAATCGAGTTTCGACTCAACAATCCAAACTGATCCAAACTAAAATCATTATAAGAAGAAAGTTAACTCATAACTTAACATTCCTATACCCTAACTACTCATCCAATCCAATCAACCGATCAAAACCTGGTACGTCCTTGTTAAGAGCATTTCTTCCCAATTTCAACTTTCCAAAATAAAACTTACCACAACCATAGAGAAAAGAAGAAGCTAGAGTGATAAATACATACCTGCAACAATGGAGTCTTCCCACAACTCCCAATATTCTCCTTGCTTAGACACCCGTGGGCTCCTCTCCTCTCCTTCTCTTTCTCGATGACGGATCAAAATGACAAGGGAATTAGGGTTCTCTTTACCAAAAGGGGTTATAATAAGAACATTACACTTTAGTCCTCCACTTTACTTCTTTTCCACTTTTATCCCTAAATTCCAAAGATTTACAATTGGAATCTGATTATTACATGACTTCTTTAAAGTTCTCGAAATTCTTAATAGTGTTTCTTTTTTGTAATCTAAATGCGTATCATGATAAATTAAATGACTTGAAGTCATCGCAAGTGAACCTCCATATAGCTTGATATTTCTGGTCTACAGGTAGGTAGTGATTTCTTTAAAGATCTCAAAATTTTTAATTGTTTTTTTTCCCTTTCATCTAACAGCATATCATGATAAATAAATATTACTTACCCGAATTAATAAAAATAAGCTAATAAAAAAAGGTATACTTTTATACTCGGAGCATCATCAATTAAAGCACCACTTAATTAGATATTGGTTTTCAATTGTCTAACAAATCCAAGTATTTCTTTTCTTTCAATATTTGAACTCGGGCATGAAAAGACCTCTTTGGATGGTCATTCCAAGTCAAAACTTTTTATTGTTGTAACTTTCTTCTATATAGTACCAGAAGTATAGAACTGGTCTCCTATATATTCAATACACACCCTTGATGTAATCTTGAGAAATTTCCATATAAACTTGACATAAAAATAGAATTTATTCAATTTTAATTGATATAGTTACCCAATAATAGATATTGTATGATAAATGAAAAATTAAGATCAAAACTATCCAACGAACAAAGTCCAGTATATAATTTCTTCATTTTTGAACATACAAGCATGTACAACTTAAAGGTAGGGGATTTCCAACGGTTATTGTTAAACAACATAAAGAAAGATTTCTTAAACATGAATGAAATAGTCAATCTTGCAATATAAAAAAATTCATTGTTGTGTTAAAAAAATGATATTTTTTTTTTATCTTCCTATACAATTAATGAGCCTACAAAAACATTTAATAAATCATAATATGTTTAATGTATGCCATTTTGAGAAGACGAAAAAAAGATAATATGTTGTGTTAATACTAGAGAATTATTCAATAAATAACAAAACTTTTTCTTCTTATTAAAACAAAATCTAGAATATAAACAAAAAAGTCGATATACATAAATGTGGAATGAGAGTAAATGAGATTTATGTTACTTAAGTGATAATGGCGGGTGTAAAAATTTACTTGCTTGGGGATACACCTAATGGTGCAAAACAATTTGAAGTTAAATTAATGACCCATCCAAACCAAAACGATTTCATTTTATTATACGTGTTTTCGGTAACTTTTTTTATTATGTTCGGTTGAACTGAATAACACATTATACTAATAATTTTTTTATATTACTTCTATATGAATTGCAGAATTGGTTTGAGCTGGTAGCACTACAACAAAAGTGAGTTTATAAGATATCAAAATTTTAAAAGCATTATAATAAACCACTTATAAGACTTAAACCTATAAAGTATAAATATATATTTTTAATTTTTGTTTGACAATAAATTACAAAATATATCTAAAAAAAATTTTACATTTAGAAAAATAAGATTTAAAATGAAACATTACAATTTACAATTATCGGTTACAAAAAGTGGTAAGTTAACCTTGATTTCGTAACACAATTTAATATATCTTTCAAAAAGTCAAAAATAGTATATATTTTTTTCCCTTTGAAATTAGAAAAACAAAAAATAAATAGTGAAAAATATTCATAATTTAAAAAGGGTCAATACAAGACCATAGTTGAATTTGTGGCATATTCACCTTCACTATATGTACACGATGAACAATATACATCACATACACACATATAATAATAGAAATATGACGTCAACTTATTTGATTTACATTCTTCCTTTCTTTTTCACCCTTTTCCTTCTCTTCAAACTGCATTACTCCACCCAACCAACCACCACAAAAAACCCACCACCTTCACCACCAAAGTTGCCCATCATCGGCAACATCCACCAACTCGGCCCACTCTTGCACCGTTCCTTCTTCTCTTTATCACAACGGTATGGTGGCCGCCACCTCATGCTCCTCCACATAGGCTCAGTCCCATCCTTAGTGGTCTCATCGGCTGCAGCCGCCCATGAGATAATGCAAACCCACGACCTCATATTTGCCACAAGACCACCCATAGAGATGCACAAGACCATCTTCTACGATTTAAAAGAAATATCTGCGGCCCCTTATGGTGAATATTTTAGGCAAGCCAAGAAACTTATGATTCTCAACTTTTTGAGTAGCAAAAAGGTGCAAACTTTTAGTAGAGTTAGGGAGGAACAAATCGCCAATATTCTACGTAAAATTACAAAGAGTTCGGAAAGTAATAAGGCGGTAAATTTGAGTGATTTGTTATCTGAACATTCCAATGGAGTGTCATATAGGTCTACGTTTGGGAAGAAGTATGATGAGGAGACTCGTGAGAAGATGAAGAAGGTTGTGGATAAGGTGTTAAGAGATCTTTTCTCAATTCTATTATGCGGATTCTATTCCTCAACTCGGGTGGATCGATCAAATTAGTGGGGCAAATGCTAAAGTGAAGGCCGTTGCGAAAGATCTTGACGAGTTCATGGAGACAGCAGTCGAAGAGAGGCTAGCGAGTCAAAAGACCGGTGATCAAGATTTAGGTGAAGGTGTAGAGCCCTTCATTGATGCGTTGTTTAGGATTCAGAAAGATGGAGTACTTGAGGGGATTTCTTTCGATAGAGAACATGTCAAAGCACTCTTAATGGTACAATTCTCTAGACTTTTTTATAATACGTAAACAACCCTATTTCATTCTATAATACGTAAATCCTATAAACCTGTCTATTAAAATCATTTTAACAAACCACTGGGGTTGTGGCATAGTGATTGAGCCCTGAGGATGTGGTGGAATATTCCATCTGTCCAAGTTCAATTCTAGGCGTACACAATAGTTGTGGTCACTAAGTTTTTCATGGTTGATTTCTTGCGGTCACAACTTGCCGGGATTAGTCTAGGCGGGACACCATTTCCCAAAAAAAAACATTTTAACTTCAAGTAAAGCCAATTATGTTGTAGTGATTATCTTTGTCTTGGTAATCATTGATCTTTCTTGAGAAAACTAAACTAAACTAAACAACATGAGTATATATAATCTTTGATATTGTTTCGATTTGTACGTAGGATGCGTATATTGCTGGCGCAGAGACATCATCATCGGCATTACAATGGGTTATGTTAAACCTCCTCACACATCCTCAAGCCCTAAAGAAAGTGCAGACGGAGGTGAGAACAATCGTTAACGGAAAACAACAAATAACAGATGAGGATGTGGAGCAGATGAAGTGTAACACCTTAGGCATATCCCATATCGGCCGTGGACAGGAGTGATGCTGGGTGTTATAAGTAATATCTTGGTCTTCCTAACAACAACGCGTTTTGGGGCCACAAGCACGTCAGGTTCTGGGAATTCTGAGGTTAAGCGTGCTTGGGTGGGAGTAGTCCCAGGATGGGTGACCCCCTGGGAAGTTTCTCACCAGGTCGCCAGAAACAAATCCGTGCGCTACACGTTGGTTAAATCCAGGGGCAAAGCGGACAATATTGTTGTCGAGGCAGACGGGATGTTACATGAAATACCTGAAAGCTGTGATCATGGAGACCAACCGCCTCCACCCTCCGGCCCCGATACCATTTCCTCGATTGGCAACCCAAGATGTGAAGATAATGGGGTATGACATTTCAAAAGGAACCAGAGTTTACATAAATATTTGGGCAATAGGAAGGGATCCTAATGTGTGGGACAAACCTAATGAATTTGTGCCGGAGAGGTTTGTAGAAGAATCATCCGTGGATGATTTCAAATCTATTCCATTTGGTGGGGGACGACGGAGGTGTCCTGGGAAGACTTTTGCGTTGACCATGATTGAGGGTTAGTGGCAAATTTGTTATGTAAATTCGATTGGGAACTACAGGATAAAGAGGGTGTAAACATGGATGAAACGAGCGGCATTGCTAGTCATCCAAAGAGTTCATTCCTAGCTTTTGCAACACCTTTCTCTTCTTAGCTATTGTGTACAAAATACGTATGTTGTAATACGTAAAAATAAGAAAGAAAGAAATAAATATATGTAATGTTTTCAACATTTCAAAAGAAAAAAAGGATTAAAATTGAGATCGAAGTTTGAGTAAATTACAAATTCCATCCTTGTGGTTATATGAAAACTATGGATCGAGTCCCTCAAATAAAATAATTACAAATATAGTCACCGTGGTTTCATTTTTGTTATGGATTAGGTCCCTTGCCATAACTCTGTTAACTTTAACACCCTTAAATTAAGGGTAATTTAGTGATTTTATTGTTTCTTTTAAATAAATAAATATAGGCCACATAGTTCCGGCTTCCATCTCCGCCTATCCGGCCCTAACTCTGGCCTCCATTTCCGGAAAACTCCACCACACCCATCGGACCCTCTCTTTTTCTCATAAATCAGTTACCTTCAAAAACCAGGTTGACCTTATAAGCTAGTGATGCATATTTATATGAATCTATATGTATATATTCCTCCTCTCTCTCTCTCTCTATCTATCTATCTCTCTCTCTCTCCCTCACACAAAGAAAGATCCACTATGTGTGTGGATGTGAATGTAGATTGACAAGGAATTATTCAAATTAAGTAGCAAATTGGAGAGATGAGGTTTGGATTTCGATTTTCTGTGTCTCGATATCGATTCTAAATATTGTAATCCCTAATAAAAAATATAGCTCCATGAGTAGAAAGTATTGATTAATTTCTCAGGGGCAACGATCTAGGGTTAATGCCAATCAATAAATTGGAACAACTTCGTAAGTATATCTTCGATATAGAAATTGAAAGGATCCGATTCGAGCAAATTTTGTGTGGGAGGGAGATAGATGGTGCAGGTGGGAGGTGCGGTGTGTGTAGATCGGTGACGAAGTTGGGTGGGAGGTGCGGTGTGTGTAGATCGATGACGAAGTTGGGTGGGAGGTGCAGATCGGCGACGGAGTTGGGGAGGGAGATCGAGCATAGATTTTAAGGTGGTGAGCGTTGGCCGGAGATAAAAAGAGAGATAAAGGGTCAATAGGAGGTGAGGGGGATGGAGTTCACGAGAAGAGATCCAAATTTTCGATGCCTGTGGAAAACCCAAACTGTGTTCTATCACCACCAAACGGTGTTTTCGATATTGTGGAAAACCCATCTTTTCCTTTGATGTATATATGAAGATGAAGATTTATAGTGGCGATGGAGCTTTTTCGGATCCAAATATAGGTTTTGATATACATAATTGTGGTTTGTTCTTGAGGTTCACATGGTTAATGATTTAGCTTTTGATTTAAATGGTGATGTCTGTTCTTGATGCTTGTACCAATGATTTTGGTTTTTTATTTGTTTAGGATTTAGGTCTTTTACGGGTTATTTGGGATTTTTATATGTTTTTTTTTATTATTAGAGTTCAGTTTTGTTTGTTTGTTTGTTTAGGTTGTCAGAGAAGATGACAGGAGGGCAGGAGGTAGCCGGAGAAGATGACCGGACGGGAAGGTATTGCCGGAGAGGGTGGCAGCACAAAACATCGGGACTTATTTTAATTTTTATTTAATGGCATATTCATTTAATTTTTATTAAAAATTAAGAAATAATAAAAGACTAAAATGCCCTCAAAGTTAACGATTTTTTAACAGAGTTAGTCAAAGGGACCAAAAGTGAAACAAACTCGGTGACCAAAACTGTAATTACTTTAAAAGAGGGAATATAGTTGATAATGAGTGACAACCAAGAGACCAAAAATAAAACTTACTCTAGAATAAATTTGAAAATGGCAGACAAAGAAGAAGAATGGACGTGTGATTGGTAACATAAAAAACTTGAAACTGATAATAAGAATCCGTGATATCTTGTGATTAGAAGAAAGGATTGAATTGCTGACATCATGCAATTAGAAAAGATTCCCTTCGGTTACAATTCATTGTGAGGATAAATTGTAATCCTTATATATAAAAGGCATGACTGTACATTGAATAAAATACTTAGAAAATTCCAATCTCTCTCTTATCTCTCTTTCATTTTCATGGTATCAGAGCATTAATTCTTGAGGCCTATTTTTTCATCATTCTCATGGTTGGTGATAAAGAATCTCAAAAGACTACAGCTCCCTGGAAGAATTCTAATTATCCATTTTTGTTCACCATTCAGACAGGGGTTATTATGGTGGTTTCTTAACCTTTGTGGATGATAACTACTCAATCTGGGCACCCTCGATCATGATGACCCTCTAAAACAAAGCGAGTTTCGTAACAAGAACCATCACAAAATCGACCACCAACAAATAACAAGCTCTTCAATGGGACGGTGCAATACTCTCGTCAATAATTGGCTCATTTCATCTATGACAAAGAACATGTCAAAATATGTAACCCATCAGAAAGAGGTGTTTTGCAAAACTAGGGTACTTTTTAAAATTCTTTGTAAAAAAGGGTAGTTTGAAATAGGGATGTTAACCCTAAAGGGTTAAACACCTTTCCAACTTCTATTTGGAAAATTTCTTCGATTATGACCAGGTTGATGGCATAGTCCACATCTACGAGGTTCATTAGGATGAGGAATGTCCATCTTGTTACGAATTCGGTTTACACGTCTTCGACATTAGCCAACAGAAAGTTTTAAGTAATCTGCTTGAATCTCCCACCCCGGATCCAACCAATAATCAACATAAGGAAGTGGTGCAAAACTAGGATGATATTGTTGTTTATACGTCATGGTAGTATACACTATATTCCTAGTAGTATACACTAGAATGATATTATTGTTTATTTTTTTCTATTGATTTTGATTTTACACAATTTTAAACATTTTTAACTGAATTGATTTACATATTTTGAACATTTTTAACTGATTTGATTTTATAGATAAATAAAAATAAAAAGTAATAAAAATAAAAAAATATATTTAATATTAATATCAACTATGTATTTCCTAGAATTAAATTTATACACAAAATATTATACGGATATAATATAAAAATAATAAAAATAAAGAGATGTCATTAAAAGTATTGATAAAATATTTTTAAGAGTAAATTGCAAATTTGGTTTCCATGGTTTATTGTTTTTCTCACATTTTGGTCCCTATAAAATTTTTATTGCAAGAAACTTCCTATGGTATGCAAAAGTGCTCGGATTTAGTCCCTGTGACTAACGCCCGTTAGTTTGCAGGTGTTAAATCCTCTCATGTGCCTTGCACATGAGGGTATATGGGTCATTTTACTCTACAAGGACCAAAATTGCAATTTACTCCACAAGGACCAAAATTGCAATTTAGTCTTTTATATTATACTATTTTCAAAAAACATAGTATTTATATTATATAATTAATAAATAATAATCACGAATTAAAAAATAACTTATTTAATGAAACATCAAAATTTTATTTAGTTAATAGTTTATATTTAAGTTTTATCGACCAAAATTATAATAAAATAATTTATATTTTCGCTTTTACTAAATTTTATTTTTAATAAAAAAATAAATTATTCAATAAAAATAAATTTAGCACATGCGCTTTTTGAATATTAATATATAACATAACATATCTATACTATATAATGAAAAAACTAAAACGGTTATTGTACAAACTTTTGTACAATTACATTTACCACCCTTACAATGTTACATTTATCACCCTTACAATTACTTATTTAATTTATTTTATATCTCTTACCTTTTTATTTTTTATTTTACACCATTATCATATTAACACAAATAATAATATATTAACAAAAATGCAATGCAAAAATACGTTCATTTTTCTACAAATTATACCATTATAATCGTCTCGTCAATACCTACAAAACGAGCCCAATATTGAATATTTTTTAATTTAACCGTACTATTAAATATCATGAATATCTACGAAATAGTTTGTTTTCTATCCATACGTTTTATTTTTTTTTTCCACCGTTAGCACGTTAAAAATACATAATCGTAAAATACGTTTCATTCTTATTATAAATTATCTCTACTATTATATAAAAAAACTAATACGGTTATTATACAAAATACGGTTATTGTACAAACTTTTGTACAATAACACTTATCACCCTAAACTTTTGTATAAAAACAATTATCACCCTCATAATGTTACATTTACCACCCATACAATTACTTATTTAATTCATTTTATATCTCTTATTTTTTTATTTTTCATTTTACACCATTATCATATTAACATAAATAATCGTATATGAACAAAAATGCAATGAAAAAATGTTTCTTTTTTTACAAATTATATCATTATAATCGTCTCGTCAATATACTTTCAAAACGAGTCCAATATTGAATATTTTTTTAATTTAACCGTACTATTAAATATCATGAATATCTACGAACTAATTTGTTTTCTATCCATACGTTTTATTTTTTTTTCACCGTTAGCAAATTAAAAATACATAATCGTAAAATATGTTTCATTCTTATTATAAATTATATCATTATAATTTTTTTGTCAATAATTAGAATATAAACTAATTATTGAATATCTTTATGGGTTTAGGGTTTCATAAATTGTGATTCTTAGGTTATGGTTGATTGTTGATGACATGTCTATAAGGAAATAACATTAATTGTTCGTTATTTACATACATTCCGCTGCATCGTGCGGGTATATGCCTAGTATATTATAGAAAAATCTAGCACATATTAAAACGATATATGAAATTACCTCTAAAAATTTATTATAACTAGACTTATATCTTATTGAACTAGAATTTTTAATAGATTTTTTTATATAAATTACCGTACAATTATTTAGGGGTGTCCACGGTTCGGTTCAGCTCGGTTAGTAAGAAAAATGTGAATCAAGCCGTATGAGGCGGAAACCTGGTTACCCGAACCGAAACCAGTTGAATCAAACCGAATCGAACCGAACCGAAATTAGTCGGTTACCTGCGGTTCGGTTCACAGATACCCGAATTTATAGAAAAATATTATTTGCAATATAAAAATAATACCAAAATAGAAATTTTATACCAATTACATAACAAATAAATAAAAATAATCCAAGAAAAAAAAAGATTGAAATAAGTTTTATTGTTTAAAAATATCCATTATTTAGTTGATGATTATTTAAATATTAAATATAATATTATTAAGTAATCTATATATACCGGTTCAGATCGGTTACTCGCGGATACCTACAATTTAAAACCGAAACCGACCCGTGAATACCCGGTTTTTCGATTTTTGGTTTTTCCGGTTTCCGATTTTTTCGGTTTCTGATCAAACGGTTCGGCTTGGTTTCTCGGTTTTCCAGTTTTTTTTTAACATCCCTACAATTATTAAAATGATGTTAACATGCAAAAATATTAAAGCACATGGATTTTGTTAGGAATATTTGAAAAAGAGGTTTGATCAAAAAAACATAAAAATAGGTTGGATGTTACATAATTTTGTTAGGAATATTTGGTCGTTCATCCTCTTTCAAACACCTCTACCAAAATCTATATGCTTTAATATTTTTGAATGTTGCATAATTTTAATAATCGTAGGTAATTTATTTTAAAAATAATTAAAAAAGTCGAGTTCAATAAAATATAAGTTTAGTTATAATAATTTTTTTAAAGGTAATTTCATATATCGTTTTAATATGTGCTAGATTTTTCTATAATATATATGTTATGTTTTATTTTAAAATTCAAAAAACACATGTGTTTAATTTATTTTTATTGAATAATTTATTTTTTTTATTAAAAATGAAATTTAGTAAAAGTGAAAATATAAATTATTTTATTATAATTTTGGTCGATAAAGCTTAAATATAAATTATTAACTAAATAAAATTTTGATGTTTCATTAAATAAGTTATTTTTTAATTAAGTGATAATTATTTATTAATTATATAATATAAATACTATGTTTTTTGAAAATGATATAATATAAAAGAGTAAATTGCAATTTTGGTCCTTGTGGAGTAAAATGACCCATATACCCTCATGTGCAAGGCACATGAGGGGATTTAACACCTGCAAACTAATAGGCGTTAGTCACAGGGACCAAATTCGAGCACTTTTGCATACCACAGAGAGTTTCTTGTAATAAAAATTTTATAGGGACCAAATGTGAGAAAAACAATAAACCACAGGGACCAAATTTGCAATTTACTCTATTTTTAATAAAATAATATTGTTAAATAAAATTAATTTATTATATTTAGAGTAATTTACGGATTTGGTCCCTATAGTTTGTTAAAATTTTGGATTGCGTACCTCAAATAAATTAATTACAGATAACATCACCATGGTTTCCATTTTGTTGTGGATCAAGTCCTTCCTTCTAAAACCTTTTAACTAAGGTATGGGTATTCCTGTCATTTCAAAAAACTCTTTTTTTAATTAAACCCTTATTTAGACATCAAAATTTTAAAATAAACAAAAACATAATCATCAATTAATTAAACAAAATTAAATTCAAGATCAAACAAATTTAGACATCAAAAACTTAAAATAATCACAACTTTTCTCTACCAACAAAAACAAAATCATCAAGAAACAAAATCATAAGCTTCTTGTATGACCTCTTAAAAGATCAAAACTACCATGAGCCTCAGAAGTCTCTGATCAAAAATCAAACCCCACCGCGGTCACCACCCTCTTCAATCAATCGCATTCTAATCCCCTTCACAACTAACAAAATTAGGGTTAGGGTTTTACAGTCATGGCTTCCGAAGAGATCGCCCTTGTCCTATCACATCGTTCCGACAACAACAACCACCCTAAGTTCCTCTTCCAAGACAACTCCAACTCACCCTTCCGATGTAACCCGCCGCACCACCACTACCACCAACGCTATCATCATCCCGTCGGACATACAACTAACAATAAAACCACCCACGAGCTCACCGACTTCATCGAACATCAAAATCGACACTATCAACCACAATCCACAACCAAATTCCGCCGGAGCATCTGCGATGCTACCCCCGCCTACCACCGTGATGTCCACGATTGGGATATCAGAAACGGGCAGGATTCTAGTTCTCCCAACGGAGATCGATCGATGAAGATGACGACATGGATGATGGTGATGGAGATGGTCACGTGGTTGGACTTGTGAACAACATTGATGATATAAAAAAATTCTCATGAAAGTAATGTTAGTCGGCACTGTAGCTGTGAGAAAAATGAGAATGGGAAAAGGACACATTTTTCCTCTATTGGTAAGTTTTTCAAGCAATTATCATTTATCTGGATTTCTGTTTTTGTTTTTTCTGTTCACAAACCTTAGTTTTGATTTTTGTTCAACTTTGTTTTATGATTGAGTTTTTATTTGATGTGTTTGTTAGGTCCAGTAGTGAAGTAATGAAAGAAGGAATTGTGAACCAGAATCATAAGCAAACACAATTATCCCAGTACCAGAATGCTATTACAATTGTTGATCCTAATATCTCAGAGACTTCTGAGGCTCATGGTAGTTTTGATCTTTTTAGAGGTCATACAAGAAGCTTATGATATTGTTTTTTGATGATTCTGTTTTTGTTGGTAGAGAAAAGTTGTGATTATTTTAAGATTTTGATGTCTAAATTTGCTTGATCTTGAATTTAATTTTGTTTAATTAATTAATGATTCTATTTTTGTTTATTTTAAGATTTTGATGTCTAAATAAGGGTTTAATTAAAAAAAAGAGATGAAAAAAGGGTTTTTTGAAATGACAGAAATGCCCATACCTTAGTTAAAAAGGGTTAGAAGGAGGGACTTGATCCGCAACAAAATAGAAACCATGGTGATGTCATCTGTAATTAATTCATTTGAGGGATTCAATCCAAAGTTTTTACAAACCACAGGGACCAAATCCATAATTTACTCTTTTATTTATATATTTACAATTATTCAATTTACACATAATATATAAAGAGGGTATAATATAATAACTAGAGTAAACTACAATCTTAGTCCCTGTGGTTTGTCATTTATTGTCAATTTTGTCCCTGATTTTCAAAAAATGCTTTTTTAGTTACTATGGTTTTCATTTTATTTCTGTTTTGGTCCTTGAAGCCAACGTTGTTAAAGAAACCGTTAAATCTAAGTAATTTGTTTTCTTATCCTTTTTCTATTATTAATTAAATAATAATATTATAAAACATTTAAAAGAAAATAAAAAACAAAACTTTACCTATCCCATATGACTTTGCCCCACCCCCACTCCATCCTCACATAACTCCCCGCCCCCCCCCCCCCCCCCACAAAAAAAAAACCCCCACCTTCTTCCCCAAACTTCGTAAGTCCATTTTTATAAACTTGAAAGGTTTTCCCTTTTTCTAATGCGAAATCTTCTGGTTGCAGTCTCCTTCAACTGGTAAATCAGATTAGTGTCCAGATGCAAAATTCAACCATGTTTTCATTGTTTTTTTTGGTCTTTACAAGACCAACCAAGTTGAATCTGCATATTTTGTTTTCACCTTCTCACTTCACCTTCACTCTTTTTATGCAAATCCTCTCTTGCGGGAAAAGGGAAAGAAGATGGGTTGAGGGGGTGAGGGTGACGTGGGTTTGGGGTAGGTGATGTTAGGTGGGTTTTGTTTTTTTGTTTTTAGGTTTTCTTTCCTTCTTATAAATGCGTGTAACTTGTGCATTAATAACTTTGTAACAATAATATATGATTTAAAAGAAAATAAGAAAAACAAAATTAATTAAAAAGACCAAATTACCATTATATTAACAGTTTTTTCTAACACTGTTAGTATCAGGGACCAAAAAAGAAATAAAATACAAACCACAGGGATGGAAAAATTAATTTTTAAAGACCAAGGACGAAATTCGTTATAAATAGCAAACCATAGGGAAAATCGTAATTTACTCTAATAACTAAAAAGAAGGTAAGGATTATATTGAAACTTCTATTCATATTAAAAGGGGTTGAAATCAGAATAGGTAGAATTAAAATGGGGTCTACCACCCTAGTTCTGCAAAACAAATTTAAGTATCCTATTTAAACAAAATATTTTAGAAACTTCTTAGTATAGTAATAGTTTACAAAAAAAAACTCATCGCAAGGAAGCTTGAACTATATGGCTAGAACTACAAGACCGATTCGATCAAACAAATTATATTTCCTTGTATTGAATCAAAAATAGTATACACAAGTGTGAGCAAGGAAATCGATCAGTTACAACTTATTACACAGACCTAAAAGGAATGTCGGATGAGAAAGATGTTATGTGCTCTTTTCCTACTTGTAGCTATGAAGCCATTACCGAGTTCAACATATTCATGGCAACACAAAAGACAACGAAGTTTCTCATTGATTTTAATAAAAGTTTTGAACAAGTGTGTGGAAAGAAAATAGTGATGGATCCTTTTCCGAGCCCTAGCAAGGCATATGCCATTGTGATTCGTCAAGAGAAAGAATCTCCAGTTACATAAGAAGAAACCACAATAGTACTCGAACCTGCTACCTTCTCTGTCAAAGGTTTAGGCTGAGACTTAAGGGAAGTCCGCGAACTCTTGCATCAATTCAGCCAAGAGAGGAAATCATGATTCCCGTCGCCCTGAAGGAGGTAAGTCTTGTGAAAAATATGGTACGACTAATCGTAGTACCAAGCATTGTAAAACTTACATCACATGCCCCAACTGCAACCTAAAAGAGCATTCACAACCGTATTGCCGAAATTGGAAGAATGCCTTGCCAATGAGAGGCTCACCGTCCTGGGTAGAAATTGACTCCATGGATGGAAAAAATGACGGCTTTTCTCTCACAAAGCAAGAATGCCAACTCTTCCTCAACAAAATCCTTCCTCATTCACAATCTTCTTTTGCCAATATGGTCGATAATATACAAAACTATGAAGAGTTATAAAGGTAAAGTTCATTACCTATCACGCAATAGTAATTAGCCTTTCTGGATGTTAGATAGTGGTGCCACCGATCATATTGTTTGTAGTCCTATCCTTCTCTCCTCTTATAAAACGATTATGAATCATTGGGTCAAGTTACCAGATGGCATTTATTTTGGAATACGAGAGCCATAAACTCAATGGAGAATAACCGTATTCCTCCAAAAATCCATACAAAACAGGGTAGGATGGTGTTTCAAAATTTTACCAGTACGAGTAGCAACCCTTTGATGTCGTATCTAAATCTAAAAAACGAACTCAGACCGTTGCCTCCATGATATCCATGCAAATGCTCTGAATCCAAATGATGTCCAAACGTTAAGAGAGGAGATCCTCTTTCTCTTTGAATGCTAGATACAATCTCCAACTTTTTGATGAAAGGAGGAGCAACTTGTGGGATATATATAGAGAGAGTCTTATGAACAATTTTTATAATCTTTCAAAAGCACGCATCCGATGAATTAAAAAAAACCATTGTGTCACAATTGTCTCCCTCTTTATATATAAGTGTAATGATAGTACCTATCTTATAGGTACTATTGCAGGAAGAGTGGCACAAGTTTTTAGAAGATCTCATATCTTCTAGAGGCTTTCTTATCCCTTACACAAATATAAAGTATTGATATTGACAAGTCACTATTTGTTATACCTATCCCACGCTTGCCAAACAAGCTAGACATAATATGTATTCATCTCAATAAATCAGATATAATAAGCAAATACTTTATTTAGTTATTTATTCTCCTTATATAGATATACATTTAATATGTGTAACCTATTGGGACTTTATCACGTTGGAAATACTTATAAATTTTCTTTATAGTTATAAATGAAGAGCGACATCTAGTAATGCATCATCGTTATCCAAATGATAAAATTTGGTGATTCAGCTAATCAACAAACTATGTGATCATTATCAGTATACACATTTATGTCCCTTTGTTTCTGATATCCATATTGAAGACAAGCATGGATGTGTCATCCTCGTTATGTCCGATCATTAGTTTCTCGATTCTGATAAGACACGTATGAGTATCATATATTGATTATCAGTATCCTATACTGCCCATATGAACATGCATGCACTTCTCAGTACTATTTACTCGAGGAACACAGGGACCATATAAATAAGAATAGTGATAGCCATGAAGATCAATTTTATTGAAGATCTCTAGTCATATGATTGAATTACAATGGGGGGAGAAATTGAATGTACGAAACTCTCTCAAAGTTTACAGTGATTACAAGTCTCTCAAAGTTCTCTCAAAATATCAAATGACAAATGAAGCCACCTATTTATAATGTCCAATTACAATAGAATGGGCCTAAGCCCATTTACCTCTCAAAACCCAAGATGACTAAAAAGACTTTATAATTGTCTTTATAAAACTTCCATTTAAATGGGACATTGAGACCTAACAATCTTCCCCTAAAGTTTTATAAAGAAAGCATTTTCAGATAAACTCCCCCTTGATTTGTTCGAAAACTTTAGTGTTGCTCTCTTCATGCCATGAAATACCTTCCAAACCCCCCCTCCCTTAGAATAATCTCTTATTCTACATAATTTTCAACTTTCTGATCACATTCTATGTGCCATCTTCACCACTGTTTTGCACCAACAAGCAACTCTATTCTGAAGAAACTCAAGGTATGGACATTGAAGTCCAGAATCTTAGCTTCCCAACAAGCCTTGATTCATCCAAAACAGATAAACAATGAATGAGTTGTAACACCCTCAAATTTAGAAAAAGCAACTAATTTAAAGTTGTCAAATACGCCTCAAAGATGGTTAAAACTTCATGCGACATGTCCATACTTAAAATACGATTCTAGAATTATCCATCAACAAAACAAATAAAATCTTACTTAGAGACTAATTCAAGGTCGGGTGTTACTAAACCTAAATACAAGCGGAAGACTTCACCAAACTACTCACCCTCGTGCATATATCTAGTCCTCATTTATTCACAAAGCCGCTAGAATCATTCCCAACCGGGACCTGATGCACATGACAAAAAATAAAAAGGGTTAGGCTAACGCCTAGTGAGTTCAACACGATTAAATATATTGTTTAAAAGGAGAAGAATACAATTTAAATCATGACCTTTTAAAATGATTCACTTTAAATATGGAAACGACTCATTTTCCAATAAAATGCATTTTCAAAATGAACACCTCAATACAATACATTCCTTATTAAATGAGGCAACCCAAAATTCACACAAAATGTGAATAGAAAACGAACTCCCAATTTATAAAAATGCGGATAAAAATTTATATCCCGAAACACCCAAAACACGGGTGGGGCATAATACTCAACTCATAAATCATGTGAAAACAATCCATATAAATATAATATGCCACCGACAACATGGAACTAAAATTTAATACTTACGCGACCATAAAATAGAATGAAATCCAAATGTTAAAGCATGGACAATTAAATATCCAAAATTTTGTTGGTCGACAACGAGGGAGACCTGTATCTATTGAGAGTGGAGGAACACGTAAGTATGCCACTCATACAACGTTAATCGTATGACACTTCACGACATAAAAGCCCAAGTGTCCCTACGACTCCCTTCAAGCTACACCAAAAGAGACAATTGACCTTAGTGAATATTACCATGAATACCACCAAAGGCTCGGCACAGTGGGGGGTTACAACCAAGGCATTGCCCCGACATGGCGGAGGCCCCAAACGCCCATCAACACGATAGCACAATCGGACTCAGCCCTCCTAGTGTACACTTGAAAGGTTAAGGTCATAAAACATGAGTCCCGGAGTCCAACCCCGGAATACCCAATTGACCATCAAATAAAGACTGACTTACGTGCCTATGAATCCAATGCAAAACAGTCTAAGATTATATGGCTACACAGGAATGACCAATGCACTCGATCATGTAATTACTATTAATATGTAACAAGATGCATTAATATGCCAATCATAAATGGGACTCTACATTGAGCCATTAAAACTGGACAAATGTCATCAAGGCTCTTTTAAGTCAAAACCGAGCTAAAATGCTCAAAAATCCATTTGACCAACAAATAACGGTCCCCAAATAATAAAACGCTGCTAAATGGCGTTTATGCAGACACATACCTCAAAGATGTGATTAACCCAAAACTCAACACGGATTGGGACAAACGATTTTCCAAATGGGTTTATACCCTTATGTTTCCAAAATGTCTCATAACACAGAGATATGCATTTTCCAAATGGTTTATGAAATCAAATACACCAAAAATGCATAGATCATAAATTAGACTTCATTTGTATAAAAATCACCAAAAATGCATAAATCATAAAATAGACTTTATTTGTACAAAATCACCAAAAATGCATAAATCATGATATTACTTATCAATACATCCAAATCCCAAATATGGGCATTTTATGAGACTAAAACAACTCAAGTTTATCATATATGAAAACTTATCTAAATACTCGACACATTGACAGTTACCAAGGAAAAACATATCATTACATCAAAGTACACATTTTTGGCATGTAAATAGTTTTCACAAAGCAACTTGAACTCACCTTGCTATATTTAGGATAAATCTAGGGTTTACCCCCAAAACTTGAATATCCTTTGATGAAGGATTGAAATCTTCAAGAAATCGCCCTAGATCTTAGATCCAACACATCTATAAGGTTTTCTTCACCACACAAGTCAACAAAATCACACCCAAGATGAAGGATGAAATGGAAAATGATGAACTCATCAAACCCTAGCTTAACATTGAGAGAGATGAGGAGATTACCACCACAAAATACTCTTGTATCTTCCAATATACTTCCATTATCTTGTTCTAATCTTGAAAAGCTCTTAAAAAAGAGACTGTGGCAACTTGAATAACCAAAAACGGAGTTAAGATGCAAAAGTTATGAAGAAATGAAGTTTGAGTGCTGAAAATCGGGTTTTATGCTCGAGCAGGGCTCCGCGCGGGTTACCACGCGGCCTAACCCGCGCCACAACTCGCCCGGATGACCCTAAGTCACGCCGAAAGTCGCTCTAAATCAATACCTAAAAATCTCAAACTTAAGCTCTGGTACCAACTAGTAACACCCTCAAATTTAGAAAGAGCAACTAATTTAAAATTGTCAAATACGCCTCAAAGATGGTTAAAACTTCATGCGACATGTCCATACTTAAAATACGATTCTAGAATTATCCATCAACAAAACAAATAAAATCTTACTTAGAGACTAATTCAAGGTCGGCTGTTACTAAACCCAAATACAAGCGGAATACTTCACCAAACTATTCACCCTCGTGTATATATCTAATCCTCATCTCTTCACAAAGTCGCTAGAATCATTCCCAACCGGGACCTGATGCACATGCCGACAAATAAAAAGGGTTAGGCTAACGCCTAGTGAGTTCAAAAGTTTTCAACACGATTAAATATATTGTTTAAAAGGGGAAGAATACAATTTAAATCATGACCTTTAAAAATGATTCACTTTAAATATGGAAACGACTCGTTTTCCAATAAAATGCATTTTCAAGATGAACACCTCAATATGTAACACCCCGAAATTTACGTTATAAGAATCTAATGACAAAACTTCTAGTCTTGTGTACCGTTTATTGTTGTACTCTCGTGTTTAACTGTTATCGTTAGCATGGTGTTTGGAGCTAGTTTGAGTACTTGATTTTGGTGGTTTTGGGCTGGAAACAGGAGCTTACGCGAGTTACTCGCGGGTTGCAAGTCGCGGCATAGCCGCGTAACTCACTGTTGGATTTTTGGTTCAGGCACACGGGCGACTTGTGCCGCGACTTATAGTCGCGGCATAACTCGCGGAAGTCCCTGGTCACTTGTATATGACTTTTTCTTCCATTTCAGCTCATTACTCCTCTCATCTACCTATTTTTCTCCCCTCTCACCCCTCATAACTTCTCCAAACCGAAATTAGGGTTCCAAACCACCACCATTCACCTCATTTATTGCTAGAGTTTGGGGGTTAGCATCTAAGGATTCAAGTTGGGCTTGGAGGTCATCATCTCCATTGTTATCTTCCCCAAAGTTCTAACCTAGGGTTTGGGTTTTCCCCAAAAACCTACTTGGTGAGTTATTCCTTCTTAAATGCTCTAGTATTTGATTATTTCCATGTCTTTATCTCACACTACTTCTATGTGCTACTTGGTTGAGTTTTATAACCTAATAGTTGGTATTCTTGACTCTATGAACCCCAAGGGGGCAAGTATGTTTAGTAGACCTTGATAATCTCTTTAGTAGTAACTATGTGGATTATATGTTCTAGATTTCATGCTTATATGTTGAGTTCATGAGGAAACTACTAATATCATGAATTAATCCAACTGCTGATAACTTTATGAAGGAATGAGGAAATGATAATGGGTGGATGTATTTACATGTATGAAATTATGAGGACCATGATTTATGAGGAATATGGAAGTAAATATTTTATATGTGAAAGAGAGGTGTATATAATGTGTTATTTATTTAACAAATGTGGATCACCTGATAAGTATGTGGCACTACTCCTTGTGCACGAGGAGGTAGTAGCTTAATGTAAGAATTTTGCATTAACCACGGTGTGTTACTAGCGAGTAGGCAATAACGAATCTCGTATCCTTGAGGTGTAACTCGTCTAGAATATGGATAGGCAATAATGTCCGTTAGACCTTGAGGTGTAACTCGACGGAGTAGGCAATAAGGGCAGTAAATACGGTCTGAGGTTGTGATGTCGTTATGGCATGGGAACTAAGATCGGGGCATGAGGTGTAATCCATTACCATCGCGGGCGATCCCACTTTCGAGTAAATATCGCCCCGATGGAAGCGGGTCTCCCCCGTAAATCAAGAGGTATTTCTTGTATGTCTATATTCAGGTTTAAGAAACTGATGGCGGAGAATTGTTCCGCGAGAGGCAGAGGAGTTCGGTAACATGATTATGGTTTTATAATGTCATGTCTATTATCTGCATATTTATGGGATCTCACTAGGCTTCGTCCTAACACTTGTTGTGGTTGTTGTTTCCTCATAGATCCTAACCGTGGAGGAATTTAGGATGTCGGCTTGGCTACCGGGCACATAGGAGATCTTGAAGTGCCGGTCTTTTGGGGAATTTTGTGAAGAGAGTTCATATTGACTTAGCAACGCTAGTATTAATCTAGATTAAGTTAATCTTAGATTAAGTAGGTCGTTGTAGTTATGATGTCCCATTATTTTGTTGCAACCTTATGATGCAAACTAACCTGGTTTATAGGGTTTTAGTTGTATTGATTATTGGGTGAACATCCTTTTGTTATATCTTTTAAACAGGTGTTTGGACCCTACGTATTTTAGACGTCATATTGCCGAATTTACAAAATTTTTATTTGTTAAATTTTTAGAGTGTTACAAGTTGGTATCAGAGCTCTAGTTTAAACGAACTAGGTATGAGATCTAGATGCCTAGACTTAAACTGAGACTTTTAGGCAATTAAGTGTGAGAATGGGGTAGAAATTCTAAGATGGGACATTCTTAGAGTCAACAGAAACTAACTTGTTAAAAATCATAAAAGTGGTAACGAGACTTTTTATGTATTATATGTTCATAATTTCAATTAGCTACTGCTATTATGAATGTATGGCTACGTGAATATGCTTGGAATACTATGATTATGACGACTAATGAGTTGTGTTAGTACGTTTCGCGTGTATAATCTTGTGTAGCCCTCTCTCACCCTCTTTTGACTTGATGACAGACGAAAATGGTAAATACTCGGAGTCATCTTCAGTCATCGCCAGAGGGTCAAGCGGTTAACGAATCCACGGCCGACAGACCCAATGCAACCGTAACGGATGGACCCCCGATTCCACCTATGCTCGTCGGAAGGGTGGAACAAATTCCGAGGACTGTCATTGCCACTGCCGATCCGATTCTGACTGAAGTAACTCCTCAGACTCAAATGATGGACATGATGAGAGCCATGAACGATACTATGGCAAAGCAACAAGAGTTGTTTGTAAAGCTTCTAGAGGACCGTGAAGGGAATCAACGTCGACACGAAACAATTGAGGAGAACATTGTCGTAGCTGGTTCCGGGGGTACCGGGGGAGAGATTCGCACGGATGGGTTAACAACTTTAGAAACAAGGCAACCGGAGAAAGGGTGTTCCTACAAGTCGTTCCTTTGTTGTAAACCACCGGAGTTCGTCGGGTCCGATGACCCCGCGAAATGCATGAGTTGGCTTAAAGAGATTGAACAAGATTTCCGATCTAGCGACTGTGAGGAACGCCAAAAGGTGAAGTATGGGTCTCAATTGCTCCGGGGCACGGCCTTGACTTGGTGGAATGTCCTCACCTCAACCATTGAAGAATCGGTGTTGGCCAAAATGTCATGGGTCGAGTTCAAGAAGAAAATTCTAGAGGAGTATTGTACTGAGGAGGAGTTGGATGCAATAGAAGAAGAATTCAGGTCGATTAAGAAGGGTGACTTATCGGTGAAAGAGTATACTCGACTCTTTATGGAAAAGCTCGACTTAGTAGGACATGTAGCCCCGACTGAGAAAGAGAAAGTGAAGGCTTATCTAAAAGGCTTACCAGCGGACATGATCCAAATAGTTCGCAAGTCAAAGGCCTCTAATCTCCGAGAGACAATTGAAGAAGCTAAAGTGACGGAAAGACTCTTTGCGAAAGACAAAGCCGAGAAGGCAAAGACTGTGGAGAAGAGAAGGTGGGAAAACCCGCCTAGTTCATTCAAGAAGCCGAAGTTTCAACCTCCCAATAAGGATTTTGACAATCAACGGGAAGCTAAATGGTGTCCCAAGTGTAGGAATAGGCATTTTGGGTTTTGCAAGACCATCCCTAACCCAAATCCGGGCCCGCCCTCATGTTTCAAGTGTGGTCAGTCGGGTCACTCTAGTTTCTTGTGTCCCAATCGAGGGACGGTCTGTTTTGAATGCAAGGAGATTGGTCACGTACGAAGAGAGTGCCCCAAGCTGAGAGGTGGGGCTAGAAGGGGAAATTCTGGAAGTCAAGCGAAAAGAGACGCCATCCCCAAGGCTCAAGGGAGGGCATTTCAAATGACGAGGGAGGAAGCGAAGGAAACCGCCGAAGATGTGTCGGGTACGTTCTTACTCAACTCCACGCCTGCTAGTGTATTATTTGATTATGGTGCAAAATTCTCTTTTGTGTCCGATGTGTTTTGCAAATCTTTAAACTTGTCAGTTCGTGCCCTTAGAGACGCCTTAGTTATAGAAGTAGCTAATGGGGAGCGGGTGGTTTTGAGTGATATCCTGAGAGATTGTCGACTCGAAATCAGTGGTGAAACCTTTATGGTGGACTTACTCCCTATGACCATCGGGAGTTTCGATGTGGTGATTGGTATGGATTGGCTAGCAAAGCATCAGGCGCAGATCTTTTGTTCAAAGAAACTCATACGGATTCCCATTCGAGATGGCGATTCCCTGTTTGTGTATGGCGAGAAACGAAAGGGCGATGTGGCTATCATCTCGTCCATCAAAGCGAAGAAATATCTGTCAAAGAAGTACCCATCGTTTCTAGCCTTAGTGGTAGATGCCAAGTCTGAAAAGAGGAAGATAGAAGACGTGAAGATTGTCAACGAATTTCTGGATGTGTTTCCCGACGATCTACCAGGCTTGCCTCCCGACCGACAAGTGGAATTTCATATTGATCTCATTCCGGGAGCGACACCTATTTCTCGAGCACCGTACCGTTTGGCGCCAACTGAAATGCAAGAGATGATGTCACAGCTTCAAGAGTTACTTGACAAGGGATTTGTAAGACCGAGCTCGTCTCCGTGGGGAGCTCCGGTACTATTTGTGAAGAAGAAGGACGGATCGATGCGTATGTGCATCGATTACCGAGAGTTGAACAAAGTAACCATCAAGAATAAATATCCACTACCCCGGATAGACGATCTCTTTGACCAACTGCAAGGGGCCGGATGTTTTTCCAGGATTGACCTTCGTTCGGAGTACCACCAAGTGAATATTCGAGAGGAAGACGTTCCTAAGTCAACATTCAGGACTCGGTATGGGCATTACGAGTTCTTAGTTATGCCTTTCGGATTGACGAACGCGCCAACAATATTAATGGACTTGATGAACCGTGTGTGCCGACCATTTTTGGACCGGTCGGTCATAGTATTCATCGACAACATTCTAGTATACTCAAAGGATGACGAGGAGCACGAGCAACATCTGAGGGAAGTGTTAGAGGTGCTAAGGAAGGAGAAACTTTATGCTAAGTTCTCTAAGTGCGAATTCTGTCTACGGGAAGTGCAATTTTTAGGGAATGTGGTGACCCGAGAAGGAGTAAAAGTAGATCCCGCCAAGATCGAAGCGATGATGAACTGGGAGCCTCCGAAAAGCCCGACCGAGATCCGAAGCTTTTTGGGACTCGTCGGTTATTACTGAAGGTTCATTCAAGACTTCTCCAAGATCGCCTCATCGTTGACCGCATTGACCCAAAAGAACGCGAAGTTTGTTTGGACCGAGACTCAAGAGAAATCTTTCCGTACCTTGCAACGGAAATTGTGCGAAGCCCCAGTTTTGTCCCTACCGGAGGGAACAGAAGACTTTGTCGTTTATAGTGATGCATCCAAGATGGGGTTGGGTTGCGTTCTCATGCAAAGAGGTAGAGTGATAGCTTACGCGTCAAGACAGTTGAAGAAACACAAGAAGAATTACCCAACTCATGATCTTGAGTTATCGGCAGTAGTGTTCGCCTTGAAGTTGTGGCGACACTACTTGTACGGTACAAAATGTACACTCTCACCGACCACAAAAGTCTGAAATACGTTTTCGATCAAAGAGAGCAAAATATGCGTCAAAGAAGATGGTTAGAATTGTTGAAGGATTACGACTGCGAGCTTCAATATCACCCGGGCAAAGCAAACGTGGTGGCGGACGCGTTAAGTCGGAAGGAGTATAGCGGGACGGTGAAAACCTCGTTGGCAAGAATTGAGATTATCTCAAACCTTATGGAAATGATAAAAGCCGCTCAAGCCGAGGCACTACTTGAGACGAACCTCAAAGATAAGGCAATGACGAAGCAACACCTTAGTCTAACGGAGGATGGTAGAGGATTGAAACTCTTCGAAGGACAAGTTTGGGTACCCAAGTTGGGAGAGTGTCGGAAATTACTTTTGGAAGAGGCACATAAGTCGAGATATTATATTCACCCCGGGAGCACCAAAATGTATAGAGACCTAAAGTTGAACTTCTGGTGGCCCGTGATGAAGTTGGATGTGGCAAACTATGTGGAGAAGTGCCTTACTTGCTCGTTAGTGAAGGCCGAACACCAACGACCGTATGGGAGTTTGCAATCTTTGGAAGTACCGGAGTGGAAGTGGGATCACATTACAATGGATTTCGTTACGAAATTACCAAAGACGTTGAAGAGCCACGACACCATTTGGGTGATAGTGGATCGGTTGACGAAGAGCGCGCATTTTCTAGCCATGAGGGAAACGTTACCATTAGACAAGCTAGCGAGACTCTACATCAACGAGGTAGTGTCAAGGCATGGGGTGTCGCTGTCTATTGTGTCTGACCGGGACAGTCGCTTCACTTCCCATTTCTGGAGCGCCTTTCAAAGAGAATTGGGAACAAAAGTATGGTTGAGCACAACGTATCATCCTCAAACGGATGGGCAGAGCGAGCGGACAATTCAAACGTTGGAGGACATGTTGCGATCGTGTGTGATCGACTTTGGGGGAAGTTGGGACACTAATCTTCCATTGGTGGAGTTTGCCTACAATAAGAGTTATCACTCGAGTTTGGGAATGGAACCGTATGAGGCATTGTACGGGCGAAAATGTAGAACCCCAACTTGCTGGCTCGAAGCGGGTGAGAAACAGTTCGCTGGACCGGAGATAGTACAAGAAACGGAGGACAAGGTTAAGGTGATACGAGAGCCTTTGAAGGCAACTCAAGACCGTCAAAAGAGCTACGCGGACAAGAAACGGCGTTCGATGGAATTCCATGTAGGCGACCGAGTTATGTTGAAAGTGTCGCCTTGGAAAGGGATTATAAGGTTTGGGAAACGATGGAAGCTTAGCCCCTGTTTTCTCGGGCCTTTTCCTATCATTGGGCGAGTGGGACTCCAAGCTTATAAGCTTGATTTACCACCCGAGATGAGTGAGATCCACCCCACTTTCCATATTTGCTATCTACGGAAGTGTTTAGCGGAAGAAGAAAATTTCATACCGTTGTCTGAAATCCGGGTGGACAACAATCGTTGTGTTGAGGAGTCGGAAGCCATCTTGGAGAGAGTGATGAAGAAACTTCGCCATAAAGAGGGGGTAATGTTGAAAGTTCAGTGGAAGCATCATCGAGGCGCGAATGTCACGTGGGAAGCGGAGGAGGATATGAAGGGTCGGTACCCTCATCTTTTTGTCTAGAGTGGAGATTTCGGGGACGAAATCTATTCCTAGTGGGGGAGGATTGTAACACCCCGAAATTTACGTTATAAGAATCTAATGACAAAACTTCTAGTCTTGTGTACCGTTTATTGTTGTACTCTCGTGTTTAACTGTTATCGTTAGCATGGTGTTTGGAGCTAGTTTGAGTACTTGATTTTGGTGGTTTTGGGCTGGACACAGGAGCTTACGCGAGTTACTCGCGGGTTGCAATTCGCGGCATAGCCGAGTAACTCACTGTTGGATTTTTGGTTCAGGCACACGGGCGACTTGTGCCGCGACTTATAGTCGCGGCATAACCCGTGGAAGTCCCTGGTCACTTGTATACGACTTTTTCTTCCATTTCAGCTCATTACTTGTCAGGATCGAATTCTTAATAAGAATAAATTCTCATAAACTAATATCAAAGAAGTTTGCGGAATAACACTTTGATATTCAATAAAACAGTAAACAAACAGTATATGATAAACAATTTGCAAACTTGTATTAAAATCACAAGATTACACACTCAACCTCAATCTTGAAGAGCAAGCTCTTTCAAGACGAATTCTACTTCTCTAGAATTAGGATCTATGCCTTGAGGTTGATTTTCTCTAAAAACTTAGAATGAATGAATTAATTTTTTTATAACTATTCTATCAAATCTGTACATATACTGAACAAAGAGATAATTACAATAAATAAAATATCTTCAGTATATCTTCCATCATTATATTCAAGCCTTCCATGAATATCTTGATTCTTTCCAGCTGTCATCCTTTCCATCCGGTTCTTTAAGTCATAAGCAGTACTAACTATGCTCAGCAGCATTAATTTCTTCTAGCAGCATTAACTTGGTTTTAGCAGCATTAACTACTAAGCAGCACTAACCACTAGCAGTACTAACTAGTTAAGCAGTACTAACTTTGTTCAAGCAGCACTAACTTTGACTAGCAGTATTAACTACTAGCAGTAGTAATACTCAGCAGTATTAACTTTGAAGTCTTCTAGCAGTATTAATTCTGAACTAGCAGCATTAAAGACTTGTTCACATCTTCAGTTCCCAACAATCTCCTCCTAACTTGACTTTTAGAAAGAGAAGTCAAGTTCTTCAAATGCTTCCAAAATCTTCATTGATCTACTCCAATGTTAGGATCCAGTCCCATGCTCTGATTAATAGTTCTTTGAATTAAGTACTTTGCCATTTCTGAATTTGGTGCACAACTCAACTTCTTATTTAACATGGCATGAAGCTTCAGATTTGTATGGTTGTATACCCTATCCACCAAGTAATACTCCCTGTGAAAAGTATCCAATGCTAGTTCGTAGACTCCACTCCTTTCATATAGAGTCCATCCTCTAACAGCTTTAAATACATCTCTTATCAAATGCTTTACTGCTTCTGGTTTGAACAACATACACAAATATTCCATAACTAGCTTCACAATTGGTAACCCTGGAGCTGTCAACTGATCTGCATGAACTTTCATCCCCACTGCAAACATTTCTTCCAAATCAGATCTTGAACACTCTCTGACAATTTTGCTCCAGGTGCTGTAGACTTCATACTTCTCATCCTTTCTTTTCAATCTAATGTATTCTTTGCCATCCACCTCCATAGTATCCCAGAGGATAACTTCAGGAGGTTTGAATCCAACAGGTTCAGCTGAAATAGGCTTTGGAATTTTATCCATTACCACCATGTACATGTTTACATCTGAACTCTGTGGTACTTCTTCCTGAGATTCAACTTTCTTTTCTTCTTCTACTCTAGACTTCTTGACAACTTTCTTTCTGTTGGCCATCATTTTGGTTCTCTTCAGAATCCTTTGCCCTTGTCTTATAGTAGCTTCCTTCTTCTTTTCTTCCTTTTTCCTTTCTTCTGATCTAGGGCCTTTAGAAGCAATAGACTTAACTCTTTTTATCTTCTTGATCTTCTGAGCTAGAGTCTCTTCTTCCTTAATCTCTGCCTTTTTCTTTGTTGGAGTTCCCTCTTCACTTTCAGGGAAGGGTTTATTGATATTCACATCATGCCTCTCCTTAGCTTTCTTTTCAAACTCCATTCTGTCCTTTTCATTATTCTTCAACTTTCCCATTTCTTTCTCATATAGTCCCTTGACTTGATCAAAAGTCATCTTTATGAACATTTCTTTCTTCACACCAATTGCACTCCTCAAGAAAGTTATCATCTTGTTCCTTTCCTGAGTTGCAAGGTAAGTTTGTGAAGGTCTTCTCTTCTTTGCACTTGATCTGGCCATCATAGCCTTTCTCAAGCTTATTGCTCTTTGCTTAGCTTTCTCTGTTTCCAACCCTTTCTGAAATGCTTCATTTAGTTCATTGACTAGTGCTCTTGCTATCTCTCTGTCTTTCTCAACCTGCTCTTTCTCTGCTTGCTCTAACTCTTCTTGCAGTTTCTTGGCTAATGCTTCATCTGATTCAATCATCTTTTGCTTTTTAGTTGGTTGATCAGTTTCTATCATCTTTTCTTTCCCTTTTCTTTTTATATCTGCAGCCATGTCTTTCTTTTCTGATTTCTTTGCTCCCCCTTCATTTATGACCACTCCCTTTGCTTTGGGAGTGTCATTCTTTGCTTTTACCAGCATCTCTGCTACTTCAACCTCTTCAGATGTCAATCCTGTTACTGCTGCTTGTGTAGTTTCAGCAGCACTAACAGTTTCTGCTGCTGGGGTTGTTACTGCTGCTGGTCTTGTTTCTGCTGCTGCCTTTTCTTCAACAAATTCAGCCCTTTCTTCAACAAACTCCCCCTCAAACTGTTGATCTATCTGTTCTGAGCTAGAATTCTCCCCCTTTTTGGAAGCATTTTTCTTATTTGACCTCTTCTTTAAAACAAAATGTTTTCTCCTCTGCTTATGCACCAACCTTGTCACCATTTTGTTTAATTTTGCAATCTGGATTTGTTGTGACAGGATGACCAACTTCATCTCTTCAATTTCTTTTCCTTGTTTGAGAACATCTTGGTTGATGTTCCCCATTGTTTCCATCAATTCATAGTAAGTATATCTGTCCTCACCCTCTCCAGAAGTGTTACCCTCTTTTGAAGGATCATTGGATCTTTTTGTAGTGGAAGTCTTCTGCCTAGCAGAAGCACTATCCACCCCCTTGGTTTCTTGGCACCGGGGACCTTTGAATGATTGCTCATTCAAAGTTGCCATGGGGAAGGTCTTATGGATGTTACCACTGACCTCCTCTGAGCTAGCAGGAGTAGTGGCAGCCTTCTCTCCCATATGCTCTTCCTCCTCCTCAGAGAGCACCTCCTTTGGGTTGGGAGACACCCTTGTGGGTTCCCTGTAGATATTCTCTACTGGAGAATGCTCCAATAGAGGGCTTTGAGGCTCTTGGTTAATAGTAGGTACACCAAGGGAAGGAGCCTTGTGTACCTTTCTCTTGACATAGGTCTTGGATATTATGGGAGTGGGTTTAGCAGCAAAGGACTGAGGGAAAATTTGAGAGATGGAAGGTTGGGATTGGCTAGCAGTGGGTTGGTCTAATGGGGGCCTTGACCCTGCTACCATACCTTCATTAGTTTGGGACACCACCATCATTGTAGAGAACAATGGGGTGTCTACTCCTTCCGAGTCCCCAGCAGATCTTCTCATATTTGAGAAAACCTTGCCTTTAGGGGGTTTTGGTACATATATTCCATCAGAATGAGGAATATCCGTCAATTCATGGTTGATTACTGCTTGAACAAACCTGGGATACATATAAAAGCTCTTTTTGTTTCCCATGTTTGAGACAAGATCATTGAAAATCATTTGTGAAAAATTGTACCTTCTGGCAGTGGCCAAACAGACCAAAGCATAAGCAATGGGACTGCTGAACTCACTCCATCCAGTGGTCTTTTTAGAAATGCAGTGCATCAAGGTATGAACAAGAAAACGCCATTGGGGTGAGAATTTAGCTTTTGAGAACTTAAAAACACCCAATGGGCCTCCATACCCCATTCTTGTAAGAGTAGAAAACAGTTCATCATTAGGGATAGAAGTTATACCAGAGGCATCGTCTAGACGTAGACTGATGCGAATTACTTCTTCAGTAACTGTCAATGGCTTGCCACATACTGTCGTCTTGATCATTTGCACACCATCCTCAGTAACAATGGTGGCATGTGCCCAGAATTGCCTCTGATGCTCTATGAAGATAGTAGGAGACATAGTGAGAGCATGGGCAATGTGGCTAGACTTCAGAAAGTCGACTATCTGATGAAAACCTTCAGCTTGCTTTGGCTTTTGGAGCATCGCGATTTCATTGTGCTCGTCAATGAACGCCATTGATGCCATTGACCTTGAAGATTCTTGCCTGAAAACTTTGAACTTTGAGAGAGAAAGGGTTTAGAGTGCAAGTGAACAGTATGCAAAGAGTCGTTATGAGATTTTAGGCGGGCAAAGAGTATTTATAGTATTCGGAACATAAGCAGTATTAACCTAGAGCAGTATTAACTGAAAGCAGTATTAACCACTAGCAGTATTAACTGAAAGCAGTATTAACTGAAAGCAGTATTAACTACTAGCAGTATTAACTGAAAGCAGTATTAACTACGAGCAGTATTAACTAACTAGCAGTATTAACTACGAGCAGTATTAACTAACTAGCAGTATTAACTGAGATCAGTATTAACTACTAGCAGTATTAACTAACTAGCAGTATTAACTGAGAGCAGTATTAACTACTAGCAGTATTAACTAACTAGCAGTATTAACTGAGAGCAGTATTAACTAAGAGCAGTATTAACTACTAGCAGTATTAACTAACTAGCAGTATTAACTGAGAGCAGTATTAACTACTAGCAGTATTAACTAACTAGCAGTATTAACTAACTAGCAGTATTAACTGAGAGCAGTATTAACTACTAGCAGTATTAACTAACTAGCAGTATTAACTATACTTACTCCTTTAATCTTGCGAAATACTGAGTACTGCTATACATATCCTGAAAAAGAAGATTAGTAACACCAAGAATAAACAATATACAGGTATAGAACCACTTTTTAAGAAGGGGCTTATTCAGAGTTGATCATTCCCACACTTGTTACCAAGAAAGTGAATCTACCCACATCAAAAGCTTTAGTGAATAGATCAGCAAACTGATTATCAGTGTGAACTTTTACAACTTGAATAAGTTTCTTTTCATTACAGTCTCTTATGAAGTGATACCTGATCTCAATGTGCTTTGTCTTTGAGTGCTTGACAGGATTATTCACAATGCTAATAGCACTGCTATTATCAATAAAAATTGGAGTGTGTAGAAAGGTTACCCCATAATCCAACATTTGATTTTGAATCCATAAGACTTGAGAACAGCAACTTGCAGCTGCTATGTACTCTGCCTCTGTTGTAGATGTGGATACTGTGGTTTGTTTCTTGCACTGCCATGAAACTAGTCTTGCACCCAAAAACTGACATCCTCCAGAAGCAGATTTTCTGTCCAAGTTTGCTCCACCTAGATCACTATCTGAGTATGCAAGTAGGTCAAAGGATGAGTCATGAGGATACCAAAGTCCCAATCTGGGTTGCCCTTTGAGATATCTGAATATCCTCTTAACAGCTTGATAGTGAGATTGCTTTGGCCTAACTTGGAATCTTGCACACACACAGACTGGAAACATTATATCTGGCCTAGAGGCTGTAAGATACATGAGAGAGCCAATCATGGATCTATAATGATGAACATCCATATCCTCCCCCTCAAGATCTGCTGTTATTTGCTTGTGTGTTTCCATAGGTGTGCTAGCAGGTTTTGAATCTGAGAAACCAAACTTGGTTAGAATGTCCTGCACATACTTGGACTGACAGATGAAGATTCCATCTGACTTCTGTTGAACTTGGAGTCCAAGGAAGAAAGTAAGTTCCCCCATGGAACTCATTTTGAACCTTTGATGCATTAGTTCCTCAAACTCCTTGCACATGTTATCTCTTGTTGATCCAAAGATAATATTATCAACATAGATTTGGACCAGCAAGATATCCTTCTTCTTTCTCTTGATGAATAGAGTCTTATCAATGACTCCTCTTTCAAAGCCATTTTCCAAGAGATAGGATGACAGAGTGTCATACCATGCTCTTGGAGCTTGATGTAGTCCATAAAGTGCTTTCTTCAATTTGTATACTCTGTCTGGATAGCTTGGGTTTTCAAACCCTGGTGGTTGACAGACATATACTTCTTCTTCAATTGAACCATAAAGAAATGCACTTTTCACATCCATCTGATAGACTTTGAATTTCATGTAGGAAGCATAAGCCAGGAATAATCTAATTGCTTCTATCCTGGCCACTGGTGCAAATACTTCTTCATAGTCTATCCCTTCTTCTTGTGTATACCCTTGAGCCACCAGCCTTGCTTTATTCCTTATCACTATACCTCTTTCATCTCTCTTATTCCTGAAGACCCATTTTGTTCCTATTGCCCTTTGGCCTTTAGGAAGGTCTACCAGATCCCAAACATCTTGCAGCTTGAACTGCAGTAGCTCTTCTTGCATGGCTTCTATCCAACTGGATTCTTTCATAGCATCATGTGCCTTTTTAGGCTCAAGCTGGGATAAAAAGCAAGAAAGCACTGTGTGTTGTTGATCTTGTATTTCTTGAAGTCTACTTTGATTTCTAGTCATCATAGGAGAGGATATATCTCCTATTACCAGCTGTGGAGGATGATTCTTTTGTATTCTGGTGTGATGACTAGGTTCTTCATTAAGTCCCAACTCTAGATTAGAGTCATTCAACTCAACTGAAGTGTTTTCAGTAGCCACTTCTGGTTCTTTATTTTCTTGAGTCTCCTCATCTCTACTTTCTTCTTCACCTTGACTTGGTCCAGTAGATGGTTCCTTTTCACAGTCTTCAACAGGATTCACTGTGGGTATGGGAAATATCACAGATTGAGATATACTTTCTGAGACTTGTGTAGTCCCTGATCCTCCACTCCCTGTACCTGCATAATCATCACTACTGAAACCAAAAGAGTTAGTTAGTGAGTCAATGTCAAATAGCCACTGAGGACCAGACCCAATTGGATTTGGTCTGTTCTCATTGCATTTGACATTGTCACTTTCTTCAATTATTCTGGAAGAAGAGTTAAAGACTCTGTAAGCCTTACTCTGAGATGAGTAGCCAACAAGAAATCCATCATCTGCTTTGCTATCAAACTTACCTAAGTAAGATTTGGTATTGAGAATAGTACAGGGACACCCAAAAGGTTTGAAAAATCCAATAAATGGTTTTCTTTTATTTAAAAGCTCATAAGGAGTCTTGTTCTTTGGCTTGACTACTAGAACTCTGTTTTGGACATAACAAGCAATATTAACTGCTTCAGCCCAGAAGGTAATTGGCAATTTTGAATCAACCAACAGAGATCTAGCAGCCTCTATTAGTGTCCTATTTCTCCTTTCAGCAACTCCATTCTGTTGAGGAGTCCTAGGAGCACTATATTGTCTCTCAATACCTTTCTCTTCACAAAAGGTGTTTAGATCAAGATTTTTAAACTCAGTTCCATTATCTGATCTAATGACTTTTACTCTTTGATTAGTTTGGTTTTCAATTCTTAGAATAAAGGATTTGATCAGTCCACTTGTCTCATCCTTAGTCCTTAGAAAATATACCCAAGTAAATCTGGAGTAATCATCAACAATAACCAAGCAGTAAGATTTCTTGCCTATACTCATAACATTTGTAGGACCAAACAGATCCATATGCAATAACTGGAGACAAGAAGAAATAGAATTTAACTCTTTGGTCTTATGAGAAGTTTTGTGCTGTTTGCCTTTAAGACAAGCAACACAATGATCATCACATGAAAAGACTTTTGAAGGTAAACCTCTTACAAGGTTGTTTTTAACAAGTTTGTTCATAGTCTTGAAATTCATGTGACACATCCTTCTGTGCCAAAGAGAGGATTCATCCACAGAAGCTTTTGAAACAAGACAGTTCAGGGATGAATCACTATCAACATTGTCCATATCTAGACAATAAACATTGTCCTTTCTTGGAGTTCTAAGTAGTATCATGCTTTCATCAACTACTTTGAACCCTGGAGCAAGGATCATACACTCTGTGTTTGTAAATAATATGCTATGTTGTTTGTCACAAACCTGTGATACACTTAACAGGTTATACTTCAATTGATCAACATAGTAGACATCCTCAAATGTCATCTTACCTTTTGTGACATTACCTTTGCCACTTATTTTACCACCAGTAAGATCATTTCCAAAAGCAACATGTCCTCCATTGATATGCCTGAAATCCTGAAGGCATGACATGTTACCTGTCATGTGCCTAGAGCAACCACTATCAACATGCCAAATGCTCTTTCCCTTGAGCTGTTGATTGCCCTGCACATTAGATAAATCAGTTAGTTTGAATAAGGAACCCAAGCCAAAGTGGTCTTGGGTACCCCTTTCTCATCAAAATACTTGCATTCTTTCTTGACAAGATTTTTAAACTTTGACTCCTCATGCTTGGAGTATTTTGTCACAATAATAGGCTTGGAAACATTTTTGCTAGAAGCAATACTGGTTTTAGAAGTACTAACTGCCTTAGCAGCACTTGCATGCTTAGCAGTACTAACCTTGTTAGCAGTAGTAACTGTGTTAGCAGCATTAATATTTTCAGCAGTACTAACACTGTTAGCAGTTGTAACTGTGTTAGCAGCACTAATATTTTCAGCAGTACTAACACTGTTAGCAGTAGTAACTGTGTTAGCAGCACTAATATTTTCAGCAGTACTAACACTGTTAGTACTTCTAGGTACCCATAGTAAAATACTTTCTTTTAAAACCTTATTTTTCATAGGGCCTTTACTTTCAACAGATTTCTTCATCACATGTTTCTTTCCAGCCTTCCTATAACCAACAGGTTTTTGCACAAATATTTGAAAGTTTATCTGTTGATTAATAGGGTTAAAGAAGCAATACTTAGCCAAATGATTCAACTTGCCACATATGAAACAAGGTTTTGGTCTATTGATTTTATTCAGATCAACTCCTTGTTTCTGAGCCCATTGATTATTCCAGTTTCTTTGATTACCTCTTTTTATACCAGAATTTAGGCTCTTAGCTTTATTGCAAGCACACTGTTTACAAGATCCAGGATTCACAACCGTGGTTTGTTTGTAATGGACCTTGTTATCCTTTCCTTTGGTCTTCTCTATCTCCTTGGACTTGACCCAGATTTTCCCACATCCCTCATTGGTGATAATATTGTTTTCTAATGGTATCTTTTTACTCACAGTATTATCCCTATTCTTACTAGCTTCTTTCTCAGTCAAATCCTTAACTACTACCTCATCCAAAGGATCTATCTTAAGAGCTTCCTCAGACAAGTCCTTTTTCTCCTTGGTTTCTAACAAGTCTGAAGTAGGAGAGATATAGTTGTTGTTGTAAGGAGGAGGTGTATTGTTGTATCCAATACCAGGCTTCATCTTATCATGAATCTGAGCCTTTAGAAGAGAATCCATTGCTTTTGAAGCATATGAAAACTTTTCTATGTCAAGCTTAACTTTAGACAGTTACTCTTTCAGCCTATCATTCTCTTCTAAGGACTTAGACAGTTTGGTCTCTAACACATTCTTTTCCCACTTCCAATAGTTTGTGTCATAAGAGTGTTGAAGTTCATTAGCTTGAAAGCCTTTGATTTGCTCTTCAAATCTCTCTACTATCAACACATAATCTCTTCTGTCCTTTTCTAATCTTTTGAGGTCATCACACATACTTTGATTGTGATCCCTGTATCTTTTGACAGTGTCTATGCAAGATTTAGTGCAAAGATTAGAAATTACCTCAGAGGGGAGATCAGACACTTCTGCCATAAGAGCTTGATTCTGAATGGCTTCCTCAGCTTGATCACTCCAGTCAAATCCCATTCCTTGTTGAGAAACAAGGGCTTGAGCAGGATTCTTGTTTTGATTGTAGCCTCCATTCTGAGCTTGTTGGTGGTTGTTGTTTGGAACAACACTCCTGCACTCTCTAGCAAAGTGTCCTTTCATGTGACACTTATAGCATTCCACCTTAGTCTTGTCAAAACCAGCTCCATATTCTCTTCTTTGAGAGAAGTTGTTCCTTCCTGTTCTTTTAATAAACTTCTTCACTCTCATAGATAACATGGCCATCTGCCATTTAATGTCCATCTCCTCCAGGTCATCAGGGTGAAGTTGATCTAGATCATCATTAATCAATGAATTGTTGCTATGACTGGACAAAAAGGCTTCAAAGATAGTTCCAGTGCCTTTTTCTGAATTTACTCCACTGGCAGTACTAACTGCTTCAGGGTTAGCAGTAGTATCAGTAGATGTTGAAAGAAGTGCAACATTGTGGATATAACCAGTGGGATTCTTCTTGGATTCTACCTCAGTTTCAAAAACTCTTAGATCATTATATAGATCATCAAGTTCCTTCTCTTCCAGATTGTCACTCTGTCTATATGAGACAGTGTACATAGTCCATTCATCCCCAAGAGATCTGAGGAACTTTCTGTTGATATCATCTTGTTCCATCTTCACTCCTACAGTAGCCAGTTCACCAATGAGCTTGTTGAATCTATCAAAAGTTTGATTCATAGACTCATTCTTTGAAGAAGTGAAATTCTCATACTGCTGCTTTAGAACATCTCTTTGATTTCTTTTGATACTTTTAGTTCCAGCAAATCTTTTCTCTAGAGCATTCCAGAGAATCTGAGCATCAGTGCAGTTGCAAAATTGATGCTGATATTCATTGGGAATGGCCAAGAGCAGAGTGCTCAAGGCCTTCATCTCTGTCTGTCTGATCTTCCTCTCACCATCTGTCTTTGGTGGAGGTCTTTTCCCATCTGGTCCTATCTTTCCTACTTCAGAAGGACCATTCTCAATGATATCCCACATTGAGTAGTCAGTGAGAAGAATGAATTGTCTAATTCTGATCTTCCACATGTCAAACTCACTGGGTTTGAGCATTGGAACCTTAGAGACCAGAGTACTGTTTGATTCTGCAAGGTTTTCCATGATGAATGAATAGATGTTTCTGAGGGAGTTAGGCTCTGATACCACTTGTCAGGATCGAATTCTTAATAAGAATAAATTCTCAGAAACTAATATCAAAGAAGTTTGCGGAATAACACTTTGATATTCAATAAAACAGTAAACAAACAGTATATGATAAACAATTTGCAAACTTGTATTAAAATCACAAGATTACACACTCAACCTCAATCTTGAAGAGCAAGCTCTTTCAAGACGAATTCTACTTCTCTAGAATTAGGATCTATGCCTTGAGGTTGATTTTCTCTAAAAACTTAGAATGAATGAATTAATTTTTTTATAACTATTCTATCAAATCTGTACATATACTGAACAAAAAGATAATTACAATAAATAAAATATCTTCAGTATATCTTCCATCATTATCTTCAAGCCTTCCATGAATATCTTGATTCTTTCCAGCTGTCATCCTTTCCATCCGGTTCTTTAAGTTATAAGCAGTACTAACTATGCTCAGCAGCATTAATTTCTTCTAGCAGCATTAACTTGGTTTTAGCAGCATTAACTACTAAGCAGCACTAACCACTAGCAGTACTAACTAGTTAAGCAGTACTAACTTTGTTCAAGCAGCACTAACTTTGACTAGCAGTATTAACTACTAGCAGTAGTAATACTCAGCAGTATTAACTTTGAAGTCTTCTAGCAGTATTAATTCTGAACTAGCAGCATTAAAGACTTGTTCACATCTTCAGTTCCCAACATTACTCCTCTCATCAACCTATTTTTCTCCCCTCTTACCCCTCATAACTTCTCCCAACCGAAATTAGGGTTCCAAACCACCACTATTCGCCTCATTTATTGCTAGAGTTTGGGGGTTAGCATCTAAGGATTCAAGTTGGGCTTGGAGGTCATCATCTTCATTGTCATCTTCCCCAAAGTTCTAACCTAGCGTTTGGGTTTTCCCCAAAAACCTACTTGGTGAGTTATTCCTTCTTAAATGCTCTAGTATTTGATTATTTCCATGTCTTTATCTCACACTACTTCTATGTGCTACTTGGTTGAGTTTTATAACCTAATAGTTGGTATTCTTGACTCTATGAACCCCAAGGGGGCAAGTATGTTTAGTAGATCTTGATAATCTCTTTAGTAGTAACTATGTGGATTATATGTTCTAGATTTCATGCTTATATGTTGAGTTCATGAGGAAACTACTAATATAATGACTTAATCCAACTACTGATAACTTTATGAAGGAATGAGGAAATGATAATGGGTGGATGTATTTACATGTATGAAATTATGAGGACCATGATTTATGAGGAATATGGAAGTAAATATTTTATATGTGAAAGAGATGTGTATATAATGTGTTATTTATTTAACAAATGTGGATCACCTGATAAGTATGTGGCACTACTCCTTGTGCACGAGGAGGTAGTAGCTTAATGTAAGAATTTTGCATTAACCACGGTGTGTTACTAGCGAGTAGGCAATAAGGGATCTCGTATCCTTGAGGTGTAACTCGTCTAGAATATGGATAAACAATAATGTCCGTAAGACCTTGAGGTGTAACTCGACGGAGTAGGCAATAAGGGCAGTAAATACGGTCTGAGGTTGTGATGTCGTTATGGCATGGGAACTAAGATCGGGGTATGACGTGTAATCCATTACCATCGCGGGCGATCCCACTTTCGAGTAAATATCGTCCCGATGGAAGCGGGTCTCCCCCGTAAATCAAGAGGTATTTCTTGTATGTCTATATTCAGGTTTAAGAAACTGATGGCGGAGAATTGTTCCGCGCGAGGCAGAGGAGTTCGATAACATGATTATGGTTTTATAATGTCATGTCTATTATCTGCATATTTATGGGATCTCACTAGGCTTCATCCTAACACTTGTTGTGGTTGTTGTTTCCTCACAGATCCTAACCGTGGAGGAATTTAGGATGTCGGCTTGGCTACCGGGCACATAGGAGATCTTGAAGTGCCGGTCTTTTGGGGAATTTTGTGAAGAGAGTTCATATTGACTTAGCAACGCTCGTATTAATCTAGATTAAATCAATCTTAGATTAAGTAGGTCGTTATAGTTATGATGTCCCATTATTTTGTTGCAACCTTATGATGCAAACTAACCCGGTTTATAGGGTTTTAGTTGTATTGATTATTGGGTGAACATCCTTTTGTTATATCTTTTAAACAGGTGTTTGGACCCTACGTATTTTAGACGTCATATTGCCGAATTTACAAAATTTTTATTTGTTAAATTTTTAGAGTGTTACACAATACAAAACATTCCTTATAAAATGAGGCAACCCAAAACTCACTCAAAATGTGAATACAAAACGGACTCCCAATTTATAAAAATGCGGATAAAACTTTATATCCCGAAACACCCAAAATACGGGTGGGGCATAATACTCAACTCATAAATCATGGGAAAACAATCCATATAAATATAATATGACACCGAAAACATGGAACTAAAATTCAATACTCACACGACCATAAAATGGAATGAAATCCAAATGTTAAAGCATGAACAATTAAATATCCAAAATACTGTTGGCCGACAACGGGGGAGACCTGTATCCATTGAGAGTGGAGGAACACGTAAGTATGTCGCTCATACAACGTTAATCATATGACACTTCACGACATAAAAGCCCAAGTGTCCCTACGACTCCCTTCATGCTACGCCAAAAGAGGCAGCTGACCTTAGTGAATATTACCATGAATACCACCAAAGGCTCGACACAGTCGGGGGTTACAACCAAGGTATTGCCCCGACATGGCGGAGGCCCCAAATGCCTATCAACACGATAGCACAACCGGACTCAGTCCTCCTAGTGTACACTTGAAAGGTTAAGGTCATAAAACATGAGTCCCGGAGTCCAACCCCGGAATACCCAATTGACCATCAAATAAAGACTGACTTACGTGCCTATTAATCCAATGCAACACAGTCTAAGGTTACATGACTACACAGGAATGACCAATGCACTCGAGCCTGTAATTATCATTAATATGTAACAAGATGCATTAAGATGCCAATCATCTAATGGGACTCTATATTGAGCCATTAAAGTTGGACAAATGTCCTCAAGACTCTTTTAAGTCAAAACCGAGCTATAATGATCAAAAATCCATTTGACCAACAAATAACGGTCCCCAAATAATAAAACGCTGCTAAATGGCGTTTATGCAGACACATACCTCAAAGATGTGATTAACTCAAAACTCAACACGGATTGGGACAAACGATTTTCCAAATGGGTTTATACCCTTATGTTTCCAAAATGTCTCATAACACAGAGATATGCATTTTCCAAATGGTTTATGATATCAAATACACCAAAAATGCATAGATAATAAATTAGACTTCATTTGTATAAAAATCACCAAAAATGCATAAATCATAAAATAGACTTTATTTGTACAAAATACAAAAAATGCATAAATCATGTTATTACTTATCAATACATCCAAATCCCAAATATGGGAATTTTATGAGACTAAAACAACCTAAGTTTATCATATATGAAAACTTATCCAAATACTCGACACATTGACAGTTACCAAGGAAAAACATATCATTACATCAAAATACACATTTTTGGCATGTACATAGTTTTCACAAAGCAACTTAAACTCACCTTGCTAGATTTAGGCTAAATCTAGGTTTTACCCCCAAAACTTGAATATCCTTTGATGAAGGCTTGAAATCTTCAAGAAATCGCCCTAGATCTTAGATCCAACACATCTACAAGGTTTCCTTCACCACACAAGTCAACAAAATCACACCCAAGATGAAGGATGAAAGGGAAAAGGATGAACTCATCAAACCCTAGCTTAACATTGAGAGAGATGAGAAGATTACCACCACAAAATTCTCTTATATCTTCCAATAGACTTCCATTATCTTGTTCTAATCTTGAAAAGCTCTTAAAAAAGAGAATGTGGCAACTTGAATCACCAAAAACGGAGTTGAGATGCAAAAGTTATGAAGAAATGAAGTTTGAGTGCTGAAAATCGGGTTTTATGCTCGAACCGGGCTCCGCACGGGTTACCACGCGGCCTAACCCGTGCCACAACTCGCCCGGATGACCCTAAGTCGCCTGGATGACCCTAAGTCGTGCCGAAAGTCGCCCCATGCACTGTTCGTCCGATTTTCTTCATTTTTCATGCCCGATCTCTATTTTTGTCATAACTTCTTCGTTTTACCTCCTATTTTGCTCTAGCAAGAACCGTTGGACTCGTAATTGAATTCTTCATCCAACAAGACTATAAAATCTAGGGTTAAAGTCTAAAATTCAATTTCTTCTTTTTCTCTTAAAATATTGGTTTCTGTATTAACTTGAAATTATACCTTCCGAAAATCGGGGTGTTACAATCTTCCCAACCTTAGAAAATATTTCGTCCTCGAAATCTAATTCCTGATGGTTCAAAATGTCGCCCAGCCCGGAAAACAAGTCCGACAGATGGCTTTCCATCCACTCACTCCGAAGAAGCTAACAATCATGCGGTAGGGGATTTAGATGACATCATTTTCACAAAACGACTGGCTCCCTATCCATATGAGTTGTGCCTCAATCAATACTTTACCTCATATCTGTATAAACTTGGAATTATACCTTCCGAAAATCGGGATGTTACATGAGTTGTGCATGACTTTCCACAGCTGCGTATTTTGGATTTTAATTTTTGACGGATTTCGGAATTTTGCGAAAACTAAAAGTTTGATATCTTGGATAGACCTTTTTAATTGGGTCATAAAAATTGAGCCTACAACATGAAAATTAATTATACATGTGTACTTTTAGCAGTTGGTTCGGTCCAAACTTCTAAAAAAAAACGTTCAAACCACAAACCAGATCGGACCAAGCGGTTTAGTTATTTTTTAGACCGGCCCACCAGACCACTTAAACCGCCAAAAATCGTCCGGTTTAACTTGGTTCGATCGGTTTAAACGGTCCAATGGTTTTTTAAACACCCGCAATATAAACAAAAAAATTTGATATACGTAAATGTGTAATGAGAGTAAATGATATTTATGTTAAGTGAAAATCTAGAAGAGGATGTTAGCACTAATTTCTACATCTATTATAGTAGGTGACCTCCAATTTCAAGCCATAATATTAGTCATTTGTATCAAGTAATGAACCAGTTCAAAAAATGGAGAACCCCATTGCATGTAGACTGTTGTAGCCCTCTCATTTTGTGAGTCTAGTTTCATCTGCAACCATGCGTTTCTTTGAAATTGAAGTGGCCTGATTCTATGTATTATATTAATAATTATAATTTGCTACAAATCAAAATAAACTTACTATTAAATAGTTTTTTTTTTAATTTTTTCTGACCAACTCGTCTCGTTTTTCTAATTTTGATATTATGATTGTTATTTTTGAAAAACTAGTGCTTAACTACACATTAACTCGGTGGGACAGGATCAAATAAAAAAAGGTTGACAGGGTTGGACAGGAGAAAACCGACAGTCCCACGTATGGTGTGATATGGAACGGAACAAAAAATTGTTGTTCCACGTTTAGCCCGACATAGGACAGGGACTAGGACAAGATGAGACAGATAAAAACTTATATTGTGTTCCACCAAGATATGTGGAACAAGATGAGTGAAAAATGAGATAGAATTGAGATTTGGTTTCATGGTCGCCACCACCCATCGCCGGCACCACCATCCTTGGCGGCGGCCATCATCACCTCCAGAATCACCAACTCCACTACCATCAATTACCACTACCACTGCCCACAACCACATCCACCTCCTCCACAACCAGCTCCATATCCACCATTATCCAGCGCCACCACCGCCCATTGTCGTCACCACCACGACCACTATCGGCCACTTTATCTCCACCACATTGGCTTGTACCACCACCTTTACCTCATCCTAAATAGGTGGAACAAAAATTACTAATTTACCCTTATTTGATATAACCCTAATATGGTATTTGTTTTAATGGTCATAACCGCCCATCCTCACCACCTCTACTACCATCGACTACCACTATCACCGCCTACCACCACCTCTACCTTCACTACATCAACCTGAACCACATACTCGGCCAACACTGTCAGCCCTGCCACCACCACTATCACCATATTCATGTCCTCCACAATCACCGTCGTCCACCGGCGACCACCACCTCTACCTCCACTTGAACCACTAATACTACCGCCCACCTCCGTCTATGCCACAATCATCACCTCCACTACCACCACCACCTCCTTCGACTGTCGTCGCATCCACCATTATCGTTGCAACAATCTCCACCGCCTCTTCTACCAATTCGTAAGGATCTTCAAAATTGAATAAAACATAGGTTTCCTTATACAAACCGGATTTTTTTTTCGAATTACCATTAATTTTATTAAATTCTTCATTCAAATTTGGTATTATTTTATATGTAAGTATTTATGTATATCAAAATTGTATAAAAATGTTTATAAAATAAATTATTTAAATTTTTACTTGATTTATGTAATTTGTAACTATTATATGGTATATAAAAGCATTAAGCAATTTTTTTGAAGACAACTTGTCCAGTTTTAATCATATCAAACAACTTGTCTTGTTCTGTCTCGTTCTTCCCCTTGTCATGTTTAGTTGAGTTCAATCCAATTCTGTCCGCATATCTAATGCTACCTAAAGGAACTTGCTATTATAAAGTGATTTCTAAAAGCTACCCGTTATTTTAATTATTTTTTATCGTTATCATTGTCATTGTTGTTGTTTAATAAAATTAGTCATTTGAGTAATTCTTAAAACGAGCCTTTATTATTTTAGTCTGTTTCCTCAATCATTTACAAATCTACTAACTCATATAAACTATGTACAAATCAAATAATTGAGATGTTTATAAAAAATAACGAATGTTTTATTTATTTTTATCAAAGTTTATTTATTATGATTAATATTATTTATCGAATATGAATGCAGTTTATTTATTATGGTCAACACTTTATATTAGAAAACAATCACAAATTTTATAAAACCAAGTATTAGTTAGCTTAAATGAACGATTGAGATTGGTTTTTATGGTTTACATAAATTAAATATTTTGCAAATAATAAAAACTTATAACAATAATAACTTAATCAGCGCACATATTTTTTACAATGACTTATGTATTAATTAAGATGCTTATAAAGTTTTTTTTATTAATAATTAACATGTAAATGTTATAAGTATAAACTAACTATTATTTCTATATAAACTATATGATTGATTTTTTGGTGTAATTTGTTTTTTTTATGAATTTTGATCATACATATATATCGTATTTTTTCGATTTAAAATATAGGCGATGGGAGATTTTTTAATTTAAAAATAAAGTTATACTTGCCTTTTTAATCACATTTATCACTTAATCTAACGATTAATGGACTTTTTTTTCATTACGTGAACCTTCCTCAACTTATACTACACCATCGAACCAAACTCAAGCATTGTTCAGCTCATTGCTCGGTTCGAATGAATAAAACAATCTTTTAAATTTCTAGAATATATATATATATATATATATATATATATATATATATATATATAGAGAGAGAGAGAGAGAGAGAGAGAGGTTACTTTGTTAACCTCAAAATTCATGTCATCTTTGTTAACCCTTTTTCAACCAATAATAAAACATTTTGTAATGTGGTGTCAATGTATATCCAATTAGTAAATAGGGGTATGAATGAAATTCCATATTTTTTTTGTAACATTTAATTATTGAGGAGTTACAAATATCATCTCTTCCTTGATTCTAGCCCTAAGTTTAAATGATAAAATTTTTGTAATATTTTAGTATAGTTTATGAAAATATTGTTGCATCATGAACATAGACAATCACATTATGAATCACAATATTTTTAACAATGATGAGGAGAGAGTCAACGTAGATGTTTATTCGACAACAATTGATGAAGATGATGAAATGCAACTCGATCATGGTGAAGATTATACAAACAATAATATAGGGATGGATAAACATAGAGTTGGAAATATTGAATCTAAACAAAACGATTGTATGGGTAAGTTTTTTGAATGTGTTATAATGATTTATTTTCAATTTAGGTTCATGTAAATCATGAAAACAAATTTATCAGATATTCATTTAATCTGGTCGTATAGTTTTATAGTTCATGTGTGTTAATGTGGGTTTATAGTTTATGTAAATAAATTTATCAGATCTTTATGTAATCTGGTCGTATGGGTTAATAGTTCATGTGTGTTCATGTGTGGATAAATTGTTCATGTAATTAAGCTCATTTGTTACATGAATGCTAACCGAAAGGACTATTGTATACGTGTATATGATCATCGTGATTATGAACTAGAAGTTGAACATTTATGAACAATTTGATTATGAACATATGTTGAACATTTATGAACAATTTGATTATGAACATGTGTTGAACAAATTTATCAGATCTTCATCTAATTTGGTCGTACAAGTTTATAGTTCATGTGTTCATGCGTGGGTTTATATTTCATATAAACAAATATATCAGATCTTCATGTAATCTGATTGTATGGGTTAATAGTTCATGTGTGTTCAATTCATGTGTGGATAAATTGTTCATGTATGGATAAATTGAACATTGAACATATGTTGTTCGTCGTTAACCAATGTGTTAACATCAAATTAACTCATTAGATATTACACATGGCCCAATTTCCACAAATACTCCTAATGTAACACCCCAAATTTTGGGTCTACTAATTGTTTCGTATTTGTAAATATATATGTATAATTCGCTCATATGACACTACACCAAATGTTGTCCTAGACAACATATGCTAATTGTCTATGTTGCTTAAGATAAACTTAGGCAACAAAGGCTAATATATGTTGCATAAGTTTCCTCTTAGGCAACATGTAGGTCTATGTTGCCTAAGTCAGACCTTATGCAACATATGAATAATTATATGTTGCCTCAACTATTTTAAGCAACATTTTCCCTTATGTTAGCTTAGTTTTATAATGTTTTTTTTTTAATAAATGAAAGTTATCTTAGGCAACATATTATCTTGTTTATATGTTGTCTAAGGTCAAAAATATAAATAAATATAGGTAGTTAAAAATGTAAAAACTTGTATAATGTTTTTTTTAATCAATGAAAGTTATCTTATGCAACATATGTTCTTGTTTATATGTTGCCTAAGGTCAAAAATATAAATAAATATAGGTAGTTGAAAATGTAATAACTTGTATAATATTTATTTAAAATCAATAAAAGTTATCTTAGGCAACATAATGTTGCCTAAGGTAAAAAAATATAACTAAATATAGGTAGTCGAAAATTTAATAACTTGTATAATGTTTTTTTTTAAATCAATGAAAGTTATCTTAGGCAACATATTTTCTTGTTTCTGTGTTGCCTAAGGTCAAATATATAAATAAATATAGGTAGTTGAAAATGTAATAACTTATATAATGTTTTTTTTAAATCAAACCGCATCTCTTGGGTTGGAAACAAGTTGGACCCAAAGTAACCCGACCAACCCGACTAAAACTTGTACGTTTTTACTCTTTTTTTTATGATTTTAAACTTTTAGCGGCTCGTCTTTTCTATCAATTCTCAAGTCCTTATATCTTAGCCATAGTTCAGATCTGTCTACGAGACCACGCCAAATAAAATCGTACAAATTCAACATCAACTTGGGCTTTAATGTATTAGTTGGGATTTAATGTATCGGTCGCGAATTCGGATCCGGAATCTGTCAAATTTTAGGAGTGGAAAAGCACTCGGCGAGAGTGCCCGGCGATAGTGCCATTGCGCACTATCGCGTGTCATAATCGCTATAGAAAACCCCAAAACTTTCGGTACGTTTTCGGCGAGAGTGCCTGGCGAGAATGGCAGTGGCACTCACGTGGGGTCACAATCGCGAGGAGGTTGGGGCCGAGACTTACGGTACAATCACGGCGAAAGTGCCCTTGTCACTCTCGCATGGCATAATCGCCGTCGGGCGTTAAGGCTTTAAATGCCTGATTTAATGAGGAGAGCTCATTTATTTTCACTTAGGGTTTTGGCAGCCGATTTTTCCTCTCCATCTAGGTAAGATTTCCTCATCCAACTCCATCCTTCTTGCATTTTAATCCTCTCTTGATCTTTGGTGGGTGTGGGTGCATTAAATGCTAACCTAGGGTTCATCTCCACTATGTGCTAAGGTTCAAGCCTCATTGAAGTTCAAGGTTCTTCGCCACCTACTTCCATAACTTCCACCTTCTAGGGTTTCATCTACTAAGTGAGTCTCCTAACCCTTATTTGTCTATACTTGCATTATTAATTGCTTATGTGAATATTATGAAGTGTTTAAAGTTAACCCAAAACTAAGGTTTTGCATATCTATCATGTATAAGGGTTTTGATGCTTGTGGGAACTATTACATATCTTGGGGAGTCCTCTATGCATGCAATATAGTAGCAAGTTAATTTTTATGGCAGAGGACCATTCTCATAAATATGAGATTTGGTTACATTTATTCTTATCAGCAGTTAGAAATATTACATTGGTTTGGTTGCTATATTGTCAAACAAGTGATGAGGTAGAAATATACGCATGAAATGAGTATTGTTACGTCATCTGAAAGGAACGTGCATTGCATGAAAGTTGTTATCTATACTTGATCATGATCTAAATGTGGAATTTATGTTTATCTCCTTGTGCACGAGGATTTAAATGACATGTATATGTGATCTTAATTTTTGATCGTTGGGTCACTAGCGAGTAGGCAATAGGTGACGCAAGTCTCTGAGTTGTAACTCGTCTACTTTGGTTAGGCACCCATGTCCGTAAGTCCTTGAGGTGTAACTCGACGGAGTAAGCACTAGAGGCACAAACGGTCCGAGGATTGTGATGTATGGCATGACATGGGAACTAGGACCGGGATATGTGGTGAAATACAATAAACATCACGGGTTCTCGTCACCCAAGATGGTAACGGATCTCCCCCATTTTTCAGGAGTTATCTCTGGTGGTGGTGTACAGGAATTTGGATTGTTTATCCCATATGGGATGTTGACATTGGTTCAATCAAAGAGTATGCCGGTAACGCTTAATTACGTTGCTAATACTTGCTTTATAAAATGTAAATTCTTTGTTATACTCCAAAACTTTAGCCTAACACTTGTGGTTGTGTTTAATGTCTATCAAGTTCGGCTAGTGGTGTGCATAGGGCACCTTGATCCGCCGAAAGCACGCCTAGGAGCACCTTTGGACCGGGCATTTTTGAGATTCTTGATATATGAGCGTTTTGAAGTCATAGCGAAACCCACCTTAATCTAGTTGTCAAATGTTCTAGATTAAATAGGTTGTCGTGTATATGTCTTATTTATTCCGCTACTTTAATTGTTGCAACTACTCCAAACTTTATTGGGTTTTAGTCATTCTTGATATACAGGTTTAATTATCCTCATATTTCAGACGTTTTAATGCCGAATTTTTAAGTTTTAAATTTACCCAATTTTTAGAGTGTTACACCTAACATGGATGTTCATTTCATTAAATATTACACATGGCCCTATTTATAATGTGCTGATTACATTTGATCTCATCCGTCAGTTTTAACATCAATGGCTAATATTTTGGTTAACGAAGTTAACCTGAACTATAGGGTTAACAAATGAATATATATATATAGGCTAAATCAAATGAGAACCACAAATATGTTACAAACATGTGAGAACCGATATAAAAATATTTTTCACATGATATATTTTCACCAAATGCTTGGATTTAATATATTGCTTCACATATATTTGTTTCATAATATGATAGTTTTACATGTATTTGTTTCAACACATGAATATTTTTTACGTGTATTTTTAATTTCACTAGGTGAATCAAATTTTATTTTTCACGTGTAATCTTTTCACAAGGTGAACAAAAACATATATGAAACAATATCTTAAATCATAGGTTTTGATGAAAAAAAACATGTAAAAAATATTTTTATATCGATTCTCAAGGTTTATAACATATTTTTGGTTCTCATTTGATTATATATATAGATAGATAGATAGATAGATAGATAGATAGATAGATAGATAGATAGGGGAGAAACCAAATGCAAACCACCTTAATTTTGCAAACCGTGCAAACCGTCGATTTCATTGATTAAGTTAATGACATTAGTTCATGAAATTGTTTAATTTGATTAAATTGTTTCATATATTTGTGTTTTTATGTAAAAATGAAATTGTTTCGTGTATTTTTCTCATTCTGATTAAATTGTTTCATGTATTTTCTTATTCTGATGAAACTTTTTCATTTTACATAAAACACAAATATATAAAACAATTTTATCAAAAAAAATTATATGAAACAATTTCATCAAATTAAACAATTTCATGATATAATTTCATTAACTTAATAAATGAATGATTTGCACGGTTTGTAAAATTAGTGTGGTTTGCAAATGAAACTACCTACCTACCTACACACACACACACACACACACACACACACACACACGCACACACACACACACACACACACACACACACACATATATATATATATATATATATATACAGAGAGAGAGAGAGATGAGGGTTCAAACGAGAACGCACGGTTCGTGGTGCGGATTGACTCGGCGCGCCAAGCAGTGGAGTTGCGAACAAACATACCTCCGCGCGGGTCGTGGTACGACTCAAGTCGCGCGGTAAGGCACGCGGGCCGCTGTTTGCCATTTCTTCCTTAATCTGGCTAGACCAAAAATCGGGGTGTTACATCTTGCTACCTAAATAAATCATTTGTAATCACCAAATAAATGAAAGAATTCTAAACAAAGTATTTATACAACCTTTTTAAACTTTCCAACTCATTACACTACAAGAAACTGCACTTTTAGTGAAGGGGTTTCAGAAGTCCGTCGATAAAAGTAACTTTTAGACAAAAGCCTCCGACAAAAGTTTAACTTTTGGCCAAAGGAAAATGACATTGAAAAAAATGCATTTTTGCCGACGAATATCGTATATACCGCCGGTAAAAGTTACTTTTACCGACGGATTTCTCAAACCGCCGACACAAGTATCTTAAAAATTTTAAATGATATTTTTACCAATGAATTTCATTAATTCGCTGGAAAAAGTTATTATTTTATCATTAATAATTTTTTCCCTCAAACATTTACTGATGGACTTCCCAAATCCGTCAGTAAAAATATTTTTATATTATATAAAAAAATTCACTTATATCTTTGTCGGCGGACTTCCTAAATCCGGCGGTAATTGTATACTAATTTCATTAATACTTTTTATTAGTACTTTTACCAGCGGACTTCCCAAACCTTCGATAAAAATGTATTTTTAAAACTATAATGATTTTTAAGGAAGTTTTTACATACGAAAAGGTTTATATCTATGAAAATATATTAATTTTATGATTTTTTTTTCACTTACACTTTTGCCAAAGGATTTCCTTATTTTTTATTGTAAACCAAAGGAGTGTTCTGTTAGGGCTCAATGATTATCCTATATTTGAATGTGTTTATCAGTAAGTTATTAGTTAGTTGTTTAGAGTTCAAAAGGTTTTAAAAAATCGTGCTTATGCAGTAATCACTTGTAAACTCGAAATTTAAGTGATTATGCATTACTAATCAGTACATAATGTTTAATAAGTCACTTAGAAAACTAGGCTGAGTTAAGTGACTTTCATGTTGACTTTCCCAAGAGAAGTTTGGGTGTTCTGGCCATCCACTATTATAAGAATCAAAAAACATGTCTTCATTATAATTCGTAAACCCTTGAGCTTTATTGACACAATAATCATGAAAGATTTGTGCACTCATTTATAAAATGTCATGGGTCACCATAGTAAGTGCATAAATTTTGATCATTCACCCTCCCATAATAGAATTCGGGACAATTATCCACAGAATGTAAGAGACCCCACAACATTGCATGAATTTTGGATATGATACACTTCACTATCTCCCCTAATCATCCCATCTTAAACCATGTCTAATTTCTTTGAAAATTCACCAATCTCGGTCTTAAACTATTGCCTAAACTCTTTCACCTCCCTGAGAGAAACATGGTGTCAATATAGCTTGCACTTTTTTCTTGATCAATCCTTATTGACTAAACAAAAAACTTTGACACTTAAAAAACTAGATCAACTCTAAGATCACCAAAAAAACTTATTTTTCTTTTTAAGACTAAAAACACAGACTCAAATAACAATAAGCACAAAAAAATGGTTTTTTTAGCAAAAGCAAAAACTTCACTAAGCACACCAAAGAGAACACACAAAAAATGTAAAAAAAAAAAAGGCTTCCAACTTCTATAAAGCTCGCTTTGCCTTTTTTACTTTATATAAAAAAAATAGATTTACAATGCCCAGCCTTTTAGGCTTCTCGAGGTACGAGTTCAACCAACTAAAAAAAGGAAAAATACTTACCCGACCGACGTGAGATCAAGCAAGCAAGCTGCAAAAAACAATAGAATGTAATGAGTACCAATCTATTCAAAATATAATGCAAACAGATAAAACTAATACAAATCAATTAACCTAAGCGCACAACACCATGACAACGACACCAAAAACTTGATGCACAGGTTGTTAAACACACAATAATGTTTAAATTTATAAACCTAACTTATATTAGTAAAGATGGCAAATCAGATATCATTCTTCTCAGGGAGTCAGTGGTCAAGTTGATTGTTTGTGTTAAACTAGATGCATGTGTCATAAAGATTGACTACTTAATTAGTCAATTAAGTTTAAAGACATTCTTCTCAAGGAGTCAGTGGTCAAGCTGATTGTTTATTTTGCAACCTAGTAAAAGGTTACAACCCTGCGCAACCTTCATCTAAACCATTCATTTAGCCCATTCATTATGGGTTGCATCAATGATTACTGTCGCATATATATATGGGGCATGTTCAAACGAGAAGCTAAACATTTTGCGAGAAAGTGAGAAGTGTAATATCATAAATGATACACAAGCTTAATCATATATGGTTAAACACATGTTACATTGATAATACATAGACGTTTAATCATATATGATTAAACACACCCACAGGCCGTTTATCACACTTCTCGTCTTCTCACAAAATGTTTAACTTCTTGTATGATCATATAAAGTCAGCTTGAGGGGAAAACACTAAATAAATGGAAAACCGGCAAACCATGAAAAAACGAAATCAATATAGATGTCAAATTAACGAGCAAAAATATGATTGATTTTTTTGTGTAATTTGTTTCGTTAAAATTTTGATCGTATTTCATATCTTTTTCAATTTAAAAAATAGGTGGTGGGAGATTTTTTAGTTTATAAATAAAGTTTTAATCGCCTTTTTAATCACATATATTTAATCAATTAATTTAATGGTTGATGAATGTTTTTTGGTTTTTCAATTATTTAGGGGAAAGGTTTTCCCTTACCCCCCCCCCCCCCCCTCCGGGGAGAGGTTCATTTGAGAAATGATAAGTGTGAGAAATAAAGAAATGATCTTAGTCGTTTATCTGATCAAATTTGTGGCTCTGACTGTGAAGCACATGATAATTCCTTACGTGGTATGCAGAAGATATGGGGTAGTTTCGTAAAATATGCGGGACGAGTTCATATGTGAACCTGTGTGATTCACATATGAACTATACGTTCATATGTGAATCAGTTAACTAGTTTATATGAGAACCGATTAATTAGTTCATATGTGAATCACAAAGGTTCATATGTGAATTCATTAATTAGTTCAACTGATTCATATATGAACCTACAGTTAATTAGTTAATTTGTGAACCAGTTAATTACTTCATATATGAATCACAAATGTTCATATGTGAATCAGTTAAAAAGAGTTTATATGTGAATTACATAAGTTCACATATGAACATATAGTTTCATATGTGAATTACACAAGTTCACATATGAACTCGTCTTGCGTATTTGTAAAAGTTATGAAACTGTCCTTCTATTTTTAGAATAGTCGTAACTTTTGACCAGTCAAAGCCGCAATTTTTGACCAGTCAAACCCCATCTTGACCGTATGAATGGCTAGGATGACTTCTCTATTTATCACACACTTAGCATTTCTCATTTGAACATATAGCTATAGGGTTGGGTTCATGTGAGACCAACATGTTTTCGTGAGACCCGTGTGACCACGTTTTTATATTTGAAACTTCATAGCAAAACACTATGAAGGTAAAAACCTTTACAGCAAAACACTGTGAAGGTTCAGATTTTTTTTACCTTCACAGCGTTTTGATGTGAAGTTTCAAGTGTAAAATCATGGTCTCACGAAAACATGTTGGTCTCACGTGAACCCAAGTCTATGGCTATATATATATATATATAGGGGCCTAATCAAATGAGAACTATGTAGTTTGTGGTAACTGTGAGATCCAATGTAAGCCACACATTTTGAATAATTAATATTAATTTTAAATAAATAAAAAGGGTATTATAATAAATTTATTTAATTCCTAAAATATCTTCTTTTCTCTTATATGTATCATCTTTTTCTCTCTCTCTCTACCATATAACTTAATTCCTAAAATTTCTCATTTCCTTTTACAAAAGGGTATCACAGTGTGCTATCACATATTTTTGATGTTATTTCGAAGTTTACAAAAGGGTATCATAGTATACTATCATGTATTTTTGATGTATTTTCGATCTTTACAAAGTGTATTACGGTGTACATCACGTATTTTCGATGTTTTTTCGATCTTTACAGAGTGTATCACGGTGTGCTATCACGTATTTTCGATATTTACAAAAAAGTATCATAGTGTGCTATCATTTATTTTCAATCTTTACAAAGTGTATCACAGTGTGCATCACGTATTTTCGATGTTTATATAGTGTATCACAGTATGCATCATGTATTCACCGAAATAATATTTACTGGAGAGAGGAGAGAAGAGAAGAGAGAGAAGACTTCTAAAATACCTAAAATACCCTTCAATTAAAATTTTAATTAAAATTACCAAAATTATTGATTTCCTAATTTATCCCTTGATTTGTGGTTAAGATTGGATCTCACGGTTACCACAGATAACCAAGTTCTCCCTTGAATGACCCTTATATATATATACGTATATATATATATATATAGGGGGAGGTTCAGGAAAAATGAAAAACTAAGGAACACCTTGGTAGCCCTTTATCTAGACGGTATGCACTTGTGTAAGCAAGTAAATTACATTTTTTTTATTTTTATGCATTTGTGCATATGCACGTGTGCATGTTAGAAATTACTTGTATGCACAAGTGCATAGTATCCAGATGAAGGGCTACCAGGGTGTTCCTCAATTTTCTGTTTTTTTAGGTTTTCCCCTGAACCTGACTCTCTCTCTATATATATATTATTTGTTATAATTTGTAATAAGACCAAATAGGAGGACGAGTAAAGAAAGATACAATATTTTTTTTATTTTAAGAATTAATGCAAATAAATTTTTATAAATATTTAAATCTTTTAAACGATAAGTACGAGACATTTATATATTCGAATTTCGAAGACTATATCATAATTAAAAAATGAATGAATTTCATTAAAATCGATCATGCTTTGTTTTGGTTTCTTGTTCCATGAACTCATTTTCGGAAGTTTCATTTTGTATATACGATAAGCAGGGGCGGAGCCAGGATTTAGTTTGAGGGGGAGCACCGATACGGTATAGATTACGAATCCCGGTTATTTCTATTTTGTTAAATACTTATCTATAGATGTATTTGACGACATTGTTTTAAATAAGGAAACCAAAAATCAACATTGTTTTAAATTATAAAACCAAAATCAAACACTTGCTACTCTAGTTTAAAGTTCAATTCAAGAAGCAAAAGAGTAATAAATAATATATCTAGTCTAGTTAAAAAGTAAATAAGTTTAAATTATTGTGAATAAAATCGGCGGATCAAAGACTCGCCTTTGTTTTGTCATTTTTGTATAAATTGCACCAAATTGTAAGTTGATTGATTTATTTAGCACATTTTACAAATTAGATAAACTTCGTTTTATACAACCTTTTCAAATAATTATAACATTATCGTAAAAAAAAGTTAAAATGAAAATTTTCATAACTATATACCACTAAAATCAATTGGAAAATAAATAAAATTAAAAATAAACACCCAACAAACCTATTTACCCCACTCATGAAATCCCTAAAATCATGAAAAAAGGGGAGAAAAGTTGTATCATAAAACAAATGTATTTGGAAATTTTAAAGATGCCAGGGGAACAGTTGCTCCCTCTAGTTACCATGTAGCTCCGCCCCTGACGATAAGATATTTAAACATTAATTCCCAGCAAGCCTTGATTCATCCAAAACAGATAAACAATGAATGAGTTGTGCATGACTTTCCACAGCTACGAATTTAGGATTTTAATTTTTGACGGATTTCGGAATTTTGTGAAAACTAAAATTTTGATATCTTGGATAGACCTTTTTAATTGGGTCATAAAAATTGAGCCTACAACATGAAAATTAATTATACATGTGTACTTTTAGCAGTTGGTTCGGTCCAAACTTCTAAAAAAAAACGATCAAACCACAAACCAGATCGGACCAAGCGGTTTAGTTATTTTTTAGACCGGCCCACCAGACCACTTAAACCGCCAAAAATCGTCCAGTTTAACTTGGTTCGATCGGTTTAAACGGTCCAATGGTTTTTTAAACACCCGCAATATAAACAAAAAAATTTGATATACGTAAATGTGTAATGAGAGTAAATGATATTTATGTTAAGTGAAAATCTAGAAGAGGATGTTAGCACTAATTTCTACATCTATTATAGTAGGTGACCTCCAATTTCAAGCCATAATATTAGAGTCATTTGTATCAAGTAATGAACCAGTTCAAAAAATGGAGAACCCCATTGCATGTAGACTGTTGTAGCCCTCTCATTTTGTGAGTCTAGTTTCATCTGCAACCATGCGTTTCTTTGAAATTGAAGTGGCCTGATTCTATGTATTATATTAATAATTATAATTTGCTACAAATCAAAATAAACTTACTATTAAATAGTTTTTTTTTTAATTTTTTCTGACCAACTCGTCTCGTTTTTCTAATTTTGATATTATGATTGTTATTTTTGAAAAACTAGTGCTTAACTACACATTAACTCGGTGGGACAGGATCAAATAAAAAAAGGTTGACAGGGTTGGACAGGAGAAAACCGACAGTCCCATGTATGGTGTGATATGGAACGGAACAAAAAATTGTTGTTCCACGTTTAGCCCGACATAGGACAGGGACTAGGACAAGATGAGACAGATAAAAACTTATATTGTGTTCCACCAAGATATGTGGAACAAGATGAGTGAAAAATGAGATAGAATTGAGATTTGGTTTCATGGTCGCCACCACCCATCGCCGGCACCACCATCCTTGGCGGCGGCCATCATCACCTCCAGAATCACCACCTCCACTACCATCAATTACCACTACCACTGCCCACAACCACATCCACCTCCTCCACAACCAGCTCCATATCCACCATTATCCAGCGCCACCACCGCCCATTGTCGTCACCACCACGACCACTATCGGCCACTTTATCTCCACCACATTGGCTTGTACCACCACCTTTACCTCATCCTAAATAGGTGGAACAAAAATTACTAATTTACCCTTATTTGATATAACCCTAATATGGTATTTGTTTTAATGGTCATAACCGCCCATCCTCACCACCTCTACTACCATCGCCTACCACTATCACCGCCTACCACCACCTCGACCATCACTACATCCACTACAAGATTATTGCTTATTTCCGACCAAGATTACCGACGGATAATAACCGTCGGTAATTACCGACGAATCACCGACCGGAAATGTAAACTTTGCGACGGAAACACTATCCGTCGATACTCCGTCGGTAAATTATATAATTTACCGACGGATTACCGACGGATATTAATTAATTTTATTTTATTTTATTTTTATTTTTAAATCCGTCGGTAATCCGTCGGTAATTTATATAATTTAATAAATATTTATTTTTTTCTGACGTCCGTCGGTAATCCGTCGGTAAATTTAATAATTTAATAAATATTTATTTTTTCTTTGATCATGTATGTGTGTATATATATGTATATATGTGCATGTACATATGTGTTCATGTATGTATATACACATTTACGTATGTGATCATGAATTAATGTATATGTACACCATGTATAGTATGTATGTACATCATGTACATGTATAGTACGTGTATGTGATCATGTATGTATATACAAGTATGTATGTGATCATGTATGTATATACAAGTACGTATGTGATCATGTATGTATATACAAGTACGTATGTGATCATGAATGTATGTACATATGTGTTCATGTATGTATATACAAATGTATGTATGTGATCATGAATGTATGTACAACATGTATAGTATGTATGTACATCATATACATGTATAGTACATATGTGATCATGTATGTATGTACATGTACATATGTGTTCATGTATGTATATACACATGTACATATGTACACCATGTATAGTATGTATGTGATCATGTATGTAATATGTATGTGTGTACATATGTGATCATCCGGATTTAAAGCCCAACTGGTAACGTTAAAGCCCAACTAAATCCATTAAAACCCAACCAGATCCATTAACGCCCAACCGGATTCGTTTAAAGTCCAACCGGGTACGTTAAAACCTAACTGGTCACATTTGGTCCCTGATCTAACCGGATTCGTTTAAAGCCCAGTTACTTCAGGGGTATTTTAGTCAATTTAAATACAATTTGATAAATTAATTAATAATTTTAAATATAATTTGATAAACTAATTAATTAATAATTTATTTATTAATTTTAATATTAAATAATATATTGATTAATAATTTATTTAATAATTATAGTTTTAAATATAATTTTAATTTAAAAATAATTTATTTAATAAAAAACAATTATCCGTCGGTAATCACCGACGAATATAATTCGTCGGTAAATACCGACGGAAATTCCGTCGGAAATCCGTCCGTGAATGTCCGAAAATTCTTAAAAAAAATAGCGGGCTGAAAGCCCTAATTTCATCAGTTTCCCTCTCTCGTCTCTCACTCTGTCTCCCTCTCGTCTCTCGTCTCTCACTCTCGTCTCCCTCTCACTCTCGATCATTCTCACTCTCGTCTCCCTCTCACTCTCGTTTCACTGTCGACAGGTGTCGACCTCCACACCGACGACCTCCATCCCCTCCGGCGACGGCCATCCCCTCCGGCGACCTCCTGATTTGGGTATGAATCTGTGTGTGTATGTTTGTTTGTGTATGAATATATGTGTTTCAACAACTTATATATCAATTTCTATTTAAACCCATATATATCTTTATATATTGATTTGTGTGTGTGTGTATGTATGAATCTGTGTGTGTGTGTGTTCGTTTGTGTATGAATATATGTGTTTCAACAACTTATATATCAATTTCTATTTAAACCCATATCTTTATATCTCTATTTATGTGTGTATGTATGAATCTGTGTGTGTGTATGTAATAAATATGTTGTGTTTTTTGTTAATGAATCTGTGTTTTTGTGTGTGTAGATTGAAATTGAGTGAAATTTGGCGCCGCTTCAGAGACATACACATACACACGATCTACTCCTGTCTTCTTGACGTGATTTAAGGTACCAAAATAATTTTAGACGTTATTCCTTAATTAATTTATGTTGTCATTTAATAGGAAAATTTGAGTATAGTAGTAATGGAATTATTTGATATTTGTTATGCTTGTAAACCCAAACCTTTTCGTTACGTTTGTTTCTCGTTATGTCTGTTTTTGGGATATATGACAACTATGGATAATTATAATTATGAGAGTTTATTGTAGATTGAAATTGATGAGTATATTGTAGATTGAAATTGATATGGGTATATATTGTAGATTGAAATTGATATGAGTTCTTTTAGCTTATGAAAACCATGAGCACGAATATATCAAATGTTTTGGTATGATTTGGTTTGATAAACTTATGATATTAATTAGTTGGGTTGTCATTTATTGGACAAACATTAGGTTGATAAATGGAGACATTTGGTATGATTTAGGATTTGATTATACTTGATTTTATTTATTTATTTTAGTTGGGTTGCCAATTGTTGGGCAAACATTAGGTTGATATATGGAAATATTCATTTTATAGCCGTTATGTTGCCAAAATTTTAAAAAACATATGTTTGACTTTCCAATAGTCAAACCATTACACTTAGAGTTTTAGAGTCATCCAAAACTCCTCTAAACCAATGGTTTGACTTTCAAGAAGGCAAACCATTATACATGTAGTGTTCAATAGACTTCTAACTTATAACTTCTAACTTCATACAAACAACTGGGTAAATGAGGACCTCGATCCCGTCCCTCTTGTCACTGGGGAGCTCAACTTAGTCGCCACAAATGACGAAACTAGCGAGGAAGATGCATCAGATCACGAAGCTAGCGACGAGGAAGAAGAATTTGAAGATATGGATGATGATGAAGATAACGAAGACGAACTTATGTTATCTGATCACTCGTTTGATAACTAGTGGGTCTTTCTTATGTAGACATTTCCGTGTTAAACATTCTCTATTTTGCCGTTCTTATGTAGACATTTTTCGTGTTAAACATTCTCTATTTTGCCGTTCTTATGTAGACATTTTTCGTGTTAAACATTCTCTATTTTTCTGTTCTTATGTAGACATTTTTGGGTCTTATGATTTATGTACACTTATATCATTTTGTGTTAACCATTCTCTATTTTTAGATGTCTGGACGCCCTTCTAGGGGTAGTAGGGGTAGTAGGAGTGGTAGGAGTAGGGGCAGTAGCAGCTCCGCTGGGTGTGGTGACCCCCAGACCGATGAGTTCACCGGCGACGGCCTAGATCAGATCCAGTCCGATGAAAGAGCAGCGGGCTCAAGGGTTAGAGGCCCGAATGTGGCATCACAGACGCCCCAGCCTAGTCAGCGACCGCCACTTTTGTTGTCTGATGCAGGCGGGTAAGTAGATGTGATATATTATTTATTCTAGTACATAATAAACCGATCCTAATGTTTTTTATGTTGTATATTTTACAATTGTGAAGGTTTAAGGACAAGTCGGCAGTCCGGAGGGCCATTGCCGTCTTTAAGTCCATGTTTGATGGTCATTGGGCTCATTTTAGGGATGTCCCTAATGAGCACTATCCACGGTTGCTGTATCGATTTCGGGTAGGTATTTTACTCTATTTAACTTATTGAGTGGATTTATTTTTACTTAATCCAAACAATGTGTTTGCAGTTGTATTATAGTTGGCCTCCTGAGATGGACGCCGATGTATTAGCTGCATATCGGCATCACCTAACTAATAGGTATGCCGACATGATGAGAGATGCACGTGTCTTCGCCGAGGAAAGGGCTTTAACCATTGATGGTGTCCAGTTCGACGGGGATGACTACAGGATTCTTGCGCCACACCCTCCAGAGTGGATCCGGAGTGAGTTTTGGGTCCAGATGATTGAGCAGGTTTGTTTTGTTTTGAATACTTGTATCTGGTTGTACTAGGATTTATATTGATTTATGTCTTCTTTTTAACAGGTATGGAACACCGACACGTTCCGGCGTGTAGTTTCGGCAAATAAGGGCAATCGGGCCACCGAGTATGAGGGGATGACATCCAGACACTGTACTGGATCTATTAGTATCCCTATGCATTGGGACCGCTTGGTAATTTATCATACACTAGACTAAATGTATATAATTGATGAATATATGTACTATATACATGATTTTATTACCTACTAACAATTTAAGTTGTGTATTGTAGAGAGATGCATGGGGCCGTGAGCCTACCAGCGACGAGGTTTGGGAGGCTACACACTGCACCAACAGGAAGCTTGTTCCGGGTGCGACTGGTCCGTCCACGGATCCTCCGATCTACGTTTACCCAAAGGCGTCTCATATGGCGGTAAGTTCAATTATGCATGGCTCGATATTTGTTTATTTTATAAGATCGATAGAAATTATAGCAAACTTAGTTTGGGCTGCCATTGTTGGGCAGACGATAGGATTGTTTTCATAAAAGTAGGTCATGGATATATGTTCAAATCACAATTGAAATGCTGCCGAATTTTCTATAGGTTAGTTGACTTGACAATGTCTAATTTGGTAAACTGTAGGATGCCTACCATCGGGTTAGGGAGGAGGAGTACCCGGACTTATCTCCCGGCACTGTACCTCCCAATGACGCTGAGTTGTAGGAGCGTAGTTTCGGAGGACGGCGTAAGGGCCGTCTTTTTGGATGGGGGACCAGTCAGGATCCCTATTATGCTATGACCGGTTATTCAGGTGCCAGTTCGAGCGGGAGCACGCGCGACCGTCGCGATGAGGAGGTATGCTTGTCAAATGGTGTTTAACATTGTTAATCATATATATGTTTGTTAAATGTTGTCTGACATTGTTCTATATATGTTTGTCAAATGTTGAATTTCAGTTGGAGGAGCTGAGGCAGAGGTTAGAGAGAGAGGAAGCAGAGAGGATCCGGATGCAGGAGCGAATGGATAGAGATGAAGTAGAGAAGAGACAGATGCAGGAACGAATTGCTCAGTTTGATGCGTTCATGATCAAGTTTAACAGTCAGAACCCCTTCCCCCCCCCCCCCCCCGTAGGATTACGTTTATGTATTTGTACATATTTTGAACACTTTTAGAATTAGTAATGTTTAAAATTTGGCAGGTTTTGTATGGGATAAACAAACTCGAAATTTTTAAATTGTAATTATTTTTTTTTTAAAAAAATTTAAATTACCGACGGATTATCCGTCGGTAATCCGTCGGAAAGTATTTTTTTAATTTAAATTTTATTTAATAATAACCGTCGGAAAGAATCCGTCGGAAATTTTCCGTCGGTAATCCGTCGCTAAAAGAAGACCGTCGGTGATCCGTCGGAACCGTCGGTGATCCGTCGGTAATATCCGTCGGTGATTTGATCGCCGACCACCTCTTTTCCGACGGCCATTTACCGACAGATCACCGACGGATTTACACTTTACCGACGGATCAACGATGGAATAATCCGTCGGTGATAAGCCTCTGTTTTGTAGTGATCAACCAGAACCACATACTCAGCCAACACTGTCAGGCGCTGCCACCACCACTATCACCATATTCATGTCCTCCACAATCACCGGCGTCCACCAGCGACCACCACCTCTACCTCCACTTGAACCACTAATACTATCGCCCACCTCCGTCTATGCCACAATCACCACGTCCACAACCACCTACTATACACTTCCACCGTCGCCGCCTCTACCTCAACCACCACCACCTCCTTCGACTGTCGTCGCATCCACCATTATCGTTGCAACAATCTCCACCGCCTCCTCTACCAATTCGTAAGGATATTCAAAATTAAATAAAACATAGGTTTCCTTATACAAACCAGATTTTTTTTTCGAATTACCATTAATTTTATTAAATTCTTCATTCAAATTTGGTATTATTTTATATGTATGTATTTATGTATATCAAAATTGTATAAAAATATTTATAAAATAAAATATTTAAATTTTTACTTGATTTATGTCATTTATAACTATTATATGGTATATAAAAGCATTAAGACATTTTTTTTGAAGACAACTTGTCCAGTTTTAATTGTAATAACCCGTACTAAAAGCAATAAACTCAAAGTTTGGGGTGGAGTGTGGTCAAAATTTTTATTTAAAGGGGGCTAGGTGAAAATGCTGATTATAAGGAATGATATAGGGTTTTGTGCAATCATTTCTTGTGTGGCGGCCGATTGAGAGAGGGACTATTGGAGCGACCTGGAGAAAGACACCGAGGAAGAGAAGAGAGTGCAAGGAATTTCAGATTTGAAGCGTTTCTCGTAGAAGGTAAAGCTCCATTTCTATTTAACTTTCGTTCCCGCGATCGATTAATTTGTGATAGTTGTGGTTGGGGTTAAGATGTCGAGTCTGATAGTTTTCTAGGTTTGGGATGAAGAGGACCTTGTTGTGATTAATTATGTAGCTACTGAAAATGCTAGTGAAATTGGTTCTGCAATTAATTTTGAATCTGTACTAGTTTGATTCTGGAAGTTCGCTCATCGAATCGAACCCAGGTTCGGTGAAATCTGTCATACCGGTCGCAAAGGGGGGGGGGACCTCGGTCTAACTCCATACCGGCCACTAAGGGAGATACCGGTCGATTTGTGGTATTAATTTGATATCGGTCGCGAGTTTTAGGTAGTATCGGTCGAAGGGGGAGGGTCGAGACCCCGGTCACAGGCTCTCACCGGTGCATACCGGTCGACCGGATAGCACCGGTCGATGATGTTGAAGAGGCCGGTCGCATTTCCTTTGTTCCGGTCGGAGGGACCATCCCGGTCGATATTTGTGAAGGGTGGGCCGAAGCCCACGTGTTTTTATTTTGGGCCGCGGGTGGTTGATTTAATTTTGGCCCAGTTAGCGGAAGTCAAGGTATACTCTTTATTTGTAATTCTTTAAGCCCACCCAATTAATTAAGGTTTTGGGTATATCGTCTCGAGATAAAATTAGCAAGTTAAGTTTGGTCAAAGAGTATGTGATGTTGGGATAAAGGGTTAAATTCAATTTTCGCTAAAATAGATTGTATTAGAAATTTACCGGACGATGTCCTGTTTTATAGGTTCGGTTCGGGTTTTAAGGTAGACGTAAAGCGTAAAGCAAAGGACGTCAGGTGAGTTTTCTGAACTAAATCCCTTTATGATTGAAAGCATGCGAAGGTTGATTATTTTAAATGTTGATTTATTTACGATGCCAAGTTTATAACGAAATGATTTAAGTGTGTTATCAATTTGTTGATGTTTAAATGTATGCATACATTATTTGTGGAACATGTGACCTAAGTCGGGGAGTGTGGCCCGCCTACTCGTGCCGGGGAGTGTGGCCTGTTTATGTCGTTGGGGGTGTGTCCCAACATTAAGGCAACGCGAGTTAGACACATTGCCTTTGACGGTCGTGTGGTCAGTAGCGTGTTTATTTTTGTGGATTTATTACATATTGATTTAAATTCTAAAAAGTTATTTTATTGCTATCTGTAGAGGGAACTCACTAGAACTTCGGTCTAACCCTCCCTCTTTTGAAACTAAAAATTTTTTCAGGCCTTCGTGAGTTAGATAGAGCTGTTAAGGGCAAGGAGAAAGTTTAGCGGGGCGGATAGAAGACAGACATTTAGTTATTCTTCTTTATCTCAGTTGTGTATAGGTTGTTTTATCAAACCTTGATTTATCTATTGTAAGCTTGGGACCGTTTCGGCTTGGAATATTATTAAATGTTGGTATTTTAATATTAAGAATTAATCTGCTTGATTATTCATAGTTTAAGGGATTTAGGTGATCGGATGGGCCTAAACTTAAACTGTGGAGTAGATGGACACAACTGAGATTTAGGAAGCCTTTAAGAAAGACCATGATCTTTGTGAGGTGTGATAACAATAGTGAGTACTCTCATGTAAGGTAAATTCAGAATCGCATCTGGCCAATGCCATTATGAATTTACAGGTGCATGGGCATACTCAATTGCTATTGTTGAGTGTGGCTTAGGGTAGAGAGTTCTATCCATAGATCGATAGTTTTAGTCTAGTGTGTGGTGGAAGTTCGTTTTTGGAAGTAAGGTTATGCCGTTAGGATGCACATCGTGCGGGATGTAGATATTTCGTTGAGAAAGGAGCTCCTGAGTCCATAAGGAAGAGAATGATGATAGGAGGTTAGCTTGTCGCTCCAAGGGAGTCTTCGGTTGGTAAAGGGGTATGTCGTTTAGTGAGAAGCATGAGAGTGTTAATCCAAGAATCGAATGATCGATTTGAGGCTTCCAAAGCTGTAGTTAATTGAAGGGTGGTTGAGAGACGATATCAGTGTTGACTGATAATATGTAGTGAGGATCAGATGGGAATGAGTTACCGTTTGGGTTGTGAGTCAATAGTCACGGTGATGACTAGTTTTGGGCTTTCAAGGATGTTAGAGGTCAATGGTGTCGGAGGTTGTGGCACAGTTGAGAACCCTGACTGGTTGGTCGGAAGCGAGGAGTCTGGGATAAATTATAATGAATGTAAACAGTTGATCTTATGAGAGTAAATAGCCTTCAATGTCATTGAGCCTCCTGCTTGGTGTGTCAAATAAATTGCTGAAGCTTTTCTTTACATCTTTCACATTAGACGTTTTGACAAGTGTGTGTCTTACGAAGTAGTTGTTTCGAAAACGTGTCGACACATGCGGATATGTGTTTGAATCGAAAAGACAAGTTTTTGGACTTTGGGTGATAAATTTTGAAAATAATTATATATTTCTTTACAAATGAGTCGATCTTTGGATAAGAAAATCAAAACATCATTTGATCGCATGAATTTAAAAGTGAGTTGGGTATAAACATGTGTTGTCATATCAACAAGGGTGAGAGTCATTGGCACACTCAGTGTAAGCATTTTCTGGGGTATTTTTTTAATTGTGTGTGTAAAGTTCATCGGAAAACGTTTTCAATTGTGCCAACCCCAACAATGGGGTATGGTGAGGAGAAATTGTTGTAGGGTTGAGGTAAAACGATTCTTGAAACCGTTGTGTGTGGCTAAGTCAGTGTCGTGTCGTGTACACGTGAGTTGTTTTCTAATGTAAGTAATTTCTAAATTTTCAAACGTGTCAAAAGATTAAATGTTTGTGCGTTATGCATGAAGGCTATGAACTCTCTAGGTTGTGAGGAAGGTTGCAAATAGGAATGATGAAAGTTTTAAGAGTGGAAGTGTGTCGCTCGATCAGAGGGTAGTAAATGTGTGATATTGGTATTCTTCTACGTAAAGGGGTGAATAGCGGAGGTGGTTAATGGAGGCATTGACCTATGATGTTAAGGATGATGGTACTATAATGGTTCACCGTTGGTTTCATGTAGATGTCGGTAAACGGTTGTGTCTGGAGTGGAGTTTGGAGTTGTAAAAATATTTTGGCAATTAGCTGCTGCAGTGGAAGATGAAGGTTTCATTGGAAATCCATGTAGGATGGTAACAGAGTGGAAGTACATCAATGTCAATTGCTGCTGTGGAAATCAGAACCATTTGTGGTAATGTCGGAGCGCGGAGAATGAAGCAGTAGTTACGGATAGTTTCGAGGAGTTTTGTGATGAAGCGAAGAGTTATTCAGAAAAGATGTGTACCTAGTGTAATGTTGGACAACCTTGTGTGGATAATTCAAAAAGGAAAATCACTAGTTCAGTAAAGTGGTTCTTTATCGACGATGTTTTGATGGTTATGTGGGAGTGACGTTTTTATATAGCACAACTGGAATGGGTTACGCTTTGTGCATTTAAGACTTCGAGGTAGTACGTTTAATTATTCAGGCTACTGGAGTTTGATTCCAGCAGGTTGCGATGAGTTGTCAAGGAGCGATATCTAGTCGAGTGGTTTTGAAAATCATAGTTTTGTGATTTAACCAGATTTGAGAAAGACAAGGTCGTGAAATGCCTTGAGGTCCGATTTCAATATTATGACCAGTGAGAAGAGAACGGTATTTGTAGGTGTGCCAAGTGGTCGTAGAGACTTGCAGTTGTTCTGGGAGGAGGTAGTAGAGTGTTGGTAGTAACCAGTAGTCGATGACGTCTTTATGACATAGTTGGGAGTGCAAATCCTTAAAGTGGTAAGGAGATTCCGTATAGATATGTAGAAGGCGGGTGTTATCGTCATAGGATGAACGTCTTCGTCCGAAGATCTAGGGGGAATGAGTTGTAAGATTGTGGTTGGGATGCTAAGTTGAAATAATGTTGTCAAATGATGGGTGGTGGCTATCTAAGAGAGGAGCTATATGTTCTGGTTTACAGCAGCTTTTGGGCGGGATAATTTTATATCCCTAAAGTGAATGTTGAGAGTGTCGAACTGTTTAATTCTGGAGGTTGTGCAGTAGATAGGAAATCCGTGGGCATGATGAATTATGCTTGAGAGTGAAGGGATTATAGCAGATTGGGCAATCTTGTTTGGCGAGAGAGAGTGGTACGGCGTTTTCGAATAGTGGGTAACGTTTTTTGAAGAGTTGGGTTGATAATCTTGCGTGAGAATTGTGAATAGTCGGTGGAGCTAGCAAGTAGTGTTAGTGTGCTTCGATACATTTGGGATTCATCGAGGAATAAAGTCAGCAATGTTGGGTGAGCGGTGTTTCTTGCAACGAGAAGAAAGTGAAGATATCATGTCGGAAAGGTGAAAAATCTGAGAGTAAGAGATTGGCAAGTGACACAAAATGTAGAGGTATGTTTTAGATTCTGATGACAACAAAGTTATAAATCCCTAGCGTAGGTATGAGAAAGGGAGCATGGCGTTGGTGCGGTGCGTGTATGATTAATCAAAGTCGTGCAGCTGACTAAAAGTTCACGTTACTAATCAGTGAGTTGGTCGTTAGAAATGGGTATGAAATCCTCAAGGAGGAAGGTAGAGGTGTTGGGATATAGTGCTGGGAGCGAAGAGCCATAGTGTCAGTATTGGGAATGCGTGAAAAGGGGATTCCAAGTGAGTCAGTTATTCCGTGTTAATCCCTTTGAAAAAGTTTGTATGAACTTGGTTTTTCCGTATCAAGCGGGTGAAGCTGGGTTTTATTGCGTAATTGGTCAGGTGTTTGTGGATGCAATGAGAAATGGAAGTATGTGTCGCTTTGATCGGAAAGTTAGAACCGATGGATTACGAAGGTTTTGAATTGTGGAAGTTTCTACCAATATGTGAATAGTTGAAGAGTTGACGTTGGGGCGTTATATAATCAGGGTATAAGAATTGGATAAAGCCGAGGAGTTGAGATCAGTGTGGTTCGAAAAAGAAAGAGCGTTTGCATTTGACTTATGGTGTGCTAAGAGGGGTTGCTTGCAAGGACAAGTTTCATGATGAAGAAACTCGTGTCTGTGAGTTGTTAGGGATGTCTATAGTTGACAACGTGTTATGATGGAGAGTTGGGTGAGTATTTGTTCGGTGATGCATGTTGTCGTGGTGTGACTCCGACAAGGAAGTTGATGTAATCGATGGGTAAATTTGATGGTTACGTACGACCATGTAATGATCAGAATGGCTTGGATAATCGAATAGTACTATTTTGGTTAGATTGAGAATTATGAGTCATTAGTCCCAAGCGGTGACAAATGGAAGTTACCAGTCTCGCATTGGAAGGGTGTGAACCGATTCAGAAAGAAATGGAAGATTAAGACCTAGACTTGTCGGACTGTTGCGATCCTGGAAGCGTGTTGGGAAGATAGATTATAAATTGGAATTACCCGTGGAACTGCGAAGAGTGCACCCCGTTTTTTTTTCATGTTTCTAATCTGGAGAAATGTTTAGCAGAAAGAGATACCGTCATTCCATTAGAGGATGACCCTTGTTATGAAGAATCAATATCCCCGTTTGTTCGAAGAAGGAATTCCGAGGACGAAATTCTCTTGAGGGGGGGATATTGTAATAACCCGTACTAAAAGCAATAAACTCAAAGTTTGGGGTGGAGTGTGGTCAAAATTTTTATTTAAAGGGGGCTAGGTGAAAATGATGATTATAAGGAATGATATAGGGTTTTGTGCAATCATTTCTTGTGTGGCGGCCGATTGAGAGAGGGACTATTGGAGCGACCTGGAGAAAGAGACCGAGGAAGAGAAGAGAGTGCAAGGAATTTCATATTTGAAGCGTTTCTCGTAGAAGGTAAAGCTCCATTTCTATTTAACTTTCGTTCCCGCGATCGATTAATTTGTGATAGTTGTGGTTGGGGTTAAGATGTCGAGTCTGATAGTTTTCTGGGTTTGGGATGAAGAGGACCTTGTTGTGATTAATTATGTAGCTACTGGAAATGCTAGTGAAATTGGTTCTGCAATTAATTTTGAATCTGTACTAGTTTGATTCTGGAAGTTCGCTCATCGAATCGACCCTAGGTTCGGTGAAATCTGTCATACCGGTCGTAAGGGGGGGGGGGGGAGACCTCGGTCGAACTCCATACCGGTCACTAAGGGAGATACCGATCGATTTGTGGTATTAATTTGATATCGGTCGCGAGTTTTAGGTAGTATCGGTCGAAGGGGGAGGGTCGAGACCCCGGTCACAGGCTCTCACCGGTGCATACCGGTCGACCGGATAGCACCGGACGATGATGTTGAAGAGGCCGGTCGCATTTCCTTTGTTCCGGTCGGAGGGACCATCCCGGTCGATATTTGTGAAGGGTGGGCCGAAGCCCACGTGTTTTTATTTTGGGCCGCGGGTGGTTGATTTAATTTTGGCCCAGTTAGTGGAAGTCAAGGTATACTCTTTATTTGTAATTCTTTAAGCCCACCCAACTAATTAAGGTTTTGGGTATATCGTCTCGAGATAAAATTAGCAAGTTAAGTTTGGTCAAAGAGTATGTGATGTTGGGATAAAGGGTTAAAGTCAATTTTCGCTAAAATAGATTGTATTAGAAATTTATCGGACGATGTCCTGTTTTATAGGTTCGGTTCGGGTTTTAAGGTAGACGTAAAGCGTAAAGCAAAGGACGTCAGGTGAATTTTCTGAACTAAATCCCTTTATGATCGAAAGCATGCGAAGGTTGATTATTTTAAATGTTGATTTATTTACGATGCCAAGTTTATAACGAAATGATTTAAGTGTGTTATCAATTTGTTGATGTTTAAATGTATGCATACGTTATTTGTGGAACATGTGACCTAAGTCGGGGAGTGTGGCCCGCCTACTCGTGCCGGGGAGTGTGGCATGTTTATGTCGTTGGGGGTGTGTCCCAACATTAAGGCACCGCGAGTTAGACACATCGTCTTTGATGGTCGTGTGGTCAGTAGCGTGTTTATTTTTGTGGATTTACTGCATATTGATTTAAATTCTGAAAAGTTATTTTATTGCTATCTGTAGAGGGAACTCACTAGACCTTCGGTCTAACCCTCGCTCTTTTAAAACTAAAAATCTTTTCAGGCCGTCGTGAGTTAGACAGAGCTGTTAAGGGCAAGGATAAAGTTTAGCGGGGCGGATAGAAGACAGACATTTAGTTATTCTTCTTTATCTCAGTTGTGTATAGGTTGTTTTATCAAACCTTGATTTATCTATTGTAAGCTTGGGACCGTTTCAGCTTGGAATATTATTAAATGTTGGTATTTTAATATTAAGAATTAATTTGTTTGATTATTCTGGTTGCGTTGTTATATTAATCATATCAAACAACCTAAACAAACAACTTGTCTTGTTCTGTCTCGTTCTTCCTCTTGTCCCGTTTAGTTGAGTTCAGTCCAATTCTGTCTGCATATCTAATGCTACCTAAAAGAACTTGCTATCATAAAGTGATTTCTAAAAGCTACCCGTTATTTTAATTATTTTTTTATCGTTATCATTGTCATTGTTGTTGTTTAATAAAATTAGTCATTTGAGTAATTCTTAAAACGAGCCATTATTATTTTAGTCTGTTTCCTCAATCATTTACAAATCTACTAACTCATATAAACTATGTACAAATCAAATAATTGAGATGTTTATAAAAAATAACGAATGTTTTATTTATTTATATCAGAGTTTATTCATTATGATTAATATTATTTATCGAATATGATTGTAGTTTATTTATTATGGTCAACACTTTATATTATAAAACAATCACAAATTTTATAAAACCAAGTATTAGTTAGCTTAAATGAACGATTGAGATTGGTTTATAAGGTTTACATTAATTAGATATTTTGCAAATAATAAAAACTTATAACAATAATAACCTAATCAGAAGCACATATTTTTTACAATAACTTATGTATTAATTAAGATGCTTATAAAGTTTTTTTTATTAATAATTAACTTGTAAATGTTATAAGTATAAACTAACTATTATTTCTATATAAACTATATGATTGATTTTTTGGTGTAATTTGTTTTTTTTTTTTTGAATTTTGATCATACATATATATCATATTTTTTCGATTTAAAATATAGACGGTGGGAGATTTTTTAATTTAAAAATAAATTTATACCCGCCTTTTTAATCACATTTATTAGATCAATTAGGCATTGTTTGACAAACTAACTTATAAGCTAGCTGGTAGCTGATAAGCTAGCTTTTCAAAACGCTACTATGAGTAGTTTTTCAATAAGCTGACTTATGGTCATCCAAACATGTACCAGGAAAAAAAGTTAAGCTAGCTTATAAGCTAGTTTTTTTTTGCCAAACATAGCCTTAATCTAATGATTAATTGACTTTTTTTCATTCCGTGAACCTTCCTCAACTTATACTACACCATCGAACCAAACTCAAGCATTGTTGAGCTCATCGCTCGGTTTGAATGAATAAAACAGTCTTTTAAATTTCTAGTGTATATATATATATATATATGGTGTGTTTCTTTTGCAAACCAAACAATTTGTACAAACTATGCAAACAAATCTTAGTCGTTCATCAAGTCTAATGAATATATGATTTTATTATGTTTCCTAATTTAAAATCATGATTATAATGAATAAACTTAACATTTTCCATATATATCACAATCATTATTAATGAATCATAATCATTATCCATAAATATATCTATTGTTTCTTAATATAGTGATTTGCATAGTTTGTACAAATTGCTTAGTTTGCAAAAGAAACGCACTCTATATATATATATATACCTAATATAGTGATTTGCATAGTTTGTACAAATTGCTTAGTTTGCAAAAGAAACGCACCCTATATATATATATATATATATATATATATATATATATATATATATATATATATAGGGGTGGTATCAATTGGAAACCAAGTTTCATTGGAAACTTTGGAAACCAAATTTCAGCCATTAATCTTTATAATCAATGATTAAGATTCATTGAATTATATATGGTAGTAAATTAATTAATTTATTAATAATAAATAAAAATAATAGATGAAAAGGGTAAATATGTCTTTTGATTTTGTGTCTCAAATATGGCAATAAATTAAGGTTTATTTTATTTAGATTATTTGAAACCAAAATAAAATTTCCCACGCAATCTAAATTTTGTTATTTTTTTTACTATGAAAACATGGAGCATTTGTCTTTTCATCAAAAAAATTATTTTTCTTTTAAAATGTAAGAAAATATTTTTTTAATTTTATTTTATTATAAAATTTCGTATGCAATCTAATATTGTGATGAAACAGAATGAATTTGTTGATTACAGATTTCATTGGATTACAGATTTCATCAGGTTCATCGTGTTAGCATTATTGTTTCATAATGAAAATATTCATCAGGTTCATCGTGTTAGCATTATTGTTTCATAATGAAGCATGATGAATTTGTGCCATTTTTGTTAACTTCCCATTTTTGTTTAATTACCTGTTCAGTTGCACATCCGTATATGAAAATAGATTCATCAGGTTCATCGTGTTAGCATTATTGTTTCATAATGAAAATAGATTCATCAGGTTCATCAGGTTAGTATTATTGTTTCATTATTACCATATATAAGCTATATTAAAATTAAATAATTTACCTAAATTAAATATCTAATTTTTAAATTAATCAATGATTATTATTACCATATATAAGCTAAATTAAAATTAAATAATTATTAATATAATAATAATAACAGTTACCATATATATTATGAAATAATGTAAAAGACAAAAATAACCTTTTCAATTAAAAAAAAATTCACTGATTGATTGATTTCGGTTTCCAAAGTTTCCAATATAATACTGGTTTCCAATTGATCGCTCCCCTATATATATATATATATATATATATATATATATATAGAGAGAGAGAGAGAGAGAGAGAGAGAGAGAGAGAGAGGGAGGGAGGGAGGGAGTTACTTTGTTAACCTCAAAATTCATGTCATTTTTGTTAACCCTTTTTCAACCAATAATAAAACATTTTATAAAACCACAAGGGTTGTGGCGTGGTGGTAAAGACTTGGGGAGTTCATAGCGCTTAACCCGGGTTCGAGCCCCACTAGCAGCACTTGTGGCCACTGAGGATAAACTCATGGCTGCACGCTTTAGCAGCTAGACCAAAGGCCCTAATTGCCAGGGATTAGTCTGGGTCATAGTCCCAGGATACCCTTTCCAAAAAAAGAAATAAATAAAACATTTTATAATGTGGTGTCAATTATTAAATAGGAGTATGAATGAAATTCCATATTATTTTTTTGTAACAAAGAGATAGATGATGATTCAAACGAGAACGCTAACTATTTAATAAAACAAGAACAACAAATATATACCCTTTAAAATTAAGAATTTCAATAATTTAAACATCAACAATCCTTGAATTCTTATTGGTTAAGCAAGGTTAATAAAACTAACAAGAAATGGATGGTTAACAAATGATTCTTGCTCTCTCTCTCTCTCTCTCTCTATATATATATATATATATATATATATATAGGGGCAGGTTCAAACGAGAAGCTAAACATTTTGCGAGAAGGGGAGAAGTGTTTAATCATATATGATTACACACATATTATATTGGTAATACATAGACGTTTAATCACATATGATTAAAAACACCCGCATGTCGTGTAATCATATATGATATCACACTTCTCGCCTTCTCGCAAAATGTTTAACTTCTCGCATGATCCTCCCCTCTCTCTCGATCCTCCCTCTCTCTCTCTCTCTCTCTATATATATATATATATATATATATATATAGGGGAGAGATCAAATGCAAACCATCCTAATTTTGCAAACCGTGCAAACCGTCGATTTCATTGATTAAGTTAATGACATTAGTTCATGAAATTGTTTAATTTGATTAAATTGTTTCATATATTTGTGTTTTTATGTAAAAATGAAATTGTTTCGTGTATTTTTCTCATTCTGATTAAATTGTTCCATGTATTTTATTATTCTGATCAAACTTTTTCATTTTACATAAAACACAAATATATAAAACAATTTTATTAAAAAAACAATTATATGAAACAATTTCATCAAATTAAACAATTTCATGATATAATTTCATTAACTTAACAAATGAATGATTTGCACGGTTTGTAAAATTAGTGTGATTTGCAAATGAAACTACCTATACATACATATATATATATATATAGAGAGAGAGAGAGAGAGAGGAAGAATCATGCGAGAAGTTAAACATTTTGCGAGAAGGCGAGAAGTGTGGTATCATATATGATTACACGGCTTGTGGGTGTGTTTAATCATATATGATTAAACGTCTATGTATTTCCAATATAACATGTGTTTAATCATATATGATTAAGCTTGTGCATCATATATGATTAAACACTTCTTGCTTTCTCGCAAAATGATTAGCTTCTCGTTTGAACCTGCCCCTATATATATATAAATATACAAAGAGAGAGAGATGAGAGTTCAAACGAGAACGCTAACTATTTAATAAAACAAGAACAACAAATTATGTACAAAATCATATGTGATTTTACATTAATCGGCAAAAACTGAACGCGAGCGACTTTGGCCGCGACTTAAGTCGCAAGGCAAAGTCACGTGAATCATATATGATTTTGTATATACTCGACTGTGTTCGTGTTTTCTTAAATAAATATTGTTTTCATATGAAACCACCTAACGGTCTTTTAAATTTCTTGAAGAAAAAACAAAAAATAAATAATGAAAAAGTCATAATTTAAAAAAGGTCAAAACAACACCATAGTTGAGTTTGTACCGTATTCACTTGTCGCTATATATAAACGATGAACATCTATAGTTCTATACATCGTTCACATTTCACATATATTCACACATAATAATTAATAAAATGATGATGATGTCATACTTAATTTACATTCTCCCATTCTTTTTCACCTTCTTCTACCTCTTCAAATCCACCCAGCCAACCACCACAAACCCACCACCATCACCACCAAAGCTACCCATCATCGGCAACCTCCACCAACTCGGCCCACTCATCCACCGTTCCTTCTCCTCCTTATCCCAACGCTACGGTGGCGGCCACCTCATGCTCCTCCACCTGGGCTCCGCCCCATCCTTAGTGGTCTCATCGGCCGCCGCTGCCCAAGAGATAATGCAAACCCATGATCTCATATTTTCCACAAGACCACCCATACAGATGCACAAGACCCTCTTCTACGATTTAAAAGAAATAGCTGCGGCCCCTTATGGTGAATATTGGAGGCAAGCCAAGAAACTTATAATCCTCAACTTTTTGAGTAGCAAAAAGGTGCAAACTTTTAGTAGAGTTAGGGAGGAAGAAATCGCCATTACTATTCGTAAAGTTGCGAAGATTTCGGAAAGTAACAAGGCTGTAAACTTGGGTGATTTGTTGTTTGAATTTTCGAATGGAGTATCATGTAGGGCGACGTTTGGGAAGAAGTATGATAAGGAGAGTGGTAAGAAGTTAAAGAGGGTTGTGAGTAAGATGTTTGAGGTTTTGTCTCGTTTCAATTATGCGGATTTGATTCCTCAACTCGCGTGGATCGATCAAATTAGTGGGGCAAATGGTAAAGTTGAGGCGGTTGCGAAAGATGTTGATGAGTTCATGGAGGTAGCAATCGAAGAGAGGCTCGCGGGTCGAAAACAAACCGATGATCATGAGGTTGGTGAAGGTGTAGAACCCTTCATTGAGGCATTGCTTAGGATTCAGAAAGATGGAGTTGATGGGATTTCTTTCAATAGAGATAATGTCAAAGCCCTCCTCCTGGTACAATTCTCTTTTTATCTCTTACAATTTGCATCACTACTACAAAAGAAATTTATGTATGCTAAAACGTCATGCATCCATAACAATAAAATCGGATTATAAGACGTCAACTATGTTTAAACGTACTAATAGATGTTTCATAGGACTTCAGTTTATAGGACCAAACAATTGTGGGTCTTACACCAGTTATGTTTAAATGTCTTACGTTTTATAAGTTTATTAATTGTAACACATTTATAAACAATTCACTAATGAAATAACGCGTCATATATCATATATGACATCATTTAAAGAAATGTCTTATAAAAATAAGTGCCATTTAATGATAGGAAAGTGTCCTTAATTAAAAAAAACTAATATGACACCATTACACTACAAAAATGACCACTATCAGCGAGGGAAAAATCCGTCAATCCCTAGCTAAAGCTCGAATCCTTCGCTGATAGTCGGTGACTCAAATAGGCTTAGGTGATTAACGACGGATTGAGTTTGTGGTCAATCCGTCGCTAATCCCTCACTAATTATTGAGGGATTTTTTCCCTTGCTAATTTCCGTCGCTAATACCCAGTTTTCTTGTAGTATTATTAATTTTAAATACATTCTAACATTCTACTGTAACATCTTAATTTACATATAAGACGGACATTGTTGGGTCCTATAACTCTTATAAATCAATCTATTAGCATATTCACGTGTATATTTAACGTAATATAAAACCAATTTTGTAGTAATATGATATCGATCATTTCTTCGATATGTATGTAGGATTCATATGTTGGTGCCACAGAGACATCATCATCGGTGTTAGAATGGGTGATGGCGGAGCTCCTCACACATCCTCAAGCCCTAGAGAAAGTGCAAGCGGAGGTGCGAACAATCGTTAACAACGACAAACAACACATAACAGATGAGGATTTGGAGCAGATGAAGTACCTGAAAGCTGTGATCATGGAGGCCACCCGCCTCCACCCTCCGATCCCGATGCCACTTCCTCGATTTGCAACCCAAGACGTGAAAATAATGGGGTATGACATCTCAAAAGGAACCCGAGTTTACATCAATATCTGGGCAATCGGAAGGGATCCTAAAGTGTGGGACAGGCCTGATGAGTTTGTGCCGGAGAGGTTTGTAGAAGCATCCGTGGATGATTTCAAATCTATTCCGTTTGGTGGCGGAAGACGGAGGTGTCCTGGAAAGGGTTCTGCGATGGCCATGATTGAGGGTTTTTTGGCAAATTTGTTATGCAAGTTTGATTGGGAATTAAAGGACAAAGAGAACGTAAACATGGATGAAACAGTCGGTATTTCAAATCACCCAAAGAGTTCATTCCTAGCTTTTGCAACACCTTTCTCTTCTTAAGTGTAATAGCGTAAAACCAAATACTAACCTTACCGGTTAAGAGTATCGGTCTTTGCTATGTCTCTTACCGAGTAAGATTCTAGGTTCTTGTCATGCTCATCCTCAAGGTAAATGACACCTAGTAAATACTTATCCGATAAACGTTTACCCTAATCAGTCTCACTCACAGTTAAGTATGATGAGCAAGTTTTCGTTCATTTGTAAATGTATTGTATTGTCCTGAGTCCTGACATACCTCCATGCATGGTACCCCATTTTTCATGATTACTTTAAATCATGTCAATTATTGACCTGCTTTATAAGAATAAGATTAAATATGTAATTCACCCGTCACTATATATAAAAGATCATTGCTTACCAATTAAAAAAATTTCAAATTCACTCGTCGTTATAAAAGACGCACTACTACAGAAATAGGTATTTTAAACGGTTGTTTTTGAAATTTTTAAACGGTTTTACAACCGTTTGAAAGGGCACCGTTTGAAAAAGTCAGGAGCTTTTTAAACGGTTTTTGAAAAAGTCACATTTTTAAACGGTTTTTTTAAACCGTTTAAAAAATAAAATAATGCTATTTGCTACACATAGGACTTGATCTCAGAACCACAACCATGCAAACCCACAACACTTACCATTCCACCACATCTTCTTCTATGTTTATAGAATCACCTTTAATTCTTTTATTCATTTTATGTCCAGCTTTGTACTCTCAACTTCAACTTCAGATTCGGCCCAGATTTACTCCAAATTACCCAAAACTCAAAACACGAACATTGTAGATTTGTGTGTTGGGTTTCCAGATCATCTTGAATCACTCAAATCGGAGATCGGACGAGTGAGATATGATCAAAACGCCACAGTTGCACAAATCTGTCAAAAATTATCGTTTTGTTCTTTTTCGCTCCAAAGTCCAAATTGTTCCGAACCTATCAAAATATAAAAACGCATTAATGTAGTTCGGTTTTACCCTAAATTTTTAAAGGTCTTTTTAAACGGTTTTGTGATAGTGAAAAAAAGTGTTTGACCTTTTTAAACGGTTGTTTCTAGATAACCGTTTAAAAAATGTATGTATTTTAAACGGTTGTATGAAAAAACGGTGTAAAAAAATTAGGCGGCTTTTTAAACGGTTTTGTTCAATTATCCGTGTGAAATATGTATCCCTTTTTAAACGGTTTTTTATAACAACCGTTTAAAAATGTCATATGACTTTTTTAAACGGTACCACAACCGCATAACCGTTTAGAAAAAAGTCTTAAAAAAACGCGCCCACCTTTTTAAACGGTTTTTTCGAATTTTTTTAAAAACCGTTTAAAAAGATGCGTTTAAAAAGGTCATTTCTGTAGTAGTGACGGTCAAACACTTTGCTATGATTTAAAAAAAATATAAGTACAAACTTTCAGTAGAATCAGAGATGGAGAAATTGTTATTACTGTAATGAAAGATTCAAAAGTTTTGAGTGCATAATAACTGGGTAAGTGCTTATCGATGATGGTTATATATATATATCTTAAAATTCATACTCAAATTATTTGTCAAATATTACAAACAGAAATATTAAACCTAATGCATCTTCAAATCTTTTGAAGATGTTTAAGAACAAACCCTAAAACTAGAGAGAGAAACAACTAAAACTAGAGAGAGAAACGAGAGAGAATTTTGAGATGAATTTCAAACAAATGAGCTATATTTCTTCTATTTTCCACTACAAGAAAATTGTAATTTAGTGACGGAAAGAATTTGGTCACTAATAACATAAAATTGGTCACTGATGCATTTTAGTGACCAAAATTTGGGTGGTCACTTTTCGTCACTAAAGGTCCGTCACTAATTTGTGTTAGTGACCAAAAACCAAAATGGTCACTAATTAGTGACAAAAATAGAGTCGTCACTATGTTTGTAACGACTAATTTGGTCACTAAATATCGTCACTAAACGGTGAAAGTCGTCACTAACTTGATTAAATTAGTGACCACCACAAAATATGTCACTAATTGAATTCAAGATAACGGCTCCGTTAAAGTCCGTTAGCATCCATTAGTGACCAAATATGTGGTCACTAGCGTTAATAGTTGTTGTGACAAAAAAAAAGTGGTCACTAATTATAAAATGTGAAGAAAAAAAAAATCGTCACTAATTTCTACTATAATTGTTATTGCATTAAAAATAAAACCTACTGATTTATAACAATGAAAACCTAAAATATTAATTACATTGGCACAAAATAAAATTCTTTGATCAAAAACAAAAACAAAAGGGAAAAAAAAATACTTGATATGCAATGGAGACATGCTGCTGAAAGATAATGTGGTGCGATTTGGGTCGATATTTTTATCGACCCATTTAGCCCACGTCTTCAATACCCTTGCGTATGCCACAGGCCTATCAACCTCATCATACTCGGTTGCTCCTTTATCAAACGATCCCCGCCTGTGTTATTGATTCATATTAATGTTATTTAATGTCTAGATAACGAATTATATATATATAATAAATAAAAAAACAACCAATTTAAATATAAAAAACTCACATGACTTTCATCGTAAAAGTGTTCATCCACCAAATGTAAGTGTTGAAGACCAAATAATCATCTTTCCAGTGTTTACCATGCTTCTTTATGGATCCAGGCATTATAATTCTGTTCAATATACTATGCATTGTTGGATCATCAGAATTCGATCTCTTCTTCTTCCTCTTCAACATCCTCCGCAACCGCATCCGTCACCGGAACCACCATTTCGATCAACCGATCACCCATTGTTTTCGATTCGACCACCAAAGTCGCCCTGGAATTGATCTCGACCACCCCATCAACAACCGGTTTCGAAAGCGGGTTTTCATCGATTCCGATTTGGTGAACCACCTTGGGCCTGGAGAATGGGAATTCCGCAATGGATTTTACATAATCACCCCTATAGGCCCACCAACTTTACACATGTTGAAATTTAATTGGAGAAACAGGGTGATTTTATTCGTAGAAAATGTATGCAGATTCGCTATCTATCAGTAAAGTACAAAATCCATAATATTTGATTATTGGGTATTTTTCCGTTATCGCCATACATTTTGTAAAATTTCCGACCGTCCTGTCATTTAGTTGGTGAATGAAAGAACACAAACATGCTAAAATTGAGATCTGCTAAAGAGATTTCAATTAAATCCATTACCAGTCGTTTCCTTGACCGGTCCTTTCCTTAACCGGACCACTACCGGTCCCTAATCCAAAATGGGTAAACTGAATTGAAGTGCAATAATGCACAAACAGAAGTGCAATACTCCACAGGGATTATCAGAGGACTAATCGATGGATACAGAAAAGCACAAACATGAGCTTAATGAGCAAACTCCCATCCTTCAAAGGAATATCCATCAAGATGAAGTGCAATATTGCACAAACAGAAGTGCAATATATATGTTTATTGTATGATTTGTTGGGAGAATGGTAGCTGAAGTTTATCGCCTAAACAATCAAATTCACAACATAAAAACACAGTCTATCGCCTAAATAATCGAAAATTAAAGTATCCAGAAATTCACTTACTAAACAATCAAATTCACAGCATAAAAACGCATTCTACCTTCAGAGATCGGAGAGAGATCGACCTTCACACAACGCTTTAAGGTCGTAGACAATCACCAGTTTGAGTTGGTAGACGATCACCGATTTGAGGTGGTAAACGATCTCCGCGTTGAGGTCGATGGATGTTCACGGACGATTGATGGAGATCGAGAGAGAGACAGAGACAGAGAGAGCAACTTAGGGTTTGCTTCGGGTTTGAGATTGGTAGTCTCGACCCGGATCAGATCCGTGTGTTTTTAAATAAGAGTAGAAGGTTGGTAGTTTTAGCCCCTGAATTTTAAATTTTTATATTTGTACCATGATTTTGCTAATTAGTTACCATATTTTGAGATACCATTTAGTGACCATTAAGTTTTGTCACTAACACATAATTAGTAACCATCATTTTTTGGTCACCAACACATATACTTAGTAACCATTACTTTTTGTCTTTAAATAATATTCATTAATAGTTTGCTCATTATCACTTCATTTTAGTGACCACTAATTTTAGTCACTAACACTTTTATTTTAATAACCACTATTTAATGGTCACTAACTCATTGAAATTAGTGACCACTATTTTTTGGTCACTACCACTTTCATTTTAGTGACCACTATTTTTAGTCACTAACACTTTTATTAGTGAATTATTAAATACTATTTAATGACAACTTACTTTGGTTACTAACTCTTTGAAATTTGTGACCACAATTTTATGGTCATTACCACTTTTATTTTAGTGACCACTATTTTTGTCACTAATACTTTTATTTTAATGACCACCTTTTTTTGGTCAGTAATCTTTCAATGCATCAACATGCACTACTACTACTTAGTGACGACTATTTTTTTAGTCACAAACTAGTTCAAATTAGTGACCACTATTTTCTGGTCACTAAAATTTTCAACTCAGTGACCATTTTTTACGTCACAAAACACATAGATTTATAATATTAGTGACGAAAAACATAGTCGTCACAAATTTAGTCATTAAATTATATCGATATGAATAATCTTATTTTAGCCATGAGAATTAGTGACCACTCTAGTGACCAAATTTTAGATTTTGTCACTATATTCATATTAGCGACCAAATTTTAGTGACGACCTTTGTTATTGCCACTAACGTTGCAGTTAGTGACCAAAAAATAAGTGGTCACTAAAATTTTCGTCACTAATTAACATTTTTCTTGTAGTGTTCAGCTGAAAAGTTTTATTTATAATTTCTTCATATTGCAGAATAGTCCTTCTCCGACTTTCAATTAATTATTCTGCTACCCTTAGACTTTCAGGAAAACGAGGCGCGGTCCTTGTGACCCTCATCTATTCAGCATCTTTCAGAATAACCCCTCAACTTCCTGAAACTATAAAACATCCATACTAAGTTAAATCTGATGACAAGATTGGTATAGATTTGATGCATATTTTAACACCCTCCCTCAATCTTGACATCTAAACATATCTAGCATGTTTAATTTAGTAATGAGATAGTTATGTTGATTAACCCCAAGAGATTTAGTAAAAATAACAACAGGGTTTTTCTGTAGATAAAATCTTTTCTATTTTTAATAAACCAGAAGCAATTTTATCTCTTACCTGATGAATATCAATCTCAATATATTTAGTTCTCTCATGAAATACTGGGTTATTAGCAATTTGTATTACTGATTTATTATCACAATTTAAATTTACTGGAAGTAAATTTTCTAGTTTTAAATCAGTCAATATACTGAGACCCATAATATTTCACACAGAGCAGATGCCATGGCTCTGTACTCAGATTCAGCTGAAGAGCGAGAAACAGTTGCCTGTTTCTTACTTCTCCATGACACCATGCAACTTCCCAAAATAAACAATAACTTGTAACTGATCTTCTAGTTGATAAACACTTAACCCAATCAGCATCAACAAATGCAGACAACTTGAAATCAGAAACATAACAAGAAGAGAAATTTACACCTTTACTAGGAGAAGCCTTTAAATACCGTAAAACACGTAGGGCTAATTTTAAGTGAGACTGACGAGGAGAATGCATGAACTGGCTTAAACAATGGACAGCAAATGAAATGCCAGGTCTAGTGGCTAACAAATAAACCAGTCTACCTATTAGCTTTTGATAACCTGAAAAATCTTTCAAAGGAGGATCCTTTAATTTCAGCAGATCCAACATGATCTGTAACAATTAAATTCATGTCCATTGGTGTATTAATTGGTTTACATCCCAAATATCCAAAATCATTTAGAAGTTCAAGACAATATTTTCTTTGAGACATGCATACACCACTGTCAGTTTCTAGTATTTCAATTCCTAAGAAAAAATTTAGTAAACCAAGATCTTTTATTTTGAAATTTGATTGTAAATAACCTTTTACCTTTTGAATCTCAGTATCACAATTACCAGTAATAACTATATCATCAACATAGACAAGTAAAATAAGACAGATATTACCAGAACTATTAGTGAACAAAGAATAATCACTAGAACTTTGAATGAAACCACAATTTAGAAGACATTTAGACAATTTTTCATACCACTGTCGAGGAGCTTGTTTCAATCCATAAAGTGATTTAACTAGCTTACAAACTCGACTATCATTGGGTGAAAAATATCCAGGAGGTAAACACATATAAACATCTTCAACTAAATCACCATATAAGAAAGCATTATTTACATCTAACTGATACATAGGCCAGTGATTTTGAACTGCTAGGGCAATAACACATCTTACAGTAACCATTTTCACCACAGGTGAAAGAGTCTACTCGTAATCTAAATGTTCTCTTTGATTATATCCTTTTTCTACGAGACGAGCCTTATAACGCTCAATTTCACCGGTGGACTTATATTTAAGTTTATAAATCCATTTACACCCTATGGCTTTTTTACCAGGTGGTAATTTAGTTAAGGTCCAAGTACCATTCATATACAATGCTTCCATTTCATCGTTCATGGCATCAACCAATTTTTTTATCCTTACTAGCTTCAAAGAAACTATTAGGTTCAAATGACTTATTTAATGATGAAGTGAAACAAACATTATTAACAATAAGGAAAGAATAGTTTACGACCTTTTCTATTCCATATTTAACTTTTCCTTCAACTATATAATCATCAAAACGTTAAGGAAAGTCTGAAGGACGACTAGATTTTCTAACCAATGAAATACTTTGTTCAGTTTGATTTGAGACATTACCCTCAGATGGGGACCCCAAATGTTCATCATTTAGATGTTCATTATCAGACTGTCAAGCACTTAACCTGGGAAAATTTGCAGCTTGTAACTGACTGGCAACCTCAATACTACCAGGATCGTTTGATCCTACAGCTCTGTTGGAGACACTAGATGCGGTACTACCAGGGTCCACAGACCCGGCAGATCTGACTTGACTACCAGAATTATCACAGTTACTAGTATCATTTGAGGGACATAAATCATTGTCATTTGAAGGGTTCACCCTAACTTCATCATTGGGCACACCAGAAGTTAGATCATCAGTTTGAAAAATAACAAAATCAAAGAAATTCAAGGAATTTATACCACTAGTCATTAGTAAGCTGATCTGAACTCATCTTAAAACGAAATATGGTTTCATAAAACTTAACATCTCTTGAGACAATTATTTGTTTTGAATCTAAGCTATAGAGTCTATAGCCCTTTTTTGAATTTGAATATCCCAAAAAAAACACATTTTTCGGATCATGAAGAAAACTTATCTGTAATATTAGGTTTTACAGCAAAGCATAAGCAGCCAAAATTTCTAAGATGAGATAGAACAGGAGAAAATCCAAAAACTAACTCATATGAACATTTTCCTTTTAAAACTGAAGGGGTGTGATTAATAAGATAAGTAGCTGTCAAAATGCACTAAGTCCACATATTTAAAGGAAGATTTCCTTGAAACATTAAAGCTCTAGTTACATTTAAAAGATGTCGATGCTTGCGTTCAACTACCCCATTTTGTTGGGGAGTGTAAACACAAGTTGTTTGATGTAAAATACCTTTAGACTTAAAAAAATCTACTAACATGTTATTAACGAATTCCGTCCCATTATCACTTCTGAATATTTTTACATGTTTCTCAAACTGGGTAAGCAGCAACCTGTGAAAAGTAACAATGTTGTCAAAGACAAAAGTACACCCACACAGACCTAGTGTAGTCATCCACAATGGTTAAAAAATACCTATACCCCTCTCTACTAGGACACGGTAAGGTCCCTAGAGATCTAAATGAATTAATTCCCCTAGGACCTGAGAAGTGTGACTACTAATATTGAATTTGTCCCTGGTTTGTTTAGCAAGGTGACAAATGTCACACAGAGAAGAGACATGTTCATTTTCAATATTCAGAGTTCCTTTTAGAACTCCTAGCACTTGATCAGCCGGATGTCCCAGCCGACTGTGCCACAATTGACGAGAAACAAAGCAGGTAATAAAGATATTAGATTTGCTAACAAAATTCCTACTAGCACCTTGAGACATAAACTGATCAAAAAAATAGAGACCACCTTGCTCGCTACCAGTCCTTACAATTCTCTTTGGAAGAGAACCCTGAAGAAGGTAACACTTACATTCATCAAATCCAACAAAAAATTTACTATCTCTAGCTAGTTTGTGAACAGATAGAAAATTTACGCGAAAATCAGGAATAACAAGAACATCAAACAGAACCACTTTATCATTCAATCTATAATTCCCAATTTGATTGATTTTAGCTTCTTCTCCATTTGGTTGAGTTACTTTGAGATTTAAATCAAAAATATGAAAAATATTTTCAAGAAGAGAGGAGGAGCAAGTCATATGTTGATTTGCTCCTGAATCAATAATCCAACCAGACTGAGAATTAGAAGTACTTCCTATAATAACAGATAACATACCTGCCATATTGACAGAGATGTTGTATGTCTGCTTTTGATCAAGAAGAGAATGGAGCTTGTTTATTTGATCTTCAGTAAGGGATGCAGACGCATTTGGACCACAACCAAAAACGTCTGTGGTGCAAACATTACTTGAAGATGGCTTAAAACCATGATTAGTTTTAGATTTGATGAATTGAAAATCTTTATAAAAACGGATCAATTTATAACACCTTTCTATAGTATGACCAGATAGGCCACAATGCTTACAGGTGAGGGGAGATCTCCCCAATTTTTTCTTGTCAACGGTTTTACCAAAAAAAAAAAAAGCAGTATGTTGGCCTCCCTTGGTATCTGAGGATCGAGTCACACCTCTGTGTGATTCTTTTCTCGATACCAAAGAAAAAGTGGTTTTAACAGAGGGTAAGGGGTCTGTTGTTAAAATACTACTTCAAATATGAACATAATTGTCATCCAGACCCATTAGAAACTGCATAAGTTTTAGTATCTGATTATGTTTAGAAAAATCATGTGAAGCATTACAGGTGCATGAGGGTAATTTGACTAATGCATCGAATTGTTTCCATGGAGCATTTAACTTGTGGTAATAATCTGAAACGGCAGCACCATTTTGAGTAAGGGAGTTTATTTTCTGATGTAAGTTAAATGTCACAGATCTATCAATCTTATCATATGTTTCCTTCAGTTCAAGCCAGACTTCGGAAGCTACTCTAGAAAACACTTTACTCACAAAAAGATCTTCAGTCACACACTACTAAATAAAAGACTTTTTCCGGCGGATTTTTCCGCCAGAAATTTTCGGCGGATTTCCGACGGGTCAACCGACTTTGACTTTCGCCGGAAATCCGTCGGAAATGTATTTTTATTTTATTTTATTTAAAAAATCAATTATTTTCGGCGGATTTCCAACGGAATATAATTTTTTTATTTTTTTTCTTATTAATTATAATTAATTATTTATTTTCGGCGGATTTTCGGTGGATTTTAATTAATTAAATTAATTAATTAAAACCCGCCGAAAATCCGCCGAAAATAATTAATTATTTATTTTTTTAAATGAATTTAAAAAATTATAAAATAAAAATCCGTCGGAAATCCGCCGAAAACACAAAAAAATTAAATACTTATTTTTTTCTTAGAAAAATTTTAAGAAAAAAAATATAAAAAAATTAATTCCGCCGAAAATCCGCCGAAAATCCGCCGAAAACACTAAAAAAATTAAATATTTATTTTTTTAAAAAAAATTTAATTCCGCCAAAAATCCGCCGAAAACATTAAAAAATTAAATATTTATTCTTTTCTTAGGAAAAAAATTAATTCCGCTGAAAATCCGCCGAAAACATTCAAAAAATTAAATATTTATTCTTTTCTTAGGAAAAAAATTAATTCCCCTGAAAATCCGCCAAAAACACAAAAAAATTAAATATTTATTTTTTCTTAAAAAAATTTAATTCCGCCGAAAACATTAAGAAAATTAAATATTTATTCTTTTCTTAGGAAAAAAGTTAATTCCGCCGAAAACACTAAAAAATTAAATATTTATTCTTTTCTTAGAAAAATTAAAAAAATAATTTCGCCGAAAATCCGCCGAAAACACTAAAAAAATTAAATATTTATTCTTTTCTTAGGCTTTAATGGACCCAATTAGGATTTAATGGATCTAGTTGGATTTTAATGGATCGGTTGGATTTCAATGCATCCACTTGGGCTTTAATGGATCGATTAGGCTTTAATGTATCGGTTGGGCTTTAATGGATCCATTTAGGCTTTAATGGATCCACTTGGACTTTAATGGTTCCATTTCGGTTTTACTGGATTCATTTGGGCTTTAATGGATCGGTTGGGCTTTTAACGGATCCACATGTATCGATTGGGCTTTAAAGGATCCATTTGATCCCAATACACATTACATGCATATATATAGTACATATTTGCAGACAAACACGTATTAAGTCACCATTAGTGTTATTGGGCCTCAATAAGTCATGAAAGGTTTTGTTGGTATATGTTGGTTCTTACTAAGCTTTGGTGTTATTACGCTATAATAAGTCATGAAAGGTTTAATCGGTTTTGTTGGCCTTTAAAGGTTTTCCTTGGGCTTTAACTGATCTTTCGGGCTTTAAAGGGTTTCATTGGGCCTTAATGGATCTATCGGACTTTAAAGGGTTCTATTTGGTTTTAAAGGTTTCATTGGGCCTTAATGGATCTATCGGACTTTAAAGGTTTCATTGGGTCTTAATGAATCTATTGGGGTTTAATTAATTCTATCGAACTTTAATCGGTTCTATTGGCCTTTAAAGGTTTTCATTGGGCCTTAACGGATCTATCGAGCTTTAAGGGGTTCTATTGGATTTTAAAGGTTTTCATTGGGCCTTAACTGATCTTTCGGGCTTTAAAGGGTTTCATTGGGCCTTAATGGATCTATGGAGACTTAAAGGGTTTCATTGGGTCTTAATGGATCTATTAGGGTTTAATTAATTCTACCGAACTTTAATCGGTTCTATTGGCCTTTAAAGGTTTTCATCGGGCCTTAACTGATCTTTCGGGCTTTAAAGGGTTTTATTGGGCCTTAATGGATCTATCGGACTTTAAAGGGTTCTATTGGGTTTTAAAGGTTTCATTGGGCCTTAATGGATCTATCGGGATTTAAAGGATTTCATTAGGTCTTAATGAATCTATTGGGGTTTAATTAATTCTACCAAACTTTAATCGGTTCTATTGGCCTTTAAAGGTTTTCATTGGGCCTTAATGGATCTATCGGACTTTAAAGGGTTTCATTGGGTCTTAATGAATCTATTGGGGTTTAATTAATTCTATCGAACTTTAATCGGTTCTATTGGCCTTTAAAGGTTTTCATTGGGCCTTAACGGATCTATCGGGCTTTAAGGGGTTCTATTGGATTTTAAAGGTTTTCATTGGGCCTTAACTGATCTTTCGGGTTTTAAAGGGTTTCATTGGGCCTTAATAGATCTATGGGGATTTAAAGGGTTTCATTGGGTCTTAATGGATCTATTAGGGTTTAATTAATTCTACCGAACTTTAATCGGTTCTATTGGCCTTTAAAGGTTTTCATTGGGCCTTAACTGATCTTTCAGGCTTTAAAGGGTTTTATTGGGCCTTAATGGATCTATCGGACTTTAAAGGGTTCTATTGGGTTTTAAAGGTTTCATTAGGCCTTAATGGATCTATCGGGATTTAAAGGATTTCATTAGGTCTTAATGAATCTATTGGGGTTTAATTAATTCTACCAAACTTTAATCGGTCCTAATGTGCCTCCATTTCTTATCAAACGGTTGATAACCAATTATCACGTTTCTCACCGTTAACTCAATTTCTCATCGGAACCCAACCCTATATATGGAATACTAAATTTATTATCTTTTTTTTTTTAACAAAACAACATTTATTAACTAAAGTTATTTATTTTAGATAAAAAAACAAATTAAATTAAAAAAATTTATTATCTAAAAAATTATTTATTTGAAATTAAAAATACAAATAAAAAGTTTTGACAAAAACTCAAATTTCACTTGCTTTCCCCCCACCCCCAAAAGCCCCGCCAATTCCCTCCCCCCTTTTTTTCTATTTTGTCTGCTTCCCCCCACCCCCAAAAATTAAAATTAGGTTAAAAATCAAGAAGGAAATCGCAGCCACCACAATCAACGTCTTGCCACCTCCAACAACCACCAACACCTGTATAATATTTAGGTTTTATGCTTAATGCTGAATTCCTTTGATTTTGATTCGTTTTCTTTTTCTGTATAATATTTAGGTTTTATGCTTAATGCTTGATTCCTTTGATTTTCATTCGTTTTTTTATGTATAATATTTAGGTTTTATGCTTAATGCTTGATTCCTTTGATTTTGATTCGTTTTTTTCTGTATAATATTTAGAGTTTTATGCTTAATGCTTAATTCCTTTGATTTTGATTCGCTTTTTTCTTCTCTGTGTGATATTTAGGGTTTTGGTTTGGGGAGATGGATACTACAATGGAGCGATAAACACGAGGAAGACGGTGCAGCCGGTGGAAGTTAGTATGAGTAGAAGCGAGCAACTCAGAGAGCTCTACGATTCGTTGGAGACCGGTGAACATCAGATGACGGACAACCACCAGCAGTAGGTGATACGCCGTCCGTCGGTCGCATTGTCGTCGGAGGATCTTACGGAATCGGAATGGTTCTACCTCATGTGTGTCTCGTTCTTCTTTCCTCCCGGCGTTGGGTACGTCATGCTAGTCATTATGTGGTTTACAATTTTGACCTAAAAACAGTAAAACTCCATGTTTGTTGGTTTGGTGTTTCTCGTGATAATTTGCTTCAATTTCATCCCTAAAATGGCGGAATCTCAGCTCGGTGCAGAATCGTTCTGCAACCGATTTTAATTATTGTTACTGTTACTGCATTAATACCACAGATCTACTTCATTTCATCTCAATAGTATGATTTTTAACGACAGTTTTTGCATCTCAATTAATAGAGCTGTGATTATGGTTTTCGTATTGAACAATAATCAGTTTAGAAGTTTCTCATGGCTAATTAAGTGCTAATAACGAATCGTGATTGATACGAATCAAATACAAACCAACTATATCTCATTTTTGCTCCTAATTTGGCGATGATTATTAAGATAATTAAGATTGATGATATTAATTAGGTTATGTTGATATGATTGCAGATTAGTTGGAGAAGCGTACGCGAAACAGCAACAGCTATGGCTCACAGGTGCAAACTGTTACATTGTTTTCTGTTTGCAGTATTTGGCAAGACGACAGAAGTTAAGAAGTGGGTGCAAGAAATTTAAGGTGGTTAAGAAGTTCAAAGTCTCGATTTCAGTTTGTCTTTTGAAAATCTGGGCTTTCATTTGTTCGGTTAGATTGGTATTTTGCTTTTATATTTTTGTTTAGATTAGTAGGTTAAACTTGAAACTATTATTAGGATTTACATACAACTCCTTTTTCTAGGCATATTAAAGTGCCATTAAGTATGAGGTTTAATGAGTTTGCCTTTTTGCTTCATTGTACTTGTAATGTTTATTATCTATCAAGTTCTTGAGCATTAGGACAACCATTTATGTGTCGTCTGTAGATGCCCTAGGTGCAATAGAAAGGAATTGCTGTAACCGTGGTGGGTGATATATGGTGCCCACGTATATAGAGGAAACTCGAACCTAACCATCTCAGTACATTTCACCAATGGCTAAAAAGGTTTAAGTTGTATATTAGGAGTTTTATTAAAGATTTGATGGTTAGTATATATATACTACTAAACAAACAGTTTTTACTGGTGGTCAATTTTTAAAAAGCAGACAAAATTTTTCTTGGTAAAACCTATACACAATAGCATTTAATTTTAATTTTTTTTTAAATTACCAAAATTTCCGACGGATTTTCGGCGGAAAAATCCGCCGGAAAATAAATAAATAAATATTTAAATAAATAAAAATTATCATTTCTTTTTTATTAAATAAAAAAAAGCGCCGAAATTCTTACCTGTTTATTAAATAAATTTATTTTGATGGATAACTTTTCGGCGGATTATTCCGCCGAAAATCCGCCGCAAACTATTAAAATTTATTTTCTTAATTAATCAAATCGTTAAAAGTTTGAAAAAATTCGGGTCGGTTTTTGGCGGATTTATCCGCCGAAAATGTAAATCCGCCGAAAAAAATGATTTGCGGCGCCCCTGTTTCCGGCCGACCAAATCCGCCGAAAACGCCGATTTCCGGCGGATTTTCCGGCAGATTTGGCCGTCGGAAAAAGTCGAAAATTTTGTAGTGACAGAGTTTAAAATCCAAGATAAGACAACATTGCATCTATCCCATTGTTTACCCAAAACATCATTATCAACAGAGCGAATAAAAGTACCATCAATGAAACCAAGTTTATTTTTGGTCTCAAGAGCCAAAACCATAGCACAAGACCAGAGCTTATAGTTATCGGTACCAGTGAGCTTCAAGGTTAAGATTAAAGCACCAGAGGTGTCACTAGGATGAAGATAAAGCGTGTTAAGTCTAAATATTGTATCCAAGATTTAATAGGAAAGTCAATGATGTAAAAGTCAACATTGTATAAGTCAAAGCTAGTTTTGCATTTACTTTGTGGTTAAGTCTTGTATTAGTTAGGTAGTATATATAGGTTAGCTTGTGTAATCTTGTAACTACGTCTAGAGCATTGCATTGTAATATTCAGAGACATGTGATTAGAATTTAAGATCTACTTTCTCTCTCTAGTTCTTGATCTTTATTGCTTAATCTTAAGTAATTTGCTTGATTGATTGGGATTTTATGATTAACAATTGGTATCAGAGTTGAACCAAACTTTTCAGGAATGATTTGATCATGATTTGAATTGAAATCTGTGTGTTTTGGATCGAAATTTTGAATTTTTCGAAAGTTTTTCAAGAAAACGAGTTCTTCACTGTTCAATCTGATTTTTGTTGGTAAAATCGTTTTTAGTGCAAGGAAATGGAATCATTGAGTTCGATTTATGATGGTGATTCATTCTTGTTTTGATTCTATTCTGAAATTCGTTCAAATTCATTGTCAATTCGTGATTTTTTGAAGTATTCTTGAAAACTTGTTCGACCTCTGTTCTTGAATGAAATTGTTCAATTTGTTGATTTTAATCTGAATTTGATAGCAAATTTGTGTTTCGATGTGTTTTTCGATGATTCTGATATATTCTCGAGATCAAATTTGCAGGTTTGATTCAATTTGAGAAAGATTCAGACAAAGAACTCGGTTTGCGCAAGTTCATACACTTTGCGCAAGATTCATACGGTTTGCGCAAGATTTTCGGTTTTTAGGCTTCAAGTTTCATTTGCATTTCAAGGCTGTTACGCAAAGCTCAGTTTGCACAACCAGCCTATTACGCAAACCTCATCTTGCGCATCAAGCCCATTACGCAAACCTACTTTGCGTATCACATTGCGTACCCAAAGCTCACTTTTGCGCATCCTTTGGTGTACGTAAAGCTCACATTTGCGCATCCTTCGGCGTACGCAAAATTCACTTTGCGCATCAAGACACTTACGCAAACCTACTTTGCGTTTCCAGCGTGTTACGAGAACCGTACTTTGCGTTTCACACTACTTGCGAGAACTTACTTTGCACCTTATCTTTCAAGTTTTAAAAAAAAAAGAGTCTGGAATTTTTTTTTAACTTTGCGCCATAACAAGTGTTGTTCAATTTTTCAATTTTTACGAAATATTTCAATTTTTTCTGATTGTGATCAAATATTTTCTGATTTACAGTTTGGGAACGATCATTTGTTTTTTCAAGCTGTTTCTCATTCAAAGCTTTCTGAGAGAGAACATTTTAGATTGTCTGAATTTTGTTTTTGAATTCATTTCAACTGACGATTACTTTGTTAAAATTCTTTTGAAACAGGATGAGTTCTCCAATTTTACTCAGAGGAATATACGAGCAGTGGATAATTGATTTTTTCAAATTTGTAGATACACATGAGCTGAGTTGCTATATCAGACTGTCATTGACTGAAGGAGAGATGAAATTTCATACTCCAACAGAAGATTGTACTGAGGATTGGGAGAAAAGAAAGAATGCTGATAATATGGATCGAACTTTTCTGTTGAATAGTATTCGTCATGAGATTAATGGTCACATAAAAACCTATCAGTTGACAGGAAAAGATTTATACAAGTCAAGAGGAAAGGAGATATGGGACTATCTTGAATGGACGATGTTAGGGCCAACAGTTGTGTCTGAGCTAAAAGGAAAGATTTCTGAGATGGAAGCTAAAATTCAGCAGACAGTCTCTGTGGAGAGCAATGAGCAGAAAGTTAAGCAATTGGAATCTGAAAATGTTGAGCTTCAAAGAAGAATATCTGACTTGGAACAAACAATGGTCAGAGAAAAATCTGATTTTGAAAGTAAAAAGAAAGAGTTCACTAAGAAGTTTTCAGAGTTTTCCAGAAAGAGTGCTGAAGAGAAGAAGTCAGTGGAGCTTAAATGCATCAAACTTTCTCAACAAATTTCAGATTTTGAAAAAGTTCTTATTTTGGAAAGAGAGAAGTTTGATAAAGAAAAGAAGGCCATATAGCAAAAAAATGTGGGATTCTTTAAAGAGTTATCCGGCCAGAGAAAAGACTCAGAAAAAAGGTTTGAAGAAGAAAGATCTATATTTGAAGCTGAAATCAAAAGGTTGACTTCCAAGTTGTCTGAACTGTCTGCTTCTGCGCTGAAAGAGCAAAAGACGAAGTCTGAGTTCTCAAAGAAGATTGATCAACTTGTGAAAGAAAGAGACGTCTTTGCATCAAAGATCAAAGAACTTGAAAAGTCTGCCTCAAGTTCAAATCAGAAATCTGTCTCTTCACAAAGGTCAGTTAAATCCTTTAATCAGATTCGTCGATCTAACATCTTCTTTGATGAATATATAGATGGTTCAGATACATCTTCAAGAAGAAAAAGCTACAAGAAAGAGAAACTGGTCTGGATGAAGAAATCAGACAAAGATGACAAGAAATATGAGCTGAAAAAGAAGACATCATGTGTACATGCTCATAAAGCCAAGAAGAACAAAGCACATTACGGTAAGAAATATTATTGTTCTATATGCTGTACACATGATCATATTCACAAGACCAGTGATCATTTCTGGTATGGGTCTTACTCCATAACCACCACACGAACTGCAACTAACATTTCTGGACCCAAATACCAGTGGGTACCAAAGAAGAAAACTGATTTTTTGTTGCAGGCAACACAAGTCAAGGGGGAGTAAGAAAGATGATATGGCTTTTGAACACAACAGTTCAAAACCCGGACTTCAATGTCAAGATTATGGCTTCTAAGTACATCAGCTTAGGACCCGTACTTCAAAGGATTAAAGCCCTCTACTCCCGTGATATCATAAGAGATCGTATTCCAACACTCAAATGAGGATATCAACCTTCAAGGGGGAGTACACTCTTTTTGCAATAGAGAGATATGATGGACTACATTCCAGAAGGAATTGTGGATCTCTATCCTAGACTTTTCATTGATAGATTTTTCTGATATGACGGACCACATTCCAGAAGGAGTTGTGGATCTCTATCTTGTTTTAATTGATATATCTACTAATGCATAATTTATAGGGGGAGTAAAGGTGATGGATTCTGATCAAATAACAGATCAGGACCCGTTTTTCAATGATCAAAGACGGATATTATGCTAATATCCAGGGGGAGCTTAAAAGATCTAAATCATTCTATCATGATTTGAGGGGGAGCTGAAAAGGTAAATATCTTCTGTCCTAGATCTCTAATTGTTTGAAAGAAGAACAACTTTCAAGCATGAAAAACAGTTTCTTAAATGTTCAAACCACTTCTGATTCTTAAAAGATTTCATGAATTAAGAAGTGTGATTTTAAATGTTTTTCATTTTTGAACTTTATTGTTTAACTAACCGTGTGTTTCCAAAGATCAATACTTGTGTATTATCTTGTCCATATACTGTCAAGTATTCACACACACCGGTTCAGTATTTTATTTGAATTTGTTATTACCATGTCTCTAAACGAACAAATTTTTCGATGGTAATACCCCCGTTTGAAATTCAAAGTTGTTGAGCACCATTCATCTTTTCAAATTTGTGCCTTTATTGCTAAATTGTTTATATTTGTTCATATAAACAAAATATCCAGTTCTTTGATACCCTAGCTATTTCATTTGATCTGGTTTTAATCATTGTCAGATTCTCAAAACATTTCTATTCTTTCTTGATTATTCTTTCATATAAAGTTTTGAGAAATCTTAAATGTCTAAAAATGCTCAAATTTCATTTCTGATTTTTGATGAGCATACATACAATGACATATGATTTCTTGTGCTTTTCATATCAAGAAAATCATTGACCAGCATGTACTTTTAGGAACATGGGATTCAGTATGAGTGCTTAATAGATCTTCCATGGATTCACGATAACCAGTGTTTCCTACCCCGGAAGAAATCCTTTGAGTGATTGAGGGGAGAGAGGTCTAAAAGAATTGAGTGTGGGAGTGAGCTAAGGTAAAATGGAAATGAGAGATTGGTTAGATGTGAGCTTATATGTTTAAAAGAAAGAGGGTGTGAGATCAGAGTTAAAAGAATATCAGAACTCTGCACCAAACATCTTTCTGAGCCGGGCACCCACATTACTGATTGGTTCACATTTCTTTGGTGACCATCATTGAAATAGGAAAATAGCCCATGCCATCTCTTGCATCAACCCCACTAGTTACTCATTCTTTTCTTAAAAATAGAATGTTTCACATTTTCTGGGGAAGCAACACATAATCTATTGGTTCTTCTCTTGGAAGATACTGATATTGAAAAAGAAGGAAAATTGCCCCACCTTCGACCCTTTCTCATGCACATTGAGTCCATGTACAATCATTGTTGTCTCAGTGATTTACATACTTTGAGCCTTATGAAACACAATCATTGTGCTAATTCTTTCAAACACAAGCACGAGCACACAGAAAATCTGTTTTTCTGTCAGAACATTCATAGATAAACCTTGTGTTTTTCAATGATTGAATGGAAGTCCTGGGGAGTCTTCATCAAGCCAGCTCCTTATATTGTACATTCGTTGTACACAGTGACTCCGTGTTACTGACAGGCACTTCTAACTGTTTCATTTGTTGATTCAGGGTTACCATGTTCAATATATCTGAATTTGAAAAGATTTGGATATATATCTTTCATGAATTGACGGCTCTCAGATCAAAGCGCGCCAAATGTAAAAGGGGAGATTGTTTTTGATCAAAAAGGGGGAAATCAAAGTCTGTGCTGAAATTGAAGAAATTTTGATGATTATGATGCTCTCAATCATCAAAAAGGGGGAGAATTTTACAAAGATCAATTTCATAGCTGAATTGTCAAAAGTTCAAAATGCTTCCGCTGATTCAAAGAAATAATTCAAGATGTTTCGTGAAAGTTTGTTCAAAGCTAAATCAAGACAGTCCAGAGATCTGAGTGATGAAGATACAAAGTTGTTTCAAAGATGAAGTTTCAAGTTCAAAGAAGTTTAAAGAATTCAGTTTCTTGTTCAAGGCATGTTGACTTACAAAGCTACAAAGAGAAAAAGACTTTCTGAGATTCTTCAAGTGCTGAAAGAATGAAGTCTGTGAATGTGTCAAAGTTCAAAGATAATGAGACAAAAGCTGAAGAATCATGAGCTGAAGATCTGTATCAATTTTTATTAAATCTTGAATACAAAGGGGGAGATTGTTAAGTCTAAATATTGTATCCAAGATTTAATAGGAAAGTCAATGATGTAAAAGTCAACATTGTATAAGTCAAAGCTAGTTTTGCATTTACTTTGTGGTTAAGTCTTGTATTAGTTAGGTAGTATATATAGGTTAGCTTGTGTAATCTTGTAACTACGTCTAGAGCATTGCATTGTAATATTCAGAGACATGTGATTGGAATTTAAGATCTACTTTCTCTCTCTAGACTTTCTCTCTCTAGTTCTTGATCTTTATTGCTTAATCTTGAGTAATTTGCTTGATTGATTGGGATTTTATGATTAACAAAGCGGGTCTCCAAAGTTCAGTTTCGCGATCAATGATCGCTCCTCTGGCTCTTTGGGTGCTTCAGTTCCAGTCATAGTAACAACCAAAAAAAAAAAAACAACTGAGCACACAGACAAAAAAACTTAAAGACTTAGAGACAAGATTTCTTGCCACTCGAGAGGTGGTAGGTCAAGCCAATCCCTCAGTTTGTCAAAACAAAATAACCACACAGAAGAAGAGAAGAGAACTTACAGTGCGGTTAGACGATAACCAGAACAGACTTACCAGGCAAACCTTAGTAACATTTGCAGCGAAAGTGGTAAATAACAGATCTGAACCAAAATTAGGGAGTCCAGACAGTGGTCCACAGTGAACCTTAGGAATAACCTGAACACAAGAGACGAAATGCAGGGATCCAAGATATCTCAAGGAAACCATGCACAACACACAACAGCCGTGGAAACACAAATAACCATGCACAACACACAACAGCCGTGGAAACACAGATAATGACAGATTACAAATTGTAACACCCTCAAATTTGGAAAGAGCGACTAATTAAAAACTTTCAACAATACCTTAAAGGACAATAAAATCTCTTACTACCAGTCCATAATTGAAATACATTTCTAGGTTGAACCATCAACAAATAATTTAAAGTCTTACATAAACACTAACTAAAGTCGAGTGTTACTATATCCCAATAACAATCGCTATCTCCAATATAAGTGCGGAAGACTTCATCAAGCTAATCACCTCCTCGAGCATACAACTAGCACTCATCTATTCACAATGTTGCTAGAACTAATCCCGAAATGGAACCTGATGCACATGCCGACAAATAAAAAGGTTAGGCTAACGCCTAGTGAGTTCCAGAGTTTTCCACATGAATAAAGATTTCGTTGAAAAGAGGTAATACAATTTAAATCATAATTTTTCAAAACGATATGCTTGAATATGAAAACGACCCGTTTTCCGATAATATGCATTTTGGGCAAAGAAACACCAATATAAACGTTTTCAAATCCAAACTACTTCAAGGACAAGATCTCAATATAAAATGTTCTTTCATAAATTAATTTCGACCCAAAACTCACTCAAAACGTGAATAGAAATCGAACTCCCCATTTATGAAAATGCGGTTAAAACTTTATATACCGAAACACCCAAAACACGGGTGGGGCATAATACTCAACCCATAAATCATGGTTAAAAATCCATTTATACAAAACGTCACCGAAACTTAGATAATAAAACTCAATACCCAAAAACAACACCTTTCGGTGACGGGGGATACCCGAATTCCATCGAAAGTTGCGGGCACACAAAGTTAAGCCACTTATCAATGTTATAAGCATAAATTCAAGGATGGACAACCATTGACATCAACCCTATCCATGGATCTATAGTCAAGGAATGCATCAACCCTATCCATGTATCTATAGCCCGAGCATCACCAAGTTCAAGCCTATCCATGGATCTATACCTTGGGACCTCACCATCCTTGACATGTTTGTTCATTTGGAAACTTACATCGTATCACCAATGCATATTCCCTAATTACAACTAGGGGACTTTACCCTGCATTTACATGATAAACCGACCTCTATGTCTATGGATCCAATGCATTACAGTCTAAAACGTTACATGACTCAAACGAATGAACTAACGCATTCAACACATGTAACTCTCAAATAAGATACAACTAAGTACACCATACGTCCAAGGCCCCTTAACGAGCTACCAAAACCGAACAAATGTTCCAAAGACTCAACCGAGTACAAATCAAGCCCCAAGAGGCTTAATAGACGTTTGGCTAAAACACGAGAACCAATATGGTTACATAACCAATTTACATTTTTCCCAAAATCTTTGTTTATCAAATCACCATTGGCCTTCGTCCCAAAACCCAAAAAGATTATTATTTCCAAAATGTTCCCCGGGTCGGGAATGACCCAACCCAAAAGACCCACACACTCTTACTTTCAAAACGTCCTATTTCATGAATGATGCATATAACCCGACCAACACTAAGAATGCATTTGTAACCAAATGTCCATTTACGCAATAAATCATTTAAACACTTTCGTTTATGACCTATTTATCAAAATGCCCAAAAATCCAAAATGTGGATGGTTCACAAAATTTATAAAATCAAATAATCCAAATGAGTAAAACTCTTCAATTACCTAACTTTTAATAAAATTCATGTAGACACATAAACACTTTAAAAGGACATTTTTGGCATGTAAACCATTTTCACAAATCAACTTGAACTCACCTTGCTAGATTTAAGCTAAATCTAGATTTTTCCCTAACTTGAGCTCCTTTGAAGAAACTTGGATCCTCAAGCCAAAACTTCCAAAAACCTAGATCCATAAGTTTCCAACCATAAATACACATATCCAAGTGTTTAGAATCATTCCCCAAACATCTTATATCCAAATCTCCATTTGGGTCAAAAGCTCTAATTTCCATAGTTGAAGAGAAAAGAATATTACCTTCACCAAAGCTTGAACCCATCAACAATACTCTTCTAGATCTCCAAAATAAACCACAAACTTCAAATCTTCAAGATGGAGAAAAAGTTGGATGAAACTCTAGAAACTTAATGAAGAAGATGAAGTGAAATGGTTCTAGAAAGGTTAAGGTTCATAAAAATGGTGTGGGGTTTGATTTAGGAGGGAAAGATGGAGAAAGAGAAGGGATTTGGGGTTTTTGGATGAGAAAATCGAAATGAGGGAGAGGGAGATCAGATCTAGATGTGGGGGTAAAAGTATGAGAGAGAGGAGGGAAAAGTTGAGGTGAAAAAGGGTGAAAATTTCGTCAGACTCAATGCAGACGTCCACTTGAAGCCCTATGAGGACGTCCACATGCTTCAGGACGAAAACTGATGAAACTTCTGTTGCTTCCGCGGAAGGTCCTATGTGGACGTCCACTTGATTCCCTATGCGGACGTCCACTTGACATTGGTCGCGTGTCCGATCACTGTTTTGGTCATAACTTCTTCGTTATAGCTCCGTTTTCGCTCCAGAAAGGACCGTTGGACTCGTAATTGAATCCTTCATCTAAAAAGACTTTAAAATATAATATCCAAGTCCTAAATCCTATCTATTCTTTTTCCCTTAAAATACCGATTTCTGTATTAACTTGAAACAATACTTTTATAAAATCGGGGTGTTACACAAATACAAAGAAACTAACAGAAAACTAAGGAGGACACAACAAGTCTTCAGTGTAATATATGACACAGAAGAGATCTCGCAGATCAATCCTATTAATACACGTCATCAGATTTCCTCTTTAGATTTATTAAGCAAACAGAGATTTACAAAGGAAGTGATAAGAAGAAAACAAATCTGAACAGGTACAACTATCAGATCTAGAATACAACTATCAGATCTAGAACACAACTTGTAAATGATATGAAACACATAACTATACTAGATCTGACTCTATCAGTACAAGAGAGAGTATAGAGGTAAGTAAAACAGATGACAAGAGAATACTCTGGACAATGATCTATATTCAGATCAAATCCAAGAGTTCAACGTCATAAAGAACATTTGAACAAAAAACATGAAAAAAGGTCGAAGACATAGCTATCAAACAACGATCTAAATGAGAAATTATTCAAGAGCGAGATATTGGAGAAGTAACAAAAAGCAAAAGAACTCTCTAGACAAGGTCTACACGACCAGATCTGGAGGTTTGATGACAAGATCAAAAAGAAGAAACATAAAAACACTCAAGACCAGATATACACAGATCAGATCTCAAGGTTTGATGATATGATCGAACAGAAAAAAACATGAACACGATGTAACAACCCGATTTTCGAAAGGTATCATTTCAAGTTAATAAAGAAATCGGTATTTTAAGGGAAAAAGAAGATATAGGATTTTGGGATTGAATCCTAGATTTTATAGTTTTTTGGATTAAGGATTCAATTACGAGTCCAACGGTTCTTTCCGGAGCAAAATTGGAGCTAAAACGAAGAAGTTATGGCCAAAACAGTGATCGGGCATGAAAAATGAAGAAAATCAGACGAACAGTGCACGGGGAGACTTTCGGGGTGACTTAGGGTCATCCGGGCGACTTAGGGACATTCGGGCGAGTTGTGGGGCGGATTAGGCCGCGTGGTAACCCGCGCGGAGCCCTGTTCGACTATAAAACCCGATTTTCAGCCCTCTATCTTCATTTCCTCATAACATTTGCATCTCAACTCCGTTTTTGGTGATTCAAGTTGCCATGGTTTCGTTTTTGAGAGATATTCAAGGATATATCAATATATTTGAAGTCTATTGGAATATACAAGATTATTTTGTGGTGGTAAGTTCCTCATCCCTCTTAATGTTAAGCTAGGGTTTGATAAGTTCATTATTTTCCCTTTCATCCTTCAACGTGGGTGTGATTTTGATGACTTGTGTGGTGAAGGAAACCTTGTAGATATGTTGGATCTAATATCTAGAGAGATTGCTTTGGGATTTCAAGCCTTCATCAAAGGAGATTCAAGTTTTGGGGGTAAAACCTAGATTTAGCCTAATCTAGCAAGGTGAGTTCAAGTTGATTTGTGGAAACGTTATACATGCCAAAATGTCGATTTTAACGTATTTATGTGTTTTACATGAAATTATCAACTACTGAGTTATTTGGTGATTTTGATTACTTAAATTGTTTAGCTTTATAAGCTTTGTAAAACACCCACATTTGGGATTTTTGGGCATTTTGAAAAATAAGTCGTAAATGAAAAGTGTTTTGAAGAGTTATTGCATAAATGGAGATTTCTTGGTCAAAATTCACTTTTAGTGTTTGTTGAAAATATGCATAGTCTGTGTCATGGGATGTTTTGAAAATACCAACGTGTGCGTCATTGGGTTTTGGTCACTCCCGACCTTGTGAACATTCATAAATTGTAACCCTTCTGGTTTTGGGAAAAGATATATTTCAAGTATTTCGTTGAGTAAATCTCAGGTATCGACTTTTTAACGAATTATGTTACGAGTGTAAATCCTTTGGTGTAAATGCACTTTTAGTGTGTGTTTTGGAGAAATGTGAAACCTTGTGTTATGAGACGTTTTGAAAGAGTCAATGGTATAAACTTGTTTGGAAAAATAATTTGTCTCAATCTAAGTTGTGTTGGAGTTGGACGTGTACCTTGGAGCATGTGTTTGCATAAACGTTGGTCGAGTGTGTTTTACTGCATTTTATTTCCTTTGACAATGAGTCATTTGGTTGTTTGAGCTTGTGGCCTGGTATTTTATTGTGATTGGGTTTTAGGACATTTGTCCAGTTTTGATAGCTTGACTTAGAGCTTTGGTTGCGATATTGGATGAGGGACTCAACGTAAGAACCATTTATGGTTGAAGTTGATATCCCGTGGGTGTACGTTTAAAGCTACTGAGTCTGACATCCCTTGCGCTTGGAATCATTATGTCCAATGATGGAACGCTAATTTTCCACATTGAGTCACGTTTAGGCATCGGATTGGGCTGTAAGTCCTACATGCTAGTACACGACATTGGATGAGGAACTCAATGTAAGGACCTTTTGCGGTTGAAGTTGACATTCCGTGGGTGTAAGTTTAAAGCCACCGAGCCTGACATCCCTTGTGTGTGCTTGTTTATATGACTAGTCTTAACAACATAAAATGGGGCTTACTTTGTGTACCGTCACATTTAATGGAATCGGGTCTCCCCCGTCACTGAAAAGTGTTGTTTTGGGTATTGTGTCTAGTATCCATGTTTTCGGTGACATTTTACATTTACGGATTTTATATATGATTATGGGTTGAGTGTTACGCCCCACCCGTGTTTTGGGTGTTGCGGGATATAAAGTTTATCCGCTTTTCATCACTTGGGAGTTTGATTTCTATTCTCATTTGGAGTGAGTTTTGGGCTGAATTTAATTTACGTAAGAACGTTTTATATTGGGATCTTCGATCTTAAAATTAGTTTGGATTGGATAACGTTTATATTAGTGGTTCCTTCGTCTAAAATGCATATTATTGGGTAACGAGTCGTTTTCATAATCGAAGATTATCATTTTGAAAGAGTATAATTTTAAATTGCATTACTTCTTTTCAACGGTATCTTTATTCATGTTGAAAACTATTGAACTTATTAGGCGTTAGCCTAACCTTTTTATTTGTGGGCATGTGCAACAGGTTTTGGTTGGGAATAGTCCTAGTGACACTATGAAGCGAAGAGTTTGAAATCAATTTAAAAGTTATCAATGTTTGATAAATCGTATGCACTTATCGTTTTACTAAATTTGGGAAATAAACTGATGTATGTGGGTCTTGTTGGAAATTTTATTCCACGTCATTTTGTGGTTAAATTTTTAGAACTCAATTACATAAACTTCTCCTTCTGGAGTTCATACAAACAATTGTTGCGCACCGTTGTAGTGCGGGAAATTATTTTACATACGTGGCATAAATTGATGCACATTCGGACCTTAGCGGTCCATTTGAAAAGGTTGTTGCGCATATTTTATTATTGTCGTTATTAGCATGAGTAATAATCAAAGGACTTTCGAAATGGTTTTATATGTGTGGCGTTCGCGACCACTTTGCACAACTACCGAGTAATCGGTAGTCGATTTTACGTATACAGTTAATTGTTATAAAGATTTTTGCGTTTGAAGAATCCTATAAAAAAATCAATTGGCATATTTGGTGAGCTCTATAGTTGAAAAACTTTGAACTCATTAGAGCTATGGATTTAAACCCCTTTTGGTGAAGGGAGTTGTAATTAAGGACTAGAGGAGTCCTTGAGAATTGAGGTGTCGGATGATCTGACTCGTGGTCAGTTTCGAATTTTAGATTTTCAGATTTATGAATCGGTGCGCGCATGATTAATTGATGTATTAGGTTTATGTATTCCCCCGGTTATTTAAGTGGTGATCTTTTGTTTCGGTGAATCTTGCGGGTTAAGCCTTGGGTGGTTGTTTGTTTATCGTGGGTTAGGAACCGATGGTTTGGTTTCGACATTATGTATGAGATGAATGTGTGCCATTCGGGTGAGTCTTCAGGAATAAGGAAAATATGGTGTTTAATATGTTGGATTTTAGTGCCATGATAGGGGTCAACTTTAATTCGCCAATGTAAATCTGGAATGTTTATGTGGTGGTATATCCACGTTTGCAGTATAGACATTCTGAGGATAGGTGTCGACTTTCGCTTTTGAGAACAATAACCGTTGGGGGTGCTTCAGTGCACTTCCGATGGATCCTGTGTGCTTGCAATTTGAGTGGTAGGAGATTAGACATTGGTAATTAGGGATCGATCATTGGTTTTCCTGTAAATGGCAAGAATTTTCGCTGATTTGACAATCGATATTTGAATGCACTATTGGAGTTGTGTAACCGTGGAGTTTGGGGTAATCCGCTATCTGCAGATGTTGTACTTGTATCATCTTGAGGAACGGATCTAATGTTGTGTTGAATCGGATCAAACTAGTGCTAGGAACTTCGTCAGGAAAAGGACGATAAATCTTTGGTGGTGTTGAGTATTGGGGGAATTTGGTGAAAATGCCGAGATAAACATTAAGTACAAATTTATTATTGAAGAAACTGTGATGTGTCGGAATTAGAAGCCTTTAAGAATAAAGTTCGTTTTGGGGTGTCCTTGGTGGAAGTTTTATTTAAGGTCGTAAGCCACTCGTGAGGTGATGTGTACAACCTAAGGTTGGGAGACAACCGATATCTTAATGATAGGAAGATGGTTTGATAAGGACTCGATGTTCATCCCATCATCGGTGAGATGTGTCGAACCTTGGGATTGAGTTGTGACGACTCGTTATGAGAAGTACAGTAACAACCTTAACCATAATGTATTCGGTTTCGTATATGGGGCAAGACACCGTGGAGGTATCCCTGTCAGATAGAGAACCAATTGATCTCGCTAAATGCAACATTGGAGATGAAACCTTCCGGTTGCTTTATATAGATGGTTTCCTCAAGATCCCCGTGCAGAAAAGTTATTTTCACATCTAGCTGTTTGAGTTCCAGGTCGTGAATTGCCACAAGGGCCAAAAGGACCCGGATAGATGTGTGTCGAACCACAGGCGCGAAGATATCATCATACTCGATACCCTTCCGCTGTGCAAAGCCTTTCGCAACCAGGCGAGCTTTATAACGCTTATCGCCTTTGACTTTATAGACCCATTTGCAGCTAATTGCACGACTGCCTTTCGGTAATGGACAAAGCTCCCAAGTATTATTTTTAGATAGAACTTCCATTTCCTCATGCATAGCTCTTAACCACTTATCACAGTGGCTCGAAGCGAGGGCATCCGAATAGTCAAACGACTCATCATGTACAACATGAAAAGCATACTCAATTTGGTCAGTAAAACTCATATTTGCAAAATCCCAATCACTATACCTATTAGGAGAACGGATAGTTCTCTAGCTCTGCCTCGTAGGTACTGATACTGGAATTGTGTCGCCTTGACGTCCACCATCATTCAGAACTTCTTCCTGAACTGAACTAACTGGATTAGAAGTAGATGTATCTAGTAGACTAACATCTTCTTCAGATTCTGATCCCAAGGTAAAACCACAAGCAGATGAGTTGGGTACAATAGGACTGACAATTATCTCATCTCCATCGGCTGTTGGAGAAACAGAAGAGATAATTTTCGGTTCTGGAGCGGGTTGTCGATTATGATTAGACTTGAACATAATCGACTCATCGAAGGTCACATGTCGAGAATGAATCACCTTTCGAGTGACCAGGTTCCAGATTCGGTAACCCTTGATTCCATCTGTATAGCCGAGTAAGAATCCCTTGGTGACTCTAGGATCCAACTTATTCTGACCTGTCACATGAATATACACAGGACAACCAAATACACTTTTGTATTTCAAACAGATGTTACCCTTACCCCTCCAAATTTCTTCCGGAATCTTTCCCCCAATGGTTGAACACGGTAACCGATTCATAATGTGTACAGCAGTGTGAATTGCTTCAGCCCAAAACATTTTAGGGAAACCAGATGTAACTAACATACATCGGAATTTTTCTAACAAGGTCCTATTCATCTGCTCGGCGACTCCGTTTGATTGCGGATCGCTAGGTGTGGTGTAGTGTCGGTGAATACCTCTACATGAATAGAAGTGTTTAAAGTTACCACTAGTGTATTCACCATCATTGTCAGATCTTAGCACTTTTAATTTTCTTCCAGTCACGACTTCGACTAGTGCTAACCAAGTTTTGAATATTTCAAAAACATCTGACTTTAACTTAATCACATATACCTAAAGTTTATGCGAGAAATCATCAATAAAAGTAACATAGTACTTACCTCCACTGAGGGACTGTGTCGAAGATGGTCCCCAGACGTCCGTATGAACATAATCAAGGATCCCTTTGGTGTTGTGTTTTCCAACACCAAAAGAAACACGCGTCTGTTTACCTGAGACACATTCTGAACAAAAGTCTAGACTCGTAGGGGTGTCAACTGCAATGAGTTTTCGCTTGCACAAAATCTCCAAATTCTTCTCTGAAGTGTGCCCCAGTCTAAGATGCCACAAACGGGTAGCATCTAAGTTTCTCGAACTATCCGCGACACACACGTCAGAACTGACTGTCTTGCCTAACAGATGAAACATGTTATTTTCTACCTGCTCACCCTTCATCACAATAAAGTTCCCTCTAGAAATGTGCATACTCTCATTCTTAATTCGAATCTTATAGCCAAGTTTAGACAGTTATCCAACAGAAATCAAAGAACGAGTCATAGACGGTACAAATTTAACATTTGATAAAGTTCGAATAGTACCGTCAAACATTTTGGTTCTGACTGATTTAACCGATGCCCCGAGTGACACACGATGTATTGTTTCCCATATAAATATGGTTACCTTCGAACTCCTCGAAAGTAGTGAAACAATCTCGAAATGGTGTCATATGGCACGAAGCTCCAGTATCCAACACGCAACGCCTGTCGCCTTGCGGTGCAGTAACCTTTGCTGAGAAGCATGTATCTTGATCGGTTGCAACTACTGAAGATTCTGCTTTGTTCTCCTTGTTTTTAAAACTCGGACAATCTCTAACCTAATGACATGGTTTGTGACAATAATTACAATTGCCACGTTGTTTAGATTTCCCGCGATAACCAGGTTTACAAGATTGGGAGCGGCCACGAGTTCTTCCCCTAAGCTGATCGTCTTGGTCTCTTTCAGCAAATAGACCATGACTGTGGTGGTTGTTCTCCCGCGAACTGTTACCGATTTTCATCTGAATTCTCTATTCTTCACAGATCATCCTTGCTTTCACGTCAGACAAAGAAATGGAATCTCTTCCATAAATAAAACTGTTAGTGAACTGGGAATATTTCTCGGGAAGTGAATACAACGATAAACAAAGTGAGTGCCTCATTATCTGTGGCAAATATAGATATTGTTGCCTTCAACTTCATGATGATGTCTTCGAATTCAGTCATGTGGGCTTGAATGGTAGTGCCTTCCTTCATTTTGAAGAATAGACACGACCTCATCAATAACAGTCGGTTAGTCAAAGTCTTCTTGAGATAAAGATTCTCAAGTATTTTCCAAATCCTTGTGGCTGTCTTTTCATAAACGATTTCAAAAATAACATTTAAACCCATAGCCATCTGTAAGGTAGTGAAGGTCCAAGCCTCAATTTCCTTAGCTTCTAAGGTGGACATATCCAGATCTTTTTCTTTCGAAGCAAAGACTACGGGGTGAACATCGTTTTTCCTAAGTGTTGATGCTGTAGTGAACTGCCATTTACCAAAATCATCCTCCCCGTTCCACTTTTCTATTCTAATACCTGACCCCGATAATTTAAAAGCACATTTTTGATAAACATTCGGGTTCGGGTTGGAAACGGAACCGGCGAACGGATTTCCTGAATCAACAAACATTTTAACGAGCACTTATCGTGCAACTAAAAATATACAATCTAAGTCAAATTTATATCTAACAACTTTGATACTAATTGTAAGGGTCGGTGGCAGTTACAAGATCGTATTTCAAGTGATTTACGGTCCCAACGTGATAATAATAAATCGTGGTGCAACTGACCCGATACAACAAATGCGGAATAACGAGATCTAAATATTGTATATTTCGGTCTAATGATTCCTACCGATCCACAAACGTAAATATAGCAGTTATCGAATATACGATAAAATATGACAAAGCAACAAATAAATCGAGACAACAAGATTTAGCGTGGTTCCACTATCGGTGTGATAGTGTACATCCACAGGGAGAGAGAGAGATTTTTATATTACCAACCGGGAGAAATTACAATGTGTTTACGAGATTCTTGGATCAACAAATCAGCTACCCAAAATGTTCATCCAAAAACAAGATATATATATATATATATATATATATATATATATATATATATATATATCAACAAAAGGAACAAGGAAGAAGAAGAAAATTAGAAAGAAGTCTTCTAATTTTTCCTATTGGTCTATCTTGTTCAACGTAGAATGCATCCATATTTATATGGGGAAGATGAGAGTATGGACAAAAGAAGAATAGGAGTTGACTTGTAGCTTCCATGTATATTTCCAATGGGCATGTAACACTCGTAATTTTCGGTGAGTAGAGGACACCCGGACGTTTTTGGAACTTGAACGGCGGGACTTTTGTTGGGAAATCATTGTTTGAAGTTCCTTGGAATATCAGGGGTATTGGCGTTGAAAAAGTCAAGTTTCGGAGCTTGGTACGGGCCTGGCTACAATGCTCGGCGACTATGACATGTCATAGTCGCACCAGGCAAAGTCGCAGCATGAAACAGAAGCTGGGGGGGCACCCAGCGACAATGCCCAGGGCATTGTTGCATGGCAATGTCGCCCAAAGAGGACAGACTGTTGTTAAGTCGCGAATTTCAGCCTTTTCCTCATTTCCTCTCATCCAAACTTCTTTTATTCTCTCCTAAATCGTTTTCCTTCTTTCCCCTCCAAATCCTAACTTATTTTTGGCTCAAATCCTTGTATTTTATGGAGATAAAACGCCATCAAGTGGTAAAATTGAAAGCTATGGTCAAGGGATTCACCATCTCTATCTTCATCTTCAACATCAAGCCCCATTTTAGGGTTTTCTAGGTTTTCATCAAAACCTAAGTGGTAAGTTTATCCTCTCCATCTCTAAACCTTATTTTAAGACATAAATGCTTCGTTGATGATATTCTAGTGTTTTATTACTTCAATTTCGGTTTGGAAGATTTTGGAGGAATTTAGATCAAAATTAGGATTTTGACCAAAATGGAGATTTTGATGTAAAGTGTTTGGGGATCGATTATAAATGGTTGAATGTGTTTGTTTATGGGTGGAAAATTGTGTATCTATGTTTCGGAAGGTTATGCTTATGGATTCTGAATTCTTCAAAGGAGCTCAAGTTGGGGAAAATCTAGATTTAGCCCAAATCTAGCAAGGTGAATTCAAGTTGATTTGTGAAAACGGTGTACATGCCAAAATGTTCATTTTAAAGTGTTTTGTGTTTTACATGAAATTGTTAACTGCTGATCACCTGATAAGTTTTGGTTATTTGGAAATGTTTAGTTTTATAAATATGGTGAAACACCCATTTTGGGATCTTTGGGAATTTTGGTAAATAAATCATGTTGAAAAGTTTCTTTGATGATTTTACATATAACTGGAGTTCAATTGACGTAAGTGTCATTTTGTGTATTTGATCTTATAAACCTTTCCGAAAAATGCATATTATTGTGTTATGAGGCGTTTTGGAAATATAAGGGTATGAGTTCATTTGGAAAATGGTTTGCCTCAACCAATGATGAGATACGAGTTAATCATATTTTTGGTCGTGTGTTTGCATAATAGTTGGTCAAATGTGTTTCAATGTTTATATTGGCTTTCATTTGGGGATTTACGTAAATTGTTGGGCCTTTGGCTCGGTTTTGACTAAATGGAGTCTTGAGGACATTTGTCCGGTTTAAAAACAGTTGTGGAGTTTTGAGTATGATGGCGTATATTTCGTGTCATTTAAAAGTTACATGTTTTGGGAGCTTTGGTCTTTCATTTGGGGTCATGTAATTTTAGACATTGTTGTATTGGATCCATAGGCACGTAAGTCTGTCTGTTTTGGTAAAGCGGGCAAGGTTGGTTATGACCGTTGACCGCTTGGGTTCGCTAGCGAGTAGGCAATAGGTGGCTCGAGCCTCCGAGTTGTAACACGTCTAGATTGGATAGGCACCCATGTCTGTAAGTCCTTGAGGTGGAACTCAACGGAGTATGGCCAGAGGCATAACGGTCCGAGGATTGTGATGTCGGTGGTAGCATGGGAACTAGGTTCGGGATATGTGGTGAAATCTAATAACATCACGGGTGGCCTAATTCACGTGTTCTCGCCACCCAAGATGGAAACGTTGAGATGACACGCGAGTACGTTGTATGGGCGACCTACTAGTGTGTTTCTCTACTCTCAATGTATACGGGTCTCCCCATCATCGATCTATGGTATTTTAAATGTTAATGTCGTATTTTGCCAACTTTGGTTTTTGTGTGGTCAACGGTAAATGATGACCTTAATATTGGGTTTTCCCCACGTATATTAAGGCTTGAATGACATACGTCATTTTCACGTTTTGGTATTTGATTTCGTCCATTTTATGGTCGTATGAGTTTTGGGTCTAATGTCCGTGTTCACAGCGATATTTATTTATATAGATTTTTACCTATGGTATATGAGTTGTGTATCATGTTCCACCCGTGTTGGGTATTTTGAGATATAACATTTTTACCCGCGTTTTATAAAATTGGGAGTTCTCTCTCTATTCTCATTTTGAACAAGTTTTAGGTTAAATCTAAGTTTACGAAAGAACGTTTTATATTGGGATATTAGTCTTTAAAACAGTTTGGTTTGGTTAACGATTAACTCGGTGTCTCTTTCGTTTAAAATACATATTTATTGGTAAACAGGTCGTTTTCATAAGTGAAGTATATCGTTTTGAAAGATTATGATTTTAACTGCATTCTTTCTTTTTAAACGATTAATTTTTATATGTTGAAAACTCTTGAGCTCACTAGGCGTTAAGCCTAACCTTTTTATTTGTCAGCATGTGCATCAGGTTCCAGTTGGGGTTTGGTTCTAGCATATATGAAGAGTTGAGCCTTAGCTTTGTGCAAGAGTAAGTAGTTGGTGAAGTCTTCCGCAGTTTGGAGATAGTGACTATTATTGTATTTTAGTAGCATCCGTCCTTGTTATAGACTGTATGTAGAGAATAAATTATGTGTGTTGAGGTTAAACCTTAATTTGTGATTGTTGATGAATCAATTATCGACGTATTTAGAAAATTTTAAATTAGTTGTTATTTCCAGAATTGAGGGCGTTACAGTACATCAGGTACCTCCTTTTCATTTCCCATGTATAAGACAAAGTCTACTAATAAGACAAATTCCAAGTCTTCCAAAATATGTGGTTCAAATTAATCTACACCTCCATGCATCAAGCACTTGTACATTGTGCTTGTTGAGTTGTACAACAACAATAAAAAAAACTTATATGATTTTAAGTTTTTCAACATAACTGACCACTCTCACACCTAAATTAACATGTAAACTACTGTGTCCGATACAATGAGGGATACCAATGGACTATCTCCATATTGTCAATCAATTCATATAAATTATCATTAAACACATATGAGAGTTTCGTATATTGAATCAATAAAAACCGAACAATATCTGTCACATATTATTCTTAACAAAAAATTCATACCTTTACAACGTAAAATCGGAACAAAATAATAAAATAAAATTGAATTGAGTTACACCTGATGTTTCATTTTGGGACGACCTTGGTACACACTAGTCTTACATCTCCATTAAAATCAGTCTTGGATCTTCAATCATCAACCAACGAAATCAACTATCTTGTATCTTGAATCTTAAATAATCATTATCATCAAATAAATAGTCCTTGAAAAATGTTTTTAAAAAAAGCTAGAAAAATAGCCGCAATTGCCCCTTGCCACTCTTCCATGGCATCGCTTTTGTTTATAAATGTGCTCTTATTTATTTTATTCTTTCTTTCCATGTTCCAATCTTTCTCCAAGTTAATCTTTCAAATCACTATTTTTGCCACATTTTCGTGCCAACATTTGTTTATCTGAAAACATTCAAAAATTAAATAAATTTAATCACATCCAATATTAAAGTGTAATTATGCATGTTTTTAACAATTAAAATATACACAAATGACGACATTATCATGAACAAAACCTAATTTTGGTAGCCAAAATCGTGAGTCTTCGAAACTGGTCGGATTTCTGACAGCATCAGCACAATGACTTTATAAAAATGGTATAAGATCAAGTATAACTCCGATTGTGGTAAATCTTGACTTTATGGAATTCGAAGAGTTTTATCTAAAGGACATATTTAGATATTGTATTCTAAAAAGTACTAGAGATATCATAAATCATTAGGTTTTCTAACATGTCTAGTTCTGAAAATTCTGTTTCAATCAAGTCGACTTGAAACGTTAGGATTCGTAGGTAGGAGTGTGGGAATGAATGATATGGTTCGTGATTGACCTTGTGGGTCTAATGACTGATATGATGTGTAAGTGCAAGTTTAGAAGGAGTGAAGAAGCCTACACACCCAGGTGAGTTTCATGTAATTTTGAAGTTAGGATACATGCTTATATGAAAAAGATGTTTCACGAATGATTTATTTGTTTATGATTTTTATGCAAGTGTATGCTTGATGTGCTATTTTTTTAGCATGAATGAAGTATTTTGAAATGCATGAAAAGTTTTTATGTATTTATTGGTCGGTAAAGATGGGGGAAACCACAATGATGTTTTGATTGGTATATGTTGTGAAGTACCACTATATATGTGTCAATTCATGTTATCCAGTACATCTTGGAGCTTGATTGTTATTGACGATGTTACAATCGGTATATTTGCGAAGTATCTCTGTACCAAGTCAATTGATGTGATCTAGTACATGTATCATGAGGTATACCTCTGTGCTTAGAGAATTGATGTTACCGACTATGTTGACCCACAGTATTGATATTTGATATGTTAAGATGATTTGTTTTGCATGCATATTTTTTGACGATGATGTTTTCTCAATGCTTACGTTATGTAATTCAAAATGTATTAACATGTCAAGTTTTGTTTATATAAACCATGAACTTCGTAAGCGTAAAGTTGACCCCAAGCATGTATCTGAGGATTCGATAAGATTAGGAGCTCGAAGGGAAAGGAGAAGATTTAGCTAAGCGTTGTTTTTATTTGTTTGATATCGAGTTTTCTTTAGATGAAGTTCTTATTTAATAGATTTTGTATTCGATGTAAATAACTCCGCTGTAAGTTTTCGATTTAAATTTCGATTTGATTGAAGTATATTATATTTGTTAAGTTGTCACAACCCCTGAAATTGGGGTGTGACATTAAGAACTTTGAACATAATGAGCATAAATTAATATACCTTACAACCTCAACATATATTATAATAAAAACCTTAACGTACGTTAACATACAATTTTAACATGAAAAACAATAAACACTAACATATCTTAATGTAAAAAACAATAAACATTAATAAACCTTATCATGAAAAACCCAATAAATATTAATGTAACTTAACCTAACATATGTCCACATACTTTTACCCGAAAATGTTTAAATAACGTTAACAAGTAACACTAATGTGATGATCAAATGACCGATCAACCCTTCCTTCAAAAACGACAAGGCATGCATAGGTGCATAATGACCTATGAGCCCTCACGATCAAGAGTCGCACCAGGGTTTCTACGGTTTTCACCAAATATAGAATTCATACCGGAACCCAACCCATCCTCCCATCTTACCAAATATAATATAAATTCTAACACCCTCATTAAATCAAATCTACTTTCTCTTCATCAATTGATAAATCAACTTTAGAAAATGGTTAAGAAATGAATAAATACCCATTCTAATTCTAACCCAATATATTTTCAAAAAGCCCACAAATAACACGAACCCTACCATCCCAAAGCCCATGACGAAGAAAAGCCCATTTGCATCCCTCTCTGTAGTCTGTAGTCTGTATATTGAATATATATACACACATATATACATACATATATATATTATTCATTCATATCATCGATATCATCGTCTCCTCCAATCAATCGCTTTACAAACCTAACAAACAATGGCTTGTGCGGCAAAACCCATATCCAACCTATCATCATCGATGGCAAACAATTGCTTAATATCATCATCATCATCATCTCCGGCCATCTTTGCCGTCAAATCCCACCAACAAATCTCTTTACCTTTAAAACCTATCAAACTCCACCTCTCTGCTTCTTTCACATTCCTCTCTGCTTCATCTTTTTCTCTACGAAGAAAACCCAATCCACGAACCTTTATTTCGGCCCACCAAGAAGAAGAAAACACACTGCTTCTTGAAGAAGATGAAGAATTGAGTTGGGGTATTGAAGAAAATCAAGAAAACGAAACTGTTTCCGATTGGGATGCGGATGCGGTCGGAGATTCCGGCACCGGAGGGGAGGAGGAGTATTCTGAGCCGTCGGAAGATGCCAAGATTTTTGTGGGGAATTTGCCTTATGATGTTGATAGTGAGAAATTGGCTCACCTTTTTGAGAAAGCCGGTGTTGTTGAGATTTCTGAGGTAAGTTGTTGAATTAATATATATATATATATATATATATATAGTGGGTTTTTGATGGTTGTTTAATTGGTGTGTGTTTATTAGGTTATTTATAACAGGGAGACCGATCAAAGTCGAGGTTTTGGGTTTGTGACAATGAGTAGTGTTGAAGAAGCAGAGAAGGCTGTTGATATGTTCAGTCGATATGTAAGTTTTTAAATTTAATGGCATGCTTGTTTCTTATGTTATCTTAAGAGCAATTGTTAAGATTTCAATTCATCAGGATCCTTACACTTAACCGGGTAATGGTTTTGATGATTGGGAACCTTATACAATGACAGTGATACGTCTAATTTTCGATAAAATTCAACGCTATCACTTACTTTTCGGATAATAAGATTTTAGTGCACAGACATGGTATCTATGGTATCTTCTGCAACAATTTTCCCTGTTAGCGTCAACCTTAGTAAGAGTTTCACCCGCACTTACCGGGTTCGGTCATTGCTTTTAACTCTAATCGAATAAGATTCATGGTCCTATACGGAGCTGTTTGTTTACCTCTTAATAAACAACATCTGAATCGATAAGACGTGAATTTTGTTTGGTAAAAAAAATGTTGTTAATGGTTCTAAAACCTTATGAATTATTTTGAGCCTCTTTTCATTCTGAACAATTACCAAACAACCATATTTCATTTTGCACTAGATCATAAAAGTCTCTTAATTATTCTTATCATTAATCATTCTGCACCAAATCATTCAGCAACAACTATGTTTGATAAACGACCCTAAGTTAAGTAGCGAAGTTTATGGGAATTTAAGTTTATATGGTCATTCGTTACAATAAGTTAACTAGCGAAGGGCATCCTAACAAAAGCTTTTGAAATAACTAACCTATTAGTATTTTTATACTAACATTATTTAAAAAATGCTTTAGAGGATCTCTATTTGACCGAGATAAAACCTTTTTTACCGGACTTCCCTCTCCAACCGGACGCCATTCCCTCCACCATTTTATTAGTGATATGGAAATTATTTTTGTTTTTCTAATTAGTTTAATTATTTATTGTTACTCTAAATATTAGTTAATATTTATTCAGTTGAAAATTTTTAGTTTGTTTTGTATTTTTAAATTGTTATTTTAATGTAAACAATTTAAAATTATTTTAATATAATTTCAGTTGTTACTTAAATTGTAACTAATAGTCATATAATAAAATGATATAATAATGTTATTAATTATTATAGTATGAAATATAGTGTTCTTTATTGTGTGGTCGGAGTAGAATTAAGTTTTCCTGTTTTTGTATTGTTTTATGTTACGGTTATGGATCGTCTTATAAAAACAAGTGTATTATAATTTACCAAGGGTTCGAATCCAGGCGTATACAACAATTATGGTCACTGAAGTTTAATTAGGGTTTCAAGGGATTAGTCTAGACATAGTCTAACAAGTGTATTATAAAAAGACGTGTTCATCAAACATTTTCAAAAATATCCTATAAAAAGATAACACGACATTTGATTTCTCATAAAAATCTAAAAAAGTTGTTGAAGATATTCTTACTGTAACACGTTTAGTTACTTAAAACAGGAACTGGGAGGCAGGTTTTTGACCGTGAACAAAGCTGCTCCAAGGGGATCAAGGCCAGAGCGCACCGAGCAGTCGACCAGGCCTTCATACACAATGTATGTTGGGAACCTACCATGGGACATGGACGATGGCCGCCTTGAGCAGGTTTTCAGCGAACATGGTAAGGTGGTTAATGCAAGAATTATTACGGATCGTGAAAGTGGTCGATCACGTGGCTTCGGCTTCGTGTCAATGTCCTCCCAAAGCGAAATGAATGATGCTATCAAAAATCTTGATGGACAGGTATTCTGAATTCTACATTCTTGATGGATTTACCATTTAACCCCGTCCTATAAACGAAGTCTGTGTTTTTTTAATAAGTTGTTTGTTTTGGGCGCAGAGCTTGGGTGGGAGAGCGATCAGAGTAAACGTGGCCGAGGAAAGACGGAAGCGTGGTGCCTTTTGATTGCGAACGGGGAACTTGATCCATCTCTTTCGGAACGATATTTAAGAATTTTGCCAGTTTTTGTTAGGACGTATGATGTAATAGTTTCTGCTTAGGGTGTGGAGTATTTGGATTATTAGCTCATAAGTTAGCTGTTTGTTGATAACCCGGTTATTAGCATATATATCTGAGATTTGTGGGGGATATACAAAGTGTCCATCACCGAGCCGAATCATCAAGCAGATGCAGCCAGCCCCATGTTCACAATCAACTCCAGTTTAGTAACAAAAACCATATACAATGTTGAGACCTTTATGTGTACAAAAGGTGGTCATCACGCAAAGTAAAACTTAAACGTTATAATTAACGGCCCTTACCAAACCTTGTGTGTCGTCAGTAACCTCGCAACTGGGCTTCCCTACTTGTGAGTGGAACATAACGTACTGAAGTTTCAGTACGCACAGTCACAGAACCATCCTCGTTCTTATCGACAACTTTGAGTTCCTGAAATATGTTCCCAACTGGGATCACCAACCTTCCCCCTGGTTTCAGTTGATCAACAAGTGGTTGTGGAATTTGTGGTGACGCTGCCCCAACATGAATGGCGTCATATGGTGCAAACTCTGGCCATCCTTCTCTCCCATCTGTCATCATATGCTTAAATAACTCATTTATAGGCATTTGGAACCTACTTGTATATATATATATATATATGTGTGTGTGTTACCAAATGAAACGAGCCCAGTATATCCCACCTCGAGGTGACGTCTGGTGGATATACCTGACCTCAAATCACTGCAAGTGAACAAAATTTGGCAGTGTAGCGGATTTAAGGAGGAGATGCACCTCCTTCCGAAGATCGACAATAGATACATAAGAGTGCCATGACTCACCGCCAACATGCAAGGCAAGAGATCCATCTTTGAGTAATGGAGCAGCTGCACTTTTTTCAACATTCTTAATGGACGTTGCAACCAACTCAGGAATATGCTCTACGCCGATTGCATGACCCTGCGGTCCAACCATAAGTGCGAAGCATGCAGTCAAGTACCCGGTTCCTACAAAGGTTCAATAAGGCAACAATCAGAGAGAAGAATCTAACCACATTCGTTCATCATCCGAAATTCCGAATCATCGTCCAGCAAATCGATCAATCCCAAATAAAACCAATTTGATTACTGAAGTCAATCCAAATCATTGTCCATTCCCTCGTTAATTTGATGTTCAACTTAATTATTTATTTTCCTGAAAATTCTCAATTAAATTTTCTCTAACAAGCTTTTTACAAAACTTGTTCTAGTTGCTCCAATCTGAAAAAATCCATTTTCCAAGAATTCAACCCAATACTTATCTAGGGTTCAATGTAAACCAAACCAAACTATCCCGGTATATCCCACTCGTCGCCAAATAGTAGAGCGAATAGTGACGGAGCCACATACAAATCAATGGGATCTCCTGACCCCAGTCAAGAATTAAAGAAAAGCTAGATTTAACTTTGAAAAAAAAATCACCCTTAACAAATGACTTAGTTTTATACTTAAAGAACCCATTCGATTTTTACAAGATGCCACACATTTGATTTTTTTCCACTAAAACCAAAAGATAAATTCATCTGAAAATCCATTTCAAGATTAGGCATCTCAATATCTAGTTATTTTGTATTATCTTATTAAATACATCTCAATATCTTGTTATTTTAGCTTTAATAAAAAATGGTTTATGATATATTAATTGTTTTATATGCTCAAAGCCTCAAACCAATTATCTAGATATAAAATATATAAAACTATAGTGTAATCTGCTATTGGGTTTAACAGTTATAGTAAAATGATAATTGAAACTAAACCGTTTAACCCGAAACCATTTTGGTTCAGGTAAGTTATTCAATTTTGGAAAATTTTCGACACTCGTAAGTCTGATCCTAGTCACCTGAGTTTCTAGATCCGCCACTGAGAGCGGGTGTTTCCGTAAAGACCCCCGGATCTAGGGTTTAATTGTGAATTGGTTAATTACAAGGATCAATATGTCACAAGCTCAAGAGGTTCCCTACAGAGATCCTACCTAGAAAACAGTTCTGTCAAAAGAGTAAATCTCCTCCTGTGCGATCTTATTAGGCTTCGTGTCCATCATTTGATGTCAGGTTAAGACACTTGCAAATGCAACAGTTCATCCATCTAATAAGTTCCACTGTCAGCATGTTCGTCTCGGAAATGGCAGATCTAATAAATCTTGTGCATCTAAGTAGCTATATAAAGGCACCATGAACTTACAGCGATGGGGGCTAGGAGATCAGACAACAGACGTTTTATATTATAATGTGACCTTTATATTTCTTAACACATTCATTACTAAGAATTGTTCATGAGGTAATATATCTATTTCTGGGGATGGATTTCACATAGAATGACCTAAATAGGAAAGTTATATCCCTATTTTGGTGTAGGGGCGGCATATATTTTGATAGTTGAATATCCCATCCTGAAGTAGGGCATTTTTGTGTGTGTGTGTGTGTGTGGGGGGGGGGGGGGGGGGGGGGTAAATGATAGCAAACATTTCCTCCGTCTCAAGAGGCTTAGAGGCCGATAGGCCATTTTGGAAAAGACTCCCAACTAAATGTCCATGTATGAACCACCTATGAACTAAAACCGTATCACATGTGATTGACTATAATAAAAGGGTGTTCTTGTGTTTTTGTAAAATGAAGGTGTTATCATGTTTTCGTAAAATGAAGGTGTTCTCATTTGAACCCTTGAGTTGAGTTCAAACGGCCTTAACACCCATATCACATGTGATATTGTAGTCAATCACATATGATACTAAAATTACGGACGTAGGGCGCCCTAGGTCATGGGATATTATCACATGTGATATGGGTGTTCTCATGTTTTCATAAGATGGTGGTGCTTGCACTCACCTCTCTATAAAGAAATAAATATATATAACCTGTGAAGAGAAAAATATATTAAATAACAGAATACCTGAACCAACATCTAAAGCATGCATCCCAGGCTGTAAATTCTTCTCCAACAACTGAAGGCATGTAGCATGCATATGAGGTGCAGAAATGGTGGCATTGTAACCTATTTGCATGGGACTATCCTCATAGGCTGGGGACCCATCAGGTACAAACAGTGCCCTGTCAACAGTCTCCATTACTTCAGCGACTTTATTTGACTGAATGACTCCATAACCCTGCAAATGTGCCACCATGCCTTTATTCTTATCGATGCTACTTCTGGACCAGAATCTCTGTATACAAACATAAAACAATATTGAACTGAAGATAACAATATCCGCTTCATTACCTGTCCAGATTGAAAATCAGCCCAGAAATATCGAACATGAATACATGACGACATAAAAATCTTTTCACACAAGATTACACATACATGATACATCCATGAACTTAAAATCTTAATAAAGTGATATCAGAGCTCACTCATCACCTCTCTCGATGTTCTTGAGCATAGGTTAAGATTCTTCTCTGAGAGTATCTAGATAGGTCTGCTTTTCAATGTCACATGGTGTTTGATAAAAAGAAGCTATGCAGGCTTTCTACAGTGCCTAGTAGCCAATATGGAAGGGTTCAAACGAGAACACCTTCATCATATAAAAAAGCGAGAACACCCTTCTGGTATAGCCAATCACATGTGGTACTAAATCAGACGCGGGTGACCTTTAACACAGGTTAGGTCGCCCACACACCACCAAGTCCGCTCACGTGTATTATCACATGTGATAAGGGTGTTCTTGCGTTTTTGTAAAACGAAGGTGTTCTCGTCTGAACCTCCATCATAGCCAATAAATCAAATCGATTGACCTCCTTTTCAATGGTAAACTTTGAAAATTGCATGTAGCCCAAAGACGGAACATAATCGTTAAATTTCCCCTGCCACATGCTGCTAGCCCCCATAAAGTGGAAAACCAATAACCACAATAACAAATTTTATATTAGCCAATAGTGAAGAACATATCTCAGAAGTGCTAAGGTGGATCAGCATTTCAATCATCATCAGAATTAAAAACTGGAAAAGTAAAATTAGTATAAATGCTAAATGATCAGACAAAGAACTATACTACACTCGAATAACATCAATCCTATTATTAACTAAACTAGTTATTTAACTTCTAGCAAGACTAACAGACAGCCCCTTGAAGCTTCTAAAGTTAAGTTCATACTTCTTGCCTGTTACTGAGCACCAATAATGTGAACGTTCAGAAAACAAAAGGCACAAAGATCCATCTAACACTGCATATACCAAATGTTGGCCCCTCGTCCAGAGTCCAGACTCGGGTTGCAGCTCACTGTTTTAAACCTAATGAATTAGGTGTCACATCCAAGGTTTTTTAGCATTCTGTTCTAGTAAAGGGTACAGGCATAATTCGGTTTTACCAATCATCCAGTTAGTAGCCATGAATCATTTAGTTATAACAACACTGTTTTATGGCCACAACAATATAATACATCACATGGAAGACAGGTAGAGCCCATTACTTTGCTGTAAAATGTTAATCCTGGTTTCTAGTGATTTGCTTCAATTTGGCAAAACATATCATTCTGCCTTAAAGGCCTTTACTCATGTTCCACAAATTCCTTGCTCGGATATTGATAGTATACATATTTACACCAATTAAGACACTTAATCTAAAGACAATATCATGAAAAATGATGTAGAAAAACACATAACATCCTGCACTAGAAACACTACTTACAACCAAGAGCTAAATTCAATAACAAATATCAAGTTTTAAATTTCACGGTGTTCACAACTTAAGCAGCTAAAAAGACGCAAATTAACACATCTATCGTGTAAACTGTAAATTAGCAGATATCATAATCAAATTTCGAATGCTTTGAACGCAATTTTAAGTCGTGCAGCAGTAACCACAGATTATAACAGACAGAAATCAAACACAACATGAATAAGGAACCTAAATTACGGAAAATTCACAGAAACACAAAAAACAGAATCAATCATTAAAACAAAATCACCTCCATCCCACGAAACAAAGAATTCCCCGTGAAAGAAGTGGCGTTTAGAAGACTGCAAGAGGATGAGGAAGTTGTGACGAGAGCGGTGCACGGCGACCGGAGCGGACGACGGCGAAGGCGGCGTTGAACGGAGAAGTACGCTAGAGAGCGCTGCTTTAAAGGGGGAAAATAGCGGAATCTGTACGCTAAAACTGAGCTCGACATTTTTATTTTCTTTTTTCGATTTTTTTTCAGTTGAAGCTTCAGGAACACCCATAGTTACCGACTAACTTCCACGCGTTACCGATATCTATATGACACGTGTCCAACTTTGCCGCATTTTTCAGGAGATACGATGGGCCTATGCCTATCTAATTAATTCAATATATTTGAGGCTTACAAAAACAAAACAGACCCGGCCCAATAAATGCAGGCCTAAAACACACCCAGCCCAACAAAATATTTGAGGCCTACAAAACAGGCCCGGCCTGGGCTGGAACCTGGCTAAAAATCGGTTTCGGGTCTGGCCGGGTCCAAATCAGTCCCGATCTCAAACATTGTTGTAACTGGTTTCGGCATAGCAGGAGTTGGACCAAACCGGGACCTGTTACCGAGCCTAGATCGGTCATAGGATTTTTTGATCGGGACCAATTAGTCTGGTTCTGAAGGAACCGATTTGGGACTAGTCTGACCGATGACCGATTTTTGACCATCTCTAGTAGTGATGGCCAAATATCGGGCTCGGGCCGAGCCCGGACAAAACGGGCTTTGGGTCCAAACAGTAAAGCCAAAAACCGGGCCAAGCGGGCTTCAGGCCGGGCCGAGCCGGGTTTCACTCAAATATTGGTGGCCCGGTTAATGTTGGAAGAAACCGGTTCTTAGTAAACTTTCTAAAGTGATACTCATAAAACAACAAAAAAGTTTGTATCAGAATAAAACAAATTTTGGTTTAGCCTTTGGGGGATGTAGTGGAAGATCTCATCTACCCAGGGTTCAAATTCAGGCGCTGTCAAAGCTCTTGTGGCCATGGAGGTTCACCTGCGATGACTCCAGGCCATTCGTGGTCGCCCGGGGATTAGTTGGTGCGCGTAAGCTGACCCGGAAACCCACGGTTACCAAAAAAAATTTGGTTTATTTTTATTGTGAGAAACAAAATCAAACATTCATTTTCATGAAACAAAATACTCGAAACTTCTCATTTAAGAGACTTATGACGATTTTTATTAATAGAGGGTAGGACTACATTATAGGGATAATTAGACTACATTATATGGATAATTAGACTACATTAAAAGGACTGGTATAATGTAGAGATTATTGGGCTACATTAAAGGGATTGCTATCTTGTAATTATTGTATTTCCTTATTATTTCCAGCCTTGTACTTGTATAAATAGATGTGGCAATATACTTTTCATTTCACGGTGAATTATCTTTATGGTATCAGAGCTACTCTCCCTTCTACATATCTTTTTCTTTCTGTCTCTCTAACTCATAGTGATCATGTCGTCTGCAACCTCGGAATCAAGCGCCACCACCACCACCACCACCGAGATCCGACATCCTCCCTATCATCCTACTTTAACAGTCTCAAATATCAAATCTCTTATCCCTATTGTCTTGGAAATCGAGAAGGATCAATATACGTCGTGGTCCGAACTTTTTAAGATCCATTCCCATGTTTACCTTGTTATCGATCATATCATCCCACCTAAGGATACTTCCGTTGAGGCTTCTCTTTGGTCTCGTCTCGATGCCATTGTCCTCCAAGGTATATATGGAACGATATCAAATGACCTTCTCCACACCATCATCGAACCAGATTCCACCGCGCAATTTGCATGGAACCGTCTACAACAGATTTTTCGAGACAACAAATCCTCCCGAGCCATCTATCTTGAGCAACAGTTCTCGAAAACCCGCCAAGAAGACTTCTATCTGTCTTGGCTTATTGTCAAGCCCTCAAAATGATCGTTGACTAATTGACGAATGTAGGTGCTCTGGTATCTGTCTTGGCTGAAGTCCTCCAATTGGTCGCAGGCCTAACCTCCGCTTGTGATGGCGTTGCCACCATCATTCAACAAACAAATCCATTGCCTCCGTTCTATCAAGCCCGAAGCATGTTATCGTTGGAAGAAGCTCGGAAAAACAAACAAGTGGAAGCAAATGCCTCTAACCCCACCGCCCTCCTTAACTCCACCATGCTTCCACAACAACAACCCACTTTCGACGCCATTGCTAAGACCGGCAGCAACAGCACCGCCACAAACAGCTCCTATCGCGGGTCTAGTCGAGGTTGCGGTGGTCGACAGCAACATGGCGGACGAGGCCGGAGTGGTCGCTCTAACCACGGCGGCTATTACTAGCAGCAACATGGTCCGTATCAATGGCCACAACAATGGTAGTGGGCCCCGCCACCATGCCCCTACCCAACGACCGGTTGGGCACCTCGAGGTCCAGTTTCTCCTAGGCCCAACTCGCAGGTAATTTTAGGCCCAAGACCCCAACAAGCTTACTATTCTCAGGCTCCGTCTTCATATTCTCCGACTGAAATTGATGTCGCTTTCAATACAATGTCGCTTAATACCCCGGAGGATCAGTGGTATATGGATACTGGGGCAACATCACACATGACATCAAACCAAGGTACACTTTTAAATATTTTTAATTTACGCACTCCTCATTAAATTATTGTGGGTAACGGGTCTTCCATTCCTATCAAAGCTTATGGTCAAACAAAACTTTTCCCACCTTCACCACCTTTTTCGCTAAACAATGTTTGTCTCGTTCCTAACATCGTAAAAAATCTTATTTCGGTTTGTCGTTTTACAAAAAACAACTCTGTTTCCATAGAATTTGATCCTTATGGTTTTTGCATGAAGGATTTACGGACGGGGATCAATCTAATGCGATGCAATAGTGATGGCGACTTGTAACCGCTTCCAATTTCCATCAAGTCCAAAGTTCCTACCGAGTCTACGTTTCTTTCCGTTACTAGTACTATTTGGCATGCACTCCTTGGTCATTCGGGCGATAATATCTTAAATAAATTGCGTAGTGATAGGTTAATTACTTGTTCGAGTTGTTCTAGTTCTTGCGTATGTAAGTCTTGCCAACTTGGAAAACAAGACAAATTACGGTTTTTCAATTATATGTCAAATTCTATTGCACCTTTTGATATAATTCATAGTGATGTTTCGACTTCTCCAGTTATGAGTACAAGTGGTCATAAATACTATCTCTTATTTGTTGATGATTTCACTAATTATGTTTGGACATTTCCGATGACACATAAATCTCAAACCTTCTCTTATTTTATTCTTTTGCGTAATTATATCACCAATCAATTTGGTCGAGATATAAAATCTTTCCAATGTGATAATGGAAGAGAATTTAATAATCACTCTTTCCATCAATTGTGTCAACAAAACGGAATTCATTTACGTTTCTCTTGTCTGTATACGTCCTCCCAAAATGGGAAGGTCGAACGCAAATTATGTACACTAAACAATATCTCTTGAACTCTTCTCTTCCATGCCAATGTTCCAACATCTTTTTGGCCATATTCTCTTCACATGGCTACGTATCTACATAATATTATCCTTCCAAGGTCATAAATTATTCATCTCCGACCACCCGTCTTTATCATAAGATCTCATCCTATGAACATCTAAAAAATTTCGGTTGTCTTTGTTTTCCACATACCTCTTCTCCTCAACACAAACTTCTTCCACTATCCTCTTCGTGTGTTTTTCTTAGATATCCATCGCACCATCATGGCTATTTGTGTTACGATCTCACCAAAAATCGTTTCATTATCTCACGCCACGTTATTTTGACGAAAACACGTTTCCCCTTGCCTCTTAAAAACCGACAACCCCTTCCCCACTTACCCAAAACGATACAAACAGCACACAAACAGCCCCACCATCGTTGTTTCAACTGTTTCCGAACCTTATGGTTGCCCCTCCTACATGTAGCCAACCCTCCAGCTTCACGCCTACTCCCGAACAACCCCAAAATCATTCACCAAAACAACCCATTGCCCTTCCAAACCAGTCCCAAACTCGGCCACAACTCCGACATCTTCTTCATCTCCTCATGCATCCTTCTCCCCCTCCTCTCCTCCTACGGTTCAAAATCGCATGAATACTCGAAGTCAACATGGGATTCACAAGCCTAACCCAATATATGCTTGTTTGGCCACTTCGAGTATCTCACCTCTTCCCAAGTCTCATATTGATGCTCTTCGTGACCCAAATTGGACTAAAGCAATGTTTGATGAGTATAATGCGTTAATTGAAAATGATACTTGGGAGCTTGTTCTGAGGCCTATTGATGTTAATGTGATACGTCGCATGTGGATTTTTACTCATAAATTTCATGCTAACGGGTCTCTTGAGAGACACAAAGCTCGTTTAGTGCGTAATGGCAGGTCCCAACAAGTTGGCATAGATTGCACGAAAACTTTTAGCCCGGTCGTTAAGCCGACCACCATTCGTCTCGTTCTTAACATCACCTTATCTAAAAAAATGGGATCTTCATCAGTTAGATGTCAAGAACACGTTTCTACATGGTCATTTACGTGAAACCGTCTTTATTCATCAACCACCCAGGTTTAAAAGTGACAAATACCTCAACCATGTATGTCGCCTCAAACGATCCCTCTACGGTTTAAAGCAAGCACCAAGGGCGTGGTACCAACGTTTTGCGTCTTTTATTGCGTCTGTTGGGTTTGCCCAAAGCAAGTCGGACATAAGCCATTTATTTTACCAAAAGGCAATGACACTTCTTATTTGCTCTTATACATTGAAGATATTATTTTGACCGCATCGTCAACCTCTTTACGCATGGCTATTACATCAAAATTGGCCTCCGAATTTGCAATGAAGGACCTGTGCGAACTTCATTATTTTTTGGGTATCTCTGTCTCGCACGGGCCAATATGTCTTCCTGCAATTCGGCTCGTGCACCGGTCGATACCCACTCCAAACTTAGCACCAACTCGGGTCCTTAAGTTTCCGATGCCACTCAATATCGGAGTCTCGTTAGCGCACTTCAGTATTTGACATTTACACGACCAGAGATAACTTATGTAGTCCAACAAGTATGCTTATTCATGCATAATCCTCAGGAGGAACATTTAGGGTGCGTTTGGTTTATAGATTAGGTGGGACGGGACGGGACAAAAACTCACTGTCCTACGTTTGGTGTGACATGGGACAGGACAAAAATTCACTATCTCACGTTTGGCGCGACATGGGACAGGGACAAAGACTGGACAGGGTGGGATAAGATGGGACAAAAAAGGGCATTTTCTTATTCCACCAAAATAGGTGGAACAACATGGGACAAAAGTGAGACAGAAACTAAAAATCACTAATCTACCGCCATTTGATGTATAATCCTAACATAGTATTAGTCTTAACGGTCACCACTACCCATCGCTGCCACTACCACCATCGACGGCCACCAGTAGCCACCACCAACCACCGTCGGCCACCTCTACCTATTTCTCCACCATAACAACCACCTCCACAACCATCGGCCACCGCCACCAACACTACGGTCGTCGACCACCTATACTAACACCGATCACCACCACCTATGGTCGCCACCACCATCAACGGCCACCGGTAGCCACCACCAACCATCGTCGACCACTTCCACCTCTTTCTCAACTACTACAACAACTTCCTCCACAACCACCGCCTATCGCCACCTCCACCGATCACCACCACCCATTGTCGCCGCCACCACCGACGCTTACCGCCAACCACCGTCGCTCGCCGCCAACCACCGTCGGTGACTTCTGCCTCTTCCTCCACTACCATACCTTCTATTACCACTGTACACGGCCACTACCATTACCATCATCGACCACCTATACCTTCACCACATCAACCACAAAAACATCATGCACCACCATTATCCACTATCTTTCACGTTCTTCACAACTACCGTCCTTCACCGGTCACTCATCGCCTTTATCTTTACCTGTCACTGCTATTATGCATCCGCTAATTCATTAAGATCTTCCAAATTGAATCAAATATTATATTTTATTTATATGAATCAGATTTTTTTGAACTACCATGAATTATTTCAGATTCTTCATTCAAATTTCCTACCATTGTTTTTGTATGTATTTATGTATGAAAATCGTGTAAAAAAAATAATAATGTTTTTAATTAAATTATTTAAAGATATACTTTATTTGTGTAAGTTATTATATGCCCACGACACGTGTCACACAAAGATACTGCTGAGGAGCTTGTAAACCTATAGGGTCGCACACAAAGAATGCGTTTGTTTCCATTTGTAGAAACCCGGATTTTATGAAAATACGTGTTAAACTGTAATTATGATATTTACAGGGTGAAAACGTAATTATGTTAATTACGGGGAATTATCTGTAATTATATAATTATATTTTAAAGTTTAAAAGGATAATTATAATGATTTATATAATTATATTTTAAAGTTTAAAAGGATAATTATATATATATATATATATATATATATATTTGAATTTGAATTTGAATTTGAATTTGAATATTACAGATAATTACTAAACCTTATTTAATCCTTAATTGAATTATAGTCTAACTATAATTCTTCTGGTATAAATAAGGGGTTAGGCTAAACCATTTGTGAGACGATTGAAATTAGATTTAGCCTTTCAGAGAAATACAGAAAAAGAAATCTTTTCTTTTCTGTAAAACACATATAGTTCTAGGGTTCTTGGGCTAGCACCCGGTGGAGACGGGAAACGTGTTCGTGTGTAGACTACCAGTAGAGGAAACCTGCTTTGGTTTCTTAGTGCTCCATTTTTCTCTCGCTTGATCTATAAAAGGTACACATTCTAAACACCCTATGGTGTGGTTTTAGCAATAATTAAATGCATCATTGGATCCGATTGGGTTTTAAGGTTTATTCTGAAAAGTTTCTATATTAGTTGTAACCAAAATTATTTTGGTTTTCCGCTGCGTTTTATCGGTTACAAATTGTATTAAAACCCTACAGTGGTATCAGAGCCACTTTGATGTTATTTAATTAAAAGAAATACGAATTCTATATGGCAATTTAAATTGGTCCCAATTCCAAATTGGATTTAAAATTTAAATTTAGTTGGGCTTTCATGTTGAAGGCTTGTATGGTACCTAAAATAAATAAAATAAAATAAATGGGTTATCTTTTTGGTCGATGGTAACAAAACAAAAGGGGGTTTTATAACCCTAATTTATTGTTCCACATCAAAGCCGCTATAAGGCATTCTGCCTATATGCCGATCGCCGGTCGCCGCCTGTCGGCCGTCGCTGGTCTTGTGCGACTGTTGCCACTGCTTGCTGTCATCACCGGCGGTTTTTCTGTTGTGGTTCTGACTCTTTTCTTCTTCGAGTAGTTGTGGCATCTAGGGGTGTTCGCGGTCCGGTTTGGGCGGTTTAACCCCTCAGACCACAAACCAAACCGCAAGTGGCGGTTTATTGATTTTTCAAACCGAGCGGTTTGACATCAAGTGCCCAGACCGGTCAAGTCGGACCGCGGTTTAAGCGGTTTGGTCAACCGGTTTAGGCGGTTTGGGCCTTTTAGTGGACTTTTAAGTTTAAACATAAAAACATATAAAACTTTGAAATTTTAAAGATTCATTGGTTTAAGTCTATTTGAAATAAAGAACAAAGTCCACAAAAGTTAACTAAATATCCGAAGACAAAACACTAAAAAAAGGTAATATGCAAAGTGCAAATAAAATCAACGGCTTCACTTCTTCATTTTTCCGTTCATTGTATTCCACAATCCATAAAGATTTCAATCTTTTAAAATACCTTCGGCCTTTTTGTATATACTTGGACATTTGGGCTTTATATCATCTATTCTTTATAATAAAGGTATATATAAAAAAATAAAAAATATATATTTTAATATTTGGCGGTCGGTTTGGTCCAAACCGCCCAAAAAAACCTCCAGATCGCAGACCGAACCGGACCGCCCGGTTTGGCAATTTTCCAGACCAGACCGGACCGCCAGACCGCTCAAACCGCCAAAAACGGTCCGGTTTGACTTGGTTCGACCGGTTTGAGCGGTCCAACGGTTTTTTTGAACACCCCTAGTGGCATCCAGATCGCCGCCCTATGGGGCTGGTGATGTTGGCTCGTTTTATCTCAAGCCGTCACCGATGTAATACGGTTGACTTGTCCACCGTCGCTGGCTTTTGAGTCAGGCGATGATTCTCTTCTTCATCACCGGCTGTTAATGACCCAGCCGCCATTGACAGTCACTGACTGGAGACTAGTTGATTGTCTTCGACCATCATTGTTTCCTGCGGTGGTTAGTCACCCCTCTGATGTGGTTGCTACCATCTCAGATCGATGCACCACCGCCGACGACATCTTCTTCCTCACCTACCACCGCCGTGGTTGATTTTTCTTGCAAACTGGAAGTTTTCCGGTTAGGTTCCACGGCTGCTTCCGTTTTCTGGTTGGGTCCAACGGCTGCTGCCGTTTTCTTGTTCACCACACCGCCACTCCAAGCGGGTGGAGTTTAGTTTTCCTTTTGTTTCAAGATTCCAATGCTAGCCATCGAGCCAAACAACGGTTTATGGTCAAATCGTTGTTGTTGATAGTTTGGGCTCGTACTAATAGTGGAACAGTGGTGGGACTAGGGCTATGGCCCAAAGTTGTCTTCACCGGCTGCTGCCGTTATTCATTGAACACAACTAAAGGGTTGTTGGTCGTCGGTTTATTTATTTCCCTCACCATGGATAGTTGATTGCGTGATCCATGGTCAAGCTATCAGTGTTGTTGCCACATGATACGATCACGGTCCAGGACCATATGGTTCATCGGCCTAATCCACAACTTAAATCGTCGATTTTGTTTCGATTAGTTTGCCCCAAAATTCAACGGTTTCGTGTCTAATGTTTTGGGCCAAATCTTTAGTTTGGGTGTTGGACTCCGGCTAGTAGGCCCAAGTTTTTTTTTTATTTCACCCTAGCTTTCTTGTTGGACTTGTGACCTAAACGACTTGATCGTAGGACGACCCAAGGCCCGTTTTATTGGGTCAACTCTCTTTTGGGTTTGGTTTGTTAACCAGCAATTAAATTAGGTCAATAAATTTAAATTTGCCATATAATAATTTGTTCCAATTAAATTGGTCATTTAATTATGTTAATTATAATCCGGCCAAATTTGTATTTATTTTATGTTTAGAATAAATAAATAATATATGGATTGCCCCGAGAAGACCCGTGGTTTGGTTTGTTTGTTTATATTTATGTTTCGGAAAATTAAAATGTATTAACTACATAGGTTGTAATTTTAAATTTTCCTAGACAGGGACAAATGTAAATAGTATAGATATGTTATCTTTCTATTTTTAAAATTGTAAATCAAACCGAGACGGAGTTCCAAAAGGATCGAGACGGAGTCCCTGGAGTTCACCAAGATGGCGAAGCTAGTGGGAGCTTAAAGATGTCCTTAGAATTGACCGTGGCTGTTGTGTTGGCTCACAACATCACATTAGGGGTAAATCCATATATTATTGTTGTGATTGTTTATTTTGTGTTTGCTTTTATTTATTGCTTTATTATAGTTATGACAACAGCAAACGTTTCAAAAATATAAATAAATAAAAAAAATCAAACACAACAAAAATTTTAAATCGGTAAATAAAATATGATATTTTATAATTGATATGTTTATCAAATTCAAACCGATTTAATAACATAAACTTTTAAAACAAGATTTTAGAGATAAAGTCAAACGTTTTAAAAAGAGAATTAGAATGTTTTCTAAAATTCAACCTTTTACAAAACGTAAACTAAACGCCACCCATTTAAGGTACTTGTCAAGCATACATGATCCCGGTATGGTCAGTGCTCAGCCAATCATGCCGGTTGAATGTAGTGTAAGATAAGGAGCCAAATTAACAAGATTTAAGTAGACAGTTGCTTGGCCATTCACTTAAATAGTCGTATTTTGGACGACTGATCCCAATAAACCCTAAGTCCAGTATTTAGGTGGGATCACGATACCTTAGTATGGTTTATTTACTTGAGAATATCATAGACAGTTGCTTGGCCATTTATGAGTATTTTCAAGGCGTTGAAGTAGGATTAAACATGCCAATTTCAATATATGATATATTGAATAGGATCCCACGACATCTAAGAGTTATGTTGAACATAATTGGATGATGCCTACCTAAATAGCCTAATTCCATAGACAGTTGCTTGGCCATTTATGGAAGTAGGTGAAATATGGATCTTAGCTCAAATCAAATGATTTTTGAAAGGTTAATCTATTTATTTGAGACATTAAAGTTACTAAAATTAAATCATGTTTTTGTAGATGTCTACCTCATATTCAAACTCAAACAACTTATCCCAATTTACACTACGGTCAATCCTGGATAAAGAAAAATTGGACGGAACGAACTTCATCGAATGGTTTTGATTCCTAAGGGTAGTCCTTAGGCATGAAAAGAAGTTCTATGTTCTTGAAAACCCCCCTCCAAATGCTCCTGTCAGAAATGCTCCAACTGAAGTCAGATCTGCTTATGATAAGTACCAAAATGACTCTCTGATTGTTGGTTGCCTAATGTTAGCCACCATGACTCCCGAATTATTATGGGATCATGAAAACATGACTGTTTGGGATATGATATCTTCACTGAAGTCTATGTTTCGGTTACAAATAAAGCAGGAGAGATTTAATACAGTTAAAGCATTGGCTGCTTGTAAAATGACTGAACGTTCGTCAGTTAGTACCCACATTTTGAAAATGAAAGGATACTTTGATCAACTGACCCGTCTTGGTTCCCCACTGGGTCAAGAGTTGGAAATCGATATGGTTCTCAAATCCCTACCCAAAACATATAAGCAGTTCATTAAGGACTATAATATGAAAGGTTTGAATAAAACTCTCACAGAGCTTTACAGCTTACTTAAAACTACTGAGAGGGATATGAAATCCAAGTTGGGTTCAACCAAACCAAAACAGGCTTTGATGATCAAACCTGACAGTGGGATAATCAAGAAAAAGGGGGAGATAACCAAGGGTAAAACACATGTTGGAAGCTCCAGCATAAATAAGGGCAGAGGAGAAATTCCTGAGGTTGCAGTATGGTATAATTGTTTTCACCATGGGCACCAAATGAGAACTTGTCCAGCTCGATTGGCAGAAATCAAGAAACAGAAGGCTAACAGAGCCGGACCTTCAGGTATGTTTACCATTTTGATTTAATTCACTTCTGGCTAAGTGTTACATATTGAGTATGATACTCATATTAGTACTACTTTTTCAGGAAATAAGAAGTGAAGAGAAGATGAAACCAGACCAAATGAAGCTAAGCTAGCTGTTGCTCAAAGGGACATATAATATGAACTTTCCAGATGGTCTTACATTAACACTTAACAAGTGTCTTCATGTACCTAGTGCTACTAGGAATTAAGTTTCATTTTCTCAATTACAACGAACCGAATTTATGTTTTAGAAATAAATTTTCGTTTTATCTTAATAAATGTTTTATGAAATTAATAGTTGTAATTATAAATCATTATAACGAATTAAGCGGGGCTTAAAACTGATCTATTTGTGACATTTAAACAAGAAACACATATCCAAACTCCAGGCGGACGGAGAGTTGGAATCATATGATGATTCATATGATATATGTGTATCTTGTTAGTCAAGATGACAAAAGAACCTTCAAAGGGTATTTTAAGGGCCACAAGAACTATTAGGGGTTGACCATACTGATGTATGTGAGACTTATAGTTATGTCACAAGATACGGTCATCACTACTTCATTACATCCTACTGATGACTTCAGTGGACATAGGTATGTTTGCCTAATAGAACAAATATAAAAGCTTTGAAATTTTTTCAAAGAGTTTTAGAATGAAGTAATGAGTATACTTGGAAAAGGATAAAGATGTTTCGGTTAGATCGAGGTCATGAATATCTAAGCCAATAGATCATCCTAGAGATTTTTGGGAGTGTATCCCAGTAGACTCCTCACGGAACACCGCATCACAACAGTGTATCCAATAAGAGAAATATAACCCTGTTGAACATGGTTCACTCTATGATGAGTCTTATCACTCTGCCTAAATGTTTCTGGGGTTATACCCTAAAACAGTTGCCCAAATACTAGTTTATGTATCAACCAACAAAGACCAATAAAACTCGCTCTCTTAATATAAACTGGGAAGATCCCAAAGTTATCATATTTGAAAATATGGGGTTAAAATGCTTAAGCTAGGCATAAAGCTTTTGGAAAACATGATTCAAAGGTCTGAAAAGTACATCTTTATGTGATATCCAATTGGATATTATTTCTACAGGTCTAGCAAGAACAAAAGTTTTGTTAGCGCACCCTGGTGAGTTCTTAAGAAAAGATTTTCTGTCAAGAATCACAAATGGGGACACAGTAGATCTTGAAGGAATTCAAGAACCACAAAGATGGGACGAATGGTTGACACTGACATTCAACAAGATGTTGAGCTTTAACAAGTTGTTGAAGATAATAAACGAGATACAAAATAATTCGAAGATCGGATTATTGATAAATGGCAAGATGCCATGAAGACTGATGTCAAAAGCCACATTCCTTAAAAGGAATTTTGAGCGAGGACGTATACAAGGCTTTAAAACATCAAACCTAAAAGTGCAAGTTGCAAAAAGTCCATTTATGGACTAGAACAATCATCTCGTAATTGAAATCTTGTATACAAGAAGGTCAGTGGGAGCATAACAGTATTCTAGATCCTATACGACATCCCAATGCTTGAAGGTGTAAAATCATGGATTAAGATAGTACTTCGCGATGAAGGATCTAAAAGAGACAAAGTCCTTGGTATAAAGATCTCTCGTAGCAGATCAAAATGCTTAATTAGATTAAGCAAAAGTACATACATTGACAAGATCTTGAAACACTTCAAGATGAAGGGCTCCAAGAAAGGAAACTTGCCAATAGAACATAGTGTACATCTGAGTATAACTCAGAGTCCTAGCACTAAAGAGGACATGAACCGTATAAAGGGTGTTCCCTGTGTTTTCAGCCAACTGTTCAATTATGTATGCCATGTTATAGACCAGATGTCTCGTATGCCCTAAGCATGACGAGCAGGTATCAGTCAAACCCAGGTGATGCTCACTGGGTAGCAGTAAAGAATATTATAAAGTATCTGAGAAGAACTAAAGATATATTCTTACTGTACAACGGTCATAAAATAGATATGTGTGTTTAAGGATACACAGATGCTAGTTTCCAAACTGACTGTAATGACTTAAATTGTAATAGGGATATATGTATTAAACGGAGGAACCATGAGCTGTAAGAGCTTACATACAAATCTACTTGTCAAGCCTATGTCTCAAAATAAACATGATGTTCATGTTATAGGCTTGAGGATTCTTTATTGAATAATAATTTTAGTAAACTTTAAACTTTCTGGAACATTAAAACGATTATGTCTTTATCTGATATGGCATACTGGGTATGAGTATATACATTAAACATCTCTATGTTCGTTTTAACATGTTTAAGTATCCTTAAATAAATATGATGATCATATTATTTAGAACTGTCCTTGATCACTTATTACTAGGGGACTAGTAATAAATCAAGATCATTGTGAAGTCTGGTCATAGTCCAAGTTGGAAGTGCACAAGGTGCAACCAGAGTCACATGCGCTTGTCAGAGCACAAGGCGTTGGACAAGACCCACGGTCAAGATCACCTCATAGATCGACGTCATAAGGTGAGTCTTGAAATAGTACAACATTATTTATCCTCAGACCTGAGATGTGCATTGGGATCTAATGCACAAGGAGTGTTATACTTTGATATAGTCTAACGTTACCCTTGACCGGGTAATCATAAGGGCTATATTAGGTATAACATGAATTGTGTAGTTAGTCGTGTACATGCAATATGGGATTTGCTCCTCTCAAGATGAGAGAGATATTTCTGGGGCCCTCGATTACATATTATGATTTACATGCATGAACAAGTGGATTAGTTGGACTAATGACACTTGTATAATCAAATATGTTGGGATCGAGAAACACAATCTTTGAACTATAAATGATGAGATAGATCTATGCCTTAAGTGCAAAATAAAATATCGTGAAGCAAAAGGATAATGAATGATTCTACTATATGATTGATTAGATCAATCAAATTGCTCGAAGGTAAAAGCACATTTACATAGCCTTGGGGACGGTGACGTGTTGCTAGACGCTTACCATCGTCTGTGTTACTGTGTATCGTGTGCAAGTGGGAGAATGTAAGTTATTATATGCCCACGACACGTGTCACACAAAGATACTGCTGAGGAGTTTGTAAACCTATAGGGTCGCACACAAAGAATGCGTTTGTTTCCATTTGTAGAAACCCGGATTTTATGAAAATATGTGTTAAACTGTAATTATGATATTTACAGGGTGAAAACGTAATTATGTTAATTACGGGGAATTATCTGTAATTATATAATTATATTTTAAAGTTTAAAAGGATAATTATATATATTTATATATAATTATATTTTAAAGTTTAAAAGGATAATTATATATATATATATATATATATTTGAATTTGAATTTGAATTTAAATATTACAGATAATTACTAAACCTTATTTAATCCTTAATTGAATTATAGTCTAACTATAATTCTTCTGGTATAAATAAGGGGTTAGGCTAAACCATTTGTGAGACGATTGAAATTAGATTTAGCCTTTCAGAGAAATACAGAAAAAGAAACCTTTTCTTTTCTGTAAAACACATATAGTTTTAGGGTTCTTGGGCTAGCACCCGGTGGAGACGGGAAACGTGTTTGTGTGTGGACTACCAGTAGAGGAAACCTGCTTCGGTTTCTTAGTGCTCCATTTTTGTCTCGCTTGATCTATAAAAGGTACACATTCTAAACACCCTATGGTGTGTTTTTAGCAATAATTAAATGCATCATTGGATCCGATTGGGTTTTAAGGTTTATTCTGAAAAGTTTCTATATTAGTTGTAACCAAAATTATGTTGGTTTTCCGCTGCGTTTTATCGGTTACAAATTGTATTAAAACCCTACAATTTGTGTTATTTATAACTATATATGACATTTAAAATTATCAAACAAATTTTAGGGAAATTTGTCTAGTTATGTCCTATCTAGTCCTAGTCGTACCAAACACAAAACAGACATTTATCTTGTCCAGTCCAGTCCTAGCCTCTTGTCCTGTCTTGTCCAGTCCCGTCCAATCATGTTTGCGTACCAAACGCTACCTTACAAGCTCTTCGACGCATTCTTCGATACGTCAAAGTAATTACAATTATGCCCATCACAAAGTAAGTCTCTCATCGCCTATACGGATGCCGATTGCGGGGGTGTCCAGATACTAGGAGATCTACTTGTGGCTACAGTGTATTTTTTGGAGACAATTTAATCTCATGGTCGTCAAAGAGACAAACAACCATATCCCGATCAAGTGTCGAGGCCCAATATCGGGGTATAGCCAACGCGGTGTCCGAGACGTGTTGGCTACGGAATTTGTTGATGGAACTTCTAGTACCAATTGCGAAAGCAACTTTGGTATATTGTGATAATATGAGTGCCATTTTTATGTCTGGGAATCCAGTTCAACATCAACGGACAAAACACATTGAGTTAGATATCCACTTTGTTCGTGAAAAGGTGGCACGCGGCCTTGTTCGAATCTTACACGTACCCTCACAATACCAATATGCGGATATATTCACCAAGGGTCTTTCAAAAGTACTCTTTGATGATTTCCGAGATAGTCTTCACGTCCGATCTTCTACCGTTGCGACTAAAGGGGACTAATAGAGGGTAGGACTACATAAGGGATTGGTATATTGTAGAGATTATAGGGCTACATTAAAGGGATTGTTATCTTGTAATTATTGTATCTCCTTATTATTTCCAGCCTTGTACTTGTATAAATAGATGTGGCAATATACTTTTCATTTCACGGTGAATTACCTTTATTTATGTTCCTTCAAATAGAAATGAAAATTAAATTTGTTTTATTTTGGTTTAATGCGAAGTTTCGAATCAAGGTTTATCAAAATAATAAGTTTTAAATCATATTTTTCCAAAATAAAAAGTTTGGGTCAGGAGTGTCCTAAAATGAAAGTTTTGATTCATGGTTCTTCAAATTATAATGAGAAAAAAGTTTATTCCATTTTTTTTAATTTGCCCAAATGAATATTCTTCAATCCAGTCTAATTAGGTTTCAACTAAACCTTGCAAGCTACATAAACGAAATAAAGAGTGAAGGTTTTTGAATTGAATGAACAACACAATTTCCATTTAATTTGGTTCGTTTTCATGATTATGGTATGACAAGATTTACTCGAAAAACTTTTTGTGGAAATGACATCATCAATACGGGGTGGATAATGGATCTGTAAAATATTTTTATTCCAATATATATGGTCCAAAGAAAAGAGATTAACATATTGATCGATCAACTGATTGAATCAAGTATGAAGGGATTGATTGGATTGGAGTGTGAGATGAGGCCAAACATACATGTTAGACAACCTAGAGATGGTGATTACTGAATAATGTCATTTATTTTTTTTACGATTCTTGATGCTTTTTACATTTCAGAAATATAAACATAAAAACAACTCAAAAAACATAATATCAAATCAATAACCAGTGTGGAAAATACATAAGTATTCAAAGTTGTCCTAGTCGACTTCCCTCAATTTCACTAAAATAATGTGATTTTAACGAACATAGAGCACTTATTGATCACTCAAGTTGGCAATTCATCACCAACATATTTAGTTATGTGCCGTTAAGGCTAAATTGCGTACCTGAAACATACAAGTATACTAAAGTTATTATCATCGCCATCTCAACAAACGAGTATAAATTATAATATTCTTAAAAAGGTGATTTTATCTTCTTCCTTTCTCTCTTACAAAATATCACATTTTCGTTTTTTAGAAAGTGCAAGTGTTCAAACTTCAAAAATGATATTCAAATCTCTTTTTTATAGCCAATGTTAGAAAATTGTCCAAGGCAATATACACAAATCTTTACTTTATAAAATAGTTATTTGAACATGACTAGGGGGCCGTTTACCAACTCTTACTAGGTAAGTGTTGTTTGGGTAGTGTTGTCCTAGGTAAGTGCAGTCCGGGTAAGAGTGTTTACCAAATGTTTTTTTGGTAAGCTTACCGATAAAAAAATGACCATTTTAACCCCTTTCGTAATTAGATGTTAAATAAAATGTAATTATTTCTATTATCAACCAAGCATATTGTTTTTTTGGAGATTTAGGGGCAGTTTACCTAACGCTTACCCGGTAAGTGCTTACCAAGTCACGTTACCTTATTGTTGAACATGGCAAGGACCATGAATCTTACCCGGTAAGAACAATGGCAAGGTCCAAGAGTCTTACCCGGTAAGTGATGGTTATGACTCTTACCCGGTTAGCGCTTACCGGATGAATTATTGTGTACAATGCCGTTTTTTATGAACTAAAATTTTAACGGGTAAGGTAAGTGATAGTGTTGAATCTCCCGGTAAGTGCTTACCGGGTAAGTGATTGGGTAAACGGCCCCTTATCTTCAACCGTGATGCAAGTTCGAAACATTTGAGAATTCTTATCGAGTTCCAAGCATTTGATTCTGTCCACTTTCCGAAAAAAAAATTATATCGTCTGTGTATTGAAGATGCGACAAGGAAATCGAGTTTTCATTCGAGCCAACTACAACCTCGTGATAAATATTTCTCCGAATTGCTTCATGTAAATCAATGTTTAGACCCTTAGCAGCGATGAGGAACAAGCACGGTGATAACAGGTAATCTTGCCTTGACCTTCCACCAAGGTAGAATTCCTTAGTTAGAGAGTCATTAAGCAAGATGGAAGCCATGGTAGAACGAAGACATGTTGCATGACGGTTAAGATGAAGACCCAATTTATGTTGTCAAAAGCTTTCTCAAAATTAATTTTAAGGGCACATCATTTCTCCTTGGAAGATTTTAGATGGTCGGTCACCTCACTAGCGATAAAAACCACATCTAGAATGGATCGTCCACCCATAAAGGCACTTTGCGTTGTACCAATCAATTTACCAATAAGTTTTTTCAATCTTTCCGCTATAATTTTTGCAATTATTTTATAGTAACAACCGATAAGGGTAATTGGCCGGAAGTCTCCGACACCAATTGGATCTTTGCATTAAGGAATCAAGGTAAAAAAGAAGCATTAGACCCTTTACAAATATCAGCTCGGTCCCAAAACTACATAATAGCTTGAATAATATCGTCTTTTATCGTTGGCCAAAATCTTTTGATAAAGCGAAAATTAAATCCATCTTCTCCGGTGCTTTGGAGTTGCCACATGCCGAGACCGCCTCCCAAATTTCAGATTCGGAAACCGAGGATTCCAACCACTGTTTTTGTATTTACCGTTTACCCGACAACTTAAAATGTGGAAAAAATATATTTTCGATCAACTTATTTTAACATTATCTTTTGTATTTATTGTTTACACGACATTTTAAAATATTTTTTAATGGAAAACAATAATAGTAAAATAAAACACCGAATGTATAACAAAGAACGGCCAACGATTCAGCAAGAAGCAGAAAACAAGAACAATCGACAACCAAAACAAGACAAAAAAACCTCAAAGAGAAGCCAAACCATGAACGAAACCCACTAAAACAAAAGGCAGCTCGAGACCAAAACTAAACACGAGCACAAAAGATAATCCAACCTTCTGAAACTAGCCATCAAACAATTGACCACCACACCATGGGGGCCATGAAATAGTAAGGTTCTTGATATGCTTCGAAATGCATTGAATCGCTAAAAGTTTAACTTCGAAAAAAGATCAGTATTTTTGAACATCCTCACTATCGAAAAGTCGTTTGTTAGGTTGATTTAAGTTGTAAGAATAACGTTTAAAATAGTAAATTGTTTGTTCCCTATATTTGATGTTGCTATTTTAATTTTTAGAGTAAACCACACGTTCGGTCCTGTGGTTTCCTGAAAGTAACACCTTTTGTCCCTGCAGTTTCGAAATTACAGTTTGGGCATTGTGGTATGTAAAAACGTCTGGATTTGATCCCTCCCTCTAACAGTCGTTAAAAAAATGGGTTAAGTCAGGGGTATTTTAGTCTTTTTCCATTTTTTTGTCAATTTTTCTTTAAAAAAGTAAAGAAATATCTAAATTACAGGGACCAATAATGTAACTTACTCTAATATATACATACATGATATATATACATACATATATATATATATATATATCACCGATTAACCGGTGTCCCTTTTCCCTCACCATTATCCGGTGTCCCTTTTCCCTCATCGAATAACCCACACGCCATTTTTGATTTCTTTGAGTACAAAACTATAGGACCCAGTTTCGATACTCTCAAAGAGATACAAAAGAATGGAGGAAGAAGGTCTTGAAACGCCATTTGTGGGTCAAGAATCAGAAAAGAGGATTTGATCCTACAACAAAGATGAAATAGTGGGCGAGTTTCAAGAAACAGGTGTACTTAGCAGGACCTTTGATGATTGTAAATCTGCAAAAGCCTTCCCTCGTCCCCCACACCTGTAAAATCCCTCCCTCATCTCCCACACGGCCACACCTGTGTAATTCAATTCCATTTTCTATAACCAGAGATCTAAACAAACAAATTAAATATCGTTATTATCAACAATATATGCTAACTGTGTATATACATACAACAAATAAGCAAACTAAAATCAAAATCTAAAAATCAACTGAAACAATACCAAATCAAAAACTCAACTCAAACCCTAAATCAAAACCTAAAATCAAAATATGAAAATCCCAAATTAAAATGGATATGAGATGGATTCTTCAACAGGGGGAGTCTTTAACCTCGATTCTTCAACAAAATTCCGTCAACAGGGGGAGTCTAGGTCATGGATGGAGTATCGGCGAAGACGTTGGTTCTTGGTGATGTTGGTCTATCGGCGAAAACGTTCGTCCACCGACGATCTGGTTGTGAACAGGGTTCAGAGTCTCGATCTGGTTGTGGTTTTGTCACACTCTCGATTTGGATCTCGTTTTGTGTCATCTCAATCTATTTTGTCCTATTCTCGACGGTTCGAGGAGGGGTTCGTCGATTTGGGAAGGGGTTCGCCTGAGAGGAGAAGGGATTGGGGAGGGGGTCGGCCGGAAAAGGATTGGGAAAGGGGGTCGGCCGAAGAAGGGATTGGGAAAGGGGGTAGGTGGGTTTGGTCTCTCTAATTAATATATGCATACATATTAGTTAATTTTTTTATTTTTTAAAGAAAAATAAGATAAAGGTGAAAAAAGACTAAAATACCCCTGACTTAACGGATTCCTTTAACAGCCGTTAGAGGCAGAGACCAAATCCGGTCGTTTTTACAAACCACGATAGTCAAACTGTAATTTCGAAACTGCAGGGACAAAAGGTGTTACTTTTGGGAAACTACAAGAACCAAAAATGTAGTTTACTCTAATTTTTAAATGCCGTTGTTAAAAAAATTATATTAATTTAAACACAATTTAATGATTTCTTTTGTGAGGGTAATTTAAAATTATTAATTTATTTTAATTTTGCTTTTGCTTTTAAAAATTGCTTTTCACGTGTAGAATTCTTAACAAAATTTGTAAAACTAAAATATTTAATACATTCCATTTAGAGTAAATTACAAATTTGGTCGTTGTGGTTATTTAAAATTTAAGGATTAAGTCCCCAAACAAAATACATAGAGCTATATATAGTTACTGTGGTTTCAATTTTTTTTTTTATGAATTAGGTCCCCTGTCTTAACATTGTTAACTTAAGTTAAAGATGTTTTAATTATTTGACATTTTATTTTATTTTCAATTAGAAACTTAAATTTTCTATGCTACAGAGTCACGAAGCTTACCCAACTTCATCTTCACCTCCATATCCAAGTAATTACAAATCTTATTCATGTATTTTGACAATTTTCTCAATTAAATTAAATTCATGGTTTATGGCTTAGACGAAGGGTCGTGTGAGAAGTTGAGTTGATTGTGAGAAACGTGTGAAGTGGATCTGAACCGTTAATTTCTTTTAATCTCAAGCCCTCCATGAATTGCGGCTTTGAAATAAATTGATCCGGTGTATCTCAGTCCATCTTATCTCGGTACATCTCATTCTAATGTGCGTTTATTTCTCATCCAACGGTCGATAACCATTTCTCACGCTTCTCATTATTAACTCAACCTCTTACCGGAACCTAACCCTTATGGTTTATTTTTGAAATTGATATGAAATCATTTGGAAAAAAAAATTAGGATGGGTAAGGGTAAGGGTAAGGGTAAGGGTATTTTAGTAATAAACCAAGTAAACGGATGACCCTGACTTTATAAAGTCTTTGGTTTCACATCAAGAAATGGTGGCATTCACCATAACGGCCTACGGAATTATATGAAAGCGCGGGCCCACCTCACCCATCATCAGTCAAAGTCTTTATCTTATATTACAACCAAGTGATACTCCAAAAAGAAAAAAAACCAATAGATACGGTATGTAATATTGTAATTATTTTTATTATATTATAAAGTAACTGACATAAACCGAAAAAAATAACTTACTAAATATTTTATTAATATAAATATATCTTAAAATCTAAGATTATCTATACTATATTATAAAACACGGATAAAAAACTCTTAAATACAAATTATTAGGTATAAGATACCATCATTTTATGCAAGATTTTAAAAATATCTTAATTTACAAGTATCAAAGCACAAGATACATATTACTACTGCAGACTTCTAACACCCACCAATTTGTTATGTGCAGATCCTTCCTTTTATGCAGACATTTTCATGTATCACTATTAATTAATATATTATATTACTATAAATTTGTTTTAATTATATTATTAAATATGTAATTGTTTATTTTTTTTCTAGATGTCATTAAAATATCTATACTATATTATAAAACACGGATAAAAAAACTCTTAAATACAAATTATTAGGCATAAGGTACCATCATTTTATGCAAGATTTTAAAAATCTCTTAATTTACAAGTATCAAAGCACAAGATACGTGTAGACTTCTAACACCTACCAATTTGGTATGTGCAGGGTCTTTCTTTTATGCAGACCTTTCCATGTATCACTATTAATTAATATATTATATTACTATAATTTTGTTTTAATTATATTATTAAATATGTAATTGGTTATTTTTTTAGATGTCATTAAAATATATAAAATAATCACTGAATTCTAACAAAATACTTAATTTTTTTATATAAAAAACATTATATTATTAAGCCTAAATTAAACAAATTTATAAAAAAAACATTATCACTTTCTCAAAACCATCCAAAATCGTACTGTAAATCGATAAAAAAATAAAATGAAACATTAAAATTGTGATGTATCTCGCTGCATTGTGCGATTACGCTTCTAATATAATATAATCATTGAATTCTAACAAAATACTTATTTTTTTATATAAAAAACATTATATAATTAAGCCTAAATTAAACAAATTTATAAAAAAAAACATTATCACTTTCTCAAAATCATCCAAAAGCGTATTGTAAATCGACAAAAAAACAAAAAATAAAATGAAACACTAAAATCATGATATATATCTCGCTGCATTGCGCGAGTACGCTTCTAGTATATATATAGACGGAGGTTCAAAGAAAAATCTTAAATAAATGAAAAACTAAAAAACACCTTATCAACTGTTAGATTAGATGATCTGATAGATATGATTAAACGGGCAGTTACAACAATATTTTTTAAATTAAAAAAACCTCAGCCCCCTATTTTTTAGTCGAAAAAATAAGAAAAATGAACAACATTCGAGCGAAATAAATTACACCAAATAAAAGATCATATTTTTCTCGTTAATTTGACATCCATATTCATATACTTTTTCACTCGTTTTTTCGTGGTTTTTCGGTTTTCCATTTATTTAGAGTTTTCTTCTGAACCTGACCCTATATATATATATATATATATATATATATATATATATATATATATATATATATATCCTTCTTAAAATTCTTAAAACTACTTTGAAGGCGACCTGGTATTTAAACTGACTCATATTTAAATACAAACTGTTAAACATATTCAAATACAAGATAAATGTTGGGTTAAACCAAGACGCTCTCGCTCTCTTAAAAATTAAGAAAGATATAGATAATAGATCAAAACATGAGTCATAATTGGTGGCTTGAGTGTTCGATTTCGAAATCAAGATACACCAAGCGCAATTGTAGTTTGAGCATTTTCCTAAACAACAAATGAAATCGTGCATGCCTCAAATCACAAATTATTGCATTGCATATGTGGTTTGTGTGTGTATTTATATATATATAATTATATATATAGGGGCATGTTCAAACGAGAAGCTAAACATTTTGCGAAAATGCGAGAAGTGTTTAATCATATATGATACACAATATTCATCATATATGATTAAACACATGTTATATTGACAATACATAGACGTTTAATCATACATGATTAAACACACCTATAAGTCGTGTAATCATGTATTATTAAACACTTCTCGCCTTCTCGCAAAATATTTAACTTCTCGCATTATCCTCCCTTTATATATATATCTATACTACCTTAATATTGGTTTATACCAAATATCTTAAATACAACTCTTAAAACATATAGTACAAGATTTTAAAACATAAAATTTAAAAAACTCTTAATTACAAGATTTAATGCATTATGTACAACTTCAAACTTTTAGGTTTTTCACAAACAACAACCCATACCCACAGGACAGGCTACAACCATCCCTTTTTCTCTACCTCTTCACGTCTTCACCATACCAGAGTACAACCATATCCTCTTTCTTCACATGTTCACGTTTTAGACCATACCTTCACGTGTTCACCTTTTTCTTCACCTGTTCACTTTTTCTTCACATATAAATCAAGTTGGCTATCAAGTTATTCCATTGGATTTCTCCACGGGTTATTCAAAACCCTACAGGTTATTCGATTTAGATTTCTCCACAGGTTAGTCGATTTCTCCACACAGGTTATTTGATTGTTTGATTCATATTTGATGACATTTCCCCATTAATATATCTACTATCAAAATCGGTCCTCCTGTTCTTCACAAAACACAAAACAGATGCACGCAAACTAGGTGATTCGTTTTGCCTTAATTCAAGGGATAGTTGTATCTTGGGCCTAGAAGATCATTAGAATTTTTCTGTTGACAAGATTTAATTAGATCCTGATTGCTTTTGGATTCATTAGGTCACATATACCCATCAACATCACTTCATATTAGGTTCTAATGTGATGTGAAGATATTATATCCTATTCATTTTTAAAAGAAGGCAAGTGGTTTAATGCAAGGACCCTTGTCATTCAACATTTTTAACAAACAAAGCACTGGCATTTTGACCTAGCAGGCTAGCATAATAAACAACAAATAGATTTGCATACAAATTGAAAGCAAATGCAACCACAACATGTCATCTTTCAAAAGATCTTGGCTTTAGTGGTCAAGATTTACATTTTTGGGCCATTAATTGACAGGCATATTTTTCAACTATGTGATTGATAGGAAATGTAATACAAATGATATTCTATCAATGATTATATGTTGGGTCATCTAAGATTTAAAGATAACCTCTCCTTAGTCTTTATTGATGATTGAACCTTGTATTTTGATTTATGGTTCTTTGTAATAGCTTAGTTAGTTTAACAGATCGGTGAGTCGAAGATAAACCGAATCCAACATGAAGGAAGTCTACAATGCGGATTGAGATGGACTTCAAAAGAGAACTAAGCATAGTCTGCCGATTTCAATTCGGCAGATCATACCCTTGCCGATTTCTAAATTGGCAATTCTTATCCTTGCCGATTTGTTGTTCGACATTCATTCCCTTTGTGCCGAGCTCCTCTTTCGGCACACATCTCAGTTACCGAATTCCTATTTCGGTAGTCCTCCTCTTAAAGATTGCTTCTTTATCTTGTAAGAACATTTATGTTAAATCCTCATGATTTGACATACTTCCTCTTTCCCAATGATCTTCTGACAATGGGAATGGAATCTTCTTTCTTCCTTGAGAAGATATACAATTAGTCTTAACTTGATTGAGACGTATATTTTCTATTTGATCTCAAAAATATTTCCCCATAAATATTTTATAGAGATATTGTACTTTCATAGTACAAAAGTTACCTTTTGTATTGTGATAAGTCACATCAAATATCTTATAATTTATTGACAATATCTCAACCACCCATGCCTTTACTCCTACTTGTCCTTTGCACTCATTACATTGGATAGTATATAAAGGATGGAAGTAGCACCTTGCTACTCACGCATTCAGCTCAAGTTTTGGCATTCACAAGATTTCAAGCAGGTTGATAGTTGTCTATTATCTCTTTAAGGTTTAAGTCTCTGTGTTCTTAATATCTTCTAAGTGTTAGATTGTTAAGAGTAGTTCCTAACTATTCTTATTCCGCAACAATCGTTATTTTCTCTTTGTGTAATTCTTGATATTCATTATAAATAAAAGAATTAAAATTAAGTAAATTTTGTGTTATTGTATTCAACCCCCCCCCCTTCTACAATACTTGTTTACTTCTTTGGGACTAACAAGTGGTATCAGAGCAGTTGGTTTAATCTAATAAACCAGATCCGTAATGGCTTCTCCTTCTATAAAACCTGAGTCTTCTTCTCAAAATTCTTTTTACTCTGACAATGGATCTACTGTTAAACCCCCTAAGTTCAACTCGAACAACTTCTCCTTATGGAAAAGTAGGATGATGCTCTTCCTTGAAGGAGCTGACAGTCGGTATCTTACCATTCTTAGTGAAGGTCCTCTTATCCCAAAAGTCTGGGATAGATTTGTCAAAACTCCTAAGGATAAAGAAAAGAAAAAGGACAATCTCTTTCAAGTTTCCGATGACTCATCAGAGGAGGAAAGAACTTCTGCCACTGGTCGATATGTCTTGAAAACGACCAAAGAATACAATGATGAAGATAGGCGCATTATTGGACTTGATTCCAAAGTGCGAACCATCATTGCTCAATCACTTCCTGATGAAGTGTACCAATCTCTTGTCAGTCTTAAAACGGCAAAAGAAATGTGGTCAACTCTATGTGTTTTGTACGAAGGTACAAATGAAGTAAAGAAATCTAAAAAGATCTCTCTTGTTCGTAGATACGAATTTTTCTCTCATGAAAAAGGAGAATCTCTTCCCTCCTATTACAACCGTTTTAACAGTATTTTAAATGAGTTAAAACTTGTTGGAAAACTTTATGACAACGAGGAAATCATATGCAAATTCATGGATGGTCTTCCAGATTTCTGGAATACCCTTTCCACTTGCATTAAGACTTCCAGGGACTTGGAAAGCCTTCCTCTCACTTCTCTCTATGGTATGTTTCTTAATCACGAACAAACCCAACTTCAAAGGAAAACCATCTATAAAGAAATAAGAACCCCTCTATGGCCCTTATCAGTGATGGCTCCAAGAAATCTGTGTGTATTCCTCGTATAACCTACCCTTCTGATGATTCAGATAGAGAAAGTCATGAAAATCTGAATCACTCCTCGGAAGCTTATCTAAGTGAAGCTGATGATGAAGGAGAAAATCCCTCTGTCAATCTTTTGATAGAGGAGATGGGCATGCTTGCAAATTTCTCTAAGTTTCGAAAGAACTCTTCTAATAAATTTCAAAGAAACAGAAATTTTTCTTCTTCTAGAAACTCCTTGAACAAATCCAAGGAGGATTGCTATGCATGTGGTAAGAAAGGCCATTTTGCATCTGAATGTAGAAGCAATCCTTCTAGGATTTCCAAATCTAATTCTTCTAACTCTTCTAAAAGAAGACATCTTCGATCTAATTCTACAGGTAGATCGCATCCAAGAAAACCTTCTCCGTCCTCTTCTTTCAAAGAGCTTACCAACAAAGCCGACAAATACAAAGCCAAATACAGAAGAGAGAAAGAAAGAAATTTCAACGCTCAACGAAAAGGCAAAGGCTTGATGGCTGAAACTCTAGACTGGACAGACGAACCCACTTCCGACAGTGAGAAAGAAATATCGAGTAAATGTCTTATGGCCAAACTCGATGAAGAACCAAAAGACTCCTGCTCAAGGATGGACTTCACTGCTGAGTGTTCTTCCTCTTCTTCTCAGGTACATCCCTTCCTCTCTCTCACTAATGAAGAAAAGATTGAGGCTTTTGACTCTCTAACTGTACTTTTTCACAATGAAAAGGATGCAAAGAAAAGAGCAAATGCTCAAGTCAAATCTCTCTCCTCTCAACTTCATGATTCTCTATCCCAGCTGAAACAGTTTAACAAACTAAAAGCTGAGTTAGATGACTTAAAGACTATAAACTGTGTGCTTGCCAAGGAAAAGAACAAGCTTCTAAAGAAGCTTCAGAAGGAACAAGAAACCCTAAACAAATGGAACACCTCTTCCAAAAATCTTGAGAAAATTTTTCAAGATCAAGTTGTTGGTGAAACTTATGGTCTAGGGTACTGGAAAGAGAATGCTGTGTGTACCCCCTCTGAAAACATATCTTCTCCTACTCATGATATTCCTCTGTCTTCTAAACTACCTTCTTATTCTACTGACTGGAATGATTCTATGTCAAAAGATTCTAATTCTGTGTATTCAATGGATCTTCGCGATTCAAGAAAGCTTGGCTACTTTGTGTCTGTAAATCTTCCAAGCCTCTTCTAACAGAAGATCAAGACTCCAATGAGTTGGTCAAACCTGTAAATGATCTTCTTATGTCATTAAATTTAAACGACAGTTCTTCGTCTTCTTCTTCCCATACTCTTATAGAGGCTCCTCTCCTCTCTAAAGGAAAATCCGTTGTAATTGATCTTCCTAACAAAAGAAAGATTACACCTTCTTCAAAAGGTAAATCTCCCATGACCACAACGGACTTCATTCCTAGAGCCTTAAAAGTTAAGAAGTCCAAAGGAATTTCAATCAACTCTTCTTCTTCTATTTACGAAGGAATCCTTGGATCTGCTCCTCATAACCCTCACGTTCCATACAGTTATCCCATTCCTTCTCATCTTTCCAAACCTCCTAAATCTAAACCTTAAGGAAAGGTAAAAGTTGCTTCTCTTGAACCTAAGAAGAAATTCATTTACCGAAAGTGTTACAACTGCGGTGACACATTTCATCTGGCCAAAGACTGTCCAAAGGACCGTATCGAAAGATATCGTCAGACCAATCCTTCTTCTTCTTCTTCTTCTTCTTCTAAACCTAAAGAACCCACCTCAAAGCAGGTTCCAAAGGACTAATTTGTTTATGTCTCAGGTCTATGGGCATCATCAAACTTGGTATCTTGATAGCGGATGCTCACGACATATGACTGGGAACAAATCTCTTCTTCTGAACTTTGTAAAAGAAAAGGAACCATCTGTAACTTTTGGTGATAACTCTCGCGGTTCCACTAAAGGTTATGGAACTCTTTCTAACGGTTCCATTACTTTTAACAAAGTTGCCTTTGTGGAGGGACTGATGCATAATCTTTTAAGCATCAGTCAACTATGTGATTTAGGTTACTATGGGATTTTCAGAGAAATTGATTGTCTCATCACTGATAAACGGTTTCACACTATCCTATCTGGCTTTAGAAAGGACAATGTGTATGTCATCAATATGAATGACAAGTCAACTGAAGATGAAAGCATCTGCTTCATTTCTGAAGACTCTGAAAAGAAGAATTGGCTCTGGCATAAACGTCTTTCACATATAAACTTCAAGACGTTAAATGCTCTCTCCAACAAAGAACTTGTTGTCGGCTTGCCGAAAATCTCCTTCTCAAAAGAGAAGCTTTGTGCAGCTTGTGAGAAAGGCAAACTGACAAAATCTTCTTTCAAGTCAAAACAGTGTTTCTCTATTTCTACCCCTCTACAGATGCTGCATATGGATCTATGTGGGCCTGTCAGCACACCTAGCCTAGGTGGAAAAAGGTACATTCTTGTAATTATTGATGAATACACACGTTACACTTGGGTATTCTTTCTTAGGTACAAAAGTGATACACCTGAAGAAATCATCAACTTTATCAAGAAATCTGAAGTTCTCAACGGTCAATTAGTCAGATCTATCAGAAGTGACAATGGAACCGAATTCAGAAATGCTACTTTAGATGCCTTTCTTTGTGACAAAGGTATTTCTCAAAACTTTGCAGCAGTAAGATCTCCACAACAAAATGGTGTTGTGGAAAGAAAGAATCGTACGCTATGTGAAGCTGCAAGATCCATGCTAAGTGAATCAAATCTTCCAACCTATTTTTGGGCTGAGGCTGTCAATACAGCGTGTTTCACTCAAAATCGATCTATCATTGTGAAAAGACACAACAAGACTTCCTATGAAGTCTTCTATGGCCGAAAACCAAACATTGGTTTTCTTCATGTGTTCGGCTGCTTGTGCTTTATCTTGAATGATCGAGAGCATCTTGGGAAATTTGATCCCAAGGCTTATGAAGGTATATTTGTGGGTTATTCTCTCTCCTCTAAAGCCTACCGAGTATACAATCTAAGAAGAAAATGTATTGATGAATCAATACATGTGAAGTTTGACGATCACAAGACATCTTCATTATCTTGTGATGATACGGAACTTCATGAATGGATTATTTCTTGTGTTGGAGAAGAATCTCTAAACATTCCTTCTTCAGGACCTCCTTATGTTCCATTTTCGGTATCTTCTTCTTCTCTACATCATAGTTCTGCAAATCCCTCTCCAAATACCGAATCCGTTGCTCCTACCGAACCCACATCTCTCACAAAACCTACCTTACATTCTTCACCCATCCATCACACGCATCCTATACCCACCGATCCTTCACCTTCAAACACATTTCCTGCACCTCTTCCCCCAGCTATAAAATGGACCAAAGATCATCCGATAAATCAAATTATCGGAGATCAGCAAGCAGGTGTCCAAACTATAAGAGGTGTTGGAAACATCTGTCTCTATGTGAATTTTCTATCTGTTATCGAACCCAAGAAAATTGAAGAAGCTCTAGCAGATTCTTGTTGGGTCACTGCCATGCAAGAAGAGTTGTCTCAATTTGAGAGAAACAAAGTCTGGAGACTTGTGCCACGACCTTTCGGTAAAACTATTATAGGTACTAAGTGGGTTTTCCGAAACAAAATGGACGAAGTCGCACTGTAATACGGAATAAAGCCAGGCTTGTTGCTCAAGGATATAGGCAGGAGGAAGGTATTGATTATGATGAAACCTTTGCTCCTGTTGCTAGACTTGAAGCAATAAGAATCTTTCTTGCTCATGTTGCTCACAAAAACTTCCGGGTCTTTCAAATGGATGTTAAAAGTGCATTTCTCAATGGAGAACTTGCTGAAGAAGTCTATGTGAAACAACCACCTGGCTTTGAAGATCCAACTCATCCGTACCATGTGTTCAGACTTGACAAAGCTCTCTATGGTCTGAAACAATCTCCTCGTGCATGGTATGACACCTTGTCTGACTTTCTTCTATCTAATCGATATACCAGAGGTAAAATTGATAAAACTCTTTTTCTCAAGAAAACAAAAGGTAATATCATTCTTGTTCAAATCTATGTGGATGATATCATTTTCGGTGCCACTGATGAAAATCTTTGTCAGGAGTTCGCCTCTCTCATGAAAAGTAAATATGAGATGAGCATGATGGGTGAACTTGCTTTCTTTCTTGGTCTTCAAATTAAACAATCCTCTGAAGGTATTTTCATTTGTCAGAATAAATATATTCGTGATCTTTTGAAAAAGTTTGATTTTGAAAATTGTTCTTCCATGAAAACTCCAATGGCACCACCTCTAAAGATTCATGCAGATTCTACCGGCAAGTCGGTGGATATCATGAATTATAGAGGAATGATAGGGTCTCTTCTTTATCTTACTGCAAGTAGACCTGACATCATGTATGCTACGTGTCTGTGTGCACGTTATCAAGCCAATCCCAAGGAATCTCACTTGGCGGCTGTGAAACGTATTTTTCGGTACCTAAAAGGTACCATGAATCTGGGTCTTTGGTATCCCAAGGACTCAGGTTTTGATCTAATTGGCTATTCAGATTCTGACTTTGCAGGGTCTAAGATTGACAGAAAAAGTACAACTGGCAGCTGTCAATTACTAGGTGGAAACTTAGTCAGCCGGTCCAGTAAGAAGCAAAATTCGGTATCCACCTCCACTGCCGAAGCCGAATATATTGCAGCTGGAAGTTGTTGTGCTCAAATCTTGTGGATGAAGAACCAACTACAAGATTATGACAAAGTTTATTCTCATGTACCGATTCTATGTGACAATTCTAGTGCCATAGCCATTGCCAAAAATCCAGTGTTGCATTCCAGATCTAAACACATTGATATTCGTTATCACTTTATAAGGGATCATATCTCTAAAGGTGATATTGAACTTCACTTCATTCCTACAGATCTTCAACTTACAGACCTCTTTACAAAACCACTGGATGAGGCACGATTCAACTTCCTTGTGGGATCCTTAGGTATGTTAAATTTATGTTAAAAAAAAAATTCAATAATTGACGGTACCTCCATACTGAAGATTTCCTTTCGGGAACTAAACATCGGTACATACTATCTATTCCTGCCGAAATATCTTCTTTCTAAACATCGGTATCAGTATATACCGAACCCATCTTTGGTATCTTTCCTCTCTGCAAAATCTTCACCCTTCGGTATATCTTCTTTCATATTTCGGTACCTTGCTACTTCGGTATCTCTCACCTTCGGTAACTCCATATTTCGGTACCTCTCACCGAAATTATCATTACCAAAGCATTTTCGTCATTCGGTATCCCTTCATACCGAAGTATCTCTCATATTTCGGTACCTATATCTTTCTACCTATATCCTTCGGTATCTTGTATGATGTGTCATCCTTATCCACATCACACATACCGAATCAATTCGGCACCATTTCTTTACCCTATGAATATATGACACGTGGCACCTCAGGGAACGTGCGTCAGTTGATGGGATGTCCACGACCTGACATCTAGCCGTTTTTCGGCCGTTCCACTTCCCAATTACGCACGTTTGCGTCATAACATCATTAAATTTTTTTGGCTTTTGAATTCCCAAATACGCACGTTTTTCCCTCTTCTTTTTCCAACCTATATATACTTCTTCTCTTTTCATTTTTTTTTCCTGTTTCACTCATCTTCTCTATCAAGACTTTCTAAACCTGCAACTCTTCTCTTCATCAATGGCATCCTCCAAATCGACAAAGGCTTCCAAGAATACTTCTCTCACTCGAGAGTCTCTCATCTTTCATTCATGCAACCAAGTTGCTCGTCTCTCGGCGGATGCTGAACACCCAGAGTTCAACCAAGTATCCATTTTTCTCCAACGATCTCCAATCTGACATGCTCTCACTGCCTCCACCAAGATGAGAAAAATGCTTCTTGGTAACTTTTGGTTAACCTGTAAGTATGACTCTACTACTCATCAGGTGTCTGCTTCCGTTCTATCTTCTGAAGAGCACCCCGATCTCTCTTTTGGGGTGGATGATATTCGCTCAGTTCTCCAAATCCCAGAGTTTAATGTGTATGCTCCTTTTCCTACTCATCACGAGCATGATAAGGTCGTTGTCGCTCTCCAGTATGTACACGAAGGAAATACTAAGGGTTCCGGCACTCTCCTACGAAAGAATATGGGTGCACTATGGAACTACTTCTTTTCTCACCTCCTTTATTGTCTTTCCCACAAAACTTCGGGGTGGGATCAATCTCCGGTAGCCATTACTCGTCTGGCTCATGCTCTCATTTTTATGAGGCGGATAGACTTTGCTCAGGTATTCTTCGACTCCTTGATCACCGCCATCTCTCCTCCCAGGAATCACAATGTGGCTCTTCCCCGCTTCATCTCCCTCATCATCAACCACAAGTTTTCTGCACAACTACGTGCCGATGCTGCTCTCCCCGAGCCGATGATCGAGTTTGACTTGCCAATTTCTCAAATTAGCAAGCAAACTATTTTTAAACCAGTGAAGCCTACCGACTCTCCGCTCACATCAGGTATGCTTTCTTTCATCTCTTCTCCCAATCCGATTTGGGGAATGCTTGCCGAAGGTGAATCCGAAAGGCCTTCATCTTCTCCCAAGCCATCCAAATCGGTGGTCCCTTCTCCCCCAAAACCTTCCCGAGCTAAGTCGGTGGCTATTAAAAAGAAAAAGGCCACCGGCAACGTCGCACTTTCTCTTATGACTCTGCCACCGACAAATCCTTCGGTGGCTACCCCAGTCATAACCCCTTCTATTTCTGTTAAGCGACGGAGCTCCAAATCCCCTCCTAAGTCTCGTTCAAAGAGACTTAGGAAACCTTCGGCCGAAACTCACACTCCATCTACCGATTCTCAACAATCGGTAGATGTTGAACTTTCCCCTCCAGGGCCACGGGGATCTGTTAAACCCACTCCCACCTCCTCCAAACCTTCTCAACAAGATTTGGATGTACAAAAGGAGTCCCCAAATATTCCTGCTCCTCCTCCTTTTTGTGTGGAGGTTGAAGATGAGTTGGTCTTCTCTCCGGACCGACATTCTGCTTCCTCACAGCACAGCCTATCACCCGGGGTCAATCCCGTTGATATTGCACAATCTGGGGTTTCATCCCAGGATATGTACCGAAGGCTCTTCTCCCCCCCTTCATCACCGACGAAGTGTTCCCCTTCCCCTAAACCATCGCCGAAGAAATCCCCTTCTCCTAAACGTTCACCAAAGAGATCTCCCTCACCAAAACCTTCTCCTGCAAAAATGGCTGGGTCTTCTACCCAAGTACCGATCACAATATCTGCCGATTTCCTTGCCGACATTGGTGACTCCAATCGGCAGGTACGAATGCTCGGTACCCAATTCGAACAGCTTCGCAAGTCTTTGCGTGAACCGGTGCTCCTCGATTCTCTGAACGCCAACAACATCTCTTTGGAAGAACTTCTTAAGCTAGTCAAGGAGCAAAATTCTGAGGTTGTCGATCTTAATCGCGACATCTTTCAGTGTTTGGATGTCATGCATAAGCAGATTGAAGGTCTTCGTACTCCTCTATCAGCAGCTATGGAATCTATTCTCAAGGAGGTGGTCAGACTTAATGATCAAAATACCTCCTTGACTTTATCGGTGGCTGCTCTCAAGGCCGCCTCGGATGCTCGGGATCAAGATCTTATCCATCTACGGCAGCAGACTTCGGCTCAGGAGTCTATTAATTCTGAAATTCTCAGTGCCTTGTAGAATTTAAATAGGCGTCTTGACTCTCTGCCTGCCGATATGGCTCAATACTGTGCTCAGTCTCTTGACATTGATATCACCGAGTCTGCTTTCACTCCTGACGATCGCAAGGTTTTGGAGTGTATTGATCGCCGAGTAGGCCGTGTGTCGGCTACTTCTGGTGTTTATTCCCCGGCTCGTACTGAGGGGGAGAAACAGGCTGAGGGGGAGCAACTCCGTTCTCTGCTGCTACCGAAACTGCTACTACCGAACCTTCTGCTACCAAAGAGAAGGGAACCGATCACCCCAAGGTGGTCGAAGAACCTGAGGGGGAGAAAATGCCCAAAAAGGATAAGGGCAAAGCTATTATGTCACCAGATGAAGTAGCTGCTGAAGAAAAGCGTCGTAAAGATGATTTATTAAAGAAAGCTGCGGATGGTGCTGGTCTTCATCTTCCTCCTCCAAAGGCTACCTCTCCTGATCTAGGCTTATCTGAAGAGGAACTGAAAGCTGCAAAGCTTGCCCAGTTTGCTCGTGACAGAGATGCCGAACTAGCGCTGAAGATTGCTGCCGAAGAAGATCCCACCGACACAATCAAAACTCAAATGAGCGCTCTAGAGGATTCGACGAAGAAAAATGAGGAAATAAAGTCTTTGTGTATCGATTGGTACCGCAAAACTCTCAATAGATGCCGAATCTCTGCCAAAATCACAGATGTCAAAATAATCAAACCGTCTGCAACCTGCAATGTTATTCGGCTAAAGATTACCAGGGATGATGCTTCATTGTCTATGGATCGACTGGACTCTCTTGTTCGGTTCGGAGTATCAGAATGGGTAGAAATTGGTATATGCTTGTTAAAAAGCCAAAGCTCTGCAAAAGCTGAGGTTGATAAATTCATTGCAGATCTTCAAACCAAGTTCAGAACCTACCGAAAAAGATACAACATTGTCCATACTCCTGCCGAAGAAGAGATTATCAACAATTTAATGTCTGGTCGTCCTCCTCCCAAATCGAAGTCGAAATCCAAAAAGGAAGACGTGTTTGCCCAAATGGCTAGAGAAGGAAAGGTCCCGGATACTTCAAATCTTGATCTATCATTACCAATTTCGGTTCCTCATCCTTCAACCACTGTGATTTCTAAGCCGACTCATGGTATCTTCTTCAACAACGCGCTTGGGCAGATCTCCTTCTTCAGATCAAGCCAAATCCCTATTGCCGACACAACCTTTCTCCACGGGATTATTCAAATAATCCCAATATCGGCTAGGGATCTCTATGTGGCTACTACCGACGAACTAAAGAAGAGGGATGCTGAACCACATCTTTCTTTTGAATAAACTCGGTATAGTTTTATGTTTATTTTGTTCTCCTCTGTATTGTAATCTTCTTATAAAGATTAATACATTGAGTTTTTTATTTCTTATCGTAAATAGTTTGTACAAATCATTATTTCATTCTTTTATACTTGTAAATGTCGGATACTCAAAAAATCCAAAAATAAACAAAAAGAATGGTCTATGTGAAAAAGAACCCAAAAGAATATGAAAAAGGGTCAAAATGCATTATTCATTAACTTCTAAGTTGTATGAGATGTTATCATCAAATAGGGGGAGATTGTTGGGTCATCTAAGATTTAAAGATAACCTCTCCTTAGTCTTTATTGATGATTGAACCTTGTATTTTGATTTATGGTTCTTTGTAATAGCTTAGTTAGTTTAACAGATCGGTGAGTCGAAGATAAACCGAATCCAACATGAAGGAAGTCTACAATGCGGATTGAGATGGACTTCAAAAGAGAACTAAGCATAGTCTGCCGATTTCAATTCGGCAGATCATACCCTTGCCGATTTCTAAATTGGCAATTCTTATCCTTGCCGATTTGTTGTTCGACATTCATTCCCTTTGTGCCGAGCTCCTCTTTCGGCACACATCTCAGTTACCGAATTCCTATTTCGGTAGTCCTCCTCTTAAAGATTGCTTCTTTATCTTGTAAGAACATTTATGTTAAATCCTCATGATTTGACATAATTCCTCTTTCCCAATGATCTTCTGACAATGGGAATGGAAGCTTCTTTCTTCCTTGAGAAGATATACAATTAGTCTTAACTTGATTGAGACGTATATTTTCTATTTGATCTCAAAAAGATTTCCCCATAAATATTTTATAGAGATATTGTACTTTCATAGTACAAAAGTTACCTTTTGTATTATGATAAGTCACATCAAATATCTTATAATTTATTGACAATATCTCAACCACCCATGCCTTTACTCCTACTTGTCCTTTGCACTCATTACATTGGATAGTATATAAAGGATGGAAGTAGCACCTTGCTACTCACGCTTTCAGCTCAAGTTTTGGCATTCACAAGATTTCAAGCAGGTTGATAGTTGTCTATTATCTCTTTAAGGTTTAAGTCTCTGTGTTCTTAATATCTTCTAAGTGTTAGATTGTTTAGAGTAGTTCCTAACTATTCTTATTCCGCAACAATCGTTATTTTCTCTTTGTGTAATTCTTGATATTCATTATAAATAAAAGAATTAAAATTAAGTAAATTTTGTGTTATTGTATTCAACCCCCCCCCCCCTTCTACAATACTTGTTTACTTCTTTGGGACTAACATTATAGAAACCAATAGAAATGCTTGATTTCGCCACATCATTTGAATTGCACTCACTTATTTAAGGATAAATAAGAGTTGAATCAATAGCATACCAACAATTGGGAACACTCCTAACGTAGTGCCAAGAGCTGTAGAGAATGCCAATTGCTTAGGCTCTGCTCCCCTAAAATCGAAAGTGCCATATTATCAATGAAAACAAGTCAATATCAACAATCCATTGTTCATTAAGAGTTTATAGTAAGTCAACATAAATATACTACCTCATCACGTGCAGTATGAGTCAATCCTATTAGCATCAAATAATCGATCTTTTTGGAATGAGGAAATGACATTAAAAGCCAGCAAACTTTGGCCTTATAATCCATTTTATGGTTGAATTTCAATATGCAAAGAGTTAGAAAATATACTATTATATTTGCAATTTTTTGACACTTATAGATCTGGACGGCATCAGTGTAAAAAGCTAATGTGGCACCACAAAATTTAGGTTATATATTGCTATCTACGCACCATCAAGGAAAAACCCTCTTGAACTACAATACACATATTTAACAAAATAAAGTGACATAGTAACAACTAACTTTCATGTTGCAACCTTTTTCCCCAATGAACTACTAAATACAACAAAGAAGATGAAAAAAAATCCACAAATTTTGTTCCTTTTGCCCCTCAAATACAGGATCGTTTTTCTCCATTAAAAGTGCATATCTGGTTACTTGGTAAACTTTTTGAGCTTTAGGGATAAACTTGAACACTTTCTAATCCGAGAGCATTATTGTGTTTGAAACAACCAAGAGACTGCCTATAGCTCAGCTAAATCAAAATCCAGCGGCGGTGGTTCTCCATGAATTTGAGTATGTTAATTCTCCATGAATTTGTTTTGAATCACAATTTTTGGTTCACTTGAAGTTGGCCAGATTTCTTATGATTTTATATTTATCACAAGCACACAAAGAGATGTATATATATGTAGTATAGATAGATATACATGTTTCTTGATTTAAGCACACTTGAAAGTTGTCTCTAAATTGGGTAATATGTTCTCTGCAGATTGTGGAACTCCAGAAATGTGAGATTAGTTCATCCGGTCAAATCGCATTTGTCAATTCTGTTTTGTTCATCTTTCAAGTTGTTGGGTGATGTTTCTTTTAAAATCCACTTGCATTGCTTTTGTTGTCCACTTGTGGTCTCATGTCCTAATGGTTTATGTCTACTACTCTCTCTGCTCAAAATTTGAAAACCAGGAACATGGTCATTCAATTGCTTTCTTGCTTTTGTATCAATTGCTCTTCTTTCCAATTTAGAATTGATCTTGGTTTGTTTGCTTTTGTATCAATTGCTTTTCTTTTATATTTATGTGTAATGCATATTAGAGTAAAGCAACAACATATGCTTTGGAATCTTCTGAATCATTGATTCTTGTTTTTAAATAAACACTTGTGCCACCTATTAACTGCGGAGAATAATGGTTGTTTCTAGCTTGACATTTGATTGTGTGTTCATAGGACTGAGCTATACCGTTTCTATGGCCAGAAGATACATCTAGGAAGGGGTAATCAATTCATCTTTTAACAAAAATTGTGGACCAGGTATGTACTTACTTGTATAAAGATGCTTATTGATTGGTATGTAACTGCAAACCAAAAACCAGAAATTATTGGGCCTTATTTTTCGGTTTTCTCTATAGATGATGCATCTTTCTGTTAGAATATTAGAACTCACATGCTACTTTCTTATAAAATGTCATTACCTAGCTAGTATCTCAAATAACCGAACCTCCACTGTTCGCATTATTTTACAAGCGTTTTCAATTATGAAAATTTATGTTTTCATCGGTTAATAAATTCTCTTTTATTCGTTTTTCATTTCTATGATGGATAAGAGCATATGTTTCAGATTTCCTTTTGAAATGGTTTGCCAATAAGGATAGACATGTTGATTTGGAAAAAAGCAGCTAGTCACCTAAAAGATGCTGGAATCGGCCATCTTTAAGTCTATCCAAATGATGGCGGTTAACCTACCTGCAGTTGCTTGCTGGTGGTGGCCAAGCAAAGCAAAACATCCACAGAAAGTTGAGAAAGAGAAATAGAGAGAGAGACATAGAAAGAGAGATTGAATTGGTTTTGTTTTTTGTGTTATGGTAATAGTAAGGAAATGGGTTGCTTTTTAGATTAATGGTTAGCACAAGTCTGATTTATGTTTAGCAATGTGCATATGGGTTGTAGATATTTGAATTGTTAGGTGATGATGGTAATGATAATGGTAATTGACACCATATATTTTACATTCTTTGTATGTTCATATTGAAAGATGTTATTTATGATTTGAACCATTTTGCTTGTGTTTGATCCTTTCTGGCACTGTTGTTAAATGATGCATAATTTATGGTCCATCTTTCTTGGTTGTTTGAGTGGTTGATAAGAACCCATAACTGATCTTTGCTATTACTATTATTAGAAGTCTTCAATCTTTCGAGATGTTTAAACTGCAACTGCATATAGGACTATTTTTGCATTGCAAAAACCTCTTAATATAACATGTGACCATCAAGTATTTCAAAGACAGTTTACAAAAATATTATATTTAAAAATCAAATGTATCTTTTCAGAACCTTTACATCCCACCGCATTGCGTGGGTACATTACACAAAAACACCTAATTAAGCTGTTGGAGCCATTGATAGAGACTGGTTTCACTCAGAAGTGGCAAACTTATTTTGTCATCATGTAGTAATAGGTATGGTTAATATGCTCTAGACAGAGTAGACATAAACACCCCTGCTTAAAAATTTTTGACTTTCTAAGCAGGCCAAACACCCAGACATGTTGGATACAACATGTAGCATGTTTACGGACTGGACTATATATATTCTTGAGTTGGAAATGGTAAACTAGGTACACATAGTGTATTACACAGGCTTTGATATCTCAGTTTAGAGACCAACCATTTCAAGACAAGAAAGTACCTACCGTCTACATGCGTTTACCGGATCATTTACCTTCGAACATGGCAAGGACCAAGACCTTACCCGGTAAAATGATTATAAGGATGGAGAATCTTACCCGATAAGTGTTTACATGTTAAATTTTACACACAATACCGTTTTGATGAACTACAACTTTACCCTATAAAGTATAAAGTAAGTTATAGTGTTAAATTTTACCGGTAAGCGTTTACTGAGTAATAGTTTGGGTAAACGACCCTTAGGTGTTCGTATATCATCCTTAAAATCTCCTCTAACAAAACCACTGAAACTTCAAAATTGTTTACATTTATGTCTTCCGCCACATTGCGCGGGTGCACAACTATTCCTAAGTGTAAATCATATCATCGTTAAAATCTATAACAAAACCATCAAAGCTTTAAAATCGTTTACATTTACGACTCCCGCCGTATTGCGCGGGTACACTACTAGTATGTATGTATATATATATATATATATGCAAGAAAAATTCATATTCGATATAAGACAAAATTTGTAGTTCTTACCCCTATTACAATAGAAAGTGAAAATATGCAACATAATTAAGTCAAATTTTATAGCAGAACTCAAATCAAATTACCGACAAACAGAGGCTAATTGTAACAAACTCAACTGTAACACCCTCAAATCATAAAAGAGCAGCTAATTTAAAATTTCCAAAAATGCCTCAAAGAAAGACAAAGTATCTTACAACAAGTCTATTCATGAATACTGTTCTAGATTTAACCATCAACAAATATAAATAAAGCCTTACACATAGACTAATCAAAGGTCAGACGTTACTAAACTCAAATACGAAATGCTATAATCCAAGATAATGGGGGAAGACTTCACCAAACTAATCACCCTCGAGCATAGTCTATTTCTCATCTCTTCACAATGACGCTAGTACCACACCCAACCGGGACCTGATGCACATACCGAAAAATAAAAAGGTTAGGCTAACGCCTAGTGAGTTCAAGAGTTTTCAACACGAATAAATAAATCGTTAGAAGGAAAGAATGCAATTTAAATCATAATCTTTCAAGATGATTTACTTCAAATATGAAAACGACTCGTTTTCCAATAACATGCATTTTTAAGGGCAAACACCCCGATGCAAAATATTCTTTATAAAATGATGTCACCCAAAACTCGCTCAAACGTGAATAGAAAACGGACTCCCAATTATAAAAACACGGATAAAACTTTGCATCCCGAAACACCCAAAAACCCGGGTGGGGCGTAATACTCAATTCGTAAATCATGGAAAGCAATCTATATAAATGTAATATGTCATCGAAAACATGGAATTAAAATCCAATACTCATGCGACCATAAAATGGGATGAAACCCAATGTTAAAACATGGACAATTAAGTATCCAAAATACTGCTGGCCGACAACGGGGGAGACCCGTATCCGTTGAGAGTGGAGGAACACAAAAGTATGTCACCCATACAACGTTAATCGTATGACACTTCACGACATGAAAGCCCAAGTGCCCCTACGACTTCCTTCAAGCTACACCCAAAGAGACAGCTGACCTTAGCGAATATTACCATGAATACCGCCAAAGGCCCGACAACATTCGAGCACTACAACCATGACATTACCCCGAATGGCGGAGGTCCAAAACGCCCATCAATCATGATAGCACAACCGGACTCAACCCTCCTAGTGTACACTTGAAAGGTTAAGGTCATAAAACATAGGTTCCGGAGTCCAACCCCTTAATACCCATTTGACCATCAAATAAAGACTGACTTACGTGCCTATGGATCCAATGCAACTGTAACACCCTTAATTCTGAAGATAACAACTTATTAAAAATTTTCTAAATATATCAATAAATGAATCATCTACAACCACAATTTAGATTCAACTTCGAAACACATGAATAATCTATACAACAATCTATGGCAAGGACGGGTGCTACTAAAACCCATGCATAGTCACTATCTTCAACTTGCGGAAGACTTCACCGAAGACTTAGTTTCGAACCTAGCTAAGGCTCAACTCTTCATAGCACTGCTAGAACCGAAATCCCCGGCCGAGACCTGATGCACATGCCGACAAATAAAAAGGGTTAGGCTTAACGCCTAGTGAGCTCAAGAGTTTTAATATGAATGAAGATATCTTTAAAAGAGAGAAAATTAGTTAAAATTCAAGATCTTTCTAAATGATTCACTTTAAAATGGAAACGACACATTTTCCCCAAAATATGCATTTATATGGACAATGCTCCCAAATACACCTTCTTATAAAACGATGCAACTCGTAACTCACCCAATACGAGATCATGGTCCGATACTCAATTGTAAAAGGTAAATAATACTTCATATCCCGAAACACCCCAAAACTCGGGTGGGACAAAATATTCGACCCTTAAACAACGGAAACAAACCATATAAATATGAGACGCCATTGAAACATGAAACGGAAACTTAATACTCACGCGACCATAAAATGGAATGAAATCCAAATATTAAAGTATGGACAATTAAATATCCAAAATACAGCGGGCCGACAACGGGGGATACCCGTATCCGTTGAGAGCGGAGGAACACAAAAGTATGTCACTCAAACAACGTTGATCGTACGACACTTCACGACACGCAAGCCCAAGTGTCCCTACGACCTCTTAACAAGTCTCACCCAAAGAAACAACTGACCTTAGCGAACAACACCGAAATTACCGCCAAAGGCTCGGCACATGGGGGATACAATGAAGGCATTGCCCCACATGGCGAAGGTCCCAACGCCCATCAGAGGACTCCCCATAGTCATAATAGCTCAATCGGAACTCAACCACTCTAGTGCCTACTTGTAAAGACAAGGTCATAAAACATGAGTCCCGGAGTCCAACCCATACCACCCAATTGACCATCAAAAGACTGACTCATGTGCCTATAGATCCAATGCAACACAATCTAAAATTACATGACTATCTCTGAATGACTAAAGCACTCGAGTCTGTAATTATCAATAACATGCAATAAAATGCATTAAGATGTAAATCATAAATTGGACTTCACATCGAGCCATTACAACCAGACAAATGTCCTCAAGACTCTTTTAAGCCAACACCGAGCTAAAATGCTCGAAACCCATTTGACCAACAATTACCGGTCCCCCAAATAATGAAATGCCTTTAAACGACGTATACGAAGACACATACCTCAAAGACGTGATTAACCCAAAACTCAACACGTATTGGGACCAAGATTTTCCAAAGGATTTATAAATGCAAATACACCAAAATGCATGTAACATGAAATATACTTCATTTGTACATAAACGTCAAAGATGTATAACTCATAAAATAGATCTTACTTGTGCAAAAACACCAAGAATACGTAATTCATGCTATTTAGTTGTTGAAACGTTCAAAACCCAATATAAGCATTTTAAGAGGTTAACACAACCCAAGTTTACTAAATATGAAAACTTATCAAAATACTTACATTTTGACAAATAACCAAGTAAAACATATTTTACTTCAAAATACTCAAAACTTATCAGCAGTTAACCATTTCATGTAAAACACTTTAAAATAAATATTTTGGCATGTACACCGTTTTCACAAATCAACTTGAACTCACCTTGCTAGATTTAGGTTAAATCTAGATTTCACCCAATGAGCTCTTTTGAAGGCCGCTTGAATCCTCAAGCCGAGAACTTCCGAAACCTAGATCCAAACACTCCAAACCATAAATATCCATAAACAACCATATATAAACATTCCCCAACATTATATACTAAAATCCCTAAACGAGATCAAAACCCTAGTTTCTCCAAAACTAACAAATCCGAGATTTGAGATACCAAACACTAAGAAACCACCAATGGAGCATTTATAACATTATTTCAAGAAAGCTTACCACTTAAGATGATGAGACCTTCTGAGAACACCCAATCCAACACTTCAACCCGAGCTCCCAACCGTTGAACTTGATGAGGAAGATGAAGATGGAGGTTTTGTGATTCAAGATCCCAAGTAGCTAGATTGTGAGTAAACATGTGGTTTGAGGAGGAAAACCCCCCAAAATAGGTTAGGGTTCGGTTTTGGGGTTTGGGAGAGAAAAGGGGAGAAGATAGAAATGAGAAAATGAGAAGAAATGGTGAAAATCGCAACATTTAACGCACTGGTACGCGCGGCTATAGTGCCAGGCGATTGTGCCAGTGGCACAATCGCTGGCACAATCGCCATACTTGTACCGTAGGTTCTCAGCTTCGGCGATAGTGCCAGGCTATTGTGCCCTCTGGCACAATCGCTGGCATGGTCACCCAGGTGCCCCCGAACTCCAAAAATCCGACTTTTTCAATGCCCAAGCTCCCGATACTCCGAGGGACTTTAAACAATACATTTCCCAACAAAACCCCACTGCTTACAAGTCACAGAAATGTCCGGGTAACATTTACTTATCGAAAATTACGGGTGTTACAGCAACACAGTCTAACATTACATGACTACACGTGAATGACCAACGCACTCGAGCATGTCATTATCATAATTATGCAATAAGATGCATTAAGGTGTAAATCGTACATGGGCTCTACATAGAGCCATTAAAACAGGACAAGTGTCCACACGACTATTTTAAGTTGAAACCGAGCTAAAATGATCAAACCCCATTCGACCAACAAACATCGGTCCCCAAATAGAAAAACGCATTCAAATGGCGTTTATGCAGACACATACCTCAAATATGTGATTAACCCAAAACTCGTCACAGATTGGGACAAAAGGTTTTCCAAATGGGTTCATACCCTTATGTTTTTCCAAAATGTCTCATAACACGAAGACAAACATTTTCCAAATGATTTATGAAATCAAATACACCAAAAATGCATAAATCATATATTAGACTTTATGTGTACAAAATCACCAAAAATGCATAAATCATAAAATATACTACATTTGTGCAAAATTACCAAATGCATAAGTCATACTATTTATTTATCAAATATTCAAGTCCCAAATATGGCTTTTCATGAAATTCAAATAACCCAAGTTTAATAAATATGAAAACTTATCAAAATACTTAACACATTGACAGTTTCCAAGTAGAACATATTTTTACTTCAAAAATACTCATTTTGGCATGTACATAGTTTTTACAAAGCAACTTGAACTCACCTTGCTAGATTTAGGCTAAATCTAGATTTTACCTACTTAGAGCTTCCTTGAAGAAACTTGAATCCTCAAAGCCAAGACCTCCAAAACCTAGATCCACAAGATTCCAACCATAAACATAAATATTCAACCGTATGGAAATGTTCCCCAATATTTTACATGAAGATCTCATCTATACTCAAAACCCTAATTTCCATAGATAAAGAAGTTAGAAGCTTACCTTAACCAATAGTTTGAACCCACCATCCACACACCTCTAGGTCACCAAAGCAACCACAAATTTCGAATCTACAAAAGGAAGAACAAGGGTGGATGAAACCCTAAATAACTTGGTGAAGAAGATGAAGATTAAGGATTATGCTTCTCACCTCCAAGCTTGCTAGATGAGGAAGAATCACATGGTTTTAGGAGGAAAAACCCCAAAGATGACTTAGGGTTTGTTTAAGAGGGTGAGGGGTCGTTTTGGGACAGAAGAGAGGAAGAGATTTAAGGGTTTAGTGAGAAAATGGGGTGGAAGCCGGTTTTCCCCCTTTTGTGCGCACAGTGCGCGCGCACGGATGGTGGCGCGGCCTGACCCGCGCGAAGAGCCGCGCGGACCACTGGAGCCACGAGGGAACAGATCCTCGCGCGGTTCATGGCGCGGCTCAACTCGCGCGGAGAGCCGCACAGGGCACTGTTGGTGTTTTCTCCCGCTTCTCTTCGGCCAACGATTTCGGGGTGTTACAATCCTCCCAACCTTAAAGGAGATTTCGTCCTCGAAACCTAACTCTGACCAAACACACAATGTCGCATCAGTGAGATTAATTGGTCTTCTAACAAAATAAGGATACTTTCACGATACCTTGCCTCATAAATGAAACCAATCACATCTCGGTTAAGGTTGTCACTGCATTTCTCATAATAGGTCGCCATACACCCGATATCAACGTTCGATGTACCTTACCGATGACGGAATGAACATCGAGTCCTTATCGAATCATTTCCTATCATTAGGATCTCTGTTGTCTCCCAACCTTAGGTTGCCCTTATCACCTCAATAGCAGCTTACGATCTTAATTAACTACTTCCACCAAGGACGCCTCAAAGCGAGCTTTACCCTTAAATGCTTCCAATTGTCCCTCGTGGAATTATGCTACACTCTTTTCTTGCCTTCAAGAACACAACAACCTTTGCAAAAAGGATTCAACCATAGCCTGCCCATACTCCTTTCAATTCCGAGCATCCGCAACCAGGTTGACTTTACCCAAATGGTGAAGGAATCTGCGTACCATTGCTGAGCTGATCACCCACCGTTGTTATAGAAACGCTACTTTTAATTCCAATACATCACATTCTTCTTAATGATCGCTTTGTACTTAAAGTCTACCTTGGTATTCTCGCCAAATTTCTCCAATAATCAACACCATCAAAGATTTTATCGTCCTTTTCCTGACGAAATTTCTAACATTAGTTTGGTCTGATCCAATCCCCAATAAATCTGTTTCCCCCAAGCTGACACAAGCACAACATCTGCAGATGGCGGCTCACTATAAACCCCACGGTTACACAGGTCTCATAATACATCCAAGCACCGGTTTCCACTTAGTGCAAACCTCGATGATTATAGAATTACCAATGATCGATTCCTAATTTCCATCATTTAATCTCCTCGCGGTTACCACTTAACTTGCAGACACGCCAAAAATCAACGAAAGTGCACTAAAGAACCCCAACGGTTACTGTCCTCCAAAACGAGGGTCGATGCCTATCCTCAAAACGACTATCAGCAACGTGGATATACCACCAAATATTCCATTCCAGATTTGCAATGCCGAAATAGAGTTGACACCTAATCGAGTAAATAAAACCTCAAATCATATAGCTTCGCTAGCCAACCAAAACATCATCATTGTTTGAGAGGGTGATGGGTCGTTTTGGGAGAGAAGAGAGGAAGAGATTTAAGGGTTTAGTGAGAAAATGGGGTGGAGGCCGGTTTTCCCCCTTTTATGTGCGCACAGTGTGTGCGCGCGAATGGTGGCGCGGCCTGACCCGTGCGGAGAGCCGCGAGGGAACAGAACTTCACACGGTTCGTGGCGCGGCTCAACTCGCGCGGAGAGCCGCGTGGGGCACTGTTGGTGTTTTCTTCCGCTTCTCTTCAGCCAACGATTTCGGGATATTACATCAACTAATACTAATTCGTGCATAAATTCAGTTCTAATAACTATTAAGCTCTATCTTTTAACTTTCACCAACCTATCAAGTCTCTACAATCTATTCAAGATCCACAACTATTTAATTTCTAAGCTATTTAAAATTATTTTATGTAATAAAAATAAATCGTATATATATGTATAAAAGAACTAATCAAAGTTAATATGCAATGTGGTACGGTTTAAACTAGGGGTGTTCATCTAAATCGTCAAACCACACAAACCGTCCACACCGCAAAAAGCGGTTTAGAGCTTCCACGGTACGGTTTGCATTTTTACCAAACCGCACTATGCGGTGCGGTTTTGAGTTGTCAAACTGCGGTTCAAACCGCACCACACCGCACATTATATATATGTACATATTTTTAATTTTATATATTACACACACACACACATATATATAGGGGGTTATTATGCAACATTTTACATGATGCAACCCTTGCAACCCCTGCAACCCCTTTATCCACCACACATTTTACTTTTATAATCTGTTTTTAGGAATCAGACGTATTAAATATTTTTATTTTTTTGGACTACGATCACATTATCGTTGATTTTAAAATGACATTTTGATCTTATAATTATTAAAATTGTAAGTGTAAAATGCATAAGTTACAAACCGCATAAACCACATCACACCGCATTTGACGGTGTGGTTTGAAAAAATGCTCAAACCGTATATATGATGCGGTTTACAGTTTTGCCCCAAACCACACTGCGAACACTCCTATTTTGAACCGATACAAACCTAATTTTACCACGAAAGTTATAAACCGTACAATTTGTAGCGGATTGATAAGATGTGGACGGATTATGTGTTTTAAGCGGTAAAATAAACAGTATGTTAAATGGATATTTCTATGTATATACTGTTAAAATAAATAAAACTATTCTGATGGTAATATATATAAGAAAAAAAAACTAATTTTAAAAGGGAAATTAATTAAAATGACCGTATTTGAAATCCGTATTACCAAAATGCCCTAAATCTCGTTGGGTTTGCCAAAATACCCTTTTTGTCTGGGATTCACTGTTCATCCCCGGGATTTCACTGTTCATCCCGGGATTCACTGTTCATCAAAAATGTCCTAACCTCGGGATTCACTGTTCATCTCGGCCCTAACCCCGGGATTTCACTGTACATCCCGGCCATAACCCCGGGATCGATCCTTTTTTGGTCCGAATCACCCTAACCCCGGGATGGGTCTCATCCCGGCCCTATATCCCGGACAAAAGGGGTATTTTGACAAAGTTATCGAAATTTAGGGCATTTTGGTAATACGGGTTTCAAATACGGTCATTTTAATTAATTTCCTTAAAAAATATGTATTTTTCCCTTTAAAGTCGCCCCATTAACATCACCATATAAAAAACAATGAATGCCCACCTGGGATATGCAATCTTTAAAGGAGATTTCCGAAAATAATGCACAATTCATATTCATTTATTTACTTATTAGACCATACATTTGCTTTTATAAACAAAAAGAATAAAAGTTCTAAACAACCCTCATTTAATGACAACAATACGAACGGGTGTTTGGGATTGTTTATTTAAACCAACTTATACTATTTCTTAAAAGTGTTTATCAATTTATGTGGTGATAAAAAAAATTTATAAAAAGTATTTGGATTAGCTTATTGTGATACAAAAAACGTAATAACCCCAGTGGTAAGGTAACATCCTGGGGGGTCAGTGGATGGTATCCCTGACTACCCAGGTTCGAACCCCGTGGTGAGCATCCTGTGACATCCATGATCATGGGTCTGCCAAATAGTGGTATCCTTAATTGGGTTGGGTCGTGATCGACGGAGATTAGTCGGGTGACACCCTTAAGTGGGAGCCCGGATACCCCGGGAACATGTGTGTGTGTTAACTTGCCGTTAAAAAAAAAAATAAGCTAATAAGTTATTATTTAGGGGTGCTTGTGATTGCTTATACATGTAAAATAACCAGAAATGTCATAAGTTGTTTCAAATAAGTTGATAAGGGACAAACTTATTAAAAACTCCTTATCAGCTTTCTCAAAAAGCTACAAGCAATTTCTTTTTCCAATCCAAATACTATAAATAGCTTATCTACCTACGATAACAAAACATAATAAATCAATAACTCATTTAAATAAACAATCTCAAACACATGTTAATACAACCAAGGCCAATTTGGTAAATTCCTTCCAACCAAAAATACCAAGTCAATAAAAAAAGAAGGCCATCATCCATCCAACCTTTTCCACACGGCTAGTGACGACTCGGAAATTTCCACGCAGTCCAACAAATACTCCTCTTATTATATTACACAAATAGATGCAATTTTCAATATTCATTATCACCATCTCTCTTCCCGGCTCAACCACCGCCGGCAATGGCCACCGCTGCCGTCCGCCACCTCTCCTTTTTCACTCTCCTCCTATTCGTTCACGCTAGATTAAACCTCCACCCCACCGACCATGAAGCTCTCCTCGAAATCCACAAACATTTGGGTGTCTCAAGTGGGACCCACGACATTTGCAACGCTGCCGGAATATTCTGTGAAAGAAGAATCTCCGACGACTCATACGTCCTCAGAGTCACTCGTATTGTCTTCAAAACTCGCCGGCTGAGAGGCTCTATCTCTCCGGCAATCGGGAAATTGTCGGAGCTCAAAGAACTTTCTCTACCAAACAACCATCTCGTTGACCAAATCCCAACTCAAATCACCGACTGCCGGAAACTTGAAGTTCTCGATCTTCACGGCAATAGGTTTTCCGGCAAAGTCCCCGCCGGATTAAGCTCTTTAGTCAGACTCCGGATTCTAGATCTGTCTGCAAATAAGTTCGCCGGCGATCTGGATTTCTTGAAGTATTTCCCCAACCTTGAAAGCCTTTCACTTGCCAATAACATGTTCACCGGAAAAGTACCGGCCTCATTGCGATCCTTCAGAAATCTCCGATTCTTCAATATTTCCGGCAACAGTTTCTTGGAAGGCCCAATGCCGGTAATGAACCAGTTGGAATCACCGTCGCCGGAGCTTCACAACCGGAACGAAAAACTTGTTCCAAAACGTTACATCTTCGCCGAATCTAATCCAAATTCAACTTCAAATTCTTCAACGCCGGCGAGAAATCAAACCTCCGATAGTATCCAAGCTCCGGCGCCGTCTCCGGCGGAAGAACCAATTCATAAACATAAGAACAAAAAGAAAAGATTCGTACGGTGGATCCTAGGGTTTTTAGCCGGAATAATCGCCGGAATCATATGCGGCACCGTTTTCTCGATACTTTTCAAGCTAATTCTGAATCTGGTCAAAGGCAAAAAGAACGATTCCGGTCCGGCGATCTTCAGTCAAATGATCAAAGCCGAAGAATTAGCTTTCTTAGAAAAAGACGACGGAGTTGCATCGTTGCAGATCATCGGAAGAGGTGGATGTGGAGAAGTATACAAAACCGAATTACCAGAAGGCAAAATCAAAACAATCGCCATTAAAAAGATCGTACAACCACCAAAAGAAGCCACAGAGTTAACCGAAGAAGACACAAAGCTTCTCAACAAGAAAATGCGTCAAATCAAATCCGAAATCCAAACCGTCGGCCAAATCCGTCACCGGAATTTACTTCCGTTACTCGCCCACGTTTCCCGACCAACCTGCCATTACCTGGTTTACGAGTTCATGAAAAATGGCAGCTTACAAGACATCCTACAAGAAGTTAAAGAAGGTCGGAGGGAATTGGATTGGCTCGCACGCCACCGGGTCGCGCTCGGTGTCGCGGCTGGGCTCGAGTATCTCCACTTGAGCCACACTCCGCGTATCGTTCACCGAGATTTAAAGCCCGCCAACGTCCTCCTTGACGACGATATGGAAGCACGAATCGCCGATTTCGGGCTAGCGAAATCGATCCCGGATGCCGACACTCACATGACGAGTTCGAATGTCGCGGGAACTTTGGGATATATTGCGCCGGAGTATCATCAGACGATGAAGTTTACGGACAAGTGTGATATATACAGTTTTGGGATATTACTGGCGGTGTTGGTGATGGGGAAGCTTCCGTCGGACGAGTTTTTCCAACGGACGGCCGAGATGAGTTTGGTGAAATGGATGAGAAATGTGATGACTTCAGAGGATCCGAAACAAGCGATCGATTCGAAGTTGATGGGAAATGGGTATGAAGAACAGATGCTACTTGTTCTTAAGATTGCTTGTTTTTGTACGCTCGATAATCCGAAAGAGAGGCCTAATAGTAAAGATGCTAAAACGATGTTGGCTCAGATCAAACATTAAGTATGCAATTGTGGAATAAGGTTATATATATATGCAAGAGGAAGATTTATTAAGATGTATGTGTAATAGCATGTGAAAGTGTTGATATATGTATTAAGTTTTATATATTATATGATATGATACGATCATAAATGATGCCTCTTTTAGCAGAAATTAATGCAAGTGTTGATATTTATTCAAGGAATATGTAATAGGTTTTTTTTTAATCTAATGATTAGAATTCGTATTAGAATTCCTTTTATTCAAATTCTTGAATTTTATTCCTATCTATCAATGACATATAATCAAAAAAAGAGAGTGTGAATGTGAAATTGTGAATATGAATTAAATAAAATTAAGAAAAAAATCTTAATCTAATTAACATGAGATTTTGGAAGAAATGGTTTTTATCCAAACAAAAGTCACTTCTCTAAAGTCAAGTCATACACCACCAACCATAGGCATTATGATAGAAGTTGTGAGGACAAGCCAAACGCAATAAAAATACACCACGTGATGAATTCGCATTCATATCCAAAACGAAAATTAGCTAAAATAGCCTAATTACTTAGGTATTTGCACCTCCTAGGTCCGATTTTTACATCGGAGGTGGACCTGCATGATTGATCTGCCGTGTGTAAGTAGGGTTTGCTCCCGTGATGCCACGTGTCGCGTATTGTGGATTGCGGAGGTGGGTCACCCGACCCATTGCGGACATGCCGCAATCCGTGATATTTTGTCATTTAGTGAGTACATTGCAGACCTACAGGTCCGCTAGGGCTAAAATTGCAAAACCAGGGGAGAAATAACTAGGAAGTGCAATCGATTGAATACTTAGGCCATTTGTGTCAATTTCCCTATCCAAAATCATCTCCTTTTGAGAAGGAGCTAGGGGCCATCTATTCCTCTCATGCCCCTGTTGTTTTTCTTCCTACTTTAATACTCTTAAGAATAAATAAAATTTTATTAAATTACTCTTTTTAAAAATGTCATTGAAAAAGAGGTTCTAAATATATGTTGAGAAAAAATGGTATAAGTGTTGCGGATGTGGGAATGTAACAAATATATGTTTGGGGGACGAACTCTTTGCACAAGGAATGGGATCAGAAGGTCTTTAGGCCGAACTAGTAGGCAATGATACCAAGGAGCCTATGAGCATATTCAAGCCCAAAAGTTGAAAAGAGCTAATTTACTATGACGATTAGGGGGAGAGGATTAGGTCTACCCTCATGTTAGGTGTAAAATACAGGGAGGAGCAATGCGATGCAAGGATAAAAGCAGAAGGACGATGACTGTTGGAGGACACACGAGACAACTCCCTAAGTTGCTCCTTTTACGAAAGAACCATTTTCACCAACTGCCATATTTTATCTCATATTTAGACTTTTTTTTTGCATCGTTAATTAGCTTATAGATGCATTCTTGTAACAACCATAATCGATCGCATTTCTATTGAGCTTAGTGAAACGGTGTTCCGGTTTTCCCCGTTTTCATGTTTTCCGTGCCAACAACTTATATTTGTTATTTACTTTGTGCATATTCCGTTTATTTAACTTCACATTTATAACTATTGTTGATTATACTGCTTGATTGTGGGGACTTAAATAGGATCTTGAATTTTAATCAAAATCCGTCCAAAACAATACATACAACAATCTTCAAAATCATATATGAGATAACCAGATGATACATATTAAGGTAAATTAACGACTCTAAAAAGTATTATATAAAATATAGGATCTTCAAAGATTCTTCTCAATCTTTGGTTAAAGCTTAAATGACTCTTTATCGCAAGCAATCTTCCTTTGTATATTACCCATGGTTTATATTGTTCACTACCTCTAGAATTGCATTTTCATAGTATGGTAGATTGGTAGTTATGTGAATAGATTTAATCTGAATTGATCTTTTAACTACTCCAGTCATTTTTTATGCAGTTCAAATTTTACGTAGTTTAAAAAAGCCTAATTTATATCATGTCCAACTCAAAAAAATAATAATAAATTGGCCCGATTTGTTTCGAACTTTTAATGCCATGGCCTTGTCTGTATATAGTCCGGATTGTGAGACCCGATTCAAATACTCAACTCTATTTAAATGTATAAAGTGACATCGTTAAGTTGCAAGTATAAATAATCAATAACAAGATTAAGCGGTATCTTAGAATTGGTATGGACCGCACTCTTTTCTTTATAATGTGGTGGGTCTCGTTTCAGTTAGATAGCAATTGAAAATTTATTGAATTTTATTGATAAAAAATAGTAATTGATTAATTGTGTTTATATTATTAATTTAGTTTGCTTTAAAATATTGTATTTTAATTTGTTTTCATTATTATAGTTTAATTATCGTTAACATTGGTTCTACATATTTTTAATTTGATATGATTACTTTTAGAAACAACTAATCGTATGAATGTTGTATATATTAGAAACATAAAACAAAATAGTTTTGAGGGATTCAATCATTTGAGAACTCCAAGATTTATGAGATCTATTCTAGTCCGTTCATTTGGTTTAATTAATCTAATTTATTAAGTAAATATAGAAAGTTAATGTAGTTATTTAATAATGAAAGTCAATTATTTTATTATAAATATGTGTGTGCGTGCGTGCGTGCGTCACATGGGATAGGGGACGGAGGTCTCTTGGTGGGATGGAGGCAGAGTGTTTCACCATCGCAGGATAGGGGTGCTCAGAGATGGCGCTGAAGAAGAGATGTTGCCACTGGTTTTGGAGTATAGCTGTCGTGAAGAATCGAAATTTATGAAGAGGGGACGATTGCTCGACTAAGAGAAGGAGATTACGAAGTTGAGGTCGTAAGAAAATAAAAAGAGAAAAATGTCCCTGACTTAATGGAGTTAGGTTAAGGGACCTAATTCATACCAAAAGTGAAATCATAATGATAATGCATGTAATTATTTCGTGTAGAGAACTCAATCCATAATTTTGATATAACCATAGGGATGAAATTTGTAATTTACTCTTTTTAAATTAAAATAATTGAAGGTAACATTATAAGAATATATATATATATATATATATATATATATTAAATGTTATTCTAAATAATGATGGATATTTTAATCAGATTTAGAAAACATATAAGAAATATTCGTAAAAATACCTATTATTGAAATATAACTTTAACTCTTTCATAACTTTAGTAACATGATCATTTGATTTTGAGGAGTTCATCGAAATAACGATTATAAGAGGTCCCATCACATAATAGACAATTTTTTCAGACTTTGCACAAAGCAGTCGAACAACAAACTCACTTTAGCTTTCGAACTTACTTTATTTCAAAAAAGGTGGAAAACATAGATAACAACTGATGGTTATTTAGAGAGATGAGAGAGGTTGGAGGACGGACAACAAAACGCTTCACACAAAATCATCGACTATAGAGAGTTGAACAAGGCGACGGTGAAAAACAAGTATCCACTTCCGAGAATCGATGACTTGTTCGACCAACTTCAAGAAGCGGGTTGTTTCTCAAAGATCGATTTACGTTTGGGATATCACCAAGTGGGGGTGAAGGAAGACGACATCCCGAAGATGGCTTTTAGGACGCGTCACGGCCATTAAGAGTTTCTAGTAATGTCAATTGGCCTAACTAACGCACCGACGGTGTTCATGGATTTGATTAATAGAGTGTGCCGACTATTCCTTGACAAGTTGGTCATTGTGTTCATCGATGACTTACTTGTGTATTCCAAGAGCGAGACGAAGCACGAGCAACACCTTCGGGAAGTCCTAGAAGTATTGAGAAAGGAAAGATTATATGTCAAGTTCTCCAAATGCGACTTTTGGTTAGAGGAGGTTCAATTATTGGGCCACGTTGTCACTCAAGACGGAGTGAAAGTGGACCGCTCTAAAATTGAAGCTATGATGAATTGGGAACCTCCCAAGAGCCCGAGATACGAAGCTTCTTAGGTTTAACGGACTATTATCGGAGATTTATTCAAGACTTCCCCAAGATTGCCTCTTCATTGACCACTTTAACCCGGAAGAACGTGAAGTTTGTATGGGCTCAGGCACAAGAGAAGGCATTCTGGACCTTACAAAAGAAGTTATGTGAAGCTCCCATACTATCTCCACCCAAAGGGCCGAAAGACTTAGTGGTTTATAGCGACGCTTCAAAGATGGGTTTGGGTTGCGTATTGATGCAAAGAGGTAAGGTGATTGCTTACGCATCGAGGTAACTCAAGGTTCATGAAAAGAACTACCCTATCCTTGATTTCGAGTTAGCGGCGGTAGTGTTCGCCTTAAAGCTATAGTGACACTATCTTTATGGCACAAAATGTACACTCTACACGGATCATAAGAGTTTGAAATGCGTCTTTGATCAAAAAGAGTTGAACATGAGGCAAAGACGGTGGCTCGAGTTACTCAAGGATTACGATTGCGAGTTGCTTTACCACCCCGGTAAGGCAAACGTAGTAGCCGATGTTTTGAGTCGGAAGGACTATAGTGGGAGCATCCGAGCCACCCTTTCAAGAATCGAGTTGGTGTCAAGCCTCATGGAGAAAATTAAAAAATCTCAAGTTGAGGCTTTGTTAGAGGAGAACCTCAAGGATGAAGTGATGAAACAACGATTGCTCTTGACAGAGGATAGTCGTGGAGTGAAATTGTTCAAATAGGCGTGTTTGGGGGCAATCGGGAACTTCTTCTTGAAGAAGCCCATAAGTGACGCCCATAAGTCCAAGTATTCCATCCACCCGGGGAGTACAAAAATGTATAGGGACTTGAAACTACATTATTGGTGGCCGGTTATGAAGTTAGATGTGGCACACTATGTAGAGCGATGCGTGACTTGCCTACAAGTGAAAGCCGAGCACCAACGACCTTACGGAAGTCTTCAATCCCTAGAGATCCTCGAATGAAAGTGTGAACACATTACCATGGACTTCGTGAAATTGCCGAAAACCTTGATAGGTCACGATACCATTTGGGTGATAGTTAATCGGTTGACCAAGAGCGCTCACTTCTTAGCTATGCGCGAGACCCTACCGATGGACAAATTGGCAAAGCTTTACATCGATGAAGTGGTTTCAAGGTATGGAGTTCCCTTGTCTATTATATCGGATCACGATAGTCGGTTCACATCGAACTTTTGGGACGACCTACAAAAAGAATTTGGTACTAAAGTAAAATTGAGTATGGCCTTCCATCTCTAGACCGACGGCTAAAGTGAAAGAACAATTCAGACGCTAGAAGATATGCTAAGGTCTTGCGTGATCGGCTTCGGGGGTAGTTGGGACTCCTACCTACCTTTGGTGAAGTTCACATACAATAATAGCTACCACTCGAGTATTGGGATGACACCGTTTAAAGCCTTATACAGGAGGAAGTGCAAAACTCCCGTGTGTTGGCTTGAAGCAGGCGAGAAGCAATTCTCTGGGTCCCGAAATAGTGCAAGAAATGGCCGACAAGGTGAAGGGTATTCGGGAACGGTTGAAAGCGGCAAAAGATAGGCAAAAGAGCTATGCCGACAAGAAGAGATGACCGATGGAGTTCCAAGTGGGAGACCGTGTAATGCTTAAAGTGTCCCCTTGGAAGGGGATAATCCGGTTTGGAAAGCGCGAGAAGTTAAGTCCCCGTTTCCTTGGACCATTTGCGGTACTCAAACGTGTGGGACTTCAAGCGTACCAATTAGAGTTACCACTAGAAATGAGTGGGATCCATAATACGTTCCACATTTGTTATCTTCGGAAGTGTTTGGCAGAAAAGGAGAACGTCATTCTCCTTTCCGAGATAAGAGTGGATGAGGGTAATCGTTGTGTGGAGGAACCCGACGCTATCCTAGAGAGAAAATCCAAGAAACTTCGCCACAAGGATGTCACTATGGTCAAGGTGCAATTGAAACATTATCATGGGACCAATGTGACGTGGGATGCCGAGGAGGACATGAAGAGGAGATACCCCCACTTGTTCGTGTAACTTAGATTTCGAGGACAAAATCGTTTCCAACTTGGGAAGGATTGTAACACCCGGAGTTTTCGGTAAGTAAAAGTCAACCTATATTTCATTGCATATTATAAATAGTGGGTTTTATGTTAAATAATCATTTCATGCGGTCCCTAAGAGTATCGGAAGGCTTGGTGTTAAAAAAGTTGAGTTTTGGGGCTTGGTACGGGTCCGACTACAATGCCCAGCGACTATGACATGTCATAGTCGCACCTGGCATGGTAGCACAAGGTGGACAGTAGCCTGGGGCAAGTCAAGGACTATGCCAGGAGACTATGCCATGGCATAGTCTCCTGACAATGTTGCACAAAGGGGGCAGGTTGTTGTCAAATACGAATTTTCAACCCTTTTTTTATTTCTCACTTCCCATTTTCCTCCCAACTCTCTCTAAACCCTCCCAAGAACACCTAACCTCATTTATGGTGGTTTTGTATCAATGAATGCTCAAATCCTAAAGTATTAAAGGATCATTACTCCAGCAAGTTCAAGGATAGAAGCTAGATAACAAGAGTCTCAGTCTCCATCTTCATCTTCAACCTCAAGCTCAACTTAGGGTTTTCCAGGTTTTTCTAATAAAACCTAATTTGTGAGTTCAACCTACCTTTTCTAAAACTTTATACATGTCAAAACTTATATTTTGAACTATTGATCTCCCCTTTGCTACATTTTCTTGATTTGAATCATTTTGACCAAACTTGGGTATTTTTGGAGATTTGAGGGTTTTTACCATTTTGAGATATGTTAAAGAGTTTCATATACAACTTATATATTGATGGTTCAAAACACTTGAAATGAAGACATCTTGGTTATATGTGGATTTTACACTATTTTGAAGATTTACTTGGTAAAAGTGGATTTTGGAAGATGATACACATGGATTTTACGTTTGTATTAACAATGAGCAATGTAGAGTTTCTATAACTTTGGGAAATTATATATTTGGGCATGAATTATATTTGGATATGGAAACGGTCTATGTTGACCTTCTTATGACCTTGGTTCCAAATGGTGATATTATACAAAGATTTGCCTTTCATGGAAATGTGTTATGAAAACTATATATGTGATTATAGTTTTGTCACTAATGTAATTGTGACAAGACTTAGACTATTACTAATGGATCCATAGGTATAAATTCGGCTTAATGTTGAGATAATTCTCGTTTGTAACTAGTTGAGACATTAGGCCCTCGGAAGACAACTTGGTACGGTTATGTGGGACCAGATACTAGTCATGGGTCGTAAATGTAATCCTAGTGAATGAGTATGATTAGAATCATTGGGTGCCCTCCCCCACATCAAAGTACGAGTCGGATAACTCGTGGCCTTGATCTTAGTATTGAGCTCGTAACTTGGAAAGTAGCATACTTTTGTGTTCTGCTACAATCCTTGGAAATCGGGTCTCCCCCGTCATCGTAAGATGTTTTTGGATCGTAAGATCCTTATATGATTACTTGGATTATTTTACCTATTTAAATCATCGCAAAGCTATTTACTTACATTTCAACCGTTCCAGGTTATTTCTATATATTGTTTGTTCTCACTGGGCGTCAAGCCTAACACTTTTTTCTTAAATGACATGTGAAGTCTGGAAAAGTAAGTGGTAGTGGCAACAAATTCATAAATGTCAATGGTAACATGGAAGAAAAGATTAGGAAACATTCTGATCATACTGGTAAGTTGATATTCTGTTTGTTTAACTTATCAGGTGATTAGCAACATTCTCATACTAAATGCAAATTCATGTTGAGAGGTACAAGGCTAGAAGGATGGCATTGAGATGACCCACAATCTTCCATACTTCATGTTTATTCTTATTATAATTGCTCAACTTCTCACGTTATTATATCCTCATTTGCAGATCCATGACGTGAAATCTCAAGCTATTGTAATTGACATACCATTCTCTTTTACATTTGGCTATTATCATCTACATTTGCGTTATCGAAAAAGCAGATGGTTCTAGGCTTCTAACGCATTTTGGACTTCTATTGTGAAGAAACTTCGCTGAATAAAATAGTAGTTGGTGCATATTATTTTGATTCCGAAATCCAAGAACCTAGATTACCTGGTTGGGACGTTGTCGAAACATCATTTTGACAATGACGAAGAGGGTTAGGCCAAGAGCATCGGTAGGCATGCTACTGGTAAAATTATTGTTGAATGATAGTTAAATGGTTGGCTTGTAATTGTATTGATATGTTTGTGCGTTCTATGTACTATAATTGTAGCGGTTGATTTGATAAACATGTTCTTATATATACATACATGTATCTGTAAATTTGCTTGTATAACTATTGTCCAAAGCATAAGTAGTGTTGTTTTAATATATTTTTCTAAGAGATCTATATAAGTAGTGTTTCTATACATGACACTATGATTATTCATCTCTCTCATAATACAAGTGGATGTACTTGCCCATTGATCATTTATACATACCGAGCATTTGAGATTGGTAGCTACAAAGGGTACATGTTCTTTTATTTTTATGATTTTATTAGCTATATTTATTCTGTTTTTTTGTTGTATCATTTGTTCTATGTTTCCATTTTCTTTTGTGTAATTTTTACTATTACTGTTAGTTGTGTTTTCTGAAATATTGATGGTTAGTTGTTGTTTTCAGGTTTGTATAATTAGGGGTGTACAGAAAATCGCCAACCCGCGAAACCCGACCAACCCAATTAAACCCAACCCGCGAAACCGCGAAACCGCTAATTAGAAGGGTTGAAATTGGGTTAGGAAAGCTCAACCCAACCCAAACCGCCAACCCGCCGCTAATTTTTTTTTATATAAAATTATATATATATATATACATATATATATATAAATAAAAAATATTTACAGCCCAAAGTTAAATTTAGTCTAACACTCATTTATCTAATTACTAACTCCTAAGCCCATATTAATAAGTTAAAAATATTTACAGCCCAAGTCAGCCTTTTTTCTCACTTCTAAGTCCTAAGGGCTTAAGGCCCAAATTATTTCTAAGCCCTCACATTCTCACAAGGTGTAATTGAATTTGAATCGGGGGAGAAATATGAACGACCAAGTAGCAGCTTGCATCTAGGTCTGGACGAGAACGCTGTTGGACGCCTGGACTGGCTGGAGCACGCCGCTGGATCTGGACGAGAACATTGTTGGAGCCTGGAGAACACTGCTGGAGAACGACGGTGGCTGCTCCCTACTGGTGGTTGAACGTCGGCGTTGCTGCTCTCTACCGGTGGTTGAACAGGTTTATCCTTTTCGATTTTCATTTTTATAGCATTACTTGTTTTACTATTTGAACTATTGTATGTTTGCATCAATCATGTTTAATTTTCATTTTTATAGATTTTTTTCATACTTGTCTAGTCTACTGCATCAAATAGATTCACTGTATTGTTTGATTTTCATTTTTATAGACTTTTTGATTTTCATTGTTACTTGTCTATTGCATCAAGTATACCGTTTGATAAGTATATTTTTTTATTTTCATTCTTTATAGATGGTTTGATTTTCATTTTAAAGTATACTGTTTGAATCTAAATATATACTTAATCAATATTTATAGGAGCAATGGAAAATACTCCTAAATCTCCAAAAATCGAAGACATTGATGAACAAAATACGTCTAAAAAAAGGGGTGGTAGAACTTCAAACGTTTGGGATCACTTTTCCAAAAAGGACTCTAGATGTGTGTGTAATTATTGTGGAAAAGACTATGCTTATCATAGTAAGAAAAATGGTACAAGTTCTTTGTGGAATCATTTGAGAAACCAATGTAAGAAGTATTTGAATATGTTGTCCAATAAAAAACAAAAATTGCTTAACTCTCCTTCTAGCAATGATAATGAGGGGTCGTTTAATAAAGAGAAATGTCGAAGGGTTGTGGCTAGGTTTGTGGTTAAGGATGAACAACCCTTTAGGGTTGTAGAGGGTGAAGGATTTAGGGAACTTGTTAAGGAGTAACAACCTAAATTTGGTGTCCCTAGTAGAGTGACAGTTGCTAGAGATATTTATCGGTTGTTTTGCGATGAGAGGGTTAAACTGAAGAAAGAGTTAACAAAGGTTGGACAAAGAATATGCTTAACAACTGATTGTTGGACCTCTTCCACACAAATGGATTATATGTGTCTCACTGCACATTACGTTGATAGTGATTGGCGTTTACATAAAAGAATTATAAATTTTTTCCAGATTTCAAATCATAAGGGTGAGACGATTGGTAAGGTTATTGAAGCTTGTTTGCTTGGGTGGGGGATTGAGAATGTTAATACCATTACTGTTGATAATGCATCTGCAAACGATGTAGTTGTTGCTTTCATTAAAAGAATGGTTAATGCATGGAGTGGATCTGTTCTTGATGGTGAGTACATGCATTTAAGGTGTGGTGCTCACATAGTAAACCTAATTGTAAACGATGGGTTGAAAGAGATGCATAATTCGATTACTGCGATTCGTAATTGTGTTAGATATATCCATTCATCTCCTTCACGGTTGCAAAAGTTTAAGTCTTGCGTTGAGAAGGAAAAAATTGAATACAAGGGGTGGTTGGTTTTAGATGTTCCTACATGATGGAATTCTACTTTTATGATGTTGGATGTAGCTCTTAAATTTGAAAAGGCATTTGAAAGGTATGCGGAGGAAGATGACAAGTTTGTGAGTTATTTTGAGGAGAAAGAAAACGACAAGAAGGTGATTGGACCACCTACTTCTAGTGATTGGGAGTGTGCTTCTATTTTTGTCAAATTTTTGTCCACTTTTTACGAAGTTACTTTGAAGTTTAGTGGCACATTGCACGTAACTTCCAACAATTTTTTTGATGAGCTTTGTGAGATTGATTCTCAATTGAGTTACTTGGCTCGTAACGATGGTTCATTGTTATACAAAATGGCCACCAAGATGAAGAGTAAATATGACAAATATTGGGGTGATCCAGATCGCATCAATCTGATGATGTTTTTGGAGGTTGTGCTTGATCTGAGGTATAAGTTGAAGTATCTAAAGTTTTGCTTTGAGTCCTTATATGATACTCAAACTGTTGCTAAGCTTTTTGTCAAGGTGGAACAAATCCTTCATCGAATGTATAATCATTATTCAAGAGGTGGTAAAGATGGTGATGAGGTTAGTTACTTAGTTTTATGCATAATTGTTTTTTAGAATTTTATTATGCTTGTTAATGTATAATAATTTGTTTAGTTTATGTTTGTATTTATTTTTGCTATGTGTATAGGTTACCAAACAAGATTCACCACCAAGGAGTGATTCTAAAGAAACTTATCAGTTATTGGAATCATTTTTACAACAACAACAAATGGACGTGCCGGAGAACATGAACGACGTTGATAGATATTTGGTTGATGAATCTATCAATCCAAAGACTCCATCATTTGAGGTATTACTTTGGTGGAAAGATAATGCTAATAGGTATAGCATTTTGTCTATGATAGCTAGAGATGTTCTTGCTATACCTATATCTACCGTAGCATCTGAATCCACCTTTAGTACTAGCGGGCGTATTTTAGACTCGTTTAGAAGCTCTTTGAGTCCAAGAATGGTGGAGGCCCTTGTGTGCACACAAAGTTGGATGAAAGGGAATAATGAAGGCATTCAAATAGGTGAATATTTGGATGAAATTGCATCGTATGACTTTCTTGAAGAAGGTAAATTTAACAATGTTTCTTTTTTCATGCTTACATTGGGGTATTTTATAAATTGTTTGTAAATTGTTTAATTTTTAGAATCATTTATAAATTGTTTAAATTTTAGACTCATTTATAAATTGTTTAATTTTTGTTTTCGAATTGTAGACAAACTCAAGGAGAATGCAACGTTGGGGTCGGAGAGGTCCAAGTCGGTCGTAGTTGATTGAGGATATTTGATTGCTATCATCTAGACTTTTGAAGTTTAACTTTAAGACTTGTGGATTTTAATATATATTTGGATGATTGTAATAACTAGTAACTTTGTTGAGAATACTTTTAATAGTATCTATCGTATTCCATTCTATAATTTTATTTAGACTACGAAACCGCCCAACCCGCCATAACCCGCAAGGGTTGGGTTGGGTTATACTTTTGAATGGGTTGGGTTGGGTTGATATTTTCCAAACCGCCATAATTGGGTTGAGTTGTAAAAATGTCCCATACCGCCCAACCCAACCCACGTACACCCTTATGTATAATGATAACATGGTCACCTCGGTTGGATTGGTTTTTATTTTCAACTTGATGCAAAGGTTCGAAGAAGTGGGAGGAAATGTTAAACATATGGATGTTCAAGTTTGGGGATGAGAATTCTTTTTGCAAGAGGACTGCGTTTTAGCATCAGGAAAGTTGTGTTTTCTACTTGGATTAGGGAAAATAACCATAAGGGATGTTTTTATGTACAAGGTTAGTGGCATATATGTAGGAACCATGAAGATATGGTTGCATGCAGAAAGATTATGTATGTGATTTGCTATGGAAAAAACTATATAAAATGGACAGAAGGAAAAGAAATTTGCACACACAGTAACTCGCTTTCATATGTTTAGGGTGTGAAGTTTGTCTTTAAAGTTGGTTTGGCTCTGCTGAAATATTGTTATGACGACTTCGTGATTTGGTTGTGATCCTTTACAGTCGAATCTTGCTAAGCCGTAAATTGTATATTATTTATGCTGAAGATGGTGTTGTTTGTAAGTAAAATTACCGCTTGAGAAACTTATACATTTTCTTCGTAACTTCCCCGATGATGCAATGAATTCAGATAAATTGCTCCCAATGGTCTACTCATTAAAGGTACCCCCTCTATTTACTACAATCATGTGTGCTCACACACAGACACACAAATAACTATTAATGAACACGAAACATGAACTCTTTTTAATTAGAATTTTGTTCTTAGTGTTTAGTTTTTTGAAGTGGTTAAAGATTGGGGATGAAGAAGGAGATGATAGAAAAAATGTAACACCCCGAATTTTCGTATTGTAATCTTGGTACTCTTGTGTTTAGCTTTTGTCGTTAGCACCGCGTTTGGTACCAAGTTTGAGTTTGGATTTTGGTGGTTTTGGACAAACCACGGTGAACTACGCGAGTTACACCGTGGCTTGCAAGCCACGGAACAACCCGCTAAACTCACTGTTGGGTCTCCACTTCAAGTAAACAGGCGAGTTATGCCGCGACTTGAGGTCGCGGCATAACCCGCGAAACCCCCTGGCCGACTTAGGTGGGTTTTCAGCCTAAAATATCTCAAGATATTTCAATCTCTTTCTCCTCAAGTCTCTCTCTCTCTCTCTCTTTTTTTTTTCATTTTAAGGTTCCTTCAAGCTACCTTATATTGCTAGCATTTAGTGCTTCAACTAAGAGTTCGGTATTTAAAGCTTCATCTTGTCCGGGTGGTCGAAATCTAGTTTTTTCGGATTTTCTTCTAAAACCTATTTGGTGAGTTCCTACTACCTTTTTCTAAACTTTATACATGTCAAAGGTTACATTTTGATCTCCTATATATCTCCATGGTTTTGGATCTAAGTTTACTACATTTTGACATAACTTGAGTTTTGGGAGATTTTAGGGTTCCCGATCATTTTCAACTAAAATGATGGGTTCCATCTTATTTGAAGTAAAAGGATGTTTTACTTTCACATTTATGTGGGTTACTTGAAAGAATGTTTATAAGTTCATTTTTATGATTTTCATTCTTACCAGAAGTTAAACTTGAAAATGCATTTTGTTTATAAATGTTATTTTGAACCATATGACTAACTATGGTTGGTCACAAATGAAATTGTGACAAGTCTAGACTATTACTAGTGGATCCCTAGGTATTGAGTCGACTTATATTATTGGGATGTATATTCCCCTTTTTGTAGCTATGGATGCATTTGATCCTCGGGGGCCATTTGGTACGGTTATGTGAGACCGGTTACTAGCTATGGGTCATAATGTAGTCCTAGTGAACGAGTATGACTGGTTTCCTCGAGGGCCCTCCCTCACATCTTAGTACGGACCTTCATTGTTCGTGGCCATGGATTCCATGTATTTAGCTCACAACTCGGATTATGGTCTACTTTTGCGTTCCGCCACAATCCTTGGTAAATCGGGTATCCCCTTCATCGCAATATTAATTTTCGGACCGAATGGTCCTTATGTGACAAAGATTTCGAATGTAAACTAAAACCTCATTGAAAAGATTTCCTTTTGATGCAAATGTTTATATTTCTTGAAATTATAAATTGTATGTTCTCACTAGGCTTTAAGCCTAACACTTTTTCTCAAATGATATGTATAACAGGTTTCCCTAGCGGTGGGTTGACAAGGTTGTGAGTAACGAGCATGGTCTTATAGGCATTTTTGAGATGACAAGTATTGGATGTTGGGCAATTGTTTAAGTCCCATATTTTGGTGATTTTGGGTTGACAACTGATGTAATCTAGATAGTCATGTTTAGATTAGTCTGTTGTTGAATTCCATATCCATTCGTAGGTTTTGTAAAGGCTCAGTACTTTTCCCCTTTTTGGGAGGTTTATACCAAATGCGCATGTCATTCTGCCAAATTTTCGAGTTTTTAAATTACTCTAAATTTTAGGGTGTTACAAGTTGGTATCAGAACTCTAGTTTAAGTGATCTAGGCATGAATTTAAGATGTCTAGACTTAGACTGAGTATGCTAAGCATTGATTCGTGAGTTTGGGTAGAACTTTTAAGATGGGTTAGTATTAGAGTCGACGGAAATTATAGTTATCGAACGTTGTGGCGATGGTAGCAAGAACCTTTATGTATTGTATGTTCATAATCTCACTCAGCTAATGTTATTATGAGAATATTTATACGTGATTGTGATTGAAGTGCCGTTACTGTGACAATTAGTGATGTAGTAGTACGTTCCTTGTGTTATTCTGTTGATCTGTCTCTTACTCTTTCTCGTGCTTGTGTGGCAACCATTACTCAGGTATGGTGAACACACGTGGCCGTCCTTTAGGCGACGGAGACCTTCGCGATGTTAGTTTGCGCGAGCTTAACCCGGTGGTTAGAGTGCCAGCAGTCGTTCCTCCGGGCATGCCACCAATATTTATTGGGGAAGTGGAGCTAGGGCCAAGAGTGGATTTGGCATCCACCAGCCCTGTTGTTCAAGTGGCAGACCCTCAAGCTGATATGATGGCTAGCGTCATTCTTAGGGTGACGTCGGCCATGGAGAAGCAGTAAGAGGCTTTTCAAAAGATGTTGGAGGACCGGACACGAGCCTCAGAAGGCATGAGGCAGTTGAGGAGAATGTGTTGGTTGGCTGTGGGGACATCGGGAACAGGGTCAGATCTGCGGAGCAAAGGGTCGTAGGTGCTCCGAGAAGTGGGAAGAGTTGTTCCTACAAGTCTTTTCTGGGTTGTGGACCACTAGAGTTATATGGTTCCGAAGACCCAGTTGCATGTGTGAAGTGGATCCGAGCGGTCGAACAGGCCTTCAGTTCATCTGAGTGTGGTGATGACCAGAGGGTGAGGTTCGGTACTCAACTGCTCAGGGATACGACGCTGACGTGGTGGAATGTTATCCAGTCCACCCTCTCTCCTACTATTTTGGCCCAACTGACTTGGAGCGAATTCAAGGTAAAGATATTGGAAGAATACTGTAATGAGAGGGCTATGGATCGGATCGATGCATAGTTCCGAGCGCTTGAGAAAGGGAATTTGACGGTGAGGGAGTATACCCGTCAATTCATGGAAAAGTTGGGGTTAGTGGGGCATGTGGCCTCAACTGAGAAGGACAAGATTAAGGCCTATCTGAAAGGTCTACCGTCGGACATAATGACCATGGTCCGAAACTCGAAGGCTTCTAACCTTCGGGAGACGATTGAAGAGGCCCAGTTCATGGAAGAGGTTTACGCGAGGAGTAAACCGGAAAAGGCAGTGGCAGTTGTTGAAAAGATAAAGTGGGAGAGCAGTTCAGTACCTCCCAAGAGAACCCGACCTTTTGTCGGAAACCGAAGCTTCAGCGGTTATCAAGAAGCTAGATGGTGTTAGATATGCCGAACCAAGCACCACGATAACTGTAGCACCACTCCTCAATCTTGCTACAAGTGTGGTAAATCTGATCACATCACCCGTGACTGTCCGATCAGAGGGCTTGTATGTTATGAGTGCAAGACACCGGGGCACATGAAGAGAGATTGTCCGAAGCTCATGTCCGGTAACGCGCCGGTGAAGAAAGAGAATCCATCTAGGGTTCCAGGTCGAGCTTTTCAGATGACGGCCGATGAGGCCAAGGCATCTGCTGATGTGGTATCGGGTACTTTTCTTCTAAACTCCGTACCTGCTAGTGTTTTATTCGATACGGGTGACAGTTTCTATTTTATATCTGAGTTGTTCCGTCAAAAGATTTCTATGCCCACTACTAGTCTTGAGAATGCGTTAGTGGTAGAGATAGCAGATGGTAGTCAAGTTCTGATCCACGATGTTCTGAGAAAGTGTACTCTCAGGATCGAAGGGAGAGAATTCACAATCGATTTGATGCCGATGTTAATCGGAGGTTTTGATATTGTGGTCGACATGGATTGGTTAGCGAACAATCATGTCGAGATCGTATGTTCCAAGAAATTAATTCGACTTCCCAATTCCAATGGTGAAGTTGTTATGATTTATGGTGAGAAGAGGAAGGGAGGTGTGGCAATAATCACCATGACAAAGGCGCGTAAGTGCTTGGTGAAAGGATGCTCATCTTTCCTAGCCTACATGATCGACGCCAAGCTAGAGAAGTTAAAGCTTGAAGATGTGAATATTGTGCGTGAGTTTCCAAATGTCTTTCCGGACGACTTGCCCGGGTTACCACCCGATCGTCAAGTGGAGTTTCGGATTGATCTCGTGCCGGGAGCGGCTCCTGTTGCTAGAGCTGCTTATCGGTTAGAGCCATCGGAGATACAAGAGATGATGGCACAACTCCAAGAACTTTTGGAGAAGGGATTCATAAGACCGATCTCGTCGCCTTGGGTAGCTCCAGTCTTGTTCGTCAAAAAGAAGGATGGCACAATGAGAATGTGCATCGATTATCGTGAGTTGAACAAAGCAACAGTGAAGAACAAATATTCGCTTCCAAGGATAGATGACTTGTTCGATCAACTCCAAGGAGCGGGATGTTTTTCCAAGATCGACCTACGTTCGGGTTACCACCAAGTGAAGGTGAGAGAAGAAGACGTTCCGAAAACAGCCTTTAGAACGCGTTACGGCCATTACGAGTTTCTTGTGATGCCTTTTGGCCTAACGAACGCACCAGCGGTATTTATGGATTTGATGAATAGGGTGTGCCGACCATTCCTCGACAAGTCGGTCATTGTATTCATTGATGACATACTCGTGTACTCTAAGAGCGAGTTAGAGCACGAGCAACACCTTCGTGAAGTCCTCGATGTGTTGAGGAAAGAAAGATTGTACGCCAAGTTTTCCAAATGCGACTTTTGGCTCGAAGAAGTGCAATTCTTGGGCCATGTTGTCACTCGAGACGGAGTGAAAGTGGACCCCTCCAAGAATGAAGCCATGATGAATTGGGGCCTCCCAAGAGTCCGTCCAAGATCCAAAGTTTCTTGGGTCTGGCGGGGTACTACCGGAGATTTATTCAAGAATTTTCGAAGATCGCTTCTTCCTTGACGGCTTTAACTCGGAAGAATGTGAAGTTCGATTGGACCAAAACGCAAGATAAGGCGTTCCGGATTCTACAAAAGAAGTTGTGTGAAGCTCCAATATTGTCGTTAGCCGAAGTGTAACATCCTAAAATTCAGAGTAAAATAAAACTTCTCAAAAAGTGTAACAGTCCTTTATACTTTACAAAAACCTGTACGGATTTAGATTTCATCAACAAACTAATCTAAACATAACTATCTAGATTACATCAGTTGACAATCCAAAATTCATCAAAAGAATGGGACTTAACAATGCCTAACTATCAACACACTTTAGTCATCTCAAAATGCCTCGAGACCCAACTCGTCTCTCAAAACCCAGTGCATCCCACCGCTAAGGGAAACCTGTTATACATATCATTTGAGAAAAAGTGTCAGGCTTAAAGCCTGGTGAGAACATACAGTTTATAAAGCTCAAAAGATATAAACATTTGAATCATGAGATAATATTTCCAAAAAGGTTAAATCTTACAAATGAAACCTTTGCCACAATCGGGCTTTTCCGTTATAAAACTCGTCATCAAATGACCAACGATAAAATATTTTACCAAGTATAGTGGCGTAACACAAAGTAGGCCACAATACGAGTTATGAGCTAAACAATTGGAATCCAAGGATACGAACACATAGGTCCGTGCTACAACGTGAGATCGCGCCCCCAAGCAAAACCAATGTATACTCCTTCACTAGGATCACTATGAACCATGGCTAGTATCCGGCCTCACATAACTGTACCAAGTTGCCCCCGAGTATCATATGCATCCATAGCTACAAAATGGGGAATATAACATCCCAATAATACAGTCGACTCAAAACCTAGGGATCCGCTAGTAATGGTACAAACTCGTCACAACAACATATGTGACCAACCATAAATAAACATATGGTATAAACACATTTTATAAACAAAATGTCATTTCCAGTTCAACTTCTGGTAAGAATGAAAATCATTAAAAATTAGTTCTTAAACATTCTTTTCACATATCCACATAATGTGCAAGTAAAACATCATTTTACTTCAATAAGATAAGATCCATCATTTTAGTAAACACAAATGATCGGGAACCCTAAAATCTCCCAAAACTCAAGTTATATCAAATATGTAGAAAACTTAAATCTGAAACCATTGAGATATATAGGAGTTCCAAAAGGTAACTTTTGATATGTATAAAGTTTAAAATGATAGTAGGAACTCACCCAATAGGTTTATACGAAAACCCGAACAACTAGATATCGACCCTCTTGATAAGACGAAGCTTTCTACACCGAAACCTCGGATCGAACACCAAATATTAACTACCAAACTTAGAGAGAGAGAGAATCGATTTTAGAGAGAGAGAAGAGAGAGTTTAGAGATTGAGAGATGAGACCGAATGATATATTTTGTTTTGAAAACCCTTAAGTCGGTCCAGGAAATCTCGCGACTAAAGCCGCGACTGTAACTCGCGGCGCAACTCGCCCGCGTCCTCAAACCCTAAAACCAACAGAGGCTTTCGCGACTAATGCCGCGACTCCAAGTCACGAGCAAGTCGCGGAACTCACTGGAAGGTTCCAACTTCACCGAACAACATAAATTCGAACGATAAACTAATTACGGTGATAACGACAAGAGCTTAATACTAGAATACCAAGATTATATAACGAAATTCAGGGTGTTACACGAAGGGTCGGAGGACTTCGTGGTCTATAGCGACACTTCGAAGATGGGATTAGGATGTGTGTTGATGCAAAGAGGCAAGGTAATCGCTTACGCCTCGAGGCAACTTAAAATTCACGAGAAGAACTATCCTACCCACGATTTGGAGTTAACGGCGGTGGTGTTCGCCTTGAAGCTTTGGCGGCATTACCTTTATGGAACGAAATGTACGCTTTACACAGATCATAAGAGTTTGAAGTACGTCTTTGATCAAAAGGAATTGAACATGAGGCAAAGGCGGTGGCTCGAGTTGCTCAAGGATTATGATTGTGAGTTGCTTTACCATCCCGGTAAGGCTAACGTAGTAGCTGATGCGTTAAGTCGGAAGGACTATAGCGGAAGTATTCGGGCTACACTTTCGAGAATCGAGTTAGTGTCTAGTCTTGTTGAGAAGATCAAGACGTCGCAGGTAGAAGCTTTATTGGAAGAAAATCTCAATGAGGAAGTCATGGTGAAGCAGCGTTTACTCTTAACGGAAGATAGTCGTGGGGTAAAAATGTTTAACGGTCGTGTGTAGGTGCCCAAAGTTAGGGGTAACCGTGGTCTATTGCTTGAGGATGCTCACAAGTCCAAGTATTCCATTCATCCAGGAAGTACAAAGATGTACCGGGACTTGAAGTTGCATTATTGGTGGCCAGTAATGAAACTTGATGTGGCGCGTTACGTGGAGCGTTGTGTGACGTGCTCGCAAGTTAGAGACGAACATCAACGAACGTATGGGAGTCTTCAGTCCTTAGAGATTTCCGAGTGGAAGTGGGAACATATTACCATGGACTTCATGACGAAGTTACCTAAAACTCTTCGAGGTCATGATACCATTTGGGTAATAGTCGATAGATTGACTAAGAGAGCTCACTTCTTGGCTATGCGCGAGACCTTACCGATGGACAAGTTAGCAAAACTTTACATCGACGAAGTGGTCTCGAGGCATGGAATACCCTTGTTGGGAACTGAAGAAAAGCTTAAGTATGGTTAATGCTGCTAGTTCAGAATTACTACTGCTAGAGGACTTCAAAACTGCTAGGTATTACTACTTCTAGTAGAATTAATACTGCTAGTCAAAGTTAGTACTGCTTGATCAAAGTTAGTATTGCTTAGCTAGTTAGTACTGCTAGAGGTTAGTGCTGCTTAGTGGTTAATGCTGCCAAGACTGAGTTAATACTTCCAAGATGATTAATGCTGCTTATGAGATGGAGATCAGAATTACAAGAGTGACAGCTGGATATACTGAAGATATTCATGGAAGATATTCTGAAGATATTTTATTAATTGTAATTATCTGTTATCTTCAGTATATATATAGAATTGATAGAATAGTTTAGACATTATTATTATTCATTCTAAGTTTTTGTTTTAGAGAGAGAATCAACCTCAAGGCATAGTTCCTAATTCTAGAGAAGTAGAATTCGTCTTGAAAGAGTCTGTTCTTCAAGATTGAGGTTGAGTGTGTAATCTTGTGATTTTAATCATTCAATACAAGTTTACAAGTTGTTAATCATACTCACTGTTTGTTTACTGTTACATTGAATATCAAAGTGTTATTCCGCAACTTCTTTGATATTAGTTTCTGAGAATTTATTCTTGTTGAGAATTCGATCCTAACAAGTGGTATCAGAGCCAGTTCTCTCAGAAACATCTATTCATTCATCATGGAAAACTTTGCAGAATCAAACAGTACTCTGGTCTCAAAGGTTCCAATGCTCAGACCCAATGAATTCGATATGTGGAAGATCAAAATCAAGCAGTACATACTCCTCACTGACTATTCTATGTGGGACATCATTGAGAATGACCCTTCTGAAGCAGGAAAGATTAGTGCAGATGGAAAGAGAACTCCACCAAAAACTGATGCTGAAAGAAAGACTAGACAGACAGAGATGAAAGCCTTGAGCACTTTGCTCTTGGCTATTCCCAATGAATATCAACATCAGTTCTGCAACTGCACTGATGCAGAGATGCTCTGGAATGCTCTAGAGAAGAGATTCTCAGGTACCAAAAGTACCAAGAGAAATCAGAAAGCCATTCTGAAGCAACAATATGAGAATTTTATGTCAACCAAGAATGAGTCCATGACTCAAACTTTTGACAGGTTCAACAAGCTTATTGGTGAACTAGCTACAGTGGGAGTACAAATTGATCAAGATGATCTAAACAGGAAGTTCCTAAGGTCCCTGAGTGATGAATGGACCATGTATACTGTGTCTTTCAGACAGAATGATCAACTGGAAGAAAAGGAACTTGATGATCTATATAATGATCTAAGAGTTTTTGAATCTGAGGTAGAGGCTAAGAAGAAGCCTTCTGGATATGTTCACAATGCTGCACTCCTTTCAGCATCAATTGATTCCACTTCCAATCCTGAATCAGTTAGTGCTGCCAATGGAGCAAATCAAGAGAAAGGCACTGAAACTGTATTTGAAGCCTTTCTGTCCAATCATGGAAACTCTTCTCTTATTAATGATGACTTGGAACAACTCCATCCAGATGATCTTGAAGAGATGGACATTAAATGGCAGATGGCCATGCTCTCTATGAGAGTTAAGAAGTTCATCAAAAGAACTGGGAGGAACAACTTCTCCCAAAGAAGAGAAGATGGAGCAGGATTTGACAAGTCAAAGGTGGAATGCTATAAATGCCATCAGAAGGGACACTTTGCTAGAGAATGCAGAAGTGGAATGTCTCAAAATAATAACCACCAACAAGCTCAATCTGGAAGCTTCAATAATAACAGAAACTCTGCACAAGCCCTTGTCTCTCAACAAGGTATGGGGTTTGACTGGAGTGATCAAGCTGAAGAGGCCATTCAAAACCAAGCTCTAATGGCAGAGGTGTCTGATCTCCCAACAGAGGTAACCTCCAATCTTTGTTCTCCAAATTGCATTAACACTGTTAAAAGGTATAGGGATCACAACAAGAACATGAGTGATGACCTTAAGAGATTGGAAAAGGACATAAAATATTATGTGAGGATTGTTGAGAGATTTGAAGAGCAAATTAAGGGTTTTCAAGCCAATGAGCTTCAACACTCTTATGACACAAACTACTGGAAGTGGGAGAAGAATGACTTAGAAATTCAACTGACCAGATCCAAAGAGGAGAGTGAAAAGTTAAGAGGAGAACTAGCTAAAGTCAAGCTAGATGTAGAAAAGTTTTCCAATGCCTCTAAAGCAATGGATTCTTTACTACAATCTGAGATTCATGATAAACTGAGAAGAGGAATAGGATACAATACCACACCACCACCTTATAACAACAACTACATTCCTCCTAGTTCAGATTTGTTAGAAACAAAGGATAGGAAGGACCTACCTGAGGGAGCCACTGAGATTGATCCCTTAGATGAAGTAGTTGTTAAAGATAAATCTGAGAAAGAAGTTGTCAAGAATAAGAACAACACTGTGAGTGGTGAGATTCCTATAGAAAACCACATAATCACCAATGAGGGATGTGGAAAGAATTGGGTCAAGTCCAATGAGATAGAGAAGACTGAGGGAAAGAACAAGAAGGTTTACTATAAGCAGACCACTGTTGTGAACCCTATTTCTTGCAAGCAGTGTGTATGCAATAAATCTGAGCCCCAAAAACATGATAAACCAAGGGGAAATCAGAGAAACTGGAACAATCAATGGGCTCAGAAACAAGGAGTTGATCTGAATAAAATAATCAGACCAAAACTTTGTTTCATATGTGGTAAGTTAAACCATTTGGCTAAGCATTGTTTCTTTAACCCTATTAACCAACAGATGAACTTTCAAAGATTTGAGCAAAAACCTGTTGGTTATAGGAAGGCTGGAAAGAAACATGTGGTTAAGAAATCTGTTGAAACCAAAGGCCCCATGAGGAAAAAGGTTTTAAAAGAAAGTATTAAAATGTGGGTGCCTAGAAGCACTAAAACTGTTAGTACTGCTGACAGGGATAGTGCTGCTGGAAGCATTACTGCTGCTACCAGTGTTAGTACTGCTGAAAATATTAATGCTGCTAATACTGTTAGTACCTCTTCAAAGGTTAATACTGCTAACATAGTTATTGCTGCTAACACAGTTACTACTTCTAACAAGGTTAGTACTGCTAAGCATGCAAGTGTTGCTAAGGCAGTTAGTACTTCTAAAACCAGTACTGCTTCTAGCAAAAGTGTTTCCAAACCCATCATTGTGACAAAGTACTCCAGAAATGAGGAGTCAAAGTTTAAAAATCTTGTCAAGAAAGAATGTAAATATTTTGATGAGAAAGGGGTACCCAAGACCACTTTGGCGGGTTCCTAATTCATACTAACTGATTTATCTTATGTGCAGGGCAACCAACAGCTCAAGGGAAAGAGCATATGGCATGTTGATAGTGGTTGCTCTAGGCACATGACAGGCAACATGTCATGCCTTCAGGATTTCAAGCATATCAATGGAGGACATGTTGCTTTTGGAGATAATCTTACTGGTGGTAAAATAAGTGGAAAAGGTAATGTTACAAAAGGTAAGATGACATTTGAGGATGTCTACTATGTTGATCAGTTGAAGTACAACCTGTTAAGTGTATCACAGGTTTCTGACAAACAACATAGCATATTATTTACTAATACAGAGTGTATGATCCTTGCTCCAGGGTTCAAAGTAGTTGATGAAAGCATGATACTACTTAGAACTCCAAGAAAGGACAATCTTTATTGCCTAGATATGGACAATGTTTCTAGTGATTCATCCCTGCACTGTCTTGTTTCTAAAGCTTCTGTGGATGAATCCTCTCTTTGGCACAGAAGGATGTGTCACATGAACTTCAAGACAATGAACAAACTTGTTAAAAACAACCTTGTAAGAGGTTTACCATCAAAAGTCTTTTCATGTGATGATCATTGTGTTGCTTGTCTTAAAGGCAAACAGCACAAAACTTCTCATAAGACCAAAGAGTTAAATACTATTTCTTCTTGTCTCCAGTTATTACATATGGATCTGTTTGGTCCTACAAATGTTATGAGTATAGGCAAGAAATCTTACTGCTTAGTTATTATTGATGATTACTCTAGATTTACCTGGGTATATTTTCTAAGGACTAAGGATGAGACAAGTGGACTGATCAAATCCTTTATCCTAAGAATTGAAAACCAAACTAATCAAAAAGTAAAAGTCATTAGATCAGACAATGGGACTGAATTTAAAAATCTTGATCTAAACACCTTTTGTGAAGAGAAAGGCATTGAGAGACAATATAGTGCCCCTAGGACTCCTCAACAGAATGGAGTTGCTAAGAGGAGAAATAGGACACTAATAGAGGCTGCTAGATCTCTGTTGGCTGATTCAAAACTGCCAATTACCTTCTGGGATGAAGCAGTTAATACTGCCTGTTATGTCCAAAATAGAGTTCTAGTGGTCAAGCCAAAGAACAAGACCCCATATGAGCTTTTAAATAAAAGAAAACCCTTTATTGGATTTTTCAAACCTTTTGGGTGTCCTTGTACTATTCTCAATACCAAATCTCACTTAGGTAAGTTTGATAGCAAAGCAGATGATGGATTTCTTGTTGGTTACTCATCTCAGAGTAAGGCTTACAGAGTTTTTAACTCTTCTTCTAGAATAATTGAAGAAAGTGACAATGTCAAATGCAATGAGAACACACCAAATCCTATTGGGTCTGGTCCTCAGTGGCTGTTTGACATTGATTCACTAACTAACTCTTTTGGTTTAAGTAGTAATGACTATGCAGGTTCAGGGTGTGAAGGATCAGGGACTACACAAGTTCAAGACAGTTTATCTCAATCTGTGATCTTTCCCATACCTACAGTGGATTCTATTGAAGACTATGAAAAGGAACCATCTACTGGACCAAATCAGAGTGAAGAAGAAAGTAGAAATGAGGAGAGTCAAGAAGATAAAGACCCAGAAGTAGCTGCTGAAAACACCTCAGTGGAGTTGAATGACTCTAATCTAGAGGTGGGACTTAATGAAGAACCTAGTCATCACACCAGAACTCAAAAGAATCATCCTCCACAGCTGGTAATAGGAGATCTATCTTCTCCTATGATGACTAGAAATCAAAGCAGGCTGCAAGAAATGCAAGACCAACAGCATACAGTGCTCTCTTGTTTTTTATCCCAGCTTGAGCCTAAGAAGGCACATGATGCTATGAAAGAGTCCAGTTGGATAGAAGCCATGCAAGAAGAGCTACTGCAATTCAAGCTGCAAGATGTTTGGGATCTGGTAGACCTTCCTAAAGGCCAAAGAGCAATAGGAACAAAATGGGTCTTCAGGAATAAGAGAGATGAAAGAGGCATAGTAATAAGGAATAAAGCAAGGTTGGTGGCTCAAGGGTATACACAAGAAGAGGGAATAGATTATGAAGAAGTATTTGCTCCTGTAGCCAGGATAGAAGCAATTAGATTATTCCTGGCTTATGCTTCTTTTATGAAATTCAAAGTCTATCAAATGGATGTCAAAATTGCATTTCTATATGGATCAATTGAAGAAGAAGTATATGTCTGTCAACCACCAGGGTTTAAGAACCCAAGCTATCCAGACAAAGTATACAAACTAAAGAAAGCACTTTATGGACTGCATCAAGCACCAAGAGCATGGTATGACACTCTGTCATCCTATCTCTTGGAAAATGGCTTTGAAAGAGGAGTCATTGATAAGACTCTATTCATCAAGAGAAAGAAGAAGGATATCTTGCTGGTCCAAATATATGTTGATGATATTATCTTTGGATCCACAAAAGACAATATGTGCAAGGAGTTTGAGGAACTAATGCATCAAAGATTCAAAATGAGTTCCATGGGGGAACTTACTTTCTTCCTTGGACTCCAAGTTCAACAGAAGTCAGATGGTATTTTTATCAGTCAGTACAAGTATGTGCAGGATATTCTAACCAAGTTTGGTTTCTCAGATTCAAAACCTGCCAGCACACCTATGGAGACACACAAGCAAATAACAGCAGATCTTGAGGGGGAGGATATGGATGTTCATCATTATAGATCCATGATTGGCTCTCTCATGTATCTTACAACCTCTAGGCCAGATATAATGTTTCCAGTCTGTGTATGTGCAAGATTCCAAGTTAGGCCAAAGCAATCTCACTATCAAGCTGTTAAGAGGATATTCAGATATCTCAAAGGGCAACCCAGATTGGGACTTTGGTATCCTCATGACTCATCTTTTGACTTGCTTGCATACTCAGACAGTGATCTAGGTGGAGCAAACTTGGACAGAAAATCTACTTCTGGAGGATGTCAGTTTTTGGGTGCAAGACTAGTTTCATGGCAGTGCAAGAAACAAACCACAGTGTCCACATCTACAACAGAGGCAGAGTACATAGCAGCTGCAAGTTGCTGTTCTCAAATCTTATGGATTCAGAATCAAATGTTGGACTATGGGGTAACCTTTCTACACACTCCAATTTTTATTGATAATAGCAGTGCTATTAGCATTGTAAATAATCCTGTCAAGCACTCAAAGACAAAGCACATTGAGATCAGGTATCACTTCATAAGAGACTGCAATGAAAAGAAACTTATTCAAGTTGTAAAAGTTCATACTGATAACCAGTTTGCTGATCTGTTCACCAAAGCCTTTGATGTGGGTAGATTCACTTTCTTAGTAACAAGTGTGGGAATGATCAACTCTGAATAAGCTCCTACTTAAAAAGTGGTTCAATGCCTGTATATTGTTTATTCTTGGTGGTCCTAATCTTCTTTTTCAGGAAAAGTATAGCAGTACTCAGTCCTTCACAAAGCTTAAAAGTGTAAGTATGATTAATACTGCCTGTACAGTTAATACTGCCAATGTTCAGTTAATACTGCTAGTTAGTTAATACTGCTAGTGGTTAATACTGCTCTCAGTTAATACTGCTTGTTAGTTAATACTGCTAGTGGTTAATACTGCTTGTTAGTTAATACTGCTAGTGGTTAATACTGCTCTCAGTTAATACTGCTAGTTCGTTAATACTGCTAGTGGTTAATACTGCTCTCAGTTAATACTGCTAGTTAGTTAATACTGCTAGTGGTTAATACTGCTCTCAGTTAATACTGCTTGTTAGTTAATACTGCTAGTGGTTAATACTGCTCTCAGTTAATACTGCTAGTTAGTTAATACTGCTAGTGGTTAATACTGCTCTCAGTTAATACTGCTCTCAGTTAATACTGCTAGTTAATTAATACTGCTAGTAGTTAATACTGCTCTAGGTTAATACTGCTTATGTCCCGAATACTATAAATACCCTTTGCCCGCCTAAAAGTTCATAACGACTCTTTGCATACTGTTCACTTGCGCTCTAAACCCTTTCTCTCTCAAGTTCCAAGTTTTCAGGCAAGACCTTCAAGATCAATGGCATCAATGGCATTCATAGACGAGCACAATGAAATCGCGATGTTAAAGAAGCCCAAATAGGCCACTGGTTTCCACCAGATTGTGGATTTCCTCACGACAAGCCATATTGCCCATGCTCTCACTGCCTCGTCATCAATCTACATCGAGCATCAAAGGCAATTCTGGGCAAATGCCACCATTGTTGCTGAGAATGGTGTGCAAATGATCAAGACAAGGGTCTGTGAAAAACCTTTGACAGTTACTGAAGAGGTAATCCGCATCAGTCTACGTCTAGATGATGCCACTGGTATCTCATCTATCTCTAATGATGAACTGCTTTCTACTCTTACAAGAATGGGGTATGGAGGCCCATTAGGTGTGTTCAAGTTCTCCAAAGCTAAATTTTCACCCCAATGGCGTTTCTTTGTCCATACTCTTATGCATTGTATCTCCAAAAAGACTACTGGCTGGAGTGAGTTCAGTAGCACCATTGCTTATGCTTTGGTGTGCTTGGCCACTGCCAGAAAGTACAATTTTTCTAAAATGATTTTCAATGATCTTGTCTCAAACTTGGGAAGCAAAAAGAGCTTTTATATGTACCCCAGGTTTGTCCAAGAAGTTATCACCCACGAATTGACGGATATGCCTCATTTTGATGGGGTATATGTACCAAAAATCCCCAAAGGTAAGGTCTTTTCAAACATGAAAAGATCTCCATTGGACTCGGAAGGAGTTGACACCCCATTGTTCTCTACAATGATGGTGGTGTCCCACACTGATGAAGGTATGGCAGCAAGGTCAAGGCCCCCATTAGACCATCCCACTGCTAGCCAATCCCAACCTTCCCACTCTAAATCAATTCCTCAGTCTCTTCTTGACAAACCAACTTCTCCAATTACCCAAACTTACAAAAGGAAACAGGTAAAGAAGGCTCCTTCCCTTCTTGTACCATCACCCATTGAGCCTTTAAGCCCTCTAATGGAGAATTCTCCATTAGAGAATATTCACAGGGAAACCACAGGGGTGTCTCCCAAACCCAAGGAGGTGCTCACTGAGGAGAGGGTTGAGTATATGGGTACTGAGGCTGCCACTACTTCTGCTAGCACAGAGAAGGACAGTGGTAACATAAATAAGACCTCCCCCATGGCAACTTTGAATGAGCAATCATTCAAAGGTCCCAAGTGCCAAGAAACCACGGGGGTGGAAAGTGCTTCTGCTAGGCAGAAGGCTTCCACTACTAAAAGATCCCATGATCCTTCAAAAGGGGGTAACACTCCTGGAGAAGGTGAGGACAGATATGACTATCTTGAATTGATGGACACAATGGACAACATCAACAGGGATGTGATCAACCAAGGAAAAGACATCGAAGAGCTGAAACTAATAGTCCTGTCTCAACAAGCTCAGATTTCCAAACTGCAGAATATGGTAAAAAGATTGCTCCAGAAAAAGAAGAGGAGGCAATTTGTGCTTAAAATGAGGGACCCAGTGACTGATGCTCCCAAAAAGGGGGAGTCAGAAGCTGATGTTAACAGGGAAGATGCTCCAGAAAAGGGAGAGAAACTTGATGTTGAGGGGGAGAAAGCAGCAGTAACAGAGCAAGCAACAGAAACCATTAATGCTGCTAGTTCAAGTAAAGCAGCAGAAATGGTTAGTACTGCTGAAATAAGCAAAGCAGCAGAAACAGTTAAAGAAGTTCTAACAGAGCTGGAGATTGCAGAAACCTTGCTTAAAGCCAAGCATGATACTCCCAAGGTCACCTCAAAGACCAAAGGAGTAGTATCAAAGAACAAGGGGAATTGATCAAGAAAACAAATGTAGAAGAGAAGGTGATAAGCAAAGAAAAGGGTAAGGCAAAGCTAGTTGAATCTGATCAACCAAAGAAAAAGCAGAAGTTGATTGAAGCAGATGAAGCTCTGGCTAGGAAAATACAGGCTGAACTTGAAGAAGCAGAAACTGTGCAAGTGGCAAAGGATAGAGAAATAGCTAAAGCAATGGCTGCAGAGTTAAACAAAGTCTATCAACAGAGCTTAGCAACTGAGCAAGCCAAGCAGAAAGCCACATTTGTTAAGAAGCCTACCAAGATCAAAATGGCTGCAAGGAAAAGACAACCATCAAAGACATACCTGGGTGCTCAAGAGAGAAAGAAAATGATTACTTTCCTCAAAGGTGCAGTAGGTGTCAAGGTAGAGATGTTTTCAAAAATGTCTTTTGATAAACTCAAGAAGATGTATGATGCTGAGATGACAAAGCTTCAAGGGGATGATATTGCAAGGGTTGAAATGGAGAAAAGAATGAAAGAGAGCAATGATTTCTTACAAAAACCATTCCCTGATGAGCAAGAAACTCCAGAAAAGGAAGCAACAATTGGTGAAAGTCTAAGGACTTTGAAAAGAACTAAGATGATTGCCAGGAGAAAGCCTACAAAGAAGCCTAGATTAATGGAAGAAGAGGCTGAAAAGGTTATTGAAGAAGAAGAGGCACCTGAGTCATCTACAATACAATAACCTGCAAGTACTGAGGATGTTAAAATGTACATGGTAGTGATGGACAAAGTGCCTGAACCAATTTCAGCAGAACCTGTAGGGGTTAAACCTCCTGAAGTCATTCACTGGGATGTATTGGAAGTGGATGGAAAGGAATATATCAGATTAAAGAGAAAGGATGAGAAGTATGAAGTGTACAACACTTGGAACAAGATTGTCAGAACCTGCTCAAGATCTGATATTGAAGAAATGTGTTGAGATAGGGATGAAGTTATATGCAGATGAACTGAAAGCTCCAGTGATTTCAATTACAAAGCTGATAATGGAGTATCTGTGTATGATGTTCAAGCCTGATGCAGTGGAGGAGATCATAAGGAATGTGTTCAAATCAGTCAACAATTGGACTCTATATGAAACTAGTGGAGTATATGCAGTGACTTTGGATTTGAATCACACTGAATACTTTCTAGTGGATAGAGTGTATAACCATAGCAGATTAAAGCTTCATGCCATGCTGAAGAAGAAGCTAGGATGTATTCCAGATTCAGAAATGGCTAAATATTTGATCCAAAGAACAATAAATCAGAGTTTGGGGTTGGATGCAAATACTGAAATTTAGGCCATGATGGAGTTTTGGGAGCATCTTGAAGAAGATCTGAAGAACTTGACTTCTCTTCCTAAAAGTCAAGTTAGGGGGAACTGAAGAAAAGCTTAAGTATGGTTAATGCTGCTAGTTCAGAATTACTACTGCTAGAGGACTTCAAAACTGCTAGGTATTACTACTTCTAGTAGAATTAATACTGCTAGTCAAAGTTAGTGCTGCTTGATCAAAGTTAGTACTGCTTAGCTAGTTAGTACTGCTAGAGGTTAGTGCTGCTTAGTCGTTAATGCTGCCAAGACTGAGTTAATACTTCCAAGATGATTAATGCTGCTTATGAGATGGAGATCAGAATTACAAGAGTGACAGTTGGATATACTGAAGATATTCATGGAAGATATTCTGAAGATATTTTATTAATTGTAATTATCTGTTATCTTCAGTATATGTATAGAATTGATAGAATAGTTTAGACATTATTATTATTCATTCTAAGTTTTTGTTTTAGAGAGAGAATCAACCTCAAGGCATAGTTCCTAATTCTAGAGAAGTAGAATTCGTCTTGAAAGAGTCTGTTCTTCAAGATTGAGGTTGAGTGTGTAATCTTGTGATTTTAATCATTCAATACAAGTTTACAAGTTGTTAATCATACTCACTGTTTGTTTACTGTTACATTGAATATCAAAGTGTTATTCCGCAACTTCTTTGATATTAGTTTCTGAGAATTTATTCTTGTTGAGAATTCGATCCTGACAACCCTTGTCGATCGTGTCGGATCGTGACAGTCGGTTCACTTCGAACTTTTGGGATGGGTTTCAGAAAGATCTTGGTACGCGAGTTAAGTTGAGTACGACTTATCATCCACAAACCGACGGGAAAAGAGAGAGAACAATCCAAACTTTGGAAGACATGTTGAGGTCTTGTGTCATCGATTTTGGGGGTAGTTGGGACTCTCACCTACCTTTGGTGGAGATTGCTTACAATAATAGCTACCACTCGAGTATTGGAATGACACCGTTTGAGGCGTTGTACGGGCGGAAGTGTCGAACTCCCGTGTGCTGGCTTGAAGCGGGAGAGAAGCAATTCGTCGGACCTGAAATCGTGCAAGAGACGGCCGATAAGGTCAAAAGAATTCGTGAAAAATTGAAAGCGGCCCAGGATCGGCAGAATAGCTATGCCGATAAGAAGAGGCGGCCGATGGAGTTCCAAGTGGGCGACCGTGTGTTGCTGAAGGTGTCGCCATGGAAGGGCATTATCAGGTTCGGAAAACGTGGAAAGTTGAGTCCCCGTTTTCTCGGACCTTTCAAAGTGCTTAAGCGAGTGGGTTTGCAAGCCTAACAATTGGAACTGCCACCGGAGTTGAGCAGAATCTACAACACGTTTCATATTTGTTACCTTCGGAAGTGTTTGGCGGAGGAAGAAAGCGCCATCCCTCTCTCCGAGTTAAGAGTGGACGAGGATAACCGTTGTGTAGAAGAAACTGACGCTTGCGTCACAAAGAGGTCACTATGGTCAAGGTGCAGTGGAAGCATCATCGGGGAGCCAACGTGACGTGGGAAGCTGAGGAGGATATGAAGCGAAGATATCCTCATCTTTTCGAGTAGTCGGTATTTCGAGGACGAAATCATTCCCAAGTTGGGGAGGATTGTAACACCCCGAATTTTCATATTGTAATCTTGGTACTCTTGTGTTTAGCTTTTGTCGTTAGCACCGCATTTGGTACCAAGTTTGAGTTTGGATTTTGGTGGTTTTGGACAAACCATAGTGAACTACGCGAGTTAAACCACGAATTGCAAGTCGCGGCACAACCCGCTAAACTCACTGTTGGGTCTCCATTTCAAGTAAACGGGTGAGTTATGCCGCAACTTGAGGTCGCGGCATAACCCGCGAAACCCCCTGGCCGACTTAGGTGGGTTTTTAGCCTAAAATATCTCAAGATATTTCAATATCTTTCTCCTCAAGTCTCTCTCTCTTTTTTTCATTTTAAGGTTCCTTCAAGCTACCTTATATTGCTAGCGTTTAGTGCTTCAACCAAGAGTTCGGTATTGAAAGCTTCATCTTGTCCGGGTGGTCGAAATCTAGTTTTTTTGGGTTTTCTTCTAAACCCTATTTGGTGAGTTCCTACTACCTTTTTCTAAACTTTATACATGTCAAATATTACATTTTGAACTCCTATATATCTCCATGGTTTTGGATCTAAGTTTACTATATTTTGACATAACTTGAGTTTTGTAAGATTTTAGGGTTCCCGATCATTTTCAACTAAAATGATGGGTTCCATCTTATTTGAAGTAAAAGGATGTTTTACTTGCACATTTATGTGGGTTACTTGAAAGAATGTTTATAAGTTCATTTTTATGATTTTCATTCTTACCAGAAGTTAAACTTGAAAATGCATTTTGTTTATAAATGTTATTTTGAACCATATGACTAACTATGGTTGGTCACAAATGAAATTATGACAAGTCTAGACTATTACTATTGGATCCCTAGGTATTGAGTCGGCTTATATTATTGGGATGTCTATTCCCCTTTTTGTAGTTATGGATGCATTTGATCCTCGGGGGCCATTTGGTACGGTTATGTGAGATCGGTTACTAGCTATGGGTCATAATGTAGTCCTAGTGAACGAGTATGACTGGTTTCCTCGAGGGCCCTCCCTCACATCTTAGTACGGACCTTCATTGTTCGTGGCCATGGATTCTATGTATTTAGCTCACAACTCGGATTGTGGTCTACTTTTGCGTTCCGCCACAATCCTTGGTAAATCGGGTATCCCCCGTCATCGCAAGATGAATTTTCAGACCGAACGGTCCTTATGTGACAAAGATTTCAAATGTAAACTAAAACCTTATTGAAAAGATTTCCTTTTGATGCAAATGTTTATATTTCTTGAAATTATAAACTGTATGTTCTCACTAGGCTTTAAGCCTAACACTTTTTCTCAAATGATATGTATAACAGGTTTCCCTAGCGGTGGGTTGACAAGGTTGTGAGTAACGAGCATGGTCTTAAAGGCATTTTTTAGATGACAAGTATTGGATGTTGGGCAATTGTTTAAGTCCTATATTTTGGTGATTTTGGGTTGACAACCGATGTAATCTAGATAGTCATGTTTAGATTAGTATGTTGTTGAATTTCATATCCATTCGTTGGTTTTGTAAAGGCTCATTACTTTTCCCCTTTTTGGGAGGTTTATACCAAATGTGCATGTCATTCTGCCAAATTTTCGAGTTTTTAAATTACTCTAAATTTTAGGGTGTTACAAAAAAGTATAATTGCTCGGAGTTGGCAAGTATTTGAACTAGCATCTCTTGCTTCATTGAGTCTAAAATTATCAATTTGCCAATCGCAAATTGTTCAAGTGTTTGAACTAGCATCTCTTGCTTCATTGAGACTAAAGTTATCAATTTGCCAGTCGCAAATTGTTTATGCTAATTGCTCCTAATCGACAAGATTACCTTATTACATGGTTGTTTGTTAAGTATATATTTGATAGTTCATAAATAATCAAATTGCATCCGTACGACTATTTGTTATGTGAAATGTTAGAATTTTTATAGAATAGTGGGAGTAGAAGGCATTCGTGCAAAAACGAGGCCAACTATAAGCCAAAACGAGACGATAAGTCGATAAGCATTCAATATACATATTTTGACATGGTACAACTATTTCATACAAGATTTGAGAGATCTATAATTAAAATTTGTGGGGGTGATAATTTACCTTCTGAACAAGTTTGGCCTATTCTCTATAATTTTGTGTTGCTTGCTTTTTCTCTTATTTGTCATGTTTTAAGGTATCGAAGCGATTGGAGGAACTTAAGCAGGAGTATGAAAAGGAAAATGGGGAGGTAGGAGAAGCCCAAGTAAAGCAAAAGCAGGCGCAACCGGCTGCGTGAATAGGAAAATCTTACTTTGTAAATACCTGTAATTCGATTCTTTCGGAGGATCATTATTACACATGTTTTTAATCAATTGCATTAGAATCTTGAAATGATTTTGACAAGTTTAGTTTTAGAAATCTTTAATATTGGGTGAAAAGGCTTCATGTTTGTAAGGGAATCATTCTGTGATGAACGAGATATGCGAACACTTTGGATACCCATTTGCTTGATAGTCAAAGACTCATTAAACTACATGCCAAGTCAAATATTGCCTTCTTTTTGGTGTTTGGAGGATCATTTTTCTTTTTCCTGATCATGTGCTTAAAATAGTTGTGATGATAGCTTTGATCTTCTATTGATATGCATCTAAAATTCAATGTAATGCAAATGTTTGGTGTGTAATTAAGTGTATTTTTGTTTTTGGTGACATGTAAGTATGTCTTGTGTTGGTTAGTTTCAAGAATTGACATTTTTTCTGTTTAGTTAGAAGTCATTTACTAAACGTTTATCCGGTAAGTGCTTACCGACTCACTTTACCTTGTCCGATGAACATGACAAGGATTTGAAATCTTACCCGATAAGAGCGATGACAAGGACCGAGAGTCTTACCCAGTAAGTGAGAGTGATGACCTTTTCCTAGTAAGCAGTTACCGGATAAAAATGTTGCATACGATGCTGTTTTAATGGACTAAAATTTTACCCGGTAATCACTACCGGTAAGCGCTTACCAGGTTAGTGTTGGATAAACGGTCCCTTACTCTACTTTTCAAAACAAGTTATAATTTTATCAAGACATTAATCAATAATCACGATACCGTTGCACATCTGGTTGTTCCTGGAGGAGAATTTTGCCATAACATGTGAGTTTTCTAGATTAAATTGGATTCATTGATCACATGAATTTGAAAAAAAAAAGATTAATATAAAATAGAATGACACTTAAGAATTAACACCTTAATTTAGATTAAAGTCACATCGTGTACCCGACTAACGATGCAAGATAAAAAAAATTAAATTTCAAGGTGGGACTGGAGGGACTATATGCATCATTATTCATGTTTGTCCAATTTTTCCTTTGAGTTGACATATCACTCCAGCAAGGGATAGTAAATTTGTAACAATTGTGCTTATTGATGCATAGATTAAAATCATGTTGTGTACCGACCAACGGACGAGTATAACACTAGTTACGATGGCTAAGTTATAGTTTTTAGAGTAAATTACATTTTTGGTCCCTATGGTTAAAACTCATTATCAACTTTGATCCCTATTTTAATTAATTACAATTTTAGTCATTGTAGTTGTCATTTTGTTTCACTTTTGGTCCCTCTGACTAACTCAAGTTTTAAAAAAGTAAGTTAAATTAAGGGTACTTTGGTCATTCAACTCTTTTTTGTCTTTTTCCTTTTTATTTTATTAGAAGTTAATAATACTATATATTATATTATATTTAATAGTTAGTTTATTTAATCATTAAAAAATAAAACATTGTCTTTTAGTTTACCATAAAAATGTGATATTTAATTTTTTTAAAATTCTTCAAGTTAATATTTTTACTCAATTTACAATAGTTGGTATTTTAAGTTTTTTTCATTTTTAAAAAAAATTTAAATATATGATTAATATGTGTCAAGCATTTAAAAATTGACATGTTTACTAAAAATAGATAAATTGATATATTTTATTTTATTAATAAATTAAAATATAAAATTAATAAGATGAAAGGAACAACGACAGTTGAATTGGATTTTTTTAAGCCATTTTTTTTTTTCACTAATAAGATGATGTTGTATGATAAAATTTCAAAATAAAATATAGCTATTAATTTGTTATTAAAATATTGAATACAATGATGGCTTACTCTTAAATCATTTATGTATAACAAACATGATAAGAAAAAGAATGAAATTGTATTCCCAATGAATTCAAGCACAATCTATCAATCAAGATCTAACATTCAAAGTCTAGAGAGAGTGTAGAGAGAGAAACGTAGTCATGTGTATATAGCAATTAAGAACCACACATTACAACAAACATAAACCAAGGTATTTATATCAAGGACTAAAACTACATGCTTAACACCTAAGTAAACTCATATTTGACTAAACTAAACATTGACTTTGTTGACTTATCTTGACTTGACTTTTCCTATTAAATCTTGGATACAATAATACACTAACAATCTCCCCCTTTGTATTCAAGATTTAATAAAAAATTGACATTAGTCTTCAGCACTTGATTCTTCAATCTTCAACTCTGACTTCTTTAAAAACTTTGAAGCTCTAACAATCTTCAGTCTTTCAGTCTTTGAAGAATCTTGAAAAGTCTTTAACACTTTGCAGCTTTGGAAAGTCAACAAGTCTTGAAACGAATCATTTGAAGTCTTGAAACAATACTATGAAAATTTCATCTTTGAAACTTCTTTAAACTTCTTTGAAATCTTTTGCCTTTGAGAAACTTCGAGGAATCTTTCAAAAAAACTTTATCTTCATCACTCTGATCTCTTGATCGTCTTTGGAAAAACGAACTTTCACGAATCTTCTAATTTGACTTTGAATAATCTCATAATGATTTCTTTTCATCTGGCTTGGACTTTCAGAATCATCTTTCTTCCGAAATCATCTTCAGAATCTTCTAAATTCTTTGACAAAACTTTGATGATTTTGAAATTGATCTTTGTAAATGTCTCCCCCTTTTTGATGATTGTGAGCATCATGATCATCAAAACTTTCTCAATTTCAGCACTTTCTTTGAATCTCCCCCCTTTTCAAATATTCTCCCCCTTTGAGATACATTTGATATTTTCTGCCCTTTTGATCTGAATAGCTGAATCATGAACTGTATATACCTAAATCTTTTCAAATTCAGATATAATGAACTTGGTAACCCTGATTCAAAAAATGAAACAGTTAGGAGTGTCTGTCAGTAACATGGAGTTACTGTATACAACGAATGAACAATTTAAGGAGTTGGTTTGATGATGACTCCCCAGGACTTCCATTCAATCATTGAAAAACACAAGGTTTATCTATGAATGTTCTGACAGAAAAACAAATTTTCTGTGTGTTCGTGCTTGTGTATGAAAGAATTTAGCACAATGATTGTGTTTCATAAAGTTCAAAATATGTAAACTGTTGAGACAGCAACAAGTATTACACGGACTCAATGTGCATGAAAGAGGTGCGAAGGTGGGGCAACGTTCCTTCTTTTTCAATATCTAAATCTTCCAAGTGAAAACTAGATAGCAGATATGCTGCGTCCCCAAAGAAAATGAAACATTTCTTTGTTAAGAAAGAAACGAGTGGTTAGTGGGGTTAAATGCAAGAATTGGCATGGGATCACTGCCTTTTTCAATGATGGTCACCAAAGAATGTGAACCAATCAGAAGATATGGTTGCCCGGCTCAGAAAGTGGTTGGTGCAGAGTTCTGATATTCTTTTAACTCTGTTCTCACACCCTCTTTCTTTTAAACATTGAAACTCACTTCTAACCAATCTCTCTTTTTCATTTTACCTCAGCTCAATGAGAAAAACTCAACCGGATGAGTTATCTCCCCCACTCTTTGATTTAAGACCCCTCACTCCTCAATCACTCGAGGATAACTTCCTGGGTAGGAAACACTGGTTAACGTGAATCCATGGAAGTTCTGTTTAAGCTCACACACGAATCCCATGTAAGTCCTATAAAGAATGGTTGCTCAACAATTTAACTTTAGCAGTATAGCTCAAAAATGTGATAATATTGTCAAAATGTATGCTCATTAAAAATAAGAATGAAATTTGAGCATTTGAACTTTGAAGATCTCTCAAAACAAGGATATTGAATGAATGAAATGAAATCAAGAGAATTGTTTTGAAAATCTGACAATGTATCAATCAGATCAAATAAGATGGTTTAGGGTATCAAAGAATTGGATATTTTGTTTATATGAACGAATATAAACAATTTTGCAATGAACGCTCAAGTTTGAAATGATGAATGATGCTCAACAATAATTGAAAGCAAATGGGAGTATTACCATCGAAAAATTGGTTCGTTATGAGACATGGTAATAACATATTCAAATGAAGTACTGAACCGATATGTGTGAATACTTTACAGTATATAGACAACGCAAGTATTGATTTTTAGAAACACACGGTCAGTTAAACATTAAAGCTCAATAATGAAAAACATTTAAAATCACACTTCTAAATTCATGAAACCTTTTGAGAATCAAAAGTGGTTTGAACATTTAAGAAACCGTTTTTCATGCTTGAAATTTGTTCTTCTTTCAAACAATCAGAGATTTAAGATCAGAAGATATTTACCTTTAAGGCTCCCCCTCAAATCATTATAGAATGATTTAGGTCTATTAAGATCCCCCTGGATATTTTGCATAATATCCTTGTCTGAACATTGAAGAACGGGTCCTGATCTGTCATGTGATCAGAAGCCACAATGACATTAAAGTCCGGGTTCTAAACTGAAGTGTTTAGAAGCCAAACTCTTTGACTTTGAAGTCCGAGTCCTGAGTTGATTTACTCAGAAGTCATAATTTTGTACTTTGAAGTACGAGTCCTGATCTGTACATGATTAGAAGTCAATCATCTTGCTCCCCCTAAACCTGTGGTACCTGCAAAACAGTTTTAACAGGTTTTGGTACCCACTGGTATTTGGGTCCTGGTATGTTAGATTTAGGAATCCACTTCTCATTAGATTTATAACTTTTAAATCCAGAATTCTGAGAAGTAATTCTGTAAGATCCGTACCAGTTATGAGTAGTTTTTCTTTGAACGAAGTCATTCTCTCCACAGTAAGAACAACATATCTTCTTTTGAGCAACCCTGATCAAGTGATTAGTTGAGTAAAACATATCAGGATGAACAAAAGATTTACCTTTATGTGTTCTGTTCTTTTTGGCTTTGGTTGTGGAATTGAATGATCTGTCATTCTTCTTCTCTTCATCAGAATCTTTTACTCTCCAGACCATCTGATTTTTCTTAGAAGACTTTACAAGAGATTTGATGTAAAAAATTTCTGAACCATCAACAGATTTATCATAAAATAGATTAGATGGTCTGATATGACTTGATTTGACAGTGATTGGTTTGACACTTTTCTTTTTCAAAACATTTTTGTCATGAATACAACTTGAAGCTGTTTTAAAAGGACAGACTGATTCTGTTGAATTATCAACAGGTGATTGGCTAATCACATCAGCTGTTACTTTATTAGACAATTCAATGTTTGCAGCTTCCAAGTCATTTATCTTTTTAGTCAAAATGTTTCTTTCATCTGAAAGTGTGTCAAACTTTTGTTTCAAATCAGATTTGGCCTTCTGTCCTTTTTGGATATCTGATGATAGAACAGTTATTTTGGACATGAGCTTGGATATTTCAATTTCGAAATATGAACGTTCTTGCTCAAAATCTTTTTGTAAGTTCTTGGATTTATCAGAAATTTCATTGAAGATCCCAATATTTCTCTTTTTAGAATTTTTCTTTTCAGATTCAAAAGACTTTTTCTTTTCTTTAAAAATTTGTCTTTCTTTTTCTAATAAGTCTTGTAAAATTGAAATCTGTTTGGGAAATTTTGTGTTTTTATCTTCAAGAATTTTTCTTTCCTTAGGAAATGTGTCTCTTTCAGTAATTAGAATCTTTTCAAAATCAGACACTCGTTTGGAAAGTTTAATGCATCTCATCTCAAGATCCTTTTTCTCTTGTAAAGTTTTCTTGGAAATCTCAGATGATTGTTGAGTTGAAGATGTCTTCATATTTGATTTTTCTTTTTCTGCTTGAAGACTTGTTTGCCGTTCAGCATTTTTCTTCTCCAAAACAGATATATGATCTTCAAAAGCCTTAAACTTCTGTTGAAGGTTGACTGACTCATCTTTCAGCTCAGATGATTTCTTTTCAGTCGTCTTCATTTGGCTTTGAAGATTTGAAATCTTTTTGTCTTTCAGCTTGATTTCTTTTTCACAAGCTTGAATAGTATTTCCTTTTATTTCAATCATTTTCTCTTTCTCTTTAATCTCCTTCTCTCTTGCACTGATGATACCTGCAAAATCATATTTATCCATATTAGTACACTTTTTACAGTCAGGAGTTTTATCAGAATTTGACAGATTAAATTTCAACTCCTGAATCTGTTTTAGAAGCACTGAATTCTGATTTTTCAGTTGATTTCGTTCAGCTTCTATTTTCGGTATCTCAGGCATGTACAATACAGCCATGTCTCTTGGTGACAGTACTGTATTCCCTCTCTTATCTGTCTTTGGCATCTTGAAAGAAAAAGTTAGCTTAAAAAAACGATCGTCAAAAATCAGAAAATTATGATCACTGTCAAAATATGTCCCCCTCCGCAGACTTAGCACGAGGGTTCCGCTTGAATAAAATGATTGAATAAAAGAAATGCTTGAATAAAATGATCGTTCCCAAAACAATTCAGAAAAGTTGACTGAAAGTCAAACTTGGATCACCACTTAAAAAAATTTCAGAAATTTTCTATCTGTGGAACTCGCAAAACACTAAAACTTGCAGACCAAGTGAACTCGCAAAGAACTGTTCACTTAGAAACTCGCTAGACGTTATGTGCGCGTTTGAGAAACTCGCAGGCCACTGTGTGCGCGTTTCGAGAACTCGCAAGCCTCTTCTAGCGTGTTTCGCTCAAACTCGCAGCCTTTACTTGTGCGTTTTACCCAAACTCCCAAGCTTTGCTTAGCGCGTTTCTAAAATTCGCTAGCCTCTTTTAGCACGTTTCGTTCAAACTCGCAAGCTTTGACTTGCGCGTTTATGAAACTCGCTTGCCTCTGTTAGCGCGTTTCCGGCCAAAAATCAAATCCTTTGACTTGCGCGTTTGATGGTGAACTCGCAGGCTTAGCTTGCACGTTCTTCAGACTTGAATCTTGCGCGTTCTTCAGATGAACTTGCGCGTTTCGACACTTTCGTTCACAAAATCGATCCAAAATGCTTTAAACCTGCAAATTGATTCTACAAATTGTACCAATATGATCGAAATACATATTAGAACACTTTTCTATCAATTCAAACTAGCTAAAAACATGAAATTAAAGTGCATTGATCTATATATAGTGTTCGACTACAAGTTTTATGAGAAACACAATTTGAACAAATTGATCGATCTAGAATCAAAATTAGCCTATGTAACCTGAACAAGAATTGATTCTAGTGATGATACTTACATAACCAAATCAATTTCTTGATCCAATTGTACAAAAACAATAAAATTCGCGATCAAACAGTAAATTCCAAGAAAACGAGTTCGTGAACATTAAAATCCAAGAATTAATCCAAATTTGATGCGATGATCCCTCTGGATTGGTTTGGTTGGCTCTGATACCAATTGAAATTGTATTCCCAATGAATTCAAGCACAATCTATCAATCAAGATCTAACATTCAAAGTCTAGAGAGAGTGTAGAGAGAGAAACGTAGTTATGTGTATATAGCAATTAAGAACCACACATTACAACAAACATAAACCAAGGTATTTATACCAAGGACTAAAACTACATGCTTAACACCTAAGTAAACTCATATTTACTAAACTAAACATTGACTTTGTTGACTTATCTTGACTTGACTTTTCCTATTAAATATTGGATACAATAATACACTAACAAAGAATTACTCATGAGCGAGTGAAAATGCATCTTAGAGCAAGTAAATCGATGGTCAAACCATAAAATTTTAAATAAAACTATAACCCATATTTCATTTTAGGTATGTTTATTAGTTTTATACTTTTAATTTGTTATTTGTAAAATGAAATAGACCAATTTATTTATTTTTAGTAAACATGTTGTTTTTTAAATAATTGGTACATATATTTAAAATGTTATTTTAAAATAAACAAAATAATAATTAAACAATTGAACTCAAAATACCTACTATTAAAAATTGATTAAAAATATTAACTTGAAGATCTATCAAAAGAAATATTAAATATAACATTTATATGGTAAAACTCAAAAAACAATATTTTATTTTTTAATGATTAAATAAACTAATAAATATTAAATAATATATATATATATATATATATATATATATATATAATAATCTATTAAAATAGAAAAGAAAAAAGAAAAAAAAGAGTAAAATGACTAAATTACTCTTAAGTTAGTCAGAGGGATCAAATGTAAAATAAAATGACAACCACAGTGACTAAAATTGTAATTACTTTAAAAGATGGACTAAAGTTGATATTAAATGGTAAACATAGGGACCAAAAATGTAATTTACTCTAGTTTTTAAATGGAAATTTAATTAAAATACTCGTATTTCAATCGTATCTTACCAAAATGCCCAAAATCTCTCCCATTTTGCCGAAATACCCATTAAGGCCGGGATTATGGGTCGGGATTTGAGATATCCCGGAGTTATCAAATTTTTTGAGAAATAGCGGGGTTACCCCGGGATTTAGGGCGATATCATAGAGGCCGGGATGGGCCAAGTGGGTAACAAATTAATAAGGTTTTATATGATTTTAATATATATTTACATTTTATACCCCTAAAATTATTTAGTTAGTTTACTTTATACCTTTTACTTTTCTATTTTTTATTTTACACTTTCATCATATTAACACATATAATTGTATATTAACTAAAATGCGTTAAAAGGATACGTTTTAATTTTAACAAGTTACACCATTATAACCGTCTCTTCGATACCTTCGAAATGAGCCTAATATTGAATATTTTTGGATTTAATTATTTATTATATATTATATCTGGTTTAGTTTTAATATCATTATTTTTGTAAAAACTTTTAAGAATTGTCGATTATACAGAGACGGCAATTTCAATACATTTACTTTTAAATTGAGGATATTTGAATTTTATTTTTATGTTTAATGGGTCAATGGTAAAAAAAATCAGGTAAAAACATAAGGTGAAATGATTGACCAAATTTAAGACATGTTTGTTAGGGGCTGTTTGTTTACCTCTTAATGGTTCCATTAAGAGGCAACGTTAAGAGGTGAATCATGTTTGGTAGGAAAAAAAAAGTTGTCTCTTAATGGTTCCAAAACCCTCTGACTCATTTTGTATCCTGGGTCTCCCTTAACCATTAAGCGTCCTGATTTCATTCTGAACAATTACCAAACAACCATATTTCATATTGCACTATATCATAAGAGTCTCTTAATCATTCTGACCTCTTAATCATTTTGCACCAAACCAATCAGCAACTGTCAAACAACCCCTTAGCATCTTTATATGCTTAATGGGAGTCCCACCTTATTTGTTAGTTTTACATGATTTTTTGTAGTGGTTTAATGATATTCAAAAATATTACTTATGTAGTATATATGATATATAATAAAATAATAAGATCCAAAAATATTCAATATTTGGCTCATTTTAAATGTATCGAAGAGACGGTTATAATGGTATAACTTGTTAAAATTAAAACGTATTTTTAACGCATTTTAGTTAATATACGATTATATGTGTTAATATGATGAAATTATAAAATGAAAAATAGAAAAGTAAAAGGTGTAAAATAAACTAACTAAATAATTATAGGGATATAAAAATATATATATATATATATACACTAAAATCATATATAATCTGCCTAAATTCAATTAAAATTTTCACCCCCAACCTCGGGATATCGCCCTAAATCCCGGGGTAATCCCTCTATTTCTCAAAAAAATTGACAACCCCGGGATGGGTCGAATCCCGGCCCACAATCCCGGCCTAAGTGGGTATTTCGGCAAAACGGTAGAGATTTTGGACAATACGGTAATAGATGTTTGAAATATGAGCATTTTTATTAAATTCCCTTTTTAAATCGTAGGTACCAAAACAATGGAAATGGTAAAAAAAAAAACACAGGAACCAACATTGTATTATACGCTTAAATAAATTTTAATTAAAAAAATTATTAATCTTTAGGCATTGTTTGGCAAAAAAAAAGGTTAGCTTACATGTTTGGATGACCATAAGCTAGCTTATTGAAAAGCTACTTTCACTAGCGTTTCATTGACTAGAGGAGCTTTTTATTTTTTTCTTCCAAATATATCCTTGCTATTTTATTTAAATGACAAAGATACCCTTCCTCAATAAAACAAATAACCCAGTCTGAAAAGTCTTTTGTTCCATATTCAACGTGATTTCTTCAGAGCGATTCTTCAGAGCTTGATTTCAAGTTACAGAGCGTGAAATCGATTGTTCTTCACAAGTTGATTGTTCTATAACACCCTCAAATCTGGAAATAGCAACTAATTTAAAATTTTCTAAATACATCAATTCATGATTCGTCTATAATCACAAATTAAGATTTAACCTCAATACACACATTCATTCTACACATACAGTCTATAATAAGGACGGGTGTTACTAAGACCCAATGATAGTCACTATCTCTAACTGCGGAAGACTTCACCAAATCTACTTACTCTCGTGCAAGTCTAATGCTCAACTCTTCAAAGCACTGCAAGAACCAAACCCCAACTGGAACCTGATGCACATGCCGACAAATAAAAAGGTTAGGATTGTTGGTCCCGAAGGTGCTTAACAAGTTTGTAGAAGGGGGGGGGGGGGGTTGAATACAAACACAGAAATTAAGGTTTAATAAATTGTTTATTGATAAATCAAAATACAATTTACAAGTTTGTTGCGGAATAAGATTAAGACAGACTTAATCTAAAGAAACTTAAGAAACACTAAGATGATTGCACAAGAAATTTAGAGAATGGGGGATTAAGAGAGATAGAAAACAAGGGTTTCTATATGGAGTTCAAGGATTGAGCACACCTTCAGATGAAGGGGTGAGCTTCCTATTTATACCCTATGCATTAAATGCATGGCAGGACACTTTACACGTGGCGTTCATAGATTGGCTTAGGGAGTCTAACTTTTGGGAGACATGCTTTCGGCCGGGTCATGAACAGTGTAGTTGACAGAGTTGTTGTACGTATGGTGGCAGAGACATGTCCGTTCTGACACATAGTACTAGTTTGTGCAAGGATAGACAAAAGGAAACTTGAGACATAAGCTTTGTGATCTTTTGATCGCTGAATATCTCTTCTTTCAGAGATAAAGAGGTTCAGCAATCGCTAAAGCTTTTCATCATGTTCCTTCGCGTATATGTAGAGTTGTCTTTGCTTCACTGATATCCGCATCAGGTCACTAGTAGACTTCTCTTTGTTCAGCAGCTTCGTCTTCGATTCAGCTATGAACATATGTTGACGCGAGACTTGTCTTCAGGGATTACGTTACTGTTTACATCAGAAACTCAGTGATAACTGAACAGACTCAGTCTAATCACTGATAGTGAAACACTAATACATAGAAATGTTTATAAGAAAGACTATCAGCGATAACTGAACAGACTCAGTCTGATCGCTGATGGTGAAACACTAATACATATTAAAACGTAATTTTCACTAAGTATAGAAGAGGGTCGTTATCAAATCACTGAGAGAGTTTGGATCAACAAGGATTAACGCCTAGTGAGCTCAAGAGTTTTCATTAGAGATAAATAAAGCATTTACTTTAAGAATGATATATAAAGTCACGATTTCCAAAATGCAATACATTTGATTTGAAAGCAACCGAAAACGAAATGCATTAAATCTTAAAACAAATTCCTTTCATTATTCACCCTTTTCGTGATTAAAAATCATAAAACAAATGCCTTTTTAAATAAAGCCAAAACCCAAAGCGCACGTAAAATATAACTGACATTTTAATGATCCAACACTGAAAACGTAGAGAACTCCAACTTCCAAAACCTCCCAATAACACGAATGAATCTCAATAACCAAAACCTTAAACATAGATAAATACCCATATTCAAATGTCTCCGAAAACATGGATTATAAAACTCCATAACCAAAACCCCACCTATTGGTGACGGGAAAGACCCGATTACATTGTGCGTGACGGAACACAAGTAGGTCACATAATTATGTAGTAAATCAAAACATGTGGGTTACGCATAAAACACCCACCGAGCTCAACTACTCCAAGTCTATTGCCCGAAAACATCAAGTCAACCACTCCAGGTCTATTCTTGAGAGTCCCCAAAACCGGGCAACTCGGGTACAATGGAATTACACCTTACTGTCCATGGGACATTGCCCGACCGTATAGGCCCACACCCTACTTACCATGTAGCTCGATGCCTATTCCGTGCCAAATGGTGAACCAACTTCCCAAATGGGGACAGAGGAACACCGTGTCTATGGATCCATTGCACTAACTAAACCATTACATGACTCAAAACGAATGAACTATTGCATTCAGACATGTACTTCTCAACTAAGATGCAGTAAATGCAAATCTTAACCAAACGCTCAACATTGAGCAATTAAAACGGACAAGTGTCCTCAAAACCCAACAAAATCCAAACCGAGCCATAAGCTCAACAAATCCAAAGACCCAACGTCGAAATTCATAAAATGAAATCAAATATAATTAACCCGTACTTATATAAACCCATGCTCCAAAACATATAATTAACTCCAACGTAGTTTAGATTGGGACAAATCATTTTCCAAGTGTGTTTACAACATTTATTCTTTCAAAACGTCCCGTAACACAAAAACCATGCATTTCTCCAAAACATAAATTGAAACGCATTTATACCCAAAATCTCCTTCCATAAAATAAATCATTAAAATACCAAAATACATGATTTATTTATCATAATGCCCAAAATCCCAAAGATATGAGCTAAATGAGTTTATAAAGTTAAACACCTTTAAAATAGCCAACTTATCAGCAGTTAACAAAACTTATCAGCAGTTAACAAAACTTATCACCAGTTAACAAAACTTATCAACAGTTAACAATTTCGTGTAAGGCACAAAACACTTTAAAACAAACATTTTGGCATGTACACCGTTTTCACAAATCAACTTGAACTCACCTTGCTAGATTTAAGCTAAATCTAGATTTTACCCCATTTGAGCTTCCTTGACGAAACTTGAATCTTCAAAGTCGAAACTTCCACAAACCTAGATACACAAGTTCAACCATAAATATACTTATTCCACCATAACTAATTGATCCCCAAACATATTACCCCAAGATCCCATCAAAACACCAAAACCCTAATTTTAGTCTAATTCCTCCAAAACCATTAAACCCAAAAATCTGAAGAATACAAATACTAGAGAGTTATCAAATGAACATGTATAACTTAGAGAGAAGATCTAGAAGAGAGAAGAATAACTCACCACTTGGATTTTGAGCAAATCCCCAAAACCTAGAAATCTCATGAGATGATGAAGAACACTTGATCTAGCACTTGAGGTTGGGGTAGCAAACTTTATGACGATGGAACACCTTAAGATCCAAGGAAATAGTCTTAAAATGGATTAGGGTTAGTATTGGGTGTAGGGGAAACGGTTTGGGAGAAAATGATATGAGGGTTATGAAGTAAAATGAGAAGAAGGTGAAGCATTGCGGCTTTAAAAGAGGTCAGGGGCCGCTCGCGATTGTGCCCCGCGATTGTGCCCTTGGCACTCTCGCGGGCACTCTCGCCGAAGATGTACCGTGGACTCCACCATGCTCGCGACCTTGCCCCGCGATTGTGACACATGTCACAGTCGCGGGCACTGTTGCCCAAACTGTGCGGGACCCCGAATCCTTCCTTTTTCCGCACCGGAAAGCTCTTGATACACTAAGGGACATAGATAATGTTTTCCGGACACACTCCTTCCGCTCACCAATCCAAAACGTCCTGAGACCTCTGCAGGCCGAAAATTACGGGTGTTACAATCCTCCCAACCTTAAAGAGATTTCGTCCTCGAAATCTAGATTCCCGCGAAGCATTGCCCGCAGAGTAGGTTGTCTCTACCCCGATTTCCAAGACTATCATCATAACCTTAAGCCGGTCCTCACGATTCATGCTCCTTGGGCACATCACCCTTATATCCGATTGAACAATTATCTTACCGACGAAATCCTTAACCCTAAGATTGTTGTTTCTCCCAACCTTGGGGAACACGTACTACCTCAAGGGTAGCTTGTGATTTCAATCTCTCTCCAAGCAATTTACCTCAGATCCCCACATTTCTGAACCCAAACTCAAAGATCAACATCAAACCCTGAAGAATTCTCAAAATTCTTCGCTACCACCGTCGGTATTCGATAAGGTTTTCCTTCCAAGGACGTACCAATACGCTCTTCGGATAGCTGGTTAGTGTAGATCTGGCAACCAACCAACTCTGATCTACTCTTGATCCTAAAAACATTCTTCCAATAAAATCTTTACCACTTCTGGAAAGTCTACACACCTCAATATTTAATCGCCAACATCTAATCTTCCCTTAAATTCCACCACCGAGAGGTCAACTTTTCTCATGACTTACCAGGGATACTTCTAAACATTTCATGATTCATTGACTTCAAGAAACGAGTCGACGCCTAATACCAAAATAGTGACATCAAAACGTGGACATCCCGCCCAATACTTCATTCCATAAGTGTTGTCACCTAACAGAGGACTAGTATACCCAAATCTCACACCTCTAATCGACGGACCACAAAATTTCTTGACCGCGAAATCCCATTAGGACGGTACACCGACACATATAACCTGATGTCCAACAGACTGGCAACCCACCAAATCGAACCCAATCCGGCGTAAGTACTCACATAAGACCTCATTCCGCAGGTTTACCGAAGCATAGATATTATCTCTTAATTAACTTAGGAACAAAATCTAGTACCTCCACTATTCATGCATGATCTGAATCAAAACTGAAAACTCCAATTCAAAGTCGACCACAAGTCGGATCACCCGACGCTTCCAATCCCAAGGACTCCTCTAGTCCCTGAATCACAACTCCTTTTACGATAGGGTTTTAAATCTATAGCCCTAACGAGTTCAAGGTTTTTCAACCAGTATGCCAATTTGAAATCTATAAAACTTTCAAATACATGAGTTTTATAACAATTAATCGTGCGGTAAAAATACACTACCGTTCATTCGATAGGTTTCAAAATTGATCACCAACACTACGCATATAAAACCATTTCCAAAACTCATTTGATCGGTACTTACGTTAATATGGATAATAATAAAAGATGCGCAGCAAAATTTTAAATGGACTACCATGGTCCTAACATGCATCAAATTATACCATAAATGGGGAAATAATTTCGCGTACCAAAACAGTTTATAGAGAGACGATTGAACAAAGCTCCCAAGAGACAAGTTACGTAATCGAGTTCCCAAAATTTCTCATTCGACTATATAAAAATATGGAATAAAATTCCCAACAAGACCCGCATGCCGAGTTCTCTTCTCAAAACTTAGCAACACAAAACATGCATGCGATTGGTCAACATATAATAAATTTAAACCAATTTTCAAGTTTTTGGTCGTACAATGAAATGATCTTGTCCAAAAATAGTGGCTACAAAGACATGTGTACCGATAACTCGCGTAACGCATTGCGGAATTTATAACCGTAAAATCAAAACTGGAACACGTTCAAAGCGAAAGTTCAATATGCAACGACATAAATCTTTCATATGCTTACTCACACCAGCAATTTAAAACAACTCGAATACCATATAGCTTACAACGAATAACGCTTGTATAAAACCCAAAAGAGAAATCACATAATATTGAAACCTCCCAAAATAACATATGGGATGACATCTATTAACAAAATTCTCAAAACGTCTCTTACGGTTGCGAAAATATCGGTGCAAAATTCGCATGAGACAAAATATTAAACGAAAATTCATAAGTTAACGCACACCATAATGCAAGCATATATACGTTTCAAAATTTGTCTACGCGACGCAAAATGTCGTAAGATAAGACACTATAAAACCCAACTGAATTTTCATAAAACTCAATAACGCTAAAATCAAGCGGTGTTAAAATTTCCATTTAAAAAAAAACGCATGACAACAATAAGTCTAAAAATGTCAAAATTCCAAAACCACCACGTAAGATGAAGTGACACTTCTTCGACAAAACTTTCATGAGACGCGACGCCCAATAAGCTCGTAAGCTTACACACAAATAAAATTAAAACTCACGCAATTCGGAATACATTCGTGCGTAGTAAAGCGTCATAAAATAATATTTCATAAATTCAACGTGACTCGCACAGACTAAAATTCTCAAGAAAATTCCGACTCAAGAACATAGGGACAACTCGTCCTTTAAAACCTTAACATACGTGGAGAAGATCCAATGTCAAAGTCAAAAATTCTACAGTTATTTGCCCAATAATCCAAATAACATCAAAACACGGATATTACAATAACCGGAAAAATAGTGTTAGACACGAAACAGGGACAAAGAGATTTTCAATAAAAATTGCAACCACGTGCAACAAAACAATTTTATGCATGCTTAAACTCATGGTTTAAAATCTGATGAGTGCTAAAGGCTTTACCAAGGCATCATAGTACAACTCACTTTACGCTTCGAAAACATGGGAAACAATTGATGCAAACTTATTTTAGAAATAAATTTGTGTGCATGACTTTGGTCGGCACTCAACATTCCGAAATCTTATTCCTCAATTTTCCATCATACTATTGTCATCCGGGTGATCAGACATCTTAAAGCAATCATCGAAAACTTCATCCGTTCATCGTACAATTTCTCCTCGAATAATGTCGATTCCAAAAGTCTACGGTTCTATTCCATCCATTCATTCCGACCCGAAACGGTCCACTTAACGCTTTCACCATGCTTACTGTCATTCTAAGCATCGAATACTCAAATCATCAACTCTTTCTAACGGTTGCCTAATCAGAAACTTCCTTACTACCCCAACGGTTATCGTACCAAGGCAGTTCAAAGATACTTATGTAACTCGTAAGTTCACCATAACACTGGTCAGGTGCTATTATGAACGTATTGTACATGTGTAACACCCTAAAAATCAGAGTAAATTTAAAACCTGGAAAACTTGGCAACATAACATTCGTATTGATATAAACCTCCCATAAAGGGGATGAGTCCTCAAGACTTTACAAAACCTGAACATAAATGGGATTCATCGACAAACTAATCTAGACACTTCTACCAAGATTACATCCGTTGACAATCCATAATTCATCAAAAGAATGGGACTTAACAAATGCCCAGATTCAATACTAGTCATCTCAAAATGCCTCGAGACCAAACCCGTCTCTCAAAACCCTGGCAGACCACTGCTAAGGGAAACTTGTTATACAAATCATTTGAGAAAAAGTGTTAGGCTTAAAGCCTAGTGAGAACATACAGTTCATAAATCTCAAGAGATATTATCAATTGCAACAAAGTAAATCCTTTCAAAGGTTTGGTTGTGCAAAATACAATTCTTGATAATAAATGGACAACCGGTCCAAAACACATCTTCCGATGACGGGGATTACCTGATTTACCAAGGATTACAGTGGAACACAAAGTAAGCCACAAATCCGAGTTATGAGCTAAATACATGGAACCATGGCCACGAACTCTTCAGTCCGTACAACGATGTGAGGGAGGGCCCCCAAGGAACCATGTCATACTCGTTCATTAGACTACATTTGACCCATGGCTAGGATCCGGTCTCACATAACCGTACCTAAGTTGCCCCCGAGGATCAAATGTATCTAACTACAACGGAAGGGGCATATCCTTCCCAGCCATAAGCCGACTCGATACCTAGGGATCCACTAGTATAGTCATGACTTGTCACAATATTTCATGTGACCAACCAAGCTAGATAAATAGCTTCAACACATTTATATTTCAAAATGCCATTTTCCAGACCAACTGCTGGTAAGAAAGGTAATCATAAAACCAGTTTATATCATTCTTTTAAATAAGCCTCATACTAGGCAAGTAAAACATTATTTTACTTCAACAAGATGAAATCCCTCATTTTAGTCAAAAGCGTTTCGGGAACCCTAACATATCTCAAAACCCCAAGTTACATCAAATTGAAATAAACGGACAATCCGAAAACATAGAGATATGTAGGAGTTAAAAACACAATCTTTGACATATATAACAGTTTAGAAAAGTTAGTAGGAACTCACCTCTGTTTCCTTCTTCTTAACGAGCGCTACCTATGACAACACCGAAAGAATCGGTAAGTCGAAACACAGATAACTCTTCCGCTACCTGACTTAGAACTCAAAATAACATAAGCTAACAACTAACAGAACCTAATCCAGTCGAAGGTAAATACCGGTCGAAAGACAACACCGGTCGAAAGACTCCCGGTCGAAAGGCAAATACCGGTCGAAGGACTACCGGTCGAACACAACCTACCGGTCAAATGCTCTTCCGGTCGATCACAACCCACCGGTCGAATGCTCTTCCGGTCGAACACAACCCACCGGTCGAATGCTCTTCCGGTCGAACACAACCCACCGGTCGAATGCTCTTCCGGTCGAACACAACCCTCCGGTCGAATGCTCTTCCGGTCGAACACAACCCTCCGGTCGAATGCTCTTCCGGTCGAACACCTATCGGTCCTAACAAGTCCGGTCGTCTTGTTCATCAAGAACAGTCGACGCAGAACCCAGATCCAAAACGAGAAATACTCAGATCTCAAAATGGAACGGTTTAAAACCTTCACAACGAGATTCTACACGGCTAAAAGCATTCAAATCAAAGCATTAAGCTAGATTTGTACCTTGATTTACCCGAAACGATCAACCTCTTAACACTGCTTTCTCCTGCTCTTCTCTTTCTCTTTGGCTTCTCAAACACGATTTAGATCAAAATAAGATATTAGAAAATATCTCAGATTTGATTTCTATTTATATATCCCAAGTTACAAATTACCCCCTTGAACTTTGGGTAAAGGTCAACTTTTTACCCAACCCCAAAATTCAGGGTGTTACAACATGATCATCCTTGCCATTTTTGACGTGATTCCCGTTCCTAGTGAATCCACTCACCTCAAATCATCAAATCTTAAAGTGCCTAATGGTGTGATCTTACATTCAAACGCTTAAATTACGCTAGTTTAAGTCTAGGCATTCTAAAATCAATACCTAAATCTCTCAAACTTAAGCTCTGATACCAACTTATAACACCCTCAAATCTGGAAATAGCAACTAATTAAAAATTTTCTAAATACATCAATTCATGATTCGTCTATAATCACAAATTAAGATTTAACCTCATTACACACATTCATTCTACACATACAGTCTATAATAAGGACGGGTGTTACTAAGACCCAATAATAGTCACTATCTCCAACTGCGGAAGACTTCACCAAATCTACTTACTCTCGTGCAAATCTAATGCTCAACTCTTCAAAGCACTGCAAGAACCAAACCCCAACTGGAACCTGATGCACATGCCGACAAATAAAAAGGTTAGGCTTAACGCCTAGTGAGCTCAAGAGTTTTCATTAGAGATAAATAAAGCATTTACTTTAAGAATGATATATAAAGTCACGATTTCCAAAATGCAATACATTTGATTTGAAAGCAACCGAAAACGAAATGCATTAAATCTTAAAACAAATTCCTTTCATTATTCACCATTTTCGTGATTAAAAATCATAAAACAAATGCCTTTTTAAATAAAGCCAAAACCCAAAGCGCACGTAAAACATAACTGACATTTTAATGATCCAACACTGAAAACGTAGAGAACTCCAACTTCCAAAACCTCCCAATAACACGAATGAATCTCAATAACCAAAACCTTAAACATAGATAAATACCCATATTCAAATGTCTCCGAAAACATGGATTATAAAACTCCATAACCAAAACCCCACCTATTGGTGACGGGAAAGACCCGATTACATTGTACGTGACGGAACACAAGTAGGTCACATAATTATGTAGTAAATCAAAACATGTGGGTTACGCATAAAACACCCACCGAGCTTAACTACTCCAAGTCTATTGCCCGAAAACATCAAGTCAACCACTCCAGGTCTATTCTTGAGAGTCCCCAAAACCGGGCAACTCGGGCACAATGGAATTACACCTTACTGTCCATGGGACGTTGCCCGACCGTATAGGCCCACACCCTACATACCATGGAGCCCGATGCCTATTCCGTGCCAAATGGTGAACCAACTTCCCAAACGGGGACAGAGGAACACCGTGCCTATGGATCCATTGCACTAACTAAACCATTACATGACTCAAAACGAATGAACTATTGCATTCAAACATGTAATTCTCAACTAAGATGCAGTAAATGCAAATCTTAACCAAGCGCTCAACATTGAGCAATTAAAACGGACAAGTGTCCTCAAAACCCAACAAAATCCAAACCGAGCCATAAGCTCAACAAATCCAAAGACCCAACGTCGAAATTCATAAAATGAAATCAAATATAATTAACCCGTACTTATATAAACCCATGCTCTAAAACATATAATTAACTCCAACGTAGTTTAGATTGGGACAAATCATTTTCCAAGTGTGTTTACAACATTTATCCTTTAAAAACGTCCCGTAACACAAAAACCATGCATTTCTCCAAAACATAAATTGAAACGCATTTATACCCAAAATCTCCTTCCATAAAATAAATCATTAAAATACCAAAATACATTATTTATTTATCATAATGCTCAAAATCCCAAATATATGAGCTAAATGAGTTTATAAAGTTAAACACCTTTAAAATAGCCAACTTATCAGCAGTTAACAAAACTTATCACCAGTTAACAAAACTTATCAACAGTTAACAATTTCGTGTAAGGCACAAAACACTTTAAAACAAACATTTTGGCATGTACACCGTTTTCACAAATCAACTTGAACTCACCTTGCTAGATTTAGGCTAAATCTAGATTTTACCCCATTTGAGCTTCCTTGACGAAACTTGAATCTTCAAAGTCGAAACTTCCACAAACTTAGATACACAAGTTCAACCATAAATATACTTATTCCACCATAACTAATTGATCCCCAAACATATTACCCCAAGATCCCATCAAAACACCAAAACCCTAATTTTAGTCTAATTCTTCCAAAACCATTAAACCCAAAAATCTGAAGAATACAAATACTAGAGAGTTATCAAATGAACATGTATAACTTAGAGAGAAGATCTAGAAGAGAGAAGAATAACTCACCACTTGGATTTTGAGCAAATCCCCAAAACCTAGAAATCTCATGAGATGATGAAGAACACTTGATCTAGCACTTGAGGTTGGGGTAGCAAACTTTATGACGATGGAACACCTTAAGATCCAAGGAAATGGTCTTAAAATGGATCAGGGTTAGTATTGGGTGTAGGGGAAACGGTTTGGGAGAAAATGATATGAGGGGTGTGAAGTAAAATGAGAAGAAGGTGAAGAATCGCGGCTTTAAAAGAGGTCAGGGGCCGCTCGCGATTGTGCCCCGCGATTGTGCCCTTGGCACTCTTGCGGGCACTCTCGCCGAAGATGTACCGTGGCCTCCACCATGCTCGCGAACTTGCCCCGCGATTGTGACACATGTCACAGTCGCGGGCACTGTCGCCCAAACTGTGCGGGACCCCGAATCCTTCCTTTTTCCGCACCGAAAAGCTCTCGATACACTAAGGGACATAGATAATGTTTTCCGGGCACACTCCTTCCGCTCACCAATCCAAAACGTCCTGAGACCTCTGCAGGCCGAAAATTACGGGTGTTACATGTTCCTCAGAATCGATCGAGTTCAAGTTCGAACCTCAATCAATCAGTCGATTGTTCTTCACATTCGATTTCTTCCCACATTCAAGTTCGAACCTCAATCAATCAGAAATGTCTTCTTTCCTCCATTATCGACTTCTTCCTCTGGTTTGTATTTTCTCCATTATCAGCTTCTTCCTCTGGTTTGTCTTCCACATCGATCTAGGGTTTGGGGTTGTTCTTGTGCTCTTGTTTCTACATTGATTTTTTTTTGTTCCTGTGCTCTTGTTTCTACATCAATTTTATTCTTCACAGTCGATTTCTTGTGCTCTTGTTTCTACATCGATTTACTGATTCTGAAATGGGAAAATTTTGCTGCCATGTTTGAACCTTGTTTGTTATCTGTTCTTTTGTTGCTCATTGGTTTAGATATTGCATTGTTTCAGATATTTGGGTTTAGGAAATCTGATGATTTCATTGGTTTAGATATTGCATTCTTCCTCTGGTGATTGATATTGGCTGTTTAGATATTGCATTCTTCACAGTCGATTTCTTGTGCTCTTATTTAGATAGTGTTGTTTATTGCAAATCATTTCGATAGTGGCTGTTTAGATTGATCATTTCGATAGTGTTGTTATTTGGCTGTTTATTCCATGATTTGAGAAACATGAAGCAGCAAAGTGAAGCATGGTATCTTAGATGTTTGCTAGAATTTTTGTTAGCTTGCAACTTATTAAATATGAACTATTAAAAGGCACCATCTAATGTATATTGTAAGCTACAAGAATGCTTTGTTCCTATGGGAGATTGGTGTTTTAGTAATGTAGATTGGTGTTTAATTGCATTGTTTATATGATGATTGTTTTTTCGCTGATCTGTTATTCGTTATTTTCTATTTTTTAAGGTGTAAAAAATGTGTTTTTTTGTTCAATATAGGGGTAAAATATGTCTACTAAGAATGATGAAGGGGTAGCTATTAGCTGGACCGGCGAATCTATTGCAATCTTTTGTGATGTTTGTATCAATTTCATCACCAAAAATGGACGTAATCAAACTTTTAGATGGCGTGATATACAAGATCAGTTTACGGAGAAAACTGGTAAAAAGTGTTACCACAAAAGCTTAAAAAATAAGTACGATTCAATGAAAAAAGATTGGCGTCTTTGGAAGTATTTAAAAAGAGGAGAAACCGGTTTAGGTTTTTTAGGTCTGATTTTATAGTAATCATTGTATTTATAGGACTTAGTCAAATACTGTGTTAAGAGCTTATCTGTGTTTTATCTGACCAAGGGTATTTAAGTCCCTTTGGTCTTTGTGTCTTGTAAGAATTACACGCACATTAATCTGATATTCTGTTTGGCGCTTCAATATCTTTCTCTCTCTACTTTCTCTCTCTAAAGATTTAGAGATTCTTGGACTCTCAATTGGTATCAGAGCAAGCTAGATCTTGAGAGGATTGAGAGAAATCGTTTTTAGTTACTGAATTTGTAGATTAAGCAGAAAATTTGATTGATTTTCTTGATTTTTCAAGAAAATCTCGTTTTTTGCTTGATTCATCAAATTTGGATAGTTTTCTGGTTAATTTTGTGCGAATTTGATTTGTTTAGATTCATTTTGTGTAATCGATCATTCTTGATTCATATATTTTTGCATAAAAACATGATTTGATCATTGATTTTGTGTTTTAGTGATTTTCTGGAAACTAGAAGTTCTCGTACTGTTCCATTCAAGTTTTTGAGTTTCAGTGTGATTTAATCGAAATTGTTAGTTGAATTGTGTAAGAAAGTTGTTTTCGTTCATCATTGTGTGAATTTCTTGTTGAAATTTCTTTGTTAGATTCGATCTTACGCGTTTTATTTGTTTTTCTGAAGTTTTCGTTTCATTCATATATGTTTGCGTGTGATTCATATAATCTTGCGCCTCATTCATATATTCATAATGCTTTGCGCCTCATTCATGCATTCATATATCTTGTGGTCTAACTCTTGTATTAGTGAATTTTCAGGTTTGCGATTCACGTTGGAAACGCAAAGCTTAAAGTTCTCGGCTCTAGTTTAACACGCAAAGTCACAGTTTGCGTTTGCTTTGAGAAACGCAAAGTAAACTTTGCGTTTCTCTCTTCTAGTTTCACTTTGCGTTTCTCAAATCAAACGCAAAGTTCACTTTGCGTCTCTCTAAGCAAACGCAAACCTATAGTTTGCGGTTCAGTTCAGTTCGCGGTTCAGTTCAGTTTGCGGTTCTCTCTTCAAACGCAAACCTTCAATTTGCGAGTCTGGGAAAAAAAAATTTGTTACCTATGGATTCTTCAAAGTTTGCTTTTCAAGCTAAGTTCTACACGAGTGACCTCATGATGTCACTAGGCACAGAAACTCGTCCTCCGGTCCTAGTTGACAAAAACGAATTTACTCAATGGCAAGATAGGTTCCTGAACTTCATCGAGTGTCAAGCCAATGGAGAAAACATGATGAAGTATTTATCTGAAGGACCTTTCATAAAGCCTAATAAAGAAACTCCTCCAACACCTGAAGAGGCTTCTCGAATGAAAGCTGATCGAGAGCTGAAAGCTAATCTGCTGCTTGCTTTACCAAACTCTGTCTACAACCGGGTTGATCATTGCAAGGATTATCCAAATCTATTATGGGCACAATTGGAAAAGATCATGCTTGGTTCTTCTGTCGCAACTCAGCTCCGACATACTCGGTTCATGAACAACTTTGAGGAGTTTAAAGCCAAAGACAGTGAGTCTATAAAGAGTCTTTTCGACAGATTCTGTGCAATGCTGAATGATCTACGAAAGATAAATGTGGTCAAAACAGAGCTTGAGACAAATCTGAAATTCCTTAATGCTCTTCAGCCTGAATGGAACAAAACCTATCATAGACTAAGGAACGATGTTCGGATTTCCACAATGCAGATCCAGGAATTATATGAGATTCTAATGACTGATGAGAACTTTGTACTTGAGAAAAAGGCCAAACTGGATGGGAAAAAGAAGAAGTCAGTAGACCCGGTTGCACTAATCACAAAGCAATTGTCTCAACAAGCGTTGTTTGATAACGCTTACAACGGGTCAACTGATGATGATGGTGAGGCACTGCAAAAAGCTATGATTCTTCTCTCTCAGCATTTCCAGAAAAGTTCCAATCAAGGCCGAGTTCCAACACTTCTTGCTTCACTTCTGGTCCTAAAGCAAAAGTACCCGAGCCAAAAACTACTGCTTGCTACAACTGCGGGAAGTCGGGTCACATGTCAAAGGAGTGTAGAGCAAAGGTGGTCAGGGATTCAGCTTATTATAGAAAGAAAATGGAACTAGCTGAAAAGAGAGAGAACGGAACTGCTCTGCTGGCCGAGGAAGAATTCTGGCTGGATTATTCCGATGATGAAGCTTCAAACGTCGAGATCGCTCAGATGTGCTTAATTGGTGATGATCAGTCAGATGATTCCGAAACAGATGAGGATGAGGTATATTCTGAGTTTGATTTTAACTTCATTACCTCTCAGTTGAATATCATAATTTCTGCTTTGTCTGATTTGCGTTCTAAGTTATTATCTGAAAAGAATCTAAATTCTGAAAAGTCAGATTTGATTGACAAATTGAAAATTTCTTTGAAAGATGAAAAATCTATTTTAGAAAATACTAAAGACATCTTTCAAAAGAAATTGGATGATTTGGAAAATTCAAATAAGACTTATCTTGAATCTTTGTCGGCTATGACTAATTTAAAAGATGAATTTTCAAATAAAATAAATAAGTTAGAAGAAAAACTTTATCGAAGAAATCAATCTGAACAAACAATTTTTATGAACAAGCCAAAGAGTGAAGAAGCTTTAAAACAAAGGTGGGGACTTGGTTTTGAAAATCCTCATTGTTTAAACAATGCGATTGAAAAATCCCCAACTTTATATAAATACGATTATCTGACTCTTGCTCATTATGCTCCTCAATTTAAAATTGATTGGATGAATGAGAAGCAAGTGTTAGAAATCGAACATGAGAAAAGGACAAATAACAAGAAAAATGAAATTCCTTTTGTTTATACAAGTGAAAATGCAAAATATTTTCCTGAAAAATCAAGAAGAGGAAGAAAAGTTTTAAATGATATATCTCCTATCAAATCTTCAATGTCTGATGATTTTATTGCTCCTTATGCTTCTGATTCTGACAAGGAAAATATTTCTCCAATCATTTATGATTCAAAGAAATATACTCTTCCGTTAATATTAGAAAGCAAAATCATAGATCTTGAAGATCTGATAGAAGATCAAAATATTTTGAAGAAAATTGAATCTGATATTATTCTTTCTTTTATGACGTCTAGTCTTGAAGAAAATTTAATTTCTCAAAAATCAGATTCTATTTCTATTCTTTCCTCTGACTCTAAAGAAAATAAAAAGGAAGTTTCCAATTTTAAAATTTTTTCTCAAAATTCTTTAGACTCCGAGGCAAATTCAGATTTATTAGTTGATCAGATTGGTTGCTTATTTCTTCTGATTTAAATATTTCGTCTAAAATTCTTGATGCTTCTTTTATGCTCAATGATCAATATTATAAACCTAAGCGTAAAATAAGACGGTCAAAGAAGTCGAAGAAACAAGATAAAGTTATTTCTGACTGTTCTAATTCTTCCGATTCAATTCTTACAGGTAGGACTTTGAGCAAGTCATCAAAGAAGCAGATCTGGAGAACAAAGCGGACATCTGATGAACCTACTTTTGATGGGGATAAATGTGTAGACAAATTCTATAAAAGTGATTCATTTGTTTCTAGTAATAAAATTTCAAAATATTCTATAAAGCAAATGATTCGAATTTCAGAACATGTCTCATGTTCTTCTTCAGATTCTAGTTCAGATGATTATGCTTTATCTTCTGATAATTGTGCTTATTATTCTGATGATATTTTTGTATGTTTCTCGTTTCAAATCTGCTCATTATTTGCCCATACGAACTGCAACTAACTTTCACGGGCCCAAATACAAATGGGTACCCAAGTCTAAATCTGATTCTAAGTTGCAGGCATCTCATGTTAAGGGGAAGTAATAGAAAGTATGGCTTTTGAACACAACAGTTCAAAACCCGGACTTCAATGTCAAGACTTTGGTTTCTGCGTACTTCAGCTCAGGACCCGTACTTCATAGACTACGACTTCTAAACAAATCAGTTTAGAACTTGTTCTTCAATGATTTAAGCTTCTGACTAAATGAGATACTGTGAGTACATCAATTTTATTTCCGCTGCATTTTATCTCTGATAATGATGGTATTCCAGTTTTTCTCAATGTTTCAAGAATCTGAGCTTGTTTATCTATCTCATGAATTTGTATTACCCAAAATTTTCTTTTAATATGAGACACAAATTTATTTTCTTTAATGTAAAAGATGAAATAGTTGAATTTTATTTTGTTCCAACTAAATATCAATTTGCCGAATTCTTTACATTTTGTCTTTAAGGAAAATTTTTAACATCGGCATATTGAGTTTAAAAGTTTAAATCTTTACAAATTTTATTCTATAAATTAAAGTTTTACATTTTTCCTTTCTTTTGAATAAAATATGTGTCTAGGATAAATTTTCAAGTTCTGTTGTTTATATTAAAGTTTTTATATGATCAAATTTCAAGTCTTACAAAAGTCGAAAAGTCAGCAACATGTTTGAAACTTTTATTACTGCTTTAAAGTTGTGTGATTCGAGATATTTATAGTTTACAATGCTTGGAAAATTCTAAAAAGTCAGAATTATAGATCGGAATGAAAATATGGGCTAAGCATTTAGACGTTGATCTAAGTGATTGAGATGAATAATAAATTCTTAAAATACAGAAATCTCTAAGTTTAAAAGTTTGTACCTGTGACCTTTCTGGTTTGGGAAAGTAAGTTCCTCGAGATGCTTGTCATCTGGTCCCCTAAGGTCATTTGGTCTGGGAGTGATCGAACAGAAATCCTTCAATAGAACCAGATCGAAAGTCATGTTCTACTGGTATGAATGGGTTTAGGATATGTCGATGTACCATTTCTGATCTGGGAGAGTAAGTTCCAAGGGGTGCTTGACACCTAGTCCCCTAAGGCCAACTGGTCTGGGAGCGGCTGACCCAAATCCTGCAATAGGGTCAGATAGAAAGTTACGTTTACGGCATGTTCTTTACTTAATAAACTTTTTGATCAAAAGATGCCAAAGTGCACGCGCTTAAAAGATGCCAAAGAGCACACTCATGTTAAGATGCCAATGTGCACAATGCTAAAAGATGCCAATGAGCACACATCTCATGATACTTGGTGATATGTTTGAGTTGCGATAAATCTGTAAATTTATGAATATCTTAATTCTTGATGGCTTAGTGTGAGTATATGCAAAGTTCTCTATAATATTTTTAGAATTGCATTTTCTTGAAGATAATCGAAGATTCGCATGTGAGCACACTGAATAGATTGATGGAAGTTTTTGAAACTGAACATGTTTTAACTTGATATGCAATGAAACTTGTTCTTGTATCCAACAACATATGTTTGATTTCAAATGATTGATAAATCTGTGATATTTTACTGAGTAGAATTTTATTTGTTTAGTGTTTAAAATTTTATATGTTTAGTTGTTTCAAATTTTATATTCAGTATATTTTTCTTTCTACATTAATATTTGATCATTGTGTTCTCATAAATATATTTTAATGGGTTTATGCATTATTCAAGGGGGAGTGAACAAAAAGATTATTTTTCAAAGATTATATCTGGTTTTGAGGGGGAGTATCTGATTTTCTTTATATGAATGCTAATTTGAATTGTCATATCTAGTGCATTTGTGTAGGGGGAGTCAAAGGGTTTAAAAAGGTAAACTTTTTCTAAGTCAGATTTGCGCATCCAGCATGACACGCAAACTTCGTTTTGCGCTTCCTTCGTGAAACGCAAACATTGCTTTGCGTATCCTTCTTGAACCGCAAACTTTGCTTTGCGCTCCCTTCATGAAGCGCAAACCTTGGTTTGCGCAACCAACATGAAGCGCAAACCTCCCTGTTTTTCTCTGTTTCTTTGATTTTGCATATCTTATGTTGTCTCGTCTCCAACATTTACATGACCAAGTTGATCAAGATCATCAAGGTCATGAGGGGGAGAATTCAAGGAGAAGTTTAAGAGACAAAGAGCTCAAAAGTTTATCTGCTGATCAAGATTTGCTCAAAGATTCTATTCTTTCAGCTACAACAAATTCTTTTGCTGTTTATGCTCCGAACACCACAGTTCATTCAAGATCATTCAAAAGAGGTGTATCATCTAGATCTCAAGACAGTAAAGACATCTTTATCTGAAAGATGCTGAGAAGAAATTTTTTCTTAAAAGTCAGAAAGCTTCTAAAAGTCGCTTTGTTGGTCCGTGCTATTTTAGAAGACAATTTTTTAAGACCAAAGCGCCAATGATTACTAAGGGGGATATTGTTAGGTCTGATTTTATAGTAATCATTGTATTTATAGGACTTGGTCAAATACTGTGTTAGGAGCTTATCTGTGTTGTATCTGACCAAGGGTATTTAAGTCCCTTTAGTCTTTGTGTCTTGTAAGAATTACACGCACATTAATCTGATATTCTGTTTTGCGCTTCAATATCTTTCTCTCTCTACCTTCTCTCTCTACTTTCTCTCTCTAAAGATTTAGAGATTCTTGGACTCTCAAGGTTGGAATTCCACAACCGGGAAGCTTGATTGTTCAGATGAATGGTGGGGAAAAAAGTTAAAGGTATTACTTAAACAATTTAATTATATTATTACTCTTTTACTTGATATATAAATTATAATATATTATTAATTGATTATTTATGAGAGACCTGAAGCCAAAAAGTTTTGATTTAAGGGTGTTTCTCCTCTATTTGAAGAAAGGTGGGATCACTTATTCGGAGATGTCGTGGCAACAGGAGAGAGTTGTGTAGCACCCTCATCAACTCTAAAGTTTGTAGATCAATCGGCTAGTCAATCGGTTAGTCAAGTGGAGGAGATTCAAGATAAAGAATGTGGGACTAAAGATGCTTATAATGATTGTTCTCAACATTCTAATAGATTGAAAAGTCTAGATGTTCAAGAAGATGGATTTTGGCAAGATTTTCTAGAAGATGTTAGAGGTACTATTGAACCAAAGAGTAACCTCCTAAATATTGTTGCACAAAAGAGTAACCTCCCAAATACATGTGGTCTAAATGCTACTAAAGGAGTGAAGCGTAAAAGAAGGGAGTCTGGGGGTCAACTCTTTTAAGGCAACATCTAAAAAAGGTTGATGAAAGACATTCTTGTTGTAGGATAAGTGTGTCATCGTCTAAAGGATATGACAATAGAGATAAAGATAAAGATAGAGATAAGTATATCAGAGTTAGATTATGTAACATCCGTAAACTTATAAGGTAAGTATTGGTTTCCCTTAATGCATTAATTGTGCCTATGTGAGTATATGAGCCTTTGTATGTATTTTATGATGGTTAATATGTGATAATGTCATCTGAATTGATTTACCATCTTTAATCGTTCAAACTTTGTGCTCGTTATCTTTTTCGGTTGAGTTTCGGACTGTTTTGAGTGCCTCGCGATTGTGCCCTTGGCACTATCGCGGAGGGCACTATCGCCGATTATGTACTGAGAGTTCGGGGGTGCTCGCGATTGTGATTCGTGATAGTGCCCTGGCACTATCGCCGGGCACTATCGCCGACGGGAGAATTCCATTTAAATGAGTTCCATCCGATTTTAATTCATTTGCAACACATTTCATTTCTCTCTTTGGCGATTTTGGCTCTAAGAAAACTGGTCCATCCCTTCCCAAACCCTAATCCACATTTATACCAAACCCTCTTGGTGGTTGGGGGCATTTATTACTTTCAATAAATCACCTCAAGGAAGATTTCTAGGGTTTCTTCAAGGCCACTCCTCATCTCCAAGTTCATCCTCCAACTTCTAGGGTTTTCATCTTTTCTAGGTTTTGGTTCAAAAACCTAGATTGTGAGTTTACTAACCCTTTTGTAAAAACTAGATACACATCATATACTTTACTTGTTATCATTATTGTTATTACTCAAGTGTTCCTATTTAATGTACAAGTATTTGGGGATTTCTATGGAAATATGTATGTGAGTAACCTACTATGAGTCACTTATGCATATCTTGGTATTATGATGATTCCTACTTAGAATGCCTTTTGGCGACCTTATAGTCTGACAAAGTATTTGGATGATTACTATGTCATATGATGGATTTACATGTTTGGGATGGTAATGTTGTGTTCATGGTTGATATCCGAATATGTTGGGTTAAAACACATCTTGAGACCTCCTATTTACATAATGTGGACGAACCAAGTCAGTGATTCACTATAGGGATGTAGGTGGGTGACATTTGGGGAATTTCCTAAGTGGTAGTCCCCTATGTGCCTAGACCTCCGTCGTCGGGGAATTTCTTAAGCGGTAGTCCTCGATGCGTGTCGGGCCTTTGGGTTGCCTTTGTGATTTGGCTTCAAGGTGCATCGCCTCTTTGGGTGAACCTGATTGGAGATATGGGTCGCTCCCGTTGACTCCACTTCTACGTGATTAATTGGTTAACTACTGATAAGAATTGTATAGGTATCTGGCATGTTTTTACTTGTTCATCTCACTAGGCTTTTTGGCCTAACACTTGTTTGGTTTCGATGTGTATCTCAGGTATTAGTGGCGCTGCTCCTAGGCAAGTTTAGATGCTTTGGGCGAGAGCTTGGGGATTTTGTCACTTGAACTTTTGGTTGGAAGATTTTGGTTTATAGATGACACCCCTTTTGTAATCTCTTTTCTAGATGTAGAAATTAGATTAGTTGGGTGTTGTTTATTTATCCGTTAAATTACAATTGTGAATAAACAGGCTTATTTGTAATATTCCCCTTTTTAGGAGGCTCTTGCTATGGCAACTTATATACCACTTCTCCTCTTTTGGAAAGTTTTGTTATCCCTATTTTTAGGGTGTTACAAGTTGGTATCAGAGCCTTAGTTTAAGTGAACTAGGTATTGTTGTAGCATATCTAGACTTAAGCTTTAGACCGTTTTGACTTCACTGTCCTCTTGGGGTAGAAATCCTAGATGGGGAGAGTGTTAGGTTACGGAATTACACTAATTGAGAGTTGTGATGATAGTGACAAGAATTCTTGTGTATGGTTCGTTCATAATTTCACTTAACTACTGCTATTATGAATGCATTGTTACGTAAGCATACTTGACTTACTGTTATTGCGATAATTGATGAATGTATTAGTATGTACAATGAGTTAAACTCGTTTAGTCTTTTCTCAATATCCTTCTCGTGCTTGTGTGGCAGTGGACAATGGTTAATACTCGAAGTAGATTACCGGACATGCCAGAGGGTCAACCCGAAGTGGAATCTGCAGCTTTACGACCTCCGGTAGGGGAAACCTCCGATGAAATTCCCGTACCCAGAATCTTGGGAGGCGGACATGAGCATATTCCTCGCCGAAACCTCAACACGAATAATGCTATCATGGAAGAGGTGACCATGGAGACCAGGATTCGAGATAGCATGATGTTGGTTATGAATTCTGCCATGGCCCAGCAACAAATCTAACAACAAGAGTTTTTCATGAAACTCCTAGAAGATCGAGATGCTAGTAACCGTCCAGCCGAGACTATGGCGGAGAATATCATAGCTGGGTCGGGTGGTGGACCTGAAGTGGTGGTGGCCGAAGAGCAACCGAGCAACGTGAATCGAGAGAGGACTAAGGGATGCTCCTATAAGGCTTTTCTGGGGTGCAACCCTAAAGAGTTTGCGGGTTCCGACAACCCAGTTGCGTGTATGTACTGGCTCAAGGAAGTGGAAATGGCCTTTGATTCTAGTGAGTGCGACGTCTCGCAACGGGTGAAATTTGCTTCTCAATTACTCCGGGGAGAGGCATTGATCTGGTGGAATCTCACCCGGTCCGCCCTCACCCCCGAAGTCCTAGCAAAGCTGACCTGGCCAATCTTCAAGAAAAAGATAATGGACAAGTATTGCAGCGAGCGTTCGTTGGACAAACTGGAAGCTGAGTTCCGGAATCTGAGGAAGGGAAATTTGTCCGTAGCCGACTACTCCAAGTTGTTTCTAGAGAAGTTGAACTTGGTGGGATATCTGGTCCCAGATGAGAGATCGAAGATTAAGGCCTTTCATCTTGGCCTATCGGTCGATATGTGGACTGACGTTCGCAATGCCGGAGGATCGACTCTTCAAGAAGTCATTGAAGAGGCCTTGCTTGTGGAAGATGATAGGTTGGCTGAGAAGGAAGAAAGAAGTGTTGCGGGTGAGAAGAGGAAATGGGAAGGGCCATCTGGGCCCGTTCGCCAGTCGAAGCCTTTTGTTAGTGGGAGAACTGGCGACTCTCGTAAAAGTGATCAGTGGTGCCCAAGGTGCAGAACCAAGCATTCGGGCGCATATGCTTCCAAAACCTATGCAGGGACGGTGAGTTGTACCAGGTGTGGCAAGAAGGGCCATATGGCCCGGGACTGCACTGTTCGTCCGACGGTGTGTTTTGAGTGCCAGGAATCGGGGCACATAAGGAGAAATTGTCCAAAGTTAGCGGGGAACAGTCAAGGAAGATCTGTTGGGTCGATGGATAGAGTCGACCAATCTCCGAGGGTGTCGAGTCGAGCTTTCCGGATGACCACCGAGGAAGCAAAGGAGATAGCCGATATCGTTTCGGGTACGTTTCTAGTGAACTCCTTGCCTGCTCGTGTGCTATTTGGTTCGGGTGCTACCTGCTCTTTTGTTTCGGATGTGTTTTGTAAACAATTTGTCACCCCTACTAGTGTCCTTTCCGACGCACTAGTAGTAGAGATAGCAAATGGAGACCAAGTAATTATTCGAGGCCGTTTTCATAGTTGCACCTTAGAGATCGACGGGAATTCTTTTGGGGTAGATTTGATACCTATGGCCATAGGAGGGTTCGACGTGGTCATAGGCATGGATTGGTTGTCAAGGCATAAGGCCGACATCGTTTGCGCCAAGAATATGATCCAAGTGCCTTTGTCGGAAGGCGGCGTGGTCGTCATTTATGGGGAGAAAGGGAAGGGACGCAACCCCATTATTTCCTCTCTCAAGGCGCGTAAGTTTCTAGCGAAGGGTTACCCTTCATATCTAGCGTATATTGTGGACGCGAAGAAGGAAAAGAAGACGGTGGAGAACGTGAGGATCGTGCGGGATTATCCGGATGTCTTTCCGGAAGACCTTCCCGGATTACCACCAGAACGCCAAGTGGAGTTCCAAATAAACCTCACTCCGGGAGCGGCTCCGATAGCCCGAGCTCCCTATCGTTTGGCCCCGACGGAAATGAAGGAGATGATGACGTAACTTCAAGAGTTGTTAGAGAAGGGTTTTATCCGACCGAGTTCTTCACCTTGGGGAGCGCCGGTGTTGTTTGTGAAGAAGAAGGACGGATCGATGAGGATGTGTATTAACTATCGTGAGTTGAATAAAGTCACGGTAAAGAATAAGTATCCTTTACCTCGCAGCGATGATCTCTTCGATCAACTCCAAGGTGCGGGATGTTTCTCGAAGATTGAACTCCGATCCGGTTATCATCAAGTGAGAGTGAAGAATGATGATATTCCGAAGACGGCCTTCCGAATGCGTTACGGTCACTATGAGTTCTTGGTGATGCCTTTTGGGTTGACCAATGCGGCGACCATATTTATGGATTTGATGAACCGAGTGTGTCGCCCATTCTTGGATAAATCTGTGATCGTCTTTATCAACGATATCTTAATTTATTCTAAGGATGAGTCCGAACATGGGAAACACTTGCGGGAAGTCTTGGAAGTCCTAAGGAGGGAGAAGTTGTTCGCAAAATTCTCTAAGTGCGAATTTTGGCTCCAAGAGGTGCAATTCTTGGGGCACGTGGTATCAAAGGACGGGGTTCAGGTACACCCGGCGAAGATTGAAGCGATGATGAGTTGGGAGCCGCCGACGAATCCGTCGGAAATACGGAGTTTCTTGGGTTTAGCGGGCTACTATAGACGCTTCACCCAAGACTTTTCCATGGTAGCTACACCGCTCACATTCCTCACAAGAAAGAACGTCAAGTTTCTTTGGACCGATGTTCAAGACCAAGCCTTTCAAACGCTCAAGAGGAAATTGTGCGAAGCTCCGATCTTATCCTTGCCTGAGGGATCAGAAGACTTCGTGGTGTATAGTGACGCTTCTAAGATGGGGCTTGGATGTGTACTTATGCAACGAGGGAAAGTCATTGCTTACGCATCGAGGCAATTAAAGGAGCATGAGAAGAACTACCCGACGCACGACTTAGAGCTGGCGGCGGTAGTTTTTGCTTTGAAGTTGTGGCGGCATTACTTGTACGGGACCAAGTGTACTCTCTTCACGGATCACAAGAGTCTCAAGTACATCTTCGATCAAAAGTAACTCAATATGCGGCAAAGAAGGTGGCTTGAACTTCTAAAAGATTATGATTGTGAGCTACTCTACCATCCCGGTAAGGCCAATGTGGTGGCGGATGCGTTGAGCCGGAGAAGCTATGATGGTGGCGTTTAATTGTCCCTTACAAGGATCGACGTGGTATCAAGTTTGGTGTAAAGCATCAAGACGTGGCAAGTGGAAGCGCTCAAGGAGCAAAATCTCAAGTCCGAGATCATGGTGAAGCAAAGTGGACATTTGACGGAGGATAGCCGCGGGATTAAACTCTTCCAAGGTCGAATTTGGGTGCCGAAATTAGGTGGAAATCGGGAGTTACTTCTAGAAGACGCGCACAAGTCGAAGTATTCTATACATCCCGGTAGTACCAAGATGTATAGAGACTTAAAATTAAATTATTGGTGGTCGGTAATGAAGTTGGATGTGGCTAACTACGTTGAGAGATGTGTCACGTGCCTTCAAGTCAAGGCGGAGCATCAAAGACCGTATGGAAGTTTACAACCGTTGTCCATTCCCGAGTGGAAATGGAACGACATTACCTTGCGAGGCCATGATACAATTTGGGTAGTCGTTGATCGGCTAACCAAGAGCGCGCACATCCTTGCAATGAGGGAGACTTTGCCAATGGAGAAATTGGCCAAGCTCTACATCGACGAGGTTGTGTCGAGGCATGGGGTTCCACAATCTATTGTGTCAGATCGAGATAGTCGTTTCACGTCGAACTTTTGGGCAAGCTTGCAAAAGGAGTTGGGTACCCGATTGAATTTGAGCACGGCGTATCATCCTCAAACGGATGGTCAAAGTGAAAGGACGATTCAAACGCTCGAAGACATGTTAAGGTCATGTGTTATCGACTTTGGAGGTAGTTGGGACTCACACCTGCCGTTGGTGGAGTTCGCATATAATAATAGCTACCACTCTAGAATTGGCATGGCACCATTCGAGGCGTTGTATGGGCGATACTATTCAGATCAATCTACAGCCAGATCAAGTTGTACCTGCTGAGCCTTCTGAACCTGCCCCTTCAACTGAAATCATAATTCCTCCTGACCAAGCAGAAGAAGGTACAAGTGGATTTGTAGATGATACAACCGACATACAATCATCTAATCCACTGCCTCATGAACATAAATGGACCAAAGAGCACCCGCTAAGCCAGATTATTGGTGATCCATCAAAACCGGTGCAAACTAGGTCAACATCAATGAACATGTGCATGCATGACTCCTTTCTGAGTAAGTTCGAGCCAACACGTGTATCAGAGGCACTTGCTGATCCAGAATGGGTGATCTCAATGCAAGAAGATATGAATCAGTTCGATGCACTTCAAGTCTAGAGACTCGTACCAAAGCCTAAAGGTAAAACCATTATAGGTACGAAATGGATTTTCAAGATAAAGAAAGACGAAGATGGTACCGTTATTCGAAACAAGGCAAGACTAGTAGCCAAAGGATACAGACAAGAGGAAGGAATCGACTATGATGAGACATATGCTCATGTGGCGCGATTAGAGGCAATCAGAATGTTTCTAGCCTACGCAGCCCACAAGAACTTCACGGTCTTTCAAATAGACATGAAGACAGCATTCCTAAATGGAATTCTGAAGGAGGAAGTCTACGTCTCTCAGCCAGAGGGTTTTGTCAATCAAGAGAAGCCGGATCACGTTTACATTCTCGACAAAGCACTCTACGGTCTGAAACAAGCACCTCGAGTCTGGTATGATGTCCTTTCCACTTTTCTAGTCAAGTCTGGGTTTTCAAAAGGAACGGTGGATACCACTTTGTTTATCAAAAAGGAAAAAGGCGATATCATTTTAATTCAAATCTATGTAGATGATATTATCTTTGGCTCTACAAATACTAAGTACTGTAAGAATTTTTCAAACCTTATGGTGTCTAGATTTCAGATGAATTTGATGGGGGAGATGAATTTCTTTCTCGGTTTACAAATCAAACAATTTTCATCGGGTATTTTTATCAATCAATCAAAATACATTATGGATATTCTTCGGAAGTTCAAAATGGAAAATTCAAAACCGATTGGTACCCCAATGGCACCAGGTACTAAGATTGGCACCGATCCTTCGGGAAAGGCTGTTGATGTTAGGACTTATCGAGGAATGATAGGTTCTTTAATGTATCTTACTTACAGTAGGCCAGATATAATGTTCTCAACATGCTTATGCGCAAGATATCAGGCCAATCCTAAAGAAATCCATATGTCTGCTGTGAAGCGCATATTTAGGTATCTAAAGGGCACTGCAGATCTTGGTCTGTGGTATCCTAAAGATACTAGTTTTGAACTAACAGCCTACACAGATGCAGATCATGCAGGTTGTATGTTAAACAGGAAGAGCACGTCGGGACATGTACAGTTCCTCGGTGACAAACTAGTCAGTTGGGCATCGAAGAAGCAACTTTGTGTTTCAACTTCCACGACCGAAGCAGAATATGTAGCTGCTGCTAGCTGCTGTTCTCAGGTCTTATGGATGAGAACTCAATTGTGCGACTACGTTTTCCACTTCAACAAGATCCCGATATACTGTGACTCCAAGAGCGCCATTGCAATATCAGCGAATCCTGTTCAACACACCAAGACTAAGCACATAGACGTCAGGTATCATTTTATTAAAGATCATGTTGAAAAAGGAACAATTGAACTTTTCTTTGTAAAAACTGATTATCAACTTGCCGATTTGTTTACCAAACCGTTAGACGAAAAGAGGTTCAACTTTCTTGTCTCTAAGCTTGGTATGCTAAATCTTAAAATCTAATCAGTAGTTACCTATAAAAGTTTTCTAAATTGTATAATTTTTCATCATTTCTTCATTTCCGCAAGATATCTACACTTCTATATACTGTTCATGATCCAAGGGGGAGAATGAGAAGAAATTGACAAGTGGTCAATATTACTTCGAGGGGGAGCTCATAAAATTTTGCATGTACCTTTTAATGCCAAATTTTTTTTGTAATGCAAGAATTTAGGGGGAGCTCTTCAAGATAAAAAGGGGAGTACGAATATGACTTCTGATTATTTCTGATCAGAACTCGTACTTTAAAAAGTTTTACTGCTTTTTGTCTTTTCAATTTAAGTGAATAAATTTTACTTTGACTTGACATAAGACTTTTGCAGAAGTTTTGAGAGATGCTTAAAAGATCATATGTTTATGACTTTAAGCTTAGCTTCATGAGTTGAAAGATCGTACGTAAAAGTATAATTCTAAATCTTCATCTCATATATGGTTGAAAGAAGGACAACTTTCAATCATTGGAAAACATTGTTTTTAATGTTCAAACCACTTCCCGATTTTTTTTTCAACAGATTTTATATTTTGGGAGTGGAATTTAAATGTTTTCAATAATCTAAATTGTGCTTTAACTGCAATAGTTAAACCAATCTGAGCATCACGTGCATCATAGGAAAACAAGGAATCATTATGCTAGGAATTAACACAACTTCTATGGAATCACATTAACCAGTGATTTCTACCCATGAAGTTAAATCCTTAGTATTTAAGTGTGCAAAGCGAAAAGAAATGAGTGTGATTAGAGAAAGCAAAACGTTTAAAAGAAAGAGCGTGTGAGAACAGAGTTAAAAGAATATCACAACTCTGCACCAACTTTTTCTGAGGCGGGTAGCCACATTACTAGTGTTTCACAATTCTTTAGTGAACATTATTGAAACAGGCAACTAACCCATGCCAACTCTTGATCAAACCTCACCATCTACTCATTTTCTTCTCAAATAGAAAGTGTTTCACATTTTCTAAGGGGATGCAGCACATTTGCTATCTGATTTTCATTTGGAAAATCTGGATATTGAAAAGAAGGAAGTCTGCCCAACCTTCGCACTTCAATCATGCACATTGAGTCTGTGTTTAACTTACTGTTGTCTCAGTGGTTTACACAATTTTGAGCCTATAAGCGATCATCAAGTGCTTAATTCTTTCTATCACAAGCACAAACACACAAGGAATTTGTTTCTTTGTCATAACATTTATAGAAATAACCTTTGTGGTGTTTTGATGATTAAATGGAAGCCCTGGGGGAGTCAACATCAAACAGCTCCTTTCCAATGTATATTCATTACACACAGTGACTTAGTGTTACTGACAGGCATGTTAACTGATTCATTAGTTGATACAGGTGTTACACGACTATTTTGTCTAGATTTGAAAAGATCTGGATGAATATCTTTTGAATTGACGGATCAGGGGCTCTAACCGCAAGATAGACATTTCTTACAAATAATTTTGATGAAGTCGTTGCACTTAACATCAAAAAGGGGGAGAATGACTACACAAGAAATGGCAAATATCACATGTTTCAAGAATCACGTCCAAGATTGAAATCTTCAAAAACAAGTATTCTGAAGACATGTTGATTTCAGAGCTAGAGAAAGAGATTGCATCTTCCGAGCTGAACAAGAAGACTGAATTGCTAAAATCATTTTCGTAATGATCTTGATCCAAAGGGGGAGATTGTTAAGACACAGTCTCATTGGATTCAAGATCATCCAATCTGAAGATCGCAATCTGAAGCTAAAGCCGAAACGTCGACTCTCAATATTAAAGTCTATGTCGTTTGTAATAAATGTCAATGTAATTGTTTGTTATTGTAATAGTTAAGTTAATATCTAGTTAGTTATTAGTTTGGTTAGTTTATTATAGTTAGTTATTAGTTAGAAATAATATCTATTTGTTAGATATTATTTAGATATAATAGTTTTATATTGCAACTTGTTTTTTTTTTGGAGAGGGTATCCCAGACCACATTGGGTCCAGACTAATCCCTGGCAATATGAGCCGAAGCCCGACTGCTAAAGCATGCAGCCCGGGGTCGAAGCCCCCGTACCTCCAGGATGCGTCCCCCAGGGTTCGAACATGAGACCGCTACTAGCTAGTCCACATGCCTTACCACTAGGCTAACACCCTTTTGGTTATTGCAACTTGTTGTTGCAAGCTGTTTAGGTAGTGTGTAAGACACACTAGATTAGATTGTATCTCTCAATCTCTCTAACAAGATCAGATCACACACAAACACACAAAAACAAAGGTGTAAAACACAGAGAACACAATCATAGCTTGAATCGATCAACCTTGTAACCATTTGTTATAATCAATACAGGTTGGTAATCTTTATGTGTTGTTAATCTAAGAACTTGATATAGATAGTATTATGGACCGACACCGGGCACTATCGTCGACGGGGAAATTCCATTTAAATGAGTTCCAACCGATTTTAATTCATTTGCAACACATTTCATTTCTCTCTTTGGCGATTTTGGCTCTAAGAAAACTGGTTCATCCCTTCCCAAACCCTAATCCACATTTATACCAAACCCTCTTGGTGGTTGGGGGCATTGATTACTTGCAATAAATCAACTCAAGGAAGATTTCTAGGGTTTCTTCAAGGCCACTCCTCATCTCCAAGTTCATCCTCCAACTTCTAGGGTTTTCATCTTTTCTAGGTTTTGGTTCAAAAACCTATATTGTGAGTTTACTAACCCTTTTGTAAAAACTAGATACACATCATTTACTTTACTTGTTATCATTATTGTTATTACTCAAGTGTTCCTATTTAATGTACAAGTATTTGGGGATTTCTATGGAAATATGTATGTGAGTAACCTACTATGAGTCACTTATGCATATCTTGGTATTATGATGATTCCTACTTGGAATGCTTTTTGGCGACCTTATATTCTCACGAAGTATTTGGATGATTACTATGTCATATGATGGATTTACATGCTTGGGATGGTAATGTTGTGTTCATGGTTGATATCCGAATATGTTGGGTTAAAACACATCTTAAGACCTCCTATTTACATAATGTGGACGAACCAAGTCAGTGATTCACTATAGGGATGTAGGTGGGTGACATTTGGGGAATTTCCTAAGTGGTAGTCCCCTATGTGCCTAGACCTCCGTCGTCGGGGAATTTTCTAAGCGGTAGTCCTCGATGCGTGTCGGGCCTTTGGGTTGCCTTTGTGATTTGGCTTCAAGGTGCATCGCCTCTTTGGGTGAACCTGATTGGAGATATGGGTCGCTCTCGTTGACTCCACATCTACGTGATTAATTGGTTAACTGCTGATAAGAATTGTATAGGTATCTGGCATGTTTTTACTTGTTCATCTCACTAGGCTTTTTGGCCTAACACTTGTTTGGTGTCGATGTGTATCTCAGGTATTAGCGGCGCTGCTCCTAGGCAAGTTTAGATGCTTTGGGCGAGAGCTTGGGGATTTTGGCACTTGAACTTTTGGTTGGAAGATTTGGGTTTATAGATTACACCCCTTTTGTAATCTCTTTTCTAGATGTAGAAATTAGATTAGTTGGTTGTAGTTTATTTATCCATTAAATTGCAATTGTGATTAAACAGGCTTATTTGTAATATTCCCCTTTTTGGGAGGCTCTTGCTATGGCAAATTATATACCACTTCTCCTCTTTTGGAAAGTTTGGTTATCCCTGTTTTTAGGGTGTTACAGATTAGAACAGAAATATCTCATAGCTATCTACTTGTAACTCATCCCTATTTAAAGGGCTTTTGATTAATGAGAATTACAGATTCATTCTCTCCATATTTATTGTTTTGTTTGGATTTTCCTTTAACAATTCTGAGATTATGGGTTTGATCAAGCAAGACACCAACACTAAAAAGGATGAGGTAAGTTTTGATGAAATTATGGACATTATGAATCGGATGTCTGCAAATAGTGATTTTGAGGTTAGTGGAGATACTTGGTGCCATGCGATGCTCATGTTTCGGGATCCCACTAGTAGGGAAATCTTCTTTAAGATGTCGAGTGATGATGCTAGGTTATCTTGGTTGGAGTTTGCTAAAACACGAAACAAGTTTTGAATATTTTAGGATGGTACCATTTGGAGTAGGATGGTATATTTTGAACTTTATATGATGGTATTTTTTGTAGTAGGATGGTATATTTTGAACTTTATGTGATGGTATCTTTTGAACTTTGGATGGTATATTTTAATGCTTTATTTTGAACTTTGGATGGTATCTTTTGAACTTTTGATGGTATATTTTAACTTTAATTCTATGATGTTTAAAATATGTTAATGCTTTATTTTAATTATATAATGTTAACAATACGTTAGTATTTTATTTTAATTATATAATGTAATAACCGGACTGAAAATAAAGTTATTAATCTCAAAGTTAGGGTGGTGAGTAGTCAAAACCTATTATTGTTGGGGGCTAAGTGTTAATATTTATTATAAAGGAATGACATAGGGTTTAGTGCAAATCATTGTTGGCGGCTAAGAGAAACCTAGGGAAGAACTCAGAATCGGTAAATTGGAGAGGAAGCAAGGGAGGACTGTCTAGGAAGTTTCTCTTAAGGTATCATCTCTAAATTTATCATTCTTCTCTTTAATCTCTTAATTTCTGCAGTATCCTTGTTATTGAATGAAACCTGATAAAGTTTAAGGTTGGGTTAGAAATCAGAAATTAAGATTGTTTTAATCTGGTAAGTGATTCGTGGGATATGTTAGTATTCATGTTAATGTTGGGCGATTATAAGAATGATAATCGATTTTGGGTAAGGAAGGTAATCGGTCGGGGGAAGGGAGAGTTTTATCTCGGTCTGCGTATTTTGAGTGTTCGAGAACTCCAAATCGCCTTCAGGCGAATGCTTATACCGGTCGCAGAGACCTAGGTCGACTAGACCTCGGTCGATGTCAGGGACCCCGGTCGGAAGCAATACCGGTCAAGGGGGGAGGCCCCGGTCGAGTTCAATACCGGTTAAAGGGGGGAGACCCCAGTCACGATTCTCTTACCGGGCGGCCAAAGGGCCCAAGCCCGGGTTAGTTTTTGGGCCGAAGCCCATGTACTTTAATGGGACTATAGTTTTGAGTTCCAGTTTATCGCATAAATCGGCCCATCTTCGGCATTGTAGGATATCTTGGTCTCGAGTCGTTAGGTGTGTGGGCCGATAATGTTTTTATTTTGGTTTACCGATCAATGCTTCCTTTATAGGTTTCGTATCGGATTTTAAAGGTAGACGAAAAGCTTTGAGTTAAGGGACGTCAGGTGAGTTTTTCTAAACTAAACCTTTTGATGATGAAAGCATGTGAAGTTTATTTTAAACGTTGATTTATTTATGATGGCAGGATTTTATTAAAATGTTCAAGTGTGTTATAAATTGTTGTTGCTTAAATGTATGCATACATTATACGTGGGTTACGTGACCTAAGTCGGGGAGTGTGGCCCGCCTACTCGTGTCGGGGAGTGTGGCCCGTTCATGTCGTTGGGGGTGTGTCCCAACATTAAGGCAGCGCGAGTTAGACACATCGTCTTTGACGGTCGTGTGGTCCGTAACGTGTTTTATTTATGTGCCATTATTAAATGTTGTTTAAAATTTACTGGAAAGTTATATTATTGCTTATCTGTTAGAGGGGACTCACTAGACCTTCGGTCTAACCCTCGCTCTTTCAAAACTAAAAATCTTTTCAGGCGGGCGTGAATTAGGGGGAGCAAATAAAGGAAATGTGAAGATGTAGCGGCGAGTGTTGGAAGATTGTCATTATAGAACCTGTTTGTTAAATATCTCAGTTGTGTATAGGTTACCTTTGGAAACCTTGAATTTAAAAGTGTAAGCTTGGGGCCGTTTCGACTTGAAATTTATTCCTTTATTAAGATTTTTATTGCTAACTTATTTTTACTTGGTTGGGTTGTTACATATAATGTGGTTACAGCTTAATGGATGACGCTCAAAGGAACCAACTTCTTTTACTTTTGGACTTGGCTAATTTGGAAGAAAATGTAGCACTAGTTACTTATTATTACACTCATATTCACAAAGGAGCCATGCATGACATCGACACAAACGGGACATACATGGGTGAAGGAAATTTTGGGTGGTCATCCAATCCGGTGTGTTAATGCCTTTAGAATGAGTGCAAGTTTGTTTATGGAACTTTGTGAAGAGTTACAACAAAAGTATGGGTTAACGTCAAGTCGTAAAATCTCGATGGAATAAAAGGTTGGAATATTCTTGTATACACTTGCTTTAGGTCTTTCGAACAAAGATGTTAGTGAAAGGTTCCAACGTTTTGGAGAAACAATCAATTGAGCTTTTCATGATGTGTTGGAATCCATATGCTGACGGAGCAGAGAATTCAGGGGTCTTGCACGTGACTATATTAGACCGAAAGATTCAACATTTCAAGGCATACCACTGCATATTGAAAATGACAGTAGGTACATGCCTTACTTCAAGGTAAATGCTTATTTATATATCAACTATGATTACCTCAAGTTCATAAATAGTAATTCAATCAACTTTGTTTACAGGACTGCATCGGGTGCATTGACGATACTCATATAGATGCTTGTATTCCAGTCGCAGACCAAATGAGATATAGGGGCAGAAAAGGAGTTCTCACCTTCAATGTAATGGTCGTATGTGACTTTGACATGTGTTTTACGTTCATATCCGTTGGGTGGGAAGGATCTACACATGATACCCGAGTCTTTATTCATGCAATTGAGACACCATCTATGAATTTTCCTAAGCCACCAGAAGGTACAACTAATTTGACATTCTTTTGTAATTTATGTGTTAATAACCTCATGAAATTTGTTTTTTCTTTCTCATAGGAAAATATTACATAGTAGACAAAGGATATCCTGACCGAAAAAGATATCTAGCACCGTATTCTTGTATTAGATATCACCAATCACAATTTGAACATGTGCTTCCAACTAATGTTGAAGAGGCTTTCAACCGTGTACATTCATCTCTTCGGAGTTGTATTGAACGATCATTTGGAGTTTTGAAGAAGAGGTGGAAAATATTGAATAGAATGCCAAGGTTTAGCGAGAAAACACAAATTGATGTTATAATGACAACATTTGCTCTTCGTAATTATATTAGAAGGAATGACGCATAAGATATGGTTTTCAACGTTGTTCAACAACATGGTGATTACATACCTATGGAAGAGTTAGATGGTGAAACGAGTTCTAATCAAGGTAACATGCGAGGGTCAAGCAATGAGATGCGAGAAATTCGTAACAACATTGCAAATATGATATGAAATGCAAATAATGTCTTTTAAACCTAAGTAATTGAAATGTGTTAGTAGGTTGTTATTGTTTTGTATTGCTAGTTATTTTAAATATGATGTTAAATGACCTTAGGGTCCGTTTGTTTTGCGGGATTGGAATGGATTTGGAGGGATTTGGATTTCAAATCCATTCCAATCCTTTGTTTGGTTTGGAGGAAAGGAATTTGTTGACCGGATTTGAAATCATTTGACCTCTTTAAAATCCTTAAGTTGATGGATTTGAAAATCCTTTGCAATGGGATGGGATTTCAAATCCCCCCAAATCCAAATCCAAATCCTTACTTGAAATTAGGGCTGTAAACGAATCGAACGTTCAGCGAACCGTTCGTAAACTGTTCGGCGGGAAGTTCGTTTATGTTCGTTTATTTAATAAATGGACGAACATGAACAAGTTTTTTTGTTCGTTTAGTTTAACGAACGAACATGAACAAAGGTCCCGTTCGTTTATTTATGTTTGTGAACGTTCGTTTATTTATGTTCGTTAATGTTCGTTTACTAACGTTCGTTTATGTTCGTTTAGCATTCGTTTATGTTCATTTAACGTTCGTTTATGTTCATTTACTGATGAAAATAAATTGACAATTAACGTTTTTTATAAAATTAATAATTAGACCATTGCTATTTTTAATTAATATTAATAATAAAAATGTTTCATTTTAGAGAGAAAAAAATAACTAAATGGAAGGAATTTACTTTTCCACGTTAGCTTTCCTTATATATCAACTTATAGACCTCTTTTTTTACTAAAATTCCAATTGGGGATGACCTTATTGCTGATGAGTCATAGCCTCTCCATATAAAAGAGAAGTGGAATTTTCTCATCCCACATTGCTCAAAAACAACAATCTGCAGCTATATCCCCTACTATATATATCATCAGTGTCCCTTAAATCTTCTAGTGCAATACCATTGAGTTGAGCCTCATCCGGTGACTTGAGCCACATTGGCTTGAGTATTAATCGGTGGCCTGAGCCTATTGGCTTGGCAAAAGTAATATTTTTTACTGGAGTATCCATTTGAAGTGGGTGCACCTTCTCTTTTTTTTTAGTTTGTTTTTGTTTGTGATGGTTCTTAATGAATGAACATAAACAAACACGAACACAATTAATTTTTAAATGAACGAACACGAACATCAAATATTTTACAAGTCTTTGTTCGTGTTCATTTGGTTCGTTTACGGGCCTCTAACGGTGGTTGTTTTTTATTCATTTGTGTTCGTTTATGTTCATTTATGTTCGTTTACGTTCGTATATGTTCGTTCGTTTACGTTCGTTCGTTTACGTTCGTTTAGCTCTTAATGAACGAACATAAACGAACACGAACAAACATATTTTCTTAACGAACGAACATGAACACAAAAAATTCCGTTCGTTTACTGTTCGTGTTCGTTCGTTTGTTCGATTAAGTTAAACGAATGAACATGAACAAGCCTCCGTTCGTGTTTGTTCGGTTCGTTTACAGCCCTACTTGAAATTCAATCCATTCCCGCAAACCAAACGCACCCTTATTGTTTTTGTTGCTACGGATTTTAATATGATTTCATGTGTTAGTGGTTTATTTTAATTATGTGATATTAAAAATATGTTAGTGCTTTATTTTAATTATATAATGTTAAAAATACGTTAGTATTTTATTTTAATTATATAACGTTAGAATGGAGTAATGTTAAACATTGTTTGTTTAGTTATATAATGTTAAATTTCAATAATTTTTAAACATGTTCTTTTTAGTCATTTTACATTTGTCAGCTAGCTTATCAGCTATTTTTGACAAACGTGATTTTTTCATCAACTAGCTTATCTGCTAGTAGCTAGCTTTTCAGCTATTTTACCAAACATAGCCTTAACGTGTCACCACTCACCAACATTGACATATTTTTATGGGGTTTTTAATAGGTATTCAAATTAACAATACAAATTCAACTAACATTTATAATTTTTACTTTATTTAAATAAAAATTTTTAAGTATCACTTTTCCATTTTCAATTTATAATAATATTTTATATCTTGTTTCATTAAGTAGCGTTTGATACGCAGACAGGATGGGATCGGATAGGACGAGACATGACTGGACTGGATTAATTGTCTGTTCTAAGTTTGGTACGACCAGAACACGACGAGATCTAACTGTTAAATGACCAGATTACCCCTAAGATGAGTTGTAATGTTTTTTTAATTGTATACTTGGAATCATATTCATCTCCAGGTTCGTTCTCCTTCTTCCAAGTTCTCCTACTCATCTCCAACTTCTTCTTCTTCCAGGTTTTCCTAGTCATCTCTTCCACCACCATCTCATCTCCTACTCATCGAGGTATTAGCAGAAATTAGTGGCCATAAACCAAAAATAGGTAAATTAGAAACTGAAAATAAGGGATATAACTTGAAAACAAAAATCGATGAATTCAAAACATAAATCGAAATCGGTAACTTGAATCGATAAGAGCTTAATAAGAATCACTAAGAACTCGATTTCTGGAGATTAAGATTAAGACCTCAATTTACGAAATTAGAAATCGAAATTGAAATCGATGAGGAGGAACTCTGATAAATTGATTTGTTGAGAAGATAAACCCTATTTGTGGGATAAAGAACTCAATTACTGCAGTAGACGAAATTAATTTGGTAGAAGAAGATCAATTTAGTTGAAGACGGAATTGATAGAGAGAGGATGGAGGATACAATCTGTCGTGTATTTTGATTTAGGATTTGTCTGATAATTTGCAGGGTGGAATTGTAATCTTGCAAATAGTCCCATGTTGTTCCACCCTAATTGGTGGAACAAAAGATTTTAACTTTTGTCTATGAAAACTCAGTTTTGTCCCATGTTGTTTCATCTCATTTTTGTCCCAGCCTACTAAACATGGGACTTTTTTTTTTATCTCATCTCGTCCCACCTAGTCTGCATACCATACACAGCGTAAAAAAAACGACATTTGCTGAACTTTGGTTAAGACCGAGACCAAATCAAACCAAACCCACTTAAAGTTATAGAGCATACCAAGTTAGAATCCAGCCCAATACCAACTTAAAACTGTACCTCAGGCCAACCTACCAGACGGCCCATTTGCAATGCAAACAAGTATAACCCAAGATTTAATATATTTTTTTCATTTATGATTTCAGGACAATTATTTTTTTTTTCACAAAACAACTATTTTTTTTTTACTTTAGATTATATGTTACTTATAAAACTTTTCACAATTATTGAGCGTTTAAGTCATTTTGTACACACATCGACTAATCCATCCGTCCTTAAGCTAACAATTAGACAAACCTTCGATGGACCTTGAGGAGACTTGAAACCGTTGAGGAACAAACGTTTTAAAACCGTTGAGGAACAAACGTTTTACCAATTAAACTACTCCATAGAATTACGCCTCAGAACCATGTTGGGTGTTATTCTGGCACCAATTGACCGACATGATGCAATATTGATGTGGCGCTTATATGGCATTGACGTGTAAGCAAAGATGACTTTACAAAGCATTTCGGGTGACGTATTGCCTAATCTAGATGAAATAAAGATAGATTGTTATTTTTATGTAAGGATATGATTTCAGTTATTTAGTTTATATTTTGATTTGACCAAGGTTCTAAATAACGTGAACATGATGTGGCACCGAGGCTATGGCGTTTTTCAAAGCATGATTTAAAGCGGGCAAATCTGTACATATAGTGTTTATATATATATATATATATATATATATATATATATAGGGTCAGGTTCAGGTTCAGGGGAAAACCTCAAAAAAATGCACTTTTGCATAAAAACCAAAAAAACAACATAATTACCTGTATGCACAAGTGCATATCGTCCAGATGAAAGGCTACCAGAGTGTTCTTCAGTTTTCCGTTTTTTTGAGGTTTTCCCTTGAACCTCCGTCTATATATATATATGTATGTATGTATAGAGGGATGTTCAAATGCAACCCTTTTTAATGGTGCAACCCATGCCCGTTCCTTAGGGTGTTCAAAAGTGTTCTACCGCACAGGGCCTCCGATCGTCGGGGGCCTCCAAATAATTTTTAATTTTTTTACCTATAATATTATTACTATATAAATTAATGAGTATAAATATTTAAACAAAGTCTCTTATAGCGCAGTGGCAAAGTATTAATTTTTGCAAGTTGTTAGACACCTACCACGTTCGAATCCTTGGGTTGGTGATTTTTTGTTTTAATTTGACTTTGTTTTATTACCTAGGACTAATTGAATATAGGAATTTTAAATAATTTTTTTAATTCTTTCTTAAAGATAACTTAAATATATAAGTATATTCAATTTTTTTCCTAATTTTTATTAATTGAATAATTAAACTATATAATATTTTTATAATTTACTTTTCATGTTCAAATTCTAAAATTATTAATTCTAATTTTTATTCTTTAATTTTGTTTTTATTGATCTTTATTGGATTTTTTTGTAGAATTATAGTTTTAATGATTCAAACCATCTTTAATTTTCAGTATATATTAAAATAAAGTAAGAAAATAGAAAAAATAGAGACTTTTAAAACTTATTTTTTAACAGAAATATATTTTATTATAATTGTTTCCAATACTAAGATTAAATGTGTTATGATTTTAATAATATAGTGTTTTCTAATGACAATAGATTAATGAAAGGTTCTTGTTGATGTGTTTTCGTATTTACCATAACGAATGATCATTTTTATATAAAGAGGATTGTTATTCATACACACTATTTCACTCACATGTTATTTCTTACAATCTACATCTCTTACGGACACCTTGTAGGAGGGGTTATGAAATTTAGAAAACGCTAAAACTTAAAAAATAAAACTACAATTTTTGAATGCACATTAACATAATAACAGTAAAATTAAAATTCAGTATTGAAAAAAAAAAGATAAATAATTTGTTCAAAGTCAAATATGAGTTATTCGTCGATTTATTATCAAATAAACGTTGACATGTAGTAAAAATAATTTAATAAATAATTTAAATTAAAAAAATTAAAAACTCAATTTTTCATACAGGGTCTCCAAAATATCAGGAACGGCCCTACTGCAACCCCATGCAACTCACATATCTACCACTCATTTTGTTTTCACTTTTTTAATTAAAAAAAGTGAAAATAAAATGAGTGGTAGATATGTGGGTTGCATGGGTTGCACCATTAAAAAGGTTGCACAATAACTCACCTATTTCTGTGTGTCTTATTGTATTGAATAATAATCATTAAACAAATTAAATTCATATAAGTAGGGGTGAGCATGGACCAGTACCGTACCGAACCGTACTGTACCGAAAATTCCCGATATCGAAAATGTGGAAAACTCGATACCGAATACAGTACCGATTAGATTGGTATGGTAACGGTTCGGTACCGGTACCATTAATAATAACGATATTTCGGTACTAATACCCCATCAGTATCGAACCGATTACCGATTATAAGAAAAACATGGAACCGATTACCGTACCGAAATACATGGGACGGTCCGGGATCGGTACGGTACCGATTCGGTATCGGGATTTGGGGCTCCTTGCTCACCACTACATATAAGACCAAGAAAAAAAAGAATAGTGATGTGTTAATATATCAAATATACAAAACATACTTTTAGAATTCTATCTTATAGATTGGATTACATTAATTCTATCTTTATAGAAACTCTCATTCTATCATCCATGTAATTTTCATCGTTTATTTTCGTTATTAGAATTGAATTCAAAATATTCCTCACCTTCAACTTGTGGTTAATGAATTCTCACTTTTAGTGAATAATTGGAATCATTCGTATTTAATCTAATAAGCCATAAATTGTACATAAAAAAAAACTCATTCACACCTTGAGTATAACCCGCGATAACGTGCCATACTGCAAACCACACATCAAGGTCACGCCACAGGCTGTAACATGACGGCAAGGTCACGCCTCAGCTCGACGTCATGGTGAGCCATAACACGCTTTTTAGAACCTTAGATTGGACATGACATTATTGATCTATGCATCTAAAAAGGAGTAAATTCAAATTACGTTTTCCAATAATGTATTATTATTTTGCATCGTAATATCAACGCGTTTAGCATTTTTAATTAACGGGATTTGTATAAAACATCCTTAAGTTTGTACATCAATTGTAAAATGGCATAAAAAAATAATTTATTTTCACTTTAGTTTGTATTATTAAAAGTATATTTTCAAAAAATAAATTTAACGATTAACAAGAGCTAATGAAACCTTAATACATTTTTTAAAGTTCATTTTACCTTATAAGATTTAAAAAATATATATATATTTTATAAACTACTAAAAGTGTACTCGCGAAATACATCACGATTTTAATGTTTCCTTTTATTTATTTGTTTTTTATCAATTTACAGTACGATTTTGGATGGTTTTGAAAGAGTGATAATGTTTTTTTTTTTATAAATTTGTTTAATTTAGGCTTAATAATATAATATTTTTTTATATAAAAATTAAGTATTTTGTTAAATTCAATGATTATCTTATATATTTTAAATTCTTTATATTTAAATTAAGATGTTTATCCTATTTTGATTATGTTTATAAGTTAGTTATGAATTCAAACATATAGATTTAGAAATTTGTAGTCATGCATCATGACTTGTAATTTTGAATTTTAAGTAATGTGTATCAATAAACAGTATTTAATGCATAAAAAATTGTTTTTATGAGTTTCTTCGATAATTTAATAATAATGTAAATTATTTAGGATTAATAATATAATTTTTTATATAAAATATTCATTAAATATTCTGTTAGATTTTTTTAATTATATTTTAAATTATTTATATTTAAAATTCGATTTTTATCATGTATTTAGTTATGCGGGGAGTGATTTTAGGGGAGTTGAAGTGATGAGTGATTTTAGGGGAGTTAAAGTGGTTAGAGATAAGGATTAAAAGTTAATAAATAGCAATAAATGTAGTACATAAAGCTTTAATGATTATTTTTAAGAGATTTTAAGTAATTAAAATTAAATAACGATACATTAAGTTTTAACAATTATTTTTAACAGTTTTTTATAAATGTTTTATAATATAAGTATAGATTAACTCCCTAAGTACATTTCTTTTAGTAAAATATTTCTTACAATTAAAATAATTTTTGATTAATATGTGTGAGTGTGTGGGGGGTTTACACGTGCGGAGGAGAACATCAATTTGGTGGGGAATTATTCGAATGGGTGAGTGTTCACGTGGCTTGTGCTTTTGTCAGCAACCTTTCCCTCCGCCCAAAAAACTCGGCACACACGGACCTATGCAAATGTCCATTCCCCACTTTCCTCCATTTCTTTTAACAAAATCGACTTACATTACCCAAAAAAAAATTAAATTAAATTGGTCTCTTAACCATTATTCTCTCGATTTTACATTTTTATTATTATCTCGCAATGATCGAGTTTTTAATTAGAGCATCTTCAACAGCTTCTCTAAAATAGAGAAAATGGAGATTTTAGGCATTTTTTTGCTCCAACAGATTCTCCAAATCTTTCTCCAAAATGGAGAAAGTAAGAGAGAGAGTGTAATTTTCTCCAAATATGGAAAACTCTCCAAAATCTCCAAAAATGATTACCATGAGAGAGAAATTATTTTTTTATTATATTCTACCAATAAGATTTCTTCAAATGTGATGAGTATGAGAGATAAATAATATTTTATTAGATTTATACAATATTTTAATATTATAAGTAATGATTTCATCTCTAAAATGGAGAATCTGTAGGAGATGGATGTAATTTTTTATGTAGATTTTGACTTTTAATTCTCCATTTTGGAGAAATTTTGGAGATGTTGTTAAAGATGCTCTTATGGGTCTGAGTTAAAAATGTAAATATTTTTCTAAATTTCACCTACTTCCACAATAACACTTCAGCAATATTGCGGAACAGTGGGTCAGGTGTTCGGTGGTCTCAACACATGGATCACCCTTAGTTTCATTTCGATCCTTCCGTTTCGATTTGCTTTTGGTCTATTATGTGGTTTTGTGTAACTTTGTTTTGGTTGTTTTTGGCGGTATATAATTTGTTTTGCCGTCCTAATCTATCTATCTATATATATATATATATATATATATATATATTATATATATATATATAGTAGAAGGATATTTTGCAACTCTTGAAAAGGTTGCAACCCTTGCAACCCACATCTTAACCGTCGGATTCATGATCGACGATTATTTTATTTTTATTTTTCTTTTTTTTAATTAAAAATATTGGGGCCCATATCTGTTGTAACCGTCGATCATGAATCCGACGGTTAAGATGTGGGTTGCAAGGGTTGCAAAATATCCTACCCCTATATATATATATATATATATAGGTCAAGGTTAATTTGCAACCCATATAAATCTTGCAACTCATGCAACTCACATCTTAACCGTTGGATCAATTATAAGCGGTTATTTTATTTTTATTTTTTTGTTTTTTTTTAATTGAAAATATTGGGCTCACATCTATTGTAACCGTCGATCATGAATCTAACGGTTAAGATGTGGGTTGCATGGGTTGTAAGATTTACATAGATTGCAAATTAAACCACCCCTATATATATATATATATATATAGTGGAAGGATATTTTGCAATCCACATCTTAACCGTTGGATTCATGATCGACGGTTATTTTATTTTTATTTTTTTGTTTTTTTTAATTAAAAATATTGGGCCCCATATCTATTGTAACCGCCGATCATGAATCCGACGGTTAAGATGTGGGTTGCAAAGGTTGCAACCTTTTACTAGGGTTGCAAAATATCCAACCCCTATATATATATATATAGGGGGTCATTCAAGGGAGAACTGTATATTTTGTGATAACTGTGAGATCCAATCTCATCTACACATCAAAGAATAAATTAGAAAATTAATATATTTGGTAATTTGACTTTAATTTTAAACTAAAGGGCATTTTAGGTATTATGATTCTCTCTCTCTCTCTAAAATCTGGCCTTCAAGGCCCACATACAAAATTCATCAATGTGATAACCAAACATTCATCAATGTGATACCTAAATTAAATATAAGACGCACTATGATACAACTATAATACCACTGTGATACAACTATAATACACAATGTGATACCTAAAAACATCGATAATGTTAAAAAAAATATACACATTCAAACGATCATGAGTGTGATACTCAAAATACATACAAGATGCACTGTGATACCCACTATGATACCACATGTGATACCCTCTGTGATACATTGTGACACCATTGTGATACCATTATGGAGAGGCATGCCTTATCATCCGTTTCAAAATGATAAGTATGGTAAATTGTAATCAATTTGGTAATTATGGATTGAGTAATTAATGATTTTATTTATAATAAAAAATTGTTAAATTACAAAATTATCCTTTTACTTTATTTTAAGAATAACATTAATTATATGGAATGAGTGGCTCATATTGGATCTCACGGTTACCACAGACTAACTAGTTCTCATTTGATTATGCCCCTATATATATATATATAGGCGAGTTCAAATGAAAACTCATATTTCATTGTGCACATGAGGATAAATCTTAACCATTGATCAAAATTTAGAAAACTAATCAATGGTTAATACATAATAAGATTAATTGAGAAGTGATTAGAGACAAAATTGAAAATTTGAACCAACGCCTACCTTGTTTGACTTTTTATTTTATTTTTTAATTAAAAAAATTTTACCTACTTAAACTTTAAAATAAATTATTTTAAAAATTGTTAATATTTTAATCAAACAATTTACACCAAAAAAAACGAGAATTTCGTGTTCTTTGATATGACATCTATCTCGATATAGTTTTTTTTTCGTTTTAACCATTTTTTACATGAAATTATATATATATATGTATGTGTTATATTCATTATGAATATGCATGCACGTCCTCAGATGTCCACATTCAGTATGAATAACAAAGATGAACGTTCATTCACTATTTATGATGAATAATACAATATTCAAGATGAATAATACAACATTCAGGATGAATAATACACGAATTCATGATTCATGTATTATTCACCCTGAATGTTGTATTATTCATCCTGAATTATACATTATTCATGATGAATAATATATGAATGACTCGTGAATGTGTAGACACATGACGTACTCTCTTTTGTTTCCCAATTCACAACCAAAATTTGGTTTAATTCATTATGAATATGTATGTGCATCCCCGGATGTCCTACATTTAGTATAAATAACAAATGTGAACGTTCATTCATTATTTATGATGAATAATACAGTATTCAGCATGAATTACACAACATTCATGATGAATAATACACGAATTTATGAATCGTGAATTATTCACCCTGAATTATTCACCCTGAATGTTGTATTATTCATCATAAATGATACATTATTCATGATGAAGAATACATGAATGACCCGTGAAGATGTGGAGACGTGACACACTCTCTTTTGTTCCTCGGTTCACAACAGAATTACTCGATAGGTTCTCGATTCGTCTTGATGGGTGTTGGGTTACGGTGCTGAAGAAATGTGATGTCTTACGACGTTGAAGAAAGTGTTGAAGAAGGTGATGTCGCGTTACATACTTACAGTGTCGAGGTGTTGTACAGACTTGAACGTACATAAATATTCATAATTCATATAACACATATATAGTATTTCACGTTAAAAACGGTTAAAACAACAAAAAAAAACTATATCGAGATGGATGTCATATCGAAGAGAACAAAATTCTCGTTTTTTTTTTTTTGATATAATTTGTTTTATTAAAATATTAGTAATTTTTTAGATAATTTATTTTAAACTTTAATTGGGTAAAATTTTTTAATTAAAAAAGAAAATAAAAAGTAAAATATGGTAGGCGTGAGTTTAAATTATCTTTCATTTTTGTCCCCAACCATCTTAAAATTAAAAACTTTATTTAATATGAGTTGTTGGATCAATAGTGATGGAGTGACTGAGATTTGTCCTCACGTGCGCAATGAAAATTGAGTTTTCATATAAACTTTCATCTCTTTCTCTTTATATATATATATTGCGGAAGTGTCACGTGTCGAGCCTATATGGGTGACACGTGGGTTAATCTGGTGGTGAGACGTGGTTCTTCCGCAATATTATAATTTGGAAAAAATGTTACATTTTTAACCAATTACGGACTTGGTCATTGTGGATGTAGTGATAAAAATACAAAATCGAGAGAGGGATGACTAAAAAAGCAATTTAGATGCATATTTTGGTTGTTTGAATCGGTTTTTCTTTCTTTTATTATAAATTAAATTAATTACATTTTTAAAAAATATATATCTGTATTTTTAATTCAACTTTGTCAATACTTGTTGGGTTCATGTAAAAAAAACGTTACTAATTATCAATAACATAATTAATATACATCGACTGAATATCTCAATGATTGTATTTTTCGTATCGACATTCAACAATTTAGCAGAAGAAAAAGAAGCTAGCGTTTTAAAAGAGAAAATAGTGTTTTTTCAAGTTTATTTTAAATATTTAAAACAATGTTTTGATAAATAATTTAATAAAAATGTATAATGGTTAAACAAACATATAGAATACCAATGTGGGAAGAAAATAAAGGAGTTTTATAACATGATCTATATCGCACGTTTTTTGTAGAACTAAAAAGGAGTAATCGAGTTTTGTAAAAGTTATATTAATATTAATATTTTCTAAAATTCAATCATCATTAATATGCTTTATTGTGATTTCCTTCCTATAATATGCATTTTAAAAAGGTTGTATGTTGGTAAACTAGTTGGTAAGTTAGTTTTTTTTTTGAACAACAAGCAAAACCAATATTATTACCACAAAATAGTATAATGTTCGAAACAAATAAATCGATAGCATTCGTAACACCCTGAGCCTAACCAAACTGGACATAGAGCAGCATACCATGTTTGCGAGCAGCAAACGCAGGTCAATATATCCGCAAAAAGCAATACAACAGACACTCCAAACGACACAAAGCGTGTCGATTCGCCTACACAAACCGCGACCAAAGTCAATAACCCGAAGACCACCTACAGCGGCCTTGACCCACGAACACAGCCGACGGAAATTGGATCTCACATTAGTTGAAAAATATAAATAACTAAAAGGGACATGATAAAAAATTAGTCAATTTTTACATTATATAATATAATTAAAACATATTACTAATAATATAATAGGTTAATTAGTACAAACTAGTAAAAATAATAATGTATATGTTCATTAATAGAACTTCAATTTGATTATTAATTATGTATATAATCAGAGATGTGGACTTGTGTAACCAAATAAGAATTTAAAAAAACAAATATTAGTTGATAGTTTTAAATAATCTTTACATGTAATATGAATAAAAACAAAGTTTATCAATCGTATACATTTTGATTGATTACTAACTAAAAAAAACTAATTAAAACCATTTGTTAAAATTTTATTATTTGTGAAACAAAAGAAATATAACTCTAATCTTTATATAACCTATTAAAACATTTAAAAATTGTTATATTTGATTTCTTGACGCACTAATTTATTGAATAATAATAATAATACTTAGGTGGCATTTGTTTTTTAAGAGGTCTGAAGATTGAAATCTTATTTCACTTCTGATTAATAAGAGGTGGTGTTGAAGTATGAAATCTAAATCAACAAGACTGTTTGTTTTTTAACGCCTGAAGACGTTTTGAGAGAAATAAAAGCATATGAACTGACGTGACGATAAGAGGTTTTAAGGGGGTGTTTGAGATTGCTTATTTGAGGTGTTTTTTTAGCTTATTGTGGTGTGGCACCGGAGATAAGCACTTTCTAGTGTTTGGATGAAGAAAAAATCAAAGTGCTTATAGTGGTGCCAAATCGGAGATAAGCACTTTTTTATAAGTCATTTTGTTCTAACTTATCAACTTATTTAAAAAGTGCTAATGACTTTTTCGTTTATTTTATATGTATAAGCAATCTCAAACATCTTTAAATAACAACTTATTAGTGTATTACGTTTTGATACCATAATAAGTTAATCCAAACACTTTTTAGAAAACTCCGATTTGACACCGCATAAGTTAATAAACACTTTTCAAAATAAGCATAAGTTGTTTTAAATAAGCAATCCTAAACACCCCCTAAGAAGTTAGGTCACAACTTCTTATTTAAGATGTATTTAAGAGTTAAAAGGTTTTGGAAACTGAAAAAAAAAATAAACAGTCTGAATGTAAAAAGGCCTGATCAATTCATATTTAAGAGTTATTAAGAGGTATTTTTTAAAACAAATAACCCCTTAATGTGACTAAAGTAATTCAAAATACTTAATAATTAATTGAGATTAAAAATAATAATTAATAATTTAATATCAAATATTAATTTAATACTACTTAGTTATTAACTCTAATTCATAATTAAAAAGTAATACTGATTAATAAAATAATAATAGGGGTATAACTAGAAGACAGTTGCAAAAATCTCTCGTAGCTTATTGAAACTCCCCTCCAAGTAGTGTTCCAATAAGCTACTTTATAGTCATCCAAACAGGGTTTCAAGCTAGCTTATGGTCACCAAACAATGTACCCAAGAACAATGATCAAGGCTATGATTGTCCACCTAGCTAATAAGTTAGTTGGTAGCTAAAAAATAACGAATGAATTAATCATGTTTGAAAAAAATTAGTTCATAACCTAGTTGAGAAATGTAAAATGACTAAAAATGACATGTTAAAAAATCAGTCAACTTACATTAATTGATGATTGTAAATAACGGTTACATTTAATATGATTAAAAAAAATTCAACCTTATACATGATTTGAATGAAAACAAAGTTTATCAACCTTACATATTTTATTTAATTAGTAATTTTTTAAGAAAACCCAATAATTAAGTTATATATTTTATTAAAATCATTTATCAAAGTTTTATTATTTATATAACAGAAGAAATATAATTTCAATCATTATGTAACTTATGAAAACAATTTTGTAATCTCTATATTTATTTTTCGAGGAATAAATATATTAAATAATAATTCTAAATAATTTATTATTTTGATTAAAAAATTACCATTAATATTAATTAATAATTAGTATCAATTAATATTTAACTAATGATTTATAATTAATATTAACTAATAACTAAAAGCAATAAACAACATTTAATATTAATCAGTGATATAATTGAAAGAAAGTGGTAAAAAAAACTACATGAGTTTATTGAAACGTTACTTCAAGTATCATTTTAATATGCTAACTTATATGTTATTGCAAATGAGACTTTTTTCATAAGCTCAACAAATAAAGCTAGTTTATGATTGTCAACGTGACCTAATTTGTACTTAAATTACAAATATGATAACTAAAATAACTAAATGTAAAGTTCAAATAAGCAATGTGGACATAATAGATTCGATATACACTACCATTATTATTATTTTACACCTAAAGTTGTTCAACAGTATAAAATCAAAGTAGTACCAAACTCCAAAACTATATTGTATAGTATTTGTTAGGTTCTTTACCTACCTTTGTGTTACATCAAAAGGTTCAAGTACATGTTTTAGGGACCTCTACATTAATTGTGTTGTATGAGACAGAAAGTGTCACAGTTACATACTGAGAATCATCGTACTTGTCGGACAAATTTGGAAGAGGTTCCCCATCACAGTGGTTTTGAGTTAATATCTCATACCAAGTTATGTTTTTGCACGTGTGCAACTGTTAAAAAGTTCATATGCATAATTGTTTTAAGTTAAAGTGTTTTCAAATGATAGATTGCACGACGTATGCAAGTTACAACAACTTATGTGTTGTTGTGCTGTATATGAAAACAAGTCGGTATCTCATGTAACACCCGTAACTTTGGTAAATCATCATCCTACACCTTGCTTATTTATTGCCATCAGTTTAAACCTTAGTTGGAATTCTTTCTTGTAGAATTGGAGTTTTGCATCGGGAGCGCGTCGGGTTAGAAGTCAAGTTTGGTCCTCGGTACAGTCTGGACGATAGTGCCCGCGATTGTGACAGAGTGTCACTATCGCGAGGCACTCTCGCGGTGCTCATACCGAGAGCGGGGCATGGAGGGCGATTGTGCTCACGATTGTGACAGAATGTCACTCTCTCGGGGCACTGTCTCCGGCAAGGGTCAGCCTGGTTATTAAATACAATTTTCACCCCATTCTCATTAAAAACTCAAACCCTTCTCCCAATTTTCTCTCCCAATCGAACCCTTTGCATTTGTTATTGATTTTTGAGCATTTGAGGCACCAAGACTTGGAATTCCAAGTGACTCTTCTTCATCTAGCAAGGTTTTGGAAGCTAGAACTAAGATCTTCTCATCTCCATCTTCGTCATCACATTTCTAGGGTTTCATCCAACCTTTTTATCAGTTTGAAGATTGGAAGTTTGTGGCTCATTTTGGTGACCTAGAAGTGTTTTGGGTGGTGGATACAAGTTATGGTTAAGGTAATCTTCTATTTTCTTCATCTTTGAAAATTAGAGTTTTGATATAAGTTGAGATCTTCATGTAAATGTTTGGGGAACGATTCTATATGGTTGAAAATGGATATTTATGGTTGGAAATTTATGGATCTAGGTTTTTGGAAGATTTGGCTTGAGGATTCAGATTTTTTCAAGGAAGCTCAAATTGGGGTAAAATCTAGATTTAGCCTAAATCTAGCAAGGTGAGTTCAAGTTAATTTGTGAAAATGGTGTACATGCCAAAATGTCTATTTTAAAGTGTTTATATGTTTTACATGAAATTATTAACTGTTGAGTTATCTGATGAATTTTGATTATTTAAAGTGTCTAACTTTATAAACTTGTAAAACACCCACATTTGGGATTTTGGGCATTTTGATAAACAAATCATATATTTTGGTATCTTAATGATTTATTTCATGGAAGTAGATTTTTAAGTATAAATGTATTTTATTTTGTGTTTTGGAGAAATGCTTGATTTTGTGTTATGGAATGTTTTGAAAGGATAAATGTTATAAGCTCACTTGGAAAATGTATCGTCCCAAACTAAACTATGGTGGAGTTATCTCTATATTTTGGAGCATGGGTTTGCATAAATACGGTTTGTTTACGTTTGGTTTTATTTTATGATTTTAACAGTTGGTCTTTTGATTTTTTGAGTCTATGGCTCGTTTTGGACTTTCTTGAGTCTTGGGGACAATTGTCCGATTTTAATAGCTCAATGTAGAGCATTTGGTTATGATTTGTAGTTACGATATCTTATTTGAGAATTACATGTTTTGAATGCATTAGTTCATTCGTTTAGAGCCATGTAACGTTTTTAATTAATGCAATGGATCCATAGGCACAGTGTTCTTAATGTCCCGTTTTGGACAAGTTCACCACTTTGGCACAGAATAGGCATCGGGTCACCATGGTAAGTAAGGTGTGGACCTATATGGTCGGGCAACGTCCCATGGACAGTAAGGTGTAATTCCATTGTGCATAAGTTCCTGTTTTGGAACTGAGTTCCCGTTTTGGAACTCTCAAGAATAGACTCAGAGGGGTTGACTTGATGTTTTCGAGCAATAGACTCAGAGGAGTTGAGCTCGATATGTTTTAAGAGTATAATCCATACGTTTTGGTTTTCTACATAGTTATGTGACCCACTTTTGTGTTCCGTCGCGTACAATGTAATCGGGTCTCTCCCGTCACCAAAAGGTGTTGTTTTGGGTATGGAGTTTTATAATCCATGTTTTCGGTGACGTTTTGAGTATAGGTTGTTATCCATGTTCTAAGGTTTTGAATATTGAATTTTATCCATGTTTTTAGATGTTTTGGATGATAGAGTTTATCCTTGTTTTTTTTTTCAGTGTTCGGTTGTTAAAGTATAAGTTATGTTTTGCGTGACTTCGGGTTTTGGATTTATATTTGAAGGAACGTTTGTATAGTGGTTTTAATCATGAAAATGATGAATGTTGGAAAAGAGATTGCTTTCAGTCTTAATGTATTTTATTTTGGGAAAATCACGTTTTAAATAACACTCTTAAGGTTTATTGTTTTACATATCTATGATGAAAAGTGAAAACTTTTGAGCTCACTAGGCGTTAAGCCTAACCTTTTTATTTATCGGCATGTGCATCAGGTTCCAGTTGGGGAATGGTTCTAGCAACACTATGAAGAGATGAGCACTAGTTTTACACGAGGGTGGGTAGTTGGTGAAGTCTTCCGCATCTTAGAGATAATGACTGTTATTGGGTTTTTAGTAACATCCGTCCCTATTATAGATTGTGTATAAAGATTGAAATGTGTTTATTGAAGTTAAACCTTAAATTGTTGTTGTAGATGAATCGGTTATCGATGTGTTTAGAAAATTTTAAATTAGTTGCTATTTCCAGATTTGAGGGTGTTACATCTCAAAATCATGATTTCCCATCATAAGTATTGAAATGTTCTTTGCATGCACCCATTGATATTATTAGCCGACAGGTGACGTTATTTAAGGTGAAGTTATCCTATTTATATGTAACACCTGCAATTTTCGGTATGTGGTTACTTCATCTCATGGCCTTTAATTCTTAGTGTTAATCGTTGTAAGTGGGCATTAAAGCCTAATTACGAACCTCGTTTTTAGAATCACCTTCGTATGCATTTAGGACCAAAAAATGATGCGAGTACGTGGGGTGCGACCTTGCCCCGCGATTGTGACAGTGTCACTATCGCGTGGCACTGTCGCGGGCTCAAACCACCCTACGGTACATATGGGGCAACCTTGCCCGACGATTGTGACAATGTCACTCTTGCCGTGGCATAGTTGCGAGAAACCTAAGAGTCTCGGTACAAATCGGACGACAATGCCCGCGATTGTGACAGTGTCACTATCGCGTGACATTGTCGCGGTCGGGTAAAAACCAAGATTTAATACTTGGTCCGATTTTCCTATGTCATTTTTATCACAAATTAAAGGTTGGACTCGAATTCTCTCTGCAGTAGGTCGACTTCCTCACCAACCCAACCTCCCTCTTCATTGATTGCAAGTTAGGTTTGTCAAGATTCATCACCAAGACCTCATCTAGGGTTATCTACCTTCTCAAGATAAAGAGCTAGAACTTGAGTCAAGCTAGTGTATCCTCCTCATACATCTCTTTTGGTGATTTCTAGGGTTTTAACCAAAACCCTAGTATTGTGAGTCAATCTTTAAACTCCTTTCATTAAATACATGTACTTATTGTTAAAATAGGTTTATATCAAATAATACTTCATTTTATACAATTCTTGATTTTGGAAAGTTAGGTCAAAATCTAGGGTTTTGACTAAACTTGATGTTTTGATAAAATGAATATGAAGAATGGTTTTGTACACTTGAATAATGATCTTTTTGGTAATCTTGAAGAATATTGGTGAACAAACCAAGTTGGTTATTTTATGTATCTTTGATAAATAAGGGAATTTCCCCTTACATTAGAATTTATCTCCCATAAATGGCACATGGAAGATACATTATGGAATATTTGGTATTTTATTTGGGACAAAATATAGTGTAATGGATCCATAGGCACTAACACTATTATGCGTTTACATGATGTTGTTTATTTGGCTAGATGGGTGCTACTTGGGAGATCGTGCAACAGACCGTGGGTGGTTGAATACGATAACCTAGTATCTTTCAATTAGTACATTCTAGCGAGTGAGTCCTTCTTAGACCATTAGGGAGCTCGAACTAAAGACCGTGGGTGGTTGAATTCGATAACTTCTGGTGCTATGATAGAAGCTCCACAACATTGTTGTGTGACCTACTTTTGTGTTCCGTCACCTCAATGGTAACTTCGGGTCTCCCCCGTTAAATTGTAGAACCTCACCCTTTCCCAAGGGAGAATAAGGCAATCTCCATAAATGTTACATTATTTAATCAAGTGTTAATATGAATTATTTCCTCATGTAAAGGTTATATGTTAAATCTCACTAGGCGTAAGCCTAACACTTGTTCTCTTTAATGTCACACGTGTACAGGTTCCGTTAGCGGTGGAGCTCGCAAGGATTGAGCTTTATGGGTTGAGTGATTAGCAGGGACTTTTGGAAGTAAATATTTTGAGGGATTGGCGTACAAAATGCATTAGAGAACTTTTGGGAGATTTGGTGACAATGGTCTAATCTAGATGTTTCCGGTTTAGATTAATTAGATGCCATTTGTGATCTCCAATTATTTATTGTTGTAAACGTCTTAACTATTTTCCCATTCTTGGGTGATCTCCGCCTATCTTAACTATGTCAGTTATGAAGTTTGAGTTAGAATTTCCTTTCCTTATAAGGAGGTTAAGTCTATTTGCAGGTTTTGGCCCCTCGATTTATAGACGTTATATTGCGAAATTTTTCTTTATTTTATGTTTTTAGGGTGTAACATTATACTACAATTTTTTTAAGTTATCCACATGCACATTCTGGATCTGACCCCCAAATTCAATTGCAATTTTACCTTAATTTATATTTCGATAGAAACATTTTTATGTGTCTACAATAGTTTTTTTATTAAGATAGTTCATAAACTCAAAGCAAATGTCTTTTTATCAATCAGTCGTGCCCGTTCTAACCATGGTTTATATATATTGGCATACATATCACTTTACTAGTCTTGTGAAACAAACCGTCCCATGCGAGTTTTATTGTGGGATCTTATTATGTGTCGTGTTGTGGCTAAAAGAGAGAAAACTTTGAGAGTTTGATATCATGAAAATTATGTTTTGGGTTTTGCAAACATTTTATCTGTACGGCCTAAAGTTTGGAATCAAACTAAATTATTCTTACGTTTGATCAAATCGCATACATCTGTCTTTTACTAAGTTTTGAGGGATAAACTGATGTATGCGAGTCACGTTGGGAAATTTTATTACATGACATTATATGGTTAATGCTAAAATTTCTGGAATTTGATTTCATGAATTTCTCTTTCTGTAGTTTTGTACAAACGTCTTGTTATACATTATTTTAGTACGTAAAACTATTTCTCATTCATGGCGTAAATTTATGCATGTTAGGACCATAGTGGTCCATTTGAAAAACTTGTTGTATATCCTTATTCATCGTCATTATTAGCTTGAATAATAATCAGATAGTTTTCGAAATGATTTTATACGTGTGACATTGGTGACCACTTTGTACACCTACCGAGTAAACGTTAGTAGATTTTATTCGTATGACTAATCGTTATAAAGCTTTTATATTTAGAAGTTTTATAAAAGTTCAAATTGGCATAGTAGTTTGAAAAACCTTGAACTCATTAGAGCTATAAATGTAAGCCCTCTTGTGATAGAGGTCGTGATTAAGGACTAAATGAGTCCTCGGAGATTGAAGTGTCGGAGGACCTGATTTATGTTTAGTTTTGAATTTTGGACTTCAGTTCATAAACTGGTTCACGTAGGAGTATTTGAGGCGTTAGATTTATGCTTTCTCCCAGTTAATTAAGTAATGATATTTACGTTTCGATAAACCTTCGGGTTGAAACCTTGTGCGGTTGTTTAGGTATGGTTGGTTTTGAATTTGTGGGTTAATGGTATGACGACATACTATGTGTTTATGGTATACTATCTTAATGAATATTCGTGAATAATGATGAGGTTATGGTTGGCTAGTAAAGTTGTTTGATTTGGGGTTTTATTTCCATGAGTAGGTGTCAACTTTATTCGACATTGCAACTCTGGAACGAAATATTTGGTGGTATACCCACGTTTGCAGAATGGCCATTCTGAGGATAGGTGTCGACACTCGGTTTTGAGGACAATGACTATTTGAGTGCTTCAGTGCACTTCCGTTGGACCTGGTGTGTCTGCAGATCAAGTGGTAACCTTAAGGAGGCTAGATGTTGATAATTAAGAATCAATCATTGGTGTTTCGTTAATCGTCAAAGCTTTCGATGATTTGTCAATCGATGATTGAATGCATTATGGGGTTGTGTAACCATGGAGTTTGGGATAATCAACCATCTGTAGAGTGTAATGGAACTTTTTTGGAGGAAACATCAGACCAATGCTTTGATCTATGGAAGTTTTGGGAGCCCTTGCAGATGTCGTGTCCGTGTAAGCATCGAGGAACGGGTTTAGGGTTGTGTTGGATCGGACCAAACTAGTTGTTAGGAAATTTCGTCAAGGGAAAGACGATGAATCTTTGGTAGGGATGTTTATTGGAAAAATTTGGTGAGAATGCCGAGGTAGACTTTAAGTACAAATCGATTATTGAGGAGACCTTGATGTGTCGGAATTGGAAGTACCGTTTCTGTAACAACAACGGGTGACCAACTCAATAAGTTTATACGGATTCCTTCACCACTCGAGCAAAGTCAACATGGTTGTGAGTGCTCGAAATTGAAAGGAGTATAGGCAAGTGATAGTTTGATCTTTTTTGCAAAGATGGTTGTGTTATGGAGGCAAGGAAAGAACATAACGTCACTCTATAAAGGACGATTAGAAGTATTTAAAGATAAATTCGGCTTGGGGTGCCCTTGGTGGAAGTAGTTAATTAATATCGTAAGCGACTCTTGAGGTGATAAGTGCAATTTAAGGTTGGGAGGCAACTGAGATCTTAATGATGGGAAGATGATTTGATAAGGACTCGATGTTCATTCCGTCATCGGGAAGGTATGTCGAACGTTAAGAGTGGGTGCGCGGTGGCTTGTTATGAGGAATACAATGAAAACCTTAATCGGGATGTAATCGGTTTCGTATATGAGGGAAGGTTTCGTGAAGGTATCCCTTTTTGGTTAGGGAACCAAATGATCTCGCTAAATGCGATAATGGGTGTTTGGTCGGTGCCAGATTTCGAGGACGAAATCTCTTTTAAGGTTGGAAGGATTGTAACACCCCGAAATCTCTGGCCGAAGGGAAGGCGAAAAACGCTAACAGTGCCCCGCGCGACCCTCTGCGCAAGTTGAGCCACGCTGGGAACCGCACGAGGCTTTGTTTGCTCGCGACTCCAGAGGCCCGCGCGACCCTTTGCGCGAGTCCATCCGTGCCAGGGCCCGCGCCTGACTACTGTGCCTTTATAAATGAAATAATCTGGCCTCCACCCCCATTTTTTCTCAAAACCCTAAAACTCCTCCCCTTTTCTCTCCCAAAATCGATCCATCACAACCCCTCATAAACCCTAGCCCATTTTGGAATCGTTCCTCCTAAATAAAAGTGTTCCTTCTTCATATAGCTAGTTTTAGAAAAGCTAGAACCACAATCCTTCCACCTTCATCTTCTTCACCAAAATTTCAAGGGTTTCACACAACCCTTTTCACCATTTTTGAAGATTGGAAGTTGGGGCTCATCTTGGTGACCTAGAGGTATCTTGGTTGGTGGATTCAAGTTATGGTTAAGGTAATCCTCTATTTTCTTCAACTATGGAAGTTAGGGTTTTGATATCAGTTGAGGTTATCGTGTATAATTCTTGGGAAACGATTTTTATATGGTTGAATATAAATATTTTTGGTCGGAATGTGCGGATCTAGGTTTTGGAGGTCTTGGCTTTGAGGATTCAAGTTTCTTCAAGGAAGCTAAAGTTGGGGTAAAATCTAGATTTAACCTAAATCTAGCAAGGTGAGTTCAAGTTGATTTGTGAAAACGTTGTACATGCCAAAATGTCCATTTTAAAGTGTTTATGTGTTTTACATAAAATTATCAACTGTTGAATTATTTGGTAACTTTTGATTATTTGAAATGTTTAGCTCTATAAACTTTGTAAAACATCCACATTTGGGATTTTTGGGCATTTTGACAAATAAGTTATAAATGAAAGTGTTTGTATGTATTATTGCATAAAAGGAGATTACTTGGTCAAAATACACTTTTAGTGTTGTTAGAAACATGCATCATTTATGTAATGGAACGTTTTTAAAGGTACGAATGTGTGAGTCTTTTAATTTTGGTTATTCCCGACCTTGTGAACATTTTGGAAATTGTAAACCTTTTTGGTTTTGGGCCGAAGGCAAATTGTGAATTGAGAGTCAAAAATTTTGGGAAAAGATGTAACTTGGTTTATGTAAACACTTTGGCTCGCGTATTTTAGCCAAACGTTCATTTTGCCTTTTGGGGCTTGTTTATACTCAGATGAGTCTTTGGAACATTTGTTCAGTTTTGGTAACTCGTTAAGGAGCCTTGGAAGTACGGTGTACTTAGTTGCATCTTATTTCAGAGTTGCATGTTTTGAATGCATTAGTTTATTCGTTTGAGTCATGTAACGTTACTGTAATGCATTGGATCCATAGGCATATGAGTCAGTCAGTTGGTTTAGTTGGGGACTCTATCCCCGTTTTGGGACTGGAAATTGTTTATGGCTAGCGGGAGCTCGAGGTATAGATCGTGGATGGTTGAACTCGATAACCGTGTAACCTTTAGTGAAGGGCTCGAGGTATAGATCATGGGTGGTAGAACTCGATGCCCGTTTGTAATCCAGTCTGGTTATCCATCGTGGAATTTAGTGTTCACGTTTGAAGTCTAGTGAGTGGTCCCCAAGTCATGTTTTTATGTAAGCTTGCAGTGGTACTCTGTAGAGCCGTATATGGAGCTAAGTCTTGCGGTGGTTCCCATGGTGAGACAGATACGGGGACTTGTGGCTTTTTTAAACGGTTTTGTGATAGTGAAAGCGTTTAAAAAGTGGTTGACCTTTGTAAACGGTTGTTTGTAGAGAACCGTTTAAAAAGATGTATGTATTTTAAACGGTTGCATGAAAAAACCGTGTAAAATAGTTAGGCGACTTTTTAAACGGTTTTGTTCAATTGTCACTGTGAAATACATACCCCTTTTTAAACTGTTTTTTATAACAACCGTTTAAAAAGGTCATATGACTTTTTTAAACGGCACCACAACCGCAGAACCGTTTAAAAAGAGTCTTAAAAAACACGGCCACCTTTTTAAACGGTTTTTTCGAATTTTTTTAAAAACCGTTTAAAATGGTGCGTTTAAAAAAGTCATTCTTGTAGTAGTGTATATATATATATATATATATATATATATATACACCATTGGAATCCCATAATAAATTAGCCATAACACCTTTCATCTTAGAAATCCCGGTCTTAGGGGGAGACCGCACTGCCAAGGTATGTATTTCATTTTAAGAGAGTGAGCTTACCACCAAAAGAGAGAAACCTGGCCTTCCATCCGTCAATCCTTTTTCTGATATTCATTTCTAAATCATTAAAATATGATGTTTTTCTTCTGCCTTTGAAGATAGGGGCATCAAAATACACAATAGGGGACTCTTGAACTGAGAACCAGTCCAATGATGAATTAAAGTAAAGACCCGATATTTGTGTTTTTTGAAGAGCAGAGAAAGCGAACTTCTTTTGAATCAAATCAAAGCATATAAGAAGTGGCTTGGAGAACACCTTTTGGATTTTTTATAATTTGAAAGGCAACTAGTGCTCTTTGAGGAGAAGGGCTTGGGCTTGTTGTCGAACGAGATGGGGGGCTTTTTTCCTTCTTAGTAACGGTCTTACTCTATAAAATGACTTTTTGAATAAGCTATTAAGGTTAGGAATCGACGAATAGGTTCTGAAAGTGAATCAGATCTGGGCTGTTCGGGGGAGTTGTGCAAGAGGGAGCTGCTGCCCTAGTCGAAAGTGGAAGCAGTTAGCAAGGAGTTCTTTCCCAAAGAAGCATTTAACCATTCTCCGATCTATGTCATATTAACCGATTCACCGACATTAGCCTCCGAAGACATGATCCATAGTAAAGAAGTAGACATGGTACGAATGGGATTGAGAAGGAGCTCTTCCCTTTTTGGGGTGCATTATTTTAAGTCCGTGACTACGTTTTTCCGTTGGTTGATGTTGCGTATTGCACACTTGTTATATTTGTTTATATAGTGTTAGTTCTATAACGAATTTCAAGCGCCTATGAATTAGTTCCAAGAAAGCGGTCGTTCACATCAGGAATCAAGGTTGTTGATGTAGTTGCTATTCTTTCTTTTTTTCGTCTCGATTGGGTTGGTGTTCAGTGTACCGCTCCGTGGGTACAAGATCGAAAAGAATGCATTGGATGGATGCCCGGGCATTGAGAAGGAAGGACGCTTTCAGAGGCGAAAGGCCATGGGGAGATACCGTCTGTTTTAGATATATATATATATATATATATATATATATATATTAAGTTTTATTTTTAATGATTTCGATTTTTAATGTTTTAGATTTGGTTATACCTTATGATTTTGAACTATAAAATTTAGATTTCTAATGCTTTCATTTGAAATTTGGATTTGTATTTTTTTTTGTGAATTTTCAATTTTTAGTTTTATAAATATTAAACGGGTTAGGCGGGTCGAGTTAGGGTTGAGATTTTCTGACCCGTTTATTAAACGGGCCGGGTTAGGGTTAGACATTCTTAACCCGTTTAACTTTGAACCCGACCCGACCCAACACGTTTGTCAGGTCTAGGTTTTATTTATTAATTTTAAGGTACAATTTTTAAAATGTAATAGACCGGGCCTATTCTCCCCCGAATAATACTCTCAGTTTCTATATATATCTGTTTTTCTCCGCCTCTCCGAGTATCGACACTTTCATAAAAACAGAACAAAACAAATGCATGCTCTATTTGTTGTATAAATATAGATATAGTTATATCTTTCTACTATTTCTTACAATTATTTTTAAGACAACTATTTATTAAAAAACCTATAATACTAAAGAGGGTTTCTCAATCTTAAAATGATAAATTTTCTTACATTTTTTTAGACACCCTGTAAAAAAAAATTCTGACTCCGCTACTGTTTACAACCCAATCTTTTTATGATGATAGATATGATTTTGGGATGATGAAGAATAAATAAAAGGGAAAGACATAAAGACAAAAGGAGAAGAAGGGGGGTAACCCCCACCCCGAAACGTGTTCCCGGAAAAAAGCAAACGGGGACACATGTCCCGTCGTTCTCCATAAATCCACTAAATTTAGCCCTATTTCAATAAACATCACATATACCAAAATATCATATTATTAATAATTATTATTATATTTATTGTACTAATAATAACCATATCTTATTGGCCTTTGGATTTACACCAAATCCCTCCTACACACATATATATATATATATATATATATATATATATAATTTCTCCAAGAAAGATTTTTGAATATTTCTAGAAGGCTAGTTTCGTAAATTTATATAAAATTATATGCTTTCTTAAGGGTAATTTTGGTAATTTACATAAAAACAAAGAGGTTTAAGTAAGAATGATAAAAATAAAAAAAAAAAAATTTAAGGGTAATTGGATGCCCGGATACCGCAGGTGCGTGTGGACATAGTCCAAATTGCCGTAAAAAAAAAGAATGATAAAAATAAAAATTATGGAGTAGATCTTAAATGATAGATAAGATGATCTAAATAATATGATTAAAAAATGATTATAACAATCTTTAAAAAAACCTGGATGAGTTATAATTAAAATTAAATAAATTATAACAAAAAAATAAAAATTTATTTATTTTAATTTGACTTCCATTATTATCTCATCTCTTATTGATCGTTCTCATATTTTTAATTTCTTTTTATTAATGAGTATCGAAACTAATTTTTTGTTATTTTCTTTAAACCACTCCTACATAAAGACGTGATTTAGCAATTAAATAAAACCAAAAGCCAATATATTTTTTACTCGTGAAATGCTTTTTAACAAAAAAAAAGAATATAAAAAAAAATTCTTTCTTTTTTTGCTAAATACACCCAAATTGATTGAAAAATGATTATGTTTTTTTTGTTTTTCGTCTTTTTGTTGTCTTTTTTCTTTTTTTCTTTTTATTATATATTTTTGTTTTGATTTGAAAATAAATAAATATTTATAAATATTACTAATTTTTTTTAATTATATAATTATAAAAATAAAACATAAATATTGCGATTTAACATATAAATATAACATAAAATAATCTATATTACATTCGATTATTCTAAAATAACATTATCCGTAGTACAATTAACACGTAAAAGCTTCATGTACTTCTTTATTCGCTCTGAATATGGGGTAGCTCATCCAGCAGCACACCGATAACTGTGATGGAAAAAAAGTGATACAATTTGCGGAAACGGATATCCTTCTGTCATATCTAATTTCACATAATGGTTACCATTAACGTACCCGATTGTAAAAACAACATGTTCATACCACACTGGAGAAGTGGACCTAAGCGGCAAGTACGTCCCACTACCGGTCATACTTATAACATGTAATATCACATTATATTTTGAAGCAATCAAAACACCTATTTCAGGCATGGTCATCCAGTGTTCAAATGGTGCACCTTGATCTAATCGAAAGAAGTTTAAAGTGTTGTAAGTAATATCCCAATGTTCACCTCCAAAAGCGTTGATGTACTTTGTCTTGTAAGTATCTAACTCTTCCATCAAGTTATACCGAATTGTAGGCTATGTGTTATCCCAGTTTTATCTAGTTGGTTAACAATCAATCAAGTAATCAAGCAACACAATAATAATCAAGAGATATAAAGATTAATAATAACGTACCAATCCCTTGAATAAACAATGAAACCTTTGAGTGTTCTTGATACCCTTTGAATACAGAGAAAATACGGCTAACTATTTAGAAAATTATCAGAGTTCTTACTAGGTTAACCTAAAACTAAACTAATCAAAACTTTAAATACCCAGGCCATATGGGCTTTAACCTTAATGGGCTTTCTAATGGGCTTGGGCCCAATAGCTTAATAACTATTAACTTATTACATAATAAACCCTCTAATTAACTTTAGCACAATTGCAGTTTAAACCCTTAACTTTAACTTTAATCTTGAATACAATTTATGATCCAACAATCTCCCCCTTTGGATTCAAGATTAAAAAAAATTTGCAATTGTCTTCAAGTCTTCACTTGTATTCTCTTATCTTCAGATATGTCATTGATAGCTTCAGAACTTGTAGCTTTAAAATCTTCAGATCTTCAGATTATATTCTCCCTTTTTGTATCTTCTCCCCCTTTTTATATCTTCTCCCCCTTTTTGATGAGTGGTGAGAATCAACATCATCAAAACTTGGCAAAACAATCTCCCCCTTTTTAAGACAATCTCCCCCTTTGTGTATGATCATCATGTAAGCATAGTCTTCATCATGTAACGAGCCCTATATGAAATAAGAGCAGTCTCTCCAAATGGAAAGAGTGATTATCTCAATCTTTTCAGATTCAAATAAAAAGTAGTAACCATTAGAATCTTTTCAAATTCAAACAGTTTAATAAGTGTAACCCTGAATCAACAAATGACTCAGTTAGAATGCCTGTCAGTAACACAAAGTCACTGAGTAACACAAAGTTACTATATAAGGAGCTGGTTTTGATGTAGACTCCCCAGGTCTTCCATTCAATCATCGAATAACACATGGTTATCTATGAACGTTCTGACAGAAAACAAATTTCTGTGTGTTCGTGCATGTGTATGAAAGAAATTAAGCATAGATGATTGCTTTTCAATTTATGCTCAAAGTATGTAAACTTGTTGAGACAGCAACAAATTATACAAAGACTCAATGTGCATGAGAAAGGTTCGAAGGTGGGGCAACTTTCCTTCTTTTTCAATATTAGTATCTTCCAAATGAAGAACCAATAGAGTACGTGTTGCGTCCCCAGAAAATGTGAAACATTCTCTTTTTGAGAAAAGAATGAGTAGCTGGTGAGGTTGTATGCAAGAGATGGCATGGGCTAGGTGCCTATTTCAATGATGGTCACCAAAGAATGTGAACCAATCAGATTATGTGGCTGCCCGGCTCAGAAAGAAGTTTGGTGCAGAGTTTAATATTCTTTTACTCTGTTCTCTCACCCTCTTTCTTTTAATGCTCACGTCTAACCAATCTCTCTTTTTCATTTTACCTCTTTTCACACACCAACACTCAAATCTTTTGACCCTTCTCCCCTCAATCACTCAGGGAATACTTCCTGGGTAGGAAACACTGGTTATCGTGAATCCATGGAAGCTCTGTTAAGTTCTCACACTGAATCCCATGCATTTTCCTAAAAGAAACATGTTGTTCAACAGGCTATTGTACATGTAAGCACAAATACCACTTGTTACATGAAGAATAAAATATTCGGAGATGTCAAAACAGAAGATGTTTGACGATGCAATTCTCCCCCTCAAACTAAAAGAGTTTGACAATTTAGCTCATAAGGAGTTTTGTCATGAAGAACAATATGTTGGAGAATAAAGAAAACGAATGTTGTTTATATGAACAATATATAAACATATTAGCAATGAAAGCACATGAAATGACGTTTGATTCAATCAACAGTGAATACAACTAACGTGAGTATTACCATAGAAAGATTTAACTTTTGATACATGGTAATAACAAAGTCAAATAGAATGTGCTGAACCGTTATGTGTATGAATACTTGACAAAGTATATTGACAAGATAAAACACAAGTATTTATCTTTAAGAACACATGGTCAGATAAGCATTTAAGTATCCAAAAATCTGTTAATATCACAGATATTCTCCCCCTTAAATCACTATAGGTTTTTTTTTTTTTTTTTTTTCATTTATTTATTTATAAATTAATAAGGAAATAAAGCATATATAAAAAAAACAGATAGAGCCATGAAGTGCGGGTTCTAATCCGATGTGATTAGAAGCCATACTCCGTTGAAGTACGGGTTCTAAGCTGATTTACTTAGAAGCCATCTTTTTAACAATGAAGTCCGGGTTTTGAACTGTGTTGTTCAAAAGCCATTGTTCTTTCTCCCCCTTAAACTTTGGGTGCCTGCAACACAGATTTAGCTTTTGGTACCCACTGGTATTTGGGTCCTAATGGGTTAGTTGCAGTTCTAGTGGGAGATATGAAATAAGAACCATACCAGTTATTCACATAATCTTTTCTTACAAAATCATTTGAGCCACAGTAGGAACAACTGATTTTCTTTTGTGCTAACCTGATCAGTTGATTGATAGAGTAAACCAGATCAGGTTTGCCAAAAGTTTTACCTTTTGAAGCATAGTTCCATTTAGCATTTGATGTATGCACAAATGATTCTTCTTTCTTCTTCTCTGGAGATCCTTTAACTCTCCAAATCCAGTTTCCTCTTTCTTTCTCATCATCCCTTCTCCAGAAGCTTTTCTTTTGAGACTTAGTCTTCTTGAAGTTACCTGAACCATCAACATTTTTGTCATAGAAAAGGTTAGAAGGACGAATCTGATCAGTAGATTTAGAAATAAGACAATCATCTAAATCATAGAAAGGATTATAGAAAACATTTGAAAAATGTGAACTTGAAGCTGTTTTTAATGAACTATTTGAGTCAGCTAGATCGTCTCTTGGTGATTGAGCTATTGACTCTGGCGTCTTGTGCTCAGTCAGCTTCACCTTGAAAACGATCTCTTCAAGTTCCTTTATCTTTGAAGACAAGTTGTTTCTTTCCTTTTCAATCAGATCAAACTTCTTATGCAACTCAGATTTTGCATTCTTCTCCTTCATGATGTTTGTTGACAATTCAGCTAGCTTTCCTGTCAGCTTGGCTATCTCCGTCTCAAATATCTTCTTTTCTTCCAAAAAGTCTGTATTTGCTTTCTTCAGCTCATCTTTCTTCTTCTCATTCTCAGCCTTTTCTCTTTCAATAATGATAACCTTCTCAAAGTCTGAAACTTGTTGAGAGAGTTTAACACATCTAAGTTCTAATGTTTTCTTCTCTTCAAAGGCTTTTCTGGAGAAGTCAGAGAATTTCTTGGCAAATTCTTTTCTCTCTTTCTCAATCTTTAACATTTCATCTTGAGCTTTTGAATTGTCTCTGTCTTGGGTTGCCTTTTCTTTTAGCTTATCGATCTCAACCTCAAGACTGAGAACTTTATCTTTAAACTTATCTCTGTCCGCACATAGTTGAGAATTTATCGTTCTAAGTCCTTCAGATGTCTCACTCGCAATGTTTGCTCTTCTTCTCAATTGATCTAGCTCTTTTTGCATTAGTTCCTTCTTTGACCATGTTGAGCTAGATTCAGATCTTTTCAGCTTTGCTTGAAGGTCAAAGATCTCTTTTTCTTTAGACTCAATTATTCCTGCAAAGTCAATTAAGGAATCAGAATCTTTTAAATTTTCTTTTAAAGCATTGATCTGAATAAGAAGAGATGAGTTCTGAATCTGTAAATCCTTGTTTTCAGCTTTGAGCATTTTTTCTTCTTTGTCATACTCATCAATCATGCGAGATGATGTTGATAACCGTCCAACAAGTTGTTTAGCCTTTTCTCTTACTTCAGATAGAGTCATGTTGTTAAAATCAAGGCTGTAACCTGCAGACATATTTAGCTGATACGACATCCTAGCTGTAAGGTTAGAAATCAGGATAATCTGTACCAAAACAACCAACTAGATGAGATCGTTAGAATCAAAAGTAAAGACTACACTCAAAAATTTTCAGAGAAAATAAATTTCCAAAAATAATCAAATGCAGTCCTTGCACACAGTATAAAGCACTAATATCTATGAATAAAATACTGAAAAATTAAGAAGATTTTGATCAAGAGCAAAACTTTTGTCCCCCTTCGCAGACTTTAGAGGCCCTGTTGCAGCTTGCAAAAATTTGTCTAGGACTGGAAAATGTGCTTCGAAGAATGAACTGTACCGGTCGAAGGAAAGACCGGAGTATGCAAGTACCCGGTCGAATGGCAAGACCGGAGTAACAAGGTCTCCGGTCGAATGGGAAGACCGGAGAAACAATTATCCGGTCGAATGGGAAGACCGGAGAAACAATTATCCGGTCGAAGGTGCAAGACCGGATTAACAAGTATCCGGTCGAAGGTGCAAGACCGGATTAACAAGTATCCGGTCGAATACTAGACCGGAAACCACTAAGGTCCGGTCGATACTCCTATCCGGTCGAAGGAAAGACCGGGGAATACTAAGGTCCGGTCGAAGGAATGACCGGAGATCACAACTATTCGGTCGAAGTAAGGACCGGTGTTTACAAACACTCGGTCGAAGGCTAAGGTCGAATAGGTATCGGTCAAACAATAATATCGATAAACACGATGAATGACCGAAGAACACGATGAATAACTGGTATTAGACCGAAACCAAACCCAGAAAATTAATTCGACCGATAAACACAATTAAACCAACAAATAAGCAATCCTTCGATCGAATGTAACCCAAAAACACAAATAATCAAATACTAATCGACCGGATTCGATAACAGATTCATGAAATACGATGAACAGTACTTCGCATGAATAGTAACTCGATGAACAGTGATTTTCGATGAACAGTATTTTTCGATGAATAGTAAAAAATTTTGATTCTTTTGGCTCTGATACCAATTGTTATCCCAGTTTTATCTAGTTGGTTAACAATCAATCAAGTAATCAAGCAACACAATAATGATCAAGAGATATAAAGATTAATAATAACGTACCAATCCCTTGAATAAACAATGAAACCTTTGAGTGTTCTTGATACCCTTTGAATACAGAGAAAATACGGCTAACTATTTAGAAAATTATCAGAGTTCTTACTAGGTTAACCTAAAACTAAACTAATCAAAACTTTAAATACCCAGGCCATATGGGCTTTAACCTTAATGGGCTTTCTAATGGGCTTGGGCCCAATAGCTTAATAACTATTAACTTATTACATAATAAACCCTCTAATTAACTTTAGCACAATTGCAGTTTAAACCCTTAACTTTAACTTTAATCTTGAATACAATTTATGATCCAACACTATGCATCTTCATGAAGACCCATCCAGACAGTTATTGCTCGGAATCCACAATTTCCATCACCTATCACATCATGTACCTGCTTGATGTAAGGGTGAAACAATGCTGGAAATTGATTGATGTATGGATGTGCTTTATAATTTTTGAACATGAAAGAATTGTGTCTCGTTGGTTCTTGGTAACTCATTTTTTCCTTGTCAACAAATCTAGACGCGTTCGAACTGCTACGTCTAAGGGGTCTTTCACTTGTAAAAGACGGGTCAACATGAGTCGGAAATGAGGGATCAACATGAGTTTTTTCTGAAAAGCTTATCCTTCAACGAGGGCCGTACACGAGTAGTCTTGTTAACAACAGGTTCACGAACCCATGTTTTTGATGCACTGACTATCTCTTTTAGCTTCCTTAGTAAACTGAACTTACCGGATCTCGATTGCTTGTTAAATTCCTCAGTAAACATTTGGACTTCAGCTTCACAACCTACGTCGTCATCTTGTAAAGATTTGCACGGTGATAAATCAAGCGTCGTCCAAAATACATCAACTGAATCAATTGGGATAGGATGACCTTTGTTCAAGTATTGCATTTGTTCGTGCGCACATGACAACCCATAACTTGTACGTAGTAGACAACTACAATTTTCAGAAAATAAGCCAATAGATTGAGCTCGCTCATACTTTTGGAATATTATGTTTAATGCATAATGTGAAACAAAAACACACAATTGTTGGAAGTGTTGTAAGCGATGACGATGTTTCGTGACACTTTTGCTCGCTTGGATACTTGCTTTAATTTATGTATCTTGTGATTGAACGAGTTGATTGATTTTGCTCATAAATGTCGGTAGACTTGATTGCGCTGAATCCAAGTAAGTTTTCAATTTGGAATGTTGACTCTTCACTCTGTTACTTGTCTGATTTCCAAAGTGGAGAAATTTGTCAGTCCAAACAGATACAAACATTTCTTTATATGGTTTCAACCATGTGTCATTCAGATAAGCAATAACACCTGAAAATTAGAACAATTTAACTTTTTTAGTAATTGTTAAACTTACATGTAACATTTTACTTATAATAATATATTAAGGCGTACCTGGATAGCTTCGTAATACTGCTTCAAGTTGTGATAAATGAAACATGTATGTTTCATCCGTTATCGAGTCAACAAATGTCACCCATGCATTGTAAAAGGAACCCCAGTCATGATTTGATGTTATTGCTGGTCTACAATTTCTCAAAATACTTTGGAAGATGTGCCATCTACAAAGTAATCTTTTAGCATCAGGAAATACAATACTGCATGCTTTCACCAGTGCCAATTCTTTGTCTGTGACGATCACACATGGATAAAGACATCCATCCATCAATGGCACGAGGATGGTGAGAAAGGAGGGACGGGTCCGCGTGTAATAGTGAAAACGAGGGACGGGTCTGCGTGTAATAGTGAAAATGCGGGTTAGGGCCGCGTTTAATAGTGAACCCCTCGTTTTTTCAAAAACGCGGACATATGGGGTATTTTGGCAAAAATTACAAGATTTGGGGCATATTGGGTATCGATTTTTCATGTTAGGTCATTTTAATTAAATTCCCTATAATATACTAGCAATATATTATTAATTATAGTAATTATTTAATAACTCCTAGTGCCCCTACCTACTCCCCTACGTCTTCTTCCCCACAAATTTCCAGTGCCACCGATTTAATTTTTGCCCATCTCCGGTGAGCCTTGGTTCACCAGTGAATCCCTCTTCATTGTTACAGATTTATAGAATAAAATCAAAAGTTACAAATTTATAGAATAAAATAAAATCAAAAGCTACAAATTTTATAAATTTATAAAATCAAAACACACACACACACACACATATATATATATATATATATATATATATATAAAGATAAAGATAATAATAATAATAATAATGATTTGACTATTTGTACCTTTAATGATTGGATCGGAAAACAAGAATTCACTATTTACACCTTTTTGGTGCAAAGGGGAGTGCTAATGGCACCATTGAATATGTCAAAATCAAGTCAATTCGTACATTGGGAATGTAAAAAACAGTTTTTGATATTGATGTATGTGAGGAGAAAAGTAATCATAAGAGTGCATTTAGCAAAGTCAAATGTGCAATTAGCCTCCCCCTGGTGCAAATAGCACCAAAAAAAAATTATAAACCAATAAAGAGTTTTCTTATTGACACCCTTAAATTCTTAAATACACCCTCACCCAAAACCCCACCTCACTATCTATAATCATTACTTATCTATTTTTTGATTTTAATATCTTTTAACAACAATGATTTAATCATTATTTTTAACATCAATTATATTTTAGTTTAATATAATTATGTTTTATTTTATAAGTACTTTATTTTTACCAATAGTTATTTGATTATATATTATTTTTAAAACTACAAAGATAAACTAATTTAATATAAAAAAATCATCAAAATAACTTAATTGATAAATTAACAAAAAAAAAATACAAAAAACCTAAAAATATTACAATTCAATCAAGCGAAATAAAATCCGGAGTACGATTATGTTTGCATTTGAAATTGCCTACAATTAGGGGGATTATGTTTTATTTATATATTATAAATAAAACGAGACTCAATCATTTGAAGAACTCTACAATATGTGAGATTCATTCTAAACCACTAATTTAAGATAATTAATATTATAATTAGGGAGATAATTAATACATTTTTTAGAAAAATTCAAATTCCATAAATATCTCTCTGCTCTCTCCAGTAACATACACACACATGCATTCACAATTAAATATGTACACATGGTGAACACATTATGAATACGGTGAACACATTATGAATACAATGAAAACAATCTTAAGAAGTTTTAATAATATGGTGTTGACAAGTATGGAAGAAAGAGAATAGAGAATAAATAAAAGAGCAGAGAGAAAGTGTTTTTTAAATTAAATTAAATTTTATTTTTTAACTAACTTTTTATGGTGTCATGGATTAATAATTAGAAAGTACTTAAGAAAAATAATACTTATATAATAATTATAAAAAAACTAATCATAAAATTAACAATAAGATTTTTAATTGTTTTATATATTATACGTCTAATTATAACTACAAAAGTATATGTTATATCCCAATATTTATATTTTTTTATAATTATATAACTAATAAAGAATAAAAGTAAGAATTTATTTATAATGGAGTGAATTGTGGATTTGGTCCATATGGTTTTGTATTTCCTTTGATCATAGTTCTCATTCTATGTTTATTTTGGATATAGTCCATGTGGTATGCAACGTATTGTGGCTAGAGTCCCTAAGCCTAACACCATTAACTTTGAAAGATGAAAGACATCATGTGCCTTGTACACTATGGGTATAATTGTTAATTTACTTTTCCCTTTCAATTTAAACTATACACATTTAAAACAAAAAAAATACTAAATTGTGGATTTGAAGATAAATCATTGCAATATATTATTAAAATTCTTCATATATTTAATAAAATATTATTTCTCTCACCCAAACTTTTCATTTCAAAGTTTTTCATTAGTGAGGAATAATAAAAAATATTCTCTCTCTTGGTAATAATTTTTGAGGATATCTCTAAATTTGTTAAAAATTACACACTCTCTCTTATTTTCTTCATTTTGAAGAAACTTTTGGAGGAAAAAAATGTTTAAAATCTCCATTTTCTTCATTTTGGAGAAGTTGTTGGAGATGATTTTTAAAAGGGTATAAATAATAGGACCCTATAAATAATAATAAAATCAATAATAAGAATAAAATATATAATATATTAGTGAATGATTTAACATTTTCTTGTTTTTATAAGTATTTTAATTTCCAACTAACCAACATTATTAGAATACTAATCTATATCTATCTATACTATATTATAAAGATAACATAAAAAACTCTTAAAAACAAGTCTTAAAGTTTAATGTACCGCTATTTAATGCTAATTACTTAAAAAACAACCATAAAAGTTATATGTACTACATTTAATGCTATTCATTAATTTTCAATCATTATCTCTAACCATTTTAACTCTCCTAAAATCATTTCCCACTTTAACTCCTCTAAAATAACTCTCAGTATATTTTAGATATAAAAAATCTAAAATATAATTAAAAAATCTTACAGAATATTTTATAAAAAAAAATTATATTATTAAACCAAAATAAATTACATTATATTATTAAGTCTAAATTAAACAAGTTTATATAAAAAAAAATCATTATCATTCTCTCATAACCATCCAAAATCGTAATGTAAATCGACAAAAAACAGAAAATAAAATAAAACATTAAAATCGTGATGTATCTAGCTACATTGCACGAGTACACTTCTAACAATAAATAATAAATAGAAGTAAATAATCAAATTTTACGTATTTCAAGACATTTTACACCCAAGGTAGGGGTTATAAATAATACGACACATGTAAATAATAGGACCCATCAATAAATTCAGATGTAAAGAAAAGCAATTTAAAAATAAAATAAAAAAAAAGTAATGGATTTTGGTTTTGTTTTCTTTTAGGATGGTTCCTTTGTTTTATTTATGTAAGCATCCTTCTTTCTGGATCCGAAAAATTAAAGAAAACAGAATAATAATAATTATAATATTGTGGCCGTCGTCTCTTCACCGATAAGCATCACTCCACTCCACTTCCTTCTTCTTCTTCCCCCAATTAATTCTTGCAGCCCAAACGACACCCATGTTTCTTCAATCGTACGTCGATCACCCACGCAGATCCTTCTAATTTTATCTCAAATCCACAAAAAAAATTGTGTTAGATTGAGAAGGGGGCCGGAGATGGGAGGTGTGACGTCATCAATGGCGGCCAAGTTGGCGTTTTTCCCACCAAATCCACCGTTTTACAAGCTGGTTACCGAGAAATCGAGTGGATTGTTGCTCTTGGACAGGTTTCCTCACCGCGAAAATGTCGACGTTCTCAAGTTACCAACTCGTCGAGGGAATAAGATCGTTGCGGTTTACGTTAGGTATCCGATGGCTACTCGCACTATACTTTATTCACATGGGAATGCTGCTGATATTGGTCAGATGTATGAACTCTTCATTGATTTGAGCATTCACCTCAAAGTTAATCTCATGGGGTTAGTAATAATCGTGCCCTAATTTTTTTTTTTATATTTTTTATTATCAACTTTCAATTAGTCTACGTAAATGATAGAATCATCTATGGAGTAAATTTGGCCAACATATATACATAATTGATGATATTGTAGATATCCATGGATGACATATTGATAAATTAGCTGGGTTCTTGAAGATTTTGTGGGTTGAATGCTATACTGTGCTGTTATTTGGGGCTTAATTTGGAATATTTCATCTTTTATTGGCAGTGCAGACCTAATTAAGGGGAAATTTGATGATAAAATTTGGGGTTAAGCATGTTTACTCTGTGTTCATTTAGATGTCTTTAGTTCCAATTACCAGTATTAATCATATATCTGTGATCTGGCACTGATTGCATGCTGTATGCTACAATCTACTTTAATTTTTCATCCATTTGAGTTCATACATACGAAAGTTAGATTTCTGTTTCTTTTATGCAGGTATGATTACTCTGGATATGGGCAATCGTCTGGAAAGGTGCTTAAATGATTGAACTTCTATAAAGATGTTGAATTGTTTTTAATTAAGAATGACTGTGAAATGTTATAGGTATGCTATGTTTTGGCTTTTTTTGCAGCCGAGTGAGCACAACACTTATGCAGATATCGAAGCTGCATACAAGTGCCTGGAAGAGAGCTACAATACGAAGCAAGAAGATATCATTCTTTATGGCCAATCTGTCGGGAGTGGTCCCACTGTGAATCTTGCTGCTCGTTTACCTCGATTAAGAGCTGTTGTTTTACATAGTCCTATATTATCGGGCTTGAGAGTCATGTACCCTGTTAAGCACACATACTGGTTTGACATCTATAAGGTGTGAACTCGTTTCGTTTTGCTGATAGATCATGTATATATCGTTTTTTGTGAACTCAAGATTCTTGATTTGTATTGTGCAGAATATTGACAAAATTCAGTTTGTGAAGTGCCCTGTTCTCGTTATCCATGTAAGCAACATTCTTCTAATCTTTTTCACTTTATTATGCGTAGCACATAAATTTAATCCCTTCTTTTTTATTGTCACTAATAAATCTATTTCCCTTTGATTATGGTCATCTTTGTAAACGATGATGATTTACTTAATTAGCCAGTGGAATCTCTTGGATAGCTTAGATGTTGCGATAAAGATAAACCAAGCCAAACCAAACGAGCCCAGTATATCCCATTGGGAGGTGGGGTCTTTGTGGGTTGGGGGGGAGGGGGTTGATCTCTACCCCAAATAGTAGAGCGACAAATTCCATGAAGGCACCCAACTTGTGAAAAGTGTGTGAAAGAGTGGAAGTCAGATAAGATAAATTTTGAAAAGCTAGTTATGAATAAGCAATAACATACAAATAGAAATAGGTACAAGAAAACATAACCAAGATAAGGAAACTACACAACCTAGTCTAACTTAGGGATAAGGTAACCTAACTACCGACATACTAACCTTTTCCCCATTCTTTACCTCTCTTTCATCCTCCCCTCTACACTAACTATAGATTACTACCCCTAGTCTGTTACCTTACTCCTGTGTTTCCAAGAACACCTATCAGAGGTCATGTCTTAGGAAATGCATAAGGCATCTATGTGCAACCTCAATTGCTCATTCCACGCCCTCCTCGGCTTACCCTTCTTCCTCGCTCCTCGACCGTCACACATTATATCCTCCTCACTGGAGCCGCCATTTGTCTTCTATGAAAGTGAACAAACCACCACAATCTTCCCTCTCTCAAGTTATCCGTGATAGGCGCAACTCCCAACACTGTCTGGAAGGCCTCGTTTGGTATCCTGTCAGACATGGTTTTTACCACTTGTCCATCTGTATCTTCATTCCTTTCATCTTGCTCTTACGGGCTTTCCTTCTTGCCTAACACTGCAACCCATACAACATAGCTGATCTGATGGCTACCACGTAAAATTTGCCCTTCAGTTTTAGCAGGATCTTCTTGTCACACAACACCCTTGTAACATCTATCCACTTAAGCCCCACCATCTTTATGCGATGTGTTATGTCATCCTTGGCATCACGTCCCTTTTGAATCATTGAGATTTGAGCCTAGATATTTGAAACTATCCTTTTGGGGTAACCTTTGTCCCCCAATGTTGATTTCCACCTCCTTATCCATTACTCCCCACTGAAATTGCACCATAAGTATTCGGTCTTAGAGCGGATAATGTGTAGGCATTGTGTTTCAATGCAACGCTCCACTGTTCCAACTTTCATTAACCTCCACCTTCGACTCTGCTACCAACACATTATTCAACCATAAAGATAGGATTATAGTATTCTACAGCCTGATTGAACATCTTCCCATTTCCTTTTTCCATTTTGCATGTCAACTAAATTGGACATTTGGACCCACGTTCGCAAAATAGTTTTTCACAATGCCATAATTATGATGTTACAAAAAATGAATTATGGCACATCTTGTTAAACTTGAAAGATCAAATTTTGATTTTAGACTTCAAAAGTTGTTTTGGTGATGAAAAGGCTTGACGGAAAGAAAGAGTAATGCCATATTCTACTAAAGATCTTCCTAATTAACATTTGACGGTATTTAAATACCACATTACCCACTTGCAAAAGTCAAAACACCAATAGATTATGCCAAGTGTTGATTAGGGATATTTTTAGGAGATATAACATTAAAAAAATTGACATTTTAGATACCACATTACCCGCTTGCAAAACCTTCACGGAAACAAGCTTTCTACCCCTTGCGGTAGAGGAAAGGTTTGCCTACATCCTACTCCCCTATGCTACCTCTGTATGGGATATAATGGGTTCATTTGATTTGGTTTGGTTTGGTTATTACCCACAACACCATTAGATTAGCCAAAAATATTAATGGGATTTTTAGTAGGATACAACATTACTAAAGAAAGTTGAAATGTGTTTTGGAGTAAAAAGGCGATTAACCAAAAAGTGGAAGTTTGACAATAAAGAATCAAACACTTGAGGAAAGCAAAATTTTGATTCTGGAATTCAATGGAAAACCCCCAAAAAGAGCCAAAAGCAAGATTTTAGGTAAAAGGAAGTCCAAATTTTACCCAAAATATCAATGTTTTCCAAAAACGTCCCACATTTTCTATCTCTGCACTGAAAATTCTGAGTAATTTGTTTTCACCATCTTTGTTTTTTGTTTTTTGTTTTATATGGTGTGAAAAAAACGAATAAGGTGATTGTTGTGAATCCTGTTTTTTTTATGCAAACATGAGGATAATTGAAATGAGACCCACAAAAATGAGAATAGAGAATGAGGTCAAACAGTGAAAACAGTAGTGGAGAAAAAAAATTCAACTTATGATCATAATTCTTAACTTTGTTTAGACAATGATACGTTTTCGTATGAAGTATGTTCTCCTTTCTTGCTTATTCTTGGTTGGACCTTTGGCTTTTGTCTTGAGCTTTAGTAGTTCAAAGTTGATACATGTTGGGTTATTTACCTTTCTTTCTTTCCATTAAGCCTGTTTGTATGGGTTAATTTGTCTGTTTGGATTAAAACGTATTGCTGTTTCTTTATGACAGAAATGACCAATCTTGATTTCCTGAAAACTTGCAGGGAACTTCCGATGAGGTGGTCGATTGTTCTCATGGAAAACAACTCTGGGAACTGTGCCAAGAGAAATACGAACCATTATGGATCAAAGGAGGGAAACACTGTAACCTGGAGCTGTATCCGGAATACATTAAACACCTGAAGAAATTCATTTCCACCATCGAAAAGCCGCCTTCATTACGTAGGGGCATCAATTCAAGGAAAAGCGTGGACCAATCCGCCAACCACCACCACCACCATCATTCTAGTAGGAGGAAGAGCACAGATTGTTTCGAAGGTCCGAGGAAGAGCACAAGCAGGAAAGAAAACTTGAACCACATTAATGAACTGCATGCTTTCAAGTTTGATCAGAAGGATGACAAAATAGGAAAGCTAAGAATACCTTATGAGCATATGGAGAGGTCTCGAAGGAGCGTGGAGTACCATGAAAAACCCCGGATAAGTACCGATACAATGGCTGAACGGCCTCGTAGGAGTGTGGATTGTATCGATAGAAGTCTTAACTAGTTGTTGTTGTTGTTATAAAGATTGTAAAATTACAGAAAGTGTAGAGGGAAAGGAGGGGGTGGTGGTGGTGGGGTTTAATTTGTTTGTTGAAAGTGGTTAGTCAAGGTTCAAATTGTTGTAGTATTTCAATCCTGTCGGATCAAAACTTGTGAGATCTTTATAAACTCAAAACGCATAACAAAGTGATCTCTGGTATTATTATTCTTCTAACATATTAATTACATACATCAAAATTAATATACCTTTTTAAAACATTTTCAGTATACCGGTTACTATCAAGACAATTGTAAGACTAGTTTTTCGTTTATCAAATATAGTTGAAACAAAACATGAATCTTTCAACAGAAGTTAAAACAGTGGAGTTATTGGATCATAAGGTATTAAACGAGTTTCAAAGCATCCAAAACAACTATTCTACCGTATGGGATAGATGACTATAAAGTTGTCCCATCCGACCCTACTTTTAAGTAAAATATATTGATTCATTTAGGCATTTCATTGGTATTAAATGAGATTTAAGAAATAGATTTTTCAACAACCTGTCTAATAGTCTATTTGTTAACAGCTTAAGTTTAATGGAACTCGTGATTTATTCAGGTGACTTAGTGATATAGAAAGTGGCTTACAGGGTCGTTCCTAGTTTTTGATGCCCTGTGCGAAAACGCAAAAAAAATGCCCCCTATTTTTAAGCAAATGAAACGATGAAACATACGATTTTTTAAAGGGTTTGTAACCAAGTTAAGCTAGGTGACTCATCATCGTATTGATTTTTATTAATTATAATGAAATAAAAAAAAGTCAAACGGAGACATAAAAACCAAAACCCCAAATTACAAAATATAGAATGATAAAACCTGAATTAAAATCATGATTCCTTCAATTCTTTTTTAGTTTTCTCTTTTCCAAATTGAAATTAGCACAATAGAACATTTACTTCAATATATAGAACTTAAAACTAAAAGATAATGGAACTATAATTAGTTTTAACTAAAATAGAAAATTAAATCGAAGTTAATGTCATGGTAAACAAATAATATAACTCAGAAAGTTACAAGTCTAAATCTAATGTGGTAATGCCAAAACTTAAATTAAACAGAAGTCAAAAGAAATGATAAATTGTAAAATCGTAATCTATGCTATTGTGCATTGCAAAGAACAAATACCCAATGAGGCAATATTACGATATGTTGTTATTGTTGTGCAATGTGCTCTAACTGTGCTGATATAATGATGTGTTCATTTGCATTAATTGCAAATTTCAATATGCAATCGAACTAACACGGAGGAGGCATATTCGTGTTCGTTCGTTTAACTTAACCGAACAAGTAAATAAACACGAATGGTAAAAGAACGAAAGTTTTTGTGTTCTTGTTCGTTCGTTTAACTTAACCGAACAAATGAACGAATGGTAAACAAATGGAATTTTTTGTATTCTTGTTCATTCGTAAAAAAAAACATGTTCGTTAATGTTCGTTCGTTTAGATGTTAAACGAAAGTAAAAGAGAATGAAAGTTTTGTGATCATATCCGTTTATTAAGAAAACTTGTTTGTTCATGTTTGTTCGTTAAGATGCTAAATAAAAATCAGCTTGAGTTGTTGAAATGTTGGGCTTTCACCGGTTCACGATGCGCATTCAGAATCCATCACTACCAAGCCTTGGTCTGTTTTTATAGTTAAAGCCCAGTTGTCCAATTCCCAAATTATTAAACCAAAAACTAGTAATATATGATAACTTATCAAAGAGGTGCTAGCCTAGTGGTAAGGCCCTGGGGGGATAGTGCATGGTATGCCTATCTACCAGAGTTCGAATCCTGGGGGATGCACTTCGACGATACCCAGACCTTGGGTCGGCCTTCGGGTCGGTTCGAGTCCAGATTTACGGGCATACCAGTCTATGGGTATGCGGGTTCGGTCTTGACTGGGCTTAGTCGTACCTGGGCGGGTCCAATCAATTTGGGCTGGCCGGGTCGCCGCGGATTAGTCGGTGCTGCCCAATTGGATGCCCGGATACCGCGGGTGCATGTGTGTGTGGGCTTAGCCCAAGTTGCCATACAAAAAAAATATATGATAACTTGATGCCCCCTGTTAAGTCAAAATATTGTATACAAGATTTAATTAGAAAAGTCAAAGTTACAAAGTCAACAATGTCAAAGTCTTGTAAAAGTCAAAGTTGTATTTGGTTTCTTAGTCATTAAGTTTTGTATTAGTTAGGTGGTATAAATAGGTGTTTTAGCTTTGTATTCTTTCAAGACCTTCATTGTAAATCATTTTAGACGTGTGTGAGATATATGAAATTCAAGATCTACTTTCTCTCTCTACTCTCTCTCTAGACTTTCATGCTAATCTTGTGAGAAAAGCTTGATAGATTGGGAAATTATCATTCACAATTGGTATCAGAGCAATCTGAATCTTGAGAGATCAGAGAGATTTCGTTATTGATACTAAATTTGTGGATTAAAGCAAGAAATTCGATCGATTTTCTTGAATTTTTCAAGAAAATCTCATTTTTTGCTTTTTCATCAAAATCGGTTTGGTTTGTGATTCAATTTGTTTGAATTTTGATTGTCTGAATTCGTTTTTGATAAGAGATCATTTGTTATTCACATCAATTTTCAAAATAATCATGTTTTGAAGTCTGATTTTGTGAAATTGTTTTTTTTTTCTGAAAAACGATTTTTCACGATCTGTTGATTTTTGAAAATCTCAATTTGTGGTGTTTAATCGTTTTTGTTAATTGGAATGTGTTAGAATTGTGATTTCGATCAATATTGTGCATATTTGTTGATTTGATTTCATGGATATATTCATTTTTGTGGAATTTTTCTTGATTTTTTGAACTTTGCGCGAGATCTAAACTTTGCGCTAGTTCTTCACAGGTTTGCGCTAGACTCATCTACTTTGCGTCATACTCATCCAAGGAATTCTTCTAAGTTCGCAACAAGTTCAGTTCTGATCACTTTGTGTCTCCAGTATATAGCGAAAAGTACCCTTTGCGCTTCATATTGTTCACGAGAAATATATCTTGCGTCTTCAGCGTGTAACGCAAAGTCAGTTTGCGTCTTCAGCGTGTAACGCAAAGCTCATCTTGCGTTTCCTTCAGCTCGCGCAAAGGCCACTTTGCGCCACCATCGTATCACGCAAACCTCAAGTTTGCGCCAGTTTGTATCTATAAGTCTTGGAACTTTTCAGATCAAGTTTGTGTTCAAAATGTCTCTGCAAGCACAAATTTACAAGAATGACATCATGATGTCATTGGGATCTGACACACGCCCTCCAATACTGATTAATGAGAATGAGTTTGAACAGTGGCAGGACCGGTTTATTAACTTCATTGAAAGACAACCGAATGGGGAGAACATGATGAAATCACTGACTCAGGGTCCTATGGAGAGGCCAATGAAAGTTATTCCAGCTTCTTCAACCACTACTTCTACAACTGTTGAGAAAGCTTTGAGGGAATATGATGCTGATGAGTTGTTACGATATCAAGCTGATAGCCAGGCCAAATTAAATCTGATTCTTGCTCTTCCCAATTCGATTTACAACAGAATTGATTGCTTCAAACAGAATCCTATGCTGATGTGGACTCAACTGGAAAAGATTATGCTTGGTACAACTATGTCAACTCAGTTGCGCCAAACAAGGTATATGAATAATTTCGAAGAGTTCAAGGCTAAGAACGGGGAAAGCTTGAAGAGTGTATTTGACCGATTTTGGGCTGTCATAAATGATTTGTACAAGATCAAAGTTAAAAAGACTGAATTGGAGGCTAACTTGAAGTTTCTGAATGCACTACAACCAGAATGGAACAAGTCATGCCATATAATGAGAAATGATGTCCGAATATCTACTATGCCAATTCAGGAATTGTACGAAATTCTGATGTCAGATGAGACAATGGTGATAGAAAAGAAGGCTAAACTCGATAAAAAGAATAAGCCTAAGATTGTTGATCCTATTGCACTCCTTGCAAGTCAACTGGTCGAGCAAGCATTGACTGATGAGGGTTATGATGGTTCTACTGAAGATGATGGTGAAGCCTTAGAGAAAGCTATGATTCTTCTTTCATAACACTACCAGAAAAAGTTTCAGCGAAGAACATGATCCAACAATCTCCGTTTCACTTCTGGCTCCAAGAAGATTGAACCTGGTGCTTCATCAAAGCCTTACATCCCAAAGTTTGAGCCTGCAAAAGTTGTAGAACCGAAGAATGATGATAAGAAGGTCATAAACTGCTACAACTGTGGTAAACCGGGTCACATCTCCAAAGATTGTTGGGTAAAGGTGGTCAAAGATTCTGCTTTCTATCGAAAGAAGTTGGAACTGGCTGAGAAGAGAGAAAACGGAACTATTCTGATGGCTGAGGAAGAGTATTGGTTGGATCACTCAGACAACGAAGCTGAAAATGAAGAGACTGCAGCAATGTGCTTCATCGGGGATGACAAAAGTGATGATGAAGAAGATGATACTTCCACTGATGATTCTGAGGTAATTTCTGAGTTCCATGTCAATTTTATTTCCTCTCAATTGAACGTTATTGTCAATGCTTTACATGATTTTCGTTCAAAGTTCTCTTCTGAAAAATTTGAAAATCAAGAAAAGTTTGTTTTAATTGATAAACTGCGAATTTCTCTGAAAGATGAAAATACCATTTTGATTAACACAAAAAAGAAATTTCAAAAGCAGTTGGATGAGTTGGAAAATTCAAATCAGACTTATCGTGATTCGTTGACCGAACTGACTTCTTCAAATCAAAATCTTTCTGATAAAATAATTGTTCTAGAAAGGAAATTATATAAGAGAGAACAATCTGAGCAAACCATTTACATGAATAAACCAAGGAGTGAAGAAGCTATAAAGGAAAAGTGGGGACTTGGTTTTGAAAATCCGCATTTTTTAAATCATGCTAAAATAGAAGTTCCTACTTTATATGAGTATGATCATCTTGGTCTTGCACGATATGCTCCTCAGTTTAAATTCTTTTGGACAACTGAAAAGCAAATTTTAGAAGATGAAAACGAGAAAAGAATGAAAAACAATAGGATGGAAATGCCATTTGTTTACATTTCTGAAAATGCCCAGTATTTTCCTGACCAATCAAAGAAATTAAGAAAATCTCAAAATGTTTTAAATGTCAAATCTTCCAATAAATCTTTATTACCAACTGAATTTGTTGATATATTTGCTAACTCTAATAAGGAAAATGCATCTCCGGTGTCTTATGATACTAAGAGATACATTCCCTCATTAGTGTTAGAAGGTAAGATAGTTGATCTTGAAGATAAATTGGAAGAACAAAGTCTTCAAAGTGATTTAGAAAACGATTTATTTCTTTTTATAATGAAAACAAGTTTTGAAGACAAAATTTCATCTGTATTTTCTATCAATTCTAAGAAAAATACTCAAGTTAGTAAAAACAGTGTGCATTTGCGTCACCCGTTGGTAACGCAAACCGACACTTTGCGTCAGACGTTGGTCGCGCAAAGCTCAGTTTGTGCCACCAAAGGGTCGCGCAAACCTCCTCCTGACTTATGTTTTTCTGAAATTTCTCACTCCAAGGCTAGTTCTTCAATGTCAAATGCTCAGTTTGATTTCTTGAATAAAGTTTCTTCTTCTAATTCAATTGTTGATGATTCTTTAACGCTAAACGATCAGTATTATAAAACAAAAACAAAGCATAAAAGAAGAAGATCAAAGAAGTCAAGGAAACATGATAGTGTCTTGTCTGAAAATTCTAATTCTTCTGATTCTTCTGTTTCAGATCGGACTGTGAAGAGATCACAAAAGCTGATATGGAAGGTTAAACAACAAATAGCATAGTCCGAATTATTAGGAGTTAAATGTGTAGAAAGTCTTTGTGAATCTGATACATTTGCCATTTGTAATAAAAATACAAAATATTCAATTCAACAAATGATTCATATTGCAAAGAGTGTCTCATATTCTTCTTCTAATTCTGATTCTGATGATTGTGGTTTTTCCTCTATTGATGATTGCTTTCATGAGAATTATAAAAATAAATTTTCAAAAGGTAAAAGACACAAATCTAACAAGAAGGGACCCATAAGCATATGGGTACCTAAATCTGTGTAGTTTCTGTATGTGCAACCTAGTCATTTATGGTATCTGGATTCGGGGTGCTCCAAACACATGACTGGCAACAAATCATTATTGTCCAATTTTAAAGAAAAATGTTGCGGTCGTGTTAAGTTTGGAAACTGTGAGACTGCTCCGATACTTGGTTATGGTGATCTTGTTCAAGGTAATATAACTGTCAAAAGAGTAAGCTACGTCGAAGGCCTAAGTCACAACTTATTTAGCATCGGACAATTCTGTGACAAAGAGCTTGAAGTCAGCTTCAAATCCAAAAGAGTTGCAGTGAAGAACGATAGTGGCAAGGATCTTCTGGTGGGAAAAAGACGCTCAAATTTGTATACCATTGATCTTTCTATGATCAAAATCCCTTCAGACATATGCTTGCTTTCTAAAGCTTCTATTCAAGAAAGTTGGATTTGGCACAGACGTTTAGCTCACCTCAACTTTAAGTATATGGGTCGCCTTGTCAAACATGATTCAGTGAGAGGTCTTCCAGTTCTTCGTTTCCAGAAAGACCATCTCTACCAGGATTGTGAGAAAGGAAAGATGAAGAAAGCATCTCATAAGCCAAAGCCTGAACCATGCACTTCGGCTATTCTTGACATACTGCATGTTGATTTATGCGGTCCGATGAAGACAAATAGTATAGGTAAGAAGAGATATGTTTTGGTGATTGTTGATGACTACTCAAGGTATACATGGGTAAAATTTCTCAAGTCAAAAGACGAGACTCCTGAAGTTCTCATCTCTCTCATCAAGACAATCCAGACAAATAAGCAAAAGCAAGTCAAAGTGGTAAGATCAGATAATGGCACTGAATTCAAGAACAATACTCTCCAGGCTTTCTACGATTCTCAAGGTATACAACAAAAATTTTCTGCTGCTCGTACTCCGCAACAGAATGGGGTTGTTGAAAGAAGAAACAAAACGCTTGTTGAGGCCGCCAGATCAATGCTTGCTTATTCAGGGCTTCCTTTGTCTCATTGGGTTGAAGCAGTTTCAACTGCCTATCATACTCAGAACCGATCAATTCTGCATCGTCGATTCAACAAAACACCGTATGAACTTATGAACGGTATCAAACCGAACGTCAAGTATTTCAAGTCATTCGGGTGTAAATGCTATGTTCTGAATGACAGAGATAATCTCAACAAGTTTAGTCCAAAGGCAGATGAGGGTGTATTTCTGGGTTATTCTTCTAATTCTGCAGCTTACAGAGTCTTTCTGATCTCAGCAAGAAAGGTGATAGAAAGTGTAAATGTAAAATTTGATGAAGCTGCTGATTTGGTTTCTAGTCACTCAGGCTCAGAACCCGCTTTTACTGGCAATTCAGTTTCTGAACAAATCAGTTCAGAACCTATTATTTCACCGATTAATCAGGATTCTTCTACTCCCTCTCTTATTTTTTCTGATCTTGATTATCTGTTTGAAAATTTCTATGATGATGTGCCTAGATCTAACTCTGAAAATGTCTCAAATATTTTGAATCAGGAAACTGAGAACACATCTACTTCCAATTCCGCTGCATCTATCTCTAAACCTGATGCTGTTCCAGTTCCTCCTGTTGATCAGACACAATCAGAAACTGAGCCTATTCATGAAGAACCTATTCAAGAAGAATCTGTACATGAACAATCTGTTCAAGAGGAATCAGTTCAAGAAGAAGTACAGAATGATGTTATTCAACAAACTCTTTCAGAATCTAATACAGAAGTTGTTGAGCTACCTTCTCCTCCAGTTGAAACTGTGTCTATCTCTTCAACTGACTTCGAAGCTTCTGAATCTCCCTCTCAACAATTAGAAGTGGTTCAAGACATTATTGATCCTCTCCCTCACATCACAAAATGGACAAGATCTCATCCAATTCATCAAATTATTGGAGATCCTCAAGCCAATGTGTCTACACGTTCCAGGACGACTACTTCCAACAAATGTCTCTTCACTTGCTTCTTAAGAAAGATTGAACCAACAAAAGTTTCTGAAGCGTTGGAAGACCCGGATTGGATTATAGCAATGCAAGAGGAGATCAATCAATTTGACACACTTAAAGTTTGGAGACTTGTACCACGACCGAAAGGAAAGAGCATAATTGGAACAAAGTGGATATTCAAGAACAAGAAAGACAAAGATGGTATCGTTATTCAGAACAAAGCAAGACTGGTAGCCAAGGGATACCGACAAGAATAAGGAATTGACTACGATGAAACATTCACGCCAGTCGCTCGACTTGAAGCTATCCGCATGTTTCTTGCCTTCGCTGCTTATCGCAACTTCACCGTATATCAAATGGATGTCAAGACAACATTTCTCAATGGCAAATTGAAAGAAGAAGTCTATGTATCTCAGCCAGAGGGATTTGTTGACAAAGATCATCCTGATTAGGTATATTTTCTCGATAAAGCTTTGTATGGTCTGAAACAAGCTCCACGAGCGTGGTATGACGAGTTGTCAGCCTTCTTAATCAAATCCGGCTTCACCAAAGGATCAATAGATACCACTCTTTTCATTTATAGATCAAACTTGGATATCTGCTTAGTTCAAATATATGTAGATGATATTATCTTTGGTGCGACTAACAAATCTTTATGTAATTGGTTTTCTGATCTAATGACTTCTAGGTTTTAGATGAGCATGATGGGAGAAATCAATTTCTTCCTCGGCTTACAAGTGAAGCAGCTTCCAGATGGAATCTTCATCAACCAGTCAAAGTATGTATTTGACATCTTGAAGAAATTCAAGATGGACAAATCTACTTCAATCGGTACGCCGATGGCTCATGGTGCCAAAATCGGACTTGATCCAGATGGAAAAGCTGTGGATCAAAAGACATATCGAGGAATGATCGGATCACTTATGTATCTCACAACAAGTCACCCGAATATAATGTTCTCTACGTGCCTATGTGCCAGATTCCAAGCCAAGCCTAAAGAATCTCATCTGCTAGCAGTCAAACGCATATTTAGATACATCAAGGGAACTCCTTACTTAGGTTTATGGTATCCTAAAAGTTCTGACTATAAATTGATTGCTTACTCTGATGCAGATTTTGGTGGTAATCAGTTGGATCGGAAAAGTACTTCAGGTCATCTTCAGTTTTTGGGTGACAGACTGATAAGCTGGGCGTCAAAGAAGCAGAACTGTGTTTCTATCTCGACTATAGAGGCAGAATACGTCGCCGCAGCTAGTTGTTGCGCTCAAGTCCTATGGATGAAGACACAACTTCGGGATTACGGGATGCTGTACAAAACAGTGCCAATATATTGTGACAGCAAGTCCGCAATTGCCATATCAGTCAATCCGGTCCAGCACACAAAGACCAAGCATATAGATATGCGGTACCATTTCATAAAGCATCATGTGGAAGAAGGTACTATTGAATTATATTTTGTACCAACTGAATATCAACTTGCTGATATCTTTACAAAAGCCTTAGATGAAAAACGTTTCAATTTTTTGCTTTCAAAATTAGGCATGTTGAGTTTAAAAGTTTAAATCTTTACAAATTTTATTCTATAAAGTAAAATTTTTACAGATTTTCTTTCTTTTGAATAAAATGTATGTATAGGATCTTTTACAAGTTCTTTGTTTATATTAAAGTTTTATATGTTCAACTTTCAAGTCTTACAAAATTCGAAAAGTCAGCAACATGTTTGTAGCTTTTGATACTGCTTTAAAGATATGTGAGTCAAAATTTTTATAGTTTACTTTGCTTAGACTACCTAAATGATCAGAATTATAGATCGGAATGAAAATATGGGCTAAGCATTTAGACATTGATCTGAGTGATTGAGATGAATAATAAATTCTTAAAATATAGAAATCTCTGAGTTTAAAAGTTTGTACCTGTGACCTTTCTGGTTTGGGAAAGTAAGTTCCGTGGGATGCTCGTCATCTGGTCCCCTAAGGTCAATTGATCTGGGAGTGATCGAACCCAAATCCTTCTATAGAATCAGATCGAAAGTCATGTTCTACTAGTATGAATGGGTTTAGGATATGTCGATGTAGCCTTTCTGATCCAGGAAAGTAAGTTCCAAGGGGTGCTTAACACCTAGTCCCCTAAGGCCAACTGGTCTGGGAGTGGCTGACCCAAATCCTGCAATAGGGTCAGATAGAAAGTTACGTTTACGGCATGTTCTTTACTTAATGAACTCTTTGAATTAAAAGATGCCAAAGTGTACAACGCTTAAAAGATGCCAAAGAGCACACTCATGTGAAGATGCCAATATGCACACTGCTAAAAAGATGCCAATGAGCACACATCTCATGATACTTGGTGATATGTTTGAGTTGCGATAAATCTGTAAATTTGTGAAAGTCTTAATTTTTGATGGCTTAGTGTTAGTACATGCAAAGTTTTCTATAATTTTTTTAGAACTGCAACTAACATTCATGGACCCAAATACCAGTGGGTACCAAAACCGAAAACTGATTCTGTGTTGCAGGCAACTCAAGTCAAGGGGGAGTAAGAGAACAATGGCTCTTGAATAACACAGTTCAAGACCCGTACCTCATTGTCAAGATTATGGCTTCTAAGCACACCAGCTTAGGACCCGTACCTCAACGATTAAAGACCTTTACTCCTGTCATGATATGAGGATTGTACTCCAATACTCAAATGAGGAAATCAACCATCAAGGGAGAGTACTTTCTTTTCTGAAAAATGCATTAAAGAGATATGCGGACTACATTCCCGAAGGAATTGTAGATCTCTATCCTGTACTTTTTCACTGCTAAATCTTACTGATATGACGGACTACATTTTAGAAGGAATTGTGGATCTCTATCTTGTTTTCATTGATAAATCTACTATTGCTTAATTTAAGGAGGAGTAAAGGTGATGGCTTCTGATCACATGACAAATCAGGACCCGTTTTTCAATGATCAAAAAAGGATATTACGCTAATATCCAAGGGGAGCTTAAAAGAATTAAATCATTCTTTCATGATTTGAGGGGGAGCTGAAAAGGTAAATATCTTCTGATCCTAGATCTCGGATTGTTTGAAAGAAGAACAACTTTCAAGCATGAAAAACAATTTCTTCAATGTTCAAACCACTTCTTATTCTCAAAAGATTTCATGAATTCAGAAGTGAGCTTTTAAATGTTTTTCAAATTTTTGAGCTTTAATTGTTTAACTGACCGTGTGTTTCCAAAGATCAATACTTGTGTATTATCTTGTCCATATACTGTCAAGTATTCATACACACCGGTTCAGTATTTTAATTGAATTTGTTATTACCATATCTCTAAACGAACCAATTTTTCGATGGTAATACCCCCGTTGCTTTCAAAGTTGTTAAACATCATTCATATTTTTCATATTTGTGCTTTTATTGCTAAATTGTTTATATTTGTTCATATAAACAAAATATCCAGTTCTTTGATACCCTTACCATATTCATTTGATCTGATTAATACATTGTCAGATTCTCAAAACAATTCTCTTGACTTCATTTCATTCATTCAATATTCTTGTTTTGAGAAATCTTCAAAGTTCAAATGCTCAAATTTCATTCATATTTTTAAATGAGCATACATTCTGACACTGTTATCACTTTGTGCTTAACTGTTCTGTTAAATTGTTGAGCAACCATGCTTTTTAGGACTTACATGGGATTCGTGTGTGAGCTTAAACAGAACTTCCATGGATTCACGTCAACCAGTGTTTCCTACCCATGAAGTTATCCTTGAGTGATTAAGGGGTGAGGGGTCAAAATCAAAGAGTGGGGAGATAACTCATCCGGTTGAGTTTTTCTCATTGCGTGGAGCGGAAAAATGGAAAAGAGAGTTTGGTTAGAAGTGAGCATAATGTTAAAAAGAAAGAGGGTGTGGGATCAGAGTTAAAAGAATATCAGAACTCTGCACCTACCACTTTCTGAGTCGTGCAGCCACATCTACTAATTGGTTCACATTCTTTGGTGACCATCATTGAAACAGGCAGTGAGCCCATGCCAAATCTTGCTATTACCCCACCAACCACTCATTTCTTTCTTAACAAAGAAATGTTTCATTTTCTTTGGGGACGCAACATATATGCTATCTAATCTTCACTCGGAATATTTAGATATTGAAAAAGAAGGAAAGTTGCCCCACCTTCGTACCTCTTTCATGCACATTGAGTCCGTGTAATACATGTTGTTGTCTCAACAGTTTACACAATTTGAACCAAATGAAACACAATCATTGTGCTAAAATTCTTTCATACACAAGCACGAGCACACATAAAATTTGTTTTTCTGTCAGAACATTCATAGATAAACCTTGTGTTTTTCAATGATTGAATGGAAGTCCTGGGGAGTCTTCATCAAACCAACTCCTTCAATTGTACATTTGTTGTACACAGTAACTTTGTGTTACTGACAGACATTCCTAACTGTTTCATTTGTTGAATCAGGGTTACCACGTTCATTATATCTGAATTTGAAAAGATTCGGGTATGTACAGTTCATGATTCAGTCATTCAGATCAAAGGGCGACAACAGTCAAATTATCATAGAAAGGGGAGATTGTTATTTGAATACAAAGTGGGTGATCAAAGACTGTGTTGAAATTGAAGATATTTTGATGATCATGATGCTCACAATCATCAAAAAGGGGGAGACATTTACAAAGATTCAATTTCAAAGCCATGAAGAGTTGTCAAAGTGAAAAGTCTTGTGAAGAAATTCTGAGAGTTCAAAGTCAATTCAAAATGCTTCCGCTAATTCAAAGTCAAAAGATTCTGCAGAAAGATTGTTCAAAAATAAATCAAGATGATTTGTGAAAGTTTCTCTGAAGACAGTCAAGAGATCAATGTGATGAAGATACATTTTTTTTGAAAAATTTCTCTGAGATGAAAGAAATTTCAAAGTTTCAAAGGTGTTTCAAGAATTCAGTTTCGCGTTCAAGATATGTTGACTTTCAAAGCTTCAATGTGAAAAAGATTTTTCAAGATTCTTCAAAGGCTGAAAGACTGAAGATTGTTAAAGCTTCAAAGTTCAAAGTTGTCAAAGACAAAAGCTGAAGAATCAAGTGCTGAAGACTAATGTCAAATTTTTATTAAATCTTGAATACAAAGGGTGAGATTGTTAAGTCAAAATATTGTATACAAGATTTAATTAGAAAAGTCAAAGTTACGAAGTCAACAATGTCAAAGTCTTGTAAAAGTCAAAGTTGTATTTGATTTCTTAGTCATTAAGTTTTGTATTAGTTAGGTGGTATAAATAGGTGTTTTAGCTTTGTATTCTTTCAAGACCTTCATTGTAAATCATTTTAGACGTGTGTGAGATATATGAAATTCAAGATCTACTCTCTCTCTCTACTCTCTCTCTAGACTTTCATGTTAATCTTGTGAGAAAAGCTTGATAGATTGGGAAATTATCATTCACACCCCCTCGAACATTGATGCCCTGTGCGATAGCACGGGCTGCACGTGACCAGGGCCGACCCTGGTAGCTTGCTCAATAAGATTTTAGGGGAGCTTTATACGAAAGTAAGTTTTTCCTAAACGTGTTCATCTTTTATCTATGAAAAAAAACGTCCAAAACAAAAAAAAATTCCAATTTATAAAAACAGATTAATCTTTACAATCAACTTTATTCGTCCATGTCTTAATGAAAAACAACCAAACAACACTTAGGGGTTGTTTGTTTAAAAAAACCTCTTAACGGCTCTTAAGTCTGAATCGATCAGACCCATTTACATTCAGACTTTTTTTTCCTTTTCGGTTTTCAGAATCTTTTAACTCTTAAATACATCTGAAATAAGAAGTGGTGACCTAACTTCTTAAAACCTCTTATCGCCGCCTCATTTCAATGCTCTACTTTCTCTCAAGACGTCGCTAGACGTTACAAAAATAAACAGTCTTATTGATTCAGATTTAATAAAACTTCATTATTACCTCTTCGAAAACAAAAGGCACCTTAACTTTGTATGGTCCATGTCTTACGCTGTGTTCTCGAAACTCATTTAACGAAAGAAAGGAAAGGAAAGGAAAGGAAAGGGAGGGAAAGGGGAGAAAAATAAAAAAAACTCGCGTTCTTGAAACTTTTTTAGGAGAGAAAGAAAAGGAAACAGAAGGAAAGAATTGATAATTTTCCTCCCAAATGTGGGAGGAAAGGGAAGGAAAAAAAAGAAAAAAAAATTAAAACCATTTAAAAAATTACTGAAATTATTAAAATTATAAAAAATATACTTTTATAAAAGTATATTTATAAAAATGACATATTTCCTTTCATTTCTCTCATGTTTAAGAACATGAAAAACTATTTTCTTTTCTCTTATATCTTTTCTTGCTTTTCGAGAACACAAATAAATTTTTTTTTCTATCCTTTTCTTTTCCATCCATCTCTTCTCTTTAGAACACACCGTTAATGAAAAACAAGCAACCAACACCTAATTTTGTATCCGATTAAAACTCAGCTGGTTCGTTTCATTGGGTCTTGTAACGTTTTTGAATAAAAATATTTGGGGTATAAACCATACCGTCTTTCCACCGAAGTTTTCGTGATTTGATCGATTTCCACCCTATATTTCCAATTACGTTTCGTGATTAATTCGAGGGGTTTATTTTTGTATTTCTCGAGGAATGTGCTAATTGGAATGAACCTTTGATTTGGTACGACAGGTTCGAAATTTGAACAATCTGGTGCTGATGGATATCTGCAGGCTACACTGTTCATTATCGTCAAAGTTTCTGGAATTGGCTGTGATAACCCGCTTTGATTGAACAAAGACGGATGTGTGGTAATTAGTAATCATCAGAAAGACGGATGTGTGGTAATCAGTAATCATCAGGAAGATGGGTCTGTGGTAATCAGTGATCATCATGATGTAAGTGATCACACAACTTTTAGGGTTTAGGTGAACATTTAATTCTAATGCTCGATTATGCCATTGAACTAGGCGTGATAACCTGGCGGGGTGATCGAAAAGCAAAAAAGATAGGGGCCAATTTTTTTTTAGTACATAGTAGTATTCCAAAACAGTTAACACATAAAAACATCCAAAACTTTTTAGGATATAATTAGTGGCAAAAATAATTTCATAGATATCACGAACAAAAAAAATGTATTAACTAATTAGAAAAAAAAAAAATCAAAAAAAGTTATATGCTATTTGTTTCTTGCTTTTATATGGTACCAAGGTCCAATGCTATTGACTATTGCGTCTCTATATGTTTAGTTGTTGTCGTGCTTCAACAATTCAACGGATAATAACTTTAAGCTAATGTGTTTGTTATTATTGTTTGTTTTTGTTCGCTACTTTTATCTACTTCAGCTTCTATTGGCTATTGCTATTTGCTTATAGTGTTTGTGTAGTTGCTACTTATTTGTGCTTCTATAGTTAATATTTTACTGCTGTTTGACGATCAATCTAATGTTCTTACGAGTTATGAGTTATGATGTGTTTTGTGATTAATCAATAAATTTTCTATGTTAAATGCATTTAGTGAACTCCCTTATGTCAGTCATGTTCCATAAGCTTTTAATCCAAACATCTTATTTTTGTAGAGCAAAAAAAGAAAGAAAAAAGAATTCAAATATTTTCATCTATTATTTGACTTCTTCATCTTTCATTGGGATTCCACTATACACCACAAAATCTATTTAAATGCTCAGCCAACGATTCCTCGAGCTTGTAGATCATAGGTCATTTTGTTGGATCTCAACAAATCATCTTTTTTATTCCACGTCCTTATCGATCCTCATTTGCCTTGTCTAGAGAACCCAGATAATACTCTCTATCGTTCATCTTTCATTGCCACCCTCTATCACTTCCTCCACATGACTTGTATCAGAACAACACATACTTCTTGTTATGAACCAAGAAAATTATTACATTTTAAAAATTACCAACCATAGTAGATGGTCAAACTCGTATGTATATATAATAGGATTTCAAAACTCTACTCATTTTTTCATACATTATTGGGCTATCAATTACCTAAAAGGAGTACGTGAATCTTAAGTACTCTCCTATCTATAATAAACAAGAACAAGATTTCTTTCCTCCATGAATTATTTGCCGTTCTTGTGTTCAATTAATAATAAAAAACATATATTGAATATTTTTTTGTACTTATTGAGGGCCATTGTCTTTGCATACACCTGGGACCTATAAAATGTCATGGACGGGCCTGAAGAAGATGTATATTTCGATTATAGCGCTGAGAGTTGGCAATATTTTCACATGAAATCCCTAATATGCTTACATATTGTTTAGAATAATGAAGATTGATTTGATTTTGTAGGGATGAAGATGAAATAGCCATAAAAGCAATAAAGCATGCCATGAGAGCTCTTCGGAAACGGCATTTGGCGGAGGAGGGAGCTCATGCACCCGCTTTTACAGCAATTTCTAAACCTATTGCTTCTCAGGTTCCCCTTCTTATACTCCCAATATTAACATACAATGAGGCATCATAGTTTAATTTTTCTACTTGGAACTTGATATGTGACATTTTCATTTGTAGGGAGCTCCAACTACCTGTTTCTTGATTGCACACACTCTTACTTGAATCTTACTATCTTGTGTCCTTCTAATAGGCTAGGAGGTCTTATGGATTTAATTAAAATCTCATTTAATGTTATATACCAACATAATTTGCAATCACATTTATGTGCATGTGCATTACATTTTTTTGAAGTTTTTTGAAAGGGAGAAAACAAGAATTATACTTGGGAGTGGGTTCAAGTAATATAGGATGTAGCTACATGTGTTTTGTTTTCAGTTGCATCTAGTAAACTTCTTACAAGGGTAAAAGTGTATGACTGCAAGTTAACAAGAATGTTTTCACTGGATTGTATAAAGTTCATTGATGGTTTTGATTCTTGGTTAGTGTCTTGTTCTTGATGCTTTTGAGGATACAAAAATTCTTACTGGTTTGTCAATTTTGCTCACCTCCACCCGAAAATCTCTTTAGGATTAGTAATCTGAAGCAGGAGCCCAGCACATCTCTGTTCCTATGTCACCCAACATTTAACTGTTGGCCTTTATGAATGCCTCTATGCTAATTCTATAATGTATGAACAGCTTTATAGTTTGTATTAGTCATTCGTGGTTTCATATTTTTTTGTTGCAGTATCTTACTTCTCCTTCCTTCCCACGAACATTGGCTTTACTGACAAGTTTGTGAACCATTTTACCTCTGTTTCATGCAATCGACAAAACGACTGCATTTACAGTCCTTAGAAAATTGAGGGTAATTAGGAACTTCACTGTTGTCTTAATGTTAAATAAATGAAATATGACTCCTTTTACGAGACAAATAAAAATTAGAGTAAATTACATAAATAATCCCATGTGGTTTACTTAGGAATTGTCACTCTAGGAATTGTCACTCTAGTTTCGAAATTACACCATAACCTTATCGTTTCAATTTGCTTATACCCACCATCCATTAAGGCCATCCAGTAAGTGCCCCTCATGTACTAGTCACATGAGAGGGCTTTCGGTCATTTTTTTTAATTTTTTTATAAGTAAAATTTATTGCACAAGTGTGTAAACATTTAAAAGAAACAAAAGAAAACCCCTCCTTCTTCTGCGTGTTCCTCTCCCTACACCACCTTTCTTCTGCACCTTCCAACTCAAATGATCTCCCTCTTCCATCCCCATCAACCTTTTTCATCTTGGACCGTGAAAAATCTTCAAGTCCCTGTTGGTTGTGCACCTCTAGTTGCTCTTGCTTTTCTGTACGTTTATTTTTGCACCACTTCTTTCTGTATGTTCTTTGATTATTGGCTTGATGCCAGTCGCATTCTTTGTTTTGAAGCTGTGGAGTTCATAACATGCAACTGAGAGGCTTCCATATTTCCACAACCTGAATTAACCATCTCATATCACTGCATATTGATGGTTCTCCATGGAGTCAAATATTTAAATATGATTTTTATTGTCACCATCATCTAATTTGAGCACTTCCTTAATGCAACTGATTGAGTTTGTATGTGCCACATCCCATGAAGGATATGGTGTGGAAGGATAAAGCAGAAACTCTTCAATCAGAGCTTCAACAATGTTATAAATCTCAAGCTCGACTATCTGAGCAGCTTATTGTGGAAGTTGCAGAGTCCAGAGCTTCAAAAGCATTAGTCCAAGAGAAAGAAGCCTTAATCCCTAGTCTTGAAAATAAGCTTTCTCAAGCATGGTACTCCTCTTTGCCCAACCACATGGTTTAGCAGTGGACGGAAATCATTAGGTATTATTCCCTTGGTGACTGAAATTACGCTTGTGCTGCAGGGATGAGTGTTCTCGTTTGACAGCGCTTCTGGAAGAAAAGACTAAAGCCCTAGAGTTGCTTATTGGTGAGAATAAGGAGCTCAAAGCTAAATACGAAGAAATGAGAGCTAGAGCCAACAATGCTGAGGCTGAAAACAAGACATTAGTTGATCGGTGGAATTTGCAGAAAATGAAGGATGCCGAACGCCTTAATGAGGTACAAGCTCATGTTACCAGCAATTTTGTTCGTATGTCTGCAATTTATCCTTTTGCATGCAATTCTTAATATGTAGTGTACAACTAGCAATTTTTATCTATGCTCGCTTGATTATCGTAATTTTTATGCCATTCATGATTTGGAATGTTAATGGCTCCTCTACGTGCCTGTATGTATGACAAAAAAATATTTCATCAATCATAACTTTCAAGTTCGTGGGTTTAACTTCAGACACTTTGCTGACACATGGATACCCGTCACAACAAAATTGGCTTTATTCGACGCCAAATATGTCTAAATGTTTTAATAGACTCCTTTATAGGGCTTAGTAATTGTGCATCCTATGTAAAGGTGTTACAATACGTTGGTCGAACACTTTTAGGCATCCTAACAAGTTGTTAGGACACTTTTGACATAAAACGTTCTATTAATCTTTTTATATAACATTATTTGAAAAAATGTACTATAAAAAGATGTGTTCATAGAACACTTCTCAAGAGTGTCCTATTAAAAAGTTCATAGGATACTTTATTTCGAAAGAATCCTTAAAAACTTGTCAGGATTCTCAAATATGTCCTAACATTCTTTGTCACCTTTAAATAGGATGCACAATTGCTTGGTACTGTAAACTTGAGTCTCATAAAACAATATATTAAGATATTTAGACATATTTGACTTCTCATAAATCGGACTTCGTCATGCATAAACTTTTGCTATTATGTATATGGCTGCATTGAATTTTCTTGTTTCATCAGGCTAATGCTCTATATGAAGATTTGCTTGGTAAGCTCAAGGCTAGTGGTCTGGAGCAACTCGCGAGACAGCAAATTGATGGTGTGGTCCGTCATAGCGAAGAAGGTGCTGAATACTATGTAGAATCGATTATACCTAAAATATGTAAGCACAGGATTGTAGCTCATGAAGGTGGCTGTGCATCCATAATTTTCGACAACAGTTCTGGAAAATTGATCAGTGGTGGGCAAGACCAGACGGTCAAAATATGGGACACGAACACCGGGTTGCTAACTCAAACCTATAATGGTTGTTTAGGCTCGGTTCTTGATCTTGCCATCACTGATGATAACAGATGTGTAATTGCAGCCAGTAGCTCAAATAACCTGTACGTATGGGATGCAAATTCTGGATGGGTCCGCCATACCCTCACCGGACATTTAGATAAAGTATGTGCGGTAGACGTGAGCAGGTTGTCGAGCCGCCATGTTGTGAGTTCAGCTTTCGATCGCACCATCAAATTATGGGATCTGAACAGAGGTTACTGCATCAACACTATTATTTTTCCGAGTAACTGCAACGCCCTTTCTTTCAGCGCAGATGGAGAGACCATTTTTTCGGGCCATGTTGACGGACACCTGAGGTTATGGGATATAAAGACGGGGAAGCTGCTGAGTGAGGTTGCTGCACATTCTCTTGCTGTTACGTCTATATGTCTGTCTAGAAATGGCAATAGAATACTGACAAGCGGGAGGGATAATGTGCACAATTTGTTCGATATAAGGAGTCTTGAAGTTTGTGGGAGGCTAGGAGCAAGCGGGAACAGAGTTTCGTCTAATTGGAGCAGATCTTGTATTAGCCCAGATGATAATTACGTTGCTGCTGGATCTTCCGATGGGTGTGTTCATGTGTGGTCAATATCTGAAGCTAACATAGTGAGCACGCTGAAGGAACACACAGCTTCTGTACTATGTTGTTCTTGGAGTGGTCTTGGAAAACCCCTGGCCACATCGGGCAGGAACGGAATCATCTGTATGTGGAGTCACTGACACGATGTATCCCCTTGTTAACGTCACGTTCATATAGCCCATTCTTTGAAATGATATCTTGTTGGATTCTTTCGGCTTGTGTAAATATTGGTCTCGCATGAGATATTCAATCAGTCAATTGGAAGGGTTGGGTGCATTCAGAACGAGGATATACAGACATAATCGTTTTTGCTTGGAATATTGTTGCAATTGGGAGACTGACAGGTGAAACCGTAGAAAGTGCTTCTCTAACGAGTACAAGAACAAAGCTTTTAAATGTGTTTCTTATATATTCAATCATATTTTAGTTTTAGATTTCTAGAGAGTTCACTTCTATTGTCATTCAATTCAGTTTTGATGCCCATAATGTTTCTTAGCTTGCTTTTTGAGCATGGAAATGGAGTTTGCCATTGGAATCCAAGGTCAATTAGTTCAAACTTTAACTGATTTTGCATCATCCTTAAGTTAAGGCAGAATAATGTTCCTTTGCATAGCTATTGATTCTGATGAGATGCTTTTCTAATATTTTCAAGCTTAGATTGATATGAATGTACTCAAAATCCATGTCACTTTGCTTGTGACAAGTCTAATGTTTTTTTTACATATAATATAAGAACTAAGAAGTGTAGCTCTTCTCCGAAAAAAGAAAAAGAGGGAGTATAATCCCTTTTATTTGCAAACTAGGCTAGAAATATTAACTTCCATAGCATCATGAACATAGGCTATAGTCATTAGCTTGGGTTTTCTTTGTTACTTGTGAAAGATTGTTGTTGGAGACTGAAAAGGGAAAAGTATGCACCCTTTTCTCCTTTGGCTAACAAATCATCATGGGAACCCTCTTCTACAACACTGCCATTGTCCATCACCACTATTTTATTTGATCTTTGTATCGTAGATAACCGATGAGCTATGATCACACATGTCCTACCAACCATGGTTTTCTCTATAGCATCTTGTACAATAGTCTCTGATCTAACATCTAATGCACTTGTTGCCTCATCCAATAGTAAAATGGCTGGATTTTTCAGGATTGCTCGGGCAATTGCAATCCTTTGCTTCTGCCCGCCTGATAACTGCATGCCTCTTTCTCCACAAACTGTATCGTACCCATCTTTCATAGAACTGCACACGAAGTTGATCACTTTTACTGATGTTTGAGTTAAGTAGAAGACAGAAGGAAGAAGATATTTGCTACAAGCTATATCTCGAACTAAAATAAGATAGAGAGTGTAATAGAAGATAAACCTTATAAATTCATGGATATTGGCAAGGGTTGTTGCTTGAATAATCTCAGCTTCTGTTGCATTCTCTTTCCCGTATGCAATATTTTCTTTTACTGTTCCTGCAAATAGGGTGGGCTCCTGTCCAACCCATGCAATAAATGACCGTAATGCTTTGAGGTTGTAACATTTGATGTCAATTCCGTCCACTTCCACAGATCCTTTTATCGGGTCATAGAATCTCTGAATCATTCCAATGATTGTTGATTTTCCAGATCCACTTGTTCCAACAAGAGCTGCAACTTCTCCGGCTTCGATCTTCAAGCTCAAACCCTTAAGGACCATCTTTGTTGGTCTAGTCAGGTAAACAAAGTCCACCTCTCTTAGTTGTATCTGTCCATTTATCTTTGTTGGGTTGAGAGCATGATGCTTTAATGGGTCCATCTTGCCATCTCTTTTTAAAATTGTAAAGATCGATTTTAAGGAATTTGTTCCCACGGACAAATCCTCAGTCATGCTCCCTGCCTCAGCGATTAGTATCCCTGCTGTTACCACAATGTAGAATGTCTGGAACATGTGCTTGTATGTGATATCGCCCTGGTACAGAAGCTTCCCTCCATACCAGTAAAGTATAGCTAAATTAGTGGTCGTTAGGAATTGTCGAGTGAACAAAGCCATCCCTGCATATAAAGGTTGCTTTTGGCTCTCTTTCTTGGGGCCTTTCTGTGTATCTTCATATAATCTCATAACCTGCTCTTGGGAGTAATATGCAGTAATAATTCTGTGATTACCAACAGCCTCGCTTGCTATTCCGCTGCTCTTGTTCTGTGCACTCAATATTTTCTTGGACATGTTCCTTGTCAGTACCAATTTCAAGTAGAAACTGCCTACAATGAATAGTTGCAAAAATATAGCTACAAGAGCTAGTCTCCAAGACAATAACAATCCCCAAGTGATTGCTAAAATAGAGGCTGAGATTGACTGGGCGAAGAATGCCAATCGGTCCGCCACAAGATTCCTTACCATTAGTGTATCCGTAGATAGTCTTGAACATAGGGCCCCAGTACTGTTGTTTTCTTGATCAAACCATTCGATCTCAAAACTCATGATCCTTTCAAACATTGCTGATCTGATCTTGTTTGTTAAAGTCTCTCCCATCACTCCAAAAAAGTAATGCTGAATCACACTGGCAATGATAGCAGAGGCAGATATGGCTATGAAAGCATAGCATAGTGTTCTTGTTTGAGACCTGATTTCATCATGATCATTGAGAAAAAATACAGACAGCATCGCTGCTTGAAAGAGAGCAATCAATGGTTGAACCAATCCACTAATAAGAGCACCAATGCTGCCCATTAGAGTCGACTTCCATTCAGGTGCAGTCATCTGCATCAGGTTCCACCAGGATGGATGTCTGTATTCTTCATCTGACTGTTGGTCCGTCACTTCTTTGAGATGGGATCCAGCTAGTTTTTGTCCGTCTATTGTTTCTTCTGCTCCCGTTGTGGCATCTCTACCTGGAGATTCTAGGATCTTAGTTCCAATTCCTTCATATGGTGGTTGAGTTTTACCATCCACGGCCATTGTCTTCAGTAGCGACACCATGATCGAGTATGGTCCACAAGTGTTCCGAATTAGTTCGTCATGTGAACCAGACTCTATTACTTCCCCTGATTTAATAACAACAATTAAGTCTGCATGACGGATAGCAGATAAACAATGTGCAACAATTATTGTTGTTCTTCCTACTGAGGCATGAGTCAAAGCTTCTTGTACTGCCTTCTCAGAATGTGAGTCAAGAGAACTAGTGGCTTCATCCAGGAGCAAGATTTTCGGTTCTCTAAGCAGTGCCCTTGCAATGGAAATCCGTTGCTTCTGCCCTCCTGACATCTGAGTTCCCAATTCTCCGACCTTAATAAAGTAGGATAGAAGTTTAACATTTTACAATATTTTGGTACTTGCAAAAATATACAGAAAGGAAGGGAAGCACAGTATATCACGTTATTACTTGACGGGGGCTAGAAAAGCCTGTAATGGAACAATAAGTGTAGTAATTTTCTTTGATGTTTAATTTTACGAAGATAACAGCCAGGAAATTCCCCTTTGGCCCTTAGGAGACTTGAACTGGCGCCTTACGGAGGAGTGTCCCAAGGCCTAGCCTATATTTGGCAGTTGATCGGGCCCTCAAGGTTTGATTGATCACGAAAAGGAAGTGATTGGGACAATATATTTCTGCTACTGTGTAAAGTGATGTACTATGTTTACGAAGTGCAAATGAGCAATGCTAGCAGATTGAAGTCGTACTAACCAGTGTGTTGTACCCATTAGGTAGTTGTGTGATGAAGTTGTGCGCATTGGATTTTTTAGCTGCTTCAACAATCTCCTCATTTGTAGCATCCTCTTTGCCGAATATAATATTCTCTTTGATCGAGGTTGCAAAAAGTATAGGCTCCTGGCTTACTAAACCTAGCTGACTACGTAACCACTTTAACTGTAGCGACTTTATGCTAATTCCATCCAGTAATATCTCCCCCTCAACGGGATCATAGAATCTTTCTAGCAGATTGATCACTGTTGACTTACCAGAGCCACTGTGACCAACTAATCCAACAGTTTGGCAGGCCTTCATTTTGAGGTTGAATTTTTTTAGAACCAAACTATCTGGTCTTGATGGGTATGCAAAGTCAATGTCTCTGAACTCCAACTCACCTTTAACAGCAGATATGGTTTTGCCTTGCTCATCTGTTGAGTCTATGCTTGGAACCCTGTCAAGAATTTCACTAACAACGGCTGCTGAAATCTTCGCTTCGGCAAAATGCTTGATATTCATTAATGAAGCTCCAAGACCACTGCACAGTGATAGAGTGTTACCGACAGGGTCTAGTGAAACTGATGTTTAGTTTCTTTGTTATGTATTGTTGTTATAAGCTCTAGCCCGTGCCTGTGGGTGTTCCGATTTGAGATAGGAACACGGCTAGAAAAAAATTGGGGCCTACTAATTATACATGTTTTAACTTTACCCAATTATTTATGTTTCAACTTTAGCCCAATTATTTATTTTTTGAACTTTTAATTTTTTAGCCAATTTAGAGTTTCCCAATTCCGGCTTTCGAAGAATGTTAGAATAATGATTCTATTTAAGTGAATGAAATGCTACTTTGTCATTTTAAGACATTTTTGTTATTTTAATCTGTACGATTTTTAATATAATATATGGTATGAAATTTTATATTTTGTTTTATCTATTACTCGTCTAGTCGATTTATAGTCTTTGTACAGGTGTAACAGGACCTACGAAAAGATTGGAACGGCCTGAGCTCCAAGAGGATAAAGATATGAGTTTTATACTTACAATCCTCCATAGACAATGCATACACCAGCACTGAGAATATCTCCACCTTTGATTCCCTTTTCAATGACCAAGATGCTCCCATACCAACTCATAAGTGCAAAAATAGCAAATATGATTCCAATGCTACCGAAAGCCATTCCCTTCAATAGACCTTGTTTAATTCCAAGAGTTAGGGTCGGTCCTAATGCAGTTGAAAACCGATTCACCATCCTTTCCTCTCCTGCATATGAATGAACTGTCTTAATTGAAGAAAAGGCCTGCTCTGCTATCCCTCCAGCAACTGCATAAGCTTCCTGTAGCTTCTCTTCGTTTTCAGATAAAAGATTTCCGTAGATCACTCCTGGAAGAATCAGCACAAACATAGCAGGGAGCACCACAATAGCTAATCTCCAACAGAGGTACATAGCAGTTAATTCAGCTGTTGCAAACATCCATAGATTCGCAATGAAGTCCGGAATCTGTCTCAGTGTTAAAATAAAAGTTTTTAGATATACCATGCAAGAAGTATGTTGAAACTGATCAAAGGGTCATTGGTCCAGCAGTATCCGGATTACTGGCCTCCGTAGAGGTTAGGGGTTCAAGCCCTCACTATAAATGAGGGTGTGTGAGTTTTACTGTGTATATAATATATATATATACTTGTTGAAATTGGTGCAGAGAAGTTACAAGACCTTTTCACTAAGAACTCCTTGTATGTTTATTGATATATCAGTTGAGATATTTGTGACTACACGGGATGCTTCAAGAGTCTTATCGAAGTAACCAATTTCTTGTCGTAGAACTGCTTTTAAATATTTAATGCGCATACGTGATGATTGCCTTTCTGCAGTGTGTCCCCAACAGAACCCTTCTGTTGAATGTCAATAAACGATTACAGAACATATGTTATTTGTGCAGATGAAGATTATAATATAAAGATGCTTAAATTTAGGAAACTTGTTACTCTGAGGACAGTGATTGTAAAGTTAAGTTATTTTGATGTGCTTATTTCATAAACGAGAATTACTTCCATCATGGATAACCTCTTCAAAACATTTCAAAGTATTTGCTGATCTATAACCCTTTATTTGTTACATTTGCCAAATCAGAGAATACTCTTTATCAGAAAGTAAATGGTTTCGGGTACCGTCATGTTTCCATGATACAGAGTTATGTGAATGGGTCCCCGTGGCTTTAGCCTGGGGGGTAAGAAGATGAATCTTGCATAATGAATGGAATGTCTGGGTACACGATTGACCTTATGGCCATGGGACCGGTATGGTGGGGGCGCTTCAGATGGTAGTGTAATACCCTTTTTGCAAAAATTACGTGAATGGTGATATATAATGCTTGGGATTATTATTCCTTATATATATATATAATATATATATATATATTGACCTCTATATCATGTTTCAAGAGTTCTCCATTACGAATTGCTCGAAATCAATGAGATCTGAAAGTATCTTCTGTTCTTTATTTAGACAACATCATCTTTCTACTTATTTATTTAGGCAACATCATATGTCTACTTCTTCACAGAAACAGCCGCTCTATACTTCGGGGGTAGAGGCCAGGTACGCATACATCTCCCCCCGGGGTGGAACATACCAGGTAGGTTGGTAATAAGCTCTTTTTGCACTACTATATAAAGAAGATGAAGGTACCTATAAATGCTCCTGAACCCACAAAAATAGCAACATACATGTAGGTGAGTGCATACTGCAAAAAGAACAAACTTAATCACATAACATCATGCAACATGATGATTTGTAGACAACAAACATGATTAATTGCAGTTATTATCTTTTAATGCTGAACTAACCTGATTTATATCAGCAGGGGTTATGGAAGCCATAGATGCATAGCTATTCGTCAGTCGACTAAGAACTAACATGATCAACGACATACTTAAGCCGTTTGCAATGCACCCTGCTGTCCCCAAAGCCATCAAAACAATGTCTGTCCAGTCTGCATGTTCTGCAATCGTTCCTAATAACCCTGGTGGCGTCTTCCTCTTCTCGCTGCTTTCAGGTTTGCTTGATGATACATTGTTTTTTTCCATTCTCTGGGCAAACTTTTCCATCCGATCTATTCTTTTGGATCTTGTCTCATGAACTGATTATGTTTTCACCTTCTTTTTTTTGTCTTCTATTTCCTGTTGTGTATTTATAGATTATTTCTTTTTCCCTTTTCCTTTAGATGGCGAGTGGCGACATACACCATATGCCAAATCTTGCTGTATCACAAAGAAGCATATTCTTCACCGTTCAATAGGTGGTCTTATTACTGCTTTTGTTACGTGCTACTTGTGAGCATACGTGAAACCCCATGAGATTACTTTCCACAAAATCCCTTGAGGAGAGAAGGGAGGTTCAATATATTGAGAAGAAATGGTCCAAGTGAAGCCAGTGTGAGACTCCAACAACCCAACCCCCCCCCCCCCCTTTTTCCAACGGAGGCTAGACAGATATAGATTGTCCTAGAGTGGCAGACCCGGACTCTGATACCATGTGGGAATAAGTGGAACCCCATTAGATTACTCTACAAAAGAGTTGTTGAGAGTAGAAGGGAGGTTCCAACATATATCGAGAAAAAATGGTCCTGGTCTAGCCGGTGTGGGACTCCAATAGAGGCTAGACAGGCACAGACTGTCCCAGAGTGATAGTCCTTGACTCTGACACCATGTGTGAATATGTGGAACCCCAGTAGAGTACTCTCCAAGAGAGCTCTTGAGGATAGAACGAAGGTTCCAACATATATTAAAAAGAAATAGTCCAAGTCTAGCTGATGTGGACTCTAAATCTCCAACACTAAGAAACGAACACTTGAGACAAGGTCATATGTTTGGATTAGTTTGACAAAGGTATTATTTAGAAGCTGGGATATGCCGGCAAACTAGTGATGTAGCTGTAGGATACCTTTGGCATTTGCCGTTAAATATGATGTGGAACTTGTTATCTGATCCATCATTTTATGTAGACAAGATATGGGAATCATTGATGTACATTGGTTTTAACTACCCAAAGTTGGTTGGTGGTTAATGGTTTGTCCGATGGGGGCTGTCGGCCGGCAACTAGATTCTGTTGATACTTCGGATTGGTTTAGGTATTTTCATGTATCTTTGGTCAGTATGCCCTTTTGCATGCCCTATGCTGGCTCAAATGGTATAGTTTGAAGGTCTACAAGGGGTGTGTCGATGGAAGGGGACAAAAGTTTCATTTCTCGAGTGTGTTTCAGAATCTTCTAGAAAAATATGCGCTTTGGGCAGCGAATTAAACAGAAAGGATCCTTGGCAAGTGGCATGCGGCAGTCTCACAAGTCAGGTTCTTCATGGAAACACGTGTTATACTTTTTGGAGTAGAAGACGTGCCTGTGTATATCTCACCTGCTCTCGAGTGGGATAAACTAGGTTCGTTTGGTTTTTATCTATGTAGTGTTGGTGGTTTTAGTGTGATGAATCGTTTTTGGTGTTATTGAGATCTACACAAGACCAAGGGGATAAGGTTAAGCTATAATACAAGCTATAATTTTGGATCATCCTGTAGTAGATTTCATGTGAAAAAACATTCAGTTTTTCTATATTTCGATTTCTTCTTCCTTGAGATGGTTATATTTGTAAATTTAAATTGATAGTATACCTAGACTTGAGATTTGTATATGTTTGTAGACTTATTTTTTAACTTCTGACAAAAAAAGTCGAATGGAAATTCCTATGTCCAACATATTCTTCATTCGGCTCTTCTTCTTTTTGCATAAAATCATGGAGAAAAACACAAGAAACCCAATCCGAAAGACAATGAATCAAAAAGGCAAAACAAGATGCCTTCTATTGTCTTATTAGAGTATTTCCAACAACTATGTTATATTTTCTCTCTCTTCTTTTAAATTTGGAGATTTCTCTATTTTCACTTTTTTTTTCTTTATTTTAGAGGAGAGTTTAGGCTAGAACAAATTTCCTACATTTTAAAATTTTCTAAAATAGCAATATAGCATAGTTATTGGAGATCTACTTAAAGTATTTGGGCATCTTTCAAAGTAATTTATTGTCGATGTGTAATCAACTTTAACAAATCCAAATTTATTTTTCAAAATTTGATTGTTTTAAACCTACAAATTATAATATCAAGAGTGAATTTAAGCAAAACGGATTATGTTTGCAGTTGATCCAAAATTTCGAAAAAGAATAATTAATCTAAGTCGATTACAAACAATTAGATTAGTTGAGGTAAACCATGTTTCACAAGATAACAAACAAAGCTCTTCTGAACAATGTTGAAAGTTGTGTATATCACGTATAAGTAGAGCGAGGAGCGATTGTGGTGGTTCGGTCACATTTGTGAGTGATAGATGGCGACAACCGACTCTAGTAAGAATTAGGGGTGAGTAAAGGTGGGTACCCACCCAAAATTTACGGAATTGGAACCGGCGGTTTCTGGAATGAAGGAACCGGAACCGGTTACACCGGTTCTTTATATTTGGGAACCGGTTATGGAACCGCCGGTTCCGGTACCGGGTACCCGTTGTCTAATTTTTAATTTTTTTTATCAATCATATTATAAAAATAAATAAATATTAATATATAACAAAGTCCAAATGTAAAGAAATAAATACCACAAACATGAAGATTAATTAATTAATACGATAAAAACTAATAATTACTACAAACGATGTTTACAAAACAAATTAATATTACAAACGGTGCTTCCAAAACAAATAAATATTACAAATGGTGCTTCCAAAACACTTCACATCATTAAAATTAGTTGATGTTAATAAATACTACAAACGGTGTTTCTCTAAAAGGTAGTTTATTAATTTTTTATAAATAAATAAAGTATATTTTATTAAAAAAGATAGTGGGTACTCGTCGGTTCCGGTTCTGGGTATCCAGCAGAACCAGGTACCTGGTCCCGGAACCGGTCCCGGGGGATACCCAACGGTTAACGGTTCCAAAAAAATGAGAACCAGAACCGGTCTCGGTAGTAGTTCCGAAACGGTTCCGGTTCCAAAGGCGGGGTGCTTTCGATGCTCACCCCTAGTAAGAAGGATAGAAAGTGTGACGGTCAAGGGGGCGATGAGAAGGGATAAGCCAATGATAATGTGGGATGAGCAGTTGATGTTAGACATGGTGACTTTAGGTATTTTCAAGGACATGAACTTTGATAGGAGATTGTAGAGACGTAGGACTAGGATGGCAAACTAGGGCAGGGAATTGTAGTTAGAGCAGATGGAAGGTAGGGAGTTGGAAAGGTAGAGGGTGGGTGGTGTTTGGTTAGTTAGAGCACCACCAACGGATTCTTTATAATTTTTCTAAAATAGAGAATCATAAGTCAAAATCTCTAAAATAAATTACATTCAACTCCAACAGATTCTCTATTTCAGAAATTTCATCACTAATTGTATTATTTAAATATTATAATCCCAGTACAATTTTTTTTAAATTTATATGAAATGATATTTAACTTAACCCTCCTTGGTGGAATGAATAAAAAATTCATTCCCTCTCCTCTCTTTATAGTTTTAGAGAATTCTTGATATTAAGGGGTTGTTTTTTTTTTTTAAAAACCTCTTAATAACTCTTAAGTCTGAATCGTTCAAACCTTTTTATACACCATCTCTTATTAATCATAACTAAAATAAGACTTCAGACTTTAGACCTCTTAAAAAACAAACGACACCTAAGAGTTTTCCCATGATTCTTTATTTTAGAGAATTAAGATAGGGAAGCTCTTGGAGCATTATAAAGAACAAAAAGTTGATTTTATCTATTTTAAAGAAGTTGTTGGAGATGCTCCAATCTTAGGGGGCATTTGGTTTACGGAATGGAATTTGGTGGAATTGAAATACATCAAAAGAATTTGACTTTGAAGGAATTGGAATGGAATTTGTTGGAATTTGACCATGCGTTTGGTTGACAAGAATTAGAATGGAATGTCGCAAAAGAATAGAAATATGCATTTGTCGGGGGTGGGGTGACGGTTGTAACGACGACAAGTGGTGTGGTGCTGGTGGGGATGGGTAGGTGGGGCGGTGACTATGACGGCAAAAAATAGTGTCATGGTGGTGATGGTGGGCGGCGGTGGTGGAATGATAATATTAATTGATGGTGGTGGCAACTGTGGTGGTGGCGGATATGTTGTCGACGAGAGTGGTGAGGGCAGGGCGGAGCGGGGAGGGGAGAGGTGGTGGTTAAATTGGATGCAAAGGTTATTTTTCTCTTTCTAAAACGAAATTATAAATTATGTTGCATTTGCCACGAAATATAATTCAAATCCTTCACATATGCTAAGGAATGATCAAATCCCTCAATCATGGAATTAAGTGGAATCCAAAACGAAACAGTTCGAGAAGGTCTCAATTGTCCGAAATGAATTTCTGGACATCACTAAAGAATTTGGTGAAAGGAATTTGTCATTCCAATTCAATCAAATTCCTTTAAATTTCGCGAACCAAACAACCACTTATGTCATCCATTTAAGCTAATGCGAGGAGTGAAATGCATAGAAATTAGTGTGAGGAGCAAAATAATACAATGTTACCCCAATCATGCTTTATACATTAACAACAATAATTTATTTCAACAATATTTCTTTTTTTACATTTTGAATAAAACAAAACAAGTACCAGACATGATGTACATAAGTATTTAATAAAATAATGTAGATTATTTGTAGGAACCATTACCAAGTATGAAGCGAAATAATAAAAATTAATGTAGGACCAAGGAGCCACTATAAGGAGGTTTTTTTCATATTTGGTTCCCTTGAATAGTTAAAGAAATTGCAGGAAGCCCATTGGAGATTTGGAGATGCTTTTAGTCTTAGACAAGGGTGTGTAGTTTTCCTCTTATATATGCATTTATTTGCTTTCTTTTAACCAACTTTTCAAACATTTTACCATTTTTGGCGATATCTTTTTGTCGCACTTTACACATGTCTTTATGGAAACGAATGTTTTACTCTTTAAGGTAGAGGTCAGGTCTACATACATCTTATCCTCCTTAAATCCTACCTTCAAACAAAATTCCGTATTGGATTCGTGTGGGTTGTGTAACACCCCGAAATCGTTGGCCGAAGAGAAGCGAAAGAAAATACCAACAGTGCACGCGCGACTCTCCGCGCGAGTTGAGTCGCGTCACAAACCGCGCGAGGCTCTGTCTCCTCGCGGCTCCAGTGGCCACCATCCGCGCGCCCACACTGTGCGCACATAAAAGGAGGGAAACCGGCCTCCACCCCATTTTCTCACTAAACCCTTAAATCTCTTCCTCTCTTCTCTCCCAAAACGACCCCTCACCCTCTCAATCAAACCCTAACTCATCTTTGGGGGTTTTCCTCCTAAAACCATGTGATTCTTCCTCATCTAACAAGTTTGGAGGTGAGAGACATAATTCTTCATCTTCATCTTCTTCACCAAGTTATTTAGGGTTTCATCCACCCTTGTTCTTCCTTTTGTAGATTCAGATTTTGTGGTTATTTTGGTGACCTAGAGGTGTGTGGATGGTGGGTTCAAGCTATTGGTTAAGATAAGCTTCTATCTTCTGCATCTATGGAAATTAGGGTTTTGGGTATAGATGAGATCTTCATGTATAATGTTTGGGGAATGATTCTATATGGTTGAAAATGATTATTTACCGTTGAAATTTATGGATCTAGGTTTTGGAAGTTTTGGCTTGGAGGATGCAAGTTTCTTTAAAGAAGATCTATGTGGGGTAAAATCTAGATTTAGCCTAAATCTAGCAAGGTGAGTTCAAGTTGATTTGTGAAAACGTTGTACATGCCAAAATGTCTATTTTAAAATGGTTATGTGTTTACATGAAATTATCATTTGTCGAGTTATTTGGTGAGTTTAATTATTTGAGGTGTTTGACTTTATAAACCTCGTAAACCCCCCCACATTTGGGACTTTTGGGGCATTTTGATAAATAAGTCATTAAGAAAAATGTTTTAATAATGCATTGCATAAATGAGGATTATTTGGTAAAAATGCATTTTTGTGTTTGTTGGAAATATGCATAGTTCGTGTTATGAGATGTTTGAAAGTATCAACGCGTGAGGCATTGGGTTTTGGTCATTCCCGACCTTGTGAATATTTCGGAAATTGTACATCTTTTGGTTTTAGGGAAAAGACGCATTCCAAGTATTTTGATGGGCAAATCTTAAGCATTGACAATTCTAACGAGTTATTTTGCAAGTATAAGTCCTTGGGTGTAAAAACTCTTACTATGTGTTTTGGAGAAAAGTTCAACCTTGTGATATGAGACGTTTTGAAATAGTCAATGGTATATTTGTGTTTGGAAAATGATATGTCTCAATCTAAGTTGTGTTGGAGTTGGTCGTGTACTTTGGAGCACGTGTTTGCATAAACGTTGGTCGTGTGCGTTTTATTGCATTTTATTTCCTTTGACAATGAGTCATTTGGTTGTTTGAGTCTGTGGCTTGGTATTTTATTATGACTGGGTTTTGGGACAATTGTCCAGTTTTGTTAGCTCAACTTAGAGTTTTGGTTACGATATTGGATGAGGGACTCAACGTAAGGACCTTTTATGGTTAAAGTTGATATCTCGTTGGTGTACGTTTAAAGCTACCGAGTCTGACATCCTTTACGTTTGGAATCATTTGTCCAATGATGGAACGCTAGTTTTCCACATTGAGGCACGTTTAGGCATCAGATTGGGTTATAAGTCCTACGTGCTAGTACACGATATTGGATGAGGAACTCAACATAAGGACCTTTTATGGTTGAAGTTGACATTCCGTGGGTGTAAATTTAAAGCCACCGAGCCTGACATCCCTTGCGTGTGCTTGTTTATATGACTAGTCTTAACAATGTAAAATGAGGCTTACTTTGTGTACCGTCACATTTTATGGAATCGGGTCTCCCTCGTCACTGAAAAGTGTTGTTTTGGGTATTGTGTTTAGTATCCATGTTTTTGGTGACGTTTTACATTTACGGATTTTATATATGATTTATGGGCTGAGTATTAAGCCCCACCCATGTTTTGGGTGTTTCGGGATATAAAGTTCTATCCGCTTTTCATCACTTAGGAGTTTGATTTCTATTCTCATTTGGAGTGAGTTTTGGGTTGAATTTAATTTACGAAAACACGTTTTATATTGGGATCTTCGCCCTTAAAATAGTTTGGATTGAAAAACATTTATATTGGTGGTTCCTTTGCCTAAAATGCATATTAGTGGACAACGAGTCGTTTTCATAATTGAAGCTTATCATTTTGAAAGAGTATGATTTTAATTGCATCCCTTCCTTTCAACGATATGTTTATTCATACTGAAAAATCTTGAACTCACTAGGCGTTAGCCTAACATTTTTATTTGTCGGCATGTACAACAGGTTCGGTTGGGAATAGTCCTAGTGGCTCTGTGAAAAGAGGAGAGCTAGTTGTGTGCTCGAGGAGTGCTTAGTTTGTTGAAGTCTTCCGCATCTGTTTAAGAAGAGTAACTTATGTTTGGGGTTAAGTAACACCGACTTAGGTTTCAGTCCTTATATAAGACTGGAGTTTTTGATTGATGAGGTTATTTATCGAATTTTATATTTGAGGCATTATGAGAGTTTGATTTGTGAGAAGGGATGTTGTCTTTTATTTGATGTTATATCGAAAATTTTAATTAATTGCTCTTACCAAATTTGAGGGTGTTACAGGTTGGTTTTATTATTTTTGTTCTAAATGAGAGAAGTAAAATTACGATGGTTTGGATGTGTAAATTACGGCACTAGTGACGAGAATGACATGTATGCATCCAAGATATGTAATTTAGGCCCCAGACCTCTTTGAGTCGAGTAGGGTGTTCGCGGTCCGGTTTGGATGATTTAACCCCTCAAATCACAAACCAAACCGCAAATGGTGGTTTATTAAATTTTCAATTGACATCAAGTGCCCAGACTGGTCAAACCGGACAACAGTTTAGGCGGTTTGGATGTTTTATAAAACATATATAATTTTGAATTTTAAAGCTTCATTGGCTTGAGTCAGTTTGAAGTAAACAAAATATCCCAACAAAACACTAAAAAAAGTAATATGCAAACACAATCCACGACTTCACTTCTTCACTTTCCGTTCTTTGTATTCCACATCCATAAAGATTTCAATCTTTTATCAAACAACAATCGTGAAGTCGTGAACACCGAAGCCTGAAGTCGTATGTGACGCCTGAACGTGAACGTGAACTATGAAGAACAGAAGAAGCCTGAACGAATGTGAACTACGGAACTGTGAAGTCTGAAGTCGACGTGAACACAGTGAGTCGACTGTTGTTAGTGAATAGTAATCATTTAGGGCTTTCAAGTTTCAAGTTTCAAATGTCAAAAATCAAAATAGATTTTATGTTTGTGTTGGATTTAAGATAACATTAGGCTGGATAATGTATATAAATGCATATATATATAGGGGAGCGATCATGTGAAAACCACTCTTAAAATGCAAACTTTGTACACCAATATCAACCAATCAAAAAATTTCTTTTTATTTTCTATTTTTTTAATTTACAAGGGTGTAATAGTCATTTGCTTAAAACGGTTATATATATGGTAGTTATCTTTTTGAGTTATTTTAAGAGATATTTATATTATTATTGTTTAATTATGGTAATTAAAAAAAATTAATAAAACAAATATAAAACATTTCTTTGTAAGAAAGATACGGCACCACCATTTTCAAAAGCAAATCACCATTTTCATGGCCATCACCATTTTCATGCGACATCACCCATTCTCATCGGCGTTTAAATCAAGCAAAACCACATCGTAAGTAGCTTATCATTCTCGCCAGTATCTCATATTTCATCACACCAGATTCATCACGTCGTCGTTCATCGCCGTGTCATCTCGGTTTCATATCCGTTTTCCTCTCCTTTCATCGTCGTTCATCTCCGTTTTCATCTCCGTTCATCGTCTTTCATCTCGGTTTTATATCCATTTTCATCTCTTTTCATCGTTGTTCATCTTTGTTTCATCTCTGTCATCTCCGTTTCATTTCCGTCTTCGCCTCCGTTCATCGTCGTTTCATCTCCATTCATCTTCGGCTTCATCGGTGAAGCGTTAGATTTCTAATCGATAGAACACAAGGGAATCGGTGAAATTGTTGAATGTTACCTCCTTGCAACCGAATCATTGTGGATGAAATAATTCAACTTTTTATTTATTTTTTTATTGTTCTTCGACTTTTTGGTAACTACGATTAAAGATTTGAAATTGGGGATAATAACTTCCATAAAATTAGCAATTTCATCTTATTTCCATATTTGAAATTAAATGTTAAAAGGACTACTGTACCCTTTCCGTCCACTTTTTATTTATTTTTTATATTATATTAATTACTACATTAACATAAATAGCACAAAATGATCTTAACCATTGATTTATTTCATCTACGGCTTAAAGAAGGGTTGCATAGTTTTCATTATAAGGGTGGTTTGCAAATGAAACCACCTCTCTCTATATATATATGTATGTATGTATTTGGCGGTCGACTTGGTCCAAACCACACAAAAAAACCTCCAAACCGCATACTAGACCGGACCGTCCAGTTTGACAATTTTTCAGACCAGACCAGACTGTCAGACCACTCAAACTGTAAAAAACGATCCGATTTTACTTGGTTCGACCCATTTGAGCGGTCCAACGGTTTGTTGAACACCCCTAGAGCCGAGTAACAATATTCAACAAATTCTCTATGATTTTTCTAAAATAAAGGATTAAAAGCTGAAATCTCTAAAAAAAATTATACCTAACTCTAACAGATTTTACATTTTACATATTTCATCACTAATTATATTACTAAAATATTATGTAATTTTATTATCCCAATACAATTTTTATAAAAATTATATAAAATAAGAATAAATCAATTCCATTAAATGAATAAGAATAAAAAAATTCTCTATCATTATCTTAAATTTTGGAGAATTCTCTAAATTTGAAGTTTTTTCATGTTTTTTTATTTAAAATAAAAAAATATATAATTTGTTTGAACAAAAGAAAGGCTAGTCTATTTTGGAGGATCTTTATTTTGAGAACCAATACAATTGTGATAATCTTGAGAACAAGTACAGCATGTGCTACTTCACATGTTTTTTTTCATCTATGGATTGAATTTAGTATTTTTATTAACATATATTTGTTTCACAACATGTTTGTTTCGTATGTATTCAGTTTACAATGTGAACATTTTTTATGTGTTTGTGAAACAAAAAATATAATTAAAAAGTTTCACATTGTGAACCGAATACACATGAAACAAACACATTGTGAAACAAAAAATACAACTAAAAAGTTTCACATTTTGAACATAATACATATGAAACAAAGACATTGTGAAACAAATATATGTTAATCAATATATTAAATTGGGAAAAGTTTGAAAAAACCCAATCAACTATCTAATTTTGAATGATTAAGTTCTTAAACTATTTTTTTGAATGATAAAACCCTTAGATTTTATAAAACCGGTTAAATGCATCCTTGTAACCAATAAAATTAGGTTAATGTGATAAAAATTTGGGAAAAGTCTAAAAAAAACACGACAAACAATCTGATTTTGAATGATTAAGTCCCCAAATTTTTTTAACAAATCAATTTCAAAACTTTTTCTTAATTTTTTTCCAAATAAATTATTGAACCTTAATTGATAAATAAATCCTAAAGGTTTTTTGAATAAACAAAATCATGAACTTGATTTTGAACAAATAAATCTGAAACTTTTTTTGAACAAAATCATGAACAAAAAAATACAATTTCTCTCACTGACAACAAAGTAAAATGAACCAATTAAACAGAAAAAAATTGTACCATTTTCATTACTAATTTCGAAGCATTCAAAAGTTATGCCTAAAACATAAATAAATGCATACAAAAAAATTTATAATCATCCTTTCACAAAATATATCAAAAAAAAATTAACGCTCATCTTTTCACAAAATATATCAAAAACACACTCATCCTTTTACTTGTTTTTTTGGTATATTTTATGAAATAACGAGTATAACTTTTGTATTTATCTATCTATATTTTACCATAACTTTTGAATGTTTCGGAATTAGTAATGGAAATGTATAATTTTTCTCTGTTTAATTGGTTCATTTTACTCTGTTGTCGGTAAGAGAAATTATATATATTTTTTTGTTCAAAATAAGTTTCGGATTTACTTGTTCAAAATTAAGTTCATGATTTTGTTTTTTCAAAAAACCTTTAGGATTTATTTGTCAAGAAAAGTTCAAGAATTTATTAGGAAAAAGTTTAGAGATTTATTTGTTAAAAAAAATTCAATGACTTAATCATTCAAAATCAGATAGTTTGTTGGGTTTTTTAGACTTTTCCCAAATTTTTATCATATTAACTTGTTTTTATAGGTTACAAAGATGTTTAACCGGTTTTAAAAAGTTTAAGGGTTTTATCATTAAAAAAAATAGTTTTTTTGAAAGCATTAAAAAAAATAGTTTAAGAACTTAATCATTCAAAATCAAATAGTTTGTTGGGTTTTTTTCAAACTTTTCCCTATTAAATTCTAGTATTAGATAGAAAAACTTAGGGGTTGTTTGGCAATTCCTGAATAGTACGATGCAAATGATTAATGGACTCTTATGATATAGTGCAAAATGAATTATGGTTGTTTGCTAATTGTTCAAAATGAAATTAGGGTGCTGAATGGTTAAGGAAGGACCAAGATACAAAATCATTCAGATGGTTCTAAAACTATTAAGCGATAGACATTTTTTTTGCCAAACAAAGATTCATCTCTTCATGATTCAGATGTTTGTCTCTTAATGAAACCATTAAAAGGTAAATAGACAACCCTTTATATGAACAAATTACGACAATAGCCCTCACAATTATCATAATATATATATATATATATTATGACGTCATCAAACGCCTAAATGTCAATAATATAATAATGATACAATGAATAAGATTGGGTGATTGAATAGGATTGATTTATTGTTGCTTCTATAATTACATGTCCAAAATCAAAAACCTTTTAAGCCACCTCAAATTACTACTATACCCTTTGTGGCTATATTCTGTTCTTTTAAAGAGAAGCAGTATTTTATTATTTTTTAGTAAGTTTTTTAAATATTAAATTTGTAATTATAATTATTATTTAGTTTTCGATAATTTTGAGAGCGGATTCTTTTGCTATTTATTACAATCATTGTTGGCGTTTTTTGAAACAGTGAAGTCACCACAGACTTTTGATTTACGTTACGTAACCTCTCTTTCTAATTAAGTTCAATCTGATATAAAAGTTTTTACCTCTCTTATTAAAATATTATATTCAATTTGATCTAAAAGCTTTTAGTTTTAAACCTCCTTCCCATAGATTATTATTAATTCAAGTTGTTTTAAAATCCCTTGAAAATTATCGGTACTGTTATCTTCAAGGTCCCATAAAATTAGTCTAGATGCATGTAAGTCAGATTAGACACTACTAGTTGATAAAGAATAAGACACATTTAAAAACTTTTTACACTTGTTTTAATAAATAAAAAACGTATTTACAATAAATGTTTATCAAAAGTAATTTTGATGATAAAATATTACCTTTTTAACATAAAAAAATGTACAAATTTGCTAGACGAGGTACACGTTATTAGTACATTTATGGAAAGGGGGTCACTTTTTTTAAAGAAAAAAGAAGTTTAAAAAAAAAAACTGGTTTTACGCCACAAAATACCTAACAAATTGATTTTAACAGAAAAACAACCCAAAAAATAAGGCTAAAAAAAGAATATGTAACTAAAAACCAGAAAGTGCACAACAAAGAAACCAATACCATTTGTCGCCTTTCCCCAATTTGCAACCCCCATAACGTGTATACCATTCATACATTACCATGATATCAATACGCCCGAAAGGTGTTCCAACAAAAAATTTAGAGCAGGTCCAACAACTTTTTTTAAAATAGAGATTTTGAGGATTTTTTACTCCAACAGATTCCTCAAAACCTTCTCCAAAATGGAGAAAATATGAAAGAGATGATGAAAATCTCTAAATTTAGAGATATCTCCAAAATTGATTACATATGAAAAAGAAATGATTTTTTTATTCATTCTACCAATGAAATTGCTTTAAATTAAATGTTTAGGAGAGAGAAATAATATTTTATGAGTTGTATTGAATATTTTGATAATATAATTAATTGTATAATCTCCAAAATAGAGAATCTCTTGGAGATGGAGGTGATATTTTTTTGGAGATTTTGACATTTTACTTCTCCATTTTAGAGAAGCTATTGGAGATGCTCAAAAGCCCAAGTATATATGTTTTAAACTTTAGCCTCATTATATAATGTTTTTGCCCAATTACAATGCTTTAGGCTTCTACTTTTTTAGCCGATTTGACGAAGCCTTATTATGACTTTCGAAAAATTAATCTTTTTAAGTGAAGTTCATATGTTATTTTGAAACAATTTTGTTATTTTAATTTATAAGATATCTAAGATAATATATATGCTATAAACTTTTTTTTATACTTTATTTATTACTCGTACAATCGATCTATAATTTTGATATAGCTATCACAATACCTCAAGAAAGATTGCAACCCCCACCCTTTTTTTTTCCAGTTCCTTCACTCAATCTCCATTTACTCACCACCTAGAAATCAATTCTTATCAGGAGGAATTGGCCACTTTAACACATTTCTGGTAATGTTAACATCACACATTCTTGTGTCTCATCTTTCTATTTCTAGAACTCCATTATTGTTGTTCATCTCCATAAGGAACCCTGTCATCCAATCTGTTCAACTTGTATTCCATTTCAAGATCAATCTTGCACTCTTCTGAAACCACTCTTCTTCTTTTCCCACCTCTATATAAACCACCCTCCAAGTCTTCAACTTTCATCATCTTTAGTCAAACCCCAACACAGAATCAACAACAATTCAAAACACCAATGGCAATCAGCAAGTTTCTTTTGGTTTCTCTTTCTTTATGTTTGGTTTTAGGTGTTTCTTGGAGCTTTGATTTCCATGAGAAGGAGCTGGAAACAGAGGATAGCTTGTGGGAGATGTACGAGCGGTGGAGGAGCCACCACAAGGTGGCGGCAAGCGACAACGAGAAGCAGAGACGGTTCAATGTGTTCAAGTCCAATGCGCTACATGTTCATGAAACTAACAAGATGAGCAAGCCTTATAAGTTGAAGCTTAACAAGTTTGCTGACATGACTAACCACGAGTTCAGGAGCGTGTTTGCGGGTTCCAAGATCAAGCATCATAGGATGCTTCAAGGGGACCGGATTGGCAACAAGACTTTCATGTATGCAAATGTCGAAAATGTCCCTAGTTCCGTTGATTGGAGAAAGAAAGGGGCCGTTACCCCGGTCAAGGATCAAGGCCATTGCGGTAAATCTTCAAATCTTAGATATCCTTCTTGTACTAGTAGTTGTCAGTACTGCAGTCTGTGTTTTTCTTGCTTGTTTTCCTTTAACATTTGTTTTGCAAGCGAAGATCTTCACTGAAACAACCTCTCTACTCCCAACAGAGGCAAGGTTTGCATACATCTTACCGTCTGTCCCTATCTCTGCATGAGATTTATTGGGTTTGTTTGATTTTAAATGCATCAAGTACAATTTTTTATTGGTATGAAACTTTTCATCTCTTTGTATTGCAGGGAGTTGTTGGGCATTTTCAACTGTGGTGGCAATTGAAGGAATAAACCAGATCAAAACCAAGGAGCTAGTGTCATTATCAGAGCAAGAACTTATCGATTGCGACACTAGAGGAAACCAAGGCTGCAACGGAGGGCTAATGGACTTGGCATTCGAGTTCATCAAGAAGGTAGGAGGTCTAACTAAAGAAGACGACTACCCTTACACAGCTGCAGACGGGCGATGTAATTCCAAAAAGGTACAACCTTTCTTTGCATAACATAAGTCTGCGTGTTGGAGTCCCACATCGGTCAGATTTTGGATCATTTCTCCTAAATATATGTTAGAACATCACTTCTCTCCTTAAGGGCTCTTTTGGAGAGTAATCTAATGAGATTCCACATATTTTCACACCACAAATCAACTTGATGTAAACTCTAATGTTTTTTATTATTTTGGTTAGGAGAACGCTCCGGTCGTATCAATTGATGGACATGAGGATGTACCTAAAAATAATGAGAAAGCATTAATGAAAGCAGTAGCACATCAGCCTGTTTCTGTTGCCATTGATGCTGGAGATCCTGACTTTCAGTTCTATTCGGAGGTAAACACAGAACAGAACAACATAAACGTATTCCTGTTACTTGAAGGAACATAATTCAATGAGAAAAAAGGGTTTTTATGAACAAATTCTTCAACTTGAAGAACACAATTCAATCTAAGAACTGAATGTAAAGATGGGACAGATTCTTGAAAACTAAAAGATATTTGATCAAAGAATTCAAATTGAAAAATGTTTTTTTTTGTATGGTGTAACAGGGAGTTTTTACTGGAAAATGTGGAACGGAGTTGGATCATGGGGTGGCAGCTGTCGGATACGGTACAACTCTAGATGGAACCAAATACTGGATCGTGAAGAACTCATGGGGACCCGAATGGGGAGAGAAGGGATACATTAGGATGGAAAGAGGAATATCGGATAAGAGAGGGCTCTGTGGCATAGCAATGGAAGCTTCTTATCCTATCAAGAATTCTGCTGTCAATCCCAAATCATCTCCCACATCATCTATCAGAGATGAACTCTAAATTAGAAAGTTCCACACACACACACACACACAAATACAAAATACTTGTTTAGTTTGCCTTTCGGATACTGCTAGAATTTTACATTTTCTTGCTTAAACATTTTGAATGTATCTTGATGGAATCTACTACTTCTATGATGTATGATGATTTAATAAATATTTCTTTTCCTTTCTATCTGCAAAACTCAAGATTTCTAAATGCATAAGCATAGATAAGTGACAAATTCTTGAAGAAACACATGATAATCCATTTAAAAGCAAATAAGAATCATCAGACAACATAAATCTGCTTTTTATTGTAATATGTGTTAGAAATAAGGTATGCAAAGAAAGAAAAGATGTAGGAAAGCAATCGATTAGAACGTGATATGAATCACTTCCCTTAGGATATTATTAGCCCCCACTATCAAGGTTGTTTGGGTTTAGGCTAATACACCCCCAAGAATAATCTAATCAATAGTTTATGTTCAACAACACAACATAAACTCATAGAACATATCTGCAGAAACTTTTGAAGAACAAATAGAGGATCAAGAGAGGATTTTTAGATTGATTAAATGATGGAATTATGGCACATATATATAGGGTTTGACATATAACTAATTTCGATAAGTTTAACCAACTTTAAACTTAATCCAAATTCAAATTATAACTAATTTGGATAAGTTTAACCAACTTTAAACTTAATCCAAATTCAAATAATAACCGAAACCTGTCAAAAAACCGCCAACAGAAGTGAATGCGGGTTTGATCGCATTGAACCCGTGTTCTACACTGTTCCAAGCACAAAAATTATGATTTTATGAGAATCGCACACGCGCAACGTGCTAGTGCTATCTTTTGACCGTTAAATATATGTGTAAAATCCACCCAACAAGGCCAAATTCCCCTTAGTTCAATTGATCTCTTAAACAACTCTACAAGTTGTTTAAGAATTATAAACTAAGAAAGAGTTTATCACTCTTCAAATGTGAGACAAGTGATAAGCCTAAAATCACAAAACAAGTAAGATTCCACTATTCTTTCTATGTGGGACAAATCTCACTTATGAAGACTATATATATAACAATCCCCCACTTAGTCTTCATCAAATAAAAACAATTATGCATAAGTTAAAGTATCTTTCGATTTGAACTTTAACTTAGTGTAAACTATTCAAAGTTCTAATTAAATCTATGGCGGCTTAAAGCTTTTGAGCCAAGATCTATACATATTAAAACTGGAATAATCACACACACAATTGATTATCAAGACATGTTTTTAAACATAGCACCATTATGGCCATGTGCTCATCCTGGATTCATGAACATTTACAAAAATCGACCTATACTTTTGTTAGAAGCGGCACCACCTCTTATGTTCATATAGGTGAAATTCACTAACCATTGAATTTCATTAAGAGTTGAACACTCACCCTAAAACATATACTAGAGTTAACTAGTATGAACTCAGTTGGATATCAACAACTTGTTATTACCACATTGAACCTTTATCTAAGGGTATACTTAGGAAAAGGTTGGGTTTCCGTTGTTGCCAACTAATCAATAGGTCTCAATCCCATTTCACGGCTTGTCCTAAATACCATATCTTTTGAGAGTCCTTTGGTAAATGGATCAGCCAGATTGTTAGACGTTCTTACATACGTAATTGTTATTATCCCGTCGGATATTAACTCTCTCACATACGCATGTCTCAAACTAATATGTATAGATTTTCCATTATAAATCTTATTATACGCTCTAGACAAGGTTGCCTCACTATCACAATGCAAAGAAATGGCTGACATCGGTTGTGGCCACAACTTTATATCCAATAACATGTTTCTAAGCCATTCCGCTTCTTTGCCCACCGCCGCTAAGGCTAAAAACTCAGATTCCATGGTGGAATGTGTTATACAAGTCTGTTTCTTTGAGGCCCAAGAAACAGCACCACCACCAATCATAAAAATCCAACCACTCGTGGATTTATTATCATGATTACCCGTAATCCAACTAGCGTCAGAATACCCTTCTAGAACCGAAGGAAAGTTTCCATAGTGTAAAGCTAGCTTTTTAGTTCTCTTTAAATAACCAAACACTCTCCCAATGGCTTCCCAATGTTCTAGACTAGGATTACTAGTAAATCTTGAAAGTTTGCAAACCGCATAAGCAATGTCAGGTATAGTACAATGTTTAGCATACATCAAACTACCAATTGCACTAGCATATTCAAGTTGAGCTACAGCCCTTCCACTATTCTTACTAAGTTTACAAGAAGAGTCATATGGGGTGTTAGCTTCTTTAAACTTTAAATGCTCAAACTTGGTTAGCATTTTCTCAATATAGTGACATTGATTTAAAGAATAACCCCCATTATTTTTCTTAACTTTGATACCTAATATGGTATCAACCTCATTTAAGTCTTTCATTTGAAAACATGAACTTAAATAAGCCTTAGTCTCATTTATACCTTTCATGTTTGTTCCAATGATTAACATATCATCAACATAAAGGCATACAATGACACAATAATCCTTTGAAAACTGAGAATATATGCATCTATCCGCTGAATTATGAGTAAAACCATTTTTTAATATAGCGGAATCAAATTTATCATGCCATTGCTTAGGAGCTTGTTTCAAACCATACAAGGATTTAACAAGCTTACAAACTTTCTTTTCATTTCCCGGAAGTACAAACCCTTCCGGTTGTTTCATATAAACCTCTTAATCTAGATCACCATTTAGGAAAGCTGTCTTTACATCTATTTGATGTACATACAAATCATAGATTGAAGCCAAAGCTAAGAGTACTCTAATGGATGTAAGTCTAGCTACTGGTGCATAATTGTCAAAGTAATCAATACCTTCTCTTTGACTAAAACCTTGTGCTACTAGTCTAGCTTTGAAAGTTTGAACGAAACCATCAGTGTTACGTTTTACTTTAAATACCCATTTACAACCAATTGCTTTTAAACCCGGAGGCAAATCTGAAATAACCCAAGTTCTATTAGCTATTAAAGATTCCATTTCATTGTCTATGGCCTCTTTCCAAAATGCAGAATTTCTAGAAGCCATTGCTTCTTGAAATGTTTTGGGATCATCTTCAACATTGAAGAAAATGGGTATTTTGTTTGTAACAATTTCTCTATTTCCTTCTACAAGATAGGAAATAAAATCAGGACCAAAGTTCTTTTCTTTCCTAGCTCTCCCACTTCTTCTAGGCTCAATTTCAGTTGAAGAAGTTCGTTTATCACTAGTAGAAGGCTCAGAAACATTATCTCCAAGTGTTGTTTGTCTTATCTCATCAATGTGTGTAGTGTCACTTTTGAACTTAGTCTCAAAAAACTCAACATCTCGTGACTCTACAACTACATTGGAATCCAAATCCAAAAGCCGATAAGCTTTTGAATTTTCTGCATATCCTACAAACACACTTTTCAAGGCTCTAGGTCCTAACTTAGTTTTCTTAGGATCGGGAACTTTATAATAAGCTAAACATCCCCAAACTCTAAGATAACTTAAATTAGGCTTTCTACCTTTCCATAGCTCATATGGAGATAACTTTAGCTTCTTAGAAGGTACTCTATTATGCACATGACATGCTGTCAACAAGGCCTCACCCCATAAGTTTAGTGGCAAATGTGAATTAACTAACATGACGTTAACCATATCAACTAGGACTCCGTTTTTCCTCTCTGCCACTCCATTTTGTTGAGGTCTATAAGGTGCACTAACTTGATGTATTATGCCATGCTCTTCACAATAGGAAACAAATTTGGTAGGAAAGTATTCCCCACCTCTATCACTACGCAAAATTTTAAGCTTTCTTCCCTTTTGTGTTTCTACCATGGTTTTATACAAAATAAACATATCAAATGCTTGATCCTTAGTTTTCATTAAATAAACACAAGTGAACCTAGAGTGATCATCAATGAAAGTTATAAAATATCTACATCCACCTCTAGTTAATGTGCCATTTAGTTCACATATATCCGAATGCACAAGTTCTAAAATTTCAGAATTTCTTTCAATCTTTGGGAAAAGCTTTCTTTTCATCTTAGCTTGCACACATGTTTCACACTTATCATTATTTCCATTTTGATAAGAAATTAAACCATCTCTATTCATAAACTTCATAGTTTGATAGTTAACATGTCCCAAACGATTATGCCAAAGATTAAAATTAGAACATTCAATATTAAAATTAGAACTAAAATGAGACACATCAAAATAAGCAGAATTTCCAACTTTATTAATAGAAAGTTTAAACATGCCATCACATACATATCCTTTCCCGACAAAGGATCCAGCCTTAGATAAAATGATCTTTTCGGCTTCAATTACAACTTTTAGACCAACTTTACTAAAGACATAACCGGACACCAAGTTCTTCCTCATCTCGGGAACATGAAGCACATTTGTGAGAATTATCTTCTTTCCGGAAGTGAAAAATAATTCCACAGTTCCTTTGCCTTGAACCTTGGTGGTATGATGATCTCCCAATAAGACTTCATGACCATTTGAAGTCTCCATGTAGTCCTTGAAAAAGGAACGATTGTTACACACATGAGTTGTTGCGCCGGAATCATACCACCAATCATTGCTCACCGTTGCAGCAGCCATATGAACCTCTTGGATCATACTAACATGTAAGTCCGAAACCATAGCAACAATTTCATTGGTATTTTCCACCAAACTTGCACTTCCACTCGCTTCATTTCCTTGAGTTTGTTCCTTCTTGGGATTTCGGCAAAATCGTCTTATGTGTCCTTTCTTACCACACTTGTGACACACGATTTCCGAAAAATCCCTCTTTCTTTTCTTGTTGTTTGAACTTGAAGTACTTGGTTCATTGGTCTTTCTCTTCTTTCCCTTATGATTTTTCTGAGTTACATAGTGCACTTTGGAACTTGAAGGACCATTGAGATCCTTCTCACGGTTACGTGTTTCCTCCTCAATCCGGAGATGTTTCTGGATTTGTTCCAAAGTGAAATCCTCAGTTGTGTGCAGAAGTTTCTTCCGGTAATCATTCCAAGATGGTGGTAACTTGGCAATGATTCCACCAACAATCACTTGGTCGGGAATGGTTATCTTCAAATCCTTAAACTTGGAAATAAGGATTAGAAACTCATGCACTTGATCTAGAATAGAAATATTATCAACCATAGAAAACTCAAAGAACTTAAATGTTATGAACTTATCTGCCCGTTGCTTCTCCGTGTTGTATTTGAATTCCAACGAACTCCAAATTTCCTTAGCGGACTGAATTGGTGTGTAAAGATCGTAGAGACGATCCGAAAGGGAGTTCAAGATGTAACCCCTACACAACAATTCATCTTCTCCACGCTTCTTCCTTTCTTTTGCCCTCTCTTCGGTGTCTTTGCTTGAAGATGGTGGCAAATCCTCCAATTCCGAATCGAATATGTAGATAACTTTGAAAGCAGTGAGTAGGAATTTCATAATTTCTTTCCAACGAAGAAAATTTGTACCATCAAAACGATCAAGTTTAATTGAATCGTTTCCTAATATTTTCATGGTGTTGTGAACACTATCCATGATTATACTAATAATATCCTAAGATTGTTAGAAATAAGGTATGCAAAGAAAGAAAAGATGTAGGAAAGCAATCGATTAGAACGTGATATGTATCACTTCCCTTAGGATATTATTAGCCCCTACTATCAAGGTTGTTTGGGTTTAGGCTAATACACCCCCAGGAATTATCTAATCAATAGTTTATGTTCAACAACACAACATAAACTCATAGAACATATCTACAGAAACTTTTGAAGAACAAATAGAGGATCAAGAGAGGATTTTTAGATTGATTAAATGATGGAATTATGGCACATATATATAGGGTTTGACATATAACTAATTTTGATAAGTTTAACCAACTTTAAACTTAATCCAAATTCAAATTATAACTAATTTGGATAAGTTTAACCAACTTTAAACTTAATCCAAATTCAAATTATAACCGAAACCTATCAAAAAACCGCCAACAGAAGTGAATGCGGGTTTGATCGCATTGAACCCGTGTTCTACACTGTTCCAAGCACAAAAATTATGATTTTATAAGAATCGCACACGCGCAACGTGCTAGTGCTATCTTTTGACCGTTAAATATATGTGTAAAATCCACCCAACAAGGCCAAATTCCCCTTAAACTAAGAAATAGTTTATCACTCTTCCAATGTGAGACAAGTGATAAGCCTAAAATCACAAAACAAGTAAGATTCCACTATTCTTTCTATGTGGGACAAATCTCACTTATGAAGACTATATATATAACAATATGTTTATGGTATACATACTTTATCATCCATAGCACCTGATGGGGTCGTTGCATCCCTTTGCAGCGCTCTGTTTAGAACCCGCAAGTTCACCCTTTTCCAGATACTGTTGATGGTACTCTTCTGCTCTGTAGAATTTCTTGGCTGGAAGAATTTCGGTCACGATCTTATTTTTATAAGACTTCTGCATTTCATCCAATGATTCCTTCGCTAAACGAGCTTGATCCTCACTGTAATAGTATATCCCTGATCGATACTGGGTACCCACATCACCTCGCTGAAACACGTTATCCAGAAGGAAAAAAAGTTAGGAACTAGTGGCGAAAGATTGAGGATTATAAATAATCAGGATTTTAACACACACAGAAAGGTGGAGCTTTGAATTCAAGGATTCAAACTGGTCCCTTCTTCAATTTTGGCTGAACTCCTTTTAGTTTTTAATCTCCAAATGTTTAGAATTTAGTAATTTTGTGGTTAGAATTTGTCAAGATTTTAAGAGAAGAAAATGATTCTAGTCAATTTTCAACTCAATTAATCAAGAAATCTTTGGGTATTTCGTTTTCATTTATGAACGTGACTATACAGATGAATGGTTATTAGGGCGTTCCTCACTTTTCCATTTTTTTTCGATTTTCACCCCAAAATGAGTCAGAATTCCAATACCTCTTACTTCATTTCCATATGAAAAGCCTAATTTTTTACAAACGTTCTTGTTAAAGCACCAAAAAAACTCATCAGCATGATCAAATCAAAATTTTTTAACCTAAGCAAGCAATCATAAATTCATAATCAGCAATCCAGTTGTTAGTAACAATTTTAACCCAAAATCTAAGAACATGATCATCCTCCAATCGAATTTCCAAACACCAGCCGAATTCTCACTAAAAACTCCTCAAATCAATAACATAGTTATCATCCAATTGTATTTACAAATTACACAGAGATGAACACGGAATACCTGACGATTGAGCGTAGTAGGATTATGGCGGGACCAGAAGAGGGCGAGCAGGTTGGTGTACGCACAAACCGACGGGTCAAACTGGACCCGAACAACCTCGGCGTGATTGGTGGTTCCGGTGCAGATCAATTTGTAATCCGGATTATGAAGGTGACCTTGAGTGTATCCGACTTCTGTTTTGACGACACCTTCGAGACGCTGGAAGGCCAGCTCCACTCCCCAGAAGCATCCGGCTGCGAATTGGGCCAATTCGTGACCCGGTTTGTCCGGAGAATCCGTATCCGGATTCAATGCAGGGTTCTTGCTTTCATCGGAAGCCATTTTTTCTCTTGGACGAAAGTATCGGAAACCTCGATGATGTGCGATTTCTACTTCCATGGCGCAATTGGTCAAGAGTCAACTCGGTTGTGGGGTGAATTTACAAAAGTTATCCTTGAAGTATTTTAAATTTAACTTTTTAGTCCTTATGAGTTACAATTTTTCATTTTCTCTCTTAAGTTATAATTATCTTTAACATTGAGGTCTCTACTATGTTAAAAATGGCATGTTCTATGTATATTAGATTCTTGGAGAGTATTTCTGATTCTCGACCGTTGATCAAAATTGCTAGATAGTACAAAAGAGTATACATTAGGTACAACATTTTTTTCTGTAGTCACTTATGACAAAAGCGGGAAAACGAAAATTGGAACTAGACACTCGACTTGCTTACAAAAACCGATCAAAACCCGGTTTTCAAAATCAAAGGAAAATAATATATCTAAATTTAAAATCTAAATTGAAAATGTAATTCAAAAAAGTGAATTGATATTGATCTTGTACCCATGAGGCCATGATCCATAAAAGTCAGTCAGTGATCTATAAAAGCATTTGGGCCACAGTAAGGCTTATACTCTTGAAAAAGGGCTTTTTGGTTTTAGGCCCACTTTGAGAAGCATTTCTATACTTATTTTGAGTAAATTACATTTTTCGTCTATGTGATTGCCACCAACTATCAAGTGTCAACCATCGCCTCTATTTTGAGTTAATTACAATTTTGATTATTGTGGTTACCACTTTGTTTTAGATTTGGTCCATCTGGTTGTCATTTTGTTTCAGATATGGTCATCGTATTAACTCTATTAAAAAAACTCAGTTAAGTTGAAAGGTATTTTGATCTTTTTACTCTCGTTTATGTTTTTCTTATATGTTTTATAATACGTTTTCTTTTGTTATTTTTTCCAGATAAGTTTCAATGTACAATCATTTGATGCACTCCCAACCCCTATCCCTACATTTTGATGAACCTCTTAGCCACCACCATCCTCTCTGGTCATCTTCTCTGACAAACCCCAATAAAAAACCTAAATCAAAATTAGAACCCTAAATCAAAACATTTACAAATCAAAATCCAAAATCAAAACCTAAATAAAAAAAATCAAAAAGTAGATCAAAAACCCAAAGCTAAACCCTAAATTGAAACACAACTCGAAAACCAAATCAAAGCCGAAAAATTAAATCAAAAATCCCAAATCATTCCATTTTTTCTAGATGTTGTATCAAACTAAATTTCCAACAACGAAAGCCACTTCCATGAAAGAACGAGACCTATAAAAAGGGAGGAGAGGATGAATGGTGGTTTCCAAATCGTTAATATGCTTCTACCTCTATTATCATTTACACATGAGAAAAGAGAGGAGGAACGGTGGTGGCTTATGGCAAAGCGAGGGGAAGATGAGGGTCCCGATGGTGGTGAAGAGCGTCGAGGAAAGGGGAACAGGAAGGAGCGTTGGTGGGATGATTATGTTGCATGAGATCCACTTGGGGTGCAAGTATCTCGGCTTTTTTGTAGGTCAACCGGTAGGAATCATCAAGAAAAGGGGATGGGATAAACTAAATACTAAATTAAGGCACATAGGCGGGAAGGGGTTTTTTAGATCTCATGGAATAAGGCATAATTTAGTTATCGGGTCAGAGAGAAGCTTGGCCTGTAAGTTAGCTCCCTTACATCGACTATCCCCATCTTTAAGAAAGAGATTGGCGACCCCCGTTAGAATCTCTAAAGCTACTGGAATTTCATATAGACTATCTATAATGTGGGGGAGTTGCCACGAAAGGGGGAAGGGGTGGGGGAGTCAACGAGGTGGTCCTTCGATTTGGTAGTTTATAAGTTATATATATATATATATATATATATATATATATGTGTGTGTGTGTGTGTGTGTGTATATATATATTAAATATATTCATAGGGACAAGTTCAAACGAGAAGATAAACATTTTGAAAGAAGACGAGAAGTGTGATATCATATATGATACACAAACTTAATATATGATTAAACACATGTTACATTGGCAATACATAGACGTTTAATTATATATGATTAAACACACTCACAGGCCGTGTAATCATATATGATATCACACTTCTCACCTTCTCGCTAAATATTTAACTTCTCGCGTGTTCTTTCCTCTATAATCATAGGGGATATGTAATATATAATGTATAACGTATAATAATATAATATTTATTTAATTTGTTTAATTGAAAATTAAAGAAATAATAGAAAGACTAAAATATCCACGAGTTAACAGACTATTTTTAACAGAAGTTAGTCAAAGTGACCAAATCTACAACAACCTGGAAACCACAATGATCAAAAGTGTAATTAGTTCAAAATAGGAACGATAGTAAATAGTGAGTGACAACCAAAGGAATCAAAAGAGTAATTTATTCACTTATTTTATTAATAATACATTTGTTTATACTAAACATTAAGTTAGACTACAATCCTCAATAGTAGGGATGGCAGAAAACCCCGAACCCGACGGGGAAACCCGAAACCCGACTAAGTTTGGGTCGGGTTAGTGATGGCCAAAAATCGGGTTCGGGCCGAGCCGGGCCGGGCCAAAACGGGCTTCGGGCCTCTACAGTGAAAGCAAAAACCGGGCCAAAACGGGCTTCGGGCTGGGTCGGGCCGGGCTTCACCCGAAAAGGGGTGGCCCGGTTAGTGTTGGGATAAACCGGTTTAACAAAAACCGGGCCGAGCCGGGCCCAAAACCGGGCCAAGGTCGGGCTATGTTTTTTTTTTTTTTAATAATTTCCTTTATATAATAATTAATTACTAAACTTTAAAAAATAAAAATTGGATTGGATCACTAAAATACACTTTAAAAATACGTTTTATTTATAATAAATCTCTAAAATACACTTTAAAAATACATTTTATTTATAATTTTAAGTTACAAACTTACAATATATAAATTCTAATAACCCGAACCCGAAGGTCCCACTCCCGAACTCCCACCCTCACCCCATCCCCATGGATTGTAATTGTATGGATTGTATGGATTATACTCTGTATTGTAGTCTTCAAGAGTTCCGTACTTTTCCAGTCGATCAACAGTCGTATTATCATCAAGGCGGTCGGTGCCTGGTTCTTCTTCTTCATCGTCGTAACGTGAGACGCCACCGGCACTACTAGCATCGTCCTCGGTTACGGTTCCCGGTGTACTTAGTTCTTCGTCGACTTCGTTTTCGGCTAAGTTTAATTCTACATCGTCTATATCCGCCTCCAGGCTTGTTTCATGTTGAATTCTTTGTTGGTCATCCAAGTAATCCTTCAAACATATGCAGCACTCTACCGACTCCGGGGTTAATCTTGACCGACGCTCCGATATGATCCTGCCACTAAGAGAAAAAGCAGACTCCGGAGCTACGGTACTAGCTTGGATTGTTAGTATATCAAGGCCAATAGATGCCAAAACCGGGTATTGAGGTTGTTTACCTTTCCACCATTCTAATAAATCTAGTGATTCAACATCACTGACGGTTGTGGAGGATGCCGCTATAAAATTAGTATGTATGTACATATTGAATTCACTCAAATTATCTCCATCAAATCTAGATTTTTTACTAGATTCATTTAAAACCGAATTCATTAAATTTGCCATTAAGTCGGACCGGTTTCGCCAACGAGAACTAGAACCCAGTGAAAACATTTGAGTTGTAGGGGTTTGTTGGCTTCCTCCCCCATAATTAATTCTATAAATATCAAATAATTGATGAAAATCATTATTAAATTGTAGTATGCGGTTCCTTGAAAAAGAAGAATTTGTAGCTGTATCCAAACCAAACGCTACACATATTGATTGTATTAAAACTTCGACATCCGTAACATTTAAATACGGATTTAATGCCGCGACACAAAGAAAACTGAAGGGGATCTCTTTAAAATATTTTAACAATTTTGCTTTCATTGGTGCTACCACGTTTTGAAAGTTGAAATGTTCTTCGTATTGAGAAATTTTACTTGCCAAAATATATATATTTGATTTAAAAGTAAAGGGCTTGTTGGATAATAAATACCGGATAACAAAGTTGTTGCAGTTTTGAAATCGCCCAAAATATCATGTAAGCCTTCAAGCATTTGCCACTCATATTCAGATATCGTGTTATCCGGGTATTGAATGTTATAAAATGCGTGAATATATGGTTTTTGTCTTAATAAATTATCCATCATTTTGTAAGTCGAATTCCATCGAACCTCCATATCGTGTGCCGGTCTCAAAGCTTTAAAACCGACATCTTTGCAATATTTTATATATGTTTGTTGCATGCTTTTACCTTTTGTGAAAATCCGGCGTAACATAAGCCTATACTTAGTTAAAGAATGTTTACATACTACTAAGCCGTCTTGAACGGCTAGATTTATTATGTGTGGGCAACAACGTGTGTGAAATAATTTTCCATTTAAAATAGGGATAAAGCCAACTTTAATTTCTCCACACATAACGTATTATTACTAGCATTATCAAACGAAATACTAATAACCTTATTAGTTAAATTATAATATTCAATATTTCTCATAATTATATTAAATTGACGCTCACCCGAATGTGGCGAACCAAAGTGCTCAAACGTGATTACACGTTTGCATAATTGCCACAATTGCGGCACAATCCAATGTGTCGTTATACATATATAAGATTGTGGCAATCCGAATGGTGCGCTCCATATATCACACGTAAAGAAATGTTGTTGGGTAATGATAAAAACGTTTGTCGCGTATCTTTTTTGGCCATTTTCCAAAGTTTTATAGCATCACGTCTAAGAGTTTGACGACTTACCGAACCCACGTAGCGTGGTTGGAGCGAGAGTTTGATCATGTTCGTAATGTGAGGATTGTCGAAATGTCCGAACGGCAACCCCACTTGAATGACACATTTCATTTGCATTTCTCGGGCCAACGCGGCATCATACGACCATACTTGACCGGAATTGTCAAGTATGGGTTGACTTGGATCGTCACCCGATTTCAACTTCTTGCACGAAGACTCGTAGTGGCGCTTTAACGTGGTATTTGCGGCAGCCGCAAGGAGATCTCCACACCGTTTGCATTTTGTTTTTTTTGTACCGTCGGGGAGCATCACCAAGTTGAAATGGTTCCAAATTGGTGCTTTTCGTCCATGATCGGCAATAACTTGGTAATTTTGTTCGGCCATTTTGAGAGTAGAGACTTGAGAGTAGAGACTAGAGAGTAGAGAACTAGAGATATTAGACTAGAACTTGCGAGAAACGAATATAGCGAGAGCCGATAAATGAGAATTGTATGCGTTTTTTGCGTTTTGTAAGTTGGTGTCACTATCCATAACCAACACAAGTATTTATATGGGTTTGGAGGGGTAAAAAACACCAAAAAAACGGTCAAAAAATGCATACCAACGACTATAAACGGCTATAATTTTGAAAATGTGAAAATCGGGCCGGGTCGGGCCAAAAACCGGGTCGGGAACCGGTTTCGGGCCGAGCCGGGCCGGGCCTCCAAAAACTCCAAAAACCCAAACCGGTCTAGGTTTTCGGGCTTCAAACCGGTTTGACACCGAGCCGGGTTTTCAGTCGGGTCAGGCTCGGTTAATCGATCGGGTCGGGCCCATTTGGCCATCACTAGGTCGGGTCGGGTAACGGGGAAAATTTCAGGGATTTTATCGGGTTCGGGGCAAGGTATCCCCGCCCCGCCCCGATATATTATATATATTAATAAAAATAAAATTATATATATATATATATTATTAATATTTAATATATATATAAATTATATTAAAAAATTATATATATATATATTATTAAAGTTATATATATTTTAGGTTCGGGGATTCCCCATCAGGTCGGGGACGGGGACGGGGCATAAAAAATCCCCGACGGGCGCCCTGAATAAAAACCCGACGGGGAACGGGGCGGGGACGGGGATGCATTTCAGTTTCGGGGACGGGGACGACAAACCCGCCTTGAACCCGCCCCGTTGCCATTCCTACTCTGTAACACCCTCAAATCTGGAAATAGCAACTAAATTAAAATTTTCTAAATACACCAATAAATGATTCATCTACAATCACAATTTAAGATTTAACCTCAATACACACATTCATTCTATACATACAAACTAAAGTAAGGACGGGTGCTACTAAAACCCAATAAAAGTCACTATCTCCAAGCTGCAGAAGACTTCACCAACTACTTACACTTGCACAAAGCTAAGGCTCAACTCTTCATAGCTGCTAGAACCAAACTCAACTTGAACCTGATGCACATGCCGACAAATAAAAGGTTAGGCTTAACGCCTAGTGAGCTCAAGAGTTTTCAACATATACAAATGAATCGTTTAAAGAAAAAAGAATGCCATTAAAATCATAATCTTTCAAAATGATATGCTCCGCTTATGAAAACGACTCGTTTACCAATAAATATGCATTTTAAACGATAGAGACACCGAGTTAATCATTTAACCAAACCAAACTGTTTTACAGACTAAGATCCCAATATAAAACGTTCTTTTGTAAACTTAGATTTAACCCAGAACTTGCTCAAAATGAGAATAAAGAGAGGACTCCCAATTTTATAAAACGCGGGTAAAATGTTATACCTCAAAATACCCAACACGGGTGGAACATGATACACAACTCATAAACCATAGATGAAAATCTATGTAAATAAATATTGTCGTGAACACGAACATTAGACCTAAACTCACACGACCGTAAAATGAACGAAAACAAATACCGAAACATGGAAATGATGCATTCCATTCAAACCTTAATATACGTGGGAAAGACCCAATATTAAGGCCATCATTTATTGTCGACCACACAAACCAAAGTTGGTAAAATACGACATTAAATTTTAAAAATACCACGGATCTATGACGGAGAGACCCGTATATATTGAGAATAGAGGAACATGCAAGTAGGTTGCCCATACAACTTCCTCGCATGTCATCTAAACGTTTCCATCTTGGGTGGCGAGAACACGTGAATGGGGCCACCCGTGATGTTATTGGATTTCACCACATATCACGATCCTAGTTCCCATGCCATACCAGGCATCACAATCCTTGGACCGTTTAATGCCTCTTGCCATACTCCGTCGAGTTCCACCCCAAGGTCTTACGGACATGGATGCATATCTGTAACACCCGTAATTTGGAGACTTCCTTTAGTGATAGTTCGGGAGTCTTTTGGCTTTTGGAACGTAAAGGTGTTGGGAAATCAGATGAGATTTGCTATGGAATCATCGAGGATCGAATCAGGTGAGAAGACGCGAGAAAACTGAGATTTGGGCTGTCGCGAGTTGTGGCACGACTTAGGGTCACGGCACAAGTCGTGTAACTCACTGGAAGTGAGTCTTTGGGGAAACAGGCGACTTATGCCGCGACTTAAGGTCGTGGCATAACCCGCGTAACACACTGGTTGAGCTAAAAGCCGATTTTTCAGCCATTAGCCTCATTTCTCTCAAACCCTAAACCCTAGATCTCTTCCCTTTTATCTCCCAAACCCTAAATGTCGAACCCTAACCCATTTTGAGGGTTTTCCCTCCTTAAACCACATGATTCTTCATCATCTAGCTAGTTGGGATCTTGAACCACAAAACCTCCATCTTCATCTTCCTCACCAAGTTCTTGGGGATTTTATCTAACATTTCCACCATTTGAAGATTTGGAAGATTATGGTTCGTTTGGATGATCTACAAGTGTTTTGGTAGGTAGATTCAAGCTTTTGGTTGAGGTAATCATCTTCTTCTTCATTTATGGAAATTAGGGTTTTGACCTAAGTTGAGATCTTTATGTAAAATGTTTGAGGAATGTTCCTATTTGAGGGGATAGGGTTATTTATGGTTGGAAATGTATGGATCTAGGTTTTGGAAGCTTGAGTTGAAGAGTTGGAATGGATGTCTTCGGAAAGCTTTGGGCATAGATCTATGCTTTTGGAGGCCAACGGTTGGGGATTGAAACCTAGGTTTAACTTAACCTAGCGAGGTGAGTTCAAGTTGATTTGTGAAAACGGTGTACATGCCAAAATGATTATTTTAAAGTGTTTTGCATCTCACATGAAATTGTTAATTGCTGATCAATTTGGTTCTTTTGAAAGTGTTTAACTTTACAAATTTATATAGCACACATTCTTATGATTGTTGGGCATTTTGATAATGAGTCATAAATGGGTGTGTTTGGTAAGCTATTGCATAAATGATATTATTTGGTTAAAAAGGGCATTTTAGTGTTTGTTTGGGTAAAAGGTTTAATTTTGTGTTATGGGACATTTTGAAAGGATAAAGAGTCTAAATTTATGTGGAAAACCTTTTTGTCCTGACTTAAACGGTGTTGGAGTCCATTCAAGTATTTTGGTGTGTGACTTCATGGTATGGATTGGGTACGTTTATTATTTGAAAAATGTTAATCATTGATCAGAAAGAGATTTTGAGTATTTTTGGCTTGATGTCGTTTAAAGGAGTCTTGAGGACACTTGTCCGTTTTATATGGCTCAATGTGGGGTCCAGTTATGACGTACGTACAAATGCGCCGTGTTGCGTATTGAGGTTGATTTCGGGCTCGAGTGCTTTGGTCATTCATGTTTAGTCCGGTAAGGTTAGACTGTGTTGCATTGGATCCATAGGCACGTAGTCAGTCTGTTTTGGATGGTCGATTGGGTATTGTTGGGTGATGACCTTCAGTATTCCATGTTTTATGACCGAAAACTTTACAAGCGATCGCGAGGAGGGTTGAGTCTGTTAGTACTGCCGGGACGGTAGGCACTAGGACCTCCGCCACTTGAAATGCATGTGACAGGTAACCTTTAAATGTGTCGGGCCTTTGGGGTGGGATTCTTCGGAAGACCCATCAAACGTCAGCTAACTTGGGGTGACGCTTGTAAAGAAGTCGTAGGGACACCTGGCTGTGATGTCGTGAGGTTTCATGCGATTAACGTTGTATGGGTGGTATACTTTTGTGTTTCCTCCACTCTCAACGGATACGGGTATCCCCCGTTGTCGGCTATCAGTAATTTAAAATATAAAGATGTCTTACTGTAGTGTCATTTGTTTTATATGGTCGACAATGAATGAGGACCTTAATATTGGACCTTACTCCTCGTATATTAAGGTTTGAATGAAATATGTCGTCCCCTGTTTTGGTATTTAGATTCCTGTTGTTATGGTCGCGTGAGTTTTGGGCCTAGTGTCGGTGTTTTCGGACGTACGATATATATGGTTTTGAAGTTGATTTTTGGGTGTTTTGGAATATAACGTTTTACCCACATTTCTTAAATGGGAGTCGGTTCACATGTTTGTTTCGAGTTAATTTAAGTTGCAATAAATTTATAAAGCATGTTTGAAATAAGGTGTCTATCTTTGAAAGCGCATGACATTGAAAGGAGTTGTTTCTATGTTTTAAAGTGCATCAATTGAAAGATCATGTTTTAAGAGAAGTCTGTCTTTTAAAAGTATTTACTCATGTTAAAACTCTTGAGCTCACTAGGCGTTAAGCCTAACCTTTTTATTTTTCGGCATGTGCATCAGGTTCCAGTTGGGGGTGTGGTTTTAGCGGTATTGAAGAGATGTGCCTTAGTGTTCGCAAGTGTAAGGGTTTGGTGAAGTCTTCCGCAGTTTGGAGATAGCGACAGATTTTGGGTTTTAGTAACGTCTGTCCTTATTATAGACTGTATGTATATAATGAATGTGTGTATGGAGGTTAAATCTTAATTTGTGATTGTAGATGAATCGTTTATTGATGTATCTAGAAAGTTTTAAATTAGTTGCTATTTCCAGGATTGAGGGTGTTACAATATCCAATCTAGACGAGTTTCAACTCAACGGCTCGAGCCACCTATTGCCTACTCGCTAGCAAACCCAAGCGGTCACTAAATGTAACCCAAAACCTCAGGCCTTACAAAACAGACAGACTTACGTGCCTATGGATCCATTACAACATTGTCTAACATTACATGACTCCAATTGAAAGACCAATGCTCCCAAAACATGTAACTCCCAATGGCATGAAATAATCGCCATCATACTCCAAAAATTCCACAACTGTTTTTAAACCGGACAAATGTCTTCAAGACTCCATTTAGTCAAAACCGAGCCAACAACCCAACAGTTTACGTAAATACCCAAATGAAAGTCGATATAAATATTGAAACACGTTTGACCAACTATTATGCAAACACGACCAAAAGTATAATTAACTAAAATCTCATCGTTGGTTGAGACAAACCATTTTTCAAATGAACTCATACCCTTATGTTTTCAAAATGACTCATAACACAATAATATGCATTTTCTGAAAAGGTTTATAAGATCAAATACACAAAATGACACTTACGTCAATTGAAATCCACTTATATATGTAAAATCATCAAATAAACATTTCAACATGATTTATTTACCAAAATACCCAAAGATCCCAAAATGGGTGTCTCAACATGTTCATAAAACTAAACATTTCAAAATAACCAAAACTTATCAGCAATTAACAATTTAATGTAAAACACAAACACTTTAAAATAAACATTTTTGGCATGTACACCGTTGTCACAAATCAACTTGAACTTACCTTGCTAGATTTAGGCTAAATCTAGATTTTACCCCACTTTGAGCTTCCTTGACGAAACTTGAATCCTCCAAGCCAAAACCTCCAAAACCTAGATCCAAACATTTTCAACCATATAGAAACATTCCCCAAATATTTTATATCAAAACCTCAATTTATACCCAAAACCCTAATTTTGACTTAACTTTACTCAAAATCTTCCAAACCGAAATTAGAGAAATCAAACACTAGGAAACCATCAATGGAGCATTTATATCTTAAAATAAGGTTTAGATACATTTACCACTTAGGTTTGACGAAAACCTAAAAAAACGAGCTTGATGTTGAAGATGAAGATGGAGATGGTGAATCATTTACCATAACTTTCAACTTTGCTACATGATGGTGTTTCCTCTTCATAAGATACAAGGGTTTGAGCCAAATATGGGTTAGGGTTTGAAGGGAGAAGAGGGAAAACGGTTTGGGAGAAAGTGGAGAAGTTTTGGAGAAGAGAAATGAGAAAATAGGCTGAAATCCCGCACTTAACAGCTGTCTGGTACCCTGATGCGACATTGACCAGGCAATGTCGCCATCCTTCCCCATGCCACGGTACACTCTCTACGACTGTGACAGTGCGACTATGACACTGTCATAGTCGTCGGCCATTGTCGCGGGACCTTTTCGGAGCCCCGAAACTCGACTTTTTCACTGCCAATACTCCCGATACTCCAATGGACTTTACACAAAATATTTCCCAACAAAACCCCACTGATTACAAGTCACAGAAACGTCCGGGTGACATTTACTTACCGAAAATTACGGGTGTTACATACTCAATAGAGGTAGGTTTTAAATGAAAATGTTATCTAAATAAGAAAAATAAGAGGATAAATCTCAACCAATTATTTGTTTAACTCATGCCTTAAATAAAACTTTTCTAAAAATAGCCCAAAAGGGTATATGTGTCATTTGTTGCATATAAGTTATATATGGAAATTAATTAGGCTTATTTTAAATGCCTTAAATAAAAAAAATTAAATCACATTAAAATCATAAAAATGGTAAAAGAAAAAATCTTAAATAAATGACTTTTATGCTCTTATTTATTATTTCTGTAATTTTTTTATTTAAGACGTTATTTAATGAATTTTGTGATCCACATTACTTTTTTTTATTTTCTTATTTGGTTACTGTTATCGTTTGAACCTGACATATATAGTTAATAACATGATAAGGTATCATTATAATATTACCAAATTTTAATGGTTATATAATATCTTAAACATCTTTATAAACAACAGATAAAATCATATGATGTAACTTCAGGAAATTTCCAAACGAACAATTTCAACGAAATTCATGAATTAAATACAAATTCTTATTTTTTATACATATTTTTATCTAATTATTTATAAACGTCACATTTGGTTAACTTATGAAGCACAAAAGCAACTTGGTTTGTTAATGGTTAATAAATAAGAAACCAGATAAAATTAAACAAACTTATCATGTTTTCATATATTTCTCGTGTATACATGAGTTGAACATCTGGTTAAAAAAATTCATAACTTCCACACCGAGTTTAAATTATGAAAAAATTTGGTCAACATCTTTGATGGTATGACCATGATCCAGTCAAGAAATAACATGACTATTATTTTATCTTTATCTACCAAAGGATCAACAACGGATGGTTCTTATATTCATCCACTAACTTATATCTTCCTTAGGGCCTGTTTGGAAGTGACTTAATAACCTATATAACTTATTCAGTAAGCCATACAATAACTTAGTTCTTATATTCATCATTGTTGCCTCGACGTCCTCTCTCGACGAAAGTTGGTGTTTGTTCACTGTATTAATATTGAATGCAAAAGTAATTCCACAATTTCCTTCTTTAATGGTGGGTGCATCAAGAAACATTGATGTAACTTCAATATATATGTTTTATAATACCCAGTTGAAATCTTAGAGGTGTATGAAGTTGATTTCGAAAATTTTACCTGGGTTTTAATGGTGAATTTAAAGTTCTGCTTATAGTGAATATGATGTGTGAGTAGGGCTTTGTTTATGGTATTCCTAGTTGCTTGCAAAGACTTAATAACACCCACAAAATTTGTGATAATGTGATACGAGGGTTTGGTTTGGTATATCATTTGTTTTTGAGATTGGTAATGATAGATAATTGTTTCGGGTTCATTTATTAAAAGTTAAAAACTATATATATATATATATATATATATATATATTAAAAGTTTAAAAGCTATATATATATATATATAGAGAGAGAGAGAGAGAGAGAGAGAGAGTGAGAGGAGGGTTATTATGCAACCTCTTTTACATGATGTAACATATGCAATCCCTTTATCCATCACTCATTTATTTTCAGTGTTTTTCCTCTTTCTTAATTACATAAAATGAGTGGTGGATAGAGGGTTTGCATGTGTTGCATCATGTAATGGGTTGTATATGTCAATGTTTAATTTGAGGGGTAAAATAGTCATTTCAATCATTCATACTATTCACACAACACATCAAACAAACAACAATTTAACTTAATTCATGTAGAGAATTTAATCCATATAGGCAACTTAATCTACACAGGACTTAATTGAAAAACAACCAAACAGCCCCTTATACTTGTTATATCTGCTTCATGTTCGTTTTCGTTCCTGATTATGATATATGTACAGGGTCGGTCCTAGGGTATCTGATGCTCAAGGCCGAAAATCCAAAAAAAAATCCCCTATATAAAAAAAGCAAACAAAATTTACTTTTGTTTGTGTACTGGTAATGACAATTAAGGTTAGCATAGAACATTTACCTGGAAAATTTCCAAACCAAAATTTTAAACTTAATGAACATCTTTCATCATCTTTCGACCGATCTTGAATCCTCTGCCATTGAGTATCCACTTGGATAAAGAAGATTGTGTAACATATAAATCAATTAAAATAAGGACACACTAAATATGACGAATTACTAGAAATTGAGATCGCACCTACGAATGAGGCCTAGGATCACAACAAACAAGTTTGACTTAATCAAGCATATGCAGGTATTCTTAGAATATAAAACAATAAGCATATTAATTGGGAGCTAGAATTGTGTCAAACTACATATTTTGAAGATCAAAAAGACCATCTTTCGGATCAAAATCCCGTACGAAGAACATTATTCTTAAGGTTTTGAAAACACACTTTGAAACCTGATTGGATCTTCAATCTAATTTATTATGTTTAAATAAAAACTTCTCTTCAAATAGTGTAAATATGCATCAAAACAAACAGCCTAAAGTTGGTCGAATCAACCTTCATTGCATCTTATACGTCGAGTACTTTCCCACTTTCACATTGCAAGAATTGGAGTCATTGTTGAACTTATATGCCTACTTTCGAGATTTGTGAGAAAACAACGATTAATCCAAGTCACTTCAGATTATAGTTTGATTTATGTGAACTGTCTTATTGAGCTAATAACATAACTAACAGAAAGGAAAAAATACATAAGTGGAAGGAGGAGAATTTGGAGCTCTATCCATACTTTCAAGAACTATGATTGCACATAATATATTTGATTCTAATAAGTCGAAGTCATTAAATTCCTATCTCCCATTAAGCAAAAGGTACAACCCTGGTGATTTGCAGTATATTTAGCTATGCACATCAATGAAGTTTTTTATGGGTCTTATTTGTGCATCAAATTGGATAGGTAGAACATGTGTTGGCTTATATTACAGAGAAAGGAATCATGTTACAGAAAAAGTAAACAAAATCGAAGAGCCACAAAGCAACTAAACTACAACTTTTGCAAACATGAACGCAAACGATGAAAATAATCAAGAACAAAAGATAATATGCTAGGTCAATCACTTTGTAATTTATCCTCCTTTTCAAATTTTGTTTTCACTCCAAATCACCAAATGGTACTACTTTCTTTTCTTTTATCAATTATCAACTTCAATATTCCAAACCAAAACAAAATTCTAGAGAAATAACATTAACATATCAAAAAATAAAAATTCAAACCTATTAACAGAAAACATACTTGTGTGGTTGAAGATTCAATCCAAGGTGAAAGCAACACTTCAGAATCGAGAGGTTTAGGGCAGAATGTAACACTTCTTAATCGAAGAGTCAATCCAAGGTTGAAATATGGTGTTCGTCCAATCACTCAGAGAGGGCAGAATCGAGAGTGTTTAGGGCAGAAATCAACACTTCATAGGGGGTGTTTGGGATTGCTTATTTAAAACAACTTATGCTTATTTTAAAAAGTGTTTATCAACTTATGCGGTGTCAAACTGGAGTTTTTAAAAAAGTGTTTGGATTAACTTATTGTGGTACCAAAACGTAATAAGCTAATAAGTTGTTATTTAAAGGTGTTTGTGATTGCTTATACATATAAAATAACCAAAAAAGTGATGAACACTTTTCAAATAAGTTGATAAGTTAAAACCAAATGACTTATCAAAAAATGTTTTTCAACGGTTTGGCACCGCTATAAGCCATTTTAACTTTTCCTCATCCAAACACTCAAAAGTGCTTATTTCCGGTGCCAAATCGCAATAAGCTAAAAAGCACCTCAAATAAGCAATCCCAAACACCCTTATAATTGAAGAGTCAATCTAGGTGAAACCCCGTTGTTTGTTCAATCGCTCAGGTAGAATCAAGAGCGTTAGGGCGAAGTGCAGAGCAGTATTCGTAATAAAAAAAAGCTCTCCTCATGGAATGAGCCTACCAAAGGTAAAAGGGGCACCGGGGCGGTGATGCCTTTCCAGGGACGGACTGAGTATGGTGAATACGGTGGCATGTGCCACCGTATTATTTCTTCGACGAAGGGTAAAAAAATTTAGGTTCGTAAAAGGTGCAACCGTATCGTTTTGGAAGGTGTAACCGTATTATTTTGGAAAGTTCAAGAAGGTGCAACCGTACCTCATAATCAACCAAAAAACCAAAAAAAACTATCGAAATCAACCAAAAAAACCGAAAAATCCCTCGAAATCAATAAAAAAAAACTTAAAAATTCATAGAAATCAAGCAAACAACTTTAAATTCCCTCGAAATTATAGAATTAGGCTAAAAATACATCGGACAATATTGAATGTCGGTATAAAGATGAAGACGAGTTGATAAAAACCGCATTTTTTGTAATTATTTTTTGCCTGTGTTATATCTGTATGAAAAAAAATTTGGGTTCGTCCCTGCTGCCAATGACGGTTGCCCTCATGGCCTATAGCCACGACCGACCATGTATATATATAGAGAGAGAGAGGTGGTTTCAATTGAAAATCATATTAGATTGGAAACCGTCAATTTCATTGGTTAAATTAATAAAATTGATTCATAAAGTTGTTTAATATGATCAAGTTGTTTCATATAATTCTTTTATTAATGAAATTGTTTAATATATTTGTGTTTTTTATGTAGTTTCATCTATTTTTCTCATTCTGATGAAATTGTTTCATGTATTTTTGCAATCTGATGAAACTTTTTCATTTTTACATAAAAAAACACAAATATATGTAATAATTTCATCAATAAAAGAATTATATGAAATAATTTCATCAAATTAAACAATTTCATTAACTTAACCAATGAAATCGAGGGTTTCTATGATTTTCAAAATTAAAGTGGTTTCCATTTGATCGTTCCCCTATATATATATATATATATATATATATATATATATATATATATATATATATATATATATATAATGGGGCGTTCAAATCCCTTACATGGTGCAACCCATGCAACCCCTCTATCCACAACTATTTTTATTTTCACTTTTGTAATTAAGAAAAATAAAAATAAAATGAGTGGTGGATAGAGGGGTTGTATGAGTTGCATAATAACCTCTCTCTCTCTCTCTCTCTCTCTCTCTCTCTCTATATATATATATATATATATATATATATATATGATCATTTACAAAGCCAATAAATTGTAGAAACTTATAAACTAGTTTTCATGTGTTGTTTCCAAGGTTCTAAATTGCGTGAGGCGTAGCGTGACGGTGAGGCCAAACCTCAAGCCTTAGGAGTCACGGCGAAGCCATGGCGTTTTCAAGGCGTGACTTATGACGTCAAATTTCTAATTCATATATAATATTATATATAAAAACATATGTTTTGTAGTGTTACTCAATGAGTCAATATTAATAAGCAAGTTAAATTATGTTATATATATTAGAAACTTGCAAATAAGACATTAAAAACATAATGAAAAATAAAATATTTCATTACTATAATTGCACATTAGGCCATGGCATGTCATAGGCTTAACGTGGCGTGACACGCCATGGCGGTTGTGAGGCGAGTTTTTTAGAACAGTGGTTGTTTCACATATGAAACAACTCGTGTAAAAATGCAGTTTTTATACAGTGTTTTTTATATATGAAGCCTTAAAGATTGTTTATATGTGAAAATAAGTTCACATATGAAAAAAAACATTGTATAAACACTACAGTTTCATATATATTATTTCATATATAAAACAACGCATTAAAACTAATTTGTAACAATTATTGTGTCTGTAAAATAAGAGAACTGTATGTATGTATGTATGTATGTATGTATGTATATACGCAAAAGTTATGGAATGGAAATACGCAACTAAAGGTCATGATGGGAACTGTTTAAGAATGTTTTTTCCTTGAAAGCAACTTGATTGTGATACTAATTGAAATGGTTAACACGTTAAAGCCTAGTATTAGTCCAGATTAATTCAAATCCAAATATGTTAATTAATTAATTAACTAATCGAGTCTTTATTTTAAAGCAAACACATTCGTTCAATTACGTGATACTAACATTCCTATCAAATTATTTTATTTTATTTATGTACGAGTTTTTTTGCCACATATATTTAAACAAATACATTTCTCATTTATGGGAAATTGGTTTTACGTAACAACTGATAATGACATCAAAAAAGTCGGATCCTATTATTCCCCTTTATTATCAATTGTTTGGTTTTCCTAATTTTTATTTGTCCTATTTTGTTCTTATCCATTTTTATTTATAAAAAAAAAACAATTTAATGTTTTATGGTGTTTATTATTTAATATCAAGTTTATTAATTTTGATGTCATATAAAAGAAAGTAATAGGAAATGATATTTTTATAAGTAAAGACAAACACGTTTCTGTAAATAAAATGGAGCAGGGGACTAGTAGACGATTAGTAACAGGTGTAAAAATAAATAAAAGATGGAATAAATTACAGTGGCAAAGCAAAAAAAGAATTAGAGTGAATTGTGGATTTGCTCCCTGTGTTTATTATGGTTTATGGATGTAGTCCTTATGGAACGCAATATGTTGTGGTTAAAGTTCTTAAAGATTAAAGGGTCGTTTGGAAAATGCTTACCTGGTAAGTGTTTATCGGGGCATTTAGCTTACCCGATCAACATGGCAAGAGTAAAGAATGTTACCCGGTAAGAGCGATGATAAGGATGGAGGGTCTTACTCGGTAAGTGAGAGTGACAACTCTTACCCGGGTTAGAGTTTACCAGGTAAATTGTTGCATATGATACCATTGTGATGATTACAATCTTACCCGGTAAAGTAAGTTAGTGTGTCGAGTTTTATCGGTAAGCGCTTACCGGGTAAGCATTTGGGTAAACGGCCCTTAACACCGTTAACTTTGAGACGTTAAAGGCATCATGTGCCTTGCACACCATGGGTATAAATGTCATTTTGCCTTTTCCTTTCAATTAAACCTAGTATGTGGATTTTAGGGGTTGTTCATTTGTGGCTTAATGAGCTGTATAGCCCATATAGCTTATTCGCTCAGCCATAAATGACTGTTCGGTTATGGCTTAATCTAAAATTAGTGACTTATTCGCTTAACCCTCAAAATAGAGTCATATAGACTCAGCCCACTTTTTTCCTACACTACCCTTGTGAAGAGCAAACTTCCTTCCTCCCTGAAATCATTCATCCTCGTCCTCCTCCATAGTTCTGATGTTTCATCCTCCTCCTACTGTCCTCACCATCATCGTCTCTCTCCTGCTACCCTCGATCTGCTCTTTTCAAACTGTTGATCGATCTCCTCTTTCTCAAGTATATACATGGAGATGAAAAGGTAATGTCGATTTGCTCTTTTTCTGAAATCAATCGATCCCTCAAATCCATCTGTTCTTTCCCAAATCGATCTCAAATCAATCCGTGAAATCGATCTGCTCTTCCAAGTTCCCTCGGTCTTCCATCACCGAAATCGATCTGTTCTTTCTCAAATCGATCTGCTCTTCTTTTCCCTCTCTTTCTCATAAGACCCACTGCAATATGTATTACATCCACAAGTTATTCCTGAAGTTCAAGAAGATCTACAAAATTAGGGAGAAGAAGATAGGAAGGGACTGTAAATTTGGCGCCAAATCCATCAAATCCCATTGAAGCAAACAACAACAATTATCTGTTAAAAAATTGTGGTTGATACAAGTGTTTGATGAAAAGTCTATTGATTTTGTTTGTTTTTCCAAATGTTTATTGATACTGCTTATATTGATTTTTTTAATAGTGTTTAAATATAGATTGGGGGTAAAATGGTCATTTTTGACATTCAGACGGTTTATTCAACATAACATCCGAACAAAAAATTATTTGTTATCATACAGACAACTTTATATATACAGGTCTTAATAGAAAATGAACCGAACAACCCCTTAGACTGTAACACCCGTAATTTTCGGTAAGTGATCGTCAACCGGACGCTTCTGTGACATGTAAACAGTGGGGTTTTATTGGGAAATGTATTGTTTAAAATCCCTTGGAGTATCAGGAGTATTGGCAGTGAAAAAGTCGGGTTTCGGGGCTCCAGGAAGGTCCCGCGACAATCTCCGGCGACTATGATAGTGTCATAGTCGCACTGTCACAGTCGCAGGGGATGTACCGTGACCTGGGGACACCTGGAGACACTGCCAGGCGACATTGCCCTGGGCAATGTCAGGGCAATGTCGCTGGTCAATGTCGCACCAGAGGACCAGTGCGCTGTTAAGTTCGAATTTTCAGTCTTTTCTTCATTCTCTCATATCCAAACTTCCCCATTCACTCCCAAATCGTTCCTCCTTCATTCCCCACAAACCCTAACCCATTTTAAGGTCATTTCCATGGATTCTAAGGTGTCCCATCATCATCAAGCTTGCAACCCCAACCTCATGTGCTAGATCAAGTGTTCCTTCTCATTCCTTGAGATTTATAAGTTTTAGGGTTTTGCTCAAAACCTATGTGGTAGGTTTGCCTTCTCCATTTCTAAACCACATTAAGTGATGTAAATGGTCCATTGATGATTTCCTAGTGTTTTATTACTCCAATGTCGATTTGTAAGATTTTGGAAGTTTTGGGTCAAAATTAGGGTTTTGGGTGTAAGGGGAGATTTTTGGTGTAATATGTTTGGGGAATGTTTCTATATGGTTGGATGTGGTTATTTACGGTTGAAAATGTTTGGATCTAGGTTTTTGGAGGTTTTGGCTTGGAGGATTCAAGTTTCGTCAAGGAAGCTCAAAGCGGGGTAAAATCTAGATTTAGCCTAAATCTAACAAGGTGAGTTCAAGTTGATTTGTGAAAACGTTGTACATGCCAAAATGGTTATTTTAAAGTGTTTTGCATCTTACATGAAATTGTTAACTACTGATTAGTTTGGTTGTTTTGAGAGTGTTTAACTTTATAAACTTATATAGTACACATTCTTGTGATTTTTGAGTATTTTGATAAATGATTCATAAATGGGTGTACTTGGTAACTTATTGCATAAATAAGATTATTTGGTTAAAAGGCATTTTAGTGTTGTTTGGGTAAAAGGTTTAATTCCGTGTTATGGGTTGTTTTGAAGAAGTAAATGGCATGAAATCATTGAAAAGTAAATTGCTCCAGTTTAAACTGCATTGAAGTCTGTACATGAATTTTGGGAGTGTATCTGCATGAAGTGAGTCAATTGCGTACTTATTTGAAAAGCGTTAATCATTGGTCAAAAAGAGGTTTTGAGTATTTTGGCTCGATGTCGTGTTAAAGGAGTTTTGAGGACACTTGTTCGGTTTATATGGCTCAATGTAGAGTCCAGTTATGATGTACGTACTAATGCGCCGTGTTGCGTATTGAGGTTGGTTACGGGCTCGAGTGCGTTGGTCATTCATGTGTAGTCCGGTAAGGTTAGACTGTGTTGCATTGGATCCATAGGCACGTAAGTCAATCTGTTTTGGATGGTCAATTGGGTATTTCGGGGTTGAGCTCCGGTACCCATGTTTTATGATCGGAAACTTTACAAGCGATCGCTAGGAGGGTTGAGTCTGTTAGTGCTGTCGGGGGAGTAGGCGCTAGGACCTCCGCCGCTTGAAGTAATGCCTAGGAGGTAGTCTTTAAGTGTGTCGGGCCTTCAGGATGGAGTTCTTCGGAATGATCCATCAAGGTCAACTGACTTGGGGTGACGCTTGATAAAGAAGTCGTAGGGACACCGGGCTGGGATGTCGGGAGGTGTCATGCGATTAACGTTGTTTGGGTGGCATACTTTTGTGTTTCCTCCACTCTCAATGGATACGGGTCTCCCCCGTTGTCGGCTATCAGTATTTTAAATAAAAGGACGTCTTATTTTATTGTCATTGATTCTTTACGGTCACGTGAGTATTGGAACTAGTGTCCATGTTTTCGGACGTACGGTATATGTGGTTTTGATAACGATTCATGGGTCGAATAGTTTCCCCACCCGTGCTAGGGTGTTTTGGGACATAACGTTTTATCCGCATATCTTAAATGGAAGTCATTTCATATTCATGTTTCGAGCTAATCTACATTACTTCAATTTATAAATCATGTTTGAAATGAGGTTTCCATCTTTGAAAGTGCATAACATTGGATCTGAGTTATTTTATACGTTTTAAAGTACATCAATTGAACGGTCATGATTCCAAGCGAGATTCATTCTTTTAAATGTTATATTTTCTCATGTAAAACTCTTGAACTCACTAGGCGTTAAGCCTAACCTTTTTATTTGTCGGCATGTGCATCAGGTACCAGTTGGGGGTTTGGTTCTAGCAGCTATGACGAGTTGATCCTTAGCTTTGTGCAAGTGTAAGTGGTTGGTGAAGTCTTCCGTGGTTTGGAGATAGTGACTACTATTGGGTTTTAGTAGCATCCGTCCTTAGTATAGATTGTATGTATGGAATGTATGTATGTAATTGAGGTTAAATCTCAGATTATGTTCGTAGATGAATTATTTATTGGTCTATTTAGAAAATTTTAATTTAGTTGTTATTTCCAGTTTTGAGGGTGTTACATAGACATATATAAAGACAAAATAAAATAAAGAATAGTGAGTTGTGGATTTTGGTCCCTGTACATCACTCAACATCTTTAAAACTCATATATCATCTTTCTTAAAGTTTTTCATCCATTCTTTTTTGTCAAAGTACAAGAAAAAAATAATTTATTAAAATGCAAAAAAAAACTATTTGCATTTTAAAATAACAATTGTTTGAGACCAACATTACATCGCAAAAAAGACAACTGTAACACCCGAAAAATAGGGATAACAAAAATCCGAAAAACGGACATGTGGAAATATACAAACCTGTTTAATTACAGTTGTAATTTAACGGACAATAAATAACAACCAACTAATCTAATTTCTATAACTAGAAAAGAGATTACAAAAAGGGGTGTCATTCATAACCCAAATGTTCCTCTACCAAGAGTATGTCCAATTGCAAGTAATCCCCAAGCTCTCACTCAAGCAACTATGCTAGCTTAGAATCGGCGCCGCTAGAACCTGAGATACACACCGACACCAAAACAAGTGTTAGGCCAAAAAGCCTAGTGAGTTGAACAAGAAATAGCATATTAGAGCATTTACAATTCTTATCAGCAGTTAACCAAATTTCAACATCCGTGGAGTCAACGGGGGATACCCATAGCACCAATCAAGTTCCACCCAAAGAGACAATGTACCTTGATGCCAACTACTAAGAGTGACATCCCAAAGGCCCGGCACACCCGAGGACTATAACCATGACATTACCCCGAATGGCGGAGGTCTAGGCACATACCCACACGGTGGTGCCCAAGACTACATTCTCCTAGTGTCTACTGACTTGGTTCGTCCAACATAAAACATATAGGAGGTTTGTGAGGTATATTTCAACCAAGTATATTTCAATACCAACCATGGGTACAATATTACCATCCTAATCATGTAAGCTCAACCTATACCCATATAACATCCATATTCATTATGGAAATACAATATTGCCCAAATGGCCTTCCAAGTAGAAATCATCATCATACCAAGATATACATTTATTAAATCATGGTAAGTTACTCATATACACATATTCGTAGAAAACCCCAAATACTTACACATTTGATAAAAACATTTGAGTAGTAATAATAATGATAACAAGTGAAAAATAATGATGTGTATCTAGTTTTATCAAAAGGGTAAGTAAACTCACAATCTAGGTTTTTGATTAAAACCGAGAAAATATGGAACCTTAGCTTTGAGAAGATGAGACTTGGAGAAGATGAAGATCTTGAAGAATACTTCAATGTAACCACTTGGATGAATCTTCAATGATGACCTAATGCTCTCACCAACCCAAAACCTAGAAAAATAATGAGGTAGGAGATGAAGACCCAAAATCTAGCTTTTGACACTTGGAGAAGATGAAGATGGAGATGGTGGTGAAGCTTCCAAACCAAAACCTTGGATGATTCTCTTAACTTTAGCAATAAATGGTGGAGGTTTGGTGGTTGAAGAAACCCTAGATGAAGTTAATGGAGAGGGAGGGTTTTGAGAGAAAAATACTTGGAGATAGAAATGAGAAGTGATTGAATTTTGGGGAAAAATCACATTTAACCCGAGCTGCCTTTTGATGCCACGCACGACCCGTGCCCATTTTGTGAAGAATGGCGCACGACTCGTGCCAATGCTTCTGTGACTAAGCACGACCCGTGCCGAAATTGTGAAGAATGACGCATGGCCCGTGCGCCCCACAGACCATCGAAAACTGCCTTTTTTCTTCCTTTCTTCTTCTTATTTGGCCAAACGAAATTCGGGGTGTTACAACAACATTACATCAAAAAAAAATAGACTTGATCATTGAGATCAAGCACGACTTTCTATCCCAACGATCACCATAGATTACCACTTCCTCCTTATCAGGCAACGCTATACGGATCAACTTCTTATTACACACTATGTTATCATCGTTGGATGCCAACCAGTCCATTCCCACGATGATGTCAAATTCCCCCATACCCATCTGGTACAGCCGTAGAGGGAACAAGTGACCATCAATGTCGATCCTACATCCCTCATAAACCTCCCTCACCAAGACTCGACTATCATCGACTACCTCTACCTCAAACCCATGGCTTAACTTCTTGGGTTTCACATGCAGATTATGAGCAAATTTGGAAGACACAAACGAGCGGTTTGCTCCCGAATCAAACAACACTTTAGCAAAAGTCGAGTCTATAGGGAAAGTACCTGTCACCACGTCTAGTGTTTCCACCGCCTCCTCCGTCGTCATATGGAACGTTCTTGCCCTTGCCCGGGCTGGTTCCAATTCCCCCCCTCCTCCGAAACCTCCGACCACTCCCTTCTTCAGTTGTGGGCAATCCGTCTTGATGTGGTCTGGAGAACCACACTGATAACATGACCTCGGTTCCTCACAGTGCCGAGCCATGTGGCCCGTATTCCCACACTTAAAACAGCCATCTTTGTTCATGATGTACTCCCCTCTGTGCATCCTGTTGCATTTCCCACACGACTTATCTCCAAACCTCGACGTTACCCGTTGTTCAGGTCTTGCAGTCTTAGCCTTCTTCGTGTCATGCACGGTGTAATGCTCGTATTTTCGTTAAGCCTTTATCTTGCCCTTCCTTACCAACTCCTGATCGAAAAACAATAATTATAAACCCCTTGTGAAGTTAGAAGCTTGGATCGGGGACGCTTCAGGTTGAAAGGTCAACAAATTGGATCTCGGTACGGTTTGGGCGATTGTGCCCGCGGTTGTGACAGGGTGTCACTCTCACGGGGCACTCTCGCGACCCTTGTACCGAGAGTGGGGAGAAGCAGACGATTGTGCCCGCGATTGTGACAGAGTGTCACTCTCGCCATCGGGGTCCAGACCCCTTTAAACCCTATTTTCTCACTTTTCTCATTCATTCTCTTAACCCACTCTCTTCTAAACCCTCTCTCAACCGAACCCCACCCTATTATATGAACCCTAACGCATTTTTCGGGGTTTTCCCCTACAACCTTGTACTATCTCATCATCTATACTTGTAACCTCAACCTCTTGAGCAAGATTCAAGTGTTCATCATCATTTCTTGAATATTTCTAATTTTTGGGGGTTTTGCTCAAACCTAAGTGGTAAGTTTATCCCATCCTTTTCTAAACCTTAATAGGTGATATAAATGCTTCATTGATTATTTTCTAGTGTTTGATTCCTTCAGTTTCGGTTTGTAAGATTTTGGAAGGTTTGGGGTCAAAATTAGGGTTTTGACCAAAATGGATATTTTGATGCCATGTGTTTGGGGATCGATTCTAAATGGTTGAATGTGATTATTTATGGGTGAAATTTGTGTATCTAGGTTTATGGAGGTTTCGACCTTAAAGATTCATGTTTCTTCAAAGGAGCTCAAAATGGGGTAAAATCTAGATTTAGTCTAAATCTAGCGAGGTGAGTTCAAGTCGATTTGTGAAAACGGTGTACATGCCAAAATGTTTATTTTAAAGTGTTTATGTGTTTTACATGAAATAATCAAATGTTGAGTTATTTGGTAATCTTTGATTATTTGAAGTATTTAACTTTATAAACTTTGTAAAACACACACATTTGGAATTTTTGGGCATTTTGATAAAGGTATCACAAATGAATGTGTTTTGATGATTTATTGCATAAGCAAATCTTTGGTCAAAAATACACTTTTAAGTGTTGGTCGGGTTTTATGCATCATTCACGAAATGGGATGTTTTATAAAGTACTACTTGCACATTTATGTGAGGTACTTGAAAGAATGTATATAGTCTCATTTTATGATTTTCATTCTTATCAGCAGTTAAACTTGAAAATGCATATTTAAAATAAATGAGTCTTGAGGACATTTGTCCGGTTTAATAGACCGTCGTGGAGTTGTGAGTATGATTTTGCTTAATGCGTATAATTTGATAATTACATGTTTTGAGTGCGTTGGTCGTTCGATTGGAGTCATGTAATGTTTTAGACTGTAATGCAGTGGATCCATAGGCATATGAGTCTGTCTTTATTATTTAAAAAGGAAAATGGGCTATTATTTATATGTTGGCACCAGAATTAGTTATGGGATTTCGAAGATAATACGGTGAGGGCTCGTGGAGTCCAATACCCGAACCTGCATCAGTGATTTATATTCTGAGCCTATTTTTATGGGATAGTCACTTCTCATTTGTAGCTAGTTGAGACATTGGGTCCTCTAAGGCAACTTGGTACGGTTATGTGGGACCAGATACTAGCCATGGGTCGTAAATGTAATCCTAGTGAATGAGCATGATTAGGAATCCTCGGGTGCCCTCCCCCACATCTTAGTACGAGTCGGTGAGCTCGTGGCCATGGGTTCCTAGTATGGTGAGCTCAGTAACTTGGAATATGGCCTACTTTTGTGTTCCGCCACTAGCCCTGGAATTCGGGACTCCCCCGTCACCGAGAGGTGTTGTTTTGGGGTATTTAGTTTTATCCTTGTTTTCGGTGACGCTTTGAGTTTGGGTTATCTCCCTTATGCTATAATTTTTGGAGACTTGAGTTTACTCATATTTTGGTCGTTTGTTTTACAAAGTTTACTCAAATTTCATTATTCAAGCATTACCTTTATCCTCGTTTTGAGTAAGTGTTGGATTGCATTATTTCATGAAAGAATGTTTTGGCGTTGAGGCGTCCATCTATAAAATGCATATTATTGGTAAATGAGTTGTTCTCTTATTTTTAAAGTAAATCATCGTAAATGATCATGATTATAAGTTACAATATTTTCATTTTACGTTTTCCTTTATAATCATGATATAAAACTCTTGAACTCACTAGGCGTTAGTCTAACCTTTTTATTTGTCGGCGTGTGCATCAGGTTCCATTTCGGGATTAGTTCTAGCGACGCTGTGAAGAGATGAGTGCTAGTTGTGTGCTCGAAGATGTGATTAGCTTGTTGAAGTCTTCCGCACATATATTGGAGATAGCGATTGTTATTAGGCTATAGTAACACTCGACTTTAGTTAGTCTTTATGTAAGACTTTAATTATTTGTTGATGGTTCAACCAAGAAATGTATTTCAATTATGGATTGGTAGTAAGAGATTTTATTATTCTTTAAGGTATTGTTGAAAATTTTAAATTAGTCGTCTTTCCAAATTTGAGGGTGTTACAGACGGGTCCTTCCCACTTTCTCTTGTCGACACCCTTTTTCAGACATCTGACGAACTTTCTCCTTTTCTGTCATCTCAACTGCGTTAACTGCTGCCTGAAAGGTGGTAGATTCTCGTGCAGTCGCCAACTCTTGGATGTTGTTCCTTAACCCAAAAAGGTACCTCTCTATACGTCGTTCCTCATTCAGCACATAGATCTCAGCAAAACGGGCCTTTTCGAGAAACTTGGTCGTATACTCGTGAACCGTCATTTCTCCTTGATCTAGACTAAGAAACTCCTCCTCCAACTTCTTGACAGCCGCCAAAGGACAGAACTGTGCCTTGAATTTGGTAAAAAAAATGTTTCCCAAGCCATACCCCTTGCCGCTTTAGAACCCTTTCCTCCCGTCTCAGCCTCCCACTAGAACACAACGTTGTCTCTCATCATGGACAATGCAAACACCACCTTGTCTTCTTCTGCACATTTACAGGTCTCGAAAACCAGTTCTATCTCTCCAATCCACTTGATCACTACTACCGGATCGCATTCTCCTTTGAAACTAGGGGGCTTGCAAGAGGAAAACGCTTTATAGCTGCAACCCTTCTCCATTATTGTCATAGTTGCCATTTCAGGAGTCGATTGAGAATGGCTACCCATCACAGTTACTGGCGGGCTGGACTGCCTGGACATCTAAGGCACTTCTCTTCCTTTGCTATTTTCCTTACTTGCAGATGCTTCTCTCGTCTGATGAGCCAACAGTGCTTGCAGAGTTTCCTGGGGCTTCCCCATATCGGTGGCAAAAGTCTCCTGAGTTACAAAAGCTTGTGTTCTTCCCCCACCTCGACTTCTTGAACGTCCTCTTCCCCTCACGGTGGTTGAACTCTCTTCTAGAGAGGGTTCTTGCTCTGCCAAGATCTCCATACTTCTCGCTCGACGGCCACTACGCGTCGTCTTACGTCTCCCAGTTCCTATTTCAGGTCCCTCTAGTTGGGTGGCAGCCTTCTGGGATCCTTTTCCTCGTCCCCTTCCGCGACCACGACCCCTTCCCCGAGTGGCTTACTTCCTCGGAGGAGCTGTTGGCCCATCTACCACCACTTCATTTACCGGTATTGCCTCGCCAACAGGCACCGACCTACTCCTCGTCACACGCTCAGACATGCTTACTGGAAAAAAACGCAAGCACACAACATTTAACCAACAGTCCCAACGTAATAAGGTAAATCAAGCACATACATGTACCTGTAAATTCGTAATTACATTGGCCAGATGCAATTCCAAATTTACCTTACATGTTAGTCCTCACTACCCTATTACTCGTCTCCCTAAGGCCTTCCTATTTCTCAGTTGTGTTTTCTACTCTCTCAGTTTAATTTTAGGCCCATTCGCTCACCTAGACCCCTTAAACTATGGCTCTGATACCAATTGTAACAACCCAAACTCGCAGAAATAAACATAGGCGAATTTAATATATTCAACGCCAAAATGGCCCAAAGACAACATTTAAAAATTTAAGGTTTACGGATAGGCAACCAGTACACAACTGAGAATACAAGGAAAAAAATATAACTAATATGGAAGTCTTCTAAGTCCAGCTCCAGCTCACACATTCTCCTTTCCCTTATCCGAACTTCCTACTTCACGCCTACCTAAAAATGTTTTAGTTTTGAAAGAGCGAGGATTAGACCGAAAGGTCTAGTGAGTCCCCTCTAAAAACAGTTCACGCCAAAGTCTCATAAACAATTTATAAATACATAAACCAATTCAGTTTTAAAAGAATAAAACACTGTATTTACAAACACGCTCCTGGCACACACTACCTTCACACAGAGGTGGCGGCGTGTCTGGCTCATACTACTTTATTTGGGACACATCCCCAATGGCATATACGGGCCACACCCCCCGGTATTAGCACAGACGGGACACCCCCCCCCCCCCGGGCTTTGGACATCTCGCTAATAACAAATGTATGCATACATTCAACATAACAACATTATTAAAAATATCTCCCACTGATAATAAATTGCATTCATAAAATAGTATAATCCACGATAGAGATTTTAGTTAGAAAGACTCACTTGACTTTCCCACGAAATATCTCAACTTACGCCTTAACCTTAAGGACGATCACCTATCAAAACAAGGAGGCAGGCAGTAAGAAATCGAACTCTAAACGAACACATCGACGACCCACGACGAGACTGAGTTCAGTCACTACCCTCTCCTATAACCTGACTCCCGGTCCCTCACTCACCCACCCGACTCCCGTGTTATTACCTCCTGCCGACTCCCGGCTCCATGCTGACTCCCGTCTCATCACTCACCCACCCAATTCCCGGGTTACTACCTCCCCCTCGGGACTTGGACTCCCCGGGTTCCCTCGGGATCGCCCGGGTTCTCCCGGCCTCCCCGGGTTCTCTCGGCTTTCCATTCCTCGGGATCTCCCGGTCTCCCCAGGACCCCGTCTCCCGGAGCGCCTTTCCCGGGTGCGACGACGACGAAGACTGGGTTTTACCAAGTCGATGGTTTTGGGGAACAAAGGGACTACTCCTTATCTAAACGATTTCCAAAACTACCTTGTCCCAAAACCAAACCAATAATTTGATTCCCTTCCATCTCTAAACCCAAAACATCCATCAATCGACCCATAAACAAACTTAGAAGATGAATATTCAACCCCATGAACATAAACTTGCTAAACCACAAACTAACCAAGAAATTAATGAATAACAATGGGAAGGATTGGTTACCTTTAAGAGGAGATGACAAAACCATCTTCAATTCTATTCTTCGTTTTCTATTTCTTCTAACTTGATTTCACTCACACTCTTCCTGGTTTCTTCTTAGTCGCCTCCAACAAGAATAGGGAAAGGAAATGAGAGAATTAGGGTAAGAACCCCTTTTCTCCTTTATTTGCAACCTGGTCCCTTAACTTTTGGCTTGAACCAAAACTCCACTCAAACTCTCATCTTAAAGCTTTTGGACACGGTTATTACAACCCAACTTTTAATTAGTCTTTATATAAGACTTGATTTATTTTTGTTGAAATTAAATCTAGAATTCCATTTAAGGTATTTTAAGTATTGATTTGTTGAAAGAGATTTTTATCCTTCATTTGATGTATTAGTGAATTTTTTTTTTAAAAGGAATGGATAATTAACTCTTATGATCTTAAAATCATGCACCTAAATTTCTTGTTACAGAAAAATATTAATATCTGTATTTATATTTGTATTTGGTTTATTTCCAATAAAACTTTGTCGGCTTTTAAACAATCATATACCTAAAGTGAATTGATCCCAACCTAAATTATAGATATTTCTTTGATACATAAAAATACGTAATTTAAACAACAGAAATTATCACATTCAATTATTAAACAACTTTATTAATACCGACCATCCAAAAAATTCATGACCTTTCATTACAAGGGTCCTCCTTTTCTAAACCCATTCAATCACCTAACAACCCACTAATTTTATTAACTAAAAAAAGAAAAAGAAAACAAATATAATACAATATATATATATTTATATGGTATCGGCTGTCCCAACATATAGAAGCACATGCTTTTACCAATTCTTTTGAAAAAGAAAAAAGAATCAAACAATAACTTTTCTTTTTTGATTTGCTATAATAATTAATTAATTAATTAACAAACTAAACTTGTTGTAATGGCATAATCATGATTAGCATTGACTTGTCCACATGGTGATGTTGGTTCTTTCCTCTTTCTGTTGGGCAATAACAACAAGGATGACGTGGCTTTAGCCATTTCCACTTTTTTAACCAACATCTCCCATCGAACCTCTTCCCACTTGTTTTTTATTTCTTCTCCACCTTTCATCTTGAATCGCCTGCAACATCAATTAACCCTCACACTAATAACAAAAATAAATTTGGAAAGAAAAACAAAAACAAAAAAAACAAGTGGATTTTTGACTCATTTTAAGAGAACCGGAATGATAAGTTAAGAGAATCACCGTTATTTATTACTAATCATTTAGATTCCTCACCCCTTGATAGCCCTAACCAACTACATTTAAAAGTATATTTGAATTCTAAAAACCAAATCAAACGAACCACCCAATAGATCTCATATGAAGTTGGGTCTACAAAGTGTAAGATGTATGTAAACTTTATCTATATCCGATCGGTAAATGAAGGGACGGACCTGTATAGGTGCCCACGATGGCACGTGCCACCGTATCGTTTCTCCGTCGTAAGGTAAAAAAAAATTAGGTTTGTAAAATGTGCAAACGTATCGTTTTAGAAGGTGCAACCGTATTATTTTAAAAGTGCAACTGTACCTCGTAATCAACCAAAAAACCAAGAAAACTCTTGAAATCAATAAAAAAAACCGAAAAAATCTCATGAAATCAACCAAAAATACCGAAAAAGTCTCTCGAAATCGATAAAAAAAAAAAACTTAAAATGTCTCAAAATCAAGCAAAAAAAACTTTAGAAATCCCTCGAAACGGTGGAATTAGGCTAAAAATACATCGGGCGATATTGAACGCCGGTAAAAAAATGAAGTCACGTCGATAAAAACCGTATGAAAAAGTTGTTGGGTCCGTCCCTCGCTAATGGGTTGTTTTCTTGAAGACTTTCCGACATTAAAAAATGTTTTGATGATAAGGATTTTTCAACAAGAATTCTAAAAGTTGGACAAAAGTTAAAGTTGATTGATCCTGTCCATTTAAATTGGATCTCATTCAGATTCAACCAAGCTACTTCTACATTAATGCTTTTCTAACCCAATTTTATTGCACCAATTTCCCACCTAACTCTTCACACGTGAAAAAACTTTCTTCTAGAACCCAATCAAGATACTCAAACCACCCATTACAACTATGTTATTACCTAACCACGCAAAATCGTTAAATCCCATCAGTAAAAATAGGGTTTGAAGTGGGATGTTATGGACTTGTGATGTTAGTTTCTTGAAATTTACTAGTTTGTAGTTAAAAGATTAAATTAAATTGGTTACCTGCAAAGGGGAACTTTACAAGTAGAATCCGGTAATTCGCAGATGGAAGAATGGAGTTTGAAGAGTTGCAACATCCTTTTGCACCGAACACACCCCCCGCTCACTCTCTTCTTACAATTCGCGAAATGCTGAATCGAGAGTTGGAGGCCTTGGCAAGTTGAGAACTTGCTACAAGGAGCCCTGATCTTGCTGGGTGGTTCCTTGTCATATGGTCCCACACTTATGCAACCTTCAGTACATATATGCTCCAAACACTCCATAGCTTCACTCAACTCAAAATACAACCTCTGTTCTTTCCTATGCTTCCTGCTTCTCTTCTTCCTCTGCACATTTAAATTCCAATTAACAATTTACCCAGAGTCGTTCTTTAACATGTTAAATATGTGATTTTGAATACGGCCCCCAGAATTTTGGGACCCAATTTTATGTTGTTTAGGGTCTTTAATCAACGAAGGTAAAACTATAGCCCATCTTAATGTCTCACTAATTTCTATCGGCAGACAAAAAAGAAACAAAGATATATATATATATATATATATTTGTTATCTCAGTTTGCATTGTAATCAAAAGATTTAGGAGTAACAGGGCCTCCAAAAAAATTGCAACTTCCCTGAATTTACCCACAATTCAATTCAATTCAATCAAAGCAAATGATGTTTGATGTACGAAAAGGTGTACGCACGGATTCAGTTTCATCAATGAACTGTAGGATGTCGAGTTCAAGGAAAGGGTCATTGTTTTGAAGGAACTTCCAGCCTTCGGTTTCCTCAACGGCCTTGAAACTGTTGGACATGAGTTGCATACATTTGAGGTAAAGATCGGGTGCGTCACAGAGCCTCGCTAGTTGAAGCACATCAACCACGTTCTCAATCGTCAACCGTTTGATCAAGGCTTTGGTACATCGAGATTTCAGTTGTGGGACCAGATATACATGGGAAAGGGCCAACAGATGAATCCCGTATTTCTCCATCTCTTCCTCCATGCACCTGTCACAGATGAACATTTATTGGTCATTTACTTGTTCAGTGAAGTATCGTGTGAGAAGTTGAGGTGAAACGTAAGAAGTGGATCTGAACCATTTATCACTCCCATAAATTACGGCTTAAAAGCAATTGATTCGAGACATCTCATCCTAATATGAATCATTTCTCATCCAACGATTAATAACCAATTCTCACGATAAACTCAACTTAACCGGACCCTAACTTGTACCCCTTCTTCTTTTAAAATATTTAAAACAAAAAGTAGCCGACGGCCTTGAATTTTTTGTAAAAATCACCATCACCGGCGTCCGGCGGTGCAGGAATAATTATCGGTGCTAAAAATCAACGGTGAGTGGTGCCAGATATGCCACATTGAACTCACAGAAAGGTTGGACGGTGCAGATGTTTTTGAATTAATATTTTATTCTACAGGTAGCAAGTAAAGAAATCTTCGAAAATACATAAAATAATGATTATAATAAACGAATAAATGGTGGCTTGTGGTTCGGAACTAACTTGTTGGAATAAAGGAATCCGAGGAACACCTCGACGGCGTCACACGGAACGCCGAGGATCGGAATAGTCTTCTCGGAGCTTCGATGCTTTAGTGGCCTATCAATTAAGCTTTCCAACACCGTCGAAGCTGATGCCTGAATGCACACACCAAACAAAGCACAAATTAGTATCTTAGAATCCTTGAATCTGATTAATCGAATGTATACAATCAATTGATTCAGCTTGAAAATTCTAATAGATGTTGAAAATGCATCCCAACACCATGAAGAACACAAATCTCCAATCCACCGGAAAAATCGGAACTACTCCCCATATAATTACATCACAGGGTTTAAACAAGAGGGTTTTCCGATAAAATGGCGTATTCGTCTTCACAGATGAAGAACTTCGATTTTTATAAAAAGTTTCAGGTGGAAGAACATTTCAAATCTTCCATGAAGTGATCAATTACCAGAATGTTAGCGTGTGCCGGAATCCTTCGACCACCAGATGTTACAATCTGGATATAGGTCTCCGTGCAATCACCGGAGACATTGTCGGATTCAGTAGGAGATGCCGGTCTTCTACACATGTTGACGGAAAATATCAACGGCGGAGATGGTCGTTATAATAGTTAACTTCGTATCCTGATCGAGATAAACGGAGAAATTTTACCGATGGATCATCTCATGTAAGGGTGTCTGAATTTATAGACAGCTCAAAAGCCAACCATGATGAAAGAGAGTAAACTTACAATTTTAGTCCTTTGACTATTCATTAGTATGCACGTTTAGTCCTTGCTATTTGTTTCTTTGGTCAAAATCGACGATTTTTGTATCATTTAAAGAAGAGAGGCATTGTTATCTGTTTACCATATTCTTCAATTCCCACATGTGTATTTTTTATGACCTAGAAGAATCATTATTTTTTAAATTAAAATAATAAAAAAAATCTTCTTTTGATCAAATAGAACATAACATTAATTTCAAAAATAATGTAAATACAAAATAAATTGTCACCATCTTTGTATTATTATTTTTTTGACGTTTACGTTAATTCATCCAAATTTGTTTTCTGCATATTTCCATCATCATTACCATTCTCTTTCAAAACAGTTCTTTAGCATGTTAAATGTATGTTTTTCAACAAAGCCTCCAAAATTTTAGGGCCTAATTTTACATTGTTTAGGACTTTTAATCCACTCATGTAAAACTATAGCCTACCTTAGTGTCTCAGTAATTTCTATCAGAAGAAAAAAATAATATGTCACATCATTGTCTCTTTAATTTATATATATGTATCTTTGTTATCTCAATTTGCATTGTAATCAAAAGTTTTAGGTCTAACAGAGCCTCCAAAATAATTGAAACGACCATGTTCTCTTTGCCCAGATTTTTAACAAAAAACCTATCAAATTTAAATATCAATCACTAAGAGCATCTCCAGCAGCTTCTCCCAAAATGGAGAAAATGAGAATTTTGGACAATTTTTTTGCTTCGACAGATTCTCCAAAATGGAGAAAGTAGGAGAGATGGTGTAACTTTCTCCAAATTTGAATAACTCTTCAAAAATGATTACCATGAGAGATAAATGGTTTTTTATTATATTCCACCAATAACAAATTTTGAAATAAATGTGTAGGTGAGAGAAATTATATTTTATTAGATATATACAGTATTTTAATAATATAAATAATTATGTCATCTCCAAAATGAAGAATCTGTTGGAGATGAATACAATTTTTGTAAGAGATTTTAAACTTTGATTCTTCATTTTTTAAATTTTTTGGAGAATCTGTTGAAGATGTTCTAAAGTTGTTAGGTTTGAGAACCAAAACAAAACAAAGTAATTAATCAAAAAGAAAAATAAAACTTCAAGGGACTAAATTTGCAGGATGATAAATACTTTAGGGGGCTGAAATTTTATACTTTGAAACTTTTTTGGAGGCATGCACGCATCCCAATAAATAAGGAGCCAAATAAAAATGATACGAAATCTCAACCGTTGATTTTATGATGCAAGTAGGGTATAGAGGAGATCTGACGTGGCATAAAGGGATAAACCAGCTCATCGGAAGGTTTAAAGGCCGAAATAAAGGAAAACTGACCTTTGGAAGAGGGAGCATTTTAAGTCTGACGTGGAAGTAAAGTGGTGGTAATTTGTCCACGTATGATGACATATAGATCTGATCTTTGTTGACGTGTCAATAATCATCACCACTTGTGAATACTTGTCACATGACGACGTGGAAAAGAGATATTAGTAATTATTAAATGCAAAACAACAAAAAATGGTGTGACCACAATGCTACTAGATATTTTTGTATGATATTACTGTGGAATTATATAATATTTTGTATGACATTTGTTTATCGAATCATAATATCCACTCGTAAGTCGTAATTGTGTAAGTTGTATTTATTTAGTTGTAAAATTATTATTTTTAATAAACATAGTTATCCGGAAAATATTTTAAAACGTAAGATCCCAAAAGCATAAAGTGATTATATATAAATTATAATATAAACAGTAAAAATAAAACAATTCTCTCAATTGCACACACATGTTTATGTCATTTATTACATTTCAATCTCCTTTTAAGTTGGTATACTTAAAAAAATTGGTGTAAAGTTTTACTTTAAAATCAAAGATGCATAAAACTCTCGTCCATTAAAAATTTGGCCTTATCTCTAAAAGTTTCATAAAGACCAGTCTATGTTCATAGGTTCTAATTAAACGATGGCGCTATTGAGTTGGGCTTTTTAAGACCGCTCTCACGCCAAGCTCGGGTAGTCATGGCCAAAAATTGGGCTTGGGTCAGGCCGGGTCAAAACGGGTTTCGGGCCCAAACAGTAACGCCACGGGCCGGGCCGGATTTCAGACAAAAAATGGTGGGCCAGTAACCGGTGGTGTCGAACCGGTCCTTCATAACCGGGTCGTGAACCGGTCCTTCCTTTTTTTTTAATTAATTTATTTATAATATAATATAATAAACTTTAAAAACTAGGTTTAATTATATCAATTAATAAACTTTAAAAAACTTCAATTATATTAATTACTAAACTTTAAAAAATAAAAATTTGATTAGATCACTCAAATACACTTTAAAAATACGTTTTATTCATAATTTAAAGTTACAAACTTCCAATGTTATTACATCAATTCTAAGAAAAAACACACTTGTTAAAAACCCGAAGGTCCCACTCCCGAACTCCCACCCTCACCCCATAATCCACACAAGTATTTATAGGGGTTTGGGGGGGTATTTGAACAAAAAAACGGCTCTCTAACGGCTCCTAACGGTTATAAAACGGCTATAATTTTCAAAAAATCGGATTTCGGGCCGAGCCGAACCATAACCGGTCCATGAACCGGTCCCGGGTCGGGCCGACGAATCCTACCAAAACATGAACCGGTCCATCATTTCGCGCCTATAACCGGTCCTTCATCGGGCCGGGTCGTGGTTAACTGCCCAGATCGGGTCAGGCCGGACCCGTTTGGTCATCACTAGGCTCAAGGGATGTATACTTTCAAAATGTGAATCATAACATTCATTCTTAAGAAAATAGTTACAAAGAGGTACTATTTCTCGAAATATGGACAAATGGAAGTTTAAATATCTACCTAAACCGGTAGGCCCTTGAGCGGATCCCATGTTAGCTCCAAGACGTTTTTCCCATTAAACCTTGTATGAGTTAAGTTGTCTATCTGAATAATTTTTTTTTTGTCTGAAGGATGGGTGACAGATGGATTTGAGGGAGGTAAAGATAGAGGGTTGGATTATTTCCTTGGCATTTTTGGTATTAATTTGTTTCAGGTTACTTAATGGAACCCGCGAGAGGTTCTGGCTTATGCCATATAGCCATTTTGGCTTAATCACTTAATAATTAACCGTAAAGACATAATCCAATATGGTTGAGCAAATAAAACGGTCTGACTATTAAACTCATGGAGCTATATGTATAACCCCTTAGTCCTTTTGTACATTTCTAACCGAATATAAATCAAAGTCTCCAATTATAAATCCACTTGCTATGTTTCATATCAACTTGACATAACAAAAACCAAACAGGTATCGACATTATTTGAATGAAAAATCATTAAAACTATCAAACAAATTATATCTAGACGAATCTAATATCATAAATAGGTAGGAACTGAATTTTTAGCCAATGACATCTTCTAGATGTTAAATAATTCAATAAGCGCTTGAAATTAAAACACGGAAACAAAAGATGACAAAATAAGTTGTTGGTGTTTTCGTTTTAAGTCCCACCATCATAACATTATGGGTCCTCTTTAAGTGTGTGATTATAACAAATACAAATCACCATGATATTTGTTGTTGTCAATTAATGAGATCTTTGTAGTCGGCAGTATGATATGTTGGCCCATGATTAATACAAAACGAAGCCCATGATGGGCCATGTAAAATACCAACTTTTGGGCCTAGATGTCTATATATATACTATATTATAAAACACAGATAAAAAACTCTTAAATACAAATTATTAGACACAAGGTACAATCATTTTATGCAAGATTTTAAAAATATCTTAATTTACAAGTATGAAAGCACAAGATACATATTACTACTGCAGGCTTCTAACACCCACCAATTTGATATGTGCAAGACCTTCCTTTTATGCAGAAATTTTCATGTATCACTATTAATTAATATATTATATTACTATAATTTTGTTTTAATTATATTATTAAATATGTAATTGGTTATTTTTTCTAAATGTCATTAAAATATATAAGTGACGCAGCGTAGGTTTGCGGAAGGATCGACAAGCGTCTAAACCCTTTTACGGTTGAGAATTACGACGCGTAAAACTCTAAAACTCAAGAGAAAACTCTCTAAAATAAGAACTTTTATTAATTGATAACTTGATTGATAAACAATGAAACCTAACTATCCTATTTATAATCTAAACTAGAAAAAAGATAATTACGTAAAATAAACTAATCCTAATTTAACTAGAAAAGATAATTGTGAAACTAATCACGAGGGAGAATAGGAATAAATTAATAAAATAAACCTAAATATGGATAAATATAGATGAATCATTCAACGGTGGTGGATTGGGATTAATAGTGGAATTGGTTTTGGATTGTTTTAGGAAACTTGTTAGCCAACCAACAGTGTTGTACGCGGGTTTCATGCGACTTGGGTCACATGGAACTCGCTTTTGGTTCTGTTTGCGATTCTCGACTTGTTCTTCGATCAATATCGTAACTCTCTCTATATTCGGTGCTTTATTTTTACCTCTCTTTCGATGCCAAATCCCGAGCATCTTTCGAACTCGTTTTTCTTTTCGATTTCGTTTCTCCTTTTCCCAATTATTTGCGAAAACCCTTCTTATTAAATATGTAATTGATTATTTTTTCTAGATGTCATTAAAATATATAAGATAATCATTGAATTCTAACAAAATACTTAATTTTTTTATATAAAAAACATTATTTAAGTCTAAATTAAACAAATTTATAAAAAATCCATTATCACTTTCTCAAAATCATCCAAAATCGTACTGTAAATCGACAAAAAAATAAAATGAAATATTAAAATTGTGATGTATCTCGTTGTATTGCGTGAATACGTTTCTAGTTATAATTTATTCAAGCAAAGAACTGATGTTGTAATTCAAGAAAAATGCAAGTCTGAGGGCTAATGTATAGCATTAGTTGAAACATGAGGACTATAATGTAATATTTCAATTTGAATATAGACATGTGGTGGTGGTGTGTTATTTTTTGAAGGTAATTGTATATTTCCGTATTATTGCCAAACAGCTGAACAGGGTCGTGTCGAAGGATGTACGTGAGATTATAATAACAAGTTTAGCAAGCAGGGGTTGTTTGTTTTTTAAAAAAACCTTTTAATGACTCTTAAGTTTGAATTTTTCAGACATTTTTAGATTTAGACTGCTTGTTTTTTTCCCAATTTTCAAAATCTCTTAACTCTTAAATACGTCTGAAATAAGAAGTGGTGACCTAACTTTTTAAAACTTCTTATCGCCACCTCAGTTCATATGTTCTTCTTTCTCTCAAGACGCCTCCAGACGTTACAGAAACAAACATACAATCTTGTTGATTCGGATTTCAGACTTCAACACCACCTCTTATTAATCAGAAGTAAAATAAGACTTCAGACCTCTTAAAAAACAAACAACACCTAATTGTTTAGTTTAAGATATGATTTTTTTTATGTTTAAACTTTGTTTTTAGTGTTGCGCTATTAGCACAACACATTTTAGAAGTGTTTAATATGATAATGGGGTAGAGAATGAGGTCAAAAGGTTGTTAATTTGATGAAACCCGACCCAATACGTTGTTGTGATAAAACATAGATTAATGATTCGACTTTGATGCGTAATACAGTGTTAAGTCGATGTTTACACGTGTTTACAATTAAACATGCATGTTATAAGTGTTTGTATACAAGAAAAGTGAATAGAAAAGACCAAAAAGTGAGTTAGAATGACATGGAAAAACCATTGTTGCATATTGCTCTTCACCAAACAAATCAATGACAGAATTATCGGTACAATTTATGTGTATATGTGTGTATGTAAATGTATGCATATATATTTTCAATGATGTTCCATTTAGTGCATAACTGTTTTGCAAAACCATTTCAACTATATGATGTATGTTTACATATAGATAATTTTTTTAAATATACATTTATATTTTCTAGTGCATATGGTAGAAAAGTTGGTACATGTTGTGTCATTGTTTTTCACAATATGGCTTTAAACGTTTTGGCACGAAAACCATGAATTCACTAAGCTCATTAGTTGACTAGTAAGAGAAATGAGAAGGTGTAATCGTATACTAGAGCTAGTTGTGTTAATTTCAATCAGTTTCACCATGTAAGATTTTCGTTGTATATTTTGTTTTCATATGATTTATGTTCATAAGTTAATTAAGTCATCCGTGTCCATTAGGAAAGACAACAAGTAGGGGTGTGACATGTCAATAGGTACACAGATTTATGCCATAAGTCATAGTTTAGATCTGGCCTAGTAGATATAAGACATTAAAGGACATAACTACTCCTACATTTCGGTATGGATACACGTGTACTTACTGTAAAATACGAAAGGATGTTGATATTTTACTGATAATCAATACCTATAAATAGAAAACTGACACAGGAAAGAAAACGACAAAGGATCGACAAACGTCTAAACTCTTGAAGGATAACAAACCTACAAGCGTAAAACTCAGAAAACAAGAGAAAACTTTTAAAACAGAGATAAAACTCTAAAAAAAATTAATTTATTAATCATCAACTTAATTGAAATAGAAAACAATAAACCCTATTTATAGGCTAAACTAATTAAGAGATAACTATGAAATAAGATTTTTTTAATTTGAAGAAATCCAAACTTTAAACTTTTAAAATATAACTAGTGTTGGGCCCGTGCATTGCACGGGAGGATAAATTTTTTGTTGGAATATTGAACCAAGTTAAAATGAAACGTAGTTTCTCTGTTAACAGTTAATGAAATACAATGTGAAAAACGAATGTATTTTGAAAATTATAAACAAATCCTCAGTAAATAAAATATGATTGTGGGTTTTGAAAAATATAAACAAATCCTCAGTAAATAAAATAAAATAAAAAAAGTAGTTTTTCAAAGAAACAAAAATATAGTGGAATACCTTTTGTTCAGTTCCAGGTTTCGCCATTGACACCCGACCGTTCGTCTTCTTCTTGTACTCGGATGATACATAGAGAAGCTATATATATTTATAGTGAATGTAAAGAATATTTTAAAGTCTTTTATTAAATATATTAAAATATGGAATAATATTTTTATATCTACATCGTTTCTATTTTATTTTCTTTGCACTTGGTTAATTTGGAAAGTATTGCGGAATATTTTTATTTTAAAGAATACGATAATTTATTAGTGTATCTCGTTATTTTTTATTTTTAATTCATACCAACCTTCTTTTTTCTTCTTTTAATGCTCGTGAAAAGAAAAACATGTAGATTTTATATTACATCTCATTATGTAAAAAGATTTTATAAAATAAAATATGGAAAAATCATTATGAGATGTAATATAAAAAAATACGGAAGAAAAAAGATTTTATATTACATATCATTAGTATAATCTACATTTAAAATAGATTATGCTAATATAAAATCTATTTTATAAAATCCTCCACCAAAAAAACAAATATTTATATTAATAAATGAGTATCCATTCGACAAATAGATGATTATGTGAGATACTGTGTTTGGAAAGATTGTACCAAAGTATTAAGAAATTGTATATTAAGTATTTGGCTTTAATTAGTTGTAACTTGTGCTTAAAATATTGTAATTAAGAGTTTTTTATGTCGTTTTTATAATATAGTATAGATTTGACTTTTTACTAAAATATTTTAAAAATATATGTGAGCTTTATAAAATTAAAAGTTTATGGGAAAAAAAAAACTTATGCAAAAATTAAGACTTATCTAGAATATCAATTATAAACTAAATTTTAAAAAATAACAAATTCTTGAATTTTTTTAATAGGTTTTGGTTTAGGTTTTCGTTTATCTGTAACCAAAACACAATGACATCGTCATATGAATTAAACTAATTTTACATTAAGTATGTACACTTACAGCAATAGTATCTTATTCCTAAGGCTCTTCTACTATTCCGAAAAACTCATATAACATAATGGATGCTTAAAACAATTTATTCATTGAGGAAACCTGAAATAAAGAAACTAATATAATATCATAAAGGACGATAAATGTATGTTGTCTGAGAATCAAAATGCATTAAACCATTTACAATAGTAGATTTTGTAGTTGAAGTAAATTTGGATGCACAAATTCCAAACACGCTTAAAAATTATTTGCAATTTCCTTAAATAGTGTAACATCCTGATTTTTATCCCAACTGGAATAAAGTGTTGATCCGGGTAAATCGGTAAAGGAAGAGCCAGATATGGAGTACAACTAAAGTGCCATGTGGTTGTGACATTTGTCACAATAACACCAATGGTACTGAGAGTATGCTCATCTCAGCTAAAGTGTCATGTGGTTGTGACACTTGTCACAATAGCACCAATGGTACTAAGAGTATAGAATTCTCGGCTAAAATGTCATGTGGTTGTGACATTTGTTACAATAGCACAAATGGTAATGAGGGTATAGTAGTCCCGACTATAGTGTCATGTAGTTGTGACATCTGTCACAATAGCACCGGTGTTACCGAGCGTATAGTCGTCGCGACAAATGTGTCATGCAATTGTGACAAATGCACGATAATTGGCATAATAACATCAAATGTATCGAGAAGTTGGTGAAAGTTGGTATATCCAGTGCGACTGTGACATGCGATTGTGACAATGGCACTATAGCAGGCACAATAGCAACATCTAGTGTGATTGTGCCATGCGATTGTGACAGTGTTACAATCGTTGGGCACTATATCATAGAGTGTACCGTGACATGGTGTATTTGGGCGATTGTGCCATGCGATTGTGACACTATCACAATCGCGGTCACTATAGCAAGCGGGGTCCAGTGCCTTAAAATCCGATTTTTCAAAGGTTTCTTCATTTGGTCATAACTTCTTCATTTTTTATTTGTTTTGGGCGATTCTTGAGGCTATGGTTTTGTATTTTGAATCTGGTCAAGATGCAAACAAAGATGATTAATGAATCCTTGATGATTTGGGGGTTCATGGAAGTTGAAAGGTAAGCCTCTAATCTACCATCTTTTAACCTAGGGTTTTGATCTCTTTGCACCCACAACCTCTAATCCTTCCTTATGGTATATGTTGGTGTTTTTTAACTAAATGAAGTATTTTGGGAGCTTCACATCTTGGCTTGAGGGTTGGTTCAAAGGATTGCATCTTTTCACCAAAAGGAGCTCAAATTTTGGGGTAAAACCTAGATTTAGCCTAAATCTTGCAAGGTGTGTTCAAGTTGATTTGTGAAAACGTTGTATATGACAAAAATGTCCATTTTAGGGTGATTATGTGTTTACATGATTTTTATTAAAACTTGGAATATTTGAAGAGTTTTACTCATTTGGGTTATTTGGTTTTATAAATCTTGTGAAACACCCACATTTGGGATTTTTGGATGTTTTGATAAATAAATCATGTTGATATGTTTCCTTGATGATTTAATATATAAATGGAGGTCATTTGATGTAAATGTCCTTTTAGAATAGTTGATCTTATAAACCGTTTGAAAAATGCATATTATTGTGTTATGAGACATTTTGGAAATATAAGGATGTGAGTTCTTTTGAAAAATGGTTTGTCTCGATCAATGATGAGTTTTGGGTTAATCATACTTTTGGTCGTTGTGTTTGCATAACCGTTGGTTAGATGCGTTTTATTGTTTACACTGACTTTTATTGTACGATAAAGCAAATTATCGAGCTTTTGGCTCGGTTTTGACTAAGATGAGTCTTGGGGACATTTGACCGGTTTTAATAGCCCATTGTGGAGTTTTTAGTATGATTGCGTTTATTGTGTATCATTTGAGACTTACATGTTTTGAGTGCTTTGGTCATTCAATTAGAGTCATGTAATGTTATAGAATGTAATGCAATTGATCCATAGGCATAGGAGTCGGTCTTTTGTCATTTTAAAAAGGACGGGTTGTTCCCGTGTTGGGGCCAGGATTAATCATTAGGTCATCGAGGGCCTTATGGTGCAATCTCTTGGAGTCGAACATCTGCCATTGACCCTATGATATAATTCCTGAGTTTGTTTGTACGAGATAGTCATTTCCCGTTTGTAGCTAGTTGAGACGTTGGGCCCTCGAAAGGCAACTTGGTACGGTTATGTGGGACCGGATACTAGTCATGAACCGTAAATGTAATCCTAGTAATGAGTATGACTAGGATGATTGGGTGCCCTCCCCCACATCTGAGTACGAGCTAGCGAGCTCGTGACCTTTATCCTAGTATGATGAGATCAATAACTTGGAAAGTGGTCTACTTTTGTGTTCCGCCACTAACCATGGAAATCGGGTCTCCCCCGTCACTGAAAGGTGTTGTTTTGGGTATTTAGTTTTATCCATGTTTTTCGGTGACGTTTTGAGTATGGGGTGTTCTCCATAAGTTATCATTTTGGGGCTCGAGTCTTATTCATATTTCGGTATTTTGGATAATAAAGTTTTATCCGAATTTCAATATTTGAGCATTTATCATTAGTCACGTTTTCTGTGAGTATTGGGTTTTGAATTCATATTTGGAAGAATGTTTGGTATTGGGGGTTTTTATCACGGAAATAGTGGGTTTTGGGAAAGATATTACTTTCATATTTTTGTATATTCCTTTTTAGAAACTGTGATTTAACAAGCATTCTTCAGTTTACCGTTTTATATAGGCTTGTGCAACGGACGGGTCGGGTCGGGGACCCAAAACCAAAACCCGATCGGATATTCGGGGGAGGAGAGAGGCCCCGAAACCCGACCGATAACAAGATCGGATATTCAGGTTCGAGGTGATTCGGGTTCGGGTTTGGCGGGTCGAGTGGGTCGGATCTGAGTGTAAGGTAAGTTCAAAGTTCAAACAGTAAGGTAATCTTTATCTACTAATCTGGTAATGAATTGACAAACACAGTAAGTTCAATGTTCAAACAATTTGCTTGGTTCAATCTGGTTGGTTCAACAAATTGACAAATGACAAATCGAGAACAGTAAGGTAATGAGGTAAAACCCAAAGACACAATTGACATCGATGGTCACTACTCACTACAATTCCACAAACTTAAAGCAAATAAACAAGTAAACAATGGTGGTCGGTGGAGGTGTGGATACTGGAACAGTAAGATTTTTTACCTGTAGGCAGTAGGAGTGTCCTGTAGAAAATCGAATGGTGGACAAAATCGAATGGTGGACGATGGTCGCCGATCGGTGATACTAGAACTCTGGGAGCGTCGGACGCCGACGGTGGACGATGGTCGCCGATCGGTGGACAAAATCGAATGGTGGCTGGATGGATTTGGGTTTTCGCCTTTTGGGTCGAGACGATGAGAGAGACATAGTTGATTGGAAATTAGGTTTGAATTGATATCTGATAATGATTTAGTAATTTAGTTTATATTTATTTGGAAATTAGTATAAATAAATAATAAATTAATTTTTATATCGGGTTTTCGGGTCGGGTCGGGTGTGGATTTGGGTACCCAATCCGACCCTTTTTATCCGAGAATATATTCGGATCGGATGGGTTCGGTTTTGGGTAAATCGGGTTGGACGATTTTCGGGTAAATCGGGGCTCGGGTCGGTCGGGTAAATCGGGTCGGCTCGGGTTTGCTCACCCCTAGTTTTATATATGTAACACCCTCAATTCTGGAAATAGCAACTAATTTAAAATTTTCTGAATACATCGATAATTGATTCATCTACAATCACTTATTTAACATTTAACCTCAATACACACATTTCATTCTATACATGCAATCTATAATAAGGACGGACGCTACTAAAACCCAATAACATTCACTATTTCCAAAATACGGAAGACTTCACCAACTACTCACACTTGCGAAAAGCTAAGACTCAACTCTTCATAAACCTGCTAGAAACAAACCCCCAACTGGAACCTGATGCACATGCCGACAAATGAAAAGGTCAAGCTTAACGCCTAGTGAGCTCAAGAGTTTTCAACAACTATAAGTGAATCGTTAAAAAGGAAGAATGCAATTTAAAATCATAATCCTTCAAAGTGATATGCTTCAAATATGAAAACGACTCGTTTACCGATAATATGCATTTTAAACGAAAGGGACACCAATATATATACGTTAACCAAACCAAACTGTTTAAAGAGATACAATTCCGATATAAAACGTTTTCCGTAAATTTAGATTCAACCCAAAGCTTACTTAAAATAAGAATAGAGAGAGACTCCCAATTTATAAAACGCGATTAAAATGTTATATCTCGAAATACCCAAAACTCGGGTGAATCATGACCCACAACTCATAAATGGAAAGGAACCAAATACCGAAACGTAGAAACGACGCATTCCATTCAAACCTTAATATGCGCAGGGGAAACCCAATATTAAGGCCATCATTTACCGTCAACCGTACAAAAACCAAAGTTGATAAGATACGACGTTAACATTTAAAAATACCACGGATCGACGACGGGGGAGACCCGTATACATTGAGAGTAGAGGAACACGCAGGTAGGCCGCCCATACAACTTACTTGCATGTCATCTCAACGTTTCCATTTTGGATGGCGAGAACACGTGAGTGGAGCCACCCGTGATGTTATTGGATTTCACCACATATCTCGGTCTTAGCTCCCATGCCATACCAAACATCACAACCTCAAGCCGTTTATTGCCTCTAGCCATACTCCGTCGAGTTCCACCCCAAGGACTTACGGACATGGGTGCCTATCCAATCTAGACGAGTTTTAACTCGGAGGCTCGTGCCACCCATGAATTGCGTTGATATGCGAATTGATCTAGAGCATCTTGGTGCATCTCATCCTAATGTGCATCCAATGGTGGAGATTCCTTCTTACCATTCTCACCGTAATTTTCATTCTCACTAGAACTCAATCCATGTTTGAATTGGTTAATTTTATTTGCTTGTTTAAGGGTGAATGGCTTCGTGTCACTCTTGCATACATAGCAAGTGAGAGGAGATCCCAAGGGATGGGTTGCATTGGGCAAATGTATTTATTTTACTTTTAAACATGAAAACATTATTATTAAATTTAGAATCATTCAGATTCGATCTTGAAAACGATGTACATGGCATCAATGTTTTCATTTGATTTTTCATAAACATGAAAACATTATTATTAATTTTAGAATCATTCAAATTCGATCTTGAAAACGATGTACATGGCACCAATGTTTTCGGTTGATTTTTCATAAACATGAAAACATTATTATTAAATTCAGAATCATTCAAATTCGATCTTGAAAACGATTTACATGGTACCAATATTTTCAATTGATTTTTCCATGAAAAACATATTCAAGGTTGGTTTCTCATTCATTCCATAGATCACGGACGTCCACGAAGCATGGCTGTTAACCGCCAAATGAACGCAGGTCTCAATTCTCATTCTTTTTTTAAAGGCTTCTCATTAACAAGTTGGACCATATTCTAGACTCACCAATCACGTTTAATTTCTTTATTTTTAAGCTCATATTAATTTCCTTTTAAAAATAAGATATAAATAACTTAAACTCAATACCCATCTATTAAATATTTCGATCACTTCCCATATTCGTAAAAAAACATTTTTCTTTCAAGTAATTGTCACAGTTTTTGACCCAAAACTTTGCAAGTGTGTTGTAATTCTACTCGCTTCATGAAGTCGATATTCAAGATTTGAATTATTACCGTAAATTATTCAAAGGAATTTTTCAAATGAACTTCTTGTTGAATGTTTGTAGGCGGATAACCCTTTTTGCATCATCAACATCGATATTCAATAGCATTACAAAATCAAATATCCTTATATATGTTTCAATGTCAAGCTTGCTTGATAACGTGTGTGCTTCCCTTGTCTTAAGAGAAAAATGAACGATCAATGGGATCTTTAAATTCAGTAAAACCTTAGATTTGCTCGGGCGCGGTAGTTGAAACAAGAGACTAGGCATTGGTGCCATCATAATAGACTAAAAACAAGTATTTTTGGTGCATAAACTTGTAGGCCAATGAGCTGTTTGGACAATCTCTGAATGAAGCACACGTGATATCGAATGTTTTACTGACTCCTACATCTCATTTCAAGGATCAAACCCTTTAGAAAAGGAATTTTTGATTCAATAGTGTTGGAAAAAAAAACCGGTGACACAAATGTTCTTTTACTAAAATTGACATTTATTGAATTTTTTGTCATTAATATGTATTTTGTCAAAAAATGTGCCTGAATATAATATTTATCTTATATTTTTTTACATAGCTTTGTTCAACAAAAACAAGTTTGTAAGCTAGACTAATATATCTGACAAACATATATAACTTAAAAAAAGTCTTTAATGGATCTCGTTGAATAATATAGTCATATTGTTTCATTCTCTTCAATGCTTATCCTCTAGACGAGCCTATGGGGTGGTTATGATAAGCATACATATAAAGTGGCATATGTAAGAGAAATGACTTGATGAGTTTGTGAGTTCTCGCTTAAAAGATATCGTATGCATTGATGCAATGGAAATAACATGCATTTCATAACAACGAAACATATAACCCACTGATTCGTCGTTGTTTGTAAACGCTTTAACCAAGCCGTATTTTGGCTTCAAAATCATATATTCAAAAACCACAAGGGTTGTGGTGTAGTGGTTAAGGCCCTGGGGGATGTGGTGGAATATCCCAACTGCTCAGGATTCGAATCCAGGCGTACACAACAATTGTGACCACTGAGGTTTAATCAAGGTTGATGTCTTACAGTCATAATTAATTTGTCAAGGGATTAGTCTAGGCATAGCCTAGGACACCTTTTCCAAAAAAATCATATATTCGAGATGTATCTCGTGTGTTATCTAAGTCATGACCATGTGTACAATGCATTAGCTGATAAATATATCTTATTGTAGACACAATGTGACTTTTACAATTATTAAACAAAACAAAAAAAACTCGGCAACATGGTGCATTGGCATATGGGCTAGGGGGGAACCGTATTCGTATGACTGGGTACTTCTTCATGGGCTATAATCATATAGACCTATGGCACACGAGTATCTGACCCCAAGCCGCATGGTTCTCCTATCCCCTTTAGCCATTTGTTTTCATACGAAAACCTTAAGTTGAATATTTCATCCATCCTCTAAATACTTCCTACTGAATCTTTTATCCCAGCGATACCATTAGATTCATATTAGGACTTTTTTTATAATAAAGTCAAATCAACATTTTGTTTTTTTTAATAAAGTCAATTGTCACGGTTGAGTCCAAACTCTTAAATCTAATTCGATTATGTTTAGATGCAAAAATTTCCACTTGCATGAACTCTTGATTGGTAAACCATAAGTCTCATATTTAAGACGTCGAATTATGACAACTTACTAATTATTGTCAAATAATAAAAATGTTCTGTTATAAGGATTAATTTAGTTAAACAATTATTGAATCAACCATTTCATGAAAAATATGAGAATACTAGAAAATCTATCATAACCTGGTTGAAGAATAACACACTAGAACAAATGAAGAAAACACAAAATGTAATTCAAGCACAAAATATCTCTTATGTAAGCATCAGAAAACTCTAGTCGCAACTTGCAACAGAAGAATTTCGTTTATGAAAGATCGATTTCAGTTTTAAAAACATAAACAACATCGTTTTTTTTTATATAAAGAACCCAACAATGGTTGTTGCCGACAAGTGTCTGTGTTTTTTTTATCGAATAAATGATAAACTTGTATAGTTAAAAAGAAAATCCATTTTATTAAAAAAAAAAAGTTGGGCAAAAAAGTGTTCTTATGGTCCTTGGAATTTTTAAAATTTGCATTAATGTCCCCCCTAAGTTAAAGAGCTTCAACAACCCGTCTCTTTCATGGTTTTATGTCTTGTCTACCTCTTCATTTCATTTCATTTCATTTCAATGGTGTGTGGCTCGTGAGTCTTGAGTCACGTGCTAGCCATGTGCAATGTGCAGGTGACATCTCAAAACCTGGTCCCGATTTTTATAAGAACACAGTTTTATTTTTATCTATCATGGATATGTTGTTTCTAGACCGATTTTAAGTTTTAACTGATTTAGAATTTATTTTATGTATATATTTGAGATAAATAAATATATATATATATATATATGTACTTTTTGGATAATTGGTTTTTTGGGTAGTCGTCTAGACATTATATTTAAGTAAAGACAACTTATGAATTTTGAAGTATCAATATTTTAACTGTAAACTTAAAAAAGTAAATGATTTTATGAAGACAAGACAAAAAAAAAAGGATGACTTTTATGACTTTAAAACACTACCACTCTTATGGAATTGAGATAAATGTATATTATATTAATCATAAGATTAAAGTAACTTGGGTTTTGTGATGACAAAATCTTAAAAAAGATTGATCATTTTTATGACTTGAGAAACATGACTATTGGACAATATATTTCAAAATGAGAAGATTAAATAGTTTCAGGATTATAAAATTAAAATTCGAAACATATTTTTGAATTCGTCATCGTATAAGTAAGTTATGTTTTATATTTTTTATAAAAATATTTGTTAAACATTTTTTATAAAATTACTAGAAGCGTACCCGCGCAATGCAGCGAGATACATCACGATTTTAATGTTTCGTTTTATTTTTTGTTTTTTTGTCGATTTACAGTACGATTTTGAATGGTTTTGAAAAAGTGATAATGTTTTTTTTATAAATTTGTTTAATTTAGGCTTAATAATATAATGTTTTTTATATAAAAAAATTAAGTATTTTGTTATAAATCAATGATTATCTTATATATTTTAATGACATCTAGAAAAAAAATAACCAATTACATATTTAATAATATAATTAAAATAAATTTATAGTAATATAATATATTAATTAAGAGTGATACATGACAATGTTTGCATAAAAGGAAAGCCCTGCACATACCAAATTGGTGGGTGTTAGAAGCCTGCAGTAGTAATATGTATCTTGTCCTTTGATACTTATAAATTAAGAGATTTTTAAAATCTTGCATAAAATGATGGTACCTTGTGCCTAATAATTTGTATTTAAGAGTTTTTTATCCCTACTTTATAATACTAGTGTTGGGCCCGTGCATTACACGGGAGGATAAATTTTTTATTGGAATATTGAACCGAGTTAAAATGAAACATAATTTCTCTGTTAACAGTTAATGAAATACAATGTGAAAAACAAATGTATTTTCATAAGTGGTTAACTTGCATATATTCTTAATCGTTTGTTGTTATGAGTTTGTGCAATAATATTGGTAATAGTTTTGTATTATATTATTTAAAACTCAAACGACATGTCTCACAACATATCATTATTATTGAAATAATTATAAATATGAACATACATTTTTACAGATTTTGCAATTTTTCTAAAACCTCCTCGACAACACTTGACAATCACTTTGAACGTATAAATCTATAGATTAATTAACAACATTCAACCCACATTAAATATGACAAAGAAAATAAATGATTTCTATCTTTTGTAACTGGCAACTCAACTGGTGTAGTTCAAATTCACTCATTACCACTTGAAAATTTATCTGACTATTGACTTCAAGACCTCATAGTATTAGTCGATAAAAATAAAGATATGTATATATATCTTATTACCCTACTTCGAAAAATATGATTGTGGGTTTTGAAAAATATAAACAAGTCCTCAGTAAATAAAATAAAATATAAAAAAGTAGTTTTTCAAAGAAACAAAAATATAGTGGAATATCTTTTGTTCAGTTGTAGGTTCCTCCATTGACACCCGACCGTTCGTCTTCTTCTTGTACTCGGATGATACATAGAGAAGTTATATATATTTATAGTGAATGTAGAGAATATTTTAAAATCTTTTATTTTCATTTTCGATTTTACATTTAAATGTAAATATATTAAAAATATGGAAGAATATTTTTATATCTACATCATTTCTATTTTATTTTCTTTGCACTTGCTTAATTTGGAAAGTATTGCGGAATATTTTTATTTTAAAGAATACGATAATTTATTAGTGTACCTCGTTATTTTTTTATTTTTAATTCATATCAACCTTCTTTTTTCTTCTTTTAATGCTCGTGAAAAAAAACGTGTAGATTTTATATTAGCAAAAAAAAATACGTGTAGATTTTATAAAATAAAATAGATTTTATATTAGCAAAAAAAATACGGAAGAAAAAAGAGTTTATATTACATCTCATTATGTAAAAAGATTTTATAAAATAAAATATGGAAAAAGATTTTATAAAATAAAATATGAAAAAATCATTATGAGATTTATATAAAAAAATATGGAAGAAAAAAGATTTTATATTACATCTCATTAATATAGATTTAAATGTAAAATCTACATTTAAAATAGATTATGCTAATATAAAATCTATTTGATAAAATCTTCCACCAAAAAAAACAAATATTTATATTAATAAATGAGTATCTATTCCACAAATAGATGATTATGTGAGATATTGTGCTTGAAAATGTTGTACCAAGACCCCACATATTTGATTTTTTCTACCAAAACCAAAAGGAATAAGTAATCTCAAAATCCATTTCCAGATTAGGCATCTCAATATCTAGTTTTTTTGTATCATTTTATCAAATACATCTCAATATCTTGTTATTTTAGCTTTAATATAAAATGGTTTATGATATATTAATTGTTTTATATGCTCAAAGCTTCAAACCAATTATCTATACTACATTATAAAGATGACATAAAAAACTCTTAAAAACAAGTCTTAAAGCTTAATGTACCGCAATTTAATGCTAATTACTTAAAAAGCAACCATAAAAGCTGTATGTACTACATTTAATGTTATTCATTAATTTTCAATCACTATCTCTAACCATTTTAACTCCCCTAAAATCATTTCCCACTTTAACTTCTCTAAAATAACTCTCAGCATATTTTAGATATAAAAAATCTAAAATATAATTAAAAAATCTTACAGAATATTTTATTAAAAAAAATTATATTATTAAACCAAAATAAATTACATTATATTATTAAGTCTAAATTAAACAAAATTATATAAAAAAATCATTATCACTATCTCACAACCATCCAAAATCGTAATGTAAATCGACAAAAAATAGAAAATAAAATGAAACATTAAAATCGTGATATATCTAGCTGTATTGCGCGAGTACACTTCTAGTCTAGATATAAAATATATAAAATTATGGTATAATTTGCTATTGGGTTTAACCGTTATAACAAAATAATAACTGAAATTAAACCGTTTTACCCAAAAACCAAATAACCCGAAACCAGTTAGGTTCAGGTGGGTTATTTTCGGTTTTCGAAAATTTTCAAACACTCCTAAGTCTGACCCAAGTCACCTGAGTTTCTAGATCCGCCACTGACGACAAGGCATCGTCGCTAAAAAATTGAAAAGATATAACAATGTATTAGAATTTAAATTTTAGTTTTCATAATTATATATATGTGGATGGAGACGAGTCAACCACTTTTCATTCAATCTTAACCGTTTAAATTCATCCAACTTTTAATTTGAACCGTTTAAATTAAAGAGTACCACGGTTCAAGCATGATGTACTACACCCTAATCACGTCCTCTCCATGTTTATCTAATATAGCGATAATTTCTCTCCCATTCATGCGTTTCAGTCTACACCTCCGAATTCTAACCGCACGTCCTCACTCGCCAATTTCTCTCGCACAATCGCCTTCAACCTCTCAATCTGGCAAGACCTAAGCCCTGATGAAGCTTTCAAGTACCAATGTGCTAACATGAATCAATGGGAACGTGAGACAAATCTGCAGAGAAGTGGATTCTTCTTTGTGGTAGGCTGCAGCTCCATGAGGTATCATTTTTTTGACTTCCTATTTTATTAGCAGATTTGCAATCAAGCCACACACACCCCTGGAGTACGGTTAAGGTTTTTTAATTTGTTGACTCCATCGCTATTCCATATGGTTAGTTTCTATTTTCTTCCTTTCCCTCTTCAAAATGTTGTATTTTAGGGTTCGAATCCTCCCATTATCACCATCAAAATGTGTGTTCGAATCTTTCTTCCCCTACTATTGTTCTGATCCAATTTTTCCCCTTACTGATTCAAGACCATATATTGGTTTCCAGAGTTTTCAGTGACGAGTTTCTCCTCTCGATGTGCTCCAGTTTTCGGTAAGATGTTCTTCGTTTTTTTTCCGTTACCTTTCTATTTTTTAGAGATTGGTTATATTGGTGATAATTTTGAAGATAACTTGAGAAGTTTAAAAAATTATATCACGACACCCTCCAATTTGAAATATGGGAAGTTGTTACCATCATTTGCGTTCAATTTGGGTAAGGATTCATGTTACTATCTGTTTGAAATCAAGATTTTGAAGATAGATTTGGCTTCAAATTGTTACCATCGTTTGCATTCAATTACTTTTCTCTTCTCCAAGACAACACTTTTAGTCCAGGTTTCCGTTTCTTTGTGCAATGCCTGGGCAGTAACTAATATATCAAAACAAGATTTGAACACGTGAGGCGTTTAACCTTCTTTACAGACGGTAATCATAATCTCCTTTTGGTAGTGTCTGCTTTTAGAGATTTTTTATTTCGAGAATTTGATGTAGTTATAAAGATTAACACAAAATCCTTACACTGTTATAAATTTGATGTTGCTTTTAGAGATTTTTTTATTTCCTTGGTTGCTAAAAAGATATGCAAAGTGTGATACAATTGTTGTATTGTTGGTTGCTTGTATGTTTGTTACATTAAACCATCTCTTCAACAATTTGTTGTATTTTAATTCCACTTATATCGAATTTAAGTGAGTTGTCTCGCATATTGGATTCCTGATTTTTCATTCATATACATTAACACAAGTATGATATCTATCTTTTTTTTTTCTTAGAAGTATGGTTTAGTCATTTTATATATTTTAACAGATGTCATTGAACTTCGTTTTGTTTTACACACTTAATTCTCAACAATCAACCCGGGATATAGAGTATGGTTTTATCATTTTTTGATTATATTACAGCGGGATATAGATCTCTTCAAGAACTTCTATGCTCTGTTGCTCCTGATTCCATGCGAGGTATTCTCCTATTTCCTGATTACATTACCGATTCATCTTTTTTCCTCTTGCAGTTTTTATTTTCATTCTCGATCGATTCTGGTTATGTTGTTGTTGTTGCTGCTGAATGTCAGATCTTTGAAGAAGAGTTTACACATACATGAAGGTTAATGTTCTTCTTTGGAATCGATAATACTTGTCTATTCCTTTTGCTATATTTCCATTGAGGTAATTAGTTTTAGTTTTCTCTACTTTTAGTTTTAGTTGTATGATTGTATCGATTCAATCCCTTCTTTGTTGTGATTTGTTGAAATTTTTATCAGTTTTGTATCAATTCCTTGCTATTAGGGTTCTAATCCATCCTTTTGAATTTTTATCTGTTTTAGTTTTAGTTGTTTTTAGTTGTTCCATGTTCCTTGCTTTAATTTGTTGAATCCCATATTGAATTTGCTAAATCGATTTTTGTTTGATATAACTTTTAACTTCATTTTAGGTAATTCCAATAGTTGGATGGATGTGAAATTGATGGTGAAGGATGAGTTTCATTTTGTACTTCAAGCGAACATCATTATATCAACTGACTTGCAACTTAAAACTGATTTGTTTCAAAAGGCGTCATTTCTACATTTAGTTATTACAATGTATATTGAAATAGAATTATATATATATGGATGGAGACGAGTCAACCACCCCTCCATTCAATCTACACCGTTTAAATTAATCCAAAATTAAATCTCATCCCTTCAAATTCCTTATTTCACGGCAGATAACTAATCCTTCTATCTCCAACGCACTGCTCTTAATCCACCGTCTCCTCTAACTGACCCACTCTCCCACCTTAGCCCTCATTTATCTCACGACTCTCTCTGCCTTCACTCTCCCCTATTTCTCTCCCCATCCACCACGTTCCTCTCAACCTCTCTTCCACTTCCCTGAATCATCTCCCCATTTTCCTCCAATTTCCTCTCCTTTCCTCTCCTCCAATCTCAACGACAGCCATGGGAAACTGCTTCTCCGGTGGAGGCCATGGTCAATTTGTAATTGGTGTGCCCTTCATCTGTTCTTGATACTAGCGTGATCAAATGTTGATATCGATATTGTGAGCATTTGAGATGCACGGGTAATAGACGCTTACCAACAATCTATTTTGATGGCCGATAATGTTACCCAATAAGGTAAATGAAGGTAATGATTTTTTCCCGTAAATACTTACCCGATAAGCATTTGGTAAATGGACCCTAACTTTTTTGAGGTAATCAAACCAGAAAACGAATGTTTCCTGGAAATATCTAACATCACAAAAAAACCATTTAAGGGATGAGTCTTGTGCATAATGCGTTCGTGATATATTACAACAGTGATCGTTAAAACATTTGTTCCGACGCTTGAGTTTTTAACTTCTAATGACTTGATCAACATATAGGGCAAAGATGGCCATTTAAGGTATATGTTATGGCTATGTCTTTTGTAGGTGTTTGCTTCAGTTTGAGCATGCAAGAGATGTGGGTGGAACTCTCACTAAAGCAAAGTTGACTATAATGTGAATATGTGATGTACATCTACAAGTAAAATCTAATGATCTTAGATTTATGAGAGATGCTTAATGTGGTTTTATGATTTTTTTATATATTGTCAGTAACACACTGCAAGACGTATGAATGTTGGATTCTATTTTGATTTTCTTTTATCCTTTGGTTTGGTAAATATAATTTGTTTTTCTTTTTGTGATCTTCTTCATGTTTACTTATGTTTTCTATTTTCTATTTTCTATTTTATGTTTTCATTTTTGTTGGAAAATGTCAAAGCTTATTTTTGTTGAATGTATATTTGTTCATAAAGAAGAAAAAGCAAATTGCATCACGGATCAGAATAAACGTAAACTGAAAGTAGAGCAAATGGAGAGAAACAAGGACGATGACGGTGTCGGGTTGTTGGCGTTGAGGTTGTCAAAAGGAAGTTGAAGAATGTTTTGAAGCTTGAATTACAGTCTATGTCGTGTACCCGACCAACGGACGGGTATAACACTAGTTACTAATGGTAGAACAAAAAAAAACCGTAAATGTATATAATTAAAACTGAAACTGATTTATTAATGTATAGTATTACAATTTGTAACTTAATTAATTTTATTTTATATTACGATAATTATTTTATGTCAAAATTGGAAAAAAAAAATCTGGATCAACTTGTATATGTCAAGACGTCCACATTCGTTCTCATATAATACTTGATGACATAAACATTTTTACATTACATACAAAATGTTGTTATAATAAAATTTGACAACATAGCAAATTATACTTTTAAATACAGTAACAAATTTCAAAAATATATATCAAATTGCATATATTAGTCTTTTTAAAATTTAACGACTAACGATTGCATGGAGAAAGCACTATAATGGTTTGTTTTTTTCCTTTTGCTAAATTTGAAAAACAGAAAATAAAACGTCACCCAATTAAAACTATCGAATAAGACGTGGGTAAATTGGGCTCCGTCTGTGATCAATTGGGATCTTTATGGTCCGACGGTTAAAAGGTTTATGAAATTTTAAGGTTCATGACCAGGTACAAGTTGTACAAGACTGGAACCAATTATGTATAGAACCGATTTTCTTTTCTGTAAGTTTTTATTAATTATAACACAAATTTTTAAAGATTTTTTGTATAAGATTTTCAAGTTATTTTTTATAAGTTTTTTCTAGATTTTCTCAAATAAATGTATTATTTAAGGTGTAGTTTCAGTACTAAAATTTCAAAAATTGTAATTAAAAAAACAATAATAACATTTTTTTGCAAAACAAGATAAAAAAATGGGCCGGGCCCCGACCATATTTGAGAACGACTTTCTGGTAATAAGGCCGGTTATTAGGCCTAGGATTAATCCTATGATTTTTAATCGTGATTGGGAGTTGGGACCGACATACCCGATTTTAAAGAGATCAATAAGGAATGGGACCGAATTAAAACCGACGTGACTTGGCCTGAGATTGATTTTTTACCATCTCTATTATGACTCGGCCTGAGACTGATTTTTTACCATCTCTATTATCTCTATAACCACTTGGGTTGTGGCGTACTGGTAAAGCTTTTGGGGGAAGTAGTGGAAAATCTCATCTACCCAGGGTTCAAATTCAAGCGCTGTCAAAGCCTTTATGGCCATGCAGGTTCACCTGCGATGATTCTAAGAGGCCATTCGTGGTCGTCCGGGGATTAATCGGTGCGCATAAGCTGACCCGGAAGCCCACGGTTACCAAAAAAAAACTGGTTATTATACTAACGATAGTTTTGGGAAAAAAAACTAATTTTTTAACTTGAAACAAGATTTATAAAATGTTTCTTACGTTTTTTCACGGAACACAAAAATATTAAAATTTCGTATTGAATTTTGTTATGTATTATTATCTCATTATTATAAAAATCAAATAATAAAAAAAAATAACATTATTGGAATCAAATAATTTTTCAATAATAAAATATTGTAATTGAAGCAAGTCTAGTCAATTAATTGGTGAGTAATTTGACCCGACAAAGTAAATAAGATGATGGACCACGTACGTAAATGCACGCGCCGGAATCCGCACGTAAATATTCCGCGACACACTTGCAGCTTTTTCCCCTCCCAACAATCCCTACAACATTAAAAATTTAAATTCCTATATTACCCCTTGAAATTCCAAACGGGGATAAGTAGGGGTGCTCACGGGTTAGGTTGATCGGGTTGAAGGTGTTTCAACTTTCAACAACCCAATCCGATGTTGGCGGTTTGAGAATTTTCCACCCAACCCAACCAAAACAAAAGTGCAACCCAACCCAACCCGTTTGGGTTGGTCGGTATAGTCGGATTGATCGGGTTGTGTTTAAACAAATTAAAAACAATATTGAAAACATAAAAATAAGAAATTTTTTCTTTGAAATACGATCCATCATTCAAAAGAATATACGAGTTCGTCAAATATTTAGGTATTACCTATAACTTTCCAATACTGTCATTTTATGAGTTCCATTTCTCGTTACTGTCGAGTTGTTTTTGGTAACTTATACATATTAAAGAGAAATATAAATAATTTTAGAAAAGTCGCTAAAACGTTTATCGGGTTGGTCGGGTTACTTTGAGCCTAACCCAATATCAACCCAATAACTTCTAGTTGTCCTAATTTAGTAATTTTGTATCGATTATACGTCGGGTTACCTCGGGTTGATTTTTCCCGGGTTGGTCGGTTTTTTGAGTACCCCTAGAGAGCAGTAGCAATTTCTCTAAAAGATAGAAAAAAAACTTTCAATAAGCATTTGTTGTCCAAAATTTTTTAACAGTTTTACTATCTTGTTCTCTATAACAAAGAAATTTAAAAAATTTCCAAGTTTATAACAATATTCTCTGTAACAATCCAAACTTCAACAATAACGAATAGATAACATCATAACCGAAAATGTCCCAAATATACTAATTACAAAAATCCCAACTCAAAAACCACAACTGTAAAATATGACCACAACTGAGATAATCTAAGTATATCGAAACTTCGAGCTCACTCCAAGTCTATCACGTCACCGCCTCCCATAAATCCCTTGAACGAACTTCTAACTAAACCTTTACCTGAAAAATGTTTTAGTTTTGAAAAGCGAGGGTTAGACCATGAGGTCTAGCAAGTTCCCTCTAGCAACAACATTCGCACCGCAAAAGCATTTATAATAATTCTCCACTTTAAAACATTTAAACTTTCAATCGCAAAACTACACATGTAATCAGCACACTGAAGTCACACCACCTGTGACAACGTGTCAGTCTCACGCTGCTTTAACTGGAACACACCCTCCATGGCATAAACGGGAACCCCCCCCCCCCCCCCAACATGAGCACTGGCGGAACACACCCTCCGACTTAGCCGTTACACATCTATTTCCAAATGTTTATATACAAAATATCTCAACTTTTACGACATAACAAAACATGTTGTTCATATAAAAGATCAACATGCAGTTTCATAATATCTTATGCGTTTAATATAAAATAGAAGTCAACAAACTTTTGGTTAGAAAAGACTCACATGTCGTCCCTGCTTAACTCTTCCCAGTTACACCTCAATCCTTTGACAGAACACCTACGAATAACGATAATCTGGGTGATAAGATGCACAAGCGACCCTGAATAATAGCTCTATTCGACCCCCTTTCCCCTCCTACTAAAGAGGTCACCTACCCGGAACCCCCTTACCGGGTTTGGTCTCGCCTGTTGGGGTCGGCCCCGGTCTTCCCGTCTCCTGGTGTAACACCCTCAAATCTGGAAATAGTAACCGATTTAAAATTTTCTAAATACATCGATAAATGATACATCTCTAATCACAATTTATTATTTCACCTTAATGCACACATCTTATTCTATACATACAATCTACAATAAGAGTGGGTGCTACTAAAACCCAATAATAGTCACTATCTGTAACACTCTAAAAATTCAACTTATAAAAATTTCATAAAATTGGCAACATGACATCAAAAATCAAAGATCCAATTATCCTGTAAATAATATTCCAAAAGAACAACAACCCAATATTCAATACAACCACAACCTTGAGAAGTCGGTTTAGTTTGTGTAAAAAGGGTTGCCATAAGAAATGGGATACTAATAATACAACGACCTACTTAATCTAAGATCAATTCCAATCTAGATTAAAATGGGCGTCGCCAAAATCACTATTAACACTCTTCACAAAAATCCTCCAAAAGACCGGCACTTCAAGATCTCCTACGTGCCCGGTAGCCAAGCCAACATCCTAAATTCCTCCACGGTTAGGATCTGTTAGGAAACAACAACCACAACAAGTGTTAGGACGAAGCCTAGTGAGATCCCATAAATATGCAAATATTAAACATGGTATTTATAAAACGATAACAGTGTTACCGAACTCCTCTGGTTCACGCGGAACAATTCTCCGCCATCAGTTTCTCAAACATGAATATAAACATACAAGAAATACCTCTTGATTTACGGGGGAGACCCGCTTCCATCGGGGCGATATTTACTCGAAAGTGGGATCGCCTGCAATGGTCATGGATTACACCTCATGCCCCTATCTTAGTTCCCATACCATATCGACATCACAACCTCAGACCGTATTTACTGCCCTTATTGCCTACTCCGTCGAGTTACACCTCAAGGTCTTACGGACATTATTGCCTATCCATATTCTAGACGAGTTACACCTCAAGGATACGAGATCCCTTATTGCCTACTCGCTAGCAACACACTGTGATTAATGCAAAATTCATACATTAAGCTACTACCTCCTCGTGCACAAGGAGTAGTGCCACATACTTATCAGGTGATCCACATTTGTTAAATAAATAACACATTATATACACCTCTCTTCCACATATAAAATATTTACTTCCATATTCCTCATAAATCATGGTCCTCATAATTTCATACATGTAAATACATCCACCCATTATCATTACCCCATTCCTTCATAAAGTTATCAGTAGTTGAATTAAATCATGACATTAGTAGTTTCCTCATGAACCCAACATATAAGCATGAAATCTAGAGCATATAATCCACATAGTTACTACTAAAGAGATTATCAAGGTCTACTAAACATACTTGCCCCCATTGGGTTCATAAAGTCAAGAATACCAACTATTAGGTTATAAGACTCAACCAAGTAGCACATAGAAGTATTGTGAGATAAAGCCATGGTAATAATCAATACTAGAGCATTTAAGAAGGAATAACTCACCAAGTAGGTTTTTGGGGAAAACCCAAACCCTAGGTTAGAACTTTGGGGAAGATGACAATGGAGATGATGACCTCCAAGCCCAACTTGAATCCTTAGATGCTAACCCCCAATGATGTTTCCACTGAACTCCTCCGCTTCCCACGTGACATTCGCGCCTCGATGATGTTTCCACTGAACTTTCAACATTACCACCTCTTTATGGCGAAGTTTCTTCGTCACTCTCTCCAGTATAGCTTCCGGCTCCTCAACACAACGGTTGTTGTCCACCTGTATTTCGGACAAGGGTATGACATTTTCTTCTTCCGCTAAACACTTCCGTAGATAGCAAATATGGAAAGTGGGGTGAATCCCACTCATCTCAGGTGGTAAATCGAGCTTATAAGCTTGGAGTCCCACTCGTTCAATGATAGGAAAAGGCCTGAGGAAACGGGGGCTAAGCTTCCCTCGTTTCCCAAACCTTATAATCCCTTTCCAAGGTGACGCTTTCAACATAACTCGGTCGCCTACTTGGAATTCCATTGGACGCCGTTTCTTGTCCGCGTAGCTCTTTTGACGGTCTTGATCTGCCTTCAAACGCTCTCGTATCCCCTTAACCTTGTCCGACGTTTCTTGTACTATCTCCGGTCCAGCGAACTGTTTCTCACCCGCTTCGATCCAGCAAGTTGGGGTTCTACATTTTCGCCCGTATAATGCCTCGTACGGTGCCATTCCCAAACTCGAGTGATAACTATTATTATAGGCAAATTCCACCAATGGAAGATGAGAGTCCCAACTTCCCCCAAAGTCGATCACACACGATCGCAACATGTCCTCCAACGTTTGAATTGTTCGCTCGCTTTGCCCATCCGTTTGAGGATGATACGCTGTGCTTAACTTTATCTTTGTTCCCAATTCTTTTTGAAAAACGCTCCATAAATGGGAGGTGAAGCGACTGTCCCGGTCGGACACAATGGACAGCGGCACCCCATGCCTTGACACTATCTCATTGATGTAGAGTCTCTCTAGCTTGTCTAATGGTAACGCTTCCCTCATGGCCAAAAAATGTGCGCTCTTCGTCAACCGATCCACTATCACCCAAATGGTGTCGTGGATCTTCAACGTCTTTGGTAATTTCGTCACGAAATCCATTGTAATGTGATCCCACTTCCACTCCGGTACTTCCAAATATTGCAAACTCCCATACGGTCGTTGGTGTTCGGCCTTCACTAACGAGCAAGTAAGGAACTTCTCCACATAGTTTGCCACATCCAACTTCATCACGGGCCACCAGAAGTTTAACTTTAGGTCTCTAAACATTTTGGTGCTCCCGGGGTGAATAGAATATCTCGACTTATGTGCCTCTTCCAAAAGTAATTTCTGACACCCTCCCAACTTGGGTACCCAAACTCGTCCTTGGAAGAGTTTCAATCCTCTACCATCCTCCGTCAGACTAAGGTGTTGCTTCGTCATTGCCTCGTCTTTGAGGTTCGCCTCAAGTAGTGCCTCAACTTAAGCGGCTTTTATCATTTCCATAAGGTTTGAGATAATCTCAATCCTTGTCAACGAGGTTTTCACCGTCCCGCTATACTCCTTCCGACTTAACGCGTCCGCCACCACGTTTGCTTTGCCCGGGTGATATTGAAGCTCGCAGTCGTAATCCTTCAACAATTCTAACCATTTTCTTTGACGCATATTTAGCTCTCTTTGATCGAAAACCTATTTAAGACTTTTGTGGTCGGTGTAGAGTGTACATTTTGTACCATACAAGTAGTGTCGCCACAACTTCAAAGCGAACACTACCGCCGCTAACTCGAGGTCATGAGTTGGGTAATTCTTCTCGTGCTCCTTCAATTGTCTTGACGCGTAAGCTATCACCTTACCCCGTTGCATGAGAACGCAACCCAACCCCATCTTGGATGCATCACTATAAACGACAAAGTCTTCTGTTCCCTCCGGTAGGGACAAAACTGGGGCTTCGCACAATTTCCGTTGCAAGGTACGGAAAGCTTTCTCTTGAGTCTCGGTCCAAACAAACTTCACGTTCTTTCGAGTTAATGCGGTCAACGATGAGGCGATCTTGGAGAAGTCTTGAATGAACCTTCGGTAGTAACCGGCGAGTCCCAAAAAGCTTCGGATCTCGGTCGGGATTTTCGGAGGCTCCCAGTTCATCATCGCTTCGATCTTGGCGGGATCTACTTTTACTCCTTCTCGGGTCACCACATGCCCTAAAAATTGCACTTCCCGTAGCCAGAATTCGCACTTAGAGAACTTAGCATAAAGTTTCTCCTTCCTTAGCACCTCTAACACTTCCCTCAGATGTTGCTCGTGCTCCTCGTCATCCTTTGAGTATACTAGAATGTCGTCGATGAACACTATGACTGACCGGTACAAATATGGTCGGCACACACGGTTCATCAAGTCCATGAATATTGTCGGCGCGTTCATCAATCCAAAAGGCATAACTAAGAACTCGTAATTCCCATACCGAGTCCTGAATGCCGTCTTAGGAACGTCTTCCTCTCGAATCTTCACTTGGTGGTACCCCGAACGAAGGTCAATCTTGGAAAAACATCCGGCCCCTTGTAGTTGGTCAAAGAGATCGTCTATCCGGGGTAGTGGATATTTATTCTTGATGGTTACTTTGTTCAACTCTCGGTAATCGATGCACATACGCATCGATTCGTCCTTCTTCTTCACAAATAGTACCGGATCTCCCCACGGAGACGAGCTCGGTCTTACAAATCCCTTGTCAAGTAACTCTTGAAGCTGTGACATCATCTCTTGCATTTCAGTTGGCGCCAAACGGTACGGTGCTCGAGCAATAGGTGCTGCTCCCGGAATTAGGTCGATCCTAAATTCCACCTGTCGATCAGGAGGTAAGCCAGGTAGATCGTCAGGAAACACATCCGGGAATTCGTTGACAATCTTCACGTCCTCCACCCTCCGCTTTTCTGCTTTGGCGTCCACCACGAAGGCTAAGTACGATGGGTACTTCTTTGCCAGACATTTCCTTGCCTTGATGGATGAGATGATTGCTACCTCGCCTTTTCGTTTCTCGCCATACACAAACATGGAGTTGCCATCCCGAATGGGAATCCGTATGAGTTTCTTTGAACAAAAGATCTCCGCTTGATGCTTTGCTAGTCAATCCATACCAATCACCACATCGAAACTCCCGATGGTCATAGGGAGCAAATCCACCATAAAGGTTTCACCACTGATTTCGAGTCGACAATTTCTCAAAATATCCCTCAAGACTACCCGCTCTCCCCTAGCTACTTCTATGACCAAGGCGTCTTTAAGGGCACTAACCGACAAGTTTAAAGATTTGCAAAACACATCGGACACAAAAGAGAAGTTTGCACCAGAATCAAATAATACTCTAGCAGGCGTGGAGTTGAGTAAGAATGTACCCGACACCACTTCGGCGGTTTCCTTTGCTTCCTCCCTCGTCATTTGAAATGCCCTCCCTTGAGCCTTGGGGATGGCCTCTCTTTTCGCTTGATTTCCAGAATTGACCCCTTCTAGCCCCACCTCTCAGCTTGGGGCATTCTCTTCGTACGTGACCAATCTCCTTGCATTCAAAACAAACCGTCCCTCGAATGGGACACAAGAAACTAGTGTGACCCGACTGACCACACTTGAAGCATGAGGGTGGGCCTGGATTTGGGTTAGGGATGGTCTTGCAAAACCCAAAATGCCTATTCCTACACTTGGGACACCATTTAGCTTCCCGTTGATTGTCAAAACCCTTATTGGGAGGTTGAAACTTCGGCTTCTTGAATGAACTAGGCGGGTTTTCCCACCTCCTCTTCTCCACAGTCTTTGCCTTCTCGGCTTTGTCTTTCGCAAAAAGTCTCTCTGTCACCTTAGCTTCCTCAATTGTCTCTCGGAGATTAGAGGCCCTTGAGTTGCGAACTATTTGGATCATGTCCGCGGGTAAACCTTTTAGATAAGCCTTCACTTTCTCTTTCTCAGTCAGGGCTACATGTCCTACTAAGTAGAGCTTTTCCATAAAGAGTCGAGTATACTCTTTCACCGATAAGTCAACCTTCTTAATCGACCTGAATTCTTCTTCTATTGCATCCAACTCCTCTTCAGTACAATACTCCTCTAAAATTTTCTTCTTGAACTCGGCCCATGACATTTTGGCCAACACCGATTCTTCAATGGTTGAGGTGAGGATATTCCACCAAGTCAAGGCCATGCTCCGGAGCAATTGAGACCCATACTTCACCTTTTGGCGTTCCTCACAGTTGCTAGATCGGAAAGCTTGTTCAATCTTGTAACACCCAAAAAATCAGAGTGAAATAAAACTTCGGAAATATAGGCAATATGACTTCGCACTTGGTATAAAACTCCCAAAAGGGGGTATAGTACTTAAACCTTTACAAAACCTGAGAACGGATATGGAAATCAACAACAAACTAATCTAAATACATCTATCTAGATTACATCGGTTGTCGATCCAACATCACCAAAAGATGGGACTTAAACAATGCCCAACTACGACTATAAGTCATCTCAAAAATGCCTCTAAGACATGCTCGTCACTCACGACCATGACACCCCACCGCTAAGGGAACCTGTTATACATATCATTTGAGAAAAAGTGTTAGGCTTAAAGCCTAGTGAGAACATACAGTTTATAGATTTCAAGAGGTATAAACAATTGTATCATAAGTAAATCTTTTCAAGAATTTTAGTTCACAAAAGAAGATCTTTATCAAAAAAGGACAACCGGTCCAAAAATTCATCTCGCGATGACGGGGGCTACCCGATTTACCAAGGGTGGTGACAGAACACAAAAGTAGGCCACGACCCGAGTTATGAGCTAAATACTTGAATCCATGGCCACAAACACTTCGGAACGTACTAAGATGTGAGGGAGGGCCCCCGAGGAAACCAAGTCATACTCGTTCACTAGGACTACACTTGACCCATAGCTAGTAATCGGTCTCACATAACCGTACCAAACGCTCCCGAGGATCAAGTGCATCCATAGCTACAAAAAGGGGAAAAGACATCCCAATAATATAAGTCGACTCAAAACCTAGGGATCCACTAGTAATAGTCTAAACTTGTCACAATAACACGTGTGACTAACCAAAGCTAAACGTATAGCTTCCAAAAACATTTATAACCAAAATGCCTTTTTCAAGTTTAACTGCTGATAAGAATGAAAATCATAAAATGAGTTTATATACATTCTTTCAAGTAAATCACATAAATGTGCAAGTAAATCTCCATTTTACTCTCAATAAGATCAAACCCTTTACATTTCAAGAAAATGATTAGAAACCCTAAAATATCCCAAAAACTCAAGTTAGGTCAGAATGCCATAAACTTAGATCCAAAACCATAGAGATATATAGGAGTTCAAAAATGTAACCTTTGATATGTATAAAGTTTGTAAAATGATAGTAGGAACTCACCAAGTAGGTTTTAGAAGAAAATCCAAAATGCTAGGTTGGACCTCTTGGAGAAGATGACAATGGAGGTGAAGCTTCAAACCCGAAACCTTGAATGGAACACTTGATTCAAGCAATAAATGGGATGATTGGTGGTTGGAGAAATCCTAGAGGAGTAAATGAGGAGGGAGGAGGTTTGAGAGAGAGAGAGAGAGAGAGAGAGAGAGACTTGAAAGATGAAATGAGAAATGAATGAGTTTTGGGAATAAAATCTCATTAAACCCACTTTGATGAAGCCCCTGACAAAACGCACGACCCATGCGTTTTTGCTGAAGGAGTAACGCACGACCCGTACGAAACTTACTGTCGCGGCCCCTGACTTAGCGCACGACCCGTGCGGAATTTCTGAAGGAGGGAGCATGACCCGTGCGCCCTGTAGACCAGCGCAGGCAGCCCCTGTTCCTTTAATTCAACTTCGCAAACGACCAAACGAAATTTCGGGGTGTTACAATCCTCCCCAACTTGGGAATGATTTCGTCCCCGAAATCCCAACTACTCGAAGAGATGAGGATATCTTCGCTTCATATCCTCCTCGGCTTCCCACGTCACATTGGCTCCCCGATGATGCTTCCACTGCACCTTGACCATATTGACTTCCTTGTGACGTAAATTCTTAGACTTTCTCTCTAAGATCGCATCGGGTTCTTCTACACATCGATTACCCTCGTACACTCTCAACTCGGAGAGGGGAATGACGCTTTCTTAAACCGTCAAACACTTCCGAAGGTAACAATATGAAACGTGTTGTGGATTCTGCTTAACTTCGACGGTAGTTCCAATTGGTAGGCTTGCAAACCCACCCGCTTAAGCACCTTAAAAGGTCCAAGGAAACGGGGACTCAACTTCCCACGCTTTCCGAACCTAATAATGACCTTCTATGGCGACACCTAAGCATCACACGGTCGCCCACTTAGAACTCCATCGGTCGCCTCTTCTTATCGGCATAGCTCTTTTGCCGATCTTGAGTCGCTTTCAATCCTTCACGAATGCCCTTGACCTTATCGGATGTTTCTTGCACGATTTCAGGTCTGGCAAATTGCTTCTCTCCCGCTTCAAGCCAACACACGAGAGTTCGACACTTTCGCCCATACAACGCCTCAAACGGTGCCATCCCAATACTCGAGTGGTAGCTATTGTTGTAAGCAAATCCCACCAAAGGTAGGTGAGAGTCCCAACTACCCCCGAAATCGATGACACAAGACCTCAACATGTCTTCTAACGTTTGAATCGTTCTCTCGCTTTGCCCGTCGGTTTGTGGATGGTAAGTCGTACTCAACTTCACTCGCGTACCTAGCTCTTTCTGAAAACCATACCAAAAATTCGAAGTGAACCGACTATCGCGATCCGATACGATCGACAATGGCACACCATGCCTCGAGACCACTTCATCAATGTACAGTTTTGCTAACTTGTCCATCGGTAAGGTCTCACGCATGGCTAGAAAGTGAGCGCTCTTTGTCAATCTATCGACTATTACCCAAATGGTATCGTGACCTCGAAGAGTTTTAGGCAACTTTGTCACGAAGTCCATGGTAATATGCTCCCACTTCCATTCAGGAATCTCTAAGGACTGAAGACTCCCATACGGTTGTTGGTGTTCGGCCTTCACTTGTAAACACGTCACACATCGCTCTACGTAACGTGCCACATCGAGCTTCATCACCGGCCACCAATAATGCAATTTCAAGTCCCGGTACATCTTTGTACCTCCCGGATGAATGGAATACTTGGACTTGTGGGCAATTTCAAGAAGTAGCTCCCGACTTCCCCCAATCTTGGGCACCCACACACGACCACTGAACAATTTGACCTCACGGCTATCTTCCGTTAGGAGAAACCGTTGCCTTGTCATGAACTCATCCTTGAGGTTCTCTTCCAACAATGCTTCAACCTGCGACGTCTTGATCTTATCAACAAGACTAGACAATACCTCGATTCTCGAATGGGTAACCCGAATACTTCCACTATAGTCCTTCCGACTTAGCGCATCGGCCACCACGTTCGCCTTACCAGGATGGTAAAACAATTCACAATCGTAATCTTTGAGCAACTCGAGCCACCGTCTTTGCCTCATATTCAACTCTTTTTGATCAAAGACATACTTTAGGCTCTTGTGATCTGTGAAGAGAGTACATTTCATGCCATAGAGGTAGTGTCGCCAAAGCTTCAAGGCGAACACCACCGCTGCTAACTCCAGATCATGGGTCGGGTAATTATTCTCATGAATCTTGAGTTGTCCCGATGCGTAAGCAATCACCTTTCCCCTTTGCATCAACACACAACCCAACCCCATCTTCGAAGCGTTGCTGTAAACCATGAAGTCTTCTGACCCTTCGGGCAACGACAAGATTGGAGCTTCACACAACTTCTTTTGCAGAATCCGGAACGCCTTCTATTGCGTTTCGCTCCACTCGAACTTCACATTCTTCTGAGTTAAAGCTGTCAATGAAGAAGCGATTTTCGAAAAGTCTTGAATAAATCTTCGGTAGTAACCCGCCAGACCCAAGAAACTTCGAATCTCGGACGGACTCTTGGGAGGCTCCCAATTCATCATGGCTTCAATCTTGGAGGGGTCCACTTTCACTCCGTCTCGAGTGACCACATGACCCAAGGATTGCACTTCTTCAAGCCAAAAATCACACTTGGAAAACTTGGCGTAAAATCTTTCTTTCCGCAACACTTCGAGAACCTCGCGTAGGTGTTGCTCGTGCTCTGACTCGCTCTTGGAATACACGAGTATATCATCAATGAACACAATTACCGACTTGTCAAGAAAAGGTCGGCATACCCTGTTCATTAAGTCCATAAACACCGCCGGTGCGTTAGTTAGACTAAATGGCATCACGAGGAACTCGTAATGGACATAACGCGTTCTAAAAGCGGTCTTCGGAACGTCTTCTTCTCTCACTTTCACCTTATGATAACCCGAACGTAAGTCGATCTTGGAAAAACACCCCGCTCCTTGGAGTTGATCGAACAAGTCGTCTATCCTTGGAAGCGGGTACTTGTTCTTCACCGTTGCTTTGTTCAACTCACGGTAATCGATGCACATCCTCATCGTGCCATCCTTCTTCTTGACAAACAAGACCGGAGCTCCCCAAGGCGACGAGCTTGGTCTTATGAAACCCTTCTCCAAAAGCTCTTGGAGTTGTACCATCATCTCTTGCATCTTCGATGGTGCCAAACAGTAAGGAGCTCTAGCAATAGGAGCCGCTCCCGGTACCAGATCAATCCAAAACTCCACTTGCCGGTCGGTTGCTAACCCGGGCAAGTCATCCGGAAAGACATCGGGATACTCCCGTACGATCTTCACATCGTCAAGCTTTGACTTCTCGAACTTGGCATCGATCACATAGGCTAGGAAGGACGAGCACCCTTTTACCAAGCACTTGCGTGCCTTTGCTATCGTGATTAACGCCACTTCACCTTTCCTCTTCTCACCATAGATGACAACGACTTCGCCACATTGATTGGGAAGTCGAATTAACTTCTTCGAACATACGATCTCGGCATGATTGTTCGCTAACCAATCCATGACGACCACCACATCAAAACCTCCGATAGTCATCGGCATCAAATCAATCGGGAACTCTCTCCCCTCGATACCGAGAGTACACAACTTCAGAACATCGCGTATCAAAACTTGACTACCATTTTCTATTTCTACCACTAACGCATCATCTAGACTAGTAGTGGGCACGACAATCTTTTGACGAAATAATTCAGATATAAACGAGTGTAGATCCCAGTGCAGAGCAATCACAAGTAATATGAACAATGATGAACAAATTATAGGCCACAACAACTAGTCATATGATTGATATAACTTCAAAGGGTTAAGGTTTACAGAGAGAATTTCTGTTAAGGGTATGTAAACCTAATGACTAGTAAACTGAATAATGATTTTCTAACCTAACAAATGAAACAGAAATAACTTTAAATACGTAGGCTCACAGGCCTAATGGGCTTATGGGCTTTAAGGCCCAACAAGCTTACAACTATAACAACTTGTCATAAACTACCCTGAACTTCTATTTAACTATCAAAATAGCCCTAACAATCTCCCCCTTTAAATAGAAGTTGATAGTCACGCCAGTTAGGAACATAAATTTTTCGGAAACCAAAGCTGATCTCGAAATATCGAACCTGAGTCCTGTACTCCAATCGCTCTTCAATTACACCCAGTGCTTCAAGAACAAGTGGCTTGTATTTAGGATCCAAAAGCTGAACCCCTTTTTTTTCCTTTACCAAGTACACGCTTCAACTTTTCTTTCAGCAACATCAACGTACCGTCACAGAATCTGGCAATCTGATTAAAACGAATGAAACGCATAATTCCTTTGTCATTCAAGTAGGTCATGCCAAACTCTGGAAGCTTTATCACAGTAAATGCAGGTACATTCTGGGCATCAGACGGAATCTTCAAATCAGGCTTGAGCATATTAATCTTTGGCTGGTTGCTTTCTAACCCGATCTGAAAATCTTCCACCGAGGCAAGCTTCATTGCACACTTCATATATCTCTTTACTGTCTCAAGTGCATCAATGACTTCCCCGGGTCTGTTAGTTCTGGTCTTTAAGTCTCGAAGAATGAACAGCAGATCTTGTGGTTCAAGAAACGGAAAGTCAGCTTCAGAGAAACAATACTTCTGACCATCTTCTCTAGTCACCATGAAATCTGAATACTTTACTTTCATGAAGAAACTAGATAATATCTGATCAACCGATGTAATCTTCAGCTTTGTCTTGTTGTTTTTGACTTGAAACTTCTTGTACACGAATATGAGTTCACGCTGCTGTTCCTTGCTTTTCATTGACTGTAGACCATGCAGTACAACTTCATCATACTTACGTATCCAGTGGGCAAAGATCTTCTTTTGGATTTCTTCAAGGAAAGGAACTTTTATTCGGACTCTTTCCCACTTGGATGGACGAACTGGAGTAGTACTTTCTATTCCCATAACTGGAGATGCTGGAGGAGATCTGAAGGGAAAATCTGTTTCAGGAAGATCAGGATTAGCAACAGAATAGGTCAAAAGTGGAACCGCAACAGAAATTTGATCGTCTGGCTGATAGTCCGAATAAAGGATCTCATCTATTTCGGCTTGCATGGCTACTAGCGCTCGTTCAGTATTAGCACATTCTTCCGTCGGTTCATAAACTTCATAAGGATCAAGTATCAATGCCCAGTCTTCAGGGACTATCGAAGAACCTTCATCAAATTCCTCAGGCTTTTCAACCCTTGGAATGTCAAACAGCACTAACTCCATACATTGTTCCCATTCCTGTCCCTGCCCTTCTGATCGAGTACCGGAACCCGTACCCTGTTCAACCTGTTCTGACTCCACTACATGTGTCTCTGGTCCAGATAGACGTTGGCGCTTCTCCCCCTCATGGTGATCAGGATCATCCTGATCATCATGTCGGTGCTTGAGCCGTTCTACCTGGCTACGGCAGGTATCTTCCACTGCTGAAAGGCGTTCAGTCAAAACAGCTACGGTTTGCTGAAGTGACTGAAGCATAGCTTGCTGGATCTGGAAGACTTCAACAGAGACAATGGGCTGGGGTGTAGGTGTGGATGCTTGAGAACGAAGTAGGGATAGCAAATCGGCATCCTGGGTGGGTTCGGTTAGAGATTGGGCTAGAAGTTTGGCGAGAAGGATAGATTTGAGTTCAGGTATTGAAAGATCCGTGGCTGGTAGAGAAGAGGGAGAAGCGCCAACGTCTATCTGAGCCAGAGACACATGTAGTGGAGTCAGAACAGGTTGAACAGGGTACGGGTTCCGGTACTCGATCAGAAGGGCAGGGACAGGAATGGGAACAATGTATGGAGTTAGTGCTGTTTGACATTCCAAGGGTTGAAAATCCTGAGGAATTTGATGAAGGTTCTCCGATAGTCCCTGAAGACTGGGCATTGATACTTGATCCTTATGAAGTTTATGAACCGACGGAAGAATGTGCTAATACTGAACGAGCGCTAGTAGCCATGCAAGCCGAAATAGATGAGATCCTTCATTCGGACTATCAGCCAGACGATCAGATTTCTGTTGCGGTTTCACTTTTGACCTATTTTGTTGCTAATCCTGATCTTCCTGAAACAGATTTTCCCTTCAGATCTCCTCCAGCATCTCCAGTTATGGGAACAGAAAGTACTACTCCAGTTCGTCCATCCAAGTGGGAAAGAGTCCGAATAAAAGTTCCTTTCCTTGAAGAAAGCCAAAAGAAGATCTTTGCCCACTGGATACGTAAGTATGATGAAGTTGTACCGCATGGTCTACAGTCAATGAAAAGCAAGGAACAGCAGCGTGAACTCATATTCGTGTACAAGAAGTTTCAAGTCAAAAACAACAAGACAAAGCTGAAGATTACATCGGTTGATCAGATATTATCTAGTTTCTTTTCCATCTCCTTTAACTGATTGGATAACATTATGTTCTCATTTTTGTAAGCCACGTTTTGATTTAACAAATCAATTTTCTCGGTCTCAGACGTACGTAGCTTATCGGTTAGGTCATCTACTTTGGTCATTAGTTTTTGTGACTCTACGTCATGTGACAGGAATACTGCTCAAGCACCAGAAGTGACACAAGTCACTGGCCCTACCGACTCCGGTGGTCCATCCTCGCCTGGTGCTCCATCCTCTACTGCCAATGATCAAGCTTCCCCGAGCTCAAGTGATAGACACCCTCTTGCTCAAGTTCTTGATGATGGTGCTCCTGAACCGACTCCTGTTTCCGTTCAACTTCCTGCACCGACTCCTGTTGAAGGTGCTCTCGTAGCTTCCTCTCCGGCAATCCCGGAACATCCCATCGTTTCATCTCCAGCTGAGTCATCCTCTACTCCTAGTTCGACTCCCACTACGAAGCTTACACCTCATAGGCCATCATCCCTCGAGGCAGTTCAGGATTTACCCCCAGGAGGTCATGTGGATTCCGATACCTCCCATCAGACTTATCAACCTCATCCACACACCACCAAGTGGACTCGAGCACACCCCCTTCATCAGATCATCGGTGATCCCTCCACACCAGTTCAAACTCGATCCACCACCGCGAATGACTGCTTATTTTCCTCGTTCCTCAGCCGTATCGAACCTTCCACTGTCTCTGAAGCGCTGAATGATCCGGACTGGGTAATTGCTATGCAAGAGGAACTCAATCAATTTGAGACCCTCAAAGTATGGCGCCTAGTTCCCCGACCTAAGAACAAGACGGTGATAGGGACTAAATGGATTTTTAAGAACAAGAAGGACGAAAACGGCATCATTGTTCGGAACAAAGCGCGTCTAGTGGCTAAAGGATATCGCCAGCAAGAAGGAATTGATTACGATGAGACGTTTGCACCGGTTGCCCGCATTGAAGCGATCCGCATGTTCCTCGCCTACGCCGCTCACAAGAATTTCATCGTCTTTCAAATGGACGTGAAATCCGCGTTCCTCAACGGCGTGCTCAAGGAGGAAGTTTATGTCTCGCAACCCAAAGGCTTCGTGAGTACTGAAAATCCGCATTACGTCTACTTTCTTGACAAGGCCCTCTACGGTCTTAAGCAAGCGCCACGAGCCTGGTATGATGCACTCTCATCCTTCTTAGTCAAGTCTGGATTCTCTAAAGGTAAAATTGATACTACTTTATTTATTAAAAGAGAGAAGAATGATATCATTCTTGTACAAATTTATGTTGATGATATAATCTTTGGCTCCACGAACCCCAAGTATTGTCAGAATTTTTCTGCCTTAATGAGTAAACATTTTCAAATGAGCATGATGGGGCAAATGAATTTTTTCCTGGGTCTTCAAGTAAAACAATTACAAACAGGAATTTTCATTAATCAATCTAAGTACATCTCGGATATTCTTCGGAAATACCAGATGGAACAATCTGCATCTATGAAAACCCCCATGTCCACCACTCTAAAGCTTCACTCCGATCCTGACGGTAAGGATGTGAATGCTACTATTTATAGAGGTATGATTGGCTCTCTGATGTACTTGACGGCTAGTCGGCCTGACATTATGTTTTCGACATTCTTGTGTGCAAGATTTCAGTCGAAACCTAAAGAGTCTCACTTAGCTGCGGTTAAGCGAATTTTTCGATATTTAAAAGGTACTGCTGATCTTGGTTTGTGGTACCCAAAAGGGACAGGTTTTGAATTGACAGCATACTCGGACGCTGACCATGCTGGAAACATGCTGGACCGGAAGAGCACGTCGGGTCATGTTCAGTTCTTGGGCGATCGTCTTGTCAGCTGGGCTTCCAAGAAGCAAAACTGCGTGTCCACCTCCACCGCCGAGGCGGAGTATGTAGCAGCCGCCAGTTGCTGCTCGCAAGTCATCTGGATGCGCACCCAGCTCAAAGATTATAGATTTAATTACTCCAGGATTCCCATCTACTGCGACTCGAAGAGCGCTATAGCCATATCAAGCAATCCCGTCCAGCACACGAAGACGAAACACATTGATGTGCGCTATCACTTTATAAAAGATCACGTGGAAAAAGGTAATATCGAACTCTATTTTGTTAATTCAGAGCATCAGTTAGCAGACCTATTTACCAAAGCCTTGGACGAAAAACAATTTAATTACCTTGTGTCCAAGCTAGGTATGCTAAATCTGAAAGTTTTATCCGTTCGCAGCTCTCTACAAGTTTCATTCTATAACGAATGACTGTGACAAATGCACCAGTGCCTTGTCTCTGGTTGCTATTATCCACACTCCTTGGTTATTGCATTTTACTCGTTTAGCTCTGTGTCCGTTACGAACTTCTGTATCAACAAAGTAGATTTCGTGTTTTTCCCGCTTCTTTTGTGTTCGTGTGTTTGTTTTTGTGATTTTGTGTGCAGTTTATCTCTTGTTCTCTGAAAAGTGCAAGTTGATTGTGGTGGATCTACAACCCGGTAATGTGTTCAGGGGGAGCACTAGCGTCAAATGGTTGGTAAGTCTCACGGGTCCTCCATTCGAGGGGGAGCAGGTAAGAGGGTTCTGTGTTTGGACCTCCGCGTGGTAATCATTCGAGGGGGAGCTAGGTCTCGTGTCTTCGACTTTATTTTTTCTTTCCCATTAGGATTTTTTTTAAGTTGTTTTATATATCTCCGAAAACTCCAAAAATATGTTTTTTTTAAGGTTTGGTTTATTTTTTTGGTTTTTTGTGTGTTTGGTTTGGGTTGTTTGTTTGGTTTGATTCGGCCCAAAGTCTACCCGGCCGCCCCCCCGGCTCAAGCCCAAGTCACCTCCGGGGGTATAAGAACCCCGATCGAACCAGTTTGTCCCTCATTCGATCGATCTTTTTGTTTTCTCTCATTGTCTTCATCTCTCTCTCTCGCCCGGTGCTTCCTCCGACCCTCTCTATTCGACCGAACTCAATCGACCGATCTCAATAGTTTGGCTTATTCTTCGATCAAACAAGGTAGGATATTCGATATGTTGGTTTTCAGGTTGCATTGATCGATTGTATTCGATCGATGGTAAGTTTTATTCTTCAATCGATCTGTGGTCGATTTGTCTTCTCCGGGGGAATACTCCGATCTAGGGTTACGCCCCGGTCGAAAGCACCCCCGGTCAAAAGGTCCCTCCGGTCGAACACATATCCGGTGGTTTAATCACCCGTCGAATGTGACCTCCGGTCGAATATCTCCTCTGGTCGTTGACCATATCCGGTCTTCAGGAATATCCGGTCGATTGTAACCTCCGGTCTTAGTGACCTCCGGTCGTATATCTTATCCGGTCGAATCCAATTTCTTTGGTGCGTATAGTTATACCTTTTAATATGTGTTGTTTATGAGGAAATTTTGTTGGTTATATGTGCTGGTGCATTCTATGGGCCTTGGTGACTGACCCTAATTCACGAGTAGGGTTTGCTCTTCCAATTTTTGGAGTTACTATCCGGTGTGATCTAAATCATGACTGTATAACTCCAACGGCTATTATCTTGGTCCAAACCTGCGTACTAATCGATTAATTCTTCACAGGTACAATGGCACAAAACCAACCACCAGCGATTGATCCAATCGCAGATGCGAAACTGATTCCCGAGGATCAGTTTCTTCCTCTTACAGCCAATAACTACCATCTCGATGTAACCCAACCTGCTATTCAACATCAGGTCATCATCGAGATACTCAGGGGCCATCCAATCTCCTATGCTCTAACGGAAACTGCAACCGTACCAATCTTATACTTACAGCAGTTCTGGCATTCTCTTCATGCGTTAGAAGCCGATGGCGGATTCCATCTTGAAGGTCGGATAGATCACACACCAGTGCTTCTCACAAGTGATCTCTTCCGACAATTCCTTCGGTTACCGACCGCCGGATCCGTAGCAGGCCGAGAAGACTTCGACCCGATTGTCACTGATGCTACACTGTGCACCGACCTTCACTCTTTGGGTTATGACGCAGTACTTCGCATTCCGTCAACCTTCAACCGCAAACATCTATCGACGATATGGTACACGCTGTTCACATACATCAATCGGTGCCTTTCTTCTATAACGAAGGGCATTGATCAGACGAGCGCCCCAATTCTTCGCATCTTTCACGCGGTGGCTTTCAATTGCCACGTGGACTTTGCCGACTTTATCTGGTTTGAACTCATTCAGAGAGTTCGTTCTACTGCATCTCGCCGGTCAAACTTCATTCCATTCATGCGGTTCCTACAGATCGTTATCCGGAACTACATGAACCTGTATCCCGAGATACAACGTCGCTCTACCCATCCGACGTGTCCACAACATCCAACTCGCAAGATTCCTTCTCGTGCTGATCCGGAAGGTGTTGTCGCCCGACAAATTCCAGTCGGGGTACTAGACCATGCTCGTCCCACGGCACTGAGTGTGATAGCTTATAGGCACACACACAACATTCCAGCTCCTATGGTCCGGCCAGGACCGGCAGGACCTGCCCAGGGAGCAAGACCTGAGCGACGTGAGGGTCCGCGTCCACGAACGAGAGGCAGGAGCGTCCGGACAGCTGGGGCTTCTGGACAGGGTGTGTCGAGAGCTATTATCGTGAGGGGATCTGGCGTGGGCAGTGCCGTTGGAACGAGCCATCCTAGTTCTTCAAGACAAGAGAAGAGGCAACAGAAGAAACCCAAACTGCAGCATCGGCATCAAATGAAGAGTCTTCTGACTCCGATGGTGACGATGATCAGCCCTCATCCGGAGATATAAGGAGAGCGGAGGGAGTCTCAGTTGAAAATCAAGAAGTGAGCTGTGTGAGGGAAAGGCGGAGTAAAATACATTCCGAGAGTACATGAGTGACGGGACAACCATCTTCGGTTGTATCCCCCCTAACCACATTTAGCCAGGTAGCCACATCTGCTACCCAGTCTCATGTGTTGGGACAGGGTATTGAAGAAGTCGTCGTGGACCTAGCGGCGCACTTGCACGCCCAACCAAGCCACTCCACCATCTCTCAACAGATGGTGGTTTCACATGCTCACGGGGATTTAGCACATACGCTATCGGGCTCTCACTTGAAGGGTGCCGATATTGAAACAAGAGAACAGCTGCCCCCATTCTCGCCTTCTTTGCATGCACAGAGTCTAGATCCATTTGTTATTCATGCCATTCCTAGGACACAGATTCCTTTTTCGGCTATCGCCGGTAGCCTAAGTGGCCCGCCCGGAACATCCATAGTAAACCCACTTTCGGGTAGGTTACGAGGATTGGGTGGAAGTCCTACCACGGCTATCATCACGCCAACCGTGAACGTAGGCGGCTCGACTTCTACAGTCGTAGCTACAACGGGAAGTCTAAGTGACCCCGACGTTACCCCAACTGAGTTTGTCTCAAGGGAGGAGATGGACAACATCAAACGCATGGTCAAAGGCAAAGGTCCCGCGACTGAGCCGGAGACCACACCTATTCCACCTTCTCTACCAGCCACGGATCTTTCAATACCTGAACTCAAATCTATCCTTCTCGCCAAACTTCTAGCCCAATCTCTAACCGAACCCACCCAGGATGCCGATTTGCTATCCCTACTTCGTTCTCAAGCATCCACACCTACACCCCAGCCCATTGTCTCTGTTGAACTCTTCCAGATCCAGCAAGCTATGCTTCAGTCACTTCAGCAAACCGTAGCTGTTTTGACTGAACGCCTTTCAGCAGTGGAAGATACCTGCCGTAGCCAGGCAGAACGGCTCAAGCACCGACATGATGATCAGGATGATCCTGATCACCATGAGGGGGAGAAGCGCCAACGTCTATCTGAGCCAGAGACACATGTAGTGGTGTCAGAACAGGTTGAACAGGGTACGGGTTCCGGTACTCGATCAGAAGGGCAGGGACAGGAATGGGAACAATGTATGGAGTTAGTGCTGTTTGACATTCCAAGGGTTGAAAAGCCTGAGGAATTTGATGAAGGTTCTCCGATAGTCCCTGAAGACTGGGCAATTGATACTTGATCCTTATGAAGTTTATGAACCGACGGAAGAATGTGCTAATACTGAACGAGCGCTAGTAGCCATGCAAGCCGAAATAGATGAGATCCTTCATTCGGACTATCAGCCAGACGATCAGATTTCTGTTGCGGTTCCACTTTTGACCTATTCTGTTGCTAATCCTGATCTTCCTGAAACAGATTTTCCCTTCAGATCTCCTCCAGCATCTCCAGTTATGGGAATAGAAAGTACTACTCCAGTTCGTCCATCCAAGTGGGAAAGAGTCCGAATAAAAGTTCCTTTCCTTGAAGAAAGCCAAAAGAAGATCTTTGCCCACTGGATACGTAAGTATGATGAAGTTGTACTGCATGGTCTACAGTCAATGAAAAGCAAGGAACAGCAGCGTGAACTCATATTCGTGTACAAGAAGTTTCAAGTCAAAAACAACAAGACAAAGCTGAAGATTACATCGGTTGATCAGATATTATCTAGTTTCTTCATGAAAGTAAAGTATTCAGATTTCATGGTGACTAGAGAAGATGGTCAGAAGTATTGTTTCTCTGAAGCTGACTTTCCGTTTCTTGAACCACAAGATCTGCTGTTCATTCTTCGAGACTTAAAGACCAGAACTAACAGACCCGGGGAAGTCATTGATGCACTTGAGACAGTAAAGAGATATATGAAGTGTGCAATGAAGCTTGCCTCGGTGGAAGATTTTCAGATCGGGTTAGAAAGCAACCAGCCAAAGATTAATATGCTCAAGCCTGATTTGAAGATTCCGTCTGATGCCCAGAATGTACCTGCATTTACTGTGATAAAGCTTCCAGAGTTTGGCATGACCTACTTGAATGACAAAGGAATTATGCGTTTCATTCGTTTTAATCAGATTGCCAGATTCTGTGACGGTACGTTGATGTTGCTGAAAGAAAAGTTGAAGCGTGTACTTGGTAAAGGAAAAAAAAGGGGTTCAGCTTTTGGATCCTAAATACAAGCCACTTGTTCTTGAAGCACTGGGTGTAATTGAAGAGCGATTGGAGTACAGGACTCAGATTCGATATTTCGAGATCAGCTTTGGTTTCCGAAAAATTTATGTTCCTAACTGGCGTGACTATCAACTTCTATTTAAAGGGGGAGATTGTTAGGGCTATTTTGATAGTTAAATAGAAGTTCAGGGTAGTTTATGACAAGTTGTTATAGTTGTAAGCTTGTTGGGCCTTAAAGCCCATAAGCCCATTAGGCCTGCGAGCCTACGTATTTAAAGTTATTTCTGTTTCATTTGTTAGGTTAGAAAATCATTATTCAGTTTACTAGTCATTAGGTTTACATACCCTTAACAGAAATTCTCTCTGTAAACCTTAACCCTTTGAAGTTATATCAATCATATGACTAGTTGTTGTGGCCTATAATCTGTTCATCATTGTTCATATTACTTGTGATTGCTCTGCACTGGGATCTACACTCGTTTATATCTGAATTATTTCGTCAAAAGATTGTCGTGCCCACTACTAGTCTAGATGATGCGTTAGTGGTAGAAATAGCAAATGGTAGTCAAGTTTTGATACGCGATGTTCTGAAGTTGTGTACTCTCGGTATCGAGGGGAGAGAGTTCCCGATTGATTTGATGCCGATGACTATCGGAGGTTTTGATGTGGTGGTCGGCATGGATTGGTTAGCGAACAATCATGCCGAGATCGTATGTTCGAAGAAGTTAATTCGACTTCCCAATCAATGTGGCGAAGTCGTTGTCATCTATGGTGAGAAGAGGAAAGGTGAAGTGGCGTTAATCACGATAGCAAAGGCACGCAAGTGCTTGGTAAAAGGGTGCTCGTCCTTCCTAGCCTATGTGATCGATGCCAAGTTCGAGAAGTCAAAGCTTGACGATGTGAAGATCGTACGGGAGTATCCCGATGTCTTTCCGGATGACTTGCCCGGGTTAGCACCCGACCGGCAAGTGGAGTTTTGGATTGATCTGGTACCGGGAGCGGCTCCTATTGCTAGAGCTCCTTACTGTTTGGCACCATCGGAGATGCAAGAGATGATGGCACAACTCCAAGAGCTTTTGGAGAAGGGTTTCATAAGACCAAGCTCGTCGCCTTGGGGAGCTCCGGTCTTGTTTGTCAAGAAGAAGGATGGAACGATGAGGATGTGCATCGATTACCGTGAGTTGAACAAAGCAACGGTGAAGAACAAGTACCCGCTTCCAAGGATAGACGACTTATTCGATCAACTCCAAGGAGCGGGGAGTTTTTCCAATATCGACTTACGTTCGGGTTATCATAAGGTGAAAGTGAGATAAGAAGACGTTCCGAAGACCGCTTATAGAACGCGTTATGGCCATTATGAGTTCCTCGTGATGCCATTTGGTCTAAATAGATCTTTGGTCACAGAAATACACTTTTAAATGTTTGTCGAGTCTCATGCATCATTCATGGAATGAAGTGTTTTATAAAGTATTACTTGCACTTTTAGGTGAGGCATTTGAAAGAGCGTGTATAGTTTCATTTCATGATTTTCATTCTTATCAGCAGTTAAATTTAGAAAATGCATATTATGTGTTATGGGGCATTTGGAAAATATAAGAGTATAAGTTTATTTGGAAAATGGGTACCTCAACTAATGTCGAGTTTTGAACTAATCTTACTTTTAGTCGTAGTGTTTGCATATCCGTTGGTCGAGTGCGTTTTATCGTATTTTTATTTGATTTGGGGTCTTTGGACAATTGTCCAGTTTTAGTAGCTCGACTTCGAGCCTTGTTGGTCCGTATGCATATTATTTGGCTCATTTGATGTATTTGGGAGTCATGACCCCGTATTTGGTTTATTATTGTTCCGGCGTTGGGACGATTAGTTTTCCACGTCGAGGCACGTTCGGCATCGGATTGGGTTATAAGTACTTCGTGCTGCACGTTTAGGCTTTGGATTGGGTTATAAGTCCTACGTGCTCAAGTATTACGATATTAGATGAGGGGCTCGACATAGGAACCCGACGGGGTTGAACTCGAGTTTCCGTGGGTGTACGTTTAAAGCTACTGAGCCTGACATCTCTTGCGTGTACTTTTGTCTATATGACTAGTCATAACAACATAAAATGGGCTTACTTTGTGGACCGTCACATTTTATGGAATCGGGAATCCCCCATCACCGAAAGGTGTTGTTTTTGGGTATTGAGTTTTATTATCCAAGTTTTCGGTGACGTTTTGTATATTTGGGTTTTACCCTTGATTTATGGGTTGAGTATTATGCCCCACCCGTGTTTTGGGTGTTTTGAAATATAAGGTTTAACCGTACCTTCTTAAATGGAAAGTTCAATTTATATTTACGCTTTGAGTGAGTTTTGGGTTAAAGCTAATTTATGAAGGGGCGGTTTACATTGGTATCATCATGTTGTAGTAGTTTGATTTGGAAAATGTCCAAATTGGTGTTCTCCGTCTAAAACGCGCATTATTGGAAAACGAGTCGTTTGCATATTCAAAGCATACCTTTTGAAAGATTATGATTTAAACTGCATTATCTATTTTCACATACATCTTTATATATGTTGAAAACTCTTGAGCTCACTAGGCGTTAAGCTTAACCTTTTTATTTGTCGGCATGTGCATCAGGTTCCAGTTGGGTTTTGGTTCTAGCAGCCATGAAGATTTGAGCCTTAGCTTTGTGCAAATGTAAGTAGTTGGTAAAGTCTTCCGCAATTTTGGAGATAGTGACTATTATGGGGTTTTAGTAGCACCCGTTCTTATCTTTGGCTTTTGTATAGAATGAATGTTTGTATTGAGATTAAATCTTAATTTGTGGTTGTATATAATTTCTTTATTGATGTATTTAGAAATTTTTAAATAAGTTGCTATTTCCAGATTTGAGGGTGTTACAAGTTGGTATCAGAGCTTAAGTTTGAGAGAATTAGGTATTGATTTTTGGATGCTTAGACTCAAACTAGAGTTCTTATAAGTGATTATAAGTGAAGTTGCACAATAGGTACCTTAAGATGAGACATTTTGAGGATTTATCGAGTTGCTAGAAACGGGAAACTTGTCGAGGGTCGCAAGGATGATCGTGTACGGTACGTTCATAATGGCACCTGGCCAGTGTCGTGGTGAATCTACATGTTACATGTGTATACTTGAACTACCTTGGGGGAATGACCGTTGGGGTAGTGAGAAAGTTTCTAAGCGAGTGATCTAAGGAAAGGTTGATGTTTATAGCAATGTCACTTGGAAGTGATAGGTAAGTGTGATGAATGCATTAAGTTGACCATCTTGGGTCAGAGTTATTGGTTGGAGTGGAACTATCGGGGCGATAGATCGATCATGTTGCGAGGAGAACTTTAAGTTAACCAATTAGTGGGAGGGTTGCTCTATGATGTTGGGTACATTCGAATGAAAATTGCATGTCAGGAAATAGAGGAGTGGAGTCCTAAGATGTGAGTGCCGACCGAAAATTCATGCACAAAATTTATCTCTAAAAAAATAAGTTTGCATCAATTATTTCTCATGCTTTCGAAGCATAAATTGTGTTCTACTATGAAGCCTTGGTAAAACATTTAGCACTCATCAGATTTTAAACCATGAGCTCAAACATGCATAAAATTATGTTGTTGCACGTGGTTGCAGTTTTATTAAAAATCTATTTATCCTGGTTTCGTGTCTGACACCATTTTTCCGGATGTTGGAATATTTATGTTTTAATGTTATTTGGGTTGTTGGGGAAATAACTATGGAATTTTTGACTCTGACATTGGATCTCCTCCACGTATGTTAAAGTTTTAAAGGACGAGTTGTCCCTATGTTCTTGAGTCGAAATGTTCTTTGGAATTTTAGTCGGTACAAGTCATGTAGAATTCATGAAACGTTATTTTATGACGCTTTGCTACTCACGAGTGTATTTCAAATTGCGTGAGTTTTAATTTTATTTACGTGTAAGTTTATGAGTTTTATTAAAGCGTTGAGTCTCATGCGGGTTTTGGTGAAGGTGTCGTTTATATTTACCAGATGCGATAAAAGGTAAAATTTTGGAATTTTGACATTATAGTCATGACTTTGTTTCATGCTATTTAATTTTGGAGAATGACGGTGTTGATACCATATGATGTTGAGCATCGTTGTGTTTCATTGGGTTTTATGGAAGATTTTATTGGGTCTTACGGAATTCTATCTTACGACATTTTGCGTCGTGCTCTTAAATTTGGGAGGTGTATACTTGCATTATTGTGTGCGTTAACTTATAAATTTTCGTTTAATATTTTGTCTCGTGCGAGTTTCACATCAGTATTTTCGCAACCATAAGAGACGTTTTGAGAAGTTTTGTTAATAGATATTATCCCATATGTTATTTCGGGAAGTTTCAATATTATGTGATTCTCTTTTGGGTTTTATACAAGTGTTACCCGTTGTATGCTACATGGTTTTCGAGTTGTTTTAAAATTGTTGGTGTGAGTAAGCATATGAAAAGTTATGTCGTTTCGTATTGGACTTTCGCTTTGAACGTATTTCAGTTGTCGATTTTTATGTTATAAATTCTGCAATGCATTAAGTGAGTTAACGGTATACATGTCATTATAGCCACTATTTTCGGACAACATCATTTCATTGTACGGCCTAAAATTTGAAAATTGGTTTAAATTTATTGTATGTTGATCAATCGCATGCATGTTTTGTATTGCTAAGTTGTGAGAAGCGAACTCGACATGCGGGTCTTGTTGGGAATTTTATTCCCTACTTTTATGTAGTCGAATGAGAAATTTTGGGAACTCGATTACGTAACTTGTCTCTTGGGAGTTTTGTTCAATCGCCTCATTATAAACTATTTTGGTACGTTAAATTATTTCCCCATCTATGGTATTATTTGATGCATGTTAGGACCATGGTAGTCCATTTAAAATTTTGTTGCGCATCTTTTATTATTATCCATATTAACGTAAGCATTGATCAAATGGGTTTTGGAAATGGTTTTATATGCGTAGTGTTGGTGATCAATTTTGAAACCTATCGAAAGAACGGTAGTGCATTTTTACCGCACGATTAATTGTTATAAAACTCATGTATTTGAAAGTTTTATAGATTTCAACTTGGCATATTTGTAGAAAAACCTTGAACACATTAGGGCTATTGACTTAAAACCCCTATCGTGAAGGGAGTTGCAATTAAGGGACTAGAGAAGTCCTTAGGATATGAAGCGTCAGATGATCCAACTCGCGGTCAGTCTTGGATTTTGGATTTCAGTTTTGAATCTGGGTACGCATGGTTAATGGAGTTGGTATGTTTAAGATTTTCCAGTTAGTTAAGAGGTGATTTTATAATTCGGTAACCATGCGGGATAAGGTCTTGTGTGATTACCTGCGCTTAAATGGAGTTTGACTTGGTGGGAGTGCTTGTCGATGTGACATCATGATATAGTTCGATGGTGTATCGTCTTAGTAGGCTCTGCGATCAAAGGAAGTTCTTATGGTCCGTATGATAAATTGTAATAAATGGAAATTTTAGCACTCTATTAGGCGTCAACCCTAGTGTGATCATCCGTCTGGAATGAAATTTTGGACGGGATGTCCACGTTTTCGAAGTCACCGTGTAGTCCTAGGCGTTGACTTGTTTTCTTGGAGTCAATGGATCTGGGAATGTTTGGGAGGTACCCCGGTTGGATCATGGGAAGTATTGTCATTTCGAGGATGGAATTTAAATGAAGGATAAATGGTGATGATTTTTGGATATATTTGGTGGGAATGTCGAGGTAGACTTTAAGTACCAATCATTTTTTTAGGAGACCATGACGCGTCGCATTTAGAGGTATCTAAGAGAAAGGTTTGCTTTGAGGTATTCTTGGTGGAAATGTCTAGATAAGGTCGTAAGTTGCTTTCGGTGTGTTATGAGAAATCTAAGGTTGGGAGGCAACCGAGAATTATCGAGAAAGAAAATGATTAATCAATGACTCAACGTTCATCCTGACGTCGGTAAAATATATTGAACGTTGAGATTTAGTTTGTAACGGCACGTTATGAGAAACTCAGTGAAAACCTCAACCGGAATGTAATCGGGTCCGTATATGAGGTGAAGTTTTATGAAGGCATCCCTTTGGGATAGGGAATCAATAGATATTTCAAATGTGAATGTTGGGTGCTTGGTGATTCCAGATTTCGAGGACGAAATATCTTTTAAGGTTGGGAGGATTGTAACACCCCGAGTTTCGTGAGGTATCAATTCAAGTTAATACAGAAACCGATATATCAAGAAAAAATAAGATTTTTGATTTTGGACTTGAATCCTAGATTTTATAGTCTATATGGATGAAGGATTCAATTACGAGTCCAACGGTTCTTTCCGGAGCAAAAACGGAGCTATAACGAAGAAGTTATGGCCAAAACAGTTTCAGTACGCGCTAGGCTATAATGTCCGGCGATTGTGACAGTGTCACAATCGCCTGTCAAGGTCTCCGGAGCCCAGAAACGCTCGGTACAATCTCAGCGATTGTGCCCGGCGATTATGACATTGTCACTATAGCCTGGCACAATCGCCTGGGTGTTTCAGGGTGTTAAAATCGCGATTTTCAGCCCCAAACTTCATTTCTTCATAACTCTCTCATTTTAACTCCGATTTGGGCGATTCAAGTTTCTACGGTTTCATTTTTGAGAACTTTTCAAGGATATGGAAAGATATTGGAAGTATATTGGAGTATACTAGAGTATTTAGTGGTGGTAAGCTTCTCATCTCTCACTATTCTTCTTCTTCCCCAAAGTTTTCTTGGTTTTCATCCACCATTTGTTCTCCCTTTCATAGATTGGAGTTTTGTAACCATTTTGGTGAACTAGAAGTGTTTTGGTTCGTGGATTCAAGCTTGGGTTAAGGTAATCTTCTATTCTCTTCGGTTATGGAAGTTAGGGTTTCGGTAGTAATTGAGGTATTCATGTAGATGGTTTGGGAAACGATTCTTTGTGGTTGATTATGTTTATTTGTGGTTGAATATGTATGGATTTAAGTTTTGAAAGTTTGGTCTTGATAATCCAAGTGTTCTTCAAAGGAGCTCTAATTGGTGGAAAATCTAGATTTAGCCTAAATCTAGCGAGGTGAGTTCAAGTTGATTTGTGAAAACGTTGTACATGCCAAAATGTTTATTTTAAAAGTGTTTATGTGTTCTACATGAAATTATCAAATGTTGGGTTAGTTGCTAATATTTGATTATTGGAAATATTTAACTTTATAACTTTGTATAATACCCACAATTGAGATGTTTGGGCATTTTGATAAAGGTGTTACAAATGAATGTGTTTTGAGGTCTTATTTCATAAATAGATCTTTAGTCACAGAAATACACTTTTAAATGTTTGTCGAGTCTCATGCATCATTCATGGAATGGAGTGTTTTATAAAGTATTACTTGCACTTTTAGGTGAGGCATTTGAAAGAGCGTGTATAGTTTCATTTCATGATTTTCATTCTTATCAGCAGTTAAATTTGGAAAATGCATATTATGTGTTATGGGGCATTTGGAAAATATAAGAGTATAAGTTTATTTGGAAAATGGGTACCTCAACTAATGTCGAGTTTTGAACTATTCTTACTTTTAGTCGTAGTGTTTGCATATCCGTTGGTCGAGTGCGTTTTATCGTATTTTTATTTGATTTGGGGTCTTTGGACAATTGTCCAGTTTTAGTAGCTCGACTTCGAGCCTTGTTGGGCCATATGCGTATTATTTGGCTCATTTGATGTATTTGGGAGTCATGACCCCGTATTTGGTTTATTATTGTTCCGGCGTTGGGACGATTAGTTTTCCACGTCGAGGCACGTTCGGCATCGGATTGGGTTATAAGTCCTTCGTGCTGCACGTTTAGGCTTCAGATTGGGTTATAAGTCCTACGTGCTCAAGTATTACGATATTAGATGAGGGGCTCGATATAGGAACCCGACGGGGTTGAACTCGAGTTTTCGTGGGTGTACGTTTAAAGCTACTGAGCCTGACATCTCTTGCGTGTACTTTTGTCTATATGACTAGTCATAACAACATAAAATGGGCTTACTTTGTGGACCGTCACATTTTATGGAATCGGGAATCCCCCGTCACCGAAAGGTGTTGTTTTTGGGTATTGAGTTTTATTATCCAAGTTTTCGGTGATGTTTTGTATATTTGGGTTTTACCCTTGATTTATGGGTTGAGTATTATGCCCCACCCGTGTTTTGGGTGTTTTGAAATATAAGGTTTAATCGTACCTTCTTAAATGGAGAGTTCAATTTATATTTACGCTTTGAGTGAGTTTTGGGTTAAAGCTAATTTATGAAGGGGCGGTTTACATTGGTATCATCATGTTGTAGTAGTTTGATTTGGAAAATGTCCAAATTGGTGTTCTCCGTCTAAAACGCACATTATTGGAAAACGAGTCGTTTGCATATTCAAAGCATACCTTTTGAAAGATTATGATTTAAACTGCATTATCTATTTTCACAGACATCTTTATATATGTTGAAAACTCTTGAGCTCACTAGGCATTAAGCTTAACCTTTTTATTTGTCGGCATGTGCATCAGGTTCCAGTTGGGTTTTGGTTCTAGCAGCCATAAAGAGTTGAGACTTAGCTTTGTGCAAATGTAAGTAGTTGGTAAAGTCTTCCGCAATTTTGGAGATAGTGACCATTATGGGGTTTTAGTAGCACCCGTTCTTATTTTAGGCTTTTGTATAGAATGAATGTTTGTATTGAGATTAAATCTTAATTTGTGGTTGTAGATAATTCCTTTATTGATGTATTTAGAAAATTTTAAATAAGTTGCTATTTCCAGATTTGAGGGTGTTATAAACCCTAGATGGGTTCTCTCTCTTTTCCGATGCGCTACCCGACTTGAGTTTCGGGAAATCTCTCTTCATGTACCCCGGTGCCTTGCACTCGAAGCAGACCATCCCCGTGACATTGCAATCGCGGGCGATGTGATCATTCCTACCACACTTGCTGCAAAATCGCGGAGTGGAGTTACAGTTACCACGATGCTTGAACCGGCAACTCTGGCACCACTTAGCCTCTTGGTTGTTGTTGTTGAAGCTTCGGTTCCCGACAATAGGTCGAGTCCTCTTAGTGGGAGCGAAATTGCTCTCCCATTTTCTCTTTTCAGATACCACCACAACTTTCTCATCCTTGCTTCTTGCGAACAGTTCCTCCATAAATTGAGCTTCCTCAACCATAGATTAGAAGCTTTAGAATTGTGGACCATGGATAACAAGTCCGTTGGACGGCCATTAAGATAAGCCTTCATCTTATCTTTCTCCGTTGGGGCCACATGCCCCACCAACCTCAGCTTCTCCATGAATTGACGGGTGTACTCCCTCACCGTCAAGCTTCCCTTCACTAGGGACCGAAACTATTTTTCGATGCGGTCCATCGATCTTTCGCTGCAGAATTCTTCCATGAGCTTCCTTTTGAACTCGGCCCAAGACAACTGAGCCAGGACGGTAGGAGAGAGAGTGGACTGAGTAAAATCCCACCAAGTGAGTGCTGCATCTCGCAAGAACTGAGTGCCAAACCGCATCCTCTGATCGTCACCACATTCGGCGGAGCCGAAAGCTTGCTCGACGGCTCTAATCCACTTCACGCACAAAACGGGGTCGTCAGAACCGGAGAATTCCGGTGGCCCACACCCTAGAAAGTATTTATACGAGCAACTCTTCCCGCCCCTTGGAGCACCAACAACCCGGTGTTCTTCAGTTCTAACCCCATTGTCTGCGCCGCCCGAACCAAGAACAACAACATTCTCCGCGATCGTCTCATTTCTCTTGAGACTAGCATCGCGGTCCTCTAACACCTTCATGAATGCTTCTTGCTGCTTCTCCATAGCCGTCGATACCATCTGCATGATGCTGACCATCATGTCGGTTTGAGGGTTCGCCAACTGCACAACTGGGTTGGTGGATGCCAACTCTACCCGAGGCACCTGTTCCACTTCCCCAGTAAATATCGGTGGCATACCGGGAGGAACGACCGCCGATACTCTGACCACCGGGTTCCGCTCTGGCGAACTATCAGCGCGAAGGTCTTCGACGTCTAACTGACGGCTTCGTGTGTTCACCATAATTGAGAAATGGCTGCCACACAAGCACGAGAAAAGGGGGTAAGAGAAATGTTAACGGAACAAACACAAAAGAAACGTACTACTACATCTACCAATTGTCATAACATTAGCAAACTAAGTACAGTTACGTAAAATATCCTCATAATAACATTAGCTAAGTGAGATTATGAACATATAGCACATATGGGTTCTCATTACCATCGTCATGACGTTTGATGAACATAACTTCCGTCGACTCTAAGACTAACCCATCTTAGAAGTTCTACCCAAACTCACGAATCAATGCTTAACATACTCAGTCTAAGTCTAGACATCTTACATTCATGCCTAGTTCACTTAAACTAGAGCTCTGATACCAACTTGTAACACCCAAAAAATAAGAGTGAAATAAAACTTTGGAAATATAGGCAATATGACTTCGTACTTGGTATAAAACTCCCAAAAGGGGTTATAGTACTTAAACCTTTACAAAACCTGAGAACGGATATGGAAATCAACAACAAACTAATCTAAATACATCTATCTATATTACATCGGTTGTCGATCCAACATCACCAAAAGATGGGACTTAAACAATGCCCAACTACGACTACAAGTCATCTCAAAAATGCCTCTAAGACATGCTCGTCACTCACGACCATGACGCCCCACCGCTAAGGGAACCTGTTATACATATCATTTGAGAAAAAGTGTTAGGCTTAAAGCCTAGTGAGAACATACAGTTTATAGATTTCAAGAGGTATAAACAATTGTATCATAAGTAAATCTTTTCAAGAATTTTAGTTCACAAAAGAAGATCTTTATCAAAAAAGGACAACCGGTCCAAAAATTCATCTCGCGATGACGGGGGCTACCCGATTTACCAAGGGTGGTGACGGAACACAAAAGTAGGCCACGACCCGAGTTATGAGCTAAATACTTGAATCCATGGCCACGAACACTTCGGAACGTACTAAGATGTGAGGGAGGACCCCGAGGAAACCAAGTCATACTCGTTCACTAGGACTACACTTGACCCATAGCTAGTAACCGGTCTCACATAACCGTACCAAACGCTCCCGAGGATCAAGTGCATCCATAGCTACAAAAAGGGGAAAAGACATCCCAATAATATAAGTCGACTCAAAACCTAGGGATCCACTAGTAATAGTCTAAACTTGTCACAATAACACGTGTGACTAACCAAAGCTAAACGTATAGCTTCCAAAAACATTTATAACCAAAATGCCTTTTTCAAGTTTAACTGCTGATAAGAATGAAAATCATAAAATGAGTTTATATACATTCCTTCAAGTAAATCACATAAATGTGCAAGTAAATCTCCATTTTACTCTCAATAAGATCAAACCCTTTACATTTCAAGAAAATGATTAGGAACCCTAAAATATCCCAAAAACTCAAGTTAGGTCAGAATGCCATAAACTTAGATCCAAAACCATAGAGATATATAGGAGTTCAAAAATGTAACCTTTGATATGTATAAAGTTTGTAAAATGATAGTAGGAACTCACCAAGTAGGTTTTAGAAGAAAACCCAAAATGCTAGGTTGGACCTCTTGGAGAAGATGACAATGGAGGTGAAGCTTCAAACCCGAAACCTTGAATGGAACACTTGATTCAAGCAATAAATGGGATGATTGGTGGTTGGAGAAACCCTAGAGGAGTAAATGAGGAGGGAGGAGGTTTGAGAGAGAGAGAGAGAGAGAGAGAGACTTGAAAGATGAAATGAAAAATGAATAAGTTTTGGGAATAAAATCTCATTAAACCCACTTTGATGAAGCCCCTGACAAAACGCACGACCCGTGCGTTTTTGCTGAAGGAGGAACGCACGACCCGTGCGAAACTTACTGCCGCGGCCCCTGACTTAGCGCACGACCCGTGCGCCCTGTAGACCAGCGCATGCAACCCCTGTTCCTTTAGTTCAACTTCGCAAACGACCAAACGAAATTTCGGGGTGTTACAAATCTCTTTAAGCCAACTCATGCATTTCGTGGGGTCATCGGACCCGACGAACTCCGGTGGTTTACAACAAAGGAACGACTTGTAGGAACACCCTTTCTCCGATTGCCTTGTTTCTAAAGTTGCTAACCCATCCGTGCGAATCTCTCCCTCGGTACCCCCGGAACCGGCTACGACAATGTTCTCCTCAATTGTTTCGTGTCGACGTTGATTCCCTTCACGGTCCTCTAGAAGCTTTACGAACAACTCTTGTTGCTTTGCCATAGTCTCGTTCATGGCTCTCATCATGTCCATCATTTGACTCTGAGGAGTTACTTCAGTCAGAATCGGATCGGCAGTGGCAATGACAGTCCACGGAATTTGTTCCACCCTTTCGACGAGCATAGGTGGAATCGGAGGTCCATCCGTTATGGTTGCATTGGGTCTGTCGGCCGTGGATTCGTTTACCGCTTGACCTTCTGGCGAAGACTGAAGATGACTCCGAGTATTTACCATTTTCGTCTGTCATCAAATTGAAAGAGGGTGAGAGAGGGTTACTCAAGACTATACACGCGAAACGTACTACTACAGCTCATCAATCGTCCTAATCACAGTAATTCAAGCATGTTCACGTAAACATACATTCATAATAGCAGTAGCTAATTGAAATTATGAACATATAATACATAAAAAGTCTCGTTACCACTTTTATGATACTTAACAAGTTAGTTTCCGTTGACTCTAAGAATGTCCCATCTTAGAATTTCTACCCCATTCTCACACTTAATTGCCTAAAAGTCTCAGTTTAAGTCTAGGCATTTAGATCTCATACCTAGTTCGCTTAAACTAGAGCTCTGATACCAACTTGTAACACTCTAAAAATTCAACTTATAAAAATTTCATAAAATTGGCAACATGACATCAAAAATCAAAGATCCAATTATCCTATAAATAATATTTCAAAAGAACAACAACCCAATATTCAATACAACCACAACCTTGAGAAGTCGGTTTAGTTTGTGTAAAAAGGGTTGCCATAAGAAATGGGATACTAATAATACAACGACCTACTTAATCTAAGATCAATTCCAATCTAGATTAAAATGGGCGTCGCCAAAATCACTATTAACGCTCTTCACAAAAATCCCCCAAAAGACCGGCACTTCAAGATCTCCTACGTGCCCGGTAGCCAAGCCAACATCCTAAATTCTTCCATGGTTAGGATCTGTTAGGAAACAACAACCACAACAAGTGTTAGGACGAAGCCTAGTGAGATCCCATAAATATGCAGATATTAAACATGGTATTTATAAAACGATAACAGTGTTACCGAACTCCTCTGGTTCACGCGGAACAATTCTTCGCCATCAGTTTCTCAAACCTGAATATAAACATACAAGAAATACCTCTTGATTTACGGGGGAGACCCGCTTCCATCGGGGCGATATTTACTCGAAAGTGGGATCGCCCACGATGGTCATGGATTACACCTCATTCCCCGATCTTAGTTCCCATGCCATATCGACATCACAACCTCAGACCGTATTTACTGCCTACTCCGTCGAGTTACACCTCAAGGTCTTACGGACATTATTGCCTATCCATATTCTAGACGAGTTACACCTCAAGGATACGAGATCCCTTATTGCCTACTCGCTAGAAACACACCGTGATTAATGCAAAATCCATACATTAAGCTACTACCTCCTCGTGCACAAGGAGTAGTGCCACATACTTATCAGGTGATCCACATTTGTTAAATAAATAACACATTATATACACCTCTCTTCCACATATAAAACATTTACTTCCATATTCCTCATAAATCATGGTCCTCATAATTTCATACATGTAAATACATCCACCCATTATCATTACCCCATTCCTTCATAAAGTTATCAGCAGTTGAATTAAATCATGACATTAGTAGTTTCCTCTTGAACCCAACATATAAGCATGAAATCTAGAGCATATAATCCACATAGTTACTACTAAAGAGATTATCAAGGTCTACTAAACATACTTGCCCCCATTGGGTTCATAAAGTCAAGAATACCAACTATTAGGTTATAAGACTCAACCAAGTAGCACATAGAAGTATTGTGAGATAAAGCCATGGTAATAATCAATACTAGAGCATTTAAGAAGGAATAACTCACCAAGTAGGTTTTTGGGGAAAACCCAAACCCTAGGTTAGAACTTTGGGGAAGATGACAATGGAGATGATGACCTCCAAGCCCAACTTGAATCCTTAGATGCTAACCCCCAATGATGTTTCCACTGAACTCCTCCGCTTCCCACGTGACATTCGCACCTCGATGATGTTTCCACTGAACTTTCAACATTACCACCTCTTTATGGCGAAGTTTCTTCGTCACTCTCTCCAGTATAGCTTCCGGCTCCTCAACACAACGGTTGTTGTCCACCTGTATTTCGGACAAGGGTATGACATTTTCTTCTTCCGCTAAACACTTATGTAGATAGCAAATATGGAAAGTGGGGTGAATCCCACTCATCTCAGGTGGTAAATCGAGCTTATAAGCTTGGAGTTCCACTCGTTCAATGATAGGAAAAGGCCCGAGGAAACGGGGGCTAAGCTTCCCTCGTTTCCCAAACCTTATAATCCCTTTCCAAGGCGACGCTTTCAACATAACTCGGTTGCCTACTTGGAATTCCATTGGACGCCGTTTCTTGTCTGCGTAGCTCTTTTGACGGTCTTGAGCTGCCTTCAAACGCTCTCGTATCCTTTTAACCTTGTCCGTCGTTTCTTGTACTATCTCTGGTCCAACGAACTGTTTCTCACCCGCTTCGAGCCAGCAAGTTGGGGTTCTACATTTTCGCCCGTATAATGCCTCGTACGGTGCCATTCCCAAACTCGAGTGATAACTATTATTATAGGCAAATTCCACCAATGAAAGATGAGAGTACCAACTTCCCCCAAAGTCGATCACACACGATCGCAACATGTACTCCAACGTTTGAATTGTCCACTCGCTTTTCTCATCCGTTTGAGGATGATACGTTGTGCTCAACTTTATCTTTGTTCCCAATTCTTTTTGAAAAGCGCTCCAGAAATGGGAGGTGAAGCGACTGTCCCGGTCGGACACAATGGACAGCGGCACCCCATGCCTTAACACTATCTCATTGATGTAGAGTCTCGCTAGCTTGTCTAATGGTAACGCTTCCCTCATGGCCAGAAAATGTGCGCTCTTCGTCAACCGATCCACTATCACCCAAATGGTGTCGTGGATCTTCAACATCTTTGGTAATTTCGTCACGAAATCCATTGTGATGTGATCCCACTTCCACTCCGGTACTTCCAAAGATTGCAAACTCCCATACGGTCGCTGGTGTTCGGCCTTCACTAACGAGCAAGTAAGGCACTTCTCCACATAGTTTGCCACATCCAACTTCATCACGGGCCACCAGAAGTTCAACTTTAGGTCTCTATACATTTTGGTGCTCCCAGGGTGAATAGAATATCTCGACTTATGTGCCTCTTCCAAAAGTAATTTCCGACACCCTCCCAACTTGGGTACCCAAACTCGTCCTTGGAAGAGTTTCAATCCTCTACCATCCTCCGTCAGACTAAGGTGTTGCTTCGTCATTGCCTCATCTTTGAGGTTCGCCTCAAGTAGTGCCTCGGCTTAAACGGCCTGCAGAACAGTGCAGAAACCTCTTTTTCCTTACTTTTCCTCTTCGCAAACCGACCAAACGAAACTCGGGGTGTTACAAATCTCCCAACCTTAGAACGATTTCATCCTAGAAATCTACTCTTCTCAACGGAACACTGTTCGCAGAGAGGATTGCCCTTAACTCAAGAGCCAGAATCGTTAACGTGATCCTAATACCGACATCCGTATTAGCTACCCTTCTTGGGCACATTTCACTCCTAACCAAGCGAATACTCAACTCTCCAAAGTAACCTTTACTCATAAGGTTACGGTTGTCTCCCAACCTTGGGTAACAATTACTACCTCCAGGAAATTAGTGACCTCAATTTCCCACCGAACAATTTATTTCGAAACTCGACGATTCCTAACCCAAAGCCAACGGTCGATGCTAATCTTCCAAAATCCTCAGATTTCACTGATCCACTCCTAAAATCGATAAAGATAAAGTTACAAGGCGCACCAAAGCATTTTTCAGGCAATCGGTTAACACATATTCTGCTATCACTCAACTCCGATCCGACCCCAAATAACCAATCTATACATTCGGACTATAAAGGACGGGCGCTACTAAAACCCAAGCGTAGTCACTATCTCCAACCTGTGGAAGACTTCACCAACAACTTACTCTAGCTCAAGGCTAAGGCCCGACTCCTCAAAGCACTGCTAGAACCGAACCCCCAACAGGAAATGATGCACATGTAGATAAATAAAAAGGGTTAAGCTTAACGCCTAGAGAGCTCAAGAGTTTTACATAAGTAAAAGCATTTAAATGGATGAACTTCTCTTTAAATCAGAACCTTTCAAATAATGAACTTTAAAACATGGAAACAACTCCTTTTCAAAGTCATGCACTTTCAAAGACGGATACTTCATTTCAAATATGTTTTATAAATTGACACAACTTGCATAACTCGAAGTATGAAATATTAGTAACACCATCCATATCGTACGTCCGAAAACATGGACACTAGGCCCAACACCCACACGACCAAAATACGTAAGAAAACTAAATACCAACACGCAGGAATAACACATTTTATTCAAACCTTAATATACGTGGGGAGAACCCAATATTAAAGTCGTCATTTACCGTCGACCACACATAAACCAAAGTTGGTAAAAATATGACATTAGCGTTTAAAATACCCCGGGTCTACGATGGAGAGACCCGTACACATAGAGAATAGAAGAACACGCAAGTAGGTCGCCTACACAACTTCCTCGCATGACCTCTAAACGTTTCCATTTTGGGTGGCGAGAACAATGAATGGGGCCACCCGATGTTATTGGATTTCACCACGTATCTCGATCTTAGTTCCCATGCCATACCAGACATCACAACTTCAAACCGTTTATTGCCTCTAGTCATACTCCGTCGAGTTCCACCTCAAAGGCTTACGGACATGGGTGCCTATCCAAATCTAGACGAGTTCCAACTCAGCGGCTCGTGCCACCTATTGTCTACTCGCTAGCCAACCCGAGCGGTCACTAAGTGTAACCCAAAACCTCAGGCCTTTACAAAACAGACAGACTGTCTATGGATCCATTACAACACCGTCTAACATTACATGACTCCAAATGAATGACCAAAACACTCAAAACATGCAACTCAACAAAGACCCGAATAAACGCCATCATACTAAAATCTTTCATTACGGTTATAAATCCAGACAAATGTTCACACGACTCATTTAGTCAAAACCGAGCCAAAGGCCCAACATTTTACGTAAATATCCAACGAAAGCCTTCGTAAACCTTAACACACATTTAACCGACATTTAACGTTCCCCAAATTATGAAATGTCTTTAAACAATGCTTATGAAAACACACACCACAAAGACATGATTTCTCAAAACTCACACGTATTGGGACCAAAGATTTTCCAAAGGTTTATGAATGCAATTATACTAAGATGTATATGTCATGAAATAAACTTTGCTTGCACAAAATCATCAAAGATGCTTAAATCATAATATAGATTTTACGTGTACAAAATCACCCAGAATACATAAATCACGCTATTTACTTGTTGATATATTCAAGCTCGACATGAGCAATTTATGATGTTAAAACAATCCAAGTTACTGAATACGAAAACTTAACAAAATACTCACACCTTGAGAAGTACCGAGTAAAACATACGCAGCAATTTACACTATAAACGTGAAAATAGGCTCTTGCATCTCAACACGTGCAACAATTATTTGTACAACTCCCAAGGGGAAAATCATAATTTTATCTTTAAAATTCTTCCTCTATAACCAAGAGACGTTGCAGCAAAAGAATTTTCAACTCACCCCATATGCAACGATTCATTCCCCAAAGGGCGGTAAAATAACGGGGATGCAAATAAAATTTCAAATCGAGTTTAAAGCTTCACGTTGTAAAGATAAACACATTTGACCAAAATAGAAACTACAACGACAAAATACAGTTAACTCGCTAAATGCTTTGCGGAAATTTTAACAGTAAGAGTTAATGATGGAAATACAATCAGAACGAAAGTCCTGTCTTAAAAATAACATAAATCGTTTATGCAATCATTCACACCAACTTTATACTTATATCCAATGCACATAGCACACGACAGTTGACCTTTGATAACAAAACCCCGAAATTAACGCACACAATGATGCACATGCACATGCCCTCCCAAAATTATTTACACAACGCAAAAGTCATAAGATGAGACACCTTAATCCAACTGGATTTTCATAAAACTCATTAACGCTAAAAATCAAGTGGTGTCAAAATTTCTATTTTTCAACATAAGGTAAGGTGACCATTTAGACAAGATTCTGATGAGACACGACTCCCAAAGAACTCATAAATTGCACACAATTTAAAACTAAACTTACGCATCTCAAAATATACGCACGCGTTAAAAGAATCCGTAAAACAATACTCCATGCAATTCAACAAAACTCACACAAACTAAAATTTCCAAGAAACTCCGACTCAAAGCATGGGAATAACTTTTCCTTTAAAACCATTGACATACGTGGAAGAGATCCAATGTCAGGGTCAAAAATTCCACAACTACTTGCCCACTTAACTCAAAAGCATTTAAAACACGGATATTACAATATCCACAAATAGCGTTAAACACAAGACGTGCATAAAGAGAGTTTTGATAACAATTTGTAATCAGGTGCAACAAAACCATTTTAAGCATGCTTATGCTCACAGTTTAAAATTTGATGGGTGCTAAATGTTTTTGCCAAAGCGTTACAAGGTAAATCACTTTATGTTTGGCGATCATGAAAAGCAATTTATGCAACCTTATTTTAGAAATAAATTTAATGCATGAATTAGTTCGGCACTCACATCTTAATACTACGCTTCCCAACATCCCGACGTACTATAATCATCCGGATGCCTCAAGCATCTTAGGGCAACAATCCCATAAATTCACTTACAATTCTCCTCGGAATAGAATCGATCTAACAAGCTTATAGTTCTAACTCCACCCATGAATCTGACTCATGATGATTAGCTAAATGCGTTCCTCGCACTTACTACCGTCCCAAAGAGACATTGCTATGAACAACAGTCATACCTTGGCTTACTAGCTTGGAAACTTTCGCACTACTTCAACGGTCAACATACCAAGGTAGAGCAGGTAAACACATTAAGCATGTAGGTTCACCATAAAGGAGTAATGGCTGCTACACAAGCACGAGAAAGGGTAAGAAAAAGATTAACTGAAACAAGCACGAAAGAAACGTACCATCACGTCTACCAATTGTCGTAACATTAGCAAACCAAGTACACTCACATAAAATATCCTCATAATAACATTAGCTACTTGAGATTATGAACATATAACACATAAGGATTCTTATTACCATCATCACGACGGTTGGTTAACATAACTTCCGTCGACTCTAAGACTGACCCATCTTAGAAGTTCTACCCAATCTCACAATCATTGCCTATCAACTCAGTCTAAGTCTAGACATCTTACATTCATGCCTAGTTCGTTTAAACTAGAGCTCTGATACCAACTTGTAACACCCTAAAATCAGAGTAAATTAAAACATGGAGACATGGCAACATGACATTCGTATTGATATAAACCTCCCATAAAGGGGATCAATCCTTAAGACTTTACAAAACCTGCACAGATATAGGATTCATCAACAAACTAATATAGACACCTCTATCAAGATTACATCAGTTGACAATCCGTAATTCACCAAAAGAATGGGGCTTAACAAATGCCCAGTTACAATACTAGTCATCTCAAAATTCCTCGAGACCAAACCCGTCTCTCAAAACCCTGGCAACTCATCGCTAAGGGAAACCTGTTATACACATCATTTGAGAAAAAGTGTTAGGCTTAAAGCCAAGTGAGAACATACAGTTCATAAATCTCAAGAGATATAATCAAATGCATCAAAGTAAATCATTCCAAAGGTTTAGTTATGCAAATACATTTCTTTGATAAAATACGGACAACCGGTCCAAAACACATCTTCCGATGACGGGGATTACCCGATTTACCAAGGATTATAGTGGAACACAAAGTAAGCCACAAATCTGAGTTATGAGCTAAATACATGGAACCATGGCCACGAACGCTTCAGTCCGTACTACGATGTGAGGGAAGCCCCCAAGGAACCAGTCATACTCTTTCGTTAGACTACATTTGACCCATGGCTAGTAACCGGTCTCACATAACCATACTAAGTGCCCCCGAAGATCAAATGTATCTAACTACAACAGAAGGGGTATAAACATCCCAACAATAAGCCGACTCGATACCTAGGGATCCACTAGTATAGTCATGACTTGTCACAATATTTCATGTGACCATTTTAAAGCTAGATAAACATCTTTCAACACATTTATATTTCAAAATACCATTTTCCAGACCAACTGCTGGTAAGAAAGAAAATCATAAAACCAGTTTATATACATTCTTTCAATAAGCCACAATCATGGGCAAGTAAAACCTCATTTTACTTCTAACAAGGCGGAACCCGTCATTTTAGTCAATACTGATCGGGAACCCCAAAAATCACCAAAACTTCATTTATATCAAAATGTAGAGAACATGAAATCATACCGTAGAAATACTTCGAATTTCGCAAATAAGAGTTTTGACATGTATAAAGTTTGTAAAATGGTAGTAGGAACTCACCAATAGGTTTTAGAATAAAACCCGAAAAACCAGATAACGATCACGACGTAGAGGTGAAGCTTTTAACACCGACCCCTTGCTAGAAACACCGAAAACTAGCAACCAAATGATACCTCGAAGATCGAAAGAAGAAAAGGAAAAAAAGAAAGAGAGAGAGAGACTGAGATATTGAGAGATATATGAAAATATCTCTCAAAGAAGGAAATGCGCACGACCCGTGCGCAAGCCCACTGCCTTGCCATTGTTTCATACGCACGACCCGTGCGTTTTCTCTGAAGGAGTCGTGCGCCCTGCAGAACAGTGCAGAAACATCTTTTTCCTTACTTTTCCTCTTCGCAAACCGACCAAACGAAACTCGGGGTGTTACACAATAAATGAGGTGAATGGTGGTGGTTGAAACCCTAATTTCGTATGGGAGAAGTTATGAGGGTTGAGAGAGAGGAGAAAATAGGTAGATGAGAGGAGTAATGAGCTGAAATGGAAGAAAAAGTCGTATACAAGTGACCAGGGACTTCCGCGGGTTATGCCGCGACTATAAGTTGCGGCACAAGTCGCCCGTGTGCCTAAACCAAAAAGTCCAACAGTGAGTTACGCGGCTATGTCACGACTTGCAACCCGCGAGTAACTCGCGTAAGCTCCTGTGTCCAGCCCAAAACCACCAAAATCAAGTACTCAAACTAGCTCCAAACACCATGCTAACGATAACAGTTAAACACGAGAGTACAACAATAAATGGTACACAAGACTAGAAGTTTTGTCATTAGATTCTTATAATGTAAATTTCGGGGTGTTGCACTATCTCCAAGTTGTGGAAAACTTCACCAAATACTTACACTGACACAAATCTAAGGCTCAACCCTTCATAGCTGCTAGAACCAAACCCCCCATCTGGAACCTGATGCACATGCCGACAAATAAAAAGGTTAGGCTTAACGCCTAGTGAGCTCAAGAGTTTTTCAACATGTATAAATATATCTTTATAGGAAAAGAATTCAGTTCAAAACAAGATCTTTCAAAATGATTTACTTTAGAAATGGAAACGACTCGTTTTCTCATAATATACCTCTTTAAGGAAAATGCTCCAATACAACATTCTTTATAAACCGATGCAATCCAAAACTCACTAAAACGTGAATATAAATTGACTCCCAATTTAAGACAACGTAAATAACGCATTATATTCCAAAACACCTCAAAACACGGGCGGGGATTAATACTCAACCCATAAAACATGGAATAAATGCATGCATGCAAAATGTCACCGAAAAGAAATATATAAAAGACTCAGCCCAAAGACAACACCTTTCGGTGACGGGGGAAACCCAATTCCGCATAATGCGACGTGCACAGAGTAAGCCACACATTACGTTAAACTGGTATTAAGTATCGGGCTCAACATCTTTCAGAATACACCCATAGATACTTGCACGGAGGACTTACACCATACCGAAGATGTCTAACTGTGCCGCAATGGGGAAAACTAGCGTTCCACCATTGGACAAATAATAAAAAGTATCGAGTTCAACATCTTTCAACATACACCCATTGATACTAGCACGAATGACTTATAACCCAATCTGATGCCTAACGTGCCTCGATGTAGAAAACTAGTCGTCCCAACACCGGATAAAATAACAAAAGTGCTCATGGATCCATAACAGACGGGGTTGAAACATTACATGACTCAAAACGAATGAACTAACACATTCAAAACATGTAATTCCCAAATAAGATGCAATAAATTCAAATCATAACCAAGCGCTCTACAATGAGCTATCAAAAATGGGCAAGTGTCCCCAAGACCCAACAAAATCCAAACCGAGACATAAGCTCAACAAATCCAAAGACCCAACGTTGAAAATCATAAAATGAAATCAAACGTAAACGACCCGAAATAATGTAACCCATGCTTCAACTCACACAAATAACTCCAACATGATTTAGATTGGGATAAAACATTTTTCAAGTGGGTTTATACATTTTTTCCTTTCAAATCATCACATGACAACCAATAAAATGCATTTATACTAAAAAATATACTCCATGAAATAAATCATTTAGATACCCAAAATATATGATTTATTTATCAAAATGCACAAAATTCCAAATATGGGCGTTTTATAAGTTTATAAATTTGATTACTTCCAAATAACCAAAACTTATCAGATGATTAGCAGTTAACAATTCCATATAAAACATGTAAACACTTTAAAAATAGACATTTTGGCATGTACACCGTTTTCACAAATCAACTTGAACTCACCTTGCTAGGTTAAGTTAAACCTAGGTTTCAATCCTCAACCATTGGCCTCCAAAAGCATAGATCCCACCCAAATCTTTCCGAAGACATCCATTCCAACTCGTCAACTCAAGCTTCCCAAAACCTAGATCCACACATTTCCGACCATAAATATATCATATTCAACCCTTAAAATTGTTCCCCAAGTATTTACATGAACTTTTCATCAAATACCAAAACCCTAATTTTCCATACTTGAAGAAGGAGAAGATTACCTCAACCAAAAGCTTGAATCCACCAATCAAAACACTTGTAGGTCACCAAAACGAACCATAAACTTCCACTCTTCAAATGGTGAAAATATTTAGATGAAATCCCCATGAACTTGGTGAAGAAGATGAAAGTGGTTCATGATCTCAACTAGCTAGATGATGAAGGATCATGTGGTTTAAGGAGGAAATCTCCACAAAATGGGTTAGGGTTCATTTAAGAGGTTGGGGTTGGTTTGGGAGAGAAAAAGGGGAAGAGATTTAGGGTTTGGTTGAGAGAAAATGAGGCTTGAAGGCTGAAAAAATCGAGTTTTGGCCTGACAGTGCATTTCGCGGGTTATGCCGCGACCTTAAGTCGCGGCATAAGTCGCCCGCTTCCCTTAAGTTATGCGGTTGACTCTAAGTCGCGGCACAAGTCGCGTAATGCACTGTTCACCTGATTTTCCAATCGTTCACTGTTTTGGCCGTAACTTATTCGTTATAACTCTGATTTAGCTCCGGAAAGAACCGTTGGACTCATAATTGAACCCTTCATCCAACAAGACTATAAAATCTAGTATTCCAGTATTAACTTGAAATGATACCTTTCGAAAAATCGGGGTGTTACACCTAGAGATCCTCCCGGGGGCATCCCGGTCCCCCCACCTCCCGAGGATCCTCCCGGCTGCCCCGTCTCCGAGGTGCATCCCAGTCCCCCCCTCCCGGGTTTACCGGGTTCCCCCAACTCCCGGGGTGTTCCCGATTCCCGCTCCCGGGAATACCGAGCATACCAAACTAAAGATTTGGATAAAGTTGATGTTCGAAAATGGCTAAAGACTTGGATAGAGTTGATGCCATAAACATCCATTCTTGATTTGTGCACCGTATGGATCATGGTGAAACGGGTCTCCCCCGTCTTACATAAGAGTAAATATGTTGATGACTTAAATTGATGTTCTTAATCGTTTTGGATTATTCAAGATTATTTAATTATGCATTGTCCTTTTATTATCTCATATTTACTTGTTGTTCTCACTAGGCTCCAAGCCTAACACGTTTTCTAAATTGATGTGTATATCAGGTTCATTTAGCGGTGGGGTGACGAAGTCTTGAGATGAGGGACTGAGTTCCATAAAGGACAACTTTTTGGTATAATCATTTTTGGAGCCATGAGCATGCATAGCTTTTGATGGACTCCTTTGGGGAATGATACGACACCCATATGTAATCTAAGCTAGAAAGGTTTAGATAAGTAGGTTGTTGATCATCATTTTCATTTATGTGATGTAAACGCTTTTACAATTTCCCCTTTTGGGTGACTACAATTTATAGATGTAAACTTTACGTCATATTCAGGTTTAAATTTCTTCTAAATTTTAGGGTGTTATAACTTTCTATTCCCCCCAAATTGGGGAGGAATGAGTTTTACAAAAATTTATTATAATGACTGATTATAATATTTAAACCAAACACTATTTTTCATTTCATTTCCATTCCTTATTTGAACAAAACACTATCGATTATTATCATTTCCATTCATTATCTTTTAATACCCCCGACCAAACACCCCCTAAAACTTGATGTGGGGGAGAGAAATGATTAATTTTATTTAATCTCACCAAAGGATTGTTTTGTTTTTTCATTTTATATAAAGTTTTTTTAAGTGTATTGGTTACTGGTAGCGGTAAACCGTATAGGTCCACAAGGTGACCATAGTGGATGTACAAGTATACACCGACACTATGGTCGCTATAAGTAATAAAGTGGTAAATATGCCGAGATCGTATTCACATGGATTGGACTTCAAAGTTTCGAGTCATAAGTCGAGAATACACTGATTTCAGTTAGAGAAGAATAAAATATTTTGAGTGAGTTTGGTTTTTTTAACAACAAAAACTAAACAATAAACTAAAATGGGTATGGGTGTCAGTGTCACTTAAGACAATGGTAGTAGCAAAATGGTCATAAAATTTATGTCACAAAAACGTCTGTAAAGATCTCGATCTCTCGAAAGTGAATCTTTATAGACCGTACCCATAAAGTCACCAATATTGTTGATTCTTGATCTTGCGATTTAGCTAAGTTGATATAAAAATCAAGTTCTAGCAGTATGGAAATTTATACCCAAATCTTATTGTGATATAAATCTCGATCGACGTTTGAACCTTAGTAAATCATACAAAATTCGGATCTTTACGTGATTATCAAATATTTTCTCAAATCTTTGTGCATCACTTAAGTTGTATTTCGAATCCCCCCTCTCGAGGTCAATATCTAATATTAAAACTTCAAAGTGGTCGTCTTATCCGCGTTGAGTTTAAGTCTCGACTCAAGTGACCAAACTTAAGAGCTAGTAACGATGGTCACACCCAAGTGCTGCTTACTAGTCTCAAGTTCGACTCACACCCACACCCACACCCAACGAGGTGCTTAGCTAACAAGTAAAGTAAATAACATAGCAGAAGACGAGAAATACTTAAAATTACATGCATTAAGGGGCAATTTGTTTACCTCTTAATGGTTCCATTAAGAGTTAACCTCTGAATCGCTAAGAGGTAAAATCTTGTTTGGCAAAAAAAAAGTCTTCCTCTTAATGGTTCCAAAACCCTCGGAATGATTTTGTATCTTTGCCTTCCCTTAACCATTCAATGCCATAATTTCATTCTTAACAATTAGCAAACAACCATATTTTATTTTGCACTACATTATATGAGTCTCTTAACCATTCTGAATACTTAATCATTCTGCACCAAACCATTCAACAACTGCCAAACAACCCCTAAAATAAAGTACAAACTACTTGAAAGTTAAAGACTATAAATTAAACTACAACTAAAATAATAAAATGCAAGAGAGCTAGACTTCTACATTGTTGCTTCTTGATGATCTCCTCCTGCTCTTCCAAGACTTGTATTTATAGTGGCAAGAATCTCCAAAACCCATTGGTTAATACCATATTATCCAAAGGTTTAAAGAGGACAATGATTACAAGATTTTAGAAGATTTGTATACTCATATTCTAGCTCATTACAGCTCATAGCCACTGGATAATAGTACAATACATTGTTTATCCAATGGATCTCGGGTGCCTACAGTGGGCAGACTGTGCCTACTGCCGAACAGTGACGTTTCTAACCTAAAAATGATGCGTTTAACCATTAAAACATCATCAACAACAAAATAAAAGAATAAAAGGAAGAAACACAAACAAATAAAAAGGAAACACATCTAAACTGAAAAAAACATATGCAAACAATATGTAAATAACTTTCAAAATGAGAGTTATCAGTTACCCAAAGGATGTGGCAAAAACTAAAACTTAGGTGGATATTCTAACATTTTTTATGAAAAAATATTTCCAAAACAAAACAAAAAAGTTAAACATAAAGCCTATATTAAAGACCCCACTTCGCATACTCGCCGAGATCATCTCCATCTTCATACCTTTCCAAAGGCAGTTCCCCCCCCCCCCCCTTAATCTCCAACGACTGCAACTCACTCCCAATCTCCGGCGACAACCCCTTCGTTTTCTCCACCTCTCTTCATTCTTCACCCATCTTCCTTCAAGATTCACCACAGTCTATCTACACACCACTTCTACATATGTCGAAATGCTATGTATATTGTGAGAAAAAACTAACTAGTCGTTGATGGAGGGAGGCAGAGGGTCACCGTCAAACAAAACCAACTCTCTTCGCACCCATCTATCGTTTCTTGTTCACCTACACACCGACACTGCAACAAAATTGAGGTTATAAAATGCCTAAAATAACCAAGTGGCCTAATAGAGTGTTTTATAGGATCTAAGTTTATAGGATCAAACAAAAAAACATCTCATTTAAAAGTGTTACAATAAGTTATAAGACGCTTTTGGGCGTCATAATAAATTTTTTAGGACATTTTTTAAATAAAGTATTCTATTAACTATTTTATAGGACACCATTTGAAAAAATGTCATATAAACACAAGTGTCCAATAAAAAATATGGGTTTATAGGACAATTTTCAAAAGGAACCTATAAAATAACTAATACGACACTTTATTTAAAGAATGTCATAAAAACTTGCTACAACACCTAAAAGCGTTACATAAACTTATTGTAACACTTTTATATATGACGCAATTTTGTTTGGTCGTATAAACTTAGGTCCTATTAAACACTCTATTATGACGCTTATTTATTTTAGGCGTCCTATAAATTCAATTTTGTTGTAGTGTGAATAGAAAAAAACCAATTGGACATTGATGGCAGGGAGGCGGAGGGTCACCGTCAGAAATAGAAAGGAAGGGTCGGGAAGATAAAGGTAGTCAATAGATGTGTATTCGAAGGTAAAAGTAGTCGTTGGAAGTGTAGTTACTGCCTTGTTGGTAGGGAGCTAGAGGGTGGAAGGCCATGTTTTTTTAAACTAATGACCTGTACTTTTAGTTCATACGAAAAAAAAGTGACACATCAGATTTTACCGCTTCCACATCATTGTTTGTAGGTTACAAGCTAAACGAATCCCTTAAATAAACGAAAAGTTTGTTTCAGATCCTAAAATAAAGGTTTTGATCGTTGGTTCCCCAAAATAGGAACAAATGCAAAGTTAGTTTCATTTAATGTTTTTCCGTAAATTAAATCACACACACACACACACATATATATATAGGGTGCGTTTCTTTTGCAAACCAAGCAATTTGTACAAATTATGCAAACCAATCTTAGTCGTTCATCAAGTCTAATGAATATACGATTTTATTATGTTTCCTAATTTAAAATCATGATTATAATGAATAAACTTAACATTTTCCATATATATCACAATCATTATTAATGAATCATAATCATTATTCATAAATATATCTATTGTTTCCTAATATAGTGGTTTGCATAGTTTGTACAAATTGTTTGGTTTGCAAAAGCAACGCACCCTATATATATATATATGGTCAAGTTCAAGGGAAAAACTCAAAAAAACGGAAAATTAAAGAACACCCTGGTAGCCCTTCATCTGGACGGTATGCACTTGTGCATACAAACCGAAAAAACAACATAATTTACCTATATGCAGATGAAGGACTATCAGAGTGTTTTCAGTTTTCCCTTTTTTGAGGTTTTTCCCTTAAACCTCCCTATATATGTATGTATGTATATATATATATATATTACATTTTTATTTTAGTTTATTTAAAAATAGTTGTCTATTTTTAATTAGTAGATTGAAAAACTCATTACTTCAATACCACATAATTATGAAACGGTGTATTTTTATTGTGGATATATAAAGTATTACAAAAGATTAAAAAACACACAATATTGATGTTATGTATTTGAAATTGGTATGATGATTTATTTAGCAAATAGTTCATTAAAATATTTATCTGATTTATTGTTACATATATATATATATATATATAAATCAAATATATTTTTTTAAAATTAAAAAAAGGTGTAAGAAGCTAATTAGATTGTTATAAAATGTTAATTATACATCAAATGTAAAAAAAACAAAATGAAATTATGAAATGATACAGTGGTATGTATCTACATCAAATTCGAATAAAAGGACAAAAATATATTCCTTTTTAAAATTTAAAATCGCTAAATAGTAGTCTTTTCTTGGGAAAAATTCAAAAAAATCCGATGGACTTTAGTGTTTGGAGTGATTAAGTTCCTAGACAATTTTTTCGAACAAATAAGTTATTGAACATTTCAAAACCTGTTACATAAATCCTTGGTCTTTTGGTAACCTGTTGAATACATTCTTATTACTTAAAAATGTAACTTGCAACTTACATAACAAGTAAAACTACAAATTAAAAAAAAATGTCACATACTTTATCTTTCTACAAATTAAAAAGGGGGAAATTAACTAATATAGTCAATCTCATTAACCAAATTAATTTTTAACCAATTTTCAAAGTTTTTTCCTAAAATAATCAAAGTTTGTGCAAATTTTTTTTCCCCGAATAAGTTGTCTTTTTCCCAAAAAAATAAAAAACATCATTAGGTGTTTTTTTCCAAAAAAAAAATAAAAAAACATCCTTACGTGAATTTTATGTTAGGGTCAGGTTCAAGGGAAAACCTCAAAAAAAGGAAAACTGAGGAACACCCTGGTAGCCTTCAATTTGGACGATATGCACTTGTGCATACAAGTAATTAATTAGTGTTTTGGTTTTTATGCACATATGCATATTATGCACTTGTACATATGTACATGTGCTTGTTATAAATTATTTGTATGTACAAGTGCATACCGTCCATATAAATGGCTACCAGAGTGTTATTCAGTTTTCCATTTTTTTTGAGGTTTTCCCTTGAACCATACCGTTCAGATTAAGGGCTATCAGAGTGTTCTTCAGTTTTCCATTTTTTTGAGGTTTTCACTTGAACCTTCATCTTTATGTGTAAATATTCACTTTATGCTTATAGTTTTGGAAAACTTTATACTTTGCATCCTTATAAAATTCTAATTAGTTATTTAATTTATTTTATATCCATTATTTTTTAATTTATATTTTATTATATTAATACACATAATCATATATTAACTAAAATATATCAAAAAATTTAGTTTTTTTTTACAAATTACAATAATCGTTTCCTTAATACGTTCAAATTGAAAGTGTAAGTATTAAATATATTCCTACGTATTTATGATATTTAATAATATAAGATTAAATAAAAAAATGTTAGTATTAGGCTCATTTTAAACGTATTGACGATAAATTTATAATGGTGTAATTTGTAAAAAAAAACGTATTTTTTTATATATTTTAGTTAATATACGATAACGTGTGTTAATATAAGAAAATGGTTAAAATGAAAAAAAGAAGAAGATATAAAGTAAATTAAATAACAAATTATAAAGATGCTTTCTAATTTTTTTTTTGCCAAAAACAATTTTTAAGGCAAAAAAAATAAAATTATGCCTAAATTTTGACTATTTTAAGAAGAGACTTTGAAAAGTGCTTAAAAAATGAATTTGGTTGATGAGATTGACTATTTTCGTTAATTTCTTCATTTTTTTTATTTGTAGGATGATAAAGTCGGTGATATATTTTTTGTTTTTTTTTTCAATTTGTAGTTTTACCTATTATGTAGGTTGCATGTTACATTTTAAGTAATAAAGATGTATTTAGTAGGTTTTCAAAAGTCCAAGGATTTATTTAGTGTGATTTGAATTGTCTAAGGATTTATTTGTTCCAAAAAATTATCCAAGAACTTAATTACTCCAAACACTAAAGTCCATTGGGTTTTTGAATATTCCTATTTTCTTTATCAAACTTATTGTAGATTGAATGTGTGCATTAATTACTTGCACCATACAAATTTATATATTACTTATTTTGTCATAAAATAAATATTAATAATAAAAATGACACATGATTTTAAGAATAATAGAAGCGTACTCGCGTAATGCAGCGAGATAAATCACGATTTTAATGTTTAATTTTATTTTTTTTGTCGATTTACAGTACGATTTTGGATGGTTTTGAGAAAATGATAATATTTTTTTATAAATTCGTTTAATTTAGTTTTAATAATATAATGCTTTTTATATAAAAAATTAAGTATTTTGTTAGAATTCAATGATTATCTTATATATTTTAATGACATCTAGAAAAAATAACCAATTGTATATTTAATAGTATAATTAAAACAAAATTATAATAATATAATATATTAATTAATAGTGATACATGAAAATGTCTGCATAAAAGGAAGGTCATGCATATAAGAAAGGCCGTGCACATACCAAATTGGTGGATGTTAGAAGCCTGCAGTAGTAATATGTATCTTGTGCTTTGATATTTGTAAATTAAGAGATTTTTAAAATGTTGTATAAAATGATGATACCTTGTGCCTAATAATTTGTATTTAAGAGTTTTTTATCCGTTTTTTATAATATAGTATAGATATAATTATCACACTTTTTAAATAATCAAATGACATTTTTATCATTGGTAATATAGATGAAAACTTTCTCCATCTTATAATTAAAAGTAGAATGAAAAATTAAAAATTATTTTAAACTAAAATAATAATATAAACACTTGGGCTATGTTTGGCAAAAAAAAACTAGCTTATAAGCTAGCTTTTCTTTCTGGTACACGTTTGGATGACCATAAGCTAACTTATAAGCTAGCTTATTGAAAAACTACTCATAGTAGCATTTTAAAAAGCTAGCTTATCTGCTAACAGCTAGCTTAAAAGTTAGTTTGCCAAATAATGCCTTAATTTGATATATAGAGGTAATAACTTGTATTAAATTTCAATTTTAACTAATACAAGACTTTTAATGTTCAATTTTTTTGTTTTTTAAAATTATTTTTTAATCAAAAGTAAAATCAAACGATTGATTTTAAATTACTATTTAACAAGAGTGTTTAATTTAAGGCAAAAAGAAGGTAGGAGAGAGAGGGGTTGTTTGTTTTTTAAAAAAAACCTCTTATTGACTCTTAAGTCTGAATTGTTCAGATCTTTTTACACACCACCTCTTATTATTCATAACTAGAATAAGACTTTAGACTTTAGACATCTTAAAAAACAAACGACACCAGAGTGTTTCTTTAAATTTGGATAATTCCCATAAATAGTTATCATGAGAGAAATATTTAAGGATTTTTGCTCCAATATCATTTTTACAACCTTTTCCAAAATGGGAAAAGTAATAAAGAAAAGATGAAATTTTACAAACTTGGAATATTTTTTTATTTTATTTTCATAATAGAAAATCTTGAAATTAAATGCTTAGAATTTTTTATTATTTAATATATGAAATATCTTAATAAAATAATTAATTTTATAATCTTAAAAAAATTGTTAGAGTTAAATACACATTTTGAATATCGATTTTGTACCTTAATAAATTTTTTTGAAAAATCAGGTTACTCGTGGTATAAGAAATTTTAAAAAGTCAGGGGATGTTTGGTTAAAAGCACTAATAAGTTATTAATGAGATTGAATATATAAAAAATAGTTTCCCACAAAGCTCAAATTTTAATTCTACTTATTCTCATTCACAATCATTTTCATTTTCATTTTCATTCATCTGCCTGAACTAAAAACCCGTTAGCAGGGACGGACCCAGAAATTTTTTCATACGGTGACACCATATGATATAGACAAAAGGTAATTACAAAAATCACGACTTTATCGACGTGTTTTCATCTTTTTCCGACGTTCAATATTGTCTCGTGTGTTTTTAGAATAATTCCACCATTTCGAGGGATTTTTAAAGCTTTTTGCTTGATTTCGAGTAATTTTTAAGTTTTTTTTATTGATTTCGAGAATTTTTTTTTGTTTTTTTTTGTTGACTTCAAGAGTTTTCTTCGGTTTTTGGTTGATTTGAAGAGTTTTTTTTTTGGTTTTTTGGTTAATTACGAGGTACGGTTGCATCTTCTTGAAGGTTCCAAAATAATACGGTAGCACCTTCCAGAACAATACGGTTGCACCCTTCACGAACCTAAATTTTTTTACCCTTTGTCGGAGAAATAATACGGTGGCACGTGCCACCGTGACCACCACATTAGATGCGTCCATGCCCATTAGGGTTTCTTTGTTAGCAATTTAATGAGCTTGATGAGACTAATCACTTATTCGAACAACTATATATGATTGTTTGGTAGTTAGCCAAGTTTTTTCTAAATACGTTCCTCCCAATGAAAAAAACCCTTCTTTTCATCTATGAAAAAAATCCTCCAAAACAAAAATCTCTATTCAATACACTATTTAATTGAAAACCAACCAAACATTTTTTTAAAAATAAAATTAATTTATTAAACAAAAATAAAAAGGAACTGTTCCCATTTGGTTAGGGGGAAGTTGGCAGAGCTGAGTTCCAAATGCTGCCATGCCATCTACTCACTGTTCTGTTCTCCCCTGCAACAAAAAACCCTACACCTACTCATTCATTCTTCACAGACAGTTTTAGAGAGAGAAAAACTGGACTGACAGTTTTCTAGAGAGAGAATACTCTGTGAACGTGACTACAATGGAGTGTCTATCACCTCTCCTCCTCATTAATGACATTTACTTTCTTCCCACCTCTCACCTCCATTACCACATTCTTCTTCGAAAACTCACTCACCAATACTACACAAGATATCTTCCTTCTAGGGTTAGGGTTTTTTAATATGCTTAAAAGTCTTCCAACTTCCGTATTCTTCGCCTACTTTTCAAAATTCGTGTCGAAGACCTTCTTCCGTCCTTGAGATTGTTTTCCAGGTGCGTGTGTTTGTGGTTGTATCCGTTTTAAACTATTTCTATTTATTTGTCGTTTCGCACATTGTTTTTTGTTTTGTATTTTGCACTTCACATTGTACTATTTTTATCCCCAAAGTCCTTGATGTTGAGCTCCGTGAAGCTGCATTTTCTTTTTTGTCAAAATTCGGTGAAATTGGAGTACTAGTTTGTCCACCTTCACTCGATAATGGTGACATGTGACGTGAGTGGTGGTGTGTGGTATGCAAACTTCGTTTTCGTCTTTGTTTTACTTGGATTTCATTTGTTAACGTTGCTTTCCTCTGTTCTTTCCTCTGTTTTTTTTTTCAGGTGAAGAAGGGAATGTGAGTTTTCTTTTCAACTTTTCTGCTGTTGTGTTCTCCGATAATTGAAAGGTACGCGTATTTTGCTATATTTGTGTGTTGGGTGTTGATGTTTATATGCGTTTTTGTGCTCTTATCTTCCCATTTTTGGGTGATACAAATAATAATTGATGTGTTATTTCCACTTTTTAATGTTGACATTTAAACAACTAAAATGGTATTCTGAAAATGATGTGGGACTAGAATTAAGAAAAGAAACATGTTTATCATTTGATTTAAAGTGAAAACAAGTATACATTTCTTCTGTTCTTTGTGGTCTGCTTTAGTTTCTTTCTGAAAATAAGATGTAAAGCTTCTTGCTTTGATCTCTTTAGGAGACTGCTTTATGACTTGTAAATGTTTTGGTTCCCTTTCAGGCTGGCAAAGTGCTTTTGGGTGGGTTTATGGTTCATAAACTGAATTAGTTTGGAGATAATGGACGGGCGTCGACATTCAGTTGACCTTCCTATCTCGAAAACATTGATAGCTCTTCGGAGAGTGAGATCGCTTAGAGACCCATCCACTAACTCACTAAGCAGATTGTCTGCTTTTGTTGACAATTTGAATTGGGAAACTAATTCTACTAATGGGATTGTTCTTGAACAAGTAAATAATTGTCTCCATGAAACTGGCACCTCTGAACTGAATGATTTGGGGTTATTTGATTGTGAGATGTATCATGGAGAAAGTACACATAAACGTAAGTCGGGATTGTGTAAGAATCTAGCTTGGGGAGACTCTTCTCCTGTAAGGGATATGAAGATCGATGAATCTGGTTTACTTGAATCAAATCAAGCGCATTTCTGTGAAAACAAATTACTTAGCGAGAGATATCATAGTAATAATTACAAGGATTTGCCCTGCATGATGCGTACAAGTGATTATTTGGAGGGTGCGCGTTCATGCAATGAATCAGTTGAGGTGTTCATAGAGGCAGAAAGACAAGATCATAATGGATATAAAAGAAGATCAAGGCGTAGAAAACACATCATATCATCTAAAGTTGTAGGAGGTGATATCATGAGCTGTGTAAGCAGTCCATGCTTATCCATGACTGATGCTTCGTTTGGAGGGTCGAGTTCTGGGACACCATTATATGAGAATGAAGATATTGATCATGTGGATACTGATCATGGTGGGTGTGGTATTGGAACCTGCTGGTCGAGTACTCCTAAGTTTCGGGGGTTGAACTCTAACACCTCCTCTGATAAAGGAGAACAAGCCTTACTAATAAGGGAAGTTGGTGTATCTAAACACTATGGTAGTGAAACCACTCCATTTTCTGAGAGTCCCAGGAGTCTTAGTCAGAGATTTAGGCCAAAGTCTTTTGATGAGCTGGTAGGACAAAGTGTGGTTACAAAATCCCTTCTCAGTACACTCTCGAGTCCAATTATTACTTCCTTTTTTCTCTTCCATGGTCCTCGTGGAACTGGTAAGACGTCTGCAGCAAGAATTTTTGCTGCTGCTTTGAATTGTTTGTCACTCGAGGACAACAAACCATGTGGGCAGTGCCAAGAATGCACATTGTTTTTTGCTGGAAGGAGCCGAGATGTTAAGGAGGTAGATTCAGTTGGTATAAATCAGGCGGAAAATCTTAGATACCTTATCAAGAATGCCATGCTCCCTCCGGTTTCTTCTAGTTTTAAAGTTTTCATCATTGATGAATGTCAGCAAATGCAAGGCTCGACATGGGCTGCTCTTCTCAATAGCCTTGAGGAAGTATCTCGTCACATTGTTTTTATAATGATCACTCCTGACGTCAGCAAGCTGCCAAGGAGTGCCGTACCCAGGTCTCGAAGATTCCATTTTCCTAAGATTAGTGAAGCAGATATTGTTCACAGATTGGGGAAAATTTGCGTAGAAGAAGGATTTGACTATGACCAAGTTGCTTTAGATTTTATTGCTACGAGATCTAATGGATCACTCCGAGACGCAGAGATGAGTCTAGAGCAGCTGAGTTTGCTCGGGAAAAAGATAACCTTGCCACTGACCTATGAATTAGTGAGTGCTTTTTACTCCTATTTTTTGTACTTACTCTTAATTGATAGATATTAAGCTTCCTGTTTTCTAACTTTTTCAGATTGGTATTGTTTCTGATGATGAGCTGCTTGAGTTACTGGCTATGGCCTTGTCATCTGACACTTCAAATACAGTTAAAAGGGCCAGGGAGCTGATGAGATCAAGAATTGATCCTATGCAACTAATATCACAATTAGCAAATCTCATAATGGATATTCTTGCTGGAAAATTTCAGGAAGGTGCTTCTGAGGTTAAAAGACAGTTTTTTGAAAGACATACTTGTGAGTACATTTGTATATGTGTTTCTCTTTTATATTGGTTTATGAGATTGCAAAACAAGAGTTCCCATGGATTTTAAATCTCTATATACAATTTTTGTTTTGAAATCATGTATGTGATCTTTAAAGTTAACCATTTGCAACTCAAAGGGGTTATGTTGTGGGGTGATGCTACTTGTAATCAGTAAACACCAAAAATGGAAATACTACTTTTTATTACGGGGACTAATTGCTGTATTTATTTTGGCCTTTTGGGACAAATAAGCAATTTACCATCTTATATCTCAACCTTAATGCATACTTATCAAGCTTTGAGTGTGCAGATGGCAACTTGTAACAACTTTAGTGTCTTTAGCGTTAACTGTATCTTGCTAAATTAGCTTTATGCCTTTATCCTCTGAACGCCTTTATGATGTCCTTGCTGGGCACATACCTTTGCCCTACACTCAACTAGTTTTCTGGTTGTGTTAGCTGAAGCCGACTTGCAGCAGCTGAATAACGCGCTGAAAATACTTTCTGAAACTGAGAAACAACTGAGAGCATCTAAGAACCAGACAACCTGGCTCACTGTTGCTTTATTACAGTTGAGCTCTGCACCATCCTTTAATGCCAATGATTCAAGTTTGTGTGTAAGAACGGCACACCCAAGAGGTACTAATGATTTCACTACTGCTAAATGTTGATGTTCGTCATGAATCGTGCCTGATTAGATAAATAATAAAAAAAGAATCATATTTTGTTTTTCGCTTCCCTGGACTTCACCTTTGTGGAAATATCTGCAGATAGTGGTGGTTGTTGCCGCTTATCTTCTGCTAGTGAGAGCCTGAAACATTTGGTGCCGTCTCAATGCGGCCACAATAGTGGGTGTAAATCAGAAAAACTCAAAGACAAAGTGGCACTGGAGTCAATATGGAGTAGAGCGACAGAAATATGCAAATCTATTTCACTCGGGAGCTTCCTTCGAAGGCATGGGAACTTGGCTTCTGTTTGTCTTCACCAAGGTACTACTTTATGTAAACTTTCTTGAGTTGTGCAACTGTAACTAACTAATCTTTCTTTTAGTTGAAGTATTATTCTACTCCACGCATCCCATAAAAGTTGCATTTTTCTTCTAGAAAGTTTACAAGTTAAATTTGATTAATTGCTCATATCATCCTTACAAATACATTCGAGAGTTTTGATTTCAGTCCACAAGATTCCTTTTTTTCCATCTTTCACCTATGTGGTAAGTTTTAGATATTTGACAATCAAACATTTTTCTTAAATCTGTATCAAATCAAAAAGCGCCAATTGCACCAAAATTGAATCAACTTTTCTTTCATTCCTATTTTGGGAACCATGACTTTTTGGATCGTGGTTCCAAAATGAAGTTTTGATTCATGGTTCCTCAAGATAGGAATGAAACAAAGTTGGTTCCATTTTGGTGCATTTTGCCTAGTCAAAAATCGAAATTTGCCTGGGTTGGAAGGAGCCTATAGTCTTTTGCATGGTATCATTCTGAACCCATTATATTTGTTTATCTGTTTCGAACTCCATAGTAGGGTCTGAGTATGTATGACGTTTCACCCTTTAAAGGCCCAACTTTCATTTTTGGCACTGCTATCCCCCTCATCTTGATTGAATGATTCCATACAAATTATGTTTTGGTATGCCTTTTCACACAAAAAGTTGAATATTTAATTTTCAATGAACAGCGCATAAATCCTTTGTTTTCCGAATGAAGAGCTGATGAATTTGTTTTCTGTACATAGGACTGGCTGTAGTTGAACTCGAATTTCAGCATCCCAATTATGCATCCAAAGCCGAGAAATCATGGAAACTGATAGCAAGTGCATTACAGGCTGCATTGGGCTGTAATGTTGAGATCAGGATCTGCCATTCAAATTATTTTCCTGATACAAATCATCCAAAAGTTAAGAAACCCTCTTTCAGCTTATTCAGTTGTGCCTGGGGAAATATGCCTTCTCACCAGAATGGTAGCAATTTGTCTGAAAATTCTAATGATCAAATGAGAGTGAATGATAGATCTCTTGAAACTATGTCCTCTGATGGTGGATCTTGTGGTTCACATAGTTGTCATCGCAAAAAAGAACCAGCAAGAACGATAAGAAATAGTGATGGAAATGCACTAAGCATCGACTTTTCAGGTCAAGATAATGGGGAGCAGCCGTGTTGTTTCCCTAAAAGTGTCAAACATCAGACCAAGATTCGCTCATTAGATACCTCTATGACCAGTGAGGCAGGCAACAACCTTGCTTTACCTGTTTCTGGATCTAAAACATGCTGTTGCACCAATGATACTTACGTCATCTGTGGCTTCTGCAAAAAGTTTACTTGCTGCAATGGGGTTGAAAGGTCAGATTCTTTGTTTTACTTAATTATATGTACTTGAATAATCATGCCTTAAGCATCTCAAACGGGGAGGTTCTTATAAGCAAAAACTATAGTGACTCACCTACTTATAAGAACTACCATTGGAGAGAGTTCTATAAGTCATACAGATTTTTGGAGTTCTTGTACAAGAACCTGAACCTTGGTTCTTACTTTGAGTTCAGTGTGAAATGACATTTTATTAATATATATATATATATATATATATATATGAATTTTATCTCTATATTATTGATGTTAAAATAATACACGGGACCCACAAAAGGAGGTCCTTACTAGTCATTACCTTGTGGAGTTCTTAATTTGTTGAGATGGCACTGATAGTTTGATATAACCCAAAAAAGTGTAAAAAGGAGGTTCTTACAAGTCACTCCATTAGAGATGCTCATATTAACATGATTCGAAATTATGCAGGCAGAAAAAGGACTCGAAGGTGCATTGTTGGAAATCTCCGATGCTTCCGTTGAAGAAGGTAAAATCGTTATGTGAATATATATATATATATATGTATATATATATAACTTTTTTGCTCTTGAATGGATTAGTAATAAGTTGTTGAAAACAGGCTTGGCAGCTGAGGGTTAGACAACAAGGTGCATAGGAAGATTTGTGGTTATAATAGATGGATTATGATGTTGTAAGTATAAAGTAAGCATACAAGACTTGATGATAAATCTTGGTGTTTATGATCATGAGACTTGTTTTGGCAGCATATGTATGTATGTATGTATGTATGTTATTTAAGAAGGGTGAATGAAAGAATATGATTCTTGAAGATTTTACATCATTCTGAAAGATTTTTGTCCTTCTTATGGATGTCATTCACATACATCAATATCAATCAATGTTTTAAAACCCGGGTTGACCCGGCCGGTTCAACCAGGAACTGGTGAAGAGACCGGGTCAATTACGACCGGTTTTTTGGGAAATTATGGCCCGGATTGAACCGCTGGTTTTTTGATAGAACCGGTTGAACCGGTAAAAACCCGGGGTGACCCGGTTAAAAAATCATTTTCGTATTACAAATTATTATTTAAACGAAATAAAGTTAAGATTCAATATGTACAATATTATCATTTAAAACGGACAAAAAGTAAGATCATTGATGATAAAACCCAAACATAGCAGAACATTTAACGATTATGTATTTATGTGTCTACTTCACATGCCATTTGATAAGACGGACTTTTGGGTGGTCGAAGAAGAGCCGGAAGGAGAACTTGATTACAATGACTTAGAAAATATGCTTAACGAGCAAGAGCACGAACTGGCTTCTCAAACGCAAGGTGACATTTTTTTATTTCTATATATATTAATTTGGTGTTGTTACTTTATTATTAGCTTTTTACGTGACATTAATATTTTTTTTTTGATATTGTATAAAGTGACCATGTTGTTGATGACCATTAAGTTGAGGGTGAATTTCAATTACTAAGCGATCGTGAACTTGATGCATTTAACACTCCAATGTCTCAAGATCCATGATTTTGTTTGAACGTTATGTTTCGTTTTGATGTATTTGGATTGATGAAAAACTTATAGTTATATGTGTTTTTTATGTCTTTGGATTGATGTAAAACTTGTTGTTATGTGTTTTTTAATGTTTTTGGATTGATGTAAAACTTGTTGTTATTTGTATTTTTAATGTTTTAACTTGTGGACATCAAATTCTTGGTTATATATATATATATATATATATATATATATATATATATATATATATATATATATATATATATATATATATATATAGGGAGAGGTTCATTTGAGAAATGGTAAATATATGAGAAATAGAGAAGTAATCTTAGTCATTCATCTGGTCAACATTTGCGGCTTTGACCACGAAGCACCGGATAATTCCTTGTGTGGTCTATAGAAGGTAGAGGGGTAATTTCGTAAAATACACATGATGAGTTCATATATGAATCTGTATGAATCTTGAATCTGTTAATTAGTTCAACTGATTCATATATGAATCTTTGTGATTCATACAGATTCATATATGAATCTTTATGATTCACAAAGGTTCATATATAATCTTTGTGATTCATACAGATTCATATATGAATCACAAAGGTTCATATATGAATCTGTTAGTTAGTTCAACTGATTCATATATGAATCAGTTAAAAGAGTTCAGTTGTGAATTGCACTGGTTCATATATGAACATATAGTTCATATGTGAATTATACATGTTCATATATGAACACAGTCCGTGTGTTTTGTAAAATTTACGAAATTGTCCTTCTATTTTTGGAATAGCCGCAACTTTTGACCGGTCAAAGCCGCAATATTTGACTAGTCAAATCCGATCTTGACCATATGAATGACTAGGATTACTTCTCTATTTCTCATATATTTACCATTTCTCAAATGAACCAAACACTATATATATATATATATATATATATATATATATATATATATATATATATATATATATATATATACAGAGAGAGAGAGAGAGAGAGGTTCATTTGTTAACCAACATTTTTTTGTTAACTTTGTGAACCACTCCAACCAATAGAATTGTACTTTGATATGTTGTTTTTATTTCTTTAACCATTAATAACAAATGGTTAAAAGGTAAATCTAAATATATACAATATTTATTATAACTATGTGGGAGTTACAAAAATTGAAATTGCACAATTCTAGCTAATTCTTTGATAACAAAATATTTTCTATAATCAATTGCTAAAATTGTATGAACATCACAAGAAGTTTAGTGGCTACTTGTTTCAATTCAAGTTTTTTGTCCACCGATTAAGTATGATGATTTCTACAAATCCAGGTATGATTGTCCCTTTACAGTTTACACCACTCAGACGAAACTATGTGAACTATAATATAAAATCATAAGGAACCGCATTTTTGGTCAAAATTTCAACTTTTAAAAGAAATAATGTTCATATTTTTTCATTTGAATATGAACCATAGTCTGCACCATAAATTTTTTTTAAAAGAATGTGTTCATTAGTGTGCACCATAATTTTTTTCTAAAGAATGAACTCTAATGAACCAATATTTTTTTTTTCAAGGAATGAACATGAACACTAATGAACCTCCAATCAACTTGTACATTATCAGGGACGGAACTCTCTTGTGGCAATCAGGGGCCACGACCCTTGCGCTTTTTTTCCCATGAAGTATTGGGTATTATGTTTCCAAGTGTATTTTTTTCTTCATCTCCAATCGCTCATCTCTAGCAGTCCGGCTCATCTCCAATTGCTCATCTCCGACCCCCACTTGCAACAGGTCGACTATCGACAACCACATCTGACTACTGCTCTGCTTCTCATCTCAGTTCTCGGTCAGTCGGTCGGGAACACAACAGGTCATCGGGAAGGAAGGAACACAGGTTACACAAATGAAAGAGGAAGAGCAACAACCAAATCAGGGGTGAAATCATCCAAATACAAATGAAAACCCAGTGATTTTAACTTCATCTTCAACAAATAATCTTCCAATAACCCCTAAATCACACAGTATTTTTTTTTTGCTCTTTATTCAAGTTTTAATTTTAGAGTGCCAGCTCATAAATCATAATCTCATTACTTGTTTGAGTTTGAAATTGTTTGATTAGCTAAGCTAGGTTTAACTTTATTTGAAATTGTTTGATTAATTTATTTTGATTGGATTTTAATTTGTTTGATGCATTTCTATGTGGCTATGTCTCTATGAAATGTCTACTTTAGGACTTTAGGTTGTTCACTTGTTTAACCGTTTAATTGTTTAATTACTTTGATTGAGTTTTAATTTGTTTGATTGGGTATTTGAGTCTTTATGAAATGTCTACCACTGAATTTAGGTTGTTTGATAGAACATAGAAGACTAGAAGCGTACTCGCACAATGCAGTGAGATACATCACGATTTTAATGTTTCATTTTATTTTTTTGTCAATTTACAGTACGATTTTGAGAAAGTGATAATATATTTTTTTATAAATTTGTTTAATTTAGGCTTAATAATATAATATTTTTTATATCTTATAATTCAATGATTATCTTATATATTTTAATGACATCTAGAAAAAATAACCTATTACATATTTAATAATATAATTAAAACAAAATTACAGTAATACTAGAAGCGTACTCGCACAATGCAGCGAGATACATCACGATTTTAATGTTTCATTTTTTTTTTCAATTTACAGTACGATTTTGTATGGTTTTGAGAAAGTGATAATGTTTTTTTTTTTATAAATTTGTTTAATTTAGGCTTAATAATATAATGTTTTTTATATAAAAAAAAGTAAGTATTTTATTAGAATTCAATTATTATCTTATATATTTTAATGACATCTAGAAAAAATAATCAATTACATATTTAATAATATAATTAAAACAAATTTATAGTAATATAATATCTATACTATATTATAAAAGAGAAATAAAAAACTCTTAATTACAACATTTTAAGCACAAAATACAACTAATTAAAGCTAATTATTTAATTTACAATTTCATAATACATTGGTACAACTTATCCAAGCACAATATCTCACATCATCATCTATTTGTGGAATGGATACTAATTTATTAATATAAATATTTGTTTTTTATATTTAATGGACGATTTGATCAATATTATCTACTATTATCAATATTTATTTTTTATATTTATTGGACGATTTGATCAATATTACTATTATCAATATTTATTTTTTATTTTATGATTTGCTCTTAATATATCTATATCTATATTAGTTATAATCTCATAACTAATATATATATATATATATATATATATATATTATATTATAAAAACATGCATTGATCTAATAAATATATTTAAAAAAAAATAAAACAGGTAGTTTATCTCATAGTGTTTATCATGTATTTAATATGTTTATTTGCAGTTAGTTATACAAATAAAAACATGGGACTTTAATAAGTTATAATTAAAAGACTAACAAAAAGTATGAATAATGATCGAGGGTTCAAGTTCTAAATTTCAGAAACCCGCTGCATTGCGAGGGTACATTTTTAGTATTAATTAATAGTGATATATGGAAATGTCTGCATAAAAGGAAGACCCTGCACATACCAAATTGGTGGGTGTTAGAAACCTATAGTAGTAATATGTATCTTGTGCTTTGATACTTGTAAATTAAGAGATTTTTAAAATCTTGCATAAAATGATGGTACCTTGTGTCTAATAATTTGTATTTAAGAGTTTTTTATCCATGCTTTATAATATACTAGATGTGTACCCGCACAATGCAGCGAGATACATCGGGATTTTAATGTTTCATTTTATTTTTTTGTCGATTTACAGTACGATTTTGGATGGTTTTGAGAAAGTGATAATGTTTTTTTTTTATAAATTTGTTTAATTTAGGCTTAATAATATAATGTTTTCATATAAAAAAATTAAGTATTTTTTTAAAATTCAACGATTATCTTATATATTTTAATGACATATAGAAAAAATAACCAATTACATATTTAATAATATAATTAAAACAAATTTATATCAATATAATATATTAATTAATAGTGATACATGAAAATGTCTGCATAAAAGGAAGACTCTGCACATACCTAATTGGTTGTGAGTCCAAGAATCTCTAAATCGTAGTGAGAGAAAGTAGAGCGCGCCAAATGATCTGTGTATTCAAAGTATGCGTCCAAAGTTACAAGGAAACAAAGCCTAAAGGGACTTAAATACCTCATGTCTAAACATAACAGATAAGCAAACTAAACACTGTTTAGACAGCAGGAAATAAATACAATGATTACTACAAAAATAGTCTTAACAATCTCCCCCTTAGTAATCATTGGCGCATTGGTCTTCAAAAGCAATCTTCTAAAACAACATTGACCAACAAAGCGACTTTGGTGAATCATTGACGCTCTTCTCTTTGACGAAGTCTATTCAGTCCAACTAAAACTTCCAAACGTCTTAGAGTTGAGCGGAAATTCAATCTCTCATGAATTGTATTCAATGTCTTCTTGATGAGTCGAATTTCATCATTATCAATCAGAAATGTATTACTTCTTGTTTCCAAAAATCTTCTTTCAGCTTCTTTCAGACGTTGCTCCAACTGAAGCTTGATCACCTTTAAAGTTCCATCAGAGTAATGACCAATTTCTTCAAATCTAAGAAAGCACTTTTGACTTGAGCCATTCTTGTAGATAACTCCATATGGATCTTGAACAATGGTGAATAAAGGATAAGAATCTAAGTCTGGCAAGCTTCGATTGGGCCTTTGAAGATTTACAACTGGCTGAAAGCTTTCAACGACCATCTGAAAATCAAATACTCTGAAGAATCTGATTTGCCGTCGAATGAATCTTTTGATAATAAACAGAGCTTGAGAAACATCCTGTGTTCTATGATAAAGATTTCTGAAATGATCATATAAAAACTCAATATCATCAATAGAAATATCAGAGAAATATGCCTCTGAGAAAGTATATCGCTTGCAAACCCTTTTTTCCACTTCAAATTCCGGATACCAGATATTAACTAACTTGTTTATCATGACGCTGATAACCCGGACAATCAAATGTGGAGAAGAAACGAGATTGTTTCTACGGCGCTGGCACTTGATGAGCATAAAGTATTCATACTGATATGCCTCTGACTCCTTTTCAACACCAAGGATAGCATAAATATTGATCGACCTTCTTTTAGAAACGAAAATATTATTCTGAGAATCTTCTAGAAAAGCAGATCTTTGTCTTGAAGCCATATACCTTTGTTGAAGACTTCTTTGTCTCTGCTGTCTAGTCAAAGTTGGTCCTTCCTCTAGAATTGTCGGAGGAATCACAGGTTCAGATGGAGGAACATCAGCTTGTGCTCTTGACGACTGACCAACTTCAAATGAGCTTTGAGGAGTAGCGGTAGTCGGAGCTATACTAGCAACAGGAGAAGAAGTAGCTGGAGTTGTTTCTGGAACTTGAGTAGCTTCAGTACTTAGAGAAGTTTCAGGAATCTCTTCTTGAGAAAGAAGATCTTTGTACAACATGTTTGCTATTTCTTCATCTTTAGCATCCATAAACACAGAATCATCTTCAGTATCAGAAATGATGATTATGTCATCACAATCCTCTTCTTTAACTTGGCAAATCTTCTCAAATCTGATTTCATCATCATCATCTGAATTTATCTTTATGAAATTTGCAAAGAATGACCTCATGTCATATGCAACTTCTAGATCATCTAATTCATTTACCCTTGTAGCAGAATCTGGATCAACATACACAACAATCTGCATATTATTCTCTATATCTTGTTCAGAAATGTTCAGTACATTTGACATGGAAGATAAATCAACATTTTCAATCATGACATTCACTAGATCTTGAATGCTACAGTCTTGAATGTTGTCAACATTCTTTTCTGTATCACCAGCCACCTCTTCTTGAAATTGATCTTCTCTAGCTGAAGAAGATCCTTCCACTCTCGGTCTCTTCACCATCTCCCCCTCATGGCCTTGATGATCTGAATCATCTTGGTCATGTCGGCGTTTAAGAGACGGACCTGCCTCAGTTCTGCAACTATGTGTATGAAGATCAAATCTGTTAGAAAGTTCAGAAAAGGCTTGAGTCATGAAAGACTTAAGATCAGCAAAACTAGATTGAACTTCAGATCGGAAAGACTGGAACTCTTCAGATAAAGCAATAATTCTCTCAGAATCAGACGTAGGAACTGGAGGCGGCGTGGGCTGTAAATTCCTTAGAAGAGAAAGCAGATCTTGATCTTGATGTTATGGCGGTGACATAGATAATAGACGAGCGTAAAGCATATCAGTCAACTCAGTTATTGGAAGATCATGAAGAGAAGATCGTGAAGATGTACCAGTAGGAACTGATGTAGAAATACCCACAGACTGAGTAAACAGAGGAGGAATCGGAAGAGATCCAATCGGTGGAGCAGTAGTTGAGACATGTGCAGAAGACGGTTCACGAAAAATAATACCAGATGGTCTTCGAAAAGGAATCTCTTAAGGAATCACGGAAACATCAATTTCTGGCATTTTTCCTTTAAAGAAAGTCTTCAGCTTCTGAATCTGTGCCTCTTTTTCAGCATCCAACTTATCTGACAGTTGACTAATCACCTCATTCAGAGTGGTGAATTTATCAGAAGAAACCCGAGCTTGAACAGAAGAAAGCTCTACAGCTGAAACGGTTGTAGAATGAATAGCAGCAAGAGAAATTGCTGGAGCTTGACTCTTTATCTGAGCTGAGGCTTGAGCAAACGCTAAATCCAATTAATCCACTTGAATACGAGCAACTGAAGGATTAATAGAAACAGATTCATCTTCTGATACAACCTCTCTTGAAACATCTACTTCTGGTTCCTTGGATTGCCTTGTATATACCCGAAGACTTGGTTGATCACCGTCATTTCCATCTTGATCATCATTGTCATCCTCTTCACTGCCAGGAATATCATCATGAGTATCATCATCAACATCTCTATCTTCAGCTTCATCAGCATTAACATTAGCAGTATCAGAAACATCATGAACAACCAGTTCAATGACAATATCAGCAAGAACATCATTGATTTGTTTATCTGCCACATCTGCTTCAATCTCTTGTTCTTCAACCTCTTGTTCTGCAATAACCGGTTCTGCTCGTTCATCATTAATTGGCTCATCTTGATCAGCTTCCAAGAACTCATTCTCCATTCAGTACTGAATGACACTGTCATCTGTCATATCAGCATAGTTTGCAATTAAAGCATACGGAATGGTCATGGAATAGTTGAATGATTGCTTCTGTTTCTGAATATATGTCATTTCTGTATCCGGAACCTGAGGCCAAGATAATCTACGTGGAATAGCCGGATTGCTTCTGAGCATACTTCGAATGATCAACTTCAAATATCTGATAAATGGAATGAACTTGCGCTTCTTGTGTGTAAGCTTGTCTTGCACCCTCTCCGAGAGTTCGGTCCAGAAAATATATGTGTAGTCGACATGCAAGTCATAGATGACTGCATGGAACAACCGGAGATAAAGTAGACTCGCGTTATCCGTTCCGGAATGCTTTGACGTAAGGCATCTGTTGAGAACGGAGAAGAGAGCATACCAAACTGGAAGAAGATTGGACTTATCAAAGTCACTAACTCTGTTCAATGTGCCAGTATATCCAAGATTTCTGATACCGTTGAGAACATCCACTTCAGAAGGGAGGCTGTCATAAGATGTTCTGTCTGGTCTGGAGTTGGGCTCAGGAAGCTCCAGAATGAGACGTAGTGTAACACCCCGAAATTTCATTGGTTAAATTAGATTTTTGATTTTTGGTCTTGAATCTTTATTTTTTAGTTTGAATGGATGAATGATTCAACTACGAGTCCAGCGGTTCTTTCTGTAGCGAAAACGAAGCTATATTGAATAAGTTATGACCAAAACGGGATTTGACCAAATGAGAAGAAGTTGATGTGCTTCTGTGTGCGGCGCACGACTCGTGCTCCATCCTTCATTAAAAACGCACGGGCCGTGCGCATGAGGCAGCAGCCCAGTGCAGGCATTAAACGAATTTTTCCCAAATATTTCTCATTTCTCATCTTCTTCATTTATGACATTCTCTCCCAAACCCTTCCTCTCAACCTACTTCATCTAAGTTTCCTTCAACCACCAATACTCCACCATTTATTGCTAGAGTGAAAATCATCATCCAAGGTTTCGGTTTGGAAGCTTCACCACCATCTCCATCTTCATCTTCCTCAAGTATCTGAAAGCTTGATTTTGGGGTTTTCGTCTCCTACCTTATAATTTTCAGATTTTGGGTGATAAGAGATTTAAATCATCATTGAAGGTTTATCCAAGTGATTTCATTTAAGCATCCTTCAAGATCTTCATCTTCTTCAAGTCTCATCTTCTTCAAAAGCTAGGGTTTCATCTTTTCTAGGTTTTGGGTCAAAAACCTAGATTGTGAGTTTACTAAACCTTTGTTTAAACTAGATACACATCATAATCTTCTATTTGTTATTTCATTCTTTATGTGTTCAATTATTTAGGATTTCTTGATAAAAATGGTTGGAAATATGGGTGTTGGTGATATGTTATGTTTTAGGGTATGTGTACCATTATTTGGGGCTTTTCCCATGGATATATATGATGGGTACCTTGATATGTTAAATGTATGCATATATGTGTGTTGTGATGGTTTTAGTTGGAATATCACTTTGGTGACATATTTATATGCATGATGAATATAATTGTCATTTGGGACTTTTGTTGGATTTCATGAGGATAGGATGGTAATATTATACCCATAGGCGGTATGGAAATATGTTAGGGTTGAAATACACCTAAAAGAGCTCCTATATGCATTATGTTAGACGAACCAAGTCAGTTCACAAGGAGGATGTAGTCTTGGGCGCTACTGTGATGGTATGTGCCTAGACCTCCGCCATTCGGGGAATTTTCCTTTGGAGTAGTCTCCGGGTGTGTCGGGCCTTGGGATGTTCCTTGTTAAGGGCATCAAGGTATATCGACTCTTGGGGTGGGCTCGATTGGTGCTTTGGGTCTCCCCTAATGACTCCACATATATTGAACATTAGTTAACTGCTGATAAGAATTATAACTGTTCATGCATGCTTATTATTGTTCGACTCACTAGGCTTTTTGGCCTAACACTTGTTTGGTGTCGATGTGTATCTCAGGTGTTAGCGGCGCGACTCCTAGGCAAGTTTAGATGCTTTGGGCAAGAGCTTGGGGATTTTGGCACTTGAACTATTTTTGGAAGATTTGGGTTTATAGATAACACCCCTTTTGTAATCTCTTTTCTAGATGTAGAAATTAGATTAGTTGATTGTTGTTTATTTATCCGTTAAATTACAGATTTGTGATTAAACAGTTTATTTGTATATTTCCCCTTTTTGGGAGGCTCTTGCTATGGCAAACTTTATACCACCTCTCCATTAATGGAAAGTTTTTGTTATCCCTATTTTTAGGGTGTTACAAGTTGGTATCAGAGCTTTAGTTTAAGTGAACTAGGTATGGTTTAGCGTATCTAGACTTAAGCTTTAGACTTTATGACTTCACTGTCCACTTGGGGTAGAAATCCTAGGTGGGGAGAGCGTTAGGATTACGGAATTACTGTAATTGAAAGTTGTGATGATGGTGACAAGAATTCTTGTGTATGGTTCGTTCATAATTTCACTTAGCTACTGCTATTATGAATGCATTGTTACGTGAGCATACTTGGTCTACTATTATTATAATAATTGATGAAGGTATTAGTACGTAAAATGAGTTAAACTCGCTTAGTCTTTCTCAATCTCCTTCTCGTGCTTGTGTGGCAGTGATCAATGGTAAACACTCGAAGTAGATTACCGGATATGCCAGAAGGGTAACCAGAAGTGGAATCTGCAGCAGTACGACCCCCGGCGGGGACAACCTCCGATGACATTCCTTTACCCAGAATCTTGGGAGGAGGGCCTGAGCATATTCCGCGCCGGAACCTCAACACAGGTACCGCCATCCTGGAGGAAGTTACCATGGAGACCCGGCTTCGGGATAGCATTATTGTGGGGTCGGGTGGACCAAATGTGGTAACGGTTGAGGAACCATCCACTGAAGGGATTCGGACGAAGACTAAGGGGTGCACTTACAAGACGTTTCTGGGGTGCCACCCTAAGGAGTTTGCGGGTTCAGATAACCCGGTTGCTTGTATGTATTGGCTCAAGGAGGTAGAGATGTTCTTTGAGTCAAGTGAGTGTGATCCCTCTCAATGGGTCAAGTTTGCTTCTCAACTACTTCGGGTATAAGCTTTGATTTGGTGGAACCTCACTCGATCAGTCCTCACTCCTGAAGTTCTGGCTAAGTTAACTTGGCCAGTGTTCAAAGAGAAGATTATGGACAAGTATTGTAGCGAGCGTTCGATGGACAAGTTGGAGCGGGAGTTCCGAGATCTGAAGAAAGGAAACCTGTCTGTGGTTGGCTACTCCAAACTCTTTTTGGAGAAACTAAACTTGGTGGGATATCTAGTCCTCGATGAAAGGTCAAAGATTAAAGCCTATCATCAAGGGTTACCGGCCGGGATGCGATCGGCGGTAAGGAATGATAAGTGTTCGACGTTACAAGAGGTTATCGAAGAGTCCTTGCTCGTTGAGAACGACATTAATGCCGAAAGGGAAGAGAAGAGGTTAGTTGGTGAGAAACGGAAGTGGGAAGGGCCATCTGGGCCCGTTCGTCAATCAAGGTCGTTTGCTAATGGAAGAGCGAGTGAACCACTTGTTACGAAAACTTGACCTGAAAAATTCAACATAAAACCACAAAGGTTTGCGTGACACGTAGGTGACGCAAGGTAGACTTTGCGTGACCCACGGGTTACGCAAACTAGACTTTGCGTGACCTACGGGTTACGCAAACTGAACTTTTCGTGACAAACCTTGATACGTAAACCCTAGAAAACTTGATACTTTTCTCGAGTTCTTATCTGATTTTTGAAAAATTCAAAGGAAACTTAAAATCTATGATCCGAAATTCATATACATTCATTTAAAAGTATTATAAGACCATAGAAAAACTGATTAAAAACATTATTAAACCCAAACATTTGAAAATTTTCGAAAGCCAAATATGAATAGTCGTGAAATGCACAAAACACAAAATCAAAGCAACAAACAATCATATTAGAAGCTAGAAAACACATACCTGATAATCAAAATAGGTATTTAAACAAACCCAAAACTCGATTTTAGCAATGAAGAGCTCGATCTAAAGTTGAAGACGATGAACAGTAAAAATGAAAACACGCCCAATAAGAAATTGCAAACAGAAGAACACTAAGAACAACTCTATACTAAAATAACTACAAAACAACAATAAAATGAAATAGAAAACAAACCTGATCGAAAGATTAACAATCTGAAACAAAGAGAAAGAAATCGGCGCACAGAGAAGTGAAAGGGAAGATGAACAGTAAATGGATGTTCAAATGTGAAATAGAGCGAGAAAAAATGAAATGGAACAAACCAAATACTATTTCTACTAATAAAAAAAATCACTAAAAAAAATACTATATAAAAAATAACACTTCATAAAAAAAAATCAGAAAGAAAACTTACCTGCCAAGCTCCTTTACTCCCCCTAGACAAATACACAGAATTTAACAAATCATATCAGCATTTGTATAAAAAATATCATAAATACTTACCTGAAGAATTTTTGATCAGCACAAGAAGTATTTTATCAACTATATTCACTCCTCCTCAAAAACAGAATGTTCACAAAATTGCAGTCAGAAGTTCTCTCCCCTCGAAAAATGCACAGACCAGTGTACAAAAATATGGATACACAAACATTAAGACATCAGTGTAAAAAGAAAATCATACTGAATATAAATTTTGAAACAACTGAACATATAAAATTTTAAACACTAAACAAATTAAAATCTACTCAGTAAAATATCACAGATTTATTGAAATCAAGCATATGTTGTTGGATACAAGAACAAGTTTCATTGCATATCAAGTTAAGACATGTTCAGTTTCAAAAACTTCCAGCAATCTATTCAGTGTGCTCGCATGCAAACTTTGATTAGCTTCAAGAAAAATGCAATTCTAAAAATATTTATAGAGAACTTTGCATGTACTAACACTAAGTCATCAAAAATTAAGACTTTCACAAATTTACAGGTTTATCGCAACTCAAACATATCACCAAGTATCATGAGATGTGTGCTCATTGGCATATTTTAGCTTTGTGCACATTGGCATCTTCACATGAGTGTGCTCTTTGGCATCTTTTAAGCGTGTGCACTTTGGCATCTTTTAATCAAAAAGTTCGGTAAGTAAAGAACATGCCATAAACGTAACTTTCTATCTAACCCTATTGCAGGATTTGGGTCAGCCGCTCCCAGACCAGATGGCCTTAGGGGACTAGGTGTCAAGCACCCCTTGGAACTTACTTTCCCGGATCAGAAAGGCTACATCGACACATTCTAAACCCATTCATACCAGTAGAACATGACTTTCGATCTGGTTTTATAGAAGGATTTGGGTTCGATCACTCCCAGACCAAATGACCTTAGGGGACCAGATGACAAGCATCCCACAGAACTTACTTTCCCAAACCAGAAAGGCCACAGGTACAAACTTTTAAACTCAGAGATTTCTGTATTTTATATATTTATTATTCATCTCAATCACTCAGGTCAACATCTAAGTGTTTAGCCCATATTTTCATTCCGATCTATAATTCTGATCATTTAGGTAGTCTAAGCAAAGTAAACTATAAATATTCCGACTTACATATCTTTAAAGCAGAACCAAAAGCTTCAAACATGTTGCTGACTTTTCGACTTTTGTAAGACTTGAAAGTTGAACATATAAAACTTCAATATAAACAAACAACTTGAAAAAGATCCTAGATACACATTTTATTCAAAAGAAAAAAAATCTGTAAAATTTTACTTTATAGAATAAAATTTGTAACGATTTAAACTTTTAAATTCAACATGCCAAGTTTTGAAAGCAGAAAATTAAAACGTTTTTCATCTAAAGCTTTTGTAAAGATATCAGCAAGTTGATATTCAGTTGGGACAAAATATAATTCAATAGTACCTTCTTCCACATGATGTTTTATGAAATGGTACCGCATATCTATGTGTTTGGTCTTAGTGTGCTGGACCGGATTGACTGATATCGCGATCGCGGATTTGCTATCACAATATATAGGCACTGTTTTGTACAACATCTCGTAATCCTGAAGTTGTGTCTTCATCCAAAGCACTTGAGCGCAACAACTAGCTGCGGCGATGTATTCTGCCTTTGCAGTTGAGATAGACACACAATTCTGCTTCTTCGACGCCCAGCTTATCAGTCTATCACCCAAAAATTGAAGGTGACCTGATGTGCTTTTCCGGTCTAACTGATTTCCACCAAAATCTGCATCATAATAAGCAATCAGTTTATAGTCAGAACTATTAGGATACCACAAACCTAAATATGGAGTTCCTTTGATGTAGCGAAAAATGCGCTTGACTGCCAACATATGCGATTCCTTTGGTTTTGCTTGAAATCGGGCACATAGGCACGTAGAAAATATTATATCCGGGCGACTTGCTGTGAGATACATCAGTGATCCGATCATTCCTCGATAAGTCTTGACGTCCACAGCTTTTCCATCTGGGTCTAATCCAATTTTGGCACCGTGAGCCTTTGGCGTGCCGATTGAAGTAGATTTGTCCATCTTGAATTTCTTCAAGATGTCAAATACATACTTTGACTGATTGATGAAGATTCCATCTGGAAGCTGTTTCACTTGTAAGCCGAGGAAGAAATTGATTTCTCCCATCATGCTCATCTGAAACCTAGAAGTCATTAGATCAGAAAACCAAGTACATAAAGATTTGTTAGTCACACCAAATATAATATCATCTACATATATTTGAACTAAGCAAATATCCAAGTTAGATCTATAAATGAACAGAGTGGTATCTATTGATCCTTTGGTAAACCCGTGTTTGACCAAGAAAGCTGACAACTCATCATACCACGCCCTCGGTGCTTGTTTTAGGCCATACAGTGCTTTATCGAGAAAGTAGACATGATCTGGATGATCTTTGTTAACAAACCCCTCTGGTTGAGAAACGTATACTTCTTATTTCAGTTTCTCGTTCAGAAAAGTTGTCTTCACATCCATCTGATATACAGTAAAGTTCCGATAAGCAGCGAAAGCCAGAAACATGCGGATAACTTCTAATCTTGCGACCGGCGCGAACGTTTCATCGTAGTCAATTCCTTCTTCTTGTCGATAACCCTTGGCTACCAATCTTGCTTTGTTACGAATGACGATACCATATTTGTCTTTCTTATTCTTGAATATCCACTTTGTTCCAATTATGCTCTTTCCTTTCGGTCGTGGTACAAGTCTCCAAACTTTTAGCGCGTCAAATTGATTGAGCTCCTCTTGCATAGATATAATCCAATCCGGATCCTCCAACGCTTCAGAGACTTTGGTTGGTTCAATCTTGCTTAGAAAGCAAGTGAAGAGACATTCGTTGGAAGTTGTCGTCTTGGAACGTGTAGACACACTTGCTTGAGGATCTCCAATAATTTGATGAATGGGATGAGATCTTGTCCATTTGGTGGTGTGAGGGAGAGGATCAATAATATCTTGAACAACTTCCAATTGTTGAGAAGGAGGTTCAGGAGCTTCTATGTTAGTTGAAGAGATGGAAATAGTTTCAACTGGAGGAGGAGGTAGCTCAACAATGTCTGGATCAGATTCTGGAAGAGTTGGTTGAATAACAATAGTTTGTTCTTCTTCCTGAACTGATTCTTCTTGACCAGATTGATCTTGAACAGATTCGTCTTGAATAGGTTCAGTTTTTGATTGTGCTGGATCAGGATCAGAAATATTGTTTTGAGTGACTGGAGAAACTGGAACAACATCAGTTTCAGAGATAGATGCAGCGGAATTTGGAGTAGATGTGCTCACAGTTTCCTGATTCAAAACATTTAAAACATTTTCAGAGTTAGATCTAGGCACATCATCATAAAAATTTTCAAACAGAAAATCAAGATCAGAAAGATTAAGCAAAGAAGTAGAAGAATCCTGATTTGTTGGTTGTAGCGAAGGTTCTGAACTGATTTGTTCAGAAGTTGAATTCCGTGTAGGTGCGGGTTCTGGATCTGATTGACTAGAAACCAAGTTGGCAGCTTCGTCAAATTTGACATTAACACTCTCTATCACTTTTCTTGCAGAAGTAAGAAAGACTCGATAAGCTGCAGAGTTAGATGAGTAACCAAGAAAAATACCCTCATCTGCCTTTGGACTAAACTTGTTGAGATTGTCTTTGTCATTCAAAACATAACACTTACACCCAAACGACTTGAAGTATTTGACATTCGGTTTGATACCGTTCATGAGCTCATATGGTGTTTTGTTGAATCGGCGATGCAAAATTGATCTATTTGAGTATGACAAGCAGTTGAGACAACTTCAGCCCAATGAGACAAAGGAAGACCTGAATAAGCAAACATTGATCTGGCAGGCTCCACAAGCGTTCTGTTTCTTCGTTCAACAACCCCATTCTGTTGCGGTGTTCGGGTAGCAGAAAATTGTTGTTGAATGCCTTGATCCTCGTAGAATGCCTGAAGAGTGCAGTTCTTGAATTCTGTGCCATTGTCAGATCTGACAACCTTGACTGCTTTTTGCTTATTTGTCTGAATTGTTTTGATGAGGTTGATGAGAATGTCGGGAGTTTCATAATTAGACTTGAGAAACTTAACCCATGTATATCGTGAGTAATCATCAACAACCACCAAGACATATCGTTTCTTTCCAATACTCTTTGTCTTCATCGGTCCGCATAAATCAACGTGAAGTAGATCAAAAATGTCCGAAGTGCAGGGTTCAGGCTTTGGCTTATGAGGAGCTTTCTTCATCTTTCCTTTCTCACAATCTTGACATAGGTGGTCTTTCTGAAAACGAAGTACTGGGAGACCTCTCACTGAATCAGTCTTGATAAGGCGATCCATGTATTTAAAGTTGAGATGAGTTAGTCGACGGTGCCATATCCAACTCTCATGAACAGATGCTTTAGAAAGCAAGCAGATATCTGATGGGATTTTGACTCTGGAAAGATCAATTGTATACAAATTGGATCTTCTCTTTCCAACCAGTAAATCCCTGCCACTGTCATTCTTCACAGCTACTCGTTTAGATTTGAAGTTGACTTCAAGATCTTTATCACAGAACTGCCCGATGCTGAATAAGTTGTGACTAAGGCCTTCGACGTAGCTAACTCTCTTGACAGTAATATTGACTTTAACAAGATCACCATAACCTAGAATTGGAGCAATCTCACAGTTTCCAAACTTAACACGACCGCGACATTTTTCTTTAAAATTGGAAAGCAGAGATTTGTTGCCCATCATGTGTTTGGAACACCCCGAATCCAGATACCATAAATGACTAAGCTGCACATACAGAAACTACACAGATTTAGGTACCCATATGCTTATGGGTCCCTTCTTGTTAGATTTGTGTCTTTTATTTTTCGAAGATTTATTTTTCAAACACTCAAGAATGCAATCATCAATAAAGGAAGAAACATAACCATCAGAATCAGAATTAGAAGAAGAATATGGGACATTCTTTGCAATATGAACCATTTGCTGAATTGAATATTTTGTGTTTTTATTACAAAAGGCAAATGTATCAGTTTCACAAAGACTTTCTACACATTTATCTCCTAACAATTCAGACTCTGGTGATTGCTGCTTAACCCTCCATATCAGCTTTGGTGACTTCTTCACAGTCCGATCTGAAACAGAAGAATCAGAATAATTAGAATTTTCAGACAAGACACCATCATGTTTCCTTGACTTCTTTGACCTTTTTTCTTTTACGTTTTGTTTTTGTTTTATAATACTGATCATTTAGCGTCAAAGAATCATCAACAATTGAATCAGAAGAAGAAACTTTATCTAAGAAATCAGACTGAGCATTTGACATTGAAGAACTAGCCTTGGAGTGAGAATTTTCAAAAATGCACAAGTCAGGAGGAGGTTTGCGCAACCCATTGGTGGCGCAAACTGAACTTCGCACAATCAACGTCTGGCGCAAGGTGTCAGTTTGCGTAACCAACTGGTGGCACAAATGCACACTGTTTTGAAAAACTTGAGTATTTTCCTTAGAATTGATAGAAAATCCAGAAGTAATTTTGTCTTCAAAACTTGTTTTCATTATAAAAAGAAATAAATCGTTTTCTAAATCAGTTTGAAGACTTTGTTATTCCAATTTTATCTTCAAGATCAACTATCTTACCTTCTAACACTATTGGGGGAATGTATCTCCTAGAATCATAAGACACTGGAGATGCATTTTCCTTATTAGTATTAGCATATATATCAACGAATTCAGTTGGTAATGAAGATTTATTGGAAGATTTGGTATTTAAAACATTTTTGGATTTTCTGGATTTCTTTGATTGGTCAAGAAAATACTTGGCATTTTCAGAAGTATAAACAAATGGCATTTCCATCCTCTTGTTTTTCATTCTTTTCTCATTTTCATCTTCTGAAATTTGTTTTTCACTAGTCCAAAAGAATTTAAACTGAGGTGCATATCTTGCAAGACCAAGATGATCATATTCATATAAAGTAGGGACTTCTGTTTTAGCAAGATTTAAAAAATGCGGATTTTCGAAACCAAGTCCCCACTTTTCCTTTATAGATTCATCACTCCTTGGTTTATTCATGTAAATGGTTTGCTCAGTTTGTTCTCTCTTATATAATTTTCCTTCTAAATCAATTATTTTATCAGAAAGATTTTGATTTAAATTGGTCAGTTCAGTCAAAGAATCACGATAAGTCTGATTTGAATTTTCTAAATCATCCAACTGCTTTTGAAATTTCTCTTTTGTGTCGGTTAAAATACTCTTTTCATCTTTCAGAGAAATTCGCAGTTTTTCAATTAAAACAGACTTTTCTTGATTATCAAACTTTTCAGATGTGAACTTTGAACGTAAATCATGTAAAGCAGTGATAATAACGTTCATTTGAGATAAGATGAAATTATAACCAAACTCAGAAATTACCTCAGATTCATCTGTTGAGGTGTCCTCATCTTCATCATCGCTCTTGTCATCACCTATGAAACACATAACAGCAGTCTCTTCTTGTTCAGCTTCATTATCTGAATGATCCAACCAATATTCTTCTTCAACAAGCAGGATGGTGCCATTCTTTCTCTTCTCTGCCAGTTCCAACTTCTTTCTGTAGAAAGCAGAATCTTTGACCACCTTCACCTGACAATCTTTGGCAATATGACATGGTTTCCCACAGTTGTAGCAGTTCATAACCTTCTTATCATCCTTTTTCGGTTCAACCACTTTTGCAGGCTCATATTTTGGTACATGTGGTTTTGATGGAGCACCGAGTTCCACTTTCTTTGTTCCGGAAGTGAAACGAAGATTGTTTGATCCTGATCTACGTTGGAACTTTTTCTGATAGTGTTGATAGAGAAGTATCATTGCTTTTTCCAAAGCTTCACCATCATCTTCTATTGAACCTGTAACACCCTCAAATTTGGAAAGAGCGACTAATTAAAAACTTTCAACAATACCTTAAAGGATAATAAATCTCTTACTACCAGTCCATAATTTAAATACATTTCTAGGTTGAACCATCAACAGATAATTAAAATCTTACATAAAGACTAACTAAAGTCGAGTGTTACTATAACCCAATACCAAATCGCTATCTCCAATAATAATGCGGAAGACTTCATCAAGCTAAATCACTTCATCGAGCACACAACTAGCACTCATCACTTCACGGTATCGCTAGAACTAATCCCGAAATGAAACCTGATGCACATGCCGACAAATAAAAAGGTTAGGCTAACACCTAGTGAGTTCAAGAGTTTTATATAATGATTATAGAAGAAAGCGTAAAATGGAAACATTGTAACTTATTATCATGATCCTTTAAAATGATTTACTTTGAAATAAGAGAACAACTCATTTACCAACAATATGCATTTTATAGATGGACGCCTCAACGCAAAACATTCTTTCATAAAACAATGCAATCCAACACTTACTTAAAACAAGAATAATGGTAATGCTCAAATAATGACATTTGAATAATCTTTATAAAAACAAACGACCAAAATATGAGTAAACTCAAGTCTCCAAAATTATAGCATAAGGAGATAACCCAAATCTCAAACGTCACTGAAAACGAGGATAAAATCAAATACCTCAAAACAACACCTCACGGTGACGGGGGAATCCCGAATTCCAAGGCTAGTGGCGGAACACAAAAGTAGGCCACATTCCAAGTTATTGAGCTCACCATACTAGGACCCATGGCCACGAGCACGCCGACTCATACTAAGATGTGAGGGAGGGCCCCCGAGGATCCTAATCATGCTCATTCGCTAGGATTACATTTACGACCCATGGATAGTAACCGGTCCCACATAACCGTACGAAACGCCCTCGAGGATCCAATGTCTCAACTAGCTACAAATGGGAAGTGACTATCCCATAAAATATAGGCTCAGAAATTAACTCTCGGATGCAGGTCTGGTCTTGGACTCCACGAGCCCTCACAGTATTATCCTCGAAATCCCCAGAGACTAATTCTGACACCCACATATAATTAATAGCCCATTTTTCTTTTTAAATAACACGACCGACTCATATGCCTATGGATCCACTGCATTACAGTCTAAACAGTACATGACTCAAATTGAATGACTAACGCACTCAAACATGTAAATCTCAATTGATGCGCATTAACCGCCATCATACTTGGTATTTCACAATCGGGCTATTAAACTGGACCGAAGTCCTAAAGACTCATTTATTTGCAAATATGCATTTCCATGTTTAACTGCTGATAAGAATGGAAATCATAAAATGAGACCATACACATTCTTTCAAGTACTTCACATAAATGTGCAAGTAATACTTCATAAAACATTCCATTTCATGAATGATGCATAAAACCCGACAAACATTAAAAAGTGTATTTTCGATCAAAAACCCATTTATGCAATAAATCATCAAAACCCATTAATTTATAACACATTTATCGAAATGCCCAAAAATCCCAAGAGTGGGTGTTTTACAAAGTTTATAAAGTTAAATACTTCAAATAATCAAAGATTACCAACTAACCCAACGTTTGATAATTTCATGTAAAACACATAAACACTTTAAAATAGACATTTTGGCATGTACAACGTTTTCACAAATCAACTTGAACTCACCTTGCTAGATTTAGGCTAAATCTAGATTTTACCCACTTAGAGCTTTCCTTAAAGAACTTGATTCTTCAAACCAAATCTTCCAAAACCTATATCCACAAGGTTCCAACCAACAATATACATAAACAACCACAAATAATCTATCCCCAACCTTATACATGAATACCTTAACTGATACCGAAACTCTAACTTCCATAAATGAAGAGAATAGAATATTACCTTGACCCAAGCTTGAATCCATAAATGGTTACAAACCTCCAATCTATGAAAGGGAAAACAAAGGGTGGATGAAACCCTAGAAAACTTTGGTAAAGAAGATGAATAGTGAGAGATGAGAAGATTACCACCACAAAATGCTCTAGTATACTTCAATAGACTTCCAATCTCTTGCTAGATCCTTGAATATCTCTCAAAAACGAAACCGTAGCAACTTGAATCACCCAAATCGGAGCTCTGGATCAAAAGATATAAAGAAATGAAGTTTTTGGGTGAAATGAGGCTGAACCAGGTTTTTAACCCGCTCCACTGGATGTTGCGCATGACCCGTGCGCCCTTGTGAAGGGAAAACACACGACCCGTGCGTCCCTCAGACCGCGAGAAATATGTCCAAACACTGTTTTGGTCATAACTTCTTCGTTATAGCTCCGTTTTCGCTCCGGAAAGAATCGTTGGACTCGTAATTGAATCATTTATCCATCAAGACTATAAAATCTAGGATTCAAGTCCAAAATAAGATATCTTATTTTTCCTTAATATATCGGTTTCTATATTAACTTGAAATGATACCTTTCGAAAATCGGGGTGTTACAGAACCATCATAAGCATCTTCTGTCAAAGCTTGTTCGGCTAGCTGACTTGCTAAGAGGGCAATTGGATCAACAGTCTTAGGCTTGTTTTTCTTATGAAGCTTAGCCTTCTTTTCCAACACGGTTTCATCGGTCATCAGTATTCATATAATTCCTGAATGGGCATTGTGGATATCCTGACATCATTCCTCATCCGATGACAGAATTTGATCCATTCAGGTTGGAGTGCATTCAGAAATTTTAGGTTTGCCTCCAATTCAGTCTTTGTGACTTTGATCTTATACATATCATTGATGACTGCCCAAAATCTATCAAATACATTCTTCAGACTTTCTCCGTCTTTCGCCTTGAATTCCTCAAAATTATTCATGTACCTGGTCTGAGGCAGTTGAGTTGACACAACTGTACCAAGCATGATCTTTTCCAATTGAGTCCACATAAGCATAGGATTCTGTTTGAAATAGTCAATTATGTTGTAGATTGAATTGGGTAGTGCAAGAATCAGATTAGATTTTTCCTGGTTATCAGCTTGATATCTTAACAGATCTTCAGCTTCATACTCTCTTAAAGCTTTCTCAACTGTTGTAGCCGGAGTAGTAGCAGTAGCTGGAATTACTTTCATCAGCCTCTCCATAGGACCCTCAGTCAGAGATTTCATCATGTTATCACCATTCGGTTGTCTCTCTATGAAGTTAATGAATCGGTCCTGCCACTGTTCAATTTCATTTTCGTTAATCAGTACGGGAGGTCGAGTATCAGACCCCAATGACATCATCAGGTCATTCTTGTATACTTGAGCTTGCAAAGACATTCTGATAAAAAACACAGTCGAAAAATTTGAAGTCTGAAAGTTGAAATTTGACGCAAACTTGAGATTTGCGTGAGCAGTAAGTGGCACAAAGCTAACTTTGTGCGAGCCAAGGGAGACGCAAACTGGACTTTGCGTGAGACGATGAAGACGCAAACTAAGCTTTGCGTAGATCACGCAAACTGAGCTTTGCGTGATAAGCTTGAGGCGTAAACTAAATTTTCGCGAACAAAGAGAGACGCAAATTGATCTTTGCGTGAGAAACTTGAGACGCAAACTGTACTTCTCGTGAGCTACTGAAAACGCAAAGAAACTTTGTGTGATCTGAATGAAACGCAAATTGAGCTTTGCTTGATGCACTGATAACGAGAACCGAACTTTGCGTAAGTAGCTTGAAACGCAAACTGAAGTTCTTTTAAACAGGAGATGCAAACGGTACTTTGCGTGATGAACTGGAGATGCAAAGTAGCTTCTCGTGATGCAGGGGATACGAAAGGTTCACTTCTCGCAAACAGAAGGAGACGCAAAGTGATCTTTACATGAATAAACCAATACGAAAACCTGAAACACTAACACAAATATTAGAACAACAATATGAACTTGCGCAAACTAGTATGAACTTGCGCAAACCTATATTAACTTGCGCAAACCTATATGAACTCGCGCAAACCGAAGAAAATCAAGAAAAACTCGCAAGAATCGATTATAACCATAAAATTAATGCAACAAAATCACACACAAATGATCGAAAACAACTTTTTAACAACTTTCAAACAACAATTTCGATTAAAAACCACTAAATCACAAAGTCGAGAATGTAACAGTACTCAAGAACGGGTTTTCCAGAAAATCTTTAAATGAGAGATACTGTGCTTGGAAAGGTTGTACCAAAGCATTAAGAAATTGTAAATTAAGTAATTAGCTTTAATTAATTGTAACTTGTGCTTAAAATGTTGTAATTAAGAGTTTTTTATGTCGTTTTTATAATATAGTATAGATATAGATAATATATTAATTAATAGTGATACATGGAAAGGTCTGCATAAAAGGAATACCCTCCACATACCAAATTGGTGGGTGTTAGAAGTCTGCAGTAGTAATATGTATCTTGTGCTTTGATACTTGTAAATTAAGAGATTTTTAAAATCTTGCATAAAATGATGGTACATTGTGCCTAATAATTTGTATTTAAGAGTTTTTTATTTGTGCTTTATAATATAGTATAGATTGGAAGTAGATGTTGTTTGAACTTTGAATTGGAGTTTAGGTTGCAAAAGAAATCCACTTTTATAGAAGCGGTCAAGTGGAGTTTATGTTGTTTGATAGAATTGTATTCACTTCATCAACCGATGTGCTTTTAGCCTAATTCCGCCATTTCAAGAGATTTTTATAGTTTTTTACTAGATTTCGATGGATTTTTTTCGGGTTTTTGGGTCGATTTCAAGAGTCTTTTTTTGGGTTTTTTGGTTGATTACAATGTACGGTTGTACCTTCTTCAGATCCGGCCCTTGGTCCGGCCCCTGTGGTTGGAAAGCTTGTGTTCCGCCCCTGTACATTATGATGTACTCTAGCGTATCAGATAAACATATCTGAACACTAAAATACAAACATAAGGGCATCTCATTATTTGTTCAAAATTACAATTTTTAAAAGAAATTCAATCGGGGGTTACGATTCAATTGGAAGAAACATTAATTGAGAGATAATAAAGTCATTAAATTTCATTGATTTCCCCCAAAATACCCTTATCATTATGGTTCATTCCCCATTTTTCTTCAATTGTACATTTAATATAGCTTTTAAAAAAATTCAATCTCAACCGTTGATTTCCAAGATCAAAGGCTTGGATTGGTTCATAAAGTTAACACAAAAAATATGGTTAACAAATGAACTTAACCCGATATATATATATATATATATATATATATATATATGCAGGAAAATAAAAAATACATAAATTTTCTTGAAATCGGGGCAACCACCCGGTTGAACCGTGACCCGGTCACCACACCGGGTCAACCAAAAAATCGGTTTTTAAAACATTGATATCAATACTTGTTTTTTACATTTTTAATATATGATTTGACTTGATTTTAGAATTACTTTTTACAGTTTTAATGTATGATTTGAGCCAATTTTAATATAAGTGTCACATATGTACCCTTAAAATATCATACTCACTCACTCCAATACCATTTAAAAATGGGTTTAAAGTTGTGACATATGTCAAGGTAAAAGAGAGATATTCAAAATATTTTTAACAAGTTTTCTTTCATTATAGAAATCATGGTTTTCCAATAATCATTATTGTGCATTCTGCTTTCCTTTCCTTCTTGAAGGAATCACCATGTTGTATGAATTCCAAACTTTAGATTTATGACCTTATTCAATGAACGAGATATTTGTATGAATCATCATATTGTGGCTTGCATCACCAGGGTTGTTGGATGCCATTTTTCAAGTAAGTAATAACTCAAAAAATTGAAATTAATACAAGTCGAAATCACAAAATATATTGAATATTGCATTTGTGAGTTTGATATTTTCCTCATACACCATATAACTTGTATATAATATTTAAGGGTTAATATGACAAAAAAAAAGGGTTAAAAACGGTCTCAACTGGCTAGAACTTTTGTTTTTATATATATAAAAAAAAAAGCAGTCTTTGAGTCGTAACCAATCTCGGGCTTTACAGGCCTAGAATCTTGGAAATTTTGTAACCGGGTTGTAACTATCGGACTCTAACCACTCCCATTCGGTCCCTTGTTGTTCTCATGTCGGGCCATGTTTGGTCATCTCTAATTTAAACTGATTCTCAAAAAAAAAGTATCTCCAATATATTCTCTATCTTTTTAAAATAGAGAATCAAACTCAAAATCTCTATAAAAAATTACATCTAACTCCAACAGATTTATCATTTTAAATATTACATCATTGATTATATTATTAAGATATTGTATGCATGTAATTAAATATTTATTCATGTCTCATAAACATTTAACATCGATGTTTCTTATTAGTGAGAATATAATAATAAAAATTGTTTCTTTCTCATGATAATCATTTTTGGGGAGTTTTCCAAATTTGGAGAATTTCAGAGCATCTCCAACAAAATATTCATAATTTATCCAAAATGGATAATAAAACTTCAAAATCTCTACAACAAAAATACATTTACCTTCTTACGGATTACAACATTAATTATATTATTAAAATATTTTATTCACTTGGGGGTTGTTTGATTTTTTTTAAAAACTTCTTAATGGCTCTTAAGTCTGAATCGTTCAGACCTTTTTACACACCACTTCTTATTAATCACAACTAAAATAAGACTTTAGACCTCTTAAAAACAAACGGCACCTTGATAAAATGCCTTTTAACCAAATAATCTCATTTATGCAATAAATCACCAAAATATGTCCAAATATGTCTCATTTATCAAGATGCCCAAAAATCCCGAATGTGGGTGTTTTATAAGCTTATAAAGTTAAACACTTTCAAGTAACCAAAACTTATCAAGTGATCAACATTTAATAATTTTACGTAAAACACAAAACACTTTAAAATGATCATTTTGGCATGTACAACGTTTTTGCAAATCAACTTGAACTCACCTTGCTAGGTTAAGTTAAACTGTAATACCCTCAAATTTGGTAAGAGCAACTAATTAAAAATTTCGATATAATATCAATTAAAGAACAAAACTTCCACTTATACATCAATCTCCATATACCTCAATTTAAAATTCTATAATTAACCACAACAATTAAAAAACTACAGTCTTATATGCCAGGACTAAATCGAAGTCGGGTGTTACTTAACCCAAATGCAAGTTGCTCTTCTCAAAATCAATGCGGAAGACTTCACCAAGCAAATCGCTTCTCGAGCTTACAACAAACACTCATCTCTTCATAGTGTCGCTAGCACTAACTCAAAACGGAACCTGATGCACATGCCGACAAATAAAAAGGGTTAGGCTTAACGCCTAGTGAGCTCAAGAGTTTTCAACATTTATAAATTATTCGTTTAAAAAAGAAAGAATGCAGTTAAATCATAATTTTTCAAAATGATATGCTTTACTTATGAAAGCGACTCGTTTCTCAATAATTATGCATTTTAAACGAAAGAGACACGAGTTAATCGTTAACCAAACCAAACTGTTTTAAAGGCGAAGATCCCAATATAAAACGTTCTTTCGTAAAATTAAGTTCAACCCAAAACTTACTAAAAAGGAAATAGAGAGAGGACTCCCAATTTTATAAAACGCGGGTAACCTTTTATATTTCGGAACACCAAGACACGGGTGGGACATGACACACACAACTGTTTATCCATTGATGAAAATACCCATAAAATAAATATCGTCGTAGACATGGACATTAGACCCAAAACTCACACATCCATAAAATGGATGAAATTGTTAAACCTAGATACTAGTTGATAACAATCACACAACACAATAAAGATCAAGAGATAATAAATCAGAATAACATACCACGATCCCTGGATTAATCAATGAAAACCAGTTGTGTGTTCTTGGTACCTTGTGCGTAGGATTACAGATAATAATACGACTACCTCCTCTATATGATTATGAAAGTGATAATAAAACCTAATTAATTAAACCTATTTATATCTAAGCCGTATAGGCCTAATGGGCTTGGGCCCAATTACAACTTAATTAACAATAAGCTCAAATACCCCCTAGACTATTAAATACTCTTACAATTTAGACCCCCTAATTAACTTTAATCTTGAATACAATTTATGATCCAACAATCTCCCCATTTGGATTCAAGATTAAAAAAAAATTGATACAGTCTTCGGGTCTTCACTTTTCTTGAAAACTTCAGATACAGTCTTCATCTTTCTCTTTCTTTAAAAGAAGTGTCCTTCTGACGATCATCTTCAGTCAGGCTTTTGATAGATCAAATAAGCTCAAACACTTTGATATCTTTGAATTCTTCAGCAATCTTCAGATCAAAAATTCTTGTATCTTCTTGTATTCTCCCTTTTTGATTATTCTCCCCCTTTTTGATGAGTGGTGAGAATCATCATCATCAAAACATAGCAAAAACAATATTCTCCTTGTTGTATAGTCATCAATTAAGCGTTGTCTTCATGTATAGATCCCTGTGTGGAAATAAGAACAGTCTTCCCAAATGGAAAGAGTGATTATTTCAATCTTTTCAGATTCAAATAATAAAAAATGGTAACCCTGAATCAACAAATGACTCAGTTGAAATGTCTGTCAGTAACACAAAGTTACCGAGTAACACAAAGTTACTATATAAGGAGCTGGTTTTGATGTTGCCTCCCCAGGACTTCCATTCAATCATCGAATAATACATGGTTATCTATGAACGTTCTGACAGAAATTAAATTTCTGTGTGCTCGTGCATGTGTATGAAAGAATTAAGCACCGATGATTGCTTTTCAATATAAGCTCAAAGTATGTAAACTTGTTGAGACAACAACAAATTGTACAAAGACTCAATGTGCATGAGAAAGGGTTTGAAGGTGGGGCAACTTTCCTTCTTTTTCAATATTAGTATCTTCCAAATGAAGAACCAATAGCTTATGTGCTGCGTCCCCAGAAAATGTGAAACATTCTCTTTTTGAGAAAATAATGAGTAGCTGGTGGGGTTGTATGCAAGAGATGCATTGGCTAGTTGTCTTTTTCAATGATGGTCACCAAAGAATGTGAACCAATCAGCTAATGTGGCTACCCGGCTCAGAAAGAAGTTTGGTGCAAAGTTTGATATTCTTTTACTCTGTTCTCTCACCCTCTTTCTTTTAATTCTCACTTCTAACCAATCTCTCTTTTCCATTTTACCTCTTCACACACCATTACTCAATTCTTTTGACCCTTCTCCCCTCAATCACTCAGGGAATACTTCCTGGGTAGGAAACACTGGTTATCGTGAATCCATGGAAGTTCTGTTAAGTTCTCACACTGAATCCCTTGTATTTTCCTAAAAGAACTTGCTTGTTCAACAGTCATGTGTACATGTAAGCACAAAGGAATACAAACATGAAGAATAAAAAATTTGGAGAAGTCAAAACATAAGATGTTTGACAATGCAATTCTCCCTCTCAAACTAAAAGAGTTTGTCAATTAAGCATGCAAAAATCATTTAAATTCACACTTCACAATTCATGAAAATCTTTGAAGAATAGGAAGTGGTTTGAACATTTAAGAAACCATTTTTCACAAGTGAAAGTTGTTCATCTTTCAACAAGTGATAGAGTGTAAGGATTAGAAAGATATACCTGTAAATCAGAATCCTTAACTCCTCCTGAAATGAATATTTTCAATGAAGTATCCTTGACAAAACTCAGATATCCTCCCCCTTGATACCTGTAAAAAGTCAGTTAAATCAGAAAAATATATCAGTAGAAATATTAAGCTCCCCCTTAATATGTGCATAATCCTTAATCGTTAAACCGATGTAATGCTGATGTCAAACTCTTTGACATTGACGTCCGAGTCCTAGACTGTATTGTCTAGAAGTCATAATTCTTGTCATTGAAGATCGAGTCCTAAGCTGATGTACTTAGAAGTCATTTTGTTGACAATGAGACAAGAGTCCTGATTTTTAGTAATCAGAAGTCATTGTTCTTTCTCCCCCTTAAACTTTGGGTGCCTGCAACACAGATTTAGCTTTTGGTACCCACTGGTAGTTGGGTCCTAATGGGTTAGTTGACGTTCTAGTGGAAGATATAAAGTAAGAACCATACCAGTTATTTACATAATCTTTTCTTACAAAATCATTTGAGCCACAGTAGGAACAACTAATTCTCTTTTGTGCTAACCTGATCAATTGATTGATTGTGTAAACCAGATCAGGTTTGCCAAAAGTTTTACCTTTTGAGGCATAGTTCCATTTTGCATTTGATGTATGCACAAATGATTTGTCGGTGTTCTTCTCCTCTAGAGATCCTTTAACTCTCCAGATCCAATTTTCTCTATCTTTCTCATCGTTCCTTCTCCAGAAGCTTTTCTTTCGAGACTTAGTCTTCTTTAAGTTACCTGAACCATCAACATTTTTATTAAAGAAAAGGTTAGAAGGACAAATCTGATCTTTATGTTCAGACGTATGATCATCAATTACATCAAACAAAGGATTATTAGAAACATTAGTAAAACTTGAACTTGCTGCTAAATTGAATGAGCATTCGAATGCAGTTAGATCATCTCTCGGTGATTGAGCAATTGACTCTGGCGTCTTGTGCTCAGTCAACTTCACTTTGAATACGATCTCTTTAAGTTCCTTTATCTTTGACGATAAACTGTTTCTTTCCTTTGCAATCAGATCAAACTTCTTATGCAACTTAGATTTTGCATTCTTCTCCTTCAAGATGTTTGTTGACAACTCAGATAACTTTCTTGTCAGCTTAGCTATCTCAGTCTCTAGATCTTTCTTTTCTTTAGAAAAGTCTTTATTGACTTCCTTCTGCTCAGCTTTCTTCTTTTCTTTCTCAGCCTTGTCTCTCTCAAGAATGATAACCTTCTCAAAGTCTGAAACTTGTTGAGAAAGCTTAACACATTTAAGCTCTAAGAATTTCTTCTCTTCAAAGGCTTTTCTCGAGAAATCAGAGAATTTCTTAGCAAATTCTTTTCTTTCTTTCTCAATCTTCAACATCTCATCTTGGGCTTTTGTGTTGTCTCTGTCTTGGGTTGCCTTTTCTTTCAGCATATTAATCTCAACCTCAAGACTAAAGACTTGATCTTTCAGTTTATCTCTTTCCGCAAAGACTTGAGAATTTGTCTTTCTAAGCCCTTCAGATGTTTCTCTAGCAATGTTTGCTCTCCTTCTAAGCTCATCAAGTTCTTTGTAACACCCTTAATTCTGAAGATAGCAACTTATTAAAAAAATTCTAAATATACCAATAAATGAATCATCTACAACCACAAATTTAGATTCAACTACAATACACATATTCCATTTTATATATATGGACTATAAAGGACGGGTGCTACCAATACCCATGCATAGTCACTATCTCCATACTGTGGAAGACTTCACCGAATACTTACTTTCGGATCTAGCTAAGGCTCTACTCTTCACAGAATTGCTAGAACCAACTCCCAACCTTGAAACATGATGCATATGCCGACAAATAAAAAGGATTTGGCTTAACGCCTAGTGAGCTCAAAAGTTTTAACATAAATGAATATATCTTTAAAGGAAAGAATGCAGTTTAAAGCAAGGTCTTTTGAAATATTATACATCAAAATAGAAACGACACAATTTCCCATAATATGCACTTTTAACGACAAAGCTCCCAAACACACATTTCTTGTAAGATGATGCAACCCGTAACTCACCCAAAGCGGGGTCATAGTTCGATACTCAAATGTGCTAAAATGTAAGTAATACTTCATATCCCAAGACACCCAAAACTCGAGTGGGGCCTAATACTCGACCCTTAAATAACGGAAAACAACCCATAAAATATGACATGCCATTAAAACATGAAACTGAAGCTTAATACTCACGCGACCGTAAAATGGGATGAAATCCAAGTATTAAAGCATGGACAATTAAATATCCAAAATACAGCGGGCCGACAACGGGGGATACCCGTATCCGTTGAGAGCGGAGGAACACAAAAGTATGCCACTCAGCAACGTTGATCGTATGACACTTCACGACACGCTAGCCCAAGTGCCCCTACGACTCCTTGACAAGTTTCACCCAAGAGACAGCTGACCTTAGCGAATACCACCGAAATCATCGCCAAAGGCTCGGCCTACGGGGGATACAACAAAGGCATTGCCCTACGCGACGAAGGCCCCAAACGCCCATCAAAGGACTCCCCACAGTCATAATAGCTCAACCGGGCTCAGCCCTCCTAGTGCCTACTTGCAAAGACAAGGTCGTAAACCATGAGTCCCAGAGTCCAACCCAGTACCACCCAATTGACCATCAAATAAGACTGACTTATGTGCCTATGAATCCAATGCAACACAGTCTAAAGTTACACGACTACTCATGAATGACTACAACACTCGAATCTGTAACTATCGATAATATGCAATAAAATGCAATAAGATGTACATCACAAATTGGACTCTACATCGAGCCATTAAAACCGGACAAATGCCCTCAAGATTTTTTTTAAGCCAATACCGAGCTAAAATGCTCAAAATCCATTTGACCAATAATTACCGGTCCCCCAAATAATGAAATGTCTTTAAACAACGTTTACGAAAACACATACCCCAAAGACGAGATTAACCCAAAACTCGACGCATAATGTGACCAAAGGTTTTCCAAAGGGTTTATGAATGCCAATAGACCTAAATGCATAAAACACGAGATATACTTCTTTTGTACAAATTCGTCAAAGATGCATAACTCATAAAATAGACCTTCTTTATACAAAGTCACCAAGAATACGAAATTCATGTTATTTAGTTGTTGAAACGTTCAAAACCCAATATAAGCATTTTAAAAGATTAACACAACTCAAGGATATGAAAACTCATCAAAATACTCACGCTTTGACAGATAACCAAGTAAAACACATTTTACTTCACAATACTCAAAACTTATCAGCAGTTACTTTAAAATAAACATTTTGGCATGTACACCGTTTTCACAAATCAACTTGAACTCACCTTGCTAGATTTAGGCTAAATCTAGATTTTTTCCCCAACTTGAGATTTCTTGAAGAAATCCGAATCCATGAGGAAATTCTTCCAAAAACCTAGATCCACAAATTTTCAACCATATTCAACCATCTAGAATCTTTCCCCAAAACATTTTCCATGAAACCTCAACTTATATCGAAACCCTAATTTTCATAAATGAAGAGAAGAGATAATTACCTCAACTACAACTTGAATTCATCAATCAAACACTTCTAGGACACCAAAATGAGCCACAACCTCCCAATCTTCAAAATGGTGGAAAGTTGGATGAAACCCTGAAAAGCTTGGGTGAAGAAGGTAAAGATGAAAGGATATTAATTATAGCTCTCACAACTTTGTTAGAAGATGAAGGAACACTTGGTTTTATGACAAAAACACCCAAAATGAGTTAGGGTTCGTAATGGGAGGGTGAGGTTCGGTTGAGAGAGTTTGTAGAAGAGAATGGTTAAGGAATGAATGAGAAAAATGGGTTTAATGGGGTCTGGACCCCGACGACGAGTATGCCTAGCGATTGTGACATGTGTCACTTTCACCGGGCACTCTCGCGGAGAGTGTACCGCGGCCATAAGGCCCTCCGTGAGAGTGACACATGTCACTTTCGCCCAGACTCCCAGAAGCTCGAAAATCCAATCTTTTTCGACATTAAGGCCCTCGACACTCTTTGAAACTTTTAGTAGTGTTTTTCCCAACATGAATCCCACCAAACACAAGGTACATAAAATGCCTGGGTGCCCTTATACTTACCAAAAATTACGTGTGTCACATAAACCTAGATTTCAAACCCAAATCCTTAGCCCCCAAGGATGAAGATTTCACCATCAACAAATCATCTTCAACAATAACCTAGGGTTTCCAAACAACCCCTTCCTTCGAGTCTAGAATAAACCATTAACAAGAAAACCTTTAGATTCACAAAGATACTTATACTAAAGCTTGAAATATTCAAAGGATTTACCTTAACCGAACTTAAAGCTTTCCAATCCACCATTCCAACGAAATCTTCCATTCTTAACGTAGCCAAGCCTCATGCCACCATAACCTTGATATCCCTATGGTTGATTTACATCAAGGTGCCCCATATCAGCTCTTGAGCTCCCAAATTCGTCCCAAAGAAGAGAGAAATGGAGTGTGGGAGTAGAATGAGATAAAACCCTAGAAAGTTGGGTTTTAATCGATCAGATCAATCCCGCGGCCTTGGTCGCAACCTCCAAGTCGTGGGCCATGTCGCACGTGTCCCTGAGTCACGGATCACAGTTACTTGCACGGGCTTATCCATGGCGTGGAAGCCGCAGGCCAAGCCGCGCATGTCCCTGTTGTGCCTCCTCACGTATTGCGTTAAACCGTTCCCTCGGCCGGCCGCTGACCGTTCCCTCGGTCTATCATTAACTGTTTTTTAGGAAATTACGGGTGTTACACTCTCGGTACACGCGGGGCGACAGTGCCTGGCGATTATGCTAGGGTCACTGTCGTGGGGCACTATCACGACTAGTGTACCGCGAGTGGTGTTGGGAGAGCGAGAATGATGGCATAGTCGCCGAGTCACAATCGTGGACGACCATTAATTGTTATAAAATAGCGATTTTCAGCTTTATTCCATTCTAACATTTCCCCATTTCACCCTTTCCTCTCTAGAACCGACCCTCAAACCCTAAATTCGGATTTTATGCATTCAAGGCACCAAACCTAGAGTGTTTCAAGAGGTTCTTCATCATCTAGCAAGGTTTGGAAGATAGAGCTAAGATTCTTCATCCTCTCTATCTTCTCCTTCATTTTCATCAATTTCTAGGGTTTTCACCTAACCCCTTCCATCATTTTGGAAGTTTGGGAGTTTATGGCTCAACTTGGTGACCTAGAAGTATTTTGGTTGGTGGATTGAAGTTATGGATAAGGTAACCTTCTCTTTTCTTCATCTATGGAGATTAGGGTTTTGACATAAGTTGAGATCTTCATGTATAATGTTTGGGGAACGATTCTTTGTGATTGAATACGATTATTTATGGATCTAGGTTTTTTGAAGTGTTCGACTTAAAGATCAAAGTTTCTTCAAAAGAGTTCAAGTTGGGGAAAAATCTAGATTTAGCCTAAATCTAGCAAGGTGAGTTCAAGTTGATTTGTGAAAACGGTGTACATGCCAAAATGTCTATTTTAAAGCGTTTATATGTTTTACATGAAATGATTCACTGTTGAGTTATTTGGCGAAACTTGATTATTTGAAGTGTTTGATTTTATAAACTTTGTAAAACATCCACATTTGGGATTTTGAGCATTTTGACAACTAAATTATACACATTGGTATTTTAATGATTTATTTCATAAGTAAGTATAAATGCATTTTATTGTGTGTTTTAGATAAGTGTTTGATTTTGTGTTATGCGACGTTTTTGAAGGAGCAAATGATATAATTCACTTGGAAAATGAGTTGTCCCAATCTAAACTATGTTAGAATTAATTATATATTTTGGAGTATAGGTTTACATAAAGTCGGGTTGTTTACGTTTGATTTCATTTCATGATTTTCAACGATAGGTCTTTGGATTTGTTGAGCTTATGGATCGGTTTGGATTTTGTTGGGTCTTGGGGACACTTGTCCGATTTTAATAGCTCAATGTAGAGCATTTGGTCATGATTTGCATTTACTGCATCTTATTTGAGAATTATATGTTTTGAATGCGTTAGTTCATTCGTTTTGAGTCATGTTATGTTTTAGTTAGTGCAATGGATCCATAGGCATGGTGTTCTTTATGTCCCGCTTTGGACAAGTTCACCACTTTGGCACAGAATAGGCATCGGGTCACTATGGTAAGTAAGGTGTGGACCTATATGGTCGGGCAACGTCCCATGGGCAGTAAGGTGTAATTCCCTTTGTGCATAAGTTCTCGTTTTGGAACCGAGTTCCCCGTTTTGGAACTCTCAAGAATAGACTCAGAGGAGTTAACTTGATGTTTTCGAGCAATAAACTTGGAGTAGTTGAGCTCGGTATGTTTTATGAGTATAATCCATACGTTTTGGTTTTCTACATAGCTATGTGATCCACTTTGGTGTTTCGTTGCGTATAATGTAAGTGGGTCTCCCTCGTCACCAAAAGATGTTGATTTCAGTATGGAGTTTTATAATCCATGTTTTCGGTGATGTTTTGAGTATGGATAGTCACCCATGTTCTAAGGTTTTGATTATTGGACCTTATCCATGTTTTAGGGATGTTTTGGAAGTTGGAGTTTATCTACATTTTTCAGTATTTGATTATTAAAGTGTCAGTTATGTTTTACGTGAGTTTTGGGTTTTGGACTTATATTCGGAGAAGCATTTTGTTCTGTGATTTTAATCCCGAAGAGGGTGAATGTTCAAATGAGATTGTTTTCATATTTAATGTATTTCGTCTTCATTGCTTCAGATTGAACGTATTATCATCTTGGAAATCACGATTTAGATAACATTTTTAACGTTAGTGTTATATATATATATAGTGGAAGGATATTTTGCAACCGTGAAAAAGGTTGCAACCCTTGCAACCCACATCTTAACCGTTGAATTCATGATCGACGGTTATTTTATTTTTCTGTTTTTTTAATTAAAAATATTGGGCCCCATATCTATTGTAACCGCCGATCATGAATGTAACACCCTCAAACTGGAAATAGCAACGAATTTAAAATTTTCTAAATACATCAGTAATTGATTCATCTGCAATCACAATCTAAGATTTAACCTCAATACACACATTCATTCTATACATAAGGTCTATAATACGGACGGGTGCTACTAAAACCCAATAGAAGTCACTATCTCCAAACTGCGGAAGACTTCACCAAATACTTACACTCGCGAAAGACTAAGCACATCTCTTCATAGAATTGCTAGAACCAACCCCCACCTAGAACCTGATGCACATGCCGACAAATAAAAAGGTTAGGCTTAACGCCTAGTGAGCTCAAGAGTTTTAACATGAGTAAATACTTTTAAAAGACAGACTACTCTTAAAACATGATCTTTCAATTGATGCACTGTAAAACATAGAAACAACTCTATTCAACGTCATGCGCTTTCAAAGATAGACACCTTATTTCAAACATGCTTTATAAACTGATTGCAATTTAAATTAACTCGAAACATGCATGTGAACCGAATCCCATTCAAGAAACGTGGATAAAACGTTATATTCCAAAACACCCCAAAAATCAACTTCAAAACCATATATATCGTACGTCCGAAAACACCGACACTAGGCCCAAAACTCACGCGACCATAACAAAAGGAATCTAAATACCAAAACACGGGGACAACATATTTCATTCAAACCTTAATATACGAGGAGGGAGGTCCAATATTAAGGTTCTCATTCATTGTCGACCATATAGAACAAATGACACTACAGTAAAACATCTTTATATTTAAATTACTGATAGTCGACAACGGGGGATACCCGTATCCGTTGAGAGTGGAGGAAACACAAAAGTATACCGCCCATACAACGTTAATCGCATGACACCTCCCGACATCACAGCCAGGTGTCCCTACGACTTCTTTACAAGTATCACCTCAAGTCAGTTGACCTTGTTGGCCTATCCGAAGAACTTCCACTCAAAAGGCCCGGCGCACTTAAAGACTACCTGTCCCAAGCATTACTTCAAGTGGCGGAGGTCCTAGTGCCTACCGTCCCAGCAGCACTAACAGACTCAACCCTCCTGGCGATCACTTGTAAAGTTTCGGTCATAAAACATGAACCCCGGAGTCCAACCCCATGCCACTCAATTGACCATCAAAACAGACTGATTTACGTGTCTATGGATCCAATGCAACACAGTCTAATATTACATGCCTATCCCGAAATGACCAACGCACTCGAACATGTAACCAACGTCAAAATGCAATAAAATACATTAGTATGTACGTCATAACTGGGCTCTACATCGAGCCATTAAAACCGGACAAATGTCCTCAAGTTTTCGGTCAGATTTTGGTTCGATCAGATATTTGGTAAACACACTGACCGCTGATCGAGTCAGATCTGCTGATCGAGTCAGTCCGATCAGCAGCTAGTAAACAGGGCCTTAATCATCCAAATCTCTATTTTGGGCAAAACCAATTTTGACCCAAAACTCCCAAAATATTTCAAAACGAAATTAGATGAATCAAACACTAGGTTGACATCCATCGAGCATTTATAACCCATAAAGAAGTTTGGAAGTGGAAGGGATGAACTTACCATTTAGGTTTTGATAAAAACCTAGAAATCCCCAAAATTCTTGAAGATGGAGATGATGATGATGAGCACTTGGTCTTAGCTTCCAATCCACCATTATATTTTCCCAAAACTAACCATCTAACCTTGACAATCTCTCAAAAACGAAACCATAGCAACTTAAATCACGGAAAACGGAGTTGGGATGAAGAAGATATGAAGAAATGAAGTTTGGTGGCTGAAAATCGGTTTTTAGCTTGACCAGGGGGTTTCGCGACTTATCTCGAGACCCTAAGTCGCGGCATAAGTCGCCCGCTGCCCCTGGTTTTCTTCTCGTTCACTGTTTTGGCCGTAACTTCTTCGTTATAGCTCCGTTTTTGCTCCGGAAAGAACCGTTGGACTCGTAATTGAATCATTTATCCATCAAGACTATAAAATCTAGGATTCAAGTCCAAAAATCAAAAATATTATTTTTCCCCTTTAAGGCTACTGATTTCTGTATTATCTTGAAATGGTGCTTTTCGAAATTCGAGGTGTTACAATGCTCCCAACCTTAAAAGAGATTTCGTCCTCGAAATCTAAATTTCCAATTAACGCCGCCCGCATACTAGATTTTATATAATCCACTCTCCAGATCAACCACGATGTCCTTACGCTGATACTCACGATAATTGCCCATTTTGGGCACATTACACCTATATCTGTTGAACGCTTAACTTACTAAAGTAGCCGCTAATCCACGAGACTGCAACTGTCTTCCAACCTTGGGTGACACGTACTACCTCAAGGATAGTTTGTGACCTCAGCTCCTCACCGACCAATTCCCTGCGGATCTACACGGTTCCGAACCCAAAGCCCACAACATTCCTATAATAAAATATTTATCACCACGGAAATGTTTAAACACATCGGTACTTAATCATCAACACCCAATCTTCTTTCAAATTCCATCACCGAAAGATCAATATTTCCCATGATCCAACCGGGATACTTCCAAACATTCCAAGATCCATTGACCTCAAGAAAACAAGTTGACGCCTAGGACTAAACGGTGACCTTGAAAACGTGGACATATGTTGGGAACTGAAGATTTGCTTAAGTATGATTACTACTGCTGAGACAGATTACTACTGCTAATCAAGGTTAATATTGCTTGAAGAAGTTACTACTGCTAAGCAGAATTAGTGCTGCTGAAGATTAGTACTGCTTAGAGTGGTTAATGCTGCTACAACTTAATACTGCTTATGAGAAGAAGACTCAGTATGGAAAGAAGAGAGTTGTATAGAAGACTTGCTAAAGTAATGGAGATAATTATGGACTGAAGATCAATTGTATTTTGATAATTATCTTGTAATATGTCTTGTATAAATAGTATAGAAGTCTTTGATAGAATTAATTTTTTTTTTGATAAGTTTTTAGAGAGAGAATTAACCTCAAGGTTTATAATCCTAGTTCTAGAGAAGTAGAATTCGTCTTGGTGAGTCTGTTCATCAAGATTGAGGTTTTGTTTGAAAGCTTGTAACTTTAATCATTCAATAAAGTTTACAAGTTGTGATTTCTGATTCACTGTTACATTGATAGTTGAATATTAAAGTGTTATTCCGCAACTCCTTTAATATTGTTTCTGAGTTCATTATTCTTGTTAAGAATTAGATCCTGACAACATCCCGCCCAAAATTTAATTCCAAACGGATTGTCGCACTAAGGTTGACACTTAACAGAAAGCTAAAATTCCGAATCTTACATCTCTAACAAACGGACCACAATAATTTCTTTTGATCGCGAAACCCACTAAGACGGTACAACATCAACATAAACCATGATGTCACACTGACGAGCAATCCACCAAAACGAACCCAATCTAAACGCAGATAATCTCGTAAGACCTTATCCCTCATGATCACCAAAGTACAAAAATCACGCCTTAATTATCCGGGAAAACTTAAATATACTACCTCCATTAAAACAAACGTGCACGGATTCAAAACTGAAACCCAAAATCCAAGTCTAATTACAAGTCGGATCATCCGACGCTTCAAAACCAGGGACTCCCTTAGTCCCTAACCATAACTGTTCTCCCAACCTGGTTTAAATCTATAGGCCTAATGAGTCCAAAGTTTTTCAACTAGTATGTCAATTTGAAATTTATAAGATTTTCAAATACATAAGCATTTAACACTTAAACATGTGGTAAAAACACACTACCGATTATTCGATAGGTTTCAAAGTTGATCATCAACCCAGCGCATAAGAAACCATTTCCAAAACTCTCTTGTTCAGTACTTAAGTTAATAAGAGCATTAATAAGGCATGCGCAATAATTTACACCATAAATGTAAAAATAGGCTCGTGCACCACAACACGTGCAAATAACGGTTTGTACAACTCAAAAGAGAACTCAAAATGTTAACTTTTAAAAATTCTACCCTTTTAACCAAAAGACGTTGTGACATAAGATTTTCAACAGCTCCGTATGCAATCGTTTATTTCCCCAAAGCCAGGTAAAATGATGAGAATGCAAATAAAATTTCAAATCGAGTTTAAAGCTTTAAGCCGAATAGATAAACACATTTGACCAGAATAGAAATTTCAACGACAAGAATGCCGCTAACTCGATAAATGCATTGCAGAAATTTCTAGCAGTAAACGTTGATGATTGAAGTAAGAACAGAATAAAAGCTCTGTTTTTAAAATAACGTAAATCTTTTATATGCTTACTCACACCGACGTTATAAATAAACCCAAATGCAAATAGTTTACGACAATGGACATTGGTATAAAACCCAAGGGTGATTCATATAATAATGAAATTTTCAAAATAACATATGGGATGACACCAATTAATAATGTTCATAAAATAACGCACACCATGATGCACAAGTACATGATCCCAAAACTATTTACGCGACGCAAAATGACGTAAGATGAGACACCATAAATTCAACTGAATTTTCGTAAAACTCATTAATGCTAAAATCAAGCGGTGTTGAATTTTCGTTTCTCAACAAAGTGTAAAGGAAAACGACAATATGCTTAAAATATTAAACTCCTAAGAGTTTCCTCTTTTTACTGAAATGAAGGGTAAAATGACACTTTACAAAATTTACATGGGACACGACGCTAAATAAACTCTCAAGTTTAAATGAAGCGAAAATTAAAACTCACGCATAAAAAAAGGGCATCGTATAAAACAGTATACCATGAAATTTAACAAACTCGCACAAACTAAAAATTCTCAAGAAGTTCCGACTCAAAACGTGGGAATAACTTTTCCTTTAAAACCATTGACATACGTGGAGGTGATCCAATATCTAGGTTAAATTCTCATAGCTACTTGCCCCATACCCAAATGACATTAAAACATGGATATTATAATATCCGAAAGTAGCGTTAAACATGAGACGTGAATAAAGAGGTTTTTGATAACAATTTGCAATCATGTGCAACAAAACAATTTCATACATGCTTAAGCTCACAGTTTAAAATCTGATGAGTGCTAAATGCTTTACCAAGACTTTATAAGGTAGATCACTTTTTGTTTTGCGAACATAAGAAACAATTTATGCAAATTTATTTCAGAAATAGATTTAGTGCATGAATTTGATCGGCATTCACATCTTCGGATTACGCTTCTCAATAACCCGACATACTATTGTCATCCGGATGCATCAAACATCTTAGAGCAACAATCCCAATAATTTGGTTGACCTACGATTTCTCCTCGGAATAGGAAAGGTATTGCAAACTTATAGTTCTAATTCAACCAATAATTCCGACTCAAGACGATCAACTTAATGCGTTCATCGCACTTAACCATCACCCCAAAGTGACATTGTTATAAACATCAATTATTCCTTAGCTTACTCGCTTAGAACTTTCTCACCACCCCAAAGGTCGTCATATCAAGGTAGCACAAGTGCACCCATGTACCATGTAGGTTCCCCATAACACTAAGCACATCTCTTCATAGAGTTGCTAGAACCAACCCCCACCTAGAACCTGATGCACATGCCGACAAATAAAAAGGTTAGGCTTAACGCCTAGTGAACTCAAGAGTTTTAACATGAGTAAATACTTTTAAAAGACAGACTACTCTTAAAACATGATCTTTCAATTGATGCACTGTAAAACATAGAAACAACTCTTTTCAATGTCATGCGCTTTCAAAGATAGACACCTTATTTCAAACATGCTTTATAAATTGATTGCAATTTAAATTAACTCGAAACTTGCATGTGAACCGAATCCCATTCAAGAAACGTGGATAAAACGTTATATTCCAAAACACCCCAAAAATCAACTTCAAAACCATATATACCGTAAGTCCGAAAACACTGACACTAGGCCCAAAACTCACGCGACCATAACAAAAGGAATCTAAATACCAAAACACGAGGACGACATATTTCATTCATACCTTAATATACGAGGAGGGAGGTCCAATATTAAGGTTCTTATTCATTGTCGACCATATAGAACAAATGACACTACAGTAAAACATCTTTATATTTAAATTACTGATAGTCGACAACGGGGGATACCTGTATCCGTTGAGAGTGGAGGAAACACAAAAGTATACCACCCATACAACGTTAATCGCATGACACCTCCCGACATCACAGCCAGGTGTCCCTACGACTTATTTACAAGTATCACCTCAAGTCAGTTGACCTTGTTGGCCTATCCGAAGAACTTCCACTCAAAAGGTCCGGCGCACTTAAAGACTACCTGTCCCAAGCATTACTTCAAGTGGCGGAGGTCCTAGTGCCTACCGTCCCAGCAGCACTAACAGACTCAACCCTCCTGGCGATCACTTGTAAAGTTTCGGTCATAAAACATGAGCCCCGGAGTCCAACCCCGTGCCACTCAATTGACCATCAAAACAGACTGATTTACGTGTCTATGGATCCAATGCAACACAGTCTAACATTACATGCCTATCCCGAAATGACCAACGCACTCGAACATGTAACCAACGTCAAAATGCAATAAAATACATTAGTACGTACGTCATAACTGGGCTCTACATCGAGCCATTAAAACCGGATAAATGTCCTCAAGCCTCTTTTAAGCCATCACCGAGCTAAAATGCTCAAAATCCATTTGACCAATAATTACCGGTCCCCCAAATAATGAAATGTTTTTAAACAACATTTATGAAGACACATATCTCAAAGACGAGATTACCCCAAAACTCCACACGAGATGGGACTAAAGATTTTCCAAAAGATTTTATGAATGCAAATATACCTAAAATACATATAACATGAAATGGACTCCATTTGTACAAAATCATCAAAGATACATAAATCACAAGAATAGCTTTTACTTGTACAAAATCACCATGAATATGAAAACCATGCTATTTACTCGTTAGAACCTTCAAAACCCAAAGATGAGCATTTTAAAAGGTTAACACAACCCAAGTTTACCAAATATGAAAACTTATCAAAATACTCACACATTGATAAATAACCAAGTAAAACATATTTTTACTTCAAAATACATATTTTGACATGTACACCGTTTTAACAAATCAACTTGAACTCACCTCGCTAGATTTAGGCTAAATCTAGATTTTACCTCGTTTTGAGCTCCTTTGAAGAAACTTGAATCTCCAAGCAAAAACTTCCAAAACCTAGATCCATAAGTTTCCAACCATCAAAACATATAACCAACCACATAGAAACATACCCCAAACACTTAGGGGCTGTTTACCAACTCTTTCTGGGTAAGCGCTGTCTAGGTAAGAGCGTTGTCCCGGGTAAGAGTTGTCTAAGGTAAGAGCTGTCCGGATAAGAATGTTTACCAAGTATTTTGTGGTAAGTACTTACCAAAAGAAAATGACCATTTTAACCTTTTCATATTGATATGTAAAATTATTTCTATTACTAATAATTTAACGGAAGAAAAAAAGAAATTTTCATAATTCAAAAGATTTTTCAACCAATGGCAGAAAAACAACACATTTTGTCACTTTCTCCCATTGTTTCCACTTTCCATTAACAGATATTGTGTTTCTTCCTTTATCCCCCATCTTCTTCTTCTTCTCACCCTAACCACCACATACAAAATCATCTGCAAAACCCCAAAATCAACCAACTTTGATCCGAGTTTCAGGTTTTTTCAGATGAGTTTCATCGTCGGAAGATTAGCGGCAGGTAAAGAAGGTGCTTACTTCTTACAAGAATCTAAGCACGTTGTCGGTCGTCTCGTTGAACGAACCAATAAGCCCACCGTCGCCGCCACTAATCGTCCTCCAATTCACCAAACCCTTGACAACGAAGCCGATATCCTCCCGGAGATTTTGAAGCACAGTTTACCGTCCAGAATTTTCCGGCCACCTTCCGACTCGACTCTAACAACTGGAAGAAAGGAAGGGCGTCTTGTGGAAATAAAGAATCTGACTGGGGTAAGCATGATTTTGATGCTGGCCGGGTAAGTTTTCGGTCAGATTTCGGTTCGATCAGATATTTGGTAAACACACTGACCGCTGATCGAGTCAGATCTGCTGATCGAGTCAGTCCGGTCAGCAGCTAGTAAACAGGGCCTTAATCATCCAAATCTCTATTTTGGGCAAAACCCTAATTTTGACCCAAAACTCCCAAAATCTTTCAAAACGAAATTAGATGAATCAAACACTAGGTTGACATCCATCGAGCATTTATAACCCATAAAGAAGTTTGGAAGTGGAAGGGATGAACTTACCATTTAGGTTTTGATAAAAACCTAGAAATCCCTAAAATTCTTGAAGATGGAGGTGATGATGATGAGCTCTTGGTCTTAGCTTCCAATCCACCATTATAATTTCCCAAAACTAACCATCTAACATTGACAAGCTCTCAAAAACGAAACCATAGCAACTTGAATCACTGAAAACGGAGTTGGGATGAAGAAGATATGAAGAAATGAAGTTTAGTGGCTGAAAATCGGTTTTTAGCTCGACCAGGGGGTTTCGCGACTTATCTCGCGACCCTAAGTCGCGGCATAAGTCGCCCGCTTCCCCTGGTTTTCTTCTCGTTCACTGTTTTGGCCGTAACTTCTTCGTTATAGCTCCGTTTTTGCTCCGGAAAGAACCGTTGGACTCGTAATTGAATCATTTATCCATCAAGACTATAAAATCTAGGATTCAAGTCCAAAAATCAAAAATCTTATTTTTCCCCTTTAAGGCTACTGATTTCTGTATTAACTTGAAATGGTGCTTTTCGAAATTCGGGGTGTTACAATGAATCCGACGGTTAAGATGTGGGTTGCAAGGTTTGCAACCTTTTTAAGGGTTGCAAATAAAACAACCCCTATATATATATAATGAAAACTCTTGAGCTCACTAGGCGTTAAGCCTAACCTTTTTATTTGTCGGCATGTGCATCATGTTCCAGTTGGAGAAATGGTTCTAGCAATACTTTGAAGAGATGAGCCATAGTGTTTTACGAGGGTAAGTAGTTGGTGAAGTCTTCCGCAGTTTGGAAATAGTGACTGTTGTTGGGTTTTGGTAGCACCCGTCCCTATAATAGACTGTGCACGTAGAATGAAATGTGTTTATTGAAGTTAAACCTTAAATTGTTGTTGTAGATGATTCAATTATCGATGTATTTAGAAAACTTTAAATTAGTTGCTATTTCCAGATTCGAGGGTGTTACACGCTGGGAACGATTTCAAATTTTAATTTAGCCAGTATTTTGGAGTATTTATGAAGGAATTGTTTTAGATTACGTAACATTACTCATAGTAAAAATGAGAGTGTTACATTCCACATCATATTTAAAACTTAAAACAATAACTCTAAAATAATGATGTTTATATAATTTTGTTTATTTAACAATTAAAACTCCAACTCATATTTTAAAATACAAAAACAGAGTTGGTCCCTAACTTTTGGTTTTCATAACAAATTGCCTCTACATTTAACGCTGCTAACTCAAGTCAAGTCCTTACGTGATGGATTATTATGTCTTTTTATACTTGACCCATTTTTATAGATAAAAATAAGAACCATTTTATCAAGAAAAAAAAATCCTTGTACATCATCATCATCCATATTTGAACAACAAGAACCCTAAATATACTAGTAAAATTTAAACTTAAAGATCAAACACAAATCCAAATCCAAATCTCAAGAACACTTGAAATATAAACAATAATTTTGTATAAACTCATGTAAAAGATTTATAATACAAATCTGAATCAAGTCTGGATCCCTAAAATCAGATCCTTAAATAATTGAATCAAACCCTAAATCACTTAGCGTAGGAAAAAAAATACCTAATAGGGTGTTTGGGGTTGCTTATTTAAACTCCTTATTGACTTATAGTTTTTCCTCACCGCTAATAAGTTATTTTTAGTGTTTGGATTGGAAACAAAGAAAAGTGCTTATAGCTTTTCCACATTCTAATAAGGAGTTTTTGATAAGTTAAGGGCAATGCTAATGACGCCCTTATTAATGTCAAAATCAGGTCAATTCATGCATTTGGAGTGTAAAAAGCAGGTTTTGATGTTGATGTGTGTGAGGAGAAAATAATTTATAAGGGTGCAATTAGCAAAGTATAGGGTGTCATTAGCCTCCCCCTAAGTTAAACCATTATAACTTATCAACTTATTTGAAACAACTTATGACTTTTTTGGTTATTTTACATGTATAAGCAATCTCAAACACCCTAAATAACAACTTATTATGTTTTGGTACCACAATAAGCTAATTCAAACACTTTTTATAAAACTCCTTTTTGTCACTACATAAGTCGATAAACACTTTTGAAAAAAAGCATAAGTTGTTTTAAATAAGCAATCCCAAACACCTCCTAAATCCACTGCCTTGAAATGAAATAGATGCAGAGAAGAGAAAGAGATATAGCCCATAAGAGGTCTCCATTGGAATCCAGAAGTCCGACGATTCAAGTTTGCTAAAATCGATTTTTCCCTTAACACCAATCACAACAAACCTGAACATCAATTTTAAGATGTAATCCATATGGCACATCCTTTTCCTAGAAATCTTGGTGGGTGCAAACCAATATGGTATGGTAGATTTGATGAAAAACTTTTTAGGCGAGAGGGATTAGAGGGAAAACGAGGGGGTGGGAGGAGGAATTAGGTTAGGGTTTTTAATGATTTTATCTATATCTATACTATATTATAAAGCATGGATAAAAAACTCTTAAATACAAATTATTAGGCACAAGGTACCATTATTTTATGCAAAATTTTAAAAATCTATTAATTTACAAGTTTCAAAGCACAAGATACATATTACTACTGCAGACTTCTAACACCCACCAATTTGATATGTGCATGACCTTCCTTTTATGCAGACATTTCCATGTATCACTATTAATTAATATATTATATTACTATAAATTTGTTTTAATTATATTATTAAATATGTAATTGGTTATTTTTTCTAGATGTCATTAAAATATATAAGATAATCATTGAATTCTAACAAAATGCTTATTTTTTTTATACAAAAAACATTATATTATTAAGCCTAAATTAAACAAATTTATAAAAAAAACATTATCACTTTCTCAAAACCATACAAAATCGTACTGTAAATCGACAAAAAAATAAAATGAAAAATTAAAATCGTGATGTATCTCGCTGCATTGCACGAGTAAGCTTCTAGTTTTATTATTTAAAACGGCTGGTTTTAAGATTTTCATGTTGTCGTGTACTCGTGTTTTGATTTATGGTTGGATCAACTTTGTAACAAATCCATAACACATGGACCAAACCAATAAAATTTTCCTTAAAAAAAATAAGTGACATAGCTTTTTGTTATCCACTAAGCATTTGTTTTTTGTTTTGTATTATGCTACATCACTTAGATGTAACCGGTTACCTGCTAAACAGGTAATGGAGATCCTTAAATAAATGAAAAACTTTGTTTTAGACCTTAAAATGATAATTTTAAAAGTTTGTTCCCAAAAATAGGAATCAACTCAAAATTGGTTCCATTTTGATACAATTTTCCCTTCTCCAAACTTGGAAAATTTTCAAGATTTCTCTATTATAGAAAACAAGATAGCAAAGCTATTAGAAAAGTATAAAAAACAAAATCCAATTTTTTCTATTTTAGCAAAGTTGTTGGAGATGCTCTTAATGCCTACTCTCATACTTTCTCCATTTTGGATAATCCGTTGAAACAAAAATACATACATAAAATCCTTAAAATATCCATTTTTTTCGTTTTAGAGAATCTGTTGGAGATGATCAAACACTCTCATATTTTCCTTATTTTGAAGAAAGTTTTAAAAAATCCGTTTGAACAAAATTTGATGTTTCCTCCTCTCTGGTGACATCAACTTTTTTTAATTGTTCCTATAAAATAGGGGATGTCTGCAGGGCTGTAAACGAACCGAACGAACACGAACGGAGGCTTAATCGTGTTCGTTCGTTTAACTTAACCGAACAAACGAACGAACACGAACGGTAAACGAACGAAAATCTTTGTGTTCATGTTCGTTCGTTAAGAAAATATGTTTGTTCATGTTCGTTCATTAAGAGCTAAACGAACGTAAACAAACGAACATAAATGAATGAACACATATGAACAAAAAACAACCACACCGTTATTCATCATTTTGTTTGTAAAAAATTACATAACAAAATGAAACACCAAGTAAACTTAAAAACTTAAGGTATAAAAAAGGAATTCTAAAAAATTAATTTAACTAATGATTTTACATATTAATGTCATAATATATAAATATATTTATATATATAAACGAACATAAATGAACGAACGAGACCCTTGTTCATGTTCGTTCATTTAATTAAACGAACAAAAAGATGTGTTCATGTTCGTTCATTTATTAAATAAACGAACTTCCGACCGAACAGTTCATGAACGATTCGCTGATCATTCGGTTCATTTAAAGCCCTAGATGTCTGGTTAGAGATAACGGATGAATTAAAGTTTGGGCTTTCATACCTCGAATACCAAAACGAAAAGTTTCAAAGTACATTGTCTAAAATAGAAATGAAATTAAAATGCATGCAATTTATCTTAAGATGTAAGATTATATACACTATAATAATTTCCCCCCAAAATACTTGCATTTTTCTATCTCAAGCGACAACAACGAAACAATCGAAGGTGAACACCATCTCCAAATCCACCATTTCCAGGTACGATTCCCTTTTCTCCTTCCTCCATCTCCAATCCAAATCTTGCTTTTCCTTCTGTTAGGGTTTCGGTTTTCTTTCTGATTTTATCTTCCAAACGAATATACAAATTTGCCGTTTCTTATGAAAATGCAGAATACCGAAGGTGAATAGTTGCTGTACTTGCGCCCAATTTCTGTAATAACATCGTTTTACCTAATCACGATGAAAATCTGTATCCAGTGAAGGTCGAAGCTATGGCGGTCACCCTCAACCACCATCCTTTACCCTTAACATTCTTCAATCTCTCATCCTTTTCCTCTCGATTTCATCTTCATCATCACAACCATGGAACCTCGTTATCTAAATTCAGACCACGTATCACTCTCTCTGCTATTTCTCCTCCAAATCAAAACCCTTCGTCCCCAATCCCTTTAAATTCCCCCTCAATTTTTCTCCCTTTCCTCCAAGAACACGAACAAAACAACTCAGATTCAGAAACCCCTCCACTAATTGAACCCCAAACAGATGAATCAATCACAGACCCGATTCATAAATTCTTTAAATCACAAACTTCTTCTCAGCTCCCAGACCCTGCCCTTGAAGGCAAATTCACTCTCCAGAAAAACCGCCGTACTTCCTGGCACCTCTCTCCCACCATCACCAACACCGAACCCGAAGAATCCGAAACCGAAGAACACGAAACCCTAGTTATGGATATTGCTGAGCCCGATATGAAAACTGAAGGAATCGGTGGTGGTTCGGTGATGGAGGTTGGTACAAGTAACGGTGTCACTGGGGTTCTTGAAATTGCTAGGAATTTACCGGAGAATGTGACTTTAGGTGAGGTTTTGGGGCCGTATGAAGGGAAATTAAGTGAAAGAGAGTGTGTAGAAGTGTTGGGCTTGATGGGTCAGGAGGAGGGTTTAACAATGTGTTGTTTGTATTTCTTTGAATGGATGAGTTTACAGGAGCCTTCATTGGTTACGCCTTGGGCGTATTCGGCTTTGTTTCCTGTGTTGGGAAGAGCTAGAATGGGTGATAAATTGATGATTTTGTTCAATAATTTGCCTAACGCTATGGAGTTCAAGCAAGTTCATGTGTATAATTCTGCAATTTCTGCTCTTTCATATTGTGGGAGGTAATCCGTTTTATCTTTCTTGCGTAATTCGTTGTTTCATAGCATGGATTTCTTGTTAGGATATGATATTTAAAGTGTAGAGATGATGGATATTGTGAACTTGGAATAATCAAAGTTTTTGATTACATAGCCTAATTTGACTCGGAGTTATTGAATGGATATGATTGATTTGTTATGTTCTGTTTTATAACGAAGAAAAGCAAACAATCACACAAATTTACATGGTAAACCAAGCTTTCACTATATGAAGAAAGCAATTTTAATACACACACACATATATATATATATATTCCAATTGTATATGGAAAAGGCATTTCTATATATTTCTCAGTAAGACAACGTCAAATATGTCTAATGAGCTGTTTGGTTGGTTTTTGATTAAGTTCTATATAGATAAAGCTGTGTGTGTGGATTAATATGTCTGTATAGATTGGGAAGGTTTTTGTTTAGGAGGGTTTTTTCATAGATGGAAGGAGCGTGGTTTTAACCGGGAAGGGTAGGTTTGGAAAAATCTTGGATTTTTGCATAAAGCTCCCCACTAGAAGCTTACTGAATAAGCCACTTTCTATTTTATTAAGTCACTACCAAATAGTCATGTATAGCTGACTGAATAAGCTGTGAGTCTCATTAAGCTGCTAACAAACAGGGCCTAAATGTTATAATAGAATGCTATATATGACTTATGTTTATAGGACCAAACAAAAACAATTGTGAGCGACATGTATTGGTGTTACAATAAGTTGCTAATACGCTTTTGGGCGTCATAACAAGTTTATTAAGGACAATTTTGATATAAAGCGTCCTCTTAGTCACTTTACATGACATTATTTGAAGAAGTGTTTTGTAAAAAGATGTTCCAATAGGCCACTTCTCAAAAGTGTCCTATAAAAGAGCTAATAAGACACTTAATTAAGTTTAAAGAGCTTGTCAAGCCCAAATACTACATAGCATCCTATTGATGTACAATGTTAGGACATTTAGGCATCTTTGGTGTTCTATAAAGCCGATTTTGTTGTAGTGATGGAGTTTTACACCCCAGAATTGATATTTAGAGATATGCAAAACGAATAGGCTTTTCATATCGACGATATGTTTTCTTGCTGCAATTTCTTTGTGGTTTTCATCTTTATATTTTTGACATTTTTTCTACAATATATCGTCTTTTTGGACATTGTTCAAATGCTTTAAACAGTATTTACGCTAAGATCGTATCTTTTTATTCTTGGATTTTCGGTTATTTTTCTTAGGTACGATGATGCATGGAGATTGTTTGAGATGATGGAGGAACACAATGTTGAACCAGATCATGTAACATGCTCTATAATGATCACAGTTATGAGGAAAACGGGCAATAGTGCGAAAGAAGCATGGGATTTCTTCGAAACCTTGAACGTTAGAGGACTCAAATGGAGTTTAGAAGTTATGGGTTCTCTTATTAAATTGTTTTGTGACGAGGGTTTGAAGAAAGAAGCACTGATTATCCAACTAGAAATGGAGAAAAAAGGGATCGCTTCTAACGCAATCATCTACAACACGATTATGAACGCTTATAGCAAATCGAACCAGATAGAAGAAGCCGAAGGTCTCTTTGCTGAAATGAAGGCAAAAGGGATCGAACCCACCACAGCTTCATACAACATTTTGATGGATGCTTACAGTCGAAGAATGCAACCAGAAGTAATCGAAAAATTGATGGTAGAAATGGAAGAAATCGGATTACAGCCAGATGTGAAATCATTCACTTGTTTGATCAGTGCTTACGGTCGGCAAAAGAAAATGAGTGATATGGCCGCGGATGCTTTCTTGAAGATGAAAAAGTTCGGCATAAAACCGACATCCCATTCTTATACAGCACTCATACACGCATACTCGATCAGCGGATGGCACGAAAAAGCCGAACTCGCGTATGAAAATATGAAAAGGGACGGTGTGAAACCGTCGATCGAAACCTACACCGCCTTACTTGACGCATTCCGGCGAGCTGGCGACACTGAATCGCTAACGAGAATCTGGAAAACGATGATGAACGATAAAGTGAAAGGAACCCGTGTGACGTTCAATATCCTCGTGGACGGGTTTGCGAAACAAGGTCAGTACAGTGAAGCACGAGACGTGATCTGTGAGTTCGGGAAGATTGGATTGAAGCAGACTGTTATGACGTATAACATGCTGATAAATGCGTATGCACGCGGCGGGCACGAGAGTAAGCTGCCACAACTGCTGAAGGAGATGGCGGTGCTTGAGCTGAAACCCGACTCGATTACGTATTCGACCATGATTTATGCGTATGTTCGGGTTCGGGATTTTAAGCGGGCATTTTATTATCATAAACAGATGGTGAAAAGCGGGCAGGTACCGGATGCGAGATCGTATCATAAATTACGGGCGATTTTGGACGTGAAAGCTGCAACGAAGAACAAGAAGGATAAGAGTGCGATAATGGGGATAATTAGTAATAAGTTGGGTTGGGTGAAGATTAAGAAGAAAGGTAAGAAAGATGAGTTTTGGAAGAACAAGAAGAAATGGTCGGGAGCTCGGAGTTCGGATTCAGTTGGCCGCCGGTGAGGTAGAAAGCAGTTTTGACGGTTAATCGGTTGGTTCAGAAAGTGTAAAGGTTATTATTAGTGTTGTTTAAGTAGCATTTTCGATTTTTTTTGTTTGTGTATTTAATTTGGTGTTTGATTACGAACTTAAATTTTGTTTCATAATATAATAGAAATCTTTGTACAAAAATTACATTTAATTTTTCCATTTTACGGATTTTAGCGTTAGTTATAATATTAAAATGTTAAATGCATTTAATATTTTGATAAGTGTTTAATTAATTATATATCCTTAAACCAATATTTTCATAAAATCATGTTTTATGAATGGCATTGGATAAAAGTCTGAAAAATTAGATGATGGTTGATAAGTTAACTCTTAGTTGATAATATAGTTGATCATGTTAGTGGTTGTTTGTTTATCTTTTTAATGGTTTCATTAAGAGGCAACATCTGAATCGTTAAGAGTTAAATCTTGTTTGGCAAAAAAAAAATGTATGTCTCTTAATAGTTTTGAAAGATTCTAAATGGTTTTGCATCTTGGGTCTCCCTTAACCATTCAGCGCCATAATTTCATCCTGAATAATTACAAAATAACCATATTTTATTTTGCACTCTATCATAAGAACATTTCAATACCCCTTAATCATTCTGCATCAAACCATTCAGCAACTATCAAACAACCCCTTAATCAAAAACTAACCTGAAAAATAGTTAATAAATATAAAATTACTTAAAATAAATCAATAATTAAAATACGTTAACTATTATTTTAAGAACTCAAAAGTTTGATATATATAAACTTTTCATACTTTATGTATATTCCTGTCTCAAAACAAGTATTTATATTATTATAGTATTTTTGTAAAATGAATGTCTATTTTAAAAAGTAAATGTTCATTTTTCTATTTTATATTTAATTATGTGATGGAGGAAATTTCACTTTTTGATAATTAAGAGTGAAATTGTATTTTGTTAATTAAAAAGTTTAATAATTCCACACTCCTAAAACTATGTCTTTTTAATTGGGATATTTATTTTGCAATAGAAGGAATATTATCGATTATTTAATTTATCAAATTACATATATAATTATAGTTGAGGAGAAAGGTTTAAACGAGAACGTTAATTATTTAAGAAAATACGAGAACAGTAAATCATATACAAAATAATATATGATTCAACATTAACAGGAAAAAAAAAAAAAAGATGTGGACGACTTTGACTGCGACTTAAGTAATAGGCATGGAAATTGACCCCGACCCGTCGGGGAACCCGGTCCACCCGCCCCGATCGGGGATGGGGATGGGGACGGGGATCCCCGTTTGTCTCAAACCGGGGATGGGGACGGGGACGGGGATCGCACTCCCCGCCCCGCCCCGTCCCCGTTTTATATTTTAATTAATATTTGATATATTATTTATTTAAATTAAATCGGTAATTCATAATTTCCTATTTCCTAACTAGGTTTATAATATAAAATTGTTATTTTTTGGATGTTAGTATGTATTTTGGATGTCAATCAAAATATAATTACCCGATATGGTTTTGAATCTTACTCGATATCTTTTGGTACGTTTGAAGTTAAGTTTTTTTTCCCCGAATTCGGTTTAATTTCTTTTGGTTTTAAGTTATTAATTATTATATGATGTTGTGATTTTTATACTAAATTAAATTTCTTTCGATTTTAGGTTTATTGAAAATATGTGATATTTAAATATGTGCGGTGTCTCATATATTTGATTTAAATAGCTTACATAAACGGAAAAAGAAAATCCCCGTTTCCCCGTTGGGGATCCCCGTTCCCCGTTGGGGATGGGGATGGGGATGTGATCATATTCCCCGACGGGGACGGGGATGGGGATGAAGATGAGGGAATGGGGACGGGGATGGGGATTGAGGTCCCCGCCCCATCCCCGCCCCATTTCCATGCCTATTAAGTAATGATCAAAGTCACATAAATCATATAAAATTTTTTATTGCTTCAGTTATTCTTATGTTTTCTTAAATAAATACTATTTTCATATGAACCCATCGATTATTAACGTAAAATTGTTTTTTCTTGTATTTTTGTTTTAAATTAGTTATTTATATTAGTTGATTTAATAAAAAATTTAAAAAACATGCTGGAATGAACATAATATTTATTCGAGTAAATTACAAATTTTGTACCTGTGGTTTTATAAAAATTTGGTGTGGGTCCCTAAAACGAAATAATTACAAGTATAGTCATTGTGGTTTCATTTTTGTTGCGGGTTAGGTCCCTTAAACTAACTCTGTTAAGATAAATTATGTTACATAATGGCATTTTTGTCTTTTTATCGATTAATTAAAAACATTTTGTCTTATTTTTTATTCATACCAAACACCACTCCCCTTGTCTCCATGTTGGTCGTTCCCACCTTCGTCTCCGACCAAATTGATCATGTCGGCGATAAGAAAACGACGGAAGAATATAAAATGAAAAATCAGTTGCGACGGGGACGATACCAGAAGACGAAGGGAAGGAGAAATAGACATTGTTGGATAAATTTTTGGGTATCCAAGAAACTTCTGATCAAAATATGAATTGGGGAAAGAGGTAGGGAGAGGGCATTTCCGCAGTACTTGTGTAGCTACGTGCAAAAGGGGAGCAGTATGGTGCGGTCAAAACTCAAAATCATATACAAATATGTGGTACCCTTGATGAAATTTTCAACTTACCCACTTCAGTTCTTCAATAAATCCAGGAATTGTTGGTCTTTACTGTAAGTTCTTTAATAAGTTCAATCAATATATAATGCATTCTGATAGAAATCTTCACCAAATGTCAATCCAACTATGGTGAAATCAAAGCTAAAACAATGGTTATTTTTAAGTGACAACGACTATATCAATTAAAGATGATCGTAGGGAGGTAATGGTATATTAAAAAGCTTAAGTGGGCACCAATACAAGGTCCAGTTCTGTGATGCATTTAAAGATGATCAGAATATGTGAGAATCTAAAACAGATCTGGAGCCTCCCAGTCCCTTCTTTAAAAACTCTTTCGTATTCCTTACCTGTTGTGGACAACAGCAAGTTGCTTTTATGTTAGCTTCACCTCCAACAGAGGAATAGGGGAGGAGGGATGGTGAGGCGGGGGAGATGAAGAGCTGCAATGGGGGTTCATCACGTCAGATTTGACAACCTTGATTGATCATTCATGAAGAGCTGCAATCTAAGCTTAACTTATTGAATTCTAAAAATACTATTGTTGGAGATATGTGGATGAAGAAATAGTTAAATGGTACATTATAAAAATCATGGAGATATTTGGATGATGACAAAAATCAAGGGTTTTTATGGTGGAAGGTAAGGTGGGGTGGGAAGTTTGGGAAGACAGGGAGAGGGTGGGAATGTGATGGTTGGACACATGGCATCACTTGTTTGTGGTTTAAAATTGTTTCTTAAACTTATTGATGAAAATACTATATTACCCTTCATTTAACAAGATTTTTTTAACAGAGTTAGTTTAAGGGACCTAATCCACAACAAAAATGAAACCACAATGACTATACTTGTAATTATTTCGTTTTAGGGACCCAATCCAAATTTGTATAAAACCACAGGGACGAAATTTGTAATTTACTCTATTTATTCACATAGACCTAAAAAAATTTAAGACGATTTTATTAATTTTGTAAAAAAAGACAATTATTTGGAGAAAAAAAAGAAAATCTAAAAAGAAAGAAAATATTTTGGAGAGCATGAAAGGGTATATAATCACTATGACCAATTTCAGGTCTCGTCGTCGTCTACTCTTCACAACAACTGCTACACCCTAGAAAATGTCCCAACCGCCGGCCACTAATCATCCCGCCGGCGTCCATACCAAACCTCAACTCTCCTCCGCCACCGTCGTCGTACCGGAAGAGTGCTCGAAAGCGCCGTCGCGACCTCATCCCCCTAAAATAGTTGTGCTCGCTGACCTCAACGTTGACCCTCCTACTGATACTGACGCCCTAGATACTTTTCCAAGGTCTCTCACATTTTGTTGTTATCTCCTTCTTATGTTAACATTTAATCTCTCATTAGACTTTGATTATTGTTATTTTTTTTTGTTTTAAATTTAGTGGAATAATTAGTTGCGATCAATTTAATGTTCGAGAAAGTTAACTCTGTCGATTTACAATCAGAGTTGTGATTTGATTTTGGATACCGAATGAGTTTTTTTCAACTTCGGAATTGATATGAATTTTCACAATTTCGTGAGAAAATTGCTAACTAGGAGAATTGTTGTAACACGTACTATAATATAGAATAATGTTGATTACAAATTCGATCAAATTGAATGTAGTTTTGCATTCTGAAAATATCGAAGAGTGCTCTCTTTATTTTGAATGGATGCATTTACAACTCAAATAAATGTGTAGAATTGTAAGTGTCAACACGGTGTATACTTGGGAGCAAAAATGGAGTTGTGGCATTCATGTGTGTACATGTGGTTTTATTTGTGTAGGTTGAATAATGAAGAAAACAATCAAGATAAAATCAGTTTGTTGGGCAAAGATTCTGACACAGTTGAACTAGAAGGTAAACAATTTAAAAAACTGGGGAAGTCACGATCACGAATTGGTAAGATGGAATTCCCCATTGATTGTGGAGCTGATGCTGAAGGTGATCATAACAGTCCAGGTGTGCCCTCATCTCGTGAGGAAAAAGTCAGCAGCCTTAAAACAGTGAGTTCTCATATTTGTGGATATGTTTGACTTGGGTGTGATGTGGTCTAAGCTAGCTTGTTTTGGCTTGGGTTGAGTCTCGTATATTTGCATCTTGCGCAAACTCATGAAAATGTGATTTGAGTTTCTACTATAAGGATCCAGTATTTGATTAAGAATTAAACTCGTACTTCCCAATGTATGCTTGAAAAGCTTTTGTGTAGCCTTGAATCAATGGCTCAATATACAAAATTTACTTTATCCAACTTAGATCTGTGGAGATTTCCGGGCAAAGGGCGTGATGCAAGTTCGAAAGGCCAATAAAAACATAGGAGAATTAGTGTAGATTTGAGTCTGAGGACTGTGCCTTTGATAGGAAGACATGGAAGTATGCTATTAATGTCCTAGAGCCGTAGGATTGGCTCATTTGCGTAATTTCCGATGGACTTACTTTTAGCCTACTCCAACTAGTTCAAGATAAAAGATGGATCGTTGCAAGTAATATTGCTCTTGGGATGTTTACATGTCTAATATCCATCTATAGAAGTTTGTTTGGTTTGGTTATTTGTCTCTGAATATGGTATCTTTTGTCTTCATGTTTCTGACAATTATTATTTTTATCTCATTCTCTCTAAAAGATCTAAAATGCTCCATTTTGGGTGATAGCAAGCGAGGTTATACGTGTAAACACATGGATATTAGTGATCATTATGTTACTTTAACTGGATCTGCTGTGTCAAGTGTGGCATATTAACAAGAAAGCTCAATGGTGCTTCGTGTGGTTCTGTTATTTAATCGTCCGTTTCATCAAGTAGGGGAATAGAAAGCTGGTTAGAAATGAAGATAAAAAGCAACTTTAATCTTCCATTTATTAAATGTTATAAGGGCAAACGTAGTGGTTGAGGCATATAGCATTCTCTATTTATTTTAAGACTTATGTTGATCCTGCTTGTGAATAACTTATTTTTATTCGTTTTCTACTATCCATGCTTTAGTAGTTTGTTCAAAAACTGTACGAGTGGTGTGACCAAACACCTGAATACTTGTAGGGCTTGGTACATGTTGCCCGAAAGATGCCTAAGAATGCCCATGTTCATTTTATACTTGGCCTGATGTATCAAAGGATGGGACAACCACAGAAGGTAGGATCTTACCGATGCTTAGCTTACACAAGTATTGTTTTTTCACTAAGTTTGAAGGATCTATATAGGCTGTTTCAGCATATGAAAAGGCAGAGGAAATCTTGCTTCGTGGTGATGAAGATATTGACAGGCCAGATTTGCTTTATTTGGTTCAGACTCATCATGCACAGGTGCATTACAGCTTTGCACTCCTGCACTTTATGTCCATTACATGACTTCTACAAATTCCAAATTTCCAATGGTAGTGGAGTATTTTAACACGGTTATTATCTATTTGTAATAACTTGCAGTGTATTTTGCTGGGAAGTGCAGAAGACTATGGTTCAGGCAAGGAACTGGAGGGTAAGGAGATTGAAGAAATTATTTGCAAGTTGAACGAGTCAATGAAATCTGATGTTAGACAGGCATCTGTGTGGAACACTTTAGGTGTATTGCTACTCAAAGCAGGCCGTTTGCAGGTACAAGTGCTTTGTTTTCGTTATTGTGCACGTAACAAGTACAATCTGTTTTACGATCTAAGATAACCCTCATTGTTTGTTTAGAATGCTATATCAGTACTTTCATCTTTACTGGCGGTGGCCCCTGAAAATTTGGATTGCATCGGGAACCTTGGAATGGCTCATCTTCAAAAGTAAGGACCTCATACTTTTGGTGTATTTTATTAGTTGACATGAAACTTTTGTCTGTTTCATTGTATTGGATAAGGAATGAATGATGAAACAATAATAAGTAGAAGTTTCTGTTCTGAATGCTAGGCATGGAATTGTGTTTGTATGCTTGATGGTTATTAAGAAGTTGTCGACTATCAAGTTTATTCTTATTGCTCTTTCTTTCACTGACATACATGCTTTATATACTTGCTTTATATACTTATCTTACACCGATACCCATATGAGGGAACTGACATGGCCATCTGTCATCCAGTGGAAACTTGGAGCTTTCAGCAAAATGTTTCCAAGACCTGATCTTAAAAGACCAAAACCATCCATCCGTTTTTATCAACTATGCTGCCCTTCTTTTGTGTAAATATGGTTCCGTAGTCGCAGGTATGTTGGTGATCTACCATCAGCTCTATTTATCTCTCTTTTTGTAGCGCTTGCTGCAGATATCAGACAAATGCTAGACTTCTCATGTCTTTGAAAATTATTGTTAGCATCCCTAGAATACATGTCAAGATGTCAAGTAGAAGTAGCATGTTGATGATCTCCAGGGATTAATTCTCAGGTGCCGGGGCGAATGCTGATGATGGGGCTTGTGAGGATAGAGTTACTGCAATTAATGTTGCTAAGGAATGTTTGTTAGCTGCTGCAAAAGCAGATCCAAAAGCAGCTCATGTATGGACCAATCTTGCTAATGCATATTACATGGCTGGTGATCATAGAAACTCTGGGAAGTGCTTGGAAAAGGTGATTATTGCCTTTGCTACAATCATTTTATAAAACATATTATACTTTATTGAACTTTCAAGTTAATCGTAGAAAAAAACAATTGAAATTTGGTGTGGAACTAAGTTGTTCCTTGAACTAAACGGAACCTGTAATTAAAACCTTGAACTTCCATTTTGGTGTTTATCCGTTGAGAAACCGGACCAACCCTTGACCTGCAAAATATTATATTTGGATTTACGGAATGTGTTTTGAAATAAAAGCTTCATGCATGGACATTACAACTCTATTTTTTAGGGGGTTTCCGGCATTACTTAGATGAAAAGGAGAGCAAACATAAGTAGGGAAACCAAAAGGGATAAAATTGTATAAGTTCAAGGTTAATCATCTCCATCTCCCATATTCACATGTTGGAGTTAATGCTGCAGCTGAAGTTTTCTGTACTTTGTGGTTCTGTTTACTTCTTAATTTGCTATAATTCCACACACATAGATCGTTTCTAGTTGATATGGTATATTGAAAAATAGTACTTCCTGAGTTTTAGGTATAGGTTTCTAGATTCACAGATTCAGTCTGTAAAAGCAATGTTGAATGATGGTATATTGTGATAATTTGACTAGTATTCTGGTGCTGTAGTCGATGAATCTGCTTCTGCTGTTCACCATGAAGAACTAGTTTTGTTCATAATTGCATATATCAGCATAGTTATTTTCATAGTAAATATATTGCATTCCCTTTAGTCAAGTAGGTAAAGTAGGCATATGAACCACTTTAAGCTTCAAACATTCATTTACCTATTTATATATTTATTTTCATGTTGGCCCCTCAAATGTTCAGTTTGGTAATTGAAACTAGCTTCTGATTTCCATGTAGGATTCTAAGGGGGTCAACCAGTTAATGAGAGCATAAACATACAGTAGAGATTTGTTTTTGTTTCTCATAGTTTGGAGACCAAGTTAGATATAAGACTACTTTCCATTGAGGTTCTAACTTAATACTCATAGTACCATATTTCAGCTGTCAGGAGTACTTGCTTTTTCTTCATCTTTGAAATAACAATATACCATTCTGCTCCGCAGGCTGCGAAATTGGAGTCCAATTGTTTGGCAACTCGATATGCTGTTGCAGTTCATCGAATCAGGGAAGCTGAAAGGTCTCAAAATCCTAGTGAGCAGCTTTCCTGGGCTGGAAATGAAATGGCTTCAATACTAAAGGAAGGGGACTCTCTTGCGGTTGAGCTCCCTATAGCCTGGGCAGGGCTTGCCATGGTTCACAAGTCCCAGCATGAAATTGCAGCGGGATTTAAAATCGAAGAAAATGAATTAATGGAGGTTGAAGAACGAGCACTTTACAGTTTAAAACAGGTAACTTCTACATTATATGATTTGTCTTCTGTAAATACTGATAAGAATGCAACGGAATTCTTATTTTTTATATATGAATGAAAGAAAATTACAGGGATAGTGCCTACAATTCAAGAAGTAGGTGATCTCCCAAGACTCAAATTTTCCTTTTTCGAAACCTTAACCCTAATCACCTATAAATACTCAAGATTCCTAAACCTACCATAAATGAAATAGCATACTGGAAGACATCCTAATAATAGAAGACAACTAATTAATGTAATGATAAAAGATAAAAGATAACTAATTAATATTAACTAGGCCCTTCAAATTTTCATAAATCACCCCACACCGCCTTGAGACCAGCACTGGTGCATTCTATCAATATTGCGGTATCAATATTTTTCTTCTGGATTGTCTTCTCTATATAGCAAGTACTTGTTTACTGCTGCGAATGACATAGTCCTATTGGCTGACCTATATGAATCTTCATATCCTGTATGTGTGTGTCAGTGAGATTGCTGGTCTTTTGTTACAATTGATAAAAAACGGAACCACTTATGTTTTCTATCCGCAGGCAATATCAGAGGACCCAGACGATCCAGTACAATGGCATCAACTTGGGCTTCATAGTCTCTGTACCCAAAACTTCAAAATGTCCCAAACATACCTCAAGGCTGCAGTTGCTCGTGACAGCGAATGCTCTTATGCTTGGTCAAACCTAGGTATTTCACAAATTTATACTCCCACCGTCCCAAAACAAGTGTCATTTCTATTTTAGTTTGTCCCAAAACAAAATGCCCATTTTCAAAAGTAATTGCCTACTTCCCAATTTTAATTTTGAGATGGAAAAATTCGTTACTCTATTATTAAGGGTGAAATTGTCATTTACTTAATACTTACAAATTTTTTAAAACAGTGTTTTTTCCATCGTGAACATTTATTTTGGGACGGAGTGAGTATGATCCCCTTAATTTTGAATCACTCCCATGAAAATTGCAAGGTTTGTCTCAAAACATAGCTTGTCAACCACAAAATAAGACCTCTTGTGGACTCGAACCAATATCACCTTTTCTTAATAAAGTAGTTTTAACCTGAAATCCTGCCAAATCTTGGAGTCCCACATCAGCTAAACACGGGCTATTAAACCTGTACATATGTAGGAACATCCCCTCTCCAACAGCTCTTTTAGAGAGATATTCCAAGGGGTTCCACATATCTAAGATATCCAACATATCTAACATGGTATCAGAATTGGTTCTAGACTTTTTCACCTCCGTTTGAGGGGCTGTGTTGGAGTCCTACATTGGCTAGACACAGACCATCAAACCCATATATATGTAGGAACCTCCCCCCTCTCTCTCTAAGGGCTCTTTTAGAGAGAGATTCAAAGGGGTTTCACGTATCTAACAAAAAATGAACATTGCGATTTTTATGGGACAATATTTCCTTTGCAAGACTTTCTCCATGTTGATGTTTTTTCAACACTGCAACACACCAGGTATCTCCCTGCAACTATCGGAGACATCATCTTCACAAGCCGAAGAAGTATACAAGCGCGCCTTATCACTGGCAAAGCCGCAACAAGCACATACGATCTTTTGTAACCTGGGAAACTTTTACCGTCAGCAAAAGCAGTACGAATGTGCAAAAGCCATGTTCACCAAGTCGCTGGAGCTGCAGCCTGGTTACGCCCCTGCATATAACAATCTAGGGCTTGTATTTGTTGCCGAAAGGCGATGGGAAGAAGCAAAATTCTGCTTCAACAAAGCGCTTCAGGCCGATCCGCTGCTCGACGCGGCCAAATCTAACATTGTTAAAGCAGCAGCTATGTGTAGAGTATGTGCACCACTTCTAAATTAGGTTTGTGTGTAAATATTGTGAGAAATGTTTTACTCAGTTTTGGAATATTAGTGTGTAATCTGTACATAATGCATATATCTAGTTCTTTAATTTTCACAATTGATCAAATGGTTCGAATTTGTCTTTTTAAACGAATCTCAAACAAGTGCGCATCGTTTATGTTGTTTCTTAGGGTGCTTTTGATATGTTAGACATGATGGATCATGACATGACGGAATAAAAACTTGTCAGTTTAACAGCTTTTGTACTAGGACGTGTGGGGACCGAGTGAGAAAAAAGATGCATTTTTTGTGTCCCAAAAAATGGGTTAAACAAAAAAGACAAAAAATGGGTCATTTAAGGAGATGACCTTAAATGAGATTTTAATTAAATTAATGATCTTATGAGTATAAACTCATTTTTTCTTGAATAGTCCAACCATTTACTCTAAGTTTGTCCCAAAAATGAGCTAGAGGAAGGCCCACATTGGATTTAAAATCTTAATAACCATTACTCTAAGGGCGCGTTTTTTTTGCGGGATTGGAGGGATTTGGATTTCAAATCCATTCCAATACTGTGTTTGATTTACAAGAATGGAATTTGATGACCGAATTTGAAATCCTTTGACATCTTTTAAATCATTTACTTGATGGATTTGAAATTCTTCTGCAATGGGTCGGGATTTCAAATCCCCAAATCCAAATCCCTCCAAATCCGAATCAATCCATTCCATTCCAATTCTACAAACCAAACGCACCCTAAGTCCGTATCAAAAATTAGTTAGAGGAAGGTTCAAACGGGAACGCTATCTATTCTCGAACCCACCTCAAATGAGCTAACGCACCAACAAATGCGCAACCAAGCTAACAAAGGTAAAAGATGGTATGGGCCGGAGCAACTGTACACAAACAAACCGATCCAACAAAGGCCGAGAGCCATTAGAAAGCTGTTGTGAGAGAGACTGAACAGCAGAGTGTGGTGATCAGTAGAAGCAAAGGGATGAAGCGATTCTTTCAACCACTGCAGAAAGATGCTTCTTTCAAGAAACCCACTCTATCTTCTTCTTCTTCACCATCATCAGCCAATGATGCTGAAACAAAAACACCCCCACTTGAAGATGATGACACAAAAAACACCCAAAAGAAAGAACCCACAAAGTTCTTGACTTGGAATGCTAACAGCTTCCTTCTTCGTGTTAAAAACAACTGGCCTGAGTTCACCAAATTCATCGACTCCATTGATCCTGATGTCATCGCTATACAGGTCCCATTTTTTACCCTCTATTTTTTTCTTTATTTTACCCTTACAAAGTTCAAATCCAATTTTTCTTCCGAATGTTGTCAAGATATTGGGGTTTCGTATCGTTGAATGCGTGAGAAATTGTGGGTTGTTAAATGTTGGGATTTGGGGTTTGTAGAAACTCAAAACATACCCTTTTTATGCCGTGTTGAATTTGGTGATAATTTTATGTTGTTTTAGATTCATTCTATACCTTTTTTGGTTTCTGGGGTTGTTTATTTCCTTCTGATTTTAGGCACTTTAGGAATATACATTTCTGTGATTAGCATTCAGAACCGATTATTTATGCTTTATTCACAGATGAATGTCGTGATAGATGAACATCATTCATGGTGAAAATACATGATATTCAAGATAAAAATGAATGATATTCGAAATGAATGTGCATGATATCAAGAATTGACATTATTCATGATGAAAATACAGGACATTCATGATAAAAATGAATGATATTCAAAATGAATATGCATGATATCAAGAATTATGAAAATGCAGGATATTTATATTGAATAATATTCACAAGTATTCAGGGTTATTCATCATGGATAATAATACATGGAATAGTTGGTTTGCACTTCTCAAAGTATATATTATTCTCATTTGAACTTCCCCGTTAGTCTGAATTGCTAACTGTATAAAAGGATGTTGCTGATATATTCACCAACTAATGATGGGTGGTAGGAAGTAAGGATGCCTGCAGCTGGTGCTAAAGGTGCTACGAAAAACCCAAGAGAGTTGAAGGACGACAATAATTCTTCACGAGAAGAAAAACTGGTACTTTTCATCATCATCATCATAGCTCAAAGTTAATAATGGAAAATCGCTCTTATGAATAACTTTTGCACTATCTCTTAACAAATCGTGCAGATTATAACGCGGGCACTATCAGGTCCAACGTTCAGGAAATATGATGTATGGTGGTCTCTTTCTGATTCCAAGTATGCTGGAACTGCGTTGTTTGTAAAGAAGTGTTTTCCACCAAAGAAGGTTTTATTCAACTTAGATGGCTCGGGTACTCCACTCTCATACCCATAAATTGTTCTTCTTTGTCTAAGTACAACAAAATCGGCTTTATAGGTTGCCAAATATTTGTAAATGTTTATAGGACCAAACAATTGTTTGTCATATGTAAAAGTGTTATAATAAGGTGATAGAATGTTTTTTTTAAGACACTTTTGAGTTAAGTGTCCTATTAGCTTTTTTATAGAACAGTTTTGAGAAGTGTTCTATGAACACATCTTTTTCTGGAACACTTGTTTTTATAAGACAAAATTTCAAATAATGTCGTATAAAAAGACTTAACTGGATGTTTTATTTCAAAAATGTTCTAAAAAACTTGTTAGAACACCCAAAAGAGTCCCCTCTAAGTTGTTGTAACACTTTTACTATGCCACACAATTGTTTGGTCCTATAAAACAGTCTATTAGGACATTTTGACATATTTGGCATCCTATAAAGTTGATTTTGTTGTAGTGCCTTCAAATAATCACCTTCTAGGGTTATCTTTCTATCAACAGCATATCAGTAAAACTTACGTTTTCTGATTGTTGCAGTTGATGTGGAGAAACATCGTGAAAGTATTCTCATGCTTTATGCAAATTATTGTTCATGCGAATGTGAAACAAGTGGCGTAATGAATTGATAACATCTTGTTTATTCATAGTTTCCAAGCATGAACCAGATGGCCGAGTTATTATAGCTGAATTTGAATCATTCCGCATAATGAATACCTACGTACCAAACAATGGCTGGAAAGATGAAGAAACCTCATTTCAAAGGAGAAGAAAATGGGATAAAAGAATTAAAGAATTCATCTTGCAATCTATGGATAAACCCTTTATTTGGTGTGGCGATCTTAACGTTAGGTACCTTTTCGTTTGCCAATGTCTTTTTTCTATGTGTTCCTTTTAACACAACGTTTGTTCTTATTCTTATTGAGTTTACTATAATGCATTCATTCTATGTCTTGTTTCAGTCACGAAGAGATCGATGTTACTCATCCAGATTTTTTTCAAAGTGCAAAGCTTAACGGTTATATTCCTCCAAATAAAGAGGTGATGTACTTGATTATGTGGTTATTTCATGCTTTTTTTTTCAATTCTGAATCTTCTTCCATCCCAAGTTCAATTTCGGCTTTTTGAGTTTGGAACTGCCAAGAACAGTTGTAAACGACTCTGCTGATTTTAATTCGAAAAACTAACTTCAACTGTCGATTGCAGGATTGTGGGCAGCCTGGATTCACCTTGTCCGAGAGGAAGCGTTTTGGTTCCATTCTGAAAGAGTATGCAATATCTGTATTTCTCCCTTTCATACACTTCTCATTAGTCGAAGGTCTTCACAGAAACAACCGCTCTACTTTTTTAAAAGTATATAATATTTATATACATAACATATTTTCCAAGTGGGATATACCGGGCTCGTTTGGTTTGGTTTGGTTTATGGTTCAAGACTTCTGTCAAATTGAATCGTCAAAACGTTATGGACCCATTTGTCATTTTCTTGATAACTTCATATATTGGGCGGATGCAAGATCTTTGATATTATTGTTCACGTAATGTGGATTGATTTGCAGGGGAAAGCTAATAGATGCGTATAGATTTCTGCACAAGGACAAAGACATGGAGCGTGGCTTCTCATGGTCTGGCCACCCTATCGGAAAGTATGTGGTTAACCTGTTTTAGATACCGTTAGTAAATATTGAAACGTCATTTTTGTAGCATCTTTCTCTTATTTTGTTATTATTCCTATATGATATTTGCAGGTATCGTGGTAAAAGGATGAGGATAGACTATCATTTAGTGTCGGAAGAACTTAAGGACAAGATTGTTAAATGCGAAATGCACGGGCATGGGATTGAATTGGAGGGTATGATTACAATAGACACACTTTTCATATGAAAACACATGAATCCCATCAGGCATAATGAAAATGAGAAGCACAAAAAGGTCTATAACTGTGAGAACCAGTAATCATGTGTTGTGAAGCAATGCATGCGAATGTACGGTAAAAATACTAGATTTAGACATTAAATATATTCACATTGTGAAACACTGTATTTTTCACATGCATTGTTTCTCAATATGAAACGACACATGAAAACAGGTTCTCAACCCTTTTGTGGTTCTCGTTTGGTTAGTCCCCCGGAATCTCATATCATTAACCATCTGACATTCAAGATTTCCTGATGACGAAAACATGTCTCTATATCGTTATAGTTAAATGTTGATAACAGAAACTTGTTATTGATTTTGTTGCAGGATTTTATGGGAGTGATCATTGTCCTGTTTCCCTTGAGCTTGCTGCTGACCCCAACCAGACCACCGAAAACTCGAACCCAGAGTGATCACCCAAACCAGCTACTCTTATTTTCTGGACAGCTCTCAACCTGTTATCGATCTTTGATGAAAACCGATTTCATCAAATCTGATTTGTTTTTGGTGTTAGATGAAGACCTAACAGTTGATGTTTGTGGCTTCTCTCTCTTAACTTAAATTGTGCTTAGACTTGGACTCACCATAGTAACGATTTGACACCTGCGGTTTCTAACTTTTGTCGACGGTCAACTCTCCGTTAACTTTGGCGGGTAGCATGGTTTGACCCGAACCGAGTAAATCAAAACGATGTTGATCGGAAAATTTGCATTTAGTCGTCTGGTTTTAAAGTTGTAAAATCGAATCGTTTGGTTTGATCCTCAGTTTATGTTTTGAAACCAGGTGTTGTTTGATGTTGAGAAATTGTCATTATTTATTTTGCATAATGTGCCAAATAATTAGTACTTAGATGTGTGTTCCTATTATTTCAATTTAAATGTTTTTATAAATGTTATCATCTTTTGTTGCGGGTGACACTAAATTTTTCTAATTATTTTGCTTACTATCGGAAAGTTTGACTAAGGGGGTTGTTTATCAAACGCTTATCCAACAAGTGTTTATGGATTACTTATCTTATCGGTTCAAACATGGCAAGGATTTAAAATCTTATTTGGTAAGAACGATGACAAGGGCCGAGAGAATTACCCGTTAAGTGAGGGTGACGACTATTATCTTATTAGCGCTTATTGGATAAATTATTGCTGACAATGTCTTTTTGATTGACTAAAATCTTACCCGGCAAGGTAAATAAAAGTGTAGGCTCTCATCGTTAAGTGCTTACCTGGTAAGCGTTTGGGTAAACGGCCGGTTTACAGATTACAACATTAATTATATTTTTATAATATTGAATTCATTTAATAAAAATATTATTTCTCATTCTAAACATTTAATTTCAATGATTCTTATTAATGAGAATAATAATAAAATATATATATTCTCTTCTAAGCAACAATTACTTTTAGGGACTTCTCCAAATTTAGAGCATCTTCAACAAATATGTTTATTATTTTTCTAAAATAGATTAGAGCATTTAAATAAAAAAAAATTATATCCAAATCCAACAACTACTCTATTTTAACAATTCTAATATTAATTATATTATTAAAATATCCTATAAATTCACCATCACAATACACTTTAAAAAAATATAACACGTTCAACCTCAGACAAAGGATTGTGTGAGAACAAGAGTTAAAATGAGAAGTGTAAGAAGAGATTTGGATCCTTGATTATTTTAATTTCAAAACAACCTATGAATTGCTTTTAGAAGGGAATTGATTCGGTGTATCTTGTTAATGTTGATCGTCAATTATGATTGATCAAAGGGTGAAAATCCCTTCTTATCTTTCTCACTATAACTTTTATTCTCATCGGAATCCAACTCTTCAACCACATTGTTGAAAACAATTAAATTAATATGTTTCTCTTCTCAGTAAAGTTTTAGAGATTTCTCTAAATTCTACTTTCTCTCTTTTTTGTTCTCTATTTTAGCAAAAGTTTCTAAATCTCTACCTTAGTATAGTTGTTGGAGACTTTTAGAGATATATCCAAATTTGAAGATTTCTAAATTTCTATTGTAGCATAACCGTTAGAGCAAAAAAAAAAACTCATAAATCTCTAAAATCTTTGCTTTAAGTTTTAACATAGCTTTCGAAGATGCCCTGAAAATGTGTCACATATTTTTTCCATTTTGAAAATTTTATTGGAAAAAAAAGAGCCAAACATCTCATATTTAACTAGTTCGGGGGATAATGGTGGAATATCTCATTTGTCCTGGATTCGATTCTAGACGTTAATAACAATTGTAGTCACTGAATATATTAAGGCTCATCTGTCCTAGATTCGATTCTAGACGTTAATAACAATTGTAGTCACTGAATATATTAAGGCTCATCTGTCCTAGATTCGATTCTAGGCGTTAATAACAATTGTAGTCACTGAATATATCAAGGCTCATCTCAGGGACGGATCCAGAAAAATTTTCATACGGTGGCACCACATACTTTTGTCACTCATTCGTACTTTTGGGCTACTAGTAGGAGTAGGAAAATCAAGATTAACTGGGTGGGGTGGTTACAAAACCCACTACTCGCCATCTCTGATATGTAATTTCTTTCCCTAGTGTCTTGCTAGTTTTATATAATTTTTGCCGTTCAAAAAAAATATAATAAAATATATATCCAAAATACATTTACAAAAAATATTGTTTTTATATGATCGGTAAATAACTCCTAAACAGAGACTAAAAAAATGTTTCAAACCCTAAATTTCAACACACACACTTGTGATTTCTGTTGTTTTTTAGTTCAATTTCAAACAAATGAATACAAAAAGTAAGAATTATACCTAAATGAGATGTGGACTGTGGAGAAATCATATGTGGATTTGATCGAGTGAGAACCAGGAAACAGAGACCGAGTTAGTCACTGAGTTTCGTCCCTGTTTCAGAACTTCTTCTGAGTTCTGAGTTTGATCGATCGAGTGGAGGAGAAGCCGAGAAGGGTTTTCGATCGATTCCCGCTATTTTGTGAATGATGCGTAAAGGTGAAGTTTGGGCTAATTGCCTAATTATAATTTGCTAAATCAAATAATCAGATTGGGCTTTTTTAAGTTTCAGAATTCAGATTGGGCTTTTTTTTAGTTTCAGAATTCAAATTAGTTTCAAATAATCAGATTGGGCTGTTGCATTGCATGGGCTTTTCAGTTTTCAGTTTCAAAAAACGGAGACAAGGTGCACGCTCGAAAACGATACGGTTGCACCTTATACGAACCTAAAAATTTTACCCTTCGTCGGCGAAATAATACGGTGGCACGTGCCACCGTAGCCACCATAGTGGATCCGTCCCTGGCTCATCTGTCCTGGATTCGATTATAGACGTTGATAATAATTATAGCCACTTAATATATCGAGGCTGATTGCTTACGGTTACAATTTATCGAGATTAGTTTGGAAATAACCATGAACATCCTTTAAAAAAGGAGAAAAGTTTGAAAAAAACCCAACAAACTATCTGATTTTGAATGGTTAAGTCCTTGAACTATTTTTTTGGATGATTAAACTCTTAAACTTTCTAAAACCGGTTAAATACATCCTTGTAACCTGTGTAAAAACAGGTTAATATGATAAAATTTTAAAAAAGTCTATAAAAACCCAACAAATTATCTGATTTTGAATGATTAAGTCCCTGAACTTTTTTAGCAAATAAATCTCTAATTTTTTTTCCTAAATCTTATTACCAAATAAATTCTTGAACTTTTTTTAAGAAACAAAATCATGAACTTAATTTTAAACCAATAAATCCAATTTATTTTTCTGCATGAACATAAAAATATATACAAATCCACTCACCGACAATAAAGCCATGAACAATTAAAGAGAGAAAATGTATATCATTTTTATTACTAATTCCGAATAATTCAAAAGTTATGCCTAAAATATAAATAGATACATAAAAAAATTATATTCAACCTTTCACTAAATATACCAAAAAAACCGTCAATCATTTCATAAAATGTACCAAAAAACACAAACATTTAACTAAGGGGTCGTTTACCCAAACATTTACCCGATAGTGCTTACCGGTAAAAATCGACACCTTAACTTATTTTATTGGGTAAGATTGTAGTCTATCAAAAAGCTATCACGTGCAACAATTTAACAGATAAGCGCTTACCGGGTAAGAGTCGTCACCTCCACTTACTGGGTAAGACTCTCCATCGTTATATCGTTCTTACCGGGTATGATTCTCGGCCCTTGCGATGTTCATCCGGTAAGATAAACGAGCCAGTAAGCATCTACCGGAGTTTTTTTTTTGGTATATTTGTGAATTGATTGACGTTTTTTTTGGTATATTTTGTGAAAGGATGAGAATATTTTTTGTACAATTATACGTATCTATTTATGTTTTAGACTTTTAGACATAAATTTTGAATGATTCGGAATTAGTAATAAAAATGTATATTTTTTTTTCTCTCTTTAATTGGTTCATTTTGCTATATTGTCGGTGAAAGAAATTATATATATTATTTTTGTTCATGCAAAAAAAAAAAGATTTATTTGTTCAAATTTAAGTTCATGATTTTGTTTCTTCAAGAAAAGTTTGGGATTTATTTGAATAAAAAAGTTCAATAATTTATTTGGTGATAAGATTTAGGAAAAAAAATTAGAGATTTATTTGCTAAAAAAATTCAGGGACTTAATCATTCAAAATCAGATAGTTTGCTGGGTTTTTATAGACTTTTCCTAAATTTTTATCATATTAACTTGTTTTTACAGGTTACAAGGATGTATTTAACCGGTTCTAAAATGTTTAAGGGTTTTATCATTCAAAAAAATAGTTTAGTAACTTAATCATTCAAAATCAGATAGTTTATTTAAGACTTTTTCCTTAAAAAAAAATATTTGATATTTATTTTAGACGGCAAAAGAAGGAGTCCGTTAAGTTTTGACGGAAATCATCCGTGCATTCACACGTTTCATGCCCGTACCTTATATTTAAACACTCTCTCTTTCACACATATACACACACACACACTCGGCTTTCGTTCTTCCTTCTGGAAAAATTAAACAACTCAAAACCCCCTTTTTCTCCATTTCCACTGTCAAATTGGGGTTTGAAGATTGAGATGTGGAGGGAGAATGGAGGCATTTCAACAGAAATCTCAAGTTGATCATCAACAACAACATCTAGATTTAGGGTTGCAATCTGATCCATCCATCGACAATGACCTAGTAGATATCCTTGCGCGAGAGCTCGCAAACCTAGTGATATCCTGTAAACATGACCTTCTTGATCGAGATCTTCCGGTGTCTTCGGTTGTAATCGATGATGACGATGAAGTGAAGCGAGCAATAAACGAGGAGCTTCAGCAACTGGTAGTGAAGGAGGCTGTTAATGAAGCGTTTCAAGCTCAATCTTCGAGTGGAAATGGAGAGAACAACTACCGAGATGTAAAGCAGTTCGTGGAGGACGAGGCGGCTATCGAGCGGCGCGGTCTGATTAAGGTTATTGAAGAGGATCCGAAGGAATGTAGGGTTTTAGAGGAGCCAGAAGTTGGTGAGATTGGAATAGGATGTGAAAAACAGGAGGAGAAGGTTGTTGATGATGACGAGAAAGTTCTTGAGCATGAGGAGGATTTGAAGGAAAAGCAAGAGATTGAGATTGAAGATAGGGATGGCAGTAGTGAAATTGTAGGTTATGAGAATAATGGTGAAGGAAGGAGGAGTGAGAATGGAAATGATAGGGAGTTTCAAAATGTAGAGGATCTGGAAAATGAGAGCGAAAATGCTGGTGGAGAGGGTGAAGAAGGTGGGTTAGGGATGAATCCAGATGATGGTAGATTAAAAAGGTATCATTATCCATTGAGACCAGATGCTGAGGATTGTTCATATTACATGCGTACAGCGATGTGCAAGTTCGGATCAAATTGCAAGTTCAATCACCCTCTCAGAAGGAGAAACCAGGTTTATTTCCGGCATATAGATTGTGTTTTAAGTATAATATCCTAGAACCAACAATGATTTTTGCGCAACTCATATGTAGCAGTTAGTTGAAATTTCAAAAATATTTCACATACTATCTATAAGTTATTGAAGATCATTCTTTGTTTAGCAGCCTTCTAAGGAGACAAAGAAGCAAATGGAAGAAAACTTGGAGAGGCCTGGGCAGATTGAGTGCAAGGTTATTTACTATCATTGTTCATATACACTCCTTTATCCATATTGGTGCAATCTTGTGCAGGTCTAATTTGGTTTGCAGTTACATTAGGGTCTTCAAAATTATGTTTTGTCACAGCTGCAGATTACCCCCTCATCTGGCCCCTCTATTAGGGCTAAGTAACAAGTTTATATGTCCATATTTGGTGCTAGTGTTTGTTTTACTTGTGTTCTTAAGTTACATGATTGATGCTATGGGGTACCCTGTCCCTGTCACCGATGTCCTTTTGTTGATGGATCATGGATGTAATGTTCATCTTTATCTATATTAGGAAAACCCATGTCGATGGCATTGGTTCTCTTATCTTTAGTCCACTAAGTGTATAGTTAATTATAATAGTCTTGAGGCAATAACTTGGTGGAAATCCATAGTTGCCATATAAACATTAGGTCTTTTGATATTACTAGAGTTCTACTTTGATGTGGCATTTGGGGAGACTAGTTCGAGACTTCGAGTTTCAGTGGATCGCCATGGCATGTCTCATTGGTCAGATTTCAAGTGCTATACTTGATAGGAGACCCACTTAGACAAATTCATTTCAAATTTGTTTTGAAGAACTTTTGATTCATTCACGTTTTACAGAGAACACACATTGATGTGGTATAACCTTATGGTGTATCCGTGGATTGCCTCTTTTGATTAGTATATTTATATATTGTCTGTCGAAAGAATTACTTCTAGTACTCGAACACAACGTTTGACAAAGTTATATTAGTTCAAGCATTGTCGTTTTTGCATGGTTGGAAATCTAGTTGTATGATTGAATGCTGACAATTTATCATCTGGAGCACAAAAATCAATATATATGTATGAATGCTGTTGGTACTTCTTTGAATTTCTTCTATCAGTGTAGAGTGGACACTAGTTAATATTGGTATATTGGTGTCTTGATACATTGGCATCTTATTACAAATTTGGCTCTGAGTTTACTGCAGTTTTATTTATCATCTGCGGGTTGCAAGTATGGGAAATCTTGCAAATTCAATCACAGCAGAGGAAAAACTGTTGCAACTCCAGTGGCAGAGTACAACTTTTTGGGCCTGCCAATCCGACCGGTATTACTCCACTGCTCGTTTTTAATCTATTTGCTATCCTAATTGCATTTTAAGATCTATTTTGTTATTCTTCCTTGTGTCTACATGTACGTCATCTTTGGCTAATTGTGTTACAGGGAGAGAGAGAGTGTCCTTACTACATGCGTAATGGTTCCTGCAAATATGGGCCGAACTGTAGGTTTAATCATCCTGATCCTACTGCGGTAGGAGGAGGTGATGCACCCACCACATATGGGAATGATGGACCAGTTCCGTTACAAAGTGCATCCCAGGCGAATATCCCGTCCTGGTCTGTTCCAAGAACTCCGGATGGGTCTGCTGCCTTTTTACCCGTGATTTACTCACCAACTCAGAGCATGCCTCCACCAAATCCAGACTGGAATGGTTATCAGGTATTTGGCTTCCTCGTTATAGTTTCCGGTTGAGTTTTTCATCCATACTTGATCTGGGAGTTCTTTATAACCGCTTATTTACCTACTTCCTTCTCCTAGTTGCTGAGTTCATTTGACAGTAAGGAGCACAACGTTTTTGTATAATACTTTTTCTGAATGTGATGAGATGCTGAAATCATTGGAAGTTTTCACCGTGTTTGCTCACTTTTTTTTTTGCCCAAAAGTGCATTGCGCAGATACACTAGCCAGTGATCGGAGGACTTACATTGCTATTTTTCACATTGGTTCTTTTTTTTTCCCCTGGTGGAATGTATTCTTGAAGTCCATAACTCCATAGATAATTAACTTCTCCCATATGTGACATCGGTGTATGTTGTTTATGGTTTGTAGTTTCATTCTAGGTCTAGAACATGGTTAAGAATATAGTGCATGATTCCGTTTGTTCTGCATCACAAAACACGAATCCGATTCTGCTACTGAGAGGGGTGAGATGTAGGAACAGAGTAACCAACGTTGGACTTTAAAGAAGTCCACTGAAAAAGGCAAGAAGAAACCGAGACCTGGTGCATGGGCGCTTCTTAACAAATCATCAAAACTTGATGAAACTGGAGGTGTGCTGCTTATTTACTTATAAGCCTCAGAATCATCTTTTTTAACCTAGGGAAACGTCATTGTTACTCCCCCCCCCCAAATAAATGTCCACAATGAAAAAGGCACTCCATTTAGGAAATATGTAATTATTGCACATTTTAATTAACTAAATTACAATTTTACCTTTAATAATAGAGGGATTACTGAATTTTTTCATCTCATAACTAACGGTAGAATTGGAAAGGCACTTACTTTTGAAAGTGAACATTTATTTTGGGACAAACTAAAATAGAAATGTACACTTATTTGGGGATGGAGGGAATATTAAGACACAAAAGCAGGGGTGGACTCCTATTTTTCCTGCTTAGTTTACTGTAGGATGAAAGTATGTTGAGGAATCTCATCAACCGCAACATCAAAGATGCATCAGATTAAGCCATGAAAGCAAGATTAAGCCATGGACAAAGCAAGATTCTAACTTATGCATTCCCTTGTATAATTTGCTTATTCACTAGTTTATTTGATTGCATATTTTATTTTTCTTGCTATTTCTTCTCTTCTAACTTGTTTATGGTTTGGACTTGGTGAGGCTCCTGCTCCCCCTCCTGCTCACATATACCCAAATTCAGAAAGGGGGCTGCCTATACCACCAGCTTTCTTCCTGAACAATCCACCAAGTGATACCAACTTGTACACACATCATCAACAGCAGATGCTAGTTTCAGATTATCCTGAAAGGCCTGGACAACCTGAATGCAGTTACTTCATGAAAACTGGAGATTGCAAATATAGAACAGCCTGCAAATTTCATCATCCAAAGAGTCGCATCACTAAAACTCCCCCATCTGTTCTAAGCGATAAAGGCTTGCCTTTAAGACCTGTAAGTACATCTTCGTATTGCCCTCACGTTTTTCATGACCATTTAGCCCTTTCATATGTTACCGATGCATTGCTTCACTTGCTCATATGTTACCATCTCAAGAACAATGCATTCTTCGTAAACAAGACTAATATATGAAAGTAGCAACCTTCTTTAAAAAACTTTAAGGGCGTAGGTCCCAGTTGATTGGTCTTTTAATGTTTTAATTTTCGTCAAATGAAAATAAGATTGTGGGTCCAATTCCAGTTTACTTAATTTGAAGGTAAATAAAAATTGGACCCAAGCAATGGAAAATGGATGCAAAATCTTGTTTATAATGCAGTAGCAACTGGTTTGTTAGTGTATAATTGGCATATGTCCTTTGTTAATAATACTAGTCTACATTTGGTTTGGTTTTGTTGAAAAACAATCAGGATCAGAATATCTGCACGCACTACAGTCGGTATGGCATATGCAAATATGGGCCTGCTTGTAAATACGATCATCCAGCAAATTATAGCAATTCGATCCCGCCTGCAGGAGAAGGGTATGGATCAGATGGGCATCTGATGCAACAATCTGTGTAATCAAGTCCCCATCAGTTGAATGTTTTTTTTTTCTTCTTCATGTTTTTGAACTAACAAATCTCAAAACTTTTATGGCCCTTGGAGGGTAGTAAGGAAGGTATTTAGAAAATGTTGGATGATATGTTTAAATTATCTGCATAGTCTACTTATTATACTGCTTCAGTTTGAGTTTATGCTTTTGTTTCAGCAATGGTGGGTGGTTTCATCAATTTTGCCTTCTCAACAAACAAATAGGCTTCAATCTTTATGTTTAACAATATTGTCTTAATATTTTTTTCTCTGGATTTTGCAAATTTTGTTATAATAGATTTCTGCTTGTTCTTTTAAAATTTGATTGTTTTTATTGGATTTGGGTAAAAAGTTGATTACTGGCGACCCCAACCGGCCTCATATGGAACTTGCTCAAGGAAACCAGTATTTTTTTTTTGGCTCACTCAGCATCTGATAAGAAAAATAAATGTCCATGATAAGAAAAACATAATTTCAGAAATATATAATTATTACATGTTTTAATCAATCAATGGACAAATTTACCTTTTTAACAATAGGGATAAATTTTCTCTATCTAATAATTAAGGGAATAATGAAGAAATAAACAATTATTTTTGAAAGCGGACATTCTTTTATATACATATATGGGAAAAGTTAAAAAAAACCCAATAAACTGTCTCATTTTGAATGATCAAATTCCTGAACTAATTTTTTAAATGAAAAAACCATTAAAATTCTCATTTTGAATAATTATGTCCCTCAACTATTTTTTCGAATGAAAAAGCCATTAAACTTTCTAATTTTGAATGATTAAGTTCTTAAACATTTTTTTTAATAAATAAACCATCGAAAAATCTAAAAATTTGTTACATTTTTTTAAAGATGCCTGGAACTGATTATGAAAGTTTTAAAGTAAAAAGAAATCTAAATCAGTTTTACCGTTCTCAAACGCTACGCCATTAAAATCCCTTACAAACAATCGTATCGTTCCGTCTCGCCACTCCTCGTTGCCCGAACGTTGTCCGATCTCCCTCTTTTTGATCTATTAAAAGAGGAAGAATCAAAAGATAACCGGTTATAGGTAATTTTTTTAGGTTAAAATAATGTAAGTAACCAATTTTTAGAAGTTCGATGATTTAATTTATTGAAAAAAAAATGTTTAGGAACTTAATCATTCAAAATGAGAAAATTTAATGATTTTTTCATTCAAAATAAGAGAGTTTAATGGTTTTTTTATTCAAAAAAAATAGTTCAATGACTTAATTATTCAAAATAAAAAAGTTTAATGATTTTTTCATTCAAAAAATTAGTTTAGGGACTTAATCATTTGAAATGGAATAGGTTGTTGGTTGGTTTTTGAACTTTTCCCTGCATATATTAAATATTTATATACATATAATATATAAATATATTAAAAGGAGAAAGATAGAACCTCATCAACCATTGATCTGGTTTAATCCAACGCTTGTAAATAATAGGAACAATTATATTATCTTCAAAGGGAAAAGTTAAAAAAAACCCAATAAACTATCATATTTTGAATGGTTAAGTCCCTGAACTATTTTTTTGAATGAAAAAACCATTAAACTTTCTCATTTTGAATGAGTAAGTCCCTCAACTATTTTTTTGAACGAAAAAACCATTAAACTTTCTAATTTTGAATGATTAAGTCCTTCAACATTTTTTTTTGAATAAATAAACTATCAAACTTCTAAAATTTGGTTACCTTTTTTCAAAGATACCTGGAACTGACGATGAAGGTTTTAAAGTAAAAACAAATCAAAATCAGTTTTACCATTATCAAATTATACGACATTAAAACCCCTCATAGGCAATCATATCGCTCTGCCTCGCCTCTCCCCATTGCCTTTACATTGTCCGTTCTCCATATCACCTAACACGTTGTTGCTCCTAGCATCAATCTCTCTTTTTGATCTAGTTTTTATTTATCAAAAGATGAAGAATCAAAAGATAATCGGTTTCATATAGTTTTTTTCGGTTAAAATGATGTAAGTAACCAATTTTTAAAAGTTTGATGATTTAATTTATTGAAAAAAAAATATGCAGAGACTTAATCATTCAAAATTAGAAAATTTAATGGTTTTTTCATTCAAAATGAGAAAGTTTAATAATTTTTTCATTCAAAAAAATAGTTCAGGGACTTATTCAAAATGAGAAAGTTTAATGGTTTTTTCATTCAAAAAATTAATTTAAGGACTTAACCATTCAAAATGAAATAGTTTGTTGGGTTTTTATGAACTTTTCCCTATCTTCAAAACCAACTTTAGGATTATAGAGTCAGTTACATTTTATGGATTTCTTCGTTATTTTTTTTTCAGGCTCCATCTGAATTTTCCTCGATAGATGCACATTAGTTGAGGATATTTATAATAACAAATATATTATATTTATAAACACATTAAGAGTAGGATAATAATTGTATATATATAGAGAGAGAGACTCATTCATTTGCTAACCAAGACATTAGTGTTAACCGTGCTAACCAATTTGGACCGTTAGTTATTTAGATCAATGGTTCACAATTAATTATAATTTTAATTTTAGAAATATTAAATTAAAAGATTAGAAAATTACGGTGCATAAGAGCATAGGGTTAAAATTGTAAAAATACAAATAACATTTCTAAAACATATGCACACGTTACCAAAAATATTAGGCACAAAATTAGGGATTCCTCTCATCTAGATTATACTAAATAACAATACGATTGCTTCATGATTTCGTAATCCGGGCAAAAAAGATGGAATCGTTGATGGGAAGAAGAGGAAAACTTAGAATTCATCCACCGATTGCTTCGTATAATCGAGAAAAACGGAAACACAATCTCAATCGAGGTTGAAATAGGCGCGCTACAAATGAAAAGGCGGGAATCGACGAATGGGAGGTAAAAACCTAATTTTCTAGGGTATATAAAAGGGGTTTAAACTTATATCTACCTTGTTGACACCATTCTTGCAGTACGAAAGCCTAGTGAGAGGATTTTCAAGAAGCGTGGTCTTTCAAGATTCAAGAACATGATGGAAACTCCTGTTGAGGTTGACCTAGAATACACATAGATAGCTACTTTTATAATTTTGGATGTGCATATATGCATTGTTCTGGAGTTGTGCATATGGGTATATGGTAAGAACTGGTCATTTGTAGTTGTGCATATGAGCATATGGTAGTAGAGATCAGTATAGACCTGGGAAGTGTACATCTTTATGGGTAAAATGTTTTGCACCTTATGTGCATATGTGCATTGCAGTATATGCATTTTAGTTCTCTATGCATTTTGAATACACATAGATACCACATTTATAATTTTGTATATGCATATGTGCATTGTTTGGTAATTGTGCATATGGGAATATGGTAAGAAATTATCATTAGAAGTTGTGCATATGAGCATATGTTCATGCAGTTAGAAAGTTATTGGATGCTTAAAATTAGGTAGAAGATAACTTCCATATTAACTTGATAGACATCAAATTAATTTTAATTTAAAAATATTACATTTAAATAATAGATAATTACCATAACAAACTCCTCAAAATATGGAATGAGATTGGATGGGGCTTGAATTGGTAAATACCAATATTGCCCTTTGATATTTAAAATCATTAATCGCATGACATAATCTCTAGGAAGCTTTTGATTGGTCGAAAATTGGTTAGCACGGTTAGCACCAATGTCGTGGTTAGCAAATGAAGGGACTCTATATATATGAATGTATCTGTATATATGGTCTAAAAAAACGGAAAACTAAGGAACACCTTGGTAACTATTCATATGAATAGTATGCAATTTTGTGCATACAAGTAATTTGTAACATGCACACATTCATATGCACAAATGCATAATACTCACGTGCATAAAAACTAAAAAACAACTTAAATTTACTTGTATGCACAAATGCATACCATCCAGATGAAGGACTACCAGAGTGTAACTAGTGTTTATTAGTTTTTCATATTTTTAAGGTTTTTCCTTGAAGCTTCCTATGTGTATATAAGGATGTTTCATAATTCATTTATTTAATACCATTTCTAATTTTTTTTGTTTTATATATTTTGATTATATTTTTATCTCAATTAATCTTGTCTTATCTCAACTTAATGTCAACATAACTTTACAAAAAAATTCCAAATATGATATCCTTTTCCTCTACAATATTATAGAACAAAATATTATATTGAGAACACAATCATGTGAAATTCGTTCGGAAAGGGTCAAAGGAATAACGTGTACTGTATAGTTTCTTAAACTTCAAATCAAAGTGTAATGTTTCCTCATTAAATAACGTCAACTGAACTTCCAAAAAAAAGCCTCACAAAGAAGAATCCAAATCTTACATCATTCATATTCACAAACATCTATTCAAACTTACATATCAGACTGCAAAAATAATACACGTAATTGCACCGAATCATTATGCCTGAACGTTAGCTTTGTTGCCAGCAAGGATAAGAGAGATCTCAAGCCCGCGGCTGAATGCTTGATTAAACAGAAGCCGAGACTGGAAAGTGGAAACGAACGGGAACCACGACAACATTGCAATGGGTGCAAATATAACCATACCCATTCCAGCATCATACATTCTTGCAAACTCTCTCACTGAATCCCACAATCCTAAACTCCTCAAAACTCCCTTCCATGTCACTGCCAACTGTAAATTAAAACAGATCCAACCCATCGTTCACAACGTCATTCGTGTATAATATTATTAGATAGAATGCAATGATGGTGAACTTACGCATATTATGCCCCACCCAGTAGCAACAAAAGCAAGACAGCTTGCAAACAAGTCAGGAACTGATAGTTCCGTAAAGATGACAACGAGGCAAAGGGCAGCAATGAGGCTCAGAGCTGCAACTCCTTGAATGAATCTCAAGAACAGCTGGAAGTTGGACTTCTTTGAATTAAAGGTGAAGATCTGCAAATTAAGATAGCACCACATCAGTTCAACCATGCATGTTTTCGATTACTATCATATATGAAAACAGAATAAATAATAAAACGAAGGCAAAAAACAGGATACAAACCTTGAATATCATGACTAATCCAACCAACACCACCCAGGAGAAGCCATAAAGCTAGTCAACATTGGAAATTTGTCAGGATAAAGATAAAACTTCTTTATACATGAATCGATGGCAAGGTATGAAGAACACAAATGATAAACCTCAAGCAAACCAGACATTGAAAGATTACATACTAGAGGTGGGTTCATACGAGAACAATATCTATTTAAGAAAACACAAAAACAGTCATACAAAAATGACTTTGCCCGCGACTTCAGGTCGCAGCCAAACTCGCCCGCGTCCGTTTTTTTTCGGGTTAATATAAAATCACATATGATTTTGTACATGATTTGCTGTTTTCTTGTTTTCTTAAATGGTTAACGTTCTCGTTTGAACCTTCCTCTTACATACTATTCTGGTAAATAATAAAGAATTTATCAAAGGTTTCCTGTACATCTACGGCCAAGACACGGGGTTTGGGGGTGGAAATAGAGTTACTGGGTGGGGCAGGGAATGGGTGGACACAAAGTTGCTAGTAATTTCTTTCGACATAGCTACAACATGCCAATATTGCACAGACAAAAAATTCAAGTTAGTCAGTTTGGTCAAGTAGAAAGGGGAATAACTTGACTTGCAATAACTTATAATCTAACAAAGATTAGGTAAATGTAGAAAGGAGATGCCTCAAAGCTGACTAATTTTACCTAATTTAATAGTAGATTAAGGATTAGAGATGAAATTGTACCGAAAACGAAGTATTGTTCCCCGTGAGATGGAGCTTGTAAACTATCCCATATTGAAATATGAAAAACCTCAAGCTCAAGATAGTTTCAAGTATCCGGCCTCTGATTGTCTGGATATGTGCCTGTGAATAAAAGAAAGTAGATATAAATTACGACAGGAACACGGAAGCTACAACTCCATGACCCGAAAGGAACTAAAGGATACAGAAATTGTTAATGCTATTTTTTGCTACAGTAGTTTGGCTTTACAGTTTAGTGCTCCTGTCATTTCATGATACAAGTCTGCCACCAGTACTCTGGATTTCAAATAATGTTTCTTAGGGTTGATTTAACTTCAAAACTTTCACCAAGGAAGAGATAAAAGACCAAAAGAAGAGATAATGATAATACTAAAGAATCGACTGGTCCTGAATACCCATACAGTTGTATTTTTAAAAATAAACTACGAAGTGTGATCAAGACGATGAGTTTAATGTAAAAGCAAAACCTGTTCTTCATCCCACCAGGATTCCCAACTATTGTCTCCTTTGACGCCAACTCCACCTTTATACAGAAGCCAATTGATCCAATCATCAAAATCTTCCACAGTCCTGGTCACATGGTAACATAACGATATTGTAACATCCGAAACCCAAGTTATAACACACAGATTCTTGGAAGCATGGCCCGATAATTAAAAAAAAAAAAGCAAGTGTAAGAGGCATAAAGCATACTTCTGCCATTCAAAACCAGATGGGTTGAAGATATACGGAGCAAACAACCATGAAATCACAAGGAACCAACTGCTTAATGTCAGCAAAATGTATGAAACAGCACCTCCTTGAGTGTACCCGTAAGCAATATAAACAATAAGAAGCAATGCAACTTCCAGCCTGAGAAACAATTTGAAACACTAAGTAAACATGTTGCAAACTGCTCATAATTAATAAAAATAATAGATAGAGCAGATAATACTCACGCCTTGACAAAATGACTTCTTGAGTAGAGCCTGTAGTTATCAGCAAATTTGATATGTTGCACAACAAAGCCTCTACCAGTTGCTCGGTACTGTGGGATAACAACAAATATAACACGACTTGCAAACACAATAAAAGTCGAATTATCTTTTCACACACAAATGGCATAAAGTAGTTTTACACACCTTAGCACCACCATGTAAGATGGTTCGTCCAAAATAATGAGTTCTTGTTCCTAATGAGAAGGTAAAGAATACAGAGCATAGCTGAAGCTGCATCGTAATAAAACTGAAAATAGCCTGCAAAATACGACAGCAGAAAACATTAAATCACTGGGTAAGCACTATTAGAGACAACACAGCATGCAAAAACACAAAAGTAGTGCGATAACAAATTCGTGCTGTCGCAAAAAAAATCTTGAAACTAAGGAAATCCAACTAGTATCAATGATGGTCAATATCTTTGAACAAACCTTCAGTAATCCAAGTTCGAGAATAAAACCCATGATCATAGGAACAGCAGTAAATACTCCAATCTGGACTAAGAATTGAGCATTTAAAACTGCATTGAACGCAGTATTACCCAACAACATGGATCTACGACTAATTCCCTGATCAAGTCCTGAGAAAGCCTGAAATTTCATTATACAACGATGCATTAATATCTACAAAAACCATTCCTACACAGTGCAAAGAACAAGTATTATGCGTATTACTTAATGCTGAATAAAACAAAAGGAAACCAGTATTAAGTTAAGTAAACACAAGAAAAGTTTAAAAGGAAGCATGAGTATATAGTTTGAAGTTTTGAAATTCTAAAGATTATTCTTACACAGGAGGAAGACAATTGATAGGATATGATGTCATCCAGTTCAGTAGCAACATATTGAACTTTCGGCGGTTGTAGAGACAGAAAGAGAAAACATCATATAGGTTTAACTGATTCTTAAAAAATAGTAGTCCACGTATTGCTCATAACTTTATTAATCCTGATGTGCTTAATATCTTTACTAAAGCTGATAGTATCAATCCTCATGTGCCTTTTAATTTTCTTTGGTGTAGGAAGCTAGGAGAAGCTTATGCTGTTTCTGAGGGGAATATAGCTTGCACTTGATAAAGTATGATCTTCCATTAGTTGTCACTTTGTGTTTTAAGGATAAGGAAAAACTAATCTATGTTGGGTCCTAATACAAAGATTAAAGAGTTGATTCTTCCATGGGGTTTCTATGCTCTCTGTACCCATTTAGTTGACACTAATATGAATGTAACACTCAATTTAGACCTATTAAGTAAATTTATTATTGGAGAGAGTAGAGCAAAAAGTTACCAGGTATGCCCTCCCATACAAGAAAATGTAGACTGTTAGAACTGTCATCTGCATCCAAAACAAGACCTCCATTAGAAAAGCACAACCGCAGAAAAAGTAATGCTTCCGAAAACAGCATGCATTAGAAAAAAATTCGAACAAATAGATTACCATTGTGCACAAATAGTAACCAACTGTGGTGAAGTAGAAAGAGAGCATTCTAAAAAAGTCAAAAAGTTGTCCAATCCTGTACACATCCCTGCTTAAAACTTGCTCTCCATTTCCACCAGCAACTTTACCTTCGAACAGGGCAATTTGATTTAACCCAACATCTCTTCCTTTACCAACCTACAAATAAAAAGATTAGGCATCCATAGAAAAGAAATAATAATTAGAAATATTCAGAAGCATTGTCATGAACCTGTATGTATTCATGGTGTGTGATGTTACCCTGCCTCAAAGTGGAATTAAACCCTACAATAATATTGAGTGGAAGTTAGTTGACAGAAACGAGGAAAATGATTCTTATATCTTATGTTTTAAAACTGATTCAGCAAGAATACTACAGTCACTCTATGACAAGTGACAACAATCAAGCCGTACACTTCGTGGACCATTTATCAATCATGGCACATAAAGGTTGGCCTTTAGTATTGCTAGTTATTAGAAAATCAGTGACGAAACATAGTGATCAGCATGTGATGATGGAGCAGATAAAGGCTGGCCTTATGTATTCCAATTAAAAAGGAAACCAGTGAAGAAACTTAGTAATCAGCCTGTTGTCCAAGCAGATGCATCAAGGTGCTTTCTGTATCTGGCCAAGGTGGGTACAATCTTGAGACTCATTGGATAGAAAGTTGATCAAAATAAATGGGGTTTAGACAATTAAAAATGATGTTCATTATGGTGTCAAGATTGAAAGGAACAAAATCAATTCCCCATTCCATGAACTGAAAAGGATATGTATCACAAGACTTAGTACATCCTCTGACTACCACATGACCGTTGCCAACCATATACAAACTCCTTGGACATTTACGCCAAAATCACTTACCAATAAAACAAGATAAAGAAGGGGGACAAAGATATTTCTGCAAACGACAAAAAAGGGGCACATAAGTGAAACTGTTTAGTCTTGCCCGTGCTCACCTGCATATATATCTTCACTGATATTAATAACACGCGATGCCTTACTTATTCCACCCCGAGAAATATGAAATATTCGATCAAAGACATCAGGATGTCCATAATGCATTCGGACTCTGCAATAAAAACCAATCAACTAAAATATCAGAATTTAACTTCATTTAAGTTTAAGGTGAAGGTGAGTAATAGTGGCAACATTAACTCTCAAAGAAATATATAGATTTTTTTATGTATGATTAGGAAGTGGGTATATAGGATGCAACATCCCAAATAAAGAGGAGGGAATGGAGAATGCGATGTCAACTTTGTTTATTAAAGATTTACTTAGACCCCTCTAGATTTAGATCAACACTACGGCGTCAACATCTCTTGAAGGAAAGTGAATCAAAACTAACACATGATACCAGCATTCAGCATTGAGCTCCATAAATGAGTTAATCTAAAGAAATTCATTGGAGAACAGCTTCTAAGGGACAAACCCGCATGACAGGAAGGACCATTCAATAACACAACCACAAATAGCAGGTCAAATTCATAGTTAAAAAACTAAGGGTTAAATGCATGAAATAGCAACCAATTTTCATACTTCTCCATTTATGGGTAACTAACTATTTTCTTGCCATCCAAGCACTTTAACATTTAGAGGAACCGCGACTTGGAAACTGGTAAAATCGATTACTGTTCAAGTCACTCGCCTACGTGGTATCCACGTGAAAGATTATTACAAGTGGCATATTTGAACGATGTAGCCACTTTCTGGTGATTTCTCCTTCTATTGCTCTCCTGCAACTAATTCTGCATTATTTTCAGCTCCATATTCATCAACAGCATCACCATTTTCACCAACACGTACTTTCCTTCATTCAACTTCATGCACAAATTCATAATTGCCTTCACTGTACCCCCACAATGTTTAAAGTATTCAAGTTGATCTGTCCAGTGTTTCCTTCTTGTACCCAGCAAATGCATCACATGATGAAAATGATTTCGAGGATGAATACTTGTCGAATAACCAATCCTCTGCTTCCTACAGTGACATTTTGCACCTCTGAGGAAGACGATGCACATGACGCATGCCCATAACTCCACAGAAACCTCCGGAGTTCCTCTGAGAATAGAACTGCCTCGTTTTGGCCACCACCTCAGCCTACAATCAATCACCAACAGACAATGATAACCACCAGCTTATGAGAGTCTCTCGAGGTGTTGCTAACGATGTCCTCAAGACTTTTCCAGCCAGTCTCGCCTTTTCCTTTCCAGGTTTCTTATCTCCACCGTGAACTTCCCATATGCCCGCCTCCTCATGCCTACTCAGAGCCAGCCTTTTCTTCTTCTTCTTCCCACCTTTTGGTTCCACCTGGTTTTATCACTTCCACTCTTCTCCAATGTCTGGGGACCATTTTAGCTTCTCATACTCAAGCCACTCGCTGGAGATGGCGTCAGAAGACTCTCCCATCTAAGCGATGCTTCCAGATCGCATCAAGAACATAGGATCGTTTGTTTTATCATTTTACATTCTTCAATTCGGGTACAGCAATAAAAATTTCTTTATAACTATGACAAGGATGATGTTGAAGGTGTAGTGTGATGTGGCCCACACTAGCTATGAACATCAAAATCAACTATTACAAATGTAAGAATGATAAAAAAAGATTTTAAACTTTTCACCCCAAGAAAGCAGACTCCATCACCAGCTTCATTTACAACACAGAAAATAATTGATATCAACAACAAATAATGATATTGGCAAAGTGTGCCTTGCCAACTGTAGACAATCTCTTTTTTCATTTGTTTTTCATTTAACTGAAAACATTATAACTCAAATCAACTTGAGTTGGGACGTGTGACAATAGACGAACACCACATATCACCTCCCATTCTTAAACCCTTATGCAGAAAAGGTTCAATATAGTTACTCCACTAACAGAATGCACAAGTTCTCAATTCTTGGTAAGTAACTCTGTATCAAAACGACCATCGTCATTTCAACATATTTCACACAAACTTTCAGATTTCCTGTAAATTCAGGGACACATGTTTAAGTGATAGGTTAATATGCCTCAAATACAAAATTAATCAGATATCTAGTTTTTCTTCTACTATTATCATATCTTTGCAATTAAGACATAACACATTCAATAAACCAACTGCTATATACAAACCTAATTTTAGAGTATAAAATAAACTTATGTTATAACAATGCATGCAAGTTGTAGGCAACTCACTTGAGAGGATATGCTAAAACACGTTGTCCCAATGTCACAAAGCTTGTCTCTTGGTTTGACATAAACCAGGCCAGGGAAGAAACACTGTACAATACACCGAAAGAAGACATTAAATTAAAATACAAATGAAACCAATAATACCTTCCTACTGGGGCTGTCCCTGTGTGTGTCCTTTTCTTTAGTGGTTATTAGTTATTCAGGCAATACAGGTATTAACGAGATGATTAAAAGGAAAGCACACCTTCCAGTAAATACATGCTCTCTAACACCAAGGATAGTTGGAGGGCGTAAGCCATGATCTCCTCGAAATTCCTCAAGAAGATTTCTCATTTTCATTGCCTCCTCAAGGTAATTGTCCTTCAAAAACAATATACAAATGTTAGGAGAAGCACAAGATTTAAAAATAATAAAGCTAGATAATCCTACAAAATCAAAGTACTGAAATTTTCAATTAGAACCCCATCATGGCTATAATGTACCGCTGACACCAACATTCGACATGACATGACACAACAAATATAAAAGGTTAAGATTACAACACAGCTGGGATGAATTTCAATATGTAAATTATGATCATCACTTTACAAATTTCACATCCAAAAACTAAACCAGAATAAAAAGAAAAGACTGCTATTCCATGAGCTTTGCTATAATGAGCGAGGATATTTTGTAGTTGCATAGAACATAATCTAAGGGGTGTTATAAGTGATTCCATGTAAGTCGACCTAGGGATGGCAGAAAACCCCGAACCCGACGGGGAAACCCGAAACCCGACTAAGTTCGGGTCGGGTCGGGTTAGACAATTTCGGATCGGTTCGGGTAACGGGGAAATTTTCGGGGATTTTATCGGGTTCGGGGCAAGGTATCCCCGCCCCGCCCCGATATATATATATATATATATATATATATATATTATTAAAAATAAAATTATATATATTATAATAAAATTATATATATTATATAAAATATATATATATATTATATATAAAATTATATATATATATATTATATAAAATTATATATATATATATATATATATATAATTATATAAATAAAATATTAAATTATCGGGTCGGGTTCGGGGATCGGGGATTCCCCATCGGGTCGGGTTCGGGGACGGGGCATAAAAAATCCCCGACGGGGCGCCCCGAATAAAAACCCGACGGGGAACGGGGCGGGGACGGGGATGCATTTCGGTTTCGGGGACGGGGACGGGGGACGGCAAACCCGCCCCGTTGCCATTCCTAAGTCGACCTAATAAACTTATGTGTGACGAGTGTTGTTTCGAGAAACATAAAACAAAACAGAATCAAACCAAATGTCCTCTTCTATCCATCTTTGCTACTTGATGTTCTATCAAAGGTGACGGATATACTGTGGATTGAAGACAAAGGCATACCAGAGAAGGCAAAAAATTCACCCATCAATGTGATAGACATGTGTTGCACCATTGCACCCTGTTGGAACTTAATAAAATTATTTTTTTTAAACTAACATTTTGCTGTATCGGGCATGTGTCACAGCCATATTATACCCATGTGACAGTCTAGAAAATGATACTTTGACCTATCAGAAGTGGCCATGAATTATTATTTTTAAACTAACATTTTGCTGTATCGGGGATGTGTCACAAGCTCACAGCCATATTATACCCATGTGAAGGTCTAGAAACTGATACTTTGACCTATCAGAAGTGGCCATGCTTGATAGCCGCAAACTGATAGGTCTCCCCATCCAGAAGGTAAAATAACAACTAATGGAAGCCACATTATAGACTAAATTCTAGACCTTCATTTTCCATCAAATGGTGACGAAATAATGCAATTTGGTATTTAGAAGCTTGCTGCAATAATAGAAGCATAAAGAAAATGAATTTCGAAGTGCTAGAGGTTGTGAAACAAAATATCATAGAACAAAAACCACCATTACAAATGAAGAAGCCTAAAATAGAAGAGAAAAATGGACCCTCAAAAATTATGTTCAAAGTTGTTACTACACAGTAAGCAGCAGCAATAACAGAAGATGAAATTGTTCTGACTAAACAATGGCAAAAGGCATAGTTCATTGGTGGTTGTGCATGAAATATAATATGGCACGGTGTGAATAAGTTATTTAATTTCTTTACATTGTGGGTTAAGTCTGATGTCTCAAGGTTCCTGTATTTGGTAATGATCTCCACACAATTATGTATACTAATATATCAGAGCATGATATTGTATATGTAAGCAAACTGATCTGGACATTTTTCTTTCAGTTCTATCTAATAAAGGACAACACACCAAAAGAGATGAAAAAGACATTGGTATCAACCTTAACTCGATCAGGATAAATCCAACAAAACATGTTTCAAGACTTGTTAATAATCCGAACATGCATAAAAAGAGGGGAGCTATCTGAGCAACACTACTACTTGTATGCAAAGTTGAATTAAGACCACTATACATGCTATACATCTAAATCAGCATCCAAACCATAAGGCACTGCAAGGAGATATATCATTAGAAAGGAAAGATGTGCATCGGAAGGCAGAAATAAGAAATGAATATAGTACCTGGTTCATATCTATGGTCTGGATTGCTTCTCCACGAGTGAAAACTATTGCATGGTTTTGGTTCTCAGGCTTTCCTTCTCCAAGTTTCGGATCTCCAGGGAGTTTAATGGAATATATTTCCTAACAGGTATTATGTTCAAATAAATTCAGCTATTCGTAGAAGAGATAATATGAAAATAGGTTTGTGAACTCGTACATAGAATTTTCTATTTAACTCCTTTATCGATGTACTTGTACTAGCACAAGAAGTTGTTTGTGCATAGTTACCATGCACCATTAAAGATATCAACAAAATACACCACATAAAACAAAAGCTCGTGTTTAGGCAAGGTAATGAATGTTACGAGCCCTGTTCAACTTCTTATTTATTAACAAGCCCATGATGTTGCTGCACAGATCAAACCCTTTCCTGACCGCTAAATTGTAGAGCAGGGTGCACTTCCCCTTGAAAAAGAATGCTGTATACAAAAAAAATAAAAAATAAATCAATGGATATAGCTGCATACCTGGTCTTTTCCATGTATATCAGCTTTCACAAGCTTCGAATAAAACGATTTTACGATCGATCCATCACTCCCAGCACTCTCTTCCACATGTATGAAAGCAACTCGAAGCGCCTCATTCCTGGAAAGAGAACAACCAAGACATATAAACCATGCGCCAAAGAGATCATAGCCAACTGCCAGACATCATAGCCTCATGCGCCAAAGAGATACAAGCCAAGCGAGGGGAAAATACTAGGACTCCAACATGCATACTAATCCTTCAAAATTAAGCAAGTAGCCTACAGATCAAGTAATAAAAAACATAGCTGCATCCCAGATGCAACCGAGAAATGATGCAAACTTTCCTTGTTGTAAGTTACAGAAAAGGATTACAAGGAACGATATGTGAAGTGATTTCCCAATTCATCAAGTTCTAGGGAACATAGATAATGTCATGTTGCCACATTTAGACCAAGAATCATTAATCTATTTGGCAAGATGATCTCACGTTAGTAGTAGATGGATCTGGAGTTGAAATACATGTATATACACCTCTTTTCTTTTCAGCAGGCTTCAAGTGTGTGTGCCAGGTGGAATGAAAGAACAAATGCACCATCTTTGACCATATTTTATCAAGCTAGATCTATAGTTGGTGCTTCATGTCAAACATTTTATGGATCTCAAGGGAAAAAACCGTTGTTCAAGATGCTTTCTTCACCAGTAGTGTTAGTAGGCTGAGGATCCATACCATTAGAAGTGAGCTATAACTCCACAAACCGCGATACAGAACAAATTGATAAGGCATCACAACAACAACCAATCTTCTACCACTCTATTGTTGTTTTCTTTTCAGACTATCGTTTCTGTTGCTACAAGTCTTATTGCTTTAGCATTCAATAAATTTAATGCAAATTCCAGTATCAATAAAGATTTTGAGATCATGGTAAGGCACTATCATTAAAAATCCAATAATTATTTCCTCATTTGTTCCTGAAGAGAGATCCAAATTCTTCAAATCTGAGATATGCCAACTTGCAAAACAAACTAGGTTTGTCTACCTATGAATTTCTTACCGCACATCCAAACTTTTTTGCCCTTGTTCATAGAGATATTTGTGTCATACTCTATGAATAGGAGAGTTAACAATTAGAGCTTTTAGCAAGCTACTCAAGCTCGATTATCTCAAGCTCAAACTTAATACTTCTCAATCTCGAACACAAAATAGAACTCGTTTAAATTTCTAAGCACAACTTGTTTAACGAGTCAAGCTCCATAACACCAATGTTCGACTCGGCTCGTTCAAAAGCTCAACTAAAATTTTCGAGTCGATCCGAGCCATTTGATCATACCACTTTTTCAAGCCAAAGATGTATATGTTCATAAATCAAAATATAAGAAGTTATCGAGCTCAAACAATAAACGAGAATAAATTTATCAAGCTTATATTTTAGGTATAATATACAACTCAAATTTGTTAAACAAGCATGAGCTCGAGCCTGAACATTCAAAAATATTCGAGCTTGAGCACTATTTTGAAAAGGTTATTAGAGCTCGAGCTAGATTATTTTCTCGAGCCAAGCTTGAACTCGACTTGCTCGGATCAGCTCGGTTCGTTAACACCCCTATGTGTTACCACCACGAATCTAAAGAAGAGTCTCGGAAAGGGGATACAATCTAGGAAAATTGCCTACCGAGATGTAATGTTATACACTTATACTCTGATGCAGACTCAGCAAGAAATCAGATAGATAGCATGTGAACTACACATTAGTAGTCCTATGAGGGAATTTTGTGACTATACGAAGTAAAAAATAATTTTTGGTCTCTAGCAACAGTGCTAAATCAACACTAAGAGCACTTCTTGTAACAATTCGAGAAGGGGCATGGTTCTGTCGAGCAATGGTAGAGTTAGGTAAAGAACTTGGGTAGCTAGTTCCTAGTCACACTGGTTTGTATGCATATATCAAATTTTTTATTAACTAACAAATAAGAAGATTAATTCCTTCAAAATCTTCACCGTGGAAAGAAATAGTGGTGGGCTTTAGTGGGTTAGTTATAGTTCTTGCGCCAATAGTGGTGCTATTGACTGCATATAGGCACCAATTTTGACTTGCAATAGTAGTGCAAAAATCGGAAATTAGGGTTTGGGCTTTTAAAAGTTTTAATGATACCCATGAAGGGTTAGGGCGTTGATTTTAGAGTTTTGGGCCCGCTATTTTCTCGCTATTCCTCTCTCGTCTCTTGCCAAAGTCACTGAATGGGTAAGTCGCCAATCCCTAAAAGGGACTATGTAATGTACTTTATCTGCTGGGTTACGGGCGGTCATTTTTATGTTCCAGCACCACCGTCTTCACTCTAATGTTGTTCGTATTCTGATGTTCTCTCGAGCATCAACAATGACACATGGCAAGATCATCAACAACATCATCTTCTGTTGCTTGTTTTTTGAATCATTGTTCTTCAAGCCTCATCGAAGATCGAACTCGTCATTTTCTCCTACATCGTCTTCATAGTTCTTTGTTTCACAGTCGACAAGAAAGAGAAACCACAAAAGGCTCATTTGTTCGTCATCTTCCTCAACCCTCGCTTAGAACGAAAAACTATAAATTAGCAGAAGCTTCGTCATATTCCTTCACCGTCTTCGTAGTTCATCTCGACTTCTCTAATATGTTTCTGAATCCACTTTTCCTCCCACTATAGTTTGTGCTCAAATTTCCCGTTCCTTTTTATTAGTTACATCAAAATGTTGTGTTCACAAATCTCTATTAAAATAACATAGGAGTATTAGATTTGTATTACATATATATATATATATATATAATAATCTAATTATTATATGAAGTATGAACCGCTATTTTTGGACTGCTATACCACGGCTTTACCAACGCGGTAACCGCTATATCAAATCACATCCTTGACCGCTATTTCTGATTTTGACTAGTGTAACAACATAGCGCATAACATAAATACACTAATGTCTTGCCGATTTCCATTGACTTCAAACCGAGGGCATGAAGATCCCAATTTTTATTTCAAATTTTACATCTTTTAGGTCACAACTAATAAATAAACCCTAGGTTGAAATTTGGAGGGTTCCGTAATTATATCTAGCTTCAATAAATAAACCCTAGGTTGGAATGTGGCCCTAAATTGCTGGCAGGCTGAGTCTTCTGTAACTAATAGTAAAACAGACAACACATAAACAAAGCATTGAGTACCTTTGAAGCAAAAGAGCAATATCGGCGGCCTCTTTGTCCTTTCGTTGTTTCTGTTGTCCATAGATTTGGCATGAAACAACGTATGTGAACTTTAAATCAGCCTGTGCTCGAGCTTCACGTGACAATTCAAAGCCTTGTGGTGAAAGGGATGCTTGAGGAATCCCTTCTGTTGATAGAAAACAGAGAAATATAAAACACAAAGATTTTGCATAAGCATGCTATCAGCCATAGAACCCAAGGAGTACCTCCTAATGATCTGTTCTCCAAATAACTTTGAAGCATCAAAGCCCTCCTGTAATACATCATACCACGCACTATATGCCAAAACAATGGTACATGATAATCAGATACGTTATGTCAAGAAAAAAACTCAAGTGGTTTCACATCAACCACAAAAACATTAATGATCATTTCGCACAAACAAAATATTCGATCAAGCTGAATTTAAAACAGGTACTAAAAAATCTGACCAGTCCTAGCTAAGGTCTGCCCTCGATAAGATACCCAAAATCGAAGCTCCAATGCATCAGTAGAGCTTTCTTGGAGTTCCGCATCTCCAGTATTAACACGGCCAATTCGTTCCAAAAAATTCTCCCATTCGTCTGGAATATGGGAAATTGCGTTAGTGCTCAAGTAACATATCCTCAAACAATATATATACACACACACACACACACACATATATATAAGGGAAGGTTCAAATAAACAAGGAAAAAATGATAAGTACGTAAGAATAAATGATTCATATGTCAATCACTGGTAAAAAGAAACGTGAGTTCACATGTGAATCTTTATATGTCGATAATTGATAAAAAGGTAGATAATCAAACGTGGGTTCACATATGCTTCTTCAAATGGATTTTTTTTTCGGGTTTACTAATGATTCACATATGGATCATTTATTATTACGTTCTTCCCATTTTTGTCTTTCTTATTTGAACCACCCTATATCTATATCTATATCTATATATATATATATCTTATAAATGATTAATATGTATATATATATATATCTTATAAATGATTTTTGATACAAGTACAATAGCCAACTCTATCATCACCAATATTCCTTAACAATGAAAGCAAGGTCAAGACAACCGGAAACCAGTGTAAAGATGGATTTGATCCTATAGACATCATATGCAATTTGGGAAGAAAAGCTATAAAAAATGATAGTCTTTTTCATGCAAGCAAACCTCCATCCTCCAATTCCATCTTTCTTGAATAGCACAAAGACTATGAAATCATGGTATTTATGTTGGCTTTCATAATTTTTTGTGCTTTAATTATTGTCACAAACAGTGGCAAAGCTTTTGAATAAACACCAACCAAACCAAGCCAAACAAGCCCATTATATTCCGCTCGGAAGTAAGTTATGGGATACGACGTACGTAGACCTTACCTCTATCCCAAGGGCTAGTGAGGTTGTTTCGTGAAAAACCCGGTTTGTGAAAAGCTTGGCGAAAGAAGATTTTGAAAATTTAAAGAAGTGCTCAAGGCATTTTTTGTAACGTGCAAAGAGTTAAAGAAAAGTAGATCACATAAGTACAAAAGTAGAGAAGATATCTCATGTCTGGGTCCCCTCGATCACCCTCCCTTGAACCTGAACTGGTCGAGAGAGATGAACCCACCCCGTTTGACTGCTTCTGTTAGAACACCACAATATTTGTCCTTTTGGGCTTAAAGCTCTCAATGGTGGCAAAAAAAATGTTAAAACAATTAAGTACTAGAAAGTACACAAACTGTAGCACATGAAAGTACGAGAAAGACCCGCTCCAGGATAAGCCACACCTATGGCTCTCCTCATTGTTGACAAAGGTCCCCCTAGAGCCTTGGAGACCTAACTGTCGACTCTCAAACCCTACCCCCCCCCCCCATCCCACAATATCTTACAAATCCTTACTAATAATCTACTACCCTAGTCCTACTTCTCCCTCCACACTCAGTGTAATAGCCTGTTTTTAAAGAAAATTCTAAACATAAAGGAAAAGGGGTTGTTGTTAAATATTAATAAACAGAAAAAGGGGCTGTTAAATAATAAAATAATAATATAAAAAGGGGTTGTAAAATAATTATTTTAAGTACTAATGACAAAAAAGGGGCTGGAAGAAGGGTTGTTAGTGGCAGGTGATGAGGTGTTCTATGGTGGCATGTAGTGCATGGGAGGAGGCCACATCAAGTGGTGACTAACCTAATACCGTGGCAGGGGTCAAAGAAATGATCCCGGACACTTGACGAGGGGTCCGAAATAACACCGGACAGGGGCGACACCCACCGGTGGAAATCGGATTTTAAAATTTGATTACACGAGTATGTTAACATGGGCTTTCTATTTGGAATGAGACTGTAAATTGATTTTATATGCATTAACATTTAGAGCTTGTAATCACTAAACAATTCAAATTGTTTAAAAGTTGGTATGTATCGCAGATTAATGATTGTGGGCTTTGATGGCAATAAAGGATAGATCAAGGGAGCTATTGTAACATATGATACTTAGTCGACTTTTGGTTAAGTTGGTATTATATGGTTTTGATACTAGATTGTGCCTTAGATATGTGTATTAAAAGCTTAGATTATGTATTGTAACTACGATCCATCGAAATGGTTTTATATGAATAAGATTGTGTTTTAACTTCAATCGTTTCCGCATTACTTAAATATGTTTTCTGTATTCACATATGAATAGTTATGAAAAAAATGTTTGTAACACCCTTTGTTGTGTCTCGGTTTAGAGACGGAAATGTGGGGTGTTACACACAGCTCATCCACAATATCTTACAACTCCCTACTAATAATCTACTACCCTAGTCCTACTTCTCCAAGAACTCCTATCAGAGATGATGTCCTCTGAAATGTTTAAGGCCACCATTTCCATCTCAGTTGCTCCTCTCATATCGTCTTCGGTTTGCCCCTCATCCACAACACTCCCACGACCATAAGGCTCTCGACCCTCCTCACTAGCACTATCATTTGTCTTATGTGAACGTGCCCAAAGCACTGTAATCATCCCTCCTGTAAGTTCTTTGTAATAGGTGCAACTCCTAACTCTTCCCAAAAGACCTCAACCTATATGTTGTGCAACATGGTCCGACCATATGGACATCTCAACATCCTCATTTATGCCACTTCCAACTTCCTGTCATGGGACTTACATCATAGTCGATATTGATGGCTATCATGTAAAATTTTCCCTTCAGTTTTAGAGGGACTTTCTTGTCACTTCACTCTAGTGGCAGCCATCCACTTTAACCATCATGCCTTTATGCGGTGTGTAACATCGCCTCGACCTCTCCCTTCTTCTGAAACATAGAGCCTAGATACTTGAAACTGTGTTTTTGCATTACCCTCTGTTTAGTGGTGACTTCTACCCCCTTGTCATTACCCTTTTGAATAAAGACTAGATGTAGGAAATGGATGTGGAACAAAAAGAATAAGGAATTTACATTCTTCTTCCTCCAAAATTTAGCATCTTTTCAAAAGTCATTACTACATATCATCATTAAATATAGAAGTTGCTATTTGTCAAAATTTTACATGAACAACAAACCTCCAATAGCACCATATTGCTTATTTTGTAAAATTGACAAAACACTATGAGATTAAAGGTAGTTGATAATAGCTTCTTATTGCCAGATGAGTAACATACGCTTTTTGATTTGTAGCTAGGGGAATTAAAAGAACAATGATATCAAGAAAAGTACATATTCTCCATCAACCATTGAATGCGAAAGTTGCAACGTCAACATACATGTAAAAGCCTAGAGAGAATAACAAGAAAATAGTGTTGCACATTGGCAATTAAACAATCAACTAATATCAACATGTAGATATGAGTACCAGAGCAGGTTACAAATGCTGAAGTAGGGGTGTTCAACTAAACCGCACAAACCGCCCGCACCGCAAAACGCGGTTTAGAACTTCCACGGTGCGGTTTGCGGTTTGCATTTTTACCAAACCGCACTATGCGGTGCGGTTTGCGGTTTTGAGTTATCAAACCGCGGTTCAAACCGCACCGCACCGCACATTATATATATGTATATATTTTTAATTTTATATATTACACACATACATGTATGTATAGAATAATTGCAATATTTATATAATATGTATTTTAGAATCGAACGTATTGAATATTTTTATTTTTTGGACTACGACCACGTTACCGTTGATTTCAAAATGAAGTCTTGATCTTATAATTATTGAATTGTAAGTGTAAAGTGCACAAGGTACAAACCGCATAAACCGCACCGCAGTGCGGTTTGAGGTATATGCGGTGCGGTTTGGAAAAATGCTCAAACCGCATGTGCGGTGCGGTTTGCGGTTTTGCCTCAAACCGCACCAAACCGCACCGCAAACACCCCTATGCTGAAGGGTTGCTTAGAATCGAGGAGACAACAAAATTTACATATTACATGAAGGATTTCAAACGATAATATATAGCAAACAAAAAGAAACTTTATCCGCACACTACAAGATTAGAACAATATAATTCACATTATTTCTTCTTTTGGGGAGGATATGATATTTAGATAAAACATAAAGAGATTGGTATATGAGCAAGGAGAACTACCTGGAAAGATTTTCTGAAGATAAAAGATGGTAGATATTCCATCCTCGTTTTCTTGCCGCAACTCAGAGGAACTATAAAGTACAGTCTCGCTGTAGTATGGGGTGAAAACACTGTTCTCAAACAAAGCATAAAACAATCAGAGCTATTATCTCAAAGAGCAAAAGGAACAGTTAGTCTTCAAGATCCAAAGACATGTACCAGAATGGCATCATTTCACTAACTGGCTTTGCCGGAGGCATATGCATAAAAAGAGAATTTGTGAAGAACTCTAATCTTCTTCTCGCTTCAAGATTCTTAGGGATGTCAGCAGCAGAATCCTTTACTATTAGAAGTAGGTGTAATCGCTTTGCCTGCTCCCTCTGAGGTAAGAGGTTATGCTGTCAAATGAAATTGAACTTATAAACTACCACAGAAATCTCTAAGGAGCTTACAATTTCGGGATCTCTAGGCCATCCAATATTGGAAAATAGGCGTCCTTCATTTCTTGCCCTTGCCAATATATTCCATGTATCAAGCTGCTCCCTGAAAAATTAGAAGCCTATTATGATCCCTTATACAAGTAAAGGGTGCATGATTTACCAGTTAGCAAGTGAAATTGGTACACAGAAAAGGGCATCCGACAGCATACCTCAGATCAGATGACAAAAGTTCATGAGTAACCACCTCATATAACTCATATACAGCTTTAGCAGCTCCTTTTGCGAGTTCAGGTGTTTCATTCATGATCTGATACAGCAATTTTGAAGCAAAAATATTAAAATATATGCACACGACCAGCTAATTTTCCAAGCTGTTTCTCAAAAAGATCAAAGGAAAGGGGGCTACCAGTAGGACATGTATATATGTGTTAATGACTCCATGTAACTACATCAATACATGTGAGCACAAACTTGGTGCAGAATCTCATAAAAGGGTATGCCCCCCATCTATAGCATCACAGACACGTTGCATCAAAACAGAAGTGATCTACAACATGTAGTCACAACAAATGCTATCTGCTTTCCACTAATATGCTGTAGTATCTCCTGAACAGGATACAACTCCAAACAGTTCCCAGACTACCATCAGATACAATCATACAAGGGACTACCACAGTCAGCACAGGATTCTAAATTATAGCAAGCACCGATAATTTGATACTTCTGTCGCTTGACTACACACCGATGTGATCTAGGAGCACACGTGTGTACCTAATTGGGTAAAAGTTGGGGAAACTATTTTTCACTGCTCCAACAAAGTTGGCACAAGTTGAAACTTAATCAATTCAGACTGGAAAGGCAACATGATCAACAAGATTTTATGTTTCATTATTTAAAAAAGGAAAGAAAAAATCGTCAAAGTATAAATATGAGCACATTTTGCCTTCATTTAAAGTGTGAAGGTACATAAAAGAGTCAGTGTGGGATTCAGTTAGCATAAGATCCAGGTACTTGTAAATAATTTTCCTATGCTTTCCACTCTTCCTTTCAATCCTCAATTATGCATTCCATATAGACACTGTCGCATATCAAGGTGTTTCTTTTATTAATGCATATGTTAAATTTAAGCAACAGGCTTACTCCACCTTCTATAATTATAAAAATTACCAGAAGGCCAGTCAAAGCTGAAAATCTTGACAGCACCAAAGGAAGCTTCTTAAGATTTAAAGTCATGACAAGTGAACCCTCCGACATACTATTGTTGATCTCTCGAAAGATCCTGTCAACCCTGCAAGAGAGTAAATAGCGTGGATGAAAGGGATGGAAGAAAAAAAACAATATGTATACCATAACATAATAAATAACTCAGGACTACAAGCAATCCATCTTAGATTTAGAACACATAACAATGTTATAAACGACAAAATGAACACATTATTCACTTATTACTTGACAAAAGCAAATGAAAACAAACCATAGCTTTCCTTCTCCCTCAACTAAAGAATGTAGTATTTTCTCAATACTGTAGAAGCACTCCTGGACAGCATATGCCATATATTCATCCCTGCTAATTCTATTCCAAAGATCTGCTTGAGCATCTTTGCAGTCTATAGCTAAGTCAATCGCCAAATATATCTGATTAGATAGTCCAGGGTCAATACAGAATCAACCAGTGATAGATATGTGACTTTATATTAATTATTACAGGTACAAATCTACAGGTTTTACCTTGCTGATTAACAGAAACAAAGGCCACTGAACTAATCCAAGACTTCCAGTGTTGCTTGGCATAGAAAGTAAGTCCATTTCCCTGAAAAAGAGTAGCCATTGCAGAATTCAAAGCATGTTAAAGAAGTATGCAAGAATGGGAAGAAGGAGAGGAAGATTGATCTCTCAAAACGGAAAACCACAGTACCGTTACTTGCCTGTTACTGATGTAATCTTCTTCACGTAGACTTTTAATGATCTCATTCCAGAATGGAGAGAACTTGGCTGCATAGGTCTTGTCATTGTCTTCAGAATCCTGCAAAACAAAGTTATACACATAAACAGATAGATAATGGATAAATAGTTAGGGCCTAATGTAAAGGGGAAGTAATAAAAGATTTAACAAGATAAAAGCAGACTTAAGTAGAATAAAAAAGGAATGATACTGAACTACAACAGAAGAACATAAACATAATAGTCAATACATCTCTGTCTGAAGGATCAACAATTAAGCTTGAAGCAAGAGACATAGGGGACAAGGGTAGAAATTTATAAATGAATGATGAGATGAGTGTGATCCTGATGAAACCAAGGTATTAAAAAGCGGAATCGGGCCTCGAGGCGTTTTCCCTCGACAAGGCAAGGCGTAAAACTCAAGGCGGTTCAAGGCGTAAGCCCCGAGGAGGAAAGTAAAATAAAATAAAATATTTATATATTAATACATATCTAATAATAGTATTAATATCTCAAAATATACTAATAGTTATAATTAATGTTAGAAGATTTTATATTTATTATTTATAAAAAATACATTTATATATACAAACAAAGAAAACCAAACTGGATAGTGGACAATGGACACAAAATGTAAATATAATTATATATTAACCAACATAATACTATAAATAATAATATCTCCTTACTCAAGTCTCCCACTTCGAACATATATATATATATATATGTATATATATATGTATATAGGGGCCTAATCAAATGAGAACTGTTTAGTTTGTGATAACTGTGAGATCCAATGTGAGCCACATATTTAATGTAATTAATTTTATTTTTTCATTAACATGGAAGGGTAAATTGGTAATATCTTTTTTTTTATAACTAAGGAATCTTTGAATAATGGAATGTTTTAAATGTCTTCCTAAAAATAAGTTGGTTTAATTTTATTCTATTTTTTAAAATATATTATTAGTTAATCACAGTGTAACACAATGTAATTTGAGTGTATCACAATGGTAATCAAAGTGTAACACAACGTTAATCACAGTGTAACACAATGTATTTTGAGTCTATCACAATGGTAATCAAAGTATAACACAACGTTAATCACAGTGAAACACAATGTATTTTGAGTCTATCACAATGGTAATCACAATGGTAATCACAATGGTAATCACAATGTTCATTGCATGTCTCACAATGGGTAATCACAGTGTAACATAATGTATTTTGGGTATCACAATCATTATCTTTTGTATGTACCTTTTTTTAACGGTGTTTCTTTTTTTAGGTATCACATCCTGTATCTGCCGGAATAAGGTTCACACCGGAGAGAGGAGATTTTTTAATACCTAAAATGCCCTTTAAATTTAATTTCAATCAAAATTACCAAAATTAGTTATTTCCTAATTTATCCTTTAATATGTAGCTCACATTGGATCTCACAGTTATCACAAACAATCAAGTTCTTCCTTGAAAGGCCCCCTATGTATATATATATATATATATATATATTATACAAACTGGACAGGACAGAATATACATACATATGCTGGAACATGATACATACATATATATATATACAAGCCAGAAACAATATGTAAATATAAAATATAAAATTCATAACACTTGTATGTAGCAGCAGGTACAAGTAGTCAATGCAGCAAGGAGGGTTTAAAGATTGAGAAGAAGAAGTCGTGATCGAGTGTTTGACATATATTCTTGTATTTATATAATAAAAACTGACACACCCACTAACCCATGTGGTATCACATCCACTTATCCACATGCACATCACATAAAGAGAGGCTTATGCCTCGGCACCGTCCTTTGCCTCACCGCTTTACCCACCGCCTCACCCAGGTAAGGCGCACACTTCATCCGAGCAATGAGAGGTGACGCCTCAGGTTCGTTTTTTGACCGCCTCGCCTCGAGGCGCGCCTTAGGCGTATGCCTCAACCGATTTTGAAAACTATGGATGCAACACATATAACTATATGTTATACACTTACTCTTATAGATTATAAGCACATTGAAAACATAAAATATGATATTATAATGATACAGAAAACCCCTTCAAGGCCAGATGGTCAAGTAGGCAAATAAGCATAAACAAACATAAAGGGGATAGTACAGGAAAAGAAACAAAAAGATAGGCAGTGGATAATAGTTGCACTTGGCACCCACTCTTCACAACTGACGACTTGCTAAAAATTTTACATAAAAAAAATAATAGAAAACTATATAAGAGATGGCTAGAAAAAGAGCTTGTTGTAAGAGAAACTTCCTTGTCACTTCTTGAATCGTCAGAAAAGAAGAAAAAGAAGTTGGAAACACAACTTTTATTGAAGATCTCAACATCGTTGATGCTCCTGGCACTGCCTCTCACTAACGTTACTGTTACTGTCACTATCTTACCTCTCGCCTTGCAAATTATTGTTAGAGTTAAAAAAAAAGTGAACATAAAGAACTATTAGATGTTTGATATGTCAAGAAATGTGCAATCACACCATGTCCATTGTTGGGAAGACCTGTCTCCTACGTAAAGAAGGCTAGTCATGGAAGAGGAGTACACTCATACTCAAGAACTCAGAGTTCAAAACAATAAATGATGCTACAGACATGAATTTAATAAAGATACCATATTGTAACATAGCAACCCAAGTAAAGTGAAACTCAATATAAGCACGTCACCTGATGTGATTGTCCAATGATTGGTATCCTGGAGGAAACACAATGTAAGACATAACATCAGAAGATATAGAAAGATATTGATGAGCAAACAAATTAATATTCCTCCTCATTAATCAGAGCTATAGTGTCTTCTACCCTTAAATGAGAAATTCAACAGCTAAGATGATACTAAACTAAGCATTGGTAGAACCACATAGCAATATCAGATTCATTAGACAAAAAAGAAGTTAAAAGTATCCATAAGCAATGCAATTAGGTGAAATCATGCATATGAAACTGAATTTCACCACATGAAAATCATAGAAGCATATGTACATATATACAAAAAGATGCAAGGCAGCAAGGATTAATGTGCACCTGACAAGGAATATAAAAACATACATCACGGTACAAAAAAGTTGACAGATCATATCATGTTGATTGATAATGACAGGAAAGATGTTGATGCAAAGATTAAGATGGAAACGTCTTAGGTTCCATTTGTCTGTATCATTTTCCTACATTCTCCACACTCAATTTTGGGGGTCCCATCTTCATACCAAAGAAAGAGCACATGAACTGCAATTTGTGTGGTGTTCATTATGTGGTAAGCCTGTCCAGATAGGAAGCAGCTAGAAGTGATGATGTCTGTTACACCGGATCAATGTTACCAAAGGACGGAGAAATTGATGAGGACGCTTGTACTGAAGAGGAGTAAGGTGTATAAAGTGGTGACAAGCTTCAAGAACCTAATGTCATTTGGAAGTTCCAGTGAAAGAGAAGGTAAGTTCACAGAAGTTCCACTGCTATCATCTAGTGGCAGATTTTTGGGCCACCAAAAGACATCAAGCAGACGAGATAACATAGCAAAAATATGAATGTTGAGGTAGATGTGTTTACCACACAATGAAGAACACAAGTAGAATTAATAAAATTCAGTAGAATGCTGGGGTGGATTAATCAAGGAGAAGTTCAGGCAACATCACTTGAGATGGTTGACATCTCCATTGTAGACACTGGGGCTGTAACAAATAGAAAGGGAGACTTGTAGCAGCAGCAGGAAATTAGTAAAGAAAGTGATAAGCAAGATTAAAATAGGGGAATTAGTGAAAACTGAAGAGAGAGATCAATTGACAAAATGAACCAAGAGAGTTGACCTGAAAAGGTAGCGTGTCTAATGATATTATTAATGTCCACGTGGGCCTTTCACAATTCTGAGAGCATGACCCCTGATAGGAGTACTTGGAGACAGAAGACTAGAGTAGCACACTAGATGTCGAGACCTGTGACTAGCATGTTGGCAGAAGGGAGTCAGAGAGGTTGGTGGTAGAGCGCTAGCAATTTAGGCTACGCTTCTGTTTTTCTTACTTGCTGTGTGTGTCATGCCTTGCTCTCCGTGTGTTTCACCTTACCTTACCTTGTGTATGTTCTCAATGTACCAACTCCTTGTCTTTTTTCTTATTTTTCTCGTTCTATGTTCACCATGTGGTAGTCTGTATACAGTTTACCTGTTTTCTCACACTTGCACAAACCAGGGGTCTTCACGGAATCAGCCGCTCTACTCTTTGGAGTAGATGTTAGGTCTGCATACATCTCAGCCCCCCTCCCTCGACCCTACTTTCGAGTGGGATTTACTGAGTCAGTTTGGTTTGTTTTGATTTTTTCTTTCTTCTCTTTGACAAAAGCCTTTTGGTGTGGTGCTCAACAACTATCAGCAATTAATAGTAAAGAGAAATCATGGCAAGTACAGGTCTGGAAATCAAACGGGCATGCGCATGGGTAGTTCATCCACTCTTAGGTCGCAATTCTTTTTATGATCTAATAAAATTTTCCAGAGTTGTGCCCTCCTTGTTATGTTTACTGTCAGGAATGTGGAAATCCAGTGGCCAGTAGATGTGGCTTTAACCTATTTAAGAGGCCCTCTTTTTGTGAAGACAATTTGATTCTGTGAATAAACTTTCAGAAGGAAGCGTAAACATACTTTGCTTTGCTCTTAAATTTGTTTAGATATTTTGTTCTATTATCCTGTTAATCTTCTTTTTTTGTTGTCTAATTTGTGTTGCTGTTCATTCTCTGTTTTGTCTACATATTGCTATAGCATTGTTTTAATAAAGCCTACATTCTGCTCGTTTATTTATGTACTTGTGGAATCTGCTAAAATGCCTAGTTGGGTATAAACAAATCCAGAACTGCAAACATGCAGTGGTGGGACGCTATATTGGTTTACTCACCCAGTTCATTCAAGTTTGCTACGCCCTATCTTTGAGCATCCAAACAAGTTAACACTGCTTTAAAGTGCTTGAATTGTGCTCAAGAGTCAGGAATGAACTAAGCAAAGACAACCTTAACTTGAATGGAGTAAGATTAAGTTTGGAAAATCTTGAAAAGTAAAAAATATGAATATATATGTTCTTGTCTAGTAGACAAATCAACTAACAATACCATGGCCTGAGATAATCTTTGCATAGGAATATGAGATGTTATGCAGGTTGAGTGTCATCCAGAACTTGGATAAGTTCTTCACAATATGTGCAAGCAGGATTGAGATATGCAACAGGATGCATCAAACATTACATTGTTGCACGATAATGCAACTTCCTCAGTAGTAAAAATATTCTGGAAGACTTCATACCTAGGGGCGTAAACGAGCCGAGCAACCAGTAGGTTATTCGAGCTCGGTTCGAAAAAACAATACGAGGCTCGAGCTCGAATAACATTTTCAAAGTAGGCTCAAGCTCGAATAGTTTTTGAATTATCGAGCTCGAGTTGGATGCTCGTTTAAGGGCTCGAACTCGCGATCAATTAACTCGTTTATTGGTTGAAGCTTAATAATATTTATATTTTTATTGTATGATTTATGATTATATGTTTGGCTCGAAAAAAGTGTATGCTCAAATGGTTGGGCTCGACTCGACTCGAAAAATTTAATCGAGTTATCAAACGAGCCGAGTCGTACGTTGTTGTTATGAAGCTCGGCTCGTTAATCTTAACGAGTTATATTTTGTGTTCGAGATTGACTCGAGCTCGAGATATACAAGCTCGAGCTCGAGTAGCTCGTTAAAAGCTCGAATCGTCTACTCATGCTTTAAGTTCCATTTCTAAGTTAACCATATCAACCAAACCAAACCAAAAAAATTATTCCTTCAAACTCGCGATCTGAAGTCATGTGTTTTATTTCTTCTTGTTTCCAGAAAAGTGTTTTGAAGTCTAAATCCCTATGGACGAAATCTGGTGTTTTTAACACTATTTACTTGTTAAAGACGATAGGATAAGCAAGTGTATACTTGTGCAAGCTCAATACTGATTTTTGTGTCGACAAACGTCTTTGAGATCATAAATCTCACAGCTTGGCTACATTACTCATCTACCATTAAGAAATAACCAATATAGAAATCTCGTAACAAGTAGACACCAACCTCTTAGCTTCTACAGACAGAAGTCGCTTAGCAAAGGCCTGAGGGAAGCTCTCAAATCGTTTCCGTACCATCTCAATTGACCGAATCTACACAAAACATGTGTGGTATTTATTTTGAACAAAGCACAAGTAGTTATCGTATAAAACATGTAACACTTTTGAGAGTAAATAGACTATAATAGGTGCAAAAACTATAAACTAGGAGAATCCATGTTGTACGAAAAGTCAAGAGTAGATTATTAATACCTCTCCTAATCTCCCCCGTGCACCCATTACACCACCAACAATTGCAGACAGAAGAGTGTACCATATATGAATATCCATAATATAGATCTGAAGATTCAAGAAGAATAACATTAACAAACACTAAAGGAACTAAAAGGCATTTGTATGACCAATACAATATGATAGAACTCGAGTCGGTTAAAAAGCTAAATCCTTCTATTCACTGTGTCATACATGTAAAAGAAGTGAAAAATATTTGAATCTTGAGATCTCAAACTATTAAAAGAAAAGTTTGTCCAAATAACGATTGTTTTTACAAGCTACTTGCAGGGAGTGGGAAAGAGAAATACTTACAGCCACAATTGGAGCCCATATGCTAACTAAGGTTAGAACATTATTATTATCTGCAAAGGCGAAGAAAAAAACAAAGTAAGCATGGGAAAATAAATGTTCTTGACGAAAAAGGGGATCATATCCTATTTGATAATCTCAACAACACACATGTACAGCAAGAAATTCCGAAATCCAAGGAAAGTTCAACATAAAGGCTTCATATGTTCAAATTCATCAATGCGTTAGTGATTCTTCAAAGAGTAAGCTAATGTCAGAAAGCATAAGAAGATGAAAACAAGGATATAATCACAAGCGGAACAGATAACAGGTAATATATATGCTTCTATACTAATCATATTAGACTTGTATCTTAAATAGAAAGGCAACCTATACGCCTAAGAATCTATAAATAGAAGAAATGCAAAACAACAGCTGGTGAACATGACCTCAGTCAATACAGGGTGCAGGAAGCAGCAAGGGGGCTCCTTCTCCACCCAACAAGTTTGTGTATATTTTGTAATATGAATATATTAGGTTCTGGTAGTTGCTATTCGGTGAAGTAAGAGGATGCAGGAAAGTAAGACGTACAGGAAGTGGTTAGGTGGCAACGAAAGTCATTAGGTTGGTAAGCAAGCCACTCCGGTGTCAAGCAAAGTCCCCAGCTAAAGACAATCATAACATGCACTCAATCTTGAAAAGTAAATTGCATGTAGGAAAAGAAGGTGCAAAGTGCCCACAGATGAAAGGATCACCAAGAAAATCATCTCATGTCCATCTAACAAATCAATTCAGATGAAATAGCCTTTAGTTGTGTTATAATGCACCATTTTGAAATAATAAAGTCCCTCTTTGGTCCCGATGGAGATTGTCATTTGGAAGCAAAGACCAATGGGTCTATTTGAATTTATAGAATCTTATGTAGCCATTCTCTCTAGCCTCACTATCCAATTTCACAGTAACGAAGGTGACAGAGTTATGTCCTTGGTTCTGCCACTGTGAGCTCTCAAGCCTCGTTCCTGATTTACCTTGATCAATGTTTTCGTCTCAGCCTCATCTTGTGTGCGTTTAGGTTATAACTTGCAAACTTCATATGTGTTCAACTGTTAGTTTAATAATACTTTCTAATTTAACTATTAATTTAGTTAAATAAAAACTCTAATTTTGTGCTAGTTTGAAGTTATTTTTGTGCTCATTCATGTAACATATTTTCTGCCTGTGTCGCATTGGCTCTATAATCGACTATGTTATTAGAATGTTTAGATCAAGTTTGGTTTGGCTATCGAACAACTATAAGTTGGTAACTAGTTTAACTTGCATACAATTGGGAAAATATTACTTTAAGCCGGTCTCAGCACACATATTCCTGGGAAAATATTACTTTAGGGGTGTAACATGCATGCTTTCCCTAGCAAGCAGACCATTTCAGCATATGCCAAAGAGAAATAGTAAGGAAAGGAAAATCGAGAGAATATACGACACTTTTCATAAGCCCAGCCAACACAAAATTTAGAGACGGCCAGACCAGATGTGAGCCACCTTAGCATTAGCAGGAAGCCATTTACATAACATAAACCCAAATTGGGAGACCTAAAACAATAGAACAAATCCTAATTCCTAAGGAAACATCTTAGCAGTTATATCGCAAAGTTTCTAACTAGCGCCAGGGCCTTCAGAACAACTCTCTCTTAAAAGGAAAAAAAAAATTGCAGATTAAGATATAAGGTTTTTAACATTAGTCGGCAGACTGCCTACTTGCTATTTATCAAGAGAATAGGACAACCTTAATTCTTTATAGAACACCATACCCAATGGCCTTGCAGAAAATCATATCAGGGAACATACACCCAATTTCCACATGACAAATGATTATATACCCAAAGAGTCTATCATCCTAATGCCACCCACAATGGCTTCACCTAAAAAATAAAAATACAAGCACATATAATAAAATAAAAACCTTGGAGAAAATTTAGGATGAGAAAGAAATCAACATGGATGATAAAACTTTAAACAGGAAAAAATCTTATAGTTTAAACCAAGGACGGACCTACTTAGGTGCCTGTGGTGGCACGTGCCACCGTATTGTTTCTCCGTCGTAAGGTAGAAAAATTTAGGTTTGTGAAAGGTGCAACCATATCGTTTTAGAAGGTGCAACCGTATTATTTTAGAAGTGCAACCGTACCTCATAATCACAAAAAAACTCTTGAAATCAACCAAAAATATCGAAAAAAAATCTCTTGAAATCAACCAAAAATACCGAAAAAGTCTCTCGAAATCGATAAAAAAAACTTAAAAATCCCTCGAAATCAAGCAAAAAACTTTAAAATCCCTCGAAACGGCGGAATTAGGCTAAAAACACATCGGGCGATCTTGAAAGTTGGTAAAACAAAATGAAGACACGTCAATAAAACCATATGAAAAAATATGGTGCCACCGTGTGAAAAAATTCCTGGGTCCGTCCCTGGTTTAAACTTTAAAAATAAACCTATTTTGCTCAGAGATTGCCTTTCAAAGAACTTTGAAAGTCTTGTGTGTTAGATTGCATAAGCATGAATCAGAGAAAAAATGCAAATACTTAGTCTCACATAACAAGAGCAGAGCAAGAAGATAAATAGCAACAGTAATACTAACGAAAAAACTATCGATCTACCAATTGCATTCAGTACTCTCATTCTCTAATTCACGTGTAAGAACTGAAGCTAACTGTTATTTAGGCAAAGTAAAGAGAGGTTTAGGGTAAAAAAGGATAGACAAGAAAATTTCTTCCTTCATTATAGTACAGCTCAAAAAGAAGGGGAAAAAGATCCTTCTTGTTATAACATAGACTTTATAACTATACAACAATTGAATCAAGTTAAACTACCTCCTTCATGTGCAGGAAAAATAAACAGTGGAGTAATTTCCTGAGATACACAGTATTGGAAGAATGATACACTCAGAGTGGGAAGCAGTTAAAGCTTGTTTGTTTTTTTTAAGTGTTGAAAACTGAAATCTGAAAACCCATCTGAAAATTAAGAGACAGCGTCTAAACAGTGAAGATTGAAACATTCAAATTATTTAGAAAGTGATCCAAATAAACTTGAATGCATGTACTTGTCCATTTTATCATTTTGAATTAACAATAAACTTCAAAGTATTTTATGTTAAATATTTAAAAAGTTACCAATCAAAATCAACAAGGGTTTTTATTCATGAACTTGGGTGACCAATATCACTGTGAACAAACCTACTTTCCACTTCCCTGTAATTAAACCCTTCATCCCCCCCCCCCCTCTCCCTCCACATAAAACAAAACTTTCCCTCTCTCTATCTCTCCTCTCTCCTCCACATGAAAGAAACAAAACAGTTTCCAACCTTCTCTTTTTCTCTCTGTGATGCCAATGGTGACGATGACGTCGATGGGAGGGCAACGGTGAGGGAACAACGGCGATAGAATGCGAGATAATGAGTTTTTAGACATGTTTAGACCTTTTTGTTTAACGCTCTTATTTCTCATTCATATCTAAATCGGGGGGAAATCTTTAATGCTAAAATGTCTGACTGAATCAGACTTTTTTTTTCTCTTTTCAGATCTGAAAGGGAAAAACAAACGCAACTGGACAAAGTAGATATGAAAGAAGTATTCCTCATCCACTAAAATGGAAGTAGAAAGTTTACAGCAGATTCAAGAAGTGATTTAACAATAAATAAAAACAAGTGAAATAAAGAGATGATTCAAAGCTTACTCTTAGATACAAAATCATGCCAGGAATATTGCAGCGACGGAAGGTCCTTGATAATGTTGGTGGGATCAACTAACGGTTTGATCTGGACAGATGAAAATAGACATTGTGATGAGCCTGTAACTTGCAATATATAACGACCATCTAAAATGATGACTGCTCAAATAAACACCACCAAAACAAAAAAAATATGCATCACAACTTGCCTGAAGAAAGTAAGCGAAAGTAAACTTGCAAGCAAAGATCACCAACCAGTAGAGCACATACCTGTAAATATTAAGTACAAATATTAAGGAGTTCACTGGTTTTACACTGAAAAAAACTGTGATCACTTTTGTAAGAATTGAGGTTATGTAAAAATTTATAAAAGTACGAGTTCAAGGGGGTTTGTGGTAAATATGTTATTCTTGAGGGTTTGGTTTGAAAACTTGAAGTTTAATTGAGAAGAAACTCCTTCTCATTCTCTTCATTTCCAGAATCTGGACCTGCACCTTTATGTGTGTGTGAGCTTTGTGAGTGTTCTTTGGAGTTTTGGTGTCGATTGATAGAGTGGAAGAAAAATCTTGAAGAAGATTAGCTTGGAATCATTAGCAAGGTATGAATCCCTCCTTATTCTTTCCAAATTAGGGTTTACACTAATTTCTTGGTTGGAGGTTTAGGGGTTGTTGGATTGTTTTGATTTTGGTGTTTGTTTATAGCTTTTTGTTGGAAAGAACTTCTCTTATGGTCGATTTTGGGTTACCCTCAGTTTTGATTGAAATAAACATCTTTGATTTGTGTTCTTCATGCTATGATCTTTTGGATTATAAATTCCTTGTGATTGATGGGAATTACCCATTGACTTTAGTGATCATAGAGGATTAAGGATGCTAAATTTTAAAACTAATTGTTCCATGGGTGAAAACTATGTTGAAGGTTTGTTGTTGAGTAGTGAAATGATGATTTCAATATGGTTCTTGTCAAAATAGTGAATCTGGGCTGAACAGGGGACGAACCAGACTCTCCAGTGAGTCTCACGACTAGCTCCGCGACTTGAGTCGCCAGCTAGGTCGTGTAAGTCCCAGTGTTGGGATTTTTGAGTTTTGTTTTTTGGCGTTTAGGGGTCTTTGGGGCATCGTTTAAGGTTTATAGGATTGGTTTAGAGGTAAGGAAAGTGTCTAACCATCGAGGTTGTAACCATTGCTTCCTTTACTCAGGTTCAAGTGTTCGATGTTGATATCCGTTATTGAATAAGAGATTATCATAGACGGATATTTTAATGTCATCCTCCCTCAAAAATACCATAAATGATAGATTATTCGACACCAGGTTAGTTATGGAAAAGTAAGCTCAACTGAACAAGGAATATGCTTTGTTTGATACAGGTTGGAGATACGGTTGTCTAGCTTTCAATGAAATACCTAGTTCAAACAATTCAATTGTGGAAAAAAGAATAAAAAAACAAAACAAAAACACCAGCTCTACTTGGCTTGCTATTCGTTGTAAATGGTAGCTCCATCAGAGTCGCATAAAATGTACACACAAAAGCAGAGATCAATATATATATAGACAATGAACACCAGATTTATGTGGAAACCCTTGCGAGAAAATACCACAAGATAATAGTTCACTGTGAAATCTGGAATAAACAATGTAGAAAAAGCCACCAAAAACCCTAGCAAAGCTAACTGCTCTATAAAGTGGTTTGAAATAAAACTTTATATTGGATGGGTTATAAGTTGGGACCCACATCTTGAAATATATATGTAACAAAACTCTTGGCCCAAATTGGTACATTCAACCTCAAGCTAGTTCTTCATGCTAATTTAGGATAAAAATAACTACAAATAGAGGGATGATGGAACTAATAAAGCATGTATGTGTCATTAGAAGGTCATAATAGGAACCAAACCTTATGTAATCAATGGGTCTCTCATTAAGACCACGACCAACAAAATATCTCTCCTGGAAGGCCAAATATTTATAAAATAAGAATTCAAAGATACTTGTCGCATAACCAGAACTGATATTATAGCCATGAAGGAAAAGTACCTCGTAAATCCACTTAAAGAATTGGAAGAATGGTTGATCAGACTTTTCTGATAAAGAATGGCAGAATGGGAGTTTTAGCAGTAAGGCAAAGACTATGCGTACACCAGCATAAACACCGACGACAAGTAGATATATTCGAAAGTACATTGAATTTGAGGTATTGTCATTTCTCTCCTGCAAAACTTTTCTGGAAAATTCATTGTTCACAATGAAAGCAGTCAGTTGTAGAAGCGCAGAGAATGCTATTAGAGGACAGATGATTATAGACTTACACATATACATATGTTATAAATACTGAGCTCAATGCACCCCAGAAGAATCTAATAACCAGCCTCGAAATTGCCATGCCTCTTGCTGTGCTGTAAGCCCCAAACATTAAGAGAACATCCAAGCAACCTATGTAAGGAGCAGATTACATGAAAAACAGGAGGAAAACAGAAGACGTGGAAAGCATGTCAAAGAAACTAACAACAGAAGAGAGTCACAACACAAGTAACTGCTCACATTCCACAAACTTCATGATAGCATAGGTTGGACCAATGCTAAGCAATGTTTTAAAGGTATCAAGGTTTAGTTTTCCATCATTGAATGCTATGATCGTCAATCCCTGAAAGAACATGAAGAAAGATTAATAACCAATACCGGACTTCCGTGCCTAAAAGATATTTTCACAAGATAAGAAAAACAATTTATGAGTAATCAAGTATACCTGGAACATGACTATTAAAAAGATCCACATACGATGAAAACTACGATACAAGTGAAGGAACGTCCGATGCTCAACAAAAGTGCTTTTCCCAGTCTGATGATTTGAAAAGAAATTAGAAAATGAATGGCCACATAAAACCAGATCACAATATAAGAGATTGGTGAAAAAAATGACTTCACCCACCATAAATTCCCTCACCCTAACAATCATAAGTACAGTACTAAAATAGGATGAAAAAGGCGGTAGAACCCAGATAAGAACTGGTCATGCCTGCTGCATGCATATTGGTTGATAATAGAGTGTGATATAACACGCTAATAAATATGCTCAACCACACTACAACAAAATGGGTAGTTTAGGACACCCAACCATCCTTCGGCATCCTAATAAAGTACTTAATGGGACTACAAGTTTGTAGGATCAAAAATGATGTAATATTTAAAGGTGTTACAATAAGCTGTTAGGGCGAAGTTAGGCATATTAGTCTTTTTATAGGAAATTAAAAAAGTCCTATATAGAGGCCATAGTTTTAAAAGGCGGAATCGGGCCTCGAGGCGTTTTCCCATGATGAGGTGAGGCGTAAGCCTCGAGGCGGCCCGAGGCGTAAGCTCTGAGGCGGATATATATATATATATATATATATATATATATATATATATATATATATAATATATACTACACACATATATACCTTGTACAAAAAATATATTTACCAATATTTATTTCACTGCCACATTATAACATGAAACATATGCAATATATATATATATATATTCACAGAAACGACATATAGATATAACAAAGAAATAATATATTGATCTATTAACAATATATATATTTATTAAATATTAGTATGCTAATTGCTAACAGCTCATGAGTCATAAAAGAAAAAAATTAATATATCAAGAAACTGGATTGTAGCAGTCAGCTCATGAGTTATAAAAGAAAAAAATTAATATATCAAGAAAGTGAGATTGTAGCAGTGACACGCGGAGACTTGAAGATACTTTTTTAGAGTTGATATAAAGACTCAGCAGATAAAGATAAGATGTGTAAAAACAAAATAATATTAAAAAGACTCAGCATACGCCTCATTGGTGCTCCCTGCCTCCCAGCCTCAGGCACCGCCTTGAATAATCAAGGCGCACGATTTAAACATAAAGTGAAAGGTGGCGCTTCAGTAGCGATTTTATGGCGCCTCGCCTCAAGGTGCGCCTTGAGGCGCACACCTCAAACGCTTTTGAAAACCATGATAGAGGCTAATATGACGATTTACTTTTTGTGTCCTATTATACCGCTCTACTTTGTCCATAGAACTTGTTAGGTCGTCTAACTTTGCCTAATAACTTTCCATGACACCTTTAGATAGGACGCACAGTTCTTGGTCCTACAAACTTAAGCCTCATTACATACTCTATTAGCACACTTGGGTGTCATGAAAGACCCATTTTGTTGTAGTGCCAGCATCCAACCAAACAAGCTCATAAGAAGCCTACAATAGCTCCTGTCAAGTTTTTCAATTTTAATGGCAATTGCAGACTTGATTTACACTGCTGTGAATGTTTCACAAGCCCACTATACTGACATACAATGCCTGCCTATCCTTTTTTTGTGGTTATTCAAATAATAACAGAAGCTTGACCTGCACTAATAAAAATGACACTTAACCAAACATCTGCCAGCACAAAAAAAGTCATGTTAAAGTTTCTGATAGAATAAAAAGGCAAGAAGCTGAAATCTGACGGAGCCTAGAACAATATTTACAATTTGCACACAGTTAAAATGTCAGAAGATGTAAGGTTAGAAATGAATAATGGCCTACCCTTTTTGCTGGTTTGGGTATTCGCAGAAATGGTGATGTGTTCTTCATAGGCCAGCTCAGCTCAGAGCAGGCAGGTGACCTGAAATGTATCAAATATAAGCCCAAAAAGTAAACTAAAATAAGAGTAATTTATCACAAAGACCTACCAGAAATATTCATTGAAATCATCATAATTCCGCCATGATGAGTGGGCAGCTTTCCCATTATTGTTTCTTTCGGCTTCCTGTTGAAAAGGTAAGATTTGCACTAAACTTCAGTAAGAAAGTGAACAGAAGCATGGCAGCAGCAACAATAAATCTACTTGATTGATCTGTGATTAGAGAAAGAACAGGAACTATATCGTATATGGTAGATATTGAAAAATCATTAACCAGTAACCATTATTTTGCTCTATCAAACATTTAAATATGTGAAAGTGACAATGTAATAACCAACTCATCAAACAACAGCACACCAAATTGATTTATAAACATAAGAAGTAAAGAGATTCCCTGACCTTAGCCAGTGTGTTGTAAATGGGTTGAATGATTTGATTCAGAAAGGACACTGTATTATCCTCGCCAACACAACTAGTAGCATGGCCAGCTTCTCCACGATCCAAAATAGCATCCAAATCCCTGGCCATCTAGGTAATATAAATGTTGATTAGTTAAGGCAAATAGGCAATCATAACAGGCACACTGCTCAATAGGCATATATCATGGTAGAGTCTACTGTACGTAGTAATGCAAACAAGGGTGCATCAATAAATAGAAGGCGTTCAACTTTAGATTACAAACTCTTATTTCAATCTCTTCATGATGCATTTACTATACCAGATTTATAGTCATGCACCCTGTTTAAACAAACTTACACTGATGGGTCATGGCCATGGGTAACCTACTAGCACCATAAGAGGCAACTAGATTGTGTGTACTGTTTATTGATGGGACAACCTGGATACCCATATTCTGACACTCCATATTGAAGATGAATTTCTGTTTGAATGTTCCATTTTGTAAATTTGCTTCTCACACTCGCATTTGAATGACTCGGTAGCAAAATCAATAATTCATAAGATATCCAACGAGAATTACAAAGTAAAAAAAAACGTTGACAGATTGGAAGTAGTAAAATGAACACCATAAGTTGTAAAAATGTCGTCCAGAACATGTTTCAGTCCAGAACCAAACTGCTGAAAAACAGACCAAGTTGGCAACCTTCGGACTGGTCCCAGTTTCTAGGTCTTGGTTCTAATTCTGGACCAAGCATATTTGATGCATGGACCTTGTGAAACAGAGTTCCCATTATGTTGAAAATTTTCTCAAATGTAGCATGGTGAATGTAACAAAGCACTAGGTCAAGGAATTGATCAACCAATAGAGACAAATGGCTTACATGGTGGAATATATAGCAAATGCATTCTGGAAGAAAACGGACATTTGCAGCTTCACCCCAGATTAAGAAGTACAATGAAACCAAGAAAAGCTTTCTGTCCTTGTTAATGGCTCGTAAACTGTTGAAAATAAATTTCACATTGAAATTAGCAAGGCATGAGATGCAATGAAAATAAAAAGTAATACCAGGGCATGGAAGTCACCTATTCCAAACAACGCGTTGACGCAGATATTTGCACCATTTGATGTAGTTATCAAGAACCTTCAGAAAAACTTCCGTAATAGCTCTCTCATCTATTGTCTAAGAAAATTATGAATGACCCATCAGCCACATTCCATTAATGGTGCACAAGCATATTATAACAAAGCAAACACCTTGGAGAAATAGTTAGAGAAAATGACGGAAATGCAGCAGCTAAGGTTCGAAATTGAGACGGCGACGGGTAGGGTTTCAACAGGTGGCGGCTAGGTTTTCGACAAGAAGGTGATGTATTATGGCAGCATAAAGCTATATGTTAAGGTGACTATTTCCAAAACAGACCGAATTCTCAACTTATGATCAACTGGCGGATAATCAAGCATGAAAAGTGTCCAGCTGATTCCTCCTGGACTTCTATCACTCTGAACTGCTTTGGGTTCACATCTTCTACAGAGAACTGAGAAGTGGGTTGCAAATATTATTGAACACTTCAGAAGGCCCCTCGTATATTGAGCTATGGAATATTTTTTAGAACGCCTCCAGTATGCTCAAGTTTTGTGCACAGCATGTATTAATTTAGCAACAAATGTGTTCATGAAATTATGATAAGAAAAACCCAGCAGATAGAACATGACGAAATAACATCCATAGTAACATGATATAAGGGGGATATCAGAGGCAACAATGCTAGCATCACGTAAATAGCATTACTCACTGGATCCGCTTCAACAGGTATGCCAAGTCGTGATTGTGCATTTGCTAAAGTGAGAACAACATTCTCACGCTGATTCTTGATGTTGTCTTTCTGCACATGTAATGCCAGCACAAATAAAGAAAGTTGAACTGACAAATACTAACCGAAGACAGATGACAAAGCAACAAGAGAAGGAAAAGACGATTGTCATATTCATTAGCAACAAGAGAAGGAAAAGACGATTGTCATATCACCAACTACGTTTTGGACCATTGTTTGGACTTAAATAGCATTGCTAAGTGGCAAAAACTGCAAAACTACAGGTAAAGGGCCACAAACAACAAAGATCCTCATAGTGGATCGGTGGTTGATTTTGAACCAAAATTTTGTGAATAAACTATACTAACATATGTAATACAAAAAGCATGTTCATGACATGTGATGACGGATCCATGTATAAATAAAATTTACCAATATAAACCTCTATCCACAATCTGCTAATTCTACTTTAGTAAAAACTTCGGAACTCCAACGAGATCACAAAGAGTAAGAGCTTTATAGCAAAACAATTTTTGTAGCTTTAGTTTGCACAATAAACAGAAACAGATTATATCAAAGTAAGGCAAGTTAATCACCAACACCACCAATCCCTGTATAGAGAAACAACTGTTTTGAAATGCCTTCGGTGGAGGCTTATAAGGCTTGAGATTTGTAAAGAAGAAATAAGTCAAGCAGTGTTTTTGATAATAATTATTTTTCTTTCATGAGATAAATCACTGTGTGGTGTATCAAGTGTTACTCTTCAGATGAAGAACTGGGAATGTACATCAACAAAGGGAGATCCCAATGCATCAAAGCTCCTCAATATTGTGAGGGCTAGGGAGGGATGTCTTTGTACAAGTTTTCCCCTAGCATTTGTAAAGGTTGTTCCCATGACTCCTCCAATCACAAAGAAGGAATCTTCCCAATTGCTCTAAGAACCACAGGCAACATGGTTAATGAATTGGCTGGTTCTAGACACCCAGCAACATATATAGTCATGGGAAAAGTAGGAAAGAAGTATACTGCGGTGAGAGTTAGATTCCGATACGGCGATAACAACTATATATATGATGAACTTTCTGCATAGAGTTCACCTAATAAAAGTATGTATAATGTAAGTGGAGGAACTATAGACTTGAACAACAGAGAGTAAAATCATAAACATGTATTCACCCCTCCAAGTAAACGAGACGACGGGAGTGAGAGGTTCACAAGTTCCAGGTCTCATTACACAAGTGCCTAAAACTCTACCCAAACCTAGGATATGCAAGCATATATTCTGCACCAACAAGGTTCAAATATGAAAGAGTCCATACCTGAAAACCGAACACAAATTCCAGAAGATCAAACATGTCCAAGTTACGCTGTGCAGGAACCTCAAAATCAGCTGGAAGCCTAGGGAATTGTTCATGATATCTAATTGCCGATATTGCACCTCTAACCTGTGAACCAAAATACGAAATTGAGAACTTATCATGCCTCAAAGTGCAGCACAAGAATACTGTGCAGAGCAATGAAAATAAGTGTGTGTAAGCTCTTCACAAGGAACAAATTACAACTAAAACAGTCTTTCAACTTACTTCTGGATAGAACCCAATAGCATTTGTCAGAGATGGTGCTTCAAGAGGAACGATGTTGTAAGGCACTAGATCTCCCGACAATCCTTGATCTGTTTTCTTTAACCTTTTTAACTGGAATATATATACATAGATAAATGATAAAGGAAAAAGATTGATAGACATGTATAAGGCGTTGATTGTATTAAGCAAGTTAGATTGTATCGAGGCTGCTAACCAACTTACTCCTAGATTGTCTATAAATAGTACTCGTCCAATTGCATCTAGAGTCATTCATAATAATAACATTTTACAGAATCACTACATTTCTCTCTCTCTCTCTCTCTCTCTCTCTCTATATATATATATATATATATATATAGGGGAGCGATCAATTGGAAACCAGTATTACATTGAAAACTTTGGAAACCGAAATCAACCAATCAGTGAATTTCTTTTTTTTATTTTTATTTTTAATTGAAAAGGTTATTTTTGTCTTTTACATTATTTCATAATATATATGGTAACTGTTATTATTATTATATTAATAATTATTTAATTTTAATTTAGCTTATATATGGTAATAATAATCATTGATTAATTTAAAAATGAGATATTTAATTTTAATTTAGCTTATATATGGTAATAATGAAACAATAATGCTAACACGATGAACCTGATGAATCTATTTTCATTATGAAACAATAATGCTAACACGATGAACCTGATGAATCTATTTTCATATACGGATATGCAACTGAACAGGTAATGAAACAAAAATGGGAAGTTAACAAAAATGGCACAAATTCATCATGTTTCATTATGAAACAATAATGCTAACACGATGAACCTGATGAATCTATTTTCATATACGGATATGCAACTGAACAGGTAATGAAACAAAAATGGGAAGTTAACAAAAATGGCACAAATTCATCATGTTTCATTATGAAACAATAATGCTAACACGATGAACCTGATGAATCTATTTTCATTATGAAACAATAATGCTAACACGATGAACCTGATGAAATCTATCATCCAATGAAATCTGTAATCCAATGAAATCTGTAATCCACAAATTCATTCTGTTTCATCACAATATTAGATTGCGTGAGAAATTTTATAATAAAATGAAATTAAAAAAAATATTTTCTTACATTTTAAAAGAAAAATAATTTTTTTGATGAAAGACAAATGCTCCTCGTTTTCATAGTAAAAAAAATAACAAATTTTAGATTGCGTGGGAAATTTTATTTTTGGTTTCAAGTAATCTAAATAAAATAAACCTTTCTTGCCATATTTGAGACACAAAATCAAAAGACATATTTACCCTTTTCATCTATTATTTTTATTTATTATTAATAAATTAATTAATTTACTACCATATATAATTCAAATGAATCTTAACCATTGATTATAAAGATCAATGACTGAAATTTGGTTTCCAAAGTTTCCAATGAAACTTGGTTTCCAATTGATACCACCCCTATATATATATATATATCTATATATATATATATATATATATATCTATATATATAACTCTTTCTTCCTCATTTCATGGTATGAGAACTGTAAGACATTGATATTGTGACAGAAACTAGTAGAGATTCGTCGTCTACTACTGCAATTGGAATGAACTAATAGCCAATACACTTCTACCAGTCACTGATATTAATAATTTTGTATCAATTCCAGAAACGGTGCAAACTACCTGATTTTGAAGTATCAGATGTTTATGATTCTTGAGATATTAGATTTGCTTAAGTTTGTCTCAGGTCTCCAGATTTCACTCAGTGAAGAAGACTCGATCTATACTTGTGTTCTTGTATAAACAACACTACTACTTATGTTGCTCCACAGACTATTGGATCAGACACTGCAAGAACATTGTGGACCACAATAGAGACATCATACTTGCAGTAAGGATTTGCTTGCAAGACATAAACAAACACAGCTGCAAACAGTTTCAGCAGTACACTTACCCTCTCAGCCCAATGGAATTAGCCAAATATGCATTGGCAGCAATACAAGCACAAATCACTTATTCTGTCCTTGTTCTTCACACCTTGAATGGCCTCAACCTAGAATTTGATTGGTTCATGACAACAACTGAAAATGCCTCAGCTCCACCTTCTTTCCTTGATCTCCGTTCTCGGTTGCTTGTTTATGAACAGAGGCTGTTGAGGCAACAAAAAGCATAATGTTGATTCTGTCACGGCCATGGCTATTGAACGGGAGTGGATTACTAGATCGTATCCATCGCCGGTCGTCTCGATGAACTCACAACCGCCACATCAACAAGATCAGCCTCTGGCCACTGCCGTATTCCACAGTGATAGAGGCTGTGGTTGTGGAATAGTTATGAATGAAGCCTGCCAAATCTACTCAAAGTGTGATCAAAGCACATCAAGATGTTATTACCTTTTGGTTTGTTTGTGAAGAACCTGCCAAGAAACACTCTTCATCACATTAAGCCTAATTCACGAAATATCTACTCTTCCAGCTTCCGCCACCACTGCCTTCACTCAAAGGATCACTCCATCCATTTCGCATACTCGACTTGGCCACCCATCAAGTTCTGGTTTTTGGCACTTCATTTGTTTTCCAATAATGACAAAATAAACATGTTTCCCTCAAATGCTTGTAATGAAGCTAATAGTAGTCAATCACCATTAGCACCTACACTGTCTTGTAGTTCTATTCCTTTATTCATCATGAATTGTGACATTTCGGGTCCAGCTCCTACTATTTCTTGGTATGGATATAAGTATTTCATGTCCTCTCTTAACACATCTATCCAGGTTCAGTTTCCTTCTAAATTTTCTCTCTTCTATTATATCAGTTTCCACTTCGTTGCAACCTCTTGCATCTTCATCTCCTTCCTCTTTGGCTGCTACTTCTGAGTCTCCTTTTCTCCCTCTTCTTCAACTTCCTCTTCTCCTACCCTGCAAGCTTATCCCATGGTTACAAGAAACCATGAACATACACGTAAGTCTAAGACTCTAAGTCATTTCCTAATCATGTTCTTTATCATGCTTCTCATACCTCCCACTATTCCCAAAGCTAGTAAAACTATTAAAGTCCCGACATTTGTAACTGCTAATATTGTTGGGTGAGTGGGTTCACAACCTTAAGCATAATCCTGATGGCACCATTAATCGCTACAAGGCACAGCTGGCTGCTAAAGGATTTCTTTAGACTGAAGGACTTGACTTTCATGAGACATTAAGTCGAGGGATCAAGCCCTCTACTATCAAACATATTCTTTTTCTTGCCTACACACTTGGTTGGGAATTTAGAACTGTTGACATCAATGATGTCTTTCTACATGGAGATCTTACTAAGAGATGTTTACTAAACACTTACCGCTTCTTACCGGGTAAGTGGTGCTAACCCGGTAAGAATGATGTTGTCTATCCGCACCCTCAGACCCACAATGTCGTTGACTGAGATGTTGTCTAGTAAGGATCAAGCGCCTTACAAGCTTAGCTAGCGCCATACCTGTAGTAGGAGATACCATAGTGACTTAGCTTCATCAGGGTGCAAAGGTTTGGAACCTTATACAAACAAAGAGCGTTTTCGTCACCCTCACATACACCGGGAAAAAGGTTACAATAGCAAGCCCCTGAATAGGAATCTAAAACAGAATTCGATCAATTGGCTTTAACGAACCTATTTCATCACTTAATCCGTTACCACTTACCCAAGTCGTGTTGGTAAAAATCCCCTAAGCCTATTTATATGGCTCAACCGCCTTGATTTGTTGATTCTACAAAACCTCGTCATGTGTCTTCTCAAAAAGGCAATTTATGGTCTTAGGCATACTCCTCGGGCGTTGTTTGACTAGTTGCCTACTGCTTGTGCCCATTCAATGTATATTTTACTTCGACTCAAGTATGTTATGTTCTAGTCCATGTGGATGATATTATTAGCACATGCAGCTCCAATGAGTTTGTTACTTTCCGATCTAATTGAGAAGTTATGCGATCGGTTTGCACTTAGCAAGTTAAGCCATTTCCTTAGGTTTAGGCTACTTATACCGATCATGGTCTCTATTCGACACTTCTTCATCGCACAGGGCTTAGTGGTTGTAAACGGCCATCTATTCATGTGTCCAAGCAGACAATCGTCCCTCTGTATAGCTTGGCAGATGCTTTACAGTATCTTGTCCTTACTCGTCTAGAGATTGCTTATGTTGTGACTATTCTTCAAGCATTGGTTTATATTTGCAGTCAAGTGGATTCTTTGCTATTTGAAGGGAACTATTACGCATGGTTAGTTATTCGGAGGTCATCTGGTTTTTCAACACATGCTTACTATGATGCCGATTGAGTTGGTTGCCCAAATGATCAACGTTCTACCGGTGGATCAGGTATTTCTCTTGAAAGAAATTTGATGAATTGAAGTTCCAATTTCCCGCGCTCCGGTACTAAAGCTTAGTATCGTGATCTTCTTTGGCTATTGTAGAATGATGTTGGTGATATCTTTACTTCATGAGATTCGGTTGCCTCTTTTCCGGTCTCTCTTTTATGGTGTGATAACATTGGTGCCACTAACTTAGTAGTTAATCTCGTCTTCCATCATCGTACAAAGCATATCAAGATTGACCGTCATTTTATCCAAGATATGGTCTCGTACGTTACCGGACACTCTCATGCAAATTGTGGATCTTCTTACCAAGAGACTTTCATCGCTTCGGTTTCTCTTCCTTTGTTCCAAGCTTCTCATCAATGATGTCGTTTGGCTTGCAAGGGAATGATAGACATATATAAGGGGGTGATGTTATTAAGATAGAAAGATTGGATTAAGGTTGCCAACTAACTTACTCCTAAATTGTCTATAAATATTGTTCATACTATTATATAATTAACTCATTCGTAATAATATCTACACTACATGTTCTCTCTCACTATCTTACTCTATATAACTTTCTCATCTCAAATATAACACAAATTAGACAATATAGAGAAAATGATTGCAATTTCAAGGCCAGTATTAGCCAAAAAGATGTGTTTGCCTGTGGCCTCATCTTCCCATTTTTTAGTGTTCATATCCTTCGATGTCAATTAGTTCATAACATTTAAGAACCTGATAGTGTTGTAAGTTTTGAACCAAAAGTACCTTACATTTATCTACAAGCATTGAGGATGCTTGTAGAAGTTTTAAGAAAAACGTATTTTGATAGAACATAAAAAATAAATACATTTTCAATCTCAAAAAGTGGCAAAGCGTTAAAAATAACAAAGCACCAACCACGTAGAATAGTTGACAACATAAATTAATTTGTCCGAGAAAAATGGATCGTTAGCAAACCAATTATTCACGAATACTTCGGTGCCAACAAGTCCATAATATTTAAGCACCTCTAGCATTGCAACTCTTGACTGAAAAGCCAATCTAATAATCATCTGGGAGCATTATTAAGGATGCTTTTAAAGTTGAAAATAACATATTGGGATCAAATATAAAAATATAAAGCAATCCTCAATCCTAGAAGCAAAGTGAATAGAAATCGAAAAGAATTATAATTTATCAATTGCAACTATCTTGAGTATTTTAGGACGTAAACGGTTAGATGGTACATGGATTTTGTTAATTCATAGTGAGGAGAGTGAAGAAATACCTCTTCTTTAATATATCTTCCAACTCCATCAGGCGCGGCTTCTTTGCTAAGGACCTCCATTACCTCAACAAGAGCTCTCAGTGTGGTAAATACCTTTCTAGTTTCTTGAGATCTTAGCCCTAAGCTGAAAACCATATAAAAAAATTTGGTGAGGCTTTTTGTTTTCACAAGTGATATTATACTTTCAGCATAACTCAAGAAGTATCATGTTCAAGCCCAGAAGACAAATGCAAACAAGAATCAAGACAACAAATGTTGTTCAAGGAGAGAAACAAACAATTAACAAAATAACATGCTACAAAGGTGTACATAGAAAATAAAAAACCACTATTACCCTCCTAAGGGAGTAAGAAATTTAAAAAACAAGAGCACTACATGTCTTTGATGATAAAAGTATGGACCGGAAATTATCGCTCGAAACAGCATCGTTTAGCCTTCTTTCTTCAAGGCATATATTGATATATGTAACGCCCGTAAATTTATAGTCCTCTGTCTGTATATATGTTATACTTATGAAGAAACTGGAATCATTATGAAAAAACTCGTTTTGTTCTAAGCCTTGAAGTTTAAAGTGATCAAACTGGGAAAAGAGGCCAAGAAAATGGCTCACCCAGTTCCAGCCGCGGGACTCCTCACTGTTCGATTTCAAGTTTTAGGCGCGGGCAACTTTCACCAAAGTCACACTATCGAACCTAGCGGATTAAATGCCCGTTTTTAAGCTAGGGGTCTCACATTTCACCTCATTCTCCCTCTCTCCTCATTGAAGGTGATCTGGGAGCATTTATTTCTCCATTGGAGAGCTTTTAAAAGATTTTAAAGCTAGGAAATCAAGCTTGGTTCAAGTTGTTAGTTCATCTTCTACACCTAAAATCCTTGGTTTTCTAGGTTTTGACTAGAAATCCACCAAGGTGAGTTCCTTCTCCATTTTAAAGCTTTATACATGCTGAAATCATAATCATCTATGCATTTCAATAAGCTTTACGGAATCCTTTGTATACAAGGTTTTCGAGGGTTTTGAATTCACCAATGGTACCTTTATTTGGGAAAAATGGATTTTTGTCTCTAACATGGAGGTTCTAAACTAGTTATGTCCCAAGGCTCCTTTTTGGGTAAATCTAGGTATGTATACTTGTTTGAATGGAATGTTGTTGTGCACAAGTAAACTCGAACTTATGGTTTCACCGTTTTGGGTACAAATAGCTAAATTTGGGGATCTAACTCCAAACATTGAGTAAGCATTGTTTAGTTGTATGATAGCTATGCATTTGTCTCACTTGTCGTTTGAATATGCTAATCGCCCTTATTGGTGGTCTCTACCTACTAACCCTTGGAACTATGGTGTGTAAGTGGTACTTGTTAAATTCCTCAAGTATGCATGTTTTGCCTTAGTGTCTTGTTGCATTAGATCCATATGCATTGTTCATAATTATGTCAAGAGAGGAGTTTTGATGTTCTCTTGTTGGTGGCATTGGTTTGGTTCAGGACAAGGCAGGAGTTTTGATGTTCTCGCCTTAGGACCTTTGATTTTAAACAAGTTAGGAGTTTTGAGGTTCTCATCTTGTAACCTTGGGTTGGGGAGTCGACTAAGTTTTGAGGTTCTTATCTTAGCCCCAAGTAGAGTATCACTATGGCTTGTATGCTTGGAGTGATTAACTCGTCAACATCTTAATGTGGCTTAGGGGGTGTTTACTTGGGGCTTAATGAGCTTAATGACAAAATCGGCTTTATTCGCGCAGACGTTTGGAGTGTTTACTTGGGGCTTAATGACAAAATCGGCTTATTCGCGCAGACATTTCCGACTTATTCACTAAGTAAGGGAAAGATGTGTTGTCCCCATTAAGACACATCTTTGACATTTCTACCCTTTAAAAATAAAGACATGCCTACCCTCCTACTCAAAAATCACGCAATAAAAACCTAACTGCTCGATTTCACCTTCACTGCTTGTTCGATTTCGATTTCACCTTCACCGCTCGTTCGATTTTACTGCTTCGAGTTCATTGCTGGTTCGATTACACTATTTCAGTTCACTGCTGGTTCGATTTCAACCCTAAACAATAATTTCCTTTGGTCGATTTCTCCAAAGGTAATGGTTCGATACTTGTTTCTTCTCCATACTCGATTGTTGTTCCATACTTGTTTCTTCAGTCGATTGTTGTTCAATACTTGTTTCTTCAGTCGATTGTTGTTCCATACTTGTTTCTTCAGTCGATTGTTGTTCCATACTTGTTTCTTCAGTCGATTGTTGTTCCATACTTAAATTCTTCAGTCGATTGTTGTTCCTTACTTGTTTTTTCAGTCGATTTTTGTTCCATACTTGTTTCTTCTCCATAGTTGCTCGACATTTCTGCAATGTAGATTTTTGTAACCATGATTTCTACAATGTTGATTTCATACTTGTTTCATACTTGCTACTTTTTGTTTGAACTTGGCTACATTGTGTTTGAACTTGGAAGTTTAAGTAATTAATGAATTTTTGTTTGATTTTTGGAATATATCAATGAATTTATGAATATGAGGTTTAAAAAATAAACAGCAATTTATAAAACAGCTTAAAATTCATATTCAGGGGTAAATTAGTCATTTCTGTTATTCAGACTGTTAATTCAGATAAAGAAGTAAACAACAGCATCAATTTATCCAACATATTTATCCATACAGGACTAAATGGAAAATTTGGTAAACAGCCCCTTACTTAGTGTTCTGCCACTTGATGGAATCAGGTCTCCCCCATTATCGCAAGATATATCGATGTACCCCATTTTTCTGGTAAGAATGATTTGAAATGGACAATGGTCCCTCTCTTCCAATTAACCCCGTTTAAAGGATGTAAATCTTTACAACTGTTATATCTTTGAGGTTTGTGGTTTTTCAATAATTGCTATAACTTGTTTGAGCTCACTAGGCGTTCGCCTAACACTTCTTCTTAATGGAATGTATAACAGGTCTTGGTGGAGATAGGCCCAAGGGCCCGTGATCTAGAGCATGGAGTGCCATTTAGAGGCACAAGCGGGGATAGCATTTTGGAGAGCTCTTAGTATAAAATTAGAAGACATAATTCACATATGCGAGTTGTGTATGTGAACGGTAGTACCACAAGAACAATGCACAAAAGCGTACCCTCCCATATCAGCACTGAAAGTTCCTGATTCGAGCATTCTTTGTTTCTCTCTCATAATTTCATCAACTTTGTGCACTCGTTTGTAACGCTGATAAAAATCCCACAGGTATTGAGCATCACGGTTACGGTCTATTCGCTCCCCCTCCTTTTTGGCTAGTTTTTGCTGCAACAAATATTGGACTATCAAAATGTTATTTATTAATACTAAATTACATTGTATTTAATAACCATGACAATCATGCTCATCAAAAGCTCAGATAACAAGTTGAATAATGAAGGTAGATTCTTGAATAGTTTGCCCTGAAATCAAGAGAAATAGTGCTACAGTGTAGCAATTCACGCACATACAATCAAAAACTCAAATCTTTGCCTTACCTTGATCACAGACATTAAACCGGTCTTAAACTGAAGAACTCCTCTTCCATCGCTATTAGGGTCCAAATTCTGAGCCATGAAATATGCCTGCTCACACACTAAGATTTGAACAATGTATGTTCTTTAACAGTCAGATATTAATAATGAGTCCACAATCATAAAATTATGAGATTTCATAACCTTATGGAACCAAAAATAGTGGAAAGTCTCAATGGAAAGGAATCAAAGGATAAAAGATACATGACACCAAAGTCTTTTAAAACTCAAAAAAGTTAACCCGGAAGCCATATCCTGCCATGTCAAGCTTGTATCAAACCAATTGAGTAAAATCATTAACTTTGGGGCAGAACAACATCCTCTCTGTTCAAAGATATATGTGGATTGTGGACGCATGATAAGAAAGGAGATAGCTTTTCAATCAGCTCTGTCCGGTACACAGAATCAGGGGGTGTTTGGGATTGCTTATTTGAGGTGTTTTTTAGCTTATTGCGATTTGGCACCGGAGATAAGCACTTTTGAGTGTTTAGAAGAGGAAAAATTAAAATGGCTTATAGCGGTGCCAAACCGCTGACGCTGAAAAGCACTTTTTGATAAGTCAATTGGTTTTAACTTATCAACTTATTTGAAAAGTGCTTATCATTTTTTTGGTTATTTTATATGTATAAGCAATCACAAACACCTTTAAATAACAACTTATTAGCTTATTACGTTTTGGTACCACAATAAGCTAATCCAAACACTTTTTTAAAAACTCCGGTTTGACACCGCATAAGTTGATAAGCACTTTTTAAAATAAGCATAAGTTGTTTTAAATAAGCAATCCCAAACACCCCCTCAATAAAACAAAATATATAAATATTTCATTGAAGATGTTACATGTTTTGTACTTCACATGACAACCTCCTTAAGATATCAAATATTTCTGCACCATGTACATGATCAGACAGCACTCCTTATAAATATATGCCAAGCTTTAGAATATATATTTCTCAAAAGCTTCCCTCAGTAGCACACAAAGACGTATTAATCATTACCCTTGTGAAAATCATAGATCCTTTAGTGACTTGTATACCGAATTAAGAGCGATGGATTTTCTCTAAAGGCCTAGAAGTGTCTAAAAATTATATGCATAATGGCTTAACCATACTTTTGCATTGTTCTTGAATCTCCAAGTTCGAGTATTTTTGCAATGTTCTTGGCATTCAGGGTTTCTTTTCTTTTACCTCGTCAATCTTTTTGTTGAATTATTCAGTCCAGAAGGAAGTTGAGAAATAGAAAGACTCCCCATTAAAATCTTAACTCCAACTTAAATTTGGTGTCTTCAAAAAGCACACATAAAAACTATTAAACACGTTCAAACTGACATCTTTCTGAGTAAGATGGGCATAAATTCTAGGGCAGTTCCTTAGCTAACTCATCCATCATCACTCAAAATAATTACTATCTTCATTTCCAAAAAAAAACATAATTTCTCTTTAAATATCGAAGGGGTTGGCTTTCAGCTCCAACTTTGATACAAAATTTAAACTTTCTCTAGACTGTGTGCCAAATACATTGAATTGTACTTTGTACCAGTATTACAGATAGAAGAATGATGGAGTTACTTTAGCAACAAAAACCACATTAATCTCTTCAAAAGGTACTAAGTTCACATCAAGAATTAAAGTGTAGCTCTTTTCAGGTGAGGCGGAGAGAGTATAACAGGCACACATAAGCAAAATTAACTTACATATTCTAGCAACATGCGCATCCTCAGCTTGAATCTCGTCAGCAGCTTGCAAGATCGCATTGATATTGGTGGTCCGCTGAAGTGAATCAGGAACTGCACTAGCGAGCCCGCCGGCCTTTCTTTCATGACTTTGACCAGACAATCGAAGCTGCTCTCTCCGGAGAGTAGCTCGGACCAGCCTCTTCCAGTTATCAAAAACTTCCGCCATCTTCCAAGTTGAAATTCAACTCAAAAGACCTAATTTCAACTATATCTAAATCAATCAATACCTCAAACTGCAAGAGATCTGACTATAAACCCTAGAGAAAAACATCCCAAGACTATTCAAACAAGGAACGAGTACGAGCTCGACGCGTTTGTGTGTAGCTTCTTCAGATCAGTCGATACGGCGTTGTGGCGTTACGGTGATCGTCTGTCGTACAAACTACTGTTACTAATGTGTGGATGTTTTCTGGTTCGTTGGATGGATACTTGAATCGGATCGTGCGGCGATAGTAATGTGGTTGTGTGGTTAGATTTGGTTTGTGGTTTGTAGGTGATTGCCACTAGATATGTTTTCCTGCCCGCTCTTTGGGTTTAAAAAGCATCGTGGCTCGAGTTAAAAGTGATTTGACCTAATGAAGAATACCTTTTTTAAAGTAGGGTTCGATTTGAAATTTTTAAAACCATTGGACTATTGATGTTGTAATCTTATAAGTAGAGGGGGTGATTTGTAAAACTATTTATATAATGATTAATGAACACTGGCCTCGTGATGGATTTTACACTCTGACCCCTATACTCTGCTGGTTTCATCATCATGAAAGCCCCTCCACTATTCAAATTTTACAATAACAGCAAAAAGTTGAAAGCCAAAGTATTTTAATACTCTATGCTCTTTTAACTCCACTTCCTTTGCTTTAAATTATATCCTTTTTACAAGTGAATTACGTAAAAAGAAGATATTTTTTTTAACCTTTACCAATAAATCTACTGACGATTAATAATAAAGTAAACACAATTATATGTTTATTGATAGTTAATTATAAAGTAAACATAACTATATTGATTATATATAGATCAATATGTATTCATTGTTATATGTATTGTTTCTTTATTGACGATACGATGAACTACGCCAACCCTCAATCCTTGTAACTATTTTATGTCACAATCATATAGAATTGTTTGACGATATGGTTCTCAACTTTTTTTCTTAAATTCAAAAATATTTGATTATATGTATCGACAAAGTCTCTAATAAAATATCTAGTATCTCAAATTTTTATAATATGGTAAAAACAATGTACTAAGTTAAAAAATGTCTCGATAAAAGTTTGATATTTTACGAAATAAGTTTATTACATTTAAAAGATAATTACCTTTGTTAAATAATTATTGATCATAGTTAATTGATATACCATTTTCAATAAACATGTAACTATTACCTTAGCAATGAAGTAAAGTCACATGGCTTTTGTTGGATGAAGGTATTGGTTGACAAAGCAAAAGCACTTGTTTTTGTTTTTATAGTTAAAACCATCTGCCAACTCCACTTCTACAACCTCCTCCAGTATCTCCACATCAATCGTCGGCCATCTCCACAGTAACCCCACCACTAATGACTACCGCTATCACCGTCCACTACCACCTCTACATGTTGGAACATATAGTATTTATCACTTGTTGTTGTCCCACATAGGAAGAGTAAATTTTGGTCCTTATAATTACCGGTCCGTTAATATTTTCGTTAACTCCGTTAGTTAGTTAGTTAATTCGGTTATTTTTGGAGGAAAATCGAATCATTGCACATTTTCATGAAAAGTTGCACCTTTTCATTTTTCTGCTATATATATACAATAGTTTCTTTCAAAGAAATTACCTTTTTCTTTTGTTTTCACTCTCCTTTACAAATACAATAATCATGATCATGAGAAGAACATGTAGGATCGTTGCCAACTGTTCTTAGAATCGAGGAGGTCCTGGGAGGAGTTAGCCTAGATCCATCAACGACTTAGTGGGGGCTAATATTCCTTAAGGATAGTGATTTAATCACGTCCTCGTTTTAGTCTAAAATTGATCATTTTGTTTCTGTCAAATTCCCTATATTTAACAAACTTAAGGAATATTATCATGGATGCTTCAACTATGATGCTAAGGATGGTCTGTCAAGATTCCCTCAAACTTGACAGAATTGATGGAATGAACTTCACTCGTTGGAAGGAGAAAATGAAGTTTCTATTAACTGGTGCTAAAGTTTATTACACATTGGAGACACCACAAATTGTTGTGTTTAATGAAGAGGAACAAAGACAAAGGGAACACGATGATATGCTGTGTAGATGATACATTCTGAGTACCCTCACTGATCGCTTGTACGATCTCTACACACCGATGACTTCTGCAAAGGAAATCTGGAACGCTTTGGAGGAAAAGTACAACGCTAAAAAGGAATGAGCAGGTAAGTTCATTACTTTCAATTTTTTTGAATTTGCTATGAAAGATAATGTTTCTATTATGGATCAAGTCCACGAATTTCTAATTCTTGTCTCAAAGTTCAAGAATCTCAACATTGTAATTCCTGATAAATTGGTGGTTGGGGCTATCATTACTAAATTGCCCCCATCATGGAGGAATTATAGAAAAAAGTTGATGCACACTTCCGAATATTTCACTTTAGATCAAATTCAAAAACATTTACGAATTGAAGAGGAAACTCGTATTCGTGAAAAGAATTTGGATGGTGCATCTACTTCTAAAGTCAACAATGTTGAATCTGGAAAGAATCGAGGCAAGAAAAGGAAGGCAGATTAATCCTCTTATATAAACACTCAAAAGAAAGGCAAGAGGCATTTATCCTAAATCACTTGTTATAAGTGTAGTGAAAAAGGTCATGTGAAGAAATTCTGCAAGAATCCTAAGAAGAAGATTGATTTGAGAAACAAGAATAATGGAAGTGGTGATGTAAACATGGTCGAAATTGTAGAACCTACAACTGAAATTACTGCCATGGTTTCTGAATTGAATATCTCTATGATTCAAGAAATGCATGTTGCAAGCTTTAACATTTCTGATGATTGGTGGTACAATTCTGGTGCGACAACACATGTTTGTAACAACAAATCATTGTTCAATGACTACAAGGAATCGCAAGAAGGACATGAAGTATTGATGGGCGATAATCATACTTCAAAAGTGTTTGGAATGGGTTCTGTTGAATTGAATTTCACTTCTAGAAAAAAGGTTGTACTCAAGGATGTTCTTCACGTTCCTAGCATTAGGAAGAATTTGGTTTCTGGTTATAAGCTATGTAAAAATGGAATAAAGGTTGTGCTAGAATCTGATAAAGTGATTCTATCTAAAGTCGGTGTGTTTGTAGGCAAAGGTTATGTTGTTGATGGGATGTTCAAACTAAGTATAAATAAAATTACTACTTCTACTTACATCGTTGATTGTTTATTTGCTTCAAATTTTAGCATTGAATGTTCATCTTTTAGTTTATGGCATCATCGACTAGGATATATAAATTATAGAACAATGAAATGCATGTCTAAACAAGGAATTATTTCTTATAATAATGATCATAATGAAAAATGTGAAATTTGTGTTCAAGCAAAAATGAAAAGAAAACATTTTCCAAAGATTGATAGGAACACAACAATCCTTGAGTTAGTTCATTCGGATATATGTGAATTGAATGGGCAACTAACTAGAGGAGGAAATAGATATTTCATAACTTTCATTGATGATTGTTCTAAATATACTTATGTATATTTGCTAAAATCTAAGGACCAAGCTCTTGATGCATTCAAAAGATACAAGGCTGAAGTAGAAACTCAAAAGGGTAAAAAGATACAAATACTTATAAGCGATAGAGGTGGAGAGTATTTTCCCACGGAATTTTCTTCTTTTTGTGAAAGTCATGGTTTGATTCATCAAATGAAGACTCCATATACACCACAACATAATGGTGTAGCGGAAAGGAAAAATGGGGTTTTGCAAAACATGCTTAATCATAAGTTAGTAAATGCAAATTTACCAAACAATTTGTGGGATGAAGCATTACTCACGGCTTGTCATGTAAGCAATAGAGTAATCTCAAAGAAACTCAAAGTAGCTCCTTATGAAATCTGGAAAGATAGAAAACCAAATATAAGATATTTCAAGGTTTGGCGATGTTTGGCTTACTATAAGGTTCATTTGCCTAAAATGTCCAAACTTGGACCCAAAGCCTTGAAGAGTGTATTCGTGGGATATGCAGAAAATTCAAAGGCATGTCGCCTTTTGGATTTAGATACAAATGTTACAGTTGAATCAAGGGATGTTGAATTTTTTGAGAACAAATTTCGACATGATTCAACAAACATGGATCTAGTCACTTCTGATATGCCACAAGGTACTCACTCTCCAGAAATTGGCACTAGTAATAAAAGACAAATGTCTGAGACTTCTGTTCCACCTAGAAGAAGTGAAAGAGCCAGAAAAGATAAAAATCTAAGTCCAGACTTTATTAACTCTCAAGCCATTATATTTCTAGTTGAAGGATATAGGAATAATAAAGTATTGAATAAAATACCTATTCTTCTTCATGTAGAAGATGCCCCAAGGACTTATCAAGAAGTTGTTATGTAACACCCGGAAATTCTCAAGGTAAGTATTTATTCCTTTTAAATGCATTAAATGTACCTATGTGAGTATATGAGCCTTTGTATGCGTTTTATGATAGTTGGTGTGTTGAAATGTCGTATAATCTGACTTACCGTCCTTAATTGTTCAACTCTCGCGTTAGTTGTTGAATCAGGTCAAAATTCGGGACGTTTGGGGTGTGGCGCAACAATGACAGGAGACTATGACATGGTCACTGTCGCCGTGTCAAGGTCGCGGGGAGTGTACCGTAGGGTGGGGGAGTTCAGCGACTATGACACGCGACAATGACACGGCCAATGTCGCCGTGTCAATGTCGCATGGGATGTACCGAGACCTCGTGTCTAGGTGCGACTATGACAAGCGACAATGCCCATGGGCATTGTCGCCGGGGCATGGTCGCCCGCGGAGAGCAGACTTCATTGATTAAAACCCTTTCAACACTCATTTACCACACTTATCATTTTGAAAATGGGAGAGCCTCCTTTTGGGCGATTTTTGAGCTTCTCAAACACACACACACTTATTGTTAGGGTTTGGGTTGTTGGAATCATTAAAGTGGTCATCCAAGCTATATTCAAGTGTTTCCTTGAAGTGTTCATCAAGATTCTCGTTCCTCATCTTCAAGTCTCATCTTCCTCAACTTTTAGGGTTTCATATTTTCTAGGTTTTGGTCAAAAACCTAGATTGTGAGTTTACTAAACCTTTGTAAAACTAGATACACATCATAATCTCTTGCTTGTTGCTTTATCTCTATATGTTCAAATGTTTGGGGATTTCTTCATGAAAATAGTTGGAAGATTTGCCATGATTATTGTTATATGTATCATGATTGGGATTTGCCTCATAGCTACATAATGTGGGTACCTTGATATGTTAAATGTATGCATAAATGGGTATCATGATGATTCTAGTTGGAGCACCATTTTGGTGATATGTTTATATGCACGATGAGCATGATTTACATTGGGTCTTTTGTTAGACATCATGAGGATAAGGTGGTAATATTATACCCGTAGTTGGTATTGAATTTTGTGGATTGAAATATATCTAAAGGACCCCTTATAAATGTTATGTGAACGAACCAAGTCAGTACACTAGAAGGATGTAGTCTTGGGTGCCACTGTGATGGTATGTGCCTAGACCTCCGCCACTCGGGGAATTTTCTTAGCGATAGTCTTCGGGTGGGTCGGGCCTTTGGGGTGTTCCTTGTTAAGGGCATCAAGGTATATCGACTCTTGGGTGGGACTTGATTGGTGCTTTGGGTCTCCCCTAATGACTCCACATATATTGAACACTGGTTAACTGCTGATAAGAATTGTATCTACTCATGCATGCTTATTATTGTTCAACTCACTAGGCTTTTTGGCCTAACACTTGTTTGGTGTCGATGTGTATCTCAGGTTCTAGCGGCGACGGTCTTAAGCAGGTTTAGTTGCTTTGGGGTGAGAGCTTGGGGAATTGCACATGGACGTGTTATACTTTTGGATATAGACTGTTTGGGTCTATAGATGACAACCCTTTTTGTAATCTCTTTTCTAGATGTAGAAATTAGATTAGTTGGTTGTTGTTTAATGTCCGTTAAATTACAATTGTGATTAAACAGGTTATTTATTTATATATTCCCCATTTTTGGGAGGCTCTTGTTATGGCAATTTTATCATACCTCATGTCCGTTTTCGGATTTTTGTTATCCCTATTTTTAGGGTGTTACAAGTTGGTATCAGAGCTTTAGTTTAAGTGAACTAGGTATTGTTTAGCATATCTAGACTTAAGCTTTAGACTTTATGACTTCACTGTCCACTTGGGGTAGGAATCCTAGGTGGGGAGAGCGTTAGAATTACGGAATTACTGTAATTGAAAGTTGTGATGATGGTGACAAGAATACTTGTGTATGGTTCGTTCATAATTTCACTTAGCTACTGCTATTATGAATGCATTGTTACGTGAGCATACTTGGTTTACTATTATTATGATAATTGATGAAAGTAGTAGTACGTACAATGAGTTCAACTCGCTTAGTCTTTTCTCAATCTATTTCTCGTACGTGCATGACAGATTATAAATGGTAAACACTCGAAGTAGATTACCGGACATGCCAGAAGGGCAACCTGAAGTGGAATCTGCAGTTGTACGACCCCCGGTGGGGGCAACCTCCGATGGCATTCCTATACCCAGAATCTTGGCAAGAGGGCCTGAGCACATCCCGCGCCGGAACCTCAACACCGGTGACGCATCTTGGAGGAAGTTACCATGGAGACCCGGCTTCGGGATAGCATGATGTTGGCCATGAATGCGGCTTTGGCTCAACAGCAGTTGGCCATGACTTCGGCCATGACCCAACAACAAGAGTTTTTCATGAAACTTCTAGAGGATCGAGACGTCAGTAACCGTCAACCCGAGACTATGGCTGAAAACGTTATTGTGGGGTCGGGTGGACCGAATATGGTGACGGTCGAAGTATAATAACCGGACATTTATATCGAACATTAAGTGAAAAGTTAGTGTTTGGAGTTGGTCATTGTTTTGTATGCTTATATATATAGCATATGGACTTAAAACAAACTAACTTTGTCAAACATAACCTTTAGAGGGGTTAAACATGGATAAGTGAAACAATAATTAAACAAAAGAATGGGGAATACAACAAAATAGCAACAGATTTGGAAAGAATGAGAGTTGAATTATATTGTCGAGTTGGAGATGGGGTGTTAACTAATCTTATTGTCGAACCGACCCTCATTTCCAAAATTAAAGAAGCTCAACAATATGGCGGGGAGCTTTGGGGAATACAACAAAAGATCCAAGGTGATTCTGAAACTAATTTTCATGTTGATGATAAAGGCGTGTTGTGGCTTTTGGAAAGATTGTGTGTTCTGAAAGTTCAGAAAGTGAAGGAAGAAATCTTGGCCAAAGCTCATAATTCTCCGTTTCTATTCACCCAGGTTCCACAAAGATGTATCACGATTTAAAACAACATTTTTGGTGGAACGGGATGAAAAGAGACGTAGTCGAGTTTGTTGTTAAATGCCTAACTTGTTAGACAGTTAAAATTGAACATCAACGAACCGGGGGATTGTTACATCCGTTGGATATTCCCGTGTGGAAATGAGAGAATATCACGATGGATATCTTAACCTCTTTGCCAAGAACATCCCGGAAGAATAATGCAATATGGGTTGTTGTCGATCGACTTACAAAATCGGCACATTTTCTCCCTATTAAAGAAACGGATTCTATCAGTAAACTTGCCGATCTTTTTAACCGTGAAATTGTTCGATTACATGGTGCTCCTGTTTCTATTGTTTCTGACAGAGACCTAAGATTCACTTCACGATTTTTGACCGGACTTCAAAGTGCTTGGGGAACCCGGTTGAATTTAAGCACCACATATTATCCACAGACTGATGGCCAGTCTGAAAGAACTATTCAAACTTTGGAAGATATGCTACGTGCATGTACTTTGGAGTGGTCTGGAAATTGGGACGAGTATTTGTTTTTGGTTGAATTTGTGTATACAACAGTTACCAATCTTCGATCGGAATGGCCCCGTTTGAAGCTCTATATGGCCGAAAGTGTAGAGCTCCAATATGTTGGAATGAAGTGGGTGAAAGGAAGATTGAGGGTCCCGAATTAGTTCAGATCACTACTGAAAAGGTCGAGTTGGCAAAATTGAAAATGCGAGAGGCCCAGTCTCGACAGAAAAGTTACGCCGACAAACATCGATGACCTTTAGAGTTCCATCCAGGTGATCATGTCTTTATTAAAGTGTCTCCGATCTGTGGTACGCGAAGGTTTGGTATTAAAGGCAAACTGAGCCCTCGATATGTTGGTCCATTTGAAATTCTAGAAAGAGTGGGCGAAGTTGCTTATCGTCTTGCCTTACCTCCACAGATGTCTCACATTCACAATGTCTTCCATGTTTCTTTGTTACGCGGGTATAATTATCATCCCCTACATGTAATCAACTACCCGCTAGATCAAATTAAGTCAGACCTTTCATACAAAGAAGAACCTGAACGGATAATCGGGCGGATGACAAAGAAGCTACGAAACCGATCTATTCCATATATAAAAGTCCTTTGGAAGAATCAAGATTACCAGGAAGCGACGTGGGAACAAGAGGAATCGTTCAAAAACGATTATCCAGATTTCTACAAAAATTGTAAGTCCTATAACCCTCTTCTAGATTTCGAGGACGAAATCTTATTTTAAGGGGAGAGGAATATAATAACCGGACATTTATATCGAACATTAAGTGAAAAGTTAGTGTTTGGAGTTGGTCATTGTTTTGTATGCTTATATATAGCATATGGACTTAAAACAAACTAACTTTGTCAAACATAACCTTTAGAGGAGTTAAACATGGATAAGTGAAACAATAATTAAACCAAAAATGTGAAGAAATTCTCTAAACATGGTAAATATGCAATTTATGAAACTTGAGGGACTAAAAGTGAAAAATTGGAAAATATAAAAAGAATTCTGAAATTAAAAGAAATCATAACCAGATTATATCTCTTTCTTCTTCACGTTTCTCTTCAAACCCTAGAACCAAACCTATCCCCATGAAATTAGCCTCAAAACTTTGGTGAAATGGTGAGAAATTGATGATTTTAAAGCTAAATCTTGAAGGTAACCATTAGGTAAGCTTGTAATTTTGAAATCTAGGTTATTTGAGGAAGATTCATACTAAGTTTATGTGTGTTTTTGTTGATTAGGGGCTGGAGCTAGTAAGGGATTAAAGGAATCTACATCTTGAAGATTTTGTAAGCATCCTTAAGGTAAGAAGTTTGTAAATCCTTCATTACATGTTTGGTAACCTAAAATTCTAGTGAACTTTTGATTATGTGATGTTCAAGGCTGTTAAAACAAAGTAAAAATACTTCAAATTGGTTCATAGATGGTTTAGAATGGTTATCAAATCAAATGGTAGTGTTGATATCATAAAAAATGTTAATTTTGGTGCTGTTGGAAGGAAGCAGAAAATTGTTGTTACTTTAAAAATGCGTATAACATTAACCATTGATCCAATTGAGGTGTGTAATATGTGGTTGGAAACCTTAGTGTGTCTAGAACAATTGTTATGAAGAATCCAAAACCTATTTTTGAGCTTAAGTATGTCAAAATTTCAAATTACAGTAGTTGGTCTCTGTAAATTCGGGATCTGCACACTGTTAGTGCAAAATTCATATAAAATCAATCATAGCTTCAAAAATCATGAATCCAGTGCGATTGGATTCCTAAGAAGCATAGGTACAACTTCCATTTAGACAATATCATGAAATTTAGCACCTAAGTATGAGCAATATATCCAACACAGAGATGGACAGAAGCTGAAATGTGCAGGGGAGTTTTTCCTTGCAATATTTTGATTGTTATGTTCTATTCATTTAGCATCCTTTTCATAACAATGGAATTGAACTATAAGACTATAAAGAAGGAAATAAGGTTAGATTAAGCTAATATAAGGGAGTCAATAGGCTAAGTAGATCAAACAAATATACGAAATCATTGCATAATTCTAAGTGCACATATATTACTTGTGATAGGAAAATCCGACTAGCAAGGATTTTGGACACTTTGGCATTTGGGCATCGTATTTTGGATATCTCGATTATATAAAGGTACGAATCTCTTATTTTCTTGGAACGGGATTGACCTATTGTTGAGGGTTATAATCCATTCAAATATGATTTACAAATTGTAAACTTGATATACGAAAATACCTCATTGATGTTGATTCTTGGATTTTTATCGTGTAATTTCTTTGTTGAATTCCATTTGGTGTTCCATTAGTTGAGCATGACTTAGGACTTTTCCAAAGTTTGTTGCTCCTAATAGGGACCGTTGGGCCGGTTCTTGAGTTTTACTCTGAATGCTGAGGCGCGAATGGAATGTGATAAATATGGTTTGTTGAATCGGTCCAATGACCGTGATATTATCAGATTCAGAATGGCACGACTAGATAGAGTCAAGCCATATTGACATTGTTCATTGATTGTTGTTATATCTTTGTGATTCGGTTAGATCACATATGTTGTGATCCTTTACCCAGACACTTAGTCAGGGCACCGACTTTGTGATGCTTCCATGGTGGCTATAATCACTATGGCGTCCTTGTGTATGCGTGGAAAGTGCGCTGGCCCTGATCCGGCCATAGGGGCGAATAGATATCCTAGGAACAGAACAGAACCAGGACTGCTTTAATAGTAGTCGAGAGCTAGTGGGTGTCGTGCCCACACCGCTAGTTCTCACTTATGCCCATAGAACCGTACATTCTTTGGGAACAACGGGTTTAGTGTATTCGGGTGATTTATGTGAACTTGAATAACACGAAACACGGAACGGGTGATTACGTGAACCCTTAGTTATATCTTTGTGATATTCGATTGCTTATTTTATCGTTTCATGATATAGGGATAATTTGTACTTACCCTATATTGTTTATTGTTGATTTCATTGATCTGTTCACTGAGTTATTGCTCAGCCACGTTTGTTATTCCGTGACAGGTTCTAGAGACAGATTTGGGGAATATCCGGGTTGAGAGACCAATAGTGGATATTTTGAAGACTAACTTACCGGACAACCTTACTTTTGTATAGAAACTTTTGGGATTGTATATATTTATATATGTACCTTAACATCCGGTTGTCTATAACTATTACTATATTGCTATAAAGGTTACTTAGTTGCTCTGTATGCGTTTAAGCGAGTATAGCTAGTATGGGATGTTACATTTATGGTATCAGAGCATAGGTTGCGACCTGTAGAATAAATCTAAGTTTGACCTGTGAGAAATGGGTAGACTTAGGATGGGATAGAAATAGTTTATTATGTCATATTACATTATGTGTTATTTAACTAATTTTCATTTAGATGAATTCACTAATCAAGATGCTTTATGTGGTGTAATCAGAATGCCACCAAGAAGGAATACACGCCGGAGGCGAATAGAGGAGGTCTACGGTGATGGTAATCCCCCTCCTAATCAGCCGAATCCTGAAATTTCTGAGGCTGTGCAACAAGCATTGAACTCAATGATGCCTGGTCTAATAACACAAGTAGTTGAAGCTGTGCGTCAAGCTGGTGGGACCGCAACTCCTAATAATGTTGGAGGTACTGGTCTTACATCTTCAGGTACCACCACTGCTACAGTTGGGACTCAGCTAACCCTACACCAGTGGCCGAACACTGGATTAAACATCTAGAGAAGATATTTGAAATACTTGAATGTCCCGATAATATTCAAGTCAGATTGGCGGCATACAAATTAGAGGGTGATGCAAATCAATGGTGGCAATCTTGGAAGCAGGCTCGAGGAGGCAATACAGTTGTGGAAAATCTTACGTGGAGTCAATTTAGAGATGCATTTCTCGAGCAATACTTTACTAAAGCCGATCGAGACTCATATATGCGGGAATTTTCTTTGCTCAAACAACATGAGGACGAGTCTGTAACAGACTTTGTGGCTCGCTTTCTTCGATTAGTCGCTTTTGCCGGACCACTTGCCGGTACTGAGGTTAATAAAATCCAAAAGTTTAAATGGGCCTTACAAAGAAAATATCGTTCAAGGATGATGGGGCAAAGATTCACAGAGTTATCTCATATTATTAACACAACGCGAGACATTGAGCTTGACCTGATTGACTTTCTTGCTACTAAAGGTGATTCAAAGAAAAAGAGTCGAAATTCATCTTTTGGAAGTCAAAGCGGGCAAGCAAATATTCAAAAAAAGTATAACTCTGTGGGGCAACGAAAGCAAGCTAGTTCATGATCATCCTTATCATCGAAAGCAACATCAAATACAGTAAACCTCACTCCCCCTACCCAATGTAAAGATTGCGGTAAAATCCACAGGTCGGGTCCGTGTCTTCGAATGACGGGTGCTTGTTATAGTTGTGGCCAACAGGGTCACATGGCTAGAGACTGTAAACAGGGTGTAAGTGGTAGCTCGGGATTGAAAGATAAAGGCAAGCAGACCACTGCAGGCGGGCGAGTCTTCGCACTATCAGCAGATCAAACTACCGATGGTATGGTTTCTGCCACTGTTCATATTAATGATAATGATTTTTATGCCTTATTCGACACCGGAGCTACTCACTCTATAGTGTCAGAAAAGTTTGAGAAATTTCTCAAGCCGTATAAACAGCCATTAAATGAATTCTTTACTATTGCAACACCTTCGGGCTATACGGAATACGTTAACGATGTATATGTTGATTGTCCATTGATGATTGGGAACAAAGTCTGGATAACCACTTTACTTCCTATGAGAATGAGAGATTTCGATCCCATACTCGGTATGAACTGGTTGGCTAAACATCGAGTCACAATTGACTGTGAAGCCAAAAAAGTTATATTTGGGGACGTCACTGAACCTGAACATATACTTCAGGGTATTACGCCCCGAAAATCTATCCGTGTTATCTCTGCTTTAAAGGCTCACAAACTAATGGATCGTGGGTGTGAAGTGTTTCTAGCCGCGGTCCAGGATATTTCTAAAGCAAGTCCTAAATTGGAAGATATTCCAATTGTGAAAGAATTTCCCGATGTCTTCCCAGATGAACTTCCTGGAGTACCGCCTGAACGGGAAGTTGAATTCTCAATCGATCTTATTCCAGGAGCTGACCCAGTTTCAAAAGCTCCATATCGTATGGCCCCGTCTGAGCTGAAAGAACTGAAGGAGCAACTGCAAGATTTGTTAAACAAAGGGTACATTCGACCCAGTGTATCTCCGTGGGGCGCACCTGTACTCTTTGTAAAGAAGAAAGATGGTTCCATGAGACTATGTATTGACTATCGTGAGTTGAATCGTCTCACTATCCGGAACAAATACCCTTTACCTAGGATCGATGATCTGTTCGATCAGTTACAAGGTGCCAGTTGTTTCTCAAAGATTGATTTGAGATATGGGTATTATCAGCTCAGAATCAAGGAATCAGATATACCGAAGACTGCATTCCGAACTCGATATGGTCACTATGAGTTTATAGTTATGTCATTCGGGTTAACAAATGCTCCAACAATTTTCATGGATATGATGAATAGAGTATTCAAGAATTATCTGGACAACTTTGTGATTGTCTTTATTGATGATATTCTTGTTTATTCAAAGTCGAAGTCTGAACATGAAACACATCTCCGATTAGCTTTGGATACACTCAGAAAGAAAAAGCTTTACGCCAAGCTATCGAAGTGTGAGTTCTGGTTGGATTGAGTGGCGTTCTTAGGCCACGTTATTTCAGCGGATGGCATTCAAGTTGATCCCGCTAAGGTTGAAGCCGTTACTAATTGGCCAAAACCAATAAATGTTGATGAGGTGCGTGCATTTCTAGGATTAGCTGGATATTATCGACGTTTTGTTGGAAACTTTTCTAGGATCGCACTCCCGTTGACTCAACTCCTACGAAAAAGAGTAAAGTTTGTATGGGGTGACGATCAGGATAAAAGTTTTGAAGAATTAAAGCGACGACTCGTAACCGCACCGGTACTTGCCCTGCCAACTGGGTCAGGCGGGTATCAGGTTTACAGTGATGCTTCCAAATCCGAATTGGGGTGTGTATTAATGCAAAATGGTTGGGTTATAGCTTATGTTTCGACTATATAAAGGTACGGATCTCTTATTTTCTTGGAACGGGATTGACCTGTTGTTGAGGGTTATAATCCATTCAAATATGATTTACGAATTGTAAACTTGAGATACGAAAATACCTCATTGATGTTGATTCTTGGATTTTTATCGTGTAATTTCTTTGTTGAATTCCATTTGGTGTTCCATTAGTTGAGCACGACTTAGGACTTTTCCAAAGTTTGTTGCTCCTAATAGGGACCGTTGGGCCGGTTCTTGAGTTTTACTCTGAATGCTGAGGCGCGAATGGAATGTGATAAATATGGTTTGTTGAATCGGTCCAATGACCATGATATTATCAGATTCAAAATGGCACGACTAGATAGAGTCAAGCCATATTGACATTGTTCATTGATTGTTGTTATATCTTTGTGATTCGGTTAGATCACATATGTTGTGATCCTTTACCCAGACACTTAGTCAGGGCACCGACTTTGTGATGCTTCCATGGTGGCTATAATCACTATAGCGTCCTTGTGTATGCGTGGAAAGTGCGCTGGCCCTGATCCGGCCATAGGGGCGAATGGATATCCTAGGAACAGAACAGAACCAGGACTGCTTTAATAGTAGTCGAGGGCTAGTGGGTGTCGTGCCCACACCGCTAGTTCTCACTTATGCCCATAGAACCGTACATTCTTTGGGAACAACGGGTTTAGTGTATTCGGGTGATTTATGTGAACTTGAATAACACGAAACACGGAACGGGTGATTACGTGAACCCTTAGTTATATCTTTGTGATATTCGATTGCTTATTTTTTCGTTTCATGATATAGGGATAATTTGTACTTACCCTATATTGTTTATTGTTGATTTCATTGATCTGTTCACTGAGTTATTGCTCAGCCACGTTTGTTATTCCGTGACAGGTTCTAGAGACAGATTTGGGGAATATCCGGGTTGAGAGACCAAGAGTGGATATTTTGAAGACTAACTTACCGGACAACCTTACTTTTGTATAGAAACTTTTGGGATTATATATATTTATATATGTACCTTAACATCCGGTTGTCTATAACTATTACTATATTGCTATAAAGGTTACTTAGTTGCTCTGTATGCGTTTAAGCGAGTATAGCTAGTATGAGATGTTACGAACCATCCGCTGAGGGAATCAGAACGAAGACTAAAGGGTGCACCTACAAGACGTTTCTGGGGTGTCACACTAAGGAGTTAGCGGGTTCCGATAGCCCAGTTGCCTGTATGTATTGGCTCAAAGAGATGGAGATGGCCTTCGAGGCAAGTGAGTGTGATCCCTCTCAACGAGTCAAGTTTGCTTCCCAACTACTTCGGGGAAAGGCTTTGATTTGGTGGAATCTCACTCGATCCGCCCTCATCCCGGAAGTTCTGGCTAAGTTAACTTGGTCGGTGTTTAAGGAGAAGATTATGGACAAGTACTGCAGCGAGCGGTCGTTGGACAAGTTGGAACGGGAGTTCCGAGATTTGAAGAAGGGGAATATGTCGATTGTTGGCTACTCCAAGCTCTTCTTGGAGAAGTTAAACTTGGTGGGACATCTAGTCCCCGACGAAAAGTCAAAGATGAAGGCTTATCATCAAGGGTTACCGGCCGAGATGCGAACGACGGTAAGAAATGCTATGTGTTCGACTTTGCAAGAAGTTATCGAGGAGTCCTTACTCATTGAGGACGACATCAATTCGGAAAGGGATGAGAAGAGGCATGTTGGTGAGAAACGGAAGTGGGAGGGGCCATCTGGGCCCGTTCGTCAGTCAAGACCCTTTGTAAGCGGGAGATCGGGTGATCAACGCCGTGAAGATCGGTGGTGCCACAAGTGCAGGTCAAAGCACTCGGGGCCGTGCGCTACAAGGACTCACTCCGGTCCAGCCGGGTGTACCAAGTGTGGTAAGAAAAATCACACGACTCGAGAGTGTTCCCTCCGTGGGTCGGTATGTTATGAATGCGGCGAGTCGGGGCACATGAAGCGAGAGTGTCCGAGGCTAGTTAGAGGAGGTGGTGGAAATTCTGTGGGCTCAACGGTTAGGTTCGAGCAACCACCAAGGGCATCGAGTCGAGCCTTCCAGATGACTACCGAGGAGGCGAAGGAGACCGCGGATGTCGTTTCGGGTACGTTTATAGTAAACTCCATGCCTGCTCGTGTCTTGTTTGATTCGGGTGCTACGTGTTCTTTTGTGTCAGATGCTTTCTGTAAATGATTCACCACTCCTATTAGTGTTCTTCCCGATGCGTTAGTAGTATAAATAGCTAATTGGGATCAAGTAATCATTCGTGACCGTTTCTGTGATTGTACTCTAGAGATCGATGGAAATTCTTTCGGAGTAGATTTACTACCTATGGCTATAGGAGGGTTTGATGTAGTCATAGGCATGGATTGGTTAGCGAGGCATAAAGCGGACATCTTTTGCTCCAAAAAGATAATCCAAGTACCATTGCCGGAAAATGGGGTGGCTATAATTTTTGGAGAGAAAGGAAAGAGGAATAATCTTATTATCTCATCTCTTAAGGCTCGCAAGTTTTTAGCGAAGGGCTACCCTTCGTACTTGGCCTACGTTGTGGACGCAAAGAAAGAAAAGAAGTCGGTGGGAGATGTGGAGGTAGTGCAAGATTATCCGGTTGTCTTCCCGGAAGACTTACCCGGATTACCGCCGGAACGGCAAGTGGAGTTTCAGATTGACCTCACACCGGGAGCGGCTCCGATAGCTCGTGCTCCATATCGTTTGGCACCGACAGAAATGAAGGAGATGATGATGCAACTTCAAGAGTTGTTGGAGAAGGGCTTCATTCGACCAAGTTCGTCACCTTGGGGCTCGTGAAGAAGAAAGATGGATCCATGCAGATGTGCATAGATTATCGGGAGTTAAACAAAGTCACGGTGAAGAACAATTACCCTCTACCTCGCATCGACGATCTTTTTTATCAACTCCAAGGGGCGGGATGTTTCTCGAAGATTGACCTTCGGTCCGATTATCATCAAGTGAGAGTGAAGAACGAAGATATCCCGAAGACGGCTTTCCGAACGAGATACGGTCATTATGAGTTCTTGGTGATGCCGTTTGGCTTAACCAACGCTCCGGCCGTATTCATGGATTTGATGAACCGTGTGTGTCGCCCATTTTTGGATAAATTCGTGATCGTCTTCATCGACGATATTTTAATATATTCAAGGGATGAGTCCGAACATTTAAGACACTTACGGGAAGTATTAGAAGTTCTAAGAAGGGAGAAACTGTTCGCGAAATTCTCGAAGTGCGAATTCTGGCTCCAAGAGGTGCAATTCTTGGGCATGTGGTATCAAAGGACGGGGTAAAAGTGGATCCGGCAAAGATCGATGCAATGATGAGTTGGGAGCCTCCAACAAGTCCGACGGAGATTCGAAGCTTCTTAGGTTTGGCGGGTTACTACCGGCGTTTCATCCAAGACTTTTCCAAGATAGCTACACCGCTCACTTCTCTTACAAGGAATAACGTCAAGTTTCTTTGGACTGATGCACAAGAGCAAGCCTTTCAGATGCTCAATAGGAAGTTGTGCGAAGCTCCGATCTTATCCCTACCCGAAGGATCAGAATATTTTTTTGTGTTTAGTGACGCTTCCAAGATGGGGCTTGGGTGTGTCCTAATGCAAAGGGGAAAGTAATAGCCTACGCGTCGCGGCAATTAAAGGATCATGAGAAGAACTATCCGACTCATGATTTGGAGTTGGCGGCGGTAGTTTTCGCGTTAAAGTTGTGGCGACACTACTTGTATGGGACCAAGTGTACTCTTTTCACGGATCACAAGAGTCTCAAGTACATCTTCGACCAAAAGGAACTCGACATGCGACAAAGGAGATGGCTAGAGCTTTTGAAAGATTACGATTGTGACCTACTCTATCATCCCGGTAAGGCTAATATGGTGGCAGATGCTTTGAGCCGAAGGAATCATGGTGATGGTGTCAAAATGTCCCTTGCAAGGATCGATGTGGTTACAAGTTTGTTGGAAAGCATTAAGGCGAGTCAAGTGGAAGCACTTAAGGAAAAGAACCTCAAGGCCGAAGTAATGGTGAAACAAAAGGAGCTGTTAACGGAAGACGGTCGTGGTCTCAAACTCTTTCAAGGACGAGTTTGGGTGCCGAAGTTGGGAGGAAACCGGAAGCTGCTTCTTGAAGAAGCGCATAAGTCGAAATACTCTATACATCCCGGTAGCACCAAAATGTATAGAGATTTAAAGTTAATGTATTGGTGGCCGGTAATGAAGCTAGATGTGGCTAGTTCTGTGGAGAAGTGTGTCACTTGTCTCCAAATCAAGGCGGAACATCAAAGAACTTATGGAAGTTTGCAACCATTGTCCATTCCCGAGTGGAAGTGGGACAACATCACTATGGATTTCGTGATAAAGTTACCAAGGACCTTGCGTGGCCATGACACAATTTGGGTGATTGTGGATCGGTTGACCAAGAGCGTGCACTTTCTTGCAATGCGGGAGACTCTGCCAATAGATAAATTGGCTAAACTGTACATCGACGAGGTGGTGTCAAGACATGGAGTTCCGCAATCTGTAGTATCGGATCTGGATAGCCGATTCACTTCGAACTTTTGGGCTAGTTTGCAAAAGGAGTTGGGTACTCGACTAAATTTGAGCACAACGTATCATCCTCAAATGGATGGTCAAAGCGAGAGGACGATCCAGACTCTAGAAGATATGTTGAGGTCGTGTGTAATAGACTTCGGGGGAAGTTGGGATTCACATCTACCTCTAGTAGAATTCGCGTACAACAACAGTTACCATTCTAGTATCGGAATGGCACCGTTCGAGGCTTTGTATGGACGGAAGTGCAGAACCCCGGTTTGTTGGTTAGAAGCGGGCGAAAAGCAATTCGCCGGGCCGGAAATCGTTCAAGAGACGGCCGACAAGGTGAAAGAGATTCGGGAAAGGCTAAAGGCGACACAAGACCGACAAAAGAGCAATGCGGACAAGAAGAGAAGACCGGTTGAGTTTCAAGTGGGTGATCGGGTCATGTTGAAGGTGTCTCCGTGGAAGGGGATCATACGTTTCGGGAAGCGTGGGAAGCTTAGTCCTCGTTTCCTTGGACCATTCGTTATTTTGGAAAAGATCGGTTTGCAAGCCTATCGGTTGGATTTACCACCGGAAATGGATAGAATACATCCTACATTTCATGTATGCTATCTTCGGAAGTGCCTAGCCGAGGAGGAAAGCGTTATTCCCTTGATAGAAATTCGGGTGGACAATGGGAATCGTTGCATTGAGGAACTGGAGGGGATCTTGGAGTCAAAGGTGAAGAAGTTACGACATAAGAACGTAGTCATGGTTAAAGTCCAATGGAAGCACAATCGGGGTGCTAACATTACTTGGGAGTCTGAAGATGATATGAAGAAGCGTTATCCTCACTTGTTTGCTTAGAGTAAGATTTCAGGGACGAAATCCCAATTAGGTGGGGAGGATTGTAACACCCGGAAATTCTCAAGGTAAGTATTTATTCATTTTAAATGCATTAAATGTACCTATATGAGTATATGAGCCTTTGTATGCGTTTTATGATAGTTGGTGTGTTGAAATGTCGTATAATCTGACTTACCGTCCTTAATTGTTCAACTCTTGCGTTAGTTGTTGAATCAGGTCAAAATTCGGGACGTTTGGGGTGTGGCGTGACAATGACAGGCGACTATGACATGGTCACTGTCGCCGTATCAAGGTCGCGGGGAGTGTACCGTAGGGTGGGGGAGTTCAGCGACTATGACACGCGACAATGACACGGCCAATGTCGCCGTGTCAATGTCGCATGGGATGTACCGAGACCTCGTGTCTAGGTGCGACTATGACACGCGACAATGCCCATGGGCATTGTCGTCGGGGCATGGTCGCCCGCGGAGAGCAGACTTCATTGATTAAAACCCTTTCAACCCTCATTTACCACATTTATCATTTTGAAAACGGGAGAGCCTCCTTTTGGGCGATTTTTGAGCTTCTCAAACACACACACACACTTATTGGAAGGGTTTGGGTTGTTGGAATCATTAAAGTGGTCATCCAAGCTATATTCAAGTGTTTCCTTGAAGTGTTCATCAAGATTCTCGTTCCTCATCTTCAAGTCTCATCTTCCTCAACTTTTAGGGTTTCATCTTTTCTAGGTTTTGGTCAAAAACCTAGATTGTGAGTTTACTAAACCTTTGTAAAACTAGATACACATCATAATCTCCTACTTGTTGCTTTATCTCTATATGTTCAAATGTTTGGGGATTTCTTCATGAAAATAGTTGGAAGATGTATACATATGGATGATTTGCCATGATTATTGTTATATGTATCATGATTGGGATTTGTCTCATAGCTACATAATGTGGGTACCTTGATATGTTAAATGTAAGCATAAATGGGTATCATGATGATTCTAGTTGGAGCACCATTTTGGTGATATGTTTATATGCATGATGAGCATGATTTACATTGGGTCTTTTGTTAGACATCATGAGGATAAGGTGGTAATATTATACCCGTAGTTGGTATTGAATTTTGTGGATTGAAATATATCTAAAGGACCCCTTATAAATGTTATGTGGACGAACCAAGTCAGTACACTAAGAGGATGTAGTCTTGGGAGCCACTGTGATGGTATGTGCCTAGACCTCCGCCACTCGGGGAATTTTCTTAGCGATAGTCTTCGGGTGGGCCGGGCCTTTGGGGTGTTCCTTGTTAAGGGCATCAAGGTATATCGACTCTTGGGTGGGACTTGATTGGTGCTTTGGGTCTCCCCTAATGACTCCACATATATTGAACACTGGTTAACTGCTGATAAGAATTGTATCTACTCATGCATGCTTATTATTGTTCAACTCACTAGGCTTTTGGCCTAACACTTGTTTGGTGTCGATGTGTATCTCAGGTTCTAGCGGCGGCGGTCTTAAGCAGGTTTAGTTGCTTTGGGGTGAGAGCTTGGGGAATTGCACATGAACGCGTTATACTTTTGGATATAGACTGTTTGGGTCTATAGATGACAACCCTTTTTGTAATCTCTTTTCTAGATGTAGAAATTAGATTAGTTGGTTGTTGTTTACTGTCCGTTAAATTACAATTGTGATTAAACAGGTTATTTATTTATATATTCCCCATTTTTGGGAGGCTCTTGCTATGACAATTTTAGCATACCTCATGTCCGTTTTCGGATTTTTGTTATCCCTATTTTTAGGGTGTTACATGTTACCTTTAGGAATGCTGCTTTTTGGAAGGAGGCAATTAATGACGAAATGGATTCCCTTGTATCTAATAATACTTGGGAAATCATAGAATTGCCTCCTGGATCCAATGCTATTGGGTGCAAATGGGTCTTTAGAGTTAAATTGAATGCAGATGGCTCAGTTCAAACCTTCAAAGCTAGATTGGTGATACAGGGTTTTAGTCAAAGACAAGGAGTGGATTACTTTGATACATATGCCCAGTAGCTAGAATTACGTCAATTAGAATACTCTTTGCTTTAGCTTCTATACATAATTTACCCATACATCAAATGGATGTAATAACGACCTTTTTAAATGGGGAATTAGATGAGGAAGTTTACACGAGACAACCTGAGGGATTTGTATTGCCCGAAAACGAAAATAAAGTATGGCATGAGAAATTAATGTTGCTATACTTTCAAATGTTTTTTCTCACAATTCAGCGGATAGATGCATTTATTCTAAGTTTACTCAAGAATATGGTGTTATATTATGCCTTTATGTGGATGATATACTTATAGTTGGAACCAATATGCAAGGTATAATTGAAACTAAGAAGTTTCTATGTTCATGTTTTCAAATGAAGGATTTGAATGAAGTAGATACTATATTGGGCATTAAAGTGCAAAGGCATAGTGGGGGTTATATGTTAAATCAGTGTCATTATATTGATAAAATACTTTATAAGTTTCAACACTTAGATATTAAGGAGGCAAATACCCCGTATGAAACATCATGTAAGTTAAGTGAGAATAGTGGTAGAGCTATTGTTCAACTTGAGTATGCAAGTGCCATTGGTTGCCTTATGTATGCTACACATTGCACAAGACCGGATATTGCATTTGCAGTTTGTAAACTTTCGAGGTTTACTAGCAATTTGAATAAAGACCATTGGAAGGCTATTGGTCGGGTTCTAGGATATTTAAAAAGAACCAGAAATCTTGGTTTACATTATGGAGGTTTTCCAGAAGTACTTAAAGGTTACTCGGATGCTAGTTGGATTACTGGTGGAAGTGATAATAAATCCACAACTGGATGGATTTTCACCCTAGGTGGGGGTGTTGTTTCTTGGGCTTCAAAGAAACAAACATGTATTACTCATTCCACCATGGAGGCTGAATTTATGGCCTTGGCTGCCGCAGGTAAGGAAGCAGAATGGCTAAGAAATATGCTGTTGGATATAGAGTTGTGGCCACAACCAATGTCAGCCATCTCCTTAAACTGTGACAGTGAGGCTACTTTAGCTAGGGCTTATAATAATATCTACAATGGTAAATCTAGGCATATTAGCCTTAGGCATGCTTATGTGAAACAACTAATTTCTGATGGAATTATTACTATTGTTTATGTACGCTCTTGTAGAAATTTAGTGGATCCGTTTACAAAAGGTCTTCCTAAAGACTTGATTTATGGAACTACAAGAGATATGGGTTTGAAACCCATTGATTGAAGTTGGCAATAATAGAAACCCAACCTATACTTAGACTAAAATCTACTTATAGGTTCAATGTGGTAAAAACAAGTTATTGATCACCAGCTTGGACATTAGTTTACTAAACTAATGAGTAATTATTTGAGGGTGATTTTATACTCTTAATGAAGTATTCCTTTGGTAATTAAAGGGACTTCACCTATGTAGACACAAAGAGTGGTGCCGCTCTAGCTTAGGCAAATATTTTGCTTTTATAGGTGTCTATGAAACTGGGACGAGCGCATGGCTATAATAGTGCTCCCTTATTCATGAACATGGTATGACTGATCATGTGTGTTATCTCTCCGAGTCTGACTTATGGAATCATGGCTCAAATGCTTAAAGCCGCCTATGATTCTGTTGGGCTTCTTGAGAGGTATACACTATATCAAGGTTCAAAGCGAAAGCTACCTTGATTTAAGCATGAAAGGTCAGATGCTTGTGATAAATCCTAAGTGGGGGATTGTTGGAACATATAGTATTTATCACTTGTTGTTGTCCCACATAGGAAGAGTAAATTTTGGTCCTTATAATTAACGGTCCGTTAATATTTTTGTTAACTCCGTTAGTTAGTTAATTTGGTTATTTTTGGAGGGAAATCGAATCATTGCACCTTTTCATGAAAGGTTGCACCTTTTCATTTTTCTGCTATATATATACAATAGTTTACTTCAAAGAAATTATCTTTTTCTTTTGTTTTCACTCTCCTTCACAAACACAATAATCATGATCATGAGAAGAACATGTAGGATCGTTTTCTATTGTTCTTAGAATCGAGGAGGTCCTGGGAGGAGTTAGCCTAGATCCATCAACGACTTAGTGGGGGCTAATATTCCTTAAGGATAGTGATTTAATCACATCCTTGTTTTAGTCTAAAATTGATCATTTTGTTTATGTCAAATTCCCTATATTTAACACTACCTTCAACATGTCGGACAAAACTACCTCCGCACCATTATCAACCACCACCACCATCATTGTCCATCTTATTTATATCCTCCACCCATTATCGCTGAAACAACTTCCACCATTTCCCCGTCAATTCATAAGCATCTTTCAAACTGAATAAAACAAGTTTTTTCTTTGTGTAAATCGAGTTTTTTCGAACTACTGTCCATCTTATCAAATTCTTCATTTACAAATTTGGTACTATTATATATGTATGTATTTAAGTATGAAAATTGTGTAAAAACATTTAAAAATTAAATTATTTAGATATTTACTTTATTTGTGTTATATATAACTATTATATGATATATAAAATTATCAAACAATTTTTTGGGACAACTTGTCTTGTCTTGTCCTATCCAACCCTAGTCATACCAAACACTAGACAAACAACTTGTCATGTCCAGTAATGCTCCCTTGTCAAGTCATGTCCTATTATGTCATGTATTGTCCAGTTAAATCATATTTACATACCAAATGGTATATAAATGCATGTGTACACTTATATTTGGTTAAGACAAATATAAATCATATCGATATTTTATTTCAATCATTTAAAGCTTATTAGTTTGATAGCATGTCTTGACGTATGAATTGTATATGATAGGTTTTTAAGATTTAGTAGGGGTGCGTAGAAAGTCAACCAATCTAATTAAAATTGATCGGCCATAATTGGATATCCAGTTGTAATTGGATCGGATCATATTGAAAATTTCAACATCCAATTTGGATCGGTTGGTTCTTGGATGGCAGTCTAGAACCCACCGAACCGAACCGACCAACATCAAATTAACCATCCAATTATCATCCAGTTTTCTATCTAACTATCATCCAATTATTTTTTAAACATTTTGCTTAAATCTAAATTTGTTTTGTGTTGGTTTTTAAATTTTTAGTCTCACTTGTGTTGGTTTTAACACAAATTGAAAGTGATTAATCAATTTGTTTCATTGTTAGAAAATTGCATTAAATTAATACATTGGATGGATCCGATCCGATCATCCATTGGATGTCAGATGGATCCAATCCGATCCGATGGACATCCAATAAAAATATTCATTGGATATCCAATCTGATCCAATATATATCCAATAAGAACATCCAATGAATGGAAACGAACCGATTCAATCATCCATCGGATTGGAAAAATCCAACATCCAATGGATGATTGGATCAGTTCGGTTGGAAAAATCCAATATCCAACGGATGATTGAACAGTTCGGTTGGAAAAATCCAACATCCAATGGATGATTGGATCGATTCGATTCCACTTACATCCATTAAATGTTTGACAAACACCCCTACCAGATAGGATAGAACATGACAGAACAATTGTTCAACGTTTGGTAAGACATAGTTGGACATGACAGAACAGATAAAATGTAACATCCGGAAATTCAGGTAAGTATAAGGTTTTGTTAATCTTGAGATTTTGTGTTTTAACGAAGTAGAAGTTATATGCTTAATTTCTAATTGGTTTATATGAGGTTATTTGGTTTGGAAGTTTTAGAACCATCTTTGGAAAACAGTGGACCGCGCGACTTACGCCGCGGGTTGAAGTCGTGGTATAAGCCGCGTAGGCCACTAGGTGCGTGTCTATGAGGTATCACGCGACTTACGTCGCGGGTGGGAGTCGCGGCACAAGCCGCGTAACCCACTGGAGTGTTCTCCCTTGAGCAAGCGGGCGACTTATGCCGCGGGTTCTAGTCGCGACACAAGTCGCGGGGCAGCCTGCAGTCCCCAAAACCCCTTTTTCTCCGATTTTTCTCTCTTATTTTCATAACTCTCTCTCTCTTGGCGATTTCTCTCTCAAGAAATCAGTCTTTCCCTCACCAAACCCTAACCTCATTAAATACAAACTTTTTTGGTGGTTAGATCTTTGGGTTCTTGCATTTACTCTTCTCAAGGGAGCAATTATTAGGGTTCTCCAAGTTCCATCTTCATTTTCAAGTCTCATCTTCACCTAGGGTTTCATTTTTTCTAGGTTTTGGTCAAAAACCTAGATTGTAAGTTTACTAAATCTTTGTCAAAACTAGATACACATCATATGCTTATATTTATGGTTATTTGTCTCTATATGTTCAAATACTTGGGATTTTCTTATGAAGGAATGTTGGAAATATGGCTATATGTGAAATACCATGGTTTACTCTAAATGTGCAAGTATTGGGGCTTTTCTCTTGGATTCATAATATGTACATGTTGATGTGATAAATGTATACATGTCTCGATATGATGATGGTTTCTAGTTGGAATACCTTTTTGGTAATATGTAATATGCATGATGAGCATGATTATCATTTGGGTCTCATAATGGACTTATGTGATAGGATGGTAACATAGTACCCATGGTTAGTATCGAAATGTATTGGTTGAAATATACCTCAAGACCTCCTATATAATATGTTGGACGAACCAAATCAGTAGACACTAGGAGGATGTAGTCTTGGGCGCCACCGTGATGGTATGTGCCTAGACCTCCGCCATTCGGGGTAATGCCATGGTTGTAGTCCTCGGATGTGCCGGGCCTTTCGGGTGTCTCTTGTTAGAGTGCATCAAGGTATATCGACTCTTTGGGTGTAACTTGATTGGTGCTATGGGTCTCCCCTATTGACTCCACATTTGTTGAACTGTGGCTAACTGCTGATAAGAATTGTAACTACTCATGCATGCTTATATTTGTTCAACTCACTAGGCTTTTTGGCTTAACACTTGTTTGGTGTCGATGTATATCTCAGGTTCTAGCGGCGTCGGTTCTAAGCTGGCATAGTGGGTTGGGTGAGAGCTTGGGGGAAAACTCGCAAATGGACATACATTGGATAGAAAAACTTTTGGGACTATAGATAACAACCCTTTTGTAATCTCTTTTCTAGTTGTAGAAATTAGATTAGCTGGTTGTTAATTTATTATCCGTCAAATTACAATTGTGATTGAATAGGTTGTATATTTCCCCATTTTTGGGAGGCTCTTGCTTTGGCAATTCTATATACCGCATGTCCGTTTTTCAGATTTTTGTTATCCCTATTTTTAGGGTGTTACATAAAATGACCACTTTACCCCTAATGAGTTGTTTATTTTTTTTTAATATTTTGATTTATTTATGTAATTTATTAAATTATAATAAAATAAATATTTTTATAACAAAATATGTCATTAAAAGTTTTCATCAAGACTATTAAAATGACACCAAAATAAAACGTTTATGTAGTTTCCAATTTTTTTATACCATTTCTATATTATTTTTTTGTTATTAATATTTAATAAATTACATAAATTAACCAAATAATATAAACCATATAAAGTTAATATTTTGAGGACAATAAGTGAAAGTTTAACAAACATAAAACAAAAATAATAAATTTTAAATAATGAATAAAATGTAAAAAGGAAGATGTATTTGATGTTTTAAAAGAAAATTAGGTTTTATTAGTAAAATATAAGTATGTTTCACCCGGTCCCATCTTGTTCCATGGGGGTGGGCTGGAACAAGCCTGTTTCAGTTTGTTGTGTTCATCTAAACCGCACAAACCGCACCGCACCACATCGCAAAGTGCGGTTTAGAACTTCCGCGGTGCGGTTTGCGTTTTTACCAAACCATACTATGCGGTGCGGTTTTGAGTTATCAAACCGCGGTTCAAACCGCACCACACCGCACTTTTTATTTATGTATATATTTTTAATGTATATATTACACAAACACATATATGTATATATAGAATAATTACATTATTAATGTAATATGTATTTAGGAATAGGATGAGTTGAATATTTTTATTTTTTGGACTATGGTCACGTTAACATGAATTTTAAAATGAAGTTTTAATCTTATAATTATTGAATGGTATGTGTAAAGTCCGTTAGGTACAAACCGCATAAACTGCACCACACCGCATTTCGCGGTGCGGTTTGAGGTATATGCGGTGCGGTTGGGAAAATGCCTAAACCGCATATGCGGTGCGGTTTGCAGTTTTGCCCTAAACCGCACCGCGAACACACCCTAAATAATGAGAAATGACAACTTTACATTCGTGCAAAAAAATGGATCAATTTTTTTTTGAAGTGTTAGCAAACACAACCTAACCCGATCTCCTTCTACTCATACTTACTGGGTGTTTGGTTCATCTCAAGAAACGAAAAAAAGATTGATAATGAATATAGTGTAAAATGGAAATGATTATTTTCACTACATTATATTATATTATATTATTGTGGATTCCCTTCCATTACCAATGTTTGGAGATTAAAAAGAAAAGGAATAAAAAAACAACCAAAAGTTGTTATGTTCACTTATCTTATCCATCAAAACAATATACCGTGAAAATAATAGTTGGTAAGCATCTTTTGCCCGGTAAGTGTTTATTGGGTAAAAGTCTTCTCCCTCGCTTATCGGATAAAATTATTGGTCCTGTTATGCCTCTTACCAGCATGGGCGGACCTATGAAACCAGAGAAAGGTCATGTGCACCTGCTCAACTTATTTTTGCAAGTAGAGTTTTTTTGGGGTATGATAGGTACACCCGCTAAACTTTGAAGGGTGCTCTGGTTTGAGATATTGGAAAATAGAATATCAACAAAAAAAAAAACGCAAAAAGTCCCTCGATAATCAACCAAAAAACCAAAATTCTCTTGAGAAGTCGAATATCAACAAAAAATACTGAAAAAATCTATCAAAATCAACCAATAAACTTAAAAAAGCTCTCAAAACGGTGGAATTCGACCAAAAACACATCAGACAACTTTGCGGGACTTTGATCCACCTAAAAGATGCACCCGCTCGACAAAATTTATGACCACTGCTTACCAGGTAGATTCTTTGTCTTTGTCATACTCATTAGATAAGCGTTTAGTAAACGAGTCTTTTACATGTATTGATCTGAACCCATTTCTATTTATCACTCAACTCGTCTAACTGTCACATTTTGCCACCAATAGGTAAGTTAGTGAAGTCGGTTCATGTTTGGGCAAAAAATCATTCGAAGGCATGATGAATTAAAGTTTGTTATAACAAAATTTAAAAAAAAACAAATTATTATCAAAACATGGAAAAGTGGTATAAGAGTATCTCCAACTGCACGGTAAATCAGAGGATTTGCCGTGCGGTATGCTCCAATCGGCCGGTATTTCCAAAACTCCTTTTGCCGGTCGTGAATTTCATACGGCATATTTGCCGGCCTTGAAAATCTTGAGGGATCCACCATTATGTGTGATATTTAATATAAATTTGATGTTTTTTTGATAGGGGTCCATAAATTTAGTGTTTTTAGAGGATGGTTGGAGTTGAGTTTTTTTTTTTTTTTTTTTTTTGTGTGATGGACCCACAAAATTTAGTGTTTTTTTTAGTGTTAAGGTTGGAGTTAAAAAGGTTGAGCATAAATGTTGAGTTATATCATATGAGTTAAAGTATTTCTACAAGAAGATTATTATGTATTCGTTGATACTTGAAAAGGCTTTATTGCAAAATCAACTAATTTGTAGAAAAGTGAAAACGACCAAGTACAAAGTTTGAACATAGAATTACATTTTAAAGTTATGGTAGCAAAATTGTATACGGATTATCTTGTGTCCATACTCCATCATACAAAGTGCAAACACAACACTATTCTTTATGAACGTATTAACCATAAAAAATGATACGAGTATTCCTAAATAGCAAAATTGTTTTATTTTGTTACCCGATTCATCCAACCAGTCCATTTTATATATGGTTCAAAGACATGTATATAGTGCTTTGTGAAGGCACGAACCATTTCAGTACGTACAAACATACCCAAATAGTTATCAAAGAAATGAGATTTGTATAATAAAATGCTTCAATGCCCCAAGTTGAGCTTAAACTTTGCTTCCATTATACAAGAAAATAATACCACCTTTTCATTTTATTCTCAACGGCATATGTATGTGCTTAAAATAAACAAAGAGCTAATATGGGTCAGATTCTTTAAAAAGACATACCATCTTTAATCATCCTTCTTTGGTAATTCCTTGGGTTTTGACTTCTCCACTTTCCTATAAAACCGAAACAAGCCCAAGTAAGAATTTGAAATGCGATCAAGATTAGATGTGTAAAATACTGCATATAAACGATGTTGGCTAAAGAAGCTGGATATTGTATGGCAATGGGAAAATGTGGACGCTATGCAACCTCAATGAACGAGTTGTAGAACTGTCAACACGATGGTTTCCAAATATCAAAATCTAGAACCAAAATGGTAACTCGACCACTCAAGTTACCCAACTACGCATTATATAAAAACTAGTAAGAACGACCACCAAATGCAAGGCATTTCATACGAATATAACTAATACTGGAATACAAAACACGAAAAATTGCTTCCATCTGAAATTTACAAGTGTTGGAATCCTGCCATCTACATATACACTTGTGGCCACCGGGAAATTTACCTCAAGGCTTTTGGCGAAGCCTACAGTCACGATTTGCCATGGGACTTATTGGGCGAAGTCTGGGATCACCTATTTAAAAAAAAATTACTTCCTCCTAAAGTATAAACAGTCAAATGACAGTCCTACCAACTCCAGTACCCCCTTTCTCCCTCTCCATCCAAGCACCCTCAATGACTAAAAGGTTATAATGGTGTTTGATTGGTGGTATACTGGTATTAGGGGGCAAGGAATGGGAAGGATAATCAGAGATGGACCTGGAAAAACTTTCAACTGGTAGCATCATTTGACTATAAGAAACAAATCTATAGAGATTTTTTCACAGTTCCTTGCCTCTACAGAAGAGGTCCCATGTTGACCTTTATCCCTGTCTTTTCTTCCAAAGTTTTTAAATTAAAAGCTGAAAAATAAAGAAATTTGCCAAACATAAGATTCGAACGGGTGTCCTTCCGAAGGAAGGACCTTAACACGGTGAGTCGGTGACATACACGAACCCTGCCACCACAAACTTGTGTCTTCGGTTTAGTTTCAACTTTCAAGATATAAATAAAGCGGACATTCCTTTTAGACCCTAATTTTTTTTTCATTGCAACGGGATGATAGAGCAGGAGCACATGCACCCCCGGCCCTCCTACCTATGTACCCCCCCCCCCCCCCCGGCGCAGTAATGAATAATGGTGTTTGGTTCAATATAATGCAGCGAGTAATTACTTAAAAGTCGGTAATCACTCATACTCTAGTAAATTTGAGGGGTGATGACTTTTCATTCTCCAACATTATCCTTCATTATTATATACATTCCCTTACAACAAACGACGCGCCCCCTAAAGAACATGGTAATTAGAATTTCTAGTAGTTATGCACATCCTACTACGACATAAACATCTCATTTTTTTGTTTCAATACCATTGACAAGTGAAAAGTGCAAGAAAATAAGTGACGATGTTGCACAATTGTATCCTAATCAGTAAGTCCCAAAATCAACCTATTGAGACATGAAATACATCGTCAGTCCACAGAGGTTGCTCTGATTTCAGCGGTTAACAAGCCAAAACTGTAATTCACATTTTCTTAATTATATTTTGCAGATAAAAGGCTATAAAACATTAAAATTGTTGGTATTGTTATCATCATAAACACAAAATCCTTACTTTTATCTAAATTTAAATTCATTTATATCATGTTTGTGTCCTTCATGGGACTTGTTAGAGAATAACAGTTTAGGGGCCGTTTACTTAACACTTACCTTGGTAAGCGCTTACCGGTTTAATTACCTTACCAGGTGAACATAACAAATACCGAGAATCTTACCCGGTAAGAGGAAGTCAAGGATCAAGTGTCTTACACAGTAAGTGAGGGTGATGGCTCTTACCCGGTAAGCGCTTAGCTGGTTATAAACGCTTACCATCAATCATTTTGATGACCGGAAATGTTACCCCATAAGGTACATGAGAGTGGTGACTCTTGCCGGTAAGCGTTAGGTAAACAACCCCTTTAGTGTACCTCTGTCTGGAACAGAGGAGTACAGATAACCTGCATACATGCTAGTCATGACCAGTACGTGATAGCGACCACAAGTCTACGGCATCAAAGAACTTCCCTTTTATCACTCTTAAAACAACAGGGTTCCCATCCATGTACATAGCATTTAGTCAGCTTTCATCATTGACTAGAAAGAAGCAATGAGTGTATTCAATGAACATTCAGATTGTGTAAGATGGTTTGAAGAGTGGTCCACGAGAGACTCTTAGGGGTCTATGGAACGGTATTATTTTTCCCACAATTTTATAATTTGATTTCTTTTCTCCTATTGGTATATACTAGCCTAACTTTAATTTTGTTCCTAAAAATAATGGAAGGGATAAGGGGTTGGACACATGACTATAGGCCATTTGGAGATCATCTTTCTTCTTCAAAATTTATGTAGTGTTACTGTCTTTCCTTCCAAACTTCCTCAAATTTTCTGTTCTGAGCAGGGAAACTTTTATAAAACTATAAAATTGAGGTGATCAACAAATAGTTTTCATAGTAAGAGGATCATGTTAGGAGACATAGTAGTTATTTATGTTCCAAATCCCCTACTCACCTCTACAAGTTTGTCATGTTTAGTCTACGCAAACTAGTTTAGGATAAAAGGTTTGTTGTTGACCTCCTAAATTTCATATAATAGCAAACAGCTTTTTCAAACTCTTCTGAAGACTTAAGTCCTCCTTAATTAATGCAAGTCCCAATTACAGCTCCAGAAGATATGATCAATACTTGGGCCTTGTATCTTCAGAAGTCACGCAATTATATACATCCAATGGTGAGTTTGCTAATGAACCGTCTTGAGGAACCTCTCCTAAGAAAAAAGTTACAGAAGTAGTCACGGATCTAATTTTAGCCTACAACGTGTCTTGCAGTAAGATTTATGATCCCTATATCTATATGAGGTTATAATGGCTCTAGAGAGTTAGCCACAATTTCTTGAATCACCTGACAACTAATTCAAATAACCAACAATGCACCAACAAATTACACACATCTGGAGATTAATAGCCTAAATCTTGTTAAAGAGTAATTCAGCCATGATTCATGAACCACCCAAAGATACCGGAATACCGCTCAGAAGAGTCAGAATCCCAGTGTTATTGTTTAAAGGATATCATAAGCTTCTGCAATAAGTATCTAGAGGACTACAGCATATACATATGCTGAATTTTTCAGGGACACAACAGATGACCAGATATTCTTGAAAATTTGCCCTAAAAACACAGATAATCCATCAGCCAATATAGTTGAATTTGTCATCAGAAAAAATAAGTTTTACAACGATTCTTCACGAAGGGCAAAAAATGAGCGCTATTGTTGTCACTATACAAGTGGCGTAGGCGAATATTTTTGCTGTTTCACTATTCACTACTTCCTCGATTCAAAATTCTATGAAGATTACCTCCGTATTTGTGTACGAGTAGTAGAGATTAGAGAACCATACGTCATTTTACATTAAATTTAACTTATTTTGTAACGAGAACCTTTTTGCGATGTGGACTACGCACATAGAATTATAGCAAAAACAACACTCACAGGAATCAACACTATTCATGACCTCGAACCTAAGCGTGTGTACAGAAATCGTACTTAGCTGCAGAAGCAGATTCTTCTTCGAGCCAGTGGCGAATTTGACGAACGTTCCGTTTGAAAATGGAAGCAGATTGTTTTACGTCACTCCTCATCAGTAGAATCACTGCGCTGACTCCGGCCACGGTCAATATCAAGTTTGTTAACGCCATTTGATCGATCGAATTCAGTCCGCAAATAAGTCTGTCGGACAAAGCAAATGATTGATTGCAAATCTTCGTATTAAATGTCGTTCGAGGGTTCTGAAATCGGGCACGGATTGATCCGCGAAAATTTCCGGTGGATATCGATTACAAGGTGTTGGTTATCGGCGGCGGTGCAAATGGACGTAGAGCGACGGCTGGAAGGAAAAGAAATCAAGAACTGAAAATGACCTTTGCCCACGATTAGTCCTTGCACTATTAAGATTTCCAATTGAACCACTTTTGTTCTTAAATGTTTTTCAAATTGGTCCCTATCAATTAAGGGTGACAATAGGCAAGTGTAAATTTGTTACCCGTTATGTTTCGACCTGTTGGATAATGGTATATGTAACGAAAAATTTATTCATTGATCCACTTACTCATTACCAATGTTTTAAAAACCGGGTCGAACCGGTTGAACCGGGAACCGGTGAAGAGATCGGGTCAATTGCGACCGGGTTGGTGCCATTTTATGATCCAGATTGAACCGGTCGGTTCTATTAAAAAACCGGTTGAACCGGTCATAACGAACCGGTATCGAACCAGTTGACCCGGTAACAAAAGTTAAAAACCAATAGTCCAATAGGCAATACGTATTAGCGTTAAAACCAACACTCCAATGTCTCAAGATCCATTCTTTGGTTTGATCGTTATGTTTCGTCTTGATGTATTTGGGTTGATGAAAAACTTATGCTTATGTATGTTTATTTAATGTTTTTGGATTGATGTAAAACTTGTTGTTATGTGTTTTTTTTAATATTTTTTGATTGATGTAAAACTTGTTGTTATGTGTATTTTTAATGTTTTAACTTGTTGACATCAAATTTTTGGTTTTATATATATTTATGTATGCAGGAAAATGAAAATTACATAGAAAATTTTGAAACTGGGTTGACCCGGTGGTTGAACCGTGACCCAGTCACCACATCGGGTCAACCAAAAAAACGGTTTTTAAAACATTGCTCATTACTTGTTTACCGGACAATAGCGGAAAATCGTATAGGTCCACAAAAATGGCCACCTGTGTTGTCACAGTGGTGGTGCAAGTGCACATCGAACGCTATGATCGCTATAAGTAATAAAGTGGTAAAAATAGTGAGATCGTATCCACATGGATGACTTCAAAGTTTCGAGTAGTAGGTCGAGAATACAATGATTTCAATTAGAGAATAAAACAATATCTTTGAGCGAGATTGGTGCTTTTAACAATTAAGTAAAACAATTAATTTAAAGAAAAAGGTATGAGTGTAGGCTTTATCTAAGACTTTTGTAGTAGCCTCGTGGTCAGAAACAAAGTGTCACAAAAGCATTTATAAGAATCCATTTATCGTGAATGTGAATTTTCACAAAGAGTGGCCACATGTCCCAACAAAGTCACCACTTTTGCCGACTCAAAACTTGTCGATTTAACTAAGTCAACCTCTAAGGATCTTAGCTCTACCAATATGGAAATAGATGCCCAAATTTCTGTGTGACACCAAAATCGACAGACATTTGAACCTTAGTAAAAATCATGCAAAAACTCGTATATCTACGTGGTTATAAAAGACTATCTCAAATATTATTGCATCACTCAAGTTGTATTTCCGGATCCGCCCATCTCCGGGTCAAATATCTAATATTATCACTTACAAGTGATTGGCTTGCCCGCATTGAGTTAGAGTCCCGACTTAAGTGACCAAATATAAGAGTTAGCAACGACGACAACATCCAAGTGTTGCCTACTAGCCTTAGATTTGGCTCACACCCACACCCAAAGAGGTGTTTAGCTCAAAATAAAAGGAGAATACATTATAGAAGAAAAATAATACATAAAGAGTACTTGATTAAGAAATAAACTACAAATTGTGGTCACTTATGTCGCCATGGTGGCGAACAGTGATGGAAATTAAATACTAGAAAGTAAATTACAACTACAACTATCTAATAAAATAAAAAAGAAGAGATCAATGGTTGAATTATTCTACATTGTTGGAGCTCTCATTCAAATGATATCCCATGGTCTCTATTTATAGTGGAAGATGAAAAGAGTAGTGGAGGATTTTAGCTACAAATACTTTCAATGAGTTCAAGCCTTCTTTGACCCAAAGGCTTCTTGCCTTCTTCATCTACTATTACATGAAAGCTCATATAGTCATATATTGCTTTACCTTCTTTAAGTTTTATAGATAGACATTTTTGGGCATAGATATCTTTCCACCAATGTTTTACTTTTGTCTTTTGTCTTCTATTTATTTCCTTGGTTTCTAGAGCTTGACCATTAGGAATGTCATTATGCAGCTGAAAATAATACATGCAAAAAGTTATATTTTTCAGTTGTTCTCAGATTTATGTCGTTCACCGCGGTGGCGAACAAAGTGACCATTTTCTGCAGTCGAACATTTAAACCAAAAATGATGCGTTCAACCATCAAAACACAAATTTTTATCCTCAACGCCTCCAAATGAAAATAAATAAATAAAAAGAAAAAACATGAACACATAAAAGGAAAACACACACTAAAATCGAAGAAAAACACACACAAACAATAGGTAAATAACACTAATGAGAGTTATCATCGGACATTTTAATGGGTAGGGTATGAATAAACGGTTTTTCGTTATCCATTACCCACTATAGACGGATGATCAAATGAAAAATGCTAACTATTTAAGAGAATACGAAAACGAACAAATCACGTGCAAAATCAATGTAATTTTACATTAACGGTCAAAAAAAGTGTGCGGGCGACTTTGGCCACGTTTTCAGGTCACGGGACAAAGTCACGTGAATCACATGTGATTTTGTACGTGATGTTAGTGTAAAATCACATGTGGATTGATCGTTTTTTTATTCTTTTAAGTAAGTTATGATATATATATATATATATATATATATATATAGTTGAATAGGGTGCGTTTCATTTGAAAACCAATTAATTCGTGGAAACTTTGCAAACCACTATTTTAGGAAACATTTTGTTAAGTTTCCTAATCTAAAGTCATGATTATAATAAATGAATCTTATCATCTTCCATATATATCACAATCATTATTAATGAATCATAATAGTTTTCCATAAATATATATATTGTTTCCTAAAACAATGGTTTGCAGAGTTTCCACGAATTGATTGGTTTTCAAATGAAACACACCCTAGTTGAATAATAGTAATATAGGTTCGGGGGAAAAACCTCAAAAAAATGAAAAACTGAAGAACACTTTGGTAACCCTTCATCTGGACGGTATGCACTTGTCCATACAGGTAAATTATGTTTTTTTTTGTTTTTATGCACAATGCATTATGCACTCGTGCATGTTGCAAATTACTTGTATGCACAAGTGCATACCTTCCAGATGAAGGACTACCAGGATATTCTTCAGTTTTTCGTTTTTTTGAAGTTTTTCATTGAACCTGACCCTATAATTATATTATGTTAAATATTAATATTTTATTTATATTGCTATCATATATATGTCATATATACTTCATTAAAAATATTATATTTTTATAATAAATATTCCAGATATATGTAGAGTTTCTTTTATAAAGGGTTGTGCTATTTTTGCGTACTTGACCAAATATTCAAATTTATGCTTATAATAGTGCAATTATCTACATATGCTGGCATGAAATTAATAAAAATCCATGATTTTAAGTCTATGTTTGATAAATTAGCTTATAAGTTAGCTAATGACTGATAAACTAGCTAGTGATTTATAAACTAGCTAGTAGCTGATAAACTAGCTGATGAAAAAGTCATGTTTGACAAAAACTAGCTTATAAGATGTAAAATTACCAAAAAAGACATCTAACAAATATAATTAATCACAATATTAATAATATAATTAAAATAAATTTATAGTAATATAATAGATTAATTAATACAAATAAGATAGTAAATAATATAATATATTAATTAATTTTTTTTGAAATTTATTATATATATTATAAATTTTGAATTTTAAACCAAATTTAAAAAAAATATATACATTAACTTATGATTTTAAAAAACCGTTACATATAATATGGAAAAAATAATCAAATAATAATTATAATTGATAACTAAAATATATTGAACAATATTTAAAAAATTTGATATAATTATCAATAATTAAAAATAATTAAAAATTTATATCAATGTATAATTAAAATTTATGTTATAATTTTCAGATAATATTCATTAATATGTATTAATTAATAATAATAAATTTTAATAATTAATATTTATTTATAATTAATAGTTAATATATAATAATGAATATAAATGAGAGTATAATTGGAATAATCACAAAAAGCTACTCATAAATTATTTCAAGTAGCTTATCAAAAAACTAGCTTATGTCCATCCAAACATGTACCCAAAAAATAAGCTAGCTTACTTTTGCCAAACAATACCTAAGTAATATATTTATCTATACTATCTATACTATATTATAAAAGAGACATAAAAATCTCTTAAAAACAACCCATTAAGCATTATGTACTATTATTTAATGCTAATCTACTTAAAATCTCTTAAAAAACAACTAATGAAACAATATGTACTACTTTTAAATGCTTTTAACCCTAATTAATAAATTTCATCCTTATCCCTAAAATCCTTATCTCTAATCCCCAAACCCTAAAATTATGAAATTTTAATTGTGATAAACATAATCAAAACAGGATAAATATCTCAATTTAAATATAAAAAATTTAAAATATATAAGATAATTAATGAATTTTAACAAATTTATATAAAAAATATTATATTATTAAGCCTAAATTAAACAAATTAAAAAAAAACATTATCACTCTCTAAAAACCACACGCTCTCTTTCCCCTATTTATATCCTTATTTAAACATGAATTTTGAATGGAGAAGATGAGGATGAAATCGAAAAGATCGATCGAGTAGCGCATTTTTTCAAACAACTGTATCAGGTTTTGTCTTCTTTTTCGTTTTTGTTTGACTTGCTTGAGTGTGTATTTGTTATTACCGTCCTTCTTGATTTCTTTGAGGTGTTTCTGTATCAGGTTTTGTCTTCTTTTTTCGTTTTTGTTTGACTTGCTTGAGTGTGTATTTGTTACTGGTTTCCTTCATATGTTTGTCTTTCCTTCATTTCTACATATCTATTTCTTTGTTTGAACGGTTAACAAAGTTTCTCAACAGACAACCCATTTACCAACGGAGTTACATGCTCGAGGGCTTTTAAATTTTCATTTATGATAAAATTTTACACCTTACTCACCCGGTGCATTGCACGGGCATGATGCTAGTATTATAAAGCACGGATAAAAAACTCTTAAATACAAATTATTAGGCACAATGTACCATCATTTTATGCAAGATTTTAAAAATATCTTAATTTACAATTATCAAAACACAAGATACATATTACTACTGTAGGTTTCTAACACCCACCAATTTGGTATGTACATGGCTTTCCTTTTATGCAGACCTTTCCATATATCACTATTAATTAATATATTATAACAGAAGCTTCAGCTACTTGAAGAGTGAAGAAGCAGCTACCATCTTTCAATGCAATACTAAGCCAACTAGCAACCTGAGCCTGTAGCCACCCGCTATTTTATAATAGCAACCAAGCCAGCCGGCCTATATTTGAACGAAAATGTCGGGTCGCTCAGCGAGGAGAGGATAGGGTGCTCTCCTCACTACGTAACATGATAGGAATCCCAGCAAACAAAGAGTACCTTCGACAGACCATTAACCCTCAGAAGGAAACATACCCCTTCTTTCTATAGCACTGAGGAGCAGTAAACTACAGTGATAGAAGAACCTCGACTAGAGTTGCAAGTAAAGTTACTATAATTTTTTTAATTATATTATTAAATATGTAATTGGTTATTTTTTTAGATGTCATTAAAATATATAAGATAATCATTGAATTATAACAAAATACTTAATTTTTTTAATATAAACAACATTATATTATTAAGCCTAAATTAAACAAATTTATATAAAAAAAACCAACATCCCCGTCCCCGATCCTCATCTTTATCCCCGTCCCCATCCCCGTCGGGGAATATGATCACATCCCCATCCCCATCCCCAACGGGGAACGGGGATCCCCAACGGGAAAACGAGGATTTTTTTTTCCGTTTATATAAACTATTTTAAATCAAATATGTGAGACATAACACGTCTTTAAATTTCACAAATTTCCAAAAACCTAAAATCAAAAGGAATTTAATTTTATACAAAAAATCATATCATATGATACTTAATTAACTAAAACCAATATAAATCCAGTTTAATTAAAAAAAAAACTTAACGTCACACGTCCAAAACATATCGAGTAATATCCAAAACACATCGACTAATTGTATATTGACTTGACATCCAAAAGATTACATACTAACATCCACAAAATGAAAATTTTAGATTCTAAACCTAGTTAGAAAATACAAAATTATAATTACCGATTTAGTTGAAATAAATAATATATTTAATTTATTAGTTAATATATAACGGGTACGGGGAAGGGCGGGGCGGGGCGGGGAGGGGAGTACGATACCCGTCCCCATCCCCATCCCTAGTTTGAGACAAACGGGGATCCCCGTCCCCATCCCCGGCTTAGCGGGGAATCCCCGTCCCCGATCGGTGCGGGTGAACCGGGTTCCCCAACGGGGAGGGGGCCATTTTCATGCCTAAGATAATCATTGAATTATAACAAAATACTTAATTTTTTTATATAAAAAACATTATATTATTAAGTCTAAATTAAACAAATTTATAAAAAAAACATTATCCCTTTCTCAAAACCATCAATAAAATGAAACATTAAAATCGTAATTTATCTCGCTGCATTACACGAGTACGCTTCTAGTATTTAAAATAAAAAAAATAAAACCGTACTAAATGATGGAATTTGGCTACAGTTGTTTGTTGAGTTCCATGCCTCCTCATTCCACTAGGATCAAATCAATGTCCACTTGAGGTTGGTTGCATTTTTTCGTATGTTTATTAAATTTTTCGATCTCAATACCTCATCGTACTTCAAAATAACATGTTCCTCTTGCAGATCTTCGTACGATTCCCATTTTTTTTGAATTTTCTACAAAGGTCAATTTTATTTATGGAAATTAGAATGAAATAGTTAATCTTCCAACTTCATTTCATTGTATAACCATTTTTTAAAGTTAATTTAGCTTTACGTAAATCGTTTTTTTTCTAATTAAAAAAAGTAAAAAAAATATGTGGTTTACATGAAGATCTTAAAAATATTTCATTTTATACTCTTATAATTAATTATTTAATTTACTTGTGTTCTCGAAACCTTTTTTTCCGAATGAAATGGAGGAAAAGGGGAGGAAAGTAAAAATTTGTGTTCTTAAAACCTTTTTAAGAGAAAAAAATAAGAAAAATAATGATAATTTCCTCCCAATTTTTTTCTCTCAAATGTGGGAGGAAAGCAAATGAAAGAAATTAAAACTCTTTAAAAAATAATTATAATTACAAAATTACCTAATCATTCATTATAATGAATGTATTTTAAAGGGTAAATGACATCTTTCATTTCCCTTATGTTCAAAATCGCGAATGAATATTTTCATTCTTTTTTTCCTCCCTTTTCGAGAACACAAATAAATTTTTTTCCTTTCATTTTTTTTACTTTTTCATTTTTCATTTACACTCTTATTATACTAATACAAATAATCATATATTAACTAAAATATATTTAAAAAAATATGTTTCTTTTTTATAAATTATATTGTTATAATCGTTTTATCAATACCTTTAAAACAACTCAATATTAAATATTTTTAGACTTAATAATATATTATTAAATATTATAAATGATTAAAATATAATTATTTTTAGACTAAAATAAATGAATTATTTTTAATACCTACATTTTATACTTTTATAGCTACAAATTAAATAAATAACTACAAGGGTAAAAAGTATAATTATTAAAAATAATTCGTATTTATTTATAATATTTAATAATATGATTAAATCAAAAAAATTTGAATATATAACTCATTTTGAGGGTATTGACGAAACGATTATAATAATATAACTTGCAAAAAATTAATAAAACATATATTTTTATGTATTTTAATCAATAGACGATTATGTATGTTAATATGATAATGTGATAAAATGAAAAATTAAAAAAAAGTAAGAGATATCTATACTATATAATGAAAATTCTAAAACAGTTATATGGTTATTGTACAATCTTTTGTACAATAACATTTACCACCCTTAATCTTTTGTGCAATAACATTTACTATCCTTATAATGTTACATTTACCACCCTTACAATTACTTATTTAATTTATTTTATATCCCTAACTTTTTCATTTTTCATTTTACACCGTTATCATATTAACACAAATAATCGTGTATGAACAAAAATGCAATGAAAAAATGCGCTCTTTTTTTACAAATTATATCATTATAATCGTCTCGTCAATACCTTCAAAACGAGCCCAATATTGAATATTTTTTAATTTAACCGTACTATTAAATATCAGAATTTATACTATATAATGAAAAAACTAAAACGGTTATTGTACAAACTTTTGTACAATTACATTTACCACCCTTACAATGTTACATTTATCACCTTTACAATTACTTATTTAATTTACTTTATATCCCTTATTTTTTTCATTTTTTATTTTACACCATTATCATATTAACAAAAATAATCATATATTAACAAAAATGCAATGAAAAAATACGTTCATTTTTCTACAAGTTATATCATTATAAGCGTCTCCTCAATATCTTCAAAACGAACCCAATATTGAATATTTTTTAATTTAACCGTACTATTAAATATCATGAATATCTACGAAATAATTTGTTTTTCTATCTATACGTTTTATTTTTTTTCCACCGTTAGCACGTTAAAAATACATAATCGTAAAATACGTTTCATTTTTATTATAAATAATATCATTATAATTTTTTTTCGTCAATAATTGTAATATAAACTAATTATTGAATATCTTTATGGATTTAGGTTTCATAAGTTATGATTCTTAGGTCATGGTTGATTATTGATGAAATGTATATAAGGAAATACATTAATTGTTCGTTCTTTACTTACATTCCGCTGTATCGCACGGATATATGCCTAGTAAACTATGAAGTAAATAAACAACTGATTAGAAATACTATAAAATGTAATTAAATAACAAACAAATTTGCATAACTATTATTTTATTTTTTAATTAGGGAAAGGTGGTTTAGGTAACTGTAGAAAGCATTTGCCTAAAATTCGGGTATTTTAGGAATTACATAGTAAATTGAAGTTGAAAAATTGGTTATTTTGGTCAATTTCCCTATTAATAGCAACCTCTTTTACAAAACATAAAAACATCTCTCAACATTTATTCACAATTGCTCTAAAATGAAGATAAAAAGTCAAAATCTAACAACAAATTACATTCAACTCCAAGAGTGTTACGGTTTTGTAGATTTCAACGTCAATTATATAACAAAAATATTCAATAATATAATAAAATCATTTCTCTCTCTTTTTTTACATTTAGGTTATCACCTAATAACAAAATAGAGTTTTTGAAGAAATCTGTAAATTTGTAAAAAATTGCATTGTCCTTCATAGTTTCTCCATTTAATTTCGAGAAAATTTTGAGAAAACTATTGAAACAAAAAATATATTCAAAAACCTTGTTTTTCTCCATTTTAGATTTGCCGTTGGGGAAGCCAAACTCGTTTATAACTTTATACCTTGTAGTAAAATCGATCGAAAACTTTGTCATAAATGTATGTTTGGGTTAAAAGATCCATATTTGAATTCAAGCCACCATTTAGACTCCATTCCTTTTTGCCAAACCATACCAAACCAAATAGAAGAAACCCCTCAACCAACCCAAACCTCCCTAAAAAGAAAGAAATTCAAAAAGAAAATAAAAAGGCCCAAAAATAAAATCAAGAACGAGATTAATAAGATCTTAAACGAAGTAATCAGGGATTTTGTCCCTAAATATACAGAAGACAGAGTTCCTAAAGACAATGAAGACACCGTTCTTGAAGACCGATCGAGCTCGCCAAACCAAGATCAAGGTGACTGCAACTCCGACAGTGGTTATTCTTTCAATTCGGTTGCATGGCACAATCTCGAGACCTAACAAGACAGAAAATGAAGAATATTCAGTATGCAGAACAAGACAAAAGTCATAGTTTTATCAGAATTTTCAGATAGCTAGACACGTAGCAGTAACTTCATACACGCATCAGACAAGTTTTCACGTAGCAATTATTCTAGATTTATTTTAGACACCTTTACACTTATCCTTTTGTCAAGAATATCACAATACGTATTCAATATGTGTCATCCCATAGAGCATTCTTATTACACCTCATCATCTCCATTTCTCCTATATAAAGAGACCCTTATACAACACAACACAACAAACACCCAACACCCAACAATCCTCTCACACACAATTCTTCATGAACAAGCTATTTGTCTTTCTAAAAGAAATTGAGGACGTTTAATAAACATTTATTGGTAAAATTTATTATAATCATTTACCTTATTGGGTAACATTTTTAACAATTAAAATAAATTGTTGGTAAACGTTTCTTACCCAGTAAATACCTAGCAGGTAAAAGTATTCTTTCTTGGGTATAATTGTCAGTCTTTGTTATGTCTTTACCAGGTAAGATTATCGATCATTCTATATTCATCCAATAAGATAATTAGTACCTGGTAAGCAATTATTCAATAAACATTTGGTACACAACCCCTAAAGTTAGAAATAATAAAAAAAAAAATAATAAAAAAAAATGAATTAATCCGCACCGCAAAGGTTGGTGATACGATTCATCCCACAACATTCAAAGCTTTATAACCGAATTCCCCCAACTACCCCCTCCCATTAATTTATTACCCCATCTATATATACCTCTTCCTCCATTATAACAAATAATAATTACAAATCGGTGTCTTCTAATTTATTACGTATTAGAAAAGGGTATTTTAGTCATTTTATAATTTCGAAGCTATATAAGAACAATAGCAACACTCAAAATATACCATTCATCAAACATGCCACCTTCCACCACAACAACCACCACCACCATCGTTGCCGTCACCTTCACCGCCATCTTCCTCCTCCTCACCACCTCTTCCGCTACTCCGGCTTCCCGGCCGTTTAAGAAAATATACGCATTTGGAGACTCGTACACCGACACCGGAAACACCGCCTCCGCTAGCGGCCCGAATGCCTTCACTTACGTCTCGAACTTGCCTTACGGCCGCACATTCTTCCACCACCCCACCAACCGCTACTCCGACGGCCGACTCGTCATTGACTTCGTAGCGGAATCGCTCTCGTTACCCTACCTGCCGCCCTACCACAACCGCAAAGCCGACACCTGGTCCGGCATCAACTACGCGGTTGCGGGGTCCACCGCTATACCATATGGGTTCTTTGTCAAAAATAACCTCACTCTTGACATCCAACCACAGACCTTACAAACTCAACTTGCTTGGTTCAGCAAGACCTTGGAGGGGCAAAAATGTAAAAGCATGAAATCAACTCCGAATGAATGTAAGGCGGTTTTTGGGGATGCATTGATTTGGGTGGGTGAAATTGGAGCCAATGATTACGCTTACACCGTTGGATCTTCTGTTCAAAGCAAAACCATTCAAGAACTTGCGATTCGAAGTGTCAATGGATTTCTAGAGGTAATTATTATAATATAAAATCAAACCAGTATATCTGTTTAAAAAGTAACGAATGAATGGTGACATGTATATAGATTCATCAGCTTTATAAAATATTAAATATGTTATATCCTAATAAACTGTTTTATTATAAAACAAACAATTAATTGACCAATGTAATTTGTTACAATAAGTTGTTAAAGACCCTTTTACAAGTCCTAAGAAATTTGAGTAGAATTTTAAAATATAACTTTTTATAAAAAAACAGGTGTTCTATATAAAAAAAAAATTGTGTTCATAAAAGATTTCTAAAAAAACAGGAGATTTTATTTGAAAATTGTTCTAAAATATTTGATAAGATATCCGGATACACAATTGTTTGATCATATAAAATGAAGTCTTATAATGCATCCTAGCTATTAAGATATTTAGACAAATTTGAAGTCCTATAAAGTCCATTTTGTTATGATTAAACTTGTACTCATCATAAAAACTAGAACGATTGTTTCTGTAATTATACAATTTTTCCAATGATTTGTATCACTAGGCATTGCTTAACAAAGGCGCGAAATACGTTGTGGTTGAAGGCCTCCCGACCACCGGTTGCCTAACCCTCTCGATGGCGCTCGCATCCGAGTCCGATCGCGACGACATGGGCTGTGTGGCTAGTCTCAACAAGCAAAGCTACGATCACAACACCATCCTGCAAACCAAGATCGTAGACCTCCGGAAAAAGTACCCGGAAACCGTCATCGTTTACGCCGACTACTGGAACGCTTACCGTTCCGTCATCAAGAACGCACCCAGACTCGGGTTCAAGGAGCTTTACAAAGTGTGCTGCGGGTCGAGTGGCTCGCCATTCAACTTCGACATCCTTGCCACCTGTGGATCCCAATCTTCGAGCTCATGCCAAGACCCCGGTCAATACATCAACTGGGACGGGGTTCATCTCACCGAGGCTATGAATAAGGTAGTTTATGAGTCGTTCCTTAAGGGCGGGTTCACACATCCGCCATTCGGGCACGTATTAAGCAGTAAACAAAGCTCAGGCTAGATTACTATATGTTTTACCAATAGATGTAGTTATTTTCGAGCACCGAAGCAGCAGATAGAATGCAGTCTAGATTATCATGAACCTTACTGCTCATGTGGGCTTATTGTTCTTGAGATGAATAACCGAGTTTGGTTCTGGAGCTATCTCGTAAGTTTTTTTAACGCTTTAAAGGTTAGCAAATTCACGACAAAAAAGTGCCCGAAAGCACATAAGAAATCAAAGAATGACACTGAGCTTCAGAAAACACAATCTCTATTGTGAATAATTGTTAAGATCTACACTGGGAATGTACATTATTTTGCAGAAATCAACTGCAAAATCAATAACGAATATACAAGAAAAGGTTACCATTTTCGACTAAGGGGCTGTTTACCGACACAAACTGGATAAACTCTATCCGGGTAAGAATGCGGTATGGGTCATCACTAGTCGCTAACTAAGTGTACCTCCGCTTACCGGGTCAGCATTATGGACCCGTTAAGAGGGGATTGGTAGACAACAGCATCTCTGACCGGGTAAGTGGCGATAAGTGGGTAGTAAAGAACCCCTAACTCGGATTAGATCAGGTAGTCATTGTATACCAAGAATACCGCATCTGGGATATCTTTAGGAAGCTTGTTTATGTAATTGTAGAAGCGTTTCTTGTCCTCTTTCGACACGGTTTTTTGGTCAACCACGTCTCCCATACACGGGAGAACCCATAAGTCCCCTGAGTTCACTCTCTTCAAGCTGCCACGACAAAATGGGCAGGATACCGACCTCATGTTCCTGTATAAATCTTGAAATTTAGCAACAACAAAAAAAATGACAACTAAAATCATGACTTAGAACATCTCCAACCCAACACCAAATCCCATTTTTTACACCAACATCAATTCTTACACCATTCTGGTGTTGGTGAACAGTATAACACCAAATTAATTTGGTGTTCAACTTTTCATTTACACCAATTTGATGTTGAACTATTCTTGTAACAAAATGATCATTCAAGTTTAATATCTGTGTAATTTAAGTTTATTTGATTGTAAATGATATGATATATAACATATTTAAAATAAAACACATCATTGAAATGTATGCATATATATAGAGATTAGAGGGAGAGGAGGTTTCAAATGCAAAACATGTAAATGTTACAAACCATACAAACCTTATACTAGGAAACAATCAAGATATTTATGAAAGATGATCATGGTTCATTCATTAGACATTTATGGAAGACGATGGAGTTCTTTTATTATGATCATTGCTTTAGATTTGAAAACAATTGAGAAATATTATAAAACCAAATATTCATTAGGGTAGATGAACAGTTAATATTGGTTTATATGGTTTGTATTTGAAACCTCATATATATACAAAGAGAGAGGGAGGATCAAACGAGAATGCTAACTATTTAAGAAAATACGAAAACGGCCAAATCACATACAAAATCACATGTGATTTTACATTAACGGTAAAAAAAAGTGTGCCGGCAACTTTGGCCGAGACCTGAAAGTCGCGTGAAGCACATGTGATTTTGTACGTGATGTTAGTGTAAAATCACATGTGATTTAGCTGTTTTCTTATTTTCTTAAATAGGTATTGTTCTCGTTTGAACCTGACTCTCTCTCTATATATATATTACAATATGAGAAAAATACGAAGACGCATGACCGGAAAAGAAGTATAAGGGTATTGTTGAAAATCTATACAAGACATGAATAAGCAATATACTTGAAATATTCTACTTGGTTTTAATATGGTGTAATGGGTTGGAGATGAATTACTGTTTACACCATATTTTATACCATTTTGGTGCAAGAAATGTTGCAACTGGTCTTATAAAACAGATGTCAGAGATTACTGAACTTACCAATCATGGTAGCAATTGATGCACATTGCATGACAGCAATTGGGCAAAACCATCTTGGTGCAGGGCTCTAAACAGATACCACATTCATCTTCTCTTTCCATATCAACATCTGAATTTTTAGTCTTTTTTTCTATTTTCATTTTCGGATTTGTGCCAAAAGCTTGAATATCACCGTCATTGACATCTAGCTCCAATGGGTTCGTTCGAAGACGCTTAAGCGATGGTAGTATCACATCTGCAATTTTACTTTTAAGTTATATCTATGAAAGATGACATGAAAACAGCCATCCATCATTGTTCTATATACTGAACTAGAAGAAAGATTTTATGGAAACAACCGGTCTACTCTTATAGGCTGATGTCCGTTCTGCGTACATCTTGCCCCTCTAAGACCCTGGTGGGACATATTGAGCTTGTTTTGTTTGGTTTGTACTGAACTAGAGGGGAAAAATGTTTTTTTTTTTTAAATCAATAACACAATGGTTTGATGTTTGCATACCATAAAACTCTCTAATGGATGCCTTCCTCCCAAGTGAAGTAAGCTTCGGCCTCCCGTCTGGCAAGACCTGAAAGACAACCAAGTCAAATTCCTAGAAGGATTACATTTAATTCAAGTTCATATATATGCTCTATCTGATTTAGGGTCATGCACAACAGGTTTTCTTTTCCACTCTCCTTATAGCGAGAACTCACATACATCACTACAACAAAATTGGATTTACAGGACGCCAAATATGTCTAAATATCCTAATAGACTATTTTATAGCACTTAGGTTTATAAGATCAAACAACTGTGTGTCCTATGTAAAAGTGTTCAAAAATGTTGATAGAGCTTTTGGGCATCTCAACAAGTTTTTTAAGACAATTTGAAATAATGCATTTTATTATAAGTCTTTTCATATGATGTTATTTGAAAAAGTGTCCTATAAAAAGATGTATTCATTGGACATTTCTCAAAAACGTCTTATAAAAGAACTAATATGACATTTTACATATGACACACAATTGTTTGGTCCTATAAAGTATTCTATTAGGACATTTATAGATATTTGGCGTCCTGTAAAACCAATTCTGTTGTAGTGCATGCATCTAGTGAACCAAGTGAATCTCTATGTTCTCTATATGTGTGCTCATTCATCGTTTGCTTGATTATACACAATACTAACCTTATGTACAATCACGTAGCAGAAACTTAAGCAGGTTTGAAGCAAACACGAACACGGGAAATTGATCCACCGGAGTAAAAACGATAAAATGTATGCCATGTCATTGTAACCCAACTCCATTCGGAGACAAGCACCACCTTTATCCCTCGGAATAGAAGCTGCCCTGCAAACAACGAATTAAAACCTCAAACGTCTTGCATTGTCCCAAATTAAGCAAAGATATATCGTAACATTTCAACATCAACAAAAATTATCCAGTTTAATTTCTCATCCTCTTTCTCATGCGTTATACACAAGATTTAATGATGGTTAAATAAAACTGTTGCAATGCACTTGGAGAAAAGATTCATCCCCATTACATATTAAGGAACTTAAAAACCTTAAAATAGGCAGAGCATACAAAGATTTTGCTATGGATTCAACATCTGCAATTAGAACTCTGAGCATTTTGAATATTGGGAAAAGGGTGTTAACTGTTAAGGGTATATAAGCAATTACTAGCCAATTGTTTATCTTTCTCTCACTCCCACCCCCCAAAAATGTTCAAAAAATGTAAAGATGTTGACTTTTGGTCAAACAGTGAATTCAAGATAGATGGCATATATGAATTTACCCAGATTTTGAGGGGAAAAAAGGGTTTTATGTTGAATGATACCAAGAACATCAACCAGTTTAAAAGATTTTCTCTCATAAAAAATTTACCTAAATTCACATCAATTGTAGCATAAGTTTTAAAGACTGCTGCTCTTACAGTGATGCCAAAACTTCAAAAAAACTCATCTCGCATGTAAATTCATTACAGAATCGAAGAAACCACTCTGAAATTGCAAAATCAACATAGCTTTTTACTAAAATTCGAAGACCCACAATTTCACATGTACCAAATTTGCTCTAATTTTCACAGATGCTTCCAAAATTAGCAACAATTTCAAACTCCAAATCCAAAGATTCCCACTGCCTTTTCTTACATTATCAACACACAAAAAACCCCCAAATCAACAACTTCTTTAACAAAATTTCACATCAAAAACCACTTCACGAAACCCGTAATCAAACAGAAAGCTGCAAAAAGCACATATAAATAGAAGAAAACAGTGAAGATATGAAGAGGACTTACAGCATATTAGCAAACTGTATATCAACTTCGAGAACTTTAAGTGAATCCCTATAAGAAGGACACGATGCAAGCTGATGATAATAATAATTATCCATCATTAAATTAACCCACAACTTCCACCAAGAACAAAGTAGAACAGTGATCGCACTTCGCAAACACCCTTTTCTTCGGAAACAATGAAAAGGGGAAATGATCGGAGAAAAAGTTTCAAAAAGGGAGTTTATATGAAGAAATTATGGGTTGGTGTTGGGTTTGGGTGCGTGGATTATCTGCTTTAAATTGGGCGCCGTTGAACAGGCCAATTAGATAGAGAAATTTGATGAAAGTTTGAACCAAAGTTAAGTTATGGGAATTTGAATAGAGGTTGAGAGTTGTTGAAAATATTATGGCAGTTTGACTGCGTTTTCGTTCAGCGACTCCATTTTGAGAAGGGAAGGGGGGAACGATAGAAATGGTGTCGACCCTTGTTAGCGGAGAGGGTCGTACAAGAGTAAATGACATTTTTACCCTTCTAACTCGCCCCTTGGCAGCGACCATATTACTTTTTTGATGATTTATTTGTTAATTAAGGGTGCGATTGGTATTGGGTGGAACATGACAGAGCAAGACAGGCTTGTCCCACATTTGACGTGTCCTAATATGGAAAACACCGGAACACGCTAGAACAGAAGTGGAACAAGTGTGTTCCCCTCTCAACCCCTAAAACTAAGTGGAACAAGGTCAATTTTTACCAATATACCCCTGAATTGTTAGACCTAATACACGCCTCCATTGTGAAATCTACTTGGCGGCTCCATCTCCATCTCTCATCTTCTCAATCGAAGGCTCCATCTCGATCGATTCCTCAAGTTCGAAAATCAACAAGGTAGCTTTCTCATCTGCTCGATTCCCAATCTGTTTGAACTTTCTTCTGCTTGATTCCCCATCTTCTCATCGTTTTTGTTGGAACTTTCTTCTCAGTCGACAGGTTCGAAAAATAATTTCTTCTCAGTTTCGAAAATCAATTTTTTCTGCTGTTATTTCTTTGATTTGCTGATGTTTCTTCGATTTTTTCATTATACTTGTTGTTATTCATTCGAAAGTAGTCGCACGAGTGACGCAGATGGGAAAGATAATGAAAAAATCGATTTGTTGATGTTCATTCTATTCACGCCTCTCTCTTTCTCTCTCTCCCTCTCTCAAAATTGCAGATTGTCTCCCTCCGAACAACTCCTAACAGAGAACTCTTAACATCCTCCAAAAACGTTTTTTAATCGATTGCTACTTAATCGATTGCCTATTTTTGGTTAATTTCTTGTTAATCCTTCCAACAGTCCATCGTCGTACGACCAGCAATAACCGACACCCTTCCTTTGGGCGACCTCGACTAAACGACTAATAACCCGTCTGACAAACTCTGTCGTACGACCTGATTTCAGTTACTAACCTACGACATACGTTATATCATGTTTAATGCAGGATTCAAAGACGTTTATGACCAAAGATTATAACAGAAGCCATCATCAATAACAACGGACATAACGGACGCTATCATCAATATCAAACGGTCATTCTATTAATGAGCAAGATACGCATTCAAGACGTGCCAACGGAAAAATAGATTATAAATATGAAGATAGAACCTCACATTGGGGACATCTGATTCTCAGACCTTACAAGCTCACGAATTACATTCTCAAGCTTGTTCAGTCTCTCTCGAAGTTCATAAAGCCTACTGCCGTTTGTTGCGCGACGCACGACCGAAGTCTAATTACACACGACGCACGACTGACTTTACTTTATTGTATTGTTTTACATTGTATTACACTTGTAACACTTGTTATAAAGGACGACGTCCCTGATTGACGTCCATAGTGCACGGCGACTCACACTCGTCCGTGGTTTTTACCCATTTCAGGGGTTTTCCGGGTCACCAATTCTCTCGTCTCATTTACTTTATTTTTATTATAATCGTACGATTATCGGTGTTACTTTCTTTGGTTGGATCAAGCTTCACGTTTACCTTAAATTTTCCTTGGGAGATTTTTGGCATAAACAGTTTGGCGCCCACCGTGGGGCCTCATCCAAAGAAAATCTTCGATAATCTTACGACGTACTAACGTTTTCCTCCGAGTGTTTCTCTTTTGCATTCATTCAGGACAATGGCATTCCAAGGAACTCAAGATCATGTTATGGCCCAGATGAACATGGAGCTGACTGCTGCCCGTGCTCGTATTGATGCCCTAACAGCCCAGGCTCGACAAGCGGTTGAAACCATCGAGCATCTAAGAAACCAGAGTGGAAACAATGTGGCGGGGGCTACAAATGCTTATGCCGGTACTTGGAACGTGCCCCCTCCATTGCCTAATTATCCTCGTCCACCACCAGTTAATCCTGCGACCTTCGTAATCCCAACCATGCTTATGGCCTCTATGTCATTTAATGGATATGCCTCTGATTCCTCGCAGCAGACTAGCTTCAACGGACCAGGTTATGTTCCATTGGGTGTCCCAAGGGGTATCCCGATAGATCCCGTTGCGCAACGATTGAAGCTTCTGGAAGAGCAGAATTAGCGTGTCTTGTCGATGCTGGCCAAATTGTCGGGGGCAACAGTCCCAGTTGATGTCGAGCCACGTACAGGATTTCAGGCGTCGCCGTTCGTTGATGAGATCGCGTTGGTGGACGTCCCAAAGAAGTATAGCATCCCGACCTTCACCCCAAAATATTCAGGTGTCACTGATCCGACAGAACACGTCGCCCAATACAAACAACTTATGTGGATTGTCTCGATACTGCATCAGTTTCAAGAAGTATGCATGTGTAAGAGTTTTGGAGCGACCTTGACTGGAGCAACGTTACAATGGTTGATCAATCTCAAACCCAAAACCATCGGGTCTTTTGCAGAGTTGGTGAACCAATTTTCTCAACAATTTGCCAGCAGCTGAAAAATGGAAAAACAGACGAGCGACCTTTACTATGTCGTAAAGAAAAATGGAGAGTCCATCCGGGACTATTTTAACCGATTCAACGCGGATATGATCGGTATCCGAAATTGCGACGTAAAAACAACCATTGAAGCATACAAACGGGGTCTGGACGATAGTTCAGGGTTGTATCTCGATCTTACGAAATATCCTCCAGAAACCTTTGAAGACGTACAAGCAAGGACGCTCGCTCATATGAGGGTCGAGGATGACCTCGCTTTCAGAAATAAACACTCGAGCGACAGGAAAGGCCTAGGTGTTAAAAAGCCAAACTTCAAACCGAAGACGATCGGTCGATCAGAGCCTGCCAGACAGATTTTAAATGTCAGATTTGAAAAGAAAAGGCCTACGACTTCCAAATCCGTCCAGTATCCTAAGGTATCATCTTATGGCTTCCCTGGATCAGCCAAGGACGTCGTCGCGTCCCTGAAACAGCTCCAGCAAAACATTCGATGGCCAAAGAAAAGCGATAAAGACAGTGATAAAAAAGACAAAACAAAATGGTGCGATTTCCATAATGACTCCGGTCATGTAACGGATGATTGCATCGCCCTGAAGAAAGAACTGTCCTGGCTTAACTCGAAAGGTTATTTACAAGAATTGACGGGAAAGAAGGATGTGCGTCCCACATCCCCAGAGCATGTCAAGGTGATTAATTGTATCACTGGAGGTTCTGATGTCTGTGGGATCACATATTCAGCTGCTAAGAGACATACTAGTCGCGGTCCCGACGACCGACCAATTCCAAAGGAGGCAAGACCCAAGGAGGACGCAGAATTAGAAGCTATGCCCTTGACGTTCGACCAAGCACATCTCGACGACGTACACCAGAAACATCATGACGGACTAATTATCCAATTGAGCATTGGAAATTGCCTGACAAAGAGGATACTCGTCGACGGAGGTAGTTCCGCTAACATTATCTTTTTTAATGCAGTGAAAGCTATGGGGATCGACAAATCCGAGATTACCCGACGCTTGACTACACTCGTTGGATTTAACGGAGGAGCGACAAATACCATGGGCGAAATCACACTACCGGTATATGCTAAAGGAATCAACAGGCAGGCGAAGTTCAACGTCGTCGACTGCTCATCGGCTTATAACGTTATCCTTGGGCGACCATGGATCCACGATATGAAAGTCGTACCCTCGACGTACCACCAAACCTTGAAATTCCCCACGCAATGGGGAGTACAGGAGATCAAAGGCGAAAAAAAAGTTGCTAGGAATGTTACAAAATCTTTTTGAAGCCCCCGAAGCAGACAATATAGCAATTACAGAGCCAGGACGTTCCTGGGACTGATGACGATTATCGCTTAGAAGCTGTTGTCCTAAACCAGGATAAGCCTGATCAGATGGTCTACATAGGTTCGACACTCGATCCATCCTTCAAAAAGAGACTAATTTCTTTTTTGCAGGACCACTATGATTGCTTCGCATGGACGCACGAAGACATGGTGGGTATCGATCCGAGTATTATTTCTCATAAACTCAACGTCGATCCATCATTCAAACCCGCTCAGCAGAAAAGACGAAAATTTGCTCCTGAAAGAAATAAAGTTATCAACGACGAAGTTGATAATCTACTTAAAACAGGAAAGATACGAGAAGTCAAATATCCAGATTGGCTCGCCAACGTTGTTGTCGTCCAAAAGAAAAATGGCATATGGAGAGTGTGCATTGATTTCACAGACCTTAACAAGGCCTGTCCAAAAGATCCATTTTCGTTGCCACACATCGATTCTATGGTTGACGCTACAGCTGGACACGAATTGCTCACCTTCATGGACGCATATTCTGGATATAACCAGATATTGATGCATTCTGACGATCAGGAAAAAACGTCCTTCATGACAGATAAAGGTATTTATTGTTATAAAGTAATGCCTTTTGGTCTTAATAATGCAGGTTCGACGTATCAGCGGCTAGTGAATATGATGTTCAAAGAACATTTGGGCGACGCTGTGGAGGTATACATCGACGACATGCTCGTCAAATCGAAACATACGAAAGATCATATAGAACATTTGAAGCAGTCGTTCGACATTCTGCGTGAATACAAAATGAAGTTAAATCCGACATAGTGTTCTTTTGGAGTTCGAGCTGGCAAATTCCTCGGTTACATGGTCACACGACGAGGAATTGAAGCTAACCCAGATCAAATCAAAGCAATTATCGAGCTAAAATCACCCAGAAATTTTAAAGAAGTCCAACGCCTAACAGGACGTGTAGCAGCATTAAACAGATTCATCTCTCGGTCGTCCGACAGATGTCACCTATTCTACAACGTCCTGCGAAAAAACAAAGGATTCGAATGGACTGATAAGCATGAGGAGGCGTTGCAGCAACTCAAGGAATACATGACATCACCTCCCTTCCTCTCCAAACCCGAGAAAGGTGAAATTCTTCAACTCTATCTAGTCGTCAGTGCTAATTCGGTGAGTGTAGTCCTTACACGAGAAACCGACGGACGACAATTGCCGATCTACTATGTAAGTAAAACTCTATTAGACGTTGAAACCAGGTATTCGTTTATGGAAAAACTCTTGCTTTCGTTAGTTATGGCCGCTAAGGCATTATTTCGAATCGCATCCTATAACTGTTGTAACTAACTTTCCATTGAAGTCTGTGTTAAGAAAACCCGAACTAACAGGACGACTAGCTAAATGGAGCATCTACCTCAGTAGTTATGATATGGATTTTAAGCCTAAAACGACGATCAAATCACAGGTCTTGGCAGATTTTGTTACAGATTTCAGTCCATAACTAGAAGAAGCAACGACGTCCGAGTTAATTGTGGCGACTTTGCACGACACCACTTGGACGCTCGACGTCGATGGTTCGTCGAACATGCGAGGAACAGGCCTGGGTGTCGTCCTACAGTCCCCATAAAGGGGCAAGATAGTGTACTCCATACGGTGCGACTTCAAGGCAACAAATAATGCGGTAGAGTACCTAGCACTGATTGCGGGAATCAAAATTGCTCATGACTTGGGGACAACACATCTGCATGTCCGAAGCGACTCGTCCCTAGTTGTTAACCAAATCAATGGAGAGTTCGCAGCAAAAGATTCGAGGATGATTGCCTATTATAAAATAGTAAAAGAAGAAGCAAAGAAGTTCAGTCGCTTCGTAATCGAGCAGATACCAAGAGATCAGCACACTCAAGCTGATGCACTAGCCAATTTGGGGTCAACACTTAATCAAACGACATTCGACAGTATCCCAATAGTCCACCTTGCAACACCATCTATCAAAGACGACGATAATACTTTGGTCGCACCAATTGAGGAAAAAAACTCTTGGTCAGACGACATTAAAAATTATCTAGATAACGATCAACTGCCTGATGACAGAATGGAAGCAAGAAAGGTCAGATTTAAAGGATCAAGGTATGTCATGATCAGAGGACAATTATATCGAAGATCTTCGACTGGTTTGAATCTACGATGTATTACCAACAAGACGCAAGTCCAGAAAATTCTACAAGATATGCACGATGGTGAATGTGGAAATCACTCAGGAAGTCGCAGTCTAGCCAACAGGATATCACAACAAGGTTACTATTGGCCGACATTAAGGCAAGATGCGATCAGGTATGTACAATCGTGCGACGCATGTCAGCGACACGCAGGTATGTCTCATAAACCGTCTGAACCCTTGCACTCGACTTTGATCCCATGGCCCTTTATGAAATGGGGAATGGACATCGTTGGGAAACTACCACCTGCCCCCGGGCAAAAGGTATTCCTTCTAGTTTTAACAGATTATTTCTCTAAGTGGATAGAAGCAGCGACTTTCTCCCATGTTCGGGACAAAGAAGTCGTTTCTTTCATCCAAACTAACATCATTTGCAGGTTTGGAATTCCATCCGAAATAACATGCGACAATGGGACACAATTCATCAGTAATCGGACGCGAAGATTTTGTGAAAAAAGGAACATCAAGTTGGTGACATCGACACCTCGATATCCACAGTCGAATGGCCTAGCCGAGTCAAGTAATAAAACTATCATTAATTCGATCAAGAAAAGACTCAAAGCTGCCAAAGGAAAGTGGGTGGAATAATTACCTTCCATTCTATGGGCTAATCGTACGACACCACGTACGTCCACAGGACAAACTCCCTTTTCCTTAGTCTATGGATGCGAAGCTGTGTTACCTATTGAGGTACGACTACCGACTTCAAGACATACGTCCGTCGAGCATAACTTGGTCGATCTGAGCTATGACCTCAACGCCTTAGAGGAACTTAGAGAAGCAACACACATCCGCATGGCGTCACAGAAACAAGCGGTCGAGCGACATTTCAACAAAAATGTCCAAATCAAAGTTTTCCAAGAAGGCGACTATGTCCTACGTCGAGTGTTTCAAAACACTCAAGAGCTCAATGCAGGTAAACTTTCCACTAAGTGGGAAGGCCCTTACCAAATCTCTGGCGTCGTGGGTAAGGGAGCTTATAAAATCCAAACCCTCGACAGTCGAGAAATCCCACGAAGTTGGAATGCAGTTCATTTAAAGAGGTATTTCTTTTAAAATTTCGAATTCATTTCCTTTGATTGTTTATTAAGAAAGATTACTGACTTAAGCATCGGAGGGTCGTTGGTCAAACCAACGACCACCCCACTAACGTTGTTTTTCGCAGGAACGCACGACTTAGTTAAAATCTTTATGTCGGGTAATACTCATACGATCGCACGTATACGGTCGGTATGTAACACTCGTAAATTCCTGTCTGTGAAAGCCAACCCTTTTGAGAAATTCTTGTTTCTTATCATAGAATTTCCTCCCTTATATCTTACCTATTAAGCCTTATCGCGTCATGAGTGGTCTGTGCGGAAAATGGGAAGAAACGAGCCTCGGTACACTCTGGGCGATAATGCCCTGGGCACAATCGCCGGGCACAATCGCCAGCGGGGGTATGCCCACGGTACGTTTTGGGCGATAGTGCCCTGGCACAATCGCCGGGCACAATCTCGGTCGGCCCCAGGGTCTTTTAAGAGTCGCGATTCTCAACCATTTCCCTCACTCTCACTTCTATCTTCTTCCCTTTTCTCTTCCAAACACCAAAACCGAACCCAAACCTATTTTGGGGGGTTTTTCCTCCTCAACCACATGGTTCTTCACCATCTAACTAGTTGGAACCTTGAACCACAAAACCTCCATCTTCATCTCCCTCGTCAAGTGTAACGGTCGGGAGCTCGGGTTGAAGTGTTGGATTGGGTGTTCTCGGAAGCCTCTTTGCCTTCAAGGGTAAGTTTTCTTGTAATAAGGTTATGAATGCTCCATTGGTGGTTTCTTAAGGTTTGATATCTCCAATCTTGGATTTGTTGGTTTTAGAGAAATTAGGGTTTTGATCTTGTTTGGGATCTTGGTATTTTATGATCGGAGAATGTTTTCTTGTGGTTGGGTATGATTATTTATGGTTATTTTTGGGTTGGAATGTTGAATCTAGGTTTTGAAAGTTTTCGGCTTGAGGATTCAAGCGGCCTTCAAAAGAGCTCGTTGGGTAAAATCTAGATTTAGCCTAAATCTAGCAAGGTGAGTTCAAGTTGATTTGTGAAAACGTTGTACATGCCAAAATGTCTATTTTAAAGTGTTTATATGTTTTACATGAAATTATCAAGTGTTGGGGTATTTGCTAATCTTTGGATATTTGAAGTATTTAACTTTACAAACTTTGTATAACACCATATTTGGGATTTTTGGGTATTTTAATAAATGTGTCACAAATGAATGTGTTTTGAGGTATTATTGCATAAATAGATCTTTGGTCAAAGAAATACGCTTTTAAATGTTTGTCGGGTTTTATGCATCATCATGAAATGGAGTGTTTTATAAAGTATCACTTGCATTTTATGTGAAGTACTTGAAAGAGTATTTATAGTCTCCTTTTATGGTTTTCATTCTTATCAACAGTCAAAATTGGGAAAATGCATGTCATTTGTGTTATGAGGCATTTTGGAAAATATAAGAGTATAAGTTCATTTGGGAAAATGGGTGCCTCGACTAATGTCGAGTTTTGAACTAATCTTACTTTTAGTCGTTGCGTTTGCATATCCGTTGGTCGAGTGCGTTTTATTGTATTTTATTGCATTTACCAATGAGTCTATGGGTTGCTAAGCCAGCGGCTCGGTATTTTTATTTTAATTGGGTTTTAGGACAATTGTACAGTTTTAGTAGCTCGACTTCGAGCCTTGTTGGCGTTTTTGGATGAAGCACGTTAGGTATCGGGTGCGATGTAAGTCCTTCGTGTTGCACGTTAAGGTACCGAGTGCGGTGTAAGTCCTTCGTGCTCAAGTTTTACGTTTTTGGATGAAGCACGTTAGGTATCGGGTGCGATGTAAGTCCTTCGTGCTGCACGTTAAGGTACCGGGTGCGGTATAAGTCCTTCGTGCTCAAGTATTACGATATTAGATGAGGGGCTCGACATAGGAACCCGACGGGGTTGAACTCGAGTTTCCGTGGGTGTACGTTTAAAGCTACTGAGCCTGACATCTCTTGCGTCTACTTTCGTTTATATGACTAGTCATAACAACATAAAATGGGCTTACTTTGTGGACCGTCACATTTTATGGAATTGGGAATCCCTCGTCACCGAAAGGTGTTGTTTTTGGGTATTAAGTTTTATTATCCAAGTTTTCGGTGACGTTTTGTATATTTGGGTTTTACCCTTGATTTATGGGTTGAGTATTATGCCTCACCCGTGTTTTGGGTGTTTTGAAATATAAGGTTTAACCGTACCTTATTAAATGGAGAGTCCAATTTATATTTACGCTTTGAGTGAGTTTTGGGTTAAAGCTAATTTATGAAGGGGCGGTTTACATTGGTATCATCATTTTGTAGTAGTTTGATTTGGAAAATGCCCAAATTGGTGTTCTCCGTCTAAAATGCATATTATTGGAAAACGAGTCGTTTGCATATTCAAAGCATACCTTTTGAAAGATTATGAATTAAACTGCATTTTCTATTTTCACAAACATCTATATATATGTTGAAAACTCTTGAGCTCACTAGGCGTTAATCCTAACCTTTTTATTTGTCGGCATGTGCATCAGGTTCCAGTTGGGTTTTCGTTCTAGCAGCCATGAAGAGTTGAGTCTTAGCTTTGTGCAAATGTAAGTAGTTGGTGAAGTCTTCCGCAATTTTGGAGATAGTGACTATTATGGGGTTTTAGTAGCACCCATTATTATCATAGGCTTTTGTAGAGAATGAATGTTTGTATTGAGGTTAAATCTTAATTTGTGATTGTAGATAATTCTTTTATTGATGTATTTAGAAAATTTTAAATAAGTTTCTATTTCCAGATTTGAGGGTGTTACACGGTAGTAATTGTTGACAAAGGTTAATTTCTACACTTGATGTTCGATATTTAGATCTAAGAACCATTATTACAATTGCACTTGGTCGATCGTAGATCTCAGTTGATTTCATTATAGCACGTTAATGAATGATGGTGTGGTCAAACGTATGATATACCGTGATTATATATCCTCTTAAATTACTCGACGTACGATAAGATATAAGTTTGAAAAAGAAAAGCAAGTAACAAGCATCGACAGACAAAATAAACTTTTCCATTAGATATTTATAAGAAAATTACAAGGACAAGGGACGACCACAGACGACCGACCCCTAATAGTAAATTCAAAAGAAACTGAGCTAAGAAAGAGGAATGTCAGATTATTCCTGCACGACATCAGCTACTATAGTCTCTGTTGCCGCCGCCTCTTCTCCGCCATCGCTCCCCTCCAATTCATCCTCTTCATCAAGGTCCCTTTCGGTCCCCACGGTGTCGAGGTAGGTTTTGAGCTCCTCAGCGGCCGACACCATGGGATTCTTCCCATTCAGATGACGCCTTATCAAAGCGGCTCGGGTCGTGAAATGAGAGAAGGCCTCGATTTGCCTATTCTCCTTCTCCAGGTCCTTGATGTCGCCCTCCAGCTCCTCGACCCTCTTCTTGAGGGACGCGACTTCGTCAGCAGAAGTAGGAGCAGCAGTGACGGCCTTGATCTTCTCGACCTCCAGTTTGGTCGATGATGCCTCAAGCTCAAGGAGACGATCCCTGAGCTTAACCTTCTCACGATCCGAAATCTCTAGTAGACTCCGGGCATCGGTGAGCTCAGTCTTGAGGCCCTCGATCTTCGCCTTCTCAGCCTCGACCACCTCCAGGGCGACCTTCTCCCTTTCAAGAGCCTCATCGGCCCTTTTCTCGACGTCAGGGAAGGTCGCCCTAAGACCTTCCATCTGAGCGAAGAAGCTCAGACAGGCTTGGAAAGCCTATACGACAGAAGGGAAAGAGTTAATAACAAGAAAAATGAGTAACAAAGAAAATATAAAATGAGTAAGACTTACCATAAAAGAGAGACCAGCGGCGTGCGCCCCAGTGTCCTCGATCCGAGACTCCTTGTATCGTTCATAGAAGGCCGGGAGGAGGAATTTCCCCAGGTATGGAAAAATGACGTCCCTCTCAAGGACGTCATTGACCATGAAGTCAGATGGGAGAGTAACTTTGTCGTCTCTCCCACTTTCTCCTTGTTCTTCTCCTCACTCTTGGAGGAGGAAGAAGATTCAAGGAAGGGCTTATCAATGCCCGACATCCCCGACGTTGGGGCGTCCTTCGTCACCTTGGTCGAGCCTCCGAGCTCGACCCCAACAACGGTTCCCTTCGATGGTATCGTCCCTGCAAGGGACGACAGAGTAGCATCACCCGTCTTCTTGGGCGAGACCCGAGGTTTTCCTCGGACGCGTCTTGTTTCTACCCCCGCAGAAGGCGAAAATCTCTTCTTCGTTTTTTCCCTACCTTGGCGGGCAAGCTCCAGTAGCTCGGCTCGACTAGGGGCAGACGATTTTGCAGCTGCGTCCCCTGGATAAAATAAGCAAGTTAGAAAAGAAATGACATACGATACAAAAATGAAAAACATTGTCGAACGACATACCAGACATCTCTTATTCTCTTTCTTCTTCCCTCTCGTCTTCTCTCTCTTCTTCCCTTTTTTCCTCTTCTCTCCTCTCTTCTTCTCTTCTCTTCTTCTCGACGAGAACCCTCGACGAACGTCGCTTCATTTACGAAAATGACCTCGTCTTCTTCGTCGTTCGACCGAGCAAAAAACGAACGATCAGCAATACTTCTTTCCAAGATCCTCTGAATCTTGTCGCGGGAATCGCTATTTGGCTTCACCTTAGTGAAGTCGATTGTTGTCAAGCAGAAAGAGAAACTATCAGAATAGATATTATAAAAAATAAATAAACGCCCGACAAAGCGGTAAACCTACCCGATTCATTCCATCCATACGGCAACCATTGGTTGTCCTCGTCGTTCATGGACGCCACTTGGATGAAAACGTACTGGCGTTTCCAACCACGGTCGTTCACCGCAGTATTGTGCACCAGTACATTATCTCCCTTCGTTTGATGGAATAGACTATACCGGTGATATGCCCGAACGCTGTAAGCAGTCAGGAGGTCGTTCAAGTTGAATGGAACCTCCCAATCGGCTGTGAGACACCCGATAACCTGGACAATCCGCCAGAACTGAGGCATCAACTGTCCAGGCGTCAAGTCGAATGCATACAAAAACGCCTTGGCCAAAAGACTAAATGGCCAAGTAAATCCTATCTTGAAGGGATACTCGTACAGAACGCAGTACCCCTTCGGAACCTCGTCCGGCCTTAAGTCTACCGGCGTCATCAGATTGATTTCATCTGGAATCCCGGACAATTTTTTAAAATAATCTAAGTGTTCCTCTTCCCTATACACACTCACGGGTTCGGTCGACATCTGAAAGTCTGGGATATTTAGGGTCGCACACCAGTAACTAAGGATATCCCAAGCTCTCCTAGGCTTTCTAGCTATGGACTTCTTACGCATATAATCGACACAGAGGGAAAACGGGAAGTGGTACCTTAAATAGAACTCTAAAACCTCGAACTTAGAACGGAAAGGATTCTGATCGCTCATAAAGTGTATCTTGCTGGAGGTATATGATCTCTAAAAAGGGTAAGCGTAAAAAAGGACAATCCCTATTTATACTAAAAATCGGAAAACGAATCGCCAAAAAATCGAATCGCCAGTTGACAAAATTGACACGTGTCGTCCGTGTCAGGCAACCTTTCGAGCACATCCATCGAATGCATGACACCTGTCCAATATTAGCTGTCTAACCGTTTATTCTGCAGGAAATGACGTCATTGTTCAGTTGGAAACAAACCGATTCGGTTCCATGCGAACTACCCGCGTTCTTTTATGACACGTGTCCTGATTTTAAATTTAAATTTCAAAAAAGTTGCCGCTTGAATTTTAAATTTGGGGGCAAACTGTTTGGGTAGAAATTCCAACGGTCCATCGTCGTACGACCAGCGATAACCGACACCCTTCCTTTGGGCGACCTCGACTAAACGACTAATTTCCCGTCTGACAAACTCTGTCGTACGACCTGATTTCAGTTACTAACCTACGACATACGTTATATCATGTTTAATGCAGGATTCAAAGACATTTATGACCAAAGATTATAACAGAATCCATCATCAATAACAACGGACATAACGGACGCTATCATCAATATCAAACGGTCATTCTATTAATGAGCAAGATACACATTCAAGATGTGCCAACGAAAAAATAGATTATATATATGAAGATAGAACCTCACATTGGGGACATCTGATTCTCAGACCTTACAAGCTCACGAATTACATTCTCAAGCTCGTTCAGTCTCTCTCGAAGTTCATAAAGCCTACTGCCGTTTGTTGCGCGACGCACGACCGAAGTCTAATTACACACGACGCACGACTGACTTTACTTTATTGTATTGTTTTACATTGTATTACACTTGTAACACTTGTTATAAAGGACGACGTCCCTGATTGACGTCCATAGTGCACGGCGACTCACACTCGTCCGCGGTTTTTACCCATTTCAGGGGTTTTCCGCGTCACCAATTCTCTCGTCTCATTTACTTTATTTTTATTATAATCGTACGATTATCGGTGTTACTTTCTTTGGTTGGATCAAGCTTCACGTTTACCTTAAATTTTCCTTGGAAGATTTTTGGCATAAACAGTTGCTTAATTGATTTTTGTTAATTAGTTGCTACTTGATTTTTGTTTACGATTTAGGTTGGTCGATTTATGTAGTTTGGTCAATTTCTTCCACATTTGGATCTTGCTGGTAAAAAAATACTAAACTAGAACGATTTTTGTATTTATGTCACTGTTTTGATTATGTGGTAAAAAAGTATTAAACTGGTCATCAGGGGTAAATTGGTCATTAACCAGTCTTGTCCCTGTCCTGTTCCATCCTGCTATGTCTTACCAAATGTTGGGCAGGTGTTCTGTCCCGTCTTGTCTGCGTACCAAACGCACCCTAAAGGATGTTTATCAAACGCTTATTTGGATAAGCGCTTAGAGCATCTCCAACAGCTTCTCCGAAATGGAGAAGTAAAAAGTCAAAATCTCGAAAAAAAAATCATCTTCATCTTTAATATATTTTCTATTTTGGAGATTACATAATTAATTATATTATTAAAATATTCAATACAACTCATCAAATATTATTTCTCTCTCATAATCATTTAATTTAAAGTAATGTCATTGGTAAAGTGAATAAAAAATTATTTTTCTCTTTCATAAGTAATCATTTTTGGAGATATCTCCAAATTTGGAGATTTTCATTATCTCTCTCATACTTTCTCCATTTTGGAGAAAGTTTTGGGAAATTTGTTGGAGCAAAAAAACCCTAAAATCCCCATTTTAGAGAAGCTGTTGGATGTGCTCTTATTTTATTAAATGAATATGATAAGAATCAAGAGTCTTACCTGGTAAGTGATAGCAAAGGTTCTTACCACAGTTAGTGCTTACCGGGAAAATTATTGTATATAATATCCTTTTGGTGAACTAAAATTTTACCCGGTAAGTAAGCGATAATGTTGAATTTTACCGGTAAGCAGAGTATTCATTTGGTAAACGGCCCCTAAGAGTCGTTTACCAAACGATTATCAAATAAATTGTTGGCAAGTATTAACCGTGTAAAAGTCTTATCTCTTACTTAAAAAAAATCAATACTTGTTATGTCTTTTATTTCGTAATATTCTCAGTCTTTTTCATGTTCATCCGATGGTAAATGATGCTCATCAGGTAAGTGCTTATCAGGTATCATTACCTTATTGAGTAAACGTTTAATAAATGGGTCATAGGTATACCTTGATTAGACCATATTTTTGATCGCATACAAATACATTTTGATACAAACTATGTTGGTCACTGTGAAATTTGGGTTCAATAGACCTTATGGGCTTTAGAATCGGTTGTTTTCCATCCGTCGCACTCGAGCTGCATGACACCAGACATTTTCCAGCTTGATATAAAATACCTTCAATCCAAAAAATATCCAATGTATTTCTCGAGCAAATTTATCTCAAATAAGTTATCTACAGTGGTTTTCCCTTCATCTCGTGTCATGCCATCACTCAATCATTTTACCACATCTAAGAATAATGTATAAATTTAGATAATAGAGTTAGAAGATATCTCAAATGATAAAAAAAATCATTAAATATATCAAAATATTTTAATTTATATCGAATATAATTCAACATCTATTTAAACCATTTATATGGATTGAAGTTACAACATCCAAGCAAAATAAAGGGTTTGATAAACCAAATCCCAACTACCTCCAACTCAAATTAAGAGTGAAGTGTGGATTTGGTTAATGTGGTTTTGTGATTTCTTTGACCATGGTTCTTATTCTATGTTTATTGTGGATATGTCCCTGTGGTATGCAATATATTGTGGCTAGGGTCCCTAAACACTAACATCATTAACTTTGAAGGGTTAAAGTCATCATGTGCCTTGCACACTATGGGTATAATAGTCATTTTATTTTTCACTTTCAATTTATTATATACACATTTAAAACAAACAATACTAAATTATGGATTTGGTCCCTATGCATCAATCATCATCTTTAAAACATATTTACCATCTTTCTTAATTTTTTTTTCATCCAATCTTCATTGTCAAAATACAAGAAAAACTAATTTGTTAAAGTGCAAAAAAAAAATTACTTACATTTAAAAATAACAATTGTTTGAACCCAACACTACATCCTAAAAAAGACAACCTATCAAAATAACAATTGTTTGAAACCAATATTACATCCCCAAAAAGACAACCCATCAAAATGACAATTGTTTTATATCAACATTTATGTAGTAGTTGTTGACAACGGTTTTATTTATTTTCTTGATGACATCTAAGTGACTTGAGTATGAAGTACATTAATTATTCTCATAAAATACATACGGAAATGTGATATAATCATCTTCATTTTGGAGATCCAAACTTCATTATATAGTGCATTATATATTAAAATGCTAATTGAAAAGGTATGGATCCCCAACAAGTTTCAAGTGACTTGGTGTGTAATTCAAGTATGACTATTTAGAGCATCTCAAACCACAACATCAAATTTAACACAAAAATACCAAATTTGGTGGGTAAATCAACACCAAAAAAAAAAACTCAACTCCAATCACACTCTAAAAAACATCAAATATATATTAAATGTATATATAATTTACTTAATATAAATATGTTAATTTTAAAAACAAATTATTAATGTTAAAATGGTAATTTTGGTATAAATAAATTTTGATAGGCGATTTAACGGCTGATTGGAGATGCTCTTATGACACTATTGTCTCCCCTTCAACCTCCTATGTCATAATATATTTGTGTTTACAGATGTCAACTGACATGCATATAAGCCTTTTCCCACATCATGGTTTCCAAATGGTCTATGCATTTTATGAAAATGATTAATGTACTTCCTACTCAAGTCATTTAGATGTCGTCAATAAAATAAACAAAACCGTTGCCAACAATTACTACATAAATGTTGATATAAACAATTGTCATTTTGATGTGTTGTCTTTTTGGGGATGTAATATTGGTTTCAAACAATTGTTATTTTGATAGGTTGTCTTTTTTAGGATGTAGTGTTGGGTTCAAACAATTGTTATTTTTAAATACAAGTAATTTTTTTTTTACACTTTAATAAGTTAGTTTTTCTTGTACTTTGACAATGAAGATTGGATGAATTTTTTTTTAAAAGAGATGATAAATGTGTTTTAAAGATGATGATCAGTGATGCATAGGGACCAAATCCACAATTTAGTATTGTTTATTTTAAAGGTGTATAAAATAAATTGAAAGGGAAAAGTAAAATGACTATTATACCCATAGTGTGCAAGGCACATTGTAATAACCGGGTATAAAAGTTATTAAAGCAAAGTTTGGGGTTATTTTGGTCAAAACTTAAGTAAAGAGGGGTGTAAGGCGTAATATGAGTTTTTAAGGGGTTTTTACCCTAAGGTTTCAGTATTGTTTGGAGAGGCGGCTGTTTTAGAAGGAAGTGAGAGGCAGAGGCGATTCTAGCAGGCTATCGATCGAGACTAAGATTCATCATCTTCATTTTTCCAGGTATTAGTCATCTTCTCTTCAAGAGTTTCTCTATTAGTCTTCCTTTTGATTTTCGAATCATTGGGTTTAGTTCTCTGATTTGAGTTTTGGAGTAATCGGGTGTTAAAGTAATAGGTTTAAGGTTGGTAGATTGAACCCTTTTGTTAGCATTAGTATTGCTTTGATTAGCCAGTTAAGGGAACTCTATGTTAATCGCCATTGTTTTTGGGTGATTGAGTTGTTTAATCGATGGATTTTTGGGCGATTGCAGACCCCGATCGAGACCATACCGGGCGCTGCCTTGGTACCGGTCGAGACCATACCGGGCGCTGCCTTGGTACCGGTCGAGACCATACCGGGCGCTGCCTTGGTACCGGTCGAGACCATGTCGGGCGCTGCCTTGATACCGGTCGAGGCTACCCTGTGCGCCGCCGAGACGCGGCCCGTGCGCCGCTTAGGCACGACCTGTGTGTTGTTCGGGGCGGGGCGAGATTTATTAGTCGAGCTTTGGTCGGGTATGTATCGGTTGGGTCGTGTAATACAGTTCAGACCAGTTTAGAGTTGCGAGTAATGTATCTTAAGGAATGTTTTCTCTTGATATGGTTATAGGGCCGATATTAAGCTGTTAGAAGGGAAGCTTTGCAGATCAGGTGAGTTTTCCGAACTAAAGCATTTTTCTGGAAAGAATGTAATTGTGTTGGTAACAGAATTTTATGCAAGTATTGATATATGTGGTTATGCTATTATTCAATTGCGAGAATTTCTTATAAATGTGAAGTTTGATTATTTATTTTGTTAAAGTGGAAAAATGAATGCATGCATGTTTGGAAAGTGATGAGCACAAAGTCGGGGGGTGTATTCCGCCTGTGCTCATACCGGGGGTGTGTTCCGTATATGTCGTTGGGGGGGTGTCCTAACAAGGCAGTGTGAGTCACAGACACTCTGTTACCTTAGGGTGACAGTAGTGTGAGCTGAAGAGTTTAAAGAAAGTTTATTTGTTTAATCGTATTTGAGTCAGTGTTGTTTTGTTAATAATTAATTATTTGACCTTGAGAATAGTAACTGGTTTTAGAGGGGACTCACTAGACCGTTGGTCTAACCCTCGCTCTTTCAAAAATTTAAAACCCTTTTCAGGTAAGCGTGAGGCTGGTGGTTCGGGAAAGGGAAAAGAGAAGATTTAAGCAGTGTCCATTCATAGAGGACTCCTGTTTAGTTGCGTTATATTTTTTTCTTAGTATCTCAGTTATGTAATAGGTTGTGTTTTCACAAACCTTCAGATATTATTGTTGAATTAAGCCATTTTGGCGTAAGTCATTTATATAGAAAGTATGTTTATGCTGGTTAGTTTTGGTTGTTATAATTGGTATCAGAGCATTAGTTTAAGGGATCTAGGTGTCTGATCAAGCCTAGACTTAAACTTAGGAAGTATGACATAACTGAGATAGTAGGAAGGCCTTAGGGGGACGAGCGGTAGAGTGGTGAGGACTAACATGTAAGGTAAATTTAAAATTACACCTGGCCAGTGTAATTATAAATTTACAAGTACATGTGCGTGCTTAACTTGCTTTATTGCTTTGGACTTGTTTTAATTCATGTGTTGGCATCTTGTCTGTAGTCATGTCAGAGAGAATGACTAGGAGCAGGTCAGCGTCGGTAGTCGAGGTGGCACCGATGAATGAAGTTGTTGAGAATGGACCCGTCGTTCCTCCTCGAGCGGTTGCTACTAAAGGAAAGGGTCGTGGGCGACCTAAGGGAAAGCCAACTCAAAAGGAGGCCACACAAGTGGTCGAACCAGAGCCAAGGACGCAAGGGAAGAGATCGGTACGAGTAGCACGTTGGGCTAAGAGTGTGGAAGTGGTAGCTGAGCAGGAATCCTCCCATCAGGAGAGTTCAGCGCCGGTGAAAAGGAAAGCACCAGCTAAGAATCCAAGAAGGGGTAGAGCTCAAGCATTCGTGACCCAAGAGACGTTCGTTGCTGAGATGGGAAATTTGAATGAGACGTTGCAAGCACTTCTAGCTAAGCAAGCTCAGGAAACATCAGTCAGTCAAGGAAAGAGCGAAGAAAAGGAAACGACTGAAATGGCTACCTCACCAATTACTGTGGTAGGCAGTCATACTCAGTCAACACCAATCATGGAAGCAAAGTCCATTTTGAAAAAGGGTGTAGTTACAAGTCCTTCGCTGCTTGCAAACCTCCGATGTTCACAGGAGAGTGCGATCCGGTAGTGGTAATCAAGTGTATTAGGGAAATAGAGTTAGCTTTCGACACTAGCAAGTGCGCAGATGAGGATAAGGTAGTTTTTGCTTTGTCCATGTTGAGAGACGATGTTGTGTTTTGGTGGGAGGCTGAGACAGGGGGAAAGGGGTCGAAAGCAGCTAAGGGTATGGCCTGGGAGACCTTCAACACCATATTCAAGCAACAATTTTGTCCTTTAGCGGCGGTGAAGAAGCTGGAAGAAGAATTTCTGAATCTGGAACAAGGGGAGATGACCGTCAGGGAGTACACAACAAAGTTTCTGGAAAAGGCACATTTCGCCGAGATCTATGTGCCCAACGAAGAGCGGCGAATCGACAGGTACTTGTTTGGTTTAAGGAGTAACATCAGGGAGCTGGCAGCTGCTAGAGAGCCGGCTACTTTCCAGGCGACTGTTAATGCAGCCGAGATGACAGAAAAAGACAATAATCGACAACAGTCTGAGAAAAGATCGGAAAAGAGGAAATGGGAGGGGTCTGTGCGGGACGGTAAAAAGATAAAATCTACAAAGTTTGACCAGAGAGCGGCACCAAGAGTTGATTATAAGTCGTGCAGTAAGTGTAACCGAATGCACAAGGGGAGTGCTTAGTGGACAAAGATGGGTGCTTAAAGTGTGGAAAGGTAGGCCACATGACGCGGGATTGTCAGAGGTCAAGGACATGTTATCAGTGTGGTTCACCCGACCACATAAAGACCGATTGTCCGCAGCTGAAGAAGGGAGAAGTCAGAAACTATGGGGGTAGAGGAGGAGAAAGGAAGGCGGAGCCCACCCGAGCTAGGGCAAGGGCGTTTAACATGGCAACCGATGAGGCAGTGGATGCACTGGATGTGGTGACAGGTACCTTCCCTATAGACTCGACATATGCTAAAGTATTATTTGACTCGGGAGCAAACCGTTCGTTTGTGTCGCCGAGCTTTGTTCATAACTTGCATGTGAGGCCAAAGCGGCTTAAGCAAGGCTTTGAGGTAGAAGTAGCCGATGACAGTCGAGTCTTAGTGGGGGAAGTTTACGAAGGGTGTAGCATAGACATCGATGGTCATGCATTCCCATTGCGTTTATACCCGATGGGTATGGGGGATTTTGATGTCATTGTGGGAATGGATTGGTTGGCGTCTAATGATGCCAACATAGTGTGTAATAAGAAGTTAATCCGCATATCTCGGCCGGGAGAGGAAGAGATAGTGGTGTATGGGGAGCGTCAGGATAGAAAGTCTTGTTTGATCTCGCTGATCAAAGCTAGACGATGTTTAGTAAAGGGTTGTGTGGGGTTCTTAGCGTATGTCCTAGACGCTAAGAAGGAGAAGAAGGGATTAGAGTCAGTTCCAATTGTTTGTGAGTATCCGGGAGTTTTTCCGGACGACTTAACCACTTTGCCCCCGGATAGGCAAGTGGAATTTCGAATCGATCTAGTACCTGACGCGACACCGATTGCAAAAGCACCCTATCGTTTGGCACCGGCCGAATTGAAGGAATTGATGGTACAACTTCAAGAACTGCTTGACAAGGGTTTCATCTGACCCAACACGTCGCCGTGGGGAGCACCAGTGTTGTTTTTCAAGAAGAAAGACGGGTCTATGAGAATGTGCATAGACTACCGTGAGCTTAACAAGGTAACCGTCAAGAATAAGTACCCGCTCCCCAGAATCGACGATCTTTTGATCAGTTGCAAGAAGCAAGCTATTTTTCAAAGATTGACCTGCGTTCGGGGTGTCATCAGCTTAAGGTGAGGGAGGAAGATGTTCCTAAGACTGCTTTCCGTTCGAGGTATGGGCATTACGAATTTTTGGTCATGCCTTTCGGTCTGACTAACGCCCCGACAGCATTCATGGATCTCATGAATAGGGTGTGCAGTCCATTACTGGACAAGTGTGTCATCGTCTTCATTGATGACATACTAATATACTCGCGGTCCATGAGTAACCACGAGGTGCACCTAAGGGCGGTATTGGAGTTGCTCAAGCGGGAGAAGTTGTACGCCAAATTATCGAAGTGTGAATTTTGGCTTAGGGAGGTGCAATTCTTAGGACACATAGTTTCGGGTGAAGGAATCAAGGTGGATCCAGCAAAAATCAAGGCAATTGAAGAGTGGGAGGTGCCGAAGATGCCTTCAGAAGTGCGAAGCTTCCTTGGCTTGGCGGGTTATTATCAGAGGTTCATTCAGGACTTCTCGAGGATAGCTACGCCATTAACTACTTTAACAAGGAAGAATGTAAAATTTGAATGGAAGGAAGAGCAAATTAATGCTTTCAGTGAATTGAAGAAGAGTCTGAGTAGCGCACCTGTATTATCCCTACCTAATGAGACGGAAGGATTCATGATCTACAGTGATGCGGCTAGGACAGGTCTGGGGTGTGTATTAATGCAAGCTGGGAAGGTAATCGCCTACGCGTCTCGCCAGTTAAAGGAGCATGAGAAGAACTACCCGACGCATGATATGTAGCTAGCAGCAGTAGTGTTTGCGCTAAAGATTTGGAGGCATTACCTGTATGGAGTCAAGTGCCAAATCTTCACCGATCATAAGAGTTTGCAACATCTGTTTAACCAGAAGGAGTTGAATATGAGGCAACGGAAATGGATGGAATTGTTAAGTGACTACGATTGCGAAATCCTTTACCATCCCGGTAAAGCCAATGTAGTGGCCGATGCTCTAAGCCGGAAGGTGCACCAAAAGTCGACAAAAGTGGTGGCATTTCGGGTTGAGGTAATCTCTGGGTTTTTGGAAGAAGTCCGGAAGTACCAAGAGGAAGCAGTGTCGCAAGAAAACCTGAAAAGCGAGAGAATCGTCGGATTTGCCGACTCGTTGATCGCAGATAACCGCGGAGTAAGATGCTTCAAGGGTAGGGTGTGGATTCCGAAGCTAGGAGACCTACGAAAGAAGGTGTTGGAAGAAGCTCACAAGTCTCGATACTCCATGCACCCAGGCACCAACAAAATGTATCGGGACATGAAACAGAGTTACTGGTGGCCAGGGTTAAAGAAGGATATAGCGTATTTCGTTGAACGCTGTTTAACCTGTTTAAAGGTAAAAGCGGAGCATCAACGACCATTCGGAGAATTGAAACCTTTAGAAATACCGGTGTGGAAGTGGGATGAAATCACAATGGATTTCGTTACTGGACTGCCGCGATCACCCAAGGGGCACGATGCCATTTGGGTGGTAGTGAATCGACTCACGAAGTCTGCTCACTTTCTACCGATCAAGGAAACGGACCCTTTGGAGAAGCTAGCTAAGTTGTACATTGATGAAGTTTTGTCCCGACATGGAGTACCGTCATCAATTGTGTCGGATCGGGATGATCGTTTCACGTCGGCATTTTGGAAAAGTTTGCAAAGGGAGTTGGGGTCGCGACTCAAGTTAAGCACAGCGTATCATCCTCAGACGGATGGGCAGAGTGAGAGAACCATCCAAACTTTGGAGGACATGCTTCGAGCGTGTGTTATCGATTTTAAGGGATCGTGGGAAACACATCTACCTTTGATAGAGTTTTTGTATAATAATAGTTATCATGCGAGTATCCAAGCCGCTCCATTTGAAGCCCTGTACGGACGTAAGTGTAGAACACCGTTGTGTTGGAATGAGGTAGGTGAAAAACAGTTAGCAGGACCAGAAATTGTGCAGTTAACGGCCGACAAAGTTAGTCAGATTCGGGAACGTTTAAAGGTAGCCCAAGATCGTTAGAGAATGTATGCAAATAAGCGAAGAAAACCATTAGAGTTCCAAGTGGGAGACATGGTAATGCTGAAAGTCTCGCCTTGGAAGGGTGTTGTTCGGTTCGGAAAGAAAAGTAAGTTGAAACCAAGGTTCGTTGGCCCATTTGCCATCATCAAACGTGTTGGGGAAGTGGCCTACAAATTAGAACTACCTGAGTCCATGCGAGGAATCCATCCAACCTTTCATGTGTCTAATCTAAAAAAATGTCTAGCGGAATGTGACATTGTAGTGCCATTGGAAGATATCCACGTCGATGAAAAGATAAGTTATGTTGAGGAACCTGTGGCTATTCTGAACCGCAAGGTGAAGAAATTAAGAAACAAGGAAATCCCTTTAGTGAAAGTGCAGTGGAAGCTTCACAAAGGACAGGAAGCGACTTGGGAATTAGAATCAGACATAAAATCTCAGTACCCTAGTTTGTTTAGCGAAGAGATTCCGGGGACGGAATCCTTGTGAGGGGGGAAGTATTGTAATAACCGGGTATACAAGTTATTAAAGCAAAGTTTGGGGTTATTTTGGTCAAAACTTAAGTAAAGAGGGGTGTAAGGTGTAATATGAGTTTTTAAGGGGGTTTTACCCTAAGGTTTCAGTATTGTTTGGAGAGGTGACTGTTTTAGAAGGAAGTGAGAGGCAGAGGAGATTCTAGCAGGCTATCGATCGAGACTAAGATTCATCATCTTCATTTTTTCAGGTATTAATCATCTTCTCTTCAAGAGTTTCTCCATTAGTCTTCCTTTTGATTTTCGAATCATTGGGTTTAGTTCTCTGATTTGAGTTTTGGAGTAATCGGGTGTTGGAGTAATAGGTTTAAGGTTGGTAGATTGAACCCTTTTGTTGGCATTAGTATTGCTTTGATTAGCCAGTTAAGGGAACTCTATGTTAATCGCCATTGTTTTTGGGTGATTGAGTTGTTTAATCGATGGATTTTTAGGCGATTGCAGACCCCGGTCGAGACCATACCGGGCGCTGCCTTGGTACCGGTCGAGACCATACCGGGAGCTGCCTTGGTACCGGGCGCTGCCTTGGTACCGGTCGAGACCATGTCGGGCGCTACCTTGATACCGGTCGAGGCTACCCTGTGTGCCGCCGAGGCGCGGCCTATGCGCGGCCTGTGCGCCGCCGAGACGCAGCCCGTGCGCCGCTTAGGCGCGACCTGTGTGTTGTTCGGGGCGGGGCGAGATTTATTAGTCGAGCTTTGGTCGGGTAGGTATCGGTTGGGTCGTGTAATACAGTTCAAACCAGTTTAGAGTTGCGAGTAATGTATCTTAAGGAATGTTTTCTCTTGATATGTTATAGGGCCGATATTAAGCTGTTAGAAGGAAAGCTTTGCAGATTAGGTGAGTTTTCCAAACTAAAGCATTTTTCTGGAAAGAATGTAATTTTGTTGGTAACAGAATTTTATGCAAGTATTGATATATGTGGTTATGCTATTAATCAATTGCGATAATTTCTTATAAATGTGAAGTTTGATTATTTATTTTGTTAAAGTGGAAAAATGAATGCATGCATGTTTGGAAAGTGATGAGCTCAAAGTCGGGGGGGGGGGGGGTGTTCCGTATATGCCGTTGGGGGGGGGGGGGTCCTAACAAGGCAGTGTGAGTCACATACACTCTGTTACCTTAGGGTGACAATAGTGTGAGCTGAAGAGTTTAAAGAAAGTTTATTTATTTAATCGTATTTGAGTATGTGTTGTTTTGTTAATAATTAATTATTTGACCTTGAGAATAGTAACTGGTTTTAGAGGGGACTCACTAGACCGTTGGTCTAACCCTCGCTCTTTCAAAAATTTAAAACTCTTTTCAGGTAAGCGTGAGGCTGGTGGTTCGGGAAAGGGAAAAGAGAAGATTTAAGCAGTGTCCATTCATAGAGGACTCCTGTTTAGTTGCGTTATATTTTTTTCTTAGTATCTCAGTTATGTAATAGGTTGTGTTTTCACAAACCTTCAGATATTATTGTTGAATTAAGCCATTTTGGCGTAAGTCATTTATATAGCAAGTATGTTTATGCTGGTTAGTTTTGGTTGTTATACACATGATGCCTTTAATTCTTTAAAGTTAATGATGTTAGTGTTTAGGGACCCTAGCCACAATATATTGCATACCACATGGACTATATCCACAATAAATATAGAATGAGGATCATGGTCAAAAAAATCATAAAACCAGATGACCAAATCCACAATTCACTCTCAAATTAATGAAATTTTGACTTATTAAAGTCAAACATACCATATTTGATGTAATTCTACTTTATGTCAATTTGATCTTCCTAATAAATGGTCCGGCTCACTTGGTCAAAGCTACCCATCAACACGTTTGACCTAGTGGAAAATTTATTAAAACTTGTTCATTTTCGACTTTTAAAAATTTATCTCAATTAACTTGAAAATTATATATAATATCTTGATATTATTAGTGATGCAAAAAACCGGTGTTAATCGGATATTCAATACCAAGGTGTCTGTTTATCAAACATTTATCGGTAAGAGTCACAACCTTTTCTTACCTTATCGGGTAACATCTCGGTCATTCAAATGGATTGTTGGTAAACGTGTTTTACTCAGGTAAAGATTATCGGTCTTTGCTATGCTTCTTACTGGCTAAGATTGTTGGTTATTGCCATACTCACCCGGTAAGGTAAGTGACACCTAGTAAAAGTATAGTAAACGACCCTTAAGATTCACTATTCATAATTGTTCCCACTTTGATCGTCCTGGTCCTGTGACTAGTCATTTACCAGAAAAGTGTAACGGAAGTAGGAATTTCGGTCTTAACCGGTCGTTTTGTAATCTCGATCCTTATGGGGTTCGGTCAGAATTTATATTTTATCTAAATGTATAGTATGTGTGGATATTAATATGTATGTGTAAACACATGTCGATGTACATGTGTATAAAAGTTGGGTCCTGGTATCTGTTTCCTAAAAGCAATCATAATTGATCATTTAACTAGTCCCTGGCTAAAAGATTGGAGTAAATTACGTTTTTCATCCCTGTGGTTTGTTAAAAAATCATATTTCGTCCCCATGGTTTTAAAACTTCGGTTTTCGTCTCTATAGTTTGCAATTCATTTTATTTTCTCCGCTGAGTCTAATTTGTACTTTTAAGTATGATGAACTAAAATAGAAATAAATTGTAAACCATTATGGACGAAGAAAACAATCAAGTTTAAATAATAAGAACGAAAATATTAATGAATTATAAACCATGGAGATGAAAATCGTAAATTCAAAATCACAGGAACTAAAATAGAAACTCTTAACAAACCATAGGAACAAAAAACGTAATTTACTCAAAAGATTAACATCAGTTAGGCCTAAATAGGTTCCACAAATGGTCATATCAGTCCGGGGCTAGAGTCTAGAGTCTAGACTAACAAGCTTGGGCTTTTGGCCACATTGGGCAATTGCCCATTGCTAACTTTCATTTTTAAAAGTTATTTACTGGTAGTTTTTCCTTTTTGGTTTATATATTTCATGTTGTAATATGTATTTTTGCTAGTTTTTTGTTCCATTATTAGTATTTTTCATTTATTGTAGTTGTTAAAGTAGTTTGATCATTGGTTGTTGTTTTGTTCCAATATTTTACTGGCCACTTGGATAGTGAAAATGCAACAACATTCCTTAAAATGGCATCACATTACTATATATAGAAGCTGATTTTTTCTTAAAAACATCTTCATATTGAAGGTTGAGGGGGCATTTGGTTCAAGCAGTAGAATAAAAATGGGAATGAAAATGAAAATGACAGGTAATGAGAATGAGAATGAATTTTCATTCCCCCCAGTTTAACCTGAAATAAAAATTTAGGCTTCTGGAGGAATGGGCTCATGATATTATATAGAACCAAATTATTTCTTTTATTATCATTCGCATTAATTATTGCTTAATACCACCAACCAAACACCCCCTGAATAAGAGTTTGGAGTTTTAGAATGGTTATGCATATTGGTATATCATATTGTCTGACAAACATAAGATAACTTATATTTTGAATACACGTTTGGATGAATATAAACTAACTTACAAGCAAACTTATTGATAAGCTAGTTGGATTAGTTTTTTAAAATCTTTTTGTCACTTTTTCTAATTATAACTCTCATTAATATTAAATATTAATAAAAAATAATTATTATTGATATTAATAAATATTAACTAAAAACTATTAGTTAATTTTAATTAAATATTGATATTAATTGTTAATTATTTATAATTATTGTTAATTATATCAATTATTTATATATTATTATTTTTAATAATATTATTCAATACATTTATAGTTATTAAAACCAAATATAACAATTTTAAATGTGTTTATATAATTATATAAAATTAAAGTTATATTTATTTTTTAAATAATAAAATTGTGTTAAGTGATTATAATAAATTATATGTTTTTAAAAATTATTAATTAATTATGATATGTGAGTTTGACCAATTTTTATTTTTATTCATATTATATGTAATGGTTATTTAAAATCATAAATTAATGTAAATTTTTTCTAAAATTTGTTTTATAAACTCAAATTTTATAGCATATATAATAATCAATTTTAAATTCTTCTAATCAACATATTATATTATTTAAATCTTCATTACTATCTTGTTAGTATTAATTAACATATTATTAACAAATTGTTTTAATTATATTACTAGAAAATCTTGTTTTAATTATTTTATGAGGGATTTGTTTTAGTTATGTTATGAAATATTGTAATTGACTATTTTTTTTCAAGATGTCCTTTTTGGTCATTTTACAATATGTCAGTTAGTTTTTATCAAATTTGATTTCGTCATCAGCCAAATTATCAACTAACAATTAGTTTATTAGTTAACAACTAGTTTATCAGTCATCAGTTAGGCTCATCAACTAAATTATTAGCTAATTTGCTAAAAATAGCCCTTGTAGTTGGAAGTAGGGATGTTTGTGGTCCGGTTTGGCCGATTTAACCCACCAAACCACAATAGCGATTTAGGAAATTTTAAACCAAGCGCTTTGGTAGCAAGTGACGAAAACAGTTAAACATGACCACAAAAGGCGATATGGTCTGATTGGTTTAGGCAGTTTTGACCTCTTATGGGCTTTAAAATAAAAAAACACAAGTCCTATATCCAAAGTTAAGTTTCTACCAATATAATATTATTAATAAATAGTATACCGAATTATAACACACACATTTATATATAAAATTAAAAAAACAGAATAAGTTAAAAAAAACTTAAACAAGTCCACCAACAATAAGTGAATTTTGAATAAATATTGAGCAAGTCGAATGACGATTTGGATTTTAGTTTTGAATTTTGACGGATTTCAGAACTTTGTTGATTTAGATAACGCGATCAATTGAGAAGATAAAACGAAAACTAAAAACATAAAGTCTTTGACGAGCTTTTTTTTAAATGAGTCATAAAAGTTGAGCCTATAACATGAAATTAAATATGATTAATACATGCGTATTTTTGACGGTCGGTTCAGTCCATACTGCTCAAAAAGAGGGTCAAATCGCAGACCATACTGGATCGAGTTGTTTGACTATTTTTAAACTAGACCGGACTCCTACATCGTTTAAACCGCCAAAAACGATCCAATTTAACTTGGTTCGACCGATTTGAACAATTCAACGGTTTTCTGAACACCTTGTAACACCCTGAACTTTTGAGTAAGAATCCTTCCCTTGTCGCTTCTCATTCTGGGAGTTTGTTGCTAGCCCCCTTTGGTTTAATTTAGGTATTTCACCTCTCTGGCAAATTCTACCGAAGGTCTAGGGTCGATAGAAGAATCGGAGTTTCCGGAGCCTAGTACCCACCTCGCGACTATGCTCGACGATAATGCCCACGACATAGTCGCCCATGTCATTCTCGTGGGGAGGCCGTGGGTCTCGGTACAGGTACCACGACGATGCCCTGTGGCATAGTCGCCAAGGCATTGTCGCGTCGAAGGATCGGGCCATGGTACAATCTGGGCGAGAGTGCCCCACGATTGTGCCGTGGCTCTGTCGCTATGGCATAATCGTCGGTTGGTCTGCACTTCTATTTAGTGCATATCTGATTTTTGAAGGAACCCCGTTCTCTTTTTAAAAGTTCTCCTACGTTTTTCTTCTCTAAACCTGGCGATTCTCCCCCTCTCATCACCATCCTTCTCCATTGAATTCTAACCCTAAAACCTCAAGTGGGTTATTGTTAACTTTGGGTGGTTTCATCATCTATTTGCAAGAGTTAGAGGCTTCCAAGCTTTAAGTTCTCTCTTTAGGGTTTCACCAAATTCTTCCAAGCTCTTGTAAATCATTTTGATGACTTGTTGTTTAAGGTCATTTTAATGACCTAGAAGCATATTATGGGTGGATACAAGTTTTCATGAGGTAATCTTCCATTTTCCTTCACCTAAGAAATTAGGGTTTTATGGTCCTCTTTTCCTTTCCATTGTTGGGTAATGGTTAACTTAGAAATGTTTATGGCTAAGGTTTTTTTGTGGAAAACTTGGAGCTAGTGGAAAGATTCAAGATCTCATCCAAGGAACTCAAGCTTTGTGGGCAAAACCTAGATTTAGTCTAAATCTAGCAAGGTGAGTTATAGTTGCTTTACAAAACTATATAAATGTCAAAATATAAATGTTTTGGGTTTTAAACATACAAATATATGCATAATTCATATTTAATGAGTTTTGATGATTTTGGGTATTTTGAGCATATTGAGTTACTAAATGGTTATGAAAGATTTACATTATGTTATTGGGTGTTTTGGCCACCAAAAAGGACGTTGGTTCATTAGTAAACATTTTGTTGGATTTGAAGGGATTGGGTACTCATTTCATTGGCTATCTAATATGTGTAAATTGGGTCACAAATCGTTTTGGATGGAAAGATTTTAAGAGTCAAATCCTTATAGACAAGTATTTTGGTTATGATGTATTTTTGGGGTTTTGCCCAACTTACGAGTTTGGGGTATCGAAACTTTAAATTCATTCGATTTTAAAAGTGTGAGTTATGGGAAACGGTCATCATTTGACCTTATATATATGTTAGGAAAAATGTGAACTTTACGAAATAGGCCTTTGGCCGTTTATAATTAAAGTAATTGTCCGTTTTGGAAAAAAATGTACATCAACGTACATAGCCATATTGGTTTTATCTAATTTCCAAGTGTTTTATGATGTTCTTGTGACATGACTTATACGCTAAGAGGTTTTGGGACGTTGTCCAATTTAAATGGCTCATTGGAGCATTTCATGGTAAGGTAACTATTATACGAATGTTGGTTATTACATGCTTGGAATACATTAGTTCATTCATTGGAGTCATGTAATATTTAGACTGTAATGCAATGGATCCATAGGCATAAAAATTGTTTGTTCATCATGGAGTCTTGTTGTCCATGTTTGAGTCTAGTGAGTGGTCCCCGAGTCATGTTTTATGTGAGCTTGTGGTGGTACTCTTGGAGAGCTGTATACGAAGCTAAGTCTTGCGGTGGTCCCCATGGTGAGCCAGATACAGAAACTTGTGACTTTTGTGGTGACACTCATCTAGAGGTCGAGCAGACTAGGGTCATTTGGGTATCTTGCGGTGGTTGCTCAATGGAGCCGTATACGAGGATCCATGACCCGTAGTGAATCTCGTGAACGTTGATAAGTGGCTTAACTTTGTGTTTTGCCACATTCGATGGAATTCAGGTCTCCCCCGTCACCGAAAGATGTTATTTTTGGGTATTCCCTTACCCACACTTTCGGTGTTGAAACGTACCATTTATCTATATAAATAGTTTTTGATAAGATACTTTATGGGTGCGTGTTGGGAGAAATTGATTGGTGTTTATTTATTTAAAAAGGTGTATCGCAGTTTGGAAATAAAACCTTTTGTATCTATTGTTTCAAGAATGGATGCTTTTAGAGTGAGTTGTCGGTTTTAAAACATCTTATTAATTATATATGATTAAATTGTTTTAACTCACTAGAAGTTAAGCCTAACATTTTTTCTTCTCGACATGTATATCAGGTCTTAGATGGATCTGAGTGGCGAGTGATGCTGAGTAGAACCGTAGAAGTTCCGGCAGGATGGCTCTAGTGACGTCATCCATATTTGAGAAGATAGCGGACTTGGTGGTTGTAGTAACACCTACCAGACTTTGTTTTCGTTTGTGGGACTAGATAGTTCCATTAGAACTCTGATACTCGTTGTTGTGTTTCTTCCCTTGTAACTTTAGATTTTCGTGTCCCAAGTTATGTATTTAAGGGATTTTTAGAAGTTTTAAATTGTTTGCTATTTTCAAATTTTAGGGGGTTACATACCTCTACCTAAAAAGCGAGAAGATAAAAAGTAAAAATTGGAAGCCCATAAACAAAGTAAACAAATTGAGTATTACTTTTGTAAACGGAAAGTGAGAAAAATGTTACTAATTTAGAGCTTCTCCAACATTTTTATCTACAAATTATTTATACTATATTATTAAAATTCTAAAACGGTTGTTTTGAACTTTTAAAATAATACCATGCCGTACAACTCACTTCCATCCCACAATTCAATATTTTTTAAATAGACAAGTTACATTTAACACCATTATAATTAGTTATTTAATTTATTTTTTTAATCTATTACTTTTTCATTTTTTATTTTAGACCGTTATCTTTTTTTGGGAAAGGGTATCATGGGCCTTTGACCCAGACTAATCTCAGGGCAAAGAAACCGACTGCGAAAACATGCAGTCCTGAGGTTAAACCCAGTGACCACAAAGTTGCGAATGCAGAGAATCGAATCCGGGCTGAGCAACATGAATAATGGTATATGAATTAAAATGCATTAAAAAAATACATTTATTTTTTTTACAAAATATATCATTGTAATCGTTTTGTTATAACCTTCGAATTGAACCTAATATTGAATATTTTTGAATTTAATCATATTATTAAATATCATGAATATATACGAATTAATATGTATTATAATCCTTATATTTTTATTTTCCATTTTACATCATTATCATATTAAAAATACGCAATCATAAATTAACTAAAATACATTATAAGATGCATTTCTTTTTCTTTTTACAAATTATACCATTATAATTATCTCGTCAATATTTTCAAAATAAGTTCATTATTGAATATTTTTTAATTTAATAGTATTGTAAAATATGATAAATACGTATCGAGATTTTTCAAGAATGATGTATCGAGATTTTTTAAACTTGTACATTTTACACAATTATCTCTCTCTCTCTCTCTCTCTCTCTCTCTCTATATATATATATATATATATATATATATACACTCGTTAAAAAAATTCTATTATGGTTATTTTTGGTATTGTGTGATGGAGAATAAAACTAAACATGAAATAAAATTAAACTTTCCAGTTCTCTGCTTAAGATTCAAGATGATTTGCGCCGCATCATGGGCGAATACGTATCTAGTCTAAAATGAATATACAAGAGGCATAATCTCGAAAGATTAGATTCAACTCCAGTACTTCATTTTCGGGAATCAATATTAGGCGAAAGATCGTGTGAGAAGTTGAGTTAACGGTGAGAAACGTGAGAAGTGTATCTGAACCATTGATCTCTTTTAATCTCAAGCTCTCCCATGGATTACGACTTAGAAGGGAATTGATCTGGTGCATCCCGGTGCACTTTATCTCAGTGCACTCATCCTAATGTGCGTCTATTTCTTACAAACGGCCGATAACCACTTCTTACGCTTCTCACCGTTAACTCAACTTCTCACCGGAACACAACCCATCAATATTATTTATATCATTAAAATATTTTATAATATAATAGGCGAAGAATCGTGTGAGAAGCGTGAGAAGTAGATATGAACCGTTGATCTCTTTTAATCTCAAACCCTCCCATGAATTGCGGCTTATAAAAGAATTGATCTAATGCATCTCTGTGCATCTCATCCTAATGTGCGTTCATTTCTTATCCAACGGCTCATAACTACTTCTCACGCTTCTCACTATTAACTCAACTTCTCATCGAAATCCAACCCTAATATAATATTGCTGTAAATATTTTGTAAGTATAAAAATAATATTTTTTTTCTCTCTTTTTCCATGTTTAATTTTATTGGTAGGTGAGGAGTTTATTTCTATGAAAGGTCTGTTTATATTTTTAGACAAGGTTACGGTAGAATAAAAAAAGTATTTAAAAATAATACGTTACGGCTACCTTCTGCTCGCCGGAGAACACAAGCCGACGGCAGCCGGAGTATTTACCGATCCAAGTGAAGACCAGAGCAACGAGTGCTTTTGATCTGGTTTACTAGATTTTCTGAGCGATTTATCGTGACGTAAGCGTTTTTTTTACTCTTCCTTCAAAATCATCGTCATTGCTCTTATATCGCAGTATTTTTGGGGTTTCTTGTGCTGATCGTTGCGCACAAAACGATGCAACATTTGATTTTTGATGTTGTTTATTGCAGGAAGAGGACTTGCTTTTATGTTTGTGCAATTGTGTAGGGTTTAGGGTTTTGTGTTCTTGTTTAATTTTCGTTATTTTATCGAAATTGTTTGCGGTATATGTATACTTTCTGAGGAGAATTTGATGTTTTTGGGAGAAAATAATGTCAAGAATGGTTAGAAAATTTTCTGTAGCACAACTATTGACTGAATTAGTAAAAAAACCAAAAGTATGCAGTGTATTGCCACTTATACCAAAGACATAGTATTGACTTTAAACTTTGTCTGCCTTGTGGTTCAACATCCCTGAAAATTAGAAATAGTTTACCTTTTTATGTTAAAAATAGAGAATATTACTATTTTGGATTAGATATAAAAAATTGTAACATTTTTTGAGAGGTTTTTAAACCTAAATTACCTACTTAACTATTGTAATTGATGACACTGTATTGGGTTCAAGGTGTTCTTTTATTTTATTTGAAGGGTTTGTTGGATATTTTACTTGCAGCCGAACAGTTGCTTGTTTTCTTCCAATGGCAAAACATTGTGACCTTATCAGATGAAAAACTTCTATGTATAAGTAGTGAACATTTCTTGCATTAAGTTGGAAAAGATTAAAACAGATATCAATATATTATGAACATATTATTTGAATTGAGAGTTAGTGTTGGCATGGAAAAAGACATTCAGATCATTTTAAATCATCAACTTCTCATCAGAAGAAAAAACTAAGGATCTTTTTTTTATATGGCGCAAGTAGAAATCTGAACAGAACTGAATGGAACCCATTAAAAAGAGAATGGAAACTGGTATAAGCAAATGAGACCTGATTCATCATGTTCTATGCATTGCCATTTGAACTTTCCCCAATGCATTTAATCAATCTAAAGAGCTTCAACTTTGTAACTGTACTTTTGAACTCTTGATCATTATTATTGCATCCTTGTGTTGATTTTGTAGAGTACATGACTTGTACTGAAGTGCGATAGAAGAAAATGGTTCGTGTGGCAGAGGCGTGCGCAGAGTGCACCCAGAATTGTCTCTTGATGCATAAAAAGGATAAAAATCCATCACCCGTTGCTACTACATTCTTCAAAGTCATGTTTGGTGACAATTATTCCAAAGTTTTGGTATTGATATTTTCTCATTGCATTTATTATTTATTTGCTGCTCTTTGTGATCTTTTTGCCTCAATGTCATAAGACTTCTTACTCCGTGTGAATGGATTGTTAATCGAAGTAATATGAATCTACTAAAAAACTAACTCCATGATGTGCATTATATTCCCTTACGCCATTTTCATTTTCAGTATGCGGTCTCTTTTGGCTTTTTCCATGAAGTAGATGAATGGTATATTTCTCTCAAAATTTTCTCCTGCATGTTTAAGATATAACCACACGATCTATCTTACACCGGAAAAATTTGAATGGCCTTTCTACTTTATACAAAAGGTCTAAGAGACGAAAAAAGTAAATATATACTACTTGTATGGTTGTACATGGAAAGATTTCCTAGCATAGCATGATGAAAGTCTAAATGTTTGATGGATTCATAACTTTGGCCACTAGGTTTTTTGAAGCATTTGGCTTTAAGATGCCAAAAACATCTTACATGTCTTGGTAAGGATGCAAATTTTGGCTTAGTGATGGAAGGATCTTTTTAACAAACTTTAATTGCTTTCCTTTAAATGGCTTCCAATCGTTCGGTTGAAGTGGAATTTCTTGTTTATGACTTCACACCTATGTTAATTGTCAAGTTTGTTATTTCTTATTTTAAGGCATTGTTTGGCAAACTAGCTTATAAGCTAGCTGGTAGCTGATAAGCTAGCTTTTCAAAACGCTACTATGAGTAGCTTTTCAATAAGCTAGCTTATGTTTTTCAATAAGCTAACTTATGGTCATCCAAACATGTACCAGGAAAAAAAGCTAGCTTATAAGCTAGCTTTTTTTTACCAAACATAGCCTAAGAGTTAACTTATCAGGAAACTCTCTATGATGCTACTAGCGTGGATCAATGCCCTTTTCAGTTATTTATTATTGATGATCTAGGCACTAAAGTTTGGCCATACACCTTTTAAAGGACGTGTTTGACTATCTGCCAAAGGGATCTCTTGAATCCACATAAATAGCATAAGTTTATTTGTAATTATGATGATGGGTAAGTAGGTAAATTGAACAAGAAAACTTCTGAAAAAGGAAAATGCTCTTCTTTTCGTAAGAGGGAGGAATTATTTGTAAAAAAGGTTAATTGTTTTATGCATTTATTTGCAGTTCCTGCCTCCTAGATTTGCTCGTAGTGTACGAAACATGGTTGGTAAGGCAACTCGGCTTGAGGATTCAACTGGTGAGAAATGGAAAGTAAAATTCACTATGATTGATGGCTCGTTGGCTTTTGAAGAAGGTTGGAATGCATTTTCAACGGCTCATGGGTTAAAGGTGGGAGATTTCTTAGTTTTTCATTACATCATGGAATCTCACTTTGTTGTCTTGATGTATGGACAAAGTGGTTGTCCTGAAATCCGACACTTCGGATTTAGTCAGCACCAGATGAAAGACACTCGGAAAAAGCAAAGATTGATTACTGATGATAGTAGACCATCAAATGTGAACACTAACGACCATCATCTTTCATGTGAATCTTCTCAATCTGAACGTTCCGAGGACGAGCATCCTGAAATTAGACACTCTGTAGGCACTCAACACAAGGATGAAAGAATTAAGAAAAAAGGAACAATTGTGCAGGTAGCACCAAGTGTGAACACTAAGAACACTTGTAATCCTTTGTTTGCATCATCCTCTCGACCTGGGCCCTCTGTTTCAGGTAAAGAATTGGTTAGAAACGAGAACCCTGATAACATGGTGTCTGAGACTCCTCCAACTGTGAAGCAGTTTTGTTTGGTTGATAATGATATTGAACTTGTAGAAGATGAACAAAGAAGAGACTGTTTACATGACTTGTCAATCCCTGAAATTAACCCCGGTGAATCCAACGATGTCCGGAAACACAATGTAGCTGTCGGAGGCGGTGAAAATGAGACTGAGATTAACGAATCCAGGAAGACGTTAGAAATACGATCCCAGGAATCAAGGGAGAATCCCAAGAAAAGCACCATCATGCCAAGTGAAGCCACATGCAACTATTCTATCAAGAAGAGATTGAGGAACTCGGACCTTCCAAGTAGGCTGCTTTTTCTATATCTGCTACTCCCATGAAAAGAGTTTCATTTTGACTTTCAGGTCAAACCTGTTTGTTTATATGTTTTATATATATATATATATATATATTCTCAGAAAAAAATAAACGTCATAGAATTCTTGAAGTTGAATGAATTCATTTGATCTCAAAGTCAAACTATACTCTTTTTTAAAAAGTGGAGTATCTTTGATGTTTAAAATTACCCCCTTTGACCTGAAAAGTCAAACTTTACTGGGAAACAAAGGCAGTAACTCTTCCAGGATATCTGATTAACGGATTTGTTTTCTTCATGCAACATTAATTAACATCAGTTCTTCATGGAAGTCCTAAATTGTAGTCCCTTTGTTCTCTATTGTGTGTCCTATTTTGACTTCAAATGCGAGACGAACCATTTTCAATTTTAAAATTGACATTAATACGCACAACTTTTTAGAAAAAGTTTATAATTACATCAAAAGCTGCAATAAGCATTATATATACAAAACAATCGGTGATAATCAATAATTTTCACAACTTAGACAAATACCAGTTATGTCACCGGAAGGACATCTACTATGGAGCTGGTTATTAATTTATGCCCATTTTAAGTCATATAATTGTTTCTGTGTTTATGTACAAGTGAAACCATATGTTGTGTTCTGTGAGATCTTAATCTGATCTTTTTGATGGTTAACAAGACATAATAGGGGTAAGAAGGAACTTGTTGCGACAAGTGACAATGATGATGTCGTCAAAGAATATCACAGTATTGATCGTTGTTTCTGTTTTATTTCTTAAATCTCCGTGAAAACCGTTTTCCTTTCAAGTTTCAACATGACTCTGTTTAAACAGTTGCACGGCCAAGGATGGCTAAAAAAGAGCCGGTCGGGGCAAGCGAAACTGACACCTCAGGTTCAAGATTGCATGATGCCGGTCGTCCCTCCCCCTCTACTGGGATTTTTCCAAAATCAATAGGTAAGATTCGTAATTTATTGGTGTTTTATACTTGTTTACTTGTTTTCATCATGCGACTGTTTGCCTACATTGAACAGCTAAACTGATGAAAGTGACCAAAAAGGAGCTAACATTGAACGATGGCTTGAACGGTGTGTCGAACATTCTCTTGTTTCAATTATATTTCTAGTTTTCTACTAAAATTTATAACATGAGAATGAGTCCATGAATGAATCTAAATGCAGAATGCAAGTTGAAGGATACCAAGACAGGTCACCTCCATAACTCTCTTGCAGAAGAAGATAACGATTGCTTTGTCAAACCTGAGCCTGTTGACTATGACGAGGCACCTGGTGCCACCAACTCTTTATTTTCTGCGGTGATGAGTAGTTACCAGTATCTTGTATGTATTCTTGTAAACCCATATTCTCTCTGCTTACTATTCGACTCTATTCAGATCACCTAGGATTTTATAGGAATCATTTATATGAGGGCTTCACTGATTTACCCTGGAATCAGACTAATGGCCTTAGTTCTTGTGTATGAACCCAACCTCGCTTCATTAATGGAAGGAGATTGTTTTTTAATTGAGAGGGATAGGTTTGAAAAAACTTGGTTTTCTGCATGAAGCTCCTCTTTGTACTGTACTAAATAAGCCACTACCAAACAGTCATGTATAGCTGACCGAATATGCTGCGAGTCCCATTAAACTGTTAACAAACATGCCCTTGATTACCCACCTAGATGTTAGATTTCTCCGCTGCTATATGTAGCAGCAACAAAATATTGAATTACGTCTTCCCAGAAGGTATAATCTTTCCAATTCTTTTACGAATACTTTTATTGATAGAACATTGAGAATGGTTGTTTCTCAAAGTAAATCTACCGAACAATGTGGTATGAAAATGATAGTTCTTCTATCCATACATTCATCCTATAATGAATATAGTCTACGCATTTATATGAATATCCTATGTGTCCTTTTAAACATCCCCTTGACATATTTAATATTTCAGAAAACTAAAGATTATAAATGGTGAGATGCAGGAATTGCCGGAATGGGTGAAGTTGAAGAAGGTAGTTCTTCTGAGAAACGGTGGTGATCTTTGGCCAGTTTTATATCAAAACAAAGTGGGTTTAAAGGCTTTGACACAAAGTTGGGAAGTATTTGCAAGGGAAAGAGGCATTCAACCAGGAGACAACTGTGAATTTGTGCTCGAAACCGAACCATATGGCGACTTGCCTTGTAGCGTGTTTAGAGTACATGTTACTGCCAAATAACGTAAATCGTACTCGGATTCATTGTGTTTTGGTTGATGAAGTTGTTCTCTTTTTGTTTTTGTGGTTTGTGGGAATTCAGTTTTTGGATGCAACTTTCAAGTGCATAGTGAATGATGGGTTTTTGTTGTCTCATTGTATCAATATATATATAAGTGACGATACACAGTGAGAACATGTATGTTTTTTGTTCATCAACTTTCTAGTGTATTGTCATGTTTTCATGATGTTTCAAGAACAATTATACATTTATCTTCTTGGCAAGTTTGATGTAAAAATGTATTTTCCAGTCACTGCTGTAGTCACAATTAGCGAATTTAGTTTATATTCTTTACGAGGTATATTTTTATTTATCGAAAATATTGAACACGTTGGGGCCTTCACAAAAACATGTTCTTTACGGAAAAGATCAAATGAAAATCATAAAAATATTAGAAACTGTTGATGTATTGTTACACATTATGAAGCAATTAATAATATTTATGAGACGTATAATTGTTTAATATACAAAACATACAAGTTTATTTCATATATAAAGAAAAATTCATGTAAATATGTTTCGTATGTCAAACACACAAACAAAAAATGTTGTTGAATAATTGAGATTGTTTTTCAACGGTTTGGAAAATTCAAGTGGTTTTTATTTAATTTGTCTTGTATTTACTTCTTGAGACTACAAATATATATATATATATATATATATATATATATATATATATATAAGGGGGTATGACGGATTTTTCGGGTTTCCGTTAAACCACTACAAGTCTACAACATAATAAAGGAAAAAAGGAAAAGAACATATACTTACAACGATAGGACCACCAGAGTTTATGTGCAGCAGTGACAAAAAACAGGGACTTTTTTTATGCTAAGGGATGAGTAAGAAGAATTCTTTTATTTCTCAATGGAAGTGGTCGATGATTTACAAGTGGTCTGAAGGCCGGTATTTATAGGCCTTTTAGACTTGCACACAATAAGATTTTAGTGCTTAAAAAGTAAAGGCTAGGTACCTATTTAGACTTAAAATATTAGCTAGCCATCATACGTGTTACAGAGAAAAAGAGGAAAAGAAAAAGTCGTACAAAAATTTTCAAAAGATAAATAGTAATATGTCGGTAATTATTGATGTAGAAACGTCATCCCTTACGTCAGCTGTCTAGAAATCTCGATGTTATATGTGGTCTAGCAGCTACCATTGATTATATGTGGTGGCTAGATAATAAAACATCTACAGCAAAACAAATTGAGGCTTCTATTACCTACGGCCAAAAAACACCATTGGTGCCATCAATGTTTCGATGGACTAATTACAAATTATTGGCTGAAGGACACTATATACAACTATGGGCACAAAACAATTGGCATATGCTTCTCCCATTCATAGGAGAAAGTGATCATATGAGTGCTCTAGATATCATCAATAATGAAGATCCAGATGCAAACACAGACACAAATCCAGGATCATCACAGTCAATTGACAGTACACATCGAGATTTCTAGACAGCTGACGTAAGGGATGACGTTTCTACATCAATAATTACCGACATATTACTATTTATCTTTTGAAAATTTTTGTACGACTTTTTCTTTTCCTCTGTAACACGTATGATGGCTAGCTAATATTTTAAGTCTAGATAGGTATCTAGCCTTTACTTTTTGAGCACTAAAATCTTTTTTTTTTTTTTTGGAGAGGGTATCCCAGACCACATTGGGCCCAGACTAATCCCTGGCAATATGGGCCGAAGCCCGACTGCTAAAGCATGCAGCCCGGGGTCGAAGCCCCCGTACCTCCAGGATGCGTCCCCCAGGGTTCGAACATGAGACCGCTACTAGCTAGTCCACATGCCTTACCACTAGGCTAACACCCTTTTGGTCACTAAAATCTTATTGTGTGCAAGTCTAAAAGGCCTATAAATACCGGCCTTCAGACCACTTGTAAATCATCGACCACTTCCATTGAGAAATAAAAGAATTCTTCTTACTCATGGCTTGCTAAACCTTCCTTCTTCCTATCTTCTTGCTATAATCCTTACACTTCTTACGTTCTTTTAAGCCCTTCATAATATATCCCTTAGCATAAAAAAAAGTCCCTGTTTTTGGTCACCGCTGCACATAAACTCTGGTTGTCCTATCGCTGTAAGTATACGTTCTTTTCCTTTTTCCCTTTATTATGTTGTAGTGGTTTAACGGAAACCCGAAAAATCCGCCACATATATATATATATATATATATATATATATATATATATATATATATAGTCTAGGAGTCTACCCCCCAAACCCTACTTCCTGATGAAATTATTCTGGTACATTTGATTTATCATTCTATCGTTAAATTTTTCTAACAAATTGTTATTTTTTTGGCAAATACAGAATAATAAAGTGACGAAAAATCGTTGATGCATTGTTTAACATATGAAACAATACATGTGAGAATTGTTTCATATATGAAAAACACAAGTTTGTTCCACATGTGAAAAAATCGTAATCATAAATATGTTTCATATATGAAACAACACATACAAGAACAAAAAATGTAAAACATCTTGAATCTTATCTATACTATATTATAAAGCATTTATAAGAAACTTTTAAAAACAATTGTTAAAACTTAGTGTACCGCTATTTGATGTTAGTTACTTAAAATCTTTTAAAAACAACCATTAAAGATTTATGTACTATATTTAATGTTATTTATTAACTTTCAATCTTTATCTCTAACCACTTTAACTCCCCTAAAATCACTCCCCACTTCAACTCCACTAAAATCACTCACTGCATAATTAAATACACGATAAAAATTAAATTTTAAATATAAAAAATCTAAAATATAATTAAGAAAATCTAACAGAATATTTAATATTTATTTTATAAAAAAAACATTATATTATTAAATTTAAAATAAATTACATTATTATTAAACTATCGAAGAAAACTCTTTAAAACAAGCATTAAGTATTGTTTATTGATATACATTACATAAAATTCAAGATTACAAGTCATGATGCATGATTATAAATTTCTAAAACTATATGTTTGAATTCATAACTAACTATAAACGCAATCAAAACAGGATAAACATTTCAATTTAAATATAAAGAATTTAAAATATATAAGATAATTATTGAATTCTAACAAAATACTTAATTTTTTTATATAAAAAACATTATATTATTAAGCCTAAATTAAACACATTTATACAAAAAAAACCATTGTCACTGTCTCAAAACCATCTAAAATCGTACTGTAAATCGACAAAAAACAAAAAATAAAAGAAAACATTAAAATCGTGATGTATCTCGCTGCATTGCACGAGTACGCTTCTAGTATTAAAATAAAACTTAGTTGAATAATTGAGATTGTTTTTCTAATTAAATTTGAGTGGTTTTTATCTATTTGCCACTCTATTTACAGGGATAGTAAAATATATGCATACAATTTACCTACCAAACATTATTTTGAATAAGATCATCTGGATTCGGGGTGAGCATGGGACGAGTACCGTACCGAACCGGTATCGTACCGAAAATTCTCGATACCGAAAATGTGGAAAACTCGATACCGAATATCGTACCGATCTACCGGTAATACTAACGATATTTCGGTACTAGTACCCCATTAGTACCGAACCGATTATAGGAAAAACATGGAACCGATTACCGTACCGAAATACATGGGACAATACAGGATCGAGATTTGGGACTCCTTGCTCACCCCTAAATTCTGGATACATTTGATTTATCATTTAATCATTATAATTTCATGACATAATTATTTTTGGTCTTTTTGACAATTACATAATATTCCCTTCCTCATTACATTTTAATCACCAAAATGACAGTTTTAACTTTAGTTATATAAGGATATTTTTCCCTCTTAAAATTAACACTATTTTAAAACAAACTAAAATAGTAATGTAAGTGGAACAAAGGGAGTAATAAAAGTTCACAGCAACAATAAAATATGATTTATTTTCATTCAAGCCGACAACACAAAATCTCCAATCATTGGAGGGCTCTGAATGTATGATGATTTTTAAGTTTTAACTTACAGAAATAATGAAACACACCAACCCGAAAATTAAATGCAAAAATACAATCAAACCAACGAGTTTCTACCGATCGAACCACATTAGCATCTGGGTGAACCATCGAACCACCATCATATGCATCCGGGTGAACCATCGAGCCAACTTTGCACACGAGATTGTTTTTACAAGAGGCAGCAGGACTACTTTGAAGCCACGTGTTTGTCTTTCTTGATGCCTTTCTTCCTCGAGTTACTGGTTTCAGGACCTTCGGCCTCTTCGGCTTTCTGCTCGGCCTCCAAGACCGCCAGCTGCAACGCACACAAAAGAAAATAAGTGAATTAGAGGTGCCCGTCAACTATGAGATAATAATTATCGAGCAAAATAAATACCTCATCAAGAATTGGCTTAAGCTCCTTGTACCGACCTTCAGCAAGATCAAAACCATCCTTACGGAGTTCCTGCAATGGGAAAAACAAGTCAACTAAATCTCGTGTCGTCAGAAGTCATTGACTAAGGTCAATATAACCAAGTGAGGGAAAAAAATTTAAATTGCCATAAACATCAAATTTTTTTGGTCCATCTAATATGAACCCCAATTTAAAACTTAATACAGGGGAGTGAGATTCAAGAGAGAACCCCAAACAGAGAACATGTGAACCCATATCAACCATTATATAAAGATAGATGGTCCAGATTTGAATATAACCTCCCTCTATAATCATGGATTTATTTGGGAAAATGTAACAGACCCTATTATTCATAACCGTTGGATTTATTAAATAGATGGATAGTTCGAATGAGCTTTCAATGTCATAGAACAATTACGCATTAAAAAAGATGAATGAAGTAGCTGAGATACATTCCATTGGAAAACCTAATTTGGCCAAGAAAAGCAAACCTTTCCGGTGTGTGCAGTATGTTCATATGCCGCCATTTGCCAGTAATCGTTTGTCCGCTTATAGAAGTCCTTCAGAGCTTCCCCAGGCTTCACAGAATAATATGAATCAGCAATCAAGGAGGTCAAAACTGAGCTAAAACTAACACAAAAGCTCATGATGTAACCATCCTAGTAATTATATTCCATAATTATTACAAACAGGATTACCATCGGAGTTCTCTGCGAGTCGGAAAGACCAAGGCTAGCCCTTATTTGCTCAATTCTGGCTTTCTTTTCCTTCCTTCGGAGTTTCTTCCCTTCACCTTTTATTATTGCAACAGCATCTCCCAACACACCACCATTTGTAACCTTCAAGTAGAAGAAATAAACATAAAATTGAGGAAAATTAATGCTAATTACATGTATATTTATATTGTGAATTTACAGTCGTTAACATAGAAGTGAATTCTATTTTCCCTCGAAAATATGAGAAAGAAAATTTCTATAAGTTCGGCATTGATCTATCAAGGACTCATTCATGTAGAACACATCGATGATACGCCTTTATAAATCCAACAATAAAAAACTGGGAGAGAAACAGACTCAAATTTGTAGAACTTCACGAATGTTGATGTTAGAAGAGAGTAAGAATACAATCATAGGTAAAATATCAAACATGAAAAAGAACAGGTACCTCCGCATCATCTTCATCATCGTCACTTTCATCACTATCGTCTTTTTCCTCATTTTCATCTTCACTATCTTCTTCTTCATCATCATCATCTTCTTCGTCATCATCCTCTGATGCTTCAACCCACTCAGACTCTGAGGCCTACACAAAGTAAGGGAAAATAACCAATTATTGAGATATAAAACACTGAAATCACAGGAACATCACAATAAATTGAAATCATTGTGAACTCAATCACAGATAATTATCTACTTCATGATCTTAGAAGATTATGTAACAAACCGGTATAAGGCACTTCCATTCGTCAAGTTTGCTGAGATTGAGTGCATATAAATCATCAAGTGTGATTTCTTGGTCTCTTATTTCCATCATGCCCCCATAAATATACAATGTATCTCTTCCCACGACCATGCTGGAATTTATACGTCCACAAGGTTTCACTACCTGAAGTTTCCCACCAAGTCAGACTGTAATCACAAGAAAAGAAACAATAGAATTATTTCAACCTCTTAACGTACCTCTTCCGGAATAGAATTCGGCTTCAACAATTTTGAGTTTGATTCATGAGTTTTCATATTAGATTTAACAGCAACCTCGGAACCGTCAACCCTGATGTTTCTCTCCATATTAGATGAGATATCATCAATGTTACTTTCCATATTAGCTACTTCATCACAATCCATATTGTCATCTTCATCAATGGTGGCACAGCTAACTACTTCCATTGGATCTATACTACTGTTAGGAGCATTACCAAGGGCATCTTCATCTTTCTTCTTTTTGATCTGCAAGACATTAAAATAAACCCTTTGTATAAGCAATACTGATGAATTTTATAAAAGGAGACAATACCAAGAGGGCTGATCTGCTTTAACAGCAATGAGTAGTTGGATCCAGAATTCTTACATGTAAATACATCACAAAAGCTCATCAAATAACATCAAGACTAAACTGATAATTAGCAACAACCACCTAGGGGCAATGGAAACTAATATTCCAGGATTCTATTGCTATGTACCAAAATTACCTTATCTTTTGTTGATTTCTCCTTTCTCAGCTCCAACGGGTACCTGAAAGTTTAGAAATTCGTAGAAGAATAGTTAGCTAGTTGTAAAAGGTTTTCAATCGTAATTGGAGGTTGAAAGGGACTATAAAAATGCTTCACACTGAGAACAAGTTCTCCGTTTGGTTTAAGATAAACTTCTCTAAAAGTTTTTGGAGTTGGTTAATAGCTAGAACTAGCTAGAAAGTCGGCATAAAATTAAGAATATTAATAGAATAAATGAAGCACCATCAGTGGCAGCTACATATTTCAAATAGTCTATTTACAGGATTTTAATTTTGTAGTCCAAAAACAACCTGTTACGCTCTGGTTAGAAAGCACCAAAGTTCTATCAGTGTAACTGGCCGTGATGCCAAAACGACAACCAGAATATATAGCAAATGAGTATGCCAAACTTTAAGTTTGCATCAAGAAAAAGAAAAAGATTAGCCGGATTTACCAACGATTAATGTCCAATTGGAAGCCGTAAAGTTCATTCAAGAACAAGCTCATTAACACATCACCTGCACATACAATAGAAGCTATTAACAAGAAGAACAGAACCAAAAATAAGCCGGAATAAAATACAAAAAGCCAAGGAAAGCATCATAAAATCAAAAAGCTGGTTCTTTAACTTGATATATAATCAAAAGTAATTAGTAACTGAACAGATTTTGGTATGAGCCATCCATGTTTTACTCACTTCACTGATAACGAAAATAAAACTTCAACTTGTAAAAACGGCCCTATCTTCTTACAAGCAAGATGGCTATTTCCAAAAAAATGTACCCAAAAAAGACCAAAGAAAATGCCAACCTTCAGCCTCCATGTCCACGACACCCCCAAAGAGCACAGCCCGCTTTTTGTGGACACACATAGAGAAACCAGCACGAGGTCCAGGAGGCATCCCACCTTTCTTTACCTAAAACCAAATAAAGTATTAGTAGGGACACAGAGCATATAACAATCATTTTCACAGTTGGAACTATAATGCACAAACTCAGAGATGTGGCTATTGATGTGACAGGTAAGAAAGTGGAACGGTGATGCTAGAGGTGACTGGTGAGCTATTTGGCTTTGAAGTCATGCCGAGTACATGCATAACCTAGCATGACTTGAAAGCCACATACATACATACACACACACATATATGTATATAGGGGATTAATCTTTTGAGAACCCCATATATTGTGATAAATATGAGAACTATTAGCGTAAAATATTATATCACATGATTTTTTTCCACCTAAAGCTAGAACTTAATATATTGATCAACATATATTTGTTTTACAATGTGTTTCTTTCATATTTATTCGGTTCACAATGTGAAACTTTTTTGTTTCACAAACACATAAAAAATGTACACATTGTGAAACAAATATATGTTAATCAATACACTAAATCCAAGCCGTAGATGGAAAAAGATCATGTGAAATAGCATGCACCAGTTCTCAAGGTTATCACAATTTTAAGGGTTCTCAAATGAAGGTCCCCCTATATATACATATATACATATATATATATATATATATATTCTTTCCTAACATCAAGTTAGCAAACCTTACAAGACAGATTAATAGACTTCATATACCATGATATTATGCAATAATAGATAAGCTATTAGATTGCATGAATAAAAATGACAGCGAAGGAAGCATAAATACCTTGTTCCACACCCAAGTCTTAGGGTCAAGCAGCCACATATCTGAATGAACAATCCCTTTTTCTGAGCTGTTTTTATCAGAAGATACCTCTTTTGAATAGCCACCATATAAATAAATCTACAAGCTCAACAACATTTTTTATTGATAAATCAATTGAAAATTTTACTCACCCATGACAAAATAGTCATGAACATAATAGTAAACAAAATCCAACCCAGATTATATTATACACGTGTGCACACACATGTAACTGCAAAGAGACATCAGAAATCATCAATACATTTATTACCAAACAAAAAAGTCATATTTACTACAAGCACCAGATTTACTCTTCAGTACATATCTCATCTACCTTTCTCCACCATAGGTCCTAACTCATTGAAATGTGCAATTTCCGAAGATTCATTATGTGTATACTCAGTTTTTTTCTGTTATCAATTATAAAAGACGTAGAGACCGAGGCTTAACTAGACACTAGTAGAATGGTATAGTACAACAACAAAGACGTATACAACGATCAACAGTGAGAATGTAATTAAGAAGAGGCTTTATATCTTTGTATTCTACATTTAACTCACATCGTCTTGGTAAACAAACAGTTGGAAACCACTCCGAGCACTCGGCCACAAGCATCCAGGTGTAGGTTTTATCTCTTGCCACTACAGTAACACATTACAGTTGTATTAGTTACAAGAGTTGATTGGACCAAGAAACAACTTCATGAGGGAGTTAAGTTGCCACTTTGTTCACCACTTCACCTTAAAAGTATCCAGATCAAAGACGTACAAATCATTAAAGTATCTGCACAATGAAACAAAGTAACAAATAAGTGAAATCAAATATTATAACTTCTGAGATTACTTACCATTCAATATGTTAATGGAAGAGAATAAATAGCTCTCTGGTTTTTAACTTTTTATCTACTTGAACTTGTTCTCTTTTATGTTGAAATCAAAATTAAACACACTGAACAGACTTCATGCAGTAAGCAAGACTGCAAGACACAATAGAACTTTTCATGATGACTATTATTAACAATAAAGAATGATGGAAGGAAAAGACCATCTGAAACAATCTGACTAAGAAATACACAACCAGCTTAATCCAAGTTCCAGAAACTGAAACACATCTGACCAACGATTTTGCTGGTTTGAAAGTATATTGTTGAAACCGAAAGAAATGAAATTGTGCCCAGGAAATACTACTAGAAGATCCATTAGTGGGAGCATGTCTTAATCAGCTTTGGTAAAGACCAAATACCAAACACGTATAATACAAAACAAATGCTAGAGATGAAGAAACTATCAAATTCGATTATATTTGAGAAAAAAACCCAAAAAACAACCTCACTTCTCGAAGAGTGTCATAGAAGCCACCAAAAACAATGAGCTTGTGCTTATACAAAACCTGCAAATGAGACATAAGTTTAGGATGTCAAACTGGAAAACAGAAACTGTAAGCACCATTAAAAATTAGATGTGCAACAGCTAAATAAACCAGCTGAACTGGACACATGTGGTTGAGAAGAGAGACCAATTGTAAAGCTGTAAACCGGTTGTAGCATGGTTCCAGATGCCAACAATAAAACATTGATCACGTACACTAACAGAAAGAGAGAGAAAACAAGAGGCAATACTCCATCAAAGCAACCCCATGTTCGTACCAGTAGGGTACCTCCCTGCTATAGTCGATCTAAAAAATCAGAAGCTATAACATCCTATAGTACAAGAGTTGACAATCAAAGAAAGTATACATCACCTAAATGTCCTGTCAGAAAGAAACATAGAGATACAAACTAAAAAAAATGAGAACTTGTGATGGGGGGCCTGATGTCCCTTGTGCCTAACCACTAAATATAATAAAACAAGTCTCTTCTTGTTTTTTACAAGCGATCGTTGTCAGACCATTAATAGATGCAGTTACTTCTGTCATGGCTTTGATCTTGTTACCCATCAACTCAGTCATTTAAGCAAATAACTAAATTCAAAACCTTAAAATTCAATTTACCCTCTTGTTGATACCAGTTCGACAACAAACAAGCTGAATGCCAGCCTTAACTTATGCAGTTATCTGATTCTAGCTGTATTAGTGAACAATATTTTATTCATGTTAAAGCCACAAACCCAAATTCATTACAGGTTTAAGAAAATAAGCATAAATATTCAAGCTGTACACGTGTGTATATTTGAAAGAGGCCCGTCTTAATTGTTCATTACTTTTTCAAGAAGGTAGAGGGTATAAACTACGATCCACAAATAGAGTAACAAAAAACTATTAAGGATGGTACAATGCAGTAAAAGATGCAGGAGCTTTGAATTCACTGATAATTATCAATCCAAATTCCAAAGAGATCTGAACATACCATCCGATGACCAGAACGTGGACTAGGACAACCTTTATAATTCAATTGTTCCCATTGATTCGTTTTCAAATCCAGCATCCAAAAGTCCTACAATCATATAAAAATGCAAGTATGCAACAATCCACACATAAGAAAAACTAACGTAAAATATCCAATAACTGTCAATCTAATGTCCTTCTTCATGCCCTTGATGGGACAGCACATTAAATTGCAATCCCATAAGTACTCTACCTTGTAGTGATGGAAACGCTCTTGATTAGGAGATGTAAATTCACCACCTGGTGATAAAAAAATAATTTTTTTGTTAGTTTATAGGTATGCCCATTATGCATGCCTGCTATATCTTAATCCGTTAAAATCTAGTAATTTATAAATCATTATTAATATGGCTTTTGCACATTCAACACCGGTATCACATTATTCGTAGTACATTTGTTATAAGGTTTAATGTAACCTGCAACTGTTTGTCGTTAACTTTTCAATCCAGATCAATTTATAAGTTGAAAAGTAACATGTTTGACATAGTGTAACTCTTTTTATGAAACACAATGGGTACTTTAATCGTGTGAAATATCCAAATTTGACTGCATAAGTACCAAATATATATAGATAATTCTTCCATGCAACAGCCTGATGAGCACTTCGAGGAGGCGGACTATTAGGGCTAGAAATTAGCTTCCAATCCCCCTTATCCACATCATACCGATAAAGATCACCGTAAACATAAGTCTGTGTAATAAATCCAAACATCCTCAACGTAAGTTCCAACACAATTTCGAAAAAGAGAAACATAAAATCATCTATAATCATAACAGTATAACAGCTATACCTTGGTACCGTTGTAGAATTCACCCCCGTATAGTATCATTTCTGTCTCTTTCAATGGATTAATGTTCAGCTACACATCCAATAACCCTAATCAATAACTTCTAAACTCACAGAAAAAGGCTTACTAATCCAAATACAAAAACACAGTTGTATACCGAACAATTGGACCGAGGAGAAGGCCGAGGAGCATTTTCTTCAACATGAACTTCTTTTTTCTTTGCTTCTTCCTTCTGTATGCTTAACTGAACACTCAAAAACATAGTCATGGTAACTAAGGAAAAACACAAGTGAAATATAAAGCAAAACAACGATATGTATGCGTTATGTAATTTTGTAGAAAAAGAATACCAAAATGGCGTCAATGTCGTCTTCCGGTGAGACTTTCTTAGACTCTCTACGAGCTTTTTTCTCCTCTGCTTTGACTGTTTTTCTCTCTGTTTTCTCCTTTCCTTTTCCTGGCTTCTTTGCTTTCTTCCCCATTCTTCCCGCTTTTTCTCTCCGCCGCTGCTGCTGCTGCCGGAAAACAGGTCCAGTCGCTACGACAGTTTTCGACGGCACTACACCAAAGAAGAACAGAGTGTTGCTTCTATATGTGCGAGGGTTTTCTTGAGTTAAGGTTGCATATGATGAACATGTTTGCCCTCAACTTTAAGATATTTACGAATCAGTCCATCAACTTTATTTTGCATTTTTTAAGGAGTAAATTACGTTTTTAGTCCCAGTGGTTTATTAAAAATTGCAAATTTTGTCCCTGTGGTTTCAAAATTGTGGTTTTCATCTTTATGATTATTAATTTATTGTTATTTTCGTCCTTGAGGCTAAGAGGTTATTTGGAAGGAGTTTACAATGTTGTATAAGAGTTATGCCTTATTCGCTCAGCAATAAAAAGTTGTTCGATTGTGACTTATTCGCTTAGTTGATGGCTTGATTGGTCAACTAGAAACCATAAGTCCTTAATTTCCTCAATTGTTCGTACCTTTGCGACAACCAAAATAGACGTTCCTTCTAGTTCACACTTATAATCCAATTCACGCTCCTTCCTCCAACCATCGACGCTCTAATCTTCTTCTTCTTCAAATGTCTACGTCTCCACTATCACAGGTATATCGATTTCTTCCTATGGTTTTTTCCCAATCTATAGCCTACAGTTTCGCCCTATGGTTTTCGATTGTTTGATCTTCGATCTATTTGTTTTTCGATCAGATGTGTTTTCGATCTCTTTGTTCTTCGACCAAATGTGGTTTCTCCACATGGTTTACGATTTCTCCCTACATCGATTGTTACTTGTCCAATTTGTTAATACTCAAGTATGCCTTACATTTTTTGGTTGTTCCTTGTTACAAATTTGGTTTGCCTTGCTTTTTTGTATGCCATGTTTTTTCTTCTTCTTGTTGGTAGTTCTACATATATGCTATCATTTGTTTATTGATATATCATTTGTTTGTAAATGTAAATGTGTTCATCATACATGTTCATACCTGATCTGCTATAATTTATCGGTAGTTATACAGATCTACTATAATTTGTTGTAAATGTGTTCACTTGTTGCCTGTTGGTAGTTTTATAAACAAAAATATAGACTGAGAGGTAATATGGTAGCTTCTGACATTCAGATTGTTTATTCAATACAATAATCAAACAATAATTTATCTGATATCATACAAACAACTTTTTCCATACAAGTCTCAATGAAAAATAAATTGAACAACCCCTAACTCCACCCTTTATGTATTAGGGATGAAAACAATAAAGGACTGCAAACTATAGGAACAAAAACAACAATAAATTGTAAAATTATAAAAACGAAAAAAACAATGAATTATTAAACTATAAGGATGAAAACCATAATTTTAAAAATACATGAACAAAAATAATAATTTCTACAAATCACAATGATGAAAAACATAATTTACTCATTTTGAACGTTGTGTTCTCTAATCTGGAGAGAAAAAAAATTGATGGAAAAGAAAGGAAGAGAAAAAAAAGAAAAGATAAATAATTTTTTCATTTGTATTCTCAAAATAAAAGAAAAAGAAAGGAAAAAAAATAGTATTTCATGTTATTGAACAAGAGAGAAAGGAAAGGAAAAATGTCATTTTTACAAATAAATACCCTTATAAAAATATTTTATTTGTAATAAAAGATTGATAGTTTTATAATTTTAATAATTTCAGTATTTTTTTAAATAGTTTTAATTTATTTTATTTATTTTCTTTCCATTTTCTCCCACATTTGGGAGGAAAGTTATCAATTTTTTTCTTCCATTTTCTTTCATTTCATTTGGGAGGAAAGTTATCACATACGAGTTTTTTTTACTTTCTTTCCCTTCTATTTTATTTCTTTCGTTAAATGAGTTTCGAGAACACAGCGTAAGGCTTGATGTAGACAAAATTTAAGGGATTGGGAAAACAATCATGTTATTCCACGGAAGTACAGGGACCCAAAGTGAATGATAATTAAAGAAAAAGGGCAAGAGGTTAAACTTATCCAAATAAATATGAATTGGGTTTCTCCTTCTGCAAGTTACAGTGGAGAAGAAACTGAAGTTCTGCGATCAGTAGAGGGAAGAAAACGGACGCCATGGAAGGTACAGAAGGCACACAACAACCTCACCTAGTGCTCGCTAACAAGCTATTCCTTCTTACTCATTCTGATGTTGATGACATTGAAAAAGTTCGCCTCCGTGACGAAGTCATGTCCAGTGTGGTGGCCGACGGTAACTATCTGCACCACAACCGTTTGGATCTGATAGATTTATTTGAAATCAGGTTAATTTTTTACTTATGTTATGTGAATTTTTGATTTGGAAGATATGGCGCCGTTGTACGAAACCCTAGCCGCGAATTCGGTGCTGGAGCTCGACCAGAAAGTTTTGGATTCGATGCGTGCCAAGATTGCCGAAGAGCTTAAGAAACTCGATGAAAAGTAAGCTTGCGTATTACTCAATCCATGTTTATTTGCGAGCATTTGTATCTGCAGATTCAACGACCTCGAATTTGGAGACGAATGTTCTTATGTTTGCAATAAACTCTTATTATCTTGCTCTTGTTATTTAGTATATGTCTCATATTCATTTTAGTTGGATTTGTTCTAGAATCAGTTACTGAACCGTATCCGACGTTTTGATGATTAACAACGTATACTTAGATTTGATATGTAATGATCAACAAATCGGGATTCATTTTTTTTTTTTGAACGGCACTATAACACACACGTTCCCGAGGTATCCGGGCTCTCATTCGAGGCAACCCGACTAATCCTCGGCGGCCTGACCAACCCTAAGGCCGGCCCAACTAGTTGCAGCCCAGAGGACCTCCACAACTAGCCCCGAACCCCACCCCGAAGGATGAAGCCCAAAGCCTGATGACATTGAGTGAGCTTCACAAGATTCGAACTTGAGACCAATGGATACCATCCACTAGCCCCAAGCCTCCTCCCGCTAGGCTACCAACTCGTTGTCTACATATTTGTCTCTTCTTCTGAATTCATTTGAATATTCTTTTAGTTGTGTTAACCGGTGCTTGTCTATAATAATTCCGTAGAAGTGGAAAAATACCTCATGAAAATTCCTGCAACAGATATACTTGAATAGGTTGAAAAGAACAGTATAAAGTTCAGGCACCGAACCATACATATAACATCCTAATCCAAGCTGTTAGAGTTTGGGCGTGTAATGCACTATAATTAATCTTGAAAAAGTAAAATTAAGACACTTTCGAGCAAAATTGGCTGGCAATTTTTATTCTCTAATGCCTTTGAGATATATTTAGAAACTCTTTTTCCATGGCTTACAATCTGCTACCGAAGCAAATTCAAAAACAAGTCTGAACGAGAAGCTTCAGTTCTAATTCCCGATAGTTACCTCCTCCAAATACTCACCCATCCTACTCAACCAAGTATTGCACATTAATATCAATTACCCTACTCTTAGGAAACATCTTTGTTGATTTTGAGTATGGCCTCTGGTATGCATGTGCTAAAGTGGCTGCACAGTCGTGTAGGATATCCCTAGAGTTCTAGTCGCGTAAGATTATTTTAGATTCATTTGGTACTGGAAACTCTTTGGAGTATGCCGATTCAAGGATTTCCAATGAAGTTTCTTTCTTTGCACCTTCAAAACTCAAGGGACTCGTATCATTTGAGTTGAGTTGCCATGGAGTGTCTTAGGAGAGACGTGGCGTAGATGTATGTTAACAAGATCAAGATGCATGGATTGTTTTCCATTTTCAAGGCTTCATTGTTCATTAAGCTTGTGTATATACTAGATTGAAGGGTGTGGTTTATCTCATTAACCATTTATTTGGTTTCATATTTTCTTTAGAATAGCCGATGCTGAAGAAAATTTAGGAGAAAGTGAAGTTCGAGAAGCTCATTTAGCAAAATCGTTGTTCTACATTCGGATTGGTGACAAGGTACAGTGGTACACAACAAGTATAGTTAACTGGTTGTGAATTTTAATACTTCATTGGGTTTGTATGTAAGCTTGTTTCATATCTTTTTGGATGCAATCAGGAGAAAGCACTAGAACAACTCAAGGTGACAGAAGGTAAAACAGTTGCTGTAGGCCAGAGAATGGATTTGGTATTTTATACACTACAAATGGGTTTCTTCTACATGGATTTTGATCTTATATCAAGGAGTATCGATAAAGCAAAGAAGTAAGCTGAAATCTTTTTGTTGGTATCATTATGCTCTTCTGTTATGTTTGTATTCAATTCATAATGGTAATTCTGATTGCAGCTTGTTTGAGGAAGGAGGTGATTGGGAGAGGAAAAACAGATTGAAGGTATATGAAGGCTTGTACTGCATGTCCACTCGCAACTTCAAGAAAGCCGCTGATCTGTTCCTTGATTCTATATCAACATTCACTACTTATGAACTCTTCCCCTACGACACCTTCATATTCTACACTGTTCTGGCAAGCATTATTTCATTGGATAGAGTTTCTCTAAAGCAAAAGGTAATGTGTACTACTTATTTTGCCTTGTGCCTCATTTCCCTGTGTCAACGTCAAGCAAGGGGCCTAAATCCATGGGGTGGTTATTATTTACTCTGCAGGTTGTGGATGCACCAGAGATTCTGACAGTACTAGGAAAAATCCCGTTCTTGTCAGAATTCATGAACTCCCTGTACGAATGTCAATATAAATCATTCTTCTCTGCTTTTGGTGAGTTTATTTGATATCTTTTACATCTTGAATTGTTTTTATGGTATTGGAAATTAACCGCAGCATCAAAGCAGTACTACATAGAGAAGTCCTTGTGCTCTGCTTTCGTTTTTCACTTATGTAGTGTCCATAACATAAAAATAAATAGAGAACCTATAGGATGATTGCTCATTTGGCTTAACAAGCTACTTTTGACCTACACAAGGCATATGTATACAAAAGTAGAAGCACTATGTGGTGGTGCTCTCTGCTCTGTAACTGGTAGTTATATGTCCCTTAATCTGCAAACAGATGAGTGAAATATTTGTAATGGAAAATAGGCTGCTAATATTTGATCTGTCAAAGCTATCTTAAATAAGGTGGGTACTCACTATTCCCATATGAAATGATAGCTTAATAATGTATGATTATTATACTTTTTCATTAACCAAATGACAATTTTACTCTTAATGACAGAGGGAGTATTGAATTTCTTATCTCATAATTTAGGGTATAATTGGAAAGTAGGCACTTACATTGAAATGGGACATTTATTTTGGGACAGAGGTGTATTGATTTTTACCCATTTGATTTAACCTATATTTAATCCTATTGATTTACAGCCGGAATCACGGAGCATATTAAGTTGGACCGCTATTTGCATCCACACTTCCGTTTTTACATGAGAGAGATCAGGACCGTTGTCTATTCTCAATTCCTGGAATCTTACAAGAGTGTCACTATTGAAGCAATGGCGAAGGCATTTGGCGTTACGGTTGATTTCATTGATCTGTAAGTAATTCACCAACATCTAATTCAATAAACTGGAAAAAACACGAAATCTTGAATTTAACAAAATTTATTTTTCTGCAAATAGGGAACTGTCACGATTCATAGCGGCAGGGAAGCTCCATTGCAAGATTGATAAAGTGGCGGGTGTACTAGAAACCAACCGCCCAGATGCGAAAAATGCCCTGTATCAAGCAACGATTAAGCAAGGAGACTTCTTGTTGAATCGGATTCAGAAGCTTTCTCGTGTTATCGATCTTTAAGCGTGTAAGTTTATTCCATGCATTTTTTCTTAATGAGACTCTTGGTAACAAAACTTTGTAATGGTTTCTAGATTCACCAATTTCTTCTTTTTGTCATGTTTGTTTTTCGGTATGCCTCTTTATGGTCAAGAAAATTGTTATACACCTCTGCTCATCCTTTGCCTACTATTTCTAAGAATATGGAACTCTTTTATATTTATTTAAGGAAAACAAAACTACACCGTGCAGCCAAATTGACTGCATTTTTCTGAACACAAAATATAGGACAGGTTCGTTTGGAACCTAAAATTGATTAGGAACCGTCCACAGCACGACATGTGGCATATTCGTCAGGAATATGGACGTGTTATTCATCATGAATCTTGTAACATACTCATTATAAATGTGTGATTCATGATAAATAACACTTCCATATTCATCATGTGTTATTATCCTGAAGAGGGAAAACACTGGCGCACCGCACCGCAAAGTGCGGTTTAGAACGTCCGTGGTGCGGTTTGCATTTCTACCAAACCGCATTATGCGGTTTTGAGTTATCAAACCGCGGTTCAAACCGCACCGCACCGCATATTATATATATATGTATATTTTTTTAATTTTATATATTAAACACACATATGTGTATATATAGAATAATTGCAATATTTGTATAATATGTATTTTAGAATCGGACGTATTGAATATTTTTATTTTTAGGGACTACGATCATATTATCGTTGATTTTAAAGTGAAGTTTTGAACTTATAATTATTGAATTGTAGGTGTAAAATGCGTAAGGTACAAACTGCATAAACCGCATTTGCGGTGCGGTTTGAGGTATATGCGGTGCAGTTTGCGGTTTGAAAAAAATGCTCAAATCGCATATGCGGTGCGGTTTGTGGTTTTGCCCCAAACCGCACCGCGAACACCCCTAACTGGCGCGCTGTGGGTGGTTTCCGGGTTCCTAATCAATTTCCAGGTTCACACACACACACATATATATATAGGGGCGGGTTCGCTTGTAAACCCGCCTTAGGTTGTGAAGTGCGGGAAAAAGGAGAGTGCATCATGTGTCAATACTTTTTCTCTCTCTCTATCTCTCTCTCCACACACACACACACACATATAGGGCGGATTTAGTTGCAAACTAGTTTTTGGTTGTGAACGGGGAAAAAGAGTGTGTCACGGGTTATTCATTATGAATGTGTATCATGAATCATGGATGTATCATTCATCTTTATTATTCATGATGACTATGGACACCGGTGGACACGTGTTGCCCTTTCATTTGTCCCCCGGCTTGCAATCTAAAATTGGCTTGTAACCGAACTTTTATCTCTCTCTCTCTCTCTATATATATATATATTGAATCTATGTTGGGTACTTAAAACAATCATATCTAATTAATTATCTATTGTTGTTTGGTGACACAAGGAGTAATTTATAATACTTCTAATTGATTTTGGTCAGTCGTGCAAGATTACGGGTGATTTTACATCCAAATGTCATCGTTGAGGGGTCTGTAATTTGAACAAGTTGTTTTTATTTAAAGCCATAAAAATGATATTTCTCTAACGCTTTTGGGATGGGATATGGATGAGATTATGTGGATCAGTGTACGACTAGTTGTATACTCAGCCTGATCCAAGATGTAAGATTTTATTTTAAATCGAGAATGAAAAATGCAATTCTTTTTCGAAATTTAGATTTAAACAAAATAAAAATTACAATGCTGGTTGAACATGACAAAAATTATAACGATACGGATGTTATCAAAATAATTATAAAACTCTCGTTTGTTAAATAATTTGTTTAATTCAAAATATTATTACATTTTAAATATTTTACTTTTAAAAATTAGAGTAAACTAAAATTTTGGTCTATGAGTTTTAGTGAAAACTTTGAAAGTTGGGCTTGAACTTTGATAAATCTAGAAAGTATCTTTGTGGTTTTCATTTTGCTCTCAAAATGGTCACTAGTAGACCTGGTAAAAACTGGCACGACACGCTAACTCGACACGAAATAAACGGGTTTGGGTAATACATTTCAACCCGTTTAAGTAAACGGGTTGACACAACACGGAAATTAAACGGGTAAGGTCAGGGTCAAAATTTTCAACTCGAAAATGACCCGAATAACCCGTTTATACATATGTATATATATTTTTATAAGTTTTATTTTTAATGCTTTGGATTTTTAATGTTTTAGATTTGGTTAGAACGTATAATTTGAACTATAAAATTTGGATTTATAATGCTTCCATTTGAATTTTGGATTTGTACTTTTTTGTAAATTTTTTATTTTTAATTTTTAGTTTTATAAATGTTAAATGGGTTAGGCGGGTCGGGTTAGGGTTAGGATTTTCTGACCCGTTTATTAAACGGGTCGGGTTAGGATTAGGCATTCTCAACCCGTTTAACTTTGAACCCGACACGACATGACACGTTTGTCAGATCTAGTCACTAGCCACTAGCTTCCTTTGTTTTCTAGTTAGGAGGAACATTTTAGTCTATTTCATATTTTTTGACTTTTTGACTTTTGTCTTTTTCTATATTTGTAACAAATCTCAAACAATGGGAACTAACTCTATAATTAAGTCATATATAGTTAGGTCAATCAAACACACTTTAAAAATACGTTTTTATTATAATTTCGAGTTAATGGTAACATTTAAATTACATCAATTATTAATACAAATGACGGATTGAATTGAAGAGTCACGTAGGTTTGAAGTCTTTGAAGGGTCGTTTCGTCATCGAGGTCATCATGTCGAGTTCTTCATCATCGTCATATTGTGAGACACGGCGTACTTAGTCCCATGGCGATTTCGTTTTCTTCCACTCCTTCAATCTCTACCTCGAGTGATGTCTTGTCTTGAAGTCCATCAACGCTATCCAAGTAATACTTCAAGCATATGCAACACTTTATCGATTCCGGGGTTAGTCTTATCCGACGTAACGAAAAGATCCTGCCACTAAGAGAAAAAGTGGACTCCAAAACTACGGTACTACCTTGGATTGTTAGCATATCACGGACCATACATGCCAAAACCGGGAATTGAGGTTGTTGTTGTGCCAAAATTCTAATAAATTTATTTGTTCAAAATCTTCGACACTTCTTGCGGGGCATGCGGCCATAAAATTAGTATGCATGTAGGTATTTAATTTACCCAAATCGTTATTATCAAATCTAATTTTTTACTCGATTCATTTAAAACCTTGTTCATTAAGTTTGTCATTAAGTCTTTCCGATCTTGGCAATGACCACTACAACTAGAACTGAAACCCGTAAATAATTGATTTGAAGAGCTTTGTTGTTGGCTTCCAACCCCATGATAGATTTTATAAATATCAAATAATTCTTCAAAATTAGGATTAAACACACATTTTTGTTCATTTGAAGAACTATTATTGGTAGTCGTATCTAAATCAAAAGTCACACATATTTGTGTAATTAAAACTTCAACACCAGCTTTAAATACGTGTTTAACGCATCGAACGGACATATCAAAGTTCGGTCCCAAAGCTCGAAAACCAGTATATTCGCAATATTTTCTATATTTTGCATGCATTTTTTACCTTTTGTAAAAATTTGCTGTAACATAAGTCTAAGCTTATCTATTACGGGTTTACAAGTATTTAAACCTTCTTGAACGACTAAATTTATTATGTGTAGGAAATAATTGATCGTCTAAAATAAGGGTCAAAACCAACTTTAATTTCTCTAGACATCGATTATTATTACTAGTGTTATCAAATGAAATGCTAATGACTTTATAATATAAATTATAAAACATAAGACTTTTTTTAATAATCGAAAATTGGCGATCACCCGAATATGGCGCATCAAACGGTTCAAATGTGATTACACGTTTGCATAATTGTCATGATTGCGGCTCAATCCAATGTGCCGTTACCCGTATATAAGAAACCGGCAATCCGTGTGGTGCACTCCATACTTCACACGTTAAAAAACGTTGTTAGGTAAAAGAGAAAACATTTCTCGCATTTCATTTTTACAAATTTTTAATTGCATCACGACTAAGAGTTTGACGACTTATCGACTTGTAGCGTGGTTGTAGCGTTTTTCGGACCAACTTCGTAACGGCAACCCCACTTGAATGACACATTGTTTTGTCATTTGCCGGTTCAAATCGGTATCAAACGACTCGATCTTAACCCCGATCTTAACCCCGGACACGTTTTTTCGGTGTGCCGCCTTAAGGTTGAATTTTCTTCCGCCGTAAGGAGAGCCCCACACATTTTGCATTGCGCCTTCCTTTTCCCGTTCGTGAGGATCACCATGTTGTAAAAATTCCAAACCTCCGACTTTCGTCCGTGTTTGGCGAGAACTTGGACAATTGTTTCATTTGATGCATTATGATGTTCACCGGCCATTTTGAAGGAGAAAGAGAGAAATAGATGAGAATTGAGAGATGAGAACCTGCGAGAAATGAATACGAGCTGAAATAACGAAATATAGCGAGAATTGTGAACGTTTTTTGCATTTTGTAAGTTGGTATCTTACCCGATATACCATATGACTTATTTATAGTGTTAGAGGGGCTAAAAGATGAAAAACTGGTCAAATTTCTCAAAAAATGGTCATATGGCCGTTGCCCAACGGCCACAAACGATAAATTTTTTAAAATTTTTCGGGCTGGGCCGGGCCCATAATCGGTCCCGATCCGGGTTGGGTCGGTCCCTCGAAACCCTCCAAAACCACAATCGGTCCGGACCGTGGGTCTATAATCGGTCCCGGGCCAGGTCGGGCCCATTTGACCACCTCTATCCATAACAACATGTAACCCCCCAATACAATTTTGAGGAATTACTCCAAGCACATTATAGCTAACCAAACACAAACACAAACACAAACACAAACACAAAAACAAACATCATAAATTAACATATTATTTTAAGAGACCATAGGTGTAAATTGATTGATAATCAGGTACAAATAAAATTGGCTTAGATACCGTGAAAATAATAAATAAGAATCATATTACAGGCTACCATAAGAGAAAAGGTTAATCAACCAGCATTGGCAAGCAGAAAAGTGGGATCCCTAACAGGAATTACTTACAAACATGGGTTGAAGGTTCTTCATCCGATTGATCTCCAATGCATCTTCATCAACTGCAATTAGGTGTTTACCATCCAAAGCATAAAAAACAAACAAGATAAAAATGACCCATAATACCAACAAATAATTTCAGAAAGCTGAGGCATTCAAAGTTTTTGGCACCAGTTACACAAAATGTGTTCTAGGCTTATTTCAAGGATGTCAAGGATTTCTTACTCGATTTTGAAAGGATAACGTGTTTAAGACGGAAGGTAAATTTAGCTCCAACGCCCAAACGAACGACCACTCACCATTAGGCACTAACTCACTATAATGTGCAATTTTGTTTAGAATCTGTTTACTTTTCCACTAGGGTTGTTACAAATTGGTTAATGCCAAGTACACAAAGTTGTTTAATGATTTGTTCCTCTAGCCATATGGTTCATTATTGAAGCAGTCAAATTTTGTAATAACGTGCAATGTGTTCATTTGCTTTAAGTTTAAACGAAATAGAAAAATATATAAATACTAGTATAATGTGTTAGTTTAATTAAAATAGTAAAATGTTAAGTGAAAACCGAACCGAATAAATTGTCTTTATTCGGTTAACCGAACCGTTTAAGCCGAAAACGAATAACCCAAAATCGTTTTGCTTCGGATGAGTTATTCAGTTTCCGTAGTCTTTTGGCACACTAATGTGTGCCCACATTTCTTGATCCACCACTGACCAAAGTACTTCCTATTTAACTAGACCTGGTCTTAGGCTGTATTCGAATTTGGGGATAAAAGAAAAGAAAAAAAACAAAAGGAAAAGAAAGGAAATGAATTTTTTTTAATTTATATTCTCGAAAAAGAAGGAAAGAAAAAGAATGGAAATAATTTTCCATGTTCTTGAAAAAGAGAGAAATAAAAGAAAATATGCCATATTATATATCATTAAAAATGTATCTTTTAAAATGAAAGCTTAGGTAGATTTGTATTTAATAATTTTTTTAAAGAGTTTTAAGTTCTTTCCTTTTCCTCCCAACTTATCACTATTTTTTTCCCGTTTCTTTTTCTCTCTCTCCTAAAACAGAGTTTTTTTTTACTTTCTCCTATTTCCTTCAATTTCCTTTCCTTTCCTTCGGTTTCGAAAACACACGTTAATGACAAAAGTGAACGGTCATTAGTCAAAGAGACAAAACTTTGTTGAAAATGGACAAACGTAAGAGACGATAACTGATTTTAAATGAAATTTATGGACAAGATCCATTAAAATAAATAAATGTTAGGAACGAAAAATGAAGTTTACTCTGAAGTTATATTTATTCCATTTTCAGTTTAAACAAAAATACACAAAAATAATTATTACAAGATCAGATATACACATATGCATTCACCTTTCAAATCATGCATCTTGACAAAATCCTTGTTGTTAACGAAATCTTCCAAGATGTCACTCACATGGATCATACCCATGATTCTCGGTGCGCATCTTTTTCCAGCCATATTTATAGCAAATTGGTTGCATCAAAATTCCCATTTTTACAAGTCACCTAGCTTGGATTCAAAGCCAAGGAACCCCAAACCTAAAAACACACAAAGTTGACCATCTTGAGTTCTTGCCTTGAAAAGGGAAAAAAAAAAACACCTTTCTGCTTTCATCTGATTTAAAGAAAACACAAAAGTTTGCAGGAATGCCTTCTGTTGATCTCAAAGAACTTCAAGAAAACCTATCTACTCACTTTAGACCTTGGCAAAGATCCTTCCAATTCTGGGCTAGGGTTGCTGATATCTACACTGGTTATAAGGTGGGCCCAGTAAGCAAAATACCCAAATCTTTTTTGCCTCAAAGTTGAGTTTTGTCCCTGATTTTGGGTGTTTGTGGGTGTGTTTTGTGTTGTTAGGTGTTTCAAGTTAGGGTTAGTTTTGAGAAAGATGTGCAGAAGGCAGAGGCAATGTGGGAAAGACACCATGAACATGCTGCTGATAAAATTTATTCCATGTGTTATGATATGGGTGGGTTCTTTCTCAAGGTTAGTTTAATTTCAGTTTTTCTCAAATGGGTATGATTCTTTATGCCTTTTTGTGACTTTATAGATGCAATTCAGTTTGGCAAGCAAGTCTGCAAAAGATTTTGATTCTTTCAAAAAGTTCATGCTTTTTTATATGGGTGTTGATCTTTATGCGTTTTTTTTTTGGAAGGCATAGCGGCATCGAACCAACGAACGACTACCACGAACACACGCACGCACACCTCCCCGGCGGTATCGGGCATCCACGGGCAGCCCACTAATCCGCCGCTGTCCCGACCCGGCTTACGCTGAACCTAGAGCCCAACCATAGTCTAAGACTGGGCTGGGGGCAGCCCAGTCAACGACTGGACCGGCCCAAGGATTGAAATTAGATCCTACTCTTTGTCCCCCCCCTTTTCACAGAAAATGGAGAGATGAATTGATCGATTTATCGGATCCTAGGTCGGGACTGACGGGGCTCGAACCCGCAACTTCCGCCTTGGGTACTCCTCATGCCCTCAAATTGACTCCCCTTGGATTCGAACCCAGGTAGATTGGGATACCATCCACAATCCCCCCAGGATGTTACCGCCCTTGGGAAAACCAACCGAGCTAGACATGATTTGTACAGATGTAAATTAGTATGGACCATAAAGGTTTAAATCAATATGGGGTTCTCTAAATTTGGGTTGTATGATGAATTGGGTGGGTGGAGTGAACTTGGTTGTAGGATTATGGTTTTGTTTAACTGAAAAAGGCCGAATCTTTATTCGAAATGTGGTTTGTGTTAGGTTGCTCAAGTCGTTGGGAAGCCGGACTTGGCCCCAGCTGCATGGGTGAGGAAGTTGGTAACTCTATGTGATCAAGCACCTCAAACCCCATCGAATGTGGTGAGGCTTGTTCTCGAGAAGGAGTTAGGCAAAAGTGTCGACGAAATGTTTGAAAGATTCGAGTGGGATCCTATCGGCTCGGCTTCTATTGCACAGGTTCATCACTTGAATACAACTCAAAACATCTTAATGTTTCCTTCAGTAGTTTACAAATTAATGCCCAAAAGTTGGCAACTTTAATGGTTATCACCCATGAGTTTATGAGAATGCATTCTGAATCTTTTGGTTTTTATAACGTTGATTCGTGTAGTCAGTCAAATGATGCTGCTAAGGCAATGTTTGGCGAACTAGCCGATAAGTTAGTTGTTGGGTGAAAAGCTAGCCATTGGCTGTTAAACTAGCTGATAAATTGGTCATGTTTGCTAAAAATTAGTTGTAAGCTAGACGACAATGTAAAATGACCTAAAAAGGTAGGGCTTTTGGTCATTTATGTAAAATAAAAGGGCCATAAATTTAAAAAAGTAAAAAAAATCCCCTAAGCTTGTTGAAGCACTACTTGAAGTAGCTTTTCTTATGGCTTAATGCGTATCAAACAGGATTTTTTTCAATAAGCTCAAAAACTAAGCTAGCTTATGGTTGCCAAACATGGCCTAAACCCGAATTTGACCTTTTTATGAGCAAAGAATTAGATTATCCTCACATATGTTACATATGCCATATAGGTTCATCGGGCTAGGCTGAAAGGTGACAAGAAAGATGTCGTTGTGAAGGTATGTGCACTTTAATGGTGAATTTGCAGCCTCGTGTTTGTTAGACGTTCCAACTATTATCTACTCTACAGGTACAACATCCCGGTGTACAAGATTTGATGATGACAGATCTTCAGAATTTACAAGCTTTTGCATTATGCTTACAAAAGACGGATCTCAAGTTTGATCTGTTCTCCGTGTGCAAAGAAATGGAAAAACAGGTGAACACCAATTCTTCTCGGGTATAGGGTTTAATGAAATAGTTGACATAGTCTCAACATAGCAACTAATAATGCATTGAGCTTGAAATCTTTGTAATCCCTTTTGAAGTGAAGCATCATCATGAATATTTTTTTGAAATGTAAAAACTAAACCAAACTAACTCGGTGGATCCCACGTAGAGTTAGGGTCGGGGGTAGGATGTACATAAATCTTGCCATTAGCCTTTTTAAACGGTTGTTGTTTTGAATATGTGGATGATTATTTTATGCTCGTTGGTGCCATTCAAGATAGGGTATGAATTCGATTTTAAGAGAGAAGCTGATGCTATGGAAAGAATTAGAAGTTTTCTAAGCAAAAATAACAGAAAGACGGTTGTTAAAGTGCCACGGGTGATCCGGGATGTGGTCACGAGGTGAGTATGTGCTGTTTTCTTGTTATAAACTATGACCAAGAAAGAAAACTCTTTAAAGCATTTTTGGGAATCGAGACTTAAATATGCTCCCTCCGTCCTAAAATAAGTTGTCCATGTTTCTATTTTAGTTTGTCCCAAAAGTAAGGCCTACTTTCCAATTCTACCCTTTATTTTGAGATGGAGAAATTCATTACTCCCTCTATTATGAAGGGTAAAATTGTCATTTTGTTAATTAAAAACTGTAACAATTACATATTTCTAAAATTGTGTGTCGTTTTCATTTAGTACATTTATTTTGGACAGAGGGAGTATTTCAAACGTTTAAATCAATCATAGCGTATGTGTGTTAAGAACATGCGATATGCAATCAACTTATCAACTTGACCGCATTTTTACAAAAATACGAGACTAGCAACGTTGGTAGTCTTCAACTGTTCTCTATTTGAAAAGAAAGCAAGCTACCAACGTTGGTGCTAATGTGGGAAAAAAAAACGCAGCCAAGTTGGTTGCATATTCTTGCAATTATAACGAAACCAAACGAACCCAGTATATTCAACATGGTCTGCGAGGGGTGGGATATATGTAGACTTATACTCTACCCAAAAAGTAGAACGGGTGTTTGCCCCATATATTGAATCAATCATGTTAATTACATATTTCATATTAATCCACCATTTTCTTGTTCTAATTTGATTAGGAGGGTCTTGGTGATGGAATATATAGATGGAATCCCGATCTTGAACCTCAAAGACGAAATTAGAAAAAGAGGAATAGATCCCGATGGTAAGATCGCAGCAGCAGCAAAGCAGTAAGCTTCATAGACCCCGAGAGTATGAAACTTTTGTATGCCTAATTTCTTATACTCGAACAACTTCCCCTCCCTTCGTTTTTCTGTTTCATGTGTGAAATTCAAATTATTTTTCATTTTCTTAACTTTTAAGAGGAAGTAGGCGACCGTTTTGGATGCTTGAGGGTGTGATTCTTTAGGGATGCCGCCGGTGTCGCATTTTGTCCCTTAAGGGTGCATTTGGTATGCAACAATACAAGACAACAAAACTGAGTGGGACAAAAATGCATTTTTTTGGTGGTACCACCAAAACAAGTGGAACAAAAATCAGGAGATGTGACAAGATTGGTAAATTACTAAACTACCCATATCATATTAAAACCCTAAAACCTTGCACAATTCTTTCATCTGCCTACCTCACTCTTGCCTGTCCAGTAGTCCCGTCTGCATACCAAAGCACCTAATTGCCGCTGGTGTGGCGTTGTGCTTCTTTTTGCAACATTGCTTTCAACAATTGTAAAGATGTAACTCTAAATAACACTTATCTTTAAATGCAGGAACATCCTAAAAAGTTTGACTCTTGCATATGGACAAATGATACTCAAGAGTGGTTTTTTTCATGCAGATCCCCACCCCGGAAATATTCTCATTTGTAAAGGCTCGGAGGTACGTAAGACACCAGAAGTTTGCGTACTCCATCCATGTCTCGAAAACGGCCTTGTTTCCTTTCTGGGATGTTCTAAGAAAATTACAACATTTCTATTTTTGGCAAATATTTGAATCCATATTTACTTGTTTGGTTTTTGCTTAGGTTGCGTTGCTTGACTACGGGCAAGTCAAAGAACTTCCTAACCCCTTGAGGCTTGGTTATGCTAATTTGATTCTTGCTATTGCCGATAACGATCACATGAGGGTATCCGAGGGCTTTAGGTAAACATTGTTCTTTGCATAACTTGTCGTGTATTTACTAGCCTTTTGTGGGGATAACAAGAGTGTTGTTATGTTTGACAACTCGATTTTCAGGCATACACAACAATTGTGGCCACTGAAGTTTAATCAGGGCTGATATCTTACGGTCATAATTTGCCAAGGTATTAGTCTAGGCATAGCCTTAGGACAACCTTCCCACCAAAAAAACACACCAAGATTTCCATACTCGTGAGAAGCGGGTTCCAGAATTCCAGCCTATATTGAAGAGAAAGTGTCCAAGCAGGGGCGGATCCACTACCAAACTAGGGGGTCGATCGCCCCAAGTCGAAACCTAAAAAAGAACTTTACCCTAAATTTTTTTAACCATAACTTATTGTTCGCAACCCTTACCGAGAAATTTCTTCCGAGTTGTGACCCCCATCACAAAAATCCTAGATCTGCCATTGTGTCCAAGTCTAGCCGATATTGGACTCTAGCATGCCCCCTTCAATGGAGGCTAGACATGCAACAATGTCCTAGAGTGTCGAGCCCCACGCAAAGATGTCCCGGATGGTAGATCTTGGGTATGATACATTGTTAGAATATGTAGGTACTCATTAGATTACTCTTTCAAAAGAGGGCTTGAGGAGAGAACGGGGTTCCAACATATATTGAAGAGAAAGTATCAAAGTCTAGCCGACGTGGGACTCTAACATGTCCCTCCAACGAAGGCTAAACGGGCAACAATGTCCTAAAGTGTCAAGTCCCAGGCAAAGATATCCTACATGGTAGATCTTGGCTCTGATACCATGTTAGAATTTATTGAAACCCCATTAGATTAATCTCCACAAGCGCAATTGAGGAGAGAAGGGGGGTTCCAACATATATTGAAGAGAAAGTGTCGAAGTTTAGTCGATGTAAGACTCTAAGAAGGATAAGGATTCCAAATATACATGCAAAAAGCATGAGGTGCTTTCGGTGGTTTGTCATGATCTAATACCAGTTTTTTTTTGCTCGGAAATACCAGGGAGCTTGGAATAGATACCGTGAACCTATGCGAGAATGAACGGGCAGAATTGTTTAACCTGGCACAAGTTATGTTCGACACAAAGTTGCCGCCCGGAGTCAAGATGTTGCAGCCGTATGCGGAGGATGCAACGTTAAAGAAAATTGCTGTTCAGGTCTGTGTTCGTATATCCAAATTATTGTTGTCTGAGTTTCATGAAATTGGCCGATTAGAGCATCTTCAACAGTTTCTCCATAATTCTCCAAAATGGAGAAGGAAAAAGTCAAAATCTCCAAAGTAAAGTTTCATCCAACTCCAATAGTTTCTCACTTTTGGAGATTTCAACATTAATTATATTATTTAAATAACAATTTCTCCATTTTGAAGATTCCTATATTAGTTATATTATTAAAATATTCATTACATTTAATACGCCAACAAACTTTCAATATTTAATTGGTAGGACCAATATAAGAATATTTCTCCCTTTACAGACATTTAATTTTGTTGGAGGGTTCTTCAAATTTGCAGATTTTATTCTCTCTCTCCTGATTTCTCCTTTTTTGAGTGTCTTGTTGGAGAGAAAAAATAGTATAAGAAGTACAAATACAAAATCTTTCTTTTCTCCATTTTAAAGAATTTGTTGGAGATGCTCTTGTGTTTTAAATTTGGAAGTTAACTCGTTAGTCATTGTCGATTTAGGCCTTCCCTGAGGAGCTGTTTTCCGTTCTACGCACGGTGCACTTGTTGAGAGGGCTTAGCGTCGGTCTTGGACTCAACTACTCGTGTGCCGAGGAATGGCGACCCATAGCCGAGGAAGCTTTGTATCTTTCTGGCAGACTAAAAGGTTTACTCTATACTAATCTTTTAACAAATTTTCAAAGTACATAATTATATTTATATAAAACAAATACACACGCACACTCCTCAACAAATTTGAACCCCTGATCTCCAAATACCGTTGGGCCAATAACCATTTGGTTAGTTCTTTAAAGATTGTTGTCATTTTTGTCATCAAGTACGTAATCATAATGTTTAACGTCTGTTCCGCTGTTTCAGCCGAGGATCTGAAGTCCAAAAACCGTCTTAAACGGTGGTTTTTCAGAAGATGATGATCGGACCACCGTAGTTACAGATCATTTAGTTTCTATTATGGTTCCATTTTTTAGGATCATTCGATCATATTTTCCCAGTTTTTTTTTGGGGTACGATAATGTTACAGTAACTTGTAAAAGTTTATAAAAGGAATCCGATTTTAAACATAAAAAAGCTCCTGTATATGCTATTTGTATGCATACATGACCAATTGACACCGGTCTCGTATTAGAGAGAGATCTCATCAAGATGGAATCAAATGATATGGGAGTTACAAATCAAGCTACATTAATGTGAATATGGGAGTTACAATATTACATTAATTGGATAGATAGTGTTGCATAGATTAAAGGTTTTTATACTTGTATAAATACCTTTGTCATTCTTCTTGTAAACTCACTTCTCAATAAACAAACATATTTCTTACATCTTGGTCCCATCGTCGAGAAGCGTTAACTGGTCCAACCGGTGTTTGAAAGACATAACTAATCCGAGTAACAAAACTGGTTTACGTACATAAAATTAAGGATGTCGCTGAACAACCCCTTCTACCCCTTAGGGCTGTTTGTAGCTCTTAATGGTTCCATTAAGAGACAACCTTTGATCACTAAGAGGTGATCTTGTTTAGCAAAAAAAAGTCTGCCTCTTAATGGTTCTAATTCCCTCTGAATGATTTTGTATCCTGAACCTTCCTTAACCATTAAGCGCCCTAATTTCATTTTGAACAATTACAAAACAACCCTATTTCACTTTAAACTATATCATAAGTACCTCTTAATCATTTTGACCACTTAATCATTCTGCATCAAACCATTCAACAACTGTCACCCTTACTCTACTATGTTTACACTTAAAAAACCCTTCTATTCAATTAATCACATCATAATCATTTTTATCTTTATCTTTTTTGATGTTGTTATTAGATATTATTTTAATTTTTATCAAATTGACGATCTTGATTCAATATTAAGTTTTTTTATATCGTCAAAAAATTATCAAATTAAACATATAATTGCGGAAGATTAAATTAACACAAAATTATATTGTAAGTAATTTAATCATTCACCTATAGATGTATTTTGATTCCTAAATTTTGTAACAAATTTAGTTAATAACAATCATCAAACTTTCAATATAATAGGTACTTACCTCTATAAAATAGACAACACAATTTAATATGTGCAGAGTTTTTATCTTTTTAATTTTTACAAAAGTTAATGGGGTTGTGTCTTCAGTTTGGAATTAGATGTTTTTTTGTTTTACAAATATTTCAATGTAAATTTATATTCGTCCATTAATCATTTTCTTACTAAATTAATGAAATTAGTGAGGGATATATGTGTATATATATATATATATATAGACGGAGAGAGTTGGGTTCCGGTAAGAAGTTGAGTTAACGGTGAGAAGCGTGAAAAGTTGTTATCAACAGTTGTATGAAAAATGAACGCACATTAGGATGAGATGCGCGAGATCAATTGTCAGATCAATTCCCTTCTAAGCTGCAATTCATAGTAGGGGTGTGCATCGGTCGGGTCGGGTCGGGTACCCAAACCCAAAACCCGATCGGATATTCGGGTAGCATGGAATCCCCTGAAATCCGCCCGCTTAAAGATCGGGTAGTTCGGGTTCGGGTGGTTCGGGTTGGGCTTCAATGGGCATTTTTTTTACCTTTTTCTCAAACTACAAATTACAAATTGTTAAATTACAACTTTAAACTACAACTACAAATAACAACTTTAAAGTTTAAACTACAAACTACAAATTATAATGTGTAAAGTGTAAATGTGTAATGACTATTCAATAAGACAATAACAAATTACTAATCAATAATCAGAAAATAAAAACTAATCAATAACAACGTAATGTAATAGTTAATGTATTCATGTGAACTGGTCCATATTAGCTTCATTGTTTCAACCATATAGGAATTTAGGATTTAGTTTGTTTAGGTTAGTTTTATAAAATAATAAAACTGATTTTTTTTAAAAATAAATAATTTCGGATATTTCGGACGGATCGGGTTTGGGTTTTGGGTACCCAACCCGATCCTACTTTATCCGATAATTAAGATCGGATCGGGGGGTTCGGGTTCGGATATTTCGGGTCTCGGATTTTAGCCTAAATATCGGGTCGGGTCGGGTAGTTCGGGTCGGTCGGGTTCTGCTCACCCCTAATTCATAGGAGAGCTTGAGATTAAAAGAGATCAACGGTTCAGATCCACTTCTCACACTTCTCACCATTAACTCAATTTCTCACACGATCCTTCGCCTATATATATATATATATATATATATAGGGGCAGGTTCAAACGAGAAGCTAAATATTTTGCGAGAAGACAAGAAGTGTTTAATCATATATGATACACATGCTTAATCATATATGATTAAACACATGTTATATTGGCAATACATAGACGTTTAATCATATATGATTAAACACACCCACACGCCGTGTAATCATATATGATATTACACTTCTCGCCTTCTCGCAAAATGTTTAACTTCTCGCATGATCCTTCCCCCCTCTCTCTCTCTCTCTCTCTCTCTCTATATATATATATATATATATATATATATATATATATATATATAGAGTTAGGTTCAGGGGAAAACCTCAAAAAAACGAAAAACTGAGGAAAACCTTTATATCCCTTCATCTGGACGGTATGCACTTGTGTATACAAGTAATTTGTAACATGCACACGTGCATATGCACATGTGCATAAAAACCAAAAAAACAACTTAATTTACTTGTATGCACAAATGCATACCGTCCAGATCAAAGACTACCAAAGTGTTTTTCATTTTTTTGAGGTTTTCTTTTGAACCTCCCTCTCTCTCTCTAAATATATAATTCTATAAGATAGTTAAATAGTGCTTATATTATTAGTTAAATAATGTTTTACAAATATTTTTCTTATGATTTCTTATATTCACTTAAAAGAGAAAAAAAAAAAAGAAAAAGATACACATATGGAACTTCCATAAGATCTATTTATTTGTAGGTGATGCGAGTAATTATCTACAAATCCTTAACCAAAATTTATGGAATTTCATATTTGTAAAATCAGTGTGTACAACAGTTTATTGTTCTTCCATTGAAAAAAAAAACACTTAACTTAAGCTAAATTTAATTATCAGAACATGTTGCAGAGTAAAGATAACATCATAGACCACAAATCTCATTAAGAAAATTGATTATAGACCATGCCTCTCTTCGGTTATCATACATGAATAAGTCAGTTAAATCCCGCACACCTCCTTTATGTCATTGAGTGTCACCTTACCATTGTAATCCGACTCATATACTTCGAAGATAATCGAGGTTATGCGTTCACCAGGTGAGTATGGCAAGGACTAAGAATCTTAACTGTAAGTGAGGGTGGTGACTCTTATATATAGAAGACATTATTTATTATGTGAAGCATTTCTTTCATCTGCACAAGGCAGAAATGAATCAGCCAGAAGTAAAGTAAAGGTTACTTCAGGCTCAATGCATCCCACATCACCTGACTAAAGAAATTAACTAAGAGGAGACTGTTATAAAAACCAGGGCCCAAGAAGTTAATAAACATACCTTTCTCGGCCTTTTGACTAAGATCAAGTGTAGTATCTGTTCTTATCAGTTTAATATCTGATATGTGGACCATCGGTCCACTCGATATTAATCTTATTTTTTATGGGGAAAGATCCGTCACAATAGCTTGCTATTGGGGTCTTTGAGCGTTGCCTTGGTGTTGCACTATTACCTTGGCTTGGCACACCCTTTCAATCTTAGTTTTAGTTTTTGTAAAATAAAATCAAATTGTATGTGGTTGCTTACTTGCTTACACCCTTCCAATCAATCGTATTCAACAATTTTACCTAGTAAGCGTCATACTCACTTACCGGTTAAGACTCTTGTTCCTTGTTTTGCCTCTTAATGGGTAATATTCCCAGCTCTTGTCATGTTAATCCGAAAAGGCACACGACTTGGTATGCACTTACCTTGTAAATGTTTGTTAAACGGCCACAAGGGAAACTTCATTAATTAGGTAACATGTTTAGATTGGTCTGGTGTTTTTTTACCCAGTTATATGATAAATTGGTGTAAATGATCGAATTGGGACTCAACCTCCATCTTCAGTTGAATTTATGAGATTGCACACATATTTCTTGCAGAAACATAGACCACAAATGTCATTAAGCAAAAAAGTGTTGGTTAAATCCCACGACACCTCAATTGCGACCCATAAAGCCACTTATGATTTGTATAATCCTAAGGCAAACGACAATTATGCGTTGTAACTTGTAAGTACATAAGGTACTCATTCGACACTTTGGATGGTTTTCATACGATAACACCATATTTTTTTATACTGTTTTTATCGACGTGTCTTTATCTTTTTACCAACGTTTAATGTCGCCCAATGTGTTTTTAGCCTAACTCACCGTTTCCATTGATTTTTAAAGTTTTTTTCTTGATTTCAAGGATTTTTAAGTTTTTTTTTATCGATTTTGAGAGACTTTTTCGGTTTTTTTTTTTGTTGGTTTCAAGAGTTTTCCCCTTTTTTTGGTTGATTTCAAGAGTTTTCCCCCCTTTTTTGGTTGATTTCAATAGTTTTCTTGTTTTTTGGTTGATTATGAGATACGATTACACTTCTAAAATAATACGGTTACACCAATGTTCTAAAACGATACGGTTGCACCTTTTACAAACCTAATTTTTTTATCTTACGACGAAGAAACAATACGGCGGTGGCACCCTTATAGGTCCATCCATGGACGTAGCTAAATTATTTGTATCGTGATTATGTTGTTGGAAATATTTGGTCTATACTTTTCTACTCAAACATTCTTGTGCATTTTTTTTAAAGGCATCAGATTTAATAAAACAACCAAAACAAAACCCACTTTCAAACAAAGAGTGTTAGTTTACAACGAGCTTCCAAACAAACATTCTTTTGCATTGATTTTTATTTGAACCAAAAGGTTACACCAATGTTCTAAAGTGTCTAGCAACCTTCCCCCTTCAAAGTTGCATGTATTAAAGATTTTTATCAGCAATATAAACTGAAAATGCAATTGCTAACCTTATTTTGGTTTTATACTGGTCGTAAATATTAGTGAAAAAAATAATGGGAAATTAATATATGGAGATATTTTCATCCTTGTAGTTTGTTAAAAATTGAAACCTCTATTCATACAGGGGCGGACCTACCCTTCCCAGAGGGGGGTCCCGTGTGCACTCGCTCAAGTTCGTTTCGTAAGGGCAAAAAAAAATTGGTGCATAAGGTGCACCCGTTCAACTACAGGGGGTGCTCCGTGATATATACGTTTTTGAGGGGTGAAAGGTGCACAAGTCCCAAAAAAACCAAAATTTACTCTCGAAATCAACCAAAAAATCGAAAAAATCTTTTGAAATCAATAAAAAAAAAAAAACTAAAAATATCCCTCGAATCAACACAAAAAAACCAAAAAAGCCCATCGAATCAACACAGAAACTTCAAAAATCCCTCGAAATCAACCAAAAACATAAAAAGTCCTCCGATGGGGGAATTCGGCTAAAAACACGTCGACAACAATTTCTTAAGCCTTTCGTTTGTGCACCTGCTCACCTAAAATCCTGGGTCCGCCACTGTATTCATATGCTTTCGAAATTACGACTTTCATTTTTGTGGTTTGCAACTCATTGTTATTTACATCCTTGAGGCTAACTCCGTAATTGTGTACGTTAAGTATGAGAGACAAAAACAACAATGAATTATAAACAACAGGGACGAAAAGGATAATGAATTGTAAACCATAGAGATGAAAACAACAATGAGTCGTAAACCATAGGAATGAAAACAGTAGTTTCAAAAGCATAGGGACGAAGGTAACAAATTTCAATAAACCATAGGGACTAAAAACGTAGTTCACTAAAAAACTAGATATGAACTACAATGTAGGTAATAGTTTAGGGACTAAACTTGTAGTTTACTCAAAAATAAAAAAGAAAGGGGACAAATAGCCCTAGTTAAGCCGATCCAAACGTTTCCCGCTTTACAAATTTCTAATCCGATAATCGGAAAACATTTACCGCCAATCTCTCTCTCTCTCTCTCTCTCGTTATCTCTTTCAGGTGCTCGGTTGTGAAGTTTTCACACACAGGTGAAGTGTGAGAGGGAAGATGTTGGGGAGGGTAAGGGCATGTTCCTTGAGCTCTCTCGAAGTTCTAGAAATGGAGAGAAATCCGAAGCTTCTCAAAGACGATTCTCTCTCAATCTATGGTAATGTCTTGTTCATCTTCTTGTTAGAACGATTTCATCTTCTTTTGTAACTTTTGGATCTTGTTTTTATGCTTCCTTGTGATTTCGTACATGATTCATGTTTTGTTAGAATTGTAATTTAAGACATTTTGTTTTGTTTATTTTTGGATTTTGATTTGAAAATTTAGGGATCGGATCGGAAGAGAGGGTTAGATTATGTGGAATGGTCGAGTTTTGTTTTTTGTTATCTAATCGGATCGAACTTCATGTAAATTAGCATCTGGAAAACACAAGCAGATTGAGGTTGATTTTGAATATGTATAAATCATGCAAGTAAATTGGCATCCGGAAATTACTTCAAGGTCAACTTTGGTTTGTAGAAATGGAAAGGATTAGGCATTCCAATCCGTGTTTGGTTTGCAAGATTGCTCGGATTTGAAATTCATCAAACATAGGATTTTGAAATCCCACTGGGCGGTTGGGATTTCACTTTTGGTTCATGGAATTTGAAGAAATTGGAATGACCTATTCTATTGACCAAATTCCAAGCCAATGTTTGGTTCATGGAATGAAAGCACTGGAATTCTTCAAATTCCATTGAATTCCACAATTTAAGGAATTCATCATTCCTTAGCTTAAGTGAAGGAATTGAATTCCTACCGTGGTCAAGTTTCATCAAATTCTTTCAAAGTCAAATTCTTTTCTGGATTTCAATCCAATCAAATTCCATTATTTGAACCAAACGCCCCCTAGATTTCGTAGGATTTGTATACTAATGTTTAAAAATATGTTAAAAGCATTTGTTTTCTAATAATTAATCAATAAAAAGGTAATTTAAATATTTTTATAATTTTTAATAAATTTTTTTATAAATAATGGAATTCAATTCCATTCCAAATCCTACAAACCAATTCCAATTCCAAATCCTTCCACGAAATCCACATCCCTCGAAATCATTTTATCAAACCAAACGCCCCCAAAGGGTTTCTGAATGGAAGCCATGATTCTTATGCTTGATTATAATGTTTTAAATTGCTGCTTGTATGATTAGTGTTCTGAATCAATGTCATTTTCTGTTATGTAGAGAAGACACTGCTGAAGCTACAACAAGGTTCTAAGCGAAATCTCAGTTTAATTCCCGAGGAATCTATGAACACAGATGATGCAAGTCCTTCAATGGGTACTAATGAAGCTGCATTGGTGGCGGTAAATGGTTCTGATTGTGCTTCCACAGACTCTTCTCTGAGCTCGGGTGATAGCCAATCCATGATCATCGCGAAAGAGGAACCACGTGGGAATTTATCAGTTGTTTACCTGTTTTCTAGATACAAGATGTCTCGAAATGACAATATAAGCTCATCTGATGACAGTGCGATGATAATGGCAATGGAGGATGATTACTCTTCTGCAGATACATCGCCTCATGATCATGGACTTCAACAGGAATGTATAGTTGATTCACCATCTCCTATTTGAATATAAATCTAAATTTGAGCTTGTGTTAAGAAGAATGATTTATTGTTATTGTGATTGTAATTGATTCAGTATCCTATTGTTGTTCAATTCAATTCAGAGCAAATCCAAATCCTTTACTACATGCAAATGCTTTAAATTTTCCATTTTCTCTGCCATTTTAGCGTTTACCTGCTGCTGATTTCATTAGCATAAGCATTTTTACTGGTCGTTTACCCAAATGCTTACCCGGTAAGCGGTTACCACTGAGGGTGTGTTTGGTTCGTATAATGGAATTTGATGTAATTGAAATCCATAGAGGAATTTGACTTTGAAATAATTGGAATGAAATTTGATAGAATTTGACCATGCGTTTGGTTGGTAAGAATTGGATGGAATTCAATTCTTTGACTTAAGTCAAGGAATGAAGAATTCCTTAAGTTGTGAAATTCAATGGAAGTCAAAGGATTCCATCATTTAATATAGGATTTGAAATTTGGTCAAAAAAATTATCCATTCTAATTTCTTCAAAATTCATGAACCAAACACCCCTTGAGAGTCTACACTCTTAATTTACCTTACTAGGCAAGAGTCTAGTCAATCAAAAAGGTATCGTATGCAATAATTTATCCGGTAAGAGTTTTCATCCTCACTTACCGGGTAAGATTCAGGGTCCTTGCTAGGGATGGCAACGGGGCGGGTTTGGGGCTGGGGTCCCCTTACCCGGCCCCGGTTTAGTAAGCTTGGCCCCGGCCCCGGTCCCCGGCGGGTACGGGGATTGACTACCCGGCCCCGGTCAATTCCCCGGTCAACCCCGGCTCCTGTACCCGGTTGGACCCGGTTTTTAAAAAAAATGACATTTTTTATATGTTGTAATATAATTTATTGAGTTTATATACAATATATAATATATAATTTATTGACATTTTTTTGGTTGGTTTTGTATTGTTTTTTTTTTTGCAAGTTTGGAACTGTGTTTTGAGCTGTTTTGACATAGTAAACCACATCATCCAACACCACTAATTTTTGACATTCACGAACAATTACAAAACATTAACACTAATTTGGAAAAACTAATAGGAATATAGGATTATTAATATATATATATATATATATATATATATATTTAAAAATATTTATAAAATATATCCGGGTACCGGGCGGGTCGAGGGGTAGGTTACCCGGCCCCGGTTTGAGAGTACCGGGTATACCCGGCCCCGGTCCCCGACCCCGGTTTTGCGGGTATTCCCCGGCCCCGGCCGGGTGAACCGGGTTCCCCAACGGGTCGGGTCAAATCACCATCCCTAGTCCTTGCCATGTACATCCGATTAGATAAATGACCCAATAAGCTCTTATAGGATAAACGTTTGGTAAACAACCCCTTAGGGATCGATCTCACTGAAGGTGTTCAGCTTTCTAGGGAGCCGTTTACCAACTTCTTACCAGGTAAGCGCTTACTAGGTGTCCCTTACCTTACCCGGATTGACTTAAGGTGATTGATCCGACTAAAGGTGCTCGGCTTGGTAATTCTCTCTTGTCCATACCCCGGTTACTTATTAATCTATTATATGTTGGTAAACGCCCCTTAGTTAATTTAGTTCTAAATGTGACCGCCTTTTAACTAGTTTTAAAATGAACATAACATAGCCTCAAACTCCACTTCATGTTGGATTTATTGGGTTTGTTTAATTTAATTTAAATGAACATAATTGCACCTTAAAAAACTGTTGAAATTAACTGTCACAATCCACATCTCATACAATAATAAGCCGCAAGAGAACTTCAACTGACTGGCTTCATCAATAATTTACTTCTCAATGAATGCATCATCACTCTATCAGCCATGGAGCTTGAACCGGACTCCATTCGGTTAATTCACCTTCTTTGAACCATAGAGCTGTCACGAATATAAGACGGACATATTACAAATTAAACCATATAAAAAGTTGTTTTTTCAGGCATATGGTACAAACCCAAGACAAGGATTTGGGTTCGCAATCATACGCCTGAAAATCACATAAATCACCAATCTTTACCTATTTCACGTTTCCCGTTCTCAGGGCTGTCGCTCCCATGAACCACATTCCTGTTCAAACAACCACCATAATACAACGTTTTTAGTTCAAATGGTCATTGACTTAGCGGTATCTGGGTCACTCGTAAAGTCTAGCCTCCCTGGAGGTCAAGGTTCAAGTCTCACCAAAGGCGAGGAGGATGCATGTTTATTTGCGTATATGAATATTATATATACTTAGAAAGATAAAAGGGGAGTCAACATAAGGAAGCCGAATTCCTCAATTCATAGATTGAACACATAAAAAGAGGCCAAGTCTAACCTTCCGGTTTGAACCGCAAGATCCCCTCTAATTGTGCCAGGTTCAGCTTGAAGTGGATTTGTTGCTCCAATTAACTTACGTGCCGATGCAACAACACCGACTCCCTCCCACGCCTTGCCCAACACATGATTGTCGGTAAGATTTTATTCGAAACCAATACGCTAATGAACATTTTAGGGCCAAATAATGTATGCAAAAGTACCAAGAAACATACCATACAAACAACAGGACCAGATGTAATGTAGCTAATTAGTTTGGGGAAGAAAGGCTTGGAGCTCAGATCCTTATAGTGCTCCTACAAAACCATTTGCACAACAACAGAAAAGATGGAACATTCTATCAATTTCGATCAACCACAATCAGATATTGATGCAATGGAAAAGAAATGAAAATACACAAGGCTAAACTGATCTAGTCATAGACTCATAGTATTTTGCTCCAAATCATCAATTTATAAAATCATCATGACTTTTTCTTTTTTGTAACTGTGGGTGTACGGGCCAGTTTACATGCACCTCGACTAATCTGAACCATGAAGTTAACAGCCAGACAAACCCGGCCCTGATGATCTTGATTTGGTGACATCTAGGGAGTAAACCCAAGATCTTACCGGTTGAGCTAGTAAGTTCAAAATCATTATGACTCGTGAAGTCAATTTTTTTGCCAAATGAGGTATGTACTGTAAGGCCCATTTTTTTATTATGTTGAATTTAATTTTTTTTTTATAATATTGGGTTATTGGCTAAATAGTGAAAATTGAGGGACTAGAGGGTAATTTGGCTAAATGTGTCTAAATAGGGCAAAACCACCTCTTCTCCTCATTTTTCTTTCTGTGCGGCGCGAACCAGGGTCTTAGAAGAGAGCTTTGAGTTTTTGAAGGAAGCAATCCCTGAGGTTAGTGTTCATCTCCTAATTTTTATCAAGTTTTCTCTTCATCTCTTTTGTTTTTGGGATTGTGGTTATTAATTATTGAGATTCTAAACCCTTAAGGACTGACTTGTTGGGTTGAGATTGAAATCAGGCCTTAGTTCGGTATTGGGGGTTCGGGATCGATTGCTAAGTGACTGTTGATATCTTCATTTATTGTGGGTAATCATAGTAAGGCAAGTTATTGGGATTTTTGGTGGTTTTCGATCGATTTGAAGGGGTGCGGTGTTAGAAATCGCAAACCCCGGGCGATGTGCAACCTGAGGGACCCCGGTCGAATTGTTAGTTTTGGTGACCGGGGAGACCGATCGCTATGGTCCGGTCGAGAAAATGAGAGATACCGGTCGAGGATTCGGTCGAGCCTTCGGTCGGCCTATGCTGGACATCGGTCGGCGTACCGGTCGGCTTGTGCTGATTTCGGTCGGCGCACGGGGCGAGGGGTCAGTCGAGTGTTTATCTTTTCCGGTCAATTAAGATGCGATCAGTTGGGTTTGGGGAAAATCAGAGGGAAGTCAAGAATTCCAGATTTAAGTTGAGTCTGATCTTTCCTTAGTCGGTTCAATTAGTGACCTTCTTTATTGGTTATTGTAGGGAAGAACTCTAGCTAATTGTAGGCATAATCAGGTGAGTTTCTGACTCCTCAATTTTATCACTTTACTGCTATTTTGATTTTAAGAGAAAAACTGAAAATTGGGATTTGCATGAGATCTTTTTTATTGGCAAAGGTTGAGTTTAATATTGTTCTCACAACTTATCTGATTTATTTCTGGGTTTATAAATGTGAAATTTTACGTAAATGTTGTCGATATGGGAATGAACGGAGGACGAATATGGAAATCTCACACCACCTTTGTGTATGGAATTCGTTTCCTTCACATGAGGACGGGGAGTCTGCTTGGGCCCCGATACGAGAGGGGAGTCTGCTTGGGCCCCGATCGTGTTTGCGCGTTTGGTAATGTTATTTTGGGCATATCTGATCATTGTGACACCCGTATGGGAAGTTATACAAAGTGAATTATTTACTAAATTATTGTATTATATGAAGTGGGATTGGTTATTTATTATAAACCATACAATCATTATACTTGCGAATTATCGTTACTTGTTATTTACTAAATTATTGTATTATATGAAGTGGGATTGGTTATTTATTATAAACCATACAATCATTATACTTGCGAATTATCGTTACTTGTCAGGAATTCACTAGACCTTATGGTCTAACCCTCGCTTTTAAATCTGAAAAACCATTTTCAGGAAAGAGGGCGGGTAATACTTCAGGAAAGGGCAAGGAGAAAGTCTAGAGTTTTAGAAGATGCTGGAGATTCATCTTAGCTTAGTTTCCTTTTAGTAACTCTCGGTTGTAGTACAAGACTTCCGCTGATTAAATTTCAGAATTTATATTTGTAACCATTGGATATTGGTTTAATTTTCTATGCTATGTTTGGTACGAATTTTTGGGTTATTACATTTGGTATCAGAGCCATAGTTTAAGGGATTTAGGTGATAGTATGAGCCTAAACTTAAACTGAGAACTTAGGAAATTCAACCGAGAGCTAGGATGCCTGTGTAGGGTCACTCTAGATGCGCTCATGATAAGGTAGTGAGGACTGTCATGTAAGGTAAATTCGGGATTCCACCTGGCCAGTGTAATCACGAATTTACAGGTACATGTATGTACTTAAATAACCTTGTCATACTAAGATTCTAAGTTTTGGTTTTGTTATGGTTTATCAGTTCCGTCATGTCGGGAAGGTCATTGAGGAGTAGATCAGTGCCAGCGGAGGAGACTAATCCAGTTAACGAAACCCGGGTCAATGAGCGAGCAACACCTTTAAGACAACCTGTTGCTCGTGGAAGGGCCAGGGGTCGGGCAAAGTGTAACACCCGGAAATTCTCAAGGTAAGTATTCATTCCTTTAAATGCATTAAATGTACCTATGTGAGTATTAGGCCTTGTTAATCCTATGTTGGTATTAATTGATGTAGGACTTATATGCTTAAAATGTCTATCTTGCTTAAGGTTGTTGTTAGTTATGTTGTGGGGTTCTATAGTTTAACTAAATGGCAAACAGAGACTTACGCGACTTTCTGCGCGGGTTACTGGTCGCGGCATAAGCCGCGTAAGCTACTGGAGTCGACCCTTTGGGGCACGCGGGCGACTTACGCCGCGGGTTGCAAGTCGCGGGAACACCTGCAGGTCTCTAAAACCCCTTTTCAGCCAATTTCAAAACATAAACACCCACACTCAATCGTTTTCAAGAGGAGAATTCTAGGGTTTGAGCATCAAGCCATCATTTACTCCCCTCAAAGCATTTATTGCAACTTTGGGTGGTTAAGCATCAATCCTTGGGCATTCAACCTACCTTGGAGTTCATTTATTGGAGAAGATCCTCAAGAATCAAGTCAAAGCATTTCTCCATCTTTAGAGTTCCGTATTTTCTAGGTTTTGGTTCAAAACCTAGATTGTGAGTTTACTAAACCTTTGTTAAAACTAGATACACATCATAATCTTCTATGTGTTATTTCATTCTCTATGTGTTCAAGTATTTGGGATTTCTTGATGAAAATGGTTGGAAATATGGGTATTGGTGATATGCTATGTTTTTATGTTATGTATACCAATATTTGGGGCTTTTCCCATGGATATATAATATGGGTACCTTGATATGTTAAATGTATGCATATATGGGTGTTATGATGGTTTAGTTGAAATACCACTTTGATGACATATTTATATGCATGATGAATATAATGTCATTTGGGTCTTTTGTTGGACTGCATGAGGATAGGATGGTAATATTGTACCCGTAGTTGGTATTGAAATATGTTGGGTTGAAATACACCTAAAGGACCTCCTATATGCGTTATGTGGACGAACCAAGTCAGTACACTAGGAGGATGTAGTCTTGGGCGCCACTGTGATGGTATGTGCCTAGACCTCCGCCACTCGGGGAATTTTCTTAGCGATAGTCATCGGATGTGTCGGGCCTTTGGGGTGTTCCTTGTGAAGGGCATCAAGGTATATCGACTCTTGGGTGGGACTTGATTGGTGCTTTGGGTCTCCCCTAATGACTCCACATATATTGAACACTGGATAACTGCTGATAAGAATTGTAACTGTTCATGCATGCTTATTATTGTTCAACTCACTAGGTTTTTTGGCCTAACACTTGTTTGGGATCGATGTGTATCTCAGGTGTTAGCGGCGCGGCTCCTAGGCAAGTTTAGATGCTTTGGGCAAGAGCTTTGGGATTTTGGCACTTGAACTATTTTTGGAAGATTTGGGGTTTATAGATGACACCCCTTTTGTAATCTCTTTTCTAGATGTAGAAATTAGATTAGTTGGTTATTGTTTATTTATCCGTTAAATTACAGAATTGTGATTAAACAGGTTATTTGTATATTTCCCCTTTTTGGGAGGCTCTTGCTATGACAAACTTTATACCACTTCTCCATTTATGGAAAGTTTTTGTTATCCCTATTTTTAGGGTGTTACACAAAGAAGACGGTAAGGCCGACTCGAAAGGCTGCTACTCAGGTGGAACCAAATGTTGCGAATAGGGGGCGCGGGGCGTCTCAGTCGGGTCGGCGGGCCAAAAGTGCAAAAATTCCTGAGAATAGAGAAGTATCGCAGCAAGAAAGTTCTATTTCTGTTCGGGGAAGAGGTCAACAGTGATGTCGGGGTTGTGGTCGGAATCAAGCTTTTGTTACCCACGCAGCCTTTGCTGCGGAAATGGCCAAACTGCAGGAGACCCTGAATGCTATTCTGGTGCAGCGGGAGGGGTCGGCATCGGGAAACAAAGAGAAATCTGAGGGTAAAGAGGGAACTGAAATATCTAGTCCACCGGTCTCAGTCGAGGGTAGTCATCGTCAATCTACTACTCTGGTGGTGAATGAGTCGGCAGCTAAAGGGTGCAGTTACAAAGAATTTGTTACCTGTAAGCCTCCTACCTATAAAGGTGAATGTGATCCGGTCTTAGCACTGAAATGGGTCAAGGGCATGGAGCTGGCGTTCGATACCAGTAAATGTGCGAGTGAAGATAAGGTGGTTTATGCCTTGTCGATGCTGAGGGACGAAGTTGTCATGTGGTGGGATGCAGAGTCGGGAGGTCAAGGTTCATCGGCAGCCAAGGGCATGTCGTGGGAAAACTTTGTGAACAGGTTCAAAGCTCAATTATGTCCTCTGGCGGCAGTGAAAAAGCTGGAAGAAGAGTTTTTGGGTCTGGAACAGAGAGAGATGACCGTGCGGGAGTACACTTCAAAATTCATTGAAAAGTCTCGTTTCGCAGAAATCTACGTGCCAAACGAGGAGAGGCGTGTGGAGCGGTACATCTTTGGTTTGAGGAGCGACATTCGTGAATTTGTTGCAAACAAGGAACCAGCCACTTTTCAATCAGCAATTAACGCAACAGAGATGAGAGAAAAGGAAAAGAATCGTCAAGTGTCTGAGAGAGGGAATGAAAAGAGGAAATGGGACGGATCAGGGGCAGATGGAAGGAAAGGGAAAGTGTTCAGAGCTGATGTGTGGGGGGAGCGTACGGCAACGCTAAAGCAGTGTGGTAAGTGTCACCGAGTTCATCAGGGTGATTGTATGATCGATTTGAGGTCCTGTTATCGGTGCGGAGTGGCTGGTCACGTTGCTAAGGATTGTCCGAAGAGTCGATCCTGTTTCCAATGTGGGTCGCCTGACCATATCAGGTCAGATTGTCCACAAATGAAAAAGGGCGGGGCGGCTCAGTTTGGCGGAAAGCAGGGATACAAAGGGGAGGAGAAAAGGTCGGAACTAGCACGCGCGAAGGGGCGTGCTTTTCATATGACAACGACAGAGGCAGAGGAAATACCATAAGTTGTGTCAGGTACATTTCTGGTGAATTCTTTACCTGCCAATGTGTTATTTGATTCGGGGGCGGATCGTTCCTTTGTATCTCTCGGGTTTTTGAAATGTCTGTCTATGAAACCAAAATGCCTAGAGAGGGCATTAGAAGTAGAAACGGCCGATGATAACTGGGTGTTTATTAAGGAAGTTGTAGAGGGTTGTGTCATAGATATAGAAGGGAGTTTGGTGTCTCTTCGGTTGTATCCTATGGCAATGGGAGAGTTCGATATAGTGTTGGGAATGGACTGGTTGGCGGAAAATAACGCCAACATAGTCTGCAATAAGAAGTTAATTCGAGTACAGATACCGGGCAAGGGAACGGTAATCTTGTATGGGAGTCGGCGGAATAAGAGGGTTAGTCTTATGTCTATGGTTAAAACCGCCAAATGTTTAAAGAAAGGGTGTACGGGGTTTTTGGCTTATGTTGTTGATGCCAAAAAGGAGAAGCGGGAGATTGGGGACGTTAGGGTGGTGAGTGAGTATCCGGAGGTATTTCCGGAGGACTTGACTACCTTACCCCCAGACCGTCAGATGGAATTTCGCATAGATTTGGTGTCGGGGGCGGCACCAATCGCGCGAGCCCCTTATCGGTTAGCGCCTGCGGAGATGAAGGAAATGATGTCTCAGTTGCAAGAACTGTTAGACAAGGGATTTGTGAGACCGAGTACCTCACCTTGGGGTGCACCGGTATTGTTTGTGAAAAAGAAAGACAGTACAATGCGAATGTGCATCGATTACCGTGAACTTAATAAGGTGACGGTTAAAAATAAGTACCCGCTTCCGAGGATAGATGATTTGTTTGATCAGCTAGAAGGAGCGAGCTACTTCTCCAAGATTGATCTGCGGTCAGGCTATCATCAGCTTAAAGTGAGAAAGGAGGACATTCCGAAAACGGCATTCCGAACAAGGTACGGGCATTACGAATTTTTGGTGATGCCTTTCGGCCTAACCAACGCGCCGACAGCATTTATGGACTTAATGAACAGAGTATGTCAACCCTACCTGGATAAGTTTGTGATTGTATTCATAGACGATATCCTGATTTACTCAAAGTCCGAAGAGGAACATGAGGAGCACTTGCGCGTCGTTTTAGAATTGCTAAAGCGAGAGAAACTTTTTGCCAAATTTTCTAAATGTGAATTTTGGTTGAAAGAAGTACAGTTCCTTGGGCACGTGGTATCTCGAGAAGGAATAAAAGTGGATCCATCCAAAATAGAAGCTATTCGAGATTGGGATCAACCGAAAAACCCGTCGGAAGTGAGAAGTTTCTTAGGGTTGGCGGGATACTATAGGAAATTCATTAAGGATTTCTCGCGTATCGCAACGCCATTGACATCCCTCACGAAGAAAAGCGTGAAGTTTTCGTGGTCGGAAGCACAAGAGGAAGCATTTCAGAAGTTGAAGGTCATGCTGAGTTCTGCGCCAGTCTTGACCCTACCCGAAGGCAACGATGATTTCGTGGTATACAGTGATGCATCGAAGTTAGGACTGGGATGTGTCCTAATGCAGCGAGGTAAAGTGATAGCTTACGCTTCTCGTCAATTGAAGGATCACGAGTCACGTTACCCTACTCATGACCTGGAGCTAGCAGCAGTAGTGTTCGCATTGAAGATTTGGCGGCATTACTTGTACGGGACGAAGTGCCAGATCTTCACGGATCATAAGAGTCTATGTCACCTCTTTGATCAAAAGGAGTTGAACATGCGCCAAAGAAGGTGGATGGAGTTATTGCTAGATTACGACTGCAAAATCGATTATCATCCGGGAAAGGCCAACGTGGTAGCAGATGCCTTGAGCCGCAAAGAGAGAAGTGAAACTACCAAGGTGGTGGCCATGCGAACTGAAGTAGCGTCCAATCTGATGGAGGAAATAAAGAAGTCGCAGTCGCAAGCGGTGATGCCTAAAAATTTAAAGCAGGAACGAATGCTCGGTTTGGTAACTGTGTTAGCTGAAGACAGTCGGGGTTTGAAATGTTTCAAGGGCAGAGTTTGGGTCCCGAAGTTAGGGGAGCTTAGGCGTGAAATTTTGGAGGAAGCTTATAAGTCGAGATATTCGATCCACCCTGGGACGAATAAAATGTATGGAGACTTAAAACTAAATTTTTGGTGGCCGGGTATGAAGAAAGATATAGCTCACTTTGTGGAGCGTTGTCTTACTTGTGTGCAAGTAAAGGTGGAACATCAGCGGCCATACGGGAAGTTGCAACCATTGGATATCCCAGTTTGGAAATGGGATCAAATTACCATTGATTTCGTGACTAAACTACCAAAGACTCCGAAGGGTTATGATGCTATCTGGGTAATTGTAGATCGGTTGACGAAATCAGCGCACTTCTTACCCATAAAAGAGACGTATACCTTAGAAAGATTAGCAAAGTTATATATAGATGAAATTGTATCCCGTCATGGGGTGCCGTTATCGATTATCTCGGATAGAGACAGCCGTTTTACATCAACATTCTGGAAAAGTTTCCAGCGTGAAATGGGGTCACGGATAAAGTTGAGTACTGCATATCACCCTCAGACTGATGGACAGAGTGAGAACGATCCAGACCCTCGAAGACATGTTGAGGGCTTGTGTTCTAGACTTTCGGGGTTCGTGGGAAAGTCATCTTCCTCTGATTGAATTCGCATATAACAACAGCTATCATGCCAACATAAAGGCGGCCCCGTACGAGGCTTTATATGGACGGAAATGTAGAACCCCTTTGTGCTGGAACGAAGTTGGGGAGCGGCAGCTAGCGGGACCAGAGTTGGTGCAAATCACAGCGGATAAAGTGGTGCAGATTCGAGAAAACCTAAAAGTGGCTCGAGATCGACAAAAGAGCTACGCAGACCATCGGAGAAAGAACATAGAATTTCAGATCGGAGATCGAGTGATGCTCAAGGTGTCTCCATGGAAAGGGGTAATGCGGTTCGGTAAGAAAGGAAAGCTAAGTCCCCGCTATATTGGGCCGTTTGCAATAGTGTTGGAGAGTTGGCATATAAACTAGAGCTTCCCGAAGAATTGCGGAGTATTCACAATACGTTTCATGTCTCCAATTTAAGGAAGTGCTTAGCGGATGTGAGTGCAGTGGTACCATTGAACGATGTGCAGATTGACGAACGCCTGAATTTTGTAGAAGAACCTGAAGCCGTCACTGATCGAAAGGTCAGGAAATTAAGGAGTAAAGAGATTGGATAAGTAAAAGTTCAATGGCGTTACCATAAAGGGCAGGATGCTACTTGGGAGGTGGAATCAGAAATGCGAGCTAAATATCCTCATTTGTTCGAAGAGAGAATTCCGGGGATGGAATCCTTTTAAGGGGGGGAGGTTGTAAGGCCCATTTTTTTATTATGTTGAATTTAATTTTTTTTTATAATATTGGGTTATTGGCTAAATAGTGAAAATTGAGGGACTAGAGGGTAATTTGGCTAAATGTGTCTAAATAGGGCAAAACCACCTCTTCTCCTCATTTTTCTTTTTGTGCGGCGCGAACCAGGGTCTTAGAAGAGAGCTTTGAGTTTTTGAAGGAAGCAATCCCTGAGGTTAGTGTTCATCTCCTAATTTTTATCAAGTTTTCTCTTCATCTCTTTTGTTTTTGGGATTGTGGTTATTAATTATTGAGATTCTAAACCCTTAAGGACTGACTTGTTGGGTTGAGATTGAAATCAGGCCTTAGTTCGGTATTGGGGGTTCGGGATCGATTGCTAAGTGACTGTTGATATCTTCATTTATTGTGGGTAATCATAGTAAGGCAAGTTATTGGGATTTTTGGTGGTTTTCGATCGATTTGAAGGGGTGCGGTGTTAGAAATCGCAAACCCCGGGCGATGTGCAACCTGAGGGACCCCGGTCGAATTGTTAGTTTTGGTGACCGGGGAGACCGATCGCTATGGTCCGGTCGAGAAAATGAGAGATATCGGTCGAGGATTCGGTCGGCGTACCGGTCGGCCTATGCTGGACATCGGTCGGCGTACCGGTCGGCTTGTGCTGATTTCGGTCGGCGCACCGGTCGGCCTAGGCTGGACTTCGATCGGCACCCCGGGCGGCGCACGGGGCGAGGGGTCAGTCGAGTGTTTATCTTTTCCGGTCAATTAAGATGCGATCAATTGGGTTTGGGGAAAATCAGAGGGAAGTCAAGAATTCAAAATTTAAGTTGAGTCTGATCTTTCCTTAGTCGGTTCAATTAGTGACCTTCTTTATTGGTTATTGTAGGGAAGAACTCTAGCTAATTGCAGGCATAATCAGGTGAGTTTCTGACTCCTCAATTTTATCACTTTACTGCTATTTTGATTTTAAGAGAAAAACTGAAAATTGGGATTTGCATGAGATCTTTTTTATTGGCAAAGGTTGAGTTTAATATTGTTCTCACAACTTATCTGATTTATTTCTGGGTTTATAAATGTGAAATTTTACGTAAATGTTGTCGATATGGGAACTGTTGAACGGAGGACGAATATGGAAATCTCACACCACCTTTGTGTATGGAATTCGTTTCCTTCACATGAGGACGGGGAGTCTGCTTGGGCCCCGATCGTGTTTGCGCGTTTGGTAATGTTATTTTGGGCATATCTGATCATTGTGACACCCGTATGGGAAGTTATACAAAGTGAATTATTTACTAAATTATTGTATTATATGAAGTGGGATTGGTTATTTATTATAAATCATACAATCATTATACTTGCGAATTATCGTTACTTGTCAGGAATTCACTAGACCTTATGGTCTAACCCTCGCTTTTAAATCTGAAAAACCATTTTCAGGAAAGAGGGCGGGTAATACTTCAGGAAAGGGCAAGGAGAAAGTCTAGAGTTTTAGAAGATGCTGGAGATTCATCTTAGCTTAGTTTCCTTTTAGTAACTCTCGGTTGTAGTACAAGACTTCCGCTTATTAAATTTCTGAATTTATATTTGTAACCATTGGATATTGGTTTAATTTTCTATGCTATGTTTGGTACGAATTTTTGGGTTATTACATGTACGATTGTTACATATCCAACACCAACCTTTTTAAATCTAAAAAATTCAAAGAATTCGTGCGGGTTTGGACTTTGGAGTTGGAAATTAGCCGCTTATGATCCATTCTGATAGCTCCTAATCCGGAAGGATTCTCCGCCTTAAAATCAGGAGGGTACCATTATATGTAAAAATCGCTTATTTATAGGATAATCGCTCAATCATACGAGATGATCCCTTGTAATTCGATGTGTACATTATATATAGATTCAAATGTCTGCATACATCTTACAATTCCTATATACTCTATTCTATGTGAGATTTACTAGGTTCGTTTGGTTTGGTTATATAGATTCGAATACATAAGTACCAAAATTCTAAAGAATCAATTCCATAATCTTTCACATTATACCATCTTCTACTTGTGTTCATATGAACATAAGTACCAAAATTCTAAAAATTGATGGATAGAAAACAAACCTCAGCCAATTCTTTAGGGCACTCAAAAAGCTTCAATCCTTTTAATTTGAATCCCTTCTTCTCAAACCTAGAAATTATCTCTCCTACCTGTAATAATCCAAACTCACATAAATCAACTTCCAGAACAACAAATCCCCACAATTAACCAACAATTGTTACAATTAAGAAGACTATGAACTAAAAGTTGGAACTTACAAGCCCTCGTTGAACACCATCAGGCTTAATCATAATGTAGGATTCCTCAACTTCCTGGAATAATCAATAACAAATAAATAAGATTCAAATTAAATCTCTACGGTTTCAAGTTTCAACACCAGTAATTTTATTGAAATAAGATTAGAAACGGAAAATATAGTGAATGAATGAATACTAACCATGGAAGCCACCAAGTGAGGAAGAAAGATGTGAGTTTTGTTAGGGTTTTTCTTCTTCTCGGTTGCATGAATACGAGACGGCAGTGAATTTGAAAAAAGATGAGACGGCGATTGAAATGCGGCTAAATGGCGGAGGCTGGTGGATGCGGTGGTTGTGGGTGAGGATAAGCTGATACTGGTACCGATTGAAGATGATAATCGGATTGTAGATAGCGATGGGGATGCACAGGGGGACCTTCCTAATGCCATCACGTTCTCCATTTTTCTCTATCTTCTTTCTTCCCCTTTCTACTTCTTCAGGTGACAGTGAAATACTTTCATTGCTGTTTGTTTCTTTTCTTCCATTGGTTTTCAATCCGGGTAATTTACAGAAATGGTCCCTCAACTATTTAGAAGAACTCTTTAAGCATGATTTTATATGTTTTTGGTGAGTTATTTTAAATTTTTTTCCAAAATTAGAATAAAATTTTAAAATCTATAAAATGAAAATCTATTAAATTTTAATATATTGTTTATTTTTGGAAATTACAATATAATTATATTATTAAAATATTTTATTTATCTAATAAAATATTAATTTTCTTTCTAAAAAAATAATTTCAAAGTATTTTATTGATGAGAATATATTAAAAAATATTTTTTTATCATTGTAATTATTTTTAGGAAATTCTTTAAATTTGGAGATTTTTCAAGAACTGTATTACCACTATAAACAAACACAAAGTCCAAACATATGAACAACCAACGAAAAGGAAACCGAACTCCACAACAAGAAACCCAAGAAACAAAACACCGGGACATGTTTGCGAGAGGCAAACAGACCCCAAACCAGAACCGAGACTACAACAGAAAACCCACGGCAACGGCCCAACCACCGCCGCAACACCAGAACCGACCAAACAACGATCACCCAACTGCTAATTTCACACTCTTTCTCATACTTTCTCTATTTTGTAAAAATCTGTTGAAGCAAAAAACATGTCTAAAATCTTGATTTTAAAAATTTTGTTGAAGATGATCTTAGTATGTTATCAACATTTATCCTGTATTTGGATATAATTAGTATAAGTTAGTTTTATGCAATTTAAACATGAAATTTTAAAAAAAAATTACATAAATAATAATAAATTATGAACTTGGATTATAATAGATTTAGAGAAATAAAATAACATACTTTAAAATATCTTCAACATGACCATATATGAATAGCAAAGGCTTGGTGGATGGTCAATTTACACAAAACATAATCGAAGTGATTTAACTATAAAGATTGTCAAAAAGGGTTATTTGATTTTGTTAGTAAATTTCTTCACTATATGTATTTCAATAATACATATAAATATTACAACGAAAGTAATAATCAAATGTAATCAACAAAATGATTAGATAACGGATATAAGGGAATCGACTAAAAGAATTAAAACGAATAAACCGTATATCGCTTCAAACGATGTTGAGGCTCGTGTTGAACACGATTCCCTTAAACAGATTCGTCGTCTGTTACCAGGGTACAACAGCGTAAGCAGTGTGTACAAAGAACGTATGCAGAGAGATATGAGAGAGGTATGCGTGCTCGGTATTCGGGAACCTTTGGAATGAATCCGGACTCCTCTATTTATACTTGAAAATGAAACCGACAGATTAATATGTTATTAATTAGTGATTAACTGATCATTAAGCACATTAATATTCGTATTCATTGAGTATCAAACGGGAGTTACAGGAAAAACGACACAGTGTATGTCGCGACTTGCCACGCGGCACAACCCACGTAGTTCACTGTTTATTGTCCCCATGACAGTGAAAGTCGCGCCTTACGGCGCGGGTAAACCCGCGACCTAACTCGTGAAATACATTGGTTCAAAACAAAAATTTTCGCAAAAACCTCATAAAATTTGGTCCTCCTTCCTATGTGGGACAAGTTCCCACACACACTTGGTTTTGCCAATTTTCATCCCAAACACTCAACTTTGAGCATCGATATCTCATTCAGACATATTCCGTTTTGGACATACAATATATCGTTTCGAAGCTCTCATATAGGAGAACACAAACTCACGAAAAGTTAGATATATACAATACATATACATGTATTTAATTGTGTCCAAAGTTAGTAAAAAATCACATTTTTACTAAAAAATTTCCAACAGATTTAAATTGATATTATTTACAACAAAAATGATGATCAAAACTATTAGAAAAAACCTTAGTTGTTGTATTTGTAAAATATAAGTCTTGTTATTGTAGTAAAATAAAAGGAAGGGTCTAGAAAAACTCAACGAACTTTCTTATTTTGACTGATTAAGTCGTTGAATTTTTTCTAATGAAAAAACCATTAAACTTGCTAATTTTGAATGATTAAGTATCTATTTTTTTAATAAATAAACTATTGAACATTTTGAAATTGGTTATCAACATTTATTTTAACCCAAAAAAGTTACTTGCAATCGGCTATAAATGTTTTAAAGTAAAAAAAAAACGTAAATCAGTTTTACCATTCTCAAATCCTATGTCATTCAAACCCCTCGCACCCAACACCATCGCTCCCACTCGCCGCCCTACCGGCGTCCGTTTTCTATCACCGTCGTTGTCCCCCTACCATCGTTCTCCCTTTTTTTTTATTGGTTTCATTTTGTTTTTTTTATTCTCTCTCTTTTCTGATCTGTCTATGTAAAAGGGGGGGGGATCAAGGGACCAAAAAATTGATGAGAGAGAGAGAGAGATCGATGACAAAGATATGGAGAACTGACGATGATAGGGCAACGAGAGAGAGAGAGAACTTTAGGTACAAGGGTTTGAATGGCGTAATGTTTAAGAATGATAAAACTAATTTTAAGTTTTTTTCTTACTTTAAAATCTTCTCAACGGATTACAAGTAGTTTTTTTTTTTTTGGGTTAAAGAAAATGTAGGCAACCAATTTATTAAAAAATTCGATGATTTAGGACATCTCCAATGGGTCACACTATATTTTACACCAAATTTCAGAAATAGTGTAAATTTTGATGTTAATAGTAAATCTTCTCGGTAACACTATTTTTTTACACCAAATCCTAAAATTATAGACATATTAATTTTTTATATTAATTTATTAAGCTTTCAATAATATCCTTATATTTATTAACTTTACAATTTATACCCATATTTTTTTATTTAGATCATAACTTAATATTTTTTTTATTAATTATGAATTAAATTATTTTAATACATAAAATAGAACTTTTTATTAAATAATAAAAATTACATTAAAATAAATACAAAAAGAGAATACATATGCATTTAATTATTCTCATTACTATATTTTTCCTACAAATGATTAATTAACGCATTCCGAAGTATAAAGTGTGCTACTTTATCTTTGATTTGTCTATAACGAGTGAGAAATTGTTGAAATTGGTTATTATCATCCATCACCGTTTCAACCTCTATCGGTGGGACTTCTCTTGCAACTTCAGTTGGTGCATCAAGATCACGTTCATCCTCAATTATTGTAACACTCCGAATTTTTGGTAAGCAAATATTCCTTTAAATCTGTATATCGCTCGTAGCCTAGTCTTAGTTCTTGGTTTTGCCTAGAATTTTGTCTTAGTTGGAGGTTGAGTGAGGTAGCCGAAAAAGAGGTCATTGTGTCAACAGTGCTCCGCATGACTCCCCGTGCGACTCGAGCCGTGCCACCATCCGTGTGGGGCTCTGCCCTTGCTCGACTCCAGTGCTCTACACTGCTCTCCGCGCGAATCCATTTGCGCAAGCATCCGCACGCAACCCCTGTGCGTTTTAAATAAAGAAAATTGGCCCCAAACCTCATAGCACCCTAATCTCTTCTCAAGAAACTCTCTCTTCTTCTCCCTCTTCCTTAAATCTGACCTAAGGGTCATTTATTGCTTCATTCCTCCATCTCTCCAATATTTTGCTCCTTTATTAAAAGTTGGAAGCCTAAGGTTCAAGGATCTACCATCTCACCATCTCCATCTTCAACCTCAAGCTTTAACTTGGGTTTTCTAGGTTTTCTAACAAAACCTAATATGTGAGTTCAATATATCTTTTTCCAAACTCTATACATGTCAAACTTATAATTTTTGAACTCTTATTTACTACATATTCTTGATTTGAACCATTTTGACCTAACTTGGGTATTTTTGGAGATTTTTAGGTTTTTTTTTTAACCATTTTGAGATATATCAAAGAGTCTTATAGTTTGTGATATATTATATGATAAAACTCGTATATTGATGGTCAAAAACTCTTGAAATAGTGTCATCTTGGTTATATGTGGATTTCACAATATTTTGGGGATTTTACTTGTTAAAAGTGGATTTTGGAAGGTTGTATACTTGGATTTCATATTATGTTTGTACCAATAATGAGCATTGTGGAGTATTGATAACTTTGGAAAATTTAACCATTTGGGAAACGATTTATATTTGGAAATGTATTATGAGAACTATATGTGCGATTATAGTTTTGTCATTAATGTAATAGTGACAAGCCTTAGACTGTTAGTAGTGGATCCATAGGTATAGAGTCGGCTTAATGTTGGGTTAATTCTCGTTTGTAGTTAGTTGAGACATTGGATGTAACACCCTCAAATCTGGAAATAACAACTAAATTAAAATTTCCTAAATACATCAATAAATGTTTCATATACAATCACAATTTCAAGGTTTTACCTCAACACGCACAATTCATTCTCTACATAAAGTCTATAACAAGGTCGGGTGCTACTAAAATCCAATAATAGTCACTATCTCCAAACTGCGGAAGACTTCACCAAATATTTACACTTGCGAAAAACTAAAGCACATCACTTCAAGGTACTGCTAGAACCAAACCTCCCAACTGGAACCTGATGCACATGCCGGCAAAATAAAAAGTTTAGGCTTAACGCCTAGTGAGCTCAAGAGTTTTCAACATATATAAATTAATCGTTTAAAAAGAAAGAATGCAATTAAAATCATAATCTTTCAAAATGATATGCTTCACTTATGAAAATGACTCGTTTATCAATAATTATGCATTTTAAACGAAAGAGACACCGAATTAATCGTTAACCAAACCAAACTGTTTTAAAGATTAAGATCACAATATAAATCGTTCTTTCGTAAACTTAGTTTTAACCCAAAACTTGCTCAATATGAGAATATAAATCGACTTCCAATTTATGATAATGTAAATAACACCTCATATCCCAAAACACCCCAAAACACGGGCGGGGATTTAATACTCAACCCATAAAACATGGAGTAAATTCATGTACGCAAAATGTCATCGAAAACAAATATATAACAGACTCAGCCCGAAGACAACACCTTTCGGTGACGGGGGAGACCTGATTCCGTATACTGTGACGTATACAGAGTAAGCCACACATTACGTTAAATTGATATTAAGTATCAGACTCTACGTCTTTCAGTATACACCCATAGATACTTACATGGAGGACTTACACTATACCGAAGATGTCTAACCGTGCCGCAATGGGGAAAACTAGCGTTCCACCATTGGACAAATAATAAAAGCATCGAGCTCAACATCTTTCAGCATACACCCATAGATACTTGCACGAAGGACTTATAACCCAATCTGACGCCTAACGTGTCGCACGAAGGACTTACACCCCAATCTGATGCCTAACGTGCTGTGATGTGGAAACCAAGTCGTTCCATCATCGGACAAAGTGATAACAGTGCTCATAGATCCATAGCAGACGGGCTAAAACATTACATGACTCAAAACGAATGAACTACGCATTCAAAACATGTAATTCCCAAATAAGATGCAGTAATTGCAAATCATAATCAAGCGCTCTACATTGAGCTATTAAAACCGGACAAGTGTCCCCAAGACCCAACAAAATCCAAACCAAGTCATAAGCTCAACAAATCCAAAGACCCAACGTTGAAAATCATAAAATGAAATCAAACGTACACGACCCGAAATAATGCAACCCATGCTTCAAAACATACAATTAACTCCAACATCATTTAGATTGGGGCAAAACATTTTCCAAATGGGTTTATACCTTTATATCCTTTCAAATCATCCCATAACACCCAATAAAATGCATTTGTACTCAAAAATATGCTCCATGGAATAAATCATTAAGATACTCCAAAATATACGATTTATTTATCAACATGCCCAAAATCCCAAATGTAGTGTCCTATTAATTTATAAAGTTTAACACTTCCAAATAACCAAGACTTATCAACAGTTAACAATTTCATTTAAAACACAAAACACTTTTAAAATAAACCTTTTGGCATGTACACCGTTTTCATAAATCAACTTGAACTCACCTTGTTAGATTTAGGCTAAAATCTAGATTTTACTCCACTTTGAGCTCCTTTGAAGAAACTTGAATCTTCAAAGTCGAAACCTCCATAAACCTAGATACATAAATTTCACCCATAAATAATCTCAATCAACCAAGTAGAATCGATCCCCAAACACATAACATCAAAATCTCCATTTTGGTCAAAACCCTAATATTGACCCCAAACGTTCCAAAATCTTACAAACCGAAATTGAAGGAATCAAACACTAGAAGATCATCAATGAAGCATTTACATCACCTATTAAGGTTTAGAAAATGAGGGGATAAACTTACCACTTAGGTTTTGGTGAAAACCTAGAAAACCCTAAAATTTAGTTTGAGGTTGAATATGAAGATGAAGGTGGTCAATCCTTTACCAAAGCTTCCAATCTTACCACTTGATGGTGTTTTACTTCCATAAAATCCAAGGATTTGAGCCAAAAATGAGTTAGGGTTTGAATGGGGAAGAAGGAAAACGATTTGGGAGAGAATGGAGGAAGTTTGGATATGAGAAAATGAGAAAAGGGCTGAAAACTCGCACTTAACAGCACCCTGGGCCTCTGGTGCGACAATGACCAGCGACATTGCCCAGCCTGACAATGTCGCCAGGTCCCCCCAGGCCACTGTTCCTTCTCTGCGACTGTGACATTGTAGCGGGACCTTTCCGGAGCCCCAAAACTCAACTTTTTCAATGTCAACCCTCCCGATACTCCAAGGGACTTTAGATAATGATTTCCCAACAAAAGTCACGTCGTTAATAGATCCAAAAATGTCCAGTGACCTTTTCTTACCAAAAATTACGGGTGTTACATTAGACCCTAGGAAAACAACTTGGTACGGTTATGTGGGATCGAATACTAGCTGTGAGTCGTAAATGTAATCCTAGCGAATGAGCATGATTAGGATCATTGAGTGCCCTCCCCCACATCTAAGTACGAGTCAACGAGTTCGTGACCTTGATCCTAGTATGATGAGCTCAATAACTCGGAAAGTGGCTTACTTTTGTGTTCCGTCATTATCCTTGGAAAACCGGGTCTCCCCCGTCGTCGCAAGATGCTTTTGGACTGAAAGGCCCTTACGTGGTTGTTGTTACCCTTTATTTATCCAAACCATTTGAAAGCTTATTTAACTGTACTCCAAAGCATTTACAAATTATTGATATAAACTGTTTGTTCTCACTAGGCATCAAGCCTAAAACTTTTTCTCAAATGACATGTATAGCATGTTCCGTTAGCGGTGGGGTTCCCAAGAATTGAGGGACGAGTGTTGACCATCATGACATCTTTTGGAGACATACCTTTTGGACATTGGCGCACAGAAAATAATAGAGATTTTTGGGAGAATTGGGTTGACAACCACCATAATCTAGATTTAATGATTTATATTAGTTGGGAGAATTGTTGTTAACTTGTTGTCTATTCATAGTATTTGTATACGCTATTACAGCTCCCCTTTTTGGGTGATTAATTTCTATTTGAGATGTCATTCGTAGCCTATTCTAGTTTTAAATTTATCCCTATTTTTAGGGTGTTACAATTATCATGTTATCTAAAATAATACATGTAATCATTGTATCATGTAGCATGTCTTGTTGCCAAAAACGAGCCGGTCCTGCTACAATTGCGAAACGTGATTGGATAACGTCAAATGCCCGCTCTACGTCTTTTCTGCATGCTTCTTGTTTGTGCTTGGCACGCTGAAATAAGCATGTCATATCCAAAGATCATAATCTGCGACAACTTCAAGAATAATAGTTGGCGATCCACCACGACCCTCATATTGCCCATCTTAGTCATTTGAACAATTTTTCCATTTCCAGTGCATGCAATCTAAACTTCTCAACATTCATGGAAAACCTCTTATAATTTCACCAATATAGAAAAGTTTGCCTCATCATTAGTGTAACACCCTGTTTCCGCAAAGTAAGTCTCCGTCTTTCGTTGGTAGTTGTTCCATCTTCCGTTCATCCTTTCGGGGAATTATGTTGTTCTTTCGAGCCTTAAATCGACCCATGCGAGAATCGTGAGTTTTTGGACTTTTTGGGCTTCGATACAAACGGAGCGAGAGTGACTCGCGATAGTGACATGTGTCACTATCGCGTGTCACAATCGCCGGGGAGGTACCAACTCGCGATACAATCCACGCGAGAGTGCCTCGCGATAGTGACACTGTCACTATCGCTTGGCAAGGTCGCGAGCGAGGGTCAGACGGGTTAAAATCTGATTTTTAGCCTCATTTCTCATTTTAACTCAATCTTTTCTTTTGCGATTTCCTCTCAACTTCTTCCTTTCATAGAAACCGAACCTAGGGTTCATTTATTCCTCAATCGCATCCTTTATTGCTAGAAGTTGGGTGTTTCCTCCAAGATTTCGGTTTGGAAGCTTCACCACCATCTCCATCTTCATCCTCTTCATCAATTTTTAGGGTTTTCACCCAACCCTTTTCTTTGCTCTTGAAGTTTGGGAGTGCATAACTCATCTTGGTGATCGTAAAGTATTTCGGTTGGTGGATTGGAGTTTTGGTTAAGGTAACCTCTTGTCCTCTTCATTTGTGGAAATTAGGGTTTTTGGTTTTATGATGAGATCTTGTGTAAAATGCTTGGGGATCAATTCTAAGGGTTGAATATGATTATTTATAGTCTGAAATGTGTGGATCTAGGTTTTGAAAGCTAGAGTTGGATTGGATGTCTTCGGAAAGCTTTAGGTGGGATCTATGCTTTTGGAGTTCAATGGTTGTGGATTGAAACCTAGGTTTAACTTAACCTAGCAAGGTGAGTTCAAGTTGATTTGTGAAAACGGTGTACATGCCAAAATGTTTATTTTAAAGTGTTTTGTGTCTTACATAAAATTGTTAACTGCTGATGAGTTTGATTATTTTGAAAGTGTTTACTTTATAAACTTATATAGCACACATCTTTGGGATTTTGGGCATTTTGATAAAGAACTCATACATTTTGGGTATTTAAATGATTTATTTAATGGAGTATATTTTTTACTATAAATGCATTTTATTGGGTGTCATGGGATGATTTGAAAGGATAAAAGGTATAAACTCACTTGGAAAATGTTTTGTCCCGATCTAAATCATGTTGGAGTTATTTGTGTGTGTTGAAGTATGAGTTGCATTATTTCGGGTCGTTTAAGTTTGATTTCATTTTACGAGTTTCAGCGTTGGGTCTTTGGGTTTGTTGAGCTTATGGCTCGTTTGGATTTTGTTGGGTTATGAGGACACTTGTCCGGTTTTGATAGCTCATTGTAGAGCGTTTGGCTATGATTTGCATTTATTGCATCTTATTTGGGAATTACATGTTTTGAATGCGTTAGTTCATTTGTTTTGAGTCATGTAATGTTTCAGCCCCGTTTGCTATAGATCCATGAGCGCTTTTGTATTTTATCCGGTGTTGGGACGACTAGTTTTCCACATCGAGGCACGTTCGACATCGGATAGGGAGTGTAAGTCCTTCGTGCTCGTATCAATGGGTGTATGCTGAAAGATGTTGAGCTCGATACTTTTATTACTTTGTCCGATGGTGGAACGATTAGTTTTCCCCATTGAGGCGCGACTAGGCCTCATGGTATGGTGTAAGTCCTCCGTGCTAGTATCTATGGGTGTATTCTGAAAGATGTTGAGCCCGATACTTATACCAATTTAACGTAATGTATGGCTTACTCTGTGCACGTCATAATATGCGGAATCGGGTTTCCCCCGTCACCGAAAGGTGTTGTTTTTGGGCTGAGTCTTCTATATATTTGTTTTCGGTGACATTTTGCATACATGAATTTATTCTATGTTTTATGGGTTGAGTATTAACCCCCGCCCGTGTTTTGGGGTGTTTTGGAATATGAAACGTTATTTACATTATCATAAATTGGAGTAAATTTACATCCACGTTTTGAGTCGAGTTATCTCTCTCTTATGCTATATTCATATAAACTTGAGTTTATGCATATTTTGGTCGGTTGATTTATAAAGCTTATTCAAATTTCATTATTCGAGCATTACCATTATTCTCGTTTTAATTAAGTGTTGGATTGCATTATTTCATGAAAGAATGTGTTAGCGTTGAGGCGGCCATCTATAAATTGCATATTATTGGTAAATGAGTTGTTCCATTATTTTAAAATAAATCATTTTAAAGGATCGTGATTATAAGTTACACCATTTCCATTTTACGTTTTCTTTATAATCATGATATAAACTCTTGATCTCACTAGGCGTTAGCCTAACTTTCATTTTTATTTGTCGACATGTGCATCAGGTTCCATCTCGGGATTAGTTCTAGCATTCCTGTGAAGTGATGAGTGCTAGATGTGTGCTCGAAGAGGTGTTTAGCTTGAAGAAGTCTTCCGCATTTATATTTGGAGATAACGATTGTTATTGGGATATAATAACACTCGACTTTAGTTAGTCTTTATGTAAGACTTTAATTTTGTTGATGGTTCAATCTAGAAATTGTATTTCAATTATGGACTATTAGTAAGGGATTTTATTCCCCTTTAAGGTATTGATGAAAGTTTTTAATTAGTCGCTCTTTCCAAATTTGAGGGTGTTACAATTAGCAGTTGGTGATCTCAAATGCTACTCTGAAAATATTTCCACTATTCCACTATTTCCAATATGGAGAAGCCTTGCCACACCTTTAGCTTATTTTTATCGAATATTTTATCATGTTGTATATTATTTACTTAATTAAAACATAAATAAGAAATTGATATAAAAATAATTTATAATATATATAACAAATAAAACATATTAAAACTTTAACATTTTAAAAAATAAAAATAATAAATCTCAAAATTGATGGACCAAAAAAATTAAAAAAAGTGATGTAAAAAGTAGTGTAAATGAATAGTGTTACACCAAATATAGTGTAATACTATTCATTACACTAAGGTGGCGTTTGTTTTTTAAGTGGTGACGAAGTCTGAAGTCTGATTTCACTTCTGATTTTTAAGTGGTGTTGCTAAAGTCTGAAATCCAATGTTCTAAAAAACTCGCCGCACAGCCACCATGGCGCGCCATGGCACCAAGGCTTGTGTGTCACGCCACGTTAAGCCCATGACACGCCATGACCTAATGCGCAATTATCGTAATGAGATATTTGATATTTATTTACGTTTTTAATGTTTTATTTGCAAGTTTTTAATATATATAACCTAATTTAACTTGTTAATTACTATTGACTCATTGAGTAACAATAACGAAACATACGTTTTTATATATAATATTATATATTAATTAGAAATTTGACGCCATAAGTCACGCTTTGACTCCTAAGACTTGAGGCTTGGCCTCGCCGCCACGCCACGCCTCACGTCATTTAGAACCTTGCTGAAATCTGAATAAAAAAGACTATTTGTTTTTGTAAGTTGAAAACGTCTGAATATGTATTATTGTCTATTTTATCCCTAAAAATGTGATATTATTGGATTTAATGAAATTATACTACTAAAATCAGTCTTCATAACAACTAAAATCAACTGAAATTCGTTTATTAACTCAGAGTAGCTACTTTATATACACAAACAAACATCTTTATGATCTCTTGAGCAACAAAGATTGAAAAACCCAATGGTCTAAAGGAAGGAACTTTACTGCAAATATATATATATGGTAAAGAAAAACTATGACAACAACATATATGGCAGCTTGGCAGCCACATGGCTAAAGAAACCATCCTTTTTTTCTTACAGAATTGATAACCACATGGCTAAAGAAAAGCTATGGCAACAACATATATGGCAGAATTGAGCTTAAGAAAACAAACGACAACAGAAAATCGTATGCAACAGAAACAACAAATCGTATGCAACTACATGGCAAAAACGATTTTCAAGAACACAAACAACAAATCGAGAAATACAGCAGAAAATCAAGAGAACACAACAGAAAATCGAGAAACAAGAAGAAAATCGAGAATCGCAGCAGAAAATCATGAGACAGGAGATTTGAGAATCACACCAGAAAATCGAACATAGGGAGATCGATTTGGAGTGACATACCTTCGAGATTTGAGGGCCTTGAGATCGATTTGGATCGACTGGAGAATGGGGCGTGAATGCTTGATGCGGTTGTGATACAAATAAGAGGAAAAAAGTAATTATGTTACCTCTTTTTGTAGTGGGTCTGAATTGAAAGGAAAAACAAACAGTCTTATTTTTAAAGGGTCTAACCGAAAAATTGAAAATAGACAATTAAGTGCTGAAAAGTGAAAAACAAACAACCTCTAAGGGGCCGTTTACTCAAATGTTTACCTGGTAAGTGCTTACTAGTAGAAGTCAACACTATAATTTATTTTATTAGGTAAGATTGTCGTACATTAAAACGGTATCGTATGCGACAATTTATCCGGTAAGTGCTTACCCGGGTAAGGGTCTGTTTACCCAAATGTTTACCCGGTAAGCGCTTACCAATAAAACTCGACACACTAACTTGCTTTACCGGGTAAAATTTTAATCATCACGATAGTATCTTATACAACAATTTACCCAGTAAGCGCTTACCCGGGTAAGAGTTGTCACTCTCTCTTACCGGGTAAGACTCTTCATCGTTATCCTCGCTCTTACCGGGTAAGATCCTATCATCTTGTCATGTTCATCCGCTATAGTAAATTCCCCGGTAAGCACTTACCGGGTAAACATTTTGTAAACGGCCCATTGTCTAACAAGAGTTGTATAGTTATGTGTCATTTGGACTAATAATACATAGAGACCCTTTAGCAACTTTAGAATCATTAGGTGCAGAATGGTCAAAAAATTATGTATGATTTAGTGTCAGATAAAAAATAACAGTTTGGAAATTGTTTTGAATCAACAGTCTAAATAACGTAAAATTACAATTTTACCCCAACCTTGTGTTAAATGGAATTAACATTTGACAAAAAGTTCCGAATAAGAGATAGAAAATAATTAATGGTTCAAAATAATACATATATGATATATCGTATCAGTCTTATGTTGAATGAAATTAATGTTTAACAATAGTTGTTCAAGTTTTCATATACAAATTACAAACATAAGATTACTTTTCTAGCAATATAACATTATTAAAAAATAATATATCGAATTATAAAGGAAACATTTATCACACACAAAAAAAAACATTGAGCAAGTTGAAAAAAATCAAACAAGTCCACCAATCATAGTTGAAATTTGGACAAATGTTGAGCAAGTCGAAAGATGATTGAAAATTTTAGATTTGATCTTTGATGGATTTCGGAATTTTGCAAATTTAGATAACATGGTCAATTTAAGAATGAAAACTAAAAACATAATGTTCTAAACGATTTTTTTTAATTGGGTCATAAAAAATATTGAGCTCACGACATGAAAACTAAATATAATTAATACATGTGTTTTTGGCGGTTGGTTCAATCTAGACCGCTCAAAAAAACATTCAAAACGCAGACCAGATCGGACCGGACCACCGCTCAAACCACCAAAAATGGTCTAGTTTGACTTGGTTCGACCGACTTGAACAGTTCAATAGTTTATTTGAACACCCCTAGTTTAAAGCATAGTTTGACTTTGATGATTCAAAACCATAAACCACACCGTAAATACGGTTTATTAAAAATACAAACCGCAAAAAAAATTCTAAACCGTATGTTACGGTACAATATAACTATTTGTATGGTTCAACGTTTTAGATGAACAGTTCTAAAAATACTCCTCAATGTACGATTTTTTATATAGTTAGGCCTAGAAATTAAACCGAAATGAAATTGACTATTTTACTAACGCTGTGTTTTCGAGTTTTGGAAGTAAAGAAAAGAAAAGAAAGTGAATGAAAAGAAAAGAAAAGAAAGGGAAGAGAAAGAAAGAAATATTTGTATTTGTGTTCTTGAGATTGAAGGAAGAGAAAAGAAAGAGAAGAAAAGAAAATAAATTTTCATGTTCTCGAGTAGGAGGGAAAAGAAATAAAAAATATTAGTTTTACCAATATATTTTTATTTATTTCATGATAAAATATAATTAATAGGTATATTCGTAATTTATAAATATTTTTAATTCTTTTTAAATTCAGTTTTTTCCATGATTTCCAACAAACTTCCTTCTTTGTGTGGGGAAGTTTGTAAATTCAAAAACTATTGTGGTTTATTTTCAAATTCCCACCATCACCCGCTCATCAACCCCCACCGGTTCTCCGATCGCCCCTCTGCTTGATAATCGAGATCGACGACCGACGGCAGTTGCTACCCTCCCGGAAACCCACCACCGTACTCGGACTACACGGATTTTTTTGGTGTTAGTTAGTAGCTTATTCACAAACGACCATTCTCTCTAATTTTTTCAAGTAAACGTCTACTTGAATGTTCCAGCCTCCAGGAGTTTTGAAATTGTTTCGTTAGTTACTACTTGATTTGAAATCTTATTGGATCATGTGAATGTTTCTAATATTCTTCGAGTTTTATTGATTGTAACTTATAAGGCTACTTAATAGTTTGTACCTGCAGTTGAAACCCTAGATTTGAACCAGTTGATTAAGAATTGCGAAATTCTGTATGCATTTTTGTGTTTTGATGAATCTTGGTATGTAAATTGCTACTTTGTTATCCTAAGGAACCATTTACTGTTTTGTATTCTGTGTGCCCGTTAAATTTAAATAGTATGCAGGTCCAGATTGCTTGTTATGAAAAATTTGTTCAATGATCTCAATCATCTCTCTTAGAAATCCTGGATTTGTGAGTAGATTAAGTCCTTGAATCGTATTTCCATAACCTTCACTGAAGACTTGAAACATCATCGGAGTTGGAGAATCCCACAAGGCCATCCAAACGCAGGATTGTTTCACCATGGATGCCACAGTCCATTGCCATAGTTGCCACCCCTTCACTAGCGGATATTAGATTTTCTCTTATTATGGCATTTCAATACCACAAGTTCATGACAAACTGTCAATATCACAAGTAGCTCAACACAGGAAAGTTGCGAATATAAGTACTTTTTATTTCGATGGAAGATGAAGATTAATCACAATTGTTTTCCATTCTGTTGGTGTTAAAAGAATGCTAATCAGTACATTGTATATACATCCTATTTTTGCACACCAGATCACCAATAGCTAGTTTATTTCTTCTGTTCATAATGCTCACCTTCCTGGCACATGTTTCCACTTAGATTTTTTTTTAAATATTTTTAATTAGGGACACACCCAGATTCAGAATCTTTATTTCTATCACCCCCACAATATCAGTGTCCTCACTAACTAAAATTGGATGTTACATTTCATTGATCAAAGTTGAGCCTTTTCTTTTTACTCTTATTGAAGCCTACCCTGTAACCATTGCTTAGATTCTCCCATAACCTGGCAACTTTACTGTTTTATTGGCTGGAAGATCAAAATAGGGTAATAACAGTTTTCACTTAACATTTCCAGCAAGAAGCAGCAACAATGGGCTTCGATTTCCAACCGAGAACCAATGCACCCTTTTCTTCCACAATGGTGTAACCTTCACAAACCTCGAGCTTTACAAGCCATTGCTTTGCCTGAGCCATCAACTTAACTGGTGTGGCCTGAAATCCTGCCCGACTCATCCTCCTCCGCCATTGGTCCACCCTTTCATGCCTTTCCACCCTGTTAGGCCCTTCACAACTGACAATATTTTTGATTTCTTCTGCAAAGTAAAACTGTTCAATTTTTGCTCGTCGAGTGTCATATTTAGGTAGCATTGCATCAAGGGCATCAAAAATGGCTGAGTAATAATGCAGTGCTTCCATAAACCTCCCAAGGAAAAAGGGCCCATTATGGCTTGAATCCTGCTCAACGAGAACTAAAACCTTTGGGGACAGTTCATGGATTATTTGTAGAACCGAATTTAAAGCACCACGGCTCTCTTTCACCACACAGTGAAGTTGGAGAATGCTGTTTACCACCAGGACTTCGTTTTCATAGGTCTTAATGTCTTCTGGCTTAAGGGTTTCCAAGCTGCTTTCCACAAAAGAAAACTCCAACTTTATTCCCAGTTCTTGGGCATATGCCTCCAGCTCATCACCGATGATATGGAACCTGTTAACACAGGGTCCAACTGCAGTGATCCTGAGGCGGCGTAGAGCCTGCCCAGGATGGTTAGCCAGGCTCTCTATCAATGCACGCCATTGGTGTCCATGTGGCAAACCAAGGTCAACTATATGAACAAAACTCTCTCCCTCAAAGGCTTCCAATATCGTTAAGTTGGCAACAAAGTGACCAAACTGAATGTGGGGGCAAACTTCATAAACCAGGCGTAAAGCCTCTTCTTTTTTCTCTGATGCAATGACATTTAGGCTTGTTGCTGGGACCACCAGCCCAACTGCCCCAAGTGGTTGCACCAAGGCTAATCGGTCTGTGAGCCCCTGCATAAAGCATGATGCCACCCTCTGGAACGATGAACCAAAAACAAGTGCGTTGGCTCGAAGCTCGGCTAATAAAGTTGTAGCATGTGCTTTATCACGGCAAGCAACAGCCTCAGCACATGAGATTAGTAGCTGGACGAGATGCATCCCATCTACATTTCCCTCATTTTCTACTGTTCTATTTTCCAAGATCCCGTTCTCAATGGCCTCGGCAGCTAGGTACCTTTGGGTGTAAGTCCAGATGTGGTCCCGAAATTGGAGCTTAGGGAAGTTATTGGAACTGCTACTGCGATGGATGTTGACGTTTACTCCATCTAACAAACTGCTGTTACCCACACTGGTTTCAGGCATGCTCACAGTTCTTTTTATCTTTTTGTGGCCAAAGGATTTATTGAACAAGCCAGGAAGCTGCCAAGGGGAGGTGGGATTGTCCAAAACAGATAAATAACATTGAGTATAAAAGGGAGAGATTGAGCGATCTTGACTAAGGTCTGTTTCGTTAGCATTGGTATGTGCCTGAACGTCATTGCCATCACCATCTTCATCATGGGCATACAATGGATTTTCCAAGAAACCAGGAGTACCCACATGAAGAGATGATTCCATTGACACCCACCTTTCTGCTTTTCTCTTTGTACCACCTAGTTTGAATCTTGGATCAACTCCATTGACACCCACTTTAAGATGATTCCATCTTTGGTCACTATAAAGTGGGTGTCCCATAAAACGATGAGCCATTTCGATCTCTTATCAAGCTATTGTTTAGATATTTCTGTTGAAGTTCTGAAGAGATTGAATTAGGTTCCCCATAGGCAAGGTGAAGTGAGCTTAATATAGAACTAATGGCTTTGTTCTTGTTCATTGGAGAAATTTACAATGATTGTGCATCTTCTTAAATGCCAAATGTTTTTCCAATAATATATGATAAATTTAACTTTAGCTATTTTATCTTTTGAGAGAAAACAGATCTCCTTACTTTTTGCAATCCTAACCAGGAAGTATTTAAGGTATAAACTAACCGTCAACATGTTTCCAACTTTGTTGGTAAGCCACTAACAGTCCAGTGATCCATATATCTTAACACACTTGCACCTTGCCACCTTGCCACCTTGTGTATTAAGTGCTGTACACGGTGTGAGAAATGACTACCTTTAAGCTGCCTGTCATTGATGGTTTTGTCAGTGGTAAATTTAACCTCCTTGGCCAAGATCAATTTGCTGCCAGTAATTTTGTTTCTGGTGAGCTTAACTTCCTTGGTCACGATCAATTTGCTGCCAGTAATTTTGTTTCTGGTGAACTTAACTTCCTTGGTCACGATCAATTTGCTGGTAGTAGCAACATAACCATTTAAGTCATAAACAGCTGTGATTTTTATGCTATCCAAATCTAGATGTGAACTTTTTTTAAGGTTGCCATAAAGGAAACTCTATATATTATAACATAATTACCTATTAATTTGAACATAATGCCATTTTAGTCACAAAGTTCTTTATTTTGTGGGTGTTATAGGTTTGCATATCGTACAGATCTTGTCTAAAATTTTGAACAAACAGGCCATGCTTCGGAGGCTTTGAGACTTTGGCACGATGGGCTCCTATGGAGAATCTAGGAACAAGTGATTCAATTGAATCAAAGGATTCTTGTGTGGAAAAAAAGGAAATAAAAGGTCAGGTTTTTTATTTCATCCATATATGATCTCTTAGGGGCTGTTTGGTTCATGGAATTGGAAGGAATTTGAAGGAATTTCATTGACCAAATTCCAAGCCCATGTTTGGTTCACGAAATGAAAGCGATGGAATCCTTCCAATTCCATTGAATTCCACATGTTAAGGAATTCATCATTCTTTGGCTTAAGTGAAGAAATTGAATTCCTACCAACAAAACGCATGGTCAAATTCCATTCCAATTCCTTCAAAGTCAAATTCCTTCGATGGATTCCAATTCCATCAAATTCCATTTTGTGAACCAAACGCCTCCTTAGTATCAGAATTGCTTATGTAGCCGTGATTCATTAGCTCCAGGCCGTAGGTTGTATAGTTTTTGTTGCAAAAGTGGCTTGACCTGAAACTGACAAGAAGCCTGAAAAACTTGTCTAAGTATTATGCCCAAAATACATCAAGCACTTATAAAGGAAAATAAAATAATGCATTTTGGAATGCTTAATTTTACTTCCCATAATTAGTTTAATCAATGAGTAAACCATTCTCAGGTCCTAAATAGTTAAGCAAAAGCAGAGGACATCCTCCAAATTGCTAGGGACAAAATCTGAATGTTATTAACTCTTTAATCCTTTTATGCAGTTCTTGTTTGTCAATGTATTAGGTCCCTCCATTTTGAAAGAGTCCACATCTTACTTTGAAAGTGCAATTAGACTACTTGTCAGCGTTGAAACCTATGTTGCAAGGACACGTAAGCATGGCGTGAATACTGGAGTGAAAGATTCTAAACAATTGAAAGGGGAGTGCTTTTATATATGTGTATACATAAAAGTCTAAATAAAGAAATAATTCATACATTAAATATATATAAGATCCACACATAATCAAGCTTAAGTTCATCATGCTTTTACTTGCCTATTGTACCCATATTAGTCTGAACTGTTGCGGAAAAGGAATTTGATGCTTCTTCTAGTCATCTCTCTCTTGCATCCATAAGACTTAAGTTTTAACTTAGATATTTATCACCACTTTCTAATTTTTTAACCATGACTCTTCATATCTCCTTTTTCATTATTCTGTATCTAATATATTTGTTTGTATTTGTTGTCCACAACTTGTGGACATAGTCAGTGAGGACACAGGTGCACACCTTGCCACTTCGAAAGCACACTATACAGATATTAGGCAAAGGGTTGAAGTGCTTCCTAGGTTCAAACTAAAACAAATGTAGTTAATGTTTAAGAAAATATATTTAATGCAACCTGGGTATAATTTCCGGACGGTAATATTGTCTCTAGAGAAAGACATCATGGTATTTGCTGATTCTATTAATCCTAGGTAAATCTATTATAAAAAAAGCAGGGTGTTGTGGCCTTTAATTTGTCTGTGTAGCATATTGGGTTGTTTGTTTTTTTAAAAAAACCTCTTAATGGCTCTTAAATCTGAATCGTTCAGACCTTTTTACACACCACCTCTTATTAATTATAACTAAAATAAGACTTCAGACTTTAGACCTCTTAAAAAACAAACGGTAAGTGTTGATCCATCAATCGAAGCCAAAAATTGATAAATTAGTATAATGAATAAAATTAATAAAATCCACACCTATTTATAATTAATTATGAATGTGTATTAGGAAGATAAAAGATCCCTAATTCTACGTTTAATGCCGCCTTGATGAGCGAAAGGTGAGAAATGACCAAATGCATATCAACAAATAGGCATTGTTGAGCATTGGGACCCCTATGTAAACAAGAATCATCTTTCAGGAGCTTTCTGCTTGGCCTGTATCTATTTTGCCACTCCACACTGCACCTCCATTCTGTTCATGAAGAGATGGTATTAATAATAATGAAATGAACATTTCCCCCTCGAATCCTGGAAAAACTCATATAAACTACCCTTTGTACTTTTAAAAATTATAGCTTTCCTTTAATGTTTACCGACCGAGGGAGTACTTTCCATCATGATAACATCGCAAGCTCTTATACTTTATCTTTGTTTGACAAGTTTAATAATTTTTATATAGTAGTTTCTTGTATTTGCAATCTTATGCTCTATCTTTGTTTGAAAAAGTTTGTAATAGTATTTATTTGTGATGCTTTTGCAGAAATTAAGCCAATGTTATCTATTTTCATACTGTCACCGTAAAAAATAGTGATGATATAATTTGTTTACAAGGTGGGATCGACATCTTGGTTCCCCGTAATCCGCATAACTCATGCAATGCATCCCTCCACATAAACCGGACAAACGTTCCCTTTTTCAAAGGGAGTGTGGTTCATTCATTAGGAGTGATGATATTAATTTTGTTTACAAGATCTTTATTTATTACTGAAAGTCGTTTTAGAATTTAATAACTATATCGATTATATATAAAAAATAATTTTGTTGGATACAAATTGATTAACGAATATTCTAGCGACTATTTCTTCAAACAATAGTGTGAAAAGAAGTTTATGAATTTTTTGATATATCCATTTCTTGTTTATCAAAATCAATGGAATGCTGCCAAGACTCTTGACTTGTTCTCGTACAACCTTTTTTTCTTTTTCCCTTTTTATCTACTAGATAGAGATAGATGCCAAGGTTTGAAACCTTGTACCCTGTAAACAAGAAAATATTCCAATGTTTGGAAAATTAGACTTCAATTTTATAAACTGGTTAGCCGATTCTGGTGCACCAAGCTAGGTCCATGGGTTTAGCCATGGTCAAGAATGTTGGTTTGGTGATATTTTACTCATCCTTATTTCTAATACCTAAGAGGTCATGAATTCAAATACCCCCTTTTGCTTGTCTTCTGTCAAGAACAATAGACTTTGTATGCATTATTTGTATTTTGTAAAAGGAACTTTAGTCCCACGAGTTGATTAATTACTTAAATTTAGAACCCTCACCATATTTTGGGTTATTTAGAAGAGTAACTTTCTGACAGATTTTTTTAAATGCATAAACTTTTGACACATGGCATTCTTGGGTTAGGAACCGTTAGTCAGGTATGTTCTTAAATTTTGTCAGGAAGTTGTGCATTTAAAATAAATATGTCAGAAGGTTATTCTCCTAACCCGTTTGTGCCATCAATATTATTACAAAACTGTTTCATTTTGTAAGAAGGCTGTTGCTTGTAACTCAAAAGTGATATCTGGGTCATAGAGGGATAAACTTATTGGTTTCTTCAAGTTCTTGTCCCCATGATTTGTTTCTGTTATTTGCATGCTGGGGTTTCAGTTTATGGAATGGAAAAACTTGGCAATATAAGATCATTTTCTTCAATATTTAATAGAAAATCATATAAAACATCGCAAACATAGATGAAAATGCAAAATTGTTTCTCTATGTGCAGCAGAACAAAATGTTCAGTTTTTTTTTGTCTGTTTTGATGCTGTAAGCACTAGGATATATTATGAAATGCATTATTGTCGCTTGGTCTGCAAACGAATAATACGGTCATTTTCTTTCTTTGATCTTGTTTTTTTTTTTTTTTAATATGTAGTATCTCTAATGCCACCACCCATCATCCTCAGTTTTTGGCAGGGAGGTCATGTCATGGCCATCTCCATCAGTCGGCTGCCACAAGGTTGAATCAGTCTGATTCCACGTTTTTGGACTCTTAGATCGCTTGGTGGAGTGAAGATGGTATTGGTAACCCTTGTCCCGTTTGGTTTGCGGGAATGGAATGGATTTGGAAGGATTTGGATTCTAAATCCATTCCAATCCTGCGTTTGGATTGTGGGAATGGAAAGTTTTGACTGGATTTAAAATCCTTTGACTATTTTAAAATCCAATGTATGATGGATTTTGAAATCCTTTGGGTTGGGCCAGGATTTCAAATCCAATCCGAATGGATTTTAATCGATTAAACCTGGCTTCCTTTTAAATCCATCCTAATCCTACAAACCAAACACATGAAGGGATTTCAAATCCCCCCAAATCCAAATCCCTTGAAATCCAATCCATTCCATTCCAATCCCGCAAACCAAACGCGTCCTTAGGGGTAGATCAAATGGGTTTGCCCCTCATACGAGTTCGAGTCCCCTTAGGGCCAGTGGGCCACTTAAGGTTTGCCTCACTTTTAACTTTAGGGTCCCATGGGATTAGTCGCTCCAACCAAAAAGAAAAGATGGTATTGTGGTTGTAGTTGGAATTTTGCACTCTAATTACCCCAACAGAAGTTGGTTTCCATAATTCCATGCTTTAGGAATTAGACTTGAAGGCCCATTAAATTGCAATAACATTTGGAAGTTGGGCCCATAAGAAACAATTGTAACTTAAGGTACCCATATTCCATATAGTAATGTACCAAGTCATTAATATAGAATTGCCAAATTTTAAGCCATATCTAACTTTTATGGCATGCATTATAAGTTAGTAGTTGTGTAAAAAAAAATGCAGAGGGGTGTGAAATTTTAATGAAAACTTAATGCAATTCCTCATTAAAAAAATCCAAAATTTAGTAATTTACCGTATTAGTAGGACTCAATGCTATTTATTTGGAGTTTTGAACGTGTTTATGAGTTGGTTATTAGATAGTTTTATGGAGTTCAAACGTGGAGTTTAAAAAGTTGTACATAATATGCAGTAATAAATTATAACCTGAATTTTAAGAATATGTAATAAATTTCTCAACCATAGGTACAAAGATGGGTGACATGTGATCAAAGCTAGCAAGAAAGTAGCTGAAGAAACTATATCTTGAAAGGATCATAGATACGAAGAGGGATTACACGCAATGCAAGCGAGCAACAAAATAGCCGAAGAAAAGCCATCATCTCCAATAGAACCGGTACTTTTCTTGAACTTGGGTGTGTTACTTTTGTTACATTGCATTACTATCTGTTTTCGATAATTTTGACTTTTCTGATTTTGACTCTTCTTCCATTGTTGCTGCCTGTTCTTCATCCCTCCCTCCACCTTTGAAACCATCTTTTCAGCAATAGAAAACAAGCAGCAAAACCTGTGTTTGAAAATGAAAAGGAAAAGAAAAAAGATTTGTGTGATTGTGCATGAAAAACAACCATACAATGGACCTTCTTATATAGTCATTCTAAAGAAGTTAATACCCAATGCTTTGGATGTGATTTTACTTTAATACCCTTTTGGACCACCACCCTGTAGAATTGTCCTTTTTTGTCTTTACCCTTTTGTTTTTTCTAACACTTGGCACTAGTATCATCATTTACAACAGACATTCACACAATATTAAGCCATATGGGTGAAGGTCTTTTTGGTCAATTTCAACCCCCGGCCCTTTCCTTTTTATGAATTTGTCAATAAATGGGGTAGAAACAATTTTACACATATTTATTTTAAAATTACCAGAAAAACATGTTAGGTGTTAGATCCTTTATGCCCATTTATGTTTGTCAGAAATATTTTAGAAACTCAGAAACCACCTATTTTGTGAGTGTTCATGATTGAATAACATTATTCATTATGAATACTCACAAAATAAATGGTTCTTGGGTTTCTAAAATATTTAAGGTTCCTAAATGAACCTCCCTCTAAGTTGTTCATCGTAAACAACAAAAGAATTTAGGTTTTATTAGTGTGGGTATGATAAATTTGATTAATTATTATACGAAACAAAAATAGAAATAGATATATAAATAGAAAGGTGTTATTTAACATTGTGTGATAAAAAGGGTGTGAGTAGTTGCTTTTAACAGTTTCAACTACCAGCTACATATTTGAATGTTTATCCCACCAAAATTAAATGAAGAGGGAAAAAGCATATGAGAAGCTGTTAAAAAAGGGAAGACAACGAATCATGACACTTGTTTACTCCTTCCATTTCAAAATTTATACGAATCATTATAAATTTCAAAAATAATTTCTAAAAAAACAAAGTCTCGAGTCGAGCAAGATTTGTTCATAAACGATCTGACTCAAAAATGTTGTTTGCATGATGTTGTTGTATGTACATATGATTATTAGGAAGAAAATTAGAGGCATTTGTATACGAGACATGTATAAGAAGGTAGAGTTATCCCATGTTTTTTTTGTATGTATAACGTTTTTGTTAGAGTTGTACGTAGACCGGTTTGAAAATAACCTGGTCTGGTCAATGCAGTTTGAAAAAACAAAAACCTTGACTGAACCAAATTTGACAAAGTAAAAAAAATCCCGATTGACGGACTGGCCTGGTGTAGTCCATAAAAAGTTCGGTATACTATGTTTGGTTTAGTTTTTGTTTTTAAAATTGAATTAAGGGATTTAGAAAAATTAAAAATTAGGACCGCCTTTTATCTTATATGGGCTTTATGTCTGATTCAAAAAAAATATGGTGTGACAAATGATTGGCTGTTCGCATGGTCCAGATCGAGGACATCATGAATCGATCTTTATTTGATTCGGAGGAGGTAGTAACAAGCATTTTTTTTTACCTTGTTTAAAATATACTTGTTGTATGCTTTTGGTAATGATGGATATCCAGAATAACTTATGTGTACCTCGACCAATTTTATATGGTATTGAAGTTAACAGCCAGATAAGTCTTTAGTGAAAATACTATACGTATTAATTTTTAATAGGGTTGAATAATTGGTTTAACAGTTTTCATGTTTGAATTTATTTTACAAGTGTTGTTAAGAATTATGTTTATTGATTGATATGTTGAATTTTATATCTAATATATTAGTTAACTTAAAGATCAAAATTAATATAAGGACAAAAAGTGTAAATTTGGACAAAAAGAATATTATAGTATTTTAGACAAGTCAACAGAAAAATGTCGTCTAACACTATAGATAGAGACAAAGTGTTATTTTGTGGTCCAGTAGTAGATGTAACATCTTACAATTTAAATTTCAAATTTGCTTTCAATGCGTATATAGTTTTGGGCCGATCTTGTTATATATTAGGCCCAAATGGCCGAATACCTACCTAATGTTCCCGTCACTCTGACGTGTTTTTTATCTCGTAACATTTTGGATGTGTTTGGTATATGGAATAACACGGGACAAAATAGGATAAAACTTATTGTTGCACATGTGATACGACATGAGACAAAACAAAAGCTCATTGTTGTATGTTTGATGCGACATCAAGTAAGGACTGGAACAGAGTGGGATGAAAGTAAAAGAATATCGTGTACGAGAACTTTTTTAAGAGAGAAGGGAAAGTAAACGAAAGAAAAATAATAATAAGTTTCCTTTTAAATGTGGAAGGAAAATAAAGGAAAGAAATAAAAACTCCTAAAAAATTATTAGAATTACAAAACCATTCAAACTTTTACTTTAAAGGATATATTTATAAAAAATATATATATATTTTTTTCTTTCTCTCCTTATTTAAGAACATAAAAAATTATTTTTTTCTCCAAAACACAAATAAAAAGTTATTTTCAATTTTTTTACCTCTCATTTCTTTTCTTTGCATCAAATGGATATTTAACAGAAATGTCTCCCAACGTGGAAATTGTAACAACCCAGAACACATACATCTAAAATATAAAATAAAACATTACAGCCCAAAAGGGCAAAATATGACTACAACTGAGATAATCTAGGTCCTCGGAACTTCGAGCTTTCCTCCAAATCTCTATCACGACACCGCCTACCGACCAGATCTCTCGAATGAACTTCTAACCGAACCCCTTACCTGAAAGTGGTATAGTTTTGAAAAGCGAGGGTTAGACCATGAGGTCTAGTGAGTTCCCTCTAGTAACAACATTCGCACCAACAACAATACTAGTGTGTCACCCGTGCGTTGTGCGATAGCGAAAAACATTTTAAAGAAATACTTGTCCGAGTTAAGATAAAATGTAATTCTTCGGTTAATAATTAATAAGATCTAAATTAAAATGAAGAATGTATTTCCATAACTGGTACATTTTTATGCATTGATAATCGTTTCTTGTTACGAAGAATTTAAGATGTATCGGTAATAATTTTGTTGTAATGCTTTTTAGAACTCGAACGACATGTCAAACAATTATATCACTATTATTGTTACAAAAAGTTTTGGCTAAAATTAGCCAACCTTATGAGTTTCAACAATTTGACATCTTCTCCTCAAAAATGAAGATGAAAAGGTTTATAGGTTAAACTTTTTAAAATTACCAAAACAACATTATCTCAATGAATTTTATGTTTGTAGTATAGCAACGGAAGAGTTTTTAACATATAAAATATTTTAAAAAAATCAAATAATTTAGATAAAAGTAAGGAGGGCTTGTGATATTGAGGAGATGACTTATCATTGGCTTTAGTTGTTCCTTTAATACAAGTCATTTACATATTATACATTTTAGAAAATCAAAATTTTGAGAAAATTCATAACCACAATTCCTACTAAACCATTGTGCCAACATAGTAATAAAAACCCTCACTTTATCATAATCTTACAATTTCAATAATCAAATTATAACTCCATAATAGAAAGCAATTCCATGTATATATATAAAAAACTCAAATAATTAATTCAACGTTTGATAAAAAGAGTAGAGATAGAGCCACCACCACCATCATCTCCATCGTCATCACTACGCCGGCGACCGAGAACCACCGCGGTTCTCCACTACTCCATCCGACGACTGTCGTGCGCTGCCACCATCCGCCAGGAGCCTCCTTCGCCACCCCACGTATCGTGACCTCCTCCCCCGAATCTCCGACGAGTTTATGAAATTTCAAGTTCATACAATGTTTGTTCGAGTTTCATAAACTGTTTTTTTTGAAATTTTATAGTTTCATATATTTTCATAAACGGTTTCATATATTTTTCTCCATATGAATAATCATATTTTAAAGTTTCATATATTTTTCTCTCATATGAATATTCAGATTTTTTCGAAATAATCATATATTTTTTAAGTTTCATATATTTTTCTCCTATATGAATAATAAGATTTTTAAGTTTCATACATTTATCCAATATGAATGATCAGATGATTAGACGTGAAAATTTCAAAAAAACATTTTATGAAACCAAAAAAACTTGAAACTTTCGAAAAAACTGTTTATATATGAAAGTCGAAAAAATTATGAATATTGCCGGAAATGGGGAGGTCGCCGGAGTGGGAGGAGGTCACCGGAAGTGGGAGGACGTCACCGAAAGTGGATGGTGACGGTGGATCGTGAGTGTGTGTGTGTGAGAGAGAGATGGAGAGATAATTAAAGAATTTAATTTTTTCCTAAAATTACGAAATTTGTAAAAAGACATAAATGCCCTGATTTGTATTGTTTGTAACCTTTAGAATGTTTGCAAATGAAGGTGTCTCTATATATAGGGAGATTTCTTTTGCAAACCAGTCAGATTGTGCAAACTTTGTGAACCAATCAGAGCCATCCAAATTTCCAATCAATGGTTGAGATTCATCAAGGGGTGTATTATGTAAATATGAATATATTTTAATATTTTAGATTTATTTTTAACAAAATAAATACACCCTAAAGGGCATTCTCGGTAGAAAACATGTAATAGTTCATGAACTAAATTTGGTATCTGTTTATACGGGATTATATGATTCCGAGATTATATGGTGTGGAAACTAGCTGTTTTGATTGAAGAAAATCATTATGAATATGAACTGAAGTAGACATTCTCCTGGAATCATGAACCAAAACAACCGAGGTTGGTAGACGAAGAAGATGAAGATGATTTCCCCATGGTTTGCCAGGTTGAATAACCTTCGAGAAGAAACCATGTACGACGGAACAGGCTGAAGAACGGTCGAAGGTTCACGTATCTGGGTTTCATAAAGAAGCGTCGAAGGTTCATGTATCTGGGTTTCATGAAGATCCATCGAATGTTCGCCAGGTTGAAGAATCTTCGTTTTGTATCCTCTTTGCCAGGTTTCATGAAACAGACTTCAGATTGAGTTTCATGAAGATCATGATGATGCATTTTTGAGATTGTAAGACAATGGTGATGTATACGATGAAGGTTGAAGAACCGTCGAGATTCTCATGTATTGGGTTTCATGATTACGGTTTTATGTATATAGGTTTCATGATCATATATCTAGGATTCATGAAGAACGGTCGAGAAGAACATGTATTTGGGTTTCATGATGATGTTTATGGGTTTCATGATCATGTATTTAGGTTTTATGATTCATCGGACAGGATGATTCACATGGAAACCCCGGCCACCTCTTGATTCACACGATTTAAATCATCATCGCCGGCAAACGCTCCTGACAAATCCATACGATCACCGACACGATTTAAATCATCATCGCCGGCAAACGCTTCCGACGAATCCATACGAAGACCATCGCCATCATCGACGCCTGCCGTAGGAACTGTCTTCGACGACCGAACCACATCATTCATGAATATTTCATTCATCGGAAAAATATCTCCGGTTGCTAATCTTGAATCCTCCATTGAATCCTCCATTATCGAATTATTGAAGAAAAAAACCTGTAATTGATGATAAAAAAGTTGTTAAACGTGCAACAGAATCAAGGAGAATATTATCTCCTAAAATCACGCCTTAACCATTAATAAAATTAAACAATTAAAAAAATATTAAATTCTAAAAATAATGAATTGACATCGGTACCCTCCATAAATGTTAATTTAATAATAATAAAATATATGGAATTATCCAAAACGATTGGCTGAGAATAGTTCACATAGTTTGCACAAAATGACTGATTTACAAAAGATACATCCCCTATATATATATATATATATATATATATATATATATATATATATATATATATATATATATAAATAGGCCGATAGATATAAAATAAATAATCATACTTAATCTTAATCTTAATCTTAATATATATTAAAGAAGAAACCACGTTGTATGACGTGACCTCTCCTTAAGCCAGGAAACCCCTTTTTCTTTTTTCTCCTCTATTATCCTTAACTTTTTTTTTTCTCCCTAATTTCCCACCAGTATTTATTATTCATTTATGTTTGCATTTAACACAATCTCCTTTATTTTCCTACCTATTCTCCATCTCCCCATGTTTCGTATTCTTGAGTTTCTTGTTCTCTCCATCTCTATCAATTCGATCTCTCTATCAATTTTTCTAACCATCATAAACCTTCCTTTCTTTTTTAAATTTTTTTGATCTTTTAAAATATTTGATATGTTAAAGACTTTTTTCGTCCATACATTGAAAACTTAGGATTAATTAGGACATGGTCGTTTTGATAATTTTAATAAGTTTAACCTCAAACTTTCCCATCTTCATTCTTCAAGGTTAAACCTCGAAATAGGACATGGTCGTTTTGATAATCTTAAAAAGTTTAACCTCAAACCTTTTCATCTTCATTCTTCAAAGTTAAACCTCGAAACCCTTTCATCTATCCCTGCAATGTGTCTCTTTTGCATTCTCATGAGTTCTCCATCATTCAGTCTCTTCTTCTTCTTCATCTCCATCACTTGATGTGTTTTTCATTTCATAAGCCGTTATTTTTCAAAAAGTCGGTTTTTGTATTTACCTTCGAGAAGGCTAATCCGAGTATGTATTTCTTTTGATGTTTGTGGATTTTAAAGTTTTTTTTTTATTACTTTTGTATTCTATATTTTTCATAAGTTTTTTCTAATGAAACCAACATTTTGTTTTTGGGAGCGCTTTTAGAGTTTTGTTGGGAACAATATATAGTTCGATGATGTAATCTTGAAAGTATTATAAACTATGACGTAGCCTCAACAAACTTCAACATTTTCTTTTTAAATTGTTATTTATTTTCAGGTATACTTCGGGAAGACCAGGTATAAATTGTTTTTTACTTGTATTGGGATTTTAAAGTTTTTTTTTAAAATATTTTTGTCTCTAAAAAATCTTCGAAAATTTTTCAATGATGGAACCGAGAGTTTGTTTTTTTTATAGCGGTTTTGGAGTTTTTACGACAATGGTTCAATAATGGAATGTTGGAAATATTAAAACAATTGAATGGTTATTTTTTTCCAGGTTTAATTCGAGAAAACTAATCCGAGTATGTGTTCCTTCTGAAATTTGTTGGAGTTTTAATGGTTTTTTTAACTAATGTCTTATATATTTTTTCTAATTTTTTTCCAACTGAACCGATGGTTCGTTTTTAACAGCGTGTTTCAGATTTTTGATGACAACAATGATTCGTCGATGGAATCCTGGATGTATTACAATATTTGACGTGTCCTCATCACCAAAGTTCAACTCGTTTATATTTATCTTTTTTTTTCCTCTCATTTTTATTTTACGTGGAAGTGTTTTTAATACATTAATTGCTAAAACTATTTTATGTTTTTATTTTATTATTAAATTTTCAACACATCAAATGTTAAAACTTTTCTTTTTCTTTTTTAATTTATTTAACCAATATATAAAAATCATTTCATATAATATAAAATTTAAATAACTTATTACAATTATAACTTATTTTTTTTCCAGGTTTAATTCGAGAAAACTAATCCAAGTATGTGTTCCTTCTGAAATTTGTTGGAGTTTAATTGATTTTTTTAAACTAATGTCTTCTATATATTTTTTTAATTTTTTTCCAACCGAACCGATGGTTCGTTTTTGGCAGTGTGTTTCAGATTTTTGACGACAACAATGATTCGTCGATGAAATCCTGGATGTATTACAATATTTGATGTGCCATCACCAAAGTTCAATTTGCTCCTTTTTTAATCTTTTCTACTTATCTATACTATATTATAAAGTAGACATAAAAACTCTTAAAAACAAGTTTTAAAGCTTAATGTACAATTATTTAATGCTAATTACTTAAAAAACAACCATTAAAGCTGTATGTACTACATTTAATGCTATTTATTAATTTTCAATCATTATCTCTAACCATTTTAACTCCCTTAAAATCATTTCTCACTTTAACTTCCCTAAAATAACTCTCAGCATAATTAAATATAGTATAAAAATCAAATTTTAAATATAAAAAATCTAAAATATAATTAAAAAAATCTGACAGAATATTTTATAAAAAAATTATATTATTAAACCAAAATAAATTACATTATATTATTAAGTCTAAATTAAACAAATTTATATAAAAAAATTATTATCACTCTATCACAACCATCCAAAATCGTAATGTAAATCGACAAAAAAACAGAAAATAAAATGAAACATTAAAATTGTGATGTATCTAGTTGCATTGTGCGAGTACACTTCTAGTATTTTCATAAAGCTAAATTTCAAGTTTAATGAGAAGACATCATTTATATTTATCTTTTTTTTTCTCTCATTTTTATTTTACGTGAAAGTGTTTTTTAACACATTAATTGCTAAAACTATTTTTTGTTTTTATTTTATTATTAAACATCAAATATTAAAACTTTTGTTTTTCTTTTTTAATTTATTTAACAAATATATAAAAATCATTTCATATAGTATAAAATTCAAATAACTTGTTACAATTATATATATATATATATATATATGTATATATGTAGATAATTTTATTTTTATTTCTCGATTAACATTAAAAACACTCTCCTTCCCTCCATATATATTTATAATATATATGTAGGGGTGAGTTCAAATGAAAACTCATCTTTCATTGTACACATGAGGACAAATCTTAACCATTGATCAAAACTTAGAAAACTAATCAATGGTTAATACATAATAAGGTTAATTGAGAAGTGATTAAGAACAAAATTGGAAATTTGAATTAGCGCCTACTTTGTTTGACTTTTTATTTTATTTTTTAATTAAAATTTTTTTAACCCCTTAAACTTTAAAATAAATTATCTTAAAAATTATTAATATTTTAATCAAACAAATTACACCAAAAAAACGAGAATTAAAATAACATCCATCTCGATATAGTTTTTTTTTTCGTTTTAACCGTTTTTTACGTGAAATTCTATATATGTGTTATATTCATTATGAATATGCATGCACGTTCTCGGGTGTCCACATTCAGTATGAATAACAAAGGTGAACGTTTATTCACTATTAATGATGAATAATATAGTATTCAGGATGAATAATACAACATTCAAGATGAATAATACAACATTCAAGATGAATAATACACGAATTCATGATTCATGTATTATTTATCACGAATCATGTATTATTCACCCTGAATGCTGTATTATTCACCCTAAATGCTATTAATTCATCTTGAATGATACATTATTCACGATGAATAATATATGAATGACCCGTGAAGGTGTAGACACATGACGCACTCTCTTTTGTTTCCCCATTCACAACCGAAATTTGGTTTAATTCATTATGAATATGTATGCGCATCCCCGAATGTCCCACATTCAGTATGAATAACAAATGTGAACGTTTATTCATTATTCATGATGAATAATACAATATTCAGGATGAATTACACAACATTGAAGATGAATAATAGACGAATTCATGAATCATGAATTATTCACCCTGAATGTTGTATTATTCACCCTGAATGTTGTATTATTCATCCTGAATGATAAATTATTCATGATGAATAATACATGAATAACCCGTGAAGATGTTGAGACATGACACGCTCTCTTTTGTGGTTCAGAACAGAATTACTCGATAGGTTCTCGATTCATCTTGATGGGTGTTGGGTTACGGTACTAAAGAAACGTGATGTCTTACGACGTTGAATAAAGTGTTGAAGAAGGTGACGTCGATCGAGTTACATACTTACGATGTCGAGGTGTTGTACAGACTTGAACGTACATAAATATTCATAATGAATATAACACTTATATAGCATTTCACGTAAAAACGGTTAAAACAACAAAAAAACTATATCGAGATGGATGACTGTAGATCCCAGATACAGTGCAATCAACAACAATAGTAATCAATGAAGAACAATAAATAAACCACAATTGCTAGTCATATGATTAGATTAAACAATTAAAGGGTTTAGGTTTACAGAGAGAATTTCTGATAAGAGAATGTAAACCTTACGACTAGCTTTTTATCAATGATTTCTTCTTCTACTAACCTAAAACTAGGTTTAGAAAACCTTTAAATATGGACGTGTAAAGCTTATAAGCGTTATAATTTAAACAATTACAATTCAACTTCTAAACAATTGCAATTTAAACCCTATAAATGTGTTATACAACTTTCAACGCACAAGGACTTTCAGTCCTAACAATCTCCCCCTAAAGTTGAATAAGGCATTTATCTTCTTGAAATCTTCAGGCTTTGATCTTCTTTCCCTCTTAAATCTTTGAAGAATTTTGGTGTTGCATGTCTTCATGTCTTTCCAAGCTCCCCCTTGAATAAAGCTCTTGGTCTTCATAGTTTCAACTTTGTAACCAGATTCAATGTACAATAGCCTCGACTGAACACACTATCAAGCACCTTTCAATTGTAGAAACTCAACACACCGGATCAGCACACAAGAAAGATAATGTGCGAGTTACGTGACATTCCACGGTGCATCTTCAGTTTAAAAACAAATAATTTGTCTTTGAATCGCGAGTTGAATATGCTTTCAGCTTAAGAACTTATTTCAATCAGCTCGTAGGAAGGACAAACTTATAGCAGACACCACATGATACAGGATAGAATAAATGCAATCTTGAAATCCAATGGATTTTCAACCTCAGATTTAAGAAATTTTGTTACTCCCCCTCAGATTTTGCTAACTCCCCCTCAACACGATGATCTGTGTCTTTGAATTTTCTGTCGTTCTCCCTCTCATGATTAGGAGAAACCTGAGCATCATGTAACTTTAAAGACTAACCGGATGAGTAGCAAAAGATCAGATAAAGCGATTCAGTAACCAAGGGTAACAGCTAACACAGAAACACAATAGTAACTGTTATCACAACAATTTAGATAAATGTGTGGCCTATTTTCAGAGTTGGCATCGATGTATCTCTGATAGGACTTCCAGTTATCACCGAAGTAAAATATTAAAAATTACTTCTCAAACTGTTCCGGCAATATCACAAAGATATGCAAGGGGAATCACAAAGATGCGTGCGTATGTGAAAGAAGTATAACTCAAATTGATTAGGCTCAAAGATTGATTCAACCTGGGACGCAGGTTAGAAATCAATAGACACAGTGAGATGAATATGAAGTTCGGAGACCGGAGACGATGTCTTCCTTTTTCAATATCTAAGACCTCCGAGTGAGGAATAGATAGATTATGTGTTAAATCTCCGTGCATATATGAAACAAGTATCTTTTGAGAGATACTTGAGTGGCTGGGTGGGGTGACACGAGTTATCGACACTGGGTCCATGTCTGTTTCAATATCCATCTACAAAGAACGAGAATGAATAGATTGTGTGGTAACCCGGATAACTGACTCGGTTTGGTAAGGACCAATAATTCTTTTAAGTCCTGTCACATCCTCACCACATTCTTTTCGCTCCGAACTCATCTATCAATCTAGACCCCTCACTGATATCTATGAATGAGATGTGTTTCTTGGGTAGGTCCTTCCGGTTCTGGATTGACCATAGAAACATTAAAGGCCCTAACACTCCTTTAACTCACCAAGATAGAATATTGAAGTAAACTTTCTGATTTGAGATTATCATAAGTCAAAAACATTTAAGAACGAGTCCTGAACTGAAGTGTTCAGAAGTCGATATGAAAAATAAACAACGTGGTACTCCCCCTCAAAAGTGGCATAACCCTTGATTGTAGTCATGTGACATGAATAATCTGAATTAAATCATACATGACATTCCTACAAAACAGATTAAGAAGATTTTGGTTTTGGTATCCATGCTGTGATGGATCCTTGATGGTTAATTGCCTTGGCTTTGAAGCTATTAAACTGAGGATTGGGGATGCTATAAGTACCATACCAATTATTAACATACCTTAAATCCATAAATTCACTATTTCCACAGTGAGTGCAATAGATCTTTGCTCGGTTTCGACTGATCAACTTTCCTATAGAATAAACATAAGTAGGTGAATCAGTCTTGGAAATAGATGACTTTGTATCAACTACAGGAGAATCATGAGACTTGTTTCCTTCACTGTCTTCTGTAGTTGGTTTCTTTCTCCAAACCATCTTTACTTTTCTGAAAAAATGATTATCTGAAGAATCATTAAGCTCGCAATTAGAAGAACTAGAGTAGTAAGTATGTCTTTTGTTAGAGGTTCCGGTCTTTCTTTGTTTCTGTGAACGTCTTTTAGATTTTTGCTTTGAAGATTTGTTCATAGAAACCTTTTGAGAGGCAGATGTTGAACATTCACCTTTATAAAATTTGACCGGTGGCTCACCAGTTGAATCCAAAAAATCAACATGACTTGGAAGTTTAGGATCCAAATCAAATTGGTCTAGCTGACTGTCTGGACACACCTCAGAATTCAGAAAGGCTGAGAATTCCATTTCCTCATCAAAATGATCCTTATCACTTGAAGGATTTAGGAAACTGGAAGGATTTGTGCCTTGAAGCGGATCATTAGCGGAAGCATTTTCAAAATCAGAACGACGATCCTTTTTGAAACACTCCAACTGAGGCTCTTTTCCTTTATCAGAAGAATTTGGTGAAGAATCACCCTGAAAACCTTTACAGGAAGAGGTATATGAGGGTGGAGAAAAATGTTATGACAGATTAATTTTCTCCCCTTGGAGTGAGTCAAGCTTAGCTTGATGGTCAGCTTTGTGAAGTTGCTCTTTCATCAGATCTGCTGCCAAGGCAGACATTTGTGAATTAAGCTCATTTATCTCTGTCTGAAGATATTCCTTTTCCTCCCTCGATCCAGTTTCCCTTTTATCGGAATTGAGGCACTCAAGTTTGGATAATAACTCTTGTTTTTCCTTTTGAAAAATGAGTCTTTCCTGTGCAAATGACTCTTCTAGCTGAACAATTTTATTTTCTAAACTTAGAGGTGGAACATAGATTTTGTGGTCCATTGATTCCTCCACAGTTTCAACCGTTTTTGAATCAAGTTCAGCCTGAGAATAACTTTGAAAATAGTCATTTGACAGAAAACAGGGTTTTTCGTTGTAGTATGACACATTCAATGAGTCATAAACAAAAGGAAGTTGCATCGTGGTAGTGTTTTTCCTTCTCAATGTTTCCAGTTCCGGATCCTCATCAACAAGTGGTTTGGTCCATCTGATTTTGTACTCTGGGTAGGTCTTGTCCACTCCCAAAAATTCGAAAGCATATAACGTGGGAACTTTGGTCAAGGCCTTTTTCAGATAATGAGGGTTAACGTAACCGAGAACCGTCTCTGAATATTTGAATTCTTTAGGTGCATTCAGATGCATCGTTTGTTTAGATTGACCGATTTTGTAAAGTTTATGTTCAAGATCCTTTAACTGGTAAGTTAACCTTTGATTTTCATTTTTATAAGACACAGTTTTAGTCACAATATCAATTTTCTCAATTTCTGACATACGGAGCTTGTACGTAAGATCATCTACTTTGGTATTTAACTCTTCAGACACTTTTGAAAAACTCTCACACTCTTCCTTTAGATTTGAAATTATGCACAAATTGCCAGCAATTTCTATGCGTTGATTATCATATTTGTCAAGCAGTCTTTCAACTCTAGCTTCTAAACAAGAAACTTTCTCTTCTAGCTCATAATAAGTTGGATGAGACATTGTTGCTTGAAAAACTTGAAGTATAGGGACTAAACTTGACAAAATATGAAAAAATCAATGTGCAAGGACCAAAAGTGACAACGTGTGAAACTTGAAAGCTTAGGGGTCAAAGATGACAAATGATCAAAACTATGAAGTACGGGGGCTAAAAGTGACACAAACTAAAACTTAAAACTACAAGGACTAAAAGGGACAAAAAATTAAACTTAAAAGTAGAAGGACTAGAAATGACATAAGTTAAAACTACTAACTAGAGTGACTAAAAATGTAAAAAGAGAAACTTCTAACAGACTTAACTGAAAATTAACGAAAATGGACTAAACAAGAACTAAAACTTTACTAAATTAACACACTAACAAACACTAACTGGACTAACGGAAAAAGGACCAAAAAGTAAAGAAATTAACCGTCACTTAACGGAAACTTAACGAAATTATTATTCATCATCTTCTTCGTTGAGTCAACCTGCAAAGCTTCGAAACGGTTAGAAATATTTATTGAAAAATAATCGTTAAGGCTCCCTGATCACTCCTTACCAGATTAAAATTCAACCGGTCAACCCACGATCACAAACGAACCAACCGAAAACTTTTCGTAAAACGATCGACAACTTAAAAACTCGGTATGGGATAAGACTTTTCGACCAAAAATGATCGTTTATGTTCCCTTAAGCTCCCTCAACTGATTAGAACTCGAAACAATCTCTCAAACTCACAAACGAAGCAACCAAACTTTTTACGAAAACCGAATGAAAACTTAAAAACTCAACATGAGATGAAATTTTTTGATAGAAATCGATCGTTTAGACTTTGTAAGCAACCCTTAACAATTTAAAATTGAAAAGGTTCGTTCACGATCGCTACCGAATCAACCGAAATATTTTCGAAAAACCGATCGAAAGTCTCAAAACTCGTTGAGTAATCACCTTCAATCAAACCAGAAATGTTAAATAAGACTATGAACTCAACAGTCAACCATTCCTTCACTACTTCTCAAATAAAGTTTGCAGCTTTATGCATCACATGAACATGTCTAAAACAACATTTTTCTGCAACAAATGTCAAACTTTGTTTCCAGCTTGTTAACGCCCCGTCTTCGTTTGCAAGCTCAGTCCACAATTCATCTAAGCCTGATTAAAGAATGGTTTCCCGGTGGAATGGAGGTTTCGGTATAATGGCTCCCTGTTACGGCTCATGTATGTATGCATGTGGTGCGAGAGGTAAACAATCAAACATGGGTCAACATAAATTATTTGGTCAACAATGTGATGCTACCATTTGATCATCAAACCAAGTTAAAGAAAAATTCGACAGATGCAAATAGTATTAACCGACCCACGATGATGTAATGACCAATCACAAATGGAACTTGCAAACTTATGAAAGGCAAACTCACAAACCGGGGACCGGTGTTGCCCAACCCGGGGACCGGTATATGCACAGGGAGTTAGACTCCGGGGACCGGGAGTGGATTGGCACCGGTCGCCCAAATTTGAAAGAGATGGTCCGGGAGATGGGACAATCCGGTCAAGCAACAACCAGGTCGACTTCAACCCGGTCGACAATGGAGAGGTTCTTCGAAAGAAAAAAAACTTGATAACCAGATAATATTAATCAGATTAATCAACAAATCAATTCCTAAAGCAAGAACTTTAATTTTCAGAAAATCGATATGCAATAGCAGTTCAGAAAATCGACCAAACTCAAATAGTTAACCCAGAAAAACGATTAAGCAGACTAAACTCAGAAAATCAACCGAACTCAAGAGCTTAACCCAGAACATCGACCGAACTCAAACACTTAACACAAAACATCGACCGAACTCAAAATCTCATTAACCCAGAAAATCGATTATAAATTTAAACCCAGATTTGAACAGATATGACTTTAGAGGAATTTAAACCAACAAACAACCACATATTCAAACCCTTCAATAAACTCTAATGAAAATAGACGCAGGTTCGAAAAGCATGAACAAGAACACAATACTCATACGATCAATGAAAAAAAAATCGATTAACTGACCTATGCGATTAAAGGGTTTTAGAAAGACCCTTTTGATCGTATCGAATGAAGATTAATTCGATCCTGCTCCTATACCAATTGTAGATCCCACATACATTGCAATCAACGGCAATAGTAATCAATGAAGAACAATAAATAAACTACAACTGCTAGTCATATGATTAGATTCAACAATGAAAGGGTTTAGGTTTACAGAGAGAATTTCTGATCAGAGAATGTAAACCTTACGACTAGCTTTCTATCAATGATTTCTTCTTCTACTAACCTAAAACTAGGTTTAGAAAACCTTTAAATATGGACGTGTAAAGCTTAATGGGCTTGAGGCCCAATTACAATTCAACTTCTAAACAATTGCAATTTAAACCCTATAAATGTGTTATACAACTTTCAACGCACAAGGACTTTCAGTCCTAACAATGTCATATAGAAGAACACGAAATTCTCGTTTTTTTGATGTAATTTGTTTGATTAAAATATCAGTAATTTTTAAGATAATTTATTTTAAACTTTAATTGGGTAAAAGTTTTTAATTAAAAAAGAAATAAAAAGTCAAATATGGTAGGCATGAGTTTAAATTATCTTTCATTTTTACCTCTAAGCATCTTAAAATTAAAAACTCTATTTAATATGAGTTGTTGGATCAAAAGAGATTGAGTGACTGAGATTTGTCCTCACGTACACAATGAAAATTGAGTTTTCATTTGAACTTTCCTCTCTCTTTCTCTCTCTCTCTCTATATATATGTATATATATATATATATATATATATATAGGGTCAGGTTCATTTGTTAACTACATTTTTTGTGTTAACTTTATGAACCATTATAAGCCCTTGATCATGGAAATCAATGGTTGAGATTGAATATATTTTAAAAGCCTTAATAAATGTACAATTAATGAAAAATTAGGAGTGAACTATAGTGATAAGAGTATTTTGGGAAAAAAATAAATGAAACATTATGTCTTTATTCTCTCTTAATTAATGTTCATTTCAAAAGAATTGTAACCCCCGGTTCATTAGTGTTCATGAATCTGCATGTATTTGAACATTATTCTTCCAAAAGAATCGTAACCCCCAGTTCATACATGTTCATATGAAGAAATATGAACATTAATACTTTTAAATATCATATTCATATGAAGAAATATGAACAATATTACTTTTAAATATCATATTCATATGAAGAAATATGAACAACCACCCACCGTACTGTTCATGTGACTCGTTAACAAGTTTTTGTTCATATGCCCAATGGTGAAGTAATGAACAAACATGAACACGTTAGATGAAAAACTCTTGGTTGTATGTATGATCTGATGCTACCACGATACATGGAATCAGTGAACTACCATTATCACTGCTTAAATATTGGATGTAAACTTTTACCCAACCTTGGTTCATGAACAGTGAACTAAAAGACAAAAGTAATGAAAAATAAACATAATCTGGAGTTCGATGAAATTCATAATTCAAAATCCATCAAAATTGATACCCATAATTCATTTAGTTCCCAAACTACTTCTAACTGATAAATATAGCCAACAAAGTTTCTATGAAAACACCAAACATCATACCAAGTGTTGTTGCATATTTTACACAATGTCATGAATACTTAGTTGAACATACATGAACACCTACAAAAATGTTCATCATTGTTGAACACACCTTCGAAATAGTTAACATTAACCTCAAACTTTCCCATCTTCATTCTTCAAGGTTAAACCTCGAAATAGGACATGGTTGTTTTGATAATCTTAAAAAGTTTAACCTCAAACCTTTTCATGTTCATTCTTCAAAGTTAAACCTCAAAACCCTTTCATCTATCCCTGCAATGTGTCTCTTTTGCATTCTCATGAGTTCTCCATCATTCAGTCTCTTCTTCATCTCCATCACTTGATGAGTTTTTCATTTCATAAGCCGTTATTTTTCAAAAAGTCGGTTTTTGTATTTACCTTCGAGAAGGCTAATCCGAGTATGTATTTCTTTTGATGTTTGTGGATTTTAAAGTTTTTTTTTTTAATTACTTTTGTATTCTATATTTTTCATAAGTTTTTTCTAATGAAACCAACATTTTGTTTTTGGGAGCGCTTTTAGAGTTTTGTTGGGAACAATATATAGTTTGATGATGTAATCTTGAAAGTATTATAAACTATGACGTAGCCTCAACAAACTTCAACATTTTCTTTTTAAATTGTTATTTATTTTCAGGTATACTTCTGGAAGACCAATCAGGTGTAAATTGTTTTTTACCTGTGTTAGGATTTTAAAGTTTTTTTTTTTAAAATATATTTGTCTCTAAAAATTCTTCGAAGTTTTTTCAATGATGGAACCGAGAGTTTGTTTTTTATAGCGGTTTTGGAGTTTTTACGACAATGTTTCAATAATGGAATGTTGGAAATATTAAAATAATTGAATGGTTATTTTTTTCCAGGTTTAATTCGAGAAAACTAATCCGAGTATGTGTTCCTTCTGAAATTTGTTGGAGTTTTAATGATTTTTTTAACTAATGTCTTATATATTTTTTCTAATTTTTTTCCAACTGAACCGATGGTTCGTTTTTAACAACGTGTTTTAGATTTTTGATGACAACAATGATTCGTCGATGGAATCCTGGATGTATTACAATATTTGACGTGTCCTCATCACCAAAGTTCAACTCGTTTATATTTATCTTTTTTTTTCCTCTCATTTTTATTTTACGTGGAAGTGTTTTTAATACATTAATTGCTAAAACTATTTTATGTTTTTATTTTATTATTAAATTTTCAACACATCAAATGTTAAAACTTTTCTTTTTCTTTTTTAATTTATTTAACCAATATATAAAAATCATTTCATATAATATAAAATTTAAATAACTTATTACAATTATATATATATATATATAGGGGAACGATCAATTGAAAACCAATATTACATTGGAAACTTTGGAAACCGAAATCAACCAATCAGTGAATTTCTTTTTTTTTTTTATTTTTATTTGAAAAGGTTATTTTTGTCTTTTACATTATTTCATAATATATATGGTAACTATTATTATTATTATTATTATATTAATAATTATTTAATTTTAATTTAGTTTATATATGGTAATAATAATCATTGATTAATTTAAAAATAAGATATTTAATTTATGTAAATGATTTAATTTTAATTTAGCTTATATATGGTAATAATGAAACAATAATGCTAACACGATGAACCTGATGAATCTATTTTCATTATGAAACAATAATGCTAACACGATGAACCTGATGCATCTATTTTCATATACGGATATGCAATTGAACAGGTAATGAAACAAAAATAGGAAGTTAACAAAAATGGCACATTCATCATGTTTCATTATGAAACAATAATGCTAACACGATGAACCTGATGAATCTATTTTCATTATGAAACAATAATGCTAACACGATGAACCTGATGAAATCTGTAATCCAATGAAATCTGTAATCCACAAATTCATTCTGTTTCATCACAATATTAGATTGCGTGGGAAATTTTATAATAAAATGAAATTAAAAAAATTATTTTCTTACATAAAATCTAACAATAATTGTTAGGTCTGATTTTATAGTAATCATTGTATTTATAGGGTTTGGTCAAATACTGTGTTTAGAGTCTTTTCAGTGTTGTATCTGACCAAGGGTATTTAAGTCCCTTTGGTCTTTGTCTTGTGTAAGTTTAACACGCACATTATTGAGATTTACTACTTTGCGCTCCATTGTTACTCTCTCTCTACTTTCTCTCTCTAAGGATTTAGAGATCTTGGTTCATCAATTGGTATCAGAGCATGCTAGATCTTGAGAGGATTGAGAGATTACATTTACGGATCTGATTTAGTGATTGAAATCGAAAAATTGATCGATTTTATTGATTTTTCAATAAAATCTCGTTTTCTTGATTTCTCACAAAATTTGGATTGTTTTTGGACTGAATTGTATTGATTTTTGCTTTATTTGATTCGTTTTTGATAGGTGATCGTATTTGATTCATATTTTGTTGCAAGAAAAATGGATTTAGTTCATCGATTTTGAAAAAATCGGATTTTCTGGAAAAACGTTGTTCTTGTTCTGTTCATTGTCATTTTTTTAAAGATTTTGTTGTTTTTGATCGAAATTGGTTGATAAAATGTGTTAGAAAGGAGTTTTCGAAATTCAGTGTGTGATTTTCTTGGTTAAATTTCTTGATTTAATCTGATTTTGAAAAAATTTACGAGTTTTTGAAGTTTGCGTTTTCGTTATGCACTTTGCGTTTCTATCATAATACTTTGCGTTTCTATCATATACTTTGCATTTTCTACTAAGTTTTTGTTATCTTGTTTCAGGTTTTCGGTTCACGTTGGACCCGCAAAGCTCATTGTGCGTCTCAAGTGACACACGCAAAGTCAGGTTCTCGGATCTTACTACACGCGCAAAGTTCACTTTGCGTTTCTAGTTAGACCCGCAAAGCTTCACTTTTCGTTTCTAGTTAGACCCGCAAAGTTCACTTTGCGTTTCTAGTGTGACCCGCAAAGCTCCACTTTGCGTTCCTCTCTTGACCCGCAAAGCTCCACTTTGCGTTCCTTTCTAGACCCGCAAAGCTCTTGTCTCCCTGTCTTAGTTTAAAAAAAAAAAAAAAAAAGAGTCTGGAATTTTTTTTTTAGTGTGTCTTCTAAATTTTTTTTTCTTTTTAATCTTTGTGTCATATCAAGTGTTTTTCAAATTGTCAATTTTTAATATTTTTTTTTCGAAAATTTTCAATTCAATCTGATTTTTGATTTTCTGATATATAGTTTGGGACGGTCATTCACTTCAAGTTGATCTTTTTCTCAAGATGTCTTTGCAAGCACAGATCTACAAGAATGACCTCATGATGTCTTTGGGGTCTGATACTCGTCCACCAGTACTAATCAATGAGAACGAATTCGAACAGTGGCAGGATCGGTTTATCAACTTTATTGAAAGGCAACCTAATGGGGATAACATGATGAAATCTCTGTATGAGGGTCCTATGGTGAGGAAAATGAAAGTGATTCCATCTACTGCTACTACTCCAGCTACAGCAGTTGAAACACCTTTAAGTGAATATGACGAAAAAGAGCTATCAAGATATAAAGCAGAAAGTCAGGCTAAATCTAATCTGATCCTTGCTCTTCCCAACTCCATCTATAACAGAATCGATTGCTTCAAATATAACCCAATGCTGATGTGGACTCAACTTGAGAAAATCATGTTTGGTTCTGCAATGTCTACTCAGTTACGACAGACCAGATACATGAACAACTTTGAAAAGTTCCAGGCAAAGGATGGGGAAAGTTTGAAGAATGTGTTTGATCGATTCTGGGCTGTTATCAATGATCTCTACAAGATTAAAGTTACCAAGACTGAGTTGGAGGCTAACTTGAAGTTTCTGAATGCTTTACAACTTGAGTGGAACAAGTCATGCCACAGAATGAGAAACGATGTCAGAATATCAACCATGCCAATTCAGGAGTTATATGAAATCTTGATGACAGATGAATCTTTGGTATTGGAGAAGAAGGCAAAAATGGATAAGAAGAACAAGCCTCTGTCAGTAGATCCCATTGCTCTTATAGCTAGCCAACTGGCTGAGCAAGCATTGACCGGATCAGCTTATGATGGGTCTACAGATGATGATGGGGAAGCTCTCGAAAAGGCCATGCTTCTTTTGACTCAGCTTTACCAAAAACGGTTTAAGCACAGATATGGGTCAACTAACCTGCCGTTTACTTCTGGTTCTAAGAAGATAGAACATGGTGCTTATTCAAAGATATACATTCCAAAGTATGAACAGGCTAAGGTTGTTGATCAAAAGAAAGATGACAAAAAAGTGATGAACTGTTTTAACTGTGGGAAGCCTGGACATATGGTGAAAGATTGCAGAGTCAAAGTGGTAAAGAATGCTGATTTTTACAGAAAGAAGTTAGCTCTAGCAGAAAAGAAGGAAAGTGGAACTGTCTTGTTAGCGGAAGAAGAGTACTGGTTGGACCATTCGGATAATGAGGCTGATAATGAGGAGGTTGCAGCTATGTGCTTCATTGGTGACGATGACAGTGATAATGAGGAAGATGATACCTCATCTGATGGTTCTGAGGTAATATCTGATTTTAACTACAATTTCTTCTTATCTCAAATGAATGTCTTTATCACTGCTTTGCATGATTTACGCTCAAAGTTCGTTTTTGAGAAATTTAAAAATCAAGAAAAGTCTGATTTAATCGAAAAACTGCAAATTTCTTTAAAAGATGAAAAGTCAATTTTAATTGACACAAAAGAGAAATTTAATAAGCAGTTGGTCGAGTTAGAAAATTCAAATCAGACTTATCATGATTCGTTGATTGAACTGACTTCTTCGAATAAAATCCTTTTTGATAAAATAATTGTTTTAGAAAGGAAATTGTATACAAGAGAACAGTCTGAGCAAACTATTTTTTTGAACAAACCAAGGAGTGAAGAAGCTATAAAGGAAAGATGGGGGCTTGGTTTTGACAATCCTCATTTTTTAAATAAAGTAATAGACGAAGTTCCCACCTTATATAAATACGACTATCTAAATCTTGCACACTACGGTCCTCAATTTAAATTCTTTTGGACTTGTGAAAAGCAAATTTTAGACGTCGAAAATGAGAAAAGGATTTATAATAAGAAAAATGAAATTCCTTTTGTTTACACTTTTGAAAATGCAAAATATTTTCCTGAAAAATCAAGAAGAGGAAAAAGAGTTCTAAATGATATATCTTATGTTAAATCTTCAGCATCTAATGATTTTATTCCTTCGTATGCTCCTGAATCTGATAAGGAAAATATTTCTCCAATCATTTATGATTCGAAGAAATATACTCCTCCATTAGTGTTGGAAGGGAAAATCATAGATCTTGAAGATCAGATAGAAGATCACAATATTTTGAAGAAAATTGAATCTGATATTTTTATTTCTTTCATGACATCTAGTTTTGAAGAAAAATTATTTTCTCAAAAATCAGATTCTATTTTTCACCAATCTTCTGATTCTAAGGAAAATAAAATTAAAAAGGAAGTTTCAAATTTTAAAATTCTTTCTCAAAATTCTTCAGATTCCGAGGCTAATTCTTCAATATCAAATGCTAAGATTGATTTCTTTGATAAAGTTTCTTCTTCTGATTCAATTATTGATAATTCTTTACTTCTAAATGATCAATTCTATAAAAACAAGCGTAAAAGAAGAAGATCAAAGAAGTCAAAGAAACATGATACTGTTTTATCTGAAAATTCTAATGTTTCTGATTTTTATTCTTCAGATCGGACTGTGAGGAAGTCATCAAGACAAATCTGGAGAAAGAAGCGGATATCTGAGGAATATATTGTTGATGAGGATAAATGTGTAGACAAACTTTATAACAGTGATTCTGTTGCTTCATGTAATAAAATTTCAAAATATTCTAGAAAGCAAATGTTTCGAATTTCAAAATATGTCTCATGTTCTTCCTCAGATTCGAATTCTGATGATTATGCTTTCTCTTCTGATGAGTGTGATTATTTTTCTGATCATATTACTCATGATTTATCTGTTAAATCTGCTCATTGTTTCCCCATAAGAACTGCAACTAACAAACACGGGCCCAAATTCAAGTGGGTTCCCAAATCTTTATCTGATTCAAAGTTGCAGGCATCACATGTTAAGGGGGAGTAAGGGAAAGTTGGCTTCTGAGTAGTTCAGCTCAGGACCCGCACTTCATAGACATCGACTTCTAAACACAACAGTTTAGAACTTGTACTTCAATGATTAAGCTTCTGACTTAATGAGATACTGTGAGTACATCAATTTTATTTCCGCTGCATATATCTCTGATTATGATGTGTTCCAGTTTTTCTCAATGTTTCAAGAATCTGAGCTTGTTTATCTTTCTCATGAATTTGTATTACCCAAAATTTTCTTTTAATATGAGACACAAATTTATTTTCATCTTTGTAAAAGATGAAATAGTTGAATTTTATTTTGTTCCAACTAAATATTAATTAAAAGTTTAAATCTTTACAAATTTTATTCTATAAAGTAAAGTTTTACATTTTTTCTTTCCTTTGAATAAAATATGTGTCTAGGATAAATTTTCAAGTTCTTTTGTTTATATTAAAGTTTTTATATGGTCAAATTTCAAGTCTTACAAAAGTCGAAAAGTCAGCAACATGTTTGAAACTTTTATTTCTGCTTTAAAGATATGTGAGTCGGAATTTTTATAGTTTACTTTGCTTAGACTACCTAAACAATCAAAATTTTAGATTGAAATGAAAATATGGACTAAGCATTTAGACGTTGATCTGAGTGATTGAGATGATTTTTAAATTCTTAAAATACAGAAATCTCTAAGTTTAAAAGTTTGTACCTGTGACCTTTCTGGTTTGGGAAAGTAAGTTCCTTGAGATGCTTGTCATCTGGTCCCCTAAGGTCATTTGGTCTGGGAGTGATCGAACAGAAATCCTTCTATAGAACCAGATCGAAAGTCATGTTCTACTGGTATGAATGGGTTTAGGATATGTCGATGTAGCCTTTCTGATCCGGGAGAGTAAGTTCCAAGGGGTGCTTGACACCTAGTCCCCTAAGGCCAACTGGTCTGGGAGCGGCTGACCCAAATCCTGCAATAGGGTTAGATAGAAAGTTACGTTTACGGCATGTTCTTAACTTAATAAACTTTTTGAACAAAAGATGCCAAAGTGCACGAGCTTAAAAGATGCCAAAGAGCACACTCATGTTAAGATGACAATGAGCACACTTCTAAAAGATGCCAATGAGCACACATCTCATGATACTTGGTGATATATTTGAGTTGCGACAAACCTGTAAATTTGTGAAAGTCTTAATTTTTGATGACTTAGTGTCAGTACATGCAAAGTTCTCTATAAGATTTTTATAATTGCATTTTCTTGAAGCTAATTGAAGATTCGCATGTGAGCACACTGAATAGATTGCTGGAAGTTTTTGAAACTGAACATGTCTTAAATTGATATGCAATGAAACTCGTTCTTGTATCCTACAACATATGTTTGATTTCCAATGATTGATAAATTTGTAATATTTTACTCTGTAGAAGTTTATTTGTTCAGTATTTAAAATTTTATATGTTTAGTTGTTTCAAAATTTACATTCAATATATTTTTCTTTCTACATTAATTTATGATCATTGTGTTCTCATAAATATATTTTAATGGGTTTATGCATTATTCAAGGGGGAGTGAACAAAGAGTTGTATTTCAAAGATTAAATCTGTTTTTGAGGGGGAGTGTCTGATTTTCTTTACATGAATGCTATCTCGAATTGTCTTATCTAATGCATTTGTGTAGGGGGAGTCAAAGAGCTTAACAAGGTAAATTTTTTTTTCTAAGTCTACTTTGCGCTTCAGGCATGACACGCAAAGCTTGTTTTGCGTTTCCTTCATGAACCGCAAACCTTGCTTTGCGCGTCACACATGGAACGCAAACCTTGCTTTGCGCTTCCTGCATGGAACACAAACCTTCTCTGTTTTATCTGTTTCTTTGATTTTGCAGATCTTTCGCTGTCTCGTCTCCAACATTTACATGACCATGTTGATCAAGATCATCAAGGTCATGAGGGGGAGAATTCAAGGAGAAGTTAAAGAGACAAAGAGCTCAAAAGTTCATCTGTTGATCAAGATTCGCTCAAAGATTCTATTCTCTCAGCTACAACAAATTCTTTTGCTGTTCCTGCTCCGAACACCACAGTTCATTCAAGATCATTCAAAAGAGGTGTATCGTCTTGAGCTTAAGCAGCAAAGAAAATTTCAATCTGCAAGATGCTGAGAAGAAATTTTTTCTTTAAAAGTCAGAAAGCTTCTCAAAGTCGCTTTGTTGGTCCGTGCTGATTTAGAAGATAATTTTTGAAGACCAAAGCGCCAATGATTACTAAGGGGGAGATTGTTAGGTCTGATTTTATAGTAATCATTGTATTTATAGGGTTTGGTCAAATACTGTGTTTAGAGTCTTTTCAGTGTTGTATCTGACCAAGGGTATTTAAGTCCCTTTGGTCTTTGTCTTGTGTAAGTTTAACACGCACATTATTGAGATTTACTACTTTGCGCTCCATTGTTACTCTCTCTCTACTTTCTCTCTCTAAGGATTTAGAGATCTTGGTTCATCAATAATAATAATAACAACAATTTATAGAAAAAAGTATAAATTAAATTATAACAAAATAATACCAGCCGATAAGATTTATATAAAAATACATTACATAATTAAATAAACAATTTTTTTACAAAAAGAAATCAATATACATTAAATCTAAATAAAATAAATCTTTCTTGCCATATTTGAGACACAAAATCAAAAGACATATTTACCCTTTTCATCTATTACTTTTATTTATTATTAATAAATTAATTAATTTACTACCATATATATTCAAATGAATCTTAACCATTGATTATAAAAATCAATGGCTGAAATTTGGTTTCCAAAGTTTCCAATGAAACTTGGTTTCCAATTGATATATATATATATATATATATGTATATATGTAAATTGTTTTATTTTTTATTTCTCGATTTACATTAAAAACACTCTCTTTCCCTCCATATATATCTATATAATATATATAGATAAAGATATATATAATTCCTAAAACTTTTTATTTTTGGTTATTTAATAGTTAAATCTTTTAAGTTTAATATATAAATCTAAATTTTTATTACAATTATTCGTATATATAAATAATTTTTATTTAATTTTTCGAATTTTTCATTATAATCAATATCTTCTTTCTCTCTCTCTATAAATTAAAAATGAGTGATAATAAACAATATTACTACTATTTAAAAACATTTATTTACATTAATTTCCAACTTATAAAAGAAACTCATATATTAAATTAGCGTTTATGTTTTCATTTAACACCGTCCCTTTGTTTTCCTATCCCCTCTCCATCTTTTCGTTTTATAATTGATCTCTCAAATAACCAATCGATCAATTTTTTTAAACATCATAAATCTACCTTTCTTTTTTATTTTACTTTTTGATCTTTTAAAATATTTAATATATTAAAGATTTTTTTTGTCCCTATGTTGAAAACTTAGGACTAATTAGGACATGGTCGTTTTGATAATTTTAAAAAGTTTAACCTCAAACCTTTCCACCTTCATTCTTCAAGGTTAAACCTCGAAACCCTTTCATCTATTCATGTAATGCGTCTTTTTTTTTATTTCTCATGAGTTCTCCATCATTCAATCTCTTATTCTTCATCTCCATCACTTGATGTGTTTTTCATTCAGAAACCGTTATTTTTCAACAAACCGGTTTTTAAATTTACTTCAAGAAAGCTAATTCGGGTATGCATTTCTTTTGAGATTTGTGGATTTTGAAGTTTTTTTATATTACTTTTGTCTTCTATATTGTAACACAACTAAAATTCGAAAATAGCAGACAATTTAAAACTTCCAAAAACTCTTAAATACATAGCATTGAAATATCAAATATCTAAAGTTGCAAGGAAAAATCACTACAACAACGTATCAAAGTTCTAACGGAACTATCTAGTCCCACAAACGGGAACAAAATTAGTCGGGTGTTACTAAAACCTCCAAAAATGCTATATTTACCAAACCGGATGACGTCACTAAAGCCATCTTACCGGAACTTCTACCAAGCTCCACTCATCACTTAGATCCATCTAGGACCTGATATACACGTCGAAAAGAAAAAGTGTTAGGCTTAACGCCTAGTGAGTTAAAACAGTTTTCATCATACAATCATAAAACATTTAAAACAAACATTTTACTCTGAATAAGGCCATTCCAAAAACACTTATTATAAAAAGGCTTTATTTGCAAATCAAGTTACTTCTAATTTCCAAACACCCATTTTAAATAATTATTTAACATCCCAAATTTCCCCAAAACGCGCCCACACGATAACTCACCAAATCACTATTTGTGTAATTAAAATGGTACGTTTCAACACCGAAGGTATGGGTAAAGGAATACCAAAAAATAACACCTTTCGGTGACGGAGGAGACCCGATTCCATCGAATGTGGCGGACACACAAAGTTAAGCCACTTATTGTAATATCCGGGTATAAATTTTAATGATGTAAGTTGGGGGTTTATTTGGCCAAGACTCAAAGATAAAGGGGTAAGGGGTAACATTGAATAAAAAGGGGTTTTACCCTAAAATTCCTCATTTTGGCATTGAGCGACTGAGAAAGAGATAGAGAAGGAGGACAAAGTTGGGTGATCGAGCAAAGGAGAGGTCATTGATCGAGATTTCAAGTTCTTGGTTATTCCTTAAGGTAAGCTTTCCCCTAATCTCAATCTTCATGCCATAGTCTTTAGTATTGGTTTTAATCTTTGGATTGGGGCAGTAGTTGTAATCTGATGGTTTTGGTTGTTGGAAAGGTTGGGTTTTTTTTGGGTTAATCTCTTTATAGATTTCTAGTTAATGAGGTTGTAGTTCTTTGTTTTGTTAAGAATATAATCGTTTCCAGCGAAGGGATTCGGGGATTCGATCGAGTTCCGATCTCTATGGGTTGGGGAAATATCGAAAGCCCTTTTATCGAGACCTGGTAATTCGACCGACCCTTGGGTTGGGGAACCGGGGGACTCCGGTCGCTGATGTCTCGGGGCAACCTCGGGAGACTTGGCACCGGTCGATAATGACCTCGGTCTATAGAGAGAGACCGGTCGATAAGGACCTCGGTCGATAGAGAGAGACCGGTCGATAAGGACCTTAGTCGATAGAGAGAGACCGGTCAGTGAGGACCTGGTCGATCGAGAGGGAGTCCGGTCAAGAGGGTAGTCCGATCGAGAAGGGGGTCCAGTCAAGAGGGGAGTCCGGTCGAGAAGGGGGGGTCCGGTCGAGGCTTGGGCCGCGACCTATGTTCTACTCCCCTGTGGGCTTCGGCCATAATGTTTGGCCTATTTTGTTTTGGTTAGTTAGACCTGTCGTCAAGTGATGGATCTATTTAATTAGTAGATCGAAATTATTATAAAATGTTTCGGTCATGGGTGTAAGCTTGGCTTTAATTAGGCTTCAACGTTTAAACTCCTAGTGGGTAAGGGTCGGTTACCGTTGCGTTGTAGAAGGTATCGAAAGTTTACCGGTCAATGGTTTTCTTATAGGTTTCATTCAAGTAGGCGCAAAGAATTAAACAAGGGACACCAGGTGAGTTTTCTGAACTAAAGTCTCTATTGACGATTAAGTTATGTTTTATGTATATGAAATGATGTTGCCTTAATACTTACTTGCAAGATTTATTTAAATGTTAAAGATGATTTTATTATTGTTGTCAAAGTGGAAATGTATGCATACATGGCCCTAAGTGTGAAGGCTCAAAGTCGGGGGGTGTGTCCCGCCTGTGCTCATACCGGGGTGTGTGTTCCGTTTATGCCATTGCGGTGTGTCCCAACAAAGGCAGTGTGAGTCACAGACACGCCGTCACCTTAGGGTGGCGGTAGTATGAGCGGAGAAGTTTGCTGAAAGTTAAAGGTTTTCCTTGAAGCTGAAAATGGTTTATTTTATGATAAATCATTGAATGTTTGTTGAGTTAAAAACTGTTGTAAGAGGGGACCCACTAGACCTTTCGGTCTAACCCTCGCTCTTTTCAAATCTAAAACCCTTTTCAGGTAAAGAGTGGCAATAGGAGGAGCGGATAAGTTTTAAGAGAAGGTACGAGCTGGAGCTGAATTAGACGACCACCATTGTAGACTCTTGTCAATGTACTCTTAGTTGTATACTAGGTTGTCTTTCCGCAAACTTTGTATTTTTAGATGTTGTGTTAGGCCGTTTGGCGTTATTATTTAATATAGTTGGTTCTGTCTTTTGTCTTGTGAGTTGGGTTGTTACAATTGGTATTAGAGCCATAGTTTAAGGGATTTAGGTGACCGGATGGGCCTAAACTTAAACTGTGGAGTCAGGGACACAACTGAGATTTAGGAAGCCTTTAAGAAAGACCTTGATCAGTGAGAGGCGTGATAACAATAGTGGGTACTCTCATGTAAGGTAAATTCAGAATTGCATCTGGCCAATGCCATTATGAATTTACAGGTGCATGGGCATACTCGATTGCTATTGTTGAGTGTGGTTTAGGGTAGAGAGTTCTATCTATAAATTGATAGTGTTAGTCTAGCGTGTGGTGAGAATTTGTTTTTGGTTGTAAGGTTAATACCGTTTGGGAGGATTATCGTGTGGGATGTAGATATTTCATTGAGAAAGGACCTCTTGGGTCCATAAGAGGATAATGTTTGGAGGTGAGCTTCTCGCTTCAAGGGAGTCTTCGGTTTGGTAGATTGTTGTGTCGATTTGTGGGAATCAGAAAAGTGTTAATCCAGGAATCGAAGGATAGAAGCGAGGCTTTTGGAGCCATAGTTAATTGAAGAGTGGCAAGCATGGTTAAAGACGAAATCAATGTTGACTGATAAAATGAAGTAAGGACAGGATGGAAGTGAGCTAATGATGGGAAGTTTTTTTTTGGGTCATTGCGAGGACGCATGAATTGCGAATCTTTGATCGCGGGGGTAACTGATAGTGAATCATGCAAAGAGATGGGGAAGCGTTGGTGATAGAGATTATGGTAAATGTGAGGGCCTGTTTAGTTGGTCGAAAGAAGAGAGCTGTAATAAATTGTGGTGGGTGCAAACAGTGACCGTACTAGAGGGAATAACCTTCAATGTGAAGTGAGTCTCATGCATTATGTTTTGAAAAAATTGTTGGCGCCCATCATATCAGATATTTTGGGGTAAGTGTGTGTCCTATGAGGCATTTGTTTTGAAAAAAAAATAACGTGTGTAAGCGTGTGTCCGGTGGGAAAAGGGCGGGTTTAATGCGTGGTGCATTGAATCCTTAACTTGATAAATGAAGAATTATTTCACTTATTTTATAAATGAGTCGGCATTTTGCGGAACTGTAATATCATTTAATCACCTAAATTTTTTAAAAAGAAAGTGAAATTAGTATGGATGGGTGTCGTCATACCAAGAAGAGTGAAGGTCATCTAACTCGCTAAACGTAAATAATTTTGTTGTAGTTTATAAATCGCACGAGTAAAGTTGTTGAAAATGTTTTCAAATTGTGTCAACATCGATTTTGGTTGAGTGAGACTTATTTTTTCTTGGATTTGAGGCGGAGTGATCCTTGAGATCGTTGTGTATGGAGAATCCATTATGCCAGTGTAGTATCGTGTATACTCAAGCTTGTTTTATAAAGTATTATTTCCTGAAAGTTCAAATGTCAACCAATTAAATTTACCGTGTCGTCAAGCATGAAGGCTATGCACTCTCTAGGTCATAAGAGATGTTGCAAGTAGGGATGAAGGAAAGTTTGAGTGTAGAAGGGTGGCGTTCAAACCGTTGATGGTCGATTCATGGCCTTGGTATCCCCTGGGGAGGGATTGTGAATAATGAAAGTATTAAACCCAAAATCTATCTAAATCATAGAGAGAGAATGTAGAGAGAGAAAGTTTAGACATGAAAGCTCCATATCTCATATATCTCACAATGCTGAATATGATATTACAATGACGTTCTTGAAAGAATACAAAGCTAAAACACCTAATTATACCACCTAACTAAAACAAAACTTAATGACTAAGTAAAACAAGACAACTTTGACTTTTACAAGACTTTCACATTGTTGACTTACACTTTGACTTTTCTAATTAAATCTTGGATACAATATTTGGACTTAACAATCTCCCCCTTTGTATTCAAGATTTAATAAAAATTTGACACTAGTCTTCAACACTTGATTCTTCAGCTTTTGTTTCTGACAACTTTGAACTTTGAAGCTTTAACAATCTTCAGTCTTTTAGCCTTTGAAGAATCTTGAAAAGTCTTTAACACTTTGTAGCTTTGAAAGTCAACATGTCATGAACATGAATCAAAAATCTTGAAACTTTTGAAACTTTGAACTTTGAAACATCTTTGAAAACTTTTGAAACGTTGAGGGATCTTTGACAAACATGTATCTTCATCTCATGTATCTTCATCTCTTGTGATATCTGGACTGTCTTCAGAAACAAACTTCTCAGAAATCTTGATTTATCTTTGAATAAACTTTCTTCAGAATCTTTTGACTTTGTATCAGCGGAAGCATTTTGAATTGACTTTTGAACTTTCAGAATTTCTTCATCAGTCTTTGAAATTCTTGATCTAAACAAACTTTTGTCAGACTTGAACTTTGAAATTGAACTTTGTAAAATTCTCCCCCTTTTTGATGATTGTGAGCATCATGATCATCAAAACTTCATCAATTTTAGCACAGACTTTGATTTCCCCCTTTGTGATCAAATAACAATCTCCCATTTTACAGTCGCCGCGCTTTGATATGAATGGCTGAATCATGAACTGTTTATACCCGAATCTTTTCAAATTCAGATAAAGTGATCGTGGTAACCCTGATTCAACAAATGAAACAGTTAGGAAAGCCTGTCAGTAACACAAAGTTACTGTGTACAACGAATGTACAATTTAAGGAGCTGGTTTGATGATGACTCCCCAGGACTTCCATTCAATCATTGAAAAACACAAGGTTTATCTATGAATGTTCTGACAGAAAAACAAATTTTCTGTGTGCTCGTGCTTATATATGAAAGAATTTAGCACAATGATTGTGTTTCATAAGGCTCAAATTGTGTAAACTGTTGAGACAACGACATGTATTACACGTACTCAATGTGCATGAAAGAGGTGCGAAGGTGGGGCAACTTTCCTTCTTTTTCAATATCGAAATCTTCCGAGTGATGATTAGATAGCAGATGTGCTGCGTCCCCAATGAAAATGAAACATTTCTTTTTCGGGAAAAAATGAGTGGTTGGTGGGGTTAATTGCAAGAGTTGGCATGGGCTCACTGCCTGTTTCAATGATGGTCACCAAAGAATGTGAACCAATTAGAAGATGTGGCCGCCCGACTCAGAAAGTGGTTGGTGCAGAGTTCTGATATTCTTTTAACTCTGTTCTCACACCCTCTTTCTTTTTAACATTATGCTCACTTCTAACCAAACTCTCTTTTCCATTTTTCCGCTCCACGCAATGAGAAATACTCAACCGGATGAGTTATCTCCCCCACTCTTTGATTTTGACCCCTCACCCCTCAATCACTCAAGGATAACTTCCTGGGTAGGAAACACTGGTTGACGTGAATCCATGGAAGTTCTGTTTAAACTCACACACGAATCCCATGTTATTCCTAAGAGGAATCGTTGCTCAACAATTTAACTTTAACAGTTAAGCTCAAAAAGATAACAGTGTCAGAATGTATGCTCATTTAAAAATATGAATGAAATTTGAGCATTTGAACTTTGAAGATTTCTCAAAACAAGAATATTGAATGAATGAAATGAAGTCAAGAGAATTGTTTTGAGAATCTGACAATGTATCAATCAGATCAAATGAAAAGGATAAGGTATCAAAGAATTGGAAAATTGTTTATATGAACAAATATAAACAATTTAACAATAAAGACACAAATATGAAAAAGATGAATAACGCTCAACAACTTTGATAGCAAACGGGGGTATTACCATCGAAAAATTGGTTCGAATTTGAGACATGGTAATAACAATTTCAAATAAAATACTGAACCGGTGTGTGTGAATACTTGACAGTATATGGACAAGATAATACACAAGTATTGATCTTTGGAAACACACGGTCAGTTAAACATTAAGCTCAAAATTTGAAAAACATTTAAAAGCACACTTCTAAATTCATGAAATCTTTTGAGAATAAGAAGTGGTTTGAAGATTTAAGAAAATGTTTTTCATGTTCGAAAGTTGTTCTTCTTTCAAACAATCAGAGATCTAGGACAGAAGATATTTACTTTTCAGGTCCCCCTCAAATCATGATATAATGATTTAGGTCTTTTAAGCTCCCCCTGGATATTAGCATAATATCCTTCTTTGATCATTGAAAAACGGGTCCTGATCTGTCATGTGATCAGAAGCCATTTTATTCACATCATTTATTCAAAAATAAAATGACAGAAAACAGTAAAACAGTTTTATAGTATGAGTTTTGATCTGAAATAACCAGAAGTCATCACCTTTACTCCCCCTTAAATTAAGCATCTGAAATATGTCAGTTAAAACAGGATAGAGACCAGACACTCCCTTTTGAATTGTAGACCATCATATCAGTAAAATCTATCAGTGAAAAAGTACAGGATGGAGATCAGATCAATTCTCTTGGGATGTAGACCATCATATCCATCAGATGCAAAAAATAGAAGTAAGGTTTTTTGATCACTGAGGTCCGAGTCCTATACTGTTGTGTTTAGAAGTCAAACTCCTTTGAAGAATGGGTCCTAAGCTGTGTACTTAGAAGCCATAATCTTGACATTGAGGTGCGGGTTTTGAACTGCTGTGTTCAAAAGCCATAATCTTGACATTGAGGTGCGGGTTTTGAACTGTTGTGTTCAAAAACCATTGTTCTCTTACTCCCCCTTGACTTGAGGTGCCTGTAACACAGAATCAGTTTTCTTCTTTGGTACCCACTGGTATTTGGGTCCATAAATGTTAGTTGCAGTTCGTGTAGGGGTTACAGAGTAAGAACCATACCAGAAATGATCACTGGTCTTGTGGATATGATCATGTGTACAGCAGTAAGAACAATAAAATTTATTACCTGAAAACCTGAGTAATTGATTTCTTGAGTATATATGGTCAGGTTTACCTTTATGCTCTTTGTTCTTCTTTGCTTTATGAATATGTACACATGATGTGTTTCCTTTCAGCTCATCTGTCTTGTCATCTTTAACTGGTTTCTTCTGCCAGACCAGTTTCTCTTTCTTGTAACTACTTCTCCTTGGATATGTACCTGAACCATCTAGATATCGATCATAGAAAATGTTAGATCTACGAATCTGATCAAAAGATTTAATTGACCTTTGTAAAGAGGTAGATTTCTGATTTGAACTTGAAACAGATTTTTCAAGCTCTTTGATCTTTGAAGCAAAGGTGTCTCTTTCTTTCACAAGCAGGTCAATCTTTGTCTTGTATTCAGACTTCTTTTCTGCTCTTTCAGCGCAGTAGCAGATAGTTCAGATAACTTTGAAGTAAGTCTTTTGATTTCAGTCTCAAAGATTGATCGTTCTTTTTCAAATCCTTTCTCTGAATCATTTCTCTGGCCGAATAGTTCCTTAAAGAATCCCACATTCTTCTGTTCTATGGCCTTCTTTTCTTTAGCAAACTTCTCTCTTTCCAAAATCAGTACTTTCTCAAAATCAGAAATTTGTTGAGAAAGTTTTATGCATTTAAGATCCACTGACTTCTTCTCTTCAAAACACTTCTTTGAAAAATCTGAGAACTTCTTTGAAAAACCTTTCTTTTTAGTATCAAAATCAGCTTTATTTTCAACAAACTGTTTTTCAAGATCAGATAAATTCTTTTTCAGCTCCGCATTCTCAGATTCCAATTTCAGAATCTTCTCATCATTCAGCCCAGAAGATCTTTTCAAAAGATCTTCATTGAGAGTCTATAAAGCACTGATTTCTTCTTTCAATGAGATGATTTCAGCAAAATACTCTTTTGACTTTTGAGAATGAAAGGCAACAACATGACCCAGATTAATTTTCTCTAATTCCATCTTTCTAATCTTCTCTTCAAGATCTGTAAAAAATCCCATGATTAATGAGTAATCAGCTTAATGTGAATGATCATTCCAAACTGTATATCAGAAAATCAAAAATCAGATTAAATTGAAATCTTGCACAAAATTGTTAAAAACTACACAATCTTGGACTTGAAATTTCAGACATCAACAAATTAAATCTGCAATTCAATTGGAAATACAAGTCACAAATTAGATAAAACTTGAAAAACGCAGATCAACAAAATCGAAATCACAGATCGATGAAAGTAAAAGAGAAATTGAACTTTGTAACTTTGAAAGTTACAAACAAAGTTTTTAATAGAAAGGTACAAAACCAACAGACTACTTCTAATCAAAGTTTTAATTGTAACTTTGTTGTAGATTGCTTTGGCACGTGCTCTGTTTATGAACCCAACCATCTTGCTGCTGGATGAACCCACAAATCATCTTGATCTTGAAGCATGTGTGTGGCTGGAAAAAAACCCTTAAGAACTTTGAGCGCATACTTGTGATGGTCTCACATTCTCAAGATTTCTTGAATGGTGTCTGCACCAAAATAATACACATGAAAAGTAAGAAGTTGAAGATGTATACTGGTAACTTTGACCAATATGTTCAAACTCGATCAGAACTGGAAGAGAATCAGATGAAACAGTACAAATGGAAGCTGTTTTGTGTGAAAGACTAGAGGCGCAAACCTATGGTTTGCGTGAAACATTCATGGCGCAAACATGTGGAATCAAAATGAAATTCAAACCTCCACCGAATGCTATCTTGAATCTGTCAAACACCGACCCACGATAGAAATCTGCATCCAAATAAACTACAACCACCGAAATTGAAAACAATTTCTAGCCTCATCTACCACCGAACCACTGTGATTTGTGTGAAATGGATAAATTGAAACTGCAGCCACCTGTGGTTTGCATGACAGCACTTTTCCAAACAATTCTGCAAAATTCACAAATCAATGCACAAATCAATTCATTTTCAGTTCATAATTCATGATTAATCTCTGTGGTTTGCAGCACCGGCCCACAAAAAAAAATCCAATCACAATTGAATTTCAATTGAAACTCAAATCTGCATCCAATTGAAATTTAAATCGAAACTCAATGAGCTTTACGTGAGACAGCTAAAACGCAAACCTCAAGTTTGCGTGATAAGGCTATAGCGCAAACCTATGGTTTGCGTAAGGTATAATAACGGCACCGACCCACTTTCAAAAATCCACTACTTGCTTTTCGAATTGAGTTCCAAAATCTGTAGCTGCCGAAATATGCAGAAATTTTGCATGAATTGAAAAATAAATCTGCACCGACCCATGATAGGAGTATTATCCTATTTCAATTCAATTGATAAACTAATCTGCACCGACCCATGATGAGATTGGAAACATTCAAAATTAAACCGACCCAATTAGTATTTCTGATCCAATCGCATTGTAAGAGCAAACCTGCAGCTGTGGTTTTCATCAATAATGAATAGTGCAAACCTGTGGTTTGCGTGAGACGCCTAAAACGCAAAGCTATGTTTGCGTGAGATGCTTAAAACGCAAAGACATCAATTACTGCAAAAACTTTATTCCACTGCAGCCACTGACTTGATTCCAATTCACCACAAATTTTCAATTACCACCGAACTGTTAATGATTTCTCAGCCTTTGTTTGATTCAAATTTGCCAAACAAATAACAAATCACGGTCCAATCACAATGTTGCAGCCACCGATTGAATTTACTTGCACCGTCCCATTATGATAGAATCAGATTTGATTGGTGCAAATCTGCAACTCACGAACGCTTTGAAGAAGAAATCTGCAAATCACGAATGTTAATTGTATTATTTACCAAACAAATTCATTGTCGTCCACTCACTTATCACTTGGAAATTCAGATTAAATTCGCAGATTGATTAATCCATAAACTTGCAGATGACATCAAATAAAACTTCACAGATTGCTTTAATTTGTAACCTGCAAATCAATTGACGATAAACGTCGATCAATTGAACAGAAAATTATGAAATATATCAATTAGAACATCAATTTGAATTGGAAATTGCATATTAATTGAAAAATTGAAATCAGTCAGTTTGATGTGCAAGTTCTGTAAGATCTTTGCGTCTCCTTCATGAACTCGCAGACTTCTTGTTCCACAGAATGATCCAAATCAATTCAATCTCGTTTCTTTGATTAATCTGTGAATTTAAGTAAACAAGAACAAATCAACCAAATAATACGAATCATGTGAAACAATTTCATAATTAGTCAAAAAAAAAATTTAACAGTGACGACTCTGTGATCTTGAGTATTTCTTGAAACTTTCAGAAAATTATCAAAAATTCAAAAAATCAATCCAATTTTCAGAATAGTTTTCGAATTCAGATTCAAAAACGCTTCTCTTAATTCTCTCCGATTTAGAACCAGCTCTGATACCAATTATTAAACCAAAAATCTATCTAAATCATAGAGAGAGAATGTAGAGAGAGAAAGTTTAGACATGAAAGCTCCATATATCATATATCTCACAATGCTGAATATGATATTACAATGACGTTCTTGAAAGAATACAAAGCTAAAACACCTAATTATACCACCTAAATAAAACAAAACTTAATGACTAAGTAAAACAAGACAACTTTGACTTTTACAAGACTTTCACATTGTTGACTTACACTTTGACTTTTCTAATTAAATCTTGGATACAATATTTGGACTTAACAGAAAGTGAAAGACGGAAGTCTCAGTTTTCAATGTAGGGCCAATCTTATGGTAAATTATTTTGGTTCGGTAACCAGAGAAGAAGTTGCTGGTGAGTGGGAGTTCGAATTTGTTCAGATGCTTCGAAAGGTAACTGGTTAGGGAGTAAAATATGTGGCATTCTGATGAAACGGTATTGTCAGGAACAAAAGTCCGGGGTACCCTGGTGGTTAGATTTGGTATCAAGGAAGTCTGGTGCCTTTGAGGACTGTGGAAGTCCAAGTGGTTATAGTGCGTTTGAAGGAGTAAATGTGTCGGTCCCTTATATTTGAACAAGATCTTACCAGACAATCAAACAATACAAACATATAAGATAAACCAACCTGTTTGATTAATAACCACGAATTACAGATTGATCTGATATGATTTCTCTTTAAAGCTCACACTGTTTTCTCTCTTGATGAACTTGGTTTGATTGTTGAGATTGAGAGAGTTAGATGTTATTTGATATCAGATATTGAGATATGCTAATATCTCATCTAATATCCATGTAACTTAATATCTAACAAAATATCTAAAAACTAAACTAATATCCTAAAATATATAATAACTAGATATTTATAGGAATAACCTAAAATACAATAAAACAAACTTTGACATTTATTACAAACTAACATTAGACTTATATTGAGAGTGTCTTTTCAGCTTTAGCTTCAGATTCCAATCTTCAGATTGGATGATCTTGAATCCAATAAATCTGTGATCTAACAATCTCCCCCTTTGGATCAAGATCATTACTAAAATGATTTAACAATTCAGTCTTCTCTTTCAGCTCAGAAGATGCAATCTCCTTCTTTGTCTTCAAAATGTAATAATCTCCAGTTTTAGCTCAGAATGCTTTAGCAAAGTATCTTCAAAGAAAATTTCTCTAAAATCAGCATGTCTTCAGAATACTTTGTTTTTGAAGAATTCGATCTTAGGCATTTCCTTAAACTTTTGATCTCTTGCATTTCTTCTCCTATTTCTTGATTAGCTCTTCTCCCCCTTTTTGATGGAAAAAACAACGATTTCATCAAAACTTTGAGTAAGAAATGTCATTCATTTGGAGCCTCTAATCCGTCAATTCAAAAGATATTCATCTAGATCTTTGCAAATCCAGACAAAATAATCGTGTAACACCTGAATCAACAAATGAATCAGTTAAAATGTCTGTCAGTAACACTAAGTCACTGTGTGTAACGAATACACATTGGAAAGGAGCGTTTTAATGTTCGCTCCCCTAGGGCTTCCATTCAATCATCGAAACACCACAAAGGTAAATTCTATGAACGTTATGACAAAGAAACAAATTCCTTGTGTGTTTGTGCACGTGATAGAAAGAATTTAAGCACTGATGATTGCTTATAGGCTCAAAATTGTGTAAACCATTGAGACAACAGTAAGTTAAACACAGCCTCAATGTGCATGATTGAAGTGCGAAGGTGGGACAAACTTCCTTCTTTTCAATATCCAGATTTTTCAAATGAAAATCAGATAGCATATGTGCTGCGTCCCCTTTGAAAATGTGAAACACTTTCTATTTTAGTAGAAAATGAGTAGCTGGTGGGGTAATGGAAAGAGTTGGCATGGGCTAGTTGCCTATTTCAATAATGATCACCAAAGAGTTGTGAAACATTAGAATTGTGGCTGCCCGGCTCAGAAAAAGTTGGTGCAGAGTTCTGATATTCTTTTAACTCTGTTCTCACACCCTCTTTCTTTTAAAGATTTAGCCCACTCTAACCAAACTCTCTTTTTCTGTATACCTCATCACTCAATCCACACTCATTTCTTTTCGACTTCTCACACTCAATCACTATGGATTAACTTCTTGGGTAGGAAACACTGGTTAACGTGTATCCGTAGAAGTTGTGTTAAGTCCTAGCACAAAGAAATCTCATGTTTTCCTATGAAGCATATGATGCTCAAAATGGTTTAAGTATATCAGTTAAAGCTCAAAGTAGATCTAGAAAACATTTAAAATTACACTTCCAATTTATGAAATCGGTTTGAGAATCGGGAAGTGGTTTGAACATTTAAGAACAATGTTTTCTATGATTGAAAGTTATCCTCCTTTCAACCATATATGAGATGAAGATAAGAAATTATACCTTTACGAGCAATCTTACATCTCATGAAGTTAAGTTTAAAGTCATAAAGATATGATCTTGTAAGCATCTCTCAAACTGCAAAAGTCTTATGTCATAGTCAAAGCAAATTTATTCACTGAAATTAAAATGACAAAAAGCAGTAAAACAATGAAAGTACGAGTTCTGATCAGTAATAATCAAAAGTCATATCCATACTCCTTTGACTTTTAGAGCTCCCCCTAAAATCATGTATTACAAAAATTTGACATAAAAGGTAAATGCAGAAATTATATAAGCTCCCCCTCAAAATAACAATGATTATCTATGGAGTTTCTTCTCACACTCCCCCTTAGATCATGAACAAACTGTTAGAGTGCAGATATCTTGCGGACATAAAGATAAAGAAATGATGAAAAATTTACAATAAGAAACTTTAATAGGTAATCACTGATTATGTCTTAAGATTTAGCATACCAAGCGTAGAGACAATAAAATTGAATCTCTTTTCGTCCAACGGTTTGGTAAACAAATCTGCAAGCTGATAATCAGTTTTTACAAAGTAAAGTTCAATTGTTCCTTTTTCGACATTATCTTTTATAAAATGATACCTGACATCGATGTGTTTGGGCTTTGTATGCTGAACATGATTTGCTGTTATCGCGATAACGCTCTTCGAGTTATAGTAGATCGGGATTTTGTTGAAGTGAAACCGTAGTCGTGCAGTTGAGTTCTCATCCACAAGACCTAAGAACAGCAGTTAGCAGCAGCCACATATTCTGCTTCGGCCGTTGAAGTTGAGACACATAATTGCTTCTTCGATGCCCAACTGACGAGTTTATCACCGAAGAACTGTATATGACCTGACGTGCTCTTCCTGTCTAGCATGCAACCAACATGATCTGCGTCTGTATATGATGTTAGTTCAAAGGTAGTATCTTTAGGATACCACAGACCAAGATCTGCAGTCCTCTTTAGATACCTAAAAATGCGCTTAACTGCAGACACATGGGATTCTTTAGGATTAACCTGATATCTTGCACATAAACATGTAGAAAACATTATATCCGGCCTACTGGAAGTAAGATACATTAAAGAACCTATCATCCCTCTATAAGTCGTAACATCAACAGCCTTTCCCGAAGGATCGGTGCGAATCTTAGTACCAGATGCCATTGGGCTACCAATCGGTTTACAATTTTCCATTTTGAACTTCTGAAAAATATCAAGAATGTATTTAGATTGATTGATGAAAATCCCCGATGAAAATTGTTTGACTTGTAATCCGAGAAAGAAATTCATCTCTCCCATCATATTCATTTGAAAACGTGACACCATAAGGTTTGAAAAATTCTTACAGTATTTAGGATTTGTAGAGCCAAAAATAATATCATCGACATATATTTGAATTAGAATGATATCGGCTTTTTCCTTTTTAAAGAATAAAGTGGTATCGACCGTACCTTTTGTAAAACCTGACTTGACCAAAAACCTAGATAATACATCATACCAGGCGCGGGGAGCTTGTTTCAGTCCATAAAGAGCTTTGTCGAGAACGTATACATGATTCGGTTTCTCTTGATTGACAAAACCTTCTGGTTGTGAGACGTAGACTTCCTCCTTGAGGATGCCATTCAGAAATGCTGTCTTCACGTCCATTTGAAAGACCGTGAAGTTCTTGTGGGCTGCGTAGGCTAGAAACATTCGAATTGCCTCTAAACGCGCCACTGGAGCATAAGTCTCGTTGTAATCTATTCCTTCCTCTTGCCTATATCCCTTGGCAACAAGTCTTGCTTTATTTCTGATAACAGTATCATCTTCATCTTTGTTGATTTTGAAAACCCATTTCGTACCGATAATAGATTTAACTTTAGGTTTGGGTATGAGTCTCCAGACTTCAAGTGCTTCGAACTGATTCATCTCTTCTTGCATTGCAGTCACCCAATCTGGATCAACAAGGGCCTCAGATACGCGAGTAGGCTCGATCTTGCTCAGCAAGGATTCATGCATACACATATTCATTGAAGCAGACCTAGTTTGCACCGGTTTTGTTGGATCTCCAATGATTTGACTTATCGGGTGTGCTTTGGTCCATTTGTGTTCATGAGGGAGTGGATTATATGAAGATAGATCAATATCATCATATATGAATCCACTGTTATCTTCTACAGCTTGTTCAGTAGGAATCGGGGGTTCAGTTGAAGTAGTAGGTGCATAAGTCTTAGTAGGTACAACTTGGTCAGCAACTTCTGTCTCTTCATTATTGATCACAGCTTCAACTGTCGGAGTAGTTATTTGAACTTGAACTTCTTGTTGAATCGAGATATCTGAAATGGTTGGATGAGTAGTCATTGAGTCTTCCATCCTGTCAACCACAACGGATTTGGTTATTTTAGATCCAAGAAATTCATCATAAAATAGTTCAAATAATAAATCTAAATCTGATAAATGATTAGTAGACGTTGATGCCCCATCTGATTTGTTTGCTTGAGACACAGGTTCTGGACTGATTTGTCCAGAAGCTAGTACTCCTGTTATCACGGGTTCTGAACAGACGTGTTCAGAAGCCATTTATTCATCAAATGTAACGTTGACGCTTTCAACAACGTTCTTTGACTTCTTCAAGTATACACGGTATGCAGTAGATGTAGAGGAATAGCCAATAAAGATGCCTTCATCCGCTTTAGCGCTGAACTTGTTCAAACTCTCTCTGTCGTTTAGAACATAACACTTACACCCAAATATATGAAAATATTTGATTGTCGGTGTTCGGTTGTTGATTAACGAATACGGAGCCTTCTTAAATCTGCGGTGTATTATGGAACGATTCTGAGTGTAGCACGCAGTCGATACAGCTTCGGCCCATAGAAATAGAGGTAAGTCAGACTGGCTTAGCATAGTTCGAGCGTCCTCGACTAGCGTACGATTTTGCCTTTCGACAACTCAATTCTGTTGAGGCGTACGTGCAACAGAGTATTGATGTGAAATCCCGACCGATTCGAGATATTCTGCAACTGTTTTGTTCTTGAACTCTGTGCCGTTGTCAGTTCTGAGAAGCTTGACTGGTTTTTGCAGATTCACCTGGGTCGTCTTCAGAAATGTGATGAGTAATTCAGGCGTCTCATCTTTTGAACGTAGAAATTTGACCCACGTGTATCGCGAATAATCGTCCACGATAACTAATATGTAATTCTTTCCGCCTAAGCTTTGCGTTCGCATCGGACCACAGAGATCTATATGCAACAACTCTAATGGAGAGCTGGTACTCAGTTCAGGCTTTGGTTTGTGCGGAGCTCTCTTCATCTTGCCTTTTTCACACGCTGCACACTGATGTTCTTTGATATACTTTAGCTCAGGAAGTCCGTTCACTAATTTTCCACTGACCAATTCATTGATGTATCGAAAATTGAGGTGAGAGAGCCGTCGATGCCATTACCAGCTTTGTTGCATCGAGGCTTTTGAGAGTAGACATACCTGCTTGTCAGTCTGGACGTTTGACAAATTAATTGTGTAGAGGTTGGACTTTCGAGTGCCGACCAAGAGTGCCTTGCCTTCTTCAGTGCGAACAGAACATCTCTTGGCTTTGAAATTTACCTCTAAGCCTTTATCACAGAACTGGCCTATAATGAAAAGGTTGTGTCCTAAGCCTTCAACATATCTCACCTTCTTAATCGTGACTTTTTCGTGTACCATATCACCATACCCCAGAATTGGTGAAAACTGATCGTTACCAAATCGAACTGTTCCGCAGTACTTCTCTGTATAGTTGGTCAACATACCTTTCTGCCCGGTCATATGCTTGGAACACCCGCTATCCAAGTACCACATATGACGGGTCTGCATAAGATAAATTACGAAACAAGAGGTTTAGGTACCCACTTATAAATGGGACCTAAGGTGTTAGCACATGATTTTGGTACCCATTGAAATTTGGGTCCTCTTTGCTTTTGAGAATCAAATGAAGAATTATAATGATGAGAGTGTACATGATATGTGCCATACCAAACATCAGAATCTTGACTAGAAGCATAAACATGTTTATCATAATATGAAGACTTTCTAGCAAACAAACGTAACTGGAATAATTGCTTCATAGAATATTTCTTGCGAGAAACGACAAGATTTGGTTTTATAATAGCAACATTCGCAAAAACACCTTTACTAGGCGTAGTCTTATTACAATCAACACTAGAAAAAGATTTAGCAGTCTCGTCAATCTCCTGTTTTGGTTGCCATTCAGATTTAACTCCTAGCTTTTTCTTGCTCAGATCTGAAACATTTGAGTTAGATTTTTGAGAATCAAACGAATGCTTATTCTTTGGGTTACCAGTAGTGATCGGTTTCTGTGAATGCTGAGATTTCTTCTTACCTTTCACAGAGACTGATTTATCAACTTTCGTTGATGATTTACCTTTCTTAAACGTACTGGATAATCCAAAGGAATTCACAACAAAAGACGAATGATTAGGAAGTTTGGCATTAAAATCAAATTGATCAAAACGATCATCTAAAACACCATCAGAGTTTAGAAAATCAAACCCTCCATCAGTTAAACCAAACATATCATTAGATTTTGAAGCCTTAGAAAGAACAGTATTTTTAAACACAGTTGAAAACACTTTTTGTTCAATATCAATCAAAAATCTTTCATCTGCTAAAGATTTCTCAAGTTCAGAAATTTTACTTTCCAAAACGAGAGGAGGGACGTAAAGTTTACCTTCAATAGGTTTAGCCTCCATTTCTTTTACATAATAACTCTCAAAGAATTCATTTGAAAGAGATTTTGATTGAACATCATTATAACTATTATTCAACTTTGCATAACGAAATGGAAGTTGAACTTTAGATGTGTTCTTTCGTTTTTCGGTTTCCTTGGCTTCATCCTCTTTAGACAGTCCAGTCCAAAAAACTTTAAGGTCTGGGTAACTTCGAGCTAGTTTCAAAAATGTAAGATCATAAAGTGCAGGCACTTCAGATATACCCTTTTTAAGATAGTTAGGATTCTCATAACCAAGTCCCAACTCTCTTTATTCTCTTTGGCTTTGTTTAGATGAATGGTTTGTTCAATTTGACCCAGTGAGTATAACTTCTCTTCCATAGCTTTTAATTTTGCAAGTAAAGATTTGTTTTCTTCGGAACGCGAAGAATACATTCTTGTAAGCTCTTTGAAATCAAACTCACCCTTTCTCAATTTAGAATTTGTTTCAGCAATCTGTTTAAGAATTATGGTCTTTTCTTTTGTGCTGGTGTCAATGTTTTTATGTAAAACCTCAATCAATACTTTCTTCTCAGCAATATCCTCGCTAAGTTTCTGGATTGATTGGTTTTTGTCAGTAATAACACAATTTTCACATTTAAGTTTATACTCTAATTCTTGGAGTTTTGTCATCATGGCATGCATTTGATTTAAGAAATCTGATTCAGTTAAATCACATACCTCTTCGTTGTCATCTTCATCGGAATCAACTTCAGCTTCTATTTCCAGCCTTCTATTTCCAGCTTGCCCATGAAGCATAGATGTGTCGTCTCGTCTTTTTCTTCATTTTCATCTTCTTGATCTGACTGATCTAGCCAGAACTCATCTTCTGCCATCAATGCTTTTCCAGCTTCCTTTTGCTTGGCTAGAAGCATTTTGTTCTTGTAGTAGTCGGAGTTCCAAACTTTGGGTCTTCGGCAAAGTGTCCAAGTCTACCACAATTCTAGCATTTTGGAGGTTCTTGCTGTTTGGTCTCTTCAGCTTTATACCTTTTCTCTTCTGGCTTTCTTTCCTCTAACCTCTTTCATTCAAATCTTTCCTTGTGAACATAGTTACTAGGACCAGATGAATACCTCTGACTGTTCGAGCTCGGCTTTTTGTAGAACTTCTTTTGAAAAGCCTTAGTCAACATAAGGATAGCCTGCTTTAGTTGTTCACAGTTGTCAGAGTCAGAGTTTGCTTCACTTTCAACATCATCTGATTCAGACACAATCATTTTCTTCTTCTTCTTTTTCACAACAAGAGCAATTGAATCAGAAACTGTCTTCTCACCCTTTCTCTTTTCATCCATGATCTCATCCACCTCTTCCTCATTCTGCTTAAGGGTTTCATATACCTCGTGAAGTGGAATATCGTTCAGATCTTTTATTTGCTTCATCTGCCTTGTAAACCTTTTCCATTCAGGCTGAAGGATGCTTAGGAATTTGACATTCAGCTCTATTTGTGTTTTATTGACCTTGTTCTTGCTTAACTCATTCAGCAAGGTCACAAATCTGTCATATGTTTCTTTTAGAGATTCTCCAACTCTGTCTTTGAATTCTTCATAATTGTTAAGGCAGTTGGATATCTTGAGCTGGTTTCCAACTTTTGAACCAAGCATCATTTTCTCCAGTTGATCCCACATCTGTTTACCTGTGGCTTTGTAGCTGTCTATCTTCACATATATTTCATTAGTAATGCCTTGAAGAATGAAAGACTTTGCTAATCTATCATCTCTTGCTCTCTTTAGTTCATCACCTTTGAGTTCATCAAACTTAAGTTGATATCGTTCTTCCTCTGTCCCAGCCATACGAGTCTTCATAACAGGTGGCATAGCTCCTTCTTCTAAAGATTTCCTGATTAATTCACCCAAATCATGTCTTTCTATGAAGTCCATGAACCGATCTTTCCACTGCTCATACTCTCCCCTGAAGAGTACTGGTGGCTTTGTGTCAGTTCCGATAGCTAGAGCTTCTCTTGATGTCATCCTGATTGATTTGATCTTCAATAAGAACTTGTACTTGACCGTTAGTCCAGATAAAATCAAGTGAATACTGAATAATAAGACTAAGGCAGGTACTAGCGCAAAAGCAAACTTTGCGCTAAGAGAAGGTGGCGCAAACGACAACTTGCGCTAATCAAGGCTGACGCAAAGGAGACTTGCGTGAAGAGGGTCTGGCGCAAAAGAGTTTTGCGTGAGACGAGGGTCACGCGAAATAGAACTTTGCGCGAAGTGAAGGTGGCGCAAACAATAGTTAGTCTGGAAGATGAAGTTTTGTGCTAGACGTTGGTGGCGCAAACAAGAACTTTGCGCGATAGCTGATGGCGCAAACTTTGAAGATGGAGATTTGATCGAGAAGTGGGTCGCACGAAGAACTTTGCGCGAGAAGTGGGTGGCGCAAACCGGAGTTTTGCGTGAGAAGTTGATGGCGCGAAGTGAAACTTTTCGCGAGAAGAAAGTCGCGTGAAATGGATTTTGCGCGAGAAGTGGTTGGCACAAAACAGAGACTTGTGCGAGATGAAGTTCGCGTTAATTGGAATTTGCGCGAAGAGTTGATTGCGCAAACCGAACTATGAACTGGCGCAAAACCTGCACTCTCGCGAGTTCATCCCTGTAGCTTCGAAAATCGACTTAGATCCACACATTAACCTATCTAGACTTCGATTAGCAGTCCCAAATTTTGACAAAAAGACCACTAACACTTCTAGAACAGATTACAAGGTTTTGATTTCAAAAACAAACACTTTTTGAAAAATAGATCGATGGAACAATGACTTTCCACTCGTGAACTTTTTGATTCAAAATCATAAAATGGGAATCGATTGAAGTGCTATACTGAAATTAAACAACACCAACTCGATCTAGAACCTTATTCGATCACAACCTGATCGATTTCAACACCAATAACACTCTAAAACTCGAAAATGATTTTTAACATGAAGAACACAGTGTCGAGTTCTAAATATTTGATTTTAATCTGGTTTTGCTCTGATACCAATTGTCGGTCCCTTATATCTTAACAAGATCTTACCAGACAATACAAACACAACCAAGATACGATTTACCAACCTGTTTTGATTAACAACAAAGGATTACAGATTGATGTTTTCGTTGAAGCTCTCTTTGGTTTTTCTCTCTAGTTGTTGGAGATGATGATGATCAGATTGTAAGATAGATAGATCAGATTGAGATATTAGATATCTCACCTAATATCTAACTAATAATATCTAACAACTAAAATATCTAAAACTAACATAATATCCTAAAATATCTAAAACTACATATTTAGGAATATTCTAAAATACAATAAAACAAACTTTGACATTTATTACAAACTAACATTAGACTAATATTGAGAGTGGCTTTTCAGCTTTAGCTTCAGATTCCAGTCTTCAGATTGGATGATCTTGAATCCAATAAATCTGAGATCTAACAAAATGTGTTGTGGTTGTCGTTGAGCTGTTCAAAAGTGGTTGAGTCCGAGCATTGTTGTCTGTGAAGTGGTGCGATTAATCTCACAGACTGCCTGATTTGATTCCTGACAGACCACGACAAGGAGCGAGGTTTGGATGAAAGGTTTTATTGAGCATATTTTGTGGTTGTTCAGATTCGAGGAAGACAAAGTCGTGAAATGGTTTTAATTCAAGTATTAGCGTTAAGATCAACATGAAGATGGCGGTATCTGGTATGGCTGGCAAATGATTGTGAAGACTTCGATTGTTGTATGGAGTTGCGATGGGATGATGACGGTTTGGAGGAGTAGTGCAAGCTTTATGTCAAAGCGGTCGGGTATGGTATTAGTAGTAAAGAGTTTCTATGAGATAAAGTAGTGTTTGGTGTTGTTGTATGGGTGTAGTGTGAATGAGAATCTTTACTCGGGGATTTCTGAGGAGACCTTTTCAAAAGTGGCAAGTACGATGCTAATAGGTGAGGGTGTATGGTTGGCATCGTGGTAGTGCTCAGTTGATAATAAGATTCGGATGATAGTGGGTGGCTACCTAAGAGAGGAACCATGTACCGTGGTTTGCGGTGTATTATAAAAGGGTTATCTTTTACCGCTAAAATATTGAAGGGAATGTGAAATGTTTAGTTCATGACGTTTTGTAGTTGGTACCTAGGTCTATGGGATTGTCAAAGTAGTCCTTCAGTGTCAAGGAATTCTGGCGGACAGGTCAATTATGTTTGGAGAACGAGAATTACGCGACGCCTTCGAGCGTTGGGGATGGTTTGGAAGGGCTTGGTTGAAGAAGTCGATCAAGAATCGCGAGTAGTCGTTTGGCTAAGTATGATAATGAAAATGTGTTTTCGGCACATTTGGGATTGTAAGGGAAGCGGCTAAGCTGAGAGTGAGGAGTTTGATAGGAGACACATAAATGGGGATCTAGGTTTCAGATTTGCCATAGAGGGATATGAACCCTAATGAGGATTTGAGAAGGAGATTGGGGTGTAAGTTATGGTTCTGGTATTGAGAAATCTAAATTGTGATGTTGGTCTAAGGCTTTGCAGCCAGTAGTGAGCCAAAATTTTGGAGACAGGTTTGGTGTTCGAGAAGAAAGTGGAAATAGTGGGGGAATGTAGTGCTCGGAGGGAGTCAAACTTAGTATCACGCGGAAAGGGTTTCAGGAGTAGTTGTGGTAAGCATGGTCACACCATGTTGAGCGGACAAAGTTTGAAATTATTACATTTATGTTTGAGCGGTTGGTGGATGCAAGGAGAAAGTGAAGTATGTGTTTTTTTTAATTCGGTCGGTTGGAACATGCGTAGTATGAAAGCATGGAGTTGTGGAAGCTTTCAATTCTGTATGCGAGAAATTTGGGGTGACGTAGGTTTAATGTATGAATTGTGCAACACTATTGAGTTGTGACCCTTATGGTTTGAAAAAGGAGGTGTTCTTTTAGCACTAGTCGTATGTAGTGTTGAGGAAAGATATTTTTCTATGTCAGAGTCCATGATAAAGAAATTCATAGCGGTGGGTGCATGGTGTTTGCCTAAGGGTTGATACGATTGAAGGGATTGGCTAAGCGGTACATCGATGAAATTTTATCCAGACATGGAGTACCGTCATCATTTGGAGAAGTCTTCAAAGGAGTTGGGTTCACAACTCAAGCTGAGTACAACGTATCACCCTTAGTCGGATGGCCAGAGTGAGAGGACAATCCAAACATGGGAAAGCATGCTTCGAGCGTGTGTTATCGATTTCAAAGGGTCGTGGAAAACTCATCTGCCTTTGATAGAATTTTCTTATAACAATAGTCATCATGCTAGTATTCGAGTCGTTCCGTTTGAAGCGTTGTACGGACGTAGGTGTAGAACACCTTTATGCTGGGATGAGGTGGATGAAAGGTAGCTAGCCGGACCAGAAATTGTGCAAATACCTGCCGATAAGGTCAGTCAGTTTCGAGAAAGGTTAAAGGTGGCTCAAGATCGTTAGAAGATGTACGCGTATAAGCGAAGGAAGCCAATAGAGTTCCAAGTGGGGAACATGGTCATGTTAAAAAGGTCTCGCCTTGGAAGGGAGTGATTCGTTCGGGAAGAGAGGTAAGTTGAGACCAAGGTTTGTTGTCCCTTTTTCCATCATCGAACGTGTTGGAGAAGTGGCCTACAAGATGGAACTACCTGATTCCATAAGAGGGATTCACCCAACTTTCGATGGGTCGAACCTGAAGAAATGTCTATCAGAAAGCGATGTTGTGGTGCCATTGGAAGATATCCACGTAGATGAGAAGACAAGTTATGTTGAAGAACCGGTGACTATTCTGGACCGTAAGGTGAAGAAACTGAGGAATAAGGAAATTCACTTGGTGAAAGTGCAGTGGAAATTTCATAAGGGGGAGGAAGCGACTTGGGAATTGGAGTCGGACATAAGGTCTCAGTACCCTAGTTTGTTTAGCGAAGGGATTCCGGGGATGGAATTCTTTTGAGGGGGGAGTATTGTAATATCCGGGTATAAATTTTAATGATGTAAGTTGGGGGTTTATTTGGCCAAGACTCAAAGATAAAGGGGTAAGGGGTAACATTGAATAAAAAGGGGTTTTACCCTAAAATTCCTCATTTTGGCATTGAACGGCTGAGAAAGAGATAGAGAAGGAAGACAAAGTTGGGCGATCGAGCAAAGGAGAGGTCATTGATCGAGATTTCAAGTTCTTGGTTATTCCTTAAGGTAAACTTTCCCCTAATCTCAATCTTTATGCCATAGTCTTTAGTATTGGTTTTAATCTTTGGATTGGGGCAGTAGTTGTAATCTGATGGTTTTGGTTGTTGGGGAGGTTGGGTTTTTTTTGGGTTAATCTGTTTATAGATTTCTAGTTAATGAGGTTGTAGTTCTTTGTTTTGTTAAGAATGTAATCGTTTCCAGCGAAGGGATTCGGGGATTCGATCGAGTTCCGATCTCTGTGGGTTGGGGAAATATCGAAAGCCCTTTTATCGAGACCTAGTAATTCGACCGACCCTTGGGTTGGGGAACCGGGGGACTCCGGTCGCTGATGTCCCGGGGCAACCTCGGGAGACTTGGCACCGGTCGATAATGACCTCGGTCGATAGAGAGAGACCGGTCGATAAGGACCTCGGTCGATAGAGAGAGACCGGTCGGTGAGGACCCCGGTCGATCGAGAGGGAGTCCGGTCAAGAGGGGAGTCCGGTCGAGAAGGGGGTCCGGTCAAGAGGGGAGTCCGGTCGAGAAGGGGGGTTCCGGTCGAGGCTTGGGCCACGACCCATGTTCTTCTCCCTTGTGGGCTTCGGCCATAATGTTTGGCCTATTTTGTTTTGGTTAGTTAGACCTGTCGTCAAGTGATGGATTTGTTTAATTAGTGGATCGAAATTATTATAAAATGTTTCGGTCATGGGTGTAAGATTGGCTTTAATTAGGCTTCAACGTTTAAACTCCTAGTGGGTAAGGGTCGGTTACTGTTGCGTTGTAGAACGTATCGAAAGTTTACCGGTCAATGGTTTTCTTATAGTTTCGTTCAAGTAGGCACAAAGAATTAAACAAGGGACACCAGGTGAGTTTTCTGAACTAAAGTCTCTATTGACGATTAAGTTATGTTTTATGTATATGAAATGATGTTGCCTTAATACTTACTTGCAAGATTTATTTAAATGTTAAAGATGATTTTATTATTGTTGTCAAAGTGGAAATGTATGCATACATGATCCTAAGTGTGAAGGCTCAAAGTCGGGGGGTGTGGCCCACCTGTGCTCATACCGGGGGGTGTGTTCCGTTTATGCCGTTGCGGTGTGTCCCAACAAAGGCAGTGTGAGTCACAGACACGCTGTCACCTTAGGGTGGCGGTAGTGTGAGCGAAGAAGTTTGCTGAAAGTGAAAGGTTTTCCTTGAAGCTGAAAATGGTTTATTTTATGATAAATCCTTGAATTTTTGTTGAGTTAAAAACTGTTGTAAGAGGGGACCCACTAGACCTTTCGGTCTAACCCTCACTCTTTTCAAATCTAAAACCCTTTTCAGGTAAATAGTAGCAATGGGAGGAGCGGATAAGTTTTAAGAGAAGGTACGACCTGGAGCTGAATTAGACGACCACCATTGTAGACTCTTGTCAATGTACTCTCAGTTGTGTACTAGGTTGTCTTTCCACAAACCTTGTATTTTTAGATGTCGTGTTAGGCCGTTTGGCGTTATTATTTAATATAGTTGGTTCTGTCTTTTGTCTTGTGAGTTGGGTTGTTACACTTATCAATGTTCTCGAGTTTCACATAGAGTCATGGATCCCCGTATACGACTCCCACCCAAGCTACCATCGCAAGATACCCAAATGACTCTAGTGTCTACTCGACCTCTAGATGAGTGTCACCACAAAAGCCACAAGTCCCCGTATCCGGCTCACCATGGGCACCACCACAAGACTTAGCTCCATATACGGCTCTCCAGAGCACCACCGCAAGCTTACATAAAAACATGACTTGGGGACCACTCACTAGACTCAAACATGGACGTTAAAAGCTCCATGATGAAGAACCCGACTCTTATGCCTATGGATCCATCGCATTACAGTTTAAACATTACATGACTCCATATGAATGAACTAAGCATCCAAAACATGTAATAACCAACATTTGTATGATAATTGTATTTCCATAAAACGCTCCATAATGAGCCATTTAAACCGGACAACGTCCCAAAACTCGATAGGGTACAAATCAAGCCGTAAGGCATCATAAAATATTTGACACTCAAATAGAGCCAATATGGCTACATAAGCCGAAGTACAACTTTCCCAAATTTAGCACTTTCTCCAAATATAATTGGCCAAAGGCCCGAACCGTAAGGTCCACACTTTTTCCAAATATTCTCGATTTAAAAGATACCCGTTCTAACAACTCACACTTTTAAAGTCAAATGACTTAGAGGTTGTTTGTTTTTTAAAAAAAAATCTCTTAATGTCTCTTAAGTCTGAATCGTTTAGACCTTTTTATACACCACCTCTTATTAATCATAACTAAATTAAGACTTCAGACTTTAGACCTCTTAAAAAACAAACGACACCTTAAAGTTTTCAAAATATAAAACCCGTAGGTTGAGTAAAACCCTAAATGACCATATTTCAATGATCGTTCTTAAAACTCCCCAACTCACACTATAATCCCATTTAAAATCATTTGTACTCCAAATCTTTCCATATTAGGGACTCAAGCAACACAATACCCAAATTCTTCAAATGTTCAAGAAACATGTATGGTAGATCAAAATCCCCTTTTTGGTGACTCAAACACCTCATAAAATATTGTAACTGTTAGATCACAGATTTATTGGATTCAAGATCATCCAATCTAAAGACTGGAATCTTAAGCTAAAGTTGAAAAACCACTCTCAATATTAGTCTAATGTTAGTTTGTAATAATTGTCAAAGTTAATTATTGTATTTTATATTATTATAATATTCCTAAATATCTATTTTTTTTGTACGACAATAAACTCACACACGCACCCGCGGTATCCGGGCATCCAATTGGGCAGCACCGACTAAATATCTATTTGTTAAGATATTTTAAGATATTTTGTTTTAGATATTAAGTTTAGATATTATGTTAGATTAGATGTTAGGTGAGATATTAGATTATCTCACAATATCATATCTGATCTCAATCTCAAGATCGACCCAACTTCAACCAGAGAGAAAAACAGAGAGCTTCAAAGAAGAAAAACACATATCAGATCAATCTGTAATCCGTGGTTATTAATCAAACAGGTTGGTGAATCGTATATGTTTGTGTTTGTTATTGTCTGGTAAGATCTTGTTCAAATATAACGGGACCGACAGTAACCCATTTTCAAAGATTTATAACTCAAATATGTGTAGTGTACAATTGTTCACAAACTTATCAAAATGAAGTAAACTCATGGATACACTTTTAAAAACCCAAAATATGTGCATTTTGACATGTATATAGTTTTTCAAAGCAATTAGAACTCACCTTAAAAATCTAGGTTTTACCCACAAACTTGAGTTCCTTTGAAGAGGAGATCTTGGATCTTTCCACTAGCTCCAAGTTTTCTATAGATCCCTTACCACAAACATTCTCAAAGTTATACCAAACCCTAAGGATACAAAAACAAGATGAAGAACACTAAACCCTAACTTTTTAGATGGAAAGATGGGTAGATTACCTTGATCATAAACCCTTATATTCACCCAATATCTTCAATACCCTTCTTTCTCTACTTAAAAAGCTCCAAAAGACGAGACTCTAGGCTCAAGAATCACTCAAATCGGATTTAGGAGGAGAAGGTTATGAGAAAATGAAGTTAGTTCCTAAAAATCGAGTTTAAAACTCTCAGATCGGTTCCCGCGGCCTTGCCCGAGGCTTGCAAGTTGCGGGGCAAGCCGCCCGCTTCCCACAACTCGAATCCAGTTAGTTACGCGGCCTGGGCAGCGGCCCAGGGTCGCACACCAACCCACGACACTCCAAAAGTCTTGTTTTCTCACGTTTTTCACGCCTGATTCGATTCCCGATTGTTCCATTGTAAAACTTACCTGATTTCTCGATACCTTTACGTTCCAAGAGTCAAACGAATCCCGTATTACCATCGAGGAGAAATTCCAAAATTGCGGGTGTTACACATATTTTTCATAAGTTTTTTCCAATGAAACCATTAGTTTATTTTTGGGAGCGCTTTTAGAGTTTTGATGGGAACAATATATAATTCGATAATGTAGCCTTGAAAGTATTACAAATATGATGTAGTCTCAATAGACTTCAACATGTTTTTTTTAAATTGTTATTTTTTTTCAGGTATACTTCGGGAAGACCAATCCGGGTATGCATTTTTTTTTTACTTTTGTTGGGATTTTAAAGTTTTTTTTAATACCTTTGTTTCTAAAAAATTTCCTAAGTTTTTTCAAGGATGGAACCGAGAGTTTGTTTTTGATAACGGTTTTAGAGTTTTTATGACAATTGCTCAATGATGGAATTTTGGAGGTATTAAAATAATTTATGTAGCCTCTCTCCATATTTCAACATATCTTTTTTCATGGTTATTTTTTTCCAGGTTACTTCGAGAAGACTAATCCATGTATGTATTTCTTCTGAAATTTGTTGAACTTTTAGAGTTTTTTTTTTAACTAATGTATTTTATATTTTTCCTAATCTTTTTCGACCGAACCGATGGTTCGTTTTTGGCAAAGTGTTTCAGATTTTTGATGACAACAACGATTTATCGATGGAATCCTGGATGTGTTGCAATATTTGATGTGCCCTCAGCAAAGTTCAACTTGCCCCTTTTTTTTAACCTTTTCTACTTATATTTTCATAAAGCTAAAATCCAAGTTTAATGAGAAGTCATTGTTCATATTTATCTTTTTTTCTCTCATTTTTATTTTCCGTTGAAGTGTTTTCAACACATTAATTACTAAAACTTTTTTTAATGTATTAGTATTAAATATTTTCAACACATTAAATGTTAAAACTTTTTTTTTATTTTTTAATTTAAATAATGAATATATAAAAATCATTTCATATAATATAAAATTTAAATAACTTATTACAATCATATATATATATATATATATATATATATATATATAATTGCTAAAACCTTTACTTTTGTTTAGTTAAATATTTTAATTTTAATATATAAATCTAAAAAATTTATTACGATCATTCGTGTATATAAATAATTTTTATTTAATTTTTTGACTTTTACATTATAATCAATCTCTTCATCCCCCTCCCCCCTCTCTATAAATTAAAAATTATTAATAATAAATAATATTCATTGGTCAATATTTAAAAAACATTTATTTAAATTGACTTTCACCTTATTAAAAAACCCATATATTAAATTAGCTGTCAATATAAAATTAAATTATTGATGATAATAAATAAAAACCATTGATTAGTATTTAGAAACATTCATTTACAATGATTTGTAACTTAGAATTTTGTATGAATAAAAATTTATACTGTTTATTTATGTTAGTTATAGACATCATTAGTCTATTAACAATTGATTATTTTCTATAGTAAGTCATTTTAATGATCAAATCAATATTTTTATATTACTTGTAACATAACTTTCTGTTTATACATTTTTTTATATGTCATTAGTTACCGTGTCATTTACGTCTACATTTGTTTCTTTCTTAATAAAATCTACTTGGTTGAATATCATCAATCATTTAATACAAACAATGTATAAATCATTCACACGCCCATTGTTAATGTTACTCATTTTATTTCACTATATAACTTTATTCCTTAACAAATCTCTCTCTCTCTCTCTCTCTCTCTCTCTCTCTTTGTATATATATATTTATTTATATTTATATATATATATATATATACACTAAAATTCCAAGTAATTAGATTATGCTAACTTTTACAAATCATTTGAATATAGACAATCTCAATATATATAATTTAAGAATTAAAAACTAACATATATTTATATCGACAATTTCTGAGTCATTAACAAAAATACGATTTATAACACCCGGGTTCCGTTAACTCGTAGAAGTTATGTTTAGTAAATTTTGGGTGCAATTGTGCATACCATATTTGTACCCTATGCTTAACCGACTTGTACTTCGGACTAATTTTATGACACATGGTCATATAAAGGGTCATACGCGTACAAAGTGGAACTAAACATAACTTAAAATGTCAAATAAATCTCTATTAGGGCACAAGGTTGAGAAACTAGACATGAGGGTCCAAAATGGAATATTGGGAAAATATAAATACTCCAAAAAAATTCATGAAATTTATTTAAACCCTAATATCTAAGTTATCATGTACGTTTTCTCTCAATCTCTCCAAGAGATCACTCCATCAAGGCTAAATCAAGTGAAAAAATCATCAAATTAGTTGGTTTTAGAAGATTAAAGCTAGATTCTCAAGGTAACTTCGTTTTTAGACTATAATTCTTGTTTTGGGTTGATAAAACTTATGTTAAATCTTTGTATTATGATGTGTAGGGCTGATTAAGTTCATTTAGGGCTTGAAGAAATCAAATTGAAGAAATTTTGGTTATTTGAGGTAAACATTTTTCATGCAATTGAGGTTAGAGTTCAATTATGTTGGGAGTTATGGTTTTGAGCTATATGGTGTATAATTGGTAATGAACATGTTTGGTGTTATTAAATTGTGGTTAGAATACTTTCATAAGGTCGTGGATTAAGAGATGAAACCATTAAAAACAGATTTGAGCTACAATGTTAGGTTGCTCAACAAGTGTTTGATGAAATACTTGAGAGACTTTTGCAATTTTAAAGTTTCTGTTCAGTTATTAAAAAAAATCGTAGAAAATCAATCGTTAGTCCAAATAAGGTGTACGATATACGGTTAGAAATCTTAGAATGTCCTTTAAAACTGTTATGAAGAGTGCAAGTCCTAATTATGAGTTTAAGTGTGTCAAAACAGAGAGTTTCTGAATCAGCTGACAGTGTACACAAGAACCTGCGCACTGTTTTTGTAAAGGTTGTACCGGTCTGCTCGTAGTCCGAATTTCATGAATCCAGTTTCTGTAGAATCTTAAGATATCAATGCACAACTTTCATTTAGATGACACTGTCCAATTCTTCTTCTAAATGGGAGAAATATATCGTAACTTAAGGTATATAGGAGCTGTCAATTTCTGTTTTCAAGTCGAAAATTAGATTTTGGAAACGTTGCCTAGGATCTTAATGTTGTGTTAAGCATTAGTTAAATGTCTTATTAAATGATTGTAGGTGATCAGAAGTAAGGAAAGGGATAACTAAGGTACAAATACTCTATTTCCTTGACCCGAGGGTAACCGATTACATGCCGGAAATCCCATTCATTTTGAAAGACGTGACTCCAAACCTTATGGTTTCGAGTACTTTTATAGGAATCATTTCTTTTGCTTCAAAGTTGAGTTTATGTTAATCATTTGAATACGATTCAGAATTCGAACATATTGTTGAAAGATTTTGACTTTTTGATTATTGACTTCATGTTTTACAAAAATTACATGATTTCAGAAAGAATTGATTTTTGAAGAATGATCCGTTTACGGTCGATTTGAATATTTTTAACGAATCTATTTCCGGTTGTTTAGATTATTATGAAATGTGGTTTTATGATATATTGAAACATTGATTTTTAACGACACGAGTTTTCTTGGTTTTGAATTAGACTCAACACTTGGGCCACGGGTGTTGAGATGCCTTCCTTGGTGGCTATTAATGACCATGACGTTCTCGTAAAGGCTAAGGCCAAGCCAAATAGAGGATGTAGGATGCATCCAAGACCCGAATACCAGAAAATGTCTGGTTATCGGATAGAGCCGAATACCAGAAAATGTCTCGTTACCGGATAGAGCCGAATACCAGAACTATTTACCGGGGAATGGGTGGTGTTGTGCCCGACATTGACATTCCAAGTCTGATTGGACTGATCATCCAATTAGACAACTTATTATTGCAATACGGGTGACTTGTTGATTTTTTTAAAAAGAAAATGATTTCTACATTCTTTATTCATGTTTAGAATAGTTTCACTACGATTGTTTTACGTTAACTTTTATTTGAACTTATATTATGTTTAGACCATTATGTACATTATCCGCCCACTGAGCAACTTTGCTCAGCCGAGGTGTCTTATGTTTCCTCGGCAGGTTCAGGTTCCACTCCAGGGACGGGTTGAATGATCGAGATATCAGTGGGAGTAAAAAGAACTTAAGATCAACTTTTGTATATCGGGTTTGTATAATCTTTTGGGATCATTTTAGAAGAAACATTTTGGGTTTGTAATTATGTTTAAGTTTCGTTTTCAGTTAACTGTTATTTATTTGGAGAGCTTAGTACAACTCTGAATTGTGGTGTTTTGATCTTTGATCCGATTATCGGATTGTACACCTCCCGTCTCAGGCTGCGCGGGGCGGGGGTGTTACATTAAAGCTACATAACTCCAAACGATCCTATTTAAGAATGTTGATAGCAACTTGAAGAACAACATTTGTTAGAACACGATCGTGGAAATCGTGTACAAAGGGTCGTGTAGAATTATAAATTGTAGTTTGTTCTTTTGACATATCATGATCTTGGGTTTGTTTTATTTGATGAAATAAATTGTTGTTTTCTTTTGACATATCATGATATTGGGTTTGTTTTACATTAAAGCTACATAACTCCAAACGTTACTATTTAAGGATGTTGATAGCAACCTTGAAGAACAACATTTACGAGAACATGACCGTGGAAATCGTGTACAAAGGGTCGTGTAGAATTATAATTATAGTTTGTTCTTTTGACATATCATGATCTTGGGTTTGTTTTATTTGATGAAATTTGAAATGTTTTATTTTGATTTTTGTGTTTTTAGTTGGATCATGTGTGATTTTTAATAATATGACGAGTTGAGTGTTTTTGTTTGTTTGGAATTAGCAACTAAAATATGTGCATAATAAAGGCTTTGATGACCTTCAAGAATACATGTCAAGGTTTCAACAACATCATTTAACAACAAAGGTACCGTATATGTTTGATTTCTTTTTTTTATTTCATAAAATTGGTTTTGTTTATTGATAAATTATAAACTTTAGTTTGTCTTTTTTATGAATCATGATGTTAGGTTTGTTTCAGTTGATGAACGTTGAAGTATTTTGTTTTTATATTAATTTTGTGTTTTAGTTGCATCATGGACCATGTATTATAATTTTCTCATTGATGAGTTGGGTGTTTTTTGTTTGTTTGATATGCATAAAAGTGAGGTGTATTTATTGAGAAATATGGAGGTTTTATTGTTTGTATTTTTATGTTTTTCGCTAATTGATTATGTAAAGTTGAATGATTTGAAAGACATAAATGATTATTGGATGTTAAGATATGTTTATGTTTGTAAATGGATCAATATCCAGTCAAAAGTTTAAATTACAATACTATATATAATGGGTTTATTCCGACTTACTTCATTTTTTTCACTTTTTTTTAAAGTAACCCTAATGGTTACAACAATCATGAGGAATATGGTGTCCAAATTCAAGCATATGTTGAAGCAATGCGAAAATATTTAAAGTTGTTGTGAGTTTTGAAAGTTGTAGGGTTGTTAATTTAAAGTTTAAAATTATAATTAAAGATCGATGTTGATTTCAATAACATTGCACGTTCTTAATCTATTATGTAGATACCTTTGTTCTAAAAGAAACATCAATAATTTTGAACTTATTTTAATTTCATTTGCACTTTTCGGACAGTAAATACTTTGTGTGTATTTGTTTGATAATTTTATTCATTTAGCAATGAAAATTATAATAGGTACCAAACTTAATAGACATATTTTTATCATCAAGACAATCAATATATAAAACATTTCATGTAATAGTTAAAAATTTATTTTTATTTACATTTTCATTATATATATATATGTGTGGGTGTGTGTGTGTGTGTGTAAATGAAACAACCAATGGTATTTAAGGTGGCATTTTGAGAACGGAGTATTATCAAATTATGGATTGTGGTTGAGATTAAGTTGTCCCACATTGGTGAGTAGTTGAAAGATTGGAATAAGTAAGATTGTATAAGAAAGGAGGATGTGATGTCTGTGTGTCAACTCATACTTATGGGGTTGTCTTATGTAATAACCCCTTTTTGTGTAAATAAGGGAAGTTTGGTGGTGTGAAAACCTAAAGCCAAAAATAGGAGGGGGTTAGTTGTAAAAATGAGAAAAAATGGGTTAAACCCTACAACTCTCTTTCTTTTCTCATTATTGTGTGGTGGCGGCTAGGAAGCATCAGGGAAAGAAAAGGGGTGAAAGTTTGGAGAGTGATTTTGGGGAGAAGAAATCAAGGGAGCAGGTTGCAATCGTTTTGAAGTTAGAGCAATCATCTTCAAGGTAGGTTTCTTTTGTTGATGCTTGCAAATAGTAGAGGGTTTTTGGTTTCCTGTTCTAAGATTGTTTGGAATGGGGAGAATAGTCTGATGTTTATTTCTTTAAGCATTAGAGGATTAGACCCTTGATTTTAGTTGATTTTCGTTGTTAATTGTTAGAGATTAAGAGACTGAGAAGTCTCGATGAGTGTTGTTGTGTGGCGGTTTTCATTGCCGAAAATCATCATCGCCGTGGGGAGGGGGGTTGCGCAAGCAGCGCCGCTAAACCCATCTTGGCTCGGGGCTGGGAGTTGTCCCTACCGGGCGACACCGGGAAGTCTCAACCGGGGAAGCCCGGGTGCTGTTGTAAAAGGGAGAGCCCAGGGCTCGTTTGACCGTGTAATCCCGGGAGGTGGTGCACCAGGTGATCTCGAGACTTATTGTCCGGGTTATCCTAGGAGTTGAGTGAAAACCCGGGTCGTGACCCCGGGAGTCGGGGGATCCCGGGATGTGCTAGACTCGGGAGGCGGGCATAGAAATCGGGCGGGGGACCCCGGGAGTCGGGGCTCCCGTGGGAGAGAGAGAGTGAACCGGGAGGAACCGGCGGTTACTCGGGACCTCCTTCGAACCGGGAATCAGTCGGGTTCGGTGTCTAGTAGCCTTCAGAAGGAAACTTGGGTTCCTTGAGTGTTTGGTAGTCCAAGTTTTGTGTGAGAACTTGTGACTCAAGAAAGAGAGAGAGAGAGAGAGAGGAGAGAGAGAGAGTAACCGTCAGTCTCTAGTTAGCGAGTTTAAGGGGAGTGTCTTACCAAGTTATCGGTGCTATCGTAGGTTATGAGATCGCTAGAGTGAAGAAGTAAGCAAGGACCAAAGGTGAGTTTTCTAACTAAACACTTTCGACGTTAAAGTGGTTAAAGATATGCGGAAGTTCATTTAAAGCAATTTATTATTATGCGAGCTTTATACCTGCGAGATTCTCTATCATCTGATATTATACTTTTCGTTGTTGGTTAAATGTATGCATACATTATTGTGAGCAAATACGACCAAAGTTGGGGTGTGTGTCCCGCCTGAACTCATACCGGGGGGTGTGTCCCGTACATGTCAATGGGGTGTGTGTCCCAGTTAAGGCAGTATAAGTCAGACACGTTGTCACCTTAGGGTGACGGTAGTGTGTGCCAGAAGCATGGTTGCAAGTGTTGAATTGTTTGTAACTGAATTGGTTTGTGTTTTTATTAATCTTTTCTATATTTCTGTTGTTGAGCTGTTGTTAGAGGGGACTCACTAGACCTTCGGTCTAACCCTCGCTCTTTCAAAACTAAAAACATTTTCAGGCAGGCGTGAGGTAGGAGGATTGAGCAAGGGTAGTGAGTCGGAGCTGGGTTACAAGACGTTCATTTTAGTTTTAGTTCCTTGTATTCTCAGTTTTGTATTAGGTTGCCTTTCCGCAAACCTTGAATTTTAGATGTTGTTTTGGGGTCGTTTGACGTTGTTAATTATTAAAGTTAGTTTTGCTTTATGTCGTGAGATTAGGTTGTTACATCTTATTTTGAGTGGCCCTCATTTTGAAAAAAAATAAAAATAAAAAATATTATATATAAATCAATTGGAAAAATTGATCATAAATAACAATCTTTAAATATAAGGAACAACGGTAAGTGTAAGGTGAGATCTTAGAGTACGATAAAATGGACGGAGATGTGTATCAATATATCTATATAAAAATAAAGATATAATAAGATATGACATGAAACCATAAGATTCGAGTATTCTCAAATATTGAATTGTGGTTGAGTTTTCTGGTTATCCCATATTGGAATCATTAAATTAATGTTATTAGTAATGCTTAATTGTGTAGTAAAAAACCTTTACATAAGGTTTTTCACATCGTAACAATGGAGTTTCTAGGGTTCTAAGGATTATGTAGGTTGTAGAAGTTTGGTAAATACATTCAGGGATGGATTGTTGATTAGATTGGATATGACTATTGATCGCCGAAATGTGTGTTCTGTCTTCTCAATGCCTTATGTCTCATACTTACTATAATGCTTAATACTGATTATACAATTACACCTAACCATTTTTTTCACAAGTTTAACTTCACTATCACAATATCATTTCTTTTTCTTGAAAGCTATATAGAATAATTCACATATAGAAGACCTAAAATACATCAATTGTATTATATCGCGTTTCATTAGTTGTCAACTAACAAATTATGTTTCATCTTAACTTATGTATTTCTTACTGGAACAAAAATCGTCACCGCGCGTCGTGCGGTCCACCAACTAGTAGACATATAAAGTAAATATGAAGATGGGCTATATTGATTTTCTTCTTTAATATATTGGGAGATGGGGAGGAGTTAGGGAAAATGAAAGGAATAGTGTTAAATGCAAACATAATGAATAATTAATATTGAAGGAAAATTAAAGTAAGAAATTAGGAAAAAATGATTAAAAGAAGGATTAAGGACAAAAAAGATAAATGAGTTTCTAGGTTATAGGAGAAATCAAGCCATCAACCTTGGTTTCTCCTTTAATATATATAATAGATATAGATACTAAGTAATAAAAATAAAAATTATAATTCTATAAATTAAATTAAAAAATGTTGGATTATTGAATAAAAAGTTTAATTAAATAATAATAATAATTTTTAATAAGACTAAAAAAAGTAAGACAAATTTAAATTATATTTCTTGATATACTTATGTTGTGTAAATAAAAATAATATAAAATAATAGAGAAAATGAAATGTTAAATTCAAGTTAAACTCATTTAATGATAACTTTGTATTTAAAAAAAAATTCAAAATTAGGAGAAAATAGATAAATGAGAATGGAGGGCTTCTCATTGTGCCACCTAAACAGAGAAACAAGGGCAAAAAGGGAATCGATCAATTGACCGGATTTCTTGAGAATTGTGTAGGTCACTTTTCGAATTGGTATTTCGACCCAGTTGCACGAAATCCAATATGGGATAAGACTCAAGAACACAATCGTTTTCAGGCACAAAAACGATAGCAAATTTGCTGGAGAGTATGAAAAGATTGTTCAAAAGCGTGTGTGTCTAAACATAGGTATATATTGTATATATATATATACTAGTTCCATTCGTAAAATAGGAAAATAACTGAAATGGCAATGATGACAAGTTATTAGCTATTATGGTCGGTTACAATCATGGACTTGAAATAAGTGAGCATTAAATGACCAGTAACTGCAAGTTCAGCCAAATCCAGAGATAGGCACCAGAGTCTCTGGTCCAAAGAGGGCCACAGAGACGCCCACCAAAGGCTCTGCAGAAGGCCTCCAGAGCCTCTGAAGAAGGCCTCAGAGCCTCTGAAGAAGGCCACCAGAGCCTCTGAAGAAAACCACCAGACTCTGTCGTGAGCACTAGAGGCTCTGCCTCAAGCCATCAGAGGCTCTGCAGAAATAGGCATCAGAGCCTCTGCAGAGAGCCTCTGATCAAGTTTTTCCACTGCATTCCAAGTCCAAAATTCTGAAGAGCTTTTAGGCCCTACAAGGGGAGTTGCCCCTTGACCCCGCAAGGAGGTGCGACCCCCTTAACCCCCGCCATTTCGTCGTGTCTGGGATCAAATTCGTCTTATAACAAGCATGCACTCCGTACCACCTAACTTGTATTAGATCACAGTTTGAAACCCATTAGCACTCGTGTTAAATCCAATTACACATAAATGGCCGGTGACACTAAAATCACCAACAATCCTCCCCCATTTTAGTGTAACCCATGAAATAAGACATTGAATTAAACAAACCAAACTTTCACATAAATGAAAATATCGAAACAATTGAATTTTCATATTAGTATTTTACACATTCCAAATATTCGAGAATCAAGGTGTCCCAAGGATTGAACCCATCAACTTATTTGAATACCTGAAGATAAAATACATACAAGTTTCCTATACTCGTCCAACAAAATAAAACATGACACAATTATAAAGTCGTGTGTCCTAATCCTCTCATGATTGTATAAAGGCCAAGTCCCCAACCTTTTGAAATGCGGCTACACTTCACAATCACATAGGTAATTCCTTTACTTCGTGTACCTGCAAATACACTTTATCAAAGGAATTATTAAGAAGATAAACTTTAACCTACCCACTACATGACTGAACACATACCTGGGATGATGCAACTTGTGTTCCAATTTATAAGTGTGAGCTTTCCACATTGAATTCAGCTTCTAATGTCGTATTAGAAGGGAATTGGGTGTATCAACTTTATAAATTTATAAGGACTCTAATCCCATCCCAATCTCATACTTGTGCACTAAGTCTCTTGTCAGACCTTTAGTTAAATGATTTGCCAAATTTTGTTGCGTTCTAATAAAATCAACGGAACTTACACCATTCATGATTAATTCTCTAATCATAGTATGTCTAACACCCAGGTGTCTAGACTTACCATTGTAAACTTGGATATAAGCCTTAGCCAAAGTGGTCGCACTGTCACAATGGATTGAAATAGGTGCAATCGGTTTTAACCACAGTAGAATCTCATAAATTAAATTCCTTAGCCACTCCGCCTCTTTACCGGCGGTGGCTAGTGCAACAAACTCAAATTCCATTGTTGAGTTTGTAATACAAGTTTGCTTTTTAGATGCCCAAGAGATGGCACCCCCTCCAAGCAAAAATACTCAACCACTAGTCGAGGAATGATCCTCCATGTTGGATATCCAACTTGCATCCGAATAGCCTTCTAAAACCGAATGGTATCCTAAATAACTTAAACCATAATCCATGGTTACCTCAAGATATTTGAATACTCTTTGAACCGCTTGCCAATGTTGAGTACTAGGATTACTAGTATACCGGCTTAATCGTCCCACGTCATAAGCTATATCGGGCCTGGTGCTTGTCATGGCGTACATCAAGCTACCAATGGCCTTAGAGTATTCAAGTTGTGAAATAGCCTTGCCAGTATTAGGCATTAATTTCACACTTGGATCTATGGGAGTGCTTACGGGAGAACACTTATGGCAATTGAACTTATTGAGAGTTTTCTCAATATAATGTGATTGCGTCATAACAATCCATTTGTTAACCCGTTTAATCCTTATACCAAGGATTACATCAACCTCTCCCATGTCTTTCATAGAAAATTTAGATGACAACAATTTCTTGGTCTCATCTACTTGATTTTGGTCAGTTCCAAAAATTAACATGTCATCTACATACAAGCAAATGATCACACCTGCACCAGTAACAAATCTACTATAAACACATTTGTCACATTGGTTTAAAGCAAAACCACATGACAAAATAACTTCATCAAACTTTTGATGCCATTGTTTAGGTGTTTGTTTCAGATCGTACAAGGATTTCACAAGTTTACTGTTGGTTTCAGATGTATATTAATCATACAAATAATATTACAAAGAAATCAACATATGATTTTAAGAATATGATTACAAAGAAGAAGAAGAAGGTTTAAAACAGAAGTTGAGGCTCGTGTGTAACACGATTCCCTTAAACAGATTGGCCGTCTGTTCCCAAGGTACAACAACGTGAGCAGTAGTACTGAGCAGTAGTACTGAGCAGTAGTACTGAGCAGTAGTACTCCACTTTCCTGGAAAAGTCGCCAGAATCAATGTATGCAGTAAAGTTTTTTTCAAAGAGTTGTGTGTTTGGAATGTAACCGGACTCCTCCTTTTATACTGAAGATTGAAACCGAAATAATTAATATGTAATTAACCAATAATTAAACGAAATAATTGTTGTAACCGAAAGAATAAATCATAATTATCTTATAATTAAACATATTAATTTCCATCTTCAATGTGTATCATTGGGAGTTACAAACGAAATCAACAACAGTGTACGACGCGGGTAGCAGCGTGATTTAGCCCGCGACACAACCCGCCCGGGCCACGGTTTCTCGTCCACATTACAATGCACGATGCGAGTAGCCGTGCGAGTTAACCTGCGACATAACCCGCCCGGGCCACTGTTTTGACTCCACATTCTAGTGCACGACGCGACTAGCCGTGCGGGTTAACCCGCAGTAAAACCCGCCCGAGTCACTGGATCAAAATAGAATTAGCAAAAAACCAAGCTGCACGAGCTCGAGATTTCGGAGTTGCATTCGTGTCCGCAGGTCACACCCACACACAAGTTCGGCGATTTTAGCTTACAAAATTCTCAATCAGCACCCCCACTGCGCGCGGGTAGGTGTTGTTGTAAAACCATTCAAGGAGCTTGTAAACTCCTCTCACTTCCATGGTTATAAACCACTAAATCTTTTACTCCTTCTTCCTATGTGGGACACTTTCCCACACCCACTTGGTTTTTTCTAAGTTCATCCAAGTACTCAACTTTGAGTATCAATATCTCATTCACACACACTCCGTTTTGGACACATTATATATCGTTTCGAAGTTCTCATATAGGAGAACACAAACCCACTAAGAGTTAATTATATATAATACATATATATGTATTTTAATGTGTCCAAAGTTAGTAAAAAACCTATATTTTTACTAAATTTTCCAAAAATCCCCCACATGAATGGAGATCGATCTTTGCATACGAAAAAATTCCCTACGAAATTTTGAATAGTTGAATCCTGCATAGGATAGGTAGGTGTTACCCTTTGAACCTTCCCCTGTGAAACACACTTGGTCTCCTAACTGTCAGTAGACTCGATGTCTTTGAACTGAACTACCATTTATGTAGACGACAATATATTTCACACAGGACTCTTCCTAACAAGGTCATATCCTCATAGTCGTGTTCGTTATGGTCATGAACACTAGCCTGGTTCAGCGAGAGCTGTCAGGAATTGCTCCCCCCACAATTCCCTTCGAAGCGACCCCACTTCTCTCTCACATAGGTGATTTCTAATAATCATTAAAAGTCATATGCTTAACCTCACTGTCACTGATTAAAGAAATAGACTTGGAAGTTTATTAACTCCCCCACAGTGACCTCCCTCATTCACACAACTAGGTTGTCCTTTTGAATCCAGATCTTGGGATCTCCAGTCTTCTAGGTAATGTTTCCTTTGCATGAATTACTCATTCAAAGGCTTTAGTCCCATTCCTCTCGACGACTTATAAACTAAATCTCTACTTAGGCCTTTCGTAAGCAGATCTGCAATGTTATCCTTTGACTTCACATAGTCAATCGAGATAACTCCATCAGAGAGTAATTGTCGAATCATATTATGTCCATGTCTAATGTGCCTTGATTTCCCATTATACATTGTACTTTGAGCTCTACCAATTGCCAATTGGCTATCACAATGTATACATATGGCCGTTACCGGTTAGGCCATCTGGGAATATCCTCCACGAACTGACGTAGCCACTCTGCCTCTTCACCACATTTATCCAAGGCGATAAATTCATATTCCATCATGGATCTAGCTATAATAGTTTGCTGGGATGATTTCCAAGATATAGTCGCACCTCTAAGTGTAAACACATATCCACTTGTAGATCTGGAATCCCTTATATCAAATATCCAATTTGCATCACTGTATTCTTCTACTACAACTGGATATCTTCCATAATTCAGTCCATACTCACATGTGTATCTCAAATATTTTAACAATCTAGTATTACTCTTCCAGTGTTCAAAAATGGGATTACTAGTATACCTACTTAGCCTGCTCACTGCACATGCTAAGTCAGGTCTAGTACAACTCATAAGATACACCAGACTGCCAATTATTCTTGAATATTCCACTTGTGCAATACTATCCCCTCTATTTTTAGATAGATGTTGACTAGTGTCAATCGGATTTCTAGCTATACTAGTATCTCCTTCATTAAACTTCTCAAGAATCTTGTCCACGTAATGTGTCTGATTTAACACCAGACCATTCTAGGTTCTTGTGATCTTGACCCCAAGAATAACATCCGCTAAACCCATGTCTTTCATGTCAAACTTAGATTTCAACATATCCTTCGTGGACCTTATCATTTTGTCATCACTGCCAACGGTAAGCATATCATCAACATATAAACATAAGATGACATAACCATGAGTGGTGTCTTTCATATAAATACATTTATCACACTCATTTATCTTAAAACCGCTTTCTAACATGGCTTGGTCAAACTTTTGATGCCATTGCTTTGGAGCTTGCTTTAGGCCATACAAGGACTTAATAAGTTTACAAACCTTGTTCTCTTGTCTTGGGGCAATGAATCCCTCAGGCTGCTCCATATAGATTTCTTCTTCTAAATCTCCATTTAGAAAAGCAGTTTTCACATCCATTTGGTGAATTTGCAGATTTCTAATGGCTGCAATAGCTAACACCAACCTAATGGATGTTATTCTTGTTACAGGTGAATATGTATCAAAATAATCTAGACCTTCCTTTTGTCTATATCCTTTGATTATTAATCTTGCCTTGTATTTGTCAATACTGCCATCAACTTTCATCTTTCTCTTAAAGATCCATCGGTAACCTAGTGGCTTACATCCCAGAGGTAGGTCCACTAGTTCCCATGTATGGTTTTGTAAGATAAATTTTATCTCACTCTTGATCGCTTCTTTCCATTGAGGTCCCTCTAACGACAAAACCGCGTCACGATAGGTTTTGGGTTCACTTTCCACCATGTAGGTGAGAAAGTCGGGACCAAACGATTTTTCAACCCTAGCCCGTTTGCTTCTTATAGGTTTCACCACTTCTTCCTCAGATAGAACTTGTTCATCCTTTCGAACAATTTCTTTATCTTTAGAAGATCGGATTTGATCTTCCTTTTTCAAGTAAGGAAATACGTCTTCGAAGAATGAAGCATTTATTGATTCCATAATTGTATTCTTGTGTATTTCAGGATTTTTAGACTTATACACAAGAAACCGATAAGCACTACTATTTTGTGCGTATCCAATGAATACACAATCCACTGTTTTAGGTCCTAAATTTTGTACCTTAGGTGGAGGTACAACTACTTTATCTAGGTACCCCCACACTCGTAAGTACTTGTAAGATGGTTTCCTACCCATCCAAAGTTCATACGGTGTTTCATCCTGTTTCTTGCGGGGTATCTTACTTTAAAGATAATTATCCGACAAAATAGCTTCTCCCCACATGTTCTGACTTAAACCAGAACTTATTAACATGACATTCACCATCTTTTTCAAGGTATGATTCTTTCTCTCAGCAATACCATTTTGCTGTGGTGAATAGGGTGCTGTGAATTCATGTCGAATTCCATTTTTAGAACAAAATTCAGCAAATGATGAAACATACTCACCTACCCTATCACTTTTAACGACCTTGATTTTCTTATTAAGTTGATTTTCAACTTCATTTTTATACATGAAAAACTTATCTATTGCTTCATTTTTACTTTTAAGAAAATATACATAGCAATATTTCGTGCTATCATCGATGAATGTGATAAAATATTTGTTCCCACCTCTAGTTGGAACCGATTTTAAATCACACACATCAGTGTGAATTAAATCAAAGGGTTCGGTTTTTCTTTCAACCAATTGGAAAAATGATCTAGTAAGTTTGGCTTCTACACATGTGGGGCACTTGTGATTTGAGTCAACATCAAATTTTGGTATGCAATTTAATTTAATTAAACGTCGAATGGAATTAAACTTTACATGTCCTAAACGGCCATGCCAAACATTAGGAAACTCAAACATATAAGCAGAACTAGTACTTGCTTTATTCATTTCATTAACCACCATTACATTTAGCTTGAACATGCCATTCAAGGCATATCCTTTTCCCACATACATACCACTTTTGGACAAAACAAACTTGTCCGACTCAAACACTAGTTTAAAACAAAACTTATTTAACAACCACCCCGAAACGAGGTTCTTGCGAAGCTCCAGTGCGTACGAAACGTCCATAAGCTTGAGCTTTTTCCCGGAAGTCATCTTCAGAATCACATCTCCAACACCCTTGACATCGGTGGTGGTGGCATTCCCCATGAAGATCTTTTGCCCATCATCAACCTCCTTGTAGTTGTTGAAGTTTCTCTTGTCATGACACACATGACGGGTAGCTCCGTTATCAATCCACCATTCCCTAGAGTTTGCATCAATCACCTCCGAGACCATGGCAGTGAGTTCCATGGCCGAAAAATCCGTGATCATTGCCACCAAGTCATCATTCACCATGTTATCTTGATGTGAATTGTTCTTCTTAGGCAACTTGCAATCAACAGCTTTGTGACCCGGTTGACCACAATTATAGCACCTGAACTTCTTCTTGAAAGTTCCTCTTTGAGGGCCAAGGTTCTTCGTTTTTCCTTTGCCTTTGTCAATCTTCTTGGCCTTGGTTTTGGAAGATTGACCTACTTCCACCACATTAGATTTTAAAGACCTGACATTATAACCACCCTTCAAGGCCATTCGGTTGTCTTCTTCAATACGAAGAAGCACCACAAGCTCCTCCACAGACATCTCCTTTCGCTTATGCTTAAGGTAATTCTTGAAGTCTATCCAACTAGGAGGTAGCTTTTCAATCATCGTTGCAACTTGGAAAGTTTCACTAATAATCATCCCTTCGGCAAGTATATCATGCACTATCACTTGAAGATCTTGAACGTTACTCATTACAGTTTTTGAGTCAATCATTTTGAAATCCAAGAATCGAGCAACAACATGCTTCTTGGTTCCCGCATCTTCAGTCTTATACTTCCAATCCAAAGACTCCCAAAGTTCCTTAGCCGTGGTTACTTTGCAATATACATTGTAAAGAGGATCGGCTAGCCCATTCAACACATAGTTGCGACACATAAATTCTGAGTACTTCCGAGCCTCAACCGTGCTCACAGATTGAGCGCCAGCCTCTCCTCCACCAACTTGAGGAGCAATTTCAGTAAGGAACCGATCCAGGTTCAAAGTGGTCAGGTAAAAGAACATCTTTTGCTGCCACCTTTTGAAATTAAGACCATAAAATTTTTCTGGTTTTTCAGCGTGATTAGCCATGGTGTTCGGCGTTCGTGTGGTAGTAGTTGCCATGGTGTTTTGCACCGGTATGGTAGCAATGTTTTGCACCGGTATGGTAGGAGGTTGGGTTCCTGAAGTGTTCACCATTCTGGAAAAGAAATTTCACGTGAACAGTTAGTACCGCAATATCAATCTGTTTACACAAAACGCAAAAAGAATTGAATCGAAACAAACTCGATTTAGAATCTGTTTAAGATTGTTGGTTTCAGATGTATATTAATCATACAAATAATATTACAAAGAAATCAACAGATGATTTTAAGAATACGATTACAAAGAAGAAGAAGAAGGTTTAAAACAGAAGCTGAGGCTCGTGTGTAACACGATTCCCTTAAACAGATTCGCCGTCTATTCCCAGGGTACAACAGCGTGAGCAATAGTACTGCCGGAGATGACCACTTGCCTGGAAAAGTCGCCAGAATCAACGTATGCAGTAGAGTTTTTTTTCCAAAGAGTTGTGTATTGTGTGTTTGGAATATAACCGGACTCCTCCTTTTATACTGAAGATTGAAACCGAAATAATTAATATGTAATTAACCAATAATTAAACGAAATAATCTTTGTAACCGTAAGAGTAAATCGTAATTATCTTATAATTAAACATATTAATTTCCATCTTCAATGTGTATCATTGGGAGTTACAAACGAAATCAACAACAGTGCACGACGCGTGTAGCGACGCGATTTAGCCCGCGACACAACCCACCCGGGCCACTGTTTCTCGTCCACATTCCAGTTCACGGCGCGGGTAGCCGTGCGAGTTAACCCGCGGCATAACCCGTCTGGGCCACTGTTTTGACGCCACATTCCAGTGCACAACACAGGTAGCCGTGCGGGTTAACCCGCGACAAAACCCGCCTGGGTCACTGGATCAAAATAAAATTAGCAAAAATCCAAGCTGCGCGAGCTCGAGATTTCGGAGCCGCATTTGTGTCCACAGGTCATGGCCACACATAAGTTCGGTGATTTTAGCTTACGAAATTCTCAATCGGCACCCCCTGCATGCGGGTAGGTGTTGGAGTAAAACCATTTAAGGAGCTTGTAAACTACTCTCACTTTTTTTTTTGGAAGGAGTAACCCATACCACATTGGGCCCAGACTACTCTCACTTCCATGGTTATAAACCACTAAATATTTTACTCCTTCGTATGTGGGACACTTTCCCACACCCACTTGGTTTTTTCTAAGTTCATCCAAGTACTCAACTTTGAGTATCGTTATCTCATTCAAACACACTCTGTTTTGGACACATTATATATCGTTTCGAAGCTCTCATATAGGAGAACACAAACCCACTAAGAGTTAATTATATATATATATATATATATATATATTACATATATATGTATTTAAATGTGTCCAAAGTTAGTAAAAACCTATATTTTTACTAAATTTTCCAACATTTACACACCTTATGTTCGTTTCCAGGCATAACGAAACATTCTGGTTGTTTCATGTAAACTTCCTCATGAAGATCGACATTCAAAAAGGATATTTTAACATCCATTTGATGGATAACCAGATTGTGTATTGCTGCCAAGGCGATCAACAATCTAATAGTCGAAATACG